>OU342744.1:364136948-366702561 GCA_910589775.1 Avena eriantha
AACACACATGTAATGACACTGGGTGTGGTTCATGAAAAGAACACACGTCCATGACACTGGTGGATCCTTATGTGGTTGTTTAGAGGAACAGACATGCAATGACACTAGGTGGATCCACATGTGGTTTATGGAAGTAAAAGACATTCCAATGACACTGGTAGATCCTTATGTGGTTCATGAGAAGAACATACATGCAGTGAAACTGGGTGTGGTTCATGAATAGAACAGACATGCACTGGACACTGGGTGTGGTTCATGAAAAGAATAGGCATGCAATGACACTGGTCAATCCACATGTGGTTCATGAGAAGAACACACATCCAATGACTCTAGTACATCCTTATGTGGTTCATGAAAAGAATAGACATGCAGTGAAACTGGGTGTGGTTCAAGAAAAGAACAGACATGCACTGACACTAGGAGTGGTTCATGAAAAGAACAGACATGCAATGACACTGGTGCATCCTTATATGGTTTTTGGAAGGAACAAACATGCAATCACACTAGGTGGATCCATATGTGGTTTATGGAAGTAACACACATGCAGTGACACTAGGTGTGGTTCATGAAAAGAACAGACATGTAATGACACTGGTAGATCCTTATGTGGTTCATGAAAAGAATAGACATGCAATGACACTGGTGGATCCTTATGTGGTTTGTTTAGAGGAAAATACATGAAATGACTCTAGCCATGGTTCATTAAAAGAACAGACATGCAATGACACCAGCTGTGGTTCATGAAAAGAACAGACATGCAATGACTTATGTGGTTTGTTTAGAAGAACACATATGCAATGACACTAGGTGTGGTTCATGAAAAGAACAAACATCCAATGACACTGGTGGATCCTTATGTGGTTTGTTTAGAAGAACACGCATACAATGACACTTGGTGTGGTTCATGAGAAGAACATACACGCAATGACACTAGTGGATCCATATGTGGTTTGTTTAGAGGAAAAGACATGCAATCACACTAGGTGGATCCATATGTGGTTTATGGAAGTAAAAGACATGCAATGACTCTAGCCGTGATTCATGAAAAGAACAGACATGCAATGATACCTGGTGTGGTTCATGAAAAGAACAGACAGGCAATGACACTGCTCGATCCTTATGTGGTTTGTTTAGAAGAACACACATGCAATGACACTGGGTGTGGTTCATGAGAAGAACATACATAAAATGACACTGGTGGATCCTTATGTGGTTTGTTTAGAGGAAGGGACATGCAATGACACTAGGTGGATCCACATGTGTCCATTTTTATACTACTCAGTTTTGCCCTTGGTTTTATGTGGTACTACTTAGTTTTGCCCACCCCCTCTCTATCTTTCGTAGAAGCCCAAAACTATGCTCACCCTGTCTGCTATTCCCTGATTGGTTGTCACAGTTGTCACACGGATCGTGCGCACGAACCGTTGATTCTGTGCGATCCAACGATGATTGTTGCACACCTCGTGCCCTTCACAGTACAGCGTGAGACAGCACAGACGTCTCCCTCCGCGAGACATCTACAGGAAGGAACATGATGCCGTCCATGGAAAAAGTCGTCGAGCGGTCATGTCAAGTTTAATCAAGTCTGAAAAGCCTACTACTACTACTATAACTCATGCACAGGGCAACGGGGTCATCGAGTGCACGGTTGTCGACGGGACGCTGCAATTTAATGCCACTTGATTTTAATCAGACATATCCCATTTATACGCAGCGCTCTCAATCTCACTTCCAACTGGGCCCTAACGCTAGTAATTTCCATGAGTCAAGGGCCCCCCTCGAGTAGATCTAATGTTGCTAGAAATTGGTTCTGCGCCACTTGCATGCAGTGGAATCGAGGTCTGCCATGAGCGTGTTTTCAATGCAGCTCTAAAGTGGCGATCGTGGCTGTTTCAAAAAAAATAGAAGGGAACCCCCGAAAAGGGTGGAGATCATGGTAGCCCCCCCCCCTCGCCCACCACACGTGTCCACTCGAGGACTACGAACGGTCCGGTGTTTATAACCCCCCTCGACCTTCTTCTTCCATGAGCTCGTGTCATTTCCCCCAGTCTGTCTAGTCCCAAGACCCCAATCTACACCTGCCACGCGCGTCGAATCTCCCTCATTTTCACTACCTCCTTCCCTTGGTGCGCCATGAAGCGTACGCGTGGAGAAGATCCGGAGGTGAAGCCAGTTGAAGGCGAAGCAGCAGATGGCTCGGTCGTCGCCAAGCAGATGGAGGCGTCTTCTCCGGGCATGAACGCCGCTCGTCGTCACGCTGTCGAGGGTGCGAACTCATCCATCTGGCCAGTAGTCGTCGCCGCCAAGCAGCAGGTGGTAGCCGTCGCTACCGAGCAGCAGTTGGTAGCCGTCGCTGCCGAGCAGCAGGTGGTAGCCATCGCCGCCGAGTAGCCGGTAGTAGCCGTCGCCACCGAGCAGCAGGTGGCTAACAACATTGTGGTGCCAGCGGCAGATCTAGATGGGGGGCAGGCGGCAGGCGGAGGCAATCCGGTGATCTACATCGACGACCCCATCGCCGTTCAAGAAATCTTTGACGCAATCGCGGAGAATGATGAGTTCGAGGAGGAGGTCCCTAATGAGGAGTCTGAGGTACTACATTGCTAGCTTCTGTAGTCGCAGCCGCAGTTTTCACTGTTCATACATAGGATTTGCTCAATCTTGTACAGATTCTTTTGCTCTTGAAGTAGGGCAGTATATATATGATTCGATCGGTTGATTGATGCATCTGCCATCTAGTCACAAAACCCCAATCCGTCTAGTCACAAAATCCCAATTTGCTCATCTGCCATCTTGTTGAGTTTGCTAGTTGAGTGTTGATTTGTATTGTTTCTGATCTATGAATGCGTTGTATGATGCATTTGTATATCCCTGAATATTGTTTGGTACGATTACATTTCAATTTCTTATTGTGGCCAATGATTCAAATTTGCCCCAAAGAGAGGCAGACACATTGGTGTCAAATTTTTACAGGGATGAGTGAGCGAACCTGGGGCCATGTACAAGATCAATATAAGCTGTTCAATTGTTACTTGGTTCGCTTACGCCATCTCTGTAGAAACTTATGAGGCTGCAATCTTTATTCTACATTCATAGAACTATGATATTTGAATAATATATTCCATGCATTCATAGTGTATAAGAATTACATTTTAGTTTGTCACCGAGGCCGATGATTGAAATTTGCCCCAAAAGAGTTCAAGGGGAGACACGTATGACGGTGTCATGTTTTAGGGATGGGTTGGTGAACCTAAGGCAGCAATGCACACAAACAATATAGGTTGTGTTGTTGCCTGTTGGTACTTTGGTTCCCCAACTCCATCTCTGAAACAAATTATGAGGCCCTTGATTTATTCTCATATGGAACTACATATATGATCCTTGAATTGTTTCTGATCTTTTAATGATTGGTATGATGCATATGTATATGAATGGTTTTGATCATAAGTATTTTTAACATGTACCTGAAGATTAATTGTTTGGTTTTTTATTTATAATTACAATATTTAGGCTTGTTTTTGTACTTGACTATGTATATCCCTGAATAATGTTTTGTACAATTACATTTCAATTTGTTATTGTGGCCAATGATTAAAATTTGCCCCAAAAGAGAGGCAGACACATCGGTGTCAGATTTTTTCAGGGACGGATTAGTGAACCTGGGGCGATGTACAAGAACAATATAGGCTGTGCAATTGTTACTTGGTTCACTTACGCCGTCCCTATAGAAACTGATGAGGCCTTAATCTTTATTCTACATTCATAGAACTATGATATTCGAATTACCTATTCAATGCATTCAGTGTATAAGAATTACATTTTAGTTTGTCACCGAGGCCGATGATTGATATTTGCCCCAAAATAGTTCAAGGGGAGACACGTATGACGATGTCGTGTTTTAGGGATGGGTTGGTGAACCTGAGGCAGTAATGCACACAAACAATATAGGTTGTGTTGTTGGTACTTTGGCCCAATTTCATATTCTCATATGGAACTACATATATGATCCTTGAATTGTTTCTAATCTTTTAATGATTGGTATGATGCATATGTATATGAATGGTTTTGATCATAAGTATTTTTAACATGCACCTGAAGATTAATTGTTTGGTTTTTTATTTATAATTACAATATTGAGGCTTGTTTTTGAACCTGACTATGTATATCCCTGAATAATGTTTTGTACGATTACATTTCAATTTCTTATTGTGGCAAGTGATTCAAATTTGCCCCAAAAGAGAGGCAGACACATTGGTGTCAGATTTTTTCAGGGATGAGTTAGTGAACCTGGGGCGATGTACAACAACATTACAGGTTGTGCAATTGTTACTTGGTTCACCTACTCCATCCCTAAAGAAACTTATGAAGCCCCTAGATTTATCCTACATTCACTCTGATGGAATTATTTGTCATTGTCTTGAGATGAAATGATATATGAACCGATCAAACTATTGCTGAGATGCTTTATCTTTGATATCCACGGATATATTGTCTTACATATACATGTTGTCAATTCTTGAGTTGTAATACAATTCAATCATATGTATGAGTTCTAAGTTATGTTCTTAAAAATCAACAGGAGGATGATGATGAAGTGGACGATAGCAAGGAATCCAGGGACAACAAGAGTCGCTACGTGCTGAGGCGGTTACGGTGTGGGCTAATCCGTTTCCACCGTAGGGGGAGACTGTTTTGCCCATTCTGTGGCAGAGCAATCAACGTGGTCCTCGATAGCATGATCCAGCACGCGGACGGCATTGGCAGAGGCGGAGGCAGAAGGCATAAGGCGATTACCTTGGCGCGGCATGCAGCCTCGACAAATTCCTTCGGGAGTATGTCAGGACTGGCCTGTATCTCATCGACTAGGCTGTCGCTGCCTCCTGCTGATAAACCCCTGCCCTGCTAGGCGTCTCCATGTCCCGGCCTCCTACTGCAGCCCCTGCTTTTATTTTGTTCTAGTTAATTATTACCTGTGTGTGGCATGTAAGACAATATATCCGTGGTGTCTTTGGTGAACCTTATATATTAATCTACACCTTTATATGGAGTGCCTTAAAGTTTCTAGTGTTCAATTACATTTACTGATCATGCTCATGCACACTACAAAATATTTCTAGTGCTCGATTATATTATAATTGTCAAGAAGTACATCAACAAGTTAAATTGGTCGAAATTTTGTATCGAAATAACTAAATGTATCACACACATAATAAACTAGAAACTAAAATCTAGTTCAAACACATAATGTATCACCACCACTTGTTGTCGTCCTTGACTTCCTTCCCCTTCAGCCGCTTGATGTCGCCACCATCCCAAGATCCTTGCTCGTCCTGAAACCACTTTCTATCCTCCTCGCGCTTCTTCTCCTGGGCTAGCTTGCAACCAGGGCATAGCTCTCTCGTGAAAAACCCTGCCTTATCCATCCCATCTTTCATGGTAATGAGCTTACTGTACAACTCGTACGCCATGTAGGCATCTTTGGCTGCATACTCGAGGCGCACCTGGCTCATCGGCTTCCACTCCGAGTAGTCGTGATCGAGTCGCTTCAATTTCTTTAGTTTTTCATCGGATTTATCGATGATTTCCGCTGCCAGATCACCCATGCCATCCTTCGCTGGGTATGATTTGATCTTGTACAGATTTTGGATGTCGATGTGGTGCCCCTCTGGGATTTTAATCAACGCACGAGAAAGCATAATTGTGTCATTTGTGATATCCACGCTAGTGAAAGTTATCCCTTTCCTACACAAGAACTCGACCAGAGCCGGACAACGCATCTCCGTTGGTTTACTCCTGCACTTAGATGGTTCTAGGGATGTAAGGGAACAAGGGATATAGAAGTGGTGATCTCAAATTTAAATTTCACATACCTGCAGAAGTGGTAAACGAGGACCTCCTCTTGTATGGCGATTTGCACGACAGTGATCTCTTGTGGAGGATTTTTTTCACTTATTTGCACGGGTGTACTCCAAGTCTAGCCCCACAAACTTGTGATTCTCTTTCTCAAGCAATTGCTCAAACCTGGCGAGAGTTGTCTCCACAGTTGCTTCATCATTTGTGTACACCACTGTCAAAGTCGTGGTGCCATGGGCAGGGACCAAGTGGGTCTCTGTTGTGCGTTTCCCATCGTCCATGCCTGCAAGGAAATGGGTGAAAGGAACTGCCTGCAAGGAACTGCCTTCGAGAGGAAGAAGAAGATGAACCGACGGTTCTAGAATAGAGGAAGAAGAAGTGCCTAGGAAAAACTGTAGAGGAATGACTGAGGAAGAGGAATGACTGCAGAAGAAACGTGGTAACTGCAACTTTCGGTTCGAGAACTCACCTTGGTTACGTGGAGATCGTGGCAGTGCCGCCGGTTCAACAAGTGGGGCCAGTTCCTATGAGAATATGAAATTAGCTGTGCATTTTTCTATGCGAGAAATTGAGAGAAGTCATTTATATTTTGTCTTTCATAATTAAACACAATGAAGTTGGTACAGCCCAAGAGATTTGAACAAAAGAGATTTGCTAGTTTAACATACAAAAACACTTACAGGCCCAACATGGCAGAATTTGGAGAGCCCTAGAACTTGAGCTACCACAGAGACCTCGGCAGAGGTGGCAGAATTGGTGCGGGTGCAACCATGGCGACGGCGAGCTCGGATTCTAGAGGAGGAAAACAGAACCGAGCATGGTCGACAAGGTCATGATCTCAGCAGGAACCAATTCTCATCCCCGACCGTGCCATGGGTGCGTCCATGGTGAGGGCGAGCTCCGACTCGGGATGGGGAGGAGAGCGGGGCCGAGCAGCTTCTTAAACTTCCCAGCTCTGCGCCATGGCAGCGACCATAGATTGCCGCTCCGGGGAAGAAGACGAGTAATGGAGGCGCCAATGCTGCAAGTGACATGGGGTGGCCCGATCTTCTGAGTAAGCGGATGGCGGTGATGATGGTGGATGATAGATAACTAGCCTGTAGCTATGAACTCTCCCGCTCGATCCTTGATGCCAATGCAACAGCTCTCGAACCTTGTAGGATATTCACAACACCACGCTCTTGCGCACGCAGCCGTGACCATGAACGGTAGTATGCAATGTACTAATTCCCAATGGAACAACATATCACACTCAATTATAGTTGGTAGATTCGAACACAGGGTAATTCCAGAGGTTCTATGAAAGAAACAACTCCAAAATATTTTAACGTGGTCTAAACCCTAACTAGGGGTCGGCCCAGGGCTTATAAGGGCAGCTGGGGCGGCCAGAAACCGAAACTAAATGCAAACGACTCAAACTGATACAAACCGACTCGGACCAGATTCGATCGGCGGGCGGATACTCTGGTCGAAATCGGCCAGACAGTCCGGTCAGGCCGGACACTCCGGGTGGAGTGTGCCGGACAGCCCGGTCTGGCCGGAAACTTTGAAGTTTCCGGGTGGAGTCCGTGTAGTGTCCGAACTGACATACTGAATTTCCACGCCAGTTTGCCTCTCGACCAGGCCGGACAGTCCGGGTGGATCTGGCCGGACACTCCGGTCGTGGCAGATCTTTTTGCCTCCGTCTTGATGATCTTCTCTTGCGCCTTCCTCCCGCTCCTCCCTCGCGCATCCTTGGGCGATCATCATGTTGGGCTTCTCTTGTAGCCCTTCTCCTCCTCGCGCCATGCTTGTTTCTCCAACGAACCTGATCATACATAAATGCATAGACTTAGGCAGTATAAAGTTCTCATCAATCAAAGTACTAGATTCGTTTAGGAGTAAATTCACCTGTTGTTCTAGTAGCTTAGCACGAGCTCTTGTAATAGGTCCAATTCTAATCTCATTGGACTGGTCCATTCTTGCAACCGTTGTAGCATCTTCAGTAGTCATTGGGGTAGGTGTAATTGTAGGGATGTCCGCATCAGCAAGCCTACAGGGAGGAGAGCTGGGCCAAGCAGGCTCGTCCACATCCCAGCTCCACGCCATGGCTGCGACGCCCCACAGATTGCCGCTCCGGGGATGAAGAAGACGCGTAATGGATGCAGGCACCAACGATGCAAGCCTAATTGACACCTAAGCGACATGAGCGACATAACGGCGAGAACTAACAGGGGGCCCAACTTGACGGCCATTAGCCTGATTTTTTGTATTGAAACATAAAGTTGAATTCGTGCCGAAAAAGACCCTCTGAGTATTTGGCACGCCAACTATAGTCATCGCGGATGATATCAGGGAACTCGGGTACCGCGTTGCCTGGACACCCCAACTTTCGGGCCGCAAAATGATATTCTCCGTGGTAGGGGTGCTTGTGCGGATGGAGGGTGAGGTTGAGCTTCTCACACAACTCGGTGCTAGCAAGGTTGTGGCAGCTCCCTCCGTCAATGATCACCTTGATAGATTTGCCATTGATGCTGGCTCATGTTTGGAAGATATTGGAGCGTTGGTCTTCATGCCCTTGTGATTGAGTGGTCAAGATCCTTGTGACGACAAGCGATGGACTTGCGTCATGTTCACACATGAGGAGTTCTTGATCATCTTCCACTCGTTGCCTTGCCATTGCTTCCTTGACACGGGCATCAAACTCATCTTCACTCAAGTACTCTTCATCACCATTGTGATGGATGAACAAGACTTTCTTGTTTCCACATTCGGCCAACTTGTGTCCTTTCCCTCCACACTTGTAGCATTCACCGTTGAAGGGTGTATCACTCTTTGCTTGTTTGCCACTTGGGGGCAGTTTTCCTTGGGGAAGTGTGGGCTTGAAGGAAGGTTTGGAGGTACTTGATGAGCTTCCATTGAATATTGTTGGTGTAGCGGTTGAAGCTTGCTTGTAGGTGAAGTATGTCTTGGGCTTGTTGTACTTGATATCCTCTTGCACTTGACGTTAGCCTTTGTTGCGATGTGCACAAGCTCAACCATGGTGTTGTATGTTTGGAACTCGACGATGCGCTTGATTGGGTGATTCAAGCCAATAAGGAAACGTGCCATTGTTTGCTCCATGCACTCATCAATTTTGGCGCGAATCAAGTTGAGTTCCATTTCCTTGAAGTACTGATGAGGGCAAACCTCTAGGGTGGCCCGATCTTCACGGATCTCGTGGTCAAATCGATGGGAAAGCGAGGGGAAAGGGAGAAGGTAGCGGAAGCGGACGCACACCTCGCGAAGAACACGATGAACACACGCAAAACACACACGATACAAGGTCGATTGCTCTCACCGGTGGCCACCGGTCCGATAGAATCCTCGCAAGGAAAGATCGGTCAACGTGCTCCCGTCAATCCCAAGCGGAGAGGGAAGAACACCTTGGAGAGGGTCTTGACGTCTTGGCAAAGGGACACCGATGCCAAGGCCTTGTACAACGAGGGAGGCGCGATGCAAACTCAAATGAGGTGGTGACGATAGTCGATCCCCTTTGGTAGAAGGGGATGAGGCAAAACTAGAGATTCCACAAAGGGGGTTTTCTTTAGTCTATCATCTATACCTAAGGAATACAATGAGGGGTGGGGGCTCTATTTATAGGCCAGCCACAAGTTCAGGGGTAGTTTGGGCATAAAACTAGGGTTTGGTGCGAAATACAGGGGTACATGGGCCAAGGGCCCAGCTGTTGGCTGGCAGGCCCATCACTTGGGCCGGACAGTCCGGGGTGGCCGGACACTCTTGGTAGTGTCTGGGTAGAGTCCGATGTAGCACACAGAATGTCCGCGCCAGGACGGGGCTGGGGTAGGCCGGACACTCCGGCTAAGTCGCGCCGGACACTCTGGCCGGATTCGGGCGGACTCTCCGGGGTGATGATGGCGGAGACTCTCGTTCTAGAGCTAGCTGCTCCTAGTCCATCTTCTTGGTTGACTTGGGAACGATCTTGGGGACTTGGCGTTGTGGATGTAGTAGCGTCCGCAAGACGGGCTGCATCAGCTCCCCCTTCAAAAAGAGTCGTCCTCGACTCTTCATGCTCATCCTAAGAAGATGATGTCGAGAGACCTTCTTGATCCTGGGGTTCACCATATAGTCATCCTTGAGAAGCTTGAATCGACTACAGCTCAATGTTCCTTCACCTTCCATGAAGCCTACAAGGCTCACCACAAAAGCAAAGCAACACTCAAAGCGTAGCCAATTCATGGAGATTATAGCATGAGTCCTCAAGTAGAAGGAAGTCACCTTATGATATAGAGATAGCTCATTGAAGGATAGCCCTAGGTAACTCTCTTCGATTCGTCTTGTCAACTCTTTGTCCATAGAGGTTGACGCGTATGAAATTGTACCTTCACACAATTAGGACCAATCAACATATGTTTGTGTGTGATAGAGGGCATGTCATTTGTGGCATGTCCATTCTTGTTCACAACACTGTTAGCACAACTCAAGTATCACAAATGAAATGCGTATGCAAGGTCAAAGTGCATGGATGTCGTTTTAACATCATCCAAATGTTGGAACTCAAAAACTCCATATAACATCTTAGTGTGGCACTCAAAGCAAGTGACTAAAATCTTGATCAACATCTTTGATGCAAAGCTAGGAGAATTCGGCAAAAACACATGAGGAAGAATATCCAAAGCAATTTGTCAACATGAAAGATGCAAAGCATGCAAAAGGTATCAGAGCTGGGTTAGATCTTGATATCACTTGGGGGATGCTCTTTAGAGCTCTTTTTGTCAACTCGTGCTCAACCGAGGTTGACATTCTTGTGCGGGTACCTACACACATCATAGATAAAAGGAAGAATCTGTGATGTAGCGCGTCCTACGGACACTTCTACATCTACACCAACAAGTCCCCCAAGTGGACCCATGACTCGTGCCCGAGCCAAACACCTACAAGCTAAGGTGAACTCGCTCCTCTCCTCGTGCCAATTTGATACCTCCTTGGATGGTATGCTACTTCATGCAACTACCCTATGCATCATCAGGTACGAAGCCTTGGCACATCACCAAGCACCCAAGGATGGTGGGAAAGGAGCAGAACGTGAAGTAAACGCCGCTGGAGCTGCTTAGACCGGAGTCCCCGGTCTACGCACACCGGAGTCTCCGGCCTGCCAAAGTCTCCGGCCTGAAGACACCGGAGTCTCCGGACCCACCTCCGGTCTGCCTCCAGGACCAAGCGCTGGGTCAATCTGTCTGCCCCTCCGGAGGCTGGTCCGGAGATCGACCGGAGTCTCCGGTCTAGACCAGAGTCAATGGACCCCCACACCGGAGTCTCCGGACCGACCGTCGCCAGGCATGTAAAAGGCCTTTGGGCCTTCGGCCCATGTACCCCTTAGTCCGTCCAGAACTTGTCTTTTATTCCTAAAGTATCCCTGACTATGTGGCTAGCCTATATATAGTCCCCCACCTCCATTGTAAACCCTAGGCATGATATTGGAATTAGTGGAAACCCCTTTGTGGATCTATCTAATTCTTGCCTCATGCTCCTTGACTAAGGAGCACCAATATCCCCAAACCTCGTTGGAGTTTGCATTGTGCCTCCGCGTTGTACATGGCCTAGGCATCGGTGTCCCTTTGCCTAGACGTCAAGATCTCACCGAGTCTCCCATCTCGCCGTGCCGGTTCGAGAGAGAGAGTCCTCCGCCCGACGCCGATCCTAGGGATTGCGCCGGATCGGTCACCGCCGATGTGAGCTATTGGTGTTTATCGTGGTTTGGCGTGTGTGTGTTCTTCGCGTTCTTCGTGCATGAGTTCGTCGTGTTCATCCTTCCCCTCCTTTCCCCGCACTCTATCCTCGATTTGAAAGGGAATCGTGAAAGATCGGGCCACCCTAGAGGTTTGCCTTCAACAATGTGTGTGCATGGTAGAGAAACACATCATCCATCATGACGTATCTCTTCTTGTGCACATCACCATGAGTGTCAATCAAGTATGAAATAGATGCATGGTGAGTATGCAAGTGGTGAACATGCTTATCATGGCATTTACTAAAATCTCCAAAATTTGAGAAAGCTATGGGGGCCATCTCAATATAAACCATATGAGAATTTTTGTTGCAAGCCAAACAAGTGAAAGAGCAATCATCCATATTGCAAGCAATGGGAGAAATTGTAAAACACTCATGACAAAGCATGGTTCGAGGGGTACCATTGGTAACATCATTATAAGCAAAACATTGGAAAGAGCAATTGTTCAACAAAGCGCAAGCAATGATATCATCAACGTAACATTTAGAGCATGACATGTCTATGGCAACATCATCACAATCAAATAATTTCACATGCTCAACATTATGCAAAGGCAAAGTATCACATGGAAATATCAATGAAGCATATGTGATATCACAAACATCATCCATAGCATGCCAATCATCACAAGTCATCATGTCCACTAGTGGGATCATGGCATCATCAACACCCTTATTTTTACCTTGTTCATACCTCTCATATGAAGTGGGTGTTGTGGTAGCATTGGCCTCCATTTGGGCGACTTCTTCATCATGTATGGGGATGGAATCATCTTCATCCACCATGTACATCTTATCTGTTGGAGGCATCATCATCTCCAAGCTTGGCGCTTCTTGATCCATGGAACCTAGCACATCATGAGGAAACACACTAGAGGTAGAGGGTAAGTTGTTATCAATGAAAGTGGTCTCACATGACCTATCAACTACCACTCTCAACTCACTCGGTGTATCACTCATTCCCTCCAAGTGGAAGCACTCAATCTCACGTATGGTGGAGTCACTCATCTCACTCTTGTTTTCACTCAAGTGGGCTAAGTGGCTCTCATACTCACATGGGGTTGGTACCACATCATCACTCAAGCATATGGGGGTAGGCTCGGTTCTCTCAACTCCTTGCGCCTCCTTTGGTGAAGGGAAAGTCCCATGCTCACCATTCTTGACCTTGTCGTCGCCATCTTGCACCTTGGCTTGTGTAGTCCTCTTGACGTACTCGTCCAACTTGGCGAAGTAGAGGTCTTCGTCCTCGTCATCCATGAGGTTGCATGCATCATCTAGGACGTCAAGTCTTGGCATTGAAGCTTCATGGCATGGAGGAGAGCTTGCTCTTGGTGCCATTTTGGTGGTGGCACGAGTAGTTGAAGGTGCCTTATGACGGTGTTGACGGAGGTCATTGGCGTGCCTTGCCAAAGGTTGATCTAGATGGCGCACTTGATCATCCACATGACGCTCGCGACGATGTTCCTTGTCCTTGGCACTATTCTTGTGATGGTGGTGCATTCTTGAGCTTGGTTGAGAATTATGGATGGTGCTCAACATGTACTCTCTGTCTTCATGGCGAAGTTGCCTTGAACGACGTCTTGTATCCTCTTGATGTTGGTGATGATCTTGAGAGGATGTTTGTCGATGAAGATTCTTGCCTTGTGGCACCTTGTGTGGAAGATGATGTTTGGGCGCCACTCTTCTTGGAGTAGATGGCACTTGATGCCTTGGAGATAGATGCACTTGACGCCTTGGAGATGGTCGTGCTTGGCGCCTTGGAGATGGTGGCGCTTGACGGCTTTGTGGTGATGGCTCTCGTCGCCTTGGAGATGGTGGTGCATGACGCCATGTAGGTAGTCGCGCGTGACGCCTTGGAGGTGGATCATCGTAGTAGGTGGTGCCCTTTGGTGTGGCACGCTTGGCCTTGAAGGTCATGGTTTCTTGATGATGCGCCTCCGCTAGCTTGGCATAGTAGTCCTCCACCTCCAAGCGATGGAGGTATTCTTCATGGCTCGTGGAAGAGTCCTCGAAGTGGGTGAAGCTCGCCATGTCCTCCATGCTTGGTGAGGCATCGTCATTGTAGCACTCGAAGTCATCCATGCTTGGGGAGTCATTGTTGATGTAGTACTCCATATCACCCAAGCATGTGGAGCCATTGTCGGTGTAGTGCTCCATGCATGAGGAGCCATTGTCGATGTAGAGCTCCAATTCCTCCATGCTTGAGGAGCCATAGTTGATGACGTGCTCCATGTCTTCCATGCATGTGGAGCCGTCATACGTGCAATGCTCCGGGTCCTCAAAGCATGCGGAGCCATTGTCGGTGTAGTGCTCCATCATGTCCTCTATACTTGTGGAGTCGTAGTCGTGGTGGCTCATCATGGATTCTTCATAGATATCATCCTCGGTTTCGGAGTCCCTAGCCATGATTCACAAGACCAAGTGGTATATATGGAAGTGGTAGGGGGTTAGGGATGAAACGTCAAACCTTACTTTACCTTGGAAGATAGTATCGTGCAAGTGGCAACACTTGAGAGCAATCAAAACCAAGCAAAGTGAAGTTCACGCGGAACACCAAAACCAACTAACCACTAAAAAACACACACACACAAAGCTTATGGTGGATAGGTATGGAAGGTGGCATGTCAAGAACCAATCCGAACTCAAGATGTTGTAATGGCAAGTAAAGAACCACAATGATCACAAAGCAAAACAAGTCAAGCCACAAGAGGAAATATGTACAAGGAAACACACACGGTGGTGTTGAGGGCAAACCTCTAGGGTGGCCCGATCTTTCACGATTCCCTTTCAAATCGAGGGTGGAGTGCAGGGGAAGGAGGAAAAGATGAACACGACGAACACACGCACGAAGAACGCGATGAACACACACACACGCAAAACCATGATAAACACCAATAGCTCACGCCGGCGGTGACCGGTCCGGCGCAATCCCTAGGATCGGCGTCGGGCGGAGGACTCTCTCTCGAACCGGCACGGCGAGATGGGAGACTCGGTGAGATCTTGACGTCTAGGAAAAGGGACACCGATGCCTAGGCCTTGTACAACACGGAGGCACAATGCAAACTCCAACGAGGTTTGGGGATATTGGTGCTCCTTAGTCAAGGAGCATGAGGCAAGAACTAGATAGATCCACAAGGGGTTTCCACTAATTCCAATATCATTCCTAGGGTTTACAATGGAGGTGGGGGTCTATATATAGGCCAGCCACAAGTTCAGGGGTAATTCAGGCATTAAAGTAGAGTTCTGGGCGAAGTAGAGGGGTACATGGGCCATTGGGCCCAGCTAGGCTCGCAGGCCCATCACTTGGGCCGGACACTCCGGGCCGAGTGAGCCGGACAGTCCGAGGTGGCCGGACACTCCGAGTCAAGTGGGCCGGACAGTCTGGGGTGGCCGGACACTCCGGGAAGTGTCCGAGCGGTGTCTGATTTGACCTTCTGAATGTCCACGCCAGGTCCGGGCTTGGGCAGGCCGGACACTCCGGCTGAGTCGGGCCGGACACTCCGGGGTGGCCGGACACTCCGGCTGGATTCTGGCGGACACTCCGGCAGCTTCAGCTCAGGTGTAGCTTCAGGGCTCGTGGCTCGACGTGGCGGGGGCTCGTACCAGATGGTGCTCAAAGTAGTGGTATGAAGTAGCAGGCCGTCCAAGGAGGTATCGAATTGGCACGAAGAGAGGAGCGAGTTCAACTTAGCTTGGAGGAGTTTGGCTCGGGCACGAGTGATGGGTCCACTTGGGGGACTTGATGGTGTAGATGTAGGAGCGTCCGTAGGACGGGCTGCATCAGCTCCCCCCCTTGGGAAAGAGTCGTCCTCGACTCTTCATGGATATCATCTTGAGCATCTCCATGGTAGGGTGCGAGATCCTTGACATTGAATGTATTGCTTGCAAGGTACTTGGAGGTCGGTATGTCGATGATGTAGGCGTTGTTGTTGATTCTTTTGAGGACCTTGAAGGGACCATCTCCTCTTGGCTTGAGCTTGGAGCCACGTTCCTTGGGGAAGCGGTCCTTGCTTAGGTGTATCCACACAAGGTCACCTTCTTCAAATATCATCTCCTTCTTGTCCTTGTTTAATCTTGAAGCTTGGCGAAGGACTTGTTGTTCGATAGTTGCTCTTGTTTCTTCATGAAGCTTCTTCAAAGCTTATGCGCGCTTCTCGACGTCCATGTTTGTGCGCTCATGGAGAGGTAGTGGTAGGATGTCGAGCGCGGTGAGGGTCTCGAAACCATAGACGATCATGAATGGACTCATCTTGGTTGTTTAGTGCTTGGCTCGATTGTAGGCGAACTCGGTGTGTGGAATGCATTCCTCCCAATCCTTCAAATTTTCTTGATCAACACACGAAGGAGAGTTCCGAGGCTACGGTTGACAACTTCGGTTTGGCCATCAGTTTGAGGATGTGATGCGGATGAAAAGAGGAGCTTGACGCCGAGCTTGGCCATGAGGGTCTTCCACAAGTAGCTCATGAATTTGACGTCGCGGTCGGAGACAATTGTCCTTGGCACACCATGAAGACGAACTATTTCCCTGAAAAACAAATTTGCAACATGTGAAGCATCGTCGGTATTATGGCACGGTATGAAGTGTGCCATCTTGGAAAAACGATCCATAACAAGAAATATAGAATCATGACCATGCTTAGATCTAGGCAATCCTAACACGAAATCCATGCTAATGTTGGACCAAGGTGTATGAGGAATAGGCAATGGCATATAAAGACCATAGGGATTAGCTTGTGACTTAGCTTGAACATATGTCGTGCATCGTTGAACGTACGCTCCACGTCACGCTTCATCTTGGGCCAAAAGTAGTGATTGGAGAGCATGTCCCATGTCTTGTCGCGACCAAAGTGACCCGTAAGGCCTCCACCATGAGATTCTTGGAGAAGCAAAAGTTGAAGCGACAACTTCGGAATGCATAGCTTGTTTTGTTTAAAAAGAAAGCCCTTATGCAAATAGAAATCATCAACTCCCTTGTCATTGGAGCACTTTGCTAAAATTGGTTCAAAGAACGAGTCGGAAGCATACAAAGATTTTATTTCCTCAAGACCCAACACGTTGATTTCAAGTCGCGTAAGAAGGCTTGTATGCTTGCGATACAATGCGTCCGCAACTACATTATCTTTGCCCTTCTTATACTTGACATTATACGGAAAAGACTCCATGAACTCAACCCACTTAGCGTGTCTCTTGCTCAAGTTAGCTTGGCCTTTGAGGTATTTCAACGACTCATGGTCGGAATGTATGATAAATTCCTTGGGCCAAAGGTAGTGTTGCCAAACTTGAAGGACACGAACTAAGGCAAAAAGCTCTTTGTCATAAATCGGATAGTTAAGGCGAGCACCATCAAGTTTTTCGCTATGGTAGGCTATAGGACGTCCGTTTTACATAAGGACTCCTCCAATGCCAATACCACGAGCATCACACTCTATCTCAAAAGTTTTTGTGAAATCCGGTAAAGCAAGAAGAGGTGCTTCGGTGAGCCTCTTTTTAAGTTCATCAAAAGCTTTTTGTTGTGCTTTGCCCCACACGAAGGTTACATTCTTTTTGGTCAATTCATTAAGGGGACAAGCAATGGTTGAAAAGTCTTTCACAAAGCGACGGTAGAAACCGGCCAACCCATGAAAACTTCAAAGTTCACTCACATTTGTTGGTATGGGCCAATCTCGTATGTGCTTTACCTTGGAAACATCAACTTCAATTCCCTTCAAAGAAATGACAAATCCAAGAAAAATCAACTTGTCTTTAGCAAAAGTGCACTTGGGAAGATTAGCATAAAGCTTTTCATGTCGAAGGATTTGCAAAACTTCCTTGCCATGTGTTAGATGGTCCTCAAGTGACTTGCTGTAAACAAGAATATCATCGAAATAGATAACAACACTTTTTCCAATGAGAAAACGCAAGATGTGATTCATAAGGCGCATAAAGGCGGATGGGGCATTTGATAAACCAAAGGGCATAACCAACCATTTATAGAGACCAAGTTTGGTCTTGAAGGCGGTTTTCCACTCATCACCTTCAACCATGCGTATTTGATGGTAACCACTACGAAGATCAATTTTCGAGAAAATAGTGGCTCCGCACAACTCATCAAGCATGTCATCGAGACGTGGTATGGGATGTCGATAACGCACGGTGATAGCATTGATTGGACGGCAGTCCATGCATAACCGTAACGTATCATCCGTCTTTGGAACAAGAATCACGGGTACGGCACTTGGACTAGTGCTAACTTGGATCAAACCTTTGGAGACGAGTTGGTTGATTTGGCGTTCAATCTCCTTTGTCTCCTTCGGGTTCGTGCGGTAAGCGGCACGGTTGGGAAGTGGTGCACCGGGGATGATGTCGATGCGATGTTCAATGCCGCGAAGAGGAGGTAGTCCATGTGGAAGCTCTTCGGGAAACACATCCTTGAATTCCTGCAAAACACTCATCAAAGATGGAGGAACATTGGTTAATTCGTTAGTTCCTTGCGCTACTCCCTTGCAAAGGAGGACAAGTGCAAGATGGATGGGTTGTTCCGAACATCTCTCATCTCACTTTTGGTGGCAAGGAGAACACTCTTCGTTTTTCCACTCGAATTTGGCTTGTGGCTCTCACTCACTATGAGGTGGTTCTCTCTCTCACCGCTCTTCTCACAAGTAGGTGTTGTGCTTTGCGTCCTCGCTAAAGCCTTTGCATTGTCCGCAATTATTTGGCTAGGAGTCCTCGGTTGCAAAACACATGTTTTGTTGAGCCATTTGAAGGTGTATATATTGGTGCGACCATCATGTTGAGCAGCCTTGTCAAATTGCCATGGTCGACCAAGAAGCATGTGGCAAACTGTCATAGGAACCACATCACACTCCACCGTATCTTTGTAAGGACAAATGGCGAATGAGACCGATACGGTATGCTTGATCTTGACAGACCCTTGGTCACTTAGACATAGCACGTGGTAGGGGTGCTTGTGTGGGTGGAGGGTGAGGTTGAGCTTCTCACACAACTTGGTGCTAGCAAGGTTGTGACAACTCCCTCCGTCAATGATCACCTTGATAGATTTGCCATTGATGTCGGCTCGTGTTTGGAAGATATTGGAGCGTTGGTCTTCATGCTCTTGTGCTCGAGTGGTCAAGATTCTTGTGACGACAAGCGATGGACTTGCGTCATGTTCACACATGAGGAGTTCTTGATCATCTTCCACTCGTTGCCTTGCCATTGCTTCCTTGATACGGGCATCGAACTCATCTTCACTCAGGTACTCTTCATCACCGTTGTCATGGATAAACAAGACTTTCTTGTTTCCACATTCGGCCGACTTGTTTCCTTTACCTCCACACTTGTAGCATTCACCGTTAAAAGGTGTATCACCTTTTGCTTGCTTGCCATTTCGTGGCAGTTTTCCTTGAGGAAGTGTGGGCTTGAAGGAAGGCTTGGAGGTACTTGAGGAGCTACCATTGAAAGTTGTTGGTGTAGGGGTTGGAGCTTGCTTGTAGGTGAAGTACGTCTTGGGCTTGTTGTACTTGATATTCTCTTGCACTTGACGTTCAGCCTTTGTTGCAATGTGCACAAGCTCAACCATGGTGTTGTATGTTTGGAACTCGACGATGCGCTTGATTGGGTGATTCAAGCCAATAAGGAAATGTGCAATTGTTTGCTCCATGCGCTCATCAATGTTGGTGCGAATCAAGTTGAGTTCCACTTCCTTGAAGTATTCTTCCACGGTCTTTGTCCCTTGACGAAGCGCTTGAAGGTTGTTGAAGAGGTCACGCGTGTAGTGTGCGGGGACGAACCGGGATCTCATGTGAGCCTTCATGTCATGCCAAGTTGTGATTGGCGGCTCTTGTCTTGCATCACGAGCAACTTGAACTTGCTCCCACCAAAGGTTGGCGTAATCATCAAACTCTAGCGAAGCCATGGCGACCATCTTCTCGTTGGTAAAGTTGTGCATGCGGAAGATCTTGTCGACTTTGAGTGCCCACGAGAGGTATTCTTCAGGGTCATTGGATCCGGCGAACTTGGGCATTGTGAACTTGAGCTTGCCAAAAGTTTCTTCATCGTTGCGGTCATTGCGACGAGCTTGGTGACCTTGTTGATGATCTTGTAGTTGGGGAGGTGGAACTTGGTTCTCGCGTCCTTGTTGCGGAGCTTGCTCTTGGTATTGTTGTTGAGGAGGAGCTTGCTCTTGCTCTTGGCGTGGTTGTTGACGTGGTTGAGGTACTTGGGCCTCATGGTGGCGAAGGTGTGTAGCCTCTTGACGCGGTTGATGACGAAGAGGAGGCTCGTTCCTTGGTTGGTGATTTTGGTTAGGCACATGGGCCTCATGGTGAAGAACATGGTCATGAGCCTCTTGACGTGGTGGGCGTCGCTCAACTTGTATCACTTGACGCTCCAAGTTTTGTTGATGTGGAGGAGGCGCCTCGTGATGACCATGGTGTCGTTGTTGACGTTCATGACATTGATGACAAGGAGGAGGATCTTGAAGAGCTTGACGTCGATGACGAGCTTGATTCTCCAAATTGGAGTCATCACTTCTTGTGTCAAGAATGTGTCGCGGTCGATGGTGGTAGAATTGCGGTTGTGCTTGCGGTTCCTCTTGTGGTTGCTCTTGTTGAATCACTAGTGCCCTCGCGTGATGACGGTCTGCTTCTTGCCTTGCTCGTGGCCTTGAAGAGAGGTCACCGTCATAGCTTGACGTTGCAGCGTGCCATGGGGAAGGTACATAGTTCAAAGAGATTCCATCTTCAACCACGGGGGCATCATTGCGTCTTTCAGCACTTTGATGTAGATCTTGTGGAAGAGGTGCATGACGATGCGAAGAACTTGCCGAGCTTGAACCGCGTGAACGTGGTCTTTCCATGCCATCGATGAGACGTCGAATATTGTCATTTATTTCGGCGACGGAGCGTTGAAGCGCTTCATTTTGGGGGCCGAAGTTGTGATGCATTGCATGCATTTGTCGTTCGAGGCCGTCGAAGCGGTTGTCGACGTTCTTGAACTCGGCTTGCGTCTCGCCAAATTGTTCATCTTGTCGCGTCTCAAGTGCTTGGCAACGTTCACGGAACTCTTGTCGAACGATGAAGACTTGCGGGCGTCATGTACGGACCTGGATCTTCTTCTTGGGGAGGTGGTTGGCTCGTATCACCGTGCCTATCCATCATGCAAAACACACAAGTATTCTATATGGAAGTGGAATATGGTGGTGTTAGCCTTGTACCTCACCTTGGGGATTGCACCAAACTAGAAACCACAAGTGAGAGCTATTAGCGTGCAAAGTGGAAATGCCAAGAAAACTCACACTAACACTCAAAAGCATGTTGGTGGTAGGTTAGAGTTGTGGAAAGCCAAAGAACCAACCAAAGGAAAAGGGATAGTCAAAAGTGGTAAAAATCCAACAAAACTCAAGTCAAAGGCGAAGGTCAACAACTCAAAAGGGTGACGGGAACCTACGACTATGTACACACACGTGGAAAAAGTTGGGATTGACACGACTATGAAAATGAGCAAACAAAATGTCCTAATGAAGACTAAGCTCATTGTCATGCCAATGCAAGGAGAGACCATGGCTCGTTTGCAACGAGGAAAAGTGAGCAAAGGATTTGTGCACTTGCCTTGGGCGCTCTTCTTTCTCTCTTGCTTACAAGCTTTGAGACTCTTTTGCAAGGGGAGACTATTTTTCTTTTGCTTTTTCTTTGTATTTTTTTTTGCTCTCCCTTGATGCTACCTAGTCACACTTGATATTGCTCTTGCACTCTCACTATCTAAGGACAAATGCACAATGCTCAAGCAAACACAAGATGAGCCACTCTCATGGGATAGGTACACAAAAAGGAAGATGGGGGTTAACAAGGTGACGCAAGTTATACCTTCTTTGATGATGAACTTGGCGTCGGTGGTGCGGGATGATGTTCGTGGTCCGTGGTGTCGATGAGCGCGGAAGTTGATGATGTGGAAGCTTGCTGGTACTTGCTGACACGCACACGGGACACGAGCAAACAAAGGAGATTAGCCAATGCGAAAAACGAGGCAAAACAGTCAAAACAGGCACTACAGCCGGACACTCCAGTCTGTCTAGGCCGGACACTCTGGTCTGGCCGGACACTCCAGTCTGGTTCGTCCGGACACTTCGGTCGGGCCGGACACTCCGGTCGGTATGAGCCGGACACTCCGGCGCGGGTTTCCTGCTTGTGTTCTTGAGCGGAAATCCTCGCCTTCGGGCCTCAAATCCATCAAAAACTGGCCAAATCGGGCTGGGAAAATGCAGGATAAAGCAGGACCAACTCCTTAGACAAGGTTTGGTTGGATCAAAACCACAAATAACACTCCAAATCAAGAGATCGATCCAAAGGCAAATATGGGCTGTTTTTATGGGGATTTTCGAATTTTTGGTGGATAGAAGAAAAAATTTGTGGGGGAAATCATGAGCAACGAAGCTCTTGATACCAGTATGTTGAGGGCAAACCTCTAGGGTGGCCCGATCTTTCACGATTCCCTTTCAAATCGAGGGTGGAGTGCGGGGGAAGGAGGAAATGATGAACACGACGAACACACGCACGAAGAACGCGATGAACACACACACGCAAAACCACGATAAACACCAATAGCTCACGATGGCGGTGACCGGTCCGGCGCAATCCCTAGGATCGGCGTCGGGCGGAGGACTCTCTCTCGAACCGGCACGGCGAGATGGGAGACTCGGTGAGATCTTGACGTGTAGGCAAAGGGACACCGATGCCTAGGCCTTGTACAACGCGCAGGCACAATGCAAACTCCAACGAGGTTTGGGGATATTGGTGCTCCTTAGTCAAGAAGCATGAGGCAAGAACTAGATAGATCCACAAGGGGTTTCCACTAATTCCAATATCATGCCTAGGGTTTACAATGGAGGTGGGGTCTATATGTAGGCCAGCCACAAGTTCAGGGGTAATTCAGGCATTAAAGTAGAGTTCTGGGCGAAGTAGAGGGGTACATGGGCCATAGGGCCCAGCTAGGCTCGCAGGCCCATCACTTGGGCCGGACACTCCGGGGCGAGTGAGCCGGACAGTCCGGGGTGGCCGGACACTCTGGGTCGAGTGGGCCGGACACTCCGGGTCGAGTGGGCCGGACAGTCCGGGGTGGCCGGACACTCCGGGAAGTGTCCGGGCGATGTCCGATTTGACCTTCTGAATGTCCACGCCAGGTCCGGGCTCAGGCAGGCCGGACACTCCGGCTGAGTCGGGCCGGACACTCCGGGGTGGCCGGACACTCCGGCTGGATTCTGGCAGACACTCCGACAGCTTCAGCTCAGGTGTAGTTTCAGGGCTCGTGGGTCGACGCGGCGGGGGCTCATACCAGATGATGCACAAAGTAGTGGTATGAAGTAGCAGGTCGTCCAAGGAGGTATCGAATTGGCACGAAGAGAGGAGCGAGTTCACCTTAGCTTGGAGGAGTTTGGCTCGGGCACGAGTCATGGGTCCACTTGGGGGACTTGTTGGTGTAGATATAGGAGCGTCCGTAGGACGGGCTGCATCAGGTGGGATAAATCGGACTTGTGCGACGGAGAAAGTGAGCTAAGAACCAAATGATTACCTAGCGAAGACTATAAGCTCGTGTCGCACAAGTGCAAGGAGAGACGCTAGTTCGATTGCAATAAATTGGTGGGATACAAGATATGCACAATAAATACCACCTATTTGATGTTCATCGAGCTTGCGCTTCCTATTATATGAGGCACTTGTTTCTTTCTTTCTCTTTTTCATATTTTTCTTATTCTATACTTTTTTCTTTTTTTTCACTTGCCTCTTCCTTGTGCCAACAACTATACAAGATAACTATATGAGATAACGTGCTCACAACTTTTGCTCGGAATTCTACGAGGTATCAAATGTGCATAGCCCAAGCAATCATAGGAGGAACTAGTCTCAATAGGTGTTTGTTGAACGCAAAGATAGTGTGGCTCACAAAGGGATGCAAGTGGGGAGAAGTCGCAGAATTTTTATACCTTTCGTCGCCGATCTTCACCCTTTATTGGTGGATTCCGCCGTGCTCACGGAATTTGGATGGAGTAGATAGCATGAACCACGGAGATGATGATGTAGAGCCCTTTCTCCTCTTCAAAATGAGCTAAAGAACACCAAAATCCGAGTTCGTATGCAAAAGTTATGCTCAAAACCGTGAAGCAGATTTTTCTGTCAGCAAGGGGGCAGACAGTCCGGTGTGCACAGGCCGGACAGTCCGGCCGGGCCGGATATTCCGATCAGTTTAGGCCGGAAACTCCGGTGGGGCGGATATTCCGGTCCATTTTGACCGGACAGTCCGGTCCGGTCGAACCAGAACTTCCAGAACACCAACGGGACGAGTTTTGGCGGAAAAACTGGGAACAAAACCTCAAATTGATGGGGGAAAACAAGGAATTGGGCTATGGAAACGCAGGGGAAGATAGATCAACAAGTTTAGCAAGTAATCCACAGATCAAAACCTACCAAAACGCACTCAAATCATAGATCAATCCAAAACACGAAATTGGTGCTATTTTTTGGGGATTTTCGAATTTATGGGGGAAAAGACCAAATCGATGAGGAATCCGTGGCAACCAAAAGCTGCTGATACCAGATGATGAGGGCAAACCTCTAGGGTGGCCCGATCTTCACGGATCACGTGGTCTAATCGATGGGAAAGCGAGGGGAAAGGGAGAAGGTAGCGGAAGCGGACGCACACCTCGCGTAGAACACGATGAACACACACAAACCACACATGATACAAGGCCGATTGCTCTCACCGGTGGCCACCGGTCCGATAGAATCCTCACAAGGAAAGATCAGTCAACGTGCTCCCATCAATCCCAAGCGGAGAGGGAAGAACACCTTGGAGAGGGTCTTGACGTCTTGGCAAAGGGACACCGATGCCAAGGCCTTGTACAATGAGGGAGGCGTGATACAAACTCCAACGAGGTGGTGACAATAGTCGATCCCCTTTGGTAGAAGGGGATGAGGCAAAACTAGAGATTCCACAAAGGGGGTTTTCTTTAGTCTATCATCTATGCCTAAGGGATACAATGAGGGGTGGGGGCTCTATTTATAGGCCAGCCACAAGTTCAGGGGTAGTTTGGGCATAAAACTAGGGTTTGGTGCAAAATAGAGGGGTACATGGGCCAAGGGCCCAGCTATTGGCTCGCAGGCCCATCACTTGGGTCGGACACTCCAAATCGATTGGGCCGGACAGTCCGGGGTGGCCGGACACTCCGGGTAGTGTCCGGGTAGAGTCCGATGTAGCACACAGAATGTCTGCGCCAGGACGGGGCTGGGGTAGGCCGGACACTCCGGCTGAGTCGCGCCGGACAGTCCGGCCGGATTCAGGCGGACTCTCCGGGGCGATGACGGCGAAGACTCTCGTTCTAGAGCTAGCTGCTCCTGGTCCATCTTCTTGGTTGACTTGGGAAGATCTTGGGGACTTGGCGTTGTGGATGTAGTAGCGTCCGCAGGACGGGCTGCATCAAGTACTCTTCCACGGTCTTTGTCCCTTGACGAAGCGCTTGAAGGTTGTTGAAGAGATCACCCGTGTAGTGCGCGGGGACGAACCGGGATCTCATGTGAGCCTTCATTTCATGCCAAGTTATGATTGGCGGTTCTTGTCTTGCATCACAAGAAACTTGAACTTGTTCCCACCAAAGGTTGGCGTAATCATCAAACTCAAGCGAAGCCGTGGCGACCATCTTCTCATTGCTATAGTTATGCATGCGGAAGATCTTGTCGACCTTGAGTGCCCACGAGAGGTATTCTTGGGGTCATTGGATCCAGTGAACTTTGGCATTGTGAACTTGAGCTTGCCAAAAGTTTCTTCATCGTTGCGGTCATTGCGACGAGCATGGTGACCTTGTTGATGATCTTGTAGTTGGGGAGGTGGAACTTGGTTCTCGTGACCTTGTTGCGGAATTTGCTCTTGATATTGATGTGGAGGAGCTTGCTCTTGCTCTTGCTCTTGGCGCGGTTGTTGGTGAAAGGGAGGCTCCTTCCTCGGTTGGTGACGTTGGTTAGGCACATGGGCCTTACGGCGAAGATCATGGTCGTGAGCCTCTTGACGTGGTGGGTATCGCTCAACTTGTATCACTTGACGCTCCAAGTTTTGTTGATGTGGAGGAGGCGCCTCGTGATGACCATGGTGTTGTTGTTGACGTTCATGACGTTGATGACGAGGAGGAGTGATGAGGACATCCCTACAATTACACCTACCCCAATGACTACTGAAGATGCTACAACTGTTGCAAGAAAGGATCAGTCCAATAAGATTAGAATTGGACCTATTACAAGAGCTCGTGCTAAGCTACTAGATGAACAGGTGAATTTACTCCTAAACGAATCTGGTACTTTGATTGATGAGAACTTTATACTGCCTAAGTCTATGCATTTATGTATGATCAGGTTCGTTGGAGAAACAAGCATGGCGCGAGGAGGAGAAGGGTTACAAGAGAAGCCCAACATGATGATCGCCCAAGGATGCGCGAGGGAGGAGCGGGAGGAAGGCGCAAGAGAAGATCATCAAGATGGAGGCAAGAAAATCTGCCACGACCGGAGTGTCCGGCCGGATCCACCCGGACTGTCCGGCCTGGTCGAGAGGCGAACTGGCGTGGACAATCAGAATATCAAATCAGACACTGCCCGGACACCATCCGGAAACTTTGAAGTTTCCGGCCAGACCAGACTGTCCGGCACGCTCCACCCGGAGTGTCCGGCTTGACCGGACTGTCCGGTCGATTTCGACCAGAGTGTCCGCCCGCCGACCGAATCTGGTCCAAGTCGGTATGTGTCAGTTTGAGTCGTTTGTGT
Organism: Avena eriantha; assembly: GCA_910589775.1. Lineage (NCBI taxonomy): Eukaryota > Viridiplantae > Streptophyta > Magnoliopsida > Poales > Poaceae > Avena > Avena eriantha. Next base: position 364,163,345 of record OU342744.1, read on the forward strand.
GTCGTTTCGGTTTCTGGCTGCCCCAGCTGCTCTTATAAGCCCTGGGACGACCCCTAGTTAGGTTTTAGACCACGTTAAAATATTTTGGAGTTGTTTCTTTCATAGAACCTCTGGAATTACCCTGTGTTCGAATCTACCAACTATAATTGAGTGTGATCTGTTGTTCCATTGGGAATTAGTAGATTGCATACTACCGTTCGTGGTCACGGCTGCGTGCGCAAGAGCGCGGTGTTGTGAATATCCTACAAGGTTCGAGAGCTGTTGCATTGGCATCAAGGATCGAGCGGGAGAGTTCATAGCTACAGGCTAGTTATCTATCATCCACCATCATCACCGCCATCCGCTTACTGAGAAGATCGGGCCACCCCATATCAAGGAGGATCTTGGAGAGCTTCACGTCGATGACGAGCTTGATTCTCCAAATTGGAGTCATCACTTGTTGTGTCAAGTATGTGTCGTGGTCGATGGTGGTAGACTTGCGGTTGCACTTGTGGTTGCGCTTGTGGTTGCTCTTGTTGTTGCTCTTGTTGGAGCACTAATGCCCTTGCGTGATGACAGTGTGCTTCTTGTCTTGCTCTTGGCCTTGAAGAGAAATCACCATCATAGCTTGACGTTGCGGCATGCCGTGGGGAAGGTACATAGTTCGAAGAACTTCCATCTTCAACCACGGGGGTGCCATTGCGTCTAGGAGCACTTGGAGGTAGATCTTGTTGCGGAGGTGCATGACGACGCGAAGAACTTGAAGAGCTTGAAGCACGTGAACGCGGTCTAGCCATTCCGTCGATGAGGCGTTAAAGATTGTCATTTGTTTCGGTGACGGAGCGTTGAAGCGCTTCATTTTGGTGGCCGAAGTTGTGATGCATTGCTTGCATTTGCCTTTCGAGGCCATCGAAGCGGTTGTCGATGTTCTTGAACTCGGCTTGCGTCTCGCCAAATTGTTCATCTTGTCGCGTCTCAAGGGCTTGGCAACGTTCACGGAACTCTTGTCGAACGATGAAGTGACTTGCGCGCGTCATGTACGGTCCTTGATCTTCTTCTTAGGGAAGTATTGTATATGGAAGTGGAATATGTTGCTGTTAGCCTTGTACCTCACCTTGGGGATTGCACCAAACTAGAAACCATAAGTGAGAGCTATAAGCGTGCAAAGTGGAATTGCAAAGAAAACTCACACCAAAGAAAGAACTAACTCTCAAAAGCTTGTTTGTGGAAGCTTAGGATTGTGGAATGCCAAAGAACCAACCAAAAGAAAAGGGATAGTCAAACGTGGGTAAAATCCAACAAAACTCAAGTCAAAGGCGAAGGTCAACAACTCAAAAGGGTGACAGGAACCTAAGACTATGTACACACACGTGGAGAAAGTTGGGATTGACATGACTATGAAATTGAGCAAACCAAAAAGTCCTAACGAAGACTAAGCTCATTGTCGTGCCAATGCAAGGAGAGACCGTGGCTCGTTTGCAAAGAGGAAAAATGAGCAACGGATTTGTGCACTTGCCTTGGGCGCTCTTCTTTCTCTCTTGCTTACTTGCTTTGAGACTCTCTTTTGCAAGGGGAGACTATTTTTATTTTGCTTTTTCTTTGTATCTTTTTCTTTCTTTTGTATATATACATATTTTTTTCTCTCCCTTGATGCTACCTAGTCACACTTGATATTGCTCTTGCACTCTCACTATCCAAGGACAAATGCACAATGCTCAAGCAAACACAAGATGAGCCACTCTCATGGGATAGGTACACACAAAGGAAGATAGGGGTTATGTTGAGGGCAAACCTTTAGGGTGGCCCGATCTTTCACGATTCCCTTTCAAATCGAGGGTGGAGTGCGGGGGAAGGAGGGAAGGATGAACACGACGAACACACGCATGAAGAACGCGATGAACACACACACGCAAAACCACGATAAACACCAATAGCTCACACTGGCGGTGACCGGTCCGGCGCAATCCCTAGGATCGGCGTCGGGCGGAGGACTCTCTCTCGAACCGGCACGGCGAGATGGGAGACTCGGTGAGATCTTGACGTCTAGGCAAAGGGACACCGATGCCTAGGCCTTGTACAACGCGGAGGCATGATGCAAACTCCAACGAGGTTTGGGGATATTGGTGCTCCTTAGTCAAGGAGCATGAGGCAAGAATTAGATAGATCCACAAAGGGGTTTCCACTAATTCCAATAGCATGCCTAGGGTTTACAATGGAGGTGGGGGTCTATATATAGGCTAGCAACTTAAACAGGGGTACTTTAGGAATAAAAGACAAGTTCTGGATGGACTAAGGGGTACATGGGTCGAAGGCCCAAAGGCCTTTTCATGCCTGGCGACGGTCGGACCGGAGACTCCGATGTGGTGGACCAGAGACTCCGGTCTAGACCGGAGAATCCGGTGTAGTCTCTGGACCAGCCTCCGGAGGGGTCTTCAGATTGTCCCAGGGCCCGGTGCAGGGGGTTAGACCGGAGAGAGGGCCAGAGTCTCCTGTGTCTTCAGACCGGAGACTTTGGCAGGCCGGAGACTCTGGTGTGCGCAGACCGGAGACTCCGGTCTGAGCAGCTCCAGCGGCTTCTGTTTCACGTTCTGCTCCTTGTTCTCCATCCTTGGGTGCTTGGTGATGTGTCAAAGTTTCGTACCTGATGATGCATAGGGTAGTTGCATGAAGTAGCACACCATCCAAGGAGGTATCAAATTGGCATGAGGAGAGGAGCGAGTTCACCTTAGCTTGGAGGAGTTTGGCTCGGGCACAAGTCATGGGTCCACTTGGGGGACTTGTAGGTGTAGATGTAGAAGCGTTCGTGGGACGGGCTGCATCAGGTTAACAAGGTGACACAAGTTATACCTTCTTTGATGATGGACTTGGTGTCGGTGGTGCGGGATGATGTTCTTGAGCTGTGGTGTCGATGAGTGCGGGGGTAGTTGATGCGGAAGCTTGCTTTTAGTTGGCGACACGCACACAGGCACAAGCAAACAAGAGGAAATTAGCGAATGCAAGATTAGAGGCAAAACTGTAAAAATCAGGCGTCAGGCCGGAGACTCCGGGGTTTCAGGCTGAAAACTCCGGTCCAGGCCGGAGACTCCGTGATATGGGGTGGCCCGATCTTCTCAGCAAGCTCTTGGCGATGGTGATGGTGGATGATAGATAACTAGTGCGTAGCTATGATCTCTCCCGCTCGATCCCTGATGCCAATGCAACAGCTCTCGAACCTTGTAGGATATTCACAACACCACACTCTTGTGCACGCAGCCGTGACCACGAACGGCAGTATGCAATCTACTAATTCCCAATGGAACAACAGATCACACTTAATTATAGTTGGCAGATTCGAACACAGGGTAATTCCAGAGGTTCTATGAAAGAAACAACTCCAAAATATTTTAACGTGGTCTAAAAACTAACTTGTGACGGCTACGGAGGTTTATATGAGGGCTGGGGCGTCCTCCCCTCTAAACGGGCCTAAAAACAGCCATAACTTGGCCCAAACTGACTCGGTTCGACTCAAACTGATACATACCGACCCATATATGGGTTCGGCCTTATTGGCACGCAGTCCAAACATCGCGGAACACCTCAAACATGTAATTCTTGGTGCGCCATCTCTCTCTCTTGCTCATACGTGATTTCCTCATTGCATCCTAGTGCGCCTGCCTCCCGCTCCTCCCTCGCGCACTTGTTGATATTGGAAATCAGCGCTTGTCCTTCTTGCTACAACTCTCCTCCTCCTCGCGCAACACTTGTGTTATCAATAAACCTGATCATACAAAGATGCATAGACTTAGGTAGTATAAAGTTCTCATTAAGTAAAACATCAGGTTCAATTAAGAATGAATTCACCTGATAGTCATTATTGATTTGACTCAGTATTTCCTTCCAGTTCAGGCAGTCAGAATCATCATAATCCCCGTAGATATCCTCATCACTCCGGTGTGGGTAGGCCGGAGACTCCGGTCTAGAGTCAGATCGCGAACTGCTCGTGTTCTTGAGCGGAAATCCACGCCTTGGGTCCTCAAATCCGCGAAAAATTGGCCAAATTGTGCTGGGAAAACGCAGGATAAAGCTGGACCAACTCCTAAGACAAGGTTTGGTCAAATCAAAACCACAAATAACAGTCCAAATCAAGAGATCGATCCAAAGGCAAATTTGGGGCTCTTTTTTGGGGATTTTCGAATTTTGGGTGGATAGAAGAAAAATTTGTGGGGGAAATCGTGAGCAACGAAGCTCTTGATACCAATATGTTGAGGGCAAACCTCTAGGGTGGCCTGATCTTTGACGATTCCCTTTCAAATCGAGGGTGGAGTGCGGGGGAAGGGGGAAGGATGAACACGACGAACACACGCACAAAGAACGCGATGAACACACACACGCAAAACCACGATAAACACCAATAGCTCATGCCGGCGGTGACCGGTCCGGCGCAATCCCTAGGATCGGCGTCAGGCGGAGGATTCTCTTTATTGAGGGCAAACCTCTAGGGTGGCCTGATCTTTCACGATTCCCTTTCAAATCGAGGGTGGAGTGCGGGGGAAGGAGGAGGAAACGATGAACACGACGAACACATGCACGAAGAACGCGATGAACACACACACGCAAACCCGCGATAAACACCAATAGCTCACACCGGCGGTGACCGGTCCGGCGCAATCCCTAGGATCGGCGTCGGGCGGAGGACTCTCTCTCGAACCGGCATGGCAAGATGGGAGACTCGGTGAGATCTTGACGTCTAGGCAAAGGAACACCGATGCTTAGGCCTTGTACAACGCGGAGGCACGATGCAAACTCCAGCGAGGTTTGGGGATATTGGTGCTCCTTAGTCAAGGAGCATGAGGCAAGAATTAGATAGATCCACAAAGGGGTTTCCACTAATTCCAATATCAAGCTTAGGGTTTACAATGGAGGTGGGGGTCTATATATAGGCCAGCCACAAGTTCAAGGGTAATTCAGACATTAAAGTAGAGTTCTGGGCGAAGTAGAGGGGTACATGGGCCATAAGGCCCAGCTAGGCTCGCAGGCCCACCGCTTGGGCCGGACAGTCCGGGTCGGCACGGCCGGACAGTCCGGGCTGGCCGGACACTCCGGGTGGTGTCCGGGAAGTGTCCGATTTGACCTTCTGAATGTCCACGCTAGGTTCGGGCTCGGGCAGGCCGGACACTCCGGGTAGAGTGGGCCGGAAAATCCGGCTGCGCCGGACACTCCGGCTTGATCCGGGCGGACACTCCGGCTCTGGCAGCTTCCGGACAGGTGCAGCTTTAGGGCTCGTGGGTCGACGTAGCGGGGGCTCGTACCTGATGATGCACAAAGTAGTGGTATGAAATAGCACGCCATCCAAGGAGGTATCGAATTGGCACGAAGAGAGGAGCAAGTTCACCTTAGCTTGGAGGAGTTTGGCTCGGGCACGAGTCATGGGTCCACTTGGGGGACTTGTTGGTGTAGATGTAGAAGCGTCCGTAGGACGGGCTGCATCAGCTGCCCCCCCTTGGGAAAGAGTCGTCCTCGACTCTTTATGGATATCATCTTGAACATCTCCATGGTAGGGTGAGAGATCCTTGACATTGAATGTATTGCTTGCAAGGTACTTGGAGGTCGGGATGTCGATGATGTAGGCATTGTTGTTGATTCGTTTGAGGACCTTGAAGGGACCATCTCCTCTTGGCTAGAGCTTGGAGTCACGTTCCTTGGGGAAGCGGTCCCTGCTTAGGTGTATCCACACAAGGTCACCTTCTTCGAATATCATCTCCTTCTTGTCCTTGTTTAACCTTGAAGCTTGGCGAAGGACTTGTTGTTCGATAGTTGCTCTTGTTTCTTCATGAAGCTTCTTCATAGCTTGTGCGCGCTTCTCGACGTCCATGTTTGTGCGCTCATGGAGAGGTAGTGGTAGGATGTCGAGCGCGGTGAGGGGCTCGAAACCATAGACGATCATGAATGGACTCATCTTGGTTGTTGAGTGCTTGGCTTGATTGTAGGCGAACTCGGCGTGTGGAATGCATTCCTCCCAATCCTTCAGGTTTTTCTTGATCAACACACGAAGGAGAGTTCCGAGGCTTCGGTTGACAACTTCGGTTTGGCCATCAGTTTGAGGATGTGATGCGGATGAAAAGAGGAGCTTGACGCCGAGCTTGGCCATGAGGGTCTTCCACAAGTAGCTCATGAATTTGACGTCGCAGTCGGAGACGATTGTCCTTGGCACACCGTGAAGACGGACGATTTCCCTGAAAAACAGATTTGCAACATGTGAAGCATCGTCGGCCTTATGGCACGGTATGAATTGTGCCATCTTGGAAAAACGATCCACAACAACAAATATAGAATCATGACCATGCTTAGATCTAGGCAATCCTAACACGAAATCCATGCTAATGTCGGACCAAGGTGTATGAGGAATAGGCAATGGCATATAAAGACCATAGGGATTAGCTTGCGACTTAGCTTGAACACATGTCGTGCATCGTTGAACGTAGCGCTCCACGTCACGCTTCATCTTGGGCCAAAAGTAGTGATTGGAGAGCATGTCCAATGTCTTGTCGCGACCAAAGTGACCCATAAGGCCTCCACCATGAGATTCTTGGAGAAGCAAAAGTTGAAGCGACGACATCGGAATGCATAGCTTGTTTTGTTTAAAAAGAAAGCCCTTATGCAAATAGAAATCATCAACTCCCTTGTCATTGGAGCACTTTGCAAAAATTGGTTCAAAGAACGGGTCGGAAGCATACAAAGATTTTATTTCCTCAAGACCCAACACATTGATTTCAAGTCTCGTAAGAAGGCTTGTATGTTTGCGACACAATGCATCCGCAACTACATTATCTTTGCCCTTCTTATACTTGACAATGTACGGAAAAGACTCCATGAACTCAACCCACTTAGCGTGTCTCTTTCTCAAGTTAGCTTGGCCTTTGAGATATTTCAACGACTCGTGGTCGGAATGTATGATAAATTCCTTGGGCCAAAGGTAGTGTTGCCAAACTTGAAGGACACGAACTAAGGCAAAACGCTCTTTGTCATAAATCGAATAGTTAAGGCGAGCACCATCAAGTTTTTCGCTATGGTAGGCTATAGGACGTCCGTTTTGCATAAGGACTCCTCCAATGCCTATACCACTAGCATCACACTCTATCTCAAAAGTTTTTGTGAAATCCGGTAAAGCAATTAGAGGTGCTTCGGTGAGCCTCTTTTTAAGTTCATCAAAAGCTTTTTGTTGTGCTTTGCCCCACACGAAGGTGACATTCTTTTTAGTCAATTCTTTAAGGGGACAAGCAATGGTTGAAAAGTCTTTCACAAAGCGACGATAGAAACCGGCTAACCCATGAAAACTTCGGAATTCACTCACATTTTTTGGTATGGGCCAATCTTGTATGTCCTTTACCTTGGAAACATCAACTTCAATTCCCTTCGAAGAAATGACAAATCTAAGAAAAATCAACTTGTCTTTAGCAAAAGTGCACTTGGGAAGATTAGCATAAAACTTTTCATGTCGAAGGATTTGCAAAACTTCCTTTACATGTGTTATATGGTCCTCAAGTGATTTGCTATAAACAAGAATATCATCGAAATAGACAACAACACCTTTTCCAATGAGAGAACGCAAGATGTGATTCATAAGGCACACGAAGGTGGATGGGGCATTTGATAAACCAAAGGGCATAACCAACCATTCATAGAGACCAAGTTTGGTCTTGAAGGCGGTTTTCCACTCATCACCTTCAGCCATGCGTATTTGATGGTAACCACTACGAAGATCAATTTTCGAAAAAATAGTGGCTCCACACAACTCATCAAGCATGTCATCGAGACGTCGTATGGGATGTCGATAATGCACGGTGATAGCATTGATTGGACGGCAGTCCATGCATAACCATAACGTATCATCCGTCTTTGGAACAAGAATCACGGGTATGGCACTTGGACTAGTGCTAACTTGGATCAAACCTTTGGAGACGAGTTGGTTGATTTGACGTTCAATCTCCTTTGTCTCCTCCGGGTTCATGCGGTAAGCGGCGCGGTTGGGAAGTGGTGCACCGGGGATGAGGTCAATGCGATGTTCTATGCCGCGAAGAGGAGGTAGCCCATGTGGAAGCTCCTCGGGGAACACATCCTTGAATTCCTGCAAAACACTCATCAAAGATGGAGGAACATTAGTGAATTCGTTATTTCCTTGCGCTATTCCCTTTCAAAGGAGGACATAGTGCAAGATGGATGGGTTGTTCCGAACATCTCTCATCTCACTTTTGGTGGCAAGGAGAAGGTAGCGGAAGCGGACGCACACCTCGCGAAGAACACGATGAACACACGCAAAACACACACGATACAAGGCCGATTGCTCTCACCGGTGGCCACCGGTCCGATAGAATCATCGCAAGGAAAGATCGGTCAACGTGCTCCCATCAATCCCAAGCGGAGAGGGAAGAACACCTTGGAGAGGGTCTTGATGTCTTGGCAAAGGGACACCGATGCCAAGGCCTTGTACAACGAGGGAGGCGCGATGCAAACTCCAATGAGGTGGTGACGATGGTCGATCCCCTTTGGTAGAAGGGGATGAGGCAAAACTAGAGATTCCACAAAGGGGGGTTTTCTTTAGTCTATCATCTATGCCTAAGGGATACAATGAGGGGTGGGGGTCTATTTATAGGCCAGCCACAAGTTCAGGGGTAGTTTGGGCATAAAACTAGGGTTTGGTGTGAAATAGAGGGGTACATGGGCCAAGGGCCCAGCTGTTGGCTCGCAGGCCCATCACTTGGGCCGGACAGTCCAGGTCGGAGTGACCGGACAGTCTGAAGTAGCCGGACACTCCGGGTAGTGTCCGGGTAGTGTCCGAACTGGCCTTCTGAATGTCCACGCTAGGTTGGGGTTGGGGCTGGCCAGACACTCCGGCCGAGTCGCGCCGGACACTCCGGCTGGTTCCGGGCGGACACTCCGGGGCGATGACGGCGGAGACTCTCGTTCTGGAGCTGGCTGCTCCCGGTCCATTTTCTTGGTTGACTTGGGGACGATCTTGGGGACTTGGCGTTGTGGATGTAGTAGCGTCCGCAGGACGGGCTGCATCAGCTCCCCCCCTTAAAAAAGAGTCGTCCTCGACTCTTCATGCTCATCCTAAGAAGATGATGTCGAGAGACCTTCTTGATCCTGGGGTTCACCATATAGTCGTCCTTGAGAAGCTTGATGTGGCAACTCTTCAATGTTCCTTCACCTTCCATGAAGCCTACAAAGCTCACAACAAAAGCGAAGCAACACTCAAAGAGTAGCCAATTCATGAAGATTATAGCATGAGTCCTCAAGTAGAAGGAAGTCACCTTATGATATAGAGATAGCTCATTGAAGGATAGCCCTAGGTAGCTCTCTTCGATTCGTCTTGTCAACTCTTTGTCCATAGAGGTTGACACGTATGCAATTGTACCTTCACACAACAAAGACCAAGCAACATATGTTTGTGTGTGATAGAGGAGCATGTCAGTTGTGGCATGTCCATTCTTGCTCATAACACTATTAGCACAACTCAAGTATCGCAAACGAAATGCATATGCAAGGTCAAAATGCATGGATGTCGTTTGAACATCTTCCAAATGTGAGAACTCAAAAACTCCATATAACATCTTAGTGTGGCACTCAAAGTAAGTGACTAAAATCTTGATCAACATCTTTGATGCAAAGCTAGGAGAATTTGGCAAAAACACATGAGGAAGAATATCCAAAGCAACAACATTATGTGTGCAAACAAACCATTGGAAAGAACAATTGTTCAATATGTTGGATGCCATACACATATCATCAAAAGCCAAAATCATGGGAGTATGAGTATCGCAAGCGGAAGCAAAAACAACATGTTTGCAAACAAACCATATGAAAGAGCAAGTGGTCCTTATGTTTGTTGCAACAACCATACGAGAGACTTGGAAGCTCTCGTGATAATACATGCTCATAATGGCATTATGGTTGCACACAAAACATCGGAAAGAGAAATTGTTCATCATTGTTGTGGCAACACACAAATCATCAATATCTAATAGCAATGAAACATGGTTGTCACAAGGTGAAATAATACCATCAACATTCTTGCAAGCAAACCATGGGAAAGAGCAATTTGTCAACATGAAAGATGCAAAGCATGAAAAAGGTATCAGAGATGGGTTTGATCTTGAACTCACTTGGGGGATGCTCTCTAGAGCTCTTTTTGTCAACTCGTGCTCAACCGAGGTTGACATTCTTGTGCGGGTACCTACACACATCAAACACAAAAGGAAGAATGTGTGTGCATGGTAGAGAAACACATCATCCATCATGACGTATCTCTTCTTGTGCACATCACCATTAGTGTCAATCAAGTATGAAAAATATGCATGGTGAGTATGCAAGTGGGGAACATGCTTATCATGGCAATCATCAAAATCTCCAACATTTGAGAAACCTATGGGGGCCTCTCAATATAAACCATATGAGAATTATTGTTGCAAGCAAAACAAGTGAAAGAGCAATTATTCAACTTATTGCAAGCAACGGGAGAAATTGTGAAACACTCATGACAAAGCATTATCCGAGGGGTACCATTGGTAACATCATTGCAAGCAAAACATTGGAAAGAGCAATTTTTCAACAAAGTGCAAGCAATGATATCATCAACGTAATGTTTAGAGCATGGCATGTCTATGGCAACATCATCACAATCAAATAATTTCACATGCTCAACATTATGCAAAGGCAAAGTATCACATGGAAATACCAATGAAGCATATGTGATATCACAAACATCATCCATAGCATGCCAATCATCAGAAGTCATCATGTCCACTAGTGGGATCATAGCATCATCAACACCCGTATTCTTACCTTGTTCATACCTCTCATATGAAGTGGGTGTTGTGGTAGTGTTGGCCTCCATGTGGACGACTCCTTCATCATGTATGGGGATGGCATCATCTTCATCCACCATGTACATCTTCTCGGTCGGAGGCATCATCATCTCCAAGCTTGGCGCTTCTTTATCCATGGAACCTAGCACATTATGGGATAACACACTAGAGGTAGAGGGTAAGTCGTTAGAAATCAAAGTGGTCTCACATGACCTATCAACTACCACTCTCAACTCACTCGGTGTATCACTCATGCCCTCCAAGTGGAAGCACTCAATCTCACATATGGTGGAGTCACTCATCTCACTCTTGTTTTCACTCAAGTGGGCTAAGTGGCTCTCATGCTCACATGGGATTGGTACCACATCATCACTCAAGCATGTAGGGGTAGGCTCGGTTCTCTCAACTCCATGCGCCTCCTTTGGTGAAGGGAAAGTCCCATGCTCACCATTCTCGACCTTGTCGTCGCCATCTTGCACCTTGGCTTGTGTAGTCCTCTTGACGTACTCGTCCAACTTGGCAAAGTAGAGGTCTTCGTCCTCCTCATCCATGAGGTTGCATGCGCCATCTAGGACGTCAAGTCTTGGCGTTGAAGCTTGATGACGTGGAGGAGAGCTTGCTCTTGGTGCCATTTTGGTGGTGGCACGAGTAGTTGAAGGTGCCTTATGATGGTGTCGACGGAGGTCATTGGCGTGCCTTGCCAAATGTTGATGTAGATGGCGCACTTGATCATCCACATGACGCTCGCGACAATGCTTCTTGTCCTTGGCACTCTTCTTGTGATGGTGGTGCATTCTTGAGCTTGGTTGAGCATTATGGGTGGTGCTCAACATCTATTCTTCGTGTTCATGGCGAAGATGCCTTGAACGACATCTTATATCCTCTTGATGTTGGTGATGATCTCTAGAGGACGTATGTCGATGGGGGTTCTTGCTTCGTGGCGCCTCTTTGGGAAGATGATGTTGGGGCACCACTCTTGATGTAACCCCTCCTACGGACGCTTCTACATCTACACCAACAAGTCCCCCAAGTGGACCCATGACTCGTGCCCGAGCCAAACTCCTCCAAGCTAAGGTGAACTCGCTCCTCTCTTCATGCCAATTCGATACCTCCTTGGACGGCCTGCTACTTCATACCACTACTTTGTGCATCATCAGGTACGAGCCCCCGCCGCGTCGACCCACGAGCCCTAAAGCTGCACCTGAGCTGAAGCTGCCGGAGTGTCCGCCCGAATCCAGCCGGAATGTCCGGCCACCCCGGAGTGTCCGACCCGATTCAGCCGGAGTGTCTGGCCTGCCCGAGCCCGGACCTGGCATGGACAATCAGAAGGTCGAATCGGACACTACCCGGATACTTCCCGGAGTGTCCGGCCACCCCGTACTGTCCGGTCGATCTGACACGGACTGTCCGGCCTCCCCGGACTATCCGGCCCACTCGACCCGGAGTGTCCGGCCCAAGTGATGGGCCTGCGAGCCAAGCTGGGCCCTATGGCCATGTACCCCTCTACTTCGCCCGGAACTCTACTTTAATGCCTGAATTACCCCTGAACTTGTGGCTGGCCTATATATAGACCCCCACCTCCATTGTAAACCCTAGGCATGATATTGGAATTAGTGGAAACCCCTTTGTGGATCTATCTAGTTCTTGCCTCATGCTCCTTGACTAAGGAGCACCAATATCCCCAAACCTCGTTGGCGTTTGCATTGTGCCTCCGCGTTGTACAAGGCCTAGGCATCGGTGTCCCTTTGCCTAGACGTCAAGATCTCACCGAGTCTCCCATCTCGCCGTGCCGGTTCGAGAGAGAGTCCTCCGCCCGACGCCGATCCTAGGGATTGCGCCGGAATGGTCACCGCCGGCGTGAGCTATTGGTGTTTATCGTGGTTTTGCGTGTGTATGTTCATCGCGTTCTTCGTGCGTGTGTTCATCGTGTTCATCCTTCCCTCCTTCCCCCGCACTCGACCCTCGATTTGAAGGGAATCGTGAAAGATCGGGCCATCCTAGAGGTTTGCCCTCAACATATTGGTATCAAGAGCTTCGTTGCTCACGATTTCCCCCACAAATTTTTCTTCTATCCACCAAAAATCCGAAAATCCCCACAAAAAACAGCCCATATTTGCCTTTGGATCGATCTCTTGATTTGGAGTGTTATTTGTGGTTTTGATCCGACCAAACCTTGTCTAAGGAGTTGGTCTAGCATTATCATGCGTTTCCCCAAGCCTGTTTGGCCAGTTTTTCACGAATTTGAGGCCCGAAGGCGAGGATTTCCGCTCAAGAACACGAGCAGGAAACCCACGCCGGAGTGTCCGGCTCATACCGACCGGAGTGTCCGGCCCGACTGGAGTGTCCGGCCGAACCGGACCGGAGTGTCCGGCCCAGACAGACCTACGTGTCCGGCTGTAATGCCTGTTTTGATAGTTTTGCCTCATTATTCGCATTGGCTAATCTCCTCTGTTTGCTCGTGTCCCGTGTGCGTGTCAGAAAGTACCAACAAGCTTCCGCATCATCCACTTGCGCACTCATCGACACCATGGACCACGAACATCATCCCGCACCACCGACGCCAAGTTCATCATCAAAGAAGGTATAACTTGCATCACCTTGTTAACTCCCATCTTCCTTTGTGTGTACCTATCCTATGAGAGTGGCTCATCTTGTGTTTGCTTGAGCATTGTGCATTTGTCCTTGGATAGTTAGAGTGCAAGAGCAATATTAAGTGGGACTAGGTAGCATCAAGGGCGAGCAAAAAAAAAGAAAGAAAGATACAAAGAAAAAGCAAAAGAAAAGGCAAAAGAAAAATAGTCTCCCCTTGCAAAAGAGAGTCTCAAAGCTTGTAAGCAAGGGAGGAAGAAGAGCGGCCAAGACAAGTGCACAAATCCGTTGCTCACTTTTCCTCTTGGCAAACGAGCCACAGTCTCTCCTTGCATTGGCACGACAACGAGCTTAGTCTTCGTTAGGACATTTCGTTTGCTCATTTTCATAGTCGTGTCAATCCCAACTTTCTCCACGTGTGTGTACATAGTCGTAGGTTCCCATCACCCTTTTGAGTTGTTGACCTTCACCTCTGACTTGAGTTTTGTTGGATTTTTACCACTTTTGACTATCCCTTTTCTTTTGGTTGGTTCTTTGGCTTTCCACAACCCTAACCTACCACCAACAAGCTTTTGAGAGTTAGTGTGAGTTTTCTTGGCATTTCCACTTTGCACGCTAATAGCTCTCACTTGTGGTTTCTAGTTTGGTGCAATCCCCACGGTGAGGTACAAGGCTAACACCACCATATTCCACTTCCATATACAATACTTGTGTGTTTTGCATGATGGATAGGCACGGTGAGACGAGCCAACCACCTCCCCAAGAAGAAGATCAAGGTCCGTACATGACGCGCGCAAGTCACTTCATCGTTCAACAAGAGTTCCGTGAACGTTGCCAAGCACTTGAGACGCGACAAGATGAACAATTTGGCGAGACGCAAGCCGAGTTCAAGAACATCGACAATTGCTTCGACGGCCTCGAACGACAAATGCATGCAATGCATCACAACTTCGGCCACCAAAATGAAGCGCTTCAACGCTCCGTCGCCGAAACAAATGACAATCTTCGACGCCTCATCGATGGCATGGCAAGACCACGTTCACTCGCATCAAGCTCGGCAAGTTCTTCGCATCGTCATGCACCTCTTCCACAAGATCTACATCAAAGTGCTCAAAGACGCAATGATGCCCCCGTGGTTGAAGATGGAATCTCTTCGAACTATGTACCTTCCCCATGGCACGCCGCAACGTCAAGCTATGACGGTGACCTCTCTTCAAGGCCACGAGCAAGGCAAGAAGCACACCGTCATCACGCAAGGGCACTAGTGATTCAACAAGAGAAACCACAAGAGGAACCGCAAGCGCAACCGCAAGTCTACCACCATCGACCGCGACACATTCTTACAAGTGATGACTCCAATTTGGAGAATTAAGCTCGTTATCGATGTCAAGCTCTTCAAGATCCTCCTCCTCATCATCAACGTCATGAACGTCAATAACGACACCATGGTCATCACGAAGCGCCTCCTCCACATCAACAAAACTTGGACTGTCAAGTGATACAAGTTGAGCGACGCCCACCACGTCAAGAGGCTCGTGACTATGTTCTTCACCGTGAGGCCCATGTGCCTAACCAACATCACCAACCGAGTGACGAGCCTCCTCTTCGTCATCAACCGTGTCAAGAGGCTCTACACCTTCGCCACCATGAGGCCCAAGCGCCTCAACCACGTCAAAAACCGCACCAAGAGCAAGAGCAAGCTCCTCGTCAACAACAATACCAAGAGCAAGCTCCGCAACAAGGACGCGAGAACCAAGTTCCACCTCCCCAACTACAAGATCATCAACAAGGTCACCAAGCTCGTCGCAATGACCGCAACGATGAAGAAACTTTTGGCAAGCTCAAGTTCACAATGCCCAAGTTCACCGGATCCAATGACCCTGAAGAATACCTCTCGTGGGCACTAAAAGTCGACAAGATCTTCCGCATGCACAACTATAGCAACGAGAAGATGGTCGCCATGGCTTCGCTAGAGTTTGATGATTACGCCAACCTTTGGTGGGAACAAGTTCAAGTTGCTCGTGACGCAAGACAAGAGCCGCCAATCACAACTTGGCATGACATGAAGGCTCACATGAGATCCCGGTTCGTCCCCGCACACTACACGCGTGACCTCTTCAACAACCTTCAAGCTCTTCGTCAAGGGACAAAGACCGTGGAAGAATACTTCAAGGAAATGGAACTCAATTTGATTCGCGCCAACATTGATGAGCGCATGGAGCAAACAATGGCACGTTTCCTCATTGGCTTGAATCACCCAATCAGGTGCATCGTCGAGTTCCAAACATACAACACCATGGTTGAGCTTGTGCACATTGCAACAAAGGCTGAACGTCAAGTGCAAGAGGATATCAAGTACAACAAGCCCAAGACGTACTTCACCTACAAGCAAGCTTCAACCCCTACACCAACAACTTTCAATGGTAGCTCCTCAAGTACCTCCAAGCCTTCCTTCAAGCCCACACTTCCTCAAGGAAAACTGCCACCAAATGGTAAGCAAGCAAAAAGTGATACACCTTTCAACGGTGAATGCTACAAGTGTGGAGGTAAGGGACACAAGTCGGCCGAATGTGGAAACAAGAAAGTCTTGTTCATCCATGACAATGGTGATGAAGAGTACTTGAGTGAAGATGAGTTTGATTCCCGTGTCAAGGAAGCAATGGCAAGGCAACGAGTGGAATATGATCAAGAACTCCTCTTGTGTGAACATGACGCAAGTCCATCGCTTGTCGTCACAAGAATCTTGACCACTGAAGCACAAGAGCATGAAGACCAACGCTCCAATATCTTCCAAACACGAGCCGACATCAATGGCAAATCTATCAAGGTGATCATTGACGGAGGGAGTTGTCACAACCTTGCTAGCACCGAGTTGTGTGAGAAGCTCAAGCTCAACCTCCATCCACACAAGCACCCCTACCACGTGCAATGGCTAAGTGACCAAGGGTCCGTGAAGATCAAGCATACCGTATCGGTCTCCTTCGTCATTGGTCCTTACAAAGATACGGTGGAGTGTGATGTGGTTCCTATGACAGTTTGCCACATGCTTCTTGGTCGACCATGGCAATTTGACAAGGCTGCTCAACATGATGGTCGCACCAATATATACACCTTCAAATGGCTCAACAAAACATGTGTTTTGCAACCGATGATTCCTAGCCAAATAATTGGGGACAATGCAAAGGCTTTAGTGAGGGCGCAAAGCACAACACCTACTTGTGAGAAGAGCGGTGAGAGAGAGAGAACCACCTCATAGTGAGTGAGAGCCACAAGCCAAATTCGAGTGGAAAAACGAAGAGCGTTCTCCTTGCCACCAAAAGTGAGATGAGAGATGTTCGGAACAATCCATCCATCTTGCACTATGTCCTCCTTTGCAAGGGACTAGCGCAAGGAACTAATGAATTAACCAATGTTCCTCCATCTTTGATGAGTGTTTTGCAGGAATCCAAGGATGTGTTTCTCGAAGAGCTTCCACATGGACTACCTCCTCTTCGCGGCATTGAACATCGCATCGACCTCATCCCCGGTGCACCACTTCCCAACCGCGCCGCCGCACGAACCCGGATGAGACGAAGGAGATCGAACGTCAAATCAACCAACTCTTCTCAAAGAATCTCATGGTGGAGGCCTTATGGGTCACTTTGGTCGCGACAAGACATTGAACATGCTCTCCAACCACTAATTTTGGCCCAAGATGAAGCGTGACATGGAGTGCTACGTTCAACGATGCACGACATGTGTTCAAGCTAAGTCGCAAGCTAATCCCTATGGTCTTTATATGCCATTGCCTATTCCTCATACACCTTGGTCCGACATTAGCATGGATTTCGTGTTAGGATTGCCTAGATCTAAGCATGGTCATGATTCTATATTTGTTGTTGTGGATCGTAAGATGGCACACTTCATACCGTGCCATAATACCGACGATGCTTCACATGTTGCAAATCTGTTTTTCAGGGAAATCGTCCGTCTTCACGGTGTGCCAAGGACAATCGTCTCCGATCGCGACGTCAAATTCATGAGCTACTTGTGGAAGACCCTTATGGCCAAGCTCGGCGTCAAGCTCCTCTTTTCATCCGCATCACATCCCCAAACTGATGGCCAAACCGAAGTTGTCAACCGAAGCCTCGGAACTCTCCTTCGTGTGTTGATCAAGAAAAACTTGAAGGATTGGGAGGAATGCATTCCACACGCCGAGTTCGCCTACAATCGAGCCAAGCACTCAACAACCAAGATGAGTCCATTCATGATCGTCTATGGGTTCGAGCCCCTCACCGCGCTCGACATCCTACCACTACCTCTCCATGAGCGCACAAACATAGACGTCGAGAAGCGCGCACAAGCTATGAAGAAGCTTCATGAAGAAACAAGAGCAACTGTCGAACAACAAGTCCTTCGCCAAGCTTCAAGGTAAACAAAGACAAGAAGGAGATGATATTTGAAGAAGGTGACCTTGTGTGGATACACCTAAGCAAGGACCGCTTCCCCAAGGAACGTGACTCCAAGCTCAAGCCAAGAGGAGATGGTCCCTTCAAGGTCCTCAAACGAATCAACAACAACGCCTACATCATCGACATCCCGACCTCCAAGTACCTTGCAAGCAATACATTCAATGTCAAGGATCTCTCACCCTACCATGGAGATGTTCAAGAGGATATCCATGAAGAGTCGAGGACGACTCTTTCCCAAGGGAGGGGAGCTGATGCAGCCCGTCCTACGGACGCTTCTACATCTACACCAACAAGTCCCCCAAGTGGACCCATGACTCGTGCCTGAGCGAAACACCTCCAAGCTATGGTGAACTCGCTCCTCTCTTCGTGCCAATTCGATACCTCCTTGGACGGCCTGCTACTTCATACCACTACTTTGTGCATCATCAGGTACGAGCCCCCGCCGCGTCGACCCACGAGCCCTGAAGCTGCACCTGAGCTGAAGCTGCCGGAGTGTCCGCCTAAATCCAGCCGGAATGTCCGGCCACCCCGGAGTGTCCGACCCGACTCAGCCGGAGTGTCCAGCCTGCCCGAGCCCGGACCTGGCATGGACAATCAGAAGGTCGAATCGGACACTGCCCGGATACTTCCCGGAGTGTCCGGCCACCCCGGAATACCCGGTCGATCTGACCCGGACTGTCCGGCCCACTCGACCCGGAGTGTCCGGCCCAAGTGATGGGCCTGCGAGCCTAGCTGGACCCTATGGCTCATGTACCCCTCTACTTCGCCCAGAACTCTACTTTAATTCCTGAATTACCCCTAAACTTGTGGCTGGCATATATATAGACCCCCACCTCCATTGTAAATCCTAGGCATGATACTGGAATTAGTGGAAACCCCTTTGTGGATCTATCTAGTTCTTGTCTCATGCTCCTTGACTAAGGAGCACCAATATCCCCAAACCTCGTTGGAGTTTGCATTGTGCCTCCGCGTTGTACAAGGCCTAGGCATCGGTGTCCCTTTTCCTAGACGTCAAGATCTCACCGAGTCTCCCATCTCGCCGTGCCAGTTCGAGAGAGAGTCCTCCGCCCGACGCCAATCCTAGGGATTGCGCCGGACCGGTCACCGCCGGCATGAGCTATTGGTGTTTATCGTGGTTTTGCGTGTGTGTGTTCATCACGTTCTTCGTGCGTGTGTTCATCGTGTTCATCCTTCCCTCCTTCCCCTACACTCCACCCTCGATTTGAAAGGGAATCGTCAAAGATCGGGCCACCCTAGAGGTTTGCCCTCAACAACTCTTCTTGTAGGCGGTGGCACTTGTTGCCTTGGAGGTTGGTGCACTTGACGTCTTGGAGATGGTCGTGCTTGTCGCCTTGGAGATGGTGGTCCATGACGCCGTGTAGGTGGTGGCGCTTGATGCCTTGGAGGTGGATCATCGAAGTAGGTGGTGCCCTTTGGTGTGACACGCTTGGGTTTGAAGGTCATGGTTTCTTGATGATGCGTCTCCGCTAGCTTGGCGTAGTAGTCCTCCATCTCCAAGCGGTGGAGGTATTCTCCATGGCTCATGGAAGAGCCCTCGAAGTGGATGAAGCTCGCCATGTCGTCCATGCTTGGTGAGGCGTCGTCGTTGTAGCACTCGAAGTCATCCATGCTTGGGGAGTCGTTGTTGATGTAGTACTCCATGTCACCCAAGCATGTGGAGCCATTGTCGGTGTAGTGCTCCATGCATGAGGAGCCATTGTCGATGTAGAGCTCCAATTCCTCCATGCTTGAGGAGCCATAGTTGATGACGTGCTCCATGTCTTCCATACATGTGGAGCCGTCATAGGTGTAGTGCTCCAGGTCCTCAAAGCATGCGGAGCCATTGTCGGTGTAGTGCTCCATCATGTCGTCTATACTTGTGGAGTCATAGTCGTGGTGGCTCATCATGGATTCTTCATAGATATCATCCTCGGTTCCGGAGTCCCTAGACATGATTCAAAAGACCAAGTGGTGTATATGGAAGTGGTAGGGGGTTAGGAATGCAACGTCAAACCTTACCCCCTTGGAAGATAGTATCGTGCAAGTGGCAACACTTGAGAGCAATCAAAACCAAGCAAAGTGAAGTTCACGCGGAACACCACAACCAACTAACCACTAAAAAACACACACACACACAAAGCTTATGGTGGATAGGTTTGGAAGGTGGAGTGTCCAAGAACAATCCGAATCAAGATATTGTAATGGCAAGTAAAGAACCACGATGATCACAAAGCAAAACAAGTCAATCAACAAGATAGGAATTATGTACACGGAAACACACACGGTAGGATAAATGGGACTTGTGCGACGAAGAAAGTGAGCTAAGAACCAAATGATTACCTAGCGAAGACTATAAGCTCGTGTCGCACAAGTGCAAGGAGAGATGCTAGTTCGATTGCAATAAATTGGTGGGCTATAAGATATGCACAATAAGTACCACCTATTTGATGTTCATCGAGCTTGTGCTTCCTATTCTATGAGGCACTTGTTTCTTTCTTTCTTTCTTTTTATATTATTATTTTTCTCTTTTGCTTTCTTTTTTCTTTTTTCCACTTGCCTCTTCCTTGTGCCAACAACTATACAAGATAACTATATGAGATAGCGTGCTCACAACTTTTGCTCGGAATTCTACAAGGTATCAAATGTGCATAGCCCAAGCAATCATAGGAGGAACTAGTCTCAATAGGTGTTTGTTGAACGCAAAGATAGTGTAGCTCACAAAGGAAAGCAAGTGGGGAGAAGTGGCGGAATGTTTATACCTTTCGTCGCCGATCTTCACCCTTTATTGGTGGATTCCGCCTTGCTCACGGAATTTGGATGGAGTAGATAGCACGAACCACAGAGATGATGATGTAGAGCTCTTTCTCCTCTTCAAAACGAGCTAAAGAACACCGGAATCCGAGTTCGTATGCAAAAGTTATGCTCAAAACCGTGAAGCAGATTTTTGTGTCAGCAGGGGGCAGACAGTCCGGTGCGCACAGGCCGGACAGTCCGGCTGGGCCGGATATTCCGGTCAGTTTAGGCCGGAAACTCCGGTGGGGTGGATATTCCGGTCCGTTTTGGCTGGACAGTCCGGTCCGGTCGAACCAGAACTTCCAGAACACAAACAGGACGAGTTTTGGCGGAAAAACTTGAACCAAAACCTCAAATTGATGGGGGAAATCAAGGAATTAGGCCATGGAAACGCACGGGAAGGTAGATCAACAAGTTTAGCAAGTAATCCATGGATCAAAACCTACCAAAACGCACTCAAATCACAGATCGATCCAAAACACGAAATTGGGGCTATTTTTTGGGGATTTTCGAATTTATGAGGGAAAAGACCAAATCGAGGAGAAATCTGTGGCAACCAAAAGCTGCTGATACCAGATGATGAGGGCAAACCTCTAGGGTGGCCTGATCTTCACGGATCTCGTGGTCAAATCGATGGGAAAGCGAGGGGAAAGGGAGAAGGTAGCGGAAGCGGACGCACACCTCGCGAAGAGCACGATGAACACACGCAAAACACACACGATACAAGGTCGATTGCTCTCACCGGTGGCCACCGGTCCGATAGAATTCTCGCAAGGAAAGATCGGTCAACGTGCTCCCGTCAATCCCAAGCGGACAGGGAAGAACACCTCGGAGAGGGTCTTGACATCTTGGCAAAGGGACACCGATGCCAAGGCCTTGCACAATGAGGGAGGCGTGATGCAAACTCCAACGAGGTGGTGACGATAGTCGATCCCATTTTGGTAGAAGGGGATGAGGCAAAACTAGAGATTCCACAAAGAGGGGTTTTCTTTAGTCTATCATCTATGCCTAAGGGATACAATGAGGGGTGGGGGCTCTATTTATAGGCCAGCCACAAGTTCAGGGGTAGTTTGGGCATAAAACTAGGGTTTGGTGCGAAATAGAGGGGTACATGGGCCAAGGGCCCAGCTGTTGGCTCGCAGGCCCATCACTTGGGCCGGATAGTCCGGGTCGAAGTGACCGGACAGTCCGGGTTAGCCTGACACTCCGGGTAGTGTCCGGGTAGTGTCCGAACTGGCCTTCTGAATGTCCACGCCAGGTTGGGGCTGGGGCAGGCTGGACACTCCGGCCGAGTCGCGCCGGACACTCCGGCTGGTTCCGGGCAGACACTCCGGGGCGATGATGGCGGAGACTCTCGTTCTGGAGCTGGCTGCTCCCGGTCCATCTTCTTGGTTGACTTGGGGACGATCTTGGGGACTTGGCGTTGTGGATGTAGTAGCGTCCGCAGGACGGGCTGCATCAACTCTTCGTTTTTCCACTCGAATTTGGCTTGTGGCTCTCACTCACTATGAGGTGGTTCTCTCTCTCACCTCTCTTCTCACAAGTAGGTGTTGTGCTTTGCGCCCTCACTAAAGCCTTTGCATTGTCCGCAATTATTTGGCTAGGAGTCATCGTGATGCAGCCCGTCCTACGGACACTACTACATCCACAACGCCAAGTCCCCAAGATCGTCCCCAAGTCAACCAAGAAGATGGACCGAGAGCAGCCAGCTCCAGAACGAGAGTCTCCGCCATCATCGCCCCGGAGTGTCCGCCCAGAACCAGCCGGAGTGTCCGGTGCGACTCGGCCGGAGTGTCCAGCCTGCCCCAGCCCCAACCTGGCGTGGACATTTAGAAGGCCAGTTCGGACAGTATCCGGACACTACCTGGAGTGTCTGGCTACCCCGGACTGTCCGGTCACTCCGACCCGGACTGTCCGGCCCAAGTGATGGGCTTGCGAGCCAACAGCTGGGCCCTTGGCCCATGTACCCCTCTATTTCGCACCAAACCCTAGTTTTATGCCCAAACTACCCCTGAACTTGTGGCTGGCCTATAAATAGAGCCCCCACCCCTCATTGTATCCCTTAGGCATAGATGATAGACTAAAGACAACCCCCTTTGTGGAATCTCTAGTTTTGCCTCATCCCCTTCTACCAAAGGGGATTGGCTATCGTCACCACCTCGTTGGTGTATGCATCGCACCTCCCTCGTTGTACAAGGCCTTGGCATCGGTGTCCCTTTGCCAAGACGTCAAGACCCTCTCCAAGGTGTTCTTCCCTCTCCGCTTGGGATTGACGAGAGCACGTTGACCGATCTTTCCTTGCGAGGATTCTATCGGACCGGTGGCCACCGGTGAGAGCAATCGGCCTTGTATCATGTGTGTTTTGCGTGTGTTCATCGTGTTCTTCGCGAGGTGTGCGTCCGCTTCTGCTACCTTCTCCCTTTCCCCTCGCTTTCCCATCGATTTGACCACGAGATCCGTGAAGATCAGGCCACCCTAGAGGTTTGCCCTCATCATGTGGTATCAGAGCCACCACGACTACGACTCCACAAGTATAGAGGACATGATGGAGCATTACACCGACAAGGGCTGCTTTGAGGACCCGGAGCACTACACCTATGACAGCTCCACATGTATGGAAGACATGGAGCACGTCATCAACTATGGCTCCTCAAGCATGGAGGAATTGGAGCTCTACATCGGCAATGGCTCCTCATGCATGGAGCACTACACCAACAATGGCTCCACATGCTTGGGTGACATGGAGTACTATATCAACAACGACTCCCCGAGCATGGATGACTTCGAGTGCTACAACGACGACGCCTCACCAAGCATGGACGACATGGCGAGCTTCATCCACTTCGAGGGCTCTTCCATGAGCCATGAAGAATACATCCACCGCTTGGAGATGGAGGACTACTACGCCAAGCTAGCGGAGACGCATCATCAAGAAACCATGACCTTCAAGGACAAGCGTGCCACACCAAAGGGCACCACCTACTTCGATGATCCACCTCCAAGGCGTCAAGCGCCACCACCTACACGGCGTCATGCACCACCATCTCCAAGGTGACGAGCGCCATCACCTCCAAGCCGTCATGCACCACCATCTCCAAGGCGATTAGCGCCATCACCTCCAAGCCATCAAGCACCACCATCGCCAAGGCACCAAGCACGACCATCTCCAAGGCATCAAGTGCACCAACCTCCAAGGCAACAAGTGCCACCACCTACAAGAAGAGTGGCGCCCCAACATCATCTTCCCAAAGAGGCGCCACGAAGCAAGAATCCCCATCGACATACATCCTCTAGAGATCATCACCAACATCAAGAGGATACAAGATGTCGTTCAAAGCATCTTTGCCATGAAGACGGAGAGTACATGTTGAGCACCATCCATAATGCTCAACGAAGCTCAAGAAGGCACCACCATGAAAAGAAGAGTGCCAAGGACAAGAAGCATCATCGCGAGCGTCATGTGGATGATCAAGTGCGCCATCTACATCAACCTTTGGCAAGGCACGCCAATGACCTCCGTCGACACCATCATAAGGCACCTTCAACTACTCGTGCCACCACCAAAATGGCACCAAGAGCAAGCTCTCCTCCACGCCATCAAGCTTCAACGCCCAAACTTGACGTCCTAGATGATGCATGCACCTTCATGGATGAGGAAGACGAAGACCTCTACTTCGCCAAGTTGGACGAGTACGTCAAGAGTACTACACAAGCCAAGGTGCAAGATGGCGACGACAAGGTCGAGAATGGTGAGCATGGGACTTTCCCTTCACCAAAGGAGGCGCATGGAGTTGAGAGAACCGAGCCTACCCCTACATGCTTGAGTGATGATGTGGTACCAATCCCATGTGAGCATGAGAGCCACTTAGCCCACTTGAGTGAAAACAAGAGTGAGATGAGTGACTCCACCATATGTGAGATTGAGTGCTTCCACTTGGAGGGCATGAGTGATACACCGAGTGAGTTGAGAGTGGTAGTTGATAGGTCATGTGAGACCACTTTGATTTCTAACGACTTACCCTCTACCTCTAGTGTGTTATCCCATGATGTGCTAGGTTCCATGGATAAAGAAGCGCCAAGCTTGGAGATGATGATGCCTCCGACCGAGAAGATGTACATGGTGATGAAGATGATGCCATCCCCATACATGATGAAGAAGTCGTCCACATGGAGGCCAACACTACCACAACACCCACTTCATATGAGAGGTATGAACAAGGTAAGAATACGGGTGTTGATGATGCCATGATCCCACTAGTGGACCTGATGACTTCTGATGATTGGCATGCTATGGATGATGTTTGTGATATTACATATGCTTCATTGGTATTTCCATGTGATACTTTTCCTTTGCATAATGTTGAGCATGTGAAATTATTTGATTGCGATGATGTTGCCATAGACATGCCATGCTCTAAACATTACGTTGATGATATCATTGCTTGCACTTTGTTGAACAATTTCTCTTTCCAATGTTTTGCTTGCAATGATGTTACCAATGGTACCCCTCGGATAATGCTCTGTCATGAGTGTTTCACAATTTCTCCCGTTGCTTGCAATAAGTTGAATAATTGCTCTTTCACTTGTTTTGCTTGCAACAATAATTCTCATATGGTTTATATTGAGATGGCCCCCATAGCTTTCTCAAATGTTGGAGATTTTGATGATTGCCATGATAAGCATGTTCCCCACTTGCATACTCACCATGCATATTTTTCATACTTGATTGACACTAATGGTGATGTGCACAAGAAGAGGCGTCATGATGGATGATGTGTTTCTCTACCATGCACACACATTCTTCCTTTTGTGTTTGATGTGTGTAGGTACCCGCACAAGAATGTCAACCTCGGTTGAGCACGAGTTGACAAAAAGAGCTCTAGAGAGCATCCCCCAAGTGAGTTCAAGATCAAACCCATCTCTGATACCTTTTTCATGCTTTGCATCTTTCATTTTGACAAATTGCTCTTTGCCATGGTTTGCTTGCAAGCATGTTGATGGTATTCTTTCACCTTGTGACAACCATGTTTCATTGCTATTGGATATTGATGCTTTGTGTGTTGCCACAACAATGATGAACAATTTCTCTTTCCGATGTTTTGTGTGCAACCATAATGCCATTATGAGCATGTATTGTCACGAGAGCTTCCAAGTCTCTCGTATTGTTGTTGCAACAAACATAAGGACCACTTGCTCTTTCATATGGTTTGTTTGCAAACATGTTGTTTTTGCTTCCGCTTGCGATACTCATACTCCCATGATTTTGGCTTTTGATGATATGTGTATGGCATCCAACATATTGAACAATTGTTCTTTCCAATGGTTGGTTTGCACACATAATGTTGTTGCTTTGAATATTCTTCCTCATGTGTTTTTGCCGAATTCTCCTAGCTTTGCATCAAAGATGTTGATCAAGATTTTAGTCACTTGCTTTGAGTGCCACACTAAGATGTTATATGGAGTTTTTGAGTTCTCACATTTGGATGATGTTCAAACGACATCCATGCACTTTGACCTTGCATATGCATTTCGTTTGCGATACTTGAGTTGTGCTAATAGTGTTGTGAGCAAGAATGGACATGCCACAACTGACATGCTCCTCTATCACACACAAACATATGTTGCTTGGTCTTTGTTGTGTGAAGGTACAATTGCATACGTGTCAACCTCTATGGACAAAGAGTTGACAAGACGAATCGAAGAGAGCTACCTAGGGCTATCCTTCAATGAGCTATCTCTATATCATAAGGTGACTTCCTTCTACTTGAGGACTCATGCTATAATCTTCATGAATTGGCTACTCTTTGAGTGTTGCTTCGCTTTTGTTGTGAGCTTTGTAGGCTTCATGGAAGGTGAAGGAACATTGAAGAGTTGCCACATCAAGCTTCTCAAGGACGACTATATGGTGAACCCCAGGATCAAGAAGGTCTCTCGACATCATCTTCTTAGGATGAGCATGAAGAGTCGAGGACGACTCTTTTTTAAGGGGGGGAGCTGATGCAGCCCGTCCTGCGGACGCTACTACATCCACAACGCCAAGTCCCCAAGATCGTCCCCAAGTCAACCAAGAAGATGGACCGGGAGCAGCCAGCTCCAGAACGACAGTCTCCGCCGCCATCGCCCCGCAGTGTCCGCCCGGAACCAGCCGGAGTGTCAGGCGCAGCCGGAGTGTCTGGCGTGACTCGGCTGGAGTGTCCGGCCTGCCCCAGCCCCAACCTAGCGTGGCCATTCAGCAGGCCAGTTCAGACACTACCCGGACACTACCCGGAGTGTCCAGCTACCCCGGACTGTCCGGTTACTCCGACCCGGACTGTCCGGCCCAAGTGATGGGCCTGCGAGCCAACAGCTGGGCCCTTGGCCCATGTACCCCTCTATTTCGCACCAAACCCTAGTTTTATGCCCAAACTACCCCTGAACTTGTGGCTGGCCTATAAATAGAGCCCCCACCCCTCATTGTATCCCGGAGGCATAGATGATAGACTAAAGACAACCCCCCTTTGTAGAATCTCTAGTTTTGCCTCATCCCCTTCTACCAAAGGTGATCGACTATCGTCACCACCTTGTTGGAGTTTGCATCGCGCCTCCCTCGTTGTACAAGGCCTTGGCATCAGTGTCCCTTTGCCAAGACGTCAAGACCCTCTCCAAGGTGTTCTTTCCTCTCCGCTTGGGATTGACGGGAGCACGTTGATCGATCTTTCCTCGCGAGGATTCTATCGGACCAGTGGACGGACTAAGGGGTACATGGGCCGAAGTCCCAAAGGCCTTTTCATGCCTGCCGACGGTCGGACCGGAGACTCTGGTGTGGTGGACCGGAGACTCTAGTCTAGACCGGAGAATTTGGTGTAGTCTCCGGACCAGCCTCCGGAGGGGTCTTCAGACTGTCCCAGGGCCAGGTGCAGGGGGTCAGACCGGAGAGAGGGCCGGAGTTTCCGGTGTCTTCAGACCGAAGACTTTGGCAGGCCGGAGATGCATAGAGTAGTTTCATGAAGTAGCACACCATCCAAGGATGTATCAAATTGGCACGAGGAGAGGAGCGAGTTTACCTTAGCTTGAAGGAGTTTGGCTCGAGCACGAGTCATGGGTCCACTTGGGGGACTTGTTGGTGTAGATGTAGGAGCGTCCGTAGGACGGGCTGCATCATCTTTTTACTAACAACAACTGGAGTCATTGCATGTGTGTTCTTTTCACACACCACATATGGATCCACTAGTGTCATTGAAATGTGTGTTCTCTTCAGAGACCACACATGGATCCACCAGTGTCATTGCATGTGTGTTCTTTTTACTAACAACAACCAGAGTCATTGCATGTGTGTTCTTTTCACAATCCACCTATGGATCCACCAGTGTCATTGCATGTGTGTTATTCTCATTAACCACAACTAGAGTCATTGTGATGATATCTACGGGGATTATGATGATTCTGACTGCCTGAACTGGAAGGAAATACTGAGTCAAATCAATAATGACTATCAGGTGAATTCATTCTTAATTGAACCTGATGTTTTACTTAATGAGAACTTTATACTACCTAAGTCTATGCATCTTTGTATGATCAGGTTTATTGATAACACAAGTGTTGCGTGAGGAGGAGGAGAGTTGCAGCAAGAAGGACAAGCGCTGATTTCCAATATCAACAAGTGCGCGAGGGAGGAGCGGGAGGCAGGCGCACTTGGATGCAATGAGGAAATCACGTATGAGCAAGAGAGAGAGATGGCGCACCAAGAATTACATGTTTGAGGTGTTCCACGACGTTTGTACTGCGTGCCAATAAGGCCGAACCCATATATGGGTCGGTATGTATCAGTTTGAGTCGAACTGAGTCAGTTTGGGCCAAGTTATGGCTGTTTTTAGGCCCGTTTAGAGGGGAGGACGCCCCAGCCCTCTTATAAACCTCCGTAGCCGTCACAAGTTAGGTTTTTAGACCATGTTAAAATATTTTGGAGTTGGTTCTTTCATAGAACCTCTGGAATTACCCTGTGTTCGAATCTGCCAACTATAATTGAGTGTGATCTGTTGTTCCATTGGGAATTAGTAGATTGCATACTACCGTTCGTGGTCACGGCTGCGTGCGCAAGAGTGTGGTGTTGTGAATATCCTACAAGGTTCGAGAGCTGTTGCATTGGCATCGGGGATCGAGCGGGAGAGATCATAGCTATGCACTAGTTATCTATCATCCACCATCACCATCGACAAGAGCTTGCTGAGAAGATCGGGCCACCCCATATCATCTTGGTATCAGATTTCCTCGTTGCCTCAGTAAGCAATCCACAATCCATCCATAGATTAGAGAGTGTTTTTATCCTATACAGAAAAAGCCCCACAAAAAGAGTTGCCATAGCCTAGATTACATCGTATTCGAGTAATAGTTGCTGATCGCGTTCCTCTATTAGATTAGATCTAGATCTGTTCTTCGTAGATTTGTTTTCTAGTGTTCTAGTTGTTTTCCACCATCTTTTCCCGCTACCATCAAGTCAGATCCAATCCAAGTAAAGAGTCCTAGTTGTGTACTACTTGGCGAGCAAAAAAAAAAAATCGCCTCGCTGCCTCACGCCTGACCGCAGACAAGTCTGTGCTCTAGCGTGACCCAAAAAAAATCTGAAAAAAAGACCACGTTAAAATATTTTGGAGTTGTTTCTTTCATAGAACCTCTGGAATTACCCTGTGTTCGAATCTACCAACTATAATTGAGTGTGATCTGTTGTTCCATTGGGAATTAGTAGATTGCATACTACCGTTCGTGGTCACGGCTGCGTGCGCAAGAGTGTGGTGTTGTGAATATCCTACAAGGTTCGAGAGCTGTTGCATTGGCATCAGGGATCGAGCGGGAGAGATCATAGCTACGCACTAGTTATCTATCATCCACCATCACCATCGACGAGATCTAAAAAAATCTGCCGGCATCCTGCCGCGGCAGGATTTTAGGCCGTTTTTCTGCCGTGGCAGAGACCAATTTCTCAGGTCAAATTTTTTTCTTTTTTTTCTTTATTTTTTTTACTGAGTCCACATAGCGTACCTATCCTTGTGAGCCTTAGTAAGCCTTTCTTTGTGTCTATAACTATCCTACGAGACTAGCGTGCTTAGTGCTCTACGGGCTGCTCAGTTAGCAATCTTGTGCCCGTTTCGTTGAGACATTGCTAGCGTCTCTCCTTGTGCATTGCAACACGAGCATTCCTCCGACATACCTTACTTTTTGAGCTCATTTTCATAGTTGCAATTGCCCCATTTATCTCCACCGTGTGTGTTTCCGTGGGTCTTTGTCATACGATCAGCACTAGGACTTGTTTGCGGTGTAGTTAGGATACCATACCTACAGCTCCACCATAAATACCATGTGTGCCCTGTGATCGTTCTCTATACCTTTGATATTCACTTCATCACATCAGTGCATCAGTTTTTGATTTCATTTGGTAGATCATCTCTATTCACTTTGGAACGGTAAGATCTCCTTTCTTATTAGTTGTGAGTGAGTTGTGAGAGTTTCCACCATACTGATTTTGATTTGTGCACTAATGTACTAATCATGTCTTCTAGTAGTGTTGATGTGATGCAGAAAATGGAGGCAGGTGATGTTACAAATAATGTGGAGACGTATAGTTACAAATTCATCAAAAATTGGCGTTGTAGTGGAACTTTTTGGAAGGAAGAACGCGGTATTTTTGATGGTGATGGTCTTTTCCACCATAGTGTGATGATTGGTGAGCGATGTGCTTCCATTACCATTGATAGTAACTCTACTATTAATTTGATCAGCGTTGAAGTTGTACAAAAGTTCCAGCTACCCACATGTGCCCGTGCGGTGCCATATCTCTTGCATTCATCAGATGGCACATTGCTGATTTCACACACCGCTGATGTTCCTATGACTTTTAAAGAGCATAGTGAGATTGTGCGCTGTGATGTATCTCCTATACCACTTGATTCTTGTCACATACTATTGGGAGAACCTTGGAGTAGAAGGTTTGACGCTCAAATATGTCCTGTTGTTGGAAGGATTTCTTTCAAATGGAACATGAAGAGGCGTGTTATGCTCAGGATTTCAGTAGACAAATTTCATGAGTATCATCTTCTTCGCAAGGAGAGGACAAAAGAGTTCAGTTTGTCTGCTAAGTACAAGGTCATGATGAACGGTGACAATTCTATTATTTGTCATCTTGAACACGGTGTGCATTACAACCCATGTGAGAATGAGAGCCACATAGCCAAGTTGAGTGAGAGTGTTATCAAAAGTGAGCTGTGTGATTCCACTAAACGTGAGGTTGAGAGCATCCATACTAAGAGTATGAGAGAAAAAGAAAACATCAGTGCAATAGATGCTAATACATGTGAGGATATTTCTACTAATGTAATGATCTCTACTCCTGGTATTGTTTCTTGTGCTATGCAGGTTGCTTTTGAAGAAAGGGAGCCGCCTATTTTACAACCTGCATCACACGATCTGGTATTGTTACTTGAGGAGGATGTCGTAGTACCTACTACAGCTGAGAAGTTTGTTAATGACATTGGTACTGATTTGGAGCTTCAGCCAACATGTGCGACATATTGTGAGTCTATTCCTTTACTGAAGCCTCCTTCTGATTTGCCTTGCACTACTGTTTTAGCACCATGTGATAGTTTACCAAATTCAAATTTTGATCATGTGGTACTGATAACACATAAGGAAATACTTGCTCGAATACCACCTGCTGATATTGTGTATTCCATCATGCTAAATGAAACTATGAGTATGAGTTGTGCTATGGATAAGATTTCTGAAATTTCATTTCTGAATTCTAGCACATATTCTCCTTATTTCACTTTCAATCTGATTGGTGAATATAGCATGCATGAAAATTTTCTTGTGGATCACATATGCATTACTTGTGATCGAATCGCTGAACTGAAACATGCTGTTTTCAGTCATATATGTTGTGTGTCGACGATTTTGTGTTGTGAGATATATGCTAAAATTTGTGATAATATGAAACTAAAGTCAGGTCTAGTTGATATAATGCAGCCAACACAAGTAATTTTACCTATGTTGGATCGTTGTAATCTTGCTAGAATAGAACCCCAGTTTTCTTATTCGTTGTGTTTATCCCAAAATTCGTTGTCTAGTTGTGCTAATGCTTTATACTTCACTTATATTTGCAAATTGAGTTGCATTTTACATACTGGACAACATGATCATGTTCATAATAATCAGAGTAGCGCAGTTGAAGCATGGCATGATTCAATTTGGTTTTCAGACATATTAAATTGGTTTGATCTTGTTCACAAATTTGATCATAGATCTTCTTTGAGAAAACTGAATTTAATATTGAAGAACATGACTATCTATTTAGTTGTTTTTTACCATGATCATGATTCTTTGTACTTCACTTATACCTGCAATTTAATTTGCTTGATGTATACTGGACATACTTTTCATGTGAACAACAATAATACAACATGTTATATATACACATACTTTGCGTACACGTTGTTCTTTTTGTTTCTCCCACTTTCAGCTTACCTAAAGCCGAGGACGGCTTTTCATGAAGAAAGGGAGGATGATGAGGATATCTACGGGGATTATGATGATTCTGACTGCCTGAACTGGAAGGAAATACTGAGTCAAATCAATAATGACTATCAGGTGAATTCATTCTTAATTGAACCTGATGTTTTACTTAATGAGAACTTTATACTACCTAAGTCTATGCATCTTTGTATGATCAGGTTTATTGATAACACAAGTGTTGCGCGAGGAGGAGGAGAGTTGCAGCAAGAAGGATAAGCGCTGATTTCCAATATCAACAAGTGCGCGAGGGAGGAGCGGGAGGCAGGCGCACTAGGATGCAATGAGGAAATCACGTATGAGCAAGAGAGAGAGATGGCGCACCAAGAATTACATGTTTGAGGTGTTCCACGACGTTTGTACTGCGTGCCAATAAGGCCGAACCCATATATGGGTCGGTATGTATCAGTTTGAGTCGAACCGAGTCAGTTTGGGCCAAGTTATGGCTGTTTTTAGGCCCGTTTAGAGGGGAGGACGCCCCAGCCCTCTTATAAACCTCCGTAGCCGTCACAAGTTAGGTTTTTAGACCACGTTAAAATATTTTGGAGTTGTTTCTTTCATAGAACCTCTGGAATTACCCTGTGTTTGAATCTGCCAACTATAATTGAGTGTGATCTGTTGTTCCATTGGGAATTAGTAGATTGCATACTACCGTTCGTGGTCACGGCTGCGTGCGCAAGAGTGTGGTGTTGTGAATATCCTACAAGGTTCGAGAGCTGTTGCATTGGCATCAGGGATCGAGCGGGAGAGATCATAGCTACGCACTAGTTATCTATCATCCACCATCACCATCGACAAGAGCTTGCTGAGAAGATCGGGCCACCCCATATCACATTGCATGTGTGTTCTCTTCAGAGATAACACATGGATCCACCAGTGTCATTGCATGTGTGTTCTTTTTACTAACAACAACTTAAGTCATTGCATGTGTGTTCTTTTCACATACAACATTTGGATCCACCAGTGTCATTGAAATATGTGTTCTCTTCAGATACCACACATGGATCCACCAGGGTCATTGCATGTGTGTTCTTTTCACTAACAACAACCAGAGTCATTGCATGTGTGTTCTCTTTAGAGACCACACATGGATCCACCAGTGTCATTGCATGTGTGCCCTTTTTTACTAACAACAACTAGAGTCATTGCATGTGTGTTCTTTTCACATACCACATATGGATCCACAAGTGTCATTGCATGTGTGTTCTTTTTACTAACAAGAACTGGAGTCATTTCATGACTATTCTTTTCGCATACCATATATGGATCCACCAGGTGTTCTCTTTTTACTAACAACAACCAGAGTCAATGCATGTGTGTTCTTTTCACATACCACATACGGATCCACCAATGTCATTGCATGTGTATTCTTTTTACTAACAACAACTGGAGTCATTTCATGACTATTCTTTTCACATACCACATATGGATCCACTAGTGTCATTGAAATGTGTGTTCTCTTCAGAGACCACACATGGATCCACCAGTGTCATTGCATGTGTGTTCTTTTTACTAACAACAACTAGAGTCATTGCATGTGTGTTCTTTTCACATACCACCTATGGATCCACCTATGTCATTGAAATGTGTGTTCTTCTCACTAACCACAGCTAGAGTCATTGGATGTGTGTTCTCTTCAGAGACCACACATGGATCCACCAGTGTCATTGCATGTGTGTTGATGAGGACATCCCTGCAGTTACACCTACCCCAATTGCTATTGATGATGTTCCAACTAATGCAAAGAAAGATCAATCCAATGAGATAAGGATTGGACCAATTACAAGAGCTCGTGCTAAGCTACTAGAACAATAGGTGAACTTGTTTCTTAATGAACCTGGAGTTTTAATTAATGAGAATTTTATACTACCTAAGTCTTTGAATTATTGCATGATTAGGTACTTAGGAGAAGAAGGCGTAGCACGGAGCGAGGAGGTAATGGAACAAGGCGTGTTGATCAATGAAGAATGCGCGAGGGAGGAGAGGGAGGAAGCACAAGGAGCTATCCAAGACGAAGATCAACAAGAGCTGGAAGTTCTCTACCGCGGCAGAGAAACGCACCTTTTCTCTGCCACGACAGGCTGCCGCGGCACAGAAACAGAGTCTTTTCCTGCCACGGCAGCCTGCCGCGCCGGAGAAACAGACCCAATATCTGCCACGACAGAACCCTGAGCCGAACCCAATTTTGGGTCGGTTTGTATCTTAGTTAGGTGGGACCAAGTCGTCCCAAGCTGAGGACGCCCCAGCCCTCATATAAACCTCCGTAGCCGTCACAAGTTAGGGCGGAGACCACGTTAAAATATGTTGGAGTTGTTTCTTTCATAGAACCTCTAGAATTACCCTGTGTTCGAATCTACCAACTATAATTGAGTGTGATCTGTTGTTCCATTGGGAATTAATAGATTGCATACTACCGTTCGTGGTCACGGCTGCGTGCGCAAGAGTGTGGTGCTGTGAATATCCTACAAGGTTCGAGAGCTGTTGCATTAGCATCAGGGATCGAGCGGGAGAGATCATAGCTACGCATTAGTTATCTATCACCCACCATCACCATCGACAAGAGCTTCCTGAGAAGATCGGGCCACCCCATATCATCTTGGTATCAGATTTCCTCGTTGGCTTGGTAAGAAATCCACAATCCATCCATAGATTAGAGAGTGTTTTTCATCCTATACAGAAAAAGCCCCACAAAAAGAGTTGCCATAGCCTAGATTACATCGTATTCGAGTAATAGTTGTTGGTCGAGTTCCTCTATTAGATTAGATCTAGATCTGTTCTTTGTAGATTTGTTTTCTAGTTGTTCTAGTTGTTTTCCACCATCTTTTTCCGCTACCATCAAGTCAGATCCGATCCAAGTAAAGAATCCTAGTTGTGTACTACTTGGCGAGTCGGAATAATAAAAAAAAATTCGGCTCGCTGCCTCACGCCTGACCGCAGACAGGTCTGTGCTCCAGCGTCACAAAAAAATATTGGACCGTCGCCTTACCACAGACAGGTCTGCCCTCATACGAGAATTTTTTGTGCCTGTCGACCTCCTGCCGCGACATGATTTTAGGCCGTTTTTCTGCCGTGGCAGAGACCAATTCTCAGGTCAATTTTTTTTCTTTTTTGTTTATTTTTTTTACCGAGTCCACATAGCGTACCTATCCTTGTGAGCCTTAGTAAGCCTTTCTTTGTGTCTAAAACTATCCTACGAGACTAGCTTGCTTAGTGCTCTATGGGTTGCTCAGTTAGCAATCTTGTGCCCGTTTCGTTGAGGCATTGCTAGCATCTCTCCTTGTGCATTACAACACGAGCATTCCTCCGACATACCTTACTTTTTTAGCTCATTTTCATAGTTGCAATTTCCCCATTTATCTCCACCGTGTGTGTTTCCGTGGGTCTATGTCATACGATCAGCACTAGGACTTGTTTGCGGTGTAGATAGGATACCATACCTATAGCTCCACCATAAATAACCTGTGTGCCCTGTGATCGTTCTCTATACCTTTGATATTCACTTCATCACTTCAGTGCATCAGTCTTTGATTACGTTTGGTAGAGCATCTCTATTCACTTTGGAACGGTAAGATCTTCTTTCTTATCAGTTGTGAGTGAGTTGTGAGAGTTTCCACCATACTGATTTTGATTTTTGCACTAACTTACTAATCATGTCTTTGAGTGATGATGAAATTGTGTCACAGAAAAAGCAGGTGGAGGAGCTTGTTACTTGGAGAGAGTCTGTTGATAGAAATATCACCGACATACAAGATGCTGTGGAGAATAATCCTGGAGCCATCAATAATATTCAGACGCAGCTGACTGCTATGAATGTCAACTTTGCCACCTTGTAGCGTTCCATTGAGGCAATTCAGGCAACACTCCAGCCCGGACTTGCACAACATGATGATGGGTTTGAGGACTTTGATGAGGGGAGTGCGGCTGATGTTGCTCCACATCGTGGCAGGGGATGTGCAAATCCCCCTGCACCTGCGGCTGCTCCTCTTGGACGTGCCCAGCGTGCTTACAATCCAGCTGATGATATTTTGGGCAAGCCCAAGTTCTCAATTCCTTCGTTCAATGGCTCGCTTGATCCTGAGGATTATATTACTTGGGAGTTGAAGATTGAAAAGCTCTGGCGTTTATTTGATTACCCAGAAGACAAGAAGGTCAAACTTGCTGCATCAGAATTTGATGGTTACGCTTTGCGTTGGTGGGAAGCTATTGTGCAGAATAGACGGAACGACAATGAACTTCCTGTGAGGGATTGGCGTGAGATGAAGGCCATCATGGCGGATCGTTTTGCTCCCTCAAATTATTTGCATTCTGTGTTTGACAAGATCACACAGTTGAGGCAAGGCACAATGACAGTTGATGAGTACTACATGGAGATGGAGATGCTTATGCAGCGTGCTAATGTTCGTGAATCACGAGAGATGACGATGCAACATTTCCTCAACAATTTGAAGCTTCAAATCAAGAGTATTGTGCGTTATCACAAGTATGAGACAATGAACGAGCTATTGCACCATGCTAGAGAGGCCGAGTCCCAGCTGGCTGAAGAGGCAAAGTCACATGCTCGATTTCCATCTTCTAGCAGATTTTCGGCTAGATCTACACCTCCCACTGTCATGCCACCAGCTGCTGTTCCGTTTACACCATCGGCCAAACCAGCAAGTACACCTTCGTTTGGTTCTAATACTCGGAAACCCGCTACTCCTGCTACTAGCTCGGGTTCCAACATGTCTACTGCATGTACTCGTGATGTGGTGTGCCATACCTATGGAGGCAGAGGTCACTACAAGAAGGATTGTCCAAACAGCAATGTTATGTTTGTTAATGAACAAGGTGAAGTAGAAAGTGGAGATGAAGCTTCTGATGATGATATTGATGACGGCGAGGTTGGTGCTGATGCATATGCTGAGCGTGCACAAACTATCATCGTGTCTTCACGTGTACTTAGTGTGCAACCGGTTGAGGAATCCCAGCGTTGCACCTTGTTCCAAATAAAAGCTCTTGTTGGACCAAACAAAGCTTGCAAGGTCATTATTGATGGAGGTAGCTGCAGAAATCTTGCAAGTAAGGAACTATGTGCCAAACTGAATTTGACATACTTACCTCATCCCAAGCCATACTACATACAATGGTTGAGAAACAATGGTGAGATGAAGGTAAATCATATGGTACGAGTGAACTTTCAAATAGGGCCATACAAAGATTCTATTGATTTTGATGTGGTTCCTATGACTGTTTGTCACCTACTATTGGGTCGGCCTTGGCTCTATGATCGCCATGTGCAACACAATGGCCGAGCCAATACATATCACTTGGAATTGAAAGGAAAGAAGATTACTATGTAGCCAATGACACCACAAGAAATTGTGAATGATTCTCGCCAGAAGATAGAGGTGAACTTGAAGGAGGAAACTACCACTCAGCGAGATTGCGTGACAGGTTCCTGATGTAATTGAGCCTAAATTGAGTGATATAACGAAAAGTGAGAGAGTGCCTGGTTTATTGATATTAGCCACTAAGGAAGATATGAGAGAATTTCGTGAGGATCCTACAGCCATGCCACTTGTGCTCATGTATAAGGGCGAGGTATTGGTTTCTAACAACATGACCCCTATTTCTCTTGGTGTCTCGTCTGTTTTGCAGGACTTTGGGGATGTGTTTCCAAAAGATGTACCCGCAGGCTTACCTCCATTGCATGGTATAGAACATCAAGTGGACTTGATTCCTGGTGCCACACTTCCCAACCGTGCACCCTACAGGACTAATCCCGAAGAAACTAAGGAAATTCAGAAGCAAGTACAAACGTTGCTGGATAAAGGGTACGTTCGTGTTTCTCTTAGCCCTTGTGATGTTCCTGTTATTTTAGTTCCTAAGAAAGATGGTACATGGCGCATGTGTGTTCAATGTAGAGCGATTAATAACATCACTATTCGATATCGTCATCCTATTCCACGCTTAGAGGATATGCTAGATGAATTGAGTGCTGCTGCTGTTTTCTCTAAAATTGACTTGCGTAGTGGTTATCATCAAATTAGGATGAAAGAAGGGGATGAATGGAAAACTGCTTTCAAAACTAAATTCGGCTTGTATGAGTGGTTAGTCATGCCGTTTGGTCTTACTAATGCACCTAGTACTTTCATGCGTTTGATGAATCATGTTTTGAGAGAGTTTATTGGTCGTTTTGTGGTTGTTTACTTTGATGATATACTCATATACAGCCACACCGAATCTGAACATTGCACTCATATTAGACAAGTTTTGCAAGTGTTACGTGATAATAAACTGTATGCTAATCTTGAGAAGTGTACATTTGCAAAAGATAAGGTGATATTCCTAGGATTTGTTGTTTCTAAGCATGGAGTAGAGGTAGATCAATCTAAAATTGAATCAATTCAGAATTGACCTACTCCAATGAATGTAAGTCAAGTGCGTAGTTTCCACGGTCTCGCTGGTTTCTATAGGCGCTTTGTGAAAGATTTTAGCACCATTGCTGCACCATTAAATGATTTGACAAAGAAAGGTGTTCCTTTTGTATGGGGCGCGGCCCAAGACATTGCATTTGATACATTGAAACGTTTGCTTACTTGTGCACCATTGCTTGCATTACCTGATTTTTCGAAGCAATTTGAAGTTGAATGTGATGCTAGTGGTATAGGCATAGGTGGCGTTTTGATGCAAGAGGGTCGGCCTATAGCTTATTTTTCTGAGAAATTGACTAGTGCTCGTTTGAATTATTCAATCTATGATAAAGAATTGTATGCACTTGTGAGAGTACTTGTAGTTTGGCAACATTATTTGTGGCCAAAGGAATTCATCATACATTCTGATCATGAAGCATTGAAATACTTGAAAGCGCAATCAAACTTGCATTGAAGATTAGCTAAATGGGTTGAGTTCATTGAGTCTTTTCCTTACATCATTAATTATAAGAAGGGAAAAGAGAATGTTGTTGCTGATTCTCTATCTAGGAAAAACATGCTATTAACCAATCTTGATGTTAAAATTCCTAGATTAGAAGCTATTTGTGCACTTTATGCAACTGACCATGATTTTGCTGAACCATATCGTTTATGTGCTCTTAGAAACGCATGGGATAAGTATCATATACATGATGGATATTTGTTTCGAGCTAACAAAATATGTATTCCAGAATCGTCGTTGCGTTTTTTCTTAGTCCAGGAATCACATGCTGGTGGTTTGATGGGTCATTTTGGGCGTGAGAAGACATTGCTCATGCTTGCTGATCATTTTTATTGGCCCAAGATGAGGCGTGATGTGTACAGATTTGTGAGCAGATGGGTTACTTGCCACAAGTCGAAATCCAAGCTGAAGCCTCACGGTTTGTATACACCTCTCTCTGCACCTACTACTCCATGGGAAGACATTAGTATGGATTTTGTGCTAGGTCTACC
The DNA here is from genome assembly GCA_910589775.1 of Avena eriantha. Classification (NCBI taxonomy): domain Eukaryota; kingdom Viridiplantae; phylum Streptophyta; class Magnoliopsida; order Poales; family Poaceae; genus Avena; species Avena eriantha. Next base: position 364,202,945 of record OU342744.1, read on the forward strand.
TAAAACTCAGAGAGGTCATGATTCTATATTTGTGGTAGTGGACAGGTTCTCTAAGATGGCTCATTTTATTGCCTGCCACAAAAGCGACGATGCGTCGCATGTTGCTAACCTGTTTTTCAGGGACATCGTGAGATTACATGTAGTACCAAAGACGATTGTTTCTGACCGTGATGTGAAGTTCATGAGCTACTTTTGGAAGACCTTATGGGGGAAGCTAGGAACGAAGTTGCTGTTCAGTACTACATGTCACCCCCAAACAGATGGTCAAACGGAGGTGGTGAATAGAACATTGTCACAGCTGCTAAGGACCATGATTAAAAAGAATCTGCAGGAGTGGGAAGAGTGTTTGCCACATGTTGAGTTCGCTTACAACAGGGCTGTGCATTCAACTACTCAGCTTTGTCCTTTTGAGGTGGTGTATGGCTTCAAGCCATTGACGCCACTTGATATGTTGCCTCTGCCATTACATGAGAGAGTTGATATGGAGGCATCAAAACGTGCTGATTATGTGAAGAAAATACATGAGAAGACTCGAGAGGCTATTGAGAAGAAAGGCAAGAACATTGCTGCTGCAAGGAATCAAGCAAGAAAAGAAGTGTTATTCGAGCCTGGAGATATGGTTTGGGTGCATCTCCGCAAGGACAGATTTCCACTACTTCGCAAGTCCAAGTGGAAGCCACGTGGTGCTGGTCCTTACAAAGTGCTAGCCAAAATTAATGATAATGCCTACTCAGTTGATATACCTATTGAGGAATTTGGTGGTGCTAGTAACAGCTTCAACGTTGCTGATTTATCACCATATGCTAGAGAAGACCTTGGAGCGTCGAGGTCGACGCCTTTTGAAGGGGGGAGATGATGAGGACATCCCTGCAGTTACACCTACCCCAATTGCTATTGATGATGTTCCAACTAATGCAAGAAAGATCAATCGAATGAGATAAGGATTAGACCAATTACAAGAGCTCGTGCTAAGCTACTAGAACAACAGGTGAACTTGTTTCTTAATGAACCTGGAGTTTTAATTAATGAGAATTTTATACTACCTAAGTCTTTGAATTATTGCATGATTAGGTACTTAGGAGAAGAAGGCGTAGCACGGAGCGAGGAGGTAATGGAACAAGGCGTGTTGATCAATGAAGAATGCGCGAGGGAGGAGAGGGAGGAAGCACAAGGAGCTATCCAAGACGAAGATCAACAAGAGCTGGAAGTTCTCTGCCGCGGCAGAGAAACACCCCTTTTCTCTGCCACGACAGGCTGCCGCGGCACAGAAACATAGTCTTTTTCTGCCACGGCAGCCTGCCGCGGCAGAGAAACAGACCCAATATCTGCCACGGCAGAACCTTGAGCCGAACCCAATTTTGGGTCGGTTTGTATCTTAGTTAGGTGGGACCAAGTCGTCCCAAGCTGAGGACGCCCCAGCCCTCATATAAACCTCCGTAGCCGTCACAAGTTAGGGTTTAGACCATGTTAAAATATTTTGGAGTTGTTTCTTTCATAGAACCTCTGGAATTACCCTGTGTTCGAATATACCAACTATAATTGAGTGTGATCTGTTGTTCCATTGGGAATTAGTAGATTGCATACTACCGTTCGTGGTCACGACTGCGTGCACAAGAGTGTGGTGCTGTGAATATCCTACAAGGTTCGAGAGCTGTTGCATTGGCATCAGGGATCGAGCGGGAGAGATGATAGCTACACACTAGTTATCTATCACCCACAATCACCATCGACAAGAGCTTGCTGAGAAGATCGGGCCACCCCATATCACAACATGTGAAGCATCGTCGGTCTTATGGCACGGTATGAAGTGTGCCATTTTGGAAAAACGATCCACAACAACAAATATAGAATCATGACCATGCTTAGATCTAGGCAATCCTAACACGAAATCCATGCTAATGTCGGACCAAGGGGTATGCGGAATAGGCAATGGCATATAAAGACCATAAGGGTTAGCTTGCGACTTAGCTTGAACACTTGTCATGCATCGTTGAACGTAGCGCTCCACATCACGCCTCATCTTGGGACAAAAGTAGTGATTGGAGAGCATGTCCAATGTCTTGTCACGGCCAAAGTGACCCATGAGGCCTCCACCATGAGATTCTTAGAGAAGCAAAAGTTGAATTGACGACTTGGAAATGCATAGTTTGTTTTGTTTAAATAGAAAGCCCTTATGCAAATAGAAATCATCAACTCCTTTGTCATTGGAGCACTTTGCGAAAATTGGTTCAAAGAACGGGTCGAAAGCATACAAAGATTTTATTTCCTCAAGACCCAACACGTTGATTTCAAGTCTCGTAAGAAGGCTTGTGTGTTTGCGGGACAAAGCGTCCGCAACTACATTATCTTTGCCCTTCTTATACTTGACAATGTACGGAAAAGACTCCATGAACTCAACCCACTTAGCGTGTCTCTTTCTCAAGTTAGCTTGGCCTTTGAGATATTTCAACGACTCGTGGTCGGAATGTATGATAAATTCCTTGGGCCAAAGGTAGTGTTGCCAAACTTGAAGGACATGAACTAAGGAAAAAAGCTCTTTGTCATAAATTGGATAGTTAAGGCAAGCACCATCGAGTTTCTCGCTATGGTAGGCTATAGGACGTCCGTTTTACATAAGGACTCCTCCAATGCCTATACCACTAGCATCACACTCTATCTCAAAGGTTTTTGTGAAATCCGGTAACGCAAGGAGAGGTGCTTCAATGAGCCTCTTTTTAAGTTCATCAAAAGCTTTTTGTTGTGCTTTGCCCCACACGAAGGTGACATTCTTTTTGGTCAATTCATTAAGGGGACAAGCAATGGTTGAAAAGTCATTCACAAAGCGACGATAGAAACCGGCCAACCCATGAAAACTTTGGAGTTCGCTCACATTTGTTGGGATGGGCCAATCTCGTATGTCCTTTACCTTGGAAACATCAACTTCAATTCCCTACGAAGAAATGACAAATCCAAGAAAAATCAACTTGTCTTTAGCAAAAGTGATGAGGACATCCCTACAGTTACACCTACCCCAATTGCTAATGAAGATGTTCCAATTGCAAAGAAGGATCAATCTAATGAGATAAGGATTGGACCAATCACAAGAGCTCGTGCTAAGCTATTAGAACAACAGGTGAACTTGTTTCTTAATAAACCTGGTGTTTTAATTAATGAGAATTTTATACTACCTGTCGTCGGATTGAGGACAAGTACGCCATGAGGGGGTCCTCGAGGCATGCGGCAGAGAGGGGTGTGAGACGTACGGTATTCCAGGACGGTGAGCACACAAGTTTATCCAGGTTCGAATCCGCCGGCTTTGGACGAATCCTACTCCTGCTAGCAATCCAGTAATACGGCAGAGCCGGAATATGGGTTACAAGGGTTTCGCATGTGCGAGTTGAGATTGTAGACTATTGTGTTGCCCTAAAGGCTCTCCCTAGGACGGCTTATATAGATATCCATCCTAGGGTTTACAGGAGAGATCAATCTGGCTACGACTAAGAGTTGGTTACAGAGTACATCTTGAACTACAAGTAACATTATGGGCCTAAGTTGGTAAGTCTTCTACGCCTTCCCGAAGCCGGATTGGACTCCGTCTTCTCTCCTGACTGGGCCGCCCGTGAAGCAAATCTCTAACCCGAAGTTGGCCACCCTGGTCAGTGAGGAACTGTGAGAATACCCGGAAAGTATATCCCCAACAGTAGCCCTCGGAGGCCTCCAAGATCCAAAGTCGGATTTTATCATCGTCTAGCTTGATCTTCGGCTTGCAGATCTTGAAGGGTTCCTGAAACTTCACAACAAAAAATACGATCCGGGTCTTAAAAGTAAGTCAGGCCTATCAACAAGTTACTCGGATTTTCCAGCTCGATTTTAAACTAAGCCAGAACTTGGTTTCTAATGCCACCTGACACAAGTATGGTCAAGTCATGTCATCTGACAAGCGTGCCGTCAGCACGACCGTTGGTGGGCCCGCGGTTCGCGGAACCGAGGCGTAGTTTCAATGCGTGCGTGGAGATCGAGGAGACACAATCATCGCGTGGGTCCTTCCCAGTTCTTTCCACGACGCGTGGCGGTTACACTGTAGCATTTGCACGAATCTTGGCGTAGTTAGGTGGATATAAGGGGTTTGGATTTCTCCTTCTCCTTTCCACCAGTCCTTTGCCATTTTCTTTCTTCCCAATCCTTCTGCGCGCACAGAGCTCCCTCGTCCTTCCTCCACAGAACTCCCAGCGCTGCCACTTTCAGGTCATCTTCTCACCGGAGAAATGGCTTCATCATCTTCTTCCTTCGGTTTAGCGGCAGCAGCGGCGCAGCGACGACGGAAATTGTAGCGGAGAAGGAGAGCTTCCGGGGAATCTGGATCCCCTGCGCCCTCACCGAGGAGGGTCTCTAGAAAGTGGATGAGGAGGGGCTTCTCGTCGGCGGTGATTGGCGGAGCGGCTCCGACGAAACCGTCCCCAACCCGCGTGACGGCGAGCGGGTCCACTTCGGCACCCATCTCGACCGAGGTCTGTCTTTTCCTCCCTCGGAGTTCTTCTCCGAGGTGATAGATCATTACGGAGTTCAACTCCACAATCTTCCTCCCAACTCTATCTTAGAGATGAGCGCGTATGCATCGCTTTGCGAGGGCTTTCTCGGCATTAGGCCGAGCTTCCTTCTCTTCCGGTACTACTTTCATGTCCGGAGATATTCCATCACTGCCGGTGTTCCTTACATCACCGGCACTATTAATTTTTCACTTAGACGTGACCGGGCATATCCTAAAATTTCTGCCAGTGACTCGGTCAAACAATGGCCAGCCACCTTTTTCTATCATAGGGATATTTCGGCTCCCGGCAAAGCTACTGCTTTGCCGGCTTTTGTCGACGGAGCCACCACGGCCCAGCCTTCCTGGGACGAGGATGCTCTGGCTCTCACCGATGATCTAATCCTTGCTAAGAGGCAGATCGAATATTTAATCAAACACACGGAGCTGAAGGGATCCGACTTGCTCCAGTGCTAGGTCTCACGTCGGATCCAGCCACTTCAGTACCACGGGGATAGACTGATGCACTCCATCACATCCTCCAAAAAAGACTCCCTCCGCATCAGCCCCAAAGCCTACACCACTCAAGGCTATATCAGCCAGATCAAGTGGCTGATCAAGGAGCGGATCGAGAGGAGAATTCCGGAGATTTCTCTGGATATGCACACGGCGAAAAACCCCATGGTGCCGGTAAGCTTCCATCAGTACACCTTTTATGTGTTTCAATCTTCAAGTTATATTGCAATACTAATATGATTTCTTGTTTTCAGCTTGCTGACCTCCCCGGGTCGGAGCTTGCTCCGCTCGAAGGATATCCTCCTGAGTTTTCTCAGGAGACAGAAGTGGTCCCATTGCCAGACCTTGCGCTCAAGAAGCGCAAAGCTCCGATAGTGGCTTTTGGCACAAAGGAGGTGCATGTTGTGAAGAGGTAACTTTCATTCACAATTTCCGCCTTTGTACCTTTCTCGAATTTCTTTCTGAGATGTAATGTTTCCGACTTTACTACATTCTCAGAGCAAAGCCTCTCATCAAGGGCAAGGGGAAAGGGATTCCTTCGAAGCCCCTGCACGAAGCTCACCATAGCTTCCCCTGCCGTGGCTCCTCCAACTCATGCCCCTCAACCTTCTGCAACTTCGGCGATCATTCCTTCTCCGGTGGTTGCAGAAGATCCGGCTCCTCCAACAAAGCCTGCGATCCTTGGGTCGCAAACTGACGTCACCATGGGTGCGTCAGATCAAGATAAGGGTGAACCCTCTTCGTGTAATGATCCTCGGCTGAGGTCTTCGCCGAAAACCTCCCCAGCAATCTGGGATTGGCCAAGTTTGGCCTGTCCTAGAAATCTATAGAGGAAATCCAGCGGCTGGCCAGGCAAGTCCTGGACAAAATCCATTTATCCCCCGAAGAGGAAGGGCAACAAGCAGAGGACGTCAAGTTCTCCGACCTTCTCGCTCAAGTCCACCTTCGCGACGAGAGGATTAGGGCTGGCAAGCTTCCAACAGCCCTAGTGATCCGTCTTACTCTTGCCGAGAACGTGGCAGTTGAAGTGAACGCGGGTTTAGATAAACTCACCCACGAGTAATATGTAAGTCGGAATTCCAACTCTTGTTTGTACATTATGTTATATCATATCCTCTAGCCCCCAAGCATGAAGTAGGATATATAATCTGCGTTTATGCTTTCATTAGGATGCCAAAGAACGAACTAGTGTACCCCAAGGCTCGTGCTGATATTTAGCAAAAAATATTAGCCCGAGTCTTAAGTAGCTTTCTGACTTTGGGTATTCTGACTTACAGAAAGTATGTTCCTATAACCAGGAATTACTGACCGATGTCTGCAATAAGCGGAGAGAGATCAAGGCTCTCCGGCTTAAAAATGCCGAACTTAAAGTAGCCAAGGATGAAGCCGAAGGTAAACATTCCGAGATTCAAACCTTGTCTTTTGCTTTTTTCAATGTCGAATTTTTCCGAACTGTTGTTCCTTTTTGACTAACTGCGCTGGTGAAACAATCCATTGCTATGATTGAAGAGGTCGAGAACCTCAAGACCCTAGTGGTGGAGAACAAGGGACTTCGCCAAGAGCTGGATAAGCTCAAGGCGGATCATGAAAGGAGCATAGCTCAAGTCCTTGAATCCTCCTCCATGGCCACTGAAGAGCGTGATCGCAAGATTGCTGCTCAGGATAAAATAATCTCGGACCTCAATGAGCTTGGCAGAGAGAAGGACATCTCCCAGGCGCTCCGGGCTGAACTCCAGAGTCTCCGGGAGGAGAAGACCAAGATTGACGACGTCATTCTCGGTACGTTCCATATGTCTGTCTTATCTTTTTCTTCGACTTTTATCAATGTCGGATTTTTCTTGACTTGTTTTGTGTATAGGTCCTCTGAACTTGACGGACTCTTCCTCCTCCGAGCCCTGCACCCACCGGCTTACCCAAGTCGGTGATCTTCTTCATGACTTCCACTAGTCCCTTGAGGACATTGGCGAGTCTCTCAGGATTCCGGACATGCCAAGCATGTCGGATTTTCAGGTGCGGGACAAGGCCAAGGAGATGCCGCAACTTGTTCGGGACTGGAATATATCCTACGCGTGGACTGCTATGCAGAACGCTCTCACCATGGTCATGAGCCACCATGGAAACATGGAGATATGGCAAGTGACCAGAGGGTACTGCAAGGTAGACGAAGACGGCCAGGAGAAAGACCTTCAAGCCATCATGCACTCCTGCACCGGATACGGGTGTCACGTCGCTGATCTGACCAGCTACGAGATCCCCTTCTTCACCCGCGTAGCTACTCCGCCACCTCCTCCAGAAGAAGCTGAAGAAGTTTCCGACGATGAACGGACCACCTCAGATCCGGACATCTCGGAATGATATCAAGGCGGAGTAACCAGCGAGCCGGCAGCTCCTTCATCTCCTCCTGCATGATAGACCAGAAAATTATGTATTATTTCGGAAAGAACATGATGTGTTTGTAAATATTAAGTATTATTGATTTTGCTAGTGCTAATATTTTTATCTATTCAGCACTTTTCGCTTTGACTGGGTTTTTTTTGTGTGCCTGAAATATTTTCATAAGCACTTGAATTTTTTCGTCTCTACTTATCGTTTATCTGGCTTTCTGCCTCGTCCCTTTCGTGAGCCGGCTAAACCTTCAGCCGGAAACTTTGCCGAGCAACGGAGCTCACTTGCTAAACCAGTTTAAACTCGGAAACAAAGCCGGCTTCTAGTACCAACAATTCACTACTCGGTAAATACCCACATCCAGCAATCAGACAAATAACCAAAGTAAAGACTAGAAATTTTAGAGTTATACCCGAAGGTAGCAGTTTTAGAATCGGAAATCTAGACCAGAATGAACATGAGCATAAAGTACTTTCAAGCATTCTGGGATTTTCGACTATAACATGATCATTTGGAAATAAGATGGTAAAAACTTCTCAGAAAAACTTGAGGCAACCAAAACTTTTATTTCTCAAAGAACATGTAAATATACTCCCTCCGTCCCAAAATAAGTGACTTGAGTTTGTCTAGATTCGTATGTACCTATATACTAAAATGTGTCTAGATACATCCGAATCTAGTCAAATCCACGTCACTTATTTTGGGACGGAGGGAGTATATGATTACAAAGAAGGATAAACTAAGAATAAAAGGGACGTAGCTGAGCAATATTCCATGGTCTGTCTAACTGATCCAGATTTGTACTCCCTCCAGCTCTCTTTCTCTTCTTAGTAGCAGGTCTTTCTTTGACTGGCCTCATGTCAGTTAAGTAGTACGATCCATTGTGCAATACTCGACTAACTAAAAAGGGCCCTTCCCATACTGGGGAAAGTTTGTGCTTTCTTTGTTGCACAAGCCGGAGAACCAAATCACCTTTATTAAAAGATCTATTTCGGACTCTCTGGCTATGATACTTGCGTAACTTCTGCTGATAGGCTGTAGATCTCATTTCAGCAACGACGCGAACTTCTTCGACTAAGTCGAGATCATTTTGTCGAGAAATCTTGGCATCCTCTTCGATATACGCGGCCACTCTAGGAGAAGTATGAATTAAATCACTAGGGAGAACTGCTTCTGCGCCATAGACCAAGAAGAAAGGTGTGTATCATGTTGACCTGTTCGGAGTTGTTCGTAAACTCCAAATTACATAGGGTAATTCCTCTTCCCAAGCCCCCACAACACGTCGTAGTGGTGCTTCGAGTCTCGGTTTCAGGCCTTGTAAGATTAAACCATTAGCTCTTTTGACTTGTCTGTTAGCCTGTGGATGTGTGACTGACGCAATGTCAAGCCGGATATTTTGCTCATCGCAGAATTCAGCCAATTCTCCCATGGAAAAGTTACTCCCGTTGTCCGTGATAATGCTATGCGGATAACCATACCGGATTATAACATCCTCGACAAATCTTTTGGCTATTGCTCCATCACAACTAGTGACAGGTTTAGCCTCGATCCATTTGGTGAATTTATCCACCATCACTAAGAGGTGAGTAAATCCACTTGGAGCTCGTTTAAATGGTCCTACCATATCAAGCCCCCAGACCGCAAAGGGCCATGTTATAGGTATTGTTCGTAGCTGATCAGCCGGAACATGAGCTTGCTTGGCGTACTTTTGGCAGCCTTTGCACGTCTTGACTAATCGTTCGGCATCTGCCTGAGCTGTAAGCCAGAAAAATCCGTGTCTAAAAGCTTTTGCCACTAAAGATTTGGCTGCAGCGTGGTGACCACACTCGCCTTCGTGGATTTCCCTTAAGATTTCCACTCCTTCTTCCGGAGATAAACAGTGCTGAAAAACCCCAGAAACACTCTGTTTATGGAGCTCACCTTTAATAATAGTATAGGCTTTTGCTCGTCGGATGATCTGCCGGCTCAGCACCTCGGCTTCAGGTAATTTGCCCTCTACCAAATAATCGAGGTAGGGTTGAGTCCAGCTGGGAATTACAGCCAGAACTGCTATCAAAGGTGAGTCGGATTTGGTCGGATATTCCTCATCTACTCCCTTTAGTGAGGGGACTTTGAGGTGCTCTAAAAAAGCGCCGTCCGGGACCTCTTTCCGTGCAGAGCCTATGCGAGATAGTGCATCTGCTTCCTCATTTTCTGCTCGAGGGATGTGTTGAACTTCAAACCCTTCGAACGATTTAGATAGATCATCCACGATAGCTTTATATGCTGCCATGTGTTTATTTGCATTAGAAATATCTGAGACTTGCTGAGCAACAAGATCCGAATCTCCGTTACACATCAAACGTCGGATGCCAATATCCTTAGCAATCCGGATTCCATCCAGCAATGCTTCATACTCGGCAGTGTTGTTTGTCGCTGTGAAGTGGATCTGCAACACGTATAAAAGTTTATCTCCTTGGGGTGATTTGAGCACCACGCCAGCCCCCGAGCCCCCTCGAGCCTTACACCCATAAAAAAAGAGGGTCCAATATTCCGACTCAGGGAGGATCATGTTCTCCTTCGTCTCTGCCCAATCAGCGACAAAGTCAGCAAGGATCTCGGATTTTATTGCTATCCGAGGTTTATACTCAATGTCGAAGCTGAGAGCTCTATTCCCCATTTGGCGACGCGTCCTGTGGCGTCTCTATTATTGATTATGTCTCTCATGGGAGCTTTGCTCACCACGTTAATTGGATGCTCCTGAAAATAGTGTTCTAACTTACGAGATGCTAGAAAAACACCGTAAGCCAATTTTTGATAGTGCGGATACCGCTGCTTTGATTCTGTCAGGACCTCGCTAACAAAGTACGTCGAACGCTGCACCAGGTGTTCCTGATTTTCCTCTGGTCTCTCCACCACCATGACGATACTGACAACCTTATTTGTCATAGCAATGTAAAGCAACATCGGTTCCTGAGGTTCCGGCGCTGCAAGGATAGGAGCAGATGAGAGTACTCTTTTTAGATCTTGTAGTGCGGCTTCGGCTTCGTCAGTCCAGACAAAATCCTTGGTATTTTTCAGGAGTTTATACAATGGTGTGGCTCTTTCACCAAGCCGGCTTACAAATCGACTGACCGCAGCAATGCAAACAGTTAATCTTTGTATGTCCTTCAGGCGAGTTGGCCTGGAAATATTGAGTATAGCCTTAATTTTGTCTCGGTTCACCTCTATGCCTCTTTGAGACACGATGGAACCTAACAGTTTTCCGGCTGGTATTCCAAAGAAGCATTTCTTCGGGTTAAGCATGATGTTATATTTTTGTAGATTGGCGAACGTCTCCTCCAAGTCGGAAATCAGTGTTTCCTTCTTTTTGGACATCACCGTGATATCATCCACATATGCATGTACATTGCATCCAAGTTGGTCATGGAGGCAACGCTGCATCGTGCGCTGGTACGTAGCTCCTGCGTTCTTCAGCCCGAAGGGCATTGTAACAAAACAGAAGGTTCCGAAGGGGGTTATGAATGAAGTTTTCACTTTGTCAGATTCCTTCATCCGGATTTGGTGATAACCGGAATATGCGTCGAGAAAACAGAGGAGTTCCGAGCCTGCCGTAGAATCGATGACTTGATCAATTCTAGCAGAGTGAACGGATCTTTTGGACAAGCCTTGTTCAAGGTAGTATAATCAACACACATCCTTAAGTCAATGGTGTCCTTTTTAGGGACCATTACAGGATTGGCCGACCACTCAGTGTGGATGACCTCTTATATGAATCCGGCTAACTCGAGCCGTGCTAGTTCCTTAGCTATTGCCTTACGCTTTTCATCGCCAAACCGTCGTAAGGACTGTTTGACGGGTTTAGCGTTCGAGTTTACATTTAGAGAGTGCTCGGCAAGTTCCCTAGGTACTCCGGTCATGTCAGATGGCTGCCATGCGAAGATATCTTGATTTGCTTGGAGGAACTTGACGAGCGCGCTTTCCTATGCGCTACTTAGGCCTACGCCTATCTGGGTCACCTTGGAGGGCTCATCATCCTTCAACGGCATCGTCTTCGTCTCTTCTGATGCCTTGAACTCCGGATTTGGCTTTGTCACCTCCTTCTTCGTTGCAGGCATCTTGGACGGATCTATGCTCTTCTTGATCTCCTGGTACTCCTAGGCATGCTGCACAGCTTCTACAAAGGCGGCATTTCCATCCTCGCACTCTCGCGCTTTCTTCGTGTCTCGCCTGATGGTGATCACGCCGTTGGGACCTGGAATTTTCATCATATTGTAAATGTAACACGGACGAGCCATAAAAGCCCAGTAAGCCGGACGTCCGAATATAGCGTGGTATGCGCTCTTGAACGGGACCACTTCAAAGGAAAGTGCCTTCGTCCGATAATTCTTTGGTGTTCCAAAGGTAACATCCAAAGTAATCTCTCCTAGGGAATTAGCTTGTCTTCCCGGGACAACTCCGTGAAAGATCACAGAGATATGGTTCAGCTGTGTTTTCGAGATTTTCATCCGGCGTAGCGTTTCTACATAGAGAATATTGATGCTGCTACCACCGTCCATGAGGGTCTTGGAGAAACCATAACCATCTATAAGTGGGTTGACGATTAAGGCATATTTTCCTCGCCTGTGTATCTTAGGCGGATGATCAGCGCGGTCAAATGTGATTGCCACCTCCGGCTAGTCCAGATATTGAGGGACAGCCGGAACTGTTGCATTGAGCTCGTGGAGAACTGCTTTCTTGACCTTTGCTGGTTGAGATCCGAGGAAGGTGACTTAAGTGTCTTTCTTGGTAGGAAAAGTTTTCTTCCCCTCCGACTTGGGATTTGAAGCATCAGCTTCCTCCATGGCGGAATCTTCCTTGGTCTCTTTATCTTTTTCGGGATTCTTCTTTCCCTCCTTCCGCTTAGCTTTGTAGCCCGCGATATCATCTCTCTTGATGTCATCATTAAAACGACATTCAGCGTTGGTGTGGGACGAGTCCCCATTGGCGTCCAAGTGATGCACACATGGGTTATTGGCAATGTCGGCCCAAGTGTAGGTTTTGCCTGGTTGTTGCTCTCCTCTACCTTGGACCCTTGATGTCCCACGGCCACGCCCGCGGCCTCCACCACGTCCTCCTCGTCCTCCAGACCCGGAAATAGTAGTGACCACCGCTGTCTCCGCGATGGGTTTTTCTTCCGAGGTATTTCTGCGCTTCTGAGCTTGTTGCTTTGTCTTTGCTGACTGCGGTACAGCCAGGACATTGAGTAATCCTTCTGCGTCGTCGTCAGCATCTGCATACTTGCTCGCTGTTTCAATCATCTCTCCCAAATCAGTGACCTTGTCACACTTCAAGCGGTGACGCAGTAGACCAATTGGGAGTCCCGCGATAAAAGCTTCAATCGCGGTTTCATCGTTTACTCCTTCACAAGAGTTCTTGGTTGTCATACTGGCTCAATGAACTTCATCGTTTACTCCTTCACAAGAGTCTCGCGATGAACGCACTTTGCATGTCATACCAGTTGTGGATGGTGTTCTCCGGAAGTTCATTGAGCCATGATCACGCCGTCTTCCGCAACATAAGTGGGAGATATCGGGTTGCGACCAGGCTGTTTCCGCCTTTGGCGATGCAGCAAGCTTGGAAGAAATCCTGTAGCCAGGTATCTGGCCGAGCAATGTCGTCGCAGGCTTGGGTGTGCCTTGAGATAGCAAATCCTTCCAGGAATTTTGTAGCTCTGACGCGTGGTCCAAAACACTTTGGGCCCACGTAGAAATCGTCGTTTTCGTAGCACGGCGCCTCTATATTGGAGTTGTGATGAGTACATCCATACTATTCCACTATCTCCTACTCCTATTCACAATGAAGATGTTGCTGCAAAGAACAAGTCCAATGAAATCAGGATTAGACCCATTACAAGAGCTCGTGCAAAGCTGATTGAGCAACAGGTGAATTCACTCTTAATTGAACCTGATGTTTTACTTAATGAGAACTTTATACTACCTAAGTCTATGCATCTTTGTATGATCAGGTTTATTGATAACACAAGCGTTGCGCGAGGAGGAGGAGAGTTGCAGCAAGAAGGACAAGCGCTGATTTCCAATATCAACAAGTGCGCGAGGAAGGAGCGGAAGGCATGCGCACTAGGAGGCAATGAGGAAATCACGTATGAGCAAGAGAGAGAGAGATGGCGCACCAAGAATTACATGTTTGAGGTGTTCCACGACGTTTGGACTGCGTGCCAATAAGGCCGAACCCATATATGGGCCGGGATGTATCAGTTTGAGTCGAACCGAGTCAGTTTGGGCCAAGTTATGGCTGTTTTTAGGCCTGTTTAGAGGGGAGGACGCCCCAGCCCTCATATAAACCTCCGTAGCCGTCACAAGTTAGGGTGGAGACCACATTAAACTATTTTGGAGTTGTTTCTTTCATAGAACCTCTGGAATTACCCTGTGTACGAATCTGCCAACTATAATTGAGTGTGATCTGTTGTTCCATTGGGAATTAGTAGATTGCATACTACCGTTCGTGGTCACGGCTGCGTGCGCAAGAGTGTGGTGTTGTGAATAACCTACAAGGTTCGAGATATGTTGCGCTGGCATTAGGGATCGAGCGGCAGAGATCATAGCTACGCACTAGTTATCTATCGTCCACCATCACCATCGACAAGAGCTTGTTGAGAAGATCGGGCCACCCCATATCATCTTGGTATCAGATTTCCTCGTTGCCTCGGTAAGCAATCCACAATCCATCCATAGATTAGAGAGTGTTTTTCATCCTATACAGAAAAAGCCCCACAAAAAGAGTTGCCATAGCCTAGATTACATCGTATTCGAGTAATAGTTGCTGGTCGTGTTCCTCTATTAGATTAGATTTAGATCTGTTCGTAGATTTGTTTTCTAGTTGTTCTAGTTGTTTTCCACCATCTTTTTCTGCTACCATCAAGTCAGATCCGATCCAAGTAAAGAGTCCTAGTTGCGTACTACTTGGCGAGTCGGAATAACAAAAAAAAAATCGGCTCGCTGCCTCACGCCTGACCGCAGACAGGTCTGTGCTCCGGCGTGACAAAAAAAAATTGGACGGTCGCCTTACCACAGACAGGTTTGCCCTCATACGAGAATTTTTTGTGTCCGCCGACCTCCTGCCGCGGCAGGATTTTAGGCCGTTTTTCTGTCGTGGCAGAGACCAATTCTCAGGTCAATTTTTTTTTCTTTTTTGTTTATTTTTTTTACTGAGTCCACATAGCGTACCAATCCTTGTGAGCCTTAGTAAGCCTTTCTTTGTGTCTAAAACTATCCTACGAGCCTAGCGTGCTTAGTGCTTTGCGGGCTGCTTAGTTAGCAATCTTGTGCCCGTTTCGTTGAGACATTGCTAGCGTCTCTCCTTGTGCATTACAACAAGAGCATTCCTCCGACATACCTTAATTTTTGAGCTCATTTTCATAGTTGCAATTGCCCCATTTATCTCCACCATGTGTGTTTCCGTGGGTCTATGTCATACGATCAGCACTAGGACCTTGTTTGCGGTGTAGATAGGATACCATACCTATAGCACCACCATAAATAACCTGTGTGCCATGTGATCGTTCTCTATACCTTTGATATTCACTTCATCACTTCAGTGCATCAGTCTTTGATTACGTTTGGTAGAGCATCTCTATTCACTTTGGAACGGTAAGATCTTCTTTCTTATCAGTTGTGAGTGAGTTGTGAGAGTTTCCACCATACTGATTTTGATTTTTGCACTAACTTACTAATCATGTCTTTGAGTGATGATGAAATTGTGTCACAGAAAAAGAAGGTGGAGGAGCTTGTTACCTGGAGAGAGTCTGTTGATAGAAATATCACCGACATACAAGATGTTGTGGAGAATAGTACTAGAGCCATCAATAATATTCAGACGCAGCTGACTGCTATGAATTTCAACTTTGCCACCTTGAAGCGTTCCATTGGGGCAATTCAGGCAACACTCCAGCCCGGACTGGCACAACATGATGATGGGTTTGAGGACTTTGATGAGGGGAGTGCGGCTGATACTGCTCCACATCGTGGCAGGGGACGTGCAAATCCCCCTACACCTGCGGCTGCTCCTCTGTATGGCCGTGGGTATGCTCCTCTTGGACGTGCCCAGTGTGCTTACAATCCAGCTGATGATAGTTTGGGCAAGCCCAAGTTCTCAATTCCTTCGTTCAATGGCTCGCTTGATCCTGAGGATTATATTACTTGGGATTTGAAGATTGAAAAGCTCTGGCGTTTATTTGATTGCCCAGAAGACAAGAAGGTCAAACTTGCTGCATCAGAATTTGATGGTTACGCTTTGCGTTGGTGGTAAGCTATTGTGCAGAATAGACGGAACGACAATGAACTTCCTGTGAGGGATTGGCGTGAGATGAAGGCCATCATGGCGGATCGTTTTGTTCCCTCCAATTATTTGCGTTCTGTGTTTGACAAGCTCACACAGTTGAGGCAAGGCACAATGACAGTTGATGAGTACTACATGGAGATGGAGATGCTTATGCAGCGTGCTAATGTTCATGAATCACGAGAGATGACGATGCAACGTTTCCTCAACAATTTGAAGCTTCAAATCAAGAGTATTGTGCGTTATCACAAGTATGAGACAATGAACGAGTTGCTGCACCATGCTAGAGAGGCCGAGTCCCAGCTGGCTGAAGAGGCAAAGTCACGTGCTCGATTTCCATCTTGTAGCAGATTTTTGGCCAGATCTACACCTCCCACTGTCATGCCACCAGCTGCTGTTCCGTTTACACCATCGGCCAAACCAGCAAGTACACCTTCGTTTGGTTCTAATACTCGGAAACCCGCTGCTCCTGCTGCTAGCTCGGGTTCCAACATGTCTACTGCACGTACTCATGATGTGGTGTGCCATACTTGTGGAGGCAGAGGTCACTACAAGAAGGATTGTCCAAATAGCAAGGTTATGTTTGTTAATGAACAAGGTGAAGTAGAAAGTGGAGATGAAGCTTCTGATGATGATATTGATGACGGCGAGGTTGGTGCTGATGCATATGCTGAGCGTGCACCCACTATTGTTGTATCTTCACGTGTACTTAATGTGCAACCGGTTGAGGAATCCCAGCGTTGCAACCTGTTCCAAACAAAAGCTCTAGTTGGACCAAACAAAGCTTGCAAGGTCATTATTGATGGAGGTAGCTGCAGAAATCTTGCAAGTAAGGAACTATGTGCCAAACTGAATTTGACATACTTACCTCATCCCAAGCCATACTACATACAATGGTTGAGCAACAATGGTGAGATGAAGGTAAATCATATGGTACGAGTGAACTTTCAAATAGGGCCATACAAAGATTCTATTGATTTTGATGTGGTTCCTATGACTGTTTGTCACCTACTATTGGGTCGGCCTTGGCTCTATGATCGCCATGTGCAACACAATGGCCGAGCCAATACATATCACTTGGAATTCAAAGGAAAGAAGATTACTATGTAGCCAATGACACCACAAGAAATTGTGAATGATTCTCGCCAGAAGATAGAGGTGAACTTGAAGGAAGATACTACCACTCGGCGAGATTGCGTGACAGCTGTTCCTAATGTAATTGAGCCTAAACTGAGTGATATAACAAAAAGTGAGAGAGTGCCTGGTTTATTGATATTAGCCACTAAGGAAGATATGAGAGAATTTCGTGAGGATCCTACAGCCATGCCACTTGTGCTCATGTATAAGGGCGAGGTATTGGTTTCTAGCGACATGACCCCTATTTCTCTTGGTGTCTCGTCTGTTTTGCAGGACTTTGGGGATGTGTTTCCAGAAGATGTACCCACAGGCTTACCCCCATTGCGTGGTATAGAACATCAAGTGGACTTGATTCCTGGTGCCACACTTCCCAACCGTGCACCCTACAGGACTAATCCCGAAGAAACTAAGGAAATTCAGAAGCAAGTACAAGCGTTGCTGGATAAAGGGTACATTCATGTTTCTCTTAGCACTTGTGTTGTTCCTGTTATTTTAGTTCCTAAGAAAGATGGTACATGGCGCATGTGTGTTGACTGTAGAGCGATTAATAACATCACTATTCGATATTGTCATCCTATTCCACGCTTAGAGGATATGCTAGATGAATTGAGTGTTGCTGCTGTTTTCTCTAAAATTGACTTGCTTAGTGGTTATCATCAAATTAGGATGAAAGAAGGGGATGAATGGAAAACTGCTTTCAAAACTAAATTCGGTTTGTATGAGTGGTTAGTCATGCCGTTTGGTCTTACTAATGCACCTAGTACTTTCATGCGTTTGATGAATCATGTTTTGAGAGAGTTTATTGGTCATTTTGTGGTTGTTTACTTTGATGATATACTCATCTACAGCCACACCGAATCTGAACATTGCACTCATATTAGACAAGTTTTGCAAGTGTTACGTGATAATAAACTGGATGCTAATCTTGAGAAGTGTACATTTGCAAAAGATAAGGTCATATTCCTAGGATTTGTTGTTTCTAAGCATGGAGTAGAGGTAGATCAATCTAAATTGAATCAATTCAGAATTGTCCTACTCCAATGAATGTAAGTCAAGTGCGTAGTTTCCACGGTCTCGCTGGTTTCTATAGGCGCTTTGTGAAAGATTTTAGCACCATTGCTGCACCATTAAATGATTTGACAAAGCAAGGTGTTCCTTTTGTATGGGGCGCGGCCCAAGACATTGCATTTGATACATTGAAACGTTTGCTTACTTGTGCACCATTGCTTGCATTACCTGATTTTTCGAAGCAATTTGAAGTTGAATGTGATGCTAGTGGTATAGGCATAGGTGGCGTTTTGATGCAAGAGGGTCGGCCTATCGCTTATTTTTCTGAGAAATTGACTAGTGCTCGTTTGAATTATTCAATCTATGATAAAGAATTGTATGCACTTGTGAGAGTACTTGAAGTTTGGCAACATTATTTGTGGCCAAAGGAATTCATCATACATTCTGATCATGAAGCATTGAAATACTTGAAAGCTCAATCAAACTTGCATAGAAGATTAGCTAAATGGGTTGAGTTCATTGAGTCTTTTCCTTACATCATTAATTATAAGAAGGGAAAAGAGAATGTTGTTGTTGATGCTCTATCTAGGAAGAACATGCTATTAACCAATCTTGATGTTAAAATTCCTGGATTAGAAGCTATTTGTGCACTTTATGCAACTGACCATGATTTTGCGGAACCATATCGTTTATGTGCTCTTAGAAACGCATGGGATAAGTACCATATACATGATGGATATTTGTTTCGAGCTAACAAACTATGTATTCCAGAA
Organism: Avena eriantha; assembly: GCA_910589775.1. NCBI lineage: Eukaryota > Viridiplantae > Streptophyta > Magnoliopsida > Poales > Poaceae > Avena > Avena eriantha. The sequence continues at coordinate 364,221,584 of OU342744.1, forward strand.
TCGTCGTTGCGTTTGTTCTTAGTGCAGGAATCACATGCTGGTGGTTTGATGGGTCACTTTGGGCGTGAGAAGACATTGCTCATGCTTGCTGATCATTTTTATTGGCCCAAGATGAGGCGTGATGTGTACAGATTTGTGAGCAGATGCATTACTTGCCACAAGTCGAAATCTAAGCTGAAGCCTCACGGTTTGTATACACCTCTCTCTGCACCGACTACTCCATGGGAAGACATTAGTATGGATTTTGTGCTAGGTCTACCTAAAACTTAGAGAGGTCATGATTCTATATTTGTGGTAGTGGACAGGTTCTCTAAGATGGCTCATTTTATTGCCTGCCACAAAAGCGACGATGCGTCGCATGTTGCTAACCTGTTTTTCAGGGACATCGTGAGATTACATGTAGTACCAAAGACGATTGTTCCTGACCGTGATGTGAAGTTCATGAGCTACTTTTGGAAGACCTTATGGGGGAAGCTAGGAACGAAGTTGCTGTTCAGTACTACATGTCACCCCCAAACAGATGGTCAAACGGAGGTGGTGAATAGAACATCATCACAGCTACTAAGGACCATGATTAAAAAGAATATGCGGGAGTGGGAAGAGTGTTTTCCACATGTTGAGTTCGCTTACAACAGGGTTGTGCATTCAACTACTCAGCTTTGTCCTTTTGAGGTGGTGTATGGCTTTAAGCCATTAACGCCACTCGATATGTTGCCTCTGCCATTACATGAGAGAGTTGATATGGTGGCATCAAAACGTGCTGATTATGTGAAGAAAATACATGAGAAGACTCAAGAGGCTATTGAGAACAAAGGCAAGAACATTGCTGCTGCAAGGAATCAAGCAAGAAAAGAAGTGTTGTTCGAGCCTGGAGATATAGTTTGGGTGCATCTACGCAAGGAAAGATTTCCACTACTTCGCAAGTCCAAGTTGAAGCCACGTGGTGCTGGTCCTTACAAAGTGCTAGCCAAAATTAATGATAATGCCTATTCAGTTGATATACCTATTGAGGAGTTTGGTGGTGCTAGCAACAGCTTCAACGTTGCTGATTTATCACATATGCTGGAGAAGACCTTGGAGCGTCGAGGTCGACGCCTTTTGAAGGGGGGAGATGATGAGGACATCCATACTATTCCACTATCTCCAACTCCTATTCACAATGAAGATGTTTCTGCAAAGAACAAGTCCAATGAAATCAGGATTGGACCCATTACAAGAGCTCGTGCAAAGCTGATTGAGCAACAGGTGAATTCACTCTTAATTGACCTGATGTTTTACTTAATGAGAACTTTATACTACCTAAGTCTATGCATCTTTGTATGATCAGGTTTATTGATAACACAAGCGTTGCGCGAGGAGGAGGAGAGTTGCAGCAAGAAGGACAAGCGCTGATTTCCAATATCAACAAGTGCGCGAGGGAGGAGCGGGAGGCATGCGCACTAGGAGGCAATGAGGAAATCACGTATGAGCAAGAGAGAGAGATGTCGCACCAAGAATTACATGTTTGAGGTGTTCCACGGCGTTTGGACTGCGTGCCAATAAGGCCAAACCCATATATGGGTCGGGATCTATCAGTTTGAGTCGAACCGAGTCAGTTTGGGCCAAGTTATGGCTGTTTTAGGCCCGTTTAGAGGGGAGGACGCCCCAGCCCTCATATAAACCTTCGTAGCCGTCACAAGTTAGGGTGGAGACCATGTTAAAATATTTTGGACTGGTTTCTTTCATAGAACCTCTGGAATTACCCTGTGTTCGAATCTGCCAACTATAATTGAGTGTGATCTGTCGTTCCATTGGGAATTAGTAGATTGCATACTACCGTTCGTGGTCACGGCTGCGTGCGCAAGAGTGTGGTGTTGTGAATATCCTAGAAGGTTCGAGATCTGTTGCGCTAGCATCAGGGATCGAGCGGGAGAGATCATAGCTACGCACTAGTTATCTGTCATCCACCATCACCATCGACAAGAGCTTGCGGAGAAGATCGGGCCACCCCATATCAAGTTGATCCTGTGCCTTGCGTCGTTCGGGGATAGAGATCGTCCCGAATGTCGGTTGTGGCTGCGGTGCCTTGGAGCCGGACTTCGGTTTCTACCACCACCTCCTCCGCCATGTCGTCCTCCTTGCCCTCCTTGGGGGCCGTTGTGATAACTACCTGGTGGAGGGGGTGGGGCAGCTGAATTGTTTCCGGCTGATCGCTGATCTCCGTCCGGAGCATCATTATTCCGGTTCTGGGGAGGTTCTTGACTACGACGAGCCCCCTGCCGGCTTGTTCCAGCATGGTTTCCGTTGTTCCTTCGTCCATCGTTCCCACCATGGTGAGGCTCAGCCGGACGACTCTCATGTCTAGGAGGTGGCATTCTCTGACGATCCTCCTCCCGACGTTTCTCCTTATCTTCTCCCTTTCGATCGTTGAATTCCCGTCGGGGAGGATTCCTCGGATTCAGTGCAGCGATCGCGTCTTTCTCAGCCGCTGGAGCGACATTGCTCTAGTTATGTGTAGCTCTGCGATGTTGTCCTGATGATCCGGTTCTTGAATAATTATCTTCCCTACGTTTGGGGTGATGGTACTGCGCCCAAACGTAATGGGATCTTAGGTCAGCCCATGCCGGATCTGTGCGACATTGGTCAAAATCCGGGACCAGTTTTTGACTTCCGGACAGGGCGACCTTCTACTGCTCCAGTCCCTTGTTGAGTAGCTTGATACCCAAACGGATCTCCTCTGGTCCTGGATTAGCCGATAGAATTTCTCGGGCTGCCACAGTATTCTGTACTGGGGTTGGGTATACCCAATCTCCGTTGGTGTCTTTCCGTGGCTTCCCCATCTCATCCCCAAAAAGGACGGCACGGACACGTGGGAATTGGTCATCATTGGTGTGACGCTTCCGTGTCTTCTGATGCAACCGTGATATGTATTCCTTGGTTGACATGCGTTTCTTCTCCACCTTGATGTTTTTGGCTTCATCGAGGAGTTGTTGACGACACGCTTCTAGGGCTTGGGCCCTTTCGTCCAGCTCATCTACAGTAAGTTCTGCAGCTGTAGGGATAGGTGTGGTTAATGCGGCACCGATGAGTTTACGCGCACCTTCTGTGATCACGTGTCCATCCACCGATGCTTCTTTTTTCGGCTCGTCTAGGATAAGTGCTCCATCCGAGTCTTCCTCGTATTCCTCGGCAATCACCTCTTCTGTGAGAGGGTCTTTTGCCGGGGTCTTGTTCTTCTTGTTCCTCTTCTTTGCCTTCTTGGCAGCACCGGTAGCAAAGACGGCTTTGGGTCCATTTCCCGGAGTCAAGCTCTGATCTGGACTTCGGGATTATCTCTGATGTCCATGTCATCCTGCGCTTTGGGAGAGTGTTCCCTGGATCCTTCATCCATGGCTTCTCCTTCTTCTGCAGCCTTGGAGTTGTACTCCTCTTCATATTCCGCGGAGAACTTTCGGAAATCTGCTGACGTCATAGACTCATCCGAGGATGCGGGAACGTCGGCGTTTGTTCCAATTGCCTCCAGCATAGAGTCGGTGTTTTCTCCAGCATCGGCAGAGCTGGATCCGGAACCTACGTAGCCGACGAAGTGCAATGCGTGCTTCCTGAGGTACCTACGGCTTTCGCGATCAGCCATATCGAATCTTTTAATGGTCTCGAGGATTGCATTTGCGCTTTCGCCTTGCAGTATCATACGTCTTAATGTGTACCTGAGGAAAGGCCTGTCTGTCCGGCATCTTCAGAGCCGGAATCAGTGTCGTTGATATGCTCCTCCTGGATTTCGACTTCCACGGGTGGGTCGATCTGGGATCCGGCTTCTCCAGGGAGATCCACTCCAGATTCGATTTGAACCGTGAGGTCTTCTTCAGCCTCGGATTTCTCCACTATCTCTGCAACTGGTGCGGGCTGGGTGGGATTAGGGTTTTCTGAGATCCGGAACTCTACCGCCTCCGTGGACAAAGGGTACCCAGAAGATGTAAACATCGATCTCACCGCTGGGGTGGGTTGGGCAGGTTCAGCGATGCCGATGTAAACATCGATCTCACCAAAAGACATGATTGTATAGGCAGTCACGGCCTCCCTAGCCGGAACCACGTCTCGTCGAGACCGATGAGAGGGACGTCGCTGGCGTAGAGGATGCGACCGACGGCAATGGTCTCGCCGATTCCGATTCTTGCAGATTCCGCTCGGAACGCAGATTCGAAGCTCACTTGCCCCACGGTGGGCGCCAACTGTCGTCGGATTGAGGACAAGTACGCCATGAGGGGGTCCTCGAGGCGTGCAGAAGAGAGGGGTGTGAGACGTACGGTATTCCGGGATGGTGAGCACACAAGTTTACCCAGGTTCGAATCCGCCGGCTTTGGACGAATCCTACTCCTGCTAGCAATCCAGTAATACGGCAGAGCCGGAATATGGGTTACAAGGGTTTCGCCTGTGCGAGTTGAGATTGTAGACTATTGTGTTGCCCTAAAGGCTCTCCCTAGGACGGCTTATATAGATATCCGGCCTAGGGTTTACAGGAAAGATCAATCCGGCTACAACTAAGAGTTGGTTAAAGAGTAAATCTTGAACTACAAGTAACATTATGGGCCTAAGTCGGTAAGTCGTCTGGGCCTTCCCGTAGCCGGATTGGACTCCGTCTTCTCTCCTTACTGGGCCGCTCGTGAAGCAAAGCTCTAACTCGAGTGGGCCACCCTGGTCAGTGAGGAACTATGAGGATACCCGGAAAGTATATCCCCAACACTACCTAAGTCTTTGAATTATTGAATGATCAGGTACTTAGGAGAAGAAGGCATAGCACGGAGCAAGGAGCTGAAGGAACATGGCGGGTTGATCAATGAGGAATATGCGAGGGAGGAGAGGGAGGAACTTATTGTTGATCAATCAGCACACCACAAGAAGATCAACACATGGTCGAGGGATCTCAGCCACGGCAGAGAAACCACGCAGTTTTCTGCCGCGACAGAGAAACCGAGTCCAACTCTGCCACGCCAGAGTGGGCCTGCGCGCCTTGAGCCGTCCCACCTTGGGTTGGTTGTATCTTAGTCTAGGTTGAGTCAAACTGTTATTCCTAGTCGTAGCCGCCGAGCCTTAGTCCTTAAATAGATGGGACACCGTAGCTTTAGTCTTTAGACCACGTTAAAATAGTTTGGAGTTGTTTCTTTCATAGAACCTCTGGAATTACCTTGTGTTCGAATCTACCAACTATAATTGAGTGTGATCTGCTGTTCCATTGGGAATTAGTAGATTGCATACTACCGTTCATGGTCACAGCTGCGTGCGCAAGAGCGTGGTGTTGTGAATATCCTACAAGGTTCGAGAGCTGTTGCATTGGCATCAGGGATCGAGCGGGAGAGTTCATAGCTACAGGCTAGTTATCTATCATCCACCATCATCACCGCCATCCGCTTACTGAGAAGATCGGGCCACCCCATATCATCTTGGTATTAGATTTCCTCGTTGCCTCGGTAAGCAATCCGCAATCCATCCATAGATTAGAGAGTGTTTTTAGTCCTATACAGAAAAAGCCCCACAAAAAGAGTTGCCATAGACTAGATTGCATCGTAGACGAGTAATAGTTGATGGTCGTGTTCATCTTTTAGTTTAGATCTTGATCTGTTCTTCATAGATTTGTTTTCTAGTCATTTTTAGTCAATTTCCACCATTGTTTCCGCCACCATCAAGTCAGATCCGATCTACTCTAAGTGTCCTAGTCATCTACTCTTGGCCGAGTCAGAATTAAATAAAAAAAATTCCTACCGACTCTGCCACGGCAGACCACGAACGGTAGTATGTAAACTACTGATTCCCAATGGAACAACAGATCACACTCAATTATAGTTGATAGATTCGAACACATGGTAATTCCAGAGGTTCTATGAAAGAAACAACTCCAAAATATTTTAACGTGGTCTAAACCCTAAACTACGATGCCCCCATCTATTTAAGGGCTAAGGGCCGGCGGCTACGACTAGGAATAACAGTTCGACTCAACCTAGACTAAGATACAACTGACCCAAGGTGGGACGGCTAAAGGCGCGCAGGCCTACTCTGTCGTGGCAGAGTTGGACCTGGTTTCTCTGTCGCGATAGAAAACTGCGTGGCTTCTCTGCCGCGCCAGAGATCCCTCGACCATGTGTTAATCTTCTCGTGGAGTGCTCCTTGCGCTTCCTCCCTCTCCTCCCTCGCGCATTCTTCATTGATCAACACGCCATGTTCCTTTAGCTCCTCGCAGCGTGCTATGCCTTCTTCTCCTAAGTACTTGATCATACAATAATTCAAGACTTAGGTAGTATAAAATTCTCATTAATTAAAACACCAGGTTCATTAAGAAACAAGTTCACCTATTGTTCTAGTAGCTTAGCACGAGCTCTTGTGATTGGTCCAATCCTTATCTCATTGGATTGATCCTTCTTTGCAATTGGAACATCTTCATTAGCCATTGGGGTAGGTGTAACTGTAGGGATGTCCTCATCATTTCCACTCCTTCCGGAGATACACAACACTGAAAGACCCCAGATCCACTTCCCTTATAGAGCTCACCATTTATGATTGTATAGGTTTTTTCTCGTCAGACTATCTGTCGGCTCAGAACTTCATCTGCGGGTAATTTTCCATCTACCAAGAAATCAAGGTAGGGTTTTGTTTAGCTGGGAATTATAGCTAGAACTGCTATTAATGGTGAGTCGGATTTGGTCGGATACTCCTCATCAACTCCTGTGATAGAGGGACCTTTAAGGTGCTCTAGAAAAGCACCATCCAGAACCTTTTTCTGTGTAGAGCCTATTCGAGATAATGCATCTACTTCCTCATTTTCTGTTTGAGGGATGTGTTGAACCTCAAACCCTTCGAACGATTTAGATAGTTCATCCACAACAGCCCTATATGCTGACATGTGCTTGTTTGCATTACAGTGATCCGACACTTGTTGAGCAACAAGATCCGAATCTCCATAACACATAAGTCGTCGGATGCCGATATCCTTAGCAATCTAGATTCCATGCAGCAGTGCTTCATATTCGGCAATGTTGTTTGTTGCCGTGAAGTGAATCTGCAACACATAAAAAAGCTTATTTTCTTGTGGTGATTTGAGCACCACGGCAGCCCCTGAGCCCCCGAGCGCCTTAGACCCGTCAAAATGTAGGGTCCAGTATTCCGACTCTGGTAGGGTCATATTCTCCATTGTCTCTATCCAATCAGTGACAAAGTTAGAGAGGATTTGGAATTTGATTGCCATACGAGGTTTGTACTCAATGTCGAAAGCTGAAAGCTCTATTCCCCATTTTGCGACATGTCTTGTAACGTCGATGTTGTTAATTATGTCTCTCATGGGAGCTGTGCTCACCACGGTAATTTGGTGCTCCTGAAAGTAGTGTTGTAGCTTCCTAGATGTGAAGAACACACCATAAGCCATCTTTTGATAGTGCAGATACCGCTGCTTAGATTCAGTTAGGACTTCACTGAGGTAGTAAGTCGAACGTTGTACTAGGTGTTCCTATTTTTCCTCTGGCCTTTCCACCATCATGATGACGCTGACGACTCTATTTGTCGCAGCTAGATAGAGCAGCATCGGTTCTTGAGGTTCTAGCGCTGCAAGGATAGGAACGAACGAGAGTACTATTTTTAGGTCTTGTAGTGCAGCTCTGGCTTCATTAGTCTAGAAATTTTTTTTTGTCTTTTTCAGGAGCTTGTAGAATGGTGTGGCTCTTTCATCGATCCGGCTTACAAACCGACTGAGTGCATCAATGCAACAGTTACGTTAGTCTTTGTACATCCTTTAGGTGGGTCAGCCTGAAAATGTTAAGTATAACCTTAATCTTGTCCCAGTTCACCTCTATGCCCCTTTGGGACACGATGAAACCTAACAATTTTCCGTATGGTATTCCAAAGAAGCACTTCTTCGGATTAAGCATTATGTTGTATTTGCGTAGATTGGCGAATGTTTCCTCCAAGTCGGACATTAGACTTTCCTTCTTTTTGGACATCACCGCTATGTCATCCACATATGCATGTACATTGCGTCCGATTTTGTCGTGGAGGCAACACTGCATAGTGCGCTGGTATGTAGCTCCTACGTTCTTGAGCCCAAAAGGCATCGTAGCGAAACAGAAGGTTCTGATGGGGATTATGAATGAAGTTTTTACTTTGTCTGATTCCTTCATCCAGATTTGGTGATAACCAGAATATGCGTCGAGAAAACATAGGAGTTCTGAGCCTATCGTAGAATCGATTACTTCATCAATGCTAGGCAGAGTGAACGGATCTTTGGGACAAGCCTTGTTCAAGGCGGTATAATCAACACACATCCTTAAATCAGTGGTGTCCTTTTTAGGGACCATTACAGGATTGGCCGACCACTCAGTCTGGATGACCTCTTCTATGAATCCGGCTAACTCGAGCTGGGCTAGTTCCTTAGCTATTGCCTTTCACTTTTCATCGCCAAAATTTGGTAAGGACTATTTGACGGGTTTAGCGTTTGGGTGTACATTTAGAGAGTGCTCGGCAAGTTCCCTATGTACTACGGGCATGTCAGATGGCTGCCATGCGAAGATATCTTGATTGGCTTGGAGGAACTTGATGGACGCACTTTCATATCCGCGGTCTAAACCTACACCTATCTGGGTCACCTTGGAGGGGTCATTATCCTTCAACTGCGTTGTCTTCGTCTCTTCTGATTCCTTGAACTCTGGAGTCGGCTTTGTCACCTCCTTCTTCATCGCGGGCATCTCGGATGGGTCGATGATCTTCTTGATCTCCTAGTACTCATGGGTGTGCAGTACGACTTTAGCAAAGGCGGCATTTTCGTCCTCTCATTCTCGTGATTTCTTCGGGTCTCCCCTTACAGTGATCACGCCCTTGGGACCTGGAATTTTCATCATATTGTAAATGTAACACGGATGAGCCATAAAAGCCTAGTAAGCCGGTCATCCGAAGATAGCATGGTATGCGCTCTTGAACGGGACCACTTCGAAGGAAAGTGCTTCCGGCCGGTAGTTCTTTGGAGTTCCGAAGGTAACGTCCAAAGTGATCTCTTCCAGAGAATTTTCTTGTCTTCCGGGGACAACTCCATGAAAAATCATAGAGCTATGATTCAGCTGTGTTTCCGAGATCCTTGTCCGACGCAGCATTTCGATGTAGAGGATGTTGATGCTGTTGCGGCCGTCCATGAGGGTCTTGGAGAAACCATAGTCGCCAATAAGTGGATTAACGACTAGAGCGTACTTTCCTCGCTTGTGCAACTTAGGCAGATGATCAGCACGGTCAAAGGCGATTGTTACTTTCGACCAATCCAAGAACTAGGGACAGCCGGAACAATTGCGTTGAGCTCATGCCTTACTGCTTTCTTGACCTTAGCTGGTTGAGACCCAAGGAAAGTGACATAAGTGTCTTTCTTTGTTGGGAAGGTCTTATTTCTATCCGACTTGGGATTTGAAGGCTTTGCTTCCTCCATGTCAGAATCTTCCTTGGTCTCTTTTTCTTTCTCGGAATTTTTCTTTCCTTTTCTTCGCTTGGCCCTATAGCCAGCGGGTTCGTCTTTCTTGATGTCGGCATTGATATGACACTCGGCTTTTTGTGTGGGACGAGCCCCCGTTGGCATCTAAGTAATACACACGTGGATTGTTGGCAATGTCGACCCAAGAGTAGGTTTTCCTAGGTTGCTGGTTTCCTCTACCTTTGACTCTAGATGTCCCACGACTGCGTCAGCGGCCGCCTCCGTGCCCTCCTCGTCCTCTAGACACGAAAGTAGCGTTGACTACTGTTGTTTCCGCGGTGGGTTTTTCTTTCGAGGTGTTTTTGCGCTTCTGAGTTTGTTGCTTCGGATGTTTTGCCGACTGTAGTATAGCTAGGACGTTTAGTAGTCCCTGTCTGTCATCATCGGCATATGCATACTTGCTTACCATCTCAATCATCTCTCCCAGATCGGTGACCTTGTCGCACTTCAAGCGGTGACGTAATAAACCAATTGGGAGTCCTACAATGAAAGCTTCAATAGCAGTTTGATCATTTACTCATTCACAAGAGTTCTTGGTGTCGATCCATCATCTGAGATAATCTCGGCAAGTTTCTCCGGCTTTCTGGGTGCAATGCTGTAGGTCTCCTGCCATACAGGGCCTTCGATATGTACCTTCGAATTCCCGAAAGAACACGATCTACATGTCATACCAGTTGTGGATGGTGTTTTCTGGAAGTTCATTGAGCCACGATCATGTCGTCTTCCTTAGCATAAGAGGGAGATACCGGCTCGCGACTAGGCTATTTCCGCCTTTGGCGATGCAGCAAGGCTGGAAAATATCCTAGAGCCAAGTGTCTGGCCGGGCCACACCGTCATATGGTTGGATGTGTCTTGAGATAGCAAATCCTTCCAGAAAGTTTGTTTGCCTCTATGTTAGAGTTGACCCCGTGCCTTGCGTCACTTGGTGACAAAGAACGCTGTCATGTTTTTTACTGTGGTTGCGGTGCCTTGGAGCCAGACTTCTGCTTCCGCCACCACGTCCTCCGCCGCAACGCCCTCCCTGGCTCACTCGAGAGCCGCTATGATGGCTGCTTGGTGGAGAGGGTCGTGCAGGTGGATTGTTTCCGGCTGAGCGTCGGCCTCCGTCTAGAGCATCATTATTCTGGTTATGGGGAGGGTCTTGATTACGGCAAGTCCCCTGCTAGCTTGACTCGGCATGGTGTTCGTCGTTCCTTCGTCCGTTGTCTCCACCATTGTGGCTAGGTTCAGCCGGGCGGCTTGTATGTCTAGTGATGAGGATATATACATGGATTATGATGATTCTGACTGCCTGAACTAGAAGGAAATATTGAGTCAAATCAATAATGACTATCAGGTGAATTTATTCCTAATTGAACCTGATGTTTTATTTAATGAGAACTTTATACTACCTAAATCGCTGCATCTTTGTATGATCAGGTTTATTGATAACACAAGCGTTGCACGAGGAGGAGGAGAGTTGCAGCAAGAAGGACAAGCGCTGATTTCCAATATCAACAAGTGCGAGAGGGAGGAGCGGGAGGCATGCGCACTAGGATGCAATGAGGAAATCACGTATGAGCAATAGAGAGCGAGATGGCGCACCAAGAATTACATGTTGGAGGTGTTCCACGATGTTTGGACTGCGTGCCAATAAGGCCGAACCCATATATGGGTCGGTATGTATCAGTTTGAGTCGAACCGAGTCAGTTTGGGCCAAGTTATGGCTGTTTTTAGGCCCGTTTAGAGGGGAGGACGCCCCAGCCCTCATATAAACCTCCGTAGCCGTCACAAGTTAGGTTTAAGACCACGTTAAAATATTTTGGAGTTGTTTCTTTCATAGAACCTCTGGAATTACCCTGTGTTCGAATCTACCAACTATAATTGAGTGTGATCTGTTGTTCCATTGGGAATTAGTAGATTGCATACTACCGTTCATGGTCACGGCTGCGTGCGCAAGAGCGTGGTGTTGTGAATATCCTACAAGGCTCGAGAGCTGTTGCATTGGCATCAGGGATCGAGCGGGAGAGTTCATAGCTACGCACTAGTTATCTATCATCCACCATCACCATCGACAAGAGCTTGCTGAGAAGATCCGGCCACCCCATATCATCTTCGTATCAGATTTCCTCGTTGCCTCGGTAAGCAATCCACAATCCATCCACAGATTAGAGAGTGTTTTTCATCCTATACAGAAAAAGCCTCACAAAAAGAGTTGCCATAGCCTAGATTACATCGTATTCGAGTAATAGTTGCTGGTCGCGTTCCTCTATTAGATTAGATCTAGATCTGTTCTTCGTAGAATTGTTTTCTAGTTGTTTTCCACCATCTTTTTCCGCTACCATCAAGTCAGATCCGATCCAAGTAAAGAGTCCTAATTGTGTACTACTTGGCGAGTCGGAATAAAAAAATCGGCTCGCTGCCTCACGCCTGACCGCAGACTAGTCTGTGCTCCAGCGTGACAAAAAACAAATTTCCGAAAAAAAAAATCGAACCGTCGCCTTACCACAGACCAGTCTGTGCTAGTACGAGAAAAAAAAATTCTGCCGCCGTCCTGCCGCGGCAGGATTTTAGGCCGTTTTTCTGCCGTGGCAGAGACCAATTCTCAGGTCATATTTTTTTTCTTTTTTGTTTAATTTTTTTTACTGAGTCCACATAGCGTACCTATCCTTGTGAGCCTTAGTAAACCTTTCTTTGTGTCTAAAACTATCCTACGAGACTAGCGTGCTTAGTGCTCTGCGGGCTGCTCAGTTTAGCAATCCTATGCCCGTTTCGTTGAGACATTGCTAGCATCTCTCCTTGTGCATTGCAACACGAGCATTCCTCCGACATACCTTATTTTTTGAGCTCATTTTCATAGTTGCAATTGCCCCATTTATCTCCACCGTGTGTGTTTCCGTGGGTCTTTGTCATACGATCAGCACTAGAACTTGTTTGCGATGTAGTTAGGATACCATACCTACAGCTCCACCATAAATACCATGTGTGCCCTGTGATCGTTCTCTATACCTTTGATATTCACTTCATCACATCAGTGCATCAGTTTTTGATTTCGTTTGTTAAATCATCTCTATTCACTTTGGAACGGTAAGATCTCCTTTCTTTTTAGTTGTGAGTGAGTTGTGAGAGTTTCCACCATACTGATTTTGATTTGTGCACTAATGTACTAATCATGTCTTCTAGTAGTGTTGATGTGATGCAGAAAATGGAGGCAGGTGATGTTACAAATAATGTGGAGACGTATAGTTACAAATTCATCGACAATTGGCGTTGTAGTGGAACTTTTTGGAAGGAAGAACGCGGTATTTTTGATGGTGATGGTCTTTTCCACCATAGTGTGATGATTGGTGAGCGATGTGCTTCCATTACCATTGATAGTAACTCTACTACTAATTTTATCAGCGTTGAAGTTATACAAAAGTTGCAGCTACCCACATGTGCCCGTGCGGTGCCATATCTCTTGCATTCATCATATGGCACATTGCTGATTTCACACACCGCTGATGTTCCTATGACTTTTAAAGAGCATATTGAGATTGTGCGCTGTGATGTATCTCCTATACCACTTGATTCTTGTCACATACTATTGGGAGAACCTTGGAGCAGAAGGTTTGACGCTCAAATATGTCCTGCTGTTGGAAGGATTTCTTTCAAATGGAACATGAAGAGGCGTGTTATGCTCAGGATTTCAGCCGACAAATTTCCTGAGTATCATCTTCTTTGCAAGGAGAGGACAAAAGAGTTCAGTTTGTCTGCTAAGTACAAGGTCATGATGAATGGTGACAATTCTATTATTTGTCATCTTGAACACGGTGTGCATTACAACCCATGTGAGAATGAGAGCCACATAGCCAAGCTGAGTGAGAGTGTTATCAAAAGTGAGCTGTGTGATTCCACTAAACGTGAGGTTGAGAGCATCCATTCTAAGAGTATGAGAGAAAAAGAAAACATCAGTGCAGTAGATGCTAATACATGTGAGGATATTTCTACTAATGTAATCATATCTACTCCTGGTATTGTTTCTTGTGCTATGCAGGTTGCTTTTGAAGAAAGGGAGCAATCTATTTTACAACCTACGTCGTCGGACTGTGCATTGTCACTTGCGGCGAATGTTTTAGTACCTACTACAACTGAGGAGATTGTTGATGACATTGGTACTATTTTGGAGCTTCAGCCAACATGTGCGACATATTGTGAGTCTATTCCTTTACTGAAGCCTCCTTGTGATTTGCCTTGCACTACTGTTTCAGCACCATGTGATAGTTTACCAAATTCAAATTTTGATCATGTGGTACTGATAACACATAAGGAAATACTTGCTCAAATACCACCTGCTGATATTGTGTATTCCATCATGCTAAATGAACCTATGAGTATGAGTTGTGCTATGGATAAGATTTCTGTAATTTCATTTCTGAATTCTAGCACATATTCTCCTTGTTTCACTTTCAATCTGATTGGTGAATATAGCATGCATGAAAATTTTCTTGTGGATCACATATGCATTACTTGTGATAGAATCGCTGAACTGAAACATGTTGTTTTCAGCCATACATCACAAAATGTTTGCTATGGGACAATAGCTCATGTTCCAGATATTATGGAAATACATTCTGGTCTAGTTGATATATTGCAATCCAACATAGGACCCAAGTTTTCATATTCACTATGTTTGTCCCAAAAGTCTTTGTCTAGTTTTGTTACTACTTTAGACTTCCTTGATATTTGCAAATTGAGTTGCATTTTACATACTGGACAACATGATCATGTTCATAATAATCAGAGTAGCGCAGTTGAAGCATGTCATGATTCAATTTGGTTTTCAGACATATTGAATTGGTTTGATCTTGTTCACAAATTTGATCATAGATGTTCTTGAGAAAACTGAATTTAATATTGAAGAACATGACTATCTATTTAGTTGTTTTTCACCATGATCATGATTCTTTGTACTTCACTTATACCTTCAAATTAAGTTGCTTGATGTATACTGGACATACTTTTCATGTGAACAACAATAATACAACATGTTATATATACATATACTTTGCGTACACGTTGTTCATTTTGTTTCTCCCACTTTCAACTTACCCAAAGCCGAGGACGGCTTTTCATGAAGAAAGGGAGGATGATGAGGATATATACATGGATTATGATGATTCTGACTGCCTGAACTGGAAGGAAATATTGAGTCAAATCAATAATGACTATCAAGTGAATTTATTCCTAATTGAACCTGATGTTTTATTTAATGAGAACTTTATACTACCTAAGTCTATGCATCTTTGTATGATCAGGTTTATTGATAACACAAGCGTTGCGTGAGGAGGAGGAGAGTTGCAGCAAGGACAAGTGCTGATTTCCAATATCAACAAGTGCGCGAGGGAGGAGCGGGAGGCATGCGCACGAGGACGCAATGAGGAAAACACGTATGAGCAAGAGAGAGAGATGGTGCACCAAGAATTACATGTTTGAGGTGTTCCACGACATTTGGACTGCATGCCAATAAGGCCGAACCCATATATGGGTCGGTATGTATCAGTTTGAGTCGAACCGAGTCAGTTTGGGCCAAGTTATGGCTGTTTTTAGGCCCGTTTAGAGGGGAGGACGCCCCAGCCCTCATATAAACCTCCGTAGCCGTCACAAGTTAGGTTTAAGACCACGTTAAAATATTTTGGAGTTGTTTCTTTCATAGAACCTCTGGAATTACCCTGTGTTCGAATCTGCCAACTATAATTGAGTGTGATCTGTTGTTCCATTGGGAATTAGTAGATTGCATACTACCGTTCGTGGTCACGGCTGCGTGCGCAAGAGTGTGGTGTTGTGAATATCCTACAAGGTTCGAGAGCTGTTGCATTGGCATCAGGGATCGAGCGGGAGAGATCATAGCTACGCACTAGTTATCTATCATCCACCATCACCATCGACAAGAGCTTGCTGAGAAGATCGGGCCACCCCATATCATCTAGGAGGTGGCATCCTCTTTCGGTCCTCCTCCCGAAGTCGATCTTCTTCATCTTCCCTATGATTGTTCGACTGTTGCCGGGGAGGCTGTCTCGGAACCTGTGCTACAACTGCGTCTCGCTCTATGGCCAGAGCAATGTTACTCCAGTCGCGGGCGGCTCTAAGCCGTTGCCTTGAAGATCCGGTTCTTGAGTAATTGTCTTCCCAATGGTGGTGTTGTTCTAGGTCCCATGGGGGCCTTATGTCATGCCAAGCCAGATCCGTGCGACATTGGTCAGATTTAGAGACCAGTTTTCCGCTCCCGGATTTCGCGGCCTTCTACTGCTCCAGACCCTTGGTAAGTAGCTTTACGCCCAACCCGATTTGGTATGGGTTTGGATTGTTCGCCAGGATATCTCGGGCTTTAGCAGTGTTCTCCACTGGTGTTCCATACACCAGATCTCCCTTACTGTCACGCTGAGGTTCTCCCTTGATAGCGGCACCTTCCTCAAAGAGGGTCGTGTGGACTTCCGGATTTTTGTTAGCCCGCACGGGGCCATTTCGGGTCTTCTGGTGTTGCAGGGAGTTGAACTGCCCCGCAGATACAATGCGATTTTTCTCCTCCAAGAGATTGTTAGCTTCATCTAGGAGTACTTGGCGATGCGCTTCTAGGGCTTGGGCCATATCTTCCAATTCTGTAGGTGTAAGATCTGCAATAGTAGGGATCGACATAGTAAGTGTGTATCCGATGAGTTTACATGCACCAGGGGTAACCATGTGTCCGTCCACCTGAGTATCTTTCGACTCATCTGGGATTAGGGCTTCATCCAAGTCTTCATCATATTCTTCGGAAATTACCTCCTCAGCCGGAGGGTCCTTCGTTGGAGTCTTCTTCTTCTTCTTTGCCTTCTTGGAAGCGCTAGTAGCAAAGACGGCTTTGGGTTTGTTTCCTGGAGTCAAGCTCTGATCAGTATTTTCGGACATCTAGACATCGAGATTGTCTCCGAGATCCATATCGTCCTGCGTTTTGGGAGAGTTTTCTCTCGATCCTTCGTCCATGGCTTCTCCTTCTTCTGCAGCTTTGGAGTTGTAATCCTCTTCATATTCTTCGGAAAACTTTCGGAAATCCGTCGACGTCATTGAATCATTCAAAGATGTCGATAAGTCGGTATTTGCTCTGATCGCCTCTAGTACTGAATCCTCGTTGTCTCTAGCATCGGCAGAGCCAGATCCGAATCCAACATATCCGACAAAGTGTGATGCGTGTGTTCTGAGGGAGCTACGGCTTTCTTCGTGGGCTTCCTCGAAGCACTTGATGGTCTCCAGGATTTCTTCCATGCTGGCATCATGCAACATCATACACCTCAACATGTGCCTCAGGAACGATTGACTTGCTCCAGCATCGGCAGAGCCGGATCCAGAGTTATTGTTGGCTTGCTCCTCTTGAGATTTGACCTCGCTGGGGAGATCGTCTTGAGATTTGACCTTGCTAGGGAGATTTACTTTAGATTTGATGTCCACATGAAGATCTGCTTCCGGCTCAGCTTTCTCCACTATCTTTGCATTAGGTGCGGGCTAGGTGTGGTTAGGGTTTTCCGGGATCCGGAACTTAGCCGCCTCCGCGGACAAAGTGGACCCAGAAACTTCTTCTGCCTCTATCATCACTGCTGGGGTGGGTGGGGCAGGTTCAGCAAAACCGATGTAAACATCGATCTTGCCGAAAGACATGATTGTGTAGGTAGTCACGGCCTCCCTAGATGGAATCTAGGTCTCGTCAAGAACGATGAGAGGGACATCACTGGCGTAGAGTACGCGACCAATGGCGATCGTCTCGCTGATTCCGATTCTTGCATATTCCGCTTGGAAAGCAGATCCGAAGCTCACTTTCCCCATGGTGGGCACCAACTATCATCGGATTGAGGACAGGTACACCATGAGGGGGTCCACGAGGCGTGTGGAAGAGAGGGATGTGAGTCGTCCGGTGTTCTGAGACGGTGAGCACACAAGTTTACCTTGGTTTGAATTCATCGACGATGGATGGATCCTACTCCTGCTAGCAATCCAGTAATATGGCAACGCCGGAATATGGGTTACAAGGGTTTCGCTTGTGCGAGTTGAGATTGTAGACTATTGTGGGGTGTCCTAAAGGCTGGTCCCTAGGATGGCTTATATAGATATCCGGCCTAGGGTTTACAGGAGAGACCTATCTGGCTACGACTAAGAGTCGGTTACAGAGTACATCTTGGACTACAAGTAACTATACAGGCCTATGTCGGTAAGTCTTCTGGGCCTTCCCGTAGCTAGACTGGACTCCGTCTCTTCTCTCTGACTAGGCCCCCCGTGAAGCAAAGCTCTAACCCGAAGTGGGTCACCCTAGTCAGTGAGGCATAGTACGGATACCCGGAAAGTATATCCCCAACAATGAGCCTGGATGAACCCAAAAGTGGATAAAGGATTCTACCACGGAGGCCCAAGGCCACCCACGTGTAGGCCCGTCGAAGCGGAGCAGGTACGGTACCAGCTGACCATCCTATCCACTTTCAAGAACATCGAGACAAGAGCGAGCAGCATAGTCGACGGGTAAAGCGATAAAAACATACACAAATGAGTATGTATGTCAGCGACATACAATAGTCATCAGAGCCATACCATCTAAAAAGAAATAGAAAATATTACAACACCATACGACAAGATCCAAATATCCTAGATAGAGCTAATATTTTAGGATACCTCCTCATACATCACAGAGTATCAAGCAGAAGCGGAATACAAGATCCGAGTATGGATAAGAAGCAAATCGACAAAAGATTCCACAGAACTAAGCACATCTCGCCCATAGATCTCACGGATCTCCATCCCGGAATCTCTACACCTGATGGTCATTGCCACCATCATCCGTCTCTTCGACCCAGTAGCCTTCCTGTGAGTATACATGTCCATCTGAATCAAATATTTATCGTGTGAGACCCTAGGGGTACACAGCAAGTCTTAATGCATCTAAAGGGGACAACCTGAGGGGTGACGCAATTGCAGTGAAATATAATATCTACAAAGTTCTATAGATACATGCTACACATCTGCCCAATGAAAGATGGACGGACACTCGTTAATTAATAATCACAGTTATAATAGTAATAATATAAACATCACTCGCCCGCCTTCTCGTCAGTAATAATATAAACATCACTCGCCCTCCTTCTCGCTTACCGACGAGAAGGCGGAAGGACATCCCATCTGCTGGCAATTTTATTAAGCATCCCATGAGTGTTGCATTATTTTCTAGTCATGCTTTAGTCAAATTAAAGGAAGTACTTAGTTATAGTTATCTATGATCGAGAAACTGTGCTCCAAGTCGTCCATAACCGCGGACATGGCTTTTAGAAAGATTTACCCTCCAAGGGTGCACAAATAGCAACACACGCGATCAACCTCGGGAAGAACCAAATAAAATGCAACGAGGCCTCACAACAATGCATTCACAGGATTCATAAATTATTTCAGGGGGGCACCCCAATAAGCTAACCGCAACGAAGTTGGCTAGCTCCGAGATGGACCCAGGGTTTGCGACAATGGTTGTAAACGACTAGGAACCCAAAAGTGTGACTGAGCTTGTAGATACTGCGTAAACATTCTGCATTCCTAAATAGTACAGGTGCTCCAGGCACAATCGTAAATAGAGCCGTAAAGCATGGCAGAAGTACATGATAGTAATAAAGCCCCAAACTAGTTTGTGGCCCCAATAAATAAAGTGTGAATCAACCTCGGGCAAAGTGGGATCCATAGAGTCTTCCGTATGTGTATATTGTGAATAGTCAAGGAACAGGAATCAAGTACTCGGGGTCCTACGGGACACAAGTGAGCTTAAAGAACCAAATAACAGATAATGCTCACTGATGCCTCTTTCATTAGTTATCCCATTACTACACAGATTAAGTTGTTAGGTACCTCATTATCCAAAGACTCGCACAAACCCTACACATGCATTTCTACGACTCGCATGGCTCAAACAACTCATATTTTCATGGCTCATGGGATTGAGGATACAAGCTTTGGTGGGGTTTAAAAGTTGAGGCTATGCAATACTTGGGATTCAATTTAATGCGATCGCGACTCAATGATGCAAGAGTAAGGTAGATTCATAGGTACTATATGTATGCAAGCATGGGGAATTACTTGCCTAGCAGTTCTGTTGTGGAATAAGAAGGATCCGGGTAATACTCCTGAGGCTCCTAGTATTCTCCTTTCTCAATGTCTATCTGGATAAAAACCAAACACACAATGGCCAAAATAAATACATTGCACATACGTACAAATCATATGCAACAAGAAAACAAGTATGCCATGATGGAATGATGCACAATTTACATGGCATAACATAGCATGGCATGGGTGAAGTGTGGAAACAATAATAAATCACTTTATTAATTTATTTAGGCATGTTTTACTCCCATAAATAGTTCTGATTATTTAATATTTATATGATGCATGCTTCAATTCATATCAGGGAAGGCATAACCAACATGGGCTCGTCGCGCTGGTTGATTTAGACATATTATTTGTCAAATTTGGAATTACGGAATTAAAGTTATTGATTTATTTAGAAAATAGCATTTATTGACATTTAAATAATTTCGGAATTTTAAATTGCTCAAAGTTTGGATGTCATATTTGATATCCTGGCATTTTTCTCAACAGAAAACTTATATCATTTGCAAAATTTGAATTTATAGATTTAAATTTATTATTTAGTGCAAACCATTTAAAAAGGTGTCAAATATCACGGGTTTGACTAGTTAGCTGGTCAAATTTGAATTTATATTTGAATTTATGTTTAAATTTGAAACACTTTTCATTTAGGAAATTTTGTCAAATTCAAATTATTTGAATTTATGTGAAATTAATTAGATATAGTTTATATTCTATTTTTATTTTGATTAAAGAAAATAGCTCAAACCTTTTGTTACTTGGGCAACAGCTACCCACACCCACTGTCTGGTGGGAACAGTGGATACTCGGGGCCACACGCGCGTGGCGAGACAGGAGGTGCCACATGGCCAAGCTAGGGCGTGGTTGGGGGTCTGCTAGAAGTTTCAACGGGTTTTGAGCAAAAAGTCGGTTGCACTGACGAAACTGAAGTCTGAAAGCACAAGAAACAGCTAGATGGTTCGATTTGCCAGAGATGATGGCGAGCAAATCGTTGCATATTTCGCGTCGGCACAAAAAGCAAAGTTGAAAAGGGGGTCACGATGACAACTTCCTTTTAGGTGGTCTCGTCGGAGGAGGTCTAGGATGGCCGGGATCTGGACGGAAACCAAGGCAGTACACACTGTAGAGAAACGACGAACTGTAGACTAGGTCGTCAGCATGCACGGTGAACAAGCTCGATCTTCAAAGGAGGATGGCGAGCATGTTTGTGGACGGTTTTGATCGAGTGAAGGCTCGTTGGAAAGAGGGAAACACGGACTACAAATGGGCACCAAAATCAGAGAGAAAGAGGCACCACAACATTGACTAGAATGGCACAAACAGAGGTGGCCGAAGGTGGCATCTGCAGGCGCGGTTTGCTGTTTATGCGCCGCGAGCAGCTGGCGAGCGGCAGGGCGGCGTGTGCTGGTGCGGCGCGGTCCGGGTGGAATACAAACAGTAGGAGAAGGTCACTCGGATGAGGCGCTGCTCACCTAGGTCGCGGATGACGTGGCGACCGATCTAGGAGATGACCAAGACAGCGAGGTAGACAGCGCTGCCCAAGGAGGAGACGAGACAGTGAACGACAGGACGTCCATGGGCACAGTACGGCGAGGCGAGCGACAGCGTTCTTGGCGTGAGTTGCCTCCTCCTCCTTGCTCCAGGTACAGGTCCGGCTTCAGACGACTCTTGCGGGGCTCCTAGGGAGGGACGGCGATGACTGGCGCTAGACCTGGCCGTGGCCATGGCGTCAGTAGCTAGGGTTTTGATAGAGGGAGGAAGGAGAGTGGAAGGCGATCTAGGCGGAGTTGTTGGAGACGATGAGGCCCTCCTAGCTCTGCTTTAGCAATGGAGAGAGGGGACTAGAGGGAGAAGCGTCAGGTTCACGCGATGCGTGTGGGTTCTCACTGGCTCGGGCATGTGGTAGAGCACATGAACATAGAGGAAGAGGAACAACACCTATGGTTGGTGGGATAGGGTAGCGAGGTGGCCCTAGTGCCGAGGGAGAGGGGTGCGAGAGGCTGGCGAGGTGGCGCGAGCGGCGTTATGGTCTCTCATGCGCGCTGGCGCGCTGCTACTGTGGTTGTTTGCGCTGCGCCAGGGGGTGCAGCCGAACCAGGGGTGAGAGGGTTCAGACTAGGTTGGTCGGGTTGGATTTAGCTAGGATAGATTAGGTTGATTGGTTTTGGGTGATATGGGGTGGCCCGATCTTCTCAGCAAGCACTTGTCGATGATGATAATGGGGGATAGATAAATAGCATGTAGCTATGAACTCTCCCGCTCGAACCCTGATGCAATGCAACAGCTCTCGAACCCTGTGGGATATTCACAACACCACGCTCTTGCGCACGCATACGTTGACCATGAACGGTAGTTTGCAATCTACTAATTCTCAATGGAACAACAAATCACACTCAATTGCAGTTGGTAAAATCGATCACAAGTAATTCCAGAGGTTCTATGAAAGAAACAATTCCAAAATAATTTAAACGTGGTCTTAACCCTAAGGGAAGTGGTGCCCCATCTATTTAAGAGGTTTGGGGGGCGGTGGCCTAAGCTTGGAACCGACTTGGTCCCACCTAAGTAGGATACAAACCGACCCAAAGTGGGTTTAGCCTATGGTTCTGCCATGGCAAAGTTTGGGCCCTTTTCTGTGTCGCGACATCCTGCCGTGGCAGAGAAAGACTCTGTTTTTGTGCGGTGACAGGAAAATACGTAGTTTCTCTGCCGCGGTAGAGATCCTACCATGTGTTGATCTTCTTCTTGGTAGCTCCTTGCGCTTCCTCCCTCTCCTCCCTCACGCATTCTTCATTAATCAACACACCATGCTCCATATGCTTCAGCTCCTCGCTTTGTGCTACGCCTTCTTCTCCCATGTACCTGATCATACAATAGCACAAATACTTAGGCAATATAAAGTTCTTATAAATGAAAGCATCATGGTTAACTAGGAATCAATTCACCTGATAGTCATTATTGATTTGACTCAATATTTCCTTCCAGTTCAAGCAGTCAGAATCATCATAATCCATGTATGTAAGATGCAACTCAATTTGCAAATATCAAGGAAGTCTAAAGTAGTTACAAAATAGACAAAGACTTTTGGGACAGACATAGTGAATATGAAAACTTGGGTTCTATTCTAGCAAGATTAAAACAATCCAACATAGGTAAAATTACTTGTGTTGGTTGCAATATAACAACTAGAGCATAATGTATTTCCATAATATCTCGAACATGAACTATTGTCCCATAGCAAACATGTTGTGACACATTGGATATATGGCTGAAAACAGCTTGTTTCAGTTCAGCGATTCTATCACAAGTAATGTATATGTGATCCACAAGATAATTTCCATCCATGCTATATTCACCAATTAGATTGAAAGTGAAACAAGGAGAATATGTGCTAGAATTTAGACATGAAATTTCAGAAATCTTATCCATAGCACAAATCATAGTCATAGGTTTATTTAGCATGATGGAATACACAATATCAATAGGTAGTATTCGAGCAAGTACTTCTTTATGTGTAATCAGTACCACATGATCAAAATTAAAATTTGGTAAACTATCACATGGTGTTGAAACATTAGTGCAAGGCAAATCACAAGGAGGCTTCAGTAAAGGAACAGACTCACAATATGTCGTACATGTTGGCTGAAGCTCCAAATCAGTACCAATGTCATCAACAATCTCCTCAGCTATAGTAGGTACTAAAACATCCTCCACAAGTGACAATGCATAGTCTAGTGATACAGGTTGTAAAATAGACGGCTCCCTTTCTTCAAAAGCAACCTGGATATCACAAGAAACAACACTAGGAGTAGAGATGATTACATTAGTAGAAACCTCATTTGTCTCATCAACTCTCACTCTAGATTCTTCTACGACAGGATCAACATGTGGTTTTATGTTGGTGGTTACAGGTGCACATAGGTTTTGACGCCTAATCTCCTGAAATTGCTTAATACGTGTATGTGCTAACCAAGTGTGCTTATCATTCCAAATGATCGAATGATCGGAACACTCACTACCAAACACAACCTTGAATTGATTACACCACTTTGTTATCAACATGATATGACAGGAGTTAAACGCTCTAGGAACGACAAAAAAAGAAATCTTTCTGCTAGGGCCATAAATGGTGAGTGGAACAGATGCGTCCTGAGTAACTGGTAGTGCATGACTAGAAGTTGCTAACATAAATGGGTTTTTTAATGCACTTGTGTATAATTGAAGCTTTTCAACAACCTCAACACTAACCAAAATTATGTAAGAACAAGTATCAATGGTAGTAGCAGCTTGTTTACCACTAATTTCTATGATGAAGTGGAAAAAACCCGAAGTAGGCACCACTCCTGACTCCTCTTCCCAAAATGTGTTGCTGTAGTAGGATTGTAATGGAAAGGGATAATCAACTGCATCCTTTTTCTACATCACATCAACACTACTAGAAGACATGATTAGTACATTAGTGCACAAAACAAAATCTGGTGGTGGAGCTCTCACAACTCACTCAAAACTGACAAGAAAGCAGATCTTACCGTTCCAAAGTAAATAGTGATGCTTGCCAATTCGAATCAACAACTTATGCACAGGTGTGATGAAGTGAATATCCAGGGTATAGAGAACGATCACAGGGCACACGGGTTATGTATGGTGGAGCTCTAGGTATGGTATCCTAACTACACCGCAAACAAGTCCTAGTGTTGATCATACAAAACCCAAGAAACACACATGTGGATATTAACGTGGCAATGCAACTATGAAGGGTGTTGCACTACGCTGGAGAGACACTAGCAAAGCTCAAAGTAAATAGGCACAGGATTTCTCAATCTACTAGTGCACAAAGATATCACTAGGCCTCTTGCTCAATTCTCCTTTTCTTTCTCTTTTTTCTCTTGTATTGAATCTTGCTCTTTTTGCTTTTTTCTATTTCTATATTCTCTTTTTTTGTATAATATCAAACACGGCCAATTTATAAAGCACAACACCAAAACCCTACGAGCAGCTTGTAAGAGCGGCAACTAGTCTCAATGGGCAAGTTCCTACACCTTTGAAATAGAACGGTTGTAGCTAAAGTCTTGGAAAATTGCAAATTTTCACATTTTTTTATATGTCTGTCGTGGCAGAAGAACATGCCAAAATTGTGTCGCGGCAGAGAATCTGTACCTCGGCAGAAAAACTGGCAGAAACTGTGCCACGGCAGGAAATCGGATCCATGGCAGACACGGACTCGCGACAGAGAAACGGGCTATTTTTGTGCCGCGGCAGAGTCGGCAGGAATTTTTTTTTCAATTCCTACTTGCCAAGTAGTAAACAACCAGGACTCTTATGCTAGATTCAGACCTGAACTTGTGGCGGCAGAAAACAATGGTGGAGAACACGTATGATAGATAAAACTAGATCTAAACCGAAACCTAGACTCCTACGGATCAAACCTATAGATCAGATCTATGAGATAGAACGATCAGCGACTAAAACTTGAAAGCAATGCAATCTAGGCTATGGCGATTATTTTTGTGAGGCTTTTTCTGTATAGGACTAAAATCACAAACTAATCTATGGATAGATTGTGGATTGCTCACCGAGTAAACGAGGAAATCAAATACCAAGATGATATGGGGTGGCCCAGTCTTCTTAGCAAGCACTTGTCGATCATGATAATGGTGGATAGATAAATAGCCTATAGCTATGAACTCTCCCGCTCAAACCCTGATGCCAATGCAACATCTGATATGGGGTGGCCCGATCTTCTCAGCAAGCTCTTGTCGATGGTGATGGTGGATGATAGATAACTAGTGCGTAGCTATGATCTCTGCCGCTCGATCCCTGATGCCAATGCAACAGCTCTCGAACCTTGTAGGATATTCACAACACCACACTCTTGCGCTCGCAGCCGTGACCATGAACGGTAGTATGCAATCTACTAATTCCCAATGGAACAACAGATCACACTCAATTATAGTTGGCAGATTCGAACACAGGGTAATTCCAGAGGTTCTATGAAAGAAACAACTCCAAAATATTTTAACGTGGTCTTCAAACCTAACTTGTGACGGCTACGGAGGTTTATATGAGGGTTGGGGCGTCCTCCCCTCTAAACGGGCCTAAAAACAGCCATAACTTGGCCCAAACTGACTCGGTTCGACTCAAACTGATACATACCGACCCATATATGGGTTCGGCCTTATTGGCACGCAGTCCAAACATCGTGGAACACCTCAAACATGTAATTCTTGGTGCGCCATCTCTCTCTCTTGCTCATACGTGATTTCCTCATTGCGTCCTAGTGCGCCTGCCTCCCGCTCCTCCCTCGCGCACTTGTTGATATTGGAAATCAGCGCTTGTCCTTCTTGCTGCAACTCTCCTCCTCCTCGCGCAATGCTTGTGTTATCAATAAACCTGATCATACAAATATGCATAGACTTAGGTAGTATAAAGTTCTCATTAAGTAAAACATCAGGTTCAATTAGGAATAAATTCACCTGATAGTCATTATTGATTTGACTCAGTATTTCCTTCCAGTTCAGGCAGTCAGAATCATCATAATCCCTGTAGATATCCTCATCATCCTCCCTTTCTTCATGAAAAGCCGTCCTCGGCTTTAGGTAAGATGAAAGTGGGAGAAACAAAAAGAACAACGTGTACGCAAAGTATATGTATATATAACATGTTGTATTATTGTTGTTCACATGAAAAGTATGTCTAGTATACATCAAGCAACTTAAATTGCAGGTATAAGTGAAGTACAAAGAATCATGATCATGGTAAACAACAACTAAATAGATAGTCATGTTCTTCAATATTAAATTCAGTTTTCTCAAAGAAGATCTATGATCAAATTTGTGAACAAGATCAAACCAATTCAATATGTCTGAAAACCAAATTGAATCATGCCATGCTTCAACTGCGCTACTCTGATTATTATGAACATGATCATGTTGTCCAGTATGTAACATGCAACTCAATTTGCAAATATAAGTGAAGTATAAAGCATTAGCACAACTAGACAACGAATTTTGGGATAAACACAATGAATATGAAAACTGGGGTTCTATTCTAGCAAGATTACAACGATCCAACATAGGTAGAATTACTTGTATTGGCTGCATTATATCAACTAGACCTGACTATAGTTTCATATTATCACAAATTTTAGCATATATCTCACAACACAAAATCGTCGACACACAACATGTATGGCTGAAAACAGCATGTTTCAATTCAGTGATTCGATCACAAGTAATGCATATGTGATCCACAAGAAAATTTTCATGCATGCTATATTCACCAATCAGATTGAAAGTGAAACAAGGAGAATATGTGCTAGAATTCAGAAATGAAATTTCAGAAATCTTATCCATAGCACAACTCATACTCATAGGTTCATTTAGCATGATGGAATACACAATATCAGGTGGTATTCGAGCAAGTATTTCCTTATGTGTTATCAGTACCACATGATCAAAATTTGAATTTGGTAAACTATCACATGGTGCTGAAACAGTAGTGCAAGGCAAATCACAAGGAGGCTTCAGTAAAGGAATAGACTCACAATATGTCGCACATGTTGGCTGAAGCTCCAAAACAGTACCAATGTCATCAACAATCTCCTCAGTTGTAGTAGGTACTAAAACATCCGCCACAAGTGACAATGCACAGTCCGACGATGTAGGTTGTAAAATAGATAGCTCCCTTTCTTCAAAAGCAACCTGCATAGCACAAGAAACAATACCAGGAGTAGAGATGATTACATTAGTACAAATATCCTCACATGTATTAGCATCTACTGTACTGATGTTTTCTTTTTCTCTCATACTCTTAGAATGGATGCTCTCAACCTCACGTTTAGTGGAATCACACAGCTCACTTTTCATAACACTCTCACTCAGCTTGGCTATGTGGCTCTCATTCTCACATGGGTTGTAATGCACACCGTGTTCAAGATGACAAATAATAGAATTGTCACCATTCATCTTGACCTTGTACTTAGCAGACAAACTGAACTCTTTTGTCCTCTCCTTGCGAAGAAGATGATACTCATGAAATTTGTCGGCTGAAATCCTGAGCATAACACGCCTCTTCATGTTCCATTTGAAAGAAATCCTTCCAACAACAGGACATATTTGAGCGTCAAACCTTCTGCTCCAAGGTTCTCCCAATAGTATGTGACAAGAATCAAGTGGTATAGAAGATACATCACAGCGCACAATCTCAGTATGCTCTTTAAAAGTCATAGGAACATCAGCGGTGTGTGAAATCAGCAATGTGCATTATGATGAATGCAAGAGATATGGCACCGCACGGGCACATGTGGGTAGCTGCAACTTTTGTATAACTTCAATGCTGATCAAATTAATAGTAGAGTTACTATCAATGGTAATGGAAGCACATCGCTCACCAATCATCACACTATGGTGGAAAAGACCATCACCATCAAAAATACCGCGTTCTTTCTTCCAAAAAGTTCCACTACAACGCCAATTGTCGCTGAATTTGTAACTGTACGTCTCCACATTATTTGTAACATCACCTGCCTCCATTTTCGGCATCACATCAACACTACTAGAAGACATGATTAGTACATTAGTGCACAAATCAAAATCAGTATGGTGGAAACTCTCACAACTCACTCACAACTAATAAGAAAGGAGATCTTACCGTTCCAAAGTGAATAGAGATGATCTACCAAACAAAATCAAAAACTGATGCACTGATGTGATGAAGTGAATATCAAAGGTATAGAGAACGATCACATGGCACACAGGGTATTTATGGTGGAGCTGTAGGTATGGTATCCTAACTACACCGCAAACAAGTCCTAGTGCTGATCGTATGACAAAGACCCACGGAAACACACACGGTGGAGATAAATGGGGAAATTGCATCTATGAAAATGAGCTCAAAAAAGTAAGGTATGTCGGAGGAATGCTCGTGCTGCAATGCACAAGGAGAGACGCTAGCAATGTCTCAACGAAACGGGCACAAGATTGCTAACTGAGCAGCCCGTAGAGCACTAAGCACGCAAGTCTCGTAGGATAGTTATAGACACAAAGAAAGGCTTACTAAGGCTCACAAGGATAGGTACGCTATGTGGACTCAGTAAAAAAATAAACAAAAAAAGAAAACATTTTGACCTGAGAATTGATCTCTGCCACGGCAGAAAAAACGGCCTAAAATCCTGCCGCGGCAGGATGGCGGCAGAATTTTTTTTTCTCGTACTAGCATAGACTGGTCTGTGGTAAGGCGACGGTTCGTTTTTTTTTTTGTCGGTGGAGCACAGATCTGTCTGCGGTCAGGCGTGAGGCAGCGAGCCGAATTTTTTTTATTCTGACTCGCCTAGTAGTACACAACTAGGACTCTTTACTTCGATCGGATCTGACTTGATGGTAGCGGAAAAGGATGGTGGAAAACAACTAGAACAACTAGAAAACAAATCTACGAAGAACAGATCTAGATCTAATCTAATAGAGGAACGCGACCAGCAACTATTACTCGAATACGATGTAATCTAGGCTATGGCAACTCTTTTAGTGGGCCTTTTTCTGTATAGGATGAAAAACACTCTCTAATCTATGGATGGATTGTGGATTGCTTACCGAGGCAACGAGGAAATCTGATACGAAGATGATATGGGGTGGCCCGATCTTCTCAGCAAGCTCTTGTCGATGGTGATGGTGGATGATAGATAACTAGTGCGTAGCTATGATCTCTCCCGCTCGATCCCTGATGCCAATGCAACAGCTCTCGAACCTTGTAGGATATTCACAACACCACACTCTTGCACACGCAGCCGTGACCATGAACGGTAGTATGCAATCTACTAATTCTCAATGGAACAACAGATCACACTCAATTATAGTTGGTAGATTCGAACACAGGGTAATTCCAGAGGTTCTATGAAAGAAACAACTCCAAAATATTTTAACGTGGTCTTCAAACCTAACTTGTGACGGCTACGGAGGTTTATATGAGGGCTGGGGCATCCTCCCCTCTAAACGGGTCTAAAAACAGCCATAACTTGGCCCAAACTGACTCGGTTCGACTCAAACTGATACATACCGACCCAAATATGGGTTCGGCCTTATTGGCACGCAGTCCAAACGTCGTGGAACACCTCAAACATGTAATTCTTGGTGCGCCATCTCTCTCTCTTGCTCATACGTGATTACCTCATTGCGTCCTAGTGCGCCTGCCTCCCGCTCCTCCCTCGCGCACTTGTTGATATTGGAAATCAGCGCTTGTCCTTCTTGCTGCAACTCTCCTCCTCGTCGCGCAACGCTTGTGTTATCAATAAACCTGATCATACAAAGATGCATAGACTTAGGTAGTATAAAGTTCTCATTAAGTAAAACATCGGGTTCAATTAGGAATGAATTCACCTGATAGTCATTATTGATTTGACTCAGTATTTCCTTCCAGTTCAGGCAGTCAAAATCATCATAATCCCTGTAGATATACACATCAACATCTCTCGCACCCTGTGGGATATTCACAACACCACGCTCTTGCACACGCAGCCGTCGACCACAAACGGTAGTTTGCAATCTACTAATTCCCAATGGAATAACAAATCACACTCAATTGCAGTTGGTAAAATCGATCACAAGTAATTCCAGAGGTTCTATGAAAGAAACAACTCCAAAATAATTTAAACATGGCCTTAACCCTAAGAAGTGGCGTCCCATTTATTTAAGAGGTTTGGGGGCAGCGGCCTAAGCTTGGAACCGACTTGGTCCCACCTAACTAGGATACAAACCAACCCAAAGTGGGTTCAGCCTATGGTTCTGCAGTGGCAGAGTTTGGGCCCTTTTCTGTGCTGCGGTAGCCTGCCGTGGCAGAGAAAGACTTTGTTTTTGTGTCGTGGTAGGAAAATGCGCAGTTTGTTTGCCGCGGCAGAGATCCTTCCATGTGTTGATCTTATTCTTAGTAGCTCCTTGCGCTTCCTCCCTCTCCTCCCTCGTGCATTCTTCATTGATAAGCACACCATGCTCCATATGCTTCAGCTCCTCGCGCCGTGCTACGCCTTCTTCTCCCATGTACATGATCATACAATAGCACAAAGACTAGGCAATATAAAGTTCTTATAAATGAAAGCATCATGGTCAATTAGGAATGAATTCACCTGATAGTCATTATTGATTTGACTCAATATTTCCTTCTAGTTCAAGCAGTCAGAATCATCATAATCCTTGTATATATCCTCATCATTGGGTTTAGCCAAACCAAGAGAGAAAAAGGGTAGATAAATGGATATCTAGGTTAGGGTTTTCTTTCATTTCTTTTGATTTTGATTTGTTTAAAACATGAGCTTCACAAAGGACCATAATACCAAAACAAACCAAAAGGAAAACAAGATGGGAGAGGTAGATGATCTATTTAGGTTTGGTTTGAATTCAAACAAGCCCCAAAAGAATCAAAGAGAAGTAGGCACTCCATATTGCATGTGCATGCAATAATAGCCATGCATGCAAGTGCAATATTTGTGAGATCAAATCATCATATGCTTGCATACGAGAAATAAATGATCAAAACAAAATCAAGATGGCAATGGACAAGATATGACTCTATTTTAGATTAGCTTGGTTAAAGCCTTAAGTGGACATATGAAGATGAATGTGGACAAGGATCCATAACAATACATATGTACGCTTGATTTAAAAACCAATAGAAAATAGCAATGCCTACATACATAGGCATGGTAGAATAAAGATGCATTCCAAAGAGAGATGAAATTGACAAGTTAATAGGTGGAAGGAATTACAGAGATATGCCCACAACTCCATTAGGGAATGTAACAATAATCAAGAAACAAATACAATATATCAAGAAGCAAATTATTAATAAACAATGCAATATGAGGGAAGAACCAAATGAAAAGGGGTTTTATGAGATGCTCAAATGCAATGTGGCATGGTGACATGAGCATGATATAATGATGATGCAATAAATGACATGTAGGAAGTAGCATTTTATTATTAAACCATGTAGCATTACAGATGTTAGACAGATGGGATGCTACAAGCAACAAAGTTGTGCATGGCCTGGAGGAAAGTAGCTTGGTCTTGTTGCAACAGATGGAGTCGGTGGAGATGGCAGTGTTGGCACGATCGATGGTCGCGACAACTGGTACATATGATTGTGGTCGCCTACCGAGGTGTTGTAGTTTGTTGGTGATAGGGTGCCGTAGGAGTAGTAGGATGGTGTAGAAACATAGGCATGTGACGACGGACGAGATCCGAGCAGTCCAGGAGAGCCGGTGTGAGGGCGCATGCACGGCATCCAAGAGCCGGAGTAGGCCGGTGGAGCACTGATATATTGCAAATGTATCTATAATTTTTGATGTTCCATGCTTAGTTTTATCCACTTTCTTGTGTTTTGTCCACACTTTGGAGTACTTTTCATATGATTTCTTGGACTAACCTATTAACAAGAGCCACAGTGCCATCTGCTTGTTTTCTGCTGTTTTTGGTTCTAGGAAAGTCAGAAAATGAATATTCTCGGAATTGGACGGGACAAAAGCCAAAGTGCCTATTTTTCCGGAAGTCATCAGATGCCAGAGTACGAGACGGAGAGGGGCCAGGGGGCCACCACACCACCTGGCGGCGCGGCCCAGCCTGGCCCGTGCTAGGGGTGGTCTGGCCGCCTCCGGCACCCCCTCGGCCCCCCCTTCCGCCTATAAGATGCCCCTCTCCGAAAGAATCCACGAAAATCATCATGCCTAGATCGGGAGTACCTCATCAAAAATCCACGAAAGAATCTGTAGCCGCCGTCATCTCCATCCCTAGATCGGGAGGGATCTGAAGCTCTTCCCGGCACCCTACCGGAGAGGGGAATTCACCCTGGAGGCCTTCTTCATCATCATGCAAGCCTCCGGTGTGATGCGTGAGTAGTTCATCCTTGGACTACGGATCCATGTAGTAGCTAGATGGCTGGTTCTCCTCCTTTGTGCTTTCATGTCTAGATCTTGTGAGCTCCGTTCATGATCAAGATCATCTATTTGTAATACTGCATGTTGTGTTTGCGGGGATCCGATGGATATTGAGATGCTATTTCAGATTGATTATTGATTCTATCATGTCTTTGTTATTTGTGATCTTGCATGCTTTCCGTTGTTAGTAGCTATCTTGGCCAAGTAGATGCTAGCAACTCCAAGAGTTAGTATTTATGCTCGATAGTGGGTCCATGCCTCTAGTAATCTAGGGAAGTGACAGAAATCTCTAAGGTACTAGATGTGCTGTTGCTACTAGGGAGAAAACAACAATCATTTGTTCATAGAACAATCGTATTGTTTACTTTACACGCAATTCGTAAAGCAATAATCTGTTGCTTGCAACTTAATACTGGAGGGGGTTCGGATGATAACCTGAAGGTGGATTATTAGTCATAGATGCAGTTGGATGGCGGTCTATGTATAATGTAGTAATTCCCAATCAAGTCTCAAAGGAGTCAAGATGATTAGTATATGCATGTATTGCTTTCTCGGTGTTTGTCAGTTGCCCCGCTGTAATTTGTTCACCCAGCATGTTATCTATCTTAAGGAGAGCCACCTCTAGTGAACTATGGATCCCAGTCCTTTTCTTTACATACAATCTATAAATTGTTTACTGCTTTGTGTTTACTTTCTGCAACTATTACTTCTTTACATTTGATACGTTTAAATTCTTTGTTTTCAGCGAAACACGGTGAGATTGACAAACTCATCGCAAGTTGGGGACAGAGTTCTGTGGTTGTGTTGTGCAGGTCTCCACGTTGCTACTAGCACCGGTAGTGCGCCCTGCCAAAGCTCAGCTAGGAATACCTTTGGGGTGTTTCCTTGCTCCTACTGGTTCGATTAAACCTTGGTTTCATAACTGAGGGAAACTTGCTGCTGTGCTCATCATACCTTCCTCTTGGGGTTCCCAACGAGCTCTACATCAGACTGAGCCATCAAGCATTGTTCTGGCGCCGTTGCCGGGGAGTCAAGGACATCTTCACAAGGGGAGTCCCTCATAACCAATCTCTTTACTTTGTTATTTTTGTTTTGCTTAGTTTCTTTTTGTTTTGTTTGCTTGTTTTGTTTTCAAAAACACAAAAAAAATAGTTTTACTAGTTTGCTTTCTTATTTGAAAACACACAAAAATTAAGTCTCCTTTAGTTGTCACCTCTTCTTTAGCTCACCATGTTGATCCCTAAATTCACCCTGAAAGACCTTTCAATTGGTAGTGGTTCTATAATTGGGAAAGATAACATTGAAGAATTCTTTAATCCTGTTAGCAAACATGAAGATACGGAGGATCGATGCCTTGCAGAACTTGCTCCAAACTATGAGATTGCTGCAGCTTCTTTAATTCATATGTTAGAAGCTAGGTTTGTTAACCTCAACCCCTTAATGCAAGTAATGTTTCTTAAGCTTAAAGAAATTGAGGACCCTGAAAAGAGAGATTTTATTCTAGAAACTTTGTTTAAGGAGTTCTATAATGTTGCCAAGGAAGCTAGGGAAGTCTTTGGACGTTTCAATATGCTAGGCTCATGTGTAGATGTTGTTGGTACATGAGAAAAGATGAACAAAACCGAACCTAATGGGGAGGAACCTAAGATACCAATACCTGTTAAACTAGTAGCAATACATTATGCCATAGAAAAGAATCTTGATTGGATTGTTCCTGCAAACCCTTTTGATGAGAATAGTGAACCTAAGAGCATTGAGAGAGGATCCTCTAGAACTTATTTGGATGATATACCTTGCCTTGTTGAAAATATTTCTGGTATTGGTCTTAATGCTTCTTCATTTGAGAATACTTGATTCTTTCTTGCTTCTTATGCCTATCTTAAAGGCGTTAAAGAAAAGTACTTATTGGGAGATAACCCAAAAGTTTTAGATGAGTCTTGGAAGTTATTACTTCAGTAATAACCGCTCCTTATCCTTTTTATTTGCTTTTTGTGCCAAGAGTAACCTCTAATGAGAGAGAAGTAATGATTGGGAAAGTTGCTGTCCCGAAACAGATTTATGTGCTTCACCGTAAAAAATTCGTGTAAAATCTCTGAACGTCTTTTGGAGGCGTGAATTTTTGTGCTTCTGCCCCAGGTTGTTATCTAACTTATGTTAGTTCAACACTTTTTGATTTGAGCAACAGAAGGTCTTCAAAAAAATCATCTTTACCTGCTGGTCTGTTTTGACAGATTTCTGCCATTTTCTGTATTTGCTTCTTGTTGGTTCCTTTTTGAGTTCTTTTGGGGAATTGAGATTTTTGAGGGAAGTGCTACAGTAGCTAGTGTTCTAATGGAAGTTTATTTGTGTTAGAACTGAACCTTAAGACTTATTTATCTTGAGTGCACTAATGTTGCTAATAAAGATTATGTGATGTTTTGTATGAAGAAAATTTTAGGTGTATGGAAGGAATGAGTAATGAGATGAAGGATGGACTAAAGCTCAAGCTTGGGGATGCCACGCGTGTCACCCCAAGAAATATCCAAGAAGTACAAGCGTCAAAGCTTGCCCAAGGCATCCCCTTCTTCATCAATAAAAATCCCAGGTTTCTTCCAAACGCTTCATTTTTATTGTTTCATGCACAATTGTGTTGTTCTTGGAGCGTCTTCTTTTTCTTTTTCGTTTTGGTTTTTTGTTTGCTTGGTTTTCTTAGTTTTCTGAATAAATTGGTTGGACCCCCTCTTTCATACATTGGTTTGCAAATAGTTTGGTTTGGTTTGGAAAAGAGTAGGAAAGTTCATGCTTCTGTGGTAAAAAGAGCTTGTTTTTGACTGTGGCCTATGCTTTGTCATGCCATGCTTGATATTATTTTGGCTTTATGCTTAGTATTCTTTGCTGTAGCATGAATTGTTATAAACAATTGAGATTGCTTAATGTGCCTTGGATGAATCATGTGTTGTTTTAGCATATTAAAGCATAGTATAGTGGTATTCTCCTTTGATGCTTTATTTGGGTTGACTTGGCGCATGCTCACACCTTGTTATGACTATCTCAAGTCACCATAGCCTTTATGATCCTTTAGTTTTCAACTTGTAGTATCACTCTATGCTTTGATCAATGGTGTTTTGTCGCTCTGCATGATTATGGCCATTATTGCTCTCTTAGTTTGTCGCTCCCAGTCTTTTGCTAGCCTCCACAACCAAGTATGAGTTCCACTCATGCATCCAACTCCCTAAACCAAGTTATTCCAAAGAGTCCACCATACCTACCTACTAGCTTATGCTATTCCAAGTATATTCATGCTTTTGTTTACCTTCTGAATTAAACTTGTTATGAGAAAACTAGTGATTAAAGCTCTCACGAACTTGATGGCACACTTTACTTTTTGGCATCTAATAAACTTGAACCATTGGGTCCTTATTTGTTGCGTATATGCTTGCGCTTTATAAGTTGAAATTAGCAGAACCATGTACCATGGGGAACGCTTTCAACATTGCACTTGTACTTTGTACCCCGTTGATATCATGTTCTTTTGCTTAGATCCCGGCGGCGTGAAATAAAAGTGGAACTTGTAAGATCATGGAGTTTGTATGTGTGTTAGAGAAACGCCTGGGCCGCTAGCCTAAGCCATGCCTAATCATGGTGGAAACTTGCAGCATCACCATAATGAGCACTCTATGAAGCATCCTCAATAAAAACCTATGCAAATAGCAAATAAAAAGATCGCTGAGATGCTCATTATCTGCTTGCCTTGTCATTTTGATTATGGGATAGCTCCTGTATCATGTGCAAGGGGTACCCCGTTGGCGGTTCTTTATGATACACATGTACCTACAATGATAAGAGCTTACTCGTGACTAAAGTTGACTAGCATGAGGATCGGTCTTCGTAAGTAAGGGGCATGAGATTTCGGTTTACATGTCCTCTTAGTTGTGACCTTAATCACCTTAAAGATGCTTATGATAGGGGCAATGAGAGCTGAAAGCTATAAGTACCATAATTTTTGGAAGCTCTTTATGAGACTTGAATCCCTACTTCCTTTTATGGAGGCCTTTCTTCCACCATTATATATTGAGTCTCCACCTTCTACCTTTATGCACCTACTTTGAGAGCATAGTGGTCATTCTTAGTTCTATGTGCATTGTCCCAAGACTAGTTGATTGATGCATAACTTGATATTGCTTGTTTTAAACTATTTGTATCTAGTCACTCTTATGAACTTTGAAGGTGTCCTATGCATTTATGTTTTGCTACTCTGTGAGGGACAAGCTGAATGCTATTATGCTATGTTTTCTTTATGTGAAACAAACAAACGTCTTGCAAAGCATTGTTATTCATGAATCTTTTGTTTGTGCCTTTTCATGTTGCATCATAGTTTCTTTGTCTTATTGCTAGAACTTTTTCTTTCATGTTATGATTGAAGTACTATGATCCCAGCTTTGAATGTTTTACAAATACTTTGATCAAGTCTTTGATGGTGCATGTCACCTCAAAAATCTTTCTTTCTTTTTATCACTCACCTACTCGAGGACGAGCAGGAGTTAAGCTTGGGGATGTTGATACATTGCAAATGTATCTATAATTTTTGATGTTCCATGCTTGGTTTTATCCACTTTCTTGTGTTTTGTCCACACTTTGGGGTACTTTTCATATGATTTCTTGGACTAACCTATTACCAAGAGCCACAGTGCCAGCTGCATGTTTTCTGTTGTTTTTGGTTCCAGGAAAGTCAGAAAATGAATATTCTCGGAATTGGACGGGACAAAAGCCAAAGTGCCTATTTTTCTGGAAGTCATCAGATGCCAGAGTACAAGACGGAGAGGGGCCAGGGGGCCACCACACCACCTAGCCGCGCGGCCTAGCCTGGCCCACGCCAGGGGGTGGTCTGGCCGCCTCCGGCACCCCATCGGCCGCCCCTTCCGCCTATAAGATGCCCTCGGGACGAAAACCCTAAGTACCCGATCAAAAATCCACGAAAGAGTCTGTAGCCGCCGTCATCTCCATCCCTGGATCTGGAGGGATCTGAAGCTCTTCCTGACACCCTGCCGGAGAGGGGAATTCACCCTGGAGGCCGTCTTCATCATTATGCAAGCCTCCGGTGTGATGCGTGAGTAGTTCATCCTTGGACTACGGATCCATGTAGTAGCTAGATGGCTGGTTCTCCTCCTTTGTGCTTTCATGTCTAGATCTTGTGAGCTCTGTTCATGATAAAAATCATCTATTTGTAATTCTGCATGTTGTGTTTGCGGGGATCCGATGGATATTGAGATGCTATTTCAGATTGATTATTGATTCTATCATGTCTTTGTTATTTGTGATCTTGCATGCTTTCCATTGTTAGTAGCTATCTTGGCCAAGTAGATGCTAGCAACTCCAAGAGTTAGTATTTATGCTCGATAGTGGGTTCATGCCTCTGGTAATCTAGGGAAGTGACAGAAATCTCTAAGTTACTAGATGTGCTATTGCTACTAGGGAGAAAACAACAATCCTTTTCCGTCTCAATAGCACATCTAGTACCTTAGAGATTTCTATCACTTCCCCAGATTACCAGAGGCATGAACCCACTATCGAGCATAAATACTAACTCTTGGAGTTGCTAACATCTACTTGGCCAAGATAGCTACTAACAACGGAAAGCATGCAAGATCTCAAATAACAAAGACATGATAGAATCAATAATCAATCTGAAATAGCATCTCAATATCCATCGGATCCCCACAAACACAACATGTATGAATTACAAATAGATGATCTTGATCATGAACGGAGCTCACAAGATCTAAACATGAAAGCAAAAAGGAGGAGAAACCAGCCATCTAGCTACTACATGGATCCGTAGTCCAAGGATGAACTACTCACGCATCACACCGGAGGCTTGCATGGTGATTAAGAAGGCTTCTAGGGTGAATTCCCCTCTTCGGCAGGGTGCCGGGAAGAGCTTCAGATCCCTCCCGATCTAGGGATGGAGATGACAGCGGCTACAGACTCTTTCGTGGATTTTTGATCGGGTACTTAGGGTTTTCATCACGAGGGCAATATATAGGCGGAAGGAGAGGCCGAGGGGGTGTCGGGAGCGGCCACACCACCCCCTGGCGCGGGCCAGGCCTGGCCGCGCGGCCAGGTGGTGTGGTGGCTCCCTGGCCCTTCTCCGTCTCGTATTCTGGCACTTAATCCCTTCCAGAAAAATAGGCAGCTTTTGTCCCGTCCAATTCCGAGAATATTCATTTTCTGACTTTCCTGGAACCAAAAAAAGCAGAAAACAGGCAGCTGGCACTATGGCTCTTGTTAATAGGTTAGTCCAAGAAATCATATGAAAAGTACTCCAAAGTTGGAACAAAACACAAGAAAGTCGATAAAACCAAGCATGGAACATCAAAAATTATAGATACATTTGCAATGTATCAGCCAGCCACTTAAACAGGGGTACTTTAGGAATAAAAGACAAGTTCTGGACGGACTAAGGGGT
Source organism: Avena eriantha (assembly GCA_910589775.1). NCBI lineage: Eukaryota > Viridiplantae > Streptophyta > Magnoliopsida > Poales > Poaceae > Avena > Avena eriantha. The sequence continues at coordinate 364,260,542 of OU342744.1, forward strand.
ACATGGGTCGAAGGCCCAACGGCCTTTTCATGCCTGGCGACGGTCAGACCGGAGACTCCGGTGTGGTGGACCGGAGACTCTGGTCTAGACCGGAGAATCTGATGTAGTCTCCGGACCAGCCTCTGGAGGGGCCTTCAGATTGTCCTAGGGCCTGGTGCAGGGGGTCAGACCGGAGAAAGGGCCGGAGTCTCTGGTGTCTACAGGCCGGAGACTCCGGTGTGCATAGACCGGAGACTCCGGTCTGAGCAGCTCCAGCGGCTTCTACTTCACGTTCTGCTCCTTGTTCTCCATCCTTGGGTGCTTGGTGATGTGTTGAAGCTTCGTACCTGATGATGCATAGGGTAGTTGCATGAAGTAGCATGCCATCCAAGGAGGTATCAAATTGGCACGAGGAAAGGAGCGAGTTCACCTTAGCTTGTAGGAGTTTGGCTCAGGCACGAATCATGGGTCCACTTGGGGGACTTGTTGGTGTAGATGTAGGAGCGTCCGTAGGACGGGCTGCATCAGCTCCCCCCTTGGGAAAGAGTCGTCCTCGACTCTTCATGGATATGATCTTGAACATCTCCATGGTAGGGTGAGAGATCCTTGACATTGAATGTATTGCTTGCAAGGTACTTGGAGGTCAGTAATGTAGGCATTGTTGTTGATTCTTTTGAGGACCTTGAAGGGACCATCTCCTCTCGGCTTGTGGCTCTCACTCACTATGAGGTGGTTCTCTCTCTCACCGCTCTTCTCACAAATAGGTGTTGTGCTTTGCGCCCTCGCTAAAGCCTTTGCATTGTCCGCAATTATTTTGCTAGGATTCATCGGTTGCAAAACACATGTTTTGTTGAGCCATTTGAAGGTGTATATATTGGTGCGACCATCATGTTGAGCAGCCTTGTCAAATTGCCACGGTCGACCAAGAAGCATGTGGCAAACTGTCATAGGAACCACATCACACTCCACCGTATCTTTGTAAGGACCAATGGCGAAGGAGACCGATACGGTATGCTTGATCTTCACGGACCCACTTAGCCATTGCACGTGGTAGGGGTGCTTGTGCGGATGGAGGGTGAGGTTGAGCTTCTCACACAACTCGGTGCTAGCGAGGTTGTGGCAACTCCCTCCGTCAATGATCACCTTGATAGATTTGCCATTGATGTCGGCTTGTGTTTGGAAGATATTGGAGCGTTGGCCTTCATGCTCTTGTGCTTGAGTGGTCAAGATCCTTGTGACGACAAGCGATGGACTTGCGTCATGTTCACACATGAGGAGTTCTTGATCATCTTCCACTCGTTGCCTCGCCATTGCTTCCTTGACACGGGCATGAAACTCATCTTCAGTCAAGTACTCTTCATCACCATTGTCATGGATGAACAAGACTTTCTTGTTTCCACATTCGGCCGACTTGTGTCCTTTACCTCCACACTTGTAGCATTCACCGTTGAAAGGTGTATCACTCTTTGCTTGCTTGCCACTTGTGGGCAGTTTTCCTTGAGGAAGTGTGGGCTTGAAGGAAGGCTTGGAGGTACTTGAGGAGCTTCCATTGAAAGTTGTTGGTGTAGCGGTTGAAGCTTGCTTGTAGGTGAAATATGTCTTGGGCTTGTTGTACTTGATGTCCTCTTGGACTTGACGTTCAACCTTTGTTACGATGTGCACAAGCTCAACCATGGTGTTGTATGTTTGGAACTCGACGATGCGCTTGATTGGGTGATTCAAGCCAATAAGGAAACGTGCCATTGTTTGCTCCATGCGCTCATCAATGTTGGCGCGAATCAAGTTGAGTTCCATTTCTTTGAAGTACTCTTCGACGGTCTTTGTCCCTTGACGAAGCGCTTGAAGGTTGTTGAAGAGGTCACGCATGTAGTGCGCTGGGACGAACCGGGATCTCATGTGAGCCTTCATGTCATGCCAAGTTGTGATTGGCGGTTCTTGTCTTGCATCACGAGCAACTTGAACTTGTTCCCACCAAAGGTTGGCGTAATCATCAAACTCTAGCGAAGCCATGGCGACCATCTTCTCGTTGCTATAGTTGTGCATGTGGAAGATCTTGTCGACTTTGAGTGCCCACGAGAGGTATTCTTCAGGGTCATTGGATCTGGTGAACTTGGGCATCGTGAACTTGATCTTGCCAAAAGTTTCTTCATCGTTGCGGTCATTGCGACGAGCTTGGTGACCTTGTTGATGATCTTGTAGTTCGGGAGGTGGAACTTGGTTCTCGCGTCCTTCTTGCGGAGCTTGCTCTTGATATTGTTGTTGAGGATCTTGCTCTTGCTCTTGGCGCGGTTGTTGACGTGGTTGAGGCGCTTGGGCCTCATGGTGGCGAGGGTGTGGAGCCTCTTGACGCGGTTGATGACGAAGAGGAGGCTCATTCCTCGGTTGGTGATGTTGGTTAGGCACATGGGCCTCACGGCGAAGAACATGGGCATGAGCCTCTTGACGTGGTGGGCGTCGCTCAATTTGTATCACTTGACGCTCCAAATTTTGTTGAGGTGGGGGAGGCGCCTCATGATGACCATGGTGTCGGTGTGGACGTTCATGACATTGATGACGAGAAGGAGGATCTTGGAGAGCTTCATTCTCCAAATTGGAGTCACCACTTGTTGTGTCGAGTATGTGTCGCGGTCGATGGTGGTAAACTTGCGGTTGCACTTGCGGTTGCGCTTGCGGTTCCTCTTGTGGTTGCTCTTGTTGGATCACTAGTGCCCTTGCGTGATGACGGTGTGCTTCTTGCCTTTCTCGTGGCCTTGAAGAGAGGTCACCATCATAGCTTGACGTTGCGGCGTGCCGTGGGGAAGGTACATAGTTCGAAGAGGTTCCATCTTCAACCACGGGGGCATCATTGCGTCTTGGAGCACTAGGATGTAGATCTTGTGGAAGAGGTGCATGACGATGTGAAGAACTTGAAGAGCTTGATGCGCGTGAACGTGGTCTTGCCATACCGTCGATGAGGCGTCGAAGATTATCATTTGTTTCAGCGACGGAGCGTTGGAGCGCTTCATTTTGGTGGCCGAAGCTGTGATACATTCCATGCATTTGTCATTCGAGGTCGTCGAAGCGGTTGTCGATGTTCTTGAACTCGGCTTGCGTCTCGCCAAATTGTTCATCTTGTCACGTCTCAAGGGCTTAGCAACGTTCACGAAACTCTTGTCGGACGATGAAGTGACTTGCGCGCGTCATGTACGGTCCTTGATCTTCTTCTTGGGGAGGTGGTTGGCTCGGCTCACCGTGCCTATCCATCATGCAAAACACACAAGTATTGTATATGGAAGTAGAATATGGTGGTGTTAGCCTTGTACCTCACCTTGGGGATTGCACCAAACTAGAAACCACAAGTGAGAGCTATAAGCGTGCAAAGTGGAAATGCAAAGAAAACTCACACTAAAGAAAGAACTAACTCTCAAAAGCTTGTTTGTGGTAGGTTAGGATTGTGGAATGCCAAAGAACCAATCAAAAGAAAAGGGATAGTCAAAAGTGGGTAAAATCCAACAAAACTCAAGTCAAAGGCGAAGGTCAACAACTCAAAGGGGTGACGGGAACCTACGACTATGTACACACACGTGGAGAAAGTTGGGATTGACACGACTATGAAAATGAGCAAACAAAATGTCCTAACGAAGATTAAGCTCGTTGTCGTGCCAATGCAAGGAGAGACCATGGCTCGTTTGCAAAGAGGAAAAAATGAGCAACGGATTTGTGCACTTGCCTTGGGCGCTCTTCTTTCTCTCTTGCTTACAAGCTTTGAGACTCTCTACTGCAAGGGGAGACTATTTTTCTTTTGCTTTTTCTTTGTATCTTTTTTTTGCTCTCCCTTGATGCTACCTAGTCACAATTGATATTGCTCTTGCACTCTCACTATCCAAGGACAAATGCACAATGCTCAAGCAAACACAAGATGAGCCACACTCATGGGATAGCTACACACAAAGGAAGATAGGGGTTAACAAGGTGACGCAAGTTGTACCTTCTTTGATGATGAACTTGGCGTCGGTGGTTCGGGATGATGTTCGCGGGCCATGGTGTCGATGAGCGCGGGGGTTGTCGATGCGGAAGCTTGTTGTTAGTTGACGACACGCACATGGGCACAAACAAACAAGAGGAAAATTAGCCAATGCAAGATTGGAGGCAAAACTGTCAAAATCAGGCGTCAGGCCGGAGACTCCGGGGTTTCAGGCCGGAAACCCCGGTCCAGGCCAGAAACTCCGGTGTGGGTAGGCCGGAGACTCCGGTGTAGGCCAGAGATTCCGGTCTGGAGTCAGATCGCCAACTTCTCGTGTTCTTGAGCGGAAATCCACGCCTTGGGTCCTCAAATCCACGAAAAATTGGCCAAATTGGGCTGGGCAAACGCAGGATAAAGCTGGACCAACTCCTAAGACAAGGTATGGTCGGATCAAAACCACAAATAACACTCCAAATCAAGAGATCGATCCAAAGGCAAATTTGTGGCTCTTTTTTGGGGATTTTCGAATTTTTGGGGCATAGAAGAAAAATTTGTGGGGGAAATCGTGAGCAACCAAGCTCTTGATACCAATATGTTGATGGCAAACCTATAGGGTGGCCCAATCTTTCCCGATTCCCTTTCAAATCGAGGGTGGAGTGCGGGGGACAGAGGGAAGGATGAACATGACGAACATACGCACGAAGAACGCGATGAACACACACACGCAAAACCAGGATAAACACCAATAGCTCGCGCTGGCGGTGACTAGTCCGGCGCAATCCCTAGGATCGGCGTCGGGCGGAGGACTCTCTCTCGAACCGGCACAGCAAGATGGGAGACTCAGTGATATCTTAATGTCTAGGCAAAGGGACAGCGATGCGCCTTGTACAACGCGGAGGCACGATGCAAACTCCAACGAGGTTTGGGGATATTGGTGCTCCTTAGTCAAGGAGCATGAGGCAAGAATTAGATAGATCCACAAAGGGGTTTCCACTAATTCCAATATCATGCCTAGGGTTTACAATGGAGGTGGGGGTCTATATATAGGCCAGCCACTTAAACAGGGGTACTTTAGGAATAAAAGACAAGTTCTGGACGGACTAAGGGGTACATGGGACGAAGGCCCAACGGCCTTTTCATGCCTGGCGACGGTCAGACCGGAGACTCCAGTGTGGTGGACCGGAGACTCCGGTCTAGACCAGAGAATCCAGTGTAGTCTCCGGACCAACCTCTGGAGGGGCCTTCAGATTGTCCCAGGGCCTGGTGTAGGGGGTCAGGCCGGAGAAAGGGCCGGAGTCTCTGGTTTCTTCAGGCCAGAGACTCCGGTGTGCGCAGACCGGAGACTCCGGTCTGAGTAGCTCCAGCGGCTTCTGCTTCACATTCTGCTCCTTGTTCTCCATGCTTGGGTGCTTGGTGATGTGTCGAAGCTTCGTACCTGATGATGCATAGGGTAGTTGCATGAAGTAGCATGCCATCCAAGGAGGTATCAAACTGGCACGAGGAAAGGAGCGAGTTCACCTTAGCTTGTAGGAGTTTGGCTCGGGCACGAGTCATGTGTCCACTTGGGGGACTTGTTGGTGTAGATGTAGGAGCGTCCGTAGGAAGGGCTGCATCAAAAAACTTGGGGCAAGATTCGTTGGTGATGGCACCATCGGCCCATTGTAGTATATAGCGAACCTCCACGAAGGAGGGTCGTGGCCATATCATGGGGATGAAGGAGGCTTGCTTCTCAAAACATTCAGTGAGCCCGACGAGGAGGACATTGATGAGTGGACGATCGTCGATGGGGTCGTCGAGTTCACGGAGCTTGTCAGCGAGAGACTTGAGCCGCTGGCAGTAGACCCCCACTTCAGACTCACCTTGAATGGTGTTTGATGGCTCAATGCACGGTGCCCAGAAAATTGCTTGATGGCGGTGTTGATGTAGAGCTCGTTGGGAACCCCAAGAGGAAGGTATGATGAGCACAGCAACAAGTTTCCCTCAGTTATGAAACAAAGGTTTAATCGAACCAGTAGGAGCAAGGAAACACCCCAAAGGTGTTACTAGCTGAGGTTTGGCAGGGCGCACTACCGGTGCTAGTAGCAACGTGGAGACCTGCACAACACAACCACAAAACTTTGTCCCCAACTTGCGATGAGGTTGTCAATCTCTCCGTGTTTTGCGGATAACAAAGGATTAAACGTATCGAATGGAAAGAAGTAAAAGTTTGCAGAAAGTAAACACAAAGCAGTAAAAGATTGTAGATTGTATGTAAAGAAAAAGGATCGAGATCCATAGTTCTCTAGAGGTGCCTCTCCTTAAGATAGATAACATGTTGGGTGAACAAATTACAGCGGGGCAATTAACAAACACCGAGAAAGCAATACATGCATATACTAATCATCTTGACTCCTCTGAGACTTGATTGGGCATTACAACATAATACATAGACCGCCATCCAACTTCATCTATGACTAATAATCCACCTTTAGGTTATCATCCGAACCCCCTCCAGTATTAAGTTGCAAGCAACAGATTATTGCTTTACGAACTACGTCTAAAACAATACGATTGTTCTATGAACAAAGGATTGTTGTTTTCTCCCTAGTAGCAACAGCACATCTAGTACCTTAGAGATTTCTGTCACTTCCCCAGATTACCAGAGGCATGAACCCACTATCGAGCATAAATACTAACTCTTGGAGTTGCTAGCATCTACTTGGCCAAGATAGCTACTAACAACGGAAAGCATGCAAGATCTCAAATAACAAAGACATGATAGAATCAATAATCAATCTGAAATAGCATCTCAATATCCATCGGATCCCCGCAAACACAACATGTATGAATTACAAATAGATGATCTTGATCATGAACGGAGCTCATAAGATCTAAACATGAAAGCACAAAGGAGGAGAAACTAGCCATCTAGCTACTACATGGATCCGTAGTCCATGAATGAACTACTCACACATCACACCGGAGGCTTGCATGGTGATGAAGAAGGCCTCTAGGGTGAATTCCCTTCTCCGACAGGGTGCCGGGAAGAGCTTCAGATCCCTCCCGATCTAGGGATGGAGATGACGGCGGCTACAAACTCTTTCGTGGATTTTTTGATCGGGTACTTAGGGTTTTCGTCCCGAGGGCAATATATAGGCGGAAGGAGAGGCCGAGGGAGTGCCGGGAGTGGCCACACCACCCCTGGCACAGGCCAGGCCTGGCCGCGCGGCCAGATGGTGTGGTGGCTCCCTGGCCCTTCTCCGTCTTGTATTCTGGCACTTGATCACTTCCGGAAAAATAGGCACTTTGGCTTTTGTCCCGTTCAATTCCGAGAATATTCATTTTCTGACTTTCCTGGAACCAAAAATAGTAGAAAACAGGCAGCTGGCACTGTGGCTCTTATTAATAGGTTAGTCCAAGAAATCATATAAACAGTACTCCAAAGTTGGAACAAAACACAAGAAAGTGGATAAAACCAAGCATGGAACATCAAAAATTATAGATACATTTGCGATGCATCAACATCCCCAAGCTTAACTCCTGCTCGTCCTCGAGTAGGTAAGTGATAAAAAGAAAGAATAATTTTTGAGGTGACATGCACCATCAAAGACTTGATCAAAGTATTTGCAAAACATTCAAAGCTGGGATCATAGTACTTCAATCATAACATGAAAGACAAAGTTCTAGCAATAAGCAAAGAAACTATGATGCAACATGAAAAGCCACAAACAAAAGATTCATGAATAACAATGCTTTGCAGGACGTTTGTTTGTTTCACATAAAGAAAGCATAGCATACTAGTATTCAGCTTGTCCCTCAAGCAAACCATGAAGCCTACAAGGCTCACCACAAAAGCAAAGCAACACTCAAAGCGTAGCCAATTCATGGAGATTATAGCATGAGTGCTCAAGTAGAGTGGAGTCACATTATGATGTAGAGATAGCTCGTTGAGAGGTAGCCATAGGTAACTCTCTACGGTTCGTCTTGTCAACTTATGGTCCATAGAGGTTGACGCGTAAGCAATTGTACCTTCAGACAACAAAGACCAAGCAAAATATGTTTGTGTGTGATAGAGGAGCATGTCATTTGTGGCATGTCCATTCTTGTTCACAACACTATTAGCACAACTCAAGTATCGCAAACGAAATGCGTATGCAAGGTCAAAGTGCATGGATGTCGTTTGAACATCATCCGAATGTGGGAACTCAAAAACTCCATAAAGCGTCTTAAGGAGGCAGTCAAAGCAATTGACAAAGAAATGGATCAACATCTTTGATGCAAAGCTAGGAGAATTTGGCAAAAACACATGAGGAAGAATATCCGAAGCAACATCATTATGTGTGCAAACCAACCATTGGAAAGAACAATTGTTCAATATGTTGGATGCCATACACATATTATCAAAGGCCAAAATCATGGGGGTATGAGTATCGCATGCGGAAGCAAAAACAACATGTTTGCAAACAAACCATATGAAAGAGCAAGTGGTCTTTATGTTTGTGGCAACAACAATACGAGAGACTTGGAAGCTCTCATGACAATACATGCTCAAAATGGCATTATGGTTGCACACAAAACATCGGAAAGAGAAATTGGTCAACATTTTTGTGGCAACACACAAAGCATCAATATCCAATAGCAACGAGACATGATTGTCACAAGGTGAAAGAATATCATCAACATGCTTGCAAGCAAACCATAGGAAAGAGCAATTTTTCAACATGAAAGATGCAAAACATGCAAAAGGTATTAGAGCTGGGTTCGATCTTGAACTCACGTGGGGGATGCTCTCTAGAGATCTTTTTGTCAACTCGTGCTCAACCGAGGTTGACATTCTCTTGCGGGTACCTACACACATCAAGCATAAAAGGAAGAACGTGTGTGCATGGTAGAGAAACACATCATCCATCATGACATATCTCTTCTTGTGCACATCACCATTAGTGTCAATCAAGTGTAACATAGGTGCATGGTGAGTATGCAAGTGGGGAACATGCTTATCATGGCAATCATCAAAATCTCCAAAATTTGAGAAAGCTATGGGGGCCATCTCAATATAAACCATATTAGAATTATTGTTGCAAGCAAAACAAGTGAAAGAGCAAATATTCAACTTATTGCAAGCAACAGGAGAAATTGTAAAACATTCATGACAAAGCATTGTCCGAGGGTTATCATTCGTAACATCATTGCAAGCAAAACATTGGAAAGAGCAATTGTTTAACAAAGTGCAAGCAATGATATCATCAACATAATGTTTAGAGCATGGCATGTCTATGGCAACACCATCACAATCAAATAATTTCACATGCTCAACATTATGCAAAGGCAAAGTATCACATGGAAAAATCAATGAAGCATATTGATATGGGGTGGCCCGATCTTCTCAGTAAGCGGATGGCGGTGATGATGGTGGATGATAGATAACTAGCCTGTAGCTATGAACTCTCCCGCTTGATCCCTGATGCCAATGCAACAGCTCTCGAACCTCGTAGGATATTCACAACACCACGCTCTTGCGCACGCAGCCGTGACCACGAACGGTAGTATGCAATCTACTAGTTCCCAATGGAACAACAGATCACACTCAATTATAGTTGGTAGATTCGAACACAGGGTAATTCCAGAGGTTCTATGAAAGAAACAACTCCAAAATATTTTAATGTGGTCTAAAACCTGACTAGGGGTCGTCCCATGGCTTATAAGGGCAGCTGGGGTGCCAGAAACCGAAACGAAACGCAAACAACTCAAACTGATACAAACCGACTCGGACCAGATTCGGTCGGCGGGCGGACACTCCGGTTGAAATCGGCCGGACAGTCCGGTCACGCCGGACACTTCGGGTCGAGCGTGCCAGACAGTCCGGTCTGGCCGGAAACTTCAAAGTTTCCAGATGGTGTCCGGGCAGTGTCCGATTTGATATAATGATTATCCATGCAAGTTCGCCTCTTGACCAGGCCGGACAGTCCGGGTGGATCTGGCCGGACAGTCCGGGTGGATCTGGCCGGACACTCCGGTCGTGGCAGATCTTCTTGCCTCCGTCTTGATGATCTTCTCTTGCGCCTTCCTCCCGCTCCTCCCTCGCGCATCCTTGGGCGATCATCATGTTGGGCTTCTCTTGTAGCCCTTCTCCACCTCGCGCCATGCTTGTTTCTCCAACAAACCTGATCATACACAAAAGCATAGACTTAGGCAGTATAAAGTTCTCATCAATCAAAGTACCAGATTCGTTTAGGCGTAAATTCACATGTTGATCTAGTAGCTTAGCACGAGCTCTTGTAATAGGTCCAATTCTAATCTCATTGGATTGATCCTTTCTTGCAACAGTTGTAGCATCTTCAGTAGTCATTGGGGTAGGTGTAATTGTAGGTATGTCCTCATCATCTCCCCCCCTTCAAAAGGCGTCGACCTCGACGCACCAAGGTCTTCTCCAGCATATGGTGACAAATCAGCAATGTTGAAGCTATTGCTAACTCCACCAAACTCCTCAATAGGTATATCAACCGAGTAGGCGTTATCATTAATCTTGGCTAACACCTTGTAAGGACCAGCACCACGTGGCTTCAATTTTGACTTTCGAAGTAGTGGAAACCTATCCTTGTGTAGATGCACCCAAACCATATCTCTAGGCTCGAACAACACTTCTTTCCTTGCTTGATTCCTTGCAGCAGCAATGTTCTTGCCTTTCTTCTCAATAGCCTCTCGAGTCTTCTCATGTATTTTCTTCACATAATCAGCACGTTTTGATGCCTCCATATCAACTCTCTCATGTAATGGCAGAGGCAACATATCAAGGGGCTTCAATGGCTTGAAACCATACACCACCTCAAAAGGACAAAGCTGAGTAGTTGAATGCACAACCCTGTTGTAAGCAAACTCAACATGTGGCAAACACGCTTCCCACTCCCGCAGATTCTTTTTAATCATGGTCCTTAGCAGCTGCGACAATGTTCGGTTCACCACCTCCGTTTGACCATCTGTTTGGGGATGACATGTAGTACTGAACAACAGCTTCGTTCCTAGCTTCCCCCATAAGGTCTTCCAAAAGTAGCTCATGAACTTCACGTCACGGTCAGAAACAATCGTCTTTGGTACTCCATGTAATCTCATGATGTCCCTGAAAAACAAGTTAGCAACATGCGACGCATCGTCGCTTTTGTGGCAGGCAATAAAATGAGCCATCTTAGAGAACCTATCCACTACCACAAATATAGAATTATGACCTCTCTGTGTTTTAGGTAGACCTAGCACAAAATCCATACTAATGTCTTCCCATGGAGTAGTCGGTGCAGAGAGAGGTGTATACAAACCGTGAGACTTCAGCTTAGATTTCGACTTGTGGCATGTAATACATCGGCTCACAAATCTGTACACATCACGCCTCATCTTGGGCCAATAAAAGTGATCAGCAAGCATGAGCAACGTCTTCTCACGCCCAAAGTGACCCATCAAACCACCAGCATGTGATTCCTGCACTAAGAACAAACGCAACGATGATTCTGGAATACATAGTTTGTTAGCTCGAAACAAATATCCATCATGTATATGATACTTATCCCATGCGTTTCTAAGAGCACACAAACGATATGGTTCAGCAAAATCATGGTCAGTTGCATAAAGTGCAGAAATAGCTTCTAATCCAGGAATTTTAACATCAAGATTGGTTAATAGCATGTTCTTCCTAGATAGAGCATCAACAACAACGTTCTCTTTTCCCTTCTTATAGTTAATGATGTAAGGAAAAGACTCAATGAACTCAACCCATTTAGCTAATCTTCTATGCAAGTTTGATTGAGCTTTCAAGTATTTTAAAGCTTCATGATCAGAATGTATGATGAATTCCTTTGGCCACAAATAATGTTGCCAAACCTCAAGTACTCTAACAAGTGCATACAATTCTTTTATCATAGATAGAATAATTCAAACGAGCACCAGTCAATTTCTCAGAAAAATAAGCTATAGGCCGACCCTCTTGCATCAAAACGCCACCTATGCCTATACCACTAGCATCACATTCAACTTCAAATTGCTTCGAAAAATCAGGTAATGCAAGCAATGGTGCAGAAGTAAGAAAACGTTTCAATGTATCAAATGCAATGTCTTGGGACGCGCCCCATACAAAAGGAACACCTTTCTTTGTGAAATCATTGAAAGGTGCAGCAATGGTGCTAAAATCTTTCACAAAGCGCCTATAGAAACCAGCGAGACCGTGGAAACTACGCACTTGACTAACATTCATTGGAGTAGGCCAATTCTGAATTGATTCAATTTTAGATTGATCTACCTCTACCCCATGCTTAGAAACAACAAATCCTAGGAATATGACCTTATCTTTTGCAAATGTACACTTCTCAAGATTAGCATAAAGTTTATTATCACGTAACACTTGCAAAACTTGTCTAATATGAGTGCAATGTTCAGATTCAGTATGGTTGTATATGAGTATATCATCAAAGTAAACAACCACGAAACGACCAATAAACTCTCTCAAAACATGATTCATCAAACGCATGAAAGTACTAGGTGCATTAGTAAGACCAAACGGCATAACTAACCACTCATACAAACCGAATTTAGTTTTGAAAGAAGTTTTCCATTCATCCCCTTCTTTCATCCTAATTTGATGATAACCACTACGCAAGTCAATTTTAGAGAAAACAGCAGCACCACTCAATTCATCTAGCATATCCTGATATGGGGTGGCCCGATCTTCTCAGTAAGCGGATGGCGATGATGATGGTGGATGATAGATAACTAGTGCGTAGCTATGATCTCTCCCGCTCGATCCCTGATGCCAGCGCAACAGATCTCGAACCTTGTAGGATATTCACAACACCACACTCTTGCGCACGCAGCCGTGACCACGAACGGTAGTATGCAATCTACTAATTCCCAATGGAACAACAGATCACACTCAATTATGGTTGGCAGATTCGAACACAGGGTAATTCCAGAGGTTCTATGAAAGAAACAACTCCAAAATATTTTAACGTGGTCTAAAAACCTAACTTGTGACGGCTACGGAGGTTTATATGAGGGTTGGGGCGTCCTCCCCTCTAAACGGGCCTAAAAACAGCCATAACTTGGCCCAAACTGACTCGGTTCAACTCAAACTGATACATACCGACCCATATATGGGTTCGGCCTTATTGGCACGCAGTCCAAACATCGTGGAACACCTCAAACATGTAATTCTTGGTGCTCCATCTCTCTCTCTCTTTCTCATACGTGATTTCCTCATTGCCCCCTAGTGCGCATACCTCCCGCTCCTCCCTCGTGCACTTGTTGATATTGGAAATCAGCGTTTGTTCTTCTTGCTGCAACTCTCCTCCTCCTCGCGCAATGCTTGTGTTATCAATAAACCTGATCATACAAAGATGCATAGACTTAGGTAGTATAAAGTTCTCGTTAAGTAAAACATCAGGTTCAATTAAGAGTGAATTCACCTGTTGCTCAATCAGCTTTGCACGAGCTCTTGTAATGGGTCCAATCCTGATTTCATTGGACTTGTTCTTTGCAGCAACATCTTCATTGTGAATAGGAGTAGGAGATAGTGGAATAGTATGGATGTCCTCATCATCTCCCCCCTTCAAAAGGCGTTGACCTCGACGCTCCAAGGTCCTCTCCAGCATATGGTAATAAATCAGCAACGTTGAAGCTGTTGTTAGCACCACCAAACTCCTCAATAAGTATATCAACTGAATAGGCATTATCATTAATTTGGGCTAGCACTTTCTAAGGACTAGCACCACGTGGCTTCAACTTGGACTTGCGAAGTAGTGGAAATCTGTCCTTGCGTAGATGCACCCAAACCATATCTCCAGGCTCGAACAACACTTCTTTTCTTGCTTGATTCCTTGCAGCAGCAATGTTCTTGCCTTTCTTCTCAATAGCCTCTCGAGTCTTCGCATGTATTTTCTTCACATAATCAGCACGTTTTGATGCCTCCATATCAACTCTCTCATGTAATGGCAGAGGCAACATATCAAGTGGCGTTAATGGCTTGAAGCCATACACCACCTCAAAAGGACAAAGCTGAGTAGTTGAATGCATAGCCTTGTTGTAAGCGAACTCAACATGTGGCAAACACTCTTCCCACTCCCGCAGATTCTTTTTAATCATGGTCCTTAGTAGTTGTGACAATGTTCTATTCACCACCTCCGTTTGACCATCTGTTTGGGGGTGACATGTAGTACTGAACAGCAACTTCGTTCCTAGCTTCCTCCATAAGGTCTTCCAAAAGTAGCTCATGAACTTCACATCACGGTCAGAAACAATCGTCTTTGGTACGCCATGTAATCTCACGATGTCCCTGAAAAACAGGTTAGCAACATGCGACGCATCGTCGCTTTTGTGGCAGGCAATAAAATGAGCCATCTTAGAGAACCTGTCCACTACCACAAATATAGAATCATGACCTCTCTAAGTTTTAGGTAGACCTAGCACAAAATCCATACTAATGTCTTCCCATGGAGTAGTCGGTGCAGAGAGAGGTGTATACAAACCGTGAGGCTTCAGCTTGGATTTCGACTTGTGGCAAGTAATGCATCTGCTCACAAATCTGTACACATCACGCCTCATCTTGGGCCAATAAAAATGATCAGCAAGCATGAGCAACGTCTTCTCACGCCCAAAGTGACCCATCAAACCACCAACATGTGATTCCTGCACTAAGAACAAACGCAACGACGATTCTGGAATACATAGTTTGTTAGCTCGAAACAAATATCCATCATGTATATGATACTTATCCCATGCGTTTCTAAGAGCACATAAACGATATGGTTCAGCAAAATCATGGTCAGTTGCATAAAGTGCACAAATAGCTTCTAATCCAGGAATTTTAACATCAAGATTGGTTAATAGCATGTTCTTCCTAGATAGAGCATCAGCAACAACGTTCTCTTTTCCCTTCTTATAATTAATGATGTAAGGAAAAGACTCAATGAACTCAACCCATTTAGCTAATCTTCTATGCAAGTTTGATTGAGCTTTCAAGTATTTCAATGCTTCATGATCAGAATGTATGATGAATTCCTTTGGCCACAAATAATGTTGCCAAACTTCAAGTACTCTCACAAGTGCATACAATTCTTTATCATAGATTGAATAATTCAAACGAGCACCAGTCAATTTCTCAGAAAAATAAGCTATAGGCCGTCCCTCTTGCATCAAAACGCCACCTATGCCTATACCACTAGCATCACATTCAACTTCAAATTGCTTCGAAAAATTAGGTAATGCAAGCAATGGTGCAGAAGTAAGCAAACGTTTCAATGTATCAAATGCAATGTCTTGGGCCACGCCCCATACAAAAGGAACACCTTTCTTTGTCAAATCATTTAATGGTGCAACAATGGTGCTAAAATCTTTCACAAAGCGCCTATAGAAACCAGCGAGACCGTGGAAACTACGCACTTGACTTACATTCATTGGAGTAGGCCAATTCTGAATTGATTCAATTTTAGATTGATCTACCTCTACTCCATGCTTAGAAACAACAAATCCTAGGAATATGACCTGATCTTTTGCAAATGTACACTTCTCAAGATTAGCATACAGTTTCTTATCACGTAACACTTGCAAAACTTGTCTAATATGAGTGCAATGCTCAGATTCGGTGTGGCTATATATGAGTATATCATCAAAGTAAACAACCACAAAACGACCAATAAACTCTCTCAAAACATGATTCATCAAACGCATGAAAGTACTAGGTGCATTAGTAAGACCAAACGGCATGACTACCACTCATACAAGCCGAATTTAGTTTTAAAAGCAGTTTTCCATTCATCCCCTTCTTTCATCCTAATTTGATGATAACCACTACGGAAGTCAATTTTAGAGAAAACAGCAGCACCACTCAATTCATCTAGCATATCCTCTAAGCGTAGAATAGGATGACAATATCGAATAGTGATGTTATTAATCGCTCTACAGTCAACACACATGCACCATGTACCATCTTTCTTAGGAACTAAAATAACAGGAACAACACAAGGGCTAAGAGAAACACGAATGTACCCTTTATCCAGCAACGCTTGTACTTGCTTCTAAATTTCCTTAGTTCCTTCGGGATTAGTCCTGTAGGGTGCACGGTTGGGAAGTGTGGCACCAGGAATCAAGTCCACTTGATGTTCTATACCACGCAATGGAGGTAAGGCTATGGGTACATCTTCTGGAAACACATCCCCAAAGTCCTGCAGAACAGAAGAGACACCAAGAGAAATAGGTGTCATGTCGTTAGAAACCAATACCTCGCCCTTATACATGAGCACAAGTGGCATGGCTGTAGGATCCTCACAAAACTCTCTCATATCCTCCTTGGTGGCTAATATCAATAACCCAGGCACTCTCTCACTTTTCGTTATATCGCTCAATTTAGGCTCAATTACATCTGGAACAGCTGTGACACAGTCTCGCCGAGTGGTAGTATCTTCCTTCAAGTTCACCTCTATCTTCTGGCGAGAATCATTCACAATTTCTTGTGGTGTCATTGGCTGCATAGTAATCTTCTTTCCTTTGAATTCCAAGTGATATGTATTGGCTCAGCCATTGTGTTGCACATGGCAATCATAGAGCCAAGGCCGACCCAATAGTAGGTGACAAACAGTCATAGGAACCACATCAAAATCAATAGAATCTTTGTATGGCCCTATTTGAAAGTTCACCCGTACCATATGATTTACCTTCATCTCACCATTGTTGCTCAACCATTGTATGTAGTATGGCTTGGGATGAGGTAAGTATGTCAAATTCAGTTTGGCACATAGTTCCTTACTTGCAAGATTTCTGCAGCTACCTCCATCAATAATGACCTTGCAAGCTTTGTTTGGTCCAACTAGAGCTTTTGTTTGGAACAGGTTGCAACGCTGGGATTCCTCAGTCGGTTGCACATTAAGTACACGTGAAGATACGACAATAGTGGGTGCACGCTCAGCATATGCATCAGCACCAACCTCGACGTCATCAATATCATCATCAGAAGCTTCATCTCCACTTTCTACTTCACCTTGTTCATTAACAAACATAACCTTGCTGTTTGGACAATCCTTCTTGTAGTGACCTCTGCCTCCACAAGTATGGCACACCACATCACGAGTACGTGCAGTAGACATGTTGGAACCCGAGCTAGCAGCAGGAGCAGCGGGTTTCCGAGTATTAGAACCAAACGAAGGTGTACTTGCTGGTTTGGCCAATGGTGTAAACGGAACAACAGCTGGTGGCATGACAGTGGGAGGTGTAGATCTGGCCGAAAATCTGCTAGAAGATGGAAATCGAGCACGTGACTTTGCCTCTTCAGCCAGCTGGGACTCAGCCTCTCTAGCATGGTGCAGCAGCTCGTTCATTGTCTCATACTTGTGATAACACACAATACTCTTGATTTGAAGCTTCAAATTGTTGAGGAAACGTTGCATCGTCATCTCTCGTGATTCACGAACATTAGCACGCTGCATAAGCATCTCCATCTCCATGTAGTACTCATCAACTGTCATTGTGCCTTGCCTCAACTGTGTGAGCTTGTCAAACACAGAACGCAACTAATTGGAGGGAACAAAATGATCCGCCATGATGGCCTTCATCTCACGCCAATCCCTCACAGGAAGTTCATTGTCGTTCCGTCTATTCTGCACAATAGCTTCCCACCAACGCAAAGCATAACCATCAAATTCTGATGCAGCAAGTTTGACCTTCTTGTCTTGTGGGTAATCAAATAAACGCCAGAGCTTTTCAATCTTCAACTCCCAAGTAATATAATCCTCAGGATCAAGCGAGCCATTGAACAAAGGAATTGAGAACTTGGGCTTGCCCAAACTATCATGAGCTGGATTGTAAGCACGCTAGGCACGTCCAAGAGGAGCATACCCACGGCCATACAAAGGAGCAGCCACAGTGCATGGGAATTTGCACGTCCCCTGCCACGATGTGGAGCCGCATCAGCCGCACTCCCCTCATCAAAGTCCTCAAACCCATCATCATGTTGTGCCAGTCCGGGCTGGAGTGTTGCCTGAATTGCCTCAATGGAACGCTGCAAAGTGGCAAAGTTGACATTCATAGCAGTCAGCTGCGTCTGAATATTATTGATGGCTCCAGTATTATTCTCCACAGCATCTTGTATGTCGGTGATATTTCTATCAACAAACTCTCTCCAAGTAACAAGCTCCTCCACCTGCTTTTTCTGTGACACAATTTCATCATCACTCAATGACATGATTAGTATGTTAGTGCAAAAATCAAAATCAGTATGGTGGAAACTCTCACAACTCACTAACAACTGATAAGAAAGAAGATCTTACCGTTCCACAGTGAATAGAGATGCTCTACCAAACATAATCAAAGACTGATGCACTGAAGTGATGAAGTGAATATCAAAGGTATAGAGAATGATCACAGGGCACCCAGGGTATTTATGGTGTAGCTGTAGGTATGGTATCCTAACTACACCGCAAACAAGTCCTAGTGCTGATCGTATGACAAAGACCCACGGAAACACACACGGTGGAGATAAATGGGGCAATTGCAACTATGAAAATGAGCTCAAAAAAGTGAGGTATGTCGGAGGAACGCTCGTGTTGCAATGCACAAGGAGAGACGTTAGCACTGTCTCAACGAAACTGGCACAAGATTGCTGAACTGAGCATCCCGCAGAGCACTAAGCATGCTAGTCTCGTAGGATAGTTTTAGACACAAAGAAAGGTTTACTAAGGCTCACAAGGATAGGTACGCTATGTGGACTCAGTAAAAAAATAAACAAAAAAGAAAAAAAATTGACCTGAAAATTGGTCTCTGCCACGGCAGAAAAACGGCCTAAATTCCTGCCGCGGCAGGATGGTGGCAGAAATTTTTTTTTTCTCGTACTTGCACAGACTGGTCTGTGGTAAGGCGACGGTTCGATTTTTTTTTTCGGAATTTTTTTTGTCACGCTAGAGCACAGACTTGTCTGCGGTCAGGCGTGAAGCAGCGAGCCGATTTTTTTTAATTCCTACTCGCCAAGTAGTACACAACTAGGACTCTTTACTTGGATCGGATCTGACTTGATGGTAGCGGAAAACGATGGTGGAAAAGAACTAGAACAACTAGAAAACAAATCTACGAAGAACAGATCTAGATCTAATCTAATAGAGGAACGCGACCAGCAACTACTACTCGAATACGATGTAATCTAGGCTATGGCAACTCTTTTTGTGAGGCTTTTTCTGTATAGGATGAAAAACACTCTCTAATATGTGGATGGATTGTGGATTGCTTACCGAGGCAACGAGGAAATCTGATACCAAGATGATATGGGGTGGCCCGATCTTCTCAGTAAGCGGATGGCGATGATGTTGGTGGATGATAGATAACTAGTGCGTAGCTATGATCTCTCCCGCTTGATCCCTGATGCCAATGCAACAGCTCTCGAACCTTGTAGGATATTCACAACACCACACTCTTGCGCACGCAGCCGTGACCACGAACGGTAGTATGCAATCTACTAATTCCCAATGGAACAACAGATCACACTCAATTATAGTTGGCAGATTCGAACACAGGGTAATTCCAGAGGTTCTATGAAAGAAACAACTCCAAAATATTTTAACGTGGTCTAAAAACCTAACTTGTGACGGCTACAGAGGTTTATATGAGGGCTGGGGCGTCCTCCCCTCTAAATGGGCCTAAAAACAGCCATAACTTGGCCCAAACTGACTCGGTTCGACTCAAACTGATACATACCGACCCATATATGGGTTCGGCCTTATTGGCACGCAGTCCAAACATCGTGGAACACCTCCAATATGTAATTCTTGGTGCGCCATCCCTCTCTCTTGCTCAATTTCCTCATTGCCCCCTAGTGCGCATGCCTCCCGCTCCTCCCTCGCGCACTTGTTGATATTGGAAATCAGCGCTTGTCCTTCTTGCTGCAACTCTCCTCCTCCTCGTGCAACGCTTGTGTTATCAATAAACCTGATCATACAAAGATGCATAGACTTAGGTAGTATAAAGTTCTCATTAAGTAAAACATCAGGTTCAATTAAGAGTGAATTCACCTGTTGCTCAATCGGCTTTGACGAGCTCTTGTAATGGGTCCAATCCTGATTTCATTGGACTTGTTCTTTGCAGCAACATCTTCATTGTGAATAGGAGTAGGAGATAGTGGAATAGTATGGATGTCCTCATCATATCCTCTAAGCGTGGAATAGGATGACGATATCGAATAGTGATGTTATTAATCGCTCTACAATCAACACACATGCGCCAAGTACCATCTTTCTTAGGAACTAAAATAACAGGAACAGCACAAGGGCTAAGAGAGACACGAATGTACCCTTTATCCAGCAACGCTTGTACTTGCTTCTGAATTTCCTTAGTTTCATCGGGATTAGTCCTGTAAGGTGCACGGTTGGGAAGTGTGGCACCAGGAATCAGGTCCACTTGATGTTCTATACCACGCAATGGGGGCAAACCTGCGGGTACGTCTTCTGGAAACACATCCCCAAAGTCCTGCAAAACAGAAGAGACACCAAGAGAAATAGGGGTCATGTCGTTAGAAACCAATACCTCGCCCTTATACATGAGCACAAGTGGCATGGTTGTAGGATCCTCAGGAAACTCTCTCATATCCTCCTTGGTGGCTAATATCCATAACTCAGGCACTCTCTCACTTTTCGTTATATCACTCAATTTAGGCTCAATAACATCAGGAACAGCTATGACACAGTCTCGCCGAGTGGTAGTATCTTCCTTCAAGTTCACCTCTATCTTCTGGCGAGAATCATTCACAATTTCTTGTGGTGTCATTGGCTGCATAGTAATCTTCTTCCCTTTGAATTCTATGTGATATGTATTGGCTCGGCCATTGTGTTGCACATGGCGATCATAGAGCCAAGGCCAACCCAATAGTACGTGACAAACAGTCATAGGAACCACATCAAAATCAATAGAATCTTTGTATGGTCCTATTTGAAAATTCACACGTACCATATGATTTACCTTCATCTCACCATTGTTGCTCAACCATTGTATGTAGTATGGCTTGGGATGAGGTAAGTATGTCAAATTCAGTTTGGCACATAGTTCCTTACTTGCAAGATTTCTGCAGCTACCTCCATCAATAATGACCTTGCAAGGTTTGTTTGGTCCAACGAGAGCTTTTGTTTGGAACAAGTTGCAACGCTGGGATTCCTCAACCGGTTGCACACTAAGTACACGTGAAGATACGACAATAGTGGGTGCACGCTCAGCATATGCATCAGCACCAACCTCGTTGTCATCAATATCATCATCAGAAGCTTCATCTCCACTTTCTACTTCACCTTGTTCATTAACAAACATAACTTTGCTGTTCGAACAATCTTTCTTGTAGTGACCTCTTCCTCCACAAGTATGGCACACCACATCACGAGTATGTGCAGTAGACATGTTGGAACCTGAGCTAGCAGCACGAGCAGCGGGTTTCCGAGCATTAGCACCAAACGAAGGTGTACTTACGGGCTTGGCCGATGGTGTAAACGGAACAGCAGCTGGTGACGCAGCTGTAGGAGGAGTAGGTCTGGCCGAAAATCTGCTGGAGGATGGAAAACGAGCATATGACTTTGCCTCTTCTACCAACTGGGATTCGGCCTCTCTAGCATGATGCAACAACTCATTCATGGACTCATACTTGTGGTGACGAACAATGCTCTTGATTGGTAACTTCAAATTGTTTAGGAATCACTGCATGGTTATCTCAATGGACTCACGAATTCTAGCACGCTGCATAAGCATCTCCATCTCCATGTAGTACTCATCAACTGTCATGGTGCCTTGCTTCAGTTGCGTCAATTTATCAAAAACCGATCGCAAGTAGTTGGTTGGTACGAAACGAGCTTTCATGATTTGCTTCATCTCGCGCCAATCCATCACAGGAAGTTCATTGTCCTCCCTCCTATGTTGCACAAGTGCATCCCACCAACGTAAAGCATAACCATCAAATTCAGATGTGGCAAATTTGACCTTCTTATCTTCTGGATAGTCAAATAAGCGCCAGAGTTTCTCAATCTTCAACTCCCAGGTGAGGTAGTCTTCAGGATCAATGGAACCATCAAACCTAGGAATTGAAAATTTTGGCTTGCCCAAACCGTCATCAGCAGCTTGGTTGGGCACACATGGACCACGCCCAAGATGGGCAAACCCACGACCATGAGCAGGTACATGGACAGGGGGAATAGCACGTCCCCTGCCAACATGTGAAGCAGCATCAACAGCGCTACCCTCATCGAAATCATCAAAGGCATCATCATGTTGAGGATCTTCCCTTCTATGTAAGGCGGCTGTCAAACCCTCAATGGACTGCTGCAAAGCAGTAACATTGACATTGAGCGTAGCCACTTGCGTTTGGATAGTATCAACCGTCCCAACATGCTGATCCAATCTCATATTCATATCTTGGAGATTCTTGTCAATGGCATCTGTCGTGTTAGTAAACACACGTGTCAAGTGGGATTTCAATGCCTCGTATTCACGCTAATTGACGAGCTCCTCATCCTGCTTTTTCTGCAACACAACATCATCATCACTAGAAGACATGATTAGTAGGTTAGTGCAAAAAGCAAAATCTGTATGGTGGAAACGCTCACAACTCACTCACAACTAATAAGAAAGGAGATCTTACCGTTCCAAAGTGAATAGAGATGCTCTACCAAACGAAATCAAAGACTGATGCACTTGATGTGATGAAGTGAATATCAAAGGTATGGAGAACGATCGCAGGGCACACAGGTTATGTAAGGTGGAGCTATAGGTATGGTATCCTATCTACACCGCAAACAAGTCCTAGTGCTGATCGTACAAATACCCAAGAAACACACACAGTGGAGATAAACGTGGCAAAGCAACTTATGAAAAGGAATATTGCAATGCACAAGAGAGACGCTAGTAATAGCTCAAATAGAACAGGCACAAGATTGCTCAATCTACTAGTGCTATACACAACAAGGCCTCCAATATTGCACACTTCGATATCTCTTTTTGTCAGGCTTGTAGCTCTTTTCACTCTTTCTCTTCTCTTTTTTTTATACTGATTCTCTTTTCTTTTCTCTTTTTTTTTTGATTTTTCAACTATATTACTCAAATGCAAACGAGTACAGCAACTTATAACAGAACTGGGCCGGATAGTCCGGTTGATATGTGCCGGAGACTCCGGTTGAGCCGGATAGTCCGGTGTGATTCGGCCGGATAGTCCGGTTTCGCCTGTCGAAAATTTCTGCACTTCAAAAACCTAATGAGCAGCCTGTCGGAGCAAAGCAACTAGTTTCGTGGGTACGTTCCTAGGCACAAATGCTGTAGATAGGCTGTGTCTATGGTAAGCAAACAAAAGTATGCTATGTGGACTCGGAAAACGATAAAGACTTGCGAAAACGGTAACGGTGGAAACAGCGGAAAATAGGATCAAACCCTAAACCTAGACACAAACGGAAACTAGACTCCTACGAGGAAAACCTGCAGATCGGATCTACGAGAAGATACAATCAGCAACTAAAACTCGAAAACGATGCAATCTAGTCTATGGCAAATCTTTTTGTAAGGCTTTTTCTGTATAGGACGAAAAACACTCTCTAATCTATGGATGGATTTGTGGATGCTTACCGAGGCAACACTGGAAATCTGATACCAAGATGATATGGGGTGGCCCGATCTTCTCACTAAGCGGATGGCGGTGATGATGGTGGATGATAGATAACTAGCCTGTAGCTATGAACTCTCCCGCTTGATCCCTGATGCCAATGCAACAGCTCTCGAACCTTGTAGGATATTCACAACACCACGCTCTTGCGCACGCAGCCGTGACCACGAACGGTAGTATGAAATCTACTAATTCCCAACGGAACAACAGATCTAACTCAATTATAGTTGGTACATTCAAACACAGGGTAATTCCAGAGGTTCTATGAAAGAAACAACTCCAAAATATTTTAACGTGGTCTAAAACCTAACTAGGGGTCGTCCCAGGGCTTATAAGGGCAGCTGGGGCGGCCAGAAACCGAAACGAAACGCAAAAGACTCAAACTGATACAAACCGACTCGGACCAGATTCGGTCGGCGGGCGGACACTCCGGTTGAAATCGGCCGGACAGTCCGGTCAGGCCGGACACTCCGGGTGGAGCGTGCCGGACAGTCCGGTCGGCCGGAAACTTCAAAGTTTTCGGATGGTGTCCGGGCAATGTCCGATTTGATATACTGATTGTCCACGCCAGTTCGCCTCTCGACCAGGCCGGACAGTCCGGGTGGATCTAGCCGGACACTCCGGTCGTGGCAGATCTTCTTGCCTCCGTCTTGATGATCTTCTCTTGCGCCTTCCTCCCGCTCCTCCCTCGTGCATCCTTGGGCGATCATCATGTTGGGCTTCTCTTGTAGCCCTTCTCCTCCTCGCGCCATGCTTGTTTCTCCAACGAACCTGATCATACACAAATGCATAGACTTAGGCATTATAAAGTTCTCATCAATCAAAGTACCAGATTCGTTTAGGAGTAAATTCACCTGTTGATCTAGTAGCTTAGCACGAGCTCTTGTAATAGGTCCAATTCTAATCTCATTGGATTGATCCTTTCTTGCAACAGTTGTAGCATCTTCAGTAGTCATTGGGGTAGGTGTAATTGTAGGGATGTCCTCATCACATATGTGATATCACAAACATCATCCATAGCATGCCAATCATCACAAGTCATCATGTCCACTAGCGGGATCATGGCATCATCAACACCCTTATTTTTACCTTGTTCATACCTCTCATATAAAGTGGGTGTTGTGGTAGCATTGGCCTCCATGTGGTCGACTTCTTCATCACGTATGGGGATGGCATCATCTTCATCCACCATGTACATCTTCTTGGTCGGAGGCATCATCATCTCCAAGCTTGGTGCTTCTTGATCCATGGAACCTAGCACATCATGAGGAAACACACTAGAGGTAGAGGGTAAGTTGTTAGCAATGAAAGTGGTCTCACATGACCTATCAACTACCACTCTCAAATCACTAGGTGTATCACTCATGCCCTCCAAGTGGAAGCACTCAATCTCACATATGGTGGAGTCACTCATCTCACTCTTGTTTTCACTCAAGTGGGCTAAGTGGCTCTCATACTCACATGGGATTGGTACCACATCATCACTCAAGCATGTAGGGGTAGGCTCGGTGTGCTCAACTCCATGCGCCTCCTTTGGTGAAGGGAAAGTCCCATGCTCACCATTCTTGACCTTGTCGTCGCCATCTTGTGGTAGTGGTGGAAGTAGGCTCATGTTGTTGTCGAGAGCGGTGCTCGGATCAACTTCATCACATACGTGGCCTTGGCTTCCTCCATCTTGAAGTGTAGACTCTTGGCATGAAGCTTGATGGCGTGGAGGAGAGCTTGCTCTTGGTGCCCTTTTGGTGGTGGCACGAGTAGTTGAAGGCGCCTTATGATGGTGTCGACGGAGGTCATTGGTGTGCCTTGCCAAAGGTTGATGTAGATGGCGCACTTGGTCATCCACATAACGCTCGTGACGATGCTCCTTGTCCTTGGCACTCTTCTTGGTGAGGCGTTGTAATGAGCGCAGAGCATAATTAGTCTTGGCCATCATGCTCATGGTTTTAGCGAAGTTGTTGTCCATGTCGCTCTTGAAGTTGTTGAGGGAGCTTTCAAACTTGTCCATGCGATGGTGGACCTTGGCGCTCTCGAGGTAGAGGCTCCCTCTTGGTCGATGTGACTTGAGGAGGTTGTCGTTGTCGTTCTTGAAGTCGTCCATGCTTGGGGAGTTATTGTTGTTGTAGAACTCCATATCACCCAAGCATGTGGAGCCATTGTCGGTGTAGTGCTCCATCATTTCATCCATGCTTGTGGAGGCATATGCATGGTGGCTCATCGTGGATTCTTCATAGAAATCATCCTCGGCTCCGAAGTTCCTAGACATGATTCACAAGACCAAGTGGTGTATATGGAAGTGGCAGGGGTTAGGGATGCAACGTCAAACCTTACTTTACCTTGGAAGATAGTATCGTGCAAGTGGAAACACTTGAGAGCAACCAAAACCAAGCAAAGTGAAGTTCACGCGGAACACCAAAACCAACTAACCACTAAAAAAACACCCAAAGCTTATGGTGGATAGGTATGGAAGGTGGCGTGTCCAAGAACAATCCAAAATCAAGATATTGTAATGGCAAGTAAAGAACCACGATGATCGCAAAGAAAAACAAGTCAATCCACAAGATAGGAATTATATACTAGGAAACACACACGGTGGGATAAATGGTACTTGTGCGACGGAGAAAGTGAGCTAAGAACAAAATGATGACCTAGCGAAGACTATAAGCTCGTGTCGCACAAGTGCAAGGAGAGACGCTAGTTCGATTGCAATAAATTGGTGGGCTACAAGATATGCACAATAAGTACCACCTATTTGATGTTCATCGAGCTTGCGCTTCCTATTCTATGAGGCACTTGTTTCTTTCTTTCTTTTTTCTTCTTTTTCTCTTTTTCTATTTTTCTTTTATTTTTCATTTGCCCCTTCCTTGTGCCAACAACTATACAAGATAACTATATGAGACAGCGCGCTCATAACTTTTTCTCGGTATTCTATAAGTATCAAATGTGCATAGCCCAAGCAATCATAGGAGGAACTAGTCTCAATAGGTGTTTGTTGAACGCAAAGATAGTGTGGCTCACAAAGGGATGCAAGTGGGGAGAAGTCGCGGAATTTTTATACCTTTCGTCGCCAATCTTCACCCTTTATTGGTGGATTCCGCCTTGCTCACGGAATTTGGATCGAGTATATAGCATGAACCACGGAGATGATGATGTAGAGCTCTTTCTCCTCTTCAAAACGAGCTAAAGAACACCACAATCTGAGTTCGTATGCAAAAGTTATGCTCAAAACCGTGAAGTAGATTTTTTGTCAGCAGGGGGCGGACAGTCCAGTGCGCGTAGGCCGGACAGTCCGGCCGGGCCGGATATTCCGGCCAGTTTAGGCCAGAAACTCCGGTGGGGCATATATTCCGGTCCGTTTTGGCCGGACAGTCCGGTCCGGTCGAACCAGAACTTCCAGAACACGAACATGACGAGTTTTGGCGGAAAAACTCGAACCAAAACCTCAAATTGATGGGGGAAATCAAGGAATTAGGCTATGGAAATGCAGGGAAAGATAGATCAACAGGTTTAGCAAGTAATCCACGGATCAAAACCTACCAAAACGCACTCAAATCACAGATCAGTCCAAAACACGAATTGGGCTATTTTTTGTGGAATTTTCGAATTTATGGGGAAAAAGACCAAATCGAGGAGAAATCTGTGGCAACCAAAAGCTGCTGATACCAGATGATGTGGGTTGACACAAGATCCTCTCGAATTTGTGGCTATTTTTGTGGTTTTTCAAGAAAAAAATTGGTGGGGAAGAACGAGGGAGAAATCCGTGGCAACTTGGGCTCTGATGCCAGATGATGAGGGCAAACCTCTAGGGTGGCCCGATCACGGATCTCGTGGTCAAATCGATGTGAAAGCGAGGGGAAAGGGAGAAGGTAGCGGAAGCGGACGCACACCTCGCGAAGAACACGATAAACACACGCAAAACACAAACGATACAAGGCAGATTGCTCTCACCGGTGGCCACGGTCCGATAGAATCCTCGCAAGGAAAGATCGGTCAACGTGCTCCCGTCAATCCCAGCGGAGAGGGAAGAACACCTTGGAGAGGGTCTTGACGTCTTGGCAAAGGGACACCTATGCCAAGGCCTTGTACAACGAGGGAGGCGCGATGCAAACTCCAACGAGGTGGTGACGATAGTCGACCCCCTTTGGTAGAAGGGGATGAGGCAAAACTAGAGATTCCACAAAGGGGGTTGTCTTTAGTCTATCATCTATGCCTAAGGGATACAATGAGGGGCGGGGGCTCTATTTATAGGCCAGCCACAAGTTCAAGGGTAGTTTGGGCATAAAACTAGGGTTTGGTGCGGAATAGAGGGGTACATGGGCCAAGGGCCCAGATGTTGGCACGCAGGCCCATCACTTAGGCCGGACACTCCGGGTCGGGTCGATAGTCCGGGGGTGACCGGACACTCCGGGTAGTGTCCGGGTAGAGTCCGATGTAGCACACAGAATGTCCGCGCCAGGACGGGGCTGGGGTAGGCCGGACACTCCGGCTGAGTCGCGCCGGACACTCTCGTTCTGGAGCTGGCTGCTCCTGGTCCATCTTCTTGGTTGACTTGGGGACGATCTTGGGGACTTGGCGTTGTGGATGTAGTAGCGTCCGTAGGACGGGCTGCATCACTTCATCTCATTACTCATTCCTTCCATACACCTGAAATTTTTCCTTCATACAAAACTTCACACAATCTCATTAGCAACATTAGTGCACTTAAGATAAATAAGTCTCAAGGTTCAGTTCTAACACCCAATTAACTTCCATTAGAACACTAGCTACTGTAGCACTTCCCTCAAAAATCTCAATTCCCCAAAAGAACTCAAGAAGGAACCAACAAAAAGCAAATGCAGAAAATGGCAGAAATCTGTCAAAACAGACCAGCAGGTAAAGACGAATTTTTTCGAAGGCCTTCTGTTTCTCAAATAAGAAAGTGTTGAACTAACGAAAGTTAGATAACAACCTGGGGCAGGAGCACAAAACATTACAGCTAAATACGACATACAGAGCTCTCTCACGAATTTTTACGGTGAAGCATAGAAATCTGTTTCAGGACAGCAACTTTCCCAATCATTACTTCACTCTCATTAGAGGTTACTCTTGGAACAAAAAGCAAATAAAAAGGATAAGGAGAGGTTATTATATAGGTAATAACTTCCAAGACTCATCTAAAACTCTTGGGTTATCTCCCAACGAGTACTTTTCTTTAACGCCTTTAAGTTAGGCATAAGAAGCAAAGAAAGAATCAAGTGTTCTCAAATGAAGAAGCATTAAGATCAATACCAGAAATATTATCAACAAGACAAGGTATATCATCCAAGTAAGTTCTAGAGGATCCTTTCTCAATGCTCTTGGGTTCACTATTCTCATCAAAAGGGTTTGCAGGAACAATCCAATCAAGATTCTTTTCTATGGCATCATGTATTGCTACTAGTTTAAAGGGTATTGGTATCTTAGATTCCTCCCCATTAGGTTCGGTTTTGTTCATCTTTTCTCGTGTACCAACAACATCTACACATGAGCCTAGCATATTGAAAAGTTCAAAGACTTCCCTAGCTTCTTTGGCAACATCATAGAACTCTTTAAACAAAGTTTCTAGTATAAAATCCCTCTTTTCAGGGTCTTCAATTTCCTTAAGCTTAAGAAACATTACTTGCATTAAGGGGTTGAGATTAACAAACCTAGCTTCTAACATGTGAATTAAAGAAGCTGCAGCAATCTCATAGTTTGGAGCAAGTTCTACAAGGGACCTATCCTCAGTATCTTCATGCTTACTAACAGGATTAAAGAATTCTTCAATGTTATCTTTCCCAATTATAGAACCACTACCGATTGGAAGGTATTTCAGGATGAATGTAGGGATCAACATGGTGAGCTAGGGAAGGGGTGACAACTAAAGGAGACTTAATTTTTTTGTGTTTTTGAATAAGAAAGCAAACTTGTAAAACTATTTTTTTGGATTTTTGGAGAACAAAACAAGCAAACAAAAGCAAAAAGAAACTAAGCAAAACAAAAATAACAAAGTAAAGAGATTGGTTATGAGGGACTCCCCTTGTGAAGATGTCCTTGACTCCCCGGCAACGGCGCTAGAAAAATGCTTGATGGCTCAATGCACAGCGCCCAGAAAATTGCTTGATGGCGGTGTTGATTTAGAGCTCGTTGGGAACCACAAGAGGAAGGTATGATGAGCACAGCAGCAAGTTTCCCTCAGTTATTAAACCAAGTTTAATCGAACCAGTAGGAGCAAGGAAACACCCCAAAGGTGTTACTAGCTGAGGTTTGGCAGGGCGCACTACCGGTGCTAGTAGCAACGTGGAGACCTGCACAACACATCACAGAACTTTGTACCCAACTTGCGATGAGGTTGCGGAAAACAAAGGATTAAACGTATCAAATGGAAAGAAGTAAAAGTTTGCAGAAAGTAAACACAAAGCAGTAAAAGATTGTAGATTGTATGTAAAGAAAAAGGACGGGGATCCATAGTTCACTAGAGGTGGCTCTCCTTAAGATAGATAACATGCTGGGTGAACAAATTATAGCGGGGCAATTAACAAACACCGAGAAAGCAATACATGCATATACTAATCATCTTGACTCCTCTGAGACTTGATTGGGCATTACAACATAATACATAGACCGCCATCCAACTGCATCTATGACTAATAATCCACCTTCAGGTTATCATCCGAACCCCCTCCAGTATTAAGTTGCAAGCAACAGATTATTGCTTTATGAACTGCGTGTAAAGTAAACAATATGATTGTTCTATGAACAAAGGATTGTTGTTTTATCCCTAGTAGCAACAGCACATCAAGTACCTTAGAGATTTCTGTCACTTCCCCAGATTACTAGAGGCATGAACCCACTATCGAGCATAAATACTAACTCTTGGAGTTGCTAGCATCTACTTGGCCAAGATAGCTACTAACAACGGAAAGCATGCAAGATCTCAAATAACAAAGACATGATAGAATCAATAATCAATCTGAAATAGCATCTCAATATCCATTGGATCCCCGCAAACACAACATGTATGAATTACAAATAGATGATCTTGATCATGAACGGAGCTCACAAGATCTAAACATGAAAGCACAAAGGAGGAGAAACCAGCCATCTAGCTACTACATGGATCCGTAGTCCAAGGATGAACTACTCACACATCACACCGGAGGCTTGCATGGAGATGAAGAAGGCCTCCAGGGTGAATTCCCCTCTCCGGCAGGGTGCCGGGAAGAGCTTCAGACCCCTCCTGATCTAGGGATGGAGATGATGGCGGCTACAGACTCTTTCGTGGATTTTTTGATCGGGTACTTAGGGTTTTCGTCCCGAGGGCAATATATAGGCAGAAGGAGAGGCCGAAGGGGTGCCGGGAGCGGCCACACCACCCCCTGGCACGGGCCAGGCGTGGCCGCGCGGCTAGGTGGTGTGGTGGCTCCCTGGCCCTTCTCCGTCTCGTATTCTGGCACTTGATCACTTCCAGAAAAATATGGACTTTGGCTTTTGTCCCTTCCAATTCCGAGAATATTCATTTTCTGACTTTCCTGGAACCAAAAATAGCAGAAAACAGGCAGCTAGCACTGTGGCTCTTGTTAATAGGTTAGTCCAAGAATACTCCAAAGTTGGAACAAAACACAAGAAAGTGGATAAAACCAAGCATTGAACATCAAAAATTATAGATACATTTGCAATGTATCAGTGTTGTGGAGATCGGTGTGGAGGGTGTCGATGTGAGCATCAACGTTATCCTAAAATAGTTGATGAAGGGCTGCCCAGAGTGCGGTGGCATTGGAGGCGTCGTAGAAGACAAGCTTGAAGATCTCGGTGGACACCCATTGGTAGATCCATTGGATGATGGCGAGGTCGTCCTTTACCCAGCGAGGATCCGAGGACTGGGGAACAGAGTCGGTCGATGTGGCCGAGGAGATTGCATCGGTCTAGATGAACTTTGAAGAGATGGCGCCAATGGTAGTTGTTGTGTTTTGGTAGATCTAAGGTGATCGGAATAAATGGGCTAACATCGGATATAGTATCAGCATAGTGGATGATGGTGGAGATTGTTGGGGCAAGAAAAAGAGGAGAGGATGGAGAAGCCACGGTGGAGGCAGAGGGGGCCGCGGCAGAAGCTTGTTTGGAGGCGGCGAGGGCAGCGTGCCCCTCGAAGTAGCCGGGCGGCGGCGGGGTTGGTGGTTGGGCCATGCTCTAGGATTAAACTAATCTGATACCATGTAGAAATATAATTGTCTCATAATAATTGATATTGTTTGAGAGATTACAAAGGGTATATGATGAGGACATCCCTATAGTTACACCTACCCCAATTGCTAATGAATATGTTCCAATTGCAAAGAAGGATCAATCCAATGAGATAAGGATTGGACCAATCACAAGAGCTCGTGCTAAGCTACTAGAACAACAGGTGAACTTGTTTCTTAATGAACCTGGTGTTTTATTTTATGAGAATTTTATACTACCTAAGTCTTTGAATTATTGCATGATAAGGTACTTTGGAGAAGAAGGTGTAGCACGGAGCGAGGAGCTAATGGAACAAGGCGTGTTGATCAATGAAGAATGCGCGAGGGAGGAGAGGGAGGAAGCGCAAGGAGCTGTCCAAGACGAAGATCAACGAGAGGAGCAAGTTCTCTGCCGTGACAGAGAAAAGCATCAGTTCTCTGCCACGGCAGGCTGTCGCGGCAGGAAAACCGAGTCCATCTCTGCCACGGCAGGCTGCCGCAACAGAGAAAGCGACTGAAACTCTGCCACGGCAGAGTCAAGTTGCCGAACCCTTTATTGGGTCGGTTTGTATCTAGTTGGGTGGGACCAACTGGGATCCCACCTTAGGCCGCTGCCCTCCCAAACTCATAAATAGATGGGGCACACTAGTTTAGCGTTTTAGACCACGTTAAAATATTTTGAAGTTGTTTCTTTCATAGAACCTCTGGAATTACCCTGTGTTCGAATCTACCAACTATAATTGAGTGTGATATGTTGTTCCATTGGGAATTAGTAGATTGCATACTATCGTTCGTGGTCACGGCTGCGTGCGCAAGAGCATGGTGTTGTGAATATCCTACAAGGTTCGAGAGCTATTGCATTGGCATCAGGGATCGAGCGAGAGAGTTCATAGCTACAGGCTAGTTATCTATCATCCACCATCATCACCGCCATCCGCTTACTAAGAAGATCGGGCCACCCCATATCATCTTGGTATCAGATTTCCTCGTTGCCTCGGTAAGCAATCCGCTATCCATCCATAGATTAGAGAGTGTTTTCGTCCTAACAGAAAATAGCCCCACAAAAAGATTCGCCATAGCCTAGATTACATTTTAGACGAGTTATAGTTGCTGGTCGTGTTCATCAATTAGTCTAGATCTGTTTTTGTATTCATCATTTTTCTTCTGTCTAGTCGTATTCATCATCTGTCTTCCGCGTCATCTAGTAGATCCGATCTAGTTTAGCGTCCTTGTGTTTTACTCCAGGCCGAGTCAGTTTGCCTTAGTAAAATATATATATCTAAAATACTTACCGATTCTGCCACGGCACGGAAAAGGCCACTTTCCCTGCCGCGAACCCGAGTCCGATAGAGACTCTGCCGCAGCACAATATCTCTGCCACGCGCTGCCGCCGCTCTGCCGCGGCACAATTTCTGGCCGTTTTGCTGCCGCCGCTCTGCCACAGCAGGATTTCTGCGTCTTTCTCTACCACTGCAGGATTTGTTCTGCCACGACAGGATTTTGAGCTGTTTTTCTGCCACGACACCATAATTACAAAGTGTGATCGATTTGCACTTTTCCAAAACCCTTAGCCACAGCCAATCTACTACATAGGTGTAGAAACTTGCCTGTTGAGACTAGTTTCCGCTCCTACGCGGTGCTCTTAGGATTTTTGGTGTTGTACTTTGTAATTGGCCGTGTGTGATCTATAAAATCAAAAAAAGCAATATGGCAACAGAAAAAGCAAAAAAAAGAGCTATACACAAGAAAAAGAAAAATTGTGGAAAAAGAGAATTTGAGCAAGAGGCCTAGTGATATCTTTGTGCACCGGTAGATTGAGCAATCTTGTGCCTGTTTACTTTGAGATTTGATAGTGTCTCTCGAGCGTAGTGCAACACCCTTCATAGTTGCATTGCAACGTTTTTCTCCACGTGTGTGTGTTTCTTAGGTATTTGTACGATCAGCACTAGGACTTGTTTGCGGTGTAGTTAGGATACCATACCTATAGCTCCACCATAAAATAACCTGTGTGCCATGCGATCGTTCTCTATACCTTTGATATTCACTTCATCACATCAGTGCATCAATTTTGATTTCGTTTGGTAGAGCATCTCTATTCACTTTGGAACGGTAAGATCTCCTTTCTTATTAGTTGTGAGTGAGCTGTGAGAGTTCCACCATACAGATTTTGATTTTTGCACTAACCTACTGATCATGTCTTCTAGTGATGATGATGTTGTGATGCAGAAAAAGAAGGATGAGGAGCTTGTTAATTGGCGTGAATATGAGGCTTTGAAGTCCCACTTGACACGTGTGTTTACTAACACGACAGATGTCATTGACAAGAATCTCCAAGATATGAATATAAGATTGGATCAGCATGTTGGAACGGTTGATACTATTCAAACGCAAGTGGCTACGCTTAATGTTAATGTCACCACTTTGTAGCGTTCCATTGAGGGTTTGACAGCCGCTTTACATAGAAGGGAAGAGCCTCAACATGATGATGCCTTTGATGATTTTGATGAGGGTAGCGTTGTGGATGCTGCTCCACATGTTGGCAGGGGACGTGCTATTCCCCCTGTCCATGCACCTGCTCATGGTCGTGGGTTTGCCCCCCTTGGGCGTGGTCAACGTGTGCCCAACCAAGCTGATGATGGTTTGGGCAAGTCAAAAATTTCAATTCCTAAGTTTGATGGTTCTATTGATCCTAAATACAACCTCACATGGGAGTTGAAGATTGAGAAACTTTGGCGCTTATTTGGCTATCCAGAAGACAACAAGGTCAAGCTTGTAGCATCTGAATTTGATGGTTATGCTTTGCGTTGGTGGGATGCTCTTGTGCAACATAGGAGGGAGGACAATGAACTTCCTGTGATGGATTGGCGCGGGATGAAGCAAATCATGAAGGCTCGTTTCGTTCCAACCAACTACTTGCGATCTTGATAAATTGACACAATTGAAGCACTGCACAATGACAGTAGATGAGTACTACATGGAGATGGAGCTACTTATGCAGCGTGCTCGAGTTCGCGAATCCATTGAGATGACCATGCAGCGATTCCTAAACAATCTGAAGTTGCCAATCAAGAGCATAGTGCGTCATCATAAGTATGAGACCATGAATGAGCTATTGCACCATGCTAGAGAGGCCGAATCCCAGTTGGCAGAAGAGGCGAAGTCACGCGCTCGTTTTCCATCCTCCAGCAGATTTTCGGCCAGATCTATTCCTCCTACAGTCACGCCACCAGCTGCTGTTCCGTTTACACTATCGGCCAAACCAGCAAGTACACCTTCGTTTGGTTCTAATGCTCGGAAACCCGCTGCTCCTGCTGCTAGCTCGGGTTCCAACATGTCTACGGCACGTACTCGTGATGTGGTGTGCCATACTTGTGGAGGTAGAGCGATTAATAACATCACTATTCGATATCGTCATCCTATTCCACGCTTAGAGGATATGCTAGATGAATTGAGTGGTGCTGATGTTTTCTCTAAAATTGACTTGCGTAGTGGTTATGATCAAATTAGGATGAAAGAAGGGGATGAATGGAAAACTGCTTTCAAAACTAAATTCGGCTTGTATGAGTGGTTCGTCATGCCGTTTGGTCTTACTAATGCACCTAGTACTTTCATGTGTTTGATGAATCATGTTTTGAGAGAGTTTATTGGTCATTTTGTGATTGTTTACTTTGATGATATACTCATATACAGCCACACCGAATCTGAACATTGCACTCATATTATACATGTTTTGCAAGTGTTACGTGATAGTAAACTGTACGCTAATCTTGAGAAGTGTACATTTGCAAAAGATAAGGTCATATTCCTTGGATTTGTTGTTTCTAAGCATGGAGTAGAGGTAGATCGATCAAAAATTGAATCAATTCAGAATTGGCCTACTCCAATGAATGTAAGTCAAGTGCGTAGTTGCCACGGTCTCGCTGGTTTCTATAGGCGCTTTGTGAAAGATTTTAGCACCATTGCTGCACCATTAAATGATTTGACAAAGAAAGGTGTTCCTTTTGTATGGCGCGCTGATGACCCACAAGTATAGGGGGTGTATCGCAGTATTTTCGAGGGAAGTGAAACCCAATTTATTGATTCGACACAAGGGGAGCCAAAGAATATTTATAAGCCTTAACAACTGAGTTGTCAATTCAGCCGCACCTGGAAACAATCTTGCTCACAGCAGTTTATCAGTAGCAACAGTTTTGTAGTAGGAATAGTAAAGTAATAGCAGTAGCAAAACAAAGACAGTAGTAACAAAAGGAGTAAACAGTGGGATTCGAGTGTGGTAGGCATAGGGATGGACGGACGGCCGTTGCATGGATAAGACAATTCACATAGCAATCAGAACATAGGGCAATTGTAGATAAATAAGATAAAGCACCCAAGTACTAGACAATCCTAGGCATGTGTTCCATATATAGTCATACGTGCTCGCAATGAGAACTTGCACAACATCTTTTGTCCTGCCAGCCCGTTTGCAGCGGGGCCTCTAGGGAACTACTGGCAATTAAGGTGCTCCTTTTAATAGAGCACCGGAGCAAAGCATTAACACTCCATGAACACATGTGATCCTCACATCAAAGCCTTTCCCTTCCGGTTATCCCGATTTCTGTCACTTCGGGGCCATAGGTTCCGGACAACAACATGTGTATACAACTTGTAGATAAGACCAAGAACAATACTATCATAATGAATCAATAACATGTTCAGATCTGAAATCATGGCACTCGGGCCCTAGTGACAAGCATTAAGCACAACAAGTCGCAACAAAGTCATAAAGCACTAATAAAAGATACTAGGCACCATGCCCTAACAATCTGATGCCATTACATGAACGATCTCATCCAATCCCTACCATCCCCATAGCCTACAGCGGGGGATTACTCACTCATAGATGAGGGAAACATGGATGGTCGATGGAGAAGCAAAGGTGATGATGATGGCGATGATCTCCTCCAATTCCCCGTCCCGACAGGGTGTCAGAACGGAGTTTCTAGTACTGTTTCATGGAATATGGTGGTGGCGGTGGAGCGGAACTCCTAGAAAAACGTCGAACCCCCCGAAGTTTTTAGGTCAGAAGGCTCCTTATAGGAGAAGAGAGAGGCCGAGGGGGTGCCTGGGGGCCCACACCACCCCTGGCGCATCCTGGCCTGGCCCGTGCCACCAGGTGGTGTGGCCACCCCAGGGCTCTTCTCTGTCTCGTATTCTGGCTCCTAGAGTCTTCGGGTGAAATAGGATTTTTGGCATATTTTCCGGGATTTTTCCTGATAGTTGGTTTTCTGCACAAAAACTAGACACTCAGGCAATTCTGCTGAAAACAGCGTCAGTCCGCATTAGTTGCATCCAAATCACACAAGTTTAGAGGAGAAACAATAGCAAAAGTGTTCGGGAAAGTATATACGTTTTGGACGTATCAACTCCCCCCAAGCTTAGCTTATTGCTTGTCCTCAAGCAATTCAGTTGAAAACTGAGTGCGATAAAAGAACTTTCATGAACACATTTGCTTCATATGATGTAAATATTCTCAGCAATGTGATCAACTACTTAGACAATTCATAATAAAGAGTATGCAACCAAGTCTACTTAATAGTCATTGCAAGCTATGAAGAGATTCCAACTCAAGAATAATAAGTAGCATGAGGCACAAACATAAGCAACATTACCATGCTCATAAAAAGGTATGATAGAGTGGTATCTCGCTTGCCTTTGATTATGAATGCCAAGGCACCTCTGAAGTTCAAGTGATGACTAGAAGTAAAGATATCAAGGATACAAGCATCAAAGTCATGACACAAATAATCAAGTAATGGAACAAACACAAAGAATGACAACCATGCTCTCAAGAAGGTGCTCAAAGAATATGTGGAGACTCAACAAGTAGAAGAAAAGGTTTTAAATAACTTGAAAGGCTTCCAAATGCTGAAAGTACGGTACTCGTTAGCTTTGAGCTCTCATTGCCCCTATCATAAGCATCTTTAATGTGGTTAAGGTGAAAGTGACACAACTAAGAGGATATGCTTGAAAAGTTATAAATCGAAGTCTCATGCCCCTTACTTACGAAGACCGATCCTCATGCTACTCAACTTCAGTCACAAGCAAGCTCTTGTCATTGTAAGTATATACGTATCATAGAGAACCGCCAACGGGGTACCCCTTGCACATGACACGGGAGTTATCCCATAATCAAAATACAAGGCAAGCAGACAATGAGCATCTCAACGATCTTTTTATTTACTATGTGCATAGATTTTTATTGAGGATGCTTCATAGAATGCTCATTATGGTTATGCTGCAAGTTTCCACCATGATTAGGTATGGCTTAGGCTAGCGGCCCAGGCGTTTCTCTAACATACATACAAACTCCATGATCTTACAAGTTCCACTTTTATTTCACACCGCCGGGATCCATAAGCAAAAGAACATGATATCAACTAGGTACAAAGTACCTATGAAGTGTTGAAAGCGGTCCCCATGATACATGGTTCTGCTAACTTCAACTCATAAAGCGCAAGCATATGCACAACAAAGAAGGACGCAATGGTTCAGGTTTATTAAGTGCAAGAAAATAAAGTGTGCCATCAAGTTCGTGAGAGCTTTACTAACTAACTTTCTCATAACAAGCAAACATTTTATTTGGAAGAAAAACAAGGCATATTGAATATGCATGGAGGTAGCAAATGATGCTAATGGGTAGGTATGGTGGACACTTTGGAAATATTTGGTTTAGGGAGTTGGAAACTTGAGTAAAACATACTCAGTGGAAGTGAAGGCTAGCAAAAGTAAGGGAGCAACAAACGAGAGAGCAATAGCTGTCATTATCATGCTTGCAACAAAACAGGACTACTCATGACATGAAAGTGATTCAAGATCCTTGAGGCAAAATAATTCATCGAGGCTTAACTGATTATTACAGTCATGTGCATGCGTGAGCATGTGCCAAGTCAATTCAAATGAAACATTCAGAGGAGGATACCACGGTGTCATACCAATTTATGAATAGAGTAATGCAAGCAAACATTCATGAGACATGCTACAAACTATTAGCGAGCTGGAGCTAATCATAAGAAAGCAAGAACTATTAAGCATCCAAAGAAAACCTACACTCTTCATGAACGGACTAAGCAAGCTCACAATGATGAGTATATGTACAAAAATGAAGTGATATGGGGTGGCCCGATCTTCTCAGCAAGCTCTTGTCGATGGTGAAGGTGGATGATAGATAACTAGTGCGTAGCTATGATCTCTCCCGCTCGATCCCTGATGCCAATGCAACAGCTCTCGAACCTTGTAGGATATTCACAGCACCACACTCTTGCGCACGCAGCCGTGACCACGAACGGTAGTCTGCAATCTACTAATTCCCAACGGAACAACAGATCACACTCAATTATAGTTGGTAGATTCGAACACAGGGTGATTCCAGAGGTTCTATGAAAGAAACAACTCCAAAATATTTTAACGTGGTCTTAAACCTAACTTGTGACGGCTACGGAGGTTTGTATGAGGGCTGGGGCGTCCTCCCCTCTAAACGGGTCTAAAAACAGCCATAACTTGGCCCAAACTGACTCGGTTCGACTCAAACTGATACATACAGACCCATATATGGGTTCGGCCTTATTGGCACGCAGTCCAAACGTCGTGGAACACCTCAAACATGTAATTCTTGGTGCGCCATCTCTCTCTCTCTTGATCATACGTGATTTCCTCATTGCGTCCTAGTGCGCCTGCCTCCCGCTCCTCCCTCGCGCACTTGTTGATATTGGAAATCAGCGCTTGTCCTTCTTGCTGCAACTCTCCTCCTCCTCGCGCAATGCTTGTGTTATCAATAAACCTGATCATACAAAGATGCATAGACTTAGATAGTATAAAGTTCTCATTAAGTAAAACATCAGGTTCAATTAAGAGTGAATTCACCTGTTGCTCAATCAGCTTTGCACGAGCTCTTGTAATGGGTCCAATCCTGATTTCATTGGACTTGTTCTTTGCAGCAACATCTTCATTGTGAATAGGAGTAGGAGATAGTGGAATAGTATGGATGTCCTCATCATCTCCCCCCCTTCAAAAGGCGTCGACCTCGACGCTCCAAGGTCTTCTCTAGCATATGGTGATAAATCAGCAACGTTGAAGCTGTTGCTAGCACCACCAAACTCCTCAATAGGTATATCAACTGAATAGGCATTATCATTAATTTTGGCTAGCACTTTGTAAGGACCAGCACCACGTGGCTTCAACTTGGACTTGCGAAGTAGTGGAAATCTGTCCTTGCGTAGATGCACCCAAACCATATCTCCAGGCTCGAACAACACTTCTTTTCTTGCTTGATTCCTTGCAGCAGCAATGTTCTTGCCTTTCTTCTCAATAGCCTCTCGAGTCTTCTCATGTATTTTCTTCACATAATCAGCACGTTTTGATGCCTCCATATCAACTCTCTCATGTAATGGCAGAGGCAACATATCGAGTGGCGTTAATGGCTTGAAGCCATACACCACCTCAAAAGGACAAAGCTGAGTAGTTGAATGCACAGCCCTGTTGTAAGCGAACTCAACATGTGGCAAACACTCTTCCCACTCCCGCAGATTCTTTTTAATCATGGTCCTTAGTAGGTGTGACAATGTTCTATTCACCACCTCCGTTTGACCATCTGTTTGGGGGTGACGTGTAGTACTGAATAGCAACTTCGTTCCTAGCTTCCCCCATAAGGTCTTCCAAAAGTAGCTCATGAACTTCACATCACGGTCAGAAACAATCGTCTTTGGTACTCCATGTAATCTCACGATGTCCCTAAAAAACAGGTTAGCAACATGCGACGCATCGTCGCTTTTGTGGCAGGCAATAAAATGAGCCATCTTAGAGAACCTATCCACTACCACAAATATAGAATCATGACCTCTCTGAGTTTTAGGTAGACCAAGCACAAAATCCATACTAATGTCTTCCCATGGAGTAGTAGGTGCAGAGAGAGGTGTATACAAACCGTGAGGCTTCAGCTTGGATTTCGACTTGTGGCAAGTAATGCATCTGCTCACAAATCTGTACACATCACGCCTCATCTTGGGCCAATAAAAATGATCAGCAAGCATGAGGAACGTTTTCTCACGCCCAAAGTGACCCATCAAACCACCAGCATGTGATTCCTGCACTAAGAACAAACGCAACAACGATTCTGGAATACATAGTTTGTTAGCTCGAAACAAATATCCATCATGTATATGATACTTATCCCATGCGTTTCTAAGAGCACATAAACGATATGGTTCAGCAAAATCATGGCCAGTTGCATAAAGTGCACAAATAGCTTCTAATCCAGGAATTTTAACATCAAGATTCGTTAATAGCATGTTCTTCCTAGATAGAGCATCAGCAACAACATTCTCTTTTCCCTTCTTATAATTAATGATGTAAGGAAAAAACTCAATGAACTCAACCCATTTAGCTAATCTTCGATGCAAGTGTGATTGAGCTTTCAAGTATTTCAATGCTTCATGATCAGAATGTATGATGAATTCCTTTGGCCACAAATAATGTTGCCAAACTTCAGGTACTCTCACAAGTGCATACAATTCTTTATCATAGATTGAATAATTCAAATGAGCACCAGTCAATTTCTCAGAAAAATAAGCGATAGGCCGACCCTCTTGCATCAAAACGCCACCTATGCCTATACCACTAGCATCACATTCAACTTCAAATTGCTTCGAAAAATCAGGTAATGCAAGCAATGGTGCAGAAGTAAGCAAACGTTTCAATGTATCAAATGCAATGTCTTGGGCCGCGCCCCATACAAAAGGAACACCTTTCTTTGTCAAATCATTTAATGGTGCAGCAATGGTGCTAAAATCTTCCACAAAGCGCCTATAGAAACCAGCGAGACCGTGGAAACTACGCACTTGACTTACATTCATCGGACTAGGCCAATTCTGAATTGATTCAATTTTAGATTGATCTACCTCTACTCCATGCTTAGAAACAACAAATCCTAGGAATATGACCTTATCTTTTGCAAATGTACACTTCTCAAGATTAGCATACAGTTTATTATCACGTAACACTTGCAAAACTTGTCTAATATGAGTGCAATGTTCAGATTCGGTGTGGCTGTATATGAGTATAACATCAAAGTAAACAACCACAAAACGACCAATAAACTCTCTCAAAACATGATTCATCAAACGCATGAAAGTACTAGGTGCATTAGTAAGACCAAACGGCATGACTAACCACTCATACAAACCGAATTTAGTTTTGAAAACAGTTTTCCATTCATCCCCTTCTTTCATCTTAATTTGATGATAACCACTACGCAAGTCAATTTTAGAGAAAACAGCAGCACCACTCAATTCATCTAGCATATCCTCTAAGCGTGGAATAGGATGACGATATCGAATAGTGATGTTATTAATCGCTCTACAGTCAACACACATGCGCCATGTACCATCTTTCTTAGGAACTAAAATAACAGGAACAGCACAAGGGCTAAGAGAAACACGAATGTACCCTTTATCCAGCAACGCTTGTACTTGCTTCTGAATTTCCTTAGTTTCTTCGAGATTAGTCCTGTAGGGTGCACGGTTTGGAAGTGTGGCACCAGGAATCAAGTCCACTTGATGTTCTATACCACGCAATGGGGGTAAGCCTGCGGGTACATCTTCTGGAAACACATCCCCAAAGTCCTGCAAAACAGAAGAGACACCAAGAGAAATAGGGGCATGTCGTTAGAAACAATACCTCGCCCTTATACATGAGCACAAGTGGCATGGCTGTAGGATCCTCACGAAACTCTCTCATATCCTCCTTGGTGGCTAATATCAATAACCCAGGCACTCTCTCACTTTTCGTTATATCACTCAATTTAGGCTCAATTACATCAGGAACAGCTGTCACGCAATCTCGCCGAGTGGTAGTATCTTCCTTCAAGTTCACCTCTATCTTTTGGCGAGAATCATTCACAATTTCTTGTG
This sequence comes from Avena eriantha, assembly GCA_910589775.1. NCBI lineage: Eukaryota > Viridiplantae > Streptophyta > Magnoliopsida > Poales > Poaceae > Avena > Avena eriantha. Next base: position 364,303,247 of record OU342744.1, read on the forward strand.
GTGTCATTGGCTGCATAGTAATCTTCTTTCCTTTGAATTCCAAGTGATATGTATTGGCTCGGCCATTGTGTTGCACATGGCGATCATAGAGCCAAGGCCGACCCAATAGTAGGTGACAAACAGTCATAGGAACCACATCAAAATCAATAGAATCTTTGTATGGCCCTATTTGAAAGTTCACTCGTACCATATGATTTACCTTGATCTCACCATTGTTGCTCAACCATTGTATGTAGTATGGCTTGGGATGAGGTAAGTATGTCAAATTCAGTTTGGCACATAATTCCTTACTTGCAAGATTTCTGCAGCTACCTCCATCAATAATGACCTTGCAAGCTTTATTTGGTCCAACTAGAGCTTTTGTTTGGAACAAGTTGCAACGCTGGGATTCCTCAACCGGTTGCACACTAAGTACACGTGAAGACACGACGATAGTTGGTGCACGCTCCGCATATGCATCAGCACCACCCTCGCCGTCATCAATATCATCATCAGAAGCTTCATCTCCACTTTCTACTTCACCTTGTTCATTAACAAACATAACCTTGCTGTTTGGACAATCCTTCTTGTAGTGACCTCTGCCTCCACAAGTATGGCACAACACATCACGAGTACGTGCAGTAGACATGTTGGAACCCGAGCTAGCAGCAGGAGCAGCGGGTTTCCGAGTATTAGAACCAAACGAAGGTGTACTTACTGGTTTGGCCGATGGTGTAAACGGAACAGCAGCTGGTGGCATGACAATGGGAGGTGTAGATCTGGCCGAAAATCTGCTAGAAGATGGAAATCGAGCACGTGACTTTGCCTCTTTAGCCAGCTGGGACTCGGCCTCTCTAGCATGGTGCAGCAGCTCGTTCATTGTCTCATACTTGTGATAACGCACAATACTCTTGATTTGAAGCTTCAAATTGTTGAGGAAACGTTGCATCGTCATCTCTCGTGATTCACGAACATTAGCACGCTGCGTAAGCATCTCCATCTCCATGTAGTACTCATCAACTGTTATTGTGCCTTGCCTCAACTATGTGAGCTTGTCAAACACAGAACGCAAATAATTGGAGGGAACAAAACGATCCGCCATGATGGCCTTCATCTCACGCCAATCCCTCATAGGAACTTCATTGTCGTTCCGTCTATTCTGCACAATAGCTTCCCACCAACGCAAAGCGTAACCATTAAATTCTGATGCAGCAAGTTTGACCTTCTTGTCTTCTGGGTAATCAAATAAACGCTAGAGCTTTTCAATCTTCAACTCCCAAGTAATATAATCCTCAGGATCAAGCGAGCCATTGAACGAAGGAATTGAGAATTTGGGCTTGCCCAAACTATCATGAGCTGGATTGTAAGCACGCTGGGCATGTCCAAGAGGAGTATACCCACGGCCATACAGAGGAGCAGCCACAGTGCAAGGGGATTTGCACGTCCCCTGCCACGATGTGGAGCCGCATCAGCCGCACTCCCCTCATCAAAGTCCTCAAACCCATCATCATGTTGTGCCAGTCCGGGCTGGAGTGTTGCCTGAATTGCCTCAATGGAACGCTGCAAAGTGGCAAAGTTGACATTCATAGCATTCAGCTGCGTCTGAATATTATTGATGGCTCCAGTATTATTCTCCACAGCATCTTGTATGTCGGTGATATTTCTATCAACAGACTCTCTCCAAGTAACAAGCTCCTCCACCTGCTTTTTCTGTGACACAATTTCATCATCACTCAATGACATGATTAGTAAGTTAGTGCAAAAATCAAAATTAGTATGGTGGAAACTCTCACAACTCACTCACAACTGATAAGAAGGAAGATCTTACCGTTCCAAAGTGAATAGAGATGCTCTACCAAACGTAATCAAAGACTGATGCACTGAAGTGATGAAGTGAATATCAAAGGTATAGAGAACGATCACAGGGCACACATGTTATTTATGGTGGAGCTATAGGTATGGTATCCTATCTACACCGCAAACAAGTCCTAGTGCTGATCGTATGACAAAGACCCACAGAAACACACATGGTGGAGATAAATGGGGCAATTGCAACTATGAAAATGAGCTCAAAAAAGTAAGGTATGTCGGAGGAATGCTCGTGTTGCAATGCACAAGGAGAGACGCTAGCAATGTCTCAACGAAACGGGCACATGATTGCTAAACTGAGCAGCCCGCAGAGCACTAAGCACACTAGTCTCGTAGGATAGTTTTAGACACAAAGAAAGGTTTACTAAGGCTCACAAGGATAGGTACGCTATGTGGACTCAGTAAAATAAATAAACAAAAAAAGAAAAAAAATTGACCTGAGAATTGGTCTCTGCCACGGCAGAAAAACGGCCTAAAATCCTGCCGCGGCAGGATGGCGGCAGAATTTTTTTTCTCGTACTAGCACAGACTGGTCTGTGGTAAGGCGACGGCTCAATTTTTTTTCTTCTTTTTACGGAAATTTGTTTTCGGAATTTTTTTTTGTCACGCTGGAGCACAGACTTGTCTGCGGTCAGGCGTGAGGCAGCGAGCCGATTTTTTTTATGCCGACTCGCCAAGTAGTACACAACTAGGACTCTTTATTTGGATCGGATCTGACTTGATGGTAGCGGAAAAAGATGGTGGAAAACAACTAGAACAACTAGAAAACAAATCTACGAAGAACAGATCTAGATCTAATCTAATAGAGGAACGCGACTAGCAACTATTACTCGAATACGATGTAATCTAGGCTATGGCAACTCTTTTTGTGAGGATTTTTCTGTATAGGATGAAAAACACTCTCTAATCTACGGATGGATTGTGGATTGCTTACCGAGGCAACGAGGAAATCTGATACGAAGATGATATGGGGTGGCCCGATCTTCTCAGCAAGCTCTTGTCGATGGTGAAGGTGGATGATAGATAACTAGTGCGTAGCTATGATCTCTCCCGCTCGATCCCTGATGCCAATGCAACAGCTCTCGAACCTTATAGGATATTCACAACACCACACTCTTGCGCACGCCGCCGTGACCACAAACTGTAGTCTGCAATCTACTAATTCCCAATGGAACAACAAATGACACTCAATTATAGTTGGTAGATTCGAACACAGGGTAATTCCAGAGGTTCTATGAAAGAAACAACTCCAAAATATTTTAACGTGGTCTTAAACCTAACTTGTGACGGCTACGGAGGTTTGTATGAGGGCTGGGGCGTCCTCCCCTCTAAACGGACCTAAAAACAGCCATAACTTGGCCCAAACTGACTCGGTTCGACTCAAACTGATACATACCGACCCATATATGGGTTCGGCCTTATTGGCACGCAGTCCAAACATCGTGGAACACCTCAAACATGTAATTCTTGGTGCGCCATCTCTCTCTCTTGCTCATACGTGATTTCCTCATTGCGTCCTAGTGCGCCTGCCTCCCGCTCCTCCCTCGCGCACTTGTTGATATTGGAAATCAGCGCTTGTCCTTCTTGCTGCAACTCTCCTCCTCCTCGCGCAACGCTTGTGTTATCAATAAACCTGATCATACAAAGATGCATAGGCTTAGGTAGTATAAAGTTCTCATTAAGTAAAACATCAGGTTCAATTAAGAGTGAATTCACCTGTTGCTCAATCAGCTTTGCACGAGCTCTTGTAATGGGTCCAATCCTGATTTCATTGGACTTGTTCTTTGCAGGAACATCTTCATTGTGAATAGGAGTAGGAGATAGTGGAATAGTATGGATGTCCTCATCATGAAGACAAATAGAGTTCGTTACCAGCCTCTTACCATGCCTCAAGTTGTCATTGATCCTCATTATTGCTCTTCACTTGTGTGGCTTGAATAATAATATGAAACCAATATCCAGTGAGGACTGCCGAACCCTGAAGCAAACTCGCAAAAACCAAAGAGGAACGACAAATATTTTTGGTGTTTTCGATTTTTAAACAAGAACCAAAAGAGAAAAACAAGCAAAGCAAAATCTTTTTGGGTTTTTCAAATAGTTCAAACAAAGAAAAAAGGGAAAAGCAAACCAAGGCAAAAAAAGAAGCAAACCAAGGAGAAACAACAAAAATATTTTTGGTCTTTTTGTGTTTTTAGAAAGCAAAAGCAAAGAAGAACGAAAACTAAAAAGAGAACGAAAACATGAATATACAAAGTACCAACGAAACATGATATGGAGATGAGTGTAGTGTCGGCGTACCTCCCCCCAATTTTAGGCTTTTGGCCTAAGTGGGAATCAATCCCAAGCCGACCAGGATGAAGTGTCACCGTGGTATGACGAGGAGGTACCCTCGTCCTGGTGCGAGCTCGAGTACATCCCTCCGTAGTGCACAGAGTAATCGTAGGAGGGTACATCCTCCTAGTGCTGCTCGTGGAACCCCAGCAAGCGAAGCTGCTCGTCCACCTCCTCCTTGGAGCGCAACCACGGTCTCCTGTTAACACTAAACAAAGCAGGCTGTGGCAAAAGGATCTCCCTTTCATCCCCGTCAGTGAAAAGCATCCTATATACTAGATTGTTCAAATAAGAGGTAGCAGTGACAAAGTGATGAGTTTTCATGGCAACAAGGTCGAGCCTCTGTGGTGCTAGCATAGCATCATCGGGATCCACTGAAAGACCTAATGCATTGACTACACGCGAGGCAATGATGCCCCCATAGATAGGCCCCCTAGCAGCTAGGCGGCGAGCAATAAGCGAGCCAAGATTGTACCGGGTATCATGGTTAAGCGCAGCAGCAAGGAATGCTAAATGATAGTTGGAGATAATACTAGTGTTCTCCCTACCCAACACACTAGTAGCAAGATAATATACAAAGTATCTAAGAGCATGGACTTGGATATTTCTTATCTTTCCGCGTTGCGCCACACGGTCATCATCATTGGTCACCCCTCGGTATAGCTCCAACAAATCAGCGGTTCGCCCTTGAATTTTCTTCACGGTCCCTGTCATACGCACACCTACAATACTGCAAAATCTCTCCAAAGGCATGGTGAAGGGCATATCATAGATTTTAAAAGAGACAGTAGATTGATAGGGTGTGTTAGTAAATGAGAAGCTCTCAACAAAAGTTTTGGTGAGCATAGCGTATTGTGCACTCTCATCTTGCATATAAGAGGTCAAACCAACCCTCTCAATCAGTAGCAAGAAATCATCAAGAATACCTGCAGCTTGCAAGAAAGTAAAACAAGGAAAAGAAGATGGGTGAGCGTCTCCATCATCCCTTTCACTACCAATGCTTGTTGCAATGAGGTCTTCATTGTATGATGGCCTAGCTTGAGAGGCTGTTCTTGAGGGCCTCGACCTCCTGGGTGCATCACTCTCAAATATCTCTCCAAAAGTACGGTTGTTCATGCTTGGTAATCTGAAATTTAAACACCTATTAAACAAGTGATTGCAAAGTAAATATAATGAAGGATTCTACTCATAGGGACTTGCAATAGGCCTAAACATGCATCAAAACTATATCTCTAAGCATCAAACAAGCTTACAAGCCCTCATAACCAGTCACCTACAGCAGCAAAATACTCAACATATAAACCACTAAACACAAATCTACTTGGACAAGGGGAGGAGTCACATACCAGGGAACAAATGCTCCAAATTTCAGCAAGAAAGATGGGTTGAGCAAGGAGATCGAAGAAATCGAGAGCAAGCACAGAAAGAACATGCTTTTGAGCTATGAACTGGAGCTTACTCGGGAGAGAGAAGAAAGTGGCAGGGGAGAGAGTTAGTGGGGGGCCAAGGGTGGCCCACACCAAGGCATGGCACCACCCAGGGCTGGCCGCGCCACCACATGGTGTGCCTGCCTGGTGGGCCCCCCTGGTACCTACCAGGTACTCCTCTGCCCCTTTTTCACATAAAAATTTAATATGAATTTTCTGGAATTTTTCGAGACACTATTTTTGGGCAATTTTCAGAAATAGAAGAATGATTTTTCTGACAAACAGATTTTTTTCTTTTTGAAACATGATGCAAGGAAAAAACAAGGCTAGAACTACAGAAGTTCTAACATGCAAGCAACTAACAACACACAGAAAACTAAACGAAAGCAAAAACTAAAATGCAAAGGATAGAAACAAACGGAAATAATCATAGTGAAAACATTGTTTTGTTCAATGAAATCCTTTTGTTAGCAAGGTTGATCAAGTCTTGCTACCAAAACAATTACATATGAGACAAAACTTTGTACTCCACTAATGATTATGTTACCTCAACCTTGATAGCAATGGTCCCAATCATAATAGTTTCAAATTTTTCTCTTGGTATGGGACAATATATTTCTCCAACTTGAATGCCTTCAACATGTTCAATTGAATTCAAGCCATAAGTCCTTTCAATCTTCTTGGGGAAATAGACAGTATGTTCCTTGTCATTAACATTGAAGGTCACCTTTCCTTGATTACAATTAATAACAGCTCCTGCAGTATTAAGAAAAGGTCTTCCAAGAATAATAGACATATTATCATCTTCAGGCATTTCAAGCACAACAAAATCAGTTAATATCAAGCAATTGTTAGCCACCTGAACAGGTACATCCTCACATATACCCACAGGAATAGTGGTAGATTTATCAGCCATTTGCAACGATATATCAGTTGGTATCGATTTTTCTAGTTGAAGCCTCTTATAGAGAGAGAAAGGCATAACACTAACTCCAGCTCCCAAATCACACAAAGCAGTTCTAACATAACTGTTCTTAATAGAGCAAGGGATAGTTAGAATCCCTGGGTCTCCAGGTTTCTTAGGAACCTTACCATTGAAGGAATAATTAGCAAGCAAAGTAGAAATTTCTTCATTAGGGATCTTCCTTTTATTCGAGACAATGTCCTTCTTATACTTTGAGTAAGGAGGCAATTTAATAGCATCAGTCAAAGGAATTTGCAAGAATAAAGGCTTCATCCACTCGCAAAACTTATTGTAGTGTTCATCTTCCTTTGCCTTGTGTTTCTTATCAGGGAAAGGCATAGGTTTTTGGACCCAAGGTTCTCTTTCACTACCATGTTTCTTAGCAATAAAATCTTCTTTAGTGTATTTAGTATTCTTAGTGAGGTTTTCAGGTTCTTCAACTTTTTCTTCACTAGGAACTTCATTTTCTTCATTACCACTTTCAGTTTCAGCATCAGAGATAGATATACTATTAGGATCTATAGCAGGTTCAGAGGGTTCTACGATAGTTTTATGTTTCTTTTTCCTTTTCTTACGAGTAGAACCACTATTTTCAGCTTGTTGAGAATCCTGCTCAATTCTTTTGGGATGCCCCTCAGGATATAGAGGATCCTGGGTAGCAGCTCCACTTCTAGTTCTAATTTCATAAGCATGTTTTTCTTTAGCAGCATTAACTAGCAAGTCGTTTTGTACTTTAACGAGTTGATCTATTTGAGTTTGAACCATTTGAAAGTGTTTAACAATCATTTTAACATCATTAGAGGTCATTTCCACAATATCTTTCAACTCAACAATAGCTCTCGTGTTTTCCATTAGATGATTTTGCACCCTTTTATTAAAGTTATCTTGCTTAACAATAAAGATATCAAATTCTTCTAAGCATTGATCAGGAGGTTTCAAGTAAGGGATATCACCTTCATCAAAGTGTTGGAGAGAGTGTACCTCAATAGTGGGTGAGTAGGGAATAGGCTTACATAATTCTTCTATAGGAGGTAAATTCTTGACATATGTAGCTTTAATTCCCTTCTCCTTAAGACATTTCTTAGCTTCCTTCATCACTTCATCATTTCAATAACTCCCCTCTTTTTTAATGTTGGAATAGGCACAGGAATAGATGGTTCAGGTACAATTACTTCAGGTGTAACTTGTTTAGGAGGAGTCCAATCTTCATAATTCTTGCTTATTTTGGCCATTAATTCCTCAGCTTCCTTTGGAGTCCTATTCCTGAAAACACAATCAGCACAACTATCTAGGTATGTCCTAGATTCCTCGGTTAGTCCATTATAAAATATATCAAGAAGCTAATTCTTAGGTAATGGAATTCCAGCCTGTGCATGAATCAAAGCACAAAACCTTGCCCAAGATTCGGGCAATACCTTTTTTTCTCCCTGTTTAAAATCAAAAGGTTCCTAGAAAATAGCATGTCTAGCACTGGGAGGAAAATATTTATGCAGGAAAGTACTAATCAAGCACTCAGGGCTATCAATAGATCTAGGAGGTAAATTACTAAACCACGCTTTAGCTTCTCCTTTCAGTAAAAAAGGAAAAATCTTAGCAACAAAATAAGTACGCATCTTAATATCATCAGAAAACAAGCCACTCATGGTAGAAAGTTCATTCATATGTGCTACCGCACTTTCATTCTTAGTCCCACAAAAAGGTTCTTTCTCGACAATAGCTATGTAAGATAGATCGAGAGAGAAATCATAATCTTCATCTATAATGTTTATGGGAGAAGCAGCAAACTTAGCATCAAGAGATAATTTGGGTCTAATAGTACGCCTCTCAAGGAGACTCTTAGCAGCGCTCCTATCATGGGTGTTCTTACATTCTTCAATAAACTCATCGGTCATCTCAACATAATCTTCTTCAGTATCATAACCCTCACTAGACTCAGGTGAGCTAACGGGTGTGGTGGTGTTTTCATTAGGAGTTTCGGTATTTCCAGCTATAGTTCTAGCAATCATAGAATCTAGGAAAGGACCTAATGAACCACTCTTATCAAGCACGGTAGAAGCAGCATCATAAGTATCAGAAGTTTCAGATTCAGCAGTAGTAGCAGTGTGTGTAGCATGTGTATGTGGTGGTGTAAGGAACTTACTCAAAACAGACGGTGAATCAAGAGCGGTAGAGGTGTTCAGAACCGTACCTCTTCTTGTAGTGGATGGTAAAATAGGAACCTTGCCATCACGAGACTTACCCATGATGGATGGATAGCAGCGAACAATAGTGATATGGGGTGGCCCGATCTTCTCAGTAAGCGGATGGCGGTGATGATGGTGGATGATAGATAACTAGCCTGTAGCTATGAACTCTCCCGCTCGATCCTGATGCCAATGCAACAGCTCTCGAACCTTGTAGGATATTCACAACACCACGCTCTTGCGCACGTAGCCGTGACCACGAACGGTAGTATGCAATCTACTAATTCCCAATGGAACAACAGATCACACTCCATTATAGTTGGTAGATTCGAACACAGGGTAATTCCAGAGGTTCTATGAAAGAAACAACTCCAAAATATTTTAACGTGGTCTAAAAACCTAACTAGGGGTCGTCCCATAGCTTATAAGGGCGGATGGGGCGGCTAGAAACTAAAACGAAACGCAAACGACTCCAACTGATACAAACCGACTCGGACCAGATTCGGTCGGCGGGCGGACACTCCGGTCGAAATCGGCCGGACAGTCCGGTCCGGCCGGACCTCCGGGTGAAGTGTGCCAGACAGTCTGGTCTGGCCAGAAACTTTGAAGTTTCCGGGTGGAGTTCGTGTAGTGTCCGAACTGACATACTGAATGTCCACGCCAGTTTGCCTCTCGACCAGGCCGGACACTCCGGTCGTGGCAGATCTTTTTGCCTCCGTCTTGATGATCTTCTCTTGCGCCTTCCTCCCGCTCCTCCCTCGCGCATCCTTGGGCGATCATCATGTTGGGCTTCTCTTGTAGCCCTTCTACTCCTCGCGCCATGCTTGTTTCTCCAACGAACCTGATCATACATAAATGCATAGACTTAGGCAATATAAAGTTCTCATCAATCAAAGTACCAGATTCGTTTAGGAGTAAATTCACCTATTGTTCTAGTAGCTTAGCACGAGCTCTTGTAATAGGTCCAATTCTAATCTCATTGGACTGATCCTTTCTTGCAACAGTTGTAGCATCTTCAGTAATCATTGGGGTAGGTGTAATTGTAGGGATGTCCTCATCATCTCCCCCCCCCCCTGAAAAGGCGTCGACCTCGATGCTCCAAGGTCTTCTCCAACATATGGTGACAAATCAGCAACGTTGAAGCTATTGCTAACTCCACCAAACTCCTCAATAGGTATATCAATCGAGTAGGTGTTCTCATTATTCTTGGCTAACACCTTGTAAGGACCAGCACCACGTGGCTTCAACTTTGACTTTCGAAGTAGTGGGAACCTATCCTTGCGTAGATGCACCCAAACCATATCTCCAGGCTCGAACAACACTTCTTTCCTTGCTTGATTCTTTGCAGCAGCAATGTTCTTGCCTTTCTTCTCAATAACCTCTCGAGTCTTCTCATGTATTTTCTTCACATAATCAGCACGTTTTGACGCCTCCATATCAACTCACTCATGTAATGTGATGAGGACATCCATACTATTCCACTATCTCCTACTCCTATTCACAATGAAGATGTTGCTGCAAAGAACAAGTCCAATGAAATCAGGATTGGACCCATTACAAGAGCTCGTGCAAAGCTGATTGAGCAACAGGTGAATTCACTCTTAATTGAACCTGATGTTTTACTTAATGAGAACTTTATACTACCTAAGTCTATGCATCTTTGTATGATCAGGTTTATTGATAACACAAGCGTTGCGCGAGGAGGAGGAGAGTTGCAGCAAGAAGGACAAGCGCTGATTTCCAATATCAACAAGTGCACGAGGGAGGAGCGGGAGGCAGGCGCACTAGGACACAATGAGGAAATCACGTATGAGCAAGAGAGAGAGATGGCACACCAAGAATTACATGTTTGAGGTGTTCCACGACGTTTGGACTGCGTGCCAATAAGGCCGAACCCATATATGGGTCGGTATGTATCAGTTTGAGTCGAACCGAGTCAGTTTGGGCAAGTTATGGCTGTTTTTAGGCCCGTTTAGAGGGGAGGACGCCCCAGCCCTCATATAAACCTCCGTAGCTGTCACAAGTTAGGTTTGAAGACCACGTTAAAATATTTTGGAGTTGTTTCTTTCATAGAACCTCTGGAATTACCCTGTGTTCGAATCTACCAACTATAATTGAGTGTGATCTGTTGTTCCATTGGGAATTAGTAGATTGCAGACTACCGTTCGTGGTCACGGCTGCGTGCGCAAGAGTGTGGTGTTGTGAATATCCTACAAGGTTCGAGAGCTGTTGCATTGGCATCAGGGATCGAGCGGGAGAGATCATAGCTACGCACTAGTTATCTATCATCCACCATCACCATCGACAAGAGCCTGCTGAGAAGATCGGGCCACCCCATATCATAATGGCAGAGGCAACATATCAAGTGGCGTCAATGGATTGAAACCATACACCACCTCAAAAGGACAAAGCTGAGTAGTTGAATGCACAGCCCTGTTGTAAGCGAACTCAACATGTGACAAAGACTCTTCCCACTCCCGCAGATTCTTTTTGATCATGGTCCTTAGCAGCTGTAACAATGTTCGGTTCGCCACCTCCGTTTGACCATCTGTTTGGGGATGACATGTAGTACTGAACAGCAGCTTCGTTCCTAGCTTCCCCCATAAGGTCTTCCAAAAGTAGCTCATGAACTTCACGTCACGGTCAGAAACAATCGTCTTTGGTACTCCATGTAATCTCATGATGTCCCTGAAAAACAGGTTAGCAACATGCGACGCATCGTCGCTTTTGTGGCAGGCAATAAAATGAGCCATCTTAGAGAACCTATCCACTACCACAAATATAGAATCATGACCTCTCTGTGTTTTAGGTAGACCTAGCACAAAATGCATACTAATGTCTTCACATGGAGTACTCGGTGCAGAGAGAGGTGTATACAAACCGGGAGGCTTCAGCTTAGATTTCGACTTGTGGCATGTAATACATCGGCTCACAAATCTGTACACATCACGCCTCATCTTGGGCCAATAAAAGTGATCAGCAAGCATGAGCAACGTCTTCTCACGCCCAAAGTGACCCATCAAACCACCAGCATGTGATTCCTACACTAAGAACAAACGCAACGACGATTCTGGAATACATAGTTTGTTAGCTCGAAACAAATATCCATCATGTATATGATACTTATCCCATGCGTTTCTAAGAGCACACAAACGACATGGTTCAGCAAAATCATGGTCAGTTGCATAAAGTGCACAAATAGCTTCTAATCCAGGAATTTTAACATCAAGATTGGTTAATAGCATGTTCTTCCTAGATAGAGCATCAGCAACAACGTTCTCTTTTCCCTTCTTATAGTTAATGATGTAAGGAAAAGACTCAATGAACTCAACCCATTTAGCTAATCTTCTATGCAAGTTTGATTGAGCTTTCAAGTATTTCAATGCTTCATGATCAGAATGTATGATGAATTTCTTTGGCCACAAATAATGTTGCCAAACCTCAAGTACTCTAACAAGTGCATACAATTCTTTATCATAGATAGAATAATTCAAACGAGCACCAGTCAATTTCTCAGAAAAATAAGCTATAGGCCGACCCTCTTGCATCAAAACGCCACCTATGCCTATACCACTAGCATCACATTCAACTTCAAATTTAGTTTTGAAAGCAGTTTTCCATTCATCCCCTTCTTTCATCCTAATTTGATGATAACCACTACGCAAATCAATTTTAGAGAAAACAGCAGCACCACTCAATTCATCTAGCATATCCTCTAAGCGTGGAATAGGATGACGATATCAAATAGTGATGTTATTAATCGCTCTACAATCAACACACATGCGCCAAGTACCATCTTTCTTAGGAACTAAAATAATAGGAACAGCACAAGGGCTAAGAGAAACATGAATGTACCCTTTATCCAGCAATGCTTGTACTTGCTTCTGAATTTCCTTAGTTTCTTCGGGATTAGTCCTGTAAGGTGCACGGTTGGGAAGTGTGGCGCCAGGAATCAGGTACACTTGATGTTCTATACCACGCAATGGAGGCAAACCTGCGGGTACGTCTTCCGGAAACACATCCCCAAAGTCCTGCAAAACAGAAGAGACACCAAGAGAAATAGGGGTCATGTCGTTAGAAACCAATACCTCGCCCTTATACATGAGCACAAGTGGCATGGTTGTAGGATCCTCACAAAACTCTCACATATCCTCCTTGGTGGCTAATATCAATAACCCAGGCACTCTCTCACTTTTCGTTATATCACTCAATTTAGGCTCAATTACATCAGGAACATCTGTGACACAGTCTCGCCGAGTGGTAGTATCTTCCTTCAAGTTCACCTCTATCTTCTGGCGAGAATCATTCACAATTTCTTGTGGTGTCATTGGCTGCATAGTAATCTTCTTTCCTTTGAATTCCAAGTGATATGTATTGGCTCGGCCATTGTGTTGCACATGGCGATCATAGAGCCAAGGCCGACCCAATAGTAGGTGACAAACAGTCATAGGAACCACATCAAAATCAATAGAATCTTTGTATGGCCCTATTTGAAAATTCACACGTACCATATGATTTACCTTCATCTCACCATTGTTGCTCAACCATTGTATGTAGTATGGCTTGGGATGAGGTAAGTATGTCAAATTCAGTTTGGTACATAGTTCGTTATTTGCAAGATTTCTGCAGCTACCTCCATCAATAATGACCTTGCAAGCTTTGTTTGGTCCAACGAGAGCTTTTGTTTGGAACAAGTTGCAACGCTGGGATTCCTCAACCGGTTGCACACTAAGTACACGTGAAGATACGACAATAGTGGGTGCACGCTCAGCATATGCATCAGCACCAACCTCGCCATCATGAATATCATCATCAGAAGCTTCATCTCCACTTTCTGTTTCACCTTGTTCATTAACAAACATAACCTTGCTGTTTGGACAATCTTTCTTGTAGTGACCTCTACCTCCACAAGTATGGCACACCACATCACGAGTACGTGAAGTAGACATGTTCGAACCCGAGCTAGCAGCAGGAGCAGCGGGTTTTCGAGCATTAGAACCAAACGAAGGTGTACTTGCTGGCTTGGCCGATGGTGTAAAGGGAGCAGCAGCTGGTGACGCAGCTGTAGGAGGAGTAGGTCTGGCTGAAAATCTGCTGGAGGATGGAAAACGAGCACGTGACTTCACCTCTTCTGCCAACTGGGATTCGGCCTCTCTAGCATGATGCAACAACTCATTCATGGTCTCATACTTGTGATGACGAACAATGCTCTTGATTGGTAACTTCAAATTGTTTAGGAACGCATGGTCATCTCAATGGACTCACGAATTCTAGCACGCTGCATAAGCATCTCCATCTCCATGTAGTACTCATCAACTGTCATGGTACCTTGCTTCAGTTGTGTCAATTTATCAAAAACTGATCGCAAATAGTTAGTTGGTACGAAACGAGCCTTCATGATTTGCTTCATCTCGCGCCAATCCATCACAGGAAGTTCATTGTCCTCCCTCCTATGTTGCACAAGAGCATCCCATCAACGCAAAGCATAACCATCAAATTCAGATGCTGCAAGCTTGACCTTCTTATCTTTTGGATAGTCTAATAAGCGCCAGAGTTTCTCAATATTCAACTCCCATGTGAGGTAGTCTTCAGGATCAATGGAACCATCAAACTTAGGAATTTAGAATTTTGGCTTGCCCAAACCGTCATCAGCAGCTTGGTTGGGCACACGTGGACCACGCCCAAGATGGGCAAACCCACGACCATGAGCAGGTGCATGGACAGGGAGAATAGCACGTCCTCTGCCAACATGTGGAGCAGCATCAACAACGCTACCCTCATCGAAATCATCAAAGGCATCATCATGTTGAGGATCTTCCCTTCTATGTAAGGCGGCTGTCAAACCCTCAACGGATTGCTGCAAAGCGGTGACATTGCCATTGAGCGTAGCCACTTGCGTTTGGATAGTATCAACCGTCCCAACATGCTGATCCAATCTCATATTCATATCTTGGAGATTCTTGTCAATGGCATCAGTTGTGTTAGTAAACACACGTGTCAAGTGGGATTTCAAAGCCTCATATTCACGCCAATTGACGAGCTCCTCATCCTTCTTTTTCTGCAACACAGCATCATCATCACTAGTAGACATGATTGGTAGGTTAGTGCAAAAATCAGAATTTGTATGGTGGAAACTCTCACAACTCACTCACAACTAATAAGAAAGGAGATCTTACCGTTCCAAAGTGAATAGAGATGCTCTACCAAACGAAATCAAAGACTGATGCACTTGATGTGATGAAGTGAATATCAAAGGTATAGAGAACGATCGCAGGGCACACAGGTTATTTAAGGTGGAGCTATAGGTATGGTATCCTATCTACACCGCAAACAAGTCCTACTGCTGATCGTATAAATACCCAAGAAACACACACACTGTAGATAAACGTGGCAAAGCAACTTATGAAAAGGAATATTGCAATGCACAAGAGAGACGCTAGTAATAGCTCATATAGAACAGGCACAAGATTGCTAAATCTACTAGTGCTATACACAACAAGGCCTCCAAAAATTGCACACTTCGATATCTCTTTTTTTTAATACTGATTCTCTTTTCTTTTCTCTTTTTTTTTGATTTTTTTCAACTATATTACTCAATGCAAACGAGTACAGCAACGTATAACAGAACTGGGCCGGATAGTCCGGTTGATATGCGCCGGAGACTCCGGTTGAGCCGGATAGTCCGGTGTGATTCGGCCGGATAATCCGGTTTTGCCTGTCGAAAATTTCTGCACTTCAAAAACCTAATGAGCAGCCTGTCGGAGCAAAGCAACTAGTCTCGTGGGTACGTTCCTAGGCACAGATGCTGTAGATAGGCTGTGTCTATGGTAAGCAAACAAAAGTACGCTATGTGGACTGGGAAAACGATTAAACACTTGCGGAAACTGTAACGATGGGAACAACGGAAACAAGATGAAACCTTACACCTAGACACAAACGGAAACTAGACTCCTACGAGGAAAAACCTGCAGATCGGATCTACGAGAAGATACAATCAGCAACTAAAACTCGAAAACGATGCAATCTAGTCTATGGCAAATCTTTTTTTGTAAGGCTTTTTCTGTATAGGACGAAAAACACTCTCTAATCTATGGATGGATTTGTGGATGCTTACCGAGGCAACACTGGAAATCTGATACCAAGATGTAGGATATTCACAACACCACGCTCTTGCGCACGTAGCCGTGACCACGAACGGTAGTATGCAATCTACTAATTCCCAATGGAACAACATATCACACTCAATTATAGTTGGTAGATTCGAACACAGGGTAATTCCAGAGGTTCTATGAAAGAAACAACTCCAAAATATTTTAACGTGGTCTAAAAACCTAACTAGGGGTCGTCCCATAGCTTATAAGGGCGGATGGGGCGGCTAGAAACTAAAACTAAACGCAAACGACTCCAACTGATACAAACCGACTCGGACCAGATTCGGTCGGCGGGCGGACACTCTGGTCGAAATCGGCCGGACAGTCCGGTCCGGCCGAACCTCCGGGTGAAGTGTGCCGGACAGTCTGGTCCGGCCAGAAACTTTGAAGTTTCCGGGTGGAGTTCGTGTAGTGTCCGAACTGACATACTGAATGTCCACGCCAGTTTGCCTCTCGACCAGGCCGGACAGTTCGGGTGGATCTGGCCGGACACTCCAGTCGTGGCAGATCTTTTTGCCTCCGTCTTGATGGTCTTCTCTTGCGCCTTCCTCCCGCTCCTCCCTCGCGCATCCTTGGGCGATCATCATGTTGGGCTTCTCTTGTAGCCCTTCTACTCCTCGCGCCATGCTTGTTTCTCCAACGAACCTGATCATACATAAATGCATAGACTTAGGCAGTATAAAGTTCTCATCAATCAAAGTACCAGATTCGTTTAGGAGTAAATTCACCTATTGTTCTAGTAGCTTAGCACGAGCTCTTATAATAGGTCCAATTCTAATCTCATTGGACTGATCCTTTCTTGCAACAGTTGTAGCATCTTCAGTAATCATTGGGGTAGGTGTAATTGTAGGGATGTCCTCATCATCTCCCCCCCCCCTTCAAAAGGCGTCAACCTCGACGCTCCAAGGTCTTCTCCAGCATATGGTGATAAATCAGCAACGTTGAAGCTGTTGCTAGCACCACCAAACTCCTCAATAGGTATATCAACTGAATAGGCATTATCATTAATTTTGGCTCACACCTTGTAAGGACCAGCACCACGTGGCTTCAACTTGGACTTGCGAAGTAGTGGAAATCTGTCCTTGCGTAGATGCACCCAAACCATATCTCCAGGCTCGAACAACACTTCTTTTCTTGCTTGATTCCTTGCAGCAGCAATGTTCTTGCCTTTCTTCTCAATAGCCTCTCGAGTCTTCTCGTGTATTTTCTTCACATAATCAGCACGTTTTGATGCCTCCATATCAACTCTCTCATGTAATGGCAGAGGCAACATATCGAGTGGCGTTAATGGCTTGAAGCCATACACCACCTCAAAAGGACAAAGCTGAGTAGTTGAATGCACAGCCCTGTTGTAAGCGAACTCAACATGTGGCAAACACTCTTCCCACTCCCGCAGATTCTTTTTAATCATGGTCCTTAGTAGTTGTGTCAATGTTCTATTCACCACCTCCGTTTGACCATCTGTTTGGGGGTTACATGTAGTACTGAACAGAAACTTCGTTCCTAGCTTCCCCCATAAGGTCTTCCAAAAGTAGCTCATGAACTTCACATCACGGTCAGAAACAATCGTCTTTGGTACTCCATGTAATCTCACGATGTCCCTGAAAAACAGGTTAGCAACATGCGACGCATCGTCGCTTTGTGGCAGGCAATAAAATGAGCCATCTTAGAGAACCTATCCACTACCACAAATATAAAATCATGACCTCTCTGAGTTTTAGGTAGACCTAGCACAAAATCCATACTAATGTCTTCCCATGGAGTAGTAGGTGCAGAGAGAGGTGTATACAAACCGTGAGGCTTCAGCTTCGATTTCGACTTGTGGCAAGTAATGCATCTGCTCACAAATCTGTACACATCACGCCTCATCTTGGGCCAATAAAAATGATCAGCAAGCATGAGCAACGTCTTCTCATGCCCAAAGTGACCCATCAAACCACCAGCATGTGATTCCTGCACTAAGAACAAACACAACGACGATTCTGGAATACATAGTTTGTTAGCTCGAAACAATTATCCATCATGTATATGATACTTATCCCATGCGTTTCTAAGAGCACATAAACGATATGGTTCAGCAAAATCATGGTCAGTTGCATAAAGTGCACAAATAGCTTCTAATCTAGGAATTTTAACATCAAGATTGGTTAATAGCATGTTCTTCCTAGATAGAGCATCAGCAACAACATTCTCTTTTCCCTTCTTATAATTAATGATGTAAGGAAAAGACTCAATGAACTCAACCCATTTAGCTAATCTTCGATGCAAGTTTGATTGAGCTTTCAAGTATTTCAATGCTTCATGATCAGAATGTATGATGAATTCATTTGGCCACAAATAATGTTGCCAAACTTCAAGTACTCTCACAAGTGCATACAATTCTTTATCATAGATGGAATAATTCAAACGAGCACCAGTCAATTTCTCAGAAAAATAAGCGATAGGCCGACCCTCTTGCATCAAAACGCCACATATGCCTATACCACTAGCATCACATTCAACTTCAAATTGCTTCGAAAAATCAGGTAATGCAAACAATGGTGCAGAAGTAAGCAAACGTTTTAATGTATCAAATGCAATGTCTTGGGCCGCGCCCCATACAAAAGGAACACCTTTCTTTGTCAAATCATTTAATTGTGCAGCAATGGTGCTAAAATCTTTCACAAAGCGCCTATAGAAACCAGCGAGACCATGGAAACTACGCACTTGACTTACATTCATTGGAGTAGGCCAATTCTGAATTGATTCAATTTTAGATTGATCTACCTCTACTCCATGTTTAGAAACAACAAATCCTAGGAATATGACCTTATCTTTTGCAAATGTACACTTCTCAAGATTAGCATACAGTTTATTATCACGTAACACTTGCAAAACTTGTCTAATATGAGTGCAATGTTCAGAATCGGTGTGGCTGTATATGAGTATATCATGAAACTAAACAACCACAAAATGACCAATAAACTCTCTCAAAACATGATTCATCAAACGCATGAAAGTACTAGGTGCATTAGTAAGACTAAACGGCATGACTAACCACTCATACAAACCGAATTTAGTTTTGAAAGCAGTTTTCCATTCATCCCCTTCTTTCATCCTAATTTGATGATAACCACTACGCAAGTCAATTTTAGAGAAAACAGCAGCACCACTCAATTCATCTAGCATATCCTCTAAACGTGGAATAGGATGACGATATCGAATAGTGATGTTAGTAATCGCTCTATAGTCAACACACATGCGCCATGTACCATCTTTCTTAAGAAATAAAATAACAGGAACTGCACAAGGGCTAAGAGAAACACGAATGTACCCTTTATCCAGCAACGCTTGTACTTGCTTCTGAATTTCCTTAGTTTCTTCGGGATTAGTCCTGTAGGGTGCACGGTTTGGAAGTGTGGCACCAGGAATCAAGTCCACTTGATGTTCTATACCACGCAATGTGGGTAAGCCTGCGGGTACATCTTCTGGAAACACATCCCCAAAGTCCTGCAAAACAGAAGAGACACCAAGAGAAATAGGGGTCATGTCGTTAGAAACCAATACCTCGCCCTTATACATGAGCACAAGTAGCATGGCTGTAGGATCCTCACGAAACTCTCTCATATCCTCCTTGGTGGCTAATATCAATAACCCAGGCACTCTCTCACTTTTCGTTATATCACTCAATTTCGGCTCAATTACATCAGGAACAGCTGTCACGCAATCTCGCCAAGTGGTAGTATCTTCCTTCAAGTTCACCTCTATCTTCTGGCGAGAATCATTCACAATTTCTTGTGGTGTCATTGGCTGCATAGTAATCTTCTTTCCTTTGAATTCCAAGTGATATGTATTAGCTCGGCCATTGTGTTGCACATGGCGATCATAGAGCCAAGGCCGACCCAATAGTAGGTGACAAACTGTCATAGGAACCACATCAAAATCAATAGAATCTTTGTATGGCCCTATTTGAAAGTTCACTCGTACCATATGATTTACCTTGATCTCACCATTGTTGCTCAACCATTGTATGTAGTATGGCTTGGGATGAGGTAAGTATGTCAAATTCAGTTTGGCACATAGTTCCTTACTTGCAAGATTTCTGCAGCTACCTCCATCAATAATGACCTTGCAAGCTTTGTTTGGTCCAACTAGAGCTTTTGTTTGGAACAGGTTGCAACGCTGGGATTCCTCAACCGGTTGCACACTAAGTACACGTGAAGACACGACGATAGGTGGTGCACGCTCAGCATATGCATCAGCACCACCCTCGCCGTCATCAATATCATCATCAGAAACTTCATCTCCACGTTCTACTTCACCTTGTTCATTAACAACATAACATTGTTGTTTGGACAATCCTTCTTGTAGTGACCTCTGCCTCCACAAGTATGGCACACCACATCACGAGTACGTGCAGTAGACATGTTGGAACCCGAGCTAGCAGCAGGAGCAGCGGGTTTCTGAGTATTAGAACCAAACGAAGGTGTACTTGCTGGTTTGGCCGATGGTGTAAACGGAACAGCAGCTGGTGGCATGACAGTGGGAGGTGTAGATCTGGCCGAAAATCTGCTAGAAGATGGAAATCGAGCACGTGACTTTGCCTCTTTAGCCAACTGCAACTCGGCCTCTCTAGCATGGTGCAGCAGCTCGTTCATTGTCTCATACTTGTGATAACGCACAATACTCTTGATTTGAAGCTTCAAATTGTTGAGGAAACGTTGCATCGTCATCTCTCGTGATTCACAAACATTAGCACGCTGCATAAGCATCTCCATCTCCATGTAGTACTCATCAACTGTCATTGTGCCTTGCCTCAACTGTGTGAGCTTGTCAAACACAGAACGCAAATAATTGGAGGGAACAAAACGAGCCGCCATGATGGCCTTCATCTCACGCCAATCCCTCACAGGAAGTTCATTGTCGTTCCGTCTATTCTGCACAATAGCTTCCCACCAACGCAAAGCGTAACCATCAAATTCTGACGCAGCAAGTTTTACCTTCTTGTCTTCTGGGTAATCAAATAAACGCCAGAGCTTTTCAATCTTCAACTCCCAAGTAATATAATCCTCAGGATCAAGCGAGCCATTGAACGAAGGAATTGAGAACTTGGGCTTGCCCAAACTTTCATCAGCTGGATTGTAAGCACGCTGGGCACGTCCAAGAGGAGCATACCCACGGCCATACAGAGGAGCAGCCGCAGGTGCAGGGGGATTTGCACATCCCCTGCCACGTTGCAACCGTATGAGGAATACCAACCGTATGAGGGGAGTGCGGCTGATGGGGTTCCACATCGTGGCAGGGAACGTACAAATCCCCCTGCACCTGCGGCTGCTCCTCTATATGGCCATGGGTATGCTCCTCTTGGACGTGCCCAGCGTGCTTACAATCCAGCTGATGATAGTTTGGGCAAGCCCAAGTTCTCAATTCCTTCGTTCAATGGCTCGCTTGATCCTGAGGATTATATTACTTGGGAGTTGAAGATTGAAAAGCTCTGGCATTTATTTGATTACCCAGAAGACAAGAAGGTCAAACTTGCTGCATCAGAATTTGATGGTTACGCTTTGCGTTGGTGGGAAGCTATTGTGCAGAATAGACGGAACGACAATGAACTTCCTGTGAGGGATTGGCGTGAGATGAAGGCCATCATGGCGGATCGTTTTGTTCCCTCCAATTATTTGCGTTCTGTGTTTGACAAGCTCACACAGTTGAGGCAAGGCACAATAACAGTTGATGAGTACTACATGGAGATGGAGATGCTTACGCAGCGTGCTAATGTTCGTGAATCACGAGAGATGACGATGCAACGTTTCCTCAACAATTTGAAGCTTCAAATCAAGAGTATTGTGCGTTATCACAAGTATGAGACAATGAACGAGCTGCTGCACCATGCTAGAGAGGCCGAGTCCCAGCTGGCTGAAGAGGCAAAGTCATGTGCTTGATTTCCATCTTCTAGCAGATTTTTGGCCAGATCTACACCTCCCACTGTCATGCTAGCAGCTGCTGTTCCGTTTGCACCATCAGCCAAACCAGCAAGTACACCTTCGTTTGGTTCTAATACTTGGAAACCCGCTGCTCCTGCTGCTAGCTCGGGTTCCAACATGTCTACTGCACGTACTCGTGATGTGGTGTGCCATACTTGTGGAGGCAGAGGTCACTACAAGAAGGATTGTCCAAACAACAAGATTATGTTTGTTAATGAACAAGGTGAAGTAGAAACTAGAGATGAAGCTTCTGATGATGATATTGATGATGGCGAGTGTGCTGCTGATGCATATGCTGAGCGTGCACCAACTATCGTCGTGTCTTCACGTGTACTTAGTGTGCAACCGTATGAGGAATACCAGCGTTGCAACTTGTTCCAAACAAAAGCTCTAGTTGGACCAAATAAAGCTTGCAAGGTCATTATTGATGGACGTAGCTGCAGAAATCTTGGAAGTAAGGAATTATGTGCCAAACTGAATTTGACATACTTACCTCATCCCAAGCCATACTACATACAATGGTTGAGCAACAATGGTGAGATGAAGGTAAATCATATGGTACGAGTGAACTTTCAAATAGGGCCATACAAAGATTCTATTGATTTTGATGTGGTTCCTATGACTGTTTGTCACCTACTATTGGGTCGGCCTTGGCTCTATGATCGCCATGTGCAACACAATGGCCGAGCCAATACATATCACTTGGAATTCAAAGGAAAGAAGATTACTATGCAGCCAATGACACCACAAGAAATTGTGAATGATTCTCGCCAAAAGATAGAGGTGAACTTGAAGGAAGATACTACCACTCGGCGAGATTGCGTGACAGCTGTTCCTGATGTAATTGAGCCTAAATTGAGTGATATAACGAAAAGTGAGAGAGTGCCTGGGTTATTGATATTAGCCACCAAGGAGGATATGAGAGAGTTTCGTGAGGATCCTACAGCCATGCCACTTGTGCTCATGTATAAGGGCGAGGTATTGTTTCTAACGACATGCCCCTATTTCTCTTGGTGTCTCTTCTGTTTTGCAGGACTTTGGGGATGTGTTTCCAGAAGATGTACCCGCAGGCTTACCCCCATTGCGTGGTATAGAACATCAAGTGGACTTGATTCCTGGTGCCACACTTCCAAACCGTGCACCCTACAGGACTAATCTCGAAGAAACTAAGGAAATTCAGAAGCAAGTACAAGAGTTGCTGGATAAAGGGTACATTCGTGTTTCTCTTAGCCCTTGTGCTGTTCCTGTTATTTTAGTTCCTAAGAAAGATGGTACATGGCGCATGTGTGTTGACTGTAGAGCGATTAATAACATCACTATTCGATATCGTCATCCTATTCCACGCTTAGAGGATATGCTAGATGAATTGAGTGGTGCTGCTGTTTTCTCTAAAATTGACTTGCGTAGTGGTTATCATCAAATTAAGATGAAAGAAGGGGATGAATGGAAAACTGTTTTCAAAACTAAATTCGGTTTGTATGAGTGGTTAGTCATGCCGTTTGGTCTTACTAATGCACCTAGTACTTTCATGCGTTTGATGAATCATGTTTTGAGAGAGTTTATTGGTCGTTTTGTGGTTGTTTACTTTGATGATATACTCATATACAGCCACACCGAATCTGAACATTGCACTCATATTAGACAAGTTTTGCAAGTGTTACGTGATAATAAACTGTATGCTAATCTTGAGAAGTGTACATTTGCAAAAGATAAGGTCATATTCCTAGGATTTGTTGTTTCTAAGCATGGAGTAGAGGTAGATCAATCTAAAATTGAATCAATTCAGAATTGGCCTAGTCCGATGAATGTAAGTCAAGTGCGTAGTTTCCACGGTCTCGCTGGTTTCTATAGGCGCTTTGTGGAAGATTTTAGCACCATTGCTGCACCATTAAATGATTTGACAAAGAAAGGTGTTCCTTTTGTATGGGGCGCGGCCCAAGACATTGCATTTGATACATTGAAACGTTTGCTTACTTCTGCACCATTGCTTGCATTACCTGATTTTTCGAAGCAATTTGAAGTTGAATGTGATGCTAGTGGTATAGGCATAGGTGGCGTTTTGATGCAAGAGGGTCGGCCTATCGCTTATTTTTCTGAGAATTTGACTGGTGCTCATTTGAATTATTCAATCTATGATAAAGAATTGTATGCACTTGTGAGAGTACCTGAAGTTTGGCAACATTATTTGTGGCCAAAGGAATTCATCATACATTCTGATCATGAAGCATTGAAATACTTGAAAGCTCAATCAAACTTGCATCGAAGATTAGCTAAATGGGTTGAGTTCATTGAGTTTTTTCCTTACATCATTAATTATAAGAAGGGAAAAGAGAATGTGTTGCTGATGCTCTATCTAGGAAGAACATGCTATTAACGAATCTTGATGTTAAAATTCCTGGATTAGAAGCTATTTGTGCACTTTATGCAACTGGCCATGATTTTGCTGAACCATATCGTTTATGTGCTCTTAGAAACGCATGGGATAAGTATCATATACATGATGGATATTTGTTTCAAGCTAACAAACTATGTATTCCAGAATCGTTGTTGCGTTTGTTCTTAGTGCAGGAATCACATGCTGGTGGTTTGATGGGTCACTTTGGGCGTGAGAAAACGTTCCTCATGCTTGCTGATCATTTTTATTGACCCAAGATGAGGCGTGATGTGTACAGATTTGTGAGCAGATGCATTACTTGCCACAAGTCAAAATCCAAGCTGAAGCCTCACGGTTTGTATACACCTCTCTCTGCACCTACTACTCCATGGGAAGACATTAGTATGGATTTTGTGCTTGGTCTACCTAAAACTCAGAGAGGTCATGATTCTATATTTGTGGTAGTGGATAGGTTCTCTAAGATGGCTCATTTTATTGCCTGCCACAAAAGCGACGATGCGTCGCATGTTGCTAACCTGTTTTTTAGGGAC
Organism: Avena eriantha; assembly: GCA_910589775.1. Classification (NCBI taxonomy): domain Eukaryota; kingdom Viridiplantae; phylum Streptophyta; class Magnoliopsida; order Poales; family Poaceae; genus Avena; species Avena eriantha. The sequence goes on from OU342744.1 coordinate 364,328,039, forward strand.
ATCGTGAGATTACATGGAGTACCAAAGACGATTGTTTCTGACCGTGATGTGAAGTTCATGAGCTACTTTTGGAAGACCTTACGGGGGAAGCTAGGAACGAAGTTGCTATTCAGTACTACACGTCACCCCCAAACAGATGGTCAAACGGAGGTGGTGAATAGAACATTGTCACACCTACTAAGGACCATGATTAAAAAGAATCTGCGGGAGTGGGAAGAGTGTTTGCCACATGTTGAGTTCGCTTACAACAGAGCTGTGCATTCAACTACTCAGCTTTGTCCTTTTGAGGTGGTGTATGGCTTCAAGCCATTAACGCCACTCGATATGTTGCCTCTGCCATTACATGAGAGAGTTGATATGGAGGCATCAAAACGTGCTGATTATGTGAAGAAAATACATGAGAAGACTCGAGAGGCTATTGAGAAGAAAGGCAAGAACATTGCTGCTGCAAGGAATCAAGCAAGAAAAGAAGTGTTGTTCGAGCCTGGAGATATGGTTTGGGTGCATCTACGCAAGGACAGATTTCCACTACTTCGCAAGTCCAAGTTGAAGCCACGTGGTGCTGGTCCTTACAAAGTGCTAGCCAAAATTAATGATAATGCCTATTCAGTTGATATACCTATTGAGGAGTTTGGTGGTGCTAGCAACAGCTTCAACGTTGCTGATTTATCACCATATGCTAGAGAAGACCTTGGAGCGTCGAGGTCGACGCCTTTTGAAGGGGGGGAGATGATGAGGACATCCATACTATTCCACTATCTCCTACTCCTATTCACAATGAAGATGTTGCTGCAAAGAACAAGTCCAATGAAATCAGGATTGGACCCATTACAAGAGCTCGTGCAAAGCTGATTGAGCAACAGGTGAATTCACTCTTAATTGAACCTGATGTTTTACTTAATGAGAACTTTATACTATCTAAGTCTATGCATCTTTGTATGATCAGGTTTATTGATAACACAAGCATTGCGCGAGGAGGAGGAGAGTTGCAGCAAGAAGGACAAGCGCTGATTTCCAATATCAACAAGTGCGCGAGGGAGGAGCGGGAGGCAGGCGCACTAGGACGCAATGAGGAAATCACGTATGATCAAGAGAGAGAGATGGCGCACCAAGAATTACATGTTTGAGGTGTTCCACGACGTTTGGACTGCGTGCCAATAAGGCCGAACCCATATATGGGTCTGTATGTATCAGTTTGAGTCGAACCGAGTCAGTTTGGGCCAAGTTATGGCTGTTTTTAGGCCCGTTTAGAGGAGAGGACGCCCCAGCCCTCATATAAACCTCCGTAGCCGTCACAAGTTAGGTTTTAAGACCACGTTAAAATATTTTGGAGTTGTTTCTTTCATAGAACCTCTGGAATTACCCTGTGTTCGAATCTACCAACTATAATTGAGTGTGATCTGTTGTTCCGTTGGGAATTAGTAGATTGCATACTACCGTTCGTGGTCACGGCTGCGTGCGCAAGAGTGTGGTGTTGTGAATATCCTACAAGGTTCGAGAGCTGTTGCATTGGCATCAGGGATCGAGCGGGAGAGATCATAGCTACGCACTAGTTATCTATCATCCACCATCACCATCGACAAGAGCTTGCTGAGAAGATCAGGCCACCCCATATCAGGCGTTGTAATGAGCGCAAAGCATCATTAGTCTTGGCCATCATGCTCATGGTTTTGGCGAAGTTGTTGTCCATGTCGCTCTTGAAGTTGTTGAGGGAGCTTTCGAACTTGTCCATGTGATGGTGGACCTTGGCGCTCTCGAGGTGGAGGCTCCCTCTTGGTCGATGCGACTGGAAGAGCTTGTCGTTGTCGTTCTTGAAGTCGTCCATGCTTGGGGAGTTATTGTTGTTGTAGAACTCCATATCACCCAAGCATGTGGAGCCATTGTCGGTGTAGTGCTCCATCATGTCCTCTATACTTGTGGATTCGTAGTCGTGGTGGCTCATCATGGATTCTTCATAGATAGCATCCTCGGTTCCGGAGTCCCTAGACATGATTCACAAGACCAAGTGGTGTATATGGGAGTGGTAGAGGGTTAGGGATGCAACGTCAAACCTTACTTTACCTTGGAAGATAGTATCGTGCAAGTGGCAACACTTGAGAGCAATCAAAACCAAGCAAAGTGAAGTTCACGCGGAACACCAAAACCAACTAACCACTAAAAAACACACACACACAAAGCTTATGGTGGATAGGTATGGAAGGTGGTGTGTCCAAGAACAATCCGAAATCGAGATATTGTAATGGCAAGTAAATAACCACGATGATCACAAAGAAAAACAAGTCAATCCACAAGATAGGAATATATACAATGAAACACACACGGTGGGATAAATGGGACTTGTGCAATGGAGAAAGTGATCTAAGAACCAAATGATTACCTAGCGAAGACTATAAGCTCGTGTCGCACAAGTGCAAGGAGAGACGCTAGTTCGATTGCATAAACTAGTGGGCTACAAGATATGCACAATAAGTACCACCTATGTGATGTTCATCGAGCTTGCGCTTCCTATTCTATGAGGCACTTGTTTCTTTCTTTCTTTTTCTTCTTTTGCTTTTTTTCTCTTTTTTCTTTTCTTTTGCACTTGCCTCTTCTTTGTGCCAACAACTATACAAGATAACTATATGAGATAGCGCGCTCACAACTTTTGCTCGAAATTCTACAAGGTATCAAATATGCATAGCCCAAGCAATCATAGGAGGAACTAGTCTCAATAGGTGTTTGTTGAACACAAAGATAGTGTAGCTCACAAAAGGGATGCAAGTGGGGAGAAGTCGGGGAATGTTTATACCTTTCTTCGCCAATCTTCACCCTTTATTGGTGGATTCCGCCTTGCTCACGGAATTTGGATGGAGTAGATAGCATGAACCATGGAGGTGATGATGTAGAGCTCTTTCTCCTCTTCAAAACAAGCTAAAGAACACCAAAATCCGAGTTCGTATGCAAAAGTTATGCTCAAAACCGTGAAACAGATTTGCTGTCAGCACGAGGGGCGGATACTTTGCCAGAAACTCCGGTCTAGACAAGAATCTCCGGTTTGGGCCGGAGTCTCCGGTCCGGGGCCGGAATCTCCGGTCCGGTCGATTCCAAAAGTTCCAGAACATGAATGGGACGAGTTTTGGCGGAAAAACTTGACCCAAAACCTCAAATTGGTGGGGGAAAACAAGGAATTAGGCCATGGAAACGCATGGAAAGGTAGATCAACAAGTTTAGCAAGTAATCCACAGATCAAAACCTACCAAAACGCACTCAAATCACAGATCAATCCAAAACACGAATTGGGGCTGTTTTTGGTGGAATTTTTGAATTTATGGGGAAAAAGACCAAATCGAGGAGAAATCCGTGGCAACCAAAAGCTGCTGATACCAGATGTTATGGGGTAACCCCATGGGTGGCCCGATCTTCACGGATCTCGTGGTCAAATCGATGGGAAAGTGAGGGGAAAAGGAGAAGGTAGCGGAAGCGGACGCACACCTCGCGAAGAACACGATGAACACACGCAAAACACACATGATACAAGGCCGATTGCTCTCATCGGTGGCCACCGGTCCGATAGAATCCTCGCAAGGAAAGATCGGTCAACGTGCTCCCTCGATTCCACACGGAGAGGGAAGAACACCTTGGAGAGGGTCTTGACATCTTGGCAAAGGGACACCGATGCCAAGGCCTTGTACAACGAGGGAGTCGCGATGCAAACTCCAACGAGGTGGTGACGATAGTCGATCCCCTTTGGTAGAAGGGGATGAGGCAAAACTAGAGATTCCACAAAGGGGGTTTTCTTTAGTCTATCATCTATGCCTAGGGTTACATGAGGGGGTGGGGCACTATATATAGGCTAGCCACTAGTTCAAGGGTACTTTAGGAATAAAAGGGGAAAGTCTGGGCGGACTAAGGGGTACATGGGCCAAAGGCCCAGCTGGCGGTGCATAGACCCGCATGCTCAGGCCAGAGACTCCGGTGTGGGGTCCGGAGACTCCGGTCTGTCTCCGGAGTGGCAGACAGACTGTCCTCAAGCTCGATCTGGGGGGTCGGTCCAAAGATGGGTCCGGAGACTCCGGGGTATGCAGGCCGGAGACTCCGGTGTCTCTAGGCCGGAGACTCTGGTGTGGCCGGAGACTCCGGTGCTCTAGCTGCTGCTTCTTCCGTCTTCTCTTCCAAGCCTCTGTCTTGTCGGGCTTGGTGCACCAGGCTTCCTCCCTTGCCTCCGTACTCGTCGGTATGAACCTATCATGGATATGGGACGGAGTATGAAGTAGTATACCATTCAAGAGGGTAGGAAGTGGGCTCGCATAGAGGAATGGATTCACCTTTGGAGTCCATGACGACTTCGCATAAGTTGGAGACCATGATGTGGTAACGACTGAAGATCGGGCTACATCAATATACACAAGAATGTCACTAATAACAAAAAATATTATACGAAGTTCTAAAGAAAATGCATGAATCTTCTCGAAATAGGCTTTCGCCCAGCTATATTAATATAGCAACCACCCGATATAATGGTACAATTGCTGGGGCCTCAGCACAAGCAAGCCAAATAAAAAGAAAGAAGGACAAAAGAAAAAGGAATGCTAAAAGGGGCAGATCAACTAAACAAAGATGGCTCACAACCGCAGGGCCCTCCTAGGAAGACCCACCACACACCTAGAACTACGGACCATCGCGTACAAAGCAACACCTTCAAGAAGGTAAGCGACGATGACGTTGCTACTGCCCGGACTGACCTAGGGTTTCCCCCGCACACGGAGGTAAGTGGGAAAGGGGTACACCCGACGCCCTTCAAGAAGGAAATGCGGCACCCGCAGGCGTCACCCCGCCGGTGTCGGACGACCGACAGGGATTTCTCCCGACCCCCAAAAAAAACACTACCCCAAACGGTCAGTAGTCTGCCACACCATCGACGCCACCCACCCACACGCCAGCACGGTCTTGACGCCACCTTCATCGTCTCACTGTTAACCAAAACGAGACCTAGAGCACAGAACACGGAATCAACCGGTCCGGGGATCGATGATGTTGCAGCTGCACGGGAGGGAACTGCCTCCACCGCGAGTGCGGTAGCCGACCGGACACAGCGGCAGGAGCACACCAGGCGATCATTGGTGCCGGAGGGCGGTAGCAGTATAGTCCACCTACAGGGTGTCCTCCATCGCCAAAGGCGGGTGCCGACCGGACACATCGGCAAGGACAAACCAGGCTGGGCAGGCTCGGCCGGACCCAGCAAGTCTGTAAAGTCCCCGTTGCCATGCTACAGCACGTAGACCATCGTCACTACCCTCGTCTTCGGCACCATCGGAGGCCGGGCCTAGGGCAAGCCCGTGAAACCTCTGCCGCCATGTTGCAGCACCATAGTCCCAACGCCGCCACCACCTAGATGAGGTCCAAACCAGCGCTGCCCTCCAGGAAGAACAACCACCACACGCGTCGCCCGGCCCGCCCAAACCCAGATCGGGCCCAAAGGGCCTAGATCTAGGCTGGTCGGAATTTTGCAGCAGCATGTGGCCGTCGTCCTCCGCCGCCAAGGAGCGCCACCTCGTGGAGCCGGGGACTGGGCCGGCGCGCCGCCACCCACCACCACGGCAACCGGAGCCGCCAATCACCGAAGAGCACCGCGCACCAAGGGAGCTCGGCACCCGCCCGAGCCACCTCGCGCCGGGGAAAAGAAGGCCCGCCGCCGCCGGCCCTGCGCGGGCAAAGCCCGCTGGTGGCGGAGGAGGAGGGAGAGGCGGCGAGGAGGAGCTAGTTGGGGCAGGATTGGGGGAGCTTCGGTCGCCCCGCGGGAGGGATGACACGAAGCATTCTTTTTTCCTCTCCAAGCAGTTCATACTATCGCATGGATCTTCGTTGCACCTTTGGTCCCTCACAATTAATGTATCTTCCTCAAGCATCTTAAAGGGCTCTTCTTCTGTCCTGCAAGAGGAGTAAAGCACAAGTATTACGAAGTTAAAGCTTAGTTGGGCAATAAATGTTTACGTACCAGGCAGTTAATCCATGCGGTCAGGTGCAAAACAAGCTTTAGGAGAACAATCATATAAAGAAAAAGTGGAGTCGGACTCTACAGACATGGCTCTGTGATGTATTCTTACGACTTACGATGTGCGATGCCTCCACTTACATGAAACATTCAGTGTTTCTTCATTAGTCCATCCCTCAATTACCCATAAATCAATACAAGCAACCAGAGAAAACTAAAGCTTAGTTGGGAAACATATGATTGCGTACCAGTTAATGCATACATTAACCATTGTTAGTTCAGTCCAAGCGGTCAGGTGCAAAACAAGCTTCAGTCTTTAAATAGGCAAACGATCATCTGAACCAAAAGTGGAGTCTCTGTTGCCATGGATCTTGTGATGTGTTTTCACAACGTGTGATGCCTCTAATTACCTACTAGCTGAATACCCGTGCGTTGCTACGATATAGTAAATTGTGTTATGTAAATTAATGAATAACATATCATCTTAAATCATCGACGACTAACTTATGCGCAACAAATATAAAGACTTCAATGGCATGGTCGATGGCAATCTCATATGCGTCATCCATGCATGGTCATGTCTACTTCATGTGCTCTTTTCTTGGGGGCTACCATCTCTACTTATTGCCCTGCGATCAATTATATAGATTTGCACTCTCTTTTTATTGGTATAAGGCCTTGTTCTTCAAATACCCTGGCATCCTGTACTTCACCATAACCTATTTTAATACACATCTGGAGAACATGGTCATGTCTACCTCATGTGCTCTTTTCTCGGGGCAACCATCTCTACTTATTGCCCTGCGATCAATTATATAGATTTGCACTCTCTTTTTATTGGTATAAGGCCTTGTTCTTCAAATACCCTAGCAGGTTCCCTAAATGGTAGTCTTAGCAGTAGCTCATAGCAGGTTCCCTAAATGGTAGTCTTTTTCTAGTTGCAGTTGTTTCTGGTGTATCACGTGGGTGTGTTTTCTCTTAGCAGTAGCTAGATCCGAGTACTATCGACATCCTCAATCACGGGAAAAGGTACTACCGAATCATTCATCTATGCAATTAACATATTTGCCTCTATACTTTTATCCCTCTCTCGATGGTAATTCTAGGGAGAACTGCACAAGATTTAACTTGGACCATTGGGTTGGTTTAGAATGCATATCAAGGTTGAGGTCTTCAAGGTCCTAATAGTACACCATCTTGGTACCAGCTCGTTCTATGTATATTATGTGCCCCACTTTGCATTCACGGTAATAATACGCTGAGTAGAAAATAAAAACCACCAGGATTCATATGCATTCCTAAATCCTAGACAAATAGCAGCAACTCACTATCGTATGTACAGTACATGCACGACATCACTACTGCATGCACACAGATGACACTAGCAAGAGCATGGGTGCGTCGGTGTCACGCCATGTCCTCGGTGGACACATACCACACCAGAACTCCACTTAGTATAATGCTCATGCTTTGCTACAGAATAATAATAATAATAATAATAATAACATAATAGAACGAATTTAACAAGTAGATTCTTGTTGGTACCGCCACGTATCATAAAATTCAGCCATCTTCTGAAAGGAAGGGTTCGCATCTAAACCTACCCGTCCTAACTTGTAGACGCTCTTATTTGTTCTGATGCTAAATAGGTCTAGTCAGTTCATTCATGAATATACGCGCTTAAGATTTTTTCCCACTAATACCAATACGCATGATATAAAAGCTGCAAATTTCCCAACAATCACTTAATCGAATATGATATGCATTTAGAGGTGGGTGGAAGCATTATCATTGCAAATATATTACTAATATATCTGAATGACTGAATTTACCGGTTATATGAACAGACTGTTTCGCGTATGTGACTAACAGTTATATCGAGGAGAATTCACCGGATGATTGCGAGTTCATCGTCGCTCCAATTGATGTTCCGTTTACGGGTATGCGTAGAAGGTTCGTAGGAGAATAGATCGATGCAACAGATATTGCCAGCGGACAACTGGGGAGGAAGCGTTCTTGTTGAGAACAGGCTATGAAAACATGATTGACTGAAAAATGACAGAGAAGAAAAATGACAGCAAGATCGGTCGATCTTCACCGGAAGATTCTGAAATCACCGCTGCACCAAAATGTACGTGTGTTGGCGTGTTGCAAAGAGGGGTCGAAGGAGAAGATATGGGAACCAAGAAGATCTCCGGAGATCAACTGTGGTGAGTGTTATCTTGTCGGAAACAGGGGCTGCAACAATTCATCTCTTGGAGCCTGTCAGCAGCCTGTCGCTAGAGCCAGGATCACGCATACTAGACGCCGAGATATCAGCTGTGGTGAGTGCTAGCTCGTCGAAAAACGGAGTGAGCGTCCATGGCGATGGCGACCGCGACCTTGGAGCTCTCGGTCTTTTGCTATCTTGCTCTCTCTCTCTTTTTTTGATAACACACGGCCAATTACAAAGTACCGCACCAAAAATCCTAAGAGCAGCCTGTAGGAGCGGAAACTAGTCTCAATAGGCAAGTTCCTACACCTATGTAGTAGTTGGTTGTGGCTAAGGTTTGGAAAATTGCAAAATTTCACAATTTTTTATATGCTGCCGCGGCAGAAAAACAGGGCAAACTGTGTTGTGGCAGACTCGGTAACTTGGAAAGTATATATATTTTTATTATTCCGACTCGGCCAAGAGTAGATGACTAGGACTCTTAGAGTAGATCGGATCTGACTTGATGGTGGCGGAAAACAATGGTGGAAAACGACGAAAACAAAGAGGAAACAAATCTACGAAGAACAGATCTAGATCTAAACTAAAGGATGAACACGACCAGTAACTATTACTCGTCTACGATGTAATCTAGTCTATGACAACTCTTTTTTGTCGGGCTTTTTCTGTATAGGGCTAAAAAACACTCTCTAATCTATGGATGGATTGCGGATTGCTTATGGAGGCAACGAGAAAATCTGATACCAAGATGATATGGGGTGGCCCGATCTTCTCAGTAAGCGGATGGCGATGACAATGATGGATAATAAATAACTAGTGAGTAGCTATGATCTCTCCCGCTCGATCCCTGATGCCAGTGCAACAGATCTCGAACCTTGTAGGATATTCACAACACCACACTCTTGCGCACGCAGCCGTGACCACGAACGGTAGTATGCAATCTACTAATTCCCAATGGAACAACAGATCACACTCAATTATAGTTGGTAAATTCGAACACAGGGTAATTCCAGAGGTTCTATGAAAGAAACAACTCCAAAATATTTTAACGTGGTCTAAAAACTAAAGCTAGAGCGCCCTCATCTATTTAAGGGCCTAAGAGGCGGCGGACTAAAGGTGAAACCGAGTTGGTCACACCCAACCTAGATACAAACCGACCACAAAGTGGTTCGGTCAAACTGGCTCTGCCGTGGCAGAGTTGTAGTCGCTTGCTCTGCCGCGGCAGCCTGCCGTGGCAGAGTAGGACTCGGTTTTCCTGCCGCGGCAGCCTGCCGTGGCAGAGAAACGATGCTTTTCTCTGCCACGGCAGAGAACGTCCTCCTCTTGTTGATCTTTGTCTTGAACAGCTCCTTGCGCTTCCTCCCTCTCCTCCCTCGTGCATTCTTCATTGATCAACACGTTTGGTTCCATTAGCTCCTCGCCCCGTGCTTCACCTTCTTCTTCTAAGTACCTGATCATGCAATAATTCAACGACTTAGGTAGTATAAAATTCTCATTAATTAAAACACCAGGTTCATTAAGAAACAAGTTCACTTGTTGTTCTAGTAGCTTGGCACGAGCTCTTGTGATTGGCCCAATCCTTATCTCATTGGATTGATCCTTCTTTGCAATTGGAACATCTTCATTAGCAATTGTGGTAGGTGTAATTGTAGGGATGTCCTCATCACTAAATCATGATAAATACTATAAAGCTCTCTAATTTTGTTGTTGTTTTCCATTAAGCCTAACTAGTGAAAATAAAAACAAGAAACAAAAAGATATAAATGCAGAATCTAAAGGAAATAACTTCGAGCACTCACACACCAGAAACAGTACTAAACGATAGCTTAGTAGCCAGAAGATGTGAGTACCTTTTACCTTACCTCCCCGGAAACGGCGCCAAAAAATAGCTTGATGTCTACGCATGCTTCTATTCTTGTAGACAGTGTTGGGCCTCCAAGTGCAGAGGTTTGTAGAACAGCAACAAGTTTTCCCTTAAGTGGATGGCCCAAGGTTTATCGAACTCAGGGAAGAAGTGGTCAAAGGTATCCCTCTCAAGCAACTCTGCAATCAAGATACAAGAAGTCTCTTGTATCCCCAACACAACCAATACATTTGTCAGGTGTATAGGTGCACTAGTTTGATGAAGAGATAGTGAAATACAAGTAATATGGATGATTATAAGTGGTAATTGCAATCTGAAATAAGAAAATAGGCAACTGGCACTGCGGCATCTTGTTAATAGGTTAGTTCCAGAAAATGTATAAAAATACCTCAAAGTATGAACACAACATAAGAAAGTAGATACTAAACAAGCATGGAACATCAAAAATTATAGATACTTTTACGATGTATCAGGGATCAAGTCCCCAACTTGGATCAAACCCGCGAAAAGGCCCTCTAAAGCGGTTGATGAAGACGCGCTCGAGATCTCCCCAACATCCGATCGAACCGGTTGTAGAGTTTCGAGCCAGAATCTGGTCGATGAGTCAAGCCACATCGGCAGGTACTGAATAGTCGTCTCTTCTATTCCTCTAGCCTGTTTGCAGGCAGCCCGAAAGTTGGCCAACCAGAGATCAGGCCAGGTGTTGTCGATAATTTGTCGACCCTGGACACCCTCGCGCAGTTCGGGTGCTAAACCTTGGTGATGCAGCCCGAGTAAGCAGGCAGGGCATCCAAGACAGTGGGCGCGCTCCTCATGCCACTATGTTCCCCTGATAAACAGGAGCGAGTGGTACACCCCGTCCGAATTTGGCCCTCCTCCGATTCCCCGACTGATCGGAGCCTCGGAACGGAATGGGTCGATGAACATCTGTATCTTCACCAGGTGGGGTTCCCGGGAGCTATTGGCTTCCGTAATATCCATCAGGGTGATGAATTTCCGAGTTCGTGAGGCGATGGATCAGGCTGACTAGGGAGCAGGCGCATCTCCAACTCAGTACTTTCCAGATTTCCCAGTTTGTCACCATTGGGCGCTGCTAGGATATTCCCCTTACTCTCCTCCCCTTTAGGGCGAAGGTTGGTGCTGGGCCCAGGGCGAGGATCGGGTGAACTATGGATTTCTCCATGGGCATAATGGCTCTTTGAGAACTGTCCTGAGTGTTTTAGACCTCCTTTTCCTGGCTGGGCACACGATTTTGCGTACATCGCGCTATCGGGCACCCATTCAGGTTTCTCCGGGGTTCGATCGGTGTTGACGCCGAGATCTCGCCTCGGGTCTTGCCGAGCGTCATATCTTTCGAATTGCTCGAAGGCTTTAGTGTTGAAAGGGAAATTGGCCATCCTGATTCGAGATCCGGAACGCGCAATCCCTACCTAGCGCGCCAACTATCGAGGTATTTTATGACGGTAGATTTATGTTCAGAGGGGTCACGCTCAGAGATTGAGATGGTAGCACACTGATGTGGCGCCCCATTGAGTGCGGGATGGAGTAGCTACCATACCACTACTCTTATCATTCGCTTTGTACATTGAATCGGTGGATCCAGCAATTTTAGTCCGTCCACAGAAGTTAAAGGTGGCTTTATTTGTTGATACCTCTACCTTCGCCCTTTGTTTCCGGAGTGTTCTCTTGACGATCACGAACAAGGACCCTTGTTAGTGGTGTCACGAGCGGCTACACGAAGCGAGAAGATTCAGATCGCCGACCTTCTTCCCGGAACCATGAGGCGGATCTCGAGGGCGAGATCCTTTGTTAGTGGTGTCGAATTGTGGCGCCCCGCCAAAAACACTACTAGAAAATCGCGGTGTTTTTGTGCATGGCATCATCATGACCGCATGCTCATGTCATCATGCCTCCTTGCAGTTGAGCATCGTCATGTCATCTTGCATGGCTTGTTTAAAAACTATTTTCTAAAAGCCTATATTTGTTTTCTAAATATCCCCTGTCTTTATTTCAAATCAAAACCTCGGTGTCCCCCGGATATTTTGTTTGTCTAAAAACAGATTCCAAACGTCTCTTAAAAATAATAGCCAAAATTTATATTATTTTTAGGAGGCAGCCAGCCAGGCCTAAAAGCCCTGCCGGCCACCTCCAAACCCTAGCTAATTCCTAGTCTGAACCACACCCACACATAGCTGCCGCCAGCCTTAGCTGACCCCAGCGCGCAGCACACACGCACACACACGCTGGCACACAGCCACCTCACCCCCTCCACTCCTAGCCTGCCACCTGTCCCCGTGGTCCCACCTCCTTTTCCCGCCCACCCGGTCGCCAACCTCCACTCCTGCCGCCACCTGGGCGCACGCCCCCACGCGACCCCACCACCTGCTGACACCTCGCCCCACCACACGCGCCCACCACCTCATCCCGTACCGCCCATGCTCCCACCGACCACCTCGGTTCCACCCCAACGCTAGGCCCACCACCACCGCATCTCTCTCCCTCCCTCTCTCTCTCTTCTTCCTCACCAACCCCCGCGAGAGTCTTCCCCACCGCCACCTCTCAGCCCTGACGCCCGCGTGATCCCCGGCCGCCGCCCGAGCTCCCCTGGCTCTCCTCGTCCCCGGCGTCGGCCTCCTCCTCCCCAGTCTCGCCCCGCCCTGGCGCTCGAGCTTGGCCGCCTCCATCCCCTCCCCGCCTCGACACGCTCTGGTCGACCGCCCCTCCTCCCGCGTTCGGCCACGACCCTCGGGCCCACCGCCGCGCCACCGGACGCCCTCGTCGCCGGTCGTCGTCCGCACCTCCGTGCTCCCCGCCGACCTCCGCCTCCCCTTCTTCTCCCGCCCGTCTCCGCCACCAGATGCGCCGCCACCGCCCCCGCGTGGCCTCCTCTGCCAGTCCGGCGACCCCCGCAGCCGCGGCCCTGGAGCCCCTCCTCCTGCGTTCGGCCGCAAGCCCCGCCACCGGCCTCGGCCTCCACCGCCTCTACGCGCCGCCCACCTCGCCGGCCCTCGGCCTCATCGTCCGCATCCCGCCGCTGCTTCCTCCACCCCGCCGTCCTGCGCGGAAGCCCGGACCCCTTCGTCCTCCGCCAGCGCCCGGTCCCGCGCTCGCTGGTCCGAGCGGCCCCGTGTCTCCTACCCCGCGCGCCTGCGGCCTCCTCCTCCCGCGAGGCCCATCTCAGCGAGTTCCGACTGCATCCATCGTGTGCGCACCCTATGTTTACACTAGCATTGCTGCTACTATGTCGTATCCTGGTGCTCTGTAGATTTCTGTCATGTATGTGCGTAGGAGACGCCCTTGCTGTAATCCAAGTTGCCCTTTGATGCTCATGACCACCACCAAAAGTAGGACGACAAGATCTTCGCGACCGAAGAATGAGATGCATCGAAGACAGGCGGCTCCAACCCGGGACATCGAGCTCTCCGTCACGGTACGGCAAGTTCGTCAACAGGGACCCGGCGACCCAAAGATCGACCACACGGAGCACCGAGAACTCCTTCACGGACCCGAAGACCGCACCCGGCGTTCTTCTTCCTCTCGGATCCGAAGACCGATCCCGCGAACCCCAACCCCAACCCCAACCCCAAGACCTTCGATCTCTAATGTGTGACCTCTTTTCCTTTTAAGAACCCTATTTTTTTATAATGATATATATATATATATTGTGCATATTAATGGTTCATGTCCGCATCGCATCATGTGGGTTGGGGCATTATGCCGATTCATCGCATAATTAATTATGGAGTCTATATGCGGGCTATTCTAGTCTTATTTCGGACTAAATTTAAATTGGTGTAGCGAACCGATGCCATGTTTTGCCTTGTTAATACAACATTTAAATTGCGGGGGCCTAAATAACTTGAATCGCATAATTAATTGTCGGGACCCCGGTTCCGCTTAATACTGCCTAATTGCACCGCATCCGCATCATATCATAAATCATGCCGGATCTTCTGCCGTAGTATTAAATATTGCATCCGGTGTTTCTTTTAGTGCTTTGCTTCTTCGCGGATTAGCCCGATGAGTGGATGCGAGTATCGACAAGTTCCCCGGATATGATCCTTCGGCAGTGTTTCCCAGGCGAGCATCTCTCCCCCTTCTACCTATTTTGCATTTATAGTCTTTACTTCCTCCTATTGATCTATTGCTATCCGTGTCGCGATGCGTTAGTGTTCCGTACCAAATATATTTCTTGCAGCCGTTATATTGCCTTGAACACCTCCTATTACCCGTTGCTTGATAGACAGCTGGCCCTGTGAGTCGTAGTTGCTTGCTCAGGTGTTGCCTCGCGTCATCGATGTTCCACAGTTGTTGTGCGGTTGGCAAATGTTTAATGGTGGTGTTGGTCATGATTCTAATTACAGTTTATTAATTAATGTTGATAGTAGATTAATGCAGAGGCACTGGTGGGTAATAGTCAATATTCGGTTCTTGACCGCTCACTAGTGTCCCCTAGGACCTGAGTTCTTGACACCTGTTCCGAGATTGAGCGCGCTAACCACAGGTGGGGTGTGTGGGCACCCCCATCGGCTTACTACCTGATTTCAAAGTACTGTACCGGGGGCCACAAGTAGTTTGGGGCTTTATTACTATTCTGTACTTATGCCATGTTTACCGTTTTATTTAATTTGTGCGTGGAGCACCTGTACTGTTTTGGATCGCGCCACGTTTTCGCGGTATCGACAAGCCCAGTCCCCTTTTTCGGGTTCCCAGTCGTTTACAGCCGTCGTCGCAAACCCTGGGTCCGTCTCGGAGCCGGCTGACTTCGTTGCGGGTAGCTTGGTGGGGTGGCCCCCATGTACTTACTTTGGGTCTGGGAAACGTCATGACTTAGGCTCCGCCGACATACCGATGGGTGTATGTTAATTGATCTGGCAAAAAGGGTCGAAGTGCGTGTGGATACTTTGGTGCACCCCTGCAGGGTTAAATCTTTTCGAAAAGCCGTGTCCGCGGTTATGGACGACTTGGAGCACAGTTTCTCGATCATAGACAACTATAACTAAAGTTTACTGTTATAATTTGACTTGTTTGTGAGAAGACTAGTAAGTGGGATTACTGCCTTGGAAAGATTAAATAAAATTGCCAACCGTGTGAGTTTTCCTCGGCTAGACTTCCTCGTTTGGTCTCGAGGGGGAATACCAGGATGGGTATGTTTGGTGTTAGTATCAGGATGGATCCGAATAGGTCTTTCTTATCCCTCTCTAACAGCCCCCAGTTTTACTGAGTCTCTACAGGTTGTTTAGTGCATGCTGCGCTGCCGCTTCAGTCCACCATACCTATGTAGGCGAGAGCCGCCGAATTCTAGCCTCGCCATGTGCTGGCCTCAGTACTGACGCTCCTCTTTTTCCTTTGCCCTTTGTCGGCACCCCTTTTGTTTTAGCAGGTTCGACGCCGTTAGCAGGGTTACCCTTCTGGCTTGGCCTGGGCAGGGTTATGGACGCCATTGATTATTCTTCAGGGCTCTTAGCCCCATTTGCATCTTGTCCGTAGTCGGACGCTCTATTGTTTTCAAGGTGATTTGGATCTTTGTATTATATATTTATATTCTTGACTCCGGGAGTCGCTGTTGTATATATATCTGTTCTGTGGGTCCCATCGAGGACTGTTGTGTAATGTTATTACTTCGTTTTCCACCCGCACGAAAGTGCCTGGTGGGCGTCCTTGAATCGTTTCTATGCGGGTTTGGCGGAAAGGGCTAAAACTTGCATAGGGCCGATTCGAGGGTGTTACAAGTGGTATCAGAGCTCAGCAGTTGCGATACCCGACAAGTCTAGCCTGTAGGATAACCTAGCTAATAGCCGAAGTAGATTGTCAAAACTATTTTTGGAAATCGGTTGGATAGATCTGATTAGGTCTGATTTTACTCCTTACCCCTCTTCTGTTCTCCTCTTACCTCTACGTGTTTTGAATTCGCCCTCTTCTTTTTCTTCGAGTCCAGGAATTCTCGTGGTTGGGTTTCCGTCGTACTTTCAGGATTTCGCGTCCTCCTTTGGCAACGGTGTTTCTATATCCGGTCTTCATGATATCTGAGTGATCCTTTATCTGAGGTACCATTCTTTGTTCCTTGTTTGTTACTTCCGGTGTTTTCCGACGTGACGACATCATCTATGCCAGATCCGATGCAGAGTCTGCATCACCCCCCTCTTGTTCTGAATCTCGCTTGCTGAGATCTTCAGTCTGTATTCCGAGAGTTGGTTGCATAATTCTCCTATTCATGTGCAAAGTAATGCTTTGAGTGCGGGATGGAGTAGCTACCATACCACTACTCTTATCATTCGCTTTGTACATTGAATCGGTGGATCCAGCAATTTTAGTCCATCCACGGAAGTTAAAGGTGGCTTTATTTGTTGATACCTCTACATTCGCCCTTTGTTTCCGGAGTGTTCTCTTGACGATCACGAACAAGGACCCTTGTTAGTGGTGTCGCGAGCGGCTACACGAAGCGAGAAGATTCAGATCGCCGACCTTCTTCCCGGTACCATGAGGCGGATCTCGAGGGCGAGATCCTTTGTTAGTGGTGTCGAATTGTGGCGCCCCGCCAAAAACACTACTAGAAAATCGCGGTGTTTTTGTGCATGGCATCATCATGACCGCATGCTCATGTCATCATGCCACCTTGCAGTTGAGCATCGTCATGTCATCTTGCATGGCTTGTTTAAAAACTATTTTCTAAAAGCCTATATTTGTTTTCTAAATATCCCCTGTCTTTATTTCAAATCAAAACCTCGGTCTCCCCCGGATATTTTGTTTGTCTAAAAATAGATTCCAAACGTCTCTTAAAAATAATAGCCAAAATTTATATTATTTTTAGGAGGCAGCCAGCTAGGCCTAAAAGCCCAGCCGGCCACCTCCAAACCCTAGCTAATTCCTAGTCTCAACCACACCCACACATAGCCGCCGCCAGCCTTAGCTGACCCCAGCGCTTAGCAAACACGCACACACACGCTGGCACACAGCCACCTCACCCCCTCCACTCCTAGCCTGCCACCTGTCCCCGTGGTCCCACCTCCTTTTCCCCGCCCACCCGGTCGCCAACCTCCACTCCCGCCGCCACCTGGGCGCACGCCCCCACGCGACCCCGCCACCTGCCGACACCCCGCCCCACCACACGCGCCCACCACCTCATCCCATACCACCCACGCTCCCACCGACCGCCTCGGTTCCACCCCAACGCCAGGCCTACCACCACCGCATCTCTCTCTCCCTCCCTCTCTCTCTCTTCTTCCTCACCAACCCCCGCGAGAGTCTTCCCCACCGCCACCTCTCTGCCCTGACGCCCGCGTGATCCCCGGCCGCCGCCCGAGCTCCCCTGGCTCTCCTTGTCCCCGGCGTTAGCCTCCTCCTCCCCAGTCTCGCCCCGCCCTGGCGCTCGAGCTTGGCCGCCTCCATCCCCTCCCCGCCTCGACACGCTCTGGTCGACCGCCCCTCCTCCCGCGTTCGGCCACGACCCTCGGGCCCACCGCCGCGCCACCGGACGCCCTCGTCGCCGGTCGTCGTCCGCACCTCCGTGCTCCCCGCCGACCGCCGCCTCCCCTTCTTCTCCTGCCCGTCTCCGCCACCAGATGCGCCGCCACCGCCCCCGCGTGGCCTCCTCTGCCAGTCCGGCGACCCCCGCAGCCGCGGCCCTGGAGCCCCTCCTCCTGCGTTCGGCCGCAAGCCCCGCCACCGGCCTCGGCCTCCACCGCCTCTACGCGCCGCCCACCTCGCCGGCCCTCGGCCTCATCGTCCGCATCCCGCCGCTGCTTCCTCCACCCCGCCGTCCTGCGCGGAAGCCCGGACCCCTTCGTCCTCCGCCAGCGCCCGGTCCCGCGCTCGCTGGTCCGAGCGGCCCCGCGTCTCCTACCCCGCACGCCTGCGGCCCCCTCGACCTCGTGGCCTCCTCCTCCCGCGAGGCCCATCTCAGCGAGTTCCGACTACAGCCATCGTGTGCGCGCCCTATGTTTACACTAGCATTGCTGCTACTATGTCGTATCCTGGTGCTCTGTAGATTTCTGTCATGTATGTGCGTAGGAGACGCCCTTGCTGTAATCCAAGTTGCCCTTTGATGCTCATGACCACCACCAAAAGTAGAACGACAAGATCTTCGCGACCGAAGAATGAGATGCATCGAAGACAGGCGGCTCCAACCCGGGACATCGAGTTCTCCGTCACGGTACGGCAAGTTCGTCAACAGGGACCCGGCGACCCAAAGATCGACGACACGGAGCACCGAGAACTCCTTCCCGGACCCGAAGACCGCACCTGGCGTTCTTCTTCCTCTCGGATCCGAAGACCGATCCCGCGAACCCCAACCCCAACCCCAAGACCTTCGATCTCTAATGTGTGACCTCTTTTCCTTTTAAGAACCCTATTTTTTATAATGATATATATATATTGTGCATATTAATGGTTCATGTCCGCATCGCATCATGTGGGTTGGGGCATTATGCCGATTCATCGCATAATTAAATATGGAGTCTATATGCGGGCTATTCTAGTCTTATTTCGGACTAAATTTAAATTGGTGTAGCGAACCGATGCTATGTTTTGCCTTGTTAATACTACATTTAAATTGCGGGGGCCTAAATAACTTGAATCGCATAATTAATTGTCGGGACCCCGGTTCCGCTTAATACTGCCTAATTGCACCGCATCCGCATCATATCATAAATCATGCCGGATCTTCTGCCGTAGTATTAAATATTGCATCCGGTGTTTCTTTTAGTGCTTTGCTTCTTCGTGGATTAGCCCGATGAGTGGATGCGAGTATCGACAAGTTCCCCGGATATGATCCTTCGGTAGTGTTTCCCAGGCGAGCATCTCTTCTCCTTCTACCTATTTTGCATTTATAGTCTTTACTTCCTCCTATTGATCTATTGCTATCCGTGTCGCGATGCTTTAGTGTTCCGTACCAAATATATTCCTTGCAGGCGTTATATTGCCTTGAACACCTCCTATTACCCGTTGCTTGATAGACAGCTGGCCCTGCGAGTCGTAGTTGCTTGCTCAGGTGTTGCCTCGCGTCATCGATGTTCCACAGTTGTTGTGCGGTTGGCAAATGTTTAATGGTGGTGTTGGTCATGATTCTAATTACAGTTTATTAATTAATGTTGATAGTAGATTAATGCAGAGGCACCGGTGGGTAATAGTCAATATTCGGTTCTTGACCGCTCACTAGTGTCCCCTAGGACCCGAGTTCTTGACACCTGTTCCGAGATTGAGCACGCTAACCACAGGTGGGGTGTGTGGGCACCCCCATCGGCTTACTACCTGATTTCAAAGTACTGTACCGGGGGCCACAAGTAGTTTGGGGCTTTATTACTATTCTATAATTATGCCATGTTTACCGTTTTATTTAATTTGTGCGTGGAACACCTGTACTGTTTTGGATCGCGCCACGTTTTCGCGGTATCGACAAGCCCAGTCCCCTTTTTTGGGTTCCCAGTCGTTTACAGCCGTCGTCGCAAACCCTGGGTCCGTCTCGGAGCCGGCCGACTTCGTTGCGGGTAGCTTGGTGGGGTGGCCCCCATGTACTTACTTTGGGTCTAGGAAACGTCATGACTTAGGCTCCGCCGACATACCGATGGGTGTATGTTAATTGATCTGGCAAAAAGGGTCGAAGTGTGTGTGGATACTTTGGTGCACCCCTGCAGGGTTAAATCTTTTCGAAAAGCCGTGTCCGCGGTTATGGACGACTTGGAGCACATTTTCTCGATCATAGACAACTATAACTAAAGTTTACTGTTATAATTTGACTTGTTTGTGAGAAGACTAGTAAGTGGGATTACTGCCTTGGAAAGATTAAATAAAATTGCCAACCGTGTGAGTTTTCCTCGGCTAGACTTCCTCGTTTGGTCTCGAGGGGGAATACCAGGATGGGTATGTTTGGTGTTAGTATCAGGATGGATCCGAATAGGTCTTTCTTATCCCTCTCTAATAGCCGCCAGTTTTACTGATTCTCTATAGGTTGTTTAGTGCATGATGCACTGCCGCTTCAGTCCACCATACCTATGTAGGCGAGAGCCGCCGAATTCTAGCCTCGCCATGTGCTGACATCAGTACTGACGCTCCTCTTTTTCATTTGCCCTTTGTCGGCACCCCTTTATTTTTAGCAGCTTCGACGCCGTTAGCAGGGTTACCCTTCTGGCTTGGCCTGGGCAGGGTTATGGACGCCATTGATTATTCTTCAGGGCTCTTAGCCCCATTTGCATCTTGTCCGTAGTCGGACGCTCTATCTTTTTCAAGGTGATTTGGATCTTTGTATTATATATTTGTATTCTTGACTCCGGGAGTCGCTGTTGTATATATATATATCTGTTCTGTGGGTCCCATCGAGGACTGTTGTGTAATGTTATTACTTTGTTTTCCACCCGCACGAAAGTGCATGGTGGGCGTCCTTGAATCGTTTCTATGCGGGCTTGGCGGAAAGGGCTAAAACTTGCATAGGGTCGATTCGAGGGTGTTACAACTGAGACACGATTTATATAGAATCAGGCCCAGACAAATAGTGTCCGGTAAAAACCCTACTTCCTATTTGTGGTGGATGAAATTATCATAGTGTGCTCTGATGAGATTGAGATATGGCTCGATATCACCTATGGTGGTTGGAGGTAGAAGACAACCAAAGAGATTCTCAGACAGAAGATGCCCCGTTTTGGCGTCCCTACCCCTCCTTATATACTCGGTCGGGGTTAGGGTTACAGAAAGCTAAGACGAGTTACAAGTGGTGGCACCTATATAGAGATTCTAATAGAACCTTCATAGAGTAATTGTGATATCTCGGAGAATACGTTCGTCTTGACTTGGTTGCCAAGATACCTCGCTCGGTCCTTCTTCTAGGACATGATCCTTAGTAGGCCGCGATGGATCCGGGTGGGCTTCACTCCATGACGAGGGTCCAGCTGATACCCTAGGTTATTCTTGGCACAAAAACCACACAAAAAGGATAAGGAGAGGTTATTATAGAGGCAATAACTTCCAAGACTCAACAAAACAAAAATAAACTGAAAGTAAAAAATAAAATGGGTTGTCTCCCAAAAGCTCTTTCTTTATAGCCATTAAGATAGGCATGATAATTTCGATGATGCTCACATAAGAAAGATGGAACAAATTTAAGTCTAACCCACTTCCTATGAAAAATAATCTTGTAAAGAACAAGTCATGAAAGCACAAAGCAAAAAGCATAGGAAAGCAAAACAAGTGCAACTTCAAAATTTTCAACATAAAGAGGGGAAACTTAATATTGTTGAGACGCATAAAACCATGTTTCCCTCTCTCATAATAACTTTTAGTAGCATCAGGAATGAAATTAACAATATAACTATCACATAAAACATTCTTATCATGAGCCACATGCATAAAAGAATTAATACTCCCCACATAAACATAGTCATTCTTATTAATTGTAGTGGGATCAAATTCAACAAAATAGTTATCATTATTATTCTCATCACCATAATCATCAAATAAAGGAGTCATATTGTAATCATAATTAATTTTCTCCTCAATAGTAGGTGGACTAAAAATATCATATTCATCATTGTAATCATCATATATTCGAGGTATAGTATCATCAAAGTAAATTCTCTCCTCCGTGCTTGGGGGACTAAAAATATCATGCTCATCAAAACCAGCTTCTCCAAGCTTAGACTTTTCCATAGCATTAGCAATAATGGTGTTCAAAGAATTCATACTAATAACATTGCTATTAGCACGCAAATAAAGTTCCATAGGTTTTTTAATTTTATCTTCAAATACTTCATGTCCTAAATCAAGATAAATACTATAAAGCTCTCTATTTTTTTCCATTAAGCCTAACTAGTGAAAATAAAAACAAGAAACAAAAAGATATAATTGCAGAATCTAAAGGAAATAACTTCGAGCACTCACACACCAGAAACAGTACTAAAAGATAGCTTAGTAGCCAGAAGATGTCAGTACCTTTTACCTTATCTCCCCGGCAACGGTGCCAAAAAATAGCTTAATGTCTACGCACGCTTCTATTCTTGTAGACAGTGTTGGGCCTCCAAGTGCAGAGGTTTGTAGAACAACAACAAGTTTTTCCTTAAGTGGATCACCCAAGGTTTATCAAACTCAAGGAGGAAGTGGTCAAAGGTATCCCTCTCAAGCAACTCTGCAATCAAGATACAAGAAGTCTCTTGTGTCCACAACACACCCAATACATTTGTCAGGTGTATAGGTGCACTAGTTTGATGAAGAGATAGTGAAATACAAGTAATATGGATGATTATAAGTGGTAATTGCAATCTGAAATAAGAATGGCAGCAAGCAAACATGTAACAAAACTGATTGTAAACGGTGTTTCAATGCTTAGAAACAAGGCCTAGGTATCATACTTTCACTAGTGGACACTCTCATATAAATATCTTCTCTTCATGACGCTACCCTGAACTACTCTCCGGTTGGACGAGGTAGGGCTATCACAGCACACCTTAAAGTTCGCATTCCCCATCTAGATAACCCATCACTGTCACCTTGAGCGCTAGATAGTTCCAACAAACACCACAATCTTATAGAGACATCCAACTCAAATTATAATCATGATAAGTATTTATGTAACCTTAGCCAAAGTGCCACAAGGTGTGCACACTGTCAACTTCACACACGTGGGGATAAGCAGAGATTAATTAAAGCACTTGAGTAGCAGAATAGATCTAGATTACAAAGCTCATGATCTCAATAAGATCACACATAGAGAGAGAGAGAGAGAGAGAGATGAACACATAGCTACTTGTAGAGCCCTTAGCATCGAGAGAGAACTACTCCCTCCTCATCATGGAAGTAAGCAACGACGATGGAGATGGCGGTGGAGTCGATGGAGATGGCTGCGTGGGCACTTCCCCGTCCCGGCAGGGTGCCGGCACAGAGACTTCTATCCCCCGAATCTCCACTTCGGTGGCGGCGGCGCTGCGGAACTTTTCGTGGAATTCTGATTTTGTACTTAGGCTTTTCGTCCCGGGAGGAATATATAGGTGAAGAGGCAAGGTCGGTGGGTGCCCGAGGCGGCCACACCACCCCCTGGCGCGGCCTGGCCTGGCCCGCGCCACTAGGTGGTGTGGGCCCCTCGTGGCCCCTCTCCGTCTTGTCTTCTGACTTCGTGAGTCTTTTCATAAAATAGGAACTTTGGATTTTGTCCCGTCTAATTTCGAGAATATTTCTTTACGAGCTTTTCTGAAACCAAAAACAACAGAAAACTAGCAACTGGCACTGCGGCATCTTGTTAATAGGTTAGTTCCAGAAAATGTATAAAAATACCTCAAAGTATGAACAAAATATAAGAAAGTAGATACTAAACAAGCACGGAACATCAAAAATTATAGATACGTTTACGACGTATCAGGGATCAAGTCCCCAACTTGGATCTAACCCGCGAAAAGGCCCTCTGAAGCGGTTGATGAAGACGCGCTCGAGATCTCCCCAACATCCGATCGAACCGGTTGTAGAGTTTCGAGCCAAAATCTGGTCGATGAGTCAAGCCACGTCAGCAGGTACTGAATAGTCGTTTCTTCTATTCCTCTAGCCTGTTTGCAGGCAGCCCGAAAGTTGGCCAACCAGAGATCAGGCCAGGTTTTGTCGATAATTTGTCGACCCCGGACACCCTCTCGCGGTTCGGGTGCTGAACCTTGGTGATGCAGCCCGAGTACGCAGGCAGGGCATCCAGGACAGTGGGCGCGCTCCTCACGCCACTGTGTTCCCCTGATAAACAAGAGCGAGTGGTACACCCCGTCCGAATTTGGCCCTCCTCCGATGGCCCGACTGATCGGAGCCTCGGGGCGGAATGGGTCGATGAACATCTGTATCTTCACTAGGTGGGGTTCCCGGGAGCTATTGGCTTCCGTAATATCCATCAGGGTGATGAATTTTCGAGTTCGTGAGACGATGGCTCAGGTTGACTAGAGAGCAGGCGCATCTCCAACTCAATACTTTCCAGAGTTACCAGTTTGTCACCATTGGGCGCTGCTAGGAAATTCCCCTTACTCTCCTCCCCTTTAGGGCGAAGGTTGGTGCTGGGCCCAGGGCGAGGATCGGGTGAACTAGGCATTTCTCCATAGGCATAATGGCTCTTTGAGAACTTTCCTGAGTGTTTCAGACCTCCTTTTCCTGGCTAGGCACATGATTCTACGTAGATCGCGCTATCGAGCACCCATTCAGGTTTCTCCGGGGTTCGATCGGTGTTGAGGCCGAGATCTCTCCTCGGGTCTTGCCGAGCATCATATCTTTCGAATTGCTCGGAGGCTTTAGTGTTGAAATGGAAATCGGCCATCCTGATTCGAGATCCGAAACGCGCAATCCCTACCTAGCGTGCAAACTATCGCGGTATTTTACGACGGTAGATTTATGTTCAGAGGGGTCACGCTCGGAGATTGAGATGGTAGCACACTGAGACACGATTTATATAGATTCAGGCCCAAACAAATAGTGTCCGGTAAAAACCCTACTTCCTATTTGTGGTGGATGAAATTATCATAGTGTGCTCTGATGAGATTGAGATATGGCTCGATATCACCTATGGTGGTTGGAGGTAGAAGACGACCAAAGAGATTCTCAGATAAAAGATGCCCCGTTTTGGCGTCCCTACCCCTCCTTATATACTCGGTCGGGGTTAGGGTTACAGAAAGCTAAGACGAGTTACAAGTGGCGACGCCTATATAGAGATTCTAACATAACCTTCGTAGAGTAACTGTGATATCTCGAAGAATACGTTCGTCTTGACTTGGTCGCCAAGATACCTCGCTCGGTCCTTCTTCTAGGACATGATCCTTAGTAGGCCGCGATGGATCCGGGTGGGCTTCACTCCATGACGAGCTAGCTAGATTTGGCATGACCTCAGAATAATGTAGTTATGAGCTAGCTAGATTTGGCATGGTTCGACATCAGATGATTTGCTGGATCGTATCCGTCTAGATTTTAGTGTTTACTTTTTAAATAAAACAATTCCTAATCCAAAAAAAGCCATTATGGATAATCTAGATTTATATTTTGCTTCAGCTTATTTATCTATTTATTATGCAGATTTTTCTTTTTTGAGAACTGATCGAAAGCTCCAGATGCAAAGGTTTCGCCTCTGTTTTGGGCTAGATACCATGTGAATGTGATTAGAAAAAGATATAAGACGCCTTGAACTTCCAGTTTGTGGAGGCCCATCAGAGCCGGAGGCCCAGAACGCTAACCGTGCCCTAAACGACTAAAATCCTCCTCCGCCGCTGAAGATGAGCAAGAAGAAGAAAAACAAGCAACCGATTCACCAATGGCGGGCGGCGGGCTGTTCGGCGGCGCGGGAGCGTTCTGGGCGACCCGAGCACTGGAGGTGGTGAAGAGGAACGACTCCCCTGGGCTGCTGTGGAAGCGGATCAAGCTCACCACCACTCGCAAGAACAACGCCAAGAAACGCCTCAAGCGCCTCTGGCAGGTAACGCCAGCCAGGACCCATCTGCCCTCCTCCTTTCCTTTCCTATTGCTACATTCTGTGATGATCTCTTTGTTTCCTGATTCGTGTGCGGTTCTTGTTGTTGGCCCGAATCACCTAGATCGACAAGTCCTTGATTCTCTTGAATCTTCACCCAGTCTATACTCACGTGCCATGCACGTCTAGAATCCAAACGAATGTAAATTGTCAAACCTTGGATTGTTTTTTGTCCTCTCTTTTTATTTGTTACGTACTGTCCTCAAAGAAATCGTCTAGTGCATGCCAATTCTTCATCTGTGGGATTCTGATGACCACGGACAGCAGTTTGACACTATACTTCACAAGCGATTCAAGAGTGTTGAGCTTCTATTCAAAATTGAGAGGCCGAGGCGAGCGCATGGTGATCAAAAGTTGTTCCAAGAAAGCGACGCAATATCTTGAATCAAACTGCATTAACAAATCACATGCTTGCACATCTACTTCCACTCAAAGCATTGTATTATAATGATGGACTTCCTTGTTCCACATTGGTCAGATGTAGGGCCCTAGTCAGACTCACATATATCTTCTTTCACTTTGATAAAGATACTAAATCAACCATTGAAACATTTGTAATATCTCTGAAAGGACTCCATGTTCCCATCTGAATTAATTTGCTGGATTTGCTTCACCATACTTTCTTAATTTCATTTTCATATTAATCAGGATCTAAACATAAACCAGAACCATTCCAAAATGTTCGCGTCATGTCTGTATAAATTCTTAACAATACAGTAATCCCATAAAATTCAGTAGATTTTGTGTTTACCTCAAAGAACTGTAACATATGCTGGTTCGGCAATAATATGAACAGCTGGGGTGCAAGAATAACAGATAATATCAACAAAAAAAATCCAGTGCCAATTTTTCGTAAATTAAAGTGTTGATATGGTGAGACCCGTGGAGCACTCGGATGCAGAAAATGAAGCAAAATCAAGACAGGGAATGGCTCAGTTCACTTGGACCTACTTCTCTATATGACACTGACACAGGACGTTCCCAAACCGTAGCCAAGCCATGTATGTGGGCCAAGCCATGAGAGAGATGTACAAATGAGTGTGGATGGGTTTGTAATTTTACACTGCTTAGTCTATTGGCAAAGGTATACCCACTGGTCCAGGAGCATGCATCCAACTAAAGCACAAGTTATAAGAATGAATTATTTTGGGAAATCAGCCATACAGGGCATACTAGATCTCGATTTTAATTTATTTTTTGCATGACATACATGATATTTTGCATTTCTTGATAACCATGATTCACGTAAATAAGATTGCAAATTAGGTGCTGAGTTTTTCTTTGTATTTTCAGAGGATTACTCCCTCCGTTCTGAAATACTCTACATTCTAGCCTCAAAATTTGTTCTGAAATACTCTACATTCTAGCTTTTAGTCAACAAGAACACAAAAAACGAAGTGGTTTTGCTCTCTCTATTGGATGTCATCATTTTCAATGCAGTTTGGATTGGTTGTTCACATATTTAACTAGTACTAATAAATGCAATACTAATTTGTCTGATTTTTTCTAGAATGTAGATTAAATCAGAACGGAGGGAGTATGTCTCAAATGGTACGAATCAAATACAAAAGTGAAATATAAGATATTTAAAAAACTATACATCATATTTCTTTAGGTTTGCGAGCACAAACAGATTATTTTACAACTATTTCCTTATGTAACACGGGTGGTGAAAAGACTTCAGACGTTGTGTGTACATGAACACTCGTTTGTTGTGCGAATCAGGTTAGTCGATCGAGACTCAGAACGGTGTTATTGGGCGAGATAAAATGAAATGTCAGTGCAACGACATGCCAATGATTCAAAAGAAAAGTGAAGACCGACGGGACAATGTCTCACAATAAAAAAAGTATGTTTTCTGCAGTACCTAATATTATATATTTTACAAAGACAAATTTATTATTTGTTGGCCCGTTGCAGCGCACAGGTATTGTGCTAGTGGTAACTAGAACGAGTCACGTGCATGGGGATGCAAACCCAGGGCTTCTGTTTGTAATAACTGCTTCAAGTGTAGAATTAGTAGGATTTAGGATGATATCCCCATTCTAGATTTACTGGTAGGAGAAAGTTAAGGGCTTCAGGGTTACACGATTGGGTTTGGGATACTCCGCCATAGATCTGCTGCTTGAGGAAAGGTATGTATTTCAGGATTAGGCTAAGTACAATGCATAAGCACTTAATCAGACGCTTAAGGAAAACAATTAATGGGATAAGACGTAGAAGCCTCTCTCTCCATCGCTGATCGCAATCTGCAGGCGCCAACCACTGACTCCCTTCCTATTTTCGTGTCTCTTCCTGCCAAAAAATCGCTTAGCGGCCGGCGACTGGCTAGGTGCCGGCGCAAGGTAAATCCCGGCTCCGGGCGGGATTTGCGCTTAAGTGCCAGGAAAACAAACCTAGTGCCTGGCACTAGCGCGGGCATTGTAGATGCCCTTAGAAGTACTAGGATTTAGGATATGATCCAACAGTGTTCTTATTCGGTTTTTTAAGACTGTCGTTTGAAAATACTTGTCCACATAACTATGTGGCATCCCAAATTTATCGTGCTTCAATAGAAAAAGCAAGCAATTTTGCTCTAGTTGGGCCCTTTGATCAAGCTGTAGGCAGGAGGAAGTTAAGTAAATTATTATGTTTTAATATGAAAGGTTAAGTAATTTGTTCTACTTGGTTTCGTAGAGGAAGAGGAATCAAGGGAAATCTGGTTGAAATATTAATGTCTTGCCACATTCCACTCACATGTGGCAGAGGACTTGATGCTATCGTGGTCTCACCATCTTTCACTTGCATTGTTGATGACATAGATATGCTTGATCTGTATTTGCTAGCTCATCTGTGGCAGACCAAACATGGAAGCGAAAAGTATAGGACTGATCTCTGGTTTTCAGCTGACTTGAGTTGGCCAAAACTGGATCACCCTTGCACCTGTCTTGTTAGTGTATATTTGCTGTTTAATTATTTTGTAGATAATTTTGAGTTTTCTCGTTTCTTGTTTTCTCTCTTCTCTTTTTTGTTTCCTTATGTTTCAGTTGGGTTTCATATCTAGCCTACCCCAACCTGCTTGGGAAAAAGGCTTTGATGTTTTGTTGTAGATAATGCTGAGATGCTGCATGTTATTCCTAAATACTATTACCTTTAAATCCAAAAACTCATGGTGCTAGATTGGAGGCTTTCTCATGTAAGGCGTGCTTATCACGCATATTCCAAATCATCTGGATGCTGCATGTTATTCCTAAATACTATTACCTTTAAATCCAAAAACTCATGGTGCTAGATTGGAGGCTTTCTCATGTAAGGCGTGCTTATCACGCATATTCCAAATCATCTGTCTTTAGGTCTCTAGGAGAGATTTCGTCCAGTGAAAAGGATGTGTATTCGAAGTTCTATAATGTTGTTCAACTTCAGTCTTAAAAGACGAATGTTTTTCATGCGACTCCTGTTCTGTTGTGTCCCTGTTTCTATGGCTGCTTTGTTTCCTCTTTTCTTCTCCTGGCTTCTAATAGTCTTGCAACTTGATCTGGTGTTGGCTTCATGTGAGGGCGCAATGATGCTTTTATCTGGGGACTTGGTGCATGTGTTGCTTCAGATCAAATCAAGGTGGTGGTGGCTGCTGCTTCAAGGTGTTGACTCTGGGTTGGGTGCATGCTACTTCCACCCCCCCCCCCCCCCCCACCCACCCACCCCCAATATTAATTTCCTTATAATCTTAATCTTGAATTTTTGTAGAAGACAAACCTAACTTAATCTCATATTCATCATGCACTCCAAATATTGTTCAAGTTCTGAAGTGAACAGGTTTATAGTCCGTCTACATTTATATGAGATGAGTCTTGAGTGCAACCATGATCTCCCGTCATCCGTACAAGCTAGGGTCTAATAGTCGAACTTGTACATTCATGGTATTACTGCTGAGCACAGGGTCTCTGAAAAACCTGCACCTGTTTTATAACACAATTCTATGATGAGAGTGGAGGACATAATCTAAAGTGTCTAAATTTGTTCGTGTGCATCCTCTTCTGTGCCATCTATGCCGAAAAAAGGAATTTTTGCATCTGTGTAGTACAAAATTAGCATGTGATGAAACCATAAAAAGTAAGATTATTCTGCATAATGCTAAGATGTGTGTAGATAAGCAGATTATTTCCCTTGTGTGAAACTTGGGCCTTGATCAATCCAACTGGTGTTCTGTGGGCTGGAGCCACATAAAGCGTAAAGTGATAGACTGGCTCTAGGCAGGCGTTTGGCATGCAAACACATAGTATTAGGTTGAGGCTATCATCAAACATCAAATTATGAAGTTTGAGAGGGTTGTTGCCAAATAATTCTAGCCATCATCATAACTAATGCTTCGTAGGATTCGTTCGTTCTTGACCCTTTAGAGTTAAGACCACCAAGCTGTCACGTGTATGGTGTCACACGACATAGTATTATCACTTAAGGAGTATATTCACATTACCGGTTTCCCTGCACTATGTTTTCCTCTTTTTTTGCGAAGTTTGCCCCTGCAAAATTCTAACCAAGCTTTGATATTGTGCTATGACTCTGGACATTTGGACATCTGCTGCAGAACTCCAAAATTATCCTAACAGTGATATTATGATTTATGTTCACGTTGCTGATGGACATGATTTATTTCGAACCAAGCTGTACAATTTATCCCTTTGATTTTGAACTGCGGGAATGATGGCAATCATGCACATGTGCATTTGTTGAGAACTTGTGATTGTGCACTGTGAATCTTTGCGGGTTGGTATGTAACCAGAGAGTAAAGGAAATAACTATTTGTGCTATCTCATGCTCGCATGTGTAATTCTCACTTATTAGAGTTCCATTGTTCATGCAGTTTCCTTGCCATTAGCTTTCCTCATCATTATCTGGAACAAATACCAAGCCAGTAACACTTTGCAATGTTTGCTTTCAGAACGAAGCAGTTATAAGAGCTTGTGGTCAAGTAGAATCATCATCGACTTCAAGCACTGCTGCTGCAGCTGGGAAACAACAGTAGCTTGCAAAATTCAATTCGTGACATGTGAAAAATGGCGTGAAATGCTGAAGCCTAAAACCATATCCTTCTATAGTTTCGTAATGTTTTCAGTCTGTCGTCCCTCAAACTGGAACAGTACATGGCTTCATCGAGAGGAGATCATGTGCTTCTATGCTCCATCCTGCTGACATCAAGGAAGTTCGCTATTTCTCATTTCTATGATTTACGTCACCTGACTGGAACTTACTTGGCCATTTGCAACGGATTATTTCTGGTTTCGTGGAAAAGAAAGATACTCTACTTATTTCTGTGAGAATGCCCTCTTTTGTTTTCGTTGACCTTGCCCAGGTCAGTGAGTTTACTATTCTGCTGATGTGCTGTTTTATGGATTACTACTAAATGCAATGTACCCCATCTATCGTGGACTTGAGCTGGTCACCATTTCTAATCTTGCAAGTTTGGTTAAGACAACATGGGGGAAAATCAATATGTTCCCATCAAGTTCGGATCATGTCCCTTGTGATGTGCTAGATGCGTATACCCTGCATTCGTTCTGCATTCAACAGCGGCGTGGCAAACGCTATTGGGAGTGCCGGAACCATGTGCTGCCGTAGGCTGAATCTACACAAATCCATGTCACTTATTTTGAGGCGGAGGAGTAATATTTTACCTAAACAGAGAAATAAATAATTCACACAAGAATTCAAGCCTATGCCACGATGTAGTTTACCAATTTTGAACATCAATTTCAACCGTTGGTATCCTAAATCTAACGACTGAGATCAACAGGATTCACATTGAAGGGTAACCGCAGTTGCATCCACGTTGTTCTACAACATCCCGATGACTTTTTCTTGAAACTAGTAAGTTCACGTGCACGCACGTCTCAATTAGTGCAAATATATGCACTAAATAAACCTTTTTTTTAATATTCTGAAGTTATATGCACTACAATAGTGTCTATATAATTTTTGAAAATATCTTCTTTTATTAAAACCAAATAGCAACATAAACATTCTAATCCATTACAAATAGAAATCTCACATAATGGAATGGGTTTATATGGGGTATACAAATTTCTTATTGATAGCCGTCATCTAACCAGAAGCACGACAATTTTGTGGTACACAAATAGGAAACAGTTGTAATGAAATCACATATAGTTAGTACCGATGTATTACAGTGAACTACCCTCGAATTTACAAAATAAATCAGCGAGCATCATCTAGCAATACCACTCATACATGTTAAGACCTCAAATTCATATGAAAGAAACATGTTTACAAATCCCCTTATTCCAATGTCATCAATAACCATACCACATCATCCTCATATACTGTAATCTTTCTGTCATCTCAAGGACCCTTTTATCCAAATAAGAGATCTCCTGGCCTTGCAATCTGCACATGAAAGAACACGAATCAATCTTAAGTTTGATACTCTTTATCCCTTAGAAAAGGAGTGTATAAGTACCAAATACTGGTTTAAGAGTTGAGGTAGGGCCTAGAGCATGAACAGAATAATTGCAAAGGAATGAGAGCATACTTAGAAAAGTAATTAGAATTCACCGGTTGATGGAACAACTGACAGACCCGAAATTGCAATTAGATCAAAATCCCATAAAAACAGGGGGCTTAATACTGGGTTTACGTAACTACCACATGTTTTTGCTACTACTGGGGCATGAAGAGAAGAAAGGTGAGAAGAAACAGAGCTGAGTTATTCCGCAGGAATGGAGGCTTGTTGTTGCAGCCTTGCAGCCGAGATTTTTGGCAATTGCATCTCAAGATAAGGACTCGTCGGCAAAGATATTTAGTGCGGAAGACATCAAGACTTCTACCAACAATTATAGTGAGACTCGAATCCTTGGCCGAGGTGCATATGAGACAATGTATAAGGGTGTTCTTCAAGATGAGATTGTGATAGCCGTAAAGAAGTCAAAGGTGTTCGATGAGAGCCAGGTGGAGCAGTTTGTCAATGATATTACAATCTTATCACAGAACGGTCACCCAAATGTTGCAAGCTTTTGGGATTATGTCTAGAGACACAAATTCCATTGTTGGTGTAGGAGTTCATACCACAATGTAAAGCTAGTGGGTACCAATTTCATGTCTGGTAGGCTTAATATTAATACAAGCAACATTTTTTGGAGATAACTCTAACCATGAGCTCATTATCGACTCACCTTAAGCTAGGAAAAAATACAACATGTGATATTACATTAGAAGGTTGGAGGAGTCTTCAACGCCTTCAACATGTTGAGGCCTTGCACATCCTACAAAAATGGGATATGCAAAAACTAAAATATATTGCTTTTTCAGAAAATTTAGTCAGGGTCTGAAACTTGAAACTTGGTTCCTGAAAGTAAAACAAAATATACTGACCATCTTACATAATCACGTTGGCTCCTAAAAGTAAAACAAAGTTGAACACATGTAAGTTTGATATCGTATAGTTTCAGGATTTCTAGGAAAGATAAATCAAATCATTTTCTTTTAAGTGATTGTTGTCTTAAGGGTAATAATCCAGCTGCACATTCCATTCAATGATTAAATTAGCGTAAAATATAATAAAAAGGATACATGCATTTCTGTAATCTCTGTATTAATGATAAAGAACAAGACCGGACATGAGATATGTACCACTTGTCCGTAGTCAGTGGTAAAGTGAACTCACTTGATTGTTTCAGTGTAATAGATGGCTCTGAATATATGTCACTGAAATTTTCTTCTGAAACTACTAACAGTTCAACATCACTGGATGATGCTCCCGACCTGTAATAAATCAAAGGGAATTTTGTCTAGTTTCCACACACAGAAAATTTCTAAACCTATACTGGCAACAGAATCAAAAGCACTAAGGAATATCATCAGATTTGCAAAATTTTCCGATAAGAGATAAAGAAACTGGGAAGCAAATATCCAATGAACCACAAGAATGAAAGGTACTGGCTTGAGGCATTTATCTGTCTGATCATTTTTCGAGACAAATGCTTTTCTCGACAGTGTGTTGCATGTGCAGGAAAGGTTGCTAGTTCAATATGGGTATTATCTAGGACAATTTATAATTCATTCCTAGATTTTTTTAGTTGGAGTTGTCCAGAAAGTTCACTGCATGTATTGTAGAAACAGGAATGCTCGCAAGAAGAAATGACAGTGAAATTGTTCCACAACGAAGATGGCATTACCTTTTTTTCTTCTTGGCCCCGACTCAAACAGAATGCAGACATCTTTCCTCCGTAAATTTATGAAACGTAACTGAAAAATGTTCAATTAGTTGCAGGCCCAGGAAGACATTAAAATATTGCCGAAACCACATCATATTAGTTTTTGAGTTTCTACCAATTATGCAAGTATTGGTCAATACTTAATCCCAAAATCCGAATATGAAGTCAAATAATACAAAATCAAGTTGATCATATGACCTTCAGCCTGAACATTATGTCCGACAGACTGCTGCTAGTACTCCCTCCGTTCAGAAATATAAGACGTTTTAACATTGTGAATCGAATGTATCTAGACGTCTTTTCGTGCATAGATTCATAGAGGTTTGGAGTGAACCTATACACTAAAAGGCGTCTAGATACATTCATTTCACAAAGCTAAAATGTCTTATATTTCTGAACGGAGGGTGTACGTACTACGTTGTCATGTTATTTGCTTTCATAGAGAGTCATATGGACATCAAATTCAGGTGAGGAAATCTACCAATTTATTCTATTTTTCCATCAGTCCAGAGAAAAGATGCTGAATCAGAGAGGATCATACATACACTTAAATACCTACAAATACCGTGGCGTCCACCGGTAGTGAACCGTCGTTCATCCAAGGCACCTCGATGTTGTGCAAGCCATCGATCCATACTGGTCCCAGTACTGACGCTCATCTTTTTCCTTTGCCCTTTGTCGGCACCCCTTTTGTTTAGCAGATTTAAGATCGACGTCGTTAGCAGGGTTACCCTTCCGGCTTGGCCTGGGCAGGGTTATGGACGCCATTAGTTATTTTTCAGGGCTCTTAGCCCCATTTGCATCTTGTCCGTAGTCGGACGCTCTATCATTTTCAAGATGATTTGGATCTTTGTATTGTATATCTGTATTCTTGAATCAGAGAGTCGCTGTTGTATATATATATATCTGTTCTGTGGGTCCCATCGAGGACTGTTGTGTAATTTTATTACTTCGTTTTCCACCCGCACAAAAGTGCCTGGTGGGCGTCCTTAAATCGTTTCTATGCGGGTTTGGCAGAAAGCGCTGAAACTTGCATATGGCGATTTGAGGGTGTTACAGAGTGGTATCAGAGCCCAACAGTTGCGATACCCCACAAGTCCAGCCTGTAGGATAACCTAGCTAACGGCCGAAGTAGAGTGTCAAAACTATTTTGCAAAATCGGTTGGATAGATCTGATTAGGTCTGTTTTACTCCTTACCCCTCTGCTATTCTCCTCTTACCTCTGCGTGTTTTGAATCTGCTCTCTTCCCTTTCTTCGAGTCCAGGAATTCTTGTGGTTGGGTTTCCGTCGTACCTTCAGGGTTTCGCTTCCTCCTTCGGTAACGGTGCTTCTACATCCGGTCTTCGTGCTATCTAAGGAATCCTTCACCTGTTGGACTTCTCTCTGTTCCTTGTTGTGCCTTCCGGTGTTTTCCGACGCGACGACATCATCTATGCCAGATCCGATGCAAAGCCTGCATCACCTCTTTTATTTCCGAACCTCGCTTGTCGAGATCTTCAGTCTGATTCCGAGAGTTGGTTGCATAATTCTCCTATTCATGTGCAGAGAAATGGCTTGGGTGCGCGATGGACTGATCACCATCCGACTACTCTTATCATTCGCTTTTGTATATTGAATCGGTGGATCCAGCAATTTTACTCCGTCCACGGAAGCTAGAGGTGGCTTTATTTGTTGATACCTCTACCTTCGCCCTTTGTTCCCGGAGTGTTCTCTCGACGATCACGGACAACGACACCTTGTTGGTGGTGTCGCCGCTTTCAAGATGGATCAAGAATCTCCGTTAGTGGTGTCGCGAGGATCTACATAAAGCGAGAAGAATCCGATCATCAGCCTTCTCCCCGGTACCATGAGGCGGATCTCGAGGACGAGAACCATTGTTAGTGGTGTCGAATTGTGGCGCCCCGCAAAAACCACTACTAGAAAATCGCTGTGTTTTTGTGCATTGCATCATCATGACCGCATGCTCTTGTCATCATGCCACCTTGCATTTGAGCATCGTCATGTCATCTTGCATTTGTTTGCATAAAACTACTTTTGAAAAGTCTGTTTTTGTTTTCTAAATGCCCCGTCTTTATTTCAAATTAAAACCCGGGTCTCCGGAATATTTTGTTTCGTCTACCAGCGGATTTCAAAAGCCCCGTTTTAAATAATAAAAATATTTATTTTATTTTTGGGAGGCAGCCCGCTAGGCCTGAAAGCCCGGCCGGCCACCTCCAAGCCCTAGCTAAAACCTAATTCAACCCTAACCAACCCCACCCCCTCCAGCCACGTCCCCAAACAGCCACCTCACCCTGACCAACCCCAGGCCTCCACCTCACTCCCTCCAATCCCGTCTCGCCACCTCTTTCCCGCCAGCCGCGCGCGCCCCCACGCTGCCGCAAGCGGACAACCCCTGGCCTCATTCGCACGCAAACTCACGCCGCTCCACCTACCACGCGCCCGGCCCCACCCACTCGCCCTCTCCCGCATGCGAGCCCCGCCCACCTCTGCCTCGTGTCCCCCCACCAACCTCCTCGATCCCCGTTGCCTCTCCCGTCGCCATCCTCCCGCTCATCCACCCCACGGCTGCCGGCGACCTCGCCCCGCTCCTCCCCTCACCGGCGCCGTCCTCCGCCACCGTCGACCCTAGCCCGAGCCGCCACTGCTAGCCACCGGCGCGACCCTGTCGAAGCCCCGGCCCCGCTGCCACCTTCGCACCTCGCCGGATACCCAGTCCTGGGTGAAAAATCTTGGGCAAATCTAAAGAGGGTTTTCCCGTCCGCTCATCAGAGAATATTTCTAGGCCGCCGTCCGCCTCCCCACGCCTGTCGTCGCCCTCGTTTCTCCTTCCCCGCCTTCCCACGGCACCGAGCTCCTCGGGCCCGCCGCGCCGTCTACCTCGACCGGCGACCTCCCTCCGGCCTTCTTCCCCTCTCGCCTCCGGCCGCCGTCGACGTCGCCCGGTGTCGCCTCGCCTCGTTCCTCCTCCGCCGCCTCGCGAATCTCCGCTCGCCCTCCCTTTTCCCGGCATCCCGAGCTCCTCCTCGTCCGCGTGAGCCTCACCGCCTCTATGCTGCGTTGCTGCCAAGCACGCCTATAGGCGCCGCCTAAGCCGCCCTCCAGAGTTGGTCGCTGCCTCTCTGCCCTTCCCCACCTTGTCGTTTGGCCATCCTCCACCTCGCGCGTGCGTGCCAGCAGCAGGAGGAGCACGATGCCACTTCTTCGGTTGCTGTACTAGTCAGTAGAAGAACAGTGCACAGACGTGGCCTCCTATGTGTGTCCCTCTGCCTCCAAGGGTTCATCCGCAAGTCTGCTAGCTAGGAATGTTTGCGTTTTCTCTGTGAAGCCCAAGTCCAAGACAAGACCATGTGTTCCCCAAGTTCCTCTCAAGATCATCGTGGCCACCAAAGTACCATCCGAAGATCACCTGCATCGAAAACTCAAGTACTGCACCTTCGATCGAGCCGAAACCTCAAGATCTCCGACATGGCGTAGATGGATAAACCTCGAAGACCGAACCCCTCGGAACGCCAAGTTCTCCTCTTGGACCCGAAGACCGATCCGGAGCGCCAAGGCCTTCGACATGGGACCGACAAGATCTACCGCATGGAACGCCAAGTTCTTCGACCCCGAGGACTGATCCATCAGATGCGACAAGTACTTCTTCCCGGATGCGATGCCCGAGAACCCGGACGCCAAGGTCACCGACACGGAACGCCAAGTTCTTCATCCCGAACGCCAAGACCGACCCGGTATGCGGACCCGACAAGATCTTCGCGACGACAAGATCGACACCGACCAGGGCGAATCCGATGCGCCCCGACGCCAAACCAAGTCCTTCCTCCCGGAACGCCAAGCTCTCCTTCCGTTGTCCGAGACCGATCCTGTCGGACCGTTCCCTTATCGAACCCCGAACCCCCGGAACCAAGATCTGCCGAACCCAGATGTATGACCCCTTTATCCGAGACCCCTATTTTTATAATATGACATTATCAACTGTCGCATATTAAATTGTTCATGCATGCATACCTGTCTGTGGTTTGGGGGCATTATGTTGATTCACCACATGATTAAATATGGAGTGTTTATGCGGGCTATTCTAGTCTTATTCCGGACTCCATTTAAATTGGTGTAGCGAACCGATGCCATGTTTCATCCTGTTAATACAACATTTAAATTGCAGGGGTCTAAATAACTTGAACCGTTTAATTAAATGTCGGGACCCCGGTTCCGCTTAATACTGCCTAATTGCACCGCATCTGCATCATATCATAAGCATGCCGGATCTTCTGCCGTGGTATTAAATATTGCACCCGGTGTTTCTTCTAGTGTTTGCTTCTTCGCGGATTAGGCCGATGAGTGGATGCGAGTACCGACAAGTTCTTCGGCTATGAACCTTCTACAGTGTTTCCCAGGCGAGCATCTCTCCCCTTTCTATCTATTTTGCATTTATAGTCTTTACTTCCTCCTATTGATCTATTGTTATCCGAGTCGCGATGCTTTAGTTTCTGTACCCTAGCTATATCCTGTGCAGCATCTATATTGCCTTGGACACCTCCTATTACCCGTGTTTGGTAGATAGCTAGCTTTGCGAGTCGTAGTTGCTTGCTCAGGTGCGATATCGTGTTGACAAGTACCACAGTTGTTGAAATGCTGGCAGATGTTTATTGGTGGAGATGTTTACTGGTGGAGATGATCATGACATTAATTACAACTATTAAAATGCTAGATATAACTAATGTAGAGGCATCGGTGGGCAATAGATGTTATTTGGTTCTTCCATGCTCACTTGTGTCCCGTAGGACCCCGAGTACTTGATACATGTTCCTTGATTTTTTGCACTATCCATATCCGGGAGGCCTTATGGACCCCCCGAGCCAGAACTTGATTCATTTCTATTTCTTGGGGCCACAAACTAGTTTGAGGTTTTATTACTATCCTGTACTTATGCCATGCTACTGCTTTATTTATGATTGTGCGTGGAGCACCTGTACTGT
The DNA here is from genome assembly GCA_910589775.1 of Avena eriantha. NCBI lineage: Eukaryota > Viridiplantae > Streptophyta > Magnoliopsida > Poales > Poaceae > Avena > Avena eriantha. The sequence goes on from OU342744.1 coordinate 364,366,733, forward strand.
TTAGGATCGTGACACGTTTTCGCTGTATCGATAAGCCCAGTCACACTTTCAGGTTCCCAGTCGTTTACAACCGTTCACACAAACCTTGGGTCCGTTCCAGAGCCGGCCAACTTCGTTGCGGGTAGCTTAGTGGGGTGCCCCCTGAAATATTTCGGAATCCTGTGATCGCTTTGTCGTGAATGCCTCGTTGGGTTTTGATTTGGTTTTTCCGAGGTTGATCGAGTGTGTATTGCTATTTGTGCACCCCTGCAAGGTAAAACTTTCTGAAAGCCGTGTCCGCGGTTATGGACGACTTGGAGCACAGTATCTCGATCATAGACAAACATAACTAAAGTAGTGCTATAAATTTGACTTAATATATCTGTCTAGTAATCAGCTTCACTATAACGGAATGGATATTGAAAATGCCAACAACTGGTGGATCTGTGGTGATTTGTGTCATACTATATCTGCCTAGTAAGTATTGCAACTCCAATGGAATATGATAAAAGTGCCAACAACTACGGGGTTTTGGGATTCCTCAGGATAATTATATCTGACTAGTAAATGTTCCAACTGCCACGGAATGATTATTTAAAACTGCCCACTACTTATGTTCAGGATGACTCATGCTATCTATATCTGTTTAGTAATTGCTGCGACTATAACAGAATGAGTAAAATTGCCAACTGTGTGAGTTCCTCGGTTTGACTTTCTCGTTTGGTCTCGAGGGGGAAATATCAGGATGTTTGTTTGGTGTTAGCTTCAGGTTGGATCCGGATAGGTCTTTCTTATCCCTCTCTGATAACCGTCAGTGATATCGAGTCTCTATAGGTTGTTTAGTGCCGATGCGCTGCCGCTTCAGCCCACCATACCTATGTAGGCGAGAGCCGCCGAATTCTAGCCTCGCCGTGTACTAGCCTTAGTACTGACGCTCCTCTTTTTTCTTTGCCCTTTGTCGGCACCCCTTTTGTTTAGCAGGTTTGAGATCGACGTCGTTAGCAGGGTTACCCTTCCGGCTTGGTCTGGGCAGGGTTATGGACGCCATTGGTTATTCTTCAGGGCTCTTAGCCCCATTTGCATCTTGTCCGTAGTCAGACGCTCTATCGTTTTCAAGGTGATTTGGATCTTTGTATTGTATATCTGTATTCTTGACTCAGGGAGCCGATGTTGTATATATATCTGTTCTGTGGGTCTCATCGAAGACTGTTGTGTAATGTTATTACTTTGTTTTCCACCTGCACGAAACTGCCTGGTGGGCGTCCTTGAATCGTTTCTATGCGGGTTTGGCGGAAAGCGCTGAAACTTGCATATGGCCAATTTGAGGGTGTTACAGTACACAAGGTTTTATGATGTCAGATGTTTATTATCGCTGCATGTAACGCATAAATTATACGTAAATATCCACACGTAGACTCTATAGCCAATAAATATCTTTTGGTGGTGTACAACCCAATAAGTATTCGGTCTCTTCTAAAAGCATCGCCTTATGTCCTATGTTGGTGGGTGATCAATATGTGTCATGCATACAAAATCATCTATCTATATGTACATCAATTGGTGCTCGGTATGCTGAAGTATATTTATCCCTAACTTCCGCTCCATTTTAATATTATATGTTGAAAAATGGACATTAATCAGTTAAATTGAATAATCCACAATGAAAAAAGTGAATGCAAAAGTACTAAGACTATGAACACTTCTTATTTCTTCCCAAATATAATAACAGTTAGGCCATGCTTCGTTTACGTAGCACCCCGGTAAATCCACTACTAGAAAATCGCTTGGTGTTTTTATTTTGTGCATCATCATGACTGCATGCTCATGTCATCATGCCACCTTGGATTTGAGTATCGTCATGTCATCATGCATTTGTTTGCCTAAAACTATTTTCTAAAAGTCTATCTTTGTTTTTTAAATATCTCCGCCTTTATTTCAAATCAAAATCCCGGTCTCTTTCGGATTTTTTGTCTAAAAGATATTTGCAAAAGTGTTTAAATAAAAATAAATAAATAAAATATTTTTGAACCGGGGGAGGCCACCACCGGCCAGGCCCAAAGGCCTAGCTGGCAGCAGCCTACCACCTGGCTAATCCTGGCCCTAGATCTTAATCTAGCAAACCCTAACCACCTAGTCCTACCCCGCCAGCCTCACATGCACACACGCGCGTGCAGCGCGTCGGCCCGAACCCCACCTGCCCCGCTCCTTCACCCAGGCCCCACCTCGCGACCGTCACCGCTCGCGAGCCCTACACGCAGCCCGCGTGAGCGCCCCAGACCCGCGATCCCTACCCCGCTATCGACAAATCCCCGCAGCGCCCTGGCCCCACCACCAGCTCGCTCGCGTCCCATTCCCATCCCGCTCCTCTCTCTCGCAACCACGATTCACCCACCTCGTCTCTCCCTGATGCCTCCTTCCCTAACTCTGATCCCTCCTAGTGCGTAGCACCGCCGCCCCTCGCAGTGCCGTCGCGTTCGCGAGCCCACCGTCCCGCTCAGTTCTTCGCCGTAGGAGCTCCGTGCCGGCCCCGTCGACCTCGCCGCCCCTCTGTCTCCCCGCGGCCTGCGACCTCGCCACCGACGGCAGCCGTGCGTCCCTCACCGTCCCTGCACGTGCAGGTCTTCAAGGCCACCGACCCTGCCAGCCGCTTTTCCCCTGCACGCCACGGTAGCCGGCCTCCTATGCTCTGCCCTGCAGGTCGCACTTCCTCGCGCGCCTCTGCAAGTCGCCGCCGTCCCGCCGCATCTCCCCTTCTTCAAGCTCGCCCCGACCCTGACCTCGCCCCGCCCTCCATCCGCGCGTAGGACCGCGACCTCCTGGTGCTCTGGTTCGACCACGGAGGCCCTCGTCGTCCTCTCCCTTGCAGCAGCGCGCCCGCCAAGCTCCGCCGCAGGATCCGCCTCCCTAGAGTTCCTCCTGCCGCCATGGACGCCCGCCCTACGACCTCACCACCATCTGCACGGGGAATTCGGCCTTCTCAAGCTCCTTGACAGGCCCTACAGGTTGCCTCCTTTCCTCTGTAGCGAGCAGCAACAAGATCTTCTCCACCGTCTGTTGTTTGACCATGCCGTGACCCTAGGAGCACCCGAGGGGCCTCCTTATTCTACAAATGTCGTGCTCGTCTCTACCTCGGGGTTTGTTCTGGCCAGCAGAAGCCATTCGTAGATGTTCCCCGTGAATGCCCAAGGAATATGGAAGCTGAAGACTCCCTAATCAAGTTCTATGACAATATTAAAGCCGAAACAAGATCTCCCGAGACCAATCCGACGACGATGCACCGAGACGATCCGCAACCCCCACAAGGATATCGTGTCGGCGCCGAGATCTTCTTCATGGAGACTGGAGACCCTGAACCCCGGAGTCCGAAGACCAAACCCGAACCCCCTCGGTGAACCCCAAGGTCGCTGATACCCTAATATGATTCCCTTCCCGAGACCCCTATTTTTATAATATATGACATATGCTTGTTGCATTTAAATTGTCCATGTCGCATACATATTTGGTGGTTGAGGGCATTATGTTGATTCACCTCATAATTAAATATGGAGACTATATACGGGCTATTCTAGTCTTATATATATCGCCTCCATTTAAATTTGTATAGCGAACCGATGCTATGTTTTGCCTTGTTAATACAACATTTAAATTGCGGGGTATCTATACAACATGAACCATCTAATTAATTGTCGGGACCCCGGTTCCGCTTAATTTTGTCTAGTCGCATCGCATCTTTGCCATGTCATACATCATACATGCATCATGCCCGATCTTCTGCCGTAGTATTAAATAGTGCATTCGATGCTTCTTTTAGTGCTTTGGTTCTTCTTGGATTAGGCTGTTGAGTGGATGCAAATATCGACAAGTCCTTCGGATAATGTATCTTCGATAGTGTTTCCCAGGCGAGCATTCTCCCCCTTTCTACCTATTTTGCATTTATAGTCTTTATTTCCTCCTGTTGATCTATTGCTATCCGTGTTGCGATGCTTTAGTGTTCTGTATCAGATATATTTCGTGCAGCCTTTATATTGCGTTGGACACATCCTATTGCCTGTTGTTTGATAGATAGTCGGCCTTGCGAGTCATAGTTGCTTGCTCAGGTGCTGCTTCGCGTCGTTGTTGTTCCACTATTATTGGAAGGTTGGCACATGCTTTACGGTGGAGAGGATCATGACTTTAAATACAACTATTAAATTGCGGGGATAACTAATGAAAGAGGCACCGGTGGGCAATATATGCTATTTTGTTTTTCATGTCCACTTGTGTCCCGTAGGCCCCGAGTACTTGATACTTGTTCCTTGATTATTCGTACTATCCACATCCGGGAGACCCTATGGATCCCCCTTAGCCAGAGCTTTATTCATTTCTTATTTCTTGGGGCCACAAACTAGTTTGGGGCTTTATTACTATCATGTACTTGTGTCATACTTTACTGCTTTATTTATGATTGTGCGTGGAGCACATGTACTGTTTAGGAATTGCAGAGCGTTTTCGCAGTATCGACAAGCCCAGTCACACTTTCGGGTTCCCAGTCGTTTACAGCCATTGGCGCAAACCTTGGGTCCGTATCTGAGCCGGCCAACTTCATTGCGGGTAGCTTAATGGGGTGGCCCCCTGAAATAATTTATGAATCCTGTGATTGCTTTCTCGTGAAAGCCTCGTTGGGTTTTGATTTGGTTTTTCCGAGGTTGATCGTGTATGTGTTGCTATTTGTGCACCCCTACAGGGTAAATCTTTCTGAAAGCCGTGTCCACGGTTATGGACGACTTGGAGCACAGTATCTCGATCATAGACATGCATAACTAAAGCAGTGCTATAAATTTGACTTAATATGTGACTAGTAATCAGCTTCACTACAACGAAATGGATAATAAAAGTGCCAACAACTGGTGGAACTGGGGTGTATCGTTTCATGTTATACCTGCCTAGTAAGTATCACAACTCCAATGGAATGAAATAAAGTGCCAACAACTGCTGGGTTTGGGATGTCACATGCTAATTGTATCTGACTAGTAAGTACTGCAACTACAACTGAATGGTCAACTAAAATTGTCCACTACTTATGCTATCAGGATGACTCATGCTATCTATATCTAACTAGTAAGTGCTTCAACTATAATGGAATGAATAAAACTGCCAACTGTGTGAGCTCATCGGCTTGACTTCCTCGTTTGGTCTCGAGGGGGAAATGCGAGGATGGGTATGATTGGTGTTAGTATCAGGTTGGTCCCGAATAGGTCTCTCTTATCCCTCTCTAATAGTCGACAAACGTATCGAGTCTCTATATGTTGTTTAGTGCATGCTGCATTGCCGCTTCAGTCCACCATACCCATGTAGGCGAGAGCCGCCGAATTCTAGCCTCGCTGTGTACTGGCCTCAGTACTGACCGCTCTCTTTCCTTTGCCCTTTGTTGGCACCCCTTTTGTTGTAGCAGGTTTGAGATCGACGTTGTTAGCAGGGTTACCGTTCCGGCTTGGCCTGGGCAGGGTTATGGACGCCATTGGTTATTCTTCAGGGCTCTTAGCCCCATTTGCATCTTATCCTACTCGGATGCTGTATAATTTTCAAGGTGATTTGGATGTTTGTATTGTATCTCTGTATTCTTGACTCATGGAGTCGTTGTTGTATATATATGTTATGTAGATTCTATCGTGGACTATTGTGTAATGATATTACTTCGTTTTCCACCCGCACGCAAGTGCCTTGTGGGCATCTTTGAATCGTTTCTATGCGGGTTTGGCGAGAATCGTTAAAACTTGCATAGGGCTGATTCGAGGGTGTTACAAAGTGGTATCAGAGCTCAGCAGTTGCGATACCGCACTGGTCCAGCCTGTAGGATAACCTAGCTAACGGATGTTGTAGAGTGTAAAACTATTTTTACCAAATCAGTTGGATAGATCTGATTAGGTCTGATTTTACTCCTTACCCCTATGCTATTCTCCTCTTACCTCTGCGTGTTTTGAATCTCTTCTCTTACCTTCTTCGAGTCCAGGAATTCTCGTGGTTAGGTTTCTGTCGTACCTTCAGGATTTAGCTTCCTCCTTTGGTAACGGTGCTTCTACATCCGGTCTTCATGCTATCTGAGAAATCCTTCATCTGTTGGACTTCTCTTTGTTCCTTCTTGTGCCTTCCGGTGTTTTCCAACACGACGACCTCACCTATATCAGATCCGATGAAACCCTGCATCACTCCTTTGTTTCCAAACATCGCTCGTCAAGATCTTCAGTCTAATTCCGAGAGTTGGTTGCATAATTCTCCTTTTCATGTGCAAAGTAATGCTTTGAGTGCGGGATGTAGTCGCGACCATACCACTACTCTTATCATTCGCTTATGTATATTGAATGGGTGGATCGATGCAATTTTACTCCTTCCACGGAAGTTAAAGGTGGCCTTACCTTTCGATACCTTTATCTTCGTCCTTGTTTCTCCGGAGTGTTCTCTTGACAGACGTGAACAATGACTCTTTGTTAGTGGTGTCACGAGGATCTATACGAAGCGAGAAGATTCAGATCGCCGGCCTTTTTTCAGTACCATGAGGCGGATCTCGAGGGCGACATCCATTGTTAGTGGTGTCGAATTGTAGCACACCGGTAAAACCACTACTAGAAAATCGCTTGGTGTTTTTGTTTTGTGCATCATCATGACTGCATGCTCATGCCATCATGCCACCTTGGATTTGAGTATCGTCATGTCATCATGCATTTGTTTGCCTAAAACAATTTTCTAAAATTGATATGGCATGAAGGAGGAGGTGAAGCCTAATTTTAGGACTCCACCAAGCTAGGTGATGCGGGCGCATCCCATTGATGATTGGCACGCCAGGACGACCTACGATATGCAATAATAAGTCTAAGGTTGTGTCAAATATTTTGCTATGTTATTGAGTCCGAGTCCATGTTAGGTTCGAGTCCGTTTGTATGTTCGGTTTGGGTCTATCCAACCGACTAGTTGCAGGCCTCCTATATAAAGGAGCCAACACCTAGGGTTTAAGGGAGTTCAGTTGTTTAGTCTAAAAACTATATTGTGCTCCACCGTGTATCATCCCTCCGGGGACGGCGATACCGTTATCAGATTATTATTGCTGCGAAGGTTCTTGTGTTCATCAAGGATTGTCGTGCTCAGCTTTGAGGTGTGGTGATCTTCATCACGTTACTTGCTGGATTGATTCCTCTTCTTCAGGTTGTGTTCATCTCGTGATTGGAAGGATTACTATCCGGGGTTGACTCGCTGTGTGAAAGATCGGGACAAAACATAGGATCATTGGCGTGATTCGTATCAGGTGGTATCAGAGCCCTCGTTGATCACAGCGTGTTTTTGCATCTGTAGTTTACAGATCAGTTTGTTTGGAGAAGAGATTGAAAGACGAGTTCTTGGGCTAGAACAGAATCGCGGATCCGATCCGCATCAATTTGATCAGATCCGATCAAGGCAGATTGTTTTTGGCGAGTGTTTCCTGCGGTCGCCGTCTGGAAGAATCGATCTCCAGATTTCACGTGACGTGAATCCGATCGTGGACTAGAATTTACGTGACGTGAATCCGATCGTGGACTAGAAGGAGTCACGGACGGATCGATCGCTGTTTCCGGATCCGTTTCCATTGTAGTAGGGGCACGATCATCGGTTTCTGTTCAGATTCGAGCGAGGCAGTAGCGAAAAAAAAAACAGGAAGGCGGCGTCCTACACGCGCGAGGCACGGCCGAGATTCCCAGGGCCGATCGCTCCAGATCGATCCGGGCTGGGACCACAGCGGCTTCGTACGTGGAGTCCTTGTTCGACCGCGTTAAAAAAGAAAAACAAAGGAAGGAGGCCGCCCTGCCCGCGCCTGCCGTTATCGCGCGCACCTCACGATCGGGGATTTGTTCCCCAGATCCGATCGAAGGAAGAAAAAAAAAGGAAGGAGGCTCGCTGCTACAGATCGAGCCTTGGAGTCCTACCGATCTGCTACTAGATCCGATCGCGTGCCAGTAAAAAAAAAGAGAGAAAGGACTCCAGCCACCGTACGACCGAGGCGGTTTCCTTGGCTCGTTCGCGCAGCGCGTCTCGCTGGGAGCTGCCGCTCAGGGGCATTGAAAAAAAAATCCAATCGGTCTCCTTAGGTGTGGTGTTCAGGAAGGAAAGTTTCATCGTGAGTGGAACGTCTTTTTAAAAAGAAGGCAATTGTACGCTATGTTGCTGGATCGCTGTTTGCTGAGTTGTCTGCCCATCTGTGTGTTTTGTCAGTTTGAAACAAATACTTGTATAGAGATATGGGTTCATCAAGGTCTACTTGTTTAACTGACAAGTCCGATGATGTATATCATGACTATATCAGTATTGTGGTAGGCTGTCAATTTGATGCAACTACAATTAAATGGAGATTAGACAGTACCGCAACATTCGCAGAATATGAGACTTGGGAATCTCACATGGTCGATGGTTTTGCATGATGTCGTGCATGGGATAGCAAGTTTGGTGGTCATACGGAATATGTTATTGCCTACAGACGAGTGGATACAATGGTCTCTAGTTGGTGGCAGAAAGCAAGATCACTGAAAGGCATCACAAGTAAGACATCTAGTTGGGAGGATTTCAAGCAATTTCTGCGCACTAGGTTTTTGGAGAAGTCCATGGAGTTGGACAAGATGGTTGTTTCCGAGGTACAAGCCAAGGTTGTTGTGCGCGCTGAAACTACAGTGGAGGATGTTGTACCATTGAGTGAGCTGAATTTGCAACTCAACAAGGTACAAGGCGGTGCTTGCATGACAGTTGACAAGGGCCAGCGTTGGAATTTATTTCAGGCGCAGTGTATGATCAAAGGTAAAGCATGCAAGTTGATTGTTGATGGAGGAAGCTGTACTAATGGCATTAGCAAGGCAATGGTGGCAGCATTGGGTTGTCTACATGGCGTATTCCTGAACCTAAGCATCTACAGTGGTTAAATAGCTACGGTATGGTGAAGGTAACTCATAAGGTGCGTGTGCCATTTACAGTTAGTGATTATGTTGATGAGATTGAGTGCGATGTGTTGCCATTGGAGGTATGTGGGCTGTTACTTGGACGTCCATGGCAGTATGATCGTAATGGTACACATGCTAGAAGAGCAAATACATATTCTTTTGTGCATGGTGGCAAACAACAGACTTTGAAGCCTATGCAGGATGATCACATAAAGTCTGATGTAGAGCTAGTGGTACATAAGGAGAAGGTGCGCAAGGCTAAGCTAAAATCTGGGCTAGCTAAGGTGCAGGATGGAGAGCATGATGCGCAGTGCGACAATGTTGATACTGCTTCAGCTATGCATGTAGATGATAAGCCAGTGGAACTTGTTAGTGACAAGCCAGTTGAAGTGCATCCTCTTATTTCTGAGATGAAGGATGTTGCAGCATGTGTTCAGAAGGTAGTTTGTGTTGACACGGGTGTTCAGACGGATGATAGTTGTGCTCCTGATGTTCAAGTGCATGCGGTGCAGCGGGGTAACAAGAGCAGTTTTGTTAGCACACTATGAGGCGTTTTGTTGGGACAGTTGTGCGGATGCATAGAGGCAAGGATGGACATGTTCGGCAGTTGTGTGGTCTAGGCATTACTCATCTTATGCCAGGTCGTGCAAAGAAGGTCCATGTTCAGCAACCACGGGTTCCAACAAGAGTTGAGAAGAAGAAGACGATGGCGCCTAGGTCCAAGGTCGTATGGAGACGCAAGGAGGTGCAGGCGCCGAGGGCTGTATCAAGTCGAACAGGCCAAGAGGGAGGATGTGGTGAGGAAGGCAAGCAAGACTTGAAGATGGCAAAGACGCGTGAAGCGATTGTTCATATCACGCCACCTTTCCGACCCGACGCACAAGCGTTGGGGACAACGCTTCTTGAAGGGGGGAATGATGATATGGGCATGAAGGAGGAGGTGAAGCCTAATTTTAGGACTCCACCAAGCTAGGTGATGCGGGTGCATCCAATTGATGATTGGCACGCCAGGACGACCTACGATATGTAATAATAAGTCTAAGGTTGTGTTAAATATTTTGCTATGTTATTGAGTCCGAGTCCATGTTAGGTTCGAGTCCGTTTGTGTGTTCGGTTTGGGTCTATCCAACCGACTAGTTGTAGGCCTCCTATATAAAGGAGCCAGCCACCTAGGGTTTAAGGGAGTTCAGTTGTTTAGTCTAAAAACTATATTGTGCTCCACCGTGTATCATCCCTCCAGGGACGGCGATACCGTTATTAGATTATTATTGCTGCGAAGGTTCTTGTGTTCATTAAGGATTGTCGTGCTCAGGTTTGAGGCGTGGTGATCTTCATCACGTTACTTGCTGGATTGATTCCTCTTCTTCAGGTTGCGTTCATCTCGTGATTGGAAGGATTACTATCCGGGTTGACTCGATGTGAAAGATCGGGACAAAACATAGGATCATTGGCGTGAGTCGTATCAAAAATCCTATCTTTGTTTTCTAAATATCCCCGCCTTTATTTCAAATCAAAATCCCGGTCTCTTCCGGATATTTTTTTGTCTAAAAGATATTTGCAAAAGTGTTTAAATAAAAATAAATAAATAAAATATTTTTGAACCGGGGGAGGCCACTACCGGCCAGGCCCAACTGGCAGCAACCTACCACCCGGCTAATCCTGACCCTAGATCTTAATCTAGCAAACCCTAACCACCTAGTCCTACCCCAGCATCCGCCGCCAGCCTCACATACACACACGTGTGTGCAGCGCGTCGGCCCGAACCCCACCTGCCCCGCTTCTTCACCCTGGCCCCACCTCGCGACCGTCACCGCTCGCGAGCCCTACACGCAACCCGCGTGAGCGCCCCAGCCCCGCGATCCCCACCCCGCTAACAACAAATCCCCGCAGCGCCCTGGCCACACCACCAGCTCGCTCGCGTCCCACTCCCACCCCGCTCCTCTCTCTCGCAACCACGACCCACCCACCTAGTCTCTCCCTGACGCCTCCTTACCTAACTCCGATCCCTCCCAGTGCGTAGCGCCGCCGCCCCTCATAGCGCCGCCGCGTTCGCGAGCCCACCGTCTCGCTCGGTTCTTCGCCGTAGGAGCTCCATGCCGGCCCCGTCGACCTCGCCGTCCCTCTGCCTCTCCGCGGCCTATGACCTCGCGACCGACGGCAGCCGTGCGTCCCTCACCGTCCCTGCGCGTGCAGGTCTTCAAGGCCACCGACCCTTGATACATTGCAAATGTATCTATAAGTTTTGATGTTCCATGCTTGGTTTTATCCACTTGTGTTTTGTTCCAACTTTGGAGTACTTTTCATATGATTTCTTGGACTAACCTATTAACAAGAGCCACATTGGCAGCTGCCTGTTTTCTGCTGTTTTTGGTTCCAGGAAAGTCAGAAAATGAATATTCTCAGAATTAGACGGGACAAAAGCCTATTTTTCCGGAAGTGATCAAGTGCCAGAATATGAGACGGAGAGGGGCCAGAGGGCGGCCACACCACCTGGCCGCGCGGCCAGGCCTGGCACGCGCCAGGGGGTGGTGTGGCCAGCCCAGGCACCCCTCGGCCTCCCCTTCCGACTATAAGATGCCCTCGGGACGTAAACCCTAAGTACCCGATCAAAAATCCACGAAAGAGTCTGTAGCCGCCGTTATCTCCATCCCTAGATCGGGAGGGATCTGAAGCTCTTCCCGGCACCCTGCCGGAGAGGGGAATTCACCCTGGAGGCCTTCTTCATTACCATGCAAGCCTCCGGTGTGATGCGTGAGTAGTTCATCCTTGGACTACGAATCCATGTAGTAGCTAGATGGCTGGTTCTCCTTCTTTGTGCTTTCATGTTTAGATCTTGTGAGCTCCGTTCATGATCAATACATCTATTTGTAATTCTACATGTTGTGTTTGCGGGGATCCGATGGATATTGAGATGCTATTTCAGATTGATTATTGATTCTATCATGTCTTTGTTATTTGAGATCTTGCATGCTTTCCGTTGTTAGTAGCTATCTTGGCCAAGTAGATGCTAGCAACTCCAAGAGTTAGTATTTATGCTCGATAGTGGGTTCATGCCTCTGGTAATCTGGGGAAGTGACAGAAATCTCTAAGGTACTAGATGTGCTGTTGCTACTAGGGAGAAAACAACAATCCTTTGTTCATAGAATAATCGTATTGTTTACTTTACACGCAGTTCGTAAAGCAATAATCTGTTGCTTGCAACTTAATACTGGAGGGGGTTCGGATGATAACCTGAAGATGGATTATTAGTCATAGATGCAGTTGGATGGCGGTCTATGTATTATGTTGTAATGCCCAATCAAGTCTCAAAGGAGTCAAGATGATTAGTATATGCATGTATTGCTTTCTCAGTGTTTGTCAATCGCCTCGCTATAATTTGTTCACCCATCATGTTATCTATCTTAAGGAGAGCCACCTCTAGTGAACTATGGATCCTGGTCCTTTACTTTACATATAACCTACAATCTTTTACTGCTTTGTGTTTATTCTGCAAACTTTTACTTCTTTCCATTCGATACGTTTAATCTTTTGTTTTCTACAAAACACGGTGAGATTGACAACCTCATCGCAAGTTGGGGACAAAGTTCTGTGGTTGTGTTGTGCAGGTCTCCACGTTGCTACTAGCACCGGTAGTGCACCCTGCCAAAGCTTAGCTAGTAACACCTTTGGGGTGTTTCCTTGCTCCTACTGGTTCGATTAAACCTTGGTTTCATAACTGAGGGAAACTTGATGCTGTGCTCATCATACCTTCCTCTTGGGGTTCCCAACAAGCTCTACATCAACCACGGACCAAGCGCTTTTCTGGGCACCGTGCATTGAACCATCAAGCGATTTTCTGGCACCGTTGCCGAGGAGTCAAGGACATCTTCACAAGGAGAGTCCCTCATAACCAATCTCTTTACTTTGTTGTTTTTGTTTTGCTTAGTTTCTTTTTGCTTTGTTTGCTTGTTTTGTTCTTCAAAAACACAAAAAAAATTAGTTTTACAAGTTTGCTTTCTTATTTGAAAACCCAAAAAAATGACTACTCTTGAAAATACTAAGTTATGTGACTTCACTAGCACCACCAAAAATGATTTTATGAGCACACCTATTGCTCCACCTGTGGCTGAAAATACTTTCTTTGAGATAAAACCTGCTTTGCTCAATCTTGTTATGAGAGAACAGTTTTCTGATATTGGTAATGAAGATGCTGCTTCCCATCTAAATAACTTTGTTGAACTTTGTGAGATGCAAAAGCATAGGGATGTAGATGGTGATATTATTAAACTGAAATTGTTTCCTTTCTCTTTGAGAGGAAAAGCTAAAGAATGGTTGAATTCCTTAATTAGGAATAGTATTGATTCTTGGACTAAATGCAAAGATGCTTTTATTGGAAAATACGCTCCTGCTAAGATTATATCCATGGGAAGTGAAATAATGAAGTTTAGACAACTTGATAATGAGCATGTTGCTCAAGCTTGGGAAAGAATGAAATCTTTGGTAAAGAATTGTCCCACTCATGGACTGACTGCTTGGATGATCATCCAAACTTTTAATGCAGGATTGAACTATTCTTCAAGGAACCTATTGGATTCTGCTGCTGGAGGTACCTTTATGACCATCACTTTGGGTGCTGCAACAAAACTTTTGGACAATATGATGGTTAATTATTCTGAATGGCATACTGAGAGAGCTCCACAAGGTAAGAAGGTAAATTCTGTTGAGAAAACTTCCTCCTTGAATGATAAGATTGATATTATTATGTCTATGCTTGTTAATGGGAAAACCCATATTGATCCAAATAATGTCCTTTGGCCTCTTTGGTTGCTCAAGAAGAGCAAGTTGATGTGAACTTAATAAGAAATAACAACTTTGGCAACAATGCTTATGGTAATAATGCTTATAGGAGTAATTTTGGTAACAACAATTATAAGCCATATCCTCCCAACAATGGTAATGCTTATGGAAATTCTTACAACAATAATAAGAGTGCCCCCTCTGAACTTGAAGTTATGCTTAAAGAGTTTATTAGTAAACAAACTGCTGTCAATAAAACTATTGAGGGAAAACTCTCTAATGCTGAAAGAAATATAGCATCTTTAGCTGAAGCTCAAACTTCTTTGAATAAAATGGCTGCTAAACCTGAAACTAATGACAACCCCTTTGCAGCTCCTAATGCTATACAAGTAAGAATTGATGAAAATGTTAGACTATTAGCTGAATTACATGCTAAGTGGGAAAGAGAAGATGAAATTGCTAGAAATATTAGTGTTTCTACTATTACCACCACTAGTGTTGAGGCTACTAATAGTTCTACTACTTTAGATGATAAATTTGATTTTGATCTTGATGATTGCAATATCTCTGAAGTTATTAAGTTCCTACAAAAGCTTGCTAAAAGTCCTAATGCCAGTGCTATGAACATGGCCTTTACAAAACACATTACTGATGCTCTCATAAAGATTAAAGAAGAAAAGATGAAACATAAAGCTTCTATTCCTATAAAACAAGAAGATGGTTGGGAACCCATCATTAATATGAAGGTAAATGACTTTGATTTCAAAGCTTTGTGTGATCTTGATAGTAGTGTTTCTATTATGCCTAGAAGGATTTATGATATGCTTGATTTGCCTCCTCTTGAAGATTGCTATTTGAATGTCCCACTTGATGATAATGTTAAAAAGAAACTCATGGGGAGTCTTAATGATGTTCTTATTATGGTTAACGATTCCTATGTCCCCGTTGATTTCTATGTTTTGGATGTTGAATACAATGCTTCTTGTCCTATTACTTTGGGAAGACCTTTTCTTAGAACTGTTGGTGCCATCATTGATATGAAAGAAGGCACCATTAAATATCAACTCCCACTCAAGAAAGGTATAGAACACTTCCCTAAAAAGAGAGAAAAGATTTCTTTTGCTTCTCCTATGAAAACAAAATTTGGTCTTAATGCTTCTTCATTTGAGAACACTTGATCCTTTCGTTGCTTCTTATGCCTAACTTAAAGGCATTAAAGAAAAGTACTTATTCGGAGATAACCCAAAAGTTTTAGATGAGTCTTGGAAGTTATTACCTCTGTAATAGCCTCTCCTTATCCTTATTATTTGCTTTTTGTGCCAAGAGTAACCTCTAATGAGAGAGAAGTAATGATTGGGAAAGTTGTTGTCCCGAAACAGATTTATGTGCTTCACCGTAAAAATTCGTGAGAGAGATCTCTATGTCGGATTGAGCTGTAACGTTTTGTGCTTCTGACCCAGGTTGTTATCTAACTTTCGTTAGTTCAACACTTTTTGATTTGAGCAACAGAAGGTCTTCGAAAAAAATCGTCTTTACCCGCTGGTCTGTTTTGACAGATTTCTGCCATTTTCTGCATTTGCTTCTTGTGGGTTCTTTTTGAGTTCTTTTGGGGAATTGAGCTTTTTGAGGGAAGTGCTACAGTATCTAGTGTTCTAATGGAAGTTTATTTGGTGTTAGAACTGAACCTTAAGACTTATTTATCTTGAGTGCACTAATGTTGCTAATAAAGATTGTGTGAAGTTTTGTATGAAGGAAAAATTTCAGGTGTATGGAAAGAATGAGTAATGAGATGAATGATGGACTAAAGCTCAAGCTTGGGGATGCCACGCGTGTCACCCCAAGAAATATGCAAGAAGTACAAGCGTCAAAGCTTGGGGATGCCCAAGGCATCCCCTTCTTCATCAATAAAAATCTCAGGTTTCTTCCAAACGCTTTATTTTTATTGTTTCATGCATAGTTGTGTTGTTCTTGGAGCGTCTTCTTTTTCGTTTTTGTTTTGGTTTTTCGTTTGCTTGGTTTAGTTAGTTTTCTAAATAAATTAGTTGGACCCCCCCTCTTTCATACATTCGTTTTCAAATAGTTTGGTTTGGTTTGGAAAAGAGTAGAAAAGTTCATGCTTATGTGGTAAAAAGAGCTGGTTTTTGACTGTGGCCTATGCTTTGTCATGCCATGCTTGATATTGTTTTGGCTTTATGCTTAGTATTCTTTGCTGTAGCATGACTTGTTATAAACAATTGAGATTGCTTAATGTGCCTTGGATGAATCATGCGTTGTTTATTAAAGCATAGTATAGTGGTATTCTCCTTTGATGCTTTATTTGGGTTGACTTGGCGCATGCTCACACCATGTTATGACTATCTCAAGTCACCATATCCTTTATGATCCTTTAGTTTTCAACTTGTAGTATCACTTTATGCTTTGATCAACGATGTTTTGTCGCTCTGCATGATTATGGCCATTATTGCTCTCTTAGTTTGTCGCTCCTAGTCTTTTTACTAGCCTCCACAACAAAGTATGAGTTCCACTCATGCATCCAACTCCCTAAACCAAGTTATTCCAAAGAGTCCACCATACCTACCTACTAGCTCATGCTATTCCAAGTATAGTCATGCTTTTGTTTACCTTCCAAATTAAACTTGTTATGAGAAAACAAGTGATTAAAGCTCTCACGAACTTGATGGCACACTTTACTTTAGTTGCCTCTAATAAACTTGAAGCATTGGGTCCTTCTTTGTTGCATATATGCTTGCGCTTTATAAGTTGAAATTAGCAGAACCATGTTTCATGGGGAACGCTTTCAACATTGCACTTGTACTTTGTACCCCGTTGATATCATGTTCTTTTCCTTACGGATCCCGGCGGTGTGAAATAAAACTGGAACTTATAAGATCATGGAGTTTGTATGTGTTAGAGAAACGCTTGGGCCGCTAGCCTAAGCCATGCCTAATCATGGTGGAAACTTGCAGCATCGCCATGATGAGCACTCTATGAAGCATCCTCAATAAAAACCTATGAAAATAGCAAATAAAAAGATCGCAGAGATGCTCATTGTCTGCTTGCCTTGTCATTTTGATTATGGGAAAGCTCCCGTATCATGTGCAAGGGGTATCCCGTTGGCGTTTTTTTATGATACACATGTACTTACAATGACAAGAGCTTACTCGTGACTGAAGTTGAGTAGCATGAGGATCGGTCTTCGCAAGTAAGGAGAATGAGATCTCGGTTTATAACTTGTCAAGCATATCCCCTTAGTTGTGTCACTTTAACCTTAACCACTTCAAGATGCTTATGATAGGGGCAATGAGAGCTGAAAGCTATAAGTACCATAATTTTTGGAAGCTCTTTATGAGACTTGAATCCCTACTTCCTTTTACAAAAGGCTTTTCTTCCACCATTATATTGAGTCTCCACCTTCTATCTTTATGCACCTACTTTGAGAGCATAGTGACCATTCTTAGTTCTATGTGCATTGTCCCAAGACTAGTTGATTGATGCATACTTTGATATTGCTTGTTTTAAACTATTGTATCTAGTCACTCTTATGAACTTTGAAGGTGTCCTATGCATTTATATTTGCTACTCTATTGAGGGACAAGCTGAATACTATTATGCTATGTTTTCTTTATGTGAAACAAACAAATGTCTTGCAAAGCATTGTTATTCATGAATCTTTTGTTTGTGCCTTTTCATGTTGCATCATAGTTTCTTTGCTTATTGCTAGGACTTTGTCTTTCATGTTATGATTGAAGTACTATGATCCCAGCTTTGAATGTTTTGCAAATACTTTGATCAAGTCTTTGATGGTGCATGTCACCTCAAAAATTATTCTTTCTTTTATCACTTACCTACTCGAGGACGAGCAGGAGTTAAGCTTGGGGATATTGATACATTGCAAATGTATCTATAATTTTTGATGTTCCATCCTTGGTTTTATCCACTTTTTTGTGTTTTGTTCCAACTTTGGAGTACTTTTCATATGATTTCTTGGACTAACCTATTAACAAGAGCCACAGTGCCAGCTGCCTGTTTTCTGCTGTTTTTGTTTCCAAGAAAGTCAGAAAATGAATATTCTCGGAATTGGACGGGACAAACGCCAAAGTGCCTATTTTTCCGGAAGTGATCAAGTGCCAGAATACGAGACGGAGACCAGGCACCCCTCGGCCTCCCCTTCCGACTATAAGATGCCCTCGAGACGAAAACCCTAAGTACCCGATGAAAAATCCACGAAAGAGTCTGTAGCCGCCGTCATCTCTATCCCTAGATCGGGAGGGATCTGAAGCTCTTCCCGGCACCCTGCCGGAGAGGGGAATTCACCCTGGAGGCATTCTTCATCACCATGCAAGCCTCTGGTGTGATGCATGAGTAGTTCATCTGATGCAGCCCGTCCTACGGACGCTTCTACATCTACACTAACAAGTCCCCCAAGTGGACCCATGACTCGTGCCCGAGCCAAACTCCTGCAAGCTAAGGTGAACTCGCTCCTCTCTTCGTGCCAATTCGATACCTCCTTGGATGGCGTGCTACTTCATACCTCTACTCTGTGCATCATCAGGTACGAGTCCCCGCCGCGTCGACCCACGAGCCCTGAAGCTGCACCTGTCCTGAAGCTGCCAGAGCCAGAGTGTCCGCCCGGATCAAGCCGGAGTGTCCGGCCACCCCGGAGTGTCCGACCTGACTCAGCCGGAGTGTCCGGCCTGCCCAAGCCCTGACCTGGCGTGGACATTCAGAAGGTCAAATCGGACACCGCCTGGACACTTCCCGGAGTGTCCGGCCACCCCGGACTGTCTGGCCCACTCGACCCGGAGTGTCCGGCCACCCTGGACTGTCCGGCTCACTCGCCCCGGAGTGTCCGGCCCAAGTGATGGGCCTGCGAGCCTAGCTGGGCCCTATGGCCCATGTACCCCTCTACTTCGCCCAGAACTCCACTTTAATGCTTGAATTACCCCTGAACTTGTGGCTGTCCTATATATAGACCCCCACCTCCATTGTAAACCCTAGGCATGATATTGGAATTAGTGGAAACCCCTTTGTGGATCTATCTAGTTCTTGCCTCATGCTCCTTGACTAAGGAGCACCAATATCCCCAAACCTCGTTGGAGTTTGCATTGTGCCTCCGCGTTGTACAAGGCCTAGGCATCGGTGTTCCTTTGCCTAGACGTCAAGATCTCACCGAGTCTCCCATCTCACCGTGCCGGTTCGAGAGAGAGTCCTCCGCCCGACGCCGATCCTAGGGATTGCGCCGGACTGGTCACCGCCGGCGTGAGCTATTGGTGTTTATCGTGGTTTTGCGTGTGTGTGTTCATCGCGTTCTTCGTGCGTGTATTCGTCGTGTTCATCCTTCCCTCCTTTCCCCGCACTCCACCCTCGATTTGAAAGGGAATCGTGAAAGATCGGGCCACCCTAGAGGTTTGCCCTCAACATATTGGTATCAAGAGCTTCGTTGCTCACAATTTCCCCCACAAATTTTTCTTCTATCCACCAAAAATTCGAAAATCCCACAAAAAACAGCCCATATTTGCCTTTGGATAGATCTCTTGATTTGGAGTGTTATTTGTGGTTTTGATCCGACCAAACCTTGTCTAAGGAGTTGGTCCAGCTTTATCCTACGTTTCCCTAGCCTGATTTGGCCAGATTTTTGCGGATTTGAGGCCCGAAGGCGAGGATTTCCGCTCAAGAACACGAGCAGGACACCCACGCCGGAGTGTCCGGCTCGTACCGACCGGAGTGTCCGGCCCAGACAGACCGGCGTGTCTGGCCGTAACACCTGTTTTGACAATTTTGCCTCATTTTTCGCATTGTCTAATCTCCTTTGTTTGCTCGTGTCCCGTGTGCGTGTCAGGAAGTACCAGCAAGCTTCCGCATCATCAACTTCCGCGCTGATCGACACCACGGACCACGAACATCATCCCGCACCACCGACGCCAAGTTCATCATCAAAGAAGGTATAACTTGCGTCACCTTGTTAACCCCATCTTCCTTTGTGTGTACCTATCCCATGAGAGTGGCTCATCTTGTGTTTGCTTGAGCATTGTGCATTTGTCCTTGGATAGTGAGAGTGCAAGAGCAATAGCAAGTGTGACTAGGTAGCATCAAGGGAGAGCAAAAAAAAATACAAAGAAAAAGCAAAAGAAAATAGTCTTCCCTTGCAAAAGAGAGTCTCAAAGGTTGTAAGCAAGAGAGAAAGAAGAGCGCCCAAGGCAAGTGCACAAATCCGTTGCTCATTTTTCCTCTTTGCAAACGAGCCATGGTCTCTCCTTGCATTGGCACGACAACGAGGTTAGTCTTCGTTAGGACATTATATTTGTTCATTTTCATAGTCGTGTCAATCCCAACTTTCTCCACGTGTGTGTATGTAGTCGTAGGTTCCCGTCACCCTTTTGAGTTGTTGACCTTCGCCTTTGACTTGAGTTTTGTTGGATTTTTACCACTTTTGACTATCCCTTTTCTTTTGGTTGGTTCTTTGGCTTTCCACAACCCTAACCTACCACCAACAAGCTTTTGAGAGTGTGAGTTTTCTTTGCATTTCCACTTTGCACGCTAATAGCTCTCACTTATGGTTTCTAGTTTGGTGCAATCCCCAAGGTGAGGTACAAGGCTAACACCACCATATTCCACTTCCATATACAATACTTGTGTGCTTCGCATGATGGATAGGCACGGTGAGACGGGCCAACCACCTCCCCAAGAAGAAGATCAAGGTCCGTACATGACGCGCGCAAGTCACTTCATCGTTCGACAAGAGTTCCGTGAACGTTGCCAAGCACTTGAGACGAGACAAGATGAACAATTTGGCGAGACGCAAGCCGAGTTCAAGAACATCGGCAACCGCTTCGACGGTCTCGAACGACAAATGCATGCAATGCATCACAACTTCGGCCACCAAAATGAAGCGCTTCAACGCTCCGTCGCCGAAACAAATGACAATCTTCGACGCCTCATCGATGGCATGGCAAGACCACGTTCACGCGCATCAAGCTCGGCAAGTTCTTCGCATCGTCATGCACCTCTACCCCAAGATCTACATCAAAGTGCTCAAAGACGCAATGATGCCCCCGTGGTTGAAGATGGAATCTCTTCGAACTTTGTACCTTCACCACGGCACGCCGCAACGTCAAGCTATGACGGTGACCTCTCTTCAAGGCCACGAGCAAGGCAAGAAGCACACCGTCATCATGCAAGGGCACTAGTGATTCAACAAGAGCAACCACAAGAGGAACCGCAAGCGCAACCGCAAGTCTACCACCATCGACCGCAACACATTCTTGACACAACAAGTGATGACTCCAATTTGGAGAATCCAGCTCGTCATCGACGTCAAGCTCTTCAAGATCCTCCCCCTCGTCATCAACGTCATGAACGTCAACATCGACACCATGGTCATCACGAGGCGCCTCCTCCACATCAACAAAACTTGGAGCGTCAAGTGATACAAGTTGAGCGACGCCCACCACGTCAAGAGGCTCATGACCATGTTCTTCGCCGTGAGGCCCATGTGCCTAAGCAACATCACCAACCAAGGAACGAGCCTCCTCTTCATCATCAATCGCGTCAAGAGGCTACACACCTTCGCCACCATGAGGCCCTAGTACCTCAACCACATCAACAACCGCGCCAAGAGCAAGAGCAAGCTCCTCCTCAACAACAATACCAAGAGCGAGCTCCGCAACAAGGACGCGAGAACCAAGTTCCACCGCCCCAACTACAAGATCATCAACAAGGTCACCAAGCTCGTCGCAATGACCGCAATGATGAAGAAACTTTTGGCAAGCTCAAGTTCACAATGCCCAAGTTCACCGGATCCAATGACCCTGAAGAATACCTCTCGTGGGCACTCAAAGTCGACAAGATCTTTCGCATGCACAACTATAGCAACGAGAAGATGGTCGCCATGGCTTCGCTAGAGTTTGATGATTACGCCAACCTTTGGTGGGAACAAGTTCAAGTTGCTCGTGATGCAAGACAAGAGCCGCCAATCACAACTTGGCATGACA
The DNA here is from genome assembly GCA_910589775.1 of Avena eriantha. Classification (NCBI taxonomy): domain Eukaryota; kingdom Viridiplantae; phylum Streptophyta; class Magnoliopsida; order Poales; family Poaceae; genus Avena; species Avena eriantha. Next base: position 364,388,412 of record OU342744.1, read on the forward strand.
TGAAGGCTCACATGCGATCCCGGTTTGTCCCCGCGCACTACACGCGTGACCTCTTCAACAACCTTCAAGCGCTTCGTCAAGGGACAAAGACCATGGAAGAATACTTCAAGGAAATGGAACTCAACTTGATTCGCGCCAACATTGATGAGCGCATGGAGCAAACAATGGCACGTTTCCTTATTGGCTTGAATCACCCAATCAAGCGCATCGTCGAGCTCCAAACATACAACACCATGGTTGAGCTTGTGCACATTGCAACAAAGGCTAAACATCAAGTGCAAGAGGATATCAAGTACAACAAACCCAAGACGTACTTCACCTACAAGCAAGCTTCAACCCCTACACCAACAACCTTCAATGGTAGCTCCTCAAGTACCTCCAAGCCTTCCTTCAAGCCCACACTTCCTCAAGGAAAACTGCCCCCAAGTGGCAAGCAAGCAAAGAGTGATACACCTTTCAACGGTGAATGCTACAAGTGTGGAGGTAAAGGACACAAGTCGAACGAATGTGGAAACAAGAAAGTCTCGTTCATCCATGAAAATGGTGATGAAGAGTACTTGAGTGAAGATGAGTTTGATGCCTGTGTCAAGGAAGCAATGGCAAGACAACGAGTGGAAGATGATCAAGAACTCCTCATGTGTGAACATGACGCAAGTCCATCGCTTGCCGTCACAAGAATCTTGACCACTCAAGCACAAGAGCATGAAGACCAACGCTCCAATATCTTCCAAACACGAGCCGGCATCAATGGCAAATCTATCAATGTCATCATTGACGGAGGGAGTTGTCACAACCTTGCTAGCACCGAGTTGTGTGAGAAGCTCAACCTCAACCTCCATCCACACAAGCACCCCTACCACGTGCAATGGCTAAGTGACCAAGGGTCTTGAGGAAATAAAATCTTTGTATGCTTCCGACCCGTTCTTTGAACCAATTTTCGCAAAGTGCTCCAATGACAAGGGAGTTGCTGATTTCTATTTGCATAAGGGCTTTCTTTTTAAACAAAACAAGCTATGCATTCCGAAGTCGTCGCTTCAACTTTTGTTTCTCCAAGAATCTCATGGTGGAGGCCTTATGGGTCACTTTGGTCGCGACAAGACATTGGACATGCTCTCCAATCACTACTTTTGGCCCAAGATGAAGCGTGACGTGGAGCGCTACGTTCAACGATGCATGACATGTGTTCAAGCTAAGTCGCAAGCTAATCCCTATGGTGTTTATATGCCATTGCCTATTCCTCATACACCTTGGTCCGACATTAGCATGGATTTCGTGTTAGGATTGCCTAGATCTAAGCATGGTCATGATTCTATATTTTTTGTTGTGGACCGTTTTTCCAAGATGGCACACTTCATATCGTGCCATAAGACCGACGATGCTTCACATGTTACAAATCTATTTTTCCGGGAAATCGTTCGTCTTCACGGTGTGCCAAGGACAATCGTCTCCGACCGCGACGTCAAATTCATGAGATACTTGTGGAAGACCCTCATGGCCAAGCTCGGCGTCATGCTCCTCTTTTCATCCGCATCACATCCTCAAACTGATGGCCAAACTGAAGTTGTCAACCGAAGCCTCGGAACCCTCCTTCGTGTGTTGATCAAGAAAAACCTGAAGGATTGGGAGGAATGCATTCCACACGCCGAGTTTGCCTACAATCGAGCCAAGCACTCAACAACCCAGATGAGTCCATTCATGATCGTCTATGGTTTCGAGCCCCTCACCGCGCTCGACATGCTACCACTACCTCTCCATGAGCGCATAAACATGGACGTCGAGAAGCGCGCACAAGCTATGAAGAAGCTTCATGAAGAAACAAGAGCAACTATCGAACAACAAGTCCTTCGCCAAGCTTCAAGGTTAAACAAGGATAAGAAGGAGATAATATTTGAAGAAGGTGACCTTGTGTGGATACACCTAAGCAAGGACCGCTTCCCCAAGGAACGTGACTCCAAGCTCAAGCCAAGAGGAGATGGTCCCTTCAAGGTCCTCAAACGAATCAACAACAACGCCTACATCATCGACATCCCGACCTCCAAGTACCTTGCAAGCAATACATTCAATGTCAAGGATCTCTCACCCTACCATGGAGATGTTCAAGATGATATCCATGAAGAGTCGAGGACGACTCTTTCCCAAGGGGGGGGAGCTGATGCAGCCCGTCCTACGGACGCTTCTACATCTACACCAACAAGTCCCCCAAGTGGACCCATGACTCGTGCCCAAGCCAAACTCCTGTAAGCTAAGGTGAACTCGCTCCTCTCTTTGTGCCAATTCAATAACTCCTTGGATGGCGTGCTACTTCATACCTCTACTCTATGCATCATCAGGTACGAGCCCCCGCCGCGTCGACCCACGAGCCCTGAAGCTGCACCTGTCCTGAAGCTGCCAGAGCCGGAGTGTCCGCCCGGATCAAGCCGGAGTGTCCAGCCCGACTCAGCCGGAGTGTCCGGCCTGCCCGAGCCCGCACCTGGCGTGGACATTCAGAAGGTCAAATCGGACACCGCCCGGACACTTCCCGGAGTGTCCGGCCACCCCGAACTGTCCGGCTCACTCTCCCCGGAGTTTCCGGCCCAAGTGATGGGCCTGCGAGCCTAGCTGGGCCCTATGGCCCATGTACCCCTCTACTTCGCCCAGAACTCTACTTTAATGCCTGAATTACCCCTGAACTTGTGGCTGGCCTATATATAGACCCCCACCTCCATTGTAAACCCTAGGCATGATATTGGAATTAGTGGAAACCCCTTTGTGGATCTATCTAGTTCTTGCCTCATGCTCCTTGACTAAGGAGCACCAATATCCCCAAACCTCGTTGGAGTTTGCATTGTGCCTCCGCGTTGTACAAGGCCTAGGCATCGGTGTTCCTTTGCCTAGACGTCAAGATCTCACCGAGTCTCCCATCTCGCCGTGCTGGTTTGAGAGAGAGTCCTCCGCCCGACGCCGATCCTAGGGATTGCGCCGGACCGGTCACTGTCGGCGTGAGCTATTGGTGTTTATCGTGATTTTGCATGTGTATGTTCATCGCTTTCTTCGTGCGTGTATTCGTCGTGTTCATCCTCCCCTCCTTTCCCCGCACTCCACCCTCGATTTGAAAGGGAATCGTGAAAGATCGGGCCACCCTAGAGGTTTGCCCTCAACATCATCCTTGGACTACGGATCCATGTAGTAGCTAGATGGCTGGTTCTCCTCCTTTGTACTTTCATGTTTAGATCTTGTGAGCTCCATTCATGATCAAGATCATCTATTTGTAATTCTACATGTTGTGTTTGCGGGGATCCGATGGATATTGAGATGCTATTTCAGATTGATTATTGATTCTATCATGTCTTTGTTATTTGAGATCTTGCATGCTTTCCGTTGTTAGTAGCTATCTTGGCCAAGTAAATGCTAGCAACTCCAAGAGTTAGTATTTATGCTCGATAGTGGGTTCATGCCTCTGGTAATCTGGGGAAGTGACATAAATCTCTAAGGTACTAGATGTGCTGTTGCTACTAGGGAGAAAACAACAATCCTTTGTTCATAGAACAATCGTATTGTTTACTTTACACGCAGTTCGTAAAGCAATAATCTGTTGCTTGCAACTTAATACTGGAGGGGGTTCGGATGATAACCTGAAGGTGGATTATTAGTCATAGATGCAGTTGGATGGCGGTCTATGTATTATGTTGTAATGCCCAATCTAGTCTCAAAGGAGTCAAGATGATTAGTATATGCATGTATTGCTTTCTCGGTGTTTGTCAATTGCCCCGCTGTAATTTGTTCACCCAGCATGTTATCTATCTTAAGGAGAGCCACCTCTAGTGAACTATGGATCCCGGTCCTTTACTTTACATACAATCTACAATCTTTTACTGCTTTGTGTTTACTTTCTACAAACTTTTACTTCTTTCCGATACGTTTAATCCTTTGTTTTCCGCAAAACACGGTGAGATTGACAACCTCATCGGAAGTTGGGGACAAAGTTCTGTGGTTGTGTTGTGCAGGTCTCCATGTTGCTACTAGCACCGGTAGTGCGCCCTGCCAAAGCTCAGCTAGTAACACCTTTGGGGTGTTTCCTTGCTCCTACTGATTCGATTAAACCTTGGTTTCATAACTGAGGGAAACTTGCTGATGTGCTCATCATACCTTCCTCTTGGGGTTCCCAACGAGCTCTACATCAACCACGCACCAAGCACTTTTCTGGTCGCCGTGCATTGAGCCATCAACCCTGCCGGCCGCTTTTCCCCTGAACGCCACGGTAGCCGGCCTCCTCTGCAGGTCACCCTTCCTCGCGCGCCTCTACAAGTCACCGTCGTCCCGCCGCATCTCCCCTTCTTCAAGCTCGCCCCGACCCTGACCTCGCCTCCGCCCTCCATCCGCGCGTAGGACCGCGACCTCTTGGTGCTCCGGTTCGACCACGGAGGCCCTCGTCGTCCTCTCCCTTGCAGCAACGCGCCCGCCAAGCTCCGCTATAGGACCCGCCTCCCCGGAGTTCCTCCTGCCACCATGGATGCCCGCCCTGCGACCTCACCACCATCTGCACGGGGAATTCAGCCTTCTCAAGCTCCTTGACGGGCCCTGCAGGTTGCCTCCTTTCCTCTGTAGCGGGCAGCAACAAGATCTTCTCCACCGTCTGTTGTTTGACCAGGCCGTGACCCTAGGAGCACCCGAGGGGCCTCCTTATTCTACAGATGTCGTGCTCATCTCTGCCTCGGGGTTTGTTCTGGCCAGCAGAAGCCGTTCATAGATGTTCCCCGTGAATGCCGTAGGAATATGGAAGCTGAAGACTCCCTAATCAAGTTCTACGACAATATTAAAGCCGAAACAAGATCTCCCGAGACCAATCCAATGACGATGCACCGAGACGATCCGCAACTCCCACAAGGATATCGTGTCACCGCCGAGATCTTCTTCATGGAGACTAGAGACTCTGAACCCTGGAGTCCGAAGACCGAACCCGAACCGCCTCGGTGAACCCCAAGATCGCCGATACCCTAATGTGATTCCCTTCTCGAGACCCCTGTTTTTTATAATATATGACATATACTTGTTGCATTTAAATTGTTCATGTCGCATACATATTTGGTGGTTGGGGGCATTATGTTGATTCACTTCATAATTAAATATAGAGACTATATGCGGGCTATTCTAGTCTTATATATATCGCCTCCATTTAAATTTGCATAGCGAACCGATGCTATATTTTGCCTTGTTAATACAACATTTAAATTGCGGGGTATCTATACAACATGAACCATCTAATTAATTGTCGGGACCCCGGTTCCGCTTAATTTTGTCTAGTCGCATCGCATCTTTGCCATGTCATACATCATACATGCATCATGCCCGATCTTCTGCCGTAGTATTAAATAGTGCATTCGGTGCTTCTTTTAGTGCTTTGGTTCTTCGCGAATTAGGCCGTTGAGTGGATCCGAGTATCGACAAGTCCTTCGAATAATGTATCTTTGACAGTGTTTCTCAGGCGAGCATTCTCCCCCTTTCTACCTATTTTGTATTTATAGTCTTTATTTCCTCCTGTTGATCTATTGCTATCCGTGTCGCGATGCTTTACTGTTCCGTACCAGATATGTTCCGTGCAGCCTTTATATTGCCTTGGACACATCCTATTGCCTGTTGTTTGATAGATAGTCGGCCTTGCGAGTCGTAGTTGCTTGCTCAGGTGCTGCTTCACGTCGTTGTTGTTCCACTGTTATTGGAAGGTTGGCACATACTTTACGGTCGAGAGGATCATGATTTAAATACAACTATTAAATTGCGGGGATAACTAATGAAAGAGGCACCAGTGGGCAATATATGCTATTTGGTTTTTTATGTCCACTTGTGTCCCGTAGGCCCCGAGTACTTGATACATGTTCCTTGATTATTCGCACTATCCACATCCGGGAGACCCTATGGATCCCCTTAGCCAGAGCTTGATCATTTCTTATTTCTTGGAGCCACAAACTAGTTTGGGGCTTTATTACTATCTTGTACGTATGTCATGCTTTACTGCTTTATTTACGATTGCGCGTGGAGCACCTGTACTGTTTAGGAATTGCAGAGTGTTTTCGCGATATCGACAAGCCCAGTCACACTTTCGGGTTCCCAGTCGTTTACAGCCATTGGCGCAAACCTTGGGTCCGTCTCGGAGCGGCCAACTTCGTTGCGGGTAGCTTAGTGGGGTGTCCCCCTGAAATAATTTACGAATCCTGTGATTGCTTTATCGTGAAAGCCTCGTTGGGTTTTGATTTGGTTTTTCTAAGGTTGATCGTGTGTGTTGCTATTTGTGCACCCCTGCAGGGTAAATCTTTGTGAAAGCCGTGTCCGCGGTTATGGACGACTTGGAGCACAGTATCTCAACTCCTGTAGGGTAAATCTTTAGTTATAGACAAGCATAACTAAAGTAGTGCTATAAATTTGACTTAATATGTGACTAGTAATCAGCTTCACTACAACGAAATGGATAATAAAAGTGCCAACAACTGGTGGAACTGGGTTTTATCGTGTCATGTTATACCTGCCTAGTAAGTATCGCAACTCCAATGGAATGAAATAAAAGTGCCAACAACTACTGGGTTTGGGATGTCACATGCTAATTGTATCTAGCTAGTAAGTACTGCAACTACAACTGAATGGTTAACTAAAACTGCCCACTACTTATGTTATCAAGATGACTCATGCTATCTATATCTGACTAGTAAGTGCTTCAACTATAATGGAAGGAATAAAACTTCCAACTGTGTGAGTTCCTCGGTTTGACTTCCTCATTTGGTCTCGAGGGGGAAATGCCATGATGGGTATGATTGGTGTTAGTATTAGGTTGGTCCTAAATAGGTCTCTCTTATCCCTCTCTAATAGTCGACAGACGTATCGAGTCTCTATAGGTTGTTTAGTGCATGCTACGTTGCCGCTTCAGTCCACCATACCTATGTAGGCGAGAGCCGCCGAATTCTAGCCTCGCCGTGTACTGGCCTCAGTACTGACCGCTCTCTTTCGTTTGCCCTTTGTCGGCACCCCTTTTGTTGTAGCAGGTTTGAGATCGACGTCGTTAGCAGGGTTACCCTTCCGGCTTGGCCTGGGCAAGGTTATGGACGCCATTGGTTATTCTTCAGGGCTCTTAGCCCCATTTGCATCTTATCCTACTCGGATGTTGTATCGTTTTCAAGGTGATTTGGATCTTTGTATTGTATCTCTGTATTCTTGACTCATGGAGTCGCTGTTGTATATATATGTTCTGTGGATTCCATCGTGGACTATTGTATAACGATATTACTTCGTTTTCCACCCGCACGCAAGTGCCTGGTGGGCATCTTTGAATCGTTTATATGCGGGTTTAGCGGAAATCGCTAAAACTTACATAGGGCTGATTCGAGGGTGTTAAAGTTTACTTGTTAAAAAAAACGTTAACATGCATAGAAATAGGTTACCAGAACATGCATACATATGTTTGTACTTTAAGTTTGCGTTCTGATCTATATCCTGATGGAAGTACATGTGATGCCCCACAATTGTTTAGTATTACTCCATTCCCCACAATATAATCACTTTATAGGCTGTAATTGTAATTGTATAAACCACTACTAACTTTTGCAAATATTGATGGTATTATATATCAAGGTCAATACCCGCTACTTTCTTTAGTATCTCTTTATGACCCGCTCAACATAGCTAATCCAAATAACCACAAGCATCAACATAGAACTAACCGTCACCAAATGCATTGCTCTAGACACGCCATGTGACAACATTGTACATGTGCAGACGGCGAGGCGAATCTCACATGTCCGTCTAATGCGACAATATTTTGCAGGTGGCGAGACGAAACTCGCATGTCCATCTAGTATATAGTAAATGTAACCTACTGCAGTTATATACCTTCATCCCAATTTACAACACATAGTATTTCATGTGGTGATTACTCATCCTTTTGTATACTTGAATACCTTGAAATAAAGCAAACATCAGAATCACCTAGATGGAAGATATACACATTATTGTGTTATTGTGAGGTAACTAAAGGACCTAATTTTATAGCATGCAAAACATGTGAAATTCCAAAATTACCTTCGGTTTCTAGCACTCATGTAGTTATTTCCACTTCTTTGCACATAACCACTTCAATAATCAAATCATATGATAAATCTCTTCCCAGATGCAAGTAAGCTAAAAGTACTGAACTCTAATAATCTTCTACTCGTGAGGCAAACAACGAATGAAGCTTGAAGAATATTTTGTACAGCTTGGACAACATAAGTGTTAGTCTATCTCAGTGTTAGTGAACAACCTAATCATATCAAAGACTCAACCAACCATGTTGAATTCATGCATCTAAGCATTGTTGAAATCCGAACCGGGAATTAAAGTAGACAGATACCAAAACATGCGAGTTGGAAGAGGCGTAGTTGCTTTGCTGATGGAGCACTACAGTTACCCAGGCGGAGAGGAGGCATCGGAAATCGGAAACGGGGCAGGGGATGCAGAGCACACCAAGATGTCCATAACCATACTCCTACGCCGCAAAGGTCGGTCAACCGAGAAGGCGCAAGGCAAAACGCTCCACGGGGCCCTCCCCGTTGACACACATCGACACGTGCCTCTGTGCACTTGCATGCGTCACAATCGGTCATCGAACTCGAGCTCCCTGGGCCCGCCCTCAGCGGTGCCATCGGTGTCCCCGGATACGGCGCTGAGTCGCGGAACTCTGTGAAGGCAGTGCTAACGGCCGCCGGTGAGGGGACTCGCCCACCGCCCAAGTCACCATCCACCATTAGGGAAAGGGAGTCTCTGCGCCTTTTTTCGCTTTGCCCTTTTTTAGTGCAGGGTCCATACCTTAGAGGGCGTGGAAAGCGGGGAGAGATTGCAGGAAGGACAGGTGAAACGCTCATGTTCATGTAAACTTAAATTATTTTAGGAGGTTACTATGATCAGGTCCATCGTCAGTCGCATATTCCTAGCGAAATGGATCATCAAATTATTTTATGAGGTGACGATCTGGTCTGTCACGGGTGCGTATTCCTAGCAGTTTGAATTTTTTTGTTGCGGTAGGAAAAGTTTGTTAGTCAATTAGTTATATTGTTGAGTAGATATGGCTAAAAAATAGGGACATCTCTAATTTCTTATTGCAGTGGCATATTTTTAGTAATTATATTAAAGCATGACACCGTGTGACACCACCGCTTTGCTTTTAATAGTAAAGATACTAGCAAAAGTGCCCGTGCGTTGCACCGGGAGAAACACATACCCACCTCCCATGGGTGCCTCCCATGTCCGCCGCCGATGCCCACCTCCTATGGCTGCCGCCCTGCAATAGCAGCAAGGACGAGCAGGAAGAAGAAGCGGCAACACACCGGGACTTGATTATTGGAAGGATTGTGGAGAGAGGTCATAGCAAGGAGGGGTTATGGAAGTAAAGGGACAGCGACATGACACACTGGGCGACGGAGATCCGGGGGGCTGCAGAGAGAAGGCTCACCGGAGGTTGGCGTCAAGGCAGAAAATCCATACCTACGCCGCCGAGGAGCTCTGCTTCGTCGAGGCCGCCTTTCCTCTCTGGATTTCAAGCCACCGTCGTTTGTCTCCCAGGTGAGAGGAGAGGCGAGTTGGGCCACAAATCGTTTTTTCCTAAAGGAAGTGAACCATTATTTTACTTGGCGCTATACAGCAAAACAACAAAACTGCCAGAGGCAAAACCGTCCCAAAATGTTTTGGAACAAAATGTTTTGGAACAGGAGAAACACTCCTTCCTTTATTATTACGAGAAACACGCCCTTGCGTTGTAACGGGAGACATAACCTGTGTTATAAAGACGATAACATTTGAGCCCAACCGTAAACACACATCAAATAGAACTACAACTTTGCAAAAAAAAATAAAGATGAAACCACCCTTTTATTTGGCCACTCTACAATTTTGAAGTTGATGACGCAAACATGGCATGGATAGCTACACATTTCTTATTAGGTTTATTTAGTGAACATGACCGTCCATCTCTACGGGTTGATTTTTAATGAATATTCTTTAAGCCATGGAGGATTTCATGTTGAAGTCGGCCACCATGTTAATTCAGTTATTTATCGCCCAGGTACATTCATTTGTCAATATTTTATCATGGAGCAAATTCAACTCAAGTGCATGGCTGGTAAATGGAACGGGCTGCCAGGTCGCAAAGCAACAGCACAATTTTTAACACCGCGAGAAGTTCTAAAATTCTCTTTTGGTTTCTTAATTTTGGAGCTCTACATGGGCTCTGATTATTTTAGCAGCTAAGCAGTCCAAAAAATATTAGGATAAGCAGCCTAAGATGAAAAAAAGAAAACAAATATATGAGAGTTGACGGCCTGGACCAAAATGTACACAAGAGACTGATAGACACCTAATGCTGATTGTACAGAACTCATTTTTGGTCAAACAAGTTTATTTTCAGTTGAATTTGCACAGTGTAAAGATGACAGCCATGCAACTAACTAACAATGGACTAAAAAAGCTACTGATTGAAAAGGAGTGTGCATAAGAAAACTTACCAGCATCAAATTATTATCTATTCCATCTTGCTTCATCATAAAATAATCATGATAGGTAACCTTCAGCTAAGTTATCCCAATTAGCATTATTTTTGAAGAAAACAAACACTAAAGCCACACCGGTCGACAGAGGGACAAATCCATCAATTAGAATATCCATGTGCCAGCCAACATTTGGGCCAGCTGATGAAACCAGATAACTGCATATAACATATTACATAAGAAGTAGATAGCACTAGACTGGAACACAAGACCAGTTCTCAGAAAATAGATGGAACAATAGAATAGTTACCAACAATCTGGCTTCTTTGTCTGCCAGAATATGAAGCAAACAAAAAATATTGATCAGACCAGTCTCATGTGTCTTCTCTGTTCTATCCCCAACCTATGATAAAATCTTCCTCAGAATGCTAGACAAAGACTCAACCTAGTGTCCCAGCTGAAATACGTTTGATACTACATGACGGATCATAACAGAAATTCAGAGCGGCGAGCAATATCAACAAAGCATGAGTTTATAATTGACAATGTTATACTACCTGCTAGCAGCTGAAGCTATAGAAATTCCGCCCGTCAAAGAACCTGCCGTCTTGCCGTGGACAGGTACGGACAGGAATCCAACGGCTACTTGCGGGAGCGGAAGCTCCTTCCTGAGCAGGATGAAGAGGATGTCGGAGAAGGGGGGCAGAAGCTCCTTCCTGAGCAGGATGAAGAGGGCGTCAGAGAAGGAGCCTGATCTGTATATCTCATTGACAAGAACCTCGCTCCCTACTGCCGTTCTGCATGAACATAATGATTTAGGTAAGTTGTGCATTGAATATTCATAAATCAACACAAATCTATCAGGCAGAGAGGTAATCATACTTCAATCTAGCACCTACCAGGCAACGGTGAATGATGATGGAGCCGTTGCGCGCTTCGTCGGGGTAAATGTTGATGTTGATGGTGAGGAATCGACCACGAGTTCATGCACCTACCAGGCATCTGGTGGCGAGGAATCGATCGCAAGCTCATGCACCTACCAGGCATCGACGGGATACGGAGAGAGGGGGGTCACCGTATGAGACATCTGCGTCCGTGCATCACAAGGGAGACGCGATCTCGTGAGGAGGATCAAGTGGAGGTGGGGAACTCGGCCGTCGCCAGGGGCTCCGGGGCGGAGAGTCGACCAGTTGTGCGAGCACGGTTCCGGGGTGGAGATTCCCTCCCGGACTCGCGAGACCTCACCCCGACGGAGGGGAGGAGGATCCGGAGGTGTCGCCTAGCTACCGCAGTGGACCAACAAAGGGGAGAGGAGAAAAAAATCCCGTCAGTCTAAATCGAAGTGTTATTTTCATTTAGACAGATCACGTCAAAGCCCTTTTTTTACTCACCGGTAGCGGGTTTTTTTAACCGGTGGCGTCGTTGCTAAAACGTGGTTTGGTAGAAGGAGAAATTTATATTAAAAAAGTGTTGGACCGTGTGTATATATATAGATAGATAGATATACATATAGATATAGATATCTTTACTATTAAAAACAAAGTTGCGGTGGTGTGTGGTGTGGTGTGTGGTGTCACACTTTAATATAATTACAGGAAAATGCCACCACAACTAATTGGCTAACAAACTTTTCTAATCTGAACAAACAATTTAAACCTCGCCCGTCCATGGTTCACACGTCATCCCGTAACAACCAACGAAAATTCAGATGTGCACGGTTAACAAACTAACAAACTATGAAAAAAAAACTACATCCGTAGATGGAGCGGCCGCAGCTAACGCTATTTTCTAGCTCCCGCTTCGCCCTCCCTTGGACAACCTTTTTTTTTCCTCGGTGTAGACTACGCCCGCTCTCAGTTCCTCATGACGGCATCCAATTTCCAAATCTAGGGTCCGTGACCTGGGGAGGAGGAGGAGGAGGAGGAGGAGCAGATGGAGACAAATATGTGGTGACTCGAGAAAGACGACGCCATGGCTCAGCTGGTGATCTATCCATGGCGTACCACCAGTCCGCATGTGCATGTTGCCTGTAATCGCGCAAGAACCATCACTAGAGGGCACTAGAGGGTAGGTACGAGCGTCACTGGAGGTAAATGTGGATCCGATCGTCTGTCTTCATTTGTATATATCCAACAACTTTTTTCATTTATATTTTCAAAGGATTTGGATGATTCCGTCCATACATTCGTGATACTATAGAAAGGAAAGAAAGATCCAAAATTGCTAATAACTTGGTAAAATGCCATAGCATTTATTGACAATTTTATTTTTTGCATCCGAATTGAGCGCATCTCTGCCTGGTTGTTTGTATTGATTTATTGGTAATTGTCGGATTGACTAATGAAGAGACAATGAATGTTATCTATCTATACTATAATTTCACTTACGGTAGGTTCGTCCTACTAAAATTTCTGTCTGACATCTTTTGCCGCTTTTGCCCCAGACTGTGCATAGATATTACGCGAACTGCCACCACCCAAGAAAAAACGGTTCGCTTTAGACGACAGGTCAACTCTCTTCCCCTGGCTCCTTCTCCGCTGACGGTCGACGGACACGGCCCTACCCACATCTTCCTCATGCTCCCCCAGCAACCGCGGCCTTCTAACACCGATCAAATCCTCTTGTACCCCTTCGCTGCTCCCGCAATCCGCGACTAAGCCCCCTACTATCTTCTTCTTCCTGTTGTCCCCGTGCATAGACAGGCAACTAAGTTTGATTGCGGCAATACCCATACCTGGTGGTGCGAGCTCGGTGTGCACGGTATGCCCAAGATCGTGTGGCTCCACATCGGCAGCTTGGACGCCGACTCGGCCTCCACCGCCGCCTAACTTGCCTGTCACAACAAGTATGGAGGACGTGGAGACCGAGAGCTCCCAGATCCACTCCATCGCGTGGAGGAGTCCACGACGCCCTACGCAGAGGCAGCGGGGACCGAGAGCTCCGAGGTCGCGGTCGCCATCGCCATGGACGCTCACTCCGTTTTCCGACGAGCTAGCACTCACCACAGCTGATATCTCGGCGTCCAGTATGCGCGATCCTGGCTCTAGCGACAGGCTGCTGACAGGCTCCAAGAGATGAATCGTTGCAGCCCCTATTTCCAACAAGCTAGCACTCACCACAGTTGATCTCCGGAGATCTTCTTGGTTCCCATATCTTCTCCATCGACCCCTCTTTGCAACACGCCAACACACGTACGTTTTGGTGCAGCAGCGATTTCAGAATCTTCCGGTGAAGATCGACCGATCTTGCTGTCATTTTTCTTCTCTGTCATTTTTCAGTCAATCATGTTTTCATAGCCTGTTCTCAACAAGAACCCTTCCTCCCCAGTTGTCCTTCGGCAATATCTGTTGCATCGATCTATTCTCCTATGAACCTTCTATGCATACCCGTAAATGGAACATCAATTGGAGCGACGATGAACTCGCAATCATCCAGTGAATTCTCCTCGATATAACTGTTAGTCACATACGCGAAACAGTCTGTTCACATAACCGGTAAATTCAGTCATTCAGATATATGAGTAGTATATTTGCAATGGTAATGCTTCCACCCACCTCTAAATGCATATCATATTTGATTAAGTGATTGTTGGGAAATTTGCAGCTTTTATATCACGCGCATTGGTATTAGTGGGAGAAAATCTTAAGCGCGTATATTCATGAATGAACTGACTAGACCTATTTAGCATCAGAACATATAAGAGCGTCTACAAGTTTTTACAAGATCGTTACGTACCAATTTAATTGTCAAGGTGCAAAAACTAAAGTTGCTAATTCTATTTAAAATAATAATAAATTGGCTCACTGATCAAAGTGGGTAGTTTCCGTAGAACCATAGATCATGGAGTAAATAGGACGGGTAGGTTTAGATGCGAACATTTTCTTTGAGAAGATGGCTGAATTTTATGATACGTGGCAGTACCAACGAGAATCTACTTGTTAAATTCGTTCTATTATGTTATTATTATTATTCTGTAGCAAAGCATGAGCATTATACTAAGTGGAGTTCTGGTGTGGAATGTGTCGGCCGAGGACATGGCGTGACACCGACGCGCCCATGCTCTTGCTGGTGTCATCCGTGTGCATGCAGTAGTGATGTCGTGCATGTACTATACATGCGATGGTGAGTTGCTCCTATTTGTCTAGGATTTAGGAATGCATATGAATCCTGGTGGTTTTTATTTTCTACTCAGTGCATTATTACCGTGAATGCAGAGTGTGGCACATAATATACATAGAACGAGCTGGTACCAAGATGGTGTACTATTAGGACCTTGAAGACCTCAACCTTGATATGCATTCTAAACCAACCCAATGGTCCAAATTAAATCTTGTGCAGTTCTCCCTAGCATTACCATCTGAATCTGATAGCTACGAGAGAGGGATAAAAGTATAGAGGCAAATATGTTAATTGCATAGATGAATGATTCGGTAGTACTTTTTCCCGTGATTGAGCGGGTCGATAGTACTCGGATCTAGCTACTGCTAAGAGAAAACACACCCACATGATACACCAGAAACAACTACAACTAGAAAAAAACTACCATTTAGGGAACCTGCTATGAGCTACTGCTAACACTACCATTTAGGGAACCTGCCAGGGTATTTGAAGAACAAGGCCTTACACCAATAAAAAGAGAGTGCAAATCTATATAATTGATCGCAGGGCAATAAGTAGAGATGGTTGCCCCCGAGAAAAGAGCACATGAGGTAGACATGACCATGTTCTCCGGATGTGTATTAAAATAGGTTATGGTCAAGTACAGGATGCCAGGGTATTTGAAAAACAAGGCCTTATACCAATAAAAAGAGAGTGCAAATCTATATAATTGATCGCAGGGCAATAAGTAGAGATGGTAGCCCCCGAGAAAAGAGCACATGAAGTATACATGACCATGCATGGATGACGCATATGAGATTGCCATCGACCATGCCATTGAAGTCTTTATCTTTGTTGCGCATAAGTTAGTCGTCGATGATTTAAGATGATATGTTAATCATTAATTTACATAACACAATTTACTATATCGTAGCAACGCACGGGTATTCAGCTAGTAGGTAATTAGAGGCATCACACATTGTGAAAACACATCACAAGATCCATGGCAGCAGAGACTCCACTTTTGCTTCAGATGATCGTTTGCCTATTTAAAGACTGAAGCTTGTTTTGCACCTGACCGCTTGGACTGAATTAACAATGGTTAATGTATGCATTAACTGGTACGCAATCATATGTTTCCCAACTAAGCTTTAGTTTTCTCTGGTTGCTTGTATTGATTTATGGGTAATTGAGGGATGGACTAATGAAGAAACACTGAATGTTTCATGTAAGTGGAGGCATCGCACATCGTAAGTCGTAAGAATACATCACAGAGCCATGTCTGCAGAGACCGACTCCACTTTTTCTTTAGATGATTGTTGTTGAGGGCAAACCTCTAGGGTGGCCTGATCTTTCACGATTCCCTTTCAAATCGAGGGTGGAGTGCGGGGGAAGGAGGGAAGGATGAACATGACGAACACACGCACGAAGAACGCGATGAACACACACACGCAAAACCACGATAAACACCAATAGCTCACGCCGGCGGTGACCGGTTCGACGCAATCCCAAGGATCAGCGTCGGGCGGAGGACTCTCTCTCAAACCGGCACGGCGAGATGGGAGACTCGGTGAGATCTTGACGTCTAGGCAAAGGAACACCGATGCCTAGGCCTTGTACAACGCGGAGGCACAATGCAAACTCCAACGAGGTTTGGGGATATTGGTGCTCCTTAGTCAAGGAGCATGAGGCAAGAATTAGATAGATCCACAAAGGGGTTTCCACTAATTCCAATATCAAGCCTAGGGTTTACAATGGAGGTGGGGGTCTATATATAGGCCAACCACACAGTCAGGGGTAATTCATGCATTAAAGTAGAGTTCTAGGCGAAATAGAGGGGTACATGGGCCATAGGGCCCAGCTAGGCTCGCAGGCCCATCACTTGGACCGGACACTCCGGGTCGAGTGGGCCGGACAGTCCGGGGTGGCCGAACACTTCGGGCAGTGTCCGAGCAGTGTCCGAACTGGCACACAGAATGTCCGCGCCAGGTTCGGGCTCGGGCAGGCCGGACACTCCGGCTGAGTCGCGCCGGACACTCCGGCTTTGGCAGTTTCAGCTCAGGTGCAGCTTCAGGGCTCGTGGGTCAACGCGGCGGGGGCTCGTACCTGATGATGCACAAATTAGTGGTATGAAGTAGCATGCCATCCAAAGAGGTATCAAATTGGCACGAGGAGAGGAGCGAGTTCACCTTAGCTTGGAGGAGTTTGGCTCCGGCACGAGTCATGGGTCCACTTGGGGGACTTGTTGTTGTAGATGTAGAAGCATCCGTAGGACGGGCTGCATCAATTGTTCTCCTAAAGCCCGTTTTGCACCTGATCGCATGGATTAACTGCCTGGTACGTAAACATTATTGCCCAACTAAGCTTTAGCTTTGTAATACTTGTGCTTTACTCCTCTTGTAGGACAGAAGAAGAGCCCTTGAAGATGGTTGAGGAAGATACATTAATTGTGAGGGACCAAAGGTGCAACGAATATTCATGCGATAGTATGAACTGCTTGGAGAGGAAAAAGAATGCTTCATGTCGTCCCTCCCTGGGGCGACCGAAGCTCCCCCAATCCCGCCCCGACTAGCTCCTCCTCGTCGCCTCTCCCTCCTCCGCCGCCGCCGGCGGGCTTTGCCCACGCAGGGCCGGCGGCGGCGGGCCTTCTTTTCCCCGGTGTGAGGTGGCTCGGGCGGGTGCCAAGCTCCCTTGTTGCGCGGTGCTCTTCGGCGATTGGCGGCTCCGGTTGCCGTGGTGGTGGGTGGCGGCGAGCCGGCCCAGTCCCCGGCTCCACGAGGCGATGCTCCTTGGCGGCGGAGGACGATGGCCACATGCTGCTGCAAAATTCCGACCAGCCCAGATCTAGGCCCTTTGGGCCCGATTTGGGTTTGGGCCGACCGAGCGGCGCGTGTGGTGGTTTTTCTTCCTGGAGGGCAGCGCTGGTTTGGACCTCATCTAGGTGGTGGCGGCGTTGGGACTGTGGTGCTGCAACATGGCAGCGGAGGTTTCACGGGCCTGCCCTGGGCCCGGCCTCCGATGGTGCCGAAGACGATGGTAGTGGCGATGGTCTACGTGTTGTAGCATGGCAACGGGGATTTTACGGACTTACTGGGTCCGACCGAGCCTGCCCGACCTGGTTTGTCCCTGCCGCCGTGTTCGGTCGGCACCCGCCTTTGGCGGTGGAGGACGCCCTCTAGGTGGACTATACTCCTGCCGCCCTTCGGCGCCAATGATCGCCTGGTGTGCTCCTGCCACTGTGTCCGGTCGGATACCGCACTCGCGGTGGAGGCAGTTCCCTCCCGTGCAGCTGCAACATCGTCGATCCCCGGACCGGTTGATTCAGTGTTATGTGCTCTAGGTCTCGTTTCGGTTAACAGTGAGACGATGAAGGTGGCGTCAAGACCGTGCTGGCGCTTGGGCGGGTGGCGTCGATGGCGTGGCAGACTACTGACCGTTTGGGGTAATGTTTTTTTGGGGGGTCGGGAGAAATCCCTGTCGGTCCTCCGGCACCGGCGGGGTGACGCCTGCGGGTGCCGCATTTCCTTCTTGAAGGGTGTCGGGTGTACCCCTTTCCCACTTACCTCCACGTGCGGGGGAAACCCTAGGTCAGTCCAGGCAGCAACGGCGTCATCGTCGCTTACCTTCTTCAAGGTGTTGCTTTGTACGCGATGGTCCGTAGTTCTAGGTGTGTGGTGGGTCTTCCTAGGAGAGTGCTGCGGTTGTGAGCCATCTTTGTTTAGTTGATCTGCCGCTTTTAGCATTCCTTTTTATTTTGTCCTTCTTTCTTTTTATTTGGGCTTGCATGTGCTGAGGCCCCAACAGTTGTACCGTTATATCGGGTGGTTGCTATATTAATATAGGAGGGCGAAAGCCTATTTCGAGAAGATTCATGCATTTTCTTTAGAACTTCGTATAATATTTTTTGTTATTAGTGACATTCTTGTGTATATTGATGTAGCCCGACCTTCGGTCGTTACCACATCATGGTCTCCAACTTATGCCAAGTCGTCATGGACTCCAAAGGTGAATCCGTTCATCTATGCGAGCCCACTTCCTACCCTCTTGAATGGTATACTACTTCATACTCCGTCCCATATCCATGATATGTTCATACCGACGAGTACGGAGGCAAGGGAGGAAGCCTGGAGCACCAAGCCCGACAAGACGCAGGCTTGGAAGAGAAGACGGAAGAAGCAGCACCTGGAGCATCGGAGTCTCCGGCCTACGCACACCGGAGTCTCCGGCCACACCTGAGTCTTCGGCCTGGAGACACCGGAGTCTCCGGCCTGCATACCCTGGAGTCTCCGGACCCATCTCCGGACCGCCCCCAGATCGAGCTCGAGGATAGTCTGTCTGCCACTCCGGAGACGGAACGGAGACAGACCGGAGTCTCCGGACCCCACACTGAAGTCTCTAGCCTGAGCATGCGGGCCTGCGCGCCGCCAGCTGGGCCTTTGTCCCATGTACCCCTTAGTCCGCCCAGACTTTCCCCTTTTATTCCTAAAGTACCCTTGAACTAGTGGCTAGCCTATATATAGTGCCCCCACCCCCTCATGTAACCCTAGGCATAGATGATAGACTAAAGAAAACCCCCTTTGTGGAATCTCTAGTTTTGCCTCATCCCCTTCTACCAAAGGGGATCGACTATCGTCACCACCTCGTTGGAGTTTGCATCGCGGCTCCCTCGTTGTACAAGGCCTTGGCATCGGTGTCCCTTTGCCAAGACGTCAAGACCCTCTCCAAGGTGTTCTTCCCTCTCCGTGTGGGATCGAGGGAGCACGTTGATTGATCTTTCCTTGCGAGGATTCTATCGGACCGGTGGCCACCGGTGAGAGCAATCGGCCTTGTATCGTATGTGTTTTGCGTGTGTTCATTGTGTTCTTCGCGAGGTGTGCAACCGCTTCCGCCACCTTCTCCCTTTCCCCTCGCTTTCCCATCGATTTGACCACGAGATCCGTGAAGATCGGGCCACCCACGGGGTTACCCCATAACATCTGGTATCAGCAGCTTTTGGTTGCCACGGATTTCTCCTCGATTTGGTCTTTTTCCCCATAAATTCGAAAATTCCACCAAAAATAGCCCCAATTCGTGTTTTGGATCGATCTGTGATTTGAGTGCGTTTTGGTAGGTTTTGATCTATGGATTACTTGCTAAACTTGTTGATCTACCTTTCCATGGCCTAATTCCTTGTTTTCCCCCACCAATTTGAGGTTTTGGGTCAAGTTTTTCTGCCAAAACTCGTCCCATTCGTGTTCTAGAACTTCTGGAATCGACCGGACCGAAGATTCCGCCCCCGGACCAGAGACTCCGGCCCAGACCGGAGATTCCTGTCTAGACCAGAGTTTCTGGCAAAGTGTCCGCCCCTTATGCTGATAGCAAATCTGTTTCACGGTTTTGAGCATAACTTTTGCATACGAACTCAGATTTTGGTGTTGTTTAGCTCATTTTGAAGAGGAGAAAGAGCTCTACATCATAATCTCCGTGGTTCATGCTATCTACTCCATCCAAATTCCGTGAGCAAGGCGGAATCCACCAATAAAGGGTGAAGATTGGCGAAGAAAGGTATAAACATTCCGCGACTTCTCCCCACTTGCATCCCTTTGTGAGCTACACTATCTTTGTGTTCAACAAACACCTATTGAGACTAGTTCCTCCTATGATTGCTTGGGCTATACACATTTGATACCTTGTAGAATTCCGAGCAAAAGTTGTGAGCGCGCTATCTCATATAGTTATCTTGTATAGTTGTTGGCACAAAGAAGAGGCAAGTGCAAAAGAAAAAGAAAAAAGAGAAAAAAGCAAAAGAAGAAAAAGAAAGAAAGAAACAAGTGCCTCATAGAATAGGAAGCGCAAGCTCGATGAACATCACATAGGTGGTACTTATTGTGCATATCTTGTAGCCCACTAATTTATTACAATCGAACTAGCGTCTCTCCTTGCACTTGTGCGACACGAGCTTATAGTCTCGCTAGGTAATCATTTGGTTCTTAGCTCACTTTCTCCGTCACACAAGTCCCATTTATCCCACCGTGTGTGTTTCCTTGTAGATATTCCTATCTTGTGGATTGACTTGTTTTTCTTTGTGATCATCGTGGTTCTTTACTTGCCATTACAATATCTTGATTTCAGATTGTTCTTGGACACACCACCTTCCATACCTATCCACCATAAGCTTTGTGTGTGTGTGTTTTTTAGTGGTTAGTTGGTTTTGGTGTTCCGTGTGAACTTCACTTTGCTTGGTTTCGATTGCTCTCAAGTGTTGCCACTAGCACGATACTATCTTCCAACGTAAAGTAAGGTTTGATGTTGCATCCCTAACCCCTACCACTTCCATATACACCACTTGGTCTTATGAATCATGTCTAGGGACTCCGGAACCGAGGATGCTATCTATGAAGAATCCATGATGAGCCACCACGGATATGACTCCACAAGTATAGAGGACATGATGGTGCACTACACCGACAATGGCTCCACATGCTTGGGTGATATGGAGTTCTACAACAACAATAACTCCCCAAGCATGGACGACTTCAAGAACGACAACGACAAGCTCCTCAAGTCGCATCGACCAAGAGGGAGCCTCCACCTCGAGAGCGCCAAGGTCCACCATCACATGGACAAGTTCGAAAGCTCCCTCAACAACTTCAAGAGCGACATGGACAACAACTTCGCCAAAACCATGAGCATGATGGCCAGACTAATGATGCTTTGCGCTCATTACAACGCCTCACCGAGAAGAGTGGCAAGGACAAGGAGCATCGTCGCGAGCGTCATGTGGATGACCAAGTGCGCCATCTACATCAACCTTTGGCAAGGCACACCAATGACCTCCGTCGACACCATCATAAGGCGCCTTCAACTACTCGTGCCACCACCAAAAAGGCACCAAGAGCAAGCTCTCCTCCACGCCATCAAGCTTCACGCCACGAGTATACACTTCAAGATGGATGAAGCCAAGGCCACAAATGTGATGAAGTCGATTCGAGCACCGCCCTCGACAACAACATGAGCCTACTTCCACCACTACCACAAGATGGCAACAACAAGGTCAAGAATGGTGAGCATGGGATTTTCCCTTCACCAACGGAAGTGCATGGAGTTGAGAGAACTGAGCCTACCCCCATATGCTTGAGTGATGATGTGGTACCAATCCTATGTGAGTATGAGAGCCACTTAGTCCACTTGAGTGAGAACAAGAGTGAGATGAGTGACTCCACCATACGTGAGATTGAGTGCTTCCATTTGGAGGGCATGAGTGATACACCGAGTGAGTTGAGAGTGGTAGTTGATAGGTCATGTGAGACCACTTGGATTTCTAACAACTTACCCTCTACCTCTAGTGTGTTATCTCATGATGTGCTAGGTTCCATGGATCAAGACGTGCCAAGCATGGAGATGATGATGCCTCTAACCAAGAAGATGTACGTGGTGGATGAAGATGATGCCATCCCCATATTGGATGAAGAAGTCACCCACATGGAGGCCAACACTACCACAACACCCACTTCATATGAGAGGTATGAACAAGGTAAAAAGAAGGGTGTTGATGATGCCATGATCCCACTAGTGGACATGATGACTTGTGATGATTGACATGCTATGGATGATGTTTGTGATATCACATATGCTTCATTTATATTTCCATGTGATACTTTGCCTTTGCATATGAGCATGTGAAATTATTGGATTGTGATGATGTTGCCATAGACATGCCACGCTCTAAATGTTATGTTGATGATATCATTGCGTGCACTTTGTTGAACAATTGCTCTTTCCAATGTTTTGCTTGCAATGATGTTACCAATGGTACCCCTCGGATAATGCTTTGTCATGAGTGTTTTACAATTTCTCCCATTGCTTGCACTAAGTTGAATAATTGCTCTTTCACTTGTTTTGCTTGCAACAATAATTCTCATATGGTTTATATTGAGATGGCCCTCATAGCTTTCTCAAATGTTGGAGATTTTGATGATTGCCATGATAAGCATGTTCCCCACTTGCATACTCACCATGCATCTATTTCATACTTGCTTGACACTAATGGTGATGTGCACAAGAAGAGATATGTCATGATGGATGATGTATTTCTCTACCATGCACACACGTTCTTCCTTTTGTGTTTGACGTGTGTAGGTACCCACACAAGAATGTCAACCTCGGTTGAGCACGAGTTGACAAAAAGAGCTCTAGAGAGCATCCCCCAAGTGAGTTCAAGATCGAACCCAACTCTGATACCTTTTGCATGCTTTGCATCTTTCATGTTGACAAATTACTCTTTCCTATGGTTTGCTTGCAAGCATGTTGATGGTATTCTTTCACCTTGTGCCAATCATGTCTCGTTGCTTTTGGATATTGATGCTTTATGTGTTGCCACAAAAATGTTGAACAATTTCTCTTTCCAATGTTTTGTGTGCAACCATAATGCCATTTTGAGCATGTATTGTCATGAGAGCTTCCAAGTCTCTCATATTGTTGTTGCAACAAACATAAAGTGATATGGGGTGGCCCGATCTTCTCAGTAAGCGGATGGCAATGATGATGGTGGATGATAGATAACTAGTGCGTAGCTATGATCTCTCCCGCTCGATCCCTGATGCCAGCAGATGATATGGGGTGGCCCGATCTTCTCAGTAAGCGGAAGGCGATGATGATGGTGGATGATAGATAACTATAGCGTAGCTATGATCTCTCCCGCTCGATCCCCGGTGCCAGCACAACAGATCTCGAGACTTGTAGGATATTCACAACACCACACTCTTGCGCACACAGCCGTGACCACGAACGGTAGTATGCATTCTAATAATTCCCAATGGAACAATAAATCACACTCAATTATAGTTGGTAGACTCGAACACAGGGTAATTCCAGAGGTTCTATGAAAGAAACAACTCCAAAATATTTTAACGTGGTCTAAACCCTAAATTGTGACGGCTACAGAGGTTTATATGAGGGCTGGGGCGTCCTCAGCTTGGGACGACTTGGTACCACCTAACTGAGATACAAACCGACCCAAAATTGGGTTCGGCTCAGGGTTCTGTCGTGGCAGAGATTGGGTCTGTTTCTCTGCCGCGGCAGCCTGCCGTGGCAGAGAAAAGGGGTGTTTCTCTGCCGCGGCAGCCTGCCGTGGTAGAGAACTGGGGCTTTTCTCTGCCGCGGCAGAGAACTTCCAGCTCTTGTTGATCTTCGTCTTGGATAGCTCCTTGTGCTTCTTCCCTCTCCTCCCTCACACATTCTTCATTAATCAACACGCCTTGTTCCATTACCTCCTTGCTCCGTGCTACGCCTTCTTCTCCTAAGTAGTAGCTTGGGATGAGGTAAGTATGTAGTATGGCAAGTACTGAACAGCAACTTCGTTCCTAGCTTCCCCCATAAGGTCTTCCAAAAGTAGCTCATGAATTTCACATCACGGTCAGAAATAATCGTCTTTGGTACTCCATGTAATCTCACGATGTCCCTAAAAAACAGGTTAGCAACATGCGACGCATCGTCGCTTTTGTGGCAGGCAATAAAATGAGCCATCTTAGAGAACCTATCCACTACCACAAATATAGAATCATGACCTCTCCGAGTTTTAGGTAGACCTAGCACAAAATCCATACTAATGTCTTCCCATGGAGTAGTAGGTGTAGAGAGAGGTGTATACAAACCGTGAGGCTTCAGCTTGGATTTCGACTTGTGGCAAGTAATGCATCTGCTCACAAATCTGTACACATCACGCCTCATCTTGGGCCAATAAAAATGATCAGCAAGCATGAGCAATGTCTTCTCACGCCCAAAATGACCCATCAAACCACCAGCATGTGATTCCTGCACTAAGAACAAACGCAACGACAATTCTGGAATACATAGTTTGTTAGCTCGAAACAAATATCCATCATGTATATGATACTTATCCCATGCGTTTCTAAGAGCACCTAAACGATATGGTTCAGCAAAATCATGGTCAGTTGCATAAAGTGCACAAATAGCTTCTAATCCAGGAATTTTAACATCAAGATTGGTTAATAGCATGTTCTTCCTAGATAGAGCATCAGCAACAACATTCTCTTTTCCCTTCTTATAATTAATGATGTAAGGAAAAGACTCAATGAACTCAACCCATTTAGCTAATCTTCTATGCAAGTTTGATTGAGCTTTCAAGTATTTCAATGCTTCATGATCAGAATGTATGATGAATTCATTTGGCCACAAATAATGTTGCCAAACTTCAAGTACTCTTACAAGTGCATACAATTCTTTATCATAGATTGAATAATTCAAACGAGCACCAGTCAATTTCTCAGAAAAATAAGCTATAGGCTGACCCTCTTGCATCAAAACGCCACCTATGCCTATACCACTAGCATCACATTCAACTTCAAATTGCTTCGAAAAATCAGGGAATGCAAGCAATGGTGCAAAACTAAGCAAACGTTTCAATGTATCAAATGCAATGTCTTGGGCCGCGCCCCATACAAAAGGAACACCTTTCTTTGTCAAATCATTTAATGGTGCAGCAATGGTGCTAAAATCTTTCACAAAGCGCCTACAGAAACCAGCGAGACCGTGGAAACTACGCACTTGACTTACATTCATTGAGTAGGCCAATTCTGAATTGATTCAATTTTAGATTGATCTACCTCTACTCCATGCTTAGAAACAACAAATCCTAGGAATATGACCTTATCTTTTGCAAATGTACACTTCTCAAGATTAGCATACAGTTTATTATCACGTAACACTTGCAAAACTTGTCTAATATGAGTGCAATGTTCAGATTCGGTGTGGCTTTATATGAGTATATCATCAAAGTAAACAACCACAAAACGACCAATAAACTCTCTCAAAACATGATTCATCAAACGCATGAAAGTACTAGGTGCATTAGTAAGACCAAACGGCATGACGAACCACTCATACAAGCTGAATTTAGTTTTGAAAGCAGTTTTCCATTCATCCCCTTCTTTCATCCTAATTTGGTGATAACCACTACGCAAGTCAATTTTAGAGAAAACAGCAGCACCACTCAATTCATCTAGCATATCCTCTAAGCGTGGAATAGGATGACGATATCGAATAGTGATGTTATTAATCACTCTATAGTCAACACACATGCGCCATGTACCATCTTTCTTAGGAACTAAAATAACAGGAACAACACAAGGGCTAAGAGAAACACGAATGTACCCTTTATCCAGCAACGCTTGTACTTGCTTCTGAAATTCCTTAGTTTCTTCGGGATTAGTCCTGTAGGGTGCACGGTTGGGAAGTGTGGCGCCAGGAATCAAGTCCACTTGATGTTCTATACCACGCAATGGAGGTAAGCCTGCGGGTACATCTTCTGGAAACACATCCCCAAAGTCCTGCAGAACAGAAGAGACACCAAGAGAAATAGGGGTCATGTCGTTAGAAACCAATACCTCGCCCTTATACATGAGCACAAGTGGCATGGCTGTAGGATCCTCACGAAATTCTCTCATATCTTCCTTAGTGGCTAATATTAATAAACCGGGCACTCTCTCACTTTTCGTTATATCACTCAATTTAGGCTCAATTACATCAGGAACAGCTGTCACGCAATCTCGCCGAGTGGTAGTATCTTCCTTCAGGTTCACCTCTATCTTCTGGCGGGAATCATTCACAATTTCTTTTGGTGTCATTGGCTGCATAGTAATCTTCTTTCCTTTGAATTCCAAGTGATATGTATTGGCTCGGCCATTGTGTTGCACATGGCGATCATAGAGCCAAGGCCGACCCAATAGTAGGTGACAAACAGTCATAGGAACCACATCAAAATCAATAGAATCTTTGTATGGCCCTATTTGAAAGTTCACTCGTACCATATGATTTACCTTCATCTCACCATTGTTGCTCAACCATTGTATGTAGTATGGCTTGGGATCAGGTAAGTATGTCAAATTCAGTATGGCTTTGGAACAAGTTGCAACGCTGGGATTCCTCAACCGGTTGCACACTAAGTACACGTGAAGACACGACGATAGTTGGTGCACGCTCAGCATATGCATCAGCACCAACCTCGCCGTCATCAATATCATCATCAAAAGCTTCATCTCCACTTTCTACTTCACCTTGTTCATTAACAAACATAACCTTGCTGTTTGGACAATCCTTCTTGTAGTGACCTCTTCCTCCACAGGTATGGCCCACCACATCACGAGTACGTGCAGTAGACATGTTGGAACCCGAGCTAGCAGCAGGAGCAGCGGGTTTCCGAGTATTAGAACCAAACAAAGGTGTACTTCCTGGTTTGGCCGATGGTGTAAACGGAACAGCAGCTGGTGGCATGACAGTGGGAGGTGTAGATCTGGCCGAAAATCTGCTAGAAGATGGAAATCGAGCACGTGACTTTGCCTCTTCAGCCAGCTGGGATTCGGCCTCTCTAGCATGGTGCAACAGCTCGTTCATTGTCTCATACTTGTGATAACGCACAATACTCTTGATTTGAAGCTTCAAATTGTTGAGGAAACGTTGCATCGTCATCTCTCGTGATTCACGAACATTAGCACGCTGCATAAGCATCTCCATCTCCATGTAGTACTCATCAACTGTCATTGTGCCTTGCCTCAAGTGTGTGAGCTTGTCAAACACAGAACGCAAATAATTGGAGGGAACAAAACGATTCGCCATGATGGCCTTCATCTCACGCCAATCCCTCACAGGAAGTTCATTGTCGTTCCGTCTATTCTGCACAATAGCTTCCCACCAACGCAAAGCGTCACCATCAAATTCTGATGCAGCAAGTTTGACCTTCTTGTCTTCTGGGTAATCAAATAAACGCCAGAGCTTTTCAATCTTCAACTCCCAAGTAATATAATCCTCAGGATCGAGCGAGCCATTAAACGAAGGAATTGAGAACTTGGGCTTGCCCAAACTATCATCAGCTGGATTGTAAGCACGCTGGGCACGTCCAAGAGGAGCATACCCACGGCCATACAGAGGAGCAGCCGCAGGTATAGGGGGATTTGCACGTCCCCTGCCATGATGTGGAGCAGCATCAGCCGCACTCCCCTCATCAAAGTCCTCAAACCCATCATCATGTTGTGCCAGTCCGGGCTGGAGTGTTGCCTGAATTGCCTCAATGGAACGCTGCAAGGTGGCAAAGTTGACATTCATAGCAGTCAGCTGCGTCTGAATATTATTGATGGCTCCAGTATTATTCTCCACAGCATCTTGTATGTCGGTGATATTTCTATCAACAAACTCTCTCCAAGTAACAAGCTCCTCCACCTACTTTTTTTGTGACACAATTTCATCATCACTCAAAGACATGATTAGTAAGTTAGTGCAAAAATCAAAATCAGTATGGTGGAAACTCTCACAAGTCACTCACAACTGATAAGAAAGAAGATCTTACCGTTCCAAAGTGAATAGAGATGCTCTACCAAACGTAATCAAAGACTGATGCACTGAAGTGATGAAGTGAATATCAAAGGTATAGAGAACGATCACATGGCACAGAGGTTATTTATGGTGGAGCTATAGGTATGTTATCCTATCTACACCGCAAACAAGTCCTAGTGCTGATCGTATGACATAGACCCACGGAAACACACACGGTGGAGATAAATGGGGCAATTGCAACTATGAAAATGAGCTCAAAAAAGTAAGGTATGTCAGAGGAATGCTCGTGTTGCAATGCACAAGGAGAGACGCTAGCAATCTCTCAATGAAACAGGCCCAAGATTGCTAAACTGAGCAGCCCACAGAGCACTAAGCACGCTAGTCTCGTAGGATAGTTTTAGACACAAAGAAAGGCGTACCAAGGCTTACAAGGATAGTTACGCTATGTGGACTCAGTAAAAAAATAAACAAAAAAGAAATTTTTTTGACCTGAGAATTGGTCTCTGCCACGGCAGAAAAACGGCCTAAAATCCTGCCGCGGCAGGAGGTCGGCAGACACAAAAATTCTCGTATGAGGGCAGACCTGTCTGTGGTAAGGCGACCGTCCAATTTTTTTTGTCACGCTGGAGCACAGACCTGTCTGCGGTCAGGCGTGAGGCAGCGAGCCGATTTTTTTATTCCGACTCGCCAAGTAGTACACAACTAGGACTCTTTACTTGGATCGGATCTGACTTGATGGTAGTGGAAAAAGATGGTGGAAAACAACTAGAACAACTAGAAAACAAATCTACGAAGAACAGATCTAGATCTAATCTAATAGAGGAACTCGACCAGCAACTATTACTCGAATATGATGTAATCTAGGCTATGGCAGCTCTTTTTGTGGGGCTTTTTCTGTATAGGATGAAAAACACTCTCTAATCTATGGATGGATTGTGGATTGCTTACCGAGGCAACGAGGAAATCTGATACCAAGATGATATGGGGTGGCCTGATCTTCTCAGTAAGCGGATGGCGATGATGATGGTGAATCATAGACAACTAGTGCATAGCTATGATCTCTCCCGCTTGATCCCTGATGCCAGCGCAACAGATCTCGAACCTTGTAGGATATTCACAACACCACACTCTTGCGCACGCAGCCGTGACCACGAACGGTAGTATGCAATCTACTAATTCCCAATGGAACAACATATCACACTCAATTATAGTTGGTAGATTCGAACACAGGGTAATTCCAGAGGTTCTATGAAAGAAACAACTGCAAAATATTTTAACGTGGTCTAAACCCTAACGTGTGACGGCTACGGAGGTTTATATGAGGGCTGGGGAGTCCTCAGCTTGGGATGACTTGGTCCCACCTAACTAAGATACAAACCGACCCAAAATTGGGTTCGTCTCGGGGTTCTGCCGTGGCAGAGATTGGGTCTGTTTCTCTGCCGAGGCAGCCTGCCGTGGCAGAGAATTGGGGCTTTTCTCTACCACGGCAGAGAACTTCCAGCTCTTGTTGATCTTCGGCTTGGATAGCTCCTTGCGCTTCCTCCCTCTCCTCCCTCGCGTATTCTTCATTGATCAACACGCCTTGTTCCATTACCTCCTCGCTCCGTGCTACGCCTTCTTCTACTAAGTACCTAATCATGCAATAATTCAAAGACTTAGGTAGTATAAAATTCTCATTAATTAAAACTCCAGGTTCATTAAGAAACAAGTTCACCTGTTGTTCTAGTAGCTTAGCACGAGCTCTTGTAATTGGTCCAATCCTTATCTCATTGGATTGATCTTTCTTTGCATTAGTTGGAACATCATCAATAGCAATTGGGGTAGGTGTAACTGCAGGGATGTCCTCATCATAAAGACCACTTGCTCTTTCATTTCGTTTGTTTGCAAACATGTTGTTTTTGCTTCCGCTTGTGATACTCATACCCCCATGATCTTGGCTTTTGATGATATGTGTATGGCATCCAACATATTGAACAATTGTTCTTTCCAATGGTTGGTTTGCACACATAATGATGTTTTTTTGGATGTTCTTCCGCATGTGTTTTTGCCGAATTCTCCTACTCTTGCATCAAAGATGTTGACCAATATTGTCCATTGCTTTGAGTGCCACACGAAGATGTTTTATGGAGTTTTCGAGTTCCCACATTTGGATGATGTTCAAATGATTTCCATGCACTTTGACCTTGCATATGCATCCGGTTTGCTATACTTGAGTTGTGCTAATAGTGTTGTGAACAAGAATGGACATGCCACAAATGACATGCTCCTCTATCACACACAAACATATTTTTCTTGGTCTTTGTTGTGTGAAGGTACAATTGCGTATGCGTCAACCTCTATAGACAAAGAGTTGACAAGACGAATTGAAGAGAGTTACCGATGGCTGCCCTTCAACGAGGCATCTCTACATCCTAAGGTGACTTCCTTCTACTTGAGGACTCATGCTATAATCTTCATGAATTGGCTACGCTTTGAGTGTTGCTTCGCTTTTGTTGTGAGCTTTGTAGGCTTCATGGAAAGCGAAGGAACATTGAAGTGTTGTCAAGTCAATCTTTTCGAGGACGGCTATATGGTGAACCCCAGGATCAAGAAGGTCTCTCGACATCTTCTACTTTGTGATGAGCGTGTAGAGTCGAGGACAACTCTTTTTGAAGGGAGGGGAGATGATGTAGCCCGACCTTCGGTCATTACCACATCATGGTCTCCAACTTATGCCAAGTCGACATTGACTCCATAGGTGAATTTGTTCCTCTATGCGAGCCTACTTCCTACCCTCTTGAATGGTATACTACTTCATACTCCATCCCATATCCATGATAGGTTCATACCAACGAGTACGGAGGCAAGGGAGGAAGCCTGGAGCACCAAGCCCGACAAGACGGAGGCTTGGAAGAGAAGACGGAAGAAGCAGCAGCTGGAGCACCGGAGTCTCCGGCCTGCGCACACCGGAGTCTCTGGCCTGGAGACACCAGAGTCTCCGCCCTGCATACCCCGGAGTCTCCGGACCCATCTCCAGACCGACCCCCAGATCGAGCTCGAGGACAGTTTGTCTGCCACTCCGGAGACGGACCGGAGACAGACCGGAGTCTCCGGCCCAGACCAGAGTCTCCGGACCCCACACCAGAGTCTCTGGCCTGAGCATGCGGGACTGCGTGCCGCCAGCTGGGCCTTTGGCCCATGTACCCCTTAGTCTGCCCAGACTTTCCCCTTTTATTCCTGAAGTACCCTTGAACTAGTGGCTGGCCTATATATAGTGCCCCCACCCCTCATGTAACCCTAGGCATAGATGATAGACTAAAGAAAACCCACTTTGTGGAATCTCTAGTTTTGCCTCATCCCCTTCTACCAAAGGGGATCGACTATCGTCACCACCTCGTTGGAGTTTGCATCGCGCCTCCCTCGTTGTACAAGACCTTGGCATCGGTGTCCCTTTGCCAAGACGTCAATACCCTCTCCAAGGTGTTCTTCCCTCTCCCTGTGGGATCGAGGGAGCACGTTGACCGATCTTTCCTTGCGAGGATTCTATCGGACCGGTGGCCACCGGTGAGAGCAATCGGCCTTGTATCTTGTGTGTTTTGCGTGTGTTCATCGTGTTCTTCGCGAGGTGTGTGTCCGCTTCCGCTACCTTTTCCCTTTCCCCTCGCTTTCCCATCGATTTGACCACGAGATCCGTGAAGGTCGGGCCACCCACGGGGTTACCCCATAACATATATGCTCTAAGGTGCAGCAAAGATTTGACGTCCATCGTTGTTTCTTTGCAAAACCAAAGATTTATTGCAGCTATTGTTTTTGCTGATATGAAGGTTTGGGTCTCCTAGCTATATATGTGCCGATACATGGAGATATTGGAATGAAAATAATATTAATTTACTAACTAAAGTTTTTTCGAAGTTTTTTTTGGTTTGTAGTACCTTCCTTTAATGAAGTCTTCTTTTTGAAATATTCGTAAAGATTCAGGTCTCCAACTTGATAACATTGTGATGACATTTTTTCATGCAAGTAATTTTTTGAGATACTTGTGTATATGCAATGGACTAAATGAGTTGTTTCATTTCTTGAAGTAGAGACCAGTATCAATGTTTTGATCGTACTGAACTCCTTTTCTATTAGAAATAAAGTGAAGCATCACACTCGTCACACCATAATTACTTTTATTGTTACCAGATGGCATTTTCTTCTCTTAGATATACTATAGTATACGGATTAAAAGCACAACTTGCAATTCGCGTGGTGGTAGACAGAGAGGGGGGAGCAAGAGAAAAATACGCTAGTGTTCATACATTATGGTAAAAAATCAAAGTAAATGTTTTAAAAGATGATTAGTGTCTATGCATTTTTTGTGTATTCCGTAGCAATGCACGGGTATTCAACTAGTAGATATATAATATAAGTATATAGAAAAGCTGAAAACTGATGCTTTATTGGCCACGCTGGGGCAACAACGGAAGAAGCCTTGAACCCAAGGGAGTTTTCCTAGGGGTAGATCAGGGAGAACTTTTTTAGTTCTTCTCTGTGTACCCACCCGATAATCGGTAAATTGCTTAATTTTTAGGAGATGGTGGCCTATTTTATTGGTTGCCGATTATTGGATTCACAAGGCTTGCTTTCCGATTGGCAATAATCGGCAAATAACCTCCAAAGGGGTAACAGCGGAAGATTGCTTGCCCATTTTATGTTTCTAAACTTAATTTTTGCAGTCACATCGATTATTTTCTTTCCTTGAATCTACTCTCTCAGTCCTAGAAAGTATGACTTAGATTTGGGTAAATTGAATGAATCTACACACCAAAACGTGTCTAGATTCATTCAAATTTAGACAAATTTGTGACACCTTTTTTAGGACAGAGAGAATATTATATTAGCAAGTCTATGCCTTTCCCTTTTGCCAAACTCACTCCATGATGTTAATTAAGACGTGCAATGCACGCATGTTCATACTAATAATACTAGCAACGGTTGCGCCACACTAGAACCAAAACCATGGTCCAGTGTTAAAATTTAGACAATACATATACCGTGCACCAAGCCAAACAAACATGCGTGAAAGTTCTGCACACGAACAAACTCATAACAACAACGTTTCTTTTCTTTGGGGGAGGGCGTGAGGAGGAAACACGCGAGAGGTGGACAAGTTGCCTCCAGTAGGTTTCAAGCTGGGAGCTTACTCTGCTCATCTCTGTTTTGCCGGGGAGCGGTCTTCTCCCCGGGTGAAAACTCTGCTCGGTGCTGCCGATGCTGACCACGGTGACACATGCGGGTGCCATTCCTCTCCTTGGAGGCGTGTTCATGGGTCAAACCATTCTTCCCCTTAGTGCTAGGGGAAACCCTTGGTCTGCTTTGTCGGACCGGCCAATAGTGGCGCTTCAAACGTCGTCACCTTCCTGAAGGTGTTGCCTTGGCTGCGAGGGCTTTGTGCCTTTTGGAGATGGTGGCCTTGCCGCTTTCGCCTGCGAGGCTAGGTAGTGTTTGTTCAAGGTGTGAGTCTCCAGGGCATACTGTACGCCATCGTCTGCTCTCTACAGTTGACTCATTTCTAAGTTCGGCCAGACCCTGCCATTCACTTGCTAATCACTGACCTTCTAGGCGCATGAGTAGTGGTACGTTGGTCTGGGCAGCTTTGGAGTTTTGGTCGTGCTTGTTTGGGTGTGGTGTTAGCTGTGACGCGGTCCAGCGGCTCTGTGCCCGCCTTCTCACCGTTCTTGGTAGATGTTGGGTAAGACGAGCTTGTCGTCGGTGTTGTAGGAGTGTGTTGTAAGACGAAAGGCGAGTGTGGTGTGTAGCCACTCTATGGCGTTCTCTTCAAGATCAATAAAAAGACGCGCACATCCGTTGCCGATTCTCGAAAAAAAGAACCCAACACAATCATTCTCATCTAAGAACCCCTTATTTTTTCAAGCTTAGTTTCTAGCCGAGTACTTCTAGATTCGAGTTCTTCCACAGCTCCATATATGGTTGCAAAGGCCGCTTTCATATCATCATTGTTAGATTATAAGTCGGTTTGGTTTTTGCTTGTAACATAAGTTATGGTTTGCCCGACCAGCCACCTATATATACTGATATGGGGTGGCCCGATCTTCTTAGTAAGCGGATGGCGGTGATGATGGTGGATGATAGATAACTAGCCTGTAGCTATGAACTCTCCCGCTCGATCCCTGATGCCAATGCAACAGCTGTCGAACCTTGTAGGATATTCACAACACCACGCTCTTGCGCACACAGCCATGACCACGAACGGTAGTATGCAATCTACTAATTCCCAATGGAACAACATATCACACTCAATTATAGTTGGTAGATT
Organism: Avena eriantha; assembly: GCA_910589775.1. Classification (NCBI taxonomy): domain Eukaryota; kingdom Viridiplantae; phylum Streptophyta; class Magnoliopsida; order Poales; family Poaceae; genus Avena; species Avena eriantha. The sequence continues at coordinate 364,422,615 of OU342744.1, forward strand.
CGAACACAGGGTAATTCCAGAGGTTCTATGAAAGAAACAACTCCAAAATATTTTAACGTGGTCTAAAACCCTAAACTAGTGCGCCCCATCTATTTATGAGTCTGGGAGGGCGGCGTCCTAAGGTGGGATCCGAGTTGGTCCCACCCAACTAGATACAAACCGACCCAATAAAGGGTTCGGCCACTTGACTCTGTCGTGGCAGAGTTTCAGTCGCTTTCTCTGTCGCGGTAGCCTGCCGTGGCAGAGATGGACTCGGTTTTCTTGCCGCGGAAGCCTGTCGTGGCAGAGAACTGATGCTTTTCTCTGCCGTGGCAGAGTACTTTCTCCTCTCGTTGATCTTCGTCTTGGACTGCTCCTTGCGCTTCCTCCCTCTCCTCCCTCGCGCATTCTTCATTGATTAACACGCCTTGTTCCATGAGCTCCTTGCTCCGTGCTACGCCTTCTTCTCCTAAGTACCTGATCATGCAATAATTCAAAGACTTAGGTAGTATAAAATTCTCATTAATTAAAACACCAGGTTCATTAAGAAACAAGTTCACCTGTTGATCTAGTAGCTTAGCACGAGCTCTTGTGATTGGTACAATCCTTATCTCATTGGATTGATCCTTCTTTGCAATTGGAACATCTTCATTAGCAATTGGGGTAGGTGTAACTGTAGGGATGTCCTCATCATCTCCTCCCCTTCAAAAGGTGTCGACCTCGACGCTCCAAGGTCTTCTCCAGCATATGGTGATAAATCAGCAACGTTGAAGTTGTTGCTAGCACAACCAAACTCCTCAATAGGTATATCAACTGAGTAGGCATTATAATTAATTTTGGCGAGCACTTTGTAAGGACCAGCACCACGTGGCTTCAACTTGGAGTTGCGAAGTAGTGGAAATCTGTCCTTGCGTAGATGCACCCAAACCATATCTCCAGGCTCGAACAACACTTCTTTTCGTGCTTGATTCCTAGCAGCAGCAATGTTCTTGCCTTTCTTCTCAATAGCCTCTCGAGTCTTATCATGTATTTTCTTCACATAATCAGCATGTTTTGATGCCTCCATATCAACTCTCTCATGTAATGGCATAGGCAACATATCAAGTGGCGTCAATGGCTTGAAGCCATAGACCACCTCAAAAGGACAAAGCTGAGTAGTTGAATGCACAGCCCTGTTGTAAGCGAACTAAACATGTGGCAAACACTCTTCCCACTCCCGTAGATTCTTTTTAATCATGGTCCTTAGGAGCTGTGACAATGTTCTGTTCACCACCTCCATGTATTGGCATGAGAGCTTCCAAGTCTCTCGTATTGTTGTTGCAACAAACAAAAGGACCACTTGCTCTTTCATATGGTTTGTTTGCAAACATGTTGTTTTTGTTACCGCTTGTGATACTCATACCCTCATGATTTTGGCTTTTGATGATATGTGTATGGAATCCAACATATTGAACAATTGTTCTTTCCAATGGTTGGTTTGCACACATAATGTTGTTGCTTTGGATATTCTTCCTCATGTGTTTTTGCCGAATTCTCCTAGCTTTGCATCAAAGATGTTGATCAAGATTTTATTCACTTGCTTTGAGTGCCACACTAAGATGTTATATGGAGTTTTTGAGTTCTCACATTTGGATGATGTTCAAACGACATCCATGCACTTTGACCTTGCATATGCATTTCGTTTGCGATACTTGAGTTGTGCTAATAGTGTTGTGAACAAGAATGGACATGCCACAACTGACATGCTCCTTTATCACACACAAACATATGTTGCTTGGTCTTTGTTGTGTGAAGGTACAATTGCATACGTGTCAACCTCTATGGACAAAGAGTTGACAAGATGAATCGAAGAGAGTTACCTAGTGCTATCCTTCAATGAGCTATCTCTATATCATAAGGTGACTTCCTTCTACTTGAGGATTCATGCTATAATCTTCATGAATTGGCTTCTCTTTGAGTGTAGCTTCGCTTTTGTTGTGAGCTTTGTAGGCTTCATGGAAGGTGAAGGAACATTGAAGAGTTGCCACATCAAGCTTCTCAAGGACGACTATATGGTGAACCCCAGGATCAAGAAGGTCTCTCGACATCATCTTCTTAGGATGAGCATGAAGAGTCGAGGACGACTCTTTTTGAAGGGGGGAGTTGATGCAGCCCGTCCTGCGAACGCTACTACATCCACAACGCCAAGTCCCCAAGATCGTCCCCAAGTCAACCAAGAAGATGGACCAGGAGCAACCAGCTCCAGAACGAGAGTCTCCGCCGTCATCGCCCTGGAGTGTCTGCCCGGAACCAGCCGAAGTGTCCGCCGCAGTCGGAGTGTCCGGCACGACTCGGCCGGAGTGTCTGGCCTGCCCCAGCCCCAACCTGGCGTGGACATTCAGAAGGCCAGTTCGGACACTACCCGGAGTGTCCGGCTACCCCGGACTGTCCGGTCACTCCGACCCGGACTGTCCGGCCCAAGTGATGGGCCTGCGAGCCAACAGCTGGGCCCTTGGCCCATGTACCCCTCTATTTCGCACCAAACCCTAGTTTTATGCCCAAACTACCCCTGAACTTGTGGCTGGCCTATAAATAGAGCCCCCACCCCCTCATGTATCCCTTAGGCATAGATGATAGACTAAAGACAACCCCCTTTGTGGAATCTCTAGTTTTGCCTCATCCCCTTATACCAAAGGGGATCGACTATCGTCACCACCTCGTTGGAGTTTGCATCGCGCCTCCCTCGTTGTACAAGGCCTTGGCATCGGTGTCCCTTTGCCAAGATGTCAAGACCCTCTCCAAGGTGTTCTTCCCTCTCCGCTTGTGATTGACGTGAGCACGTTGATCGATCTTTCCTTGCGAGGATTCTATCGGACCGGTGGCCACCGGTGAGAGCAATCGGCCTTGTATCGTGTGTGTTTTGCGTGTGTTCATCGTGTTCTTCGCGAGGTGTGCGTCCGCTTCCGCTACCTTCTCCCTTTCCCCTCGCTTTCCCATCGATTTGACCACGAGATCCGTGAAGATCGGGCCACCCTAGAGGTTTGCCCTCATCACACCTAAGCATGGACCGCTTCCCCAAGGAACGTGACTCCAAGCTCAAGCCAAGAGGAGATGGTACCTTCAAGGGCCTCAAAAGAATCAACAACAACGCCTACATCATCGACATACCGACCTCCAAGTACCTTGCAAGCAATACATTCAATGTCAAGGATCTCCCACCCTACCATGGAGATGTTCAAGATGATATCCATGAAGAGTCGAGGACGACTCTTTCTCAAGGGGGGAGCTGATGCAGCCCGTCCTACGGACGCTCCTACATCTACACCAACAAGTCCCCCAAGTGGACCCATGACTCGTGCCCGAGCCAAACTCCTACAAGCTAAGGTGAACTCGCTCCTTTCCTCGTGCCAATTTGATACCTCCTTGGATGGCATGCTATTTCATGCAACTACCCTATGCATCATCAGGTACGAAGCTTCAACACATCACCAAGCACCCAAGGATGGAGAACAAGGAGCAGAACATGAAGTAGAAGCCGCTGGAGCTGCTCAGACCGGAGTCTCCGGTCTGCGCACACCGGAGTCTCCGGCCTGCCAAAGTCTCCGGCCTGAAGACACCAGACACTCCGGCACTTTCTTCGGTCTGACCCCCTGCACCAGGCCCTGGGACAATCTGAAGGCCCCTCCGGATTCTCCGGTCTAGACCGGAGTCTCCGGTCCGACCGTCGCCAGGCATAAAAAGGCCGTTGGGCCTTCGGCCCATGTACCCCTTAGTCCGTCCAGAACTTGTCTTTTATTCCTAAAGTACCCCTGTTTAAGTGGCTGGCCTATATATAGACCCCCACCTCCATTGTAAACCCTAGGCATGATATTGGAATTAGTGGAAACCCCTTTGTGGATCTATCTAATTCTTGCCTCATGCTCCTTGACTAAGGAGCACCAATATCCCCAAACCTCGTTGGAGTTTGCATCGTGCCTCCGTGTTGTACAAGGCCTAGGCATCGGTGTCCCTTTGCCTAGACGTCAGATCTCACCGAGTCTCCCATCTCGCCATGCCGGTTCGAGAGAGAGTCCTCCGCCCGACGCCGATCCTAGGGATTGCACCGGACCGGTCACCACCGGCGTGACCTATTGGTGTTTATCGTGGTTTTGCGTGTGTGTGTTCATCGCGTTCTTCGTGCGTGTGTTCGTCATGTTCCTCCTTCCCTCCGTCCCCCGCACTCCACCCTCGATTTGAAAGGGAATCGTGAAAGATCGGGCCACCCTAGAGGTTTGCCCTCAACATTTTTGAGGCCATCTTGCGACCTCATGTACCTACCCCAATTGAGCCACCTCCTCTGACATCGGTGCAACCGCCTCCCGGCTAGCTCTCTAGTCCTAACTACCACAGCACCATGCCGATCTATCGACCTCCATGATCTTCATCAGCACCGTCGGCCCCGGCTCCTCCAAGTGGCGCCCCACCGCCGTATCCTACGCCTCTAGCGTCTCCCATCTGGCACTCTCCACATGACCCATGGAAAGGACTCGTGCAGGCCTAGTCCATGCCTTGGGCTGCCCCCTCTCCGATTGGCGCTTGATGGCTCAATGTTGATGTAGAGCTCGTTGGGAACGCCAAGAGGAAGGTATGATGAGCACAGCAGCAAGTTTCCCTCAGTTATGAAACCAAGGTATAATTGAACCAGTAGGAGCAAGGAAACACCCCAAAGGTGTTGCTAGCTGAGCCTTGGCAGGGCGCACTACCGGTGCTAGTAGCAACATGGAGACCTGCACAACACAACCACATAACTTTGTCCCCAACTTGCGATGGGGTTGTCAAACTCACCTTGTTTTGCTGAAAACAAAGGATTAAACGTATCGAATGGAAAGAAGTAATAATTTGCAGAAAGTAAACACAAAGCAGTAAACAGTTTATAGATTGTATGTAAAGAAAAGGACTGGGATCCATAGTTCACTAGAGGTGGCTCTTCTTAAGATAGATAACATGCTGGGTGAACAAATTATAGCGGGGCAATTGACAAACACCGAGAAAGCAATACATGCATATACTAATCATATTGACTCCTTTGAGACTTGATTGCGCATTACAACATTATACATAGACCGCCATCCAACTGCATCTATGACTAATAATCCACCTTCAGGTTATCATCCGAACCCCCTCTAGTATTAAGTTGCAAGCAATAGATTATTGCTTTACGACTTGCGTGTAAAGTAAACAATACGATTGTTCTATGAACAAAGGATTGTTGTTTTCTCCCTAGTAGCAACATCACATCTAGTACCTTAGAGATTTCTGTCACTTCCCCAGATTAGCAGAGGCATGAACCCACTATCGAGCATAAATACTAACTCTTGGAGTTGCTAGCATCTACTTGGCCAAGATAGCTACTAACAACGGAAAGCATGCAAGATCACAAATAACAAAGACATGATAGAATAAATAATCAATCTGAAATAGCATCTCAATATCCATCGGATCCCCGCAAACACAACATGCAGAATTACAAATAGATGATTTTTATCATGAACGGAGCTCACAAGATCTAGACATGAAAGCACAAAGGAGGAGAACCAGCCAACTAGCTACTACATGGATCCGTAGTCCAAGGATGAACTACTCACGCATCACATCGGAGGCTTGCATGATGATGAAGAAGGCCTCCAGGGTGAATTCCCCTCTTCGGCAGGGTGTCAGGAAGAGCTTCAGATCCCTCCCGATCTAGGGATGGAGATGACGGCAGCTACAGACTCTTTCGTGGATTTTGATCGGGTACTTAGGGTTTTCGTCCCAAGGGCATCTTATAGGCGGAAGGGGAGGCCGAGGGGGTGCCGGAGGCGGCCAGACCACCCCCTGGTGTTTGCCAGGCTGGGCCGCGTGGCCAGGTGGTGTGGTGGCCCCCTGGCCCCTCTCCATCTCGTACTCTGGCATCTGATGACTTCTGTAAAAATAGGCACTTTGGCTTTTGTCCCGTCCAATTCCGAGAATATTCATTTTCGGACTTTCCTGGAACCAAAAACAGCAAAAAATAGGCAGCTGGCACTATGGCTCTTGGTAATAGGTTAGTCCAAGAAATCATATGAAAAGTACTCCAAAGTGTGGACAAAACACAAGAAAGTGGATAAAACCAAGCATGGAACATCAAAAATTATAGATACATTTGCAATGTATCAACATCCCCAAGCTTAACTCCTGCTCGTCCTCGAGTAGGTAAGTGATAAAAAGAAAGAATAATTTTTGAGGTGACATGCACCATCAAAGACTTGATCAAAGTATTTGTAAAACATTTAAAGCTGGGATCATAGTACTTCAATCATAACATGAAAGACAAAGTTCTAGCAATAAGACAAAGAAACTATGATGCAACAGGAAAAGGCACAAACAAAAGATTCATGAATAACAATGCTTTGCAAGACGTTTGTTTGTTTCACATAAAGAAAACATAACCTAATAGCATTCAGCTTGTCCCTCACAGAGTAGCAAAACATAAATGCATAGGACACCTTCAAAGTTCATAAGAGTGACTAGATACAAATAGTTTAAAACAAGCAATATCAAGTTATGCATCAATCAACTAGTCTTGGAACAATGCACATAGAACTAAGAATGGCCACTATGCTCTCAAAGTAGGTGCATAAAGCTAGAAGGTGGAGACTCAACATATAATGGTGGAAGAAAGGCCTTCATAAAAGGAATTAGGGATTCAAGTCTCATAAAGAGCTTCCAAAAATTATGGTACTTATAGCTTTCAGCTCTCATTGCCCCTATCATAAGCATCTTTAAGGTGATTAAGTTTAAAGTGACACAACTGAGGATATGTAAACCAAAATCTCATGCCCCTTACTTACGAAGACCAATCCTCATGCTACTCAACTTTAGTCACGAGTAAGCTCTTATCATTGTAAGTACATGTGTATCATAAAGAACCGCCAACGGGGTACCCCTTGCACATGATACAGGAGCTATCCCATAATCAAAATGATAAGGCGAGCAAACAATGAGCATCTCAGCGATCTTTTTATTTGCTATTTGCATAGGTTTTTATTGAGGATGCTTCATAGAGTGCTCATTACGATGATGCTACAAGTTTCCACCATGATTAGGCATGGCTTAGGCTAGCGGCCCAGGCGTTTCTCTAACACACATACAAACTCCATGATCTTACAAGTTCCACTTTTATTTCACACCACCGGGATCCGTAAGCAAAACAACATGATATCAACGGGGTACAAAGTACAAGTGCAATGTTGAAAGCATTCCCCATGGTACATAGTTCTGCTAATTTCAACTTATAAAGCGCAAGCATATACGCAACAAATAAGGACCCAATGGTTCAAGTTTATTAGATGCAAAAAAGTAAAGTGTGCCATCAAGTTCGCGAGAGCTTTAATCACTAGTTTTCTCATAACAAGTTTAATTCGGAAGGTAAAAAAAGCATGAATATACTTGGAGTAGCATAAGCTAGTAGGTAGGTATGGTGGACTCTTTGGAATAACTTGGTTTAGGGAGTTGGATGCATGAGTGGAACTCATACTTGGTTGTGGAGGCTAGCAAAAGACTGGGAGCGACAAAATAAGAGAGCAATAATGGCCATAATCATGCAGAGCGATAAAACATCATTGATCAAAGCATAAAGTGATACTACAAGTTGAAAACTAAAGGATCATAAAGGCTATGGTGACTTGAAATAGTCATAATGATGAGGGCAAACCTCTAGGGTGGCCCGATCTTCACGGATCTCGTGGTCAAATCGATGGGAAAGCGAGGGGAAAGGGAAAAGGTAGCGGAAGCAGACGCACACCTCGCGAAGAACACGATGAACACACGCAAAACACACACGATACAAGGACGATTGCTCTCACCGGTGGCCACCGGTCCGATAAAATCCTCGCAAGGAAAGATCGATCAACATGCTTCCGTCAATCCCAAGCGGAGAGGGAATAACACCTTGGAGAGGGTCTTGACGTCTTGGCAAAGGGACACCGATGCCAAGGCCTTGTACAACGAGGGAGGCGCGATGCAAACTCCAGCGAGGTGGTGACGATAGTCGATCCCCTTTGGTATAACGGGATGAGGCAAAACAAGAGATTCCACAAAGGGGGTTTTCTTTAGTCTATCATCTATGCCTAAGGAATACAATGAGGGGTGGGGGCTCTATTTATAGCCCAGCCACTAGTTCAGGGGTAGTTTGGGCATAAAACTAGGGTTTGGTGCGAAATAGAGGGGTACATGGGCCAAGGGCCTAGCTGTTGGCTCGCAGGCCCATCACTTGGGCCGGACAGTCCGGGTCGGAGTGACTAGACAGTCCGGGGTAGCCGAACACTTCGGGTAGTGTCCGAACTGGCCTTCTGAATGTCCACGCCAGGTTGGGGCTGGGGCAGGCCGGACACTCCGGCCGAGTCGCGCCAGACACTCTGGCTGCGCCGGAAACTCCGGCTGGTTCCGGGCGGACTCTCCGGGGCGATGACGGCGGAGACTCTCGTTCTGGAGCTGGCTACTCCTGGTCCATCTTCTTGGTTGACTTGGGGATGATCTTGGGGACTTGGCGTTGTGGATGTAGTAGCGTCCGCAGGACGGGCTGCATCAGCTCCCCCCTTCAAAAAGAGTCGTCCTCGACTCTTCATGCTCATCCTAAGAAGATGATGTCGAGAGACCTTCTTGATCCTGGGGTTCACCATATAGTCGTCCTTGAGAAGCTTGATGTGGCAACTCTTCAATGTTCCTTCACCTTCCATGAAGCCTACAAAGCTCACAACAAAAGCGAAGCTACACTCAAAGAGAAGCCAATTCATGAAGATTATAGCATGAATCCTCAAGTAGAAGGAAGTCACCTTATGATATAGAGATAGCTCATTGAAGGATAGCCCTAGGTAACTCTCTTCGATTCATCTTGTCAACTCTTTGTCCATAGAGGTTAACACGTATGCAATTGTACCTTCAGACAACAAAGACCAAGCAAAATATGTGATATGGGTTGGCCCGATCTTCTCAGCAAGCTCTTGTCGATGGTGATGGTGGATGATAGATAACTAGTGCGTAGCTATGATATCTCCCGCTCGATCCCTGATGCCAATGCAACAGCTCTCGAACCTTGTAGGATATTCACAACACCACACTCTTGCACACGCAGCCGTGACCATGAACGGTAGTATGCAATCTACTAATTCCCAATGGAACAACAAATCACACTCAATTATAGTTGGTAGATTTGAACACGGGGTAATTCCAGAGGTTCTATGGAAGAAACAACTCCAAAATATTTTAACGTGGTCTAAAACCTAACTTGTGACGGCTACGGAGGTTTATATGAGGGCTGGGGCGTCCTCCCCTCTAAACGGGCCTAAAAACAGCCATAACTTGACCCAAACTGACTCGGTTCGACTCAAACTGATACATACCGACCCATATATGGGTTCGGCCTTATTGGCACGCAGCCCAAACATCGTGGAACACCTCAAACATGTAATTCTTGGTGCGCCATCTCTCTCTCTTGCTCATACGTGATTTCCTCATTGCGTCCTAGTGCGCCTGCCTCCTGCTCCTCCCTCGCGCACTTGTTCATATTGGAAATCAGCGCTTGTCCTTCTTGCTGCAACTCTCCTCCTCCTCGCGCAACGCTTGTGTTATCAATAAACCTGATCATACAAAGATGCATAGACTTAGGTAGTATAAAGTTCTCATTAAGTAAAACATGAGGTTCAATTAAGAGTGAATTCACCTGTTGCTCAATCAGCTTTGCACGAGCTCTTGTAATGGGTCCAATCCTGATTTCAGTGGACTTGTTCTTTGCAACAACATCTTCATTGTGAATAGGAGTAGGAGATAGTGGAATAGTATGGATGTCCTCATCATCTCCCCCCCTTCAAAAGGCGTCGACCTCGACGCTCCAAGGTCTTCTCCAGCATATGGTGATAAATCAGCAACGTTGAAGCTGTTGTTAGCACCACCAAACTCCTCAATAGGTATATCAACTGAATAGTCATTATCATTAATTTTGGCTAGCACTTTGTAAGGACCAGCACCACGTGACTTCAACTTGGACTTGCGAAGTAGTGGAAATCTGTCCTTGCGTAGATGCACCCAAACCATATCTCCAGGCTCGAACAACACTTCTTTTCTTGCTTGATTCCTTGCAGCAGCAATGTTCTTGCCTTTCTTCTCAATAGCCTCTCGAGTCTTCTCATGTATTTTCTTCACATAATTAGCACGTTTTGATGCCTCCATATCAACTCTCTTATGTAATGGCAGAGGCAACATATCGAGTGGCGTTAATGGCTTGAAGCCATACACCACCTCAAAAGGACAAAGCTGAGTAGTTGAATGCACAACCCTGTTGTAAGCGAACTCAACATGTGGCAAACACTCTTCCCACTCCCACAGATTCTTTTTAATCATGGTCCTTAGCAGCTGTGACAATGTTCTATTCACCACCTCCGTTTGACCATCTGTTTGGGGGTGACATGTAGTACTGAACAGCAACTTCGTTCCTAGCTTCCCCCATAAGGTCTTCCAAAAGTAGCTCATGAACTTCGCATGATATGGGGTGGCCCGATCTTCTTAGCAAGCCCTTGTCGATGGTGATGGTGGATGATAGATAACTAGTGCGTAGCTATGATCTCTCCCGCTCGATCCCTGATGCCAATGCAACAGCTCTCGAACCTTGTAGGATATTCACAACACCACACTCTTGCGCACGCAGCCGTGACCACAAACGGTAGTATGCAATCTACTAATTCCCAATGGAACAACAGATCACACTCAATTATAGTTGGTAGATTCGAACACAGGGTAATTCCAGAGGTTCTATGAAAGAAACAACTCCAAAATATTTTAACATGGTCTAAACCTAACTTGTGATGGCTACGGAGGTTTATATGAGGGCTGGGGCATCCTCCCCTCTAAACGGGCCTAAAAACAACAATAACTTGGCCCAAACTGACTCGGCTCGACTCAAACTGATACATACCGACCCATATCCTCCTTGGTGGCTAATATCAATAACCCAGGCACTCTCTCACTTTTCGTTATATCACTCAATTTAGGCTCAATTACATCAGGAACAGCTGTCACGCAATCTCGCCGAGTGGTAGTATCTTCCTTCAAGTTCACCTCTATCTTTTGGCGAGAATCATTCACAATTTCTTGTGGTGTCATTGGCTGCATAGTAATCTTCTTTCCTTTGAATTCCAAGTGATATGTATTGGCTCGGCCATTGTGTTGCACATGGCGATCATAGAGCCAAGGCCGACCCAATAGTAGGTGACAAACAGTCATAGGAACCACATCAAAATCAATAGAATCTTTGTATGGCCCTATTTGAAAGTTCACTCGTACCATATGATTTACCTTCATCTCACCATTGTTGCTCAACCATTGTATGTAGTATGGCTTGGGATGAGGTAAGTATGTCAAACAAACATCATCAATATCATCATGAGAAGCTTCATCTCCACTTTCTACTTCACCTTGTTCATTAACAAACATAACCTTGCTGTTTGGACAATCCTTCTTGTAGTGACCTCTGCCTCCACAAGTATGGCACAGCACATCATGAGTACGTGCAGTAGACATGTTGGAACCCGAGCTAGCAGTAGGAGCAGCGGGTTTCCGAGTATTAGAACCAAACGAAGGTGTACTTGCTGGTTTGGCCGATGGTATAAACGGAACAGTAGCTGGTGGCATGACAGTGGGAGGTGTAGATCTGGCCAAAAATCTGCTAGAAGATGGAAATCGAGCACGTGACTTTGCCTTTTCAGCCAGCTGGGACTCGGCCTCTCTAGCATGGTGCAGCAGCTCGTTCATTGTCTCATACTTGTGATAACGCACAATACTCTTGATTTGAAGCTTCAAATTGTTGAGGAAACGTTGCATCGTCATCTCTCGTGATTCACGAACATTAGCACGCGGCATAAGCATCTCCATCTCCATGTAGTACTCATCAACTGTCATTGTGCCTTGCCTCAACTGTGTGAGCTTGTCAAACACAGAACGCAAATAATTGGAGGGAACAAAACGAGCCACCATGATGGACTTCATCTCACGCCAATCCCTCATAGGAAGTTCATTGTCGTTCCGTCTATTCTGCACAATAGCTTCCCACCAACGCAAAGCGTAACCATCAAATTCTGACGCGGCAAGTTTTACCTTCTTGTCTTCTGGGTAATCAAATAAACGCCAGAGCTTTTCAATCATCAACTCCCAAGTAATATAATCCTTAGGATCAAGCGAGCCATTGAACGAAGGAATTGAGAACTTGGGCTTGCCCAAACTTTCATCAGGTGGATTGTAAGCACGCTGGGCACGTCCAAGAGGAGCATACCCACGGCCATACAGAGGAGCAGCCGCAGGTGCAGGGGGATTTGCATGTCCCCTGCCACGATGTGGAGCCGCATCAGCTGCACTCCCCTCATCAAAGTCCTCCAACCCATCATCATGTTGTGCCAGTCCGGGCTGGAGTGTTGCCTAAATTGCCTCAATGGAACGCTGCAAAGTGGCAAAGTTGACATTCATAGCAGTCAGCTGCGTCTGAATATTATTGATGGCTCCAGTATTATTCTCCACAGCATCTTGTATGTCGGTGATATTTCTATCAATAGACTCTCTCCAAGTAACAAGCTCCTCCACCTGCTTTTTCTGTGACACAATTTCATCATCACTCAAAGACATGATTAGTAAGTTAGTGCAAAAATCAAAATCAGTATGGTGGAAACTCTCACAACTCACTCACAACTGATAAGAAAGATCTTACCGTTCCAAAGTGAATAGAGATGCTCTATCAAACGTAATCAAAGACTGATGCACTGAAGTGATGAAGTGAATATCAAAGGTATAGAGAACGATCACAGGGCACACAGGTTATTTATGGTGGAGCTATAGGTATGGTATCCTAACTACACCGCAAACAAGTCCTAGTGCTGATCGTATGACAAAGACCCACGGAAACACAGGCGGTGGAGATAAATGAGGCAATTGCAACTATGAAAATTAGCTCAAAAAGTAAGGTATGTCGGAGGAATGCTCGTGTCACGCTGGAGCACAGACTTGTCTGCGGTCAGGCGTGAGGCAGCGAGCCGATTTTTTTTATTCCGACTCGCCAAGTAGTACACAACTAGGACTCTTTACTTGGATCGGATCTGACTTGATGGTAGCGGAAAAACATGGTGGAAAACAACTAGAACAACTAGAACAACTAGAAAACAAATCTATGAAGAACAGATCTAGATCTAATCTAATAGAGGAACACGACCAGCAACTATTACTCGAATACGATGTAATCTAGGCTATGGCAACTCTTTTTGTGAGGCTTTTTCTGTATAGGATGAAAACACTCTCTAATCTATGGATGGATTGTGGATTGCTTACCGAGGCAACGAGGAAATCTGATACCAAGATGATATGGGGTGGCCTGATCTTCTCAGCAAGCCCTTGTCGATGGTGATGGTGGATGATAGATAACTAGTGCGTAGCTATGATCTCTCCCGCTCGATCCCTGAAGCCAATGCAACAGCTCTCGAACCTTGTAGGATATTCACAACACCACACTCTTGCGCACGCAGCCGTGACCATGAACGGTAGTATGCAATCTACTAATTCCCAATGGAACAACAGATCACACTCAATTATAGTTGGTAGATTCGAACACAGGGTAATTCCAGAGGTTCTATGAAAGAAACAACTCCAAAATATTTTAACGTGGTCTAAACCTAACTTGTGACGGCTACGGAGGTTTATATGAGGGCTGGGGCGTCCTCCCCTCTAAACGGGCCTAAAAACAGCCATAACTTGGCCCAAACTGACTCGGTTCGACTCAAACTGATACATATCGACCCATATATGGGTTCGGCCTTATTGGCACGCAGTCCAAACGTCGTGGAACACCTCAAACATGTAATTCTTGGTGCGCCATCTCTCTCTCTTGCTCATACGTGATTTCCTCATTGCATCCTAGTGCGCCTGCCTCCCGCTCCTCCCTCGCGCACTTGTTGATATTGGAAATCAGCGCTTGTCCTTCTTGCTGCAACTCTCCTCCTCCTCGCGCAACGCTTGTGTTATCAATAAACCTGATTATACAAAGATGCATAGACTTAGGTAGTATAAAGTTCTCATTAAGTAAAACATCAGGTTCAATTAAGAGTGAATTCACCTGTTGCTCAATCAGCTTTGCACGAGCTCTTGTAATGGGTCCAATCCTGATTTCATTGGACTTGTTCTTTGCAGCAACATCTTCATTGTGAATAGGAGTAGGAGATAGTGGAATAGTATGGATGTCCTCATCAATATGTTTGTGTGTGATAGAGGAGCATGTCATTGGTGGCATGTCCATCCTTGTGCACAACACTATTAGCACAACTCAAGTATCGCAAACGAAATGCGTATGCAAGGTCAAAGTGCATGGAAGTTAATTGAACATCATCCAAATGTGGGAACTCAAAAACTCCATATAACATCTTAGTGTGGCACTCAAAGCAATTGACTAAAATATTGATCAACATCTTTGATGCAAAGCTAGGAGAATTCGGCAAAAACACATGAGGAAGAATATAAAAAGCAACATCATTATGTGTGCAAACCAACTATTGGAAAGAACAATTGTTCAATATGTTGGATGTCATACACATATCATCAAAAGCCAAAATCATGGGGGTATGAGTATCGCAAGCGGTAGCAAAAACAACATGTTTGCAAACAAACCATATGAAAGAGCAAGTGGTCCTTATGTTTGTTGCAACAACAATACGAGAGACTTGGAAGCTCTCATGACAATACATGCTCAAAATGGCATTATGGTTTCACACAAAACATCAGAAAGAGAAATTGCTCAACATTTTTGTGGAAACACACAAAGCATCCATATCCAAAAGCAATGAAACATGATTGTCACAAGGTGAAAGAATACCATCAACATGCTTGCAAGCAAACCATAGGAAAGAGCAATTTTTCAACATGAAAGATGCAAAGCATGCAAAAGGTATCAGAGCTGGGTTCGATCTTGAACTCACTTGGGGATGCTCTCTAGAGCTCTTTTTGTCAACTCGTGCTCAACCGAGGTTGACATTCTTGTGCGGGTACCTACACACATCAAACACAAAAGGAAGAATGTGTGTGCATGGTAGAGAAACACATCATCCATCATGACGTATCTCTTCTTGTGCACATCACCATTAGTGTCAAACAAGTATGAAATAGATGCATGGTGAGTATGCAAGTGGGGAACATGCTTATCATGGCAATCATCAAAATCTCCAAAATTTGAGAAAGCTATGGGGGCCATCTCAATAGAAAGCATATGAGAATTATTGTTGCAAGAAAAACAAGTGAAAGAGCAATTGTTCATCTTATTGCAAGCAACGGGAGAGATTGTAAAACATTCATGACAAAGCATGGTTCGAGGGGTACCATTGATGACATCATTGCAAGCAAAACATTGGAAAGAGCAATTGTTCAACAAAGTGCAAGCAATGATATCATCAATGTAACGTTTATAGCATGGCATGTCTATGGCAACATCATCACAATCAAATAATTTCACATGCTCAACAATATGCAAATGCAAAGTATCACATGGAAATATCAATGAAGCATATGTGATATCAAAAACATCATCCATAGCATGCCAATCATCACAAGTCATCATGTCCACTAGTGGGATCATGGCATCATCAACACCCTTATTTTTACCTTGTTCATACCTCTCATATGAAGTGGGTGTTGTGGTAGCATTGGCCTCCAGGTGGGCGACTTCTTCATCCAATATGGGGATGGCATCAACTTCATCCACCATGTACATCTTCTCGGTTTGAGGCATCATCATCTCCAAGCTTAGCGCTTCTTGATCCATGGAACCTAGCAAATCATGAGAAAACACACTAGAGGTAGAGGGTAAGTCGTTAGAAATCAAAGTGGTCTCACATGACCTATCAACTACCACTCTCAACTCACTAGGTGTATCACTCATGCCCTCCAAGTGGAAGCACTCAATCTCACATATGGTGGAGTCACTCATCTCACTCTTATTTTCACTCAAGTGGGTTAAGTGGCTCTCATGCTCACATGGGATTGGTACCACATCATCACTCAAGCATGTAGGGGTAGGCTCGGTTCTCTCAACTCCTGCGCCTCCTTTGGTGAAGGGAAAGTCCCATGCTCACCATTCTCGACCTTGTCGTCGCCATCTTGCACCTTGGCTTGTGTAGTCCTCTTGACGTACTCGTGCAACTTGGCGAAGTAGAGGTGTTCATCTTCCTCATCCATGAAGGTGCATGCGTCATCTAGGACATCAAGTTTGGGCGTTGAAGCTTGATGGCGTGGAGGAGAGCTTGCTCTTGGTGCCATTTTGGTGGTGGCACGAGTAGTTGAAGGTGCCTTATGATGGTGTCGACGGAGGTCATTGGCGTGCCTTGCCAAAGGTTGATGTAGATGGCGCACTTGATCATCCACATGACGCTCGCGACGATGCTTCTTGTCCTTGGCACTCTTCTTTTCATGGTGGTGCCTTCTTGAGCTTCGTTGAGCATTATGGATGGTGCTCAACATGTACTCTCCGTCTTCATGGCGAGGATGCCTTGAACGACGTCTTGTATCCTCTTGATGTTGGCGATGATCTCTAGAGGATTTATGTCGATGAAGATTCTTGCTTCGTGGCGCCTCTTTGGGAAGATGATGTTGGGGCGCCACTCTTCTTGTAGGCGGTGGCACTTGTTGCCTTGGAGGTTGGTGCACTTGACGCCTTGGAGATGGTCGTGCTTGGCACCTTGGAGATGGTGGCGCTTGACGGCTTGGTGGTGATGGCTCTCGTCGCCTTGGAGATGGTGGTGCATGACGGCTTGGAGGTGATGGCGCTCGTCGCCTTGGAGATGGTGGTGCATGACGCCATGTAGGTGGTGGCGCTTGACGCCTTGGAGGTGGATCATCGAAGTAGGTGGTGCCCTTTGGTGTGGCACGCTTGGCCTTGAAGGTCATGGTTTCTTGATGATGTGTCTCTGCTAGCTTGGCGTAGTAGTCCTCCATCTCCAAGCGGTGGAGGTATTCTTCATGGCTCATGGAAGAGCCCTCGAAGTGGATGAAGCTCGCCATGTCGTCCATGCTTGTTGAGGCGTCGTCGTTGTAGCACTTGAAGTCATCCATGCTTGGGGAGTCGTTGTTGATGTAGTACTCCATGTCACCCAAGCATGTGGAGCCATTGTCGGTGTAGAGCTCCAATTCCTCCATGCTTGAGGAGCCATAGTTGATGACGTGCTCCATGTCTTCCATACATGTGGAGCCGTCATAGGTGTAGTGCTCCGGGTCCTCAAAGCATGCGGAGCCATTGTCGGTGTAGTGCTCCATCATGTCATCTATACTTGTGGAGTCGTAGTCGTGGTGGCTCATCATGGATTCTTCATAGATATCATCCTCGGTTCCGGAGTCCCTAGAAATGATTCACAAGACCAAGTGGTGTATATGGAAGTGGTAGGCGGTTAGGAATGCAACGTCAAACCTTACTTTACCTTGGAAGATAGTATCGTGCAAGTGGCAACACTTGAGAGCAATCAAAACCAAGCAAAGTGAAGTTCACACGGAACACCAAAACCAACTAACCACTAAAAACACACACACACAAAGCTTATGGTGGATAGGTATGGAAGGTGGCGTGTCCAAGAACAATCCGAAACCAAGATGCTGTAATGGCAAGTAAAGAACCACAATGATCACAAAGCAAAACAAGTCAATCCACAAGAGGAAATATGTACAAGGAAACACACACGGTGGGATAAATTGCGCGACGGAGAAAGTGATCTAAGAACCAAATGATTACCTAGCGAATACTATAAGCTCGTGTCGCACAAGTACAAGAAGAGACGCTAGTTCGATTGCAATAAATTGGTGGGCTACAAGATATGCACAATAAGTACCACCTATTTGATGTTCATCGAGCTTGCGCTTCCTATTCTATGAGGCACTTGTTTGTTTCTCTCTTTTTCTTCTCTTTCTTTTTTTTCTGTTTTTTTCTCTTTTTCTTTTATTTTTCACTTGCCTCTTCTTTGTGCCAACAACTATACAAGATAACTATATGAGATAGCGCGCACACAACTTTTGCTCGGAATTCTACAAGTATCAAATGTGCATAGCCCAAGCAATCATAGGAGGAACTAGTCTCAATAGGTGTTTGTTTAACGCAAAGATAGTGTGGCTCACAAAGGAATGCAAGTGGGGAGAAGTCACGGAATTTTTATACCTTTCGTCGCCGATCTTCACCCTTTATTGGTGGATTCCGCCTTGCTCACGGAATTTGGATGGATTAGATAGCATGAACCACGGAGATGATGATGTAGAGCTCTTTCTCCTCTTCAAAATGAGCTAAAGAACACCAAAATCCGAGTTCGTATGCAAAAGTTATGCTCAAAACCGTGAAGCAGATTTTCTGTCAGCAGGGGGAGGACAGTCCGGTGCGCACAGGCCGGACAGTCCGGCCGGGCCGGATATTCCGGTCAGTTTAGGCCGGAAACTCCGGTGGGGCGGATATTCCGGTCTATTTTGGCCGGACAGTCCGGTCCGGTCGAACCAGAACTTCCAGAACACGAACGGGACGAGTTTTGGCGGAAAAACTCGAACCAAAACCTCAAATTGAAAGGGGAAATCAAGGAATTAGGCCATGGAAACGCAGGGGAAGGTAGATCAACAAGTTTAGCAAGTAATCGACGGATCAAAACCTACCAAAACGCACTCAAATCACAGATCGGTCCAAAACACGAATTAGGGCTATTTTTGGTGGAATTTTCGAATTTATGGGGAAAAAGACCAAATCGAGGAGAAATCCGTGGCAACCAAAAGCTGCTGATACCAGATGATGAGGGCAAACCTCTAGGGTGGCCCGATCTTCACGGATCTCGTGGTCAAATCGATGGGAAAGCGAGGGGAAAGGGAAAAGGTAGCGGAAGCTGACGCACACCTCGCGAAGAACACGATGAACACACGCAAAACACACACGATACAAGGCCGATTGCTCTCACCGGTGGCCACCGGTCCGATAGAATCCTCGCAAGGAAAGATCGGTCAACGTGCTTCCGTCAATCCCAAGCGGAGAGGGAAGAACACCTTGGAGAGGGTCTTGACGTCTTGGCAAAGGGACACCGATGCCAAGGCCTTGTACAACGAGGGAGGCGCGATGCAAACTCCAACGAGGTGGTGACGATAGTCGATCCCCTCTGGTAGAAGGGGATGAGGCAAAACTAGAGATTCCACAAAGGGTGTTTTCTTTAGTCTATCATCTATGCCTAAGAGATACAATGAGGGGTGGGGGCTCTATTTATAGGCCATCCACTAGTTCAGGGGTAGTTTGGGCATAAAACTAGGGTTTGGTGCGAAATAGAGGGGTACATGGGCCAAGGGCCCAGCTGTTGGCTCGCAGGCCCATCACTTGGGCCGGACAGTCCGGGTCGGAGTGACCGGATAGTCCGAGGTAGCTGGACACTCCGGGTAGTGTTCGGGTAGTGTCCGGGTAGTGTCCGAACTGGCCTTCTGAATGTCCACGCCAGGTTGGGGCTGGGGCAGGCCGGACACTGGAGCTGGCTGCTCCTGGTCCATCTTCTTGGTTGACTTGGGGACGATCTTGGGGACTTGGCGTTGTGGATGTAGTAGCGTCCGCAGGACGGGCTGCATCACATAACATGGTGTGAACATGCGCCAAGTCAACCCAAATAAAGCATCAAAGGAGAATACCACTATACTATGCTTTAATATGCTAAAACAACGCATGATTCATCGAAGGCACATTAAGAAATCTCAATTGTTTATAACAAGTCATGCTACAGCAAAGAATACTAAGCATAAAGCCAAAACAATATCAAGCATGGCATGACAAAGCATAGGCCACAGTCAAAACCAGCTATTTTTACCACATAAGCATGAACTTTCCTACTCTTTTCCAAACCAAACCAAACTATTTGAAAACCAATGTATGAAAGAGGGGGGTCCAACCAATTTATTCAGAAAACTAAGCAAACCAAGCAAACGAAAAACCAAAACGAAAACGAAAAAGAAGACGCTCCAAGAACAACACAACTATGCATGAAACAATAAAAATAAAGCGTTTGGAAGAAACCTAGGATTTTTATTGATGAAGAAGGGGATGCCTTGGGCATCCCCAAGCTTTGACGCTTGTACTTCTTCGATATTTCTTGGGGTGACACGCGTGGCATCCCCAAGCTTGAGCTTTAGTCCATCCTTCATCTGATTACTCATTCCTTCCATACACCTGAAATTTTTCTTCATACAAAACTTCACACAATCTTTATTAGCAACATTAGTGCACTCAAGATAAATAAGTCTTAAGGTTCAGTTCTAACACCAAATAAACTTCCATTAGAACACTAGCTACTGTAGCACTTCCCTCAAAAAGCTCAATTCCCCAAAAGAACTCAAAAAGGAACCAACAAGAAGCAAATGCAGAAAATGGCAGAAATCTGTCAAAACAGACCAGCAGGTAAAGACGATTTTTTCGAAGACCTTTTATTGCTCAAATCAAAAAGTGTTGAACTAACGTAGGTTAGATAACAACCTGGGGCAGAAGCACAAAATTTCACGCCTCAAAAAGATGTTCAGAGATTTTACACGAATTTTTATGGTGAAGCACATAAATCTGTTTCGGGACAACAACTTTCCCAATCATTACTTCTCTCTCATTAGAGGTTACTCTTGGCACAAAAAGCAAATAAAAAGGATAAGGAGCGGTTATTACTGAAGTAATAACTTCCAAGACTCATCTAAAACTTTTGGGTTATCTCCTAATAAATACTTTTCTTTAACGCCTTTAAGGTAGGCATACGAAGCAAGAAAGAATCAAGTGTTCTCAAATGAAGAAGCATTAAGACCAATACCAGAAATATTTTCAACAAGGCAAGGTATATCATCCAAATAAGTTCTAGAGGATCCTCTCTCAATGCTCTTAGGTTCACTATTCTCATCAAAAGGGTTTGTAGGAACAATCCAATCAAGATTCTTTTCTATGGCATCATGTATTGCTACTAGTTTAACGGGTATTGGTATCTTAGGTTCCTCCCCATTAGGTTCGGTTTTGTTCATCTTTTCTCGTGTACCAACAACATCTACACATGATCCTAGCATATTGAAACGTTCAAAGACTTTCCTAGCTTCCTTGGCAACATCATAGAACTCCTTAAAAAAAGTTTCTAGAATAAAATCCCTCTTTTTAGGGTCCTCAATTTCTTTAAGCTTAAGAAACATTACTTGCATTAAGGGGTTGAGGTTAACAAACCTAGATTCTAACATATGAATTAAAGAAGCTGCAGAAATCTCATAGTTTGGAGCAAGTTCTGCAAGGCATCGGTCCTCCGTATCTTCATGTTTGCTAACATGATTAAAGAATTCTTCCATATTATCTTTCCCAATTATAGAACCACTGCCATTGAAAGGTCTTTCAGGGTGAATTTAGGGATCAACATGGTGAGCTAAAGAAGAGGTGAAAACTAAAGGAGACTTAATTTCTTTGTGTTTTCAAATAAGAAAGCAAACTAGTAAAACTATTTTTTTGTGTTTTTGAAAACAAAACAAGCAAACAAAGCAAAAAGAAACTAAGCAAAACAAAAATAACAAAGTAAAGAGATTGGTTATGAGGGACTCCCCTTGTGAAGATGTCCTTGACTCCCCGGCAACGGCGCCAGAAAAATGCTTGATGGCTCAGTGTTGATGTAGAGCTCGTTGGGAACCCTAAGAGGAAGGTATGATGAGCACAGCAACAAGTTTCCCTCAGTTATGAAACCAAGGTTTAACCGAACCAGTAGGACCAAGGAAACACCCCAAAGGTATTGCTAGCTGAGCCTTGACAGGGCGCACTACCGGTGCTAGTAGCAACGTGGAGACCTGCACAACACAACCACAGAACTCTGTCCCCAAATTGCGATGAGTTTGTCAATCTCACCGTGTTTTGCTGAAAACAAAGAATTTAAAACGTATCGAATGGAAAGAACTAATAGTTTGCAGAAACTAAACACAAAGCAGTAAACTGTTTATAGATTGTATGTAAAGAAAGGACCGGGATCCATAGTTCACTAGAGGTGGCTCTCCTTAAGATAGATAACATGCTGGGTGAACAAATTAAAGCGGGGCAACTGACAAACACCGAGAAAGCAATACATGTATATACTAATCATCTTGACTCCTTTGAGACTTGATTGGGCATTACAACATTATACATAGACCGCCATCCAACTGCATCTAAGACTAATAATCCACCTTCAGGTTATCATCCGAACTCCCTCTAGTATTAAGTTGCAAGCAACAGATTATTGCTTTACGAATTGCGTGTAAAGTAAACAATACGATTATTCTATGAACAAAGGATTGTTGTTTTCTCCCTAGTAGCAACAGCACATCTAGTACCTTAGAGATTTCTGTTACTTCCCCAGATTACCAGAGGCATGAACCCACTATCGAGCATAAATACTAACTCTTGGAGTTGCTAGCATCTACTTGGCCAAGATAGCTACTAACAACGGAAAGCATGCAAGATCACAAATAACAAAGACATGATAGAATCAATAATCAATCTGAAATAGCATCTCAATATCCATCGGATCCCCGCAAACACAACATGCAGAATTACAAATAGATGATCTTGATCATGAACGGAGCTCACAAGATCTAGCCATGAAAGCACAAAGGAGGAGAACCGAACATCTAGCTACTACATGGATCCGTAGTCCAAGGATGAACTACTCACGCATCACACCGGAGGCTTGCATGATGATGAAGAAGGCCTCCAGGGTGAATTCCCCTCTCCGGTAGGGTGCCGGGAAGAGCTTCAGATCCCTCCCGATCTAGGGATGGAGATGACGGCGGCTACAGATTCTTTCGTGGATTTTTTATCAGGTACTTAGGGTTTTCGTCCCGATGGCATCTTATAGGCGGAAGGGGAGGCCGAGGGGGTGCCGGAGGCGGCCAGACCACCCCCTGGCGCAGGCCAGGCTGGACCGCGCGGCCAGGTGGTGTGGTGGCCCCTGGCCCCTCTCCGTCTCGTACTCTGGCATCTGATGACTTCCGGAAAAATAGGCACTTTGGCTTTTGTCCCGTCCAATTCCGAGAATATTCATTTTCTGACTTTCCTGGAACCAAAAACAGCAGAAAACAGGCAGCTGGCACTGTGGCTCTTGTTAATAGGTTAGTCCAAGAAATCATATGAAAAGTACTCCAAAGTGTGGACAAAACACAAGAAAGTGGATACAACCAAGCATGGAACATCAAAAATTATAGATACATTTGCAATGTATCAGCGCTCCACCGGCCTACTCCGGCTCCTGGATGCCGGGCATGCGCCCTCACACCGGTTCTCCTAGACTGCTCGGATCTCGTCCGTCGTCACATGCCTATGTTTCTGTACCATCCTACTACTCCTATGGCACCCTATCACCAACAAACTACAACACCTCGATAGGCGACCACAATCCGATGTACCAGTTGTCGCGACCACCGATCGTGCCAGCACTGCCATCTTCACCGACTCCGTCTGTTGCAACAACACCAAGCTGGGACCAAGCTGCTTTCCTCCAGGCCATGCACAACTTTGTTGCTTATAGCATCCCATTTGTCTAACATCTGTAATGCTACATGGTTTAATAATAAAATGCTACTTCCTACATGTCATTTATTGCATCATCATTATATCATGCTCATGTCACCATGCCACATTGCATTTGAGCATCTTACAAAACCCCTTTTCATTTGGTTCTTCCCTCATATTGCATTGTTTATTAATAATTTGCTTCTTGATATATTGTATTTGTTTCTTGATTATTGTTACATTCCCAAATGGAGTTGAGGGCATATCTCTGTAATTCCTTCCACTTATTAACTTGTCAATTTCATCTCTCTTTGGAATGCATCTTTATTCTACCATGCCTATGTGATATGGGGTGGCCCGATCTTCTCAGTAAGCGGATGGCGGTGATGATGGTGGATGATAGATAACTAGCCTGTAGCTATGAACTCTCCCGCTCGATCCCTCGCGCATCCTTGGGCGATCATCATGTTGGGCTTCTCTTGTAGCCCTTCTCCTCCTCGCGCCATGCTTGTTTCTCCAACGAACCTGATCATACATAAATGCATAGACTTAGGCAGTATAAAGTTCTCATCAATCAAAGTACCAGATTCGTTTAGTAGTAAATTCACCTGTTGTTCAAGTAGCTTAGCACGAGCTCTTGTAATAGGTCCAATTATAATCTCATTGGACTGATCCTTTCTTGCAACAGTTGTAGCATCTTGAGTAGTCATTGGGGTAGGTGTGATTGTAGCGATGTCCTCATCATCTCCCCCCTTCAAAAGGCGTCGACCTCGACGCTCCAAGGTCTTCTCCAGCATATGGTGACAAATCAGCAACGTTGAAGCTGTTGCTAACTCCACCAGACTCCTCAATAGGTATATCAACTGAGTAGGCGTTATCATTAATCTTGGCTAACACCTTGTAAGGACCAGCACCACGTGGCTTTAATTTTGACTTTCGAAGTAGTGGAAACCTATCCTTGCGTAGATGCACCCAAACCATATCTCCCGGCTCGAACAACACTTCATTCCTTGCTTGATTCCTGGCAGCAGCAATGTTCTTGCCTTTCTTCTCAATAGCCTCTCGAGTCTTCTCATGTATTTTCTTCACATAATCAGCACGTTTTGATGCCTCCATATCAACTCTCTCATGTAATGGCAGAGGCAACATATCAAGTGGCGTCAATGGCTTGAAACCATACACCACCTCAAAAGGACAAAGCTGAGTAGTTGAATGCACAGCCCTGTTGTAAGCAAACTCAACATGTGGCAAATACTCTTCCCACTCCCGCAGATTCTTTTTAATCATGGTCCTTAGCAGCTGTGACAATGTTTGGTTCACCACCTCCGTTTGACCATCTGTTTGGGGATGACATGTAGTACTGAACAACAACTTCGTTCCTAGCTTCCCCATAAGGTCTTCCAAAAGTAGCTCATGAACTTCACGTCACGGTCAGAAACAATCGTCTTTGGTACTCCATGTAATCTCACGATGTCCCTGAAAAATAGGTTAGCAACATGCGACGCATCGTCGCTTTTGTGGCAGGCAATAAAATGAGCCATCTTAGAGAACCTATCCACTACCACAAATATAGAATCATGACCTCTCTGAGTTTTAGGTAGACCTAGCACAAAATCCATACTAATGTCTTCACATGGAGTAGTAGGTGCAAAGAGAGGTGTATATAATCCTCCTTCCCCCGCACTCCACCCTCGATTTGAAAGGGAGTCGTGAAAGATCGGGCCACCCTAGAGGTTTTCCCTCAACATATTGGTATCAAGAGCTTCGTTGCTCACCATTTCCCCCACAAATTTTTCTTCTATCCACCAAAAATTCGAAAATCCCCACAAAAAACAGCCCATATTTGCCTTTGGATCGATCTCTTGATTTGGAGTGTTATTTGTGGTTTTGATCTGACCAAACCTTGTCTAAGGAGTTGGTCCAGCTTTATCCTGCGTTTCCCTAGCCCGATTTGGCCAGTTTTTCGCGGATTTGAGGCCCGAAGACGAGGATTTCCGCTCAAGAACACGAGCAGGAAACCCGCGCCGGAGTGTCCGGGTCGTACCGACCGGAGTGTCCGGCCGAACCAGACCAGAGTGTCCGGCCAGACTGGAGTGTCCGGCCCAGAAAGACCGGAGTGTCCGGCTGTAACGCCAGTTTTGACAGTTTTGCCTCATTTTTCGCATTGGCTAATCTCCTTTGTTTGCTCGTGTCCCGTGTGCGTGTCAGCAAGTACCAGCAAGCTTCCGCATCATCAACTTCCGCGCTCATCGACACCATGGACCACGAACATCATCCCGCACCACCGACGCCAAGTTCATCATCAAAGAAGGTATAACTTGCGTCACCTTGTTAACCCCCATCTTCCTTTGTGTGTACGTATCCCATGAGAGTGGCTCATTTTGTGTTTGCTTGAGCATTGTGCATTTGTCCTTGGATAGTGAGAGTGCAAGAGCAATATCAAGTGTGACTAGTTAGCATCAAGGGAGAGCAAAAAATATATACAAAGAAAAAGCAAAAGAAAAATAGTCTCCCCTTGCAAAAGAGAGTCTCAAAACTTGTAAGCAAGAGAGAAAGAAGAGCGCCCAAGGCAAGTGCACAAATCCGTTGCTCACTTTTCCTCTTTGCAAACGAGCCACGGTCTCTCCTTGCATTGGCACGACAACGAGCTTAGTCTTTGTTAGAAAATTTTGTTTGCTCATTTTCATAGTCGTGTCAATCCCAACTTTCTCCACGTGTGTATACATAGTCGTAGGTTCCCGTCACCCTTTTGAGTTGTTGACCTTCGCCTTTGACTTGAGTTTTGTTG
Organism: Avena eriantha; assembly: GCA_910589775.1. Lineage (NCBI taxonomy): Eukaryota > Viridiplantae > Streptophyta > Magnoliopsida > Poales > Poaceae > Avena > Avena eriantha. The sequence continues at coordinate 364,448,915 of OU342744.1, forward strand.
GATTTTTACCACTTTTGACTATCCCTTTTCTTTTGGTTGGTTCTTTGGCTTTCCACAACCCTAACCTACCACCAACAAGCTTTTGAGAGTGTGAGTTTTCTTTGCATTTCCACTTTGCACGCTAATAGCTCTCACTTGTGGTTTCTAGTTTGGTGCAATCCCCAAGGTGAGGTACAAGGCTAACACCACCATATTCCACTTCCATATACAATAGTTGTGTGTTTTGCATGATGGATAGGCAAGGTGAGACGAGCCAACCACCTCCCCAAGAAGAAGATCAAGGTCCGTACATGACGCGTGCAAGTCACTTCATCGTTCGGCAAGAGTTCCGTGAATGTTGCCAAGCCCTTGAGACGCGACAAGATGAACAATTTGGCGAGACGCAAGCCGAGTTCAAGAACATCGACAACCGCTTCGACGACCTCGAACGACAAATGCATGCAATGCATCACTACTTCGGCCACCAAAATGAAGCGCCCCAACGCTCCGTCGCTGAAACAAATGACAATCTTCGACGCCTCATCGACGGCATGACAAGACCCCGTTCACGCGCGTCAAGCTCTGCAAGTTCTTCGCATCGTCATGCACCCCTTCCACAAGATCTACATCAAAGTGCTCAAAGACGCAATGATGCCCCCGTGGTTGAAGATGGAATCTCTTCGAACTATGTACCTTCCCTACGGCACGCCGCAACGTCAAGCTATAACGGTGACCTCTCTTCAAGGCCACGAGCAGGGCAAGAAGCACACCGTCATCACGCAAGGGCACTAGTGATTCAACAAGAACAACCACAAGAGGAACCGCAAGCGCAACCGCAAGTCTGCCACCATCGACCGCGACACATTCTTGACACAACAAGTGATGACTCCAATTTGGGGAAACAAGCTCGTCATCAACGTCAAGCTCTTCAAGATCCTCCTCCTCGTCATCAACATCATGAACGTCAACAACGACACCATGGTCATCACGAGGTGCCTCCTCCACCACATCAAGAGGCTCATGACCATGTTCTTCGCCGTGAGGCCCATGTGCCTAACCAACATCACCAACCGAGGAACAAGCCTCCTCTTCGTCATCAACCGCGTCAAGAGGATCTACACCTTCGCCACCATGAGGCCCAAGTACCTCAACCACGTCAACAACCGCGCCAAGAGCAAGAGCAAGCTCCTCCTCAACAACAATACCTAGAGCAAGCTCCGCAACAAGGACGCGAGAACCAAGTTCCACCTCCCCAACTACAAGATCATCAACAAGGTCACCAAGCTCGTCGCACTGACCGCAACGATGAAGAAACTTTTGGCAAGCTCAAGTTCACAATGCCCAAGTTCACCGGATCCAATGACCCTGAAGAATACCTCTCGTGGGCACTCAAAGTTGACAAGATCTTCCGCATGCACAACTATAGCAACGAGAAGATGGTCGCCATGGCTTCGCTAGAGTTTGATGATTACGCCAACCTTTGGTGGGAACAAGTTCAAGTTGTCCGTGATGCAAGATAAGAGCCGCCAATCACAACTTGGCATGACATGAAGGCTCACATGAGATCCCGATTTGTCTCCGCACACTACACACGTGACCTCTTCAACAACCTTCAAGCTCTTCGTCAAGGGACAAAGACCGTGGAAGAATACTTCAAGGAAATGTAACTCAACATGATTCGTGCCAACATTGATGAGCGGATGGAGCAAACAATTGCACGTTTCCTTATTGGCTTAAATCACCCAATCAAGCGCATCGTCGAGTTCCAAACATAGAACACCATGGTTGAGCTTGTGCACATTGCAACAAAGGCTGAACGTCAAGTGCAAGAGGATATCAAGTACAACAAGCCCAAGACGTACTTCACCTACAAGCAAGCTTCAACCCCTACACCAACAACTTTCAATGGTAGCTCCTCAAGTACCTCCAAGCCTTCCTTCAAGCCCACACTTCCTCAAGGAAAACTTCCACCAAATGGCAAGCAAGCAAAAAGTGATACACCTTTCAACGGTGAATGCTACAGGTGTGGAGGTAAGGGACACAAGTCGGCCGAATGTGGAAACAAGAAAGTCTTGTTCATCCATGACAATGCTGATGAAGAGTACTTGAGTGAAGATGAGTTCGATGCCCATGTCGAGGAAGCAATGGCAAGGCAACGAGTGGAAGATGATCAAGAACTCCTCATGTGTGAATATGACGCAAGTCCATCGCTTGTCGTCACAAGAATCTTGACCACTCAAGCACAAGAGCATGAAGACCAACGCTCCAATATCTTCCAAACACGAGCCGGCATCAATGGCAAATCTATCAAGGTGATCATTGACGGAGGGAGTTGTCACAACCTTGCTAGCACCGAGTTGTGTGAGAAGCTCAACCTCACCCTCCATCCACACAAGCACCCCTACCACGTGCAATGGCTAAGTGACCAAGGGTCCGTGAAGATCAAGCATACCGTTTCGGTCTCATTCGCCATTGGTCCTAACAAAGATACGGTGGAGTGTGATGTGGTTCCTATGACAGTTTGCCACATGCTTCTTGGTCGACCATGGCAATTTGACAAGGCTGCTCAACATGATGGTCGCACCAATATATACACCTTCAAATGGCTAAACAAAACATGTGTTTTGCAACCGATGACTCCTAGCCAAATTATTGCGGACAATACAAAGGCTTTAGCGAGGGCGCAAAGCACAACACCTACTTGTGAGAAGAGCGGTGAGAGAGAGAACCACCTCATAGTGAGTGAGAGCCACAAGCCAAATTCGAGTGGAAAAACGAAGAGTGTTCTCCTTGCCACCAAAAGTGAGATGAGAGATGTTCGGAACAACCCATCCATCTTGCACTATGTCCTCCTTTGCAAGGGACTAGCGCAAGGAACTAACGAATTAACCAATGTTCCTCCATCTTTGATGAGTGTTTTGTAGGAATTCAAGGATGTGTTCCCCGAGGAGCTTCCACATGGACTACCTCCTCTTCGTGGCATAGAACATCGCATTGACCTCATCCCCGGTGCACCACTTCCCAACCGTGCCGCTTACCACACGAACCCGGAGGAGACAAAGGAGATTGAACGTCAAATCAACCAACTCGTCTCCAAAGGTTTGATCCAAGTTAGCACTAGTCCAAGTGCCGTACCCGTGATTCTTGTTCCAAAGACGGATGATACGTTACGATTATGCATGGACTGCCGTCCAATCAATGCTATCACCGTGCGTTATCGACATCCCATACCACGTCTCGATGACATGCTTGATGAGTTGTGTGGAGCCACTATTTTTTTGAAATTGATCTTCGTAGTGGCTACCATCAAATACGCATGGCTGAAGGTGATGAGTGGAAAACCGCCTTCAAGACCAAACTTGGTCTCTATGAATGGTTGGTTATGCCCTTTGGTTTATCAGATGCCCCATCCACCTTCATGCGCCTTATGAATCACATCTTGCGTTCTCTCATTGGGAAAAGTATTGTTGTCTATTTCGATGATATTCTTGTTTATAGCAAATCACTTGAGGACCATATTACACATGTCAAGGAAGTTTTGCAAATCCTTCGACATGAAAAGCTTTATGCTAATCTTCCCAAGTGCACTTTTGCTAAAGACAAGTTGATTTTTCTTGGATTTGTCGTTTCTTCGAAGGGAATTGAAGTTGATGTTTCCAAGGTAAAGGACATACGAGATTGGCCCATACCAACAAATGTGAGTGAACTCCGAAGTTTTCATGGGTTGGCCGGTTTCTATCGTCGCTTTGTGAAAGACTTTTCAACCATTGCTTGTCCCCTTAATGAATTGACCAAAAAGAATGTCACCTTCGTGTGGGGCAAAGCACAACAAAAAGCTTTTGATGAACTTAAAAAGAGGCTCACCGAAGCACCTCTTCTTGCTTTACCGGATTTCACAAAAACTTTTGAGATAGAGTGTGATGCTAGTGGTATTGGCATTGGAGGAGTCCTTATGCAAAACGGACGCCCTATAGCCTACCATAGCGAAAAACTTGATGGTGCTCGCCTTAACTATCCGATTTATGACAAAGAGCGTTTTGCCTTAGTTCGTGTCCTTCAAGTTTGGCAACACTACCTTTGGCACAAGGAATTTATCATACATTCCGACCACGAGTCGTTGAAATATCTCAAAGGCCAAGCTAATTGAGCAAGAGACACGCTAAGTGGGTTGAGTTCATGGAGTCTTTTCCGTACATTGTCAAGTATAAGAAGGGCAAAGATAATGTAGTTGAAGACGCATTGTCTCGCAAACATACAAGCCTTCTTTACGAGACTTGAAATCAACGTGTTGGGTCTTGAGGAAATAAAATCTTTGTATGCTTTCGACTCGTTCTTTGAACCAATTTTCGCAAAGTGCTCCAATGACAAGGGAGTTGATGATTTCTATTTGCTTAAGGGCTTTCTTTTTAAACAAAACAAGCTATGCATTCCGAAGTCGTCGCTTCAACTTTTGTGTCTCCAAGAATCTCATGGTGGAGGCCTTATGGGTCACTTTGGTCGCGACAAGACATTGGACATGCTCTCCAATCACTACTTTTGGCCCAAGATGAAGCGTGACGTGGAGCGCTACGTTCAACGATGCACGACATGTGTTCAAGCTAAGTCGCAAGCTAATCCCTATGGTCTTTATATGCCATTGCCTATTCCTCATACACCTTGGCCCGACATTAGCATGGATTTCGTGTTAGGATTGCCTAGATCTAAGCATGGTCATGATTCTATATTTGTTGTTGTGGATCATTTTTCCAAGATGGCACACTTCATGTGCCATAAGACCGACGATGCTTCACATGTTGCAAATCAGTTTTTCAGGGAAATCGTCCGTCTTCACGATGTGCCAAGGACAATCGTCTCCGACCGCGACCTCAAATTCATGAGCTACTTGTGGAAGACCCTCATGGCCAAGCTCGGCATCAAGCTCCTCTTTTCATCCGCATCACATCCTCAAACTGATGGCCAAACCGAAGTTGTCAACCGAAGCCTTGGAACTCTCCTTCGTGTGTTGATCAAGAAAAACCTCAAGGATTGGGAGGAATGCATTCCACACGCCGAGTTCGCCTACAATCGAGCCAAGCACTCAACAACCAAGATGAGTCCATTCATGGCCGTCTATGGTTTCGAGCCCCTCACCGCGCTCGACATCCTACCACTACCTCTCCATGAGCGCACAAACATGGACGTCGAGAAGCGCGCACAAGCTATGAAGAAGCTTCATGAAGAAATAAGAGAAACTATCGAACAACAAGTCCTTCGCCAAGCTTCAAGGTTAAACAAGGACAAGAAGGAGATGATATTTGAAGAAGGTGACCTTGTGTGGATACACCTAAGCAAGGACCGCTTCCCCAAGGAATGTGACTCCAAGCTCAAGCCAGGAGGAGATGGTCCCTTTAAGGTCCTCAAACGAATCAACAACAATGCCTACATCATCGACATCCCGACCTCCAAGTACCTTGCAAGCAATACATTCAATGTCAAGGATCTCTCACCCTACCATGGAGATGCTCAAGATGATATCCATGAAGAGTCGAGGACGACTCTTTCCCATGGGGGGGGGGAGCTGATGCAGCCCGCCCTACGGACGCTTCTACATCTACACCAACAAGTCCCCCAAGTGGACCCATGACTCGTGCCCGAGCCAAACTACTCCAAGCTAAGGTGAACTCGCTCCTCTCTTCGTGCCAATTTGATACCTCCTTGGATGGCGTGCTACTTCATACCTCTACTCTGTGCATCATCAGGTACGAACCCCCGCCGCGTCGACCCACTAGCCCTGAAGCTGCACCTGAGCTGAAGTTGCCGGAGTGTCCGCTCGAATCCAGCCGGAGTGTCCGGCCTCCCCGGAGTGTCCGGCCCGACTCAGCCGGAGTATCCGGCCTGCCTAAGCCCGGACCTGGCGTGGACATTCAGAAGGTCGAATCGGACACTCCCCGAACACCACCCGGAGTGTCCACTCTGGCCGGACTGTCCAGCCGTGCCGACCTGGACTGTCCGGCCCAAGCGATGGGCCTGCGAGCCTAGCTGGGCCCTATGGCCCATGTACCCCTCTACTTCGCCCAGAACTCTACTTTAATGCTTGAATTACCCCTGAACTTGTGGCTGGCCTATATATAGACCCCCACCTCCATTGTAAACCCTAGGCTTGATATTGGAATTAGTGGAAACCCCTTTGTGGATCTATCTAATTCTTGCCTCATGCTCCTTGACTAAGGAGCACCAATATCCCCAAACCTCGTTGGAGTTTGCATCGTGCCTCCGCGTTGTACAAGGCCTAGGCATCGGTGTTCCTTTGCCTAGACGTCAAGATCTCACCGAGTCTCCCATCTCGCCATGCCGGTTCGAGAGAGAGTCCTCTGCCTGACGCCGATCCTAGGGATTGCGCCGGACCGGTCACCGCTGGTCTGAGCTATTGGTGTTTATCGCGGGATTGCGTGTGTGTGTTCATCGCGTTCTTCGTGCGTGTGTTCTTCGTGTTCATCCTTTCCTCCTTCCCCCGCACTCCACCCTCGATTTGAAAGGGAGTCGTGAAAGATCGGGCCACCCTAGAGGTTTGCCCTCAACATATTTGTAACTACCTCGGTGAATTACGCTCTTAGTTGCATGCCTGGATGAGCGAAAGTGGTTAAAATAGTACGGTGGGGCCCGGGGCCACTCACGGTAGACCTTTCGGCCGTCCTAACCACTTTCAGAACATCGGGACAAGAACAAGCGGCGTAATCGGCAGGCGAAGGGATCAACTACATACACAAGTGAGTCTGTATGCAAGCCACATACAACAGTCCTTAGAGCCATTCCATCTAAAAGAAATAGAAATATTGCAACGCCATACGGCAAGATTCAAATATCCTAGATAGAGATAATAATTTAGGATAGCTCCTCATACAACAAACATTAGAGGATCTGGCGGAAGCGGAAAACAAGATCCGAGAACGGATAAGAAGCAAATCGGCATAAGATGCCCCATAAATAAACACATCCCGCCCATAGATCTCACGGATCCCCGTTCCCGGAATCTCTACACCGAAAGATCGTTGCCAACATCATCTGTCTCCTCCACCCAGTATCCATCTTGCGGGTACAATTGTTCATCTGAATCAAACAATTTATCGTGTGAGACCCTAGGGGTACTCAGCAAGTCTTTATGCCACTAAAGGAGACACAACCTGGGGTGACGCAATTGCAGCAAAAGATAATACCTAACAATTCTATAGATACTCGCTAACCATCCGCCAAACCAATGATAGACAGATGTCCGTTAATTAAGAACAACAGTTATAATAGTATAACTAACAGATCCATCCTCCTCCTCGCTTACCAACGAGGAAGCGGACGAACAACCCCCATCATCCGTTGGTAGTTTTATTAACCATTCCGTGAGTGTTGCACTATTTACTAGTCAAGTACTTAGTCAGATTAAAGGCGGTACTTTAGTTATACTTGTCTATGATCGAGAAACTGTGCTCCAAGTCGTCCATAACCGCGGACACGGCTTTCAGAAAGATTTACCCTGCAGGGGTGCACGAATAGCAACACACACTCGATCAACCTCGGAAAAACCAACTCAAAACCAAACGAGGCATTCACGACAAAGCAATCACAGGATTCAGAAATATTTCAGGGGGCCACCCCAATAAGCTACCCGCAATGAAGTTGGCCGGCTCTGAGATGGACCCAGGGTTTGCGACGACGGTTGTAAACGACTGGGAACCCGAAAATGTGACTGGGCTTGTCGATACAGCGAAAACGTGGCGCGATCCAAAACAATACATGTGCTCCTCGCACAATCTTAAATAAAGCAGTAACATGGCATAAGTACAGGATAGTAATAAAGCCCCAAACTAATTGTGGCCCCAAGAAATAAGAATGAATCAATCTCTGGCTCAGGGGGGTCCATAAGGCCTCCCAGATGTGGATAGTGCGAATAGTCAAGGAACAGGAATCAAGTACTCGGGGTCCTACGGGACACAAGTGAGCATGAAAAACCAAATAGCAGATATTACTCACCGGTGCCTCTTTCATTAGGTATCCCATTACTACTCGGGTTAAGTTATTTAGGTACCTCGTTATTCCTCAGACACTCACATACCCGACACATGCTTTTCTACGACTCGCATGGCTCAAACAACTCCTATAGTAATGGCTCATGGGATGGAGGAACAAGCTTCGGTGGGGTTTAAAAGTAAAAGCTATGCAGAACTTGGGATTCAATTTAATGCAATCACGACTCAATGATGCAAGAATAAGATAGAAGCAATAGGTACTATATGGATGCAAGCATGTGGTAGTGCTTGCCTGGCAGCTCAGTTGAAGCGAGAGATGGATCTGGGTAGTACTCCTGTGATTCCTGGTAATTCTCCTGCTGGGCGTCTATTCGAAGAAGAACCAAACAAACAAGGGCCAAGATAATAAAAGTGCACAAACATATGAATTAAAATGCGACAAGCAAACAAGCATGCCATGATGAATGATGCACACTTTACATGGCATTAAAGTAGCATGGCAAAGGTGAGGTGTGGATGCAAGAAATAAAGCATTTTATTATTTATTTAACCAAGTTTTATTGTCATAACAGTTCAGATTTTTAATAATGACATGATGCATGCTTCAATTCAGAACAAGGACTGCATAGATAGAACGGGCTCGTCGCGATGATCGATTTAGACATATTATTCCTCAAATTTGGAGTTATAGAATTAAAGTTATTAATTTATTAAGAAAAGGGCATTTTATTGTAATTTTAATCATCTCAGATTTTAAAGTGTTCAAATGATATTTTGAAGGGCATATTTGAATTCCTCACAATTTTCTGATTTAAAAACATATATTATTTGTATTATTTGGATTTGTATTTTAAAAGTTATTAAAATCTGATTTGAATTTGATTTTAAACAATTACTGAAAACATTTTTATTTTAACAGAAATGGCCAGGACTTTTTACACCCAGGATATTCCAGCCCAAGCCGCTGACAGATGGGGCTAGCGCAAACTGGGGCCACGCGCGCGGAAACGTCTTTCTCACCTCGGCCTTAGCTAGCTGCTACGGTTGACATGCGGTCCCCACGGAGCAGTAGGTTCCACGTGATAGCGAGGGGCAAGGGTGGACCATGTGGCGCAGCGAGGGGAGTGCGGGTTGAGGCCTGGAAAGCTAGGGGGTTTTCTTGCAATTCTATACCGAGGCTGACTAGTGGGGTCGCTGGGGCGGCGAGGGACCTATGCGTGATCGACAGAAGTTGCGGGGGGAGCTTTTCGCAAAACTGCCACGCGAGCTCTGAACTGAATCAGACGCTGCTCTCTGAATCGCGACGACGACTGACGACGACGAGGTTTTGCAGGCGAGGGCGGCGTCGCAACCACGGCGAGATAGATCTTGTCGTAAAAACGAAAAAGAAAGAGGGCAGCTCCAGCTACGGATCTAGTTCAGGAAGGATCGGCGGCGGCGGGCTGCACTGGTCGGGGCATCTCGGGGAACAGAGGGGGGAACGCAGGTTTGGGCTGCTCACCGGCGGGGGTCACAATCGGGCGGTGCTAGGCACGCGGTGTGGGGGGAAAACGGGAGAGGAACGAGGGGGCGCTCACCTTGATCGATTCCCAGCGGAATCGGGGCAGGAGGTGGTCGGAGCGGAGGGGGACGGCGGGGCTGCTGCGGTGGGGTTCTGTTCACTGGCGAGGGGCAGCTGCGGGCGAGCTTGGCATCTCCCAGCGGGCGGAATCGACTCCACGGTCTATGGCGACGCTCCCCGGCGAGTTCCCGGTCACCGGCGAGGGCGGCAACGGCGACGTGGCCCTCAGACTAGCGGCGGCACGCGGAGAAGAGGAAGAGGGGAACGGAGCAGGTAGCTAGGGTTAGGGAAAAAGGTGGCTCGGCACGAGGATAAGGAGGAGGGGCTAGCGTGCGGGAGGCGTGGGCTGACGCGGCAGACGGCGGGGGAACGGCCACCTGCTCCTCTCCATCAGAGCAGAGGAGAGAGGAGGGGCGAGACGGTGTCAGACGGAGGGAGAAGAGGAACAGAGCGAGGCGACGGCGCTGTCCGGCTCGAACCGGTACGGGCTGGGAAGGCAAGCTGGGCCGCGGCTGGGGAAGTGGGCCGGGAGAGGCTGCGTCGGTGGGCTGCTGCTCTGGTACTGCTGCTGGGCTGCAGGTAAGGCTCTTCTCCTTTTATTTCTTTTTATTTTATTAACTGTTTTGATTTTTGTTTTGTTGCAGGTTCACATAAACTCAAAAATACCCCTTTTTGGAAGTTTTTGTAAATTTGAAATAATAGAGAGAGAGCTGGCTTTGGAGTGAGGTGGGGCCTAGTGGTTGGGCACAAGTTGGTGGTGAGGGAAAACACTACAAGAGAGAGGGAGAGAGGGTGTTAAAATCAAAGGGAAAAATCCCACTTGTTCATACATGAAGGGAGAAAAGGGTTTTTGGTTGGGGAACATGGGGATGGTGGAAAAGATGGAGAGATTCCACAAATAATGAACCACTAAAACAAAAAGAAACAAAAGGGCTAAAGGTGGTGATGATGGTTGCATGGCCCATGCAAGTATTAAATGCCATGTTTTATTTTGTGAAAACAATAATAATATGGCATTATTCTTATGCATTCCCAAGAAGTGGAAATAAAGGCCAAGCAAAAGAAATTAGAATTGGCTCCATCCTATCTCCCATGAGCTAGATTAAATACCAAAAGAAAATAAAGGCCCAGGGTAAATGGAATGGTGGAATTATAAGGTGGTGAAAAGAAAGGTGGTGGAGTTGAATAAAAGATATGCCCCCAACTCAATTTGGGCATTAAGCAATATATCAATAGCCAAATACAATATCAAGAGGCAAATACAATTACTAATGCATATGAGAGAAGAACCAATGAAAGAGGGTTTTATATGATGCTCAAATGCAAGGTGGCATGATGACATGAGCATGATATAATTATGATGCAACAATTATATATAGGAAGTAGCCATTATCTTGCTAGACCAAGTAGCATTACAATTGTTAGACAATTTGGATGCTACAACTCTCCCCTACTAAATAGGAATCTCGCCCCGAGATTCTAGGAAGAAGAAGAAGACTCAAAGAGGGTAGGATACTTGGCACGGAGCTCATCTTCACGTTCCCAAGTGGCTTCATCAACGGAATGGTTCGACCACTGCACCTTGCAGAACTTGATGGACTTGTTGCGAGTCCTTCTTTCCGCGACTTCAAGAATTTTTGTGGGGTGTTCTTGATGAGACAGATCTTCTTGGAGATTGATGAGTTCATGGTCCACGGTCCTGCCGGGATCCTTGAAGCACTTCTTGAGTTGAGAGATGTGGAAAACAACATGGACTTTGAGTTGTTCAGGGAGCTCAAGATCATAAGAAACTTCTCCTCTTCTTCCACGAATTTTCAAAGGACCAATGTATCTAGGAGCCAGCTTTCCTTTGATACCAAAACGGTGCGTGCCTCTCATGGGAGTGACACGAAGGTAAACGAGATCACCAGGGACATACTCCATGTCCGTGTGCTTTCTGTCATAATTGCTCTTCTGGCGATATCTTTAGATTTTCAAGAATGATGTGAACTTTTTCCTCCGCTTGAGTTATAATGTCGGGGCCAAACAATATTCTTTCACCTGCGCCCGACCAACGAATTGGAGTTCTACACTTGCGACCATAGAGAGCCTCAAATGGTGCCATCTTTAGACTTTTCTGGAAACTATTGTTGTAAGAGAATTCAGCATAAGGAAGACATTCTTCCCACTTCATGCCAAAAGAGATAACGCAAGCACGGAGCATATCTTCTAGAATTTGATTGATCCTTTCAACTTGTCCTTGCGACTGAGGGTGGTAAGCTGTGCTGAAGTTTAATTTTGTTCCCAAAGCATTTTGGAAACTTCCCCAGAACTTGGAAGTGAAGATGCTTCCACGGTCTGAACTTATCTCAAGAGGAACTCCATACAGAGAGACAATTCTGTTGATATAGAGCTCAACCAACTGAATTGCAGAAATTGTTTCCTTGACTGGAAAGAAGTGAGCTACTTTGAAAAGCCTGTCAATGACAACAAAGATTGCATTGTTGCCCTTTTGCGACCTTGGAAAACCAGTGATGAAGTCCATCTGTACTTTCTCCCATTTCCATTCCGGAGGCTTCAGTGGTTGTAGAAGACCGGAAGGTTTTTGATGGACAGCTTTAACTCTGCGACAAACATCACACTCCGAGACATACTTGGCACAATATTGTTTAAAACCAGGCCACCAATATTGTGTTTTCAAGTCCATGTACATCTTAGTGCTGCCAGGGTGGATAGAAAGAACAGAATCATGCGCCTCCTTGAGAACTTGCTCTCTTAAACCCGGGTAGTTCGGAACAAACATCCGGTGTTCAAAGAAAAGAGTGCCTTGGTCGTCTACGTGGAAAGACTCATACTTCGGAAGTTGAATGTTGGAGATGATATTTTTAGTGTAAGGATCACCAAGTTGAATGGAATGAACTTTTTCTTCCAAGAGAGGCGTTGCCAGAAGGTTCAGAAGATACCCTTGATCCACAGTTTCAAGGTTGAGCTTGCGGAATTCCTCGCACAAAAGAGGCTGTTGTTCTTCCACCATGAGGTTGTTGACATAAGCTTTTCGGCTGAGAGCATCGGCCATGACATTGGCTTTGCCCGGAGTGTAGTTGATGGTCAAACCGAAATCATTGATTGATTCAATCCACCTCCTCTGACGAAGGTTGAGATCCGGCTATGTGAAGATATACTTCAGACTCTTGTGATCAGAAAAGATCTCACAACGGTTGCCAAGCAAGTAATGCCTCCATACTTTCAAAGCAAAGACAACTGCTGCGAGTTCGAGGTCATGTGTAGGATAGTTGATCTCATGCGTCTTCAACTGACGAGAGGCATAAGCAACAACTTGTTTTTCTTGCATAAGGACCGCACCCAATCCTTGCAATGAAGCATCATAGAATATTTGGAAAGGCTTTGATGTATCTGGAGGAACCAAGAGTGGTGTGGAAGTGAGCTTCTCTTTGAGTGTTTCAAAGCTTGCTTGACATGCAGGAGTCCAAAGATATTTCTTGCCTTTCTTGAGGAGATCGGTAAGAGGCTTCGCAATCTTTAAGAAGTTTTGAACGAAGCGACGGTAGTAACTGGCCAAACCAAGGAAACTCCGGACTTCTTTGACATTTATGGGTGGAAGCCAGTCCATAATTGTCTTAATAGTTTCTGGGTTGACGGCGATGCCCTTGGCAGAGATGACGTGACCAAGGTAGGTGACTTGAGGCAGCCAAAACTCACACTTGGAGAACTTTGCATACAGGCGGTTCTCACGAAGCTTGTTTAGGACACACCGAATGTGTTCTTCATGTTCTTCTTTTGACTTAGAATAGACTAGAATGTCATTCAGATAAACCACAACGAACTTATCAAGATACTCCATGAAAACTGAGTTCATAAGCCTCGAGAAGGTGGCAGGTGCATTGGTGAGACCGAAAGACATGACCGTGTACTCATACAGGCCATAACGGGTGGTGAAAGCTGTTTTAGGAATATCTTCCTTGCGGATCTTGATTTGATGATAACCACTTCTCAAATCAAGTTTAGCGAATACCACAGCTCCAGCTAGCTGATCGAAGAGATCATTAATCCGCGGAAGGGGATATTTATTCTTGATTGTTTTAGCGTTGATTGCCCGATAGTCAACACAAAGTCTATCAGTCTTGTCTCGCTTCTTCGCAAAGATGGTTGGACTACCCCAAGAAGAAGTACTGTGCTGAATGAAACCCAACTTCTCTTGTTCATCCAGCTGCCGTTTGAGTTCAGCCAACTCAGCAGGACCCATTTTATAAGGCCGCTTGGAGATAGGAGCGGTACCAGGTTCAAGTTCAATGACAAACTCAACCTCACGATCCGGAGGCATACCTGGCAACTCTTCAGGAAAAATATCTGGGAACTCACAAACTACAGGAACACTCTGAATACCTTCCATAGCATCATCATTCAGAGCCGCCAAAGAATAAAGCTGAATTGCAGGAGTCAGACTTGGAGAATAGACTATATGGCCTTCAGGAATTTTCAGAGAAACCGAACGTTCAGCACAATCAATCACAACTGCATTTGCTGTCAACCAATCCATGCCCAAGATAACATCAATATCAGAATTGCCCAGAATAATTAAGGAAGCCGGAAACGAAGAGCCACCAATCTCAATTTGATTGTCACGGCTGATTTTAGAAGCCCTCATGTTTGATCCAGGAGATTGCACCATGAGGCGAGTTGGTAAAGCATCAGAAGGTAACCCATTACACTCCGCAAACTTGTATGACACGAAAGAATGTGAAGCACCAGAATCAAATAAAACTCGTGCAGGAACTGAGTTAACAGGAAGCATACCCATGACAACTCCAGGTGCATGCTCAGCTTGAGCGACGTTGACACAGTTGGCACGAGCAACCGTAGACCCAGGCTTAGTGTTGATGTTGAGAGCCCGAGGTGGAGGTGCACGAATCATAGGAGCACTTGCCGCAGGTCTTGGAGGTGGTGGTGGAAGAGCTTTGTTGTTCATTGGACAATTCCAGTGCTGATGCCCAGTGTTTCCACAAGTATAGCAAGCACCAGGTGGACGTGGAGCAACGTAGCCAGGGACTCCGCCAGGCGCTCCAGGGTAGTTGTGGTTGTAGCCCCTAGGAGCCGCAGTGAAGGAGTTTGGTGGCCTTGGTGCGTAGCTTGACGGTCTTGGTGGAGCAGGGAGCGACGATGGGGTGTTAGGAACCCAGACACGACGCTTAGAAGGAGCTGTCATAGCAGAAGAGCTTGCTGCATCACGGCTGTGTTTCTTTGACTCCTCAAACACTTGCCTACTTGCTTCTTCCTGCAGAGGTGTATGTTGGAGTTCCAGAAAAGACGTCGGCCTTGCATGAGTGATAGCATATTTGATGGAAGCATTGAGGCCTTGCCGGAACCTCTTTTGCTTCTTCTTGTCATCAGAGATCTCATCGCCACCATAACGAGAAAGGTTCATGAAGTTTCTGATGTAGGTGTTGACATTGTTAGTGCCCTGCTTGAGGTTGAGAAACACTTCCTTCATCCTTTCCATGACAATTTCTGACAGATATTGCTCTTTGAAAGCAGCAGTGAATTGCACCCAAGTAGGCTGAAAACCAGAGAGATCTGCCTTGAGATAATTTTCCCACCACAGAGCTGCATCTCCCTTCAGAAGGTGAGTGGCACATTTGACCCATTCTTGCTCGAGAACATCCGTAGTCATCAGCAACCTTGACACTTCACGTAGCCAATCATCCACATCAAGTGGCTGATCAGACACCACAAATTGACGTGGGTTGAACTTGAGAAAACTCTTGATGTCTCCTCGCTTGGGAGGTGGAGGTAGCGGAACAAACTCATTCCTCCTCACGCTTTCCTCGAAGCGCTGCTGGTTCTGCTGCATAGTGCCCAAAGCATTTGCAATACTTACCAAAGCAGCCCCCAGTTCAGGTGGTATGTCCTCCTCAGAACGGCGTGGTGGTGCCATCCTGTGATTGATATAAAACACAAGTCAGTACTATAATGGAGAATGATAATAATCCAAAATAGAACCAAAATGGAATTAACCAAGATTAAAGGATACAATTCACTGAGATGATACTAAAATATCAACAAAGTTCAAGGCACCTAGAAGATATTAAGCGCACACGACTGAACAAGGAGTGTGATACACAAACTAACAAAGAAAAAAATTCCGCAAATTTCGGCATTAAAATACCACTATATGCACAAAACCACTTAACGAATCAAGATTAGTAACTCTACTAGTTCAATATACAAGAGCAATGATAAAAGTAGTGGTATGGTCGCGACTCCATCCCGCACTCAAATCATTACTCTGCACATGAATCAGTAAAACACATATCCCAACACCTTCTTCTTAAGATGAACCTAAAGATTGGTAACTACGAAAAAGAACACCCCAACAAGATAACGTCGGATAACAAAGAGTAAGATAGATCGCATCGGTATACAACGAATCAGAATAGATCGCGTCGGCTTACAAAGGCCTGTCGGTATGGAATGTACCAACAGTTGATAACCAAAAGGCAGATAGTGATAACATTTGGATGCAACAGATAGACAAGGAATTCACACACACACACAACCTATGGTACTACAGAACCCAGAACACGTGAATCCTAGTTTGAATTTTAGAAGAGGATTGAAAACGTTACACTTCCTTACCAGAAAAGGGTGGGTGGGTGGGTAAGAAGAAAAATGGAAGCAGTCCTACTCTCACGTTTGTTTTTCTCTAGTATACATAACTACCAAAATATTTGCTAGACTGACAACGACCATTTTGGCTGAGACCCTGAAGGGCGGGATGGCTCTGATACCAATTGTAACTACCTCAGTGAATTACGCTCTTAGTTGCATGCCTGGATGAGTGAAAGTGGTTAAAATAGTATGGTGGGGCCTGGGGCCACTCACGGTAGACCTTTCGGCCGTCCTAACACTTTTCAGAACATCGGGACAAGAACGAGCGGCGTAATCGGCAGGCGAAGGGATCAACTACATACACAAGTGAGTATGTATGCAAGCCACATACAACAGTCCTCAGAGCCATTCCATCTAAAAGAAATAGAAATATTGCAACGCCATACGGCAAGATTCAAATATCCTAGATAGAGATAATAATTTAGGATAGCTCCTCTAACAACAAACATCAGAGGATCAGGCGGAAGCAGAAAACAAGATCCGAGTACGGATAAGAAGCAAATCGGCATACGATGCCCCATAAATAAACACATCCCGCCCACAGATCTCACGGATCCCCGTTCCCGGAATCTCTACACCGAAAGATCGTTGCCAACATCATCTGTCTCCTCCACCCAGTATCCATCTTGCGGGTACACCTGTTCATCTGAATCAAACAATTTATCGTGTGAGACCCTAGGGGTACTCAGCAAGTCTTTATGGCACTAAAGGAGACACAACCTGGGGTGACGCAATTGCAGCAAAAGATAATACCTAACAATTCTATAGATACTCGCTAACCATCCGCCTAACCAATGATAGACAGATGTCCGTTAATTAATAACAACAGTTATAACAGTATAACTAATAGATCCATCCTCCTCCTCGCTTACCAACGAGGAAGCGGACGAACAACCCCATCATCCGTTGGCAGTTTTATTAACCATTCCATGAGTGTTGCACTATTTACTAGTCAAGTACTTAGTCATATTAAAGGCGGTACTTTAGTTATACTTGTCTATGATCGAGAAACTGTGTCCAAGTCGTCCATAACCGCGGACACGGCTTTCAGAAAGATTTACCCTGCAGGGGTGCACGAATAGCAACACACACTCGATCAACCTCGGAAAAACCAACTCAAAACCCAACGAGGCATTCACGACAAAGCAATCACAGGATTCAGAAATATTTCAGGGGGCCACCCCAATAAGCTACCCGCAACGAAGTTGGCCGGCTCCGAGACGGACCCAGGGTTTGCGACGACGGCTGTAAACGGCTGGGAACCCGAAAATGTGACTAGGCTTGTCGATACCGCGAAAACGTGGCGTGATCCAAAACAGTACAGGTGCTCCTCGCACAATCTTAAATAAAGCAGTAACATGGCATACGTACAGGATAGTAATAAAGCCCCAAACTAATTGTGGCCCCAAGAAATAAGAATGAATCAATCTCTGGCTCAGGGGGGTCCATAAGGCCTCCCGGATGTGGATAGTGCAAACAGTCAAGGAATAGGAATCAAGTACTCGGGGTCCTACGGGACACAAGTGAGCATGAAAAACCAAATAGCAGATATTACTCACCGGTGCCTCTTTCATTAGTTATCCCATTACTACTCGGGTTAAGTTGTTTAGGTACCTTGTTATTCCTCAGACACTCACATACCCTACACATGCTTTTCTACGACTCGCATGGCTCAAACAACTCCTGTAGTAATGGCTCATGGGATGGAGGAACAAGCTTCGGTGGGGTTTAAAAGTAAAAGCTATGCAGAACTTGGGATTCAATTTAATGCAATCGCGACTCAATGATGCAAGAATAAGATAGAAGCAATAGGTACTATATGGATGCAAGCATGTGGTAGTGCTTGCCTGGCAGCTTAGTTGAAGCGAGAGATGGATCTGGGTAGTACTCCTGTGATTCCTGGTAATTCTTCTGCTGGGCGTCTATTCGAAGAAGAACCAAACAAACAAGGGCCAAGATAAATAAAGTGCACAAACATATGAATTAAAATGCGACAAGCAAACAAGCATGCCATGATGAATGATGCACACTTTACATGGCATTAAAGTAGCATGGCAAAGGTGAGGTGTGGATGCAAGAAATAAAGCATTTTATTATTTATTTAACCAAGTTTTATTGTCATAACAGTTCAGATTTTTAATAATGACATGATGCATGCTTCAATTCAGAACAAGGACTGCATAGATAGAACGGGCTCGTCGCGCTGATCGATTTAGACATATTATTCGCCAAATTTGGAGTTATAGAATTAAAGTTATTAATTTATTAAGAAAAGGGCATTTTATTGTAATTTTAATCATCTCGAAATTTTAAAGTGTTCAAATGATATTTTGAAGGGCATATTTGAATTCCTCACAATTTTCTGATTTAAAAACATATATTATTTGTATTATTTGGATTTGTATTTTAAAAGTTATTAAAATCTGATTTGAATTTGATTTTAAACAATTACTGAAAACATTTTTATTTTAACAGAAATGGCCAGGACTTTTTACACCCAGGATATTCCAGCCCAAGCCGCTGACAGATGGGGCCGGCGCAAACTGGGGCCACGCGCGCGGAAAAGTCTTTCTCACCTTGGCCTTAGCTAGCTGCTGCGGTTGACATGCAGGCCCGACGGAGCAGTAGGTCCCACGTGACAGCGAGGGGCAAGGGTGGACCACGTGGTGCAGCGAGGGGAGTGCGAGTTGAGGCCTAGAAAGCTGGGGGGTTTTCTTGCAATTCTATACCGAGGCTGACTAGTGGGGTCACTAGGGCTGCGAGGGACCTAGGCGTGATCGACAGAAGTTGCGGGGGGGGGGGGGGGGGGGGGCTTTTCGCAAAACTGCCACGCGAGCTCTGAACTGAATCAGATGCTGCTCTCTGAATCGCGACGACGACTGACGACGGCGAGGTTTTGCGGTGAGGGTGGCGTCGCAACCACGGCGAGATAGATCTTGTCGTAAAAACGAAAAAGAAAGAGGGCAGCTCCAGCTACGGATCTTGTTCAGGAAGGATCGGCGGCGGCGGGCTGCACTGGTCGGGGCGTCTCGGGGAACAGAGGGGGGAACGCAGGTCTGGGCTGCTCACCGGCGAGGCAGATCACCGGCGAGGGTCACAATCGGGCGGCGCTAGGCACACGATGTGGGGGGGAAAACGAGGGGGCGCTCACCTTGATCGATTCCCACCGAAATCGGGGCAGGAGGTGGTCGGAGCGGAGGGGGACGGCGGGGCTGCTGCGGTGGGGTTCTGTTCACTGGCGAGGGGCAGCTGCGGGCGAGCTTGGCGTCTCCCAGCGGGCGGAATCGACTCCACGGTCTACGGCGACGCTCCCCGGCGAGTTCCCGGTCACCGGCGAGGGCGGCAACGGCGACGTGGCCCTCGGACTGGTGGCGGCACGCGGAGAAGAGCAAGAGGGGAACAGAGCAGGTAGCTAGGGTTAGAGAAAAAGGCGGCTCGGCGCGAGGATAAGGAGGAGGGGCTGGCGTGTAGGAGGCGTGGGCTGACGCGGCAGACGGCACGGGAACGGCCACCTGCTCCTCTCCGTCAGAGCAGAGGAGAGAGGAGGGGCGAGACAGCGTCAGACGGAGGGAGAAGAGGAACAGAGCGAGACGACGGCGCTGTCCGGCTCGAACCGGTACGGGCTGGGAAGGCAAGCTGGGCTGCGGCTGGGGAAGTGGGCCGGGAGAGGCTGCGTCGGTGGGCTGCTGCTCTGGTACTGCTGCTGGGCTGCAGGTAAGGCTCTTCTTCTTTTATTTCTTTTTATTTTATTAACTGTTTTGATTTTTGTTTTGTTGCAGGTTCACACAAACTCAAAAATACCCCTTTTTGGAAGTTTTTTGTAAATTTGAAATAAAAGAGAGAGAGCTGGCTTTGGAGTGAGGTGGGGCCTAGTGGTTGGGCACAAGTTGGTGGTGAGGGAAAACACTACAAGAGAGAGGGAGAGAGGGTGTTAAAATCAAAGGGAAAATCCCACTTGTTCATACATGAAGGGGGAAAGGGTTTTTGGTTGGGGAACATGGGGATGGTGGAAAAGATGGAGAGATTCCACAAATAATGAACCACTAAAACAAAAAGAAACAAAAGGGCTAAAGGTGGTGATGATGGTTGCATGGCCCATGCAAGTATTAAATGCCATGTTTTATTTTGTGAAAACAATAATAATAATATGGCATTATTCTTATGCATTCCCAAGAAGTGGAAATAAAGGCCAAGCAAAAGAAATTAGAATTGGCTCCATCCTATGTCCCATGAGCTAGATTAAATACCAAAAGAAAATAAAGGCCCATGGTAAATGGAATGGTGGAATTATAAGGTGGTGAAAAGAAAGGTGGTGGAGTTGAATAAAAGATATGCCCCCAACTCAATTTGGGCATTAAGCAATATATCAATAGCCAAATACAATATCAAGAGGCAAATACAATTACTAATGCATATGAGAGAAGAACCAATGAAAGAGGGTTTTATATGATGCTCAAATGCAAGGTAGCATGATGACATGAGCATGATATAATTATGATGCAACAATTATATATAGGAAGTAGCCATTATCTTGCTAGACCAAGTAGCATTACAATTGTTAGACAATTGGGATGCTACAATATTGGTATCAAGAGCTTCCTTGCTCACGATTTCCCCCACAAAATTTTCTTCTATCCACCAAAAATTCGAAAATCCCCACAAAAAACAGCCCATATTTGCCTTTGGATCGATCTCTTGATTTGGAGTGTTATTTGTGGTTTTGATCTGACCAAACCTTGTCTAAGGAGTTGGTCCAGCTTTATCCTGCGTTTCCCCAGCCCGATTTGGCCAGTTTTTCGCGGATTTGAGGCCCGAAGGCGAGGATTTCCGCTCAAGAACACGAGCAGGAAACCCGCGCCGGAGTGTCCGGGTCGTTCCGACCGGAGTGTCCGGCCAGACCGGAGTATCCGGCCCAGAAAGACAGGAGTGTCCGGCTGTAACACCAGTTTTGACGCCACCCTAGAGGTTTGCCCTCAACAAAGTTGCAACGCTGGGATTCCTCAACCGATTGCACACTAAGTACACGTGAAGATACGACAATAGTTGGTGCACGCTCCGCATATGCATCAACACCAACCTCGCCGTCATCAATATCATCATCAGAAGCTTCATCTCCACTTTCTAGTTCACCTTGTTCATTAACAAACATAACCTTGTTGTTTGGACAATCTTTCTTGTAGTGACCTCTACCTCCACAAGTATGGCACACCACATCACGAGTACATGCAGTAGACATGTTGGGACCCGAGCTAGCAGCAGGAGCAGTGGGTTTACGAGCATTAGAACCAAACGAAGGTGTACTTGCTGGCTTGGCCAATGGTGTAAAGGGAGCAGCAGCTGGTGGCACGGCTATAGAAGGTGTAGACCTGGCCGAAAATCTGCTGGAGGACGGAAAATGAGCACATGACTTCGCCTCTTCTGCCAACTGGGATTCGGCCTCTCTAGCATGATCCAAGAACTCATTCATGGTCTCATACTTGTGATGACGAACAATGCTCTTGATCGGTAACTTCAAATTGTTTAGGAATCACTGCATGGTCATCTCAATGGACTCACGAATTCTAGCACATTGCATAAGCATCTCCATCTCCATGTAGTACTCATCAACTGTCATGGTGCCTTGCTTCAGTTGTGTCAATTTATCAAAAACTGATCGCAAGTAGTTGGTTGGTACGAAACGAGCATTCATGATATGCTTCATCTCGTGCCAATCCATCACAGGAAGTTCATTGTCCTCCCTCCTATGTTGCACAAGAGCATCCCACCAACGTAAAGCATAACCATCAAATTCAGATGCTGCAAGCTTGACCTTCTTATCTTCTGGATAGTCAAATAAGCGCCAGAGTTTCTCAATCTTCAACGCCCATGTGAGGTAGTCTTCAGGATCAATGGAACCATCAAACTTAGGAATTGAGAATTTTGGCTTGCCCAAACCATCATCAGCAGCTTGGTTGGGCACACGTTGATCACCCCCAAGATGGGCAAACCCACGACCATGAGCAGGTGCATGGACAGGGGGAATAACACGTCCCCTGCCAACTCGTGGAGCAGCATCAACAGCGCTACCCTCATCAAAGTCATCAAAGGCATCATCATGTTGAGGATCTTCCCTTCTATGTAAGGCGGCTGTCAAACCCTCAATGGACTGCTGCAAAGCGGTGACATTGACATTGAGTGTAGCCACTTGCGTTTGGATAGTATCAACCATCCCAACATGCTGATCCAATCTCATATTCATATCTTGGAGATTCTTGTCAATGGCATATGTCGTGTTAGTAAACACACGTGTCAAGTGGGATTTCAAAGCCTCATATTCACGCCAATTGACGAGCTCCTCATCCTTCTTTTTCTGCAACACAACATCATCATCACTAGTAGACATGATTAGTAGGTTAGTGCAAAAATCAAAATCTGTATGGTGGAAACTCTCACAACTCACTCACAACTAATAAAAAAGGAGATCTTACCGTTCCAGAGTGAATAGAGATGCTCTGCTAGACGAAATCAAAGACTGATGCACTTGATGTGATGAAGTGAATATCAAAGGTATAGAGAATGATCATAGGGCACACAGGTTATGTAAGTTGGAGCTATAGGTATGGTACCCTATCTACACCGCAAACAAGTCCTAGTGCTGATCGTACAAATACCCAAGAAACACACAAAGTGGAGATAAATGTGGCAAAGCAACTTATGGAAAGGAATATTACAATACACAAGAGAGACGCTAGTAATAGCTCAAATAGAACAGCCACAAGATTTCTCAATCTACTAGTGCTATACACAACAAGGCCTCCAAAATGGCACACTTCTATATCTCTTTTTTTATACTGATTCTCTTTTTTTTTGATTTTTCAACTATATTACTCAATGCAAACGAGTACAGCAACGTATAACAGAACTGGGTCGGATAGTTCGGTTGATATGCGCCAGAGACTCCGGTTGGGCCAGATAGTCTGGTTTTGCCTGTCGAAGATTTCTGCACTTCAAAAACCTAATGAGCAGCCTGTCGGAGCAAAGCAACTAGTCTCGTGGGTATGTTCCTAGGCACATATGCTGTAGATAGGCTGTGTCTATGGTATGCAAACAAAAGTACGCTATGTGGACTCAGAAAAAACGATAAACACGTGCGGAAACAGTAACGGTGGGAACAGCGAAAACAAGATCAAACCCTAAACCTAGACACAAACGGAAACTAGACTCCTATGAGGAAAACCTGCAGATCGGATCTAAGAGAAGATACAATCAGCGACTAAAACTTGAAAACGAGGCAATCTAGTCTATGGCAAATCTTTTTGTAAGGCTTTTTCTGTATAGGACGAAAAACACTCTTTAATCTATGGATGGATTTGTGGATGCTTACCGAGGCAACACTGGAAATCTGATACCAAGATGATATGGGGTGGCCCGATCTTCTCAGTAAGCGGATGGCGGTGATGATGGTGGATGATAGATAACTAGCCTGTAGCTATGAACTCTCCCGCTCGATCCTTGATGCCAATGCAACAGCTCTCAAACCTTGTAGGATATTCACAACACCACGCTCTTGCGCACGCAGCCGTGACCACGAACGGTAGTATGCAATCTACTAATTCCCAATGGAACAACAGATCACACTCAATTATAGTTGGTAGATTCGAACACAGGGTAATTCCAGAGGTTCTATGAAAGAAACAACTCCAAAATATTTTAACGTGGTCTAAACCCTAACTAGGGGTCATCCCAAAGCTTATAAGGGCGGCTGGGGCGGCCAAAAACCTGAACTAAACACAAACGACTCAAACTGATACAAACCGACTCGGACCAGATTCGGTCGGCGGGTGGACACTCCGGTCGAAATCGGTCGGACAGTCCGGTCAGGTCGGACACTCCGGGTGAAGTGTGCCGGACAGTCCGGTCTGGCCTGCTTTGAAGTTTCCGGGTGGTTAGTGTCCGAACTGGCAGACAGAATGTCCACGCTAGTTTGCCTCTCGACCAGGCCGGACAGTCCGGGTGGAACTGGCCGGACACTCCGGTTGTGGCAGATCTTTTTGCCTCCGTCTTGATGATCTTCTCTTTCCCCTTCCTCCTGCTCCTCCCTCGCGCATCCTTGGGCGATCATCATGTTGGGCTTCTCTTGTAGCCCTTCTCCTCCTCGCGCCATGCTTGTTTCTCCAACAAACCTGATCATACATAAATGCATAGACTTAGGTAGTATAAAGTTCTCATCAATCAAAGTACCAGATTCGTTTAGGAGTAAATTCACCTGTTGTTCTAGTAGCTTAGCACGAGCTCTTGTAATAGGTCCAATTCTAATCTCATTGGACTGATCCTTTCTTGCAACAGTTGTAGCATCTTCAGTAGTCATTGGGGTAGGTGTGATTGTAGGGATGTCCTCATCACTATGTATGTAGGCATTGCTATTTTCTATTGGTTTTTAAATCAAGCCTACATATGTATTGTTATGGATCCTCGTCCACATTCATCTTTATATGTCCACTTAAGGCTTTAACCAAGCTAATCTAAAATAGAGTCATATCTTGTCCATTGCCATCTTGATTTTGTTTTGATCATTTGTTTCTCCCATGCAAGCATATGATGATTTGATCTCACAAATATTACACTTGCATGCATGGCTATTATTGCATGCACATGCAATATGGAGTGCCTACTTCTCTTTGATTCTTTTGGGGCTTGTTTGAATTCAAACCAAACCTAAATAGATCATCTACCTCTCCCATCTTGTTTTCCTTTTGGTTTGTTTGGGTATTGTGGTCCTTTGTGAAGCTCATGTTTTAAACAAATCAAAATCAAAAGAAATGAAAGAAAACCCTAACCTAGATATCCATTTATCTACCCTTTTTCTCTCTTGGTTTGGCTAAACCCAATGATGAGGATATATACAAGGATTATGATGATTCTGACTGCCTGAACTAGAAGGAAATATTGAGTCAAATCAATAATGACTATCAGGTGAATTCATTCCTAGTTGACCATGATGCTTTCATTTATAAGAACTTTATATTGCCTAAGTCTTTGTGCTATTGTATGATCAGGTACATGGGAGAAGAAGGCGTAGCACGGAGCGAGGAGCTGAAGCATATGGAGCATGGTGTGCTTATCAATGAAGAATGCACGAGGGAGGAGAGGGAGGAAGCGCAAGGAGCTACCAAGAATAAGATCAACACATGGAAGGATCTCTGCCGCGGCAGAGAAACTACGCATTTTCCTACCACGACACAAAAACAAAGTCTTTCTCTGCCACGGCAGGCTGCCGCAGCACAGAAAAGGGCCCAAACTCTTCCACGGCAGAACCATAGGCTGAACCCACTTTGGGTCGGTTTGTATCCTAGTTAGGTGGGACCAAGTCGGTTCCAAGCTTAGGCCGCTGCCCCCAAACCTCTTAAATAGATGGGGCGCCACTTCCCGTAGGGTTAAGACCATGTTTAAATTATTTTGGAGTTGTTTCTTTCATAGAACCTTTGGAATTACTTGTGATCGATTTTACCAACTACAATTAAGTGTGATCTGTTATTCCATTGGGAATTAGTAGATTACAAACTACCGTTCGTGGTCGACGGCTGCATGTGCAAGAGCGTGGTATTGTGAATATCCCACAGGGTGCGAGAGATGTTGCATTGGCATCAGGTTTTGAGCGGGAGAGTTCATAGCTATAGGCTATTTATCTATCCACCATTATCATCATTGACAAGTGCTTGCTAAGAAGATTGGGCCACCCCATATCATCTTGGTATCAAATTTCCTCGTTTACTCGGTGATCAATCCACAATCCATCCATAGATTAGTTTGTGTTTTTAGTCCTATATAGAAAAAGCCTCACAAAAATAATCGCCATAGCCTAGATTGCATTGCTTTCAAGTTTTAGTCGCTGATCATTCTATCTCATAGATCTGATCTATAGTTTTGATCCGTAGGAGTCTAGGTTTCGGTTTAGGTCTAGTTTTAGCTATCATACGTGTTCTCCACCATTGTTTTCTGCCGCCACAAGTTCAGATCTGAATCTAGCATAAGAGTCCTGGTTGTTTACTACTTGGCAAGTGAGAATTGAAAAAACAATTCCTGCCGACTCTGCCGCGGCACATAAATAGCTTGTTTCTCTGCCGCGAGTCTGTGTCTGCCATGGATCTGATTTCTTGCCGCGGCACAGTTTCTGCCAGTTTTTCTGCCGCGGTACAGATTCTCTGCCACGACACAATTTTGGCTTGTTCTTCTGCCATGACAGACATATAAAAAAATGTGAAAATTTGCAATTTTCCAAGACTTTAGCTACAACCGTTCTATTTCAAAGGTGTAGGAACTTGTCCATTGAGACTAGTTGCCGCTCTTACAGGCTGCTCGTAGGGTTTTGGTGTTGTGCTTTTATAAATTGGCCGTGTTTGATATTGTACAAAAAATGAGAATATAGAAAAAGAAAAAAAGCAAGATTCAATACAAGAGAAAAAAGAGAAAGAAAAGGAGAATTGAGCAAGAGGCCTAGTGATATCTTTGTGCACTAGTAGATTGAGCAATCATGTGCCTATTTACTTTGAGCTTTGCTAGTGTCTCTCCAGCGTAGTGCAACACCCTTCATAGTTGCATTGCCACGTTAATATCCACATGTGTGTTTCTTGGGTTTTGTACGATCAACAATAGGACTTATTTGTGGTGTAGTTAGGATACCATACCTAGAGCTCCACTATACATAACCCGTGTTCCCTGTGATCATTCTCTATACCCTGGATATTCACTTCATCACACTTGTGCATAAGTTGTTGATTCGAATTGGCAAGCATCACTATTCACTTTGAAACGGTAAGATCTGCTTTCTTGTCAGTTTTGAGTGAGTTGTGAGAGCTCCACCACCAGATTTTGTTTTGTGCACTAATGTACTAATCATGTCTTCTAGTAGTGTTGATGTGATGTAGAAAAAGGATGCAGATGATTATCCCTTTCCATTATAATCCTACTACAGCAACACATTTTGGGAAGAGGAGTCACGAGTGGTGCCTACTTCGGGTTTTTTCCACTTCATCATAGAAATTAGTGGTAAACAAGCTGCTACTACCATTGATACTTGTTCTTACATAAATTTGGTTAGTGTTGAGGTTGTTGAAAAGCTTCAATTATACACAAGTGCATTAAAAAACCCATTTATGTTAGCAACTTCTAGTCATGCACTACCAGTTACTCAGGACGCATCTGTTCCACTCACCATTTATGGCCCTAGCAGAAAGATTTCTTGTTTTGTCGTTCCTAGAGCGTTTAACTCATGTCATATCATGTTGATAACAAAGAGGTGTAATCAATTCCAGGTTGTGTTTGGTAGTGAGTGTTCCGATCATTCGATCGTTTGGAATGATAAGCACACTTGGTTTGCACATACACGTATTAAGCAATTTCAGGAGATTAGGCGTCAAAACCTATGAGCACCTGTAACCACCAACATAAAACCACATGTTGATCCTGTCGTAGAAGAACCTAGAGTGAGAGTTGATGAGACAAATGAGGTTTCTACTAATGTAATCATCTCTACTCCTAGTGTTGTTTCTTGTGATATCCAGGTTGCTTTTGAAGAAAGGGAGCCATCTATTTTACAACCTGTATCACTAGACTATGCATTGTCACTTGTGGAGGATGTTTTAGTACCTACTACAGCTGAGGAGATTGTTGATGACATTGGTACTGATTTGGAGCTTCAGCCAACATGTGCGACATATTGTGAGTCTCTTCCTTTACTGAAGCCTCCTTGTGATTTGCCTTGCACTAATGTTTCAACACCATGTGATAGTTTACCAAATTTTAATTTTGATCATGTGGTACTGATTACACATAAAGAAGTACTTGCTCGAATACTACCTATTGATATTGTGTATTCCATCATGCTAAATGAACCTATGATTATGATTTTTGCTATGCATAAGATTTCTGAAATTTGATGTCTAAATTCTAGCACATATTCTCCTTGTTTCACTTTCAATTAATTGGTGAATATAGCATGGATGGAAATTATCTTGTGGATCACATATGCATTACTTGTGATAGAATCATTGAACTGAAACAAGCTGTTTTCAGCCATATATCCAATGTGTCACAAAATGTTTGCTATGGGACAATAGTTCATGTTCGAGATATTATGGAAATACATTCTGCTCTAGTTGATATATTGCAACCAACACAAGTAATTTTACCTATGTTGGATTGTTTTAATCTTGCTAGAATAGAACCCAAGTTTTCATGTTCACTATGTTTGTCCCAAAAGTCTTTGTCTAGTTATGTTACTACTTTAGACTTCCTTGATATTTGTAAATTGAGTTGCATCTTACATACAGGGATTATGATGATTCTGACTGCTTGAACTGGAAGGAAATATTGAGTCAAATCAATAATGACTATCAGGTGAATTCATTCCTAGTTGACCATGATGCTTTCATTTATAAGAACTTTATATTGCCTAAGTATTTGTGCTATTGTATGATCAGGTACATGGGAGAAGAAGGCGTAGCACATAGCGAAGAGCTGAAGCATATGGAGCATGGCGTGTTGACTAATGAAGAATGCGTGAGGGAGGAGAGGGAGGAAGCACAAGGAGCTACCAAGAAGAAGATCAACATATGGTAGGATCTCTGCCGCGGCAGAGAAACTGCGCATTTTCCTGCCACCGCACAAAAACAGAGTCTTTCTCTGCCACGGCAGGATGTCGCGACACAGAAAAGGGCCCAAACTCTGTCATGGCAGAACCATAGGCTAAACCCACTTTGGGTCGGTTTGTATCCTACTTAGGTGGGACCAAGTCGGTTCCAAGCTTAGGCCACCGCCCCCCAAACCTTTTAAATAGATGGGGCACCACTTCCCTTAGGGTTAAGACCACGTTTAAATTATTTTGGAATCGTTTCTTTCATAGAACCTCTGTAATTACTTGTGATCGATTTTACCAACTGCAATTGAGTGTGATTTGTTGTTCCATTGGGAATTAGTAGATTGCAAAAAACTACCGTTCATGGTCGACAGCTGCGTGCGTAAGAGCGTGGTGTTGTGAATATCCCACAGGGTTCGAAAGCTGTTGCATTGTATCAGGGTTCGAGCGGGAGAGTTCATAGCTACAGACTATTTATCTATCCCCGGACCACCCCATATCACCCAAAACCAATCAACCTAATCTATCCTAGCTAAATCCAACCCGACCAACCTAGTCTGAACCCTCTCACCCCTGGTTCGGCTGCACCCCCTGGCGCAGCGCAAACAACCACAGCAGCAGCGCGCCAGCGCGCATGAGAGACCATAACGCCGCCCTCGGCACCTCGCCAGCCTCTCGCACCCCTCTCCCTCGGCACTGGGGCCACCTCGCTACCCTATCCCACCGACCATAGGTGTTGTTCCTCTTCCTCTTTGTTCATGTGCTCTGTCACATGCCTGAGCCAGTGAGAACCCACACGCATCGCGTGAACCCGACGCTTCTCCCTCTAGTCCCCTCTCTCCATTGCTAAAGTAGAGCTAGGAGGGCCTCATCGTCTCCAACCACTCTGCCTAGATCGCCTTCCCCTCTCCTTCCTTCCCTCTATCAAAACCCTAGCTACCGGCGCCATGGCCACGGCCAGGTCTAGCGCCAGTCATCGCCGTCCCTCCTAGGAGCCCCGCGGGAGTCGTCTGAAGCCGGACCTGTACCTGGAGCAAGGAGGAGGAGGCAGCTCACGCCAGGAACGCTGTCGCTCGCCTCGCCGTACTGTGCCCATGGACGTCCTGCCGTTCACCGTCTCGTCTCCTCCTTGGGCAGCGCTGTCTACCTCGCTGTCTTGGTCATCTCCCAGATCGGTCGCCACGTCATCCGCGACCTAGGTGAGCAGCGCCTCATCCGAGTGACCTTCTCCTACCGTTTGTATTCCACCCGGACCGCGCCGCACCAGCACACGCCGCCCTGCTGCTCGCCAGCTGCTCGCGGCGCATAAACAGCAAACCGCGCCTGCAGATGCCACCTTCGGCCACCTCTGTTTGTGCCATTCTAGTCGATGCTGTGGTGCCTCTTTCTCTCTGATTTTGGTGCCCATTTGTACTCCGTGTTTCCCTCTTTCCAACGAGCCGTCACTCGATCAAAACCGTCCACAAACATGCTCGCCATCCTCCTCTGAAGATCGAGCTTATTCACCGTGCATGCTGACGACCTAGTCTACAGTTCGTCGTTTCTCTGCAGTGTGTACTGCCTTGGTTTCCGTCCAGATCCCGGACATCCTAGACCTCCTCCGACGAGACCACCTAAAAGGAAGTTGTACATCGTGACCCCCCTTTTCAACTTTGCTTTTTATGCCGACGCGAAATATGCAACGATTTGCTCGCCATCATCTCCGGCAAATCGAACCATCTAGCTGTTTCTCGCGCTTTCAGACTTCAGTTTCGTCAGTGCAACCGACTTTTTGCTCAAAACCCGTTGAAACTTCTAGCAGACCCCAGACCACACCCTAGCTTGGCCATGTGGCACCTCCTGTCTCGCCGCGCGCGTGTGGCCCCGAGTATCCACTGTTCCCACCAGACAGTGGGTGTGGGTAGCTGTTGCCCAAGTAACAAAAGGTTTGAGCTATTTTCTTAAATCAAAATAAAAAAAGAATATAAACTATATCTAATTAAATTCACACAAATTCAAATAATTTGAATTTGACAAAATTTCCTAAATGAAAAGTGTTTCAAATTTAAACATAAATTCAAATATAAATTCAAATTTGACCAGCTAACTAGTCAAACCTATGATATTTGACGCCTTTTTAAATGGTTTGCACTAAATAATAAATTTAAATCCATAAATTCAAATTTTGCAAATGATATAAGTTTTCTGTTGAGAAAAATGCCAGGATATCAAATATGACATCCAAACTAATTTTTGAGCAATTTAAAATTCCAAAATTATTTAAATGTCAATAAATGCTATTTTCTAAATAAATCAATAACTTTAATTCCGTAATTCCAAATTTGACAAATAATATGTCTAAATCGACCAGGGCGATGATCCCATGCTGGTTATGCATTCGCTGATATGAATTGAAGCATGCATCATATAAATATTAAATAATCAGAACTATTTATGGGAGTAAAACATGCCTAAATAAATTAATAAAGTGCTTTATTATTGTTTCCACACTTCACTGATGCCATGTTATGTTATGCCATATAAATTGTGCATCATTCCATCATGGCATACTTGTTTTCTTGTTGCATATGATTTGTACGGATGTGCAATATATTTATTTTGGCCATTGTGTGTTTGGTTTTTATCCGGATAGACATTGAGAAAGGAGAATACCAGGAGCCTCAGGAGTATTACCCGGATCATTCTTATTCCACAACAGAACTGATAGGCAAGTAATTCCCCATGCTTGCATAGATATAGTACCTATGCATCTACCTTACTCTTGCATCATTGAGTCGCGATCGCATTAAATTGAATCCCAAGTATTGCATAGCCTCTACTTTTAAACCCCACCAAAGCTTGTATCCTCAATCCCATGAGCCATTACAACAGGAGTTGTTTGAGCCATGCGAGTCATAGAAATGCATGTGTAGGGTTTGTGCGAGTCTTTGGATAATGAGGTACCTAACAACTTAATCTGTGTAGTAATGGGATAACTAATGAAAGAGGCATCAGTGAGCATTATCTGTTATTTGGTTCTTTAAGCTCACTTGTGTCCCGTAGGATTCTGAGTACTTGATTCCTGTTCCTTGACTATTCGCAATATGCACATACGGAAGACTCTATGGATCCCCCTTCGCCCGAAGTTGATTCACACTTTATTTATTGGGGCCACAAACTAGTTTGGGGCTTTATTACTATCATGTACTTCTGCCATGCTTTACTGCTCTATTTACGATTGTGCCTGGAGCACCTGTACTATTTAGGAATGCAGAATGTTTATGCGGTATCTACAAGCTCAGTCACACTTTTGGGTTCCTAGTCGTTTACAACCATTGTCGCAAACCCTGGGTCCGTCTCGGAGCTAGCCAACTTCATTGCGGGTAGCTTATTGGGGTGTCCCCCTGAAATAATTTATGAATCCTGTGAATGCATTGTTGTGAGGCCTCGTTGCATTTTATTTGGTTCTTCCTGAGGTTGATCGCGTGTGTTGCTATTTGTGCACCCTTGCAGGGTAAATCTTTCTAAAAGCCATGTCCGCGGTTATGGACGACTTGGAGCACAGTTTCTCGATCATAGATAACTATAACTAAGTACTTCCTTTAATTTGACTAAAGCATGACTAGAAAATAATGCAACACTCATGGGATGTTTAATAAAATTGCCAACAGATGGGATGTCCTTCCGCCTTCTCGTCGATAAGCGAGAAGGAGGGCGAGTGATGTTTATATTATTACTATTATAACTGTGACTATTAATTAACAAGCGTCCGTCCATCTTTCGTTGGGCGGATGTGTAGCATGTATCTATAGAACTTTGTAGATATTATATTTCACTGCAATTGTGTCATCCCCAGGTTGTCCCCTTTAGATGCATTAAGAATTGTTGTGTACCCCTAGGGTCTCACACGATAAATATTTGGTTCAGATGGACATGTATACTCACAGGAAGGCTACTGGGTCGAAGAGACGGATGATGGTGTCAATGACCATCAGGTGTAGAGATTCCGGGATAGAGATCCGTGAGATCTGTGGGCGAGATGTGCTTAGTTCTGTGGAATCTTTTGCCGATTTACTTCTGATCCATACTCGGATCTTGTATTCCGCTTCCGCTTGATACTCTGTGATGTATGAGGAGGTATCCTAAAATATTAGCTCTATCTAGGATATTTGGATCTTGTCGTATGGTGTTGTAATATTTTATATTTATTTTTAGATGGTATGACTCTGATGACTATTGTATGTCGCTGACATACATACTCATTTGTGTATGTTTTTATCGCTTTACCTGTCGACTATGCTGCTCGCTCTTGTCTCGATGTTCTTGAAAGTGGATAGGATGGTTGGCTGGTACCGTGCCTGCTCCGCTTCGACGGGCCTACACATGGGTGGCCTTGGGCCTCCGTGGTAGAATCCCTTATCCATTTTTGGGTTCATCCAGGCTCATTGTTGGGGTTATACTTTCCGGGTATCCGCACTATGCCTCACTGACTAGGGTGACCCACTTCGGGTTAGAGCTTTGCTTCACGGGCGGCCCAGTCAAAGAGAAGAGACGAAGTCTAGTCCAGCTACGGGAAGGCCCAGAAGACTTACCGACATAGGCATGTATAGTTACTTGTAGTCCAAGATGTACTCTGTAACCGACTCTTAGTCGTAGCCAGATAGGTCTCTCCTGTAAACCCTAGGCCGGATATCTATATAAGCCATCCTAGGGACCAGCCTTTAGGACACCCCACAATAGTCTACAATCTCAACTCGCACAAGGGAAACCCTTGTAACCCATATTCCGGCTTTGCCGTATTACTGGATTGCTAGTAGGAGTAGGATCCATCCATCATCGACGGATTCAAACCTAGGTAAACTTGTGTGCTCACTGTCTCGAAACACCGGACGACTCACATCCCTCTCTTCCACATGCCTCGAGGACCCCCTCATGGTGTACCTGTCCTCAATCCGATGATAGTTGGTGCCCACCATGGGGAAAGTGAGCTTTGGATCTGCTTTCCAAGCGGAATATGCAAGAATCGGAATCAGGGAGACGATCGCCGTCGGTCGCGTATCTATGTCAGTGGTGTCCCTCTCATCGTTCTTGATGATACCTAGATTCCAGCTAGGGAGGCCGTGACTACCTACACAACCATGTATTTCGGCGAGATCAATGTTTACATCGGTTTTGCTGAACCTGCCCCACCCACCCAAAAAGTGATGATAGGGGCAGAAGATGTTTCTGGGTCCACTTTGTCCGCGGAGGCGGCTAAGTTCCGGATCCCGGAAAACCCTAATCACACCTAGCCCGCACCTAATGCAAAGATAGTGGAGAAAGCTGAGCCTGAAGCAGATCTTCTTGTGGACATCGGATCTGAAGTAGATCTCCCTAGCAAGGTCAAATCTCAAGACAATCTCCCCAGCGAGGTCAAATCTCAGGAGGAGCAAGCCAACAATAACTCCGGATCCGGCTCTGCCGATG
Source organism: Avena eriantha (assembly GCA_910589775.1). Taxonomy (NCBI): domain Eukaryota; kingdom Viridiplantae; phylum Streptophyta; class Magnoliopsida; order Poales; family Poaceae; genus Avena; species Avena eriantha. The sequence goes on from OU342744.1 coordinate 364,483,176, forward strand.
CTGGAGCAAGTCAGTCGTTCCTGAGGCACATGTTGAGGCGTATGATGCTGCATCATGCCAGCATGGAAGAAATCCTAGAGACCATCAAGTGCTTCGAGGAAGCCCACGAAGAAAGCCGTAGCTCCCTCAGAACACGCGCATCACACTTTGTCGGATATGTTGGATTCGGATCCGGCTCTGCCGATGCTAGAGACAACGAGGATTCAGTACTAGAGGCGATCGGAACAAATACCGACTTACCGACATCTTTGAATGTTTCAATGACGTCGACGGATTTCCGAAAGTTTTCCGAAGAATATGAAGAGGATCACAACTCCAAAGCTGCAGAAGAAGGAGAAGCCATGGACGAAGGATCCAGAGAAAACTCTCCCAAAACGCAGGACGATATGGATCTCGGAGACAATCTCGATGTCTAGATGTCCGAAAATACTGATCATAGCTTGACTCCAAGAAACAAACCCAAAGCTTTGCTACTGGTCCTTCCAAGAAGGCAAAGAAGAAGAAGAAGACTCCAACGAAGGACCCTCTGGCCGAGGAGGTAATTTCCGAAGAATATGAGGAAGACTTGGATGGATCCCTAATCCCAGATGAGTCGAAAGATACTTTGGTGGACGGACACATGGTTACCCCTGGTGCCTGTAAACTCATCGGATACGCACTAACTATGTCGATCCCTACTGCCGCAGATCTTACACCTACAGAATTGGAAGATATGGCCCAAGCCCTAGAAGCGCATCGCCAAGTACTCCTAGATGAAGCTAACAATCTCTTGGAGGATAAAAATCGCATTGTATCTGCGGGGCAGTTCAACTCCCTACAACACCAGAAGACCCGGAATGGCCCCGTGCGGGCTAACAAAAATCCGGAAGTCCACAAGACCCTCTTTGAGGAAGGTGACGCTGTCAAGAGAGAACCTCAGCATGACAGTAAGGGAGATCTAGTGTATGGAACACCAGTGGAGAACACTGCTAAAGCCCGAGATATCCTGGCGAACAATCCAAACCCATACCAAATCAGGTTGGGCGTAAAGCTACTTACCAAGGGACTGGAGCAGTAGAAGGTCGCGAAATCCGAGAGCGGAAAACTGGTCACTAAATCTGACCAATGTCGCACAGATCCGGCTTGGCATGACATAAGGCCCCGATGGGACCCAGAACAACACCACCATCGGGAAGAAAATTACTCAAGAACCGGATCTTCAGGGCAACGGCATAGAGCCGCTCGCGACTAGAGTAACATTGCTCTGGCCATAGAGCGAGACGCAGTTGTAGCCCAGGTTTCAAGACAACGTCCCCGGCAACAGTCGAACAATCGCAGGGAAGATGAAGAAGAGCGACTTCGGGAGGAGGACGGACAGAGGATGCCACCTCCTAGACATACAAGCCGCCCAGCTGAACCTAGCCACAATGGTGGAAACAACGGACGAAGGAACGACAAACACCATGCCGAGTCAAGCTAGCAGGGGACTCGCCATAATCAAGACCCTCCCCATAACCAGAATAATGATGCTCCAAACGGAGGCCGACGCTCAGCCGGAAACAATCCACCTGCACCACCCTCTCCACCAAGCAGCCATCATATCGGCTCTCGAGGGAGCCAGGGAGGGCGTCGCGGCGGAGGAGGTGGTGGCGGAAGCAGAAGTCCGGCTCCAAGGCACCGCAGCCACAGTAAACAAACACGACAACGTTCTTTATCACCAAGTGACGCAAGGCACCGGGTCAACTCTAACATAGAGGCGCAGCGCTACGAGTCAGACAACTGGTATGACATGCATATCGTTTTCCTTCGGGAATTCGAAGGTACATATCGGAGGCCCTGTATGGTAGGAGACCTACAACGTTGCACCCAGAAAGTCGGAGAAACTTGCCGAGATTATCTCAGATGATGGATCGACACCAAGAACTCTTGTGAAGGAGTAAATGATCAACCTACTATTTAAGCTTTCATTGCAGGACTCCCAATTGGTTTATTACGTCACCGCTTGAAGTGCGACAAGGTCACCGATCTGGGAGAGATGGTTGAGACGGTAAGCAAGTATGCATATGCCGATGATGACACACAGGGACTACTGAACGTCCTTGCTATACCACTGTCGACAAAACATCTGAAGCAACAAACTCAAAAGCGCAAAAACACCTCGAAAGAAAAATCCACCGCGGAAACAACAGTAGTCAACGCTACTTTCATGTCTAGAGGACGAGGAGGGCACGGAGGCGGCCGCTGACGCGGTCGTGGGACATCTAGAGTCCAAGGTAGAGGAGACCAGCAACCTAGGAAAACCTACTCTTGGGTCGACATTGCCAACAATCCACGTGTGTATCACTTAGATGCCAACGGGGGCTCGTCCCACACAAAAGCCGAGTGTCATATCAATGCCGACATCAGGAAAGACGAACCCGCTTGCTATAGGGCCAAGCGAAGAAAAGGAAAGAAAAATTCTGAGAAAGAAAAAGAGACCAAGGAAGATTCTGACATGGAGGAAGCAAAGCCTTCAAATCCCAAGTCGGATGGAAATAAGACCTTCCCAACAAAGAAAGACACTTATGTCACTTTCCTTGGGTCTCAACCAGCTAAGGTCAAGAAAGCAGTAAGGCATGAGCTCAACGCAACTGTTCCGGCTGTCCCCCAGTTCTTGGATTGGTCGGAAGTAACAATCGCCTTTGACCGTGCTGATCATCCGCCTAAGTTGCACAAGCGAGGAAAGTACGCTCTAGTCGTCAATCCACTTATTGACAACTATGGTTTCTCCAAGACCCTCATGGATGTCCACAGCAGCATCAACATCCTCTACGTCGAAATGCTGCGTCGGACAAGGATCTCGGAAACACAGCTGAATCATAGCTCTGTGATTTTTCACGGAGTTGTCCCCGGAAGACAAGAAAATTCTCTGGGAGAGATCACTTTGACGTTACCTTCGGAACTCCAAAGAACTGCCGGCCAGAAGCACTTTCCTTCGAGGTGGTCCCGTTCAAGAGCGCATACCATGCTATCTTTGGATGACCGGCTTACTAGGCTTTTATGGCTCGTCCGTGTTACATTTACAATATGATGAAAATTCCAGGTCCCAAGGGCGTGATCACTGTAAGGGGAGACCCGAAGAAATCACGAGAATGAAGGACGGAAATGCCGCCTTTGCTGAAGCCGTACTGCACACCCAAGAGTACTAGGAGATCAAGAAGACCATCGACCCATCCGAGATGCCCGCGATGAAGAAGGAGGTGACAAAGCCGACTCTAGAGTTCAAGGAATCAGAAGAGACGAAGACGATGCAGTTGAAGGATGATGACCCCTCCAAGGTGACCCAGATAGGTGTAGGTTTAGACTGCGCATATGAAAGCGTGTTCATCAAGTTCCTCCAAGCCAATCAAGATATCTTCGCATGGCAGCCGTCTGACATGCCCGTAGTACCTAGGGAACTTGCCAAGCACTCTCTAAATGTACACCCGAACGCTAAACCCGTCAAATAGTCCTTACAAAAATTTTGCGATGAAAAGTGAAAGGCAATAGCTAAGGAACTAGGCTGGCTCGAGTTAGCCGGATTCATAGAAGAGGTCATCTAGACTGAGTGGTCGGCCAATCCTGTAATGGTCCCTAAAAAGGACACCACTGATTTAAGGATGTGTGTTGATTATACCGCCTTGAACAAGGCTTGTCCCAAAGATCCGTTCACTCTGCCTAGCATTGATGAAGTAATCGATTCTACGATAGGCTCAGAACTCCTATGTTTTCTCGACGCATATTCTGGTTATCACCAAATCTGGATGAAGGAATCAGACAAAGTAAAAACTTCATTCATAATCCCCTTCGGAACCTTCTGTTTCGTTACGATGCCTTTTGGGCTCAAGAACGTAGGAGCTACATACCAGCGCACTATGCAGTGTTGCCTCCATGACAAAATCGGACGCAATGTACATGCATATGTGGATGACATAGCGGTGATGTCCAAAAAGAAGGAAACTCTAATGTCCGACTTGGAGGAAACATTCGCCAATCTATGCAAATACAACATAATGCTTAATCCGAAGAAGTGCTTCTTTGGAATACCATACGGAAAATTGTTAGGTTTCATCGTGTCCCAAAGGGGCATATAGGTGAACCGGGACAAGATTAAGGTTATACTTAACATTTTCAGGCTGACCCGCCTGAAGGATGTACAAAGACTAACTTAAATGTTGCATTGATGCACTCAGTCGGTTTGTAAGCCGGATCGATGAAAGAGCCACACCACTCTACAAGCTCTTGAAAAAGACCAAAAAATTCGTCTAGACTAATGAAGCCGGAGCTGCACTACAAGACCTGAAAATAGTACTCTCGTTCGCTCCTATCCTTGCAGCGCTAGAACCTCAAGAACCGATGCTGCTCTATCTAGCTGCGACAAATAGAGTCGTCAGCGTCATCATGGTGGTGGAAAGGCCAGAGGAAAAATAGGAACACCTAGTACAATGTTCGACTTACTACCTCAGTGAAGTCCTAATCTAAGCAGCGGTATCTGCACTATCAAAAGATGGCTTATGGTGTGTTCTTCACATCTAGGAAGCTACGACACTACTTTCAGGAGCACCAAATTACCGTGGTGAGCACAGCTCCCATGAGAGACATAATTAACAACATCGACGTTACAAGACATGTTACAAAATGGGGAATAGAGCTTTTGGCTTTCGACATTGAGTACAAACCTCGTACGACAATCAAATTCCAAATCCTCTCTGACATTGTCGCTAATTGGATAGAGACAATGGAGAATATGACCCTACCAGAGTCGGAATACTGGACCCTGCATTTTGACGGGTCTAAGGCGCTCGGGGGCTCAGGGGCTGCCGTGGTGCTCAAATCACCCCAAGGAGATAAGCTTTTTTATGTGTTGCAGATTCACTTCACGGCAACAAACAACATTGCCGAATATGAAGCATTGCTGCATGGAATCTGGATTGCTAAGGATATCGACATCCGACGACTTATGTGTTATGGAGATTCGGATCTTGTTGCTCAACAAGTGTCGGATCACTGTAATGCAAACAAGCACATGGCAACATATAGGGCAGTTGTGGATGAACTATCTAAATCGTTCGAAGGGTTTGAGGTTCAACACATCCCTCAAACAGAAAATGAGGAAGTAGATGCATTATCTCAAATAGGCTCTACACGGAAAAAGGTTCTGGATGGTGCTTTTATAGAGCACCTTAAAGGTCCCTCTATCACAGGAGTTGATGAGGAGTATCCGACCAAATTCGACTCACCATTAATAGCACTTCTAGCTATAATTCCCAACTAAACAAAACCCTACCTTGATTTCTTGGTAGATGGAAAATTACCCGCAAACAAAGTTCTGAGCCGACAGATAGTCTGACGAGCAAAAACCTATACAATCATAAATGGTGAGCTCTATAAGCGAAGTGTATCTAGGGTCTTTCAGTGCTGTGTATCTCCGGAAGGAGTGGAAATGATGAGGACATCCCTACAGTTACACCTACCCCAATGGCTAATGAAGATGTTCCAATTGCAAAGAAGGATCAATCCGATGAGATAAGGATTGGACCAATCACAAGAGCTCGTGCTAAGCTACTAGAACAACAGGTGAACTTGTTTCTTAATGAACCTGGTGTTTTAATTAATGAGAATTTTATACTACCTAAGTCTCTCAATTATTGTATGACTAGGTACTTAGGAGAAGAAGGCATAGCACGGAGCAAGGAGCTGAAGGAACATGGTGTGTTGATCAATGAGGAATGCGCGAGGGAGGAGAGGGAGGAAGCGCAAGGAGCACTCCACGAGAAGATTAACACATGGTCGAGGGATCTCTGCCGCGACAGAGAAACCACGCAGTTTTCTGCCGCGACAGAGAAACCGGGTCCAACTTTGCCACGACAGAGTAGGCCTGCGCGCCTTGAGTCGTCCCACCTTGGGTCGGTTGTATCTTAGTCTATGTTGAGTCCAACTGTTATTCCTAGTCATAGCCGCCGGCCCTTAGCCCTTAAATAGATGGGGGCGCCGTAGTTTAGGGTTTAGACCATGTTAAAATATTTTGGAGTTGTTTCTTTCATAGAACCTCTGGAATTACCCTGTGTTTGAATCTATCAACTATAATTGAGTGTGATTTGTTGTTCCATTGGGAATTAGTAGATTGCATACTACCGTTCATGGTCACGGCTGCGTGCGCAAGAGTGTGATGTTGTGAATATCCTACAAGGTTCGAGATGTGTTGCACTGGCATCAGGGATCGAGCGGGAGAGATCACATCTATGCACTAGTTATCTATCATCCACCATATCATCGACAAGAGCTTGTGAGAAGATCGGGCCACCCCATATCATCTTGGTATCATATTTCCTCGTTGCCTCGGTAAAGCAATCCACAATCCATCCATAGATTAGAGAGTGTTTTTCGTCCTATACAGAAAAAGCCCCACAAAAAGAGTTGCCATAGCCTAGATTACATCGTATTCGAGTAATAGTTGCTGGTCAAGTTCCTCTATTAGATTAGATCTAGATCTGTTCTTCGTAGATCTATTTTTCTAGTTTTGTTCTGGTCATATCCACTACTTCTTTCTTCCGCCGCCTCTAGCAGATCCGATTTACCAAGGAGTCCTTGTGTTTTACTCTAGGCCGAATCAGTTTTGCAATATAAAAAAATTCTTACTGTGTCTGCCGCGGCACGAAAAGGAGCGAATTACTCCTGCCGCAGCTTGGTTTCTCTGCTGCGGTCATCTTTTCTACCGCGCGCTGCCACCGCTCTGCCGCGGCACACTTTCGGCCATTTTTGCTACCGCCGCTCTGCCACGGCAGGTTTTCTGCCTCATTTGCTGCCACGGTACGATTTTTTCTGCCACTACACCACAATTACAAAGCGTGATCAAGTTACACTTTTCCAAAACCCTTAGCCACAGCCAATCTACTACATAGGTGTAGGAACTTGCCCATTGAGACTAGTTTGCACTCCTCTAGGCTGCTCATAGGATTTTGGTGCTGTACTTTGTCATTGGCCGTGTGTGATCTATAAAATCAAAAAAAAAGAGCAAGAGAATATAGCAAAAAGAAAAAGAAGCTATACAAAAGAAAGAGAAAAGAAAAGGAGAATTGAGTAAGAGGCCTAGTGATATCTTTGTGCACCGGTAGATTGAGAAATCTTGTGCCTGTTTACTTTGAGCTTTGCTAGTGTCTCTCGAGAGTAGTGCAACACCCTTCATAGTAGCATTGCCACATTTTTCTCCACGTGTGTGTTTCTTGGATTTTTGTATGATCAGCACTAGGCCTTGTTTGCGGTGTAGATAGGGTACCATACCTATAGCTCCACCTTAAATAATCCTTGTGCCCTGCGATCGTTTTCTATACCTTTGATATTCACTTCATCACATCAAGTGCATCAGTCTTTGATTTTGTTTGGTAGAGTATCTCTATTCACTTTGGAACGGTAAGATCTCCTTTCTTATTAGTTGTGAGTGAGCTGTGAGAGTTTCCACCATACAGATTTTGATTTTTGCACTAACCTACTAATCATGTCATCTAGTGATGATGATGTTGTGTTGTAGAAAAAGAAGGATGAGGAGCTTCTCAATTGGCGTGAATATGAGGCTTTGAAGTCTCACTTGACCTGTGTTTACTAGCACGACAGATGCCATTGACAAGAATCTCCAGGATATGAATGTGAGATTGGATCAGCATGTTGGAACGGTTGATACTATCCAAACACAAGTGGCTACGCTCAATGTCAATGTCACCACTTTGCAACGTTCCATTGAGGGTTTGACAGCCGCCTTACATAGAAGGGAAGATCCTCAACATGATGATGCCTTTGATGATTTCGATGAGGGTAGCGTTGTGGATGCTGCTCCACATGTTGGCAGGGGACATGCTATTCCCCCTGTACATGCACCTGCTGATATGGGGTGGCCCGATCTTCTCAGTAAGCGGATGGCGATGATGATGATGGGTGATAGATAACTAGTGAGTAGCTATGATCTCTCCTGCTCGATCCCTGATGCCAGTGCAACAGATCTCGAACCTTGTAGGATATTCACAACACCACACTCTTGCGCACGCAGCCGTGACCACGAACGGTAGTATGCAATCTACTAATTCCCAATGGAACAACATATCACACTCAATTATAGTTGGTAGATTCGAACACAGGGTAATTCCAGAGGTTCTATGAAAGAAACAACTCCAAAATATTTTTACGTGGTCTAAAAACTAAAGCTAGAGTGCCCTCATCTATTTAAGGGCCTAAGAGGCGGCGGACTAAGGGTGGATCCGAGTTGGTCCCACCCACCTATGGATACAAACCGACCCAACTTGGGTTCGATCAAACTGGCTCTGCCGTGGCAGAGTTGTAGTCGCTTTCTCTGCCGCGGCAGCCTGTCGTGGCAGAGTAGGACTCGGTTTTCCTGCCGTGGCAGGGAAATGATGCTTTTCTCTGCCACGGCAGAGAACGTCCTCCTCTTGTTGATCTTCGTCTTGGACAGCTCCTTGCGCTTCCTCCCTCTCCTCCCTCGCGCATTCTTCATTGATCAACACGCCTTGTTCCATTAGCTCCTCGCTCCGTGCTTCACCTTCTTCTCCTAAGTACCTGATCATGCAATAATTCAAAGACTTAGGTAGTATAAAATTCTCATTAATTAAAACACCAGGTTCATTAAGAAACAAGTTCACCTGTTGTTCTAGTAGCTTGGCACGAGCTCTTGTGATTGGTCCAATCCTTATCTCATTAGATTGATGCTTCTTTGCAATTGGAACATCTTCATTAGCAATTGGGGTTGGTGTAATTGTAGGGATGTCCTCATCATCTCCCCCCTTCAAAAGGCGTCGACCTCGACGCTCCAAGGTCGTCTCCAGCATATGGTGACAAATCAGCAACGTTGAAGCTGTGGCTAACTCCACCAAAATCCTCAATAGGTATATCAACCGAGTAGGCGTTACCATTAATCTTGGCTAACACCTTGTAAGGACCAGCACCACGTGGCTTCAATTTGGACTTTCGAAGTAATGGAAACCTATCCTTGCGTAGATGCACCCAAACCATATCTCCAGGCTTGAACAACACTTTTTTCCTTGCTTGATTCCTTGCAGTAGCAATGTTCTTGCCTTTCTTCTCAATAGCCTCTCGAGTCTTCTCATGTATTTTCTTCACATAATCAGCACGTTTTGATGCCTCCATATCAACTCTCTCATGTAATGGCAGAGGCAACATATCAAGTGGCGTCAATGGCTTGAAACAATACACCACCTCAAAAGGACAATGCTGAGTAGTTGAATGCACAACCCTGTTGTAAGCAAACTCAACATGTGGCAAACACTCTTCCCACTCCCGCAGATTCTTTTTAATCATGGTCCTTAGCAGCTGTGACAATGTTCTATTCACCACCTCCGTTTGACCATCTATTTGGGGGTGACATGTAGTACTGAACAGCAATTTCGTTCCTAGCTTCCCCCATAATGTCTTCCAAAAGTAGCTCATGAACTTCACATCACGGTCAGAAACAATCGTCTTTGGTACGCCATGTAATCTCACGATGTCCCTGAAAAACAGGTTAGCAACATGCGACGCATCGTCGCTTTTGTGGCAGGCAATAAAATGAGCCATCTTAGAGAACCTATCCACTACCACAAATATAGAATCATGACCTCTCTGAGTTTTAGGTAGACCTAGCACAAAATCCATACTAATGTCTTCCCATGGAGTAGTAGGTGCAGAGAGAGGTGTATACAAACCGTGAGGCTTCAGCTTAGATTTAGACTTGTGGCATGTAATACATCGGCTCACAAATCTGTACACATCACGCCTCATCTTGGGCCAATAAAAGTGATCAGCAAGCATGCGCAACGTCTTCTCACGCCCAAAGTGACCCATCAAACCACCAGCATGTGATTCCTGCACTAAGAACAAACGCAACGACGATTCTGGAATACATAGTTTGTTAGCTCGAAACAAATATCCATCATGTATATGATACTTATCCCATGCGTTTCTAAGAGCACACAAACGATATGGTTCAGCAAAATCATTATCAGTTGCATAAAGTGCACAAATAGCTTCTAATCCAGGGATTTTAACATCAAGATTGGTTAATAGCATGTTCTTCCTAGATAGAGCATCAGTAACAACGTTCTCTTTTCCCTTCTTATAATTAATGATGTAAGGAAAAGACTCAATGAACTCAACCCATTTAGCTAATCGTCTATGCAAGTTTGATTGAGCTTTCAAGTATTTCAAAGCTTCATGATCAGGATATATGATGAATTCTTTTGGCCACAAATAATGTTGCCAAACCTCAAGTACTCTAACAAGTGCATACAATTCTTTATCATAGATAGAATAATTCAAACGAGCACCAGTCAATTTCTCAGAAAAATAAGCTATAGGCCGACCCTCTTGCATCAAAACGCCACCTATGCCTATACCACTAGCATCACATTCAACTTCAAATTGCTTTGAAAAATCAGGTAAAGCAAGTAATGGTGCAGAAGTAAGCAAACGTTTCAATGTATCAAATGCAATGTCTTGGGCCACGCCCCATACAAAAGGAACACCTTTCTTTGTCAAATCATTCAAAGGTGCAACAATGGTGCTAAAATCTTTCACAAAGCGCCTATAGAAACCAGCGAGACCGTGGAAACTACGCACTTGACTTACATTCATTGGAGTAGGCCAATTCTGAATTGATTCAATTTTAGATTGATCTACCTCTACTCCATGCTTAGAAACAACAAATCCTAGGAATATGACCTTATCTTTTGCAAATGTACACTTCTCAAGATTAGCATACAGTTTATTATCACGTAACACTTGCAAAACTTGTCTAATATGAGTGCAATGTTCAGATTCGGTGTGGCTGTATATAAGTATATCATCAAAGTAAACAACCACAAAATGACCAATAAACTCTCTCAAAACATGATTCATCAAACACATGAAAGTACTAGGTGCATTAGTAAGACCAAACGGCATAACTAACCACTCATACAAACCGAATTTAGTTTTGAAAGCAGTTTTCCATTCATCCCCTTCTTTCATCCTAATTTGATGATAACCACTACGCAAGTCAATTTTAGAGAAAACAGCAGCAGCACTCAATTCATCTAGCATATCCTCTAAGCGTGGAATAGGATGACGATATCAAATTGTGATGTTATTAATTGCTCTACAATCAACACACATGCGCCAAGTACCATCTTTCTTAGGTACTAAAATAACAGGAACATCACAAGGGCTAAGAGAAACACGGATGTACCCTTTATCTAGCAACGCTTGTACTTGCTTCTGAATTTCCTTAGTTTCTTCGGGATTAGTCCTGTAGGGTGCACGGTTGGGAAGTGTTACGCCAGGAATCAAGTCCACTTGATGTTCTATGCAACGCAATGGAGGCAAACCTGCGGGTACGTCTTCTGGAAACACATCCCCAAAGTCCTGCAAAACAGAAGAGACACCAAGAGAAAGAGGGGTCATGTCGTTAGAAACTAATACCTCGCCCTTATACATGAGCACAAGTGGCATGGCTGTAAGATCCTCATGAAACTCTCTCATATCCTCCTTGGTGGCTAATATCAATAACCCAGGCACTCTCTCACTTTTCGTTATATCACTCAACTTAGGCTCAATTACATCAGGAACAGCTGTGACACAGTCTCGCCGAGTGGTAGTATCTTCCTTTAAGTTCACCTCTATCTTCTGGCGAGAATCATTCACAATTTCTTGTGGTGTCATTGGCTGCATAGTAATCTTTCTTCCTTTGAATTCCAAGTGATATGTATTGGCTCGGCCATTGTGTTGCACATGGAGATTGTAGAGCCAAGGCCGACCCAATAGGAGGTGACAAACAGTCATAGGGACCACATCAAAATCAATAGGATCTTTGTATGGCCCTATTTGAAAATTCACACGTACCATATGATTTACCTTCATCTCACCATTGTTGCTCAACCATTGTATGTAGTATGGCTTGGGATGAGGTAAGTATGTCAAATTCAGTTTGGCACATAATTCCCTCCATCAATAATGACCTTGCAAGCTTTATTTGGTCCAACTAGAGCTTTTGTTTGGAACAAGTTGCAATGCTGGGATTCCTCAACCGGTTGCACACCAAGTACACGTGAAGATACGACAATAGTTGGAGCACGCTCAGCATATGCATCAGCACCAACCTCGCCATCATCAATTTCATCATTAGAAGCTTCATCTCCACTTTTTACTTCACCTTGTTCATTAACAAACATAACCTTGTTGTTTGGACAATCTTTCTTGTAGTGACCTCTACCTCCACAAGTGTGGCACACCACATCACGAGTACGTGCAGTAGACATGTTGGAACCCGAGCTAGCAGCAGGAGCAGCGGGTTTCCGAGCATTCGAACCGAACGAAGGTGTACTTGCTAGCTTGGTCGATGGTGTAAAAGGAATGGCAGCTGGTGACGCAGCTGTAGGAGGTGTAGGTTTGGCCGAAAATCTGCTGGAGGGAAAACGAGGACGTGACTTCACCTCTTCTTCCAACTGGGATTCGGCCTCTCTAGCATGATGCAACAACTCATTCATGGTCTCATACTTGTGATGCCGAACAATGCTCTTGATTGGTAACTTCAAATTGTTTAGGAATCGCTGCATGGTCATCTCAATGGACTCATGAATTCTAGCACGCTGCATAAGCATCTCCATCTCCATGTAGTACTCATCAACTGTCATGGTGCCTTGCTTCAGTTGCGTCAATTTATCAAAAACTGAGCGCAACTAGTTGGTTGGTACGAAACGAGCTTTCATGATTTGCTTCATCTCGCGCCAATCCATCACAGGAAGTTCATTGTCCTCTCTCCTATGTTGCACAAGAGCATCCCACCAACGCAAAGCATAACCATCAAATTCAGATGCTGCAAGCTTGACCTTCTTATCTTCTGGATAGTCAAATAAGCGCCAGAGTTTCTCAATCTTCAACTCCCAGGTGAGGTAGTCTTCAGGATCAATGGAACCATCAAACCTAGGAATTGAGAATTTTGGCAGGTGTTTGGGCAGGTGCATGAGTAGGGGGAATAGCACGTCCCCTGCAAACATGTGGAGCAGCATCCACAGCATTACCCTCATCGAAATCATCAAAGGCATCATCATGTTGAGGATCTTCCCTTCTATGTAAGGCGGCTGTCAAACCCTCAATGGACTGCTGCAAAGCGGTGACATTGACATTGAGCGTAGCCACTTGTGTTTGGATAGTATCAACCGTCCCAACATGCTGATCCAATCTCATATTCATATCTTGGAGATTATTGTCAATGGCATATGTCGTGTTAGTAAACACACGTGTCAAGTGGGATTTCAAAGCCTCATATTCACGCCAATTGACGAGCTCCTGATCCTTCTTTTTGTGCAACACAACATCATCATCACTAGTAGACATGATTAGTAGGTTAGTGCAAAAATCAGTATTTGTATGGTGGAAACTCTCACAACTCACTCACAACTAATAAGAAAGGAAATCTTACCGTTCCAAAGTGAATAGAGATGCTCTACCAAACGAAATCAAATACTAATGCACTTGATGTGATGAAGTGAATATCAAAGGTATAGAGAACGATCGCACGGCACACAGGTTATTTAAGGTGGAACTATAGGTATGGTATCCTATTTACACCGCAAACAAGTCCTAGTGCTGATCGTACAAATACCCAAGAAACACACACGTGGAGAAAAACGTGGCAATGCAACTATGAAGGGTGTTGCACTACGCTCGAGAGACACTAGCAAAGCTCAAAGTAAACAGGCACAAGATTGCTCAATCTACCGGTGCACAAAGATATCACTAGGCCTCTTGCTCAAATTCTCTTTTTCCACAATTTTTTCTTTTTCTTTTGTATAGCTTTTCCTTTTGGTATCTTGCTCTTTTTTTATAGATAACACACGGCCAATTACAAAGTACGTCACCAAAAATCCTAAGAGCAGCCTGTAGGAGCGGAAACTAGTCTCAATAGGCAAGTTCCTACACCTATATAGTAGATTGGCTGTGGCTAAGGGTTTTGGAAAAGTGCAAATCGATCACACTTTGTAATTATGGTGTCGTGGCAGAAAAATAGCTCAAAATCCTGCCATGGCAGAACAAATCCTGCCGTGGCAGAGAAAGACACAGAAATCCTGCCGTGGCAGATTTGGTAACTTGGTAACTCGGAAAGTATTGCCGTGGCAGAGAAAAACGCAGAAATCCTGCCATGGCAGACTGGTAACTTCGAAAGTATATATATATTTTGTTAATTCCGACTCGGCCAAGAGTAGATGACTAGGACTCTTAGAGTAGATCGGATCTGACGTGATGGTGGCGGAAAGCAATGGTGGAAAATGACTAACAACAAAGAGAAAACAAATCTACGAAGAACAGATCTAGATCTAAAACTAAAGGATGAACACGACCAGCAACTATTACTTGTCTATGATGCAATCTAGTCTATGACAACTCATTTTGTGGGCCTTTTTCTGTATAGGACTAAAAACACTCACCAATCTATGTATGGATTGCGGATTGCTTACCGAGGCAACGAGGAAATCTGATACAAAGATGATATGGGTTGGCCCGGTCTTCTCAGTAAGCGGATGGTGATGATGATGATGGGTGATAGATAACTAGTGAGTAGCTATGATCTCTCCCGCTCGATCCCTGATGCCAGTGCAACAGATCTCGAACCTTGTAGGATATTCACAACACCACACTCTTGCGCACGCAGCCGTTACCACGAACGGTAGTATGCAATCTACTAATTCCCAATGGAACAACAGATCACACTCAATTATAGTTGGTAGATTCGAACACAGGGTAATTCCAGAGGTTCTATGAAAGAAACAACTCCAAAATATTTTAACGTCGTCTAAAAACTAAAGCTAGAGCGCCCTCATCTATTTAAGGGCCTAAGAGGCGGCGGACTAAGGGTGGATCCGAGTTGGTCCCACCCACCTATGGATACAAACCAACCCAACTTGGGTTCGATCAAACTAGCTCTGCCGTGGCAGAGTTGTAGTCGCTTTCTCTGCCGCGGCAGCCTGCCATGGTAGAGTAGGACTTGGTTTTCCTACCGCGGCAGAGAAACGATGCTTTTCTCTGCCGTGGCAGAGAACGTCCTCCTCTCGTTGATCTTCATCTTGGACAGCTCCTTGCTGATATGGGGTGGCCCGATCTTCACAGTAAGCGGATGGCGGTGATGATGGTGGATGATAGATAACTAGCCTATAGCTATGAACTCTCCCGCTCGATCCCTAATGCCAATGCAACAGCTCTCGAACCTTGTAGGATATTCACAACACCACGCTCTTGCGCACGCAACCGTGAACATGAACGGTAGTATGCAATCTACTAATTCCCAATGGAACAACATATCACACTCAATTATAGTTGGTAGATTCGAACACAGGGTAATTCTAGAGGTTCTATGAAAGAAACAACTCCAAAATATATTAACATGGTCTAAAACCTAACTAAGGGTCGTCCCAGGGCTTATAAGAGCAGCTGGGCCGGCCAGAAACCGAAACGACACGCAAACGACGCAAACTGATACAAACCGACTCGGACCAGATTCAGTCGGTGGGCGGACACTCCGGCCAAAATCGGCCGGATAGTCCGGTCAGGCCGGACACTCCGGGTGGAGCGTGCCGGACAGTCCGGTCTGGCCGGAAACTTCAAAGTTTCCGGGTGATGTCCGGGCAGTGTCCGATTTGATATACTGATTGTCCACGCCAGTTCGCCTCTTGACCAGGCCGGACAGTCCGAGTGAATCCGGCCGGACACTCCGGTCGTGGCAGATCTTCTTACCTCCATCTTGATGATCTTCTCTTGCGCCTTCCTCCAGCTCCTCCCTCGTGCATCCTTGGGCGATCATCATGTTGGGCTTCTCTTGTAGCCCTTCTCCTCCTCGCGCCATGCTTGTTTCTCCAACGAACCTGATCATACATAAATGCATAGACTTAGCCAGTATAAAGTTCTCATCAATCAAAGTACTAGATTCGTTTAGGAGTAAATTCACCTGTTGTTCTAGTAGCTTAGCACGAGCTCTTGTAATAGGTCCAATTCTAATCTCATTGGACTGATCATTTCTTGCAACGGTTGTAGCATCTTCAGTAGTCATTGGGGTAGGTGTAATTGTAGGGATGTCCTCATCATCTCCCCCCCCCTTGAAAAGGCGTCGACCTCGACGCTCCAAGGTCTTCTCCATCATATGGTGACAAATCAGCAACGTTGAAGCTGTTGCTAACTCCACCAAACTCCTCAATAGGTATATCAACCGAGTAGGCATTATCATTAATCTTATCTTCTGGATAGTCAAATAAGCGCCAGAGTTTCTCAATCTTCAACTCCCAGGTGAGGTAATCTTCAGGATCAATGGAACCATCAAACTTAGGAATTGAGAATTTTGGCTTGCCCAAACCGTCATCAGCAGCTTGGTTGGGTACACGTGGACCACGCCCAAGATGGGCAAACCCACGACCATGAGCAGGTGCATGGACAGGGGGAATAGCACGTCCCCTGCCAACATGTGGAGCAGCATCAACAGCGCTACCCTCCTCGAAATCATCAAAGGCATCATCATGTTGAGGATCTTCCCTTCTATGTAAGGCGGCTGTCAAACCCTCAATGGACTGCTGCAAAGCGGTGACATTGACATTGAGCGTAGCCACTTGCGTTTGGATAGTATCAACCGTCCCAACATGCTGATCCAATCTCATGTTCATATCTTGGAGATTCTTGTCAATGGCATCTGTCGTGTTAGTAAACACACGTGTCAAGTGGGATTTCAAAGCCTCATATTCACGCCAATTGACGAGCTCCTCATCCTTCTTTTTCTGCAACACAACATCATCATCATTAGTAGACATGATTAGTAGGTTAGTGCAAAAATCAAAATCTGTATGGTGGAACTCTCACAACTCACTCACAACTAATAAGAAAGGAGATCTTACCGTTCCAAAGTGAATAGAGATGCTCTACCAAACAAAATCAAAGACTGATGCACTTGATGTGATGAAGTGAATATCAAAGGTATAGAGAACGATGACAGGACACACAGGTTATGTAAAGGTGGAGCTATAGGTATGTTATCCTATCTACACCGCAAACAAGTCCTATTGCTGATCGTACAAATACCCAAGAAACACACACAGTGGAGATAAACGTGGCAAAGCAACTTATGAAAAGGAATATTGCAATGCACAAGAGAGACGCTAGTAATATCTCAAATAGAACAGGCACAAGATTGCTCAATCTACTAGTGCTATACACAACAAGGCCTCCCAAATTGCACACTTCTATATCTTTTTGTCAGGCTTGTAGCTCTTTTCGCTCTTTCTCTTCTTTTTTATACTGATTCTCTTTTTTTTGATTTTCAACTATATTACTCAAATGCAAACGAGTACAGCAACTTATAACAGAACTGGGCCGGATAGTCCGGTTGATATTCGCCGGAGACTCCGGTTGAGCCGGATAGTCCGGTGGGATTCGGCCGGATAGTCTGGTTTCCTCTGTCGAAAATTTCTGCACTTCAAAACCCTAATGAGCAGCCTGTCGGAGCAAAGCAACTAGTCTCGTGGGTACGTTCCTAGGCACAGATGCTGTAGAAAGGCTGTGTCTATGGTAAGCAAACAAAAGTACGCTATGTGGACTCGGAAAAAAGGATAAAGACTTGTGGAAACGGTAATGGTGGAAACAACGGAAACAAGATGAAACCCTAAACCTAGACACGAACAGAAACTAGACTCCTACGAGGAAAAACCTGCAGATCGGATCTACGAGAAGATACAATCAGCAACTAATACTCGAAAACGATGCAATCTAGTCTATGTCAAATCTTTTTGTAAGGCTTTTTCTGGATAGGACGAAAAACACTCTCTAACCTATGGATGGATTTGTGGATGCTTATCGAGGCAACACTGGAAATCTGATACCAAGATGATATGGGGTGGCTCGATCTTCTCAGTAAGCGGATGGCGGTGATGATGGTGGATGATAGATAACTAGCCTGTAGCTATGAACTCTCCCGCTCGATCCCTGATGCCAATGCAACAGCTCTCGAACCTTGTAGGATATTCACAACACCACGCTCTTGCGCACGCAGCCGTGACCACGAACGGTAGTATGCAATCTACTAATTCCCAATGGAACAACATATCACACTCAATTATAGTTGGTAGATTCGAACACAGGGTAATTCCAGAGGTTCTATGAAAGAAACAACTCCAAAATATTTTAACGTGGTCTAAAACCTAACTAAGGGTCGTCCAAGGGCTTATAAGAGCAACTGGGGCGGCCAGAAACTGAAACGACATGCAAACGACTCAAACTGATACAAACCGACTCGGACCAGATTCGGTCGGCGGGCGGACACTCCGGCCGAAATCGGCCGGACAGTCCGGTCAGGCCGGACACTCCGGGTGGAGCGTGCCGGACAGTCCGGTCTGGCCAGAAACTTCAAAGTTTCCGGTGATGTCCGGGCAGTGTCCGATTTGATATACTGATTGTCCATGCCAGTTCGCCTCTCGACCAGGCCGGACAGTCCGGGTGAATCTGGCCGGACACTCCGGTCGTGGCAGATCTTCTGGCCTCCGTCTTGATGATCTTCTCTTGCGCCTTCCTCCCGCTCCTCCCTCGCGCATCCTTGGGCGATCATCATGTTGGGCTTCTCTTGTAGCCCTTCTCCTCCTCGCGCCATGCTTGTTTCTCCAACGAACCTGATCATACATAAATACATAGACTTAGGCAGTATAAAGTTCTCATCAATCAAAGTACCAGATTCTTTTAGGAGTAAATTCACCTATTGTTCTAGTAGCTTAGCACGAGCTCTTGTAATAGGTCCAATTCTAATCTCATTGGACTGATGCTTTCTTGCAACAGTTGTAGCATCTTCAGTAGTCATTGGGGTAGGTGTAATTGTAGGGATGTCCTCATCACTTGCGCTTCCTCCCTCTCCTCCCTCGTGCATTCTTCATTGATCAACACGCCTTGTTCCATTAGCTCCTCGCTCCGTGCTTCACCTTCTTCTCCTAAGTACCTGATCATGCAATAATTCAAAGACTTAGGTAGTATAAAATTCTCATTAATTAAAACACCAGGTTCATTAAGAAACAAGTTCACCTATTGTTCTAGTAGCTTGGCACGAGCTCTTGTGATTGGTCCAATCCTTATCTCATTAGATTGATCCTTCTTTGCAATTGGAACATCTTCATTAGCAATTGGGGTGGGTGTAATTGTAGGGATGTCCTCATCACCTGCTCATGGCCGTGGACTTGCCCCTCTTGGGCGTGCTCAACGTGTTCACAACCAAGCTGCTGATGATGGTTTGGGCAAGCCAAAGTTCTCGATTCCCATGTTTGATGGTTCCATTGATCCTGAAGATTACCTCACATGGGAATTGAAGATTGAGAAACTCTAGCGCTTATTTGACTATCCAGAAGATAAGAAGGTCACACTTGTAGGATCTGAATTTGATGGTTATGCTTTGCGTTGGCGGGATGCTCTTGTGCAACATAGGAGGGAGGATAATGAACTTCCTATGATGGATTGGCGTGAGATGAAGCAAATCATGAAGGCTCGTTTCATTCCAACCAACTACTTGCGATCAGTTTTTGATAAATTGACGCAATTGAAGCAAGGCACAATGATAGTAGATGAGTACTACATGGAGATGGAGTTGCTTATGCAACGTGCTAGAGTTCGCGAGTCCATTGAGATGACCATGCAGCGATTCCTAAACAATCTGAAGTTGCCAATCAAGAGCATAGTGCGTCATCACAAGTATGAGACCATGAATCAGCTATTGCACCATGCTAGAGAGGCTGAATCCTAGTTGGCAAAAGAGGCGAAGTCACGCGCTCGTTTTCCATCCTCCAGCAGATTTTTGGCCAGATCTACTCCTCCTACAGCCGTGCCACCAGCTGCTGCTCCACTTACCCCATCGGCCAAACCAGCAAGTACACCTTCGGTTGGTTCTAATGCTCGAAAACCCACTGCTCCTGCTGCTAGTTCGGTTTCCAACATGTCTACGGCACATACTCGTGATGTGGTATGCCATCTTGTGGAGGTAGAGGGCACTAGAAGAAAGATTGTCCAAACAGCAAGGTTATGTTTGTTAATGAACAAGGTGAAGTAGAAAGTGGAGATGAAGCTTCTGATGATGATATTGATGACGGTGAGGATGGTGCTGATGCATATGCTAAGCGTGCACCCACTATTGGCGTATCTTCACGTGTACTTAGTGTGCAACCGGTTGAGGAATTCCAACGTTGTAACTTGTTCCAAACAAAAGCTCTAGTTGGACCTAACAAGGCTTGCAAGGTCATTATTGATGGAGGTAGCTGCAGAAATCTTGCAAGTAAGGAACTATGTGCCAAACTGAATTTGACATATTTACCTCATCCCAAGCCATACTACATACAATGGTTGAGCAACAATGGTGAGATGAAGGTAAATCATATGGTACGTGTGAATTTTCAAATAGGGCCATACAAAGATTCTATTGATTTTGATGTGGTTCCTATGACTGTTTGTCACCTACTATTGGGTCGTCCTTGGCTCTATGATCGCCATGTGCAACACAATGGCCGAGCCAATACATATCACTTGGAATTTAAAGGAAAGAAGATTACTATGCAGCCAATGACACCACAAGAAATTGTGAATGATTCTCGCCAGAAGATAGAGGTGAACTTGAAAGAAGATACTACCACTTGGCGAGATTGTGTGACAGCTGTTCTTGATTTAATTGAGCCTAAATTGAGTGATATAACGAAAAGTGAGAGAGTGCTTGGGTTATTAATACTAGCCACCAAAGAGGATATGAGAGAGTTTCGTGAGGATCCTACAGCCATGCCGCTGGTGCTCATGTATAAGGGCGAGGTATTGGTTTGTAACGACATGACCCCTATTTCTCTTGGTGTCTCTTATGTTTTGCTGGACTTTGGGGATGTGTTTCCAGAAGACGTACCCGCAGGTTTACCTCCATTGTGTGGTATAGAACATCAAGTGGATCTGATTCCTGGCGCCACACTTCCCAACCGTGCACCCTACAGGACTAATCCCGAAGAAACGGAGGAAATTCAGAAGCAAGTACAAGCGTTGCTGGATAAAGGGTACATTCGTGTCTCTCTTAGCCCTTGTGTTGTTCCTATTATTTTAGTTCCTAAGAAAGATGGTACATGGCGCATGCGTGTTGATTGTAGAGCGATTAATAACATCACTATTCGATATCGTCATCCTTTTCCACGCTTAGAGGATATGCTAGATGAATTGAGTGGTGCTGCTGCTTCTCTACAATTGACTTGCGTAGTGGTTATCATCAAATTAGGATGAAAGAAGGGGATGAATGGAAAACTGCTTTCAAAACTAAATTCGGTTTGTATGAGTGGTTAGTCATGCCGTTTGGTCTTACTAAGGCACCTAGTACCTTCATGCGTTTGATGAATCATGTTTTGAGAGAGTTTATTGGTCGTTTTGTGGTTGTTTACTTTGATGATATACTCATATACAGCCACACCAAATCTGAACATTGCACTCATATTAGACAAGTTTTGCAAGTGTTACGTGATAATAAACTGCATGCTAATCTTGAGAAGTGTACTTTTGGAAAAGATAAGGTCATATTCCTAGGATTTGTTGTTTCTAAGCATGGAGTAGAGGTAGATCAATCTCAAATTGAATCAATTCAGAATTGACCTACTCCAATGAATGTAAGTCAAGTGTGTAGTTTCCACGGTCTAGCTGATTTCTATGGGTGCTTTGTGAAAGATTTTAGCACCATTGCTGCACCTTTTGTATGGGGCGCGGCCCAAGACATTGCATTTGATACATTGAAACGTTTGCTTACTTCTGCACCATTACTTGCATTACCTGATTTTTCGAAGCAATTTGAAGTTGAATGTGATGCTAGTGGTATAGGCATAGGTGATGTTTTGATGCAAGAGGGTCGGCATATAGCCTATTTTTCTGAGAAATTGACTGGTGCTCGTTGAATTATTCCATCTATGATAAAGAATTGTATGCACTTGTTAGAGTACTTGAGGTTTGGCAACATTATTTGTTTCCAAAGGAATTCATCATACATTCTGATCATGAAGCATTGAAATACTTGAAAGGTCAATCAAACTTGCATAGAAGATTAGCTAAATGGGTTGAGTTTATTGAGTCTTTTCCTTACATCATTAATTATAAGAAGGGAAAAGATAATGTTGTTGCTGATGCTCTATCTAGGAAGAATATGCTATTAACCAATCTTAATGTTAAAATTCCTGGATTAGAAGCTATTTGTGCACTTTATGCAACTGACCATGATTTTGCTGAACCATATCGTTTGTGTGCTATTAGAAACGCATGGGATAAGTATCATATCCATGATGGCTATTTGTTTCGAGCTAACCAACTATGTATTCCAGAATCGTCGTTGCGTTTGTTCTTAGTGCAGGAATAACATGCTGGTGGTTTGATGGGTCACTTTGGGCGTGAGAAGACGTTGCTGATGCTCGCTGATCACTTTTATTGGCCCAAGATGAGGCGTGATGTGTACAGATTTGTGAGCTGATGTATTACATGCCACAAGTCGAAATCCAAGCTGAAGCCTCACGGTTTGTATACACCTCTCTCTGCACCGACTACTCCATGGGAAGACATTAGTATGGATTTTGTGCTAGGTCTACCTAAAACTCAGAGAGGTCATGATTCTATATTTGTGGTAGTAGATAGGTTCTCTAAAATGGCTCATTTTATTGCCTGCCACAAAAGCGATGATGCGTCGCATGTTGCTAACCTGTTTTTCAGGGACATCGTGAGAGTACATGGAGTACCTAAGACGATTGTTTCTGACCGTGATGTGAAGTTCATGAGCTACTTTTGGAAGACCTTATGGGGGAAGCTAGGAACGGAGCTGCTGTTCAGTACCACATGTCATCCCCAAACAGATGGTCAAACGGAGGTGGTGAATAGAACAGGGCTGTGGGAAGAGTGGGAAGAGTGTTTGCCACATGTTGAGTTCGCTTACAACAGGGCTGTGCATTCAACTACTCAGCTTTGTCCTTTTGAGGTGGTGTATGGCTTCAAGCCATTGACGCCACTTGATATGTTGCCTCTGCCGTTACATGAGAGAGTTGATATGGAGGCATCAAAACGTGTTGATTACGTGAAGAAGATACGTGAGAAGACCAGAGAGGCTATTGAGAAGAAAGGCAAGAACATTGCTGCTGCAAGGAATCAAGCAAGGAAAGAAGTGTTGTTCGAGCCTGGAGATATGGTTTGGGTGCATCTGCGCAAGGACAGATTTCCACTACTTCGCAAGTCCAAATTGAAGCCACGTGGTGCTGGTCCTTACAAGGTGCTAGCCAAAATTAATGATAATGCCTACTCTGTTGATATACCTATTGAGGAGTTTGGTGGTGTTAGCAACAACTTCAACGTTGCTGATTTGTCACCATATGCTGGAGAAGACCTTGGAGCATCGAGGTCGATGCCTTTTGAAGGGGGGGGAGATGATGAGGACATACCTACAGTTACACCTACCCGAATAGCTAAATAAGATGTTCCAATTGGAAAGAAGGATCAATCCAATGAGATAAGGATTGGACCAATCACAAGAGCTCGTGCTAAGCTACTAGAACAACAGGTGAACTTGTTTCTTAATGAACCTAGTGTTTTAATTAATGAGAATTTTATACTACCTAAGTCTTTGAATTATTATATGATCAGGTACTTTGGAGAAGAAGGCATATCACGGAGCGAGGAGCTGCAGGAACATGGCGTGTTGATCAATGAGGAATGCGCGAGGGAGGAGAGGGAGGAAGTGCAAGGAGCACTCCACGAGAAGATCAACACATGGTCGAGGGATCTCTGCCGCGGCAGAGAAACCACGCAGTTTCTGCAACGGCAACCTGCCGCGATAGAGAAACCGGGTCCAACTCTGCCACGGCAGAGTAGGCCTGCGCGCCTTGAGCCGTCCCACCTTGGGTCGGTTGTATATTAGTCTAGGTTGAGTTGAACTGTTATTCCTAGTCGTAGCCGCCGGCCCTTAGCCCTTAAATATATGGGGGCGCCGTAGTTTAGGGTTTAGACCACGTTAAAATATTTTGGAGTTGTTTCTTTCATAGAACCTCTGGAATTACCATGTGTTCGAATCTATCAACTATAATTGAGTGTGATCTGTTGTTCCATTGGGAATCAGTAGATTACATACTACCGTTCGTGGTCACGGCTGCGTGTGCAAGAGTGTGGTGTTGTGAATATCCTACAAGGTTCGAGATCTGTTGCACTGGCATCAGGGATCGAGCGGGAGAGATCATAGCTACGCACTAGTTATCTATCATCCACCATATCATCGACAAGAGCTTGCTGAGAAGATCGGGCCACCCCATATCAGGAAATCTTAAGAGAGATCCACAAAGGCGAATGCGGCCATCACACCGCAGGCAAATCTTTAGTGGCAAAAGCTTTTAGACACGGATTTTTTGGCTTACAACCAAGGCAGATGCCGAACGGCTGGTTAGACATGCAAAGGATGCCAAAAATACTCCAAACAAGCTTATGTTCTAGTTGATCAACTGTGAACAATTCCGATAACATGGCCTTTCACGGTCTAGGCTTGACATGGTAGGACCATTTAAACAGGCTCCAATTGGATTTACTCACATCTTAGTGATGGTGGATAAGTTCACATAATGGATTGAGGCTAAACCCGTCACAAGTTGTGATGGAGCAACTACCAAATGATTTGTCGAGGACGTTATAATCCGATACGGTTATCCGCACAGTATTATCATGGACAACGGGAGCAATTTTTTTATGGGAGAGCTTGCTGAATTCTGCGATGATCAAAAAATCCGGCTTGACATTGCGTCAGTCGCACATCCACAAGCCAACGGACAAGTCAAAAGAGCAAATGGTTTAATCCTTCAAGGCCTCAAACTAAGACTCGAAGCACCACTTCGCCGTGCTACGGGGGCTTGGACGGACGAATTACCGTCTGTAATATGGAGCTTGAGAACAACCCCGAACAGGTCAACATGGTACACACATTCTTCTTGGTCTATGGCGTAGAAGCAATTCTTCCAAGTGATCTGATTCATACTTCTCCTCGAGTTGCTGCGTATATCGAAGAGGATGCCAAAATTTCTCGACAAGATGATCTCGATTTAATCGAAGAAGTTCACGTCATTGCTAAGCAGAGATCAACAGCCTATCAGCAGAAGTTACGCAAGTATCATAGCCAGAGAGTCACAAACCGGTCTTTCAATAAGGGCGATTTGGTTCTCTGGCTTGTGCAAAAAAGAAAGCACAAACTTTCCCTAGTTTGGGAAGGGCCCTTTTTAGTTAGCTGAGTATTACACAATGGTTCTTACTATATAACTGATATGCGTCCAGTCAAAGAAAGACCTGCTAGTAAGAAGAGAAAGAGAGTTGGAGGAAGTACATACCCGGAAGAATTAGACAGAACGTGGAATATTGCTCAGCTACATCCCTTTTATTCTTAAATTTTCTTTCTTTGTAATCATATATGTGTACATGTTCAAAGTGAAATAAAGTATTGGTTGCCTCAATATTTTCTGAGAAGTTTAATATTACCATCTTATTTCTGAATGATCATGTCACAGTCGAAAATCCCAGAATACTTGAAAGTACTTTGTGCTCATGTTTTTTTTGGTTAGATTTCCGATTCTCAAAATGCCACCTCGTCTAAAGTTTTCTAGTTTATACTTTCGTTCTTGTCTGATTGCTAGATGCGGGTATTTTCCGAGTAGTGAATTGTTGGTACTGGAAGCCGGCTTTGTTTCCGAGTTTAAACTGGTTTAGCAATTGAGCTCCGTTGCTCGGCAAAGTTTCCGTTTTGTAGGTTTGCCGACTCACGAAAGGGACGATGCGGAAAGTCAGATAAACGATAAGTATAGACAAAACATAAAATGCTTATGTAATTTTCAAGCACAACACAAAACCAAAAAGTGCTGCATAAGTCAAAGCATTCAAAATCTTACTAGATAGCACATCAAAATAAAAGTATTATTCTTATTACAATAAGATTTGTTTTTCGGAATAACACATTGTTTTCCTGGCATTTCTTATAGGTGAAGATGGAGCATCAGTGGCTCACTGGTGACATCACCTCCGCCTTGGTATCTTTCCAAAACGAGGATATCAGACTCGATCTGCTCATCGTTGGAAGCTTCAACAGTTTCTTCTAGAGGCGGAGGAGGCGTTTCCACGCGAGTGAAGAATGGAGTGTCGTAACTGGTCAGATCAGCTACGTGGCACCCATATCCGGCGTAGGCATCCATGATATCCTTGATGTTCTGTTCCTTGCCGTCTTTATCAACAGTGGAATAACCCCTGGTTACTTGCTAAACTTCAATGCTTCCATGGTGGCTCATAACCATTGTTAGAGCATTCTGTGCCGCGGTTCGTGCATATGACATATTCCAATCTTGGATAAGCCGGGGCATCTCCTTTGCCTTGTCCCGCACCTCAAAGGCAGACATTATGTTCATGTCAGAAACCTTTAGAGCTTCGTCAATATCCTCCAGTGACTGGCGGAAATCGTAAAGCAGATCTCCGACTGAAGTAAGCCGGCTGGTGCGAGACTCGGAGGAGGAAGAATCCAGAATATTCAAAGGACTTACTTATATAAAGCAAAGTCATAAATATATCCGAACTCCTAGATTCAAAAGAAAGAAAGGTTAGAGACATGAAAAATTACCAAAGATGGCATCGTCGACTTTGGTCTTCTCCGCCCAAAGACTCTGGAGTTCATCCCAGAGGGCTTGGGTGATGTCCTTCTCCCAGGCCAACTCATATGCTAGATCCGAGATTTTCTTATCCTGGATAGCGATCTTACGATCACGTTCCTCGATGGCCATGTTGGATGATTAAAGAACACTGGTGATATTGCACTCATGATGATGTAGCCCGACCTTCGGTCGTTACCACATCATGGTCTCCAACTTATGCCAAGTTGTCACGGACTCCAAAGGTGAATCCGTTCCTCTATGCGAGCCCACTTCCTACCCCATTGAATGGTATATTACTTCATACTCCGTCATGTATTAATGATAGGTTCATACCGACAAGTACGGAGGCATGGGAGGAAGCATAGAGCACCAAGCCCGACAAGATGGAGGCTTGGAAGAGAAGATAGAAGAAGTAGTAGCTGGAGCACCGGAGTCTCGGGCCTGCGCACACCGAAGTCTCCGGCCACACCGGAGTCGCCGGCCTGAAGACACCGGAGTCTCCGGCTTGCAGACCCCAGAGTCTCCGGACCCATCTCCGAACCAACCCCTAGATCGATCTCGAGGACAATCTATATTCCACTCCGGAGACGACACCGGAGACATACCAGGGTCTCCGGCCTAGACCGGAGTCTCCGGACCACCACACCCGAGTCTCCGGCCTAAGTGTATGGGCCTGCGTGCCGCCAGCTGGGCCTTCAGCCCATGTACTCCTTAGTCCGCTCAGACTTTCCCCTTTTATTCCTAAAGTACCCTTGAACTAGTGGCTGGCCTATATATAGTGCCCCCACCCCCTCATGTAACCCTAAGCATAGATGATAGACTAAAGAAAACCCCCTTTGTGGAATCTCTACTTTTGCCTCATCCCCTTCTACCATAGGGGATCGACTATCGTCACCACCTCGTTGGAGTTTGCATCGCGCCTCCCTCGTTGTACAAGGCCTTGGCATCAGTGTCCCTTTGCCAAGACGTCAAGACCCTCTCCAAGGTGTTCTTCCCTCTCCGCGTGGGATCGAGGGAGCACGTTGACCGATCTTTCCTTGTGAGGATTCTACCGGACCGGTGGCCACCGACGAGAGCAATCGGCCTTGTATCGTGTGAGTTTTGCGTGTGTTCATCGTGTTCTTCGCGAGGTGTGCGTCCGCTTCCGCTACCTTCTCCCTTTCCCCTCGCTTTCCCATCGATTTGACCACGAGATCCGTGAAGATTGGGCCACCCACGGGGTTACCCCATAACACATGATCTACCTTAAGCTCATCCATCTCTCGCCTTAAGTTGGCATTCTCCACCTCCAGGGTTTTGAAATTCTCGGCATCTTCAATCATTTTACATGACTATTGAACCATTGTGTAATAACAAGACAACAGTTGAATAAAAGTTCAACTATGAAGAATCAAAAAACAAGTATGAGGAATGTAATGATTACCTTTAGCTTCATCCTTGGAAATTTTCAACTGAGCATTCTCTAGACAGAGAGCTCTGATCTCTCTCCGTTTATTGCAGATATTCTTCAGCAATTCCTGGTTATAAGCATTAACTTTCTATAAGTCAGAATAATACCTAGAGTCAGAAGTCTACTAAAGACTCGGGCTAATATTTTAACTAAGTTAAATATCAGCGCGAGCCTTGGGGGTTGTACTAGTTCATTCTTTGGCATCCTATAAAAGCATAAATCTGGATTTTCTATCCAACTTCATGCTTGGGGGCTAGGGGATATGATATGAAATAAAGTAAAAGAGAGAGTCGAATTCTGACTTACATAATTTTCATGGGTTAGCTTGTTCAGACTCATGTTCACCTTAGAAGAAACCTTCTCGGAGAGAGTCAGAGGGATCACTGGTGGTGGCGGAGCCACACCGGCCTTCAGCTTGTCGTCGTGAAGACAAACTTGGTCAAGAAGCTCAAAGAGTTTTACGTCCTCGGCTTCTTGTGCCTCTTCTTCGGTAGTGATGTTCCGGCTCTCCAAGCATTGTTGAGCCAACTTTTTGATCTCTTCTATAGTTTTCTGAGTAATGCCAAACTTGGCGATACCCGAATTGCTGAGAAGGTTGTCCGAGAAAACCTCTGCTGAGGGATCATTATCCTTTGAGGGTTCACCCTTATCAGTTACCGAATCACTCATGGTGACGTCGGTTTGTGAGCCAAGGATCGCTGGCCTAGAGGCTGGGCTGGACCTTTTGCAACACGAGGAGATGAAGTAACCTCTGGTGCTGTAGAAGGCTTTGGGTTAGGAGTCGGAGGCGGAGCAGCAGGCGAATTCAAATTTAACTTTGGTTGGAACAGGGGCTTTGTCGTGATTCCCTTACCCTTGCCCTTGATGAGCTGTTTAGCTCTAAAGAAGTCATAGTTCAAGATCGTTACGCTTCAAAAAGAATAAGAGATAAAATGTAAGACCTTGTGAGGAAAATTACCTCTTCACAACAGGCACTTCTTTCGTGCCAATGGAAACAGTCGTGGTTTTGCGTTTTCGTGTAAACGCATCCAGCAGCAGTAAAAGTTCTCCTTCCTTCTGAGAAGCCAGTTTCTCAGGCGGATATCCCTCAAGAGGAGCAAGCTCCGACTCGGGGAGATCAGCGAGCTAAAAAGAAGTATCTTCTTAGTATTGCGAGAAAAACTATAGCAAAGTATGGATGATCACATATTCGAGTAAAAAGAGTAATAGCTAGAAAACTTACTGGTGTCATTGGATCATCAACAGTATACATGTCAAGAGAGAGATCTGGAATCTTCCTCTCGACCCGCTCCTTAATCAACCATTTAATCAGGGACTCGTACTCCTTGTCCGAGATTGAGCGCGAGCAGATCCTGAGAGAATCCGTCTTGCTCTTGGTGATTGAGTGCATGAGCCGATCACCATGGTGCTGGAGGGGTTGAATCCGGCGCGCTAGCCAATAGTGAATTTAATCGGATCCTTTCAGACCCTTATGCTTCATCAGGTACTCGATCCTCCTCTTGGCGAGAAGCAGATCATCGGTGAGAGCCAGAGCTTCCGCATCCTAGGACTCTTGGGGTGTGGCAGTGCCATCAACGAAAGCTGGCAAATCAGTTTCTTTGCCGGGAGACGGTCTGTCCTTATTAAAAGAACGTGGATGGCCATTTCTTCACGGACTCACTAGCCTTAATCTTAGGATAGACTCGGTCTCTCCTAAAAGTGAGGCTAAGAGTTTCGGTAATGTAAGCATTACCTTACATTATTGGAAGTGCTAGAGTTTCTCTGGGTACCGAAGTAGTACCGGAATAAAACAAGACTCGGCCTAATTCCGAGAGACCCCTCACACAAAGATGCATATTCGCTCATTTATAAGATTGAGTTCGGGGAGAAGTTGTGGAGTTGAACTCTGTAGTAATCTATGACCTCACAAAAGAAATCTGAGGGAGGAAAGCTCAAACCTCTGTTGAGGTGAGTGTCAAAGTGCACCCGCTCATCGGCGCGAGGGGTGGGGATGGTTTGATTGAAGCCTCTCTGCCAGTCACCGGCGCGAGGAGACCTTCCTTCTCCATGGTGCGGAGCTTCCCGTCATCGAGGACGCACGAGATCCACACCTCGCGGAAGTTTTCTTTCTCCACCGCTGCAGAGGTCGCAGCTATGGTCACCGCCGTGCCGGAAGAAGAAGCATCAGCCATTTTGTGGGCAGCGATAACCTTAGATGGGCGGCGTTGTGCATTTGGAGGAGGGAAGTAGAGGAGCTTGAGCGCGGTGGCGTTTGGAGGAAGGAGAAGGTAATGGCGCTAGTAAGGAAGGAAAAGGAGATCTTAACCCCTTATATCCCTCACCTGCACCCAGATTCATGCACAATAAAAAGTAATCATGCCACACGTTGTGGAAGGAGCTAGGGAACCTCCTCGTGAGGATTACGCAACCTTGATCTCCGCGCACACATTAAAACGGCGCCTCGGTTCTGCGAAAGGCGGACCCACCAACGGTCGTGCTGTCAGCAATGTCTATCAGTGACATGACTTGACCTTGACTGATGTCAGGTTACGTCAGAGACCAAGTTCCGGCTTAGTTTGAATTTCAAGCTGGAAATCTGAATGAAGTACTCATCGGTCCGACTCGTTTTGAGACTCAAATCCTACCCTTTCTTTTGAGTTTCAGGAACCCTTCAAGATTCTGCAAGCCGAAGATAAACCAAGTTGGATGAGGAAATCAAACTCTGGATCTTGGAGGCTTCTGGGGCTGCTGTTGGGGATATACTTGCCGGGTATCCTCACTGTGCCTCGCTGACCAGGGTGGCCGACTTCGGGTTAGAGCTTTGCTTCACGGGAGGCCCAGTCAGAGAGAAGAGACGGAGTCCAGTCCGGCTACGGGAAGGCCTAGAAGACTTACCGACATAGGCCTGTATAGTTACTTTTAGTCCAAGATGTACTCTGTAACCGACTCTTGGTCGTAGCCGGATAGGTCTCTCCTGTAAACCCTAGGTCGGATATCTATCTAAGCCATCCTAGGAACCAGCCTTTAGGGCACCCCACAATAGTCTACAATCTCAACTCGCACAGGCGAAATCCTTATAACCCATATTCCGGCTTTGCGCAGCTAGTTGGTATTTTAATGCCGAAATTTGTAGATTTTTTCCTTTGGTAGATTTGTGTTCCACACTCCTTTTCAGTCGTGTGCGATATGCTAACTATCTTGTAGGTGCTATGAACTTTGCTTGATATTTTATCATCTTAGTAAACTGTATCCTTTAATCTTGGTTAATTCTGTTTTAGTGCTATTTTAGATTATTAATAATTCTCCATTATGGTACTAACAAAAGTTTTTTCATCAATAACAGGATGCCTCGCCGCAATGATGATGTCCTGGGTTTGCCAGAGCTGGGTGCTACGCTTGTCAGTTTGGGAAATACCCTGGGAACTATGCAGCAAAACCAGCAGAGGTTCGAGGAGAGCGTCGGGAGGAATGAGTTCACCCCACCTCCCCAGCATGGCAAGATGAAGGACTTTCTAAAGTTCGCCCCACGACACTTCGAGGTGACCACCGAGCCGCTGGATGCTGACGATTGGCTCCGGGAGACCACAAGGCTGTTGGATACCGCAGATGTTGCTGAGCATGACAGGGTCAAGTTCGCTACTCACCTTTTGCGTGGGGAAGCTGCTCTTTGGTGGGAGAGCTATCTGAGAGCAAGCCCTCCTGGATTTCAACCAATATGGGGGCAATTCACTGATGCTTTCAAAGAGCAGTACCTACCTGAAATTGTCATGGAATGTATAAGGAGGTGTTCCTAAATCTCAAGCAAGGAAGCGACAATGTCAATACTTACATCAAGAACTTTGCAAACTTATCTCGTTATTGTGGGGATGAGGTTTTTGATGATAAGAAAAGACAGAAGAGGTTCTGTCAAGGGCTAAATGCTTCAATCAAATATGCTCTCACCCATACCACTTCAAGCTCGTTTCTCAAGCTTCAGCAAGCAGCTCTTCAAGATGAGGCATGTAAAAAGGCATACGATGATTCCAAGAAGCACAACCGTGATACTAGTGGTTCTTTGGCATTGGACGCTCCTTCTAAGCGTTGTGTGTGGGTCCCTAGTACCGCACCGCCGCTCCCTGCTCCGCCAAGACCGTCAACTTTCTCGCCAAGGCCACCATACTCGTACAATATCGCTCCAAGGGGCTACAACAACAACTACCCTAGGGCGCCATATGGTGGAGTTCTAGGATACTCTACTCCTCTCCGAGTGGTGCTTGTTTCACGTGTGGGAACACTATACACCAGTAGTGGAACTGTCCTATGAACAACAAGGCTCTTCCTCCACCACCTCGAAGAACTTCTTCGACAATTTATCCTCACGCACCTACACCAAGGGTTCTCAACATCAACACTAAGCCCGGGTCCACTATTGCTCGTGCCAACAACATCCACATTGTTCAAGCTGAGCACACACCTAGAGTTGTGCTAGGTACGCTTTTTGTTAACTCAGTCTCTACATGAGTGTTATTTGATTCTGGAGCATCGCATTCATTTATGATGCAGCCCGTCCTACGGATGCTTCTACATCTACAATAAAAAGTCCCCCAAGTGGACCCATGACTCGTGCCCGAGCCAAACTCGTACAAGCTAAGGTGAACTCGCTCCTCTCCTCGTGCCAATTTGATACCTCCTTGGATGGTGATATGGGGTGGCCCGATCTTCTCAGCAAGCTCTTGTCGATGGTGATGGTGGATGATAGATAACTAGTGCGTAGCTATGATCTCTCCCGCTCGATCCCTGATGCCAATGCAACAGCTCTCGAACCTTGTAGGATATTCACAACACCACACTCTTGCGCACGCAGCCGTGACCACGAACGGTAGTATGCAATCTACTAATTCCCAATGGAACAACATATCACACTCAATTATAGTTGGCAGATTCGAACACAGGGTAATTCCAGAGGTTCTATGAAAGAAACAACTCCAAAATATTTTAACGTGGTCTTAACCCTAACTTGTGACGGCTACGGAGGTTTATATGAGGGCTGGGGCGTCCTCCCCTCTAAACGGGCCTAAAAACAGCCATAACTTGGCCCAAACTGACTCGGTTTGACTCAAACTAATACATACCGACCCATAGATGAGTTCGGCTTACTTGGCGCGCAGGCCATATGTCGTGGTGCACCTCAAAAGTGTCCTGGCGTGCCACATATCTCTCTTGATCATGCTTGTTTGCCTTATTGCCTCCTAATGCATCTTCCATCTCTTGGTCGCCTTCCTCCCTCTCCTCCCGCTGGCGCTAGTCCGATAGATGCCAAATCTAGTCAAACAATAACACCATGATTTAGGTAGTATAAAGCTCTTATAAATCAAAGTATCATGTCCAACTAGGAATGAATTCACCTTGTGATATTTTTCAATGAGGCTCAATATTTCTTTCCAGTTCAAACACTCGAAATCAGCATGATCCATGATTGTATCCTCATCATCCTCCCTTTCTTCAAGAAAAGCCGTCCGCGGCGTTGGGTAAGCTGAAAGTGGAAGAAACAAAAAGAACAACGTGTACACAAAGTATATATATAACATGTTGTATTATTGTTGTTCACATGAAAAGTATGTCTAGTATACATCAAGCAACTTATATTGCAGGTATAAGTGAAGTACAAATAATCATGATCATGGTGAAAAACAACTAAATAGATAGTCTTGTTCTTCAATATTAAATTGAGTTTTCTCAAAGAAGATCTATGATCAAATTTGTGCACAAGATCAAACCAATTCAGTATGTGTGAAAACCAAATTGATTCATGCCATGTTTCAACTGCGCTACTCTGATTATTATGAACATGATCATGTTGTCCAGTATGTAAAATGCAACTCAATTTGCAAATATCAAGGAAGTCTAAAGTAGTAACAAAACTAGACAAAGACTTTTGGGACAAACATAGTGAATATGAAAACTTGGGTCCTATTCTAGCAAGAGTAGAACAATCCAACATAGGTAAAATTACTTGTGTTGGTTGCAATATATCAACTAGACCATAATGTATTTCCATAATATCTGGAACATGAGCTATTGTCCCATAGCAAACATATTGTGATGTATGGCTGAAAACAACATGTTTCAGTTCAGCGATTCTATCACAAGTAATGCATATGTGATCCACAAGAAAATTTTCATGCATGATATTCACCAATCAGAATGAAATTGAAACAAGGAGAATATGTGCTAGAATTCAGAAATGAAATTTCAGAAATCTTATCCATAGCACAACTCATACTCATAGGTTCATTTAGCATAATGGAATACACAATATCAGCAGGTGGTATTCGAGCAAGTATTTCCTTATGTGTTATCAGTACCACATGATCAAAATTTGAATTTGGTAAACTATCACATGGTGCTGAAACAGTAGTGCAAGGCAAATCACAAGGAGGCTTCAGTAAAGGAATAGACTCACAATATGTCGCACATGTTGGCTGAAGCTCCAAATCAGTACCAATGTCATTAACAAACTTCTCAGCTGTAGTAGGTACTACGACATCCTCCTCAAGTAACAATACCATATTGTGTGATGCAGGTTGTAAAATAGGCGGCTCCCTTTCTTCAAAAGCAACCTGCATAGCACAAGAAACAATACCAGGAGTAGAGATGATTACATTAGTAGAAATATCCTCACATGTATTAGCATCTACTGCACTGATGTTTTCTTTTTCTCTCATACTCTTAGAATGGATGCTCTCAACCTCACATTTAGTGGAATCACATAGCTCACTTTTGATAACACTCTCACTCAGCTTGGCTATGTGGCTCTCATTCTCACATGGGTTGTAATGCACACCGTGTTCAAGATGGCAAATAATAGAATTGTCACCATTCATCATGACCTTGTACTTAGCAGACAAACTGAACTCTTTTGTCCTCTCCTTGTGAAGAAGATGATACTCATGAAATTTGTCGGCTGAAATCCTGAGCATAACACGCCTCTTCATGTTCCATTTGAAAGAAATCCTTCCAACAACAGGACATATTTGAGCGTCAAACCTTCTGCTCCAAGGTTCTCCCAATAGTATGTGACAAGAATCAAGTGGTATAGGAGATACATCACATCGCACAATCTCAGTATGCTCTTTAAAAGTCATAGGAACATCAGCGGTGTGTGAAATCAGCAATGTGCCATATGATGAATGCAAGAGATATGGCACCACACGGGTACATGTGGGTAGCTGCAACTTTTGTACAACTTCAACGCTGATCAAATTAATAGTAGAGTTACTATCAATAGTAATGGAAGCACAACGCTCACCAATCATCACACTATGGTGGAAAAGACCATCACCATCAAAAATACCGTGTTCTTCCTTCCAAAAAGTTCCACTACAATGCCAATTGTCGATGAATTTGTAACTATACGTCTCCACATTATTTGTAACATCACCTGCCTCCATTTTCTGCATCACATCAACACTACTAGAAGACATTATTAGTACATTAGTGCACAAATCAAAATCAGTATGGTGGAAACTCTCACAACTCACTCACAACTAATAAGAAAGGAGATCTTACCGTTCCAAAGTGAATAGAGATGATCTACCAAACGAAATCAAAAACTGATGCACTGATGTGATGAAGTGAATATCAAAGGTATAGAGAATGATCACAGGGCACACAGGGTATTTATGGTGGAGCTGTAGGTATGGTATCCTAACTACACCGCAAACAAGTCCTAGTGCTGATCGTATGACAAAGACCCACGGAAACACACACGGTGGAGATAAATGGGGCAATTGCAACTATGAAAATGAGCTCAAAAAAGTAAGGTATGTCGGAGGAATGCTCGTGTTGCAATGCACAAGGAGAGACACTAGCAATGTCTCAACGAAACGGGCACAAGATTGCTAACTGAGCAGCCCGTAGAGCACTAAGCACGCTAGTCTCGTAGGATAGTTTTAGACACAAAGAAAGGCTTACTAAGGCTCACAAGGATAGGTACGCTATGTGGACTCAGTAAATAAAATAAACAAAAAAAAAATTTGACCTGAAAATTGGTCTCTGCCACGGCAGAAAAACGGCCTAAAATCCTGCCGCGGTAGGATGGCGGCAGAAACTTTTTTTTCTCGTACTAGCACAGACATGTCTGTGGTAAGGCGACGGTTCAATTTTTTTTATTCCGACTTGCCAAGTAGTACACAACTCGGACTCTTTACTTGGATCGGATCTGACTTGATGGTAGCGGAAAAAGATGGTGGAAAACAACTAGAACAACTAGAAAACAAATCTACGAAGAACAGATCTAGATCTAATCTAATAGAGGAACGCGACCGGCAACTATTACTCAAATACGATGCAATCTAGGCAATGGCAACTCTTTTTGTGAGGCTTTTTCTGTATAGGATGAAAAACACTCTCTAATCTATGGATGGATTGTGGATTGCTTACCGAGGCAACGAGGAAATCTGATACCAAGATGATATTGCTCACCGAGTAAACCCAGCGCTCTGATACCAAGATGATATGGGGTGGCCCGATATTCTCAGCAAGCTCTTGTAGATGGTGATGGTGGATGATAGATAAGTAATGCGTAGCTATGATCTCTCCCGCTCGATCCCTGATGCCAATGCAACAGCTCTCGAACCTTGTAGGATATTCACAACACCACATTCTTGCGCACGCAGCCGTGACCATGAACGGTAGTATGCAACCTACTAATTCCCAATGGAACAACAGATCACACTCAATTATAGTTGGCAGATTCGAACATAGGGTAATTCCAGAGGTTCTATGAAAGAAACAACTCCAAAATATTTTAACGTGGTCTTAACCCTAACTTGTGATGGCTACGGAGGTTTATATGAGGGCTGTGGCGTCCTCCCCTCTAAACGGGCCTAAAAACGGCCATAACTTGGCCCAAACTGACTCGGTTCGACTCAAACTGATACATACCGACCCATAGATGAGTTCGGCTTACTTGGCGCGCAGGCCATATGTCGTGGTGCACCTCAAAAGTGTCCTGGCACGCCACATATCTCTCTTGATCATGCTTGTTTGCCTTATTGCCTCCTAATGCATCTTCCATCTCTTGGTCGCCTTCCTCCCTCTCCTCCCGCTGGCGCTAGTCCGATAGATGCCAAATCTAGTCAAACAATAACACCATGATTTAGGTAGTATAAAGCTCTTATAAATCAAAGTATCATGTCCAACTAGGAACGAATTCACCTTGTGATATTTTTCAATGAGGCTCAATATTTCTTTCCAGTTCAAACACTCGAAATCAGCATGATACATGATTGTATCCTCATCAGATGGTGTGCTACTTCATGCAACTACCCTATGCATCATCAGGTACGAAGCTTCGACTCATCACCAAGCACCCAAGGATGGAGAACAAGGTGCAGAACGTGAAGCAAAAGCCGCTGGAGCTGCTCAGACCGGAGTCTCCGGTCTGCGCACATCGGAGTCTCTGGCCTGAAGACACCGGAGACTCCGGTCCTCTCTCCGGTCTGACCCCTGCACCGGGCCCTGGGACAATATGAAGGCCCCTCCGGAGGCTGGTCCGGAGGCTACACCGGAATCTCCGGCCTAGACCGGAGTCTCCGGCCTGCACACCGGAGTCTCCGGTCCGACCGTCGCCAGGCATGTAAAAGGCCTTTGGGCCTTCGGCCCATGTACCCCTTATTCCGCCCAGAACTTGTCTTTTATTCCTAAAGTACCCCTGTTTAAGTGGCTAGCCTATATATAGACCCCCAGCTCCATTGTAAACCCTAGGCATGATTTGGAATTAGTGGAAACCCCTTGTGGATCTATCTAATTCTTGCCTCATGCTCCTTGACTAAGCAGCACCAATATCCCCAAACCTCGTTGGAGTTTGCATCGTGCCTCCGTGTTGTACAAGGCCTAGGCATCAGTGTCCATTTGCCTAGATGTCAAGATCTCACTGAATCTCCCATCTCGCCGTGCCGATTCGAGAGAG
Source organism: Avena eriantha (assembly GCA_910589775.1). NCBI lineage: Eukaryota > Viridiplantae > Streptophyta > Magnoliopsida > Poales > Poaceae > Avena > Avena eriantha. Next base: position 364,521,256 of record OU342744.1, read on the forward strand.
AGTCCTCCGCCCGACGCCGATCCTAGGGATTGTGCCGGACAGGTCACCATCGGCGTGAGCTATTGGTGTTTATCATGGTTTTGCGTGTGTGTGTTCATCGCGTTCTTCGTGCGTGTGTTTGTCGTGTTCATCCTTCCCCCGCACTCCACCCTCGATTTGAAAGGGAATCGTGAAAGATCGGGCCACGCTAGAGGTTTGCCCTCAACATATTGGTATCAAGAGCTTCGTTGCTCACGATTTCCCCCACAATTTTTTCTTCTATCCACCAAAAAATTCGAAAATCCCCAAAAAAAAGAGCCCCAAATTTGCCTTTGGATTGATCTCTTGATTTGGAGTGTTATTTGTGGTTTTGATCCGACCAAACCTTGTCTTACGTGTTGGTCCAGCTTTATCCTGCGTTTTCCCAGCCCAATTTGGCCAATTTTTCGCGGATTTGAGGACCCAAGGCATGGATTTCCGCTCAAGAACATGAGTAGTTCGCGATCTGACTCCAGACCGGAGTCTCCGGTCTGCGCACCGGAGTCTCCGGCCTACACTGGAGTCTCCGGCCTGCCCACACCGGAGTCTCGGGCCTGCACCGGTGTTTCCGGCCTAAAACCCCGGAGTCTCCGGCCTGACGCCTGATTTTGACAGTTTTGCCTCTAATCTTGCATTGGCTAATTTTCTCTTGTTTGTTTGTGCCCGTGTGCGTGTCGCCAACTAATAGCAAGCTTCTGCATCAACAACCCCCACGCTCATCGACACCACGGTCCACGAACATCATCCCGCACCACCGACGCCAAGTTCATTGTCAAAGAAGGTATAACTTGTGTCACCTTGTTAACCCCTATCTTCCTTTGTGTGTACCTATCCCATGAGAGTGGCTCATCTTGTGTTTGCTTGAGCATTGTGCATTTCTCCTTGGATAGTGAGAATGCAAGAGCAATATCAATTGTGACTAGGTAGCATCAAGGGAGAGCAAAAAAAAAGAAAAAAAAAGAAAGAAAAAGATACAAAGAAAAAGAGTCTCAAAGCTTGTAAGCAAGAGAGAAAGAAGAGCGCCCAAGGCAAGTGCACAAATCCGTTGCTCACTTTTCTTCTTTGCAAACGAGCCATGGTCTCTCCTTGCATTGGCACGGCAACGAGCTTAGTCTTCGTTAGGACATTTTGTTTGCTCATTTTCATAGTCGTGTCAATCCCAATTTTCTCCACGTGTGTGTACATAGTCGTAGGTTCCTGTCACCCTTTTGAGTTGTTGACCTTCGCCTTTGACTTGAGTTTTGTTGGATTTTACCCACATTTGACTATCCCTTTTCTTTTGGTTGGTTCTCTGGCTTTCCACAATCCTAACCTACCACCAACAAGCTTTTGAGAGTTAGTTCTTTCTTTAGTGTGAGTTTTCTTTGCAATTCCACTTTGCATGTCTATAGCTCTCAATTGTGGTTTCTAGTTTGGTGCAATCCCCAAGGTGAGGTACAAGGCTAACACCACCATATTCCACTTCCATATACAATACTTATGTGTTTTGCATGATGGATAGGCACGGTGAGGCGAGTCAACCACCTCCCCATGAAGAAGATCAAGGACCATACATGACGCGCACAAGTCACTTCATCGTTCGACAAGAGTTCCGTGAACGTTGTCAAGCCCTTGAGACGCGATAAGATGAACAATTTGGCGAGACGCAAGCCGAGTTCAAGAACATCGACAACCGCTTCGATGGCCTCGAAAGGCAAATGCAAGCAATGCATCACAACTTCGGCCACCAAAACGAGTCGCTTCAATGCTCCGTCACCGAAACAAATGACAATCTTCGATGCCTCATCGACGTAATGGCAAGACCGCGTTCACGCGCATCAAGCTCTTCAAGTTCTTCGCATCGTCATGCACCTCTTCCACAAGATCTACATCCAAGTGCTCCAAGACGCAATGGCGCCCCCGTGGTTGAAGATGGAACATGTTCGAACTATGTTCCTTCCCCACGGCACGTCGCAACGTCAAGCTATGATGGTGACCTCTCTTCAAGGCCACGAGCAAGGCAAGAAGCACACCGTCATCACGCAAGGACACTAGTGATCCAACAAGAGCAAACGCAAGTGCAACCACAAGTGCAACCGCAAGTGTACCACCATCAACCGTGAAACATACTTGACACAACAAGTGATGACTCCAATTTGGAGAATCAAGCTCGTCATCAACGTGAAGCTCTCCAAGATCCTCCTCCTCGTCATCAACGTCATGAGCGTCAACTACGACACCGTGGTCATCACGAGGCGCCTCCTCCACATCAACAAAACTTGGAGCATCAAGTAATACAAGTTGAGCGACGCCCACCGCATCAAGAGGCTCACGACCATGATCTTCGCCGTGAGGCCCATTTGCCTAACCAACGTCACCAACCGAGGAACGAGCCTCCCCTTCGTCATCAACCGTGTCAAGAGGCTCCACACCCTCACCATGAGGCCCAAGCGCCTCAACCACGTCAACAACCGCGCCAAGAGCAAGAGCAAGCTCCTCCACATCAATATCAAGAGCAAGTTCCGCAACAAGGTCACGAGAACCAAGTTCCACCTCCCCAACTACAAGATCATCAACAAGGTCACCAAGCTCGTCGCAATGACCGCAACGATGAAGAAATTTTTGGCAAGCTCAAGTTCACAATACCCAAGTTCACCGGATCCAATGGCCCCGAAGAATACCTCTCGTGGGCACTCAAAGTCGACAAGATCTTCCGCATGCACAACTATAGCAACGAGAAGATGGTCACCATGGCTTCGCTTGAGTTTGATGATTATGCCAACCTTTGGTGGGAACAAATTCAAGTTGTTCGTGATGCAAGACAAGAGCCGCCAATCACAACTTGGCATGACATGAAGGCTCACATGAGATCTCGGTTCGTCCCCGCGCACTACACGCGTGACCTCTTCAACAATCTTCAAGCGCTTCGTCAAGGGACAAAGACCGTGGAAGAGTACTTCAAGGAAATGGAACTCAACTTGATTCGCACCAACATTGATGAACGCATGGAGCAAACAATGGCACGTTTCCTTATTGGCTTGAATCACCCAATCAAGCGCATCGTCGAGTTCCAAACATACAACACCATGGTTGAGTTTGTGCACATCGCAACAAAGGCTGAACGTCAAGTGCAAGATGATATCTGATATAGGGTGGCCCGATCTTCTCAGCAAGATCTTGTCGATGATATGGTGGATGATAGATAACTAGTGCGTAGCTATGATCTCTCCCGCTCGATCCCTGATGCCAGTGCAACTGATGCAGCCCGTCCTACGGACGCTTCTACATCTACAACAAGTCCACCAAGTGGACCCATGACTCGTGCCAGAGCCAAACTCCTCCAAGCTAAGGTGAACTCGCTCCTCTCCTCATGCCAATTTGATACCTCCTTGGATGGCATGCTACTTCATACCACTACTCTGTGCATCATAAGGTACGAGCCCCCGCCGTGTCGACCCACGAGCCCTGAAGCTGCACCTGAGCTGAAGCTGCCAAAGCCGGAGTGTTCGGCGCGACTCAGCCGGAGTGTCCGGCCTGCCCGAGTACGAACCTGGCGTGGACATTCTGTGTGCCAGTTCGGACACTGTCCGGACACTGCCCAGAGTGTCCGGCCACCCCGAACTGTCCGGCCCACTCGACCCGGAGTGTTCGGTCCAAGTGATGGGCCTGCGAGCCTAACTGGGCCCTATGGCCCATGTACCCCTCTATTTCGCCCAGAACTCTACTTTAATACCTAAATTACCCCTAACTGTGTGGTTGGCCTATATATAGACCCCCACCTCCATTGTAAACCCTAGGCTTGATATTGGAATTAGTGGAAACGCCTTTGTGGATCTAGCTAATCCTTGCCTCATGCTCCTTGACTAAGGAGCATCAATATCCCCAAACCTCGTTGGAGTTTGCATTGTGCCTCCGCGTTGTACAAGGCCTAGGCATCGGTGTTCCTTTGCCTAGACATCAAGATCTCACCGAGTCTCCCATCTCGCCGTGCCGGTTCGAGAGAGAGTCCTCTGCCGGACGCCGATCCTAGGGATTGCGCCAGACCGGTCATCGCCGGCGTGAGCTATTGGTGTTTCTCGTGGTTTTGCGTGTGTGTGTTCATCACGTTCTTCGTGCGTGTGTTCGTCGTGTTCATCCTTCCCTCCTTCACCCGCACTCCACCCTCGATTTGAAAGGGAATCGTAAAAGATCGGGCCACCCTAGAGGTTTGCCCTCAACATATTGGTATCAAGAGCTTCGTTGCTCACGATTTCCCCCACAAAATTTTCTTCTATCCACCAAAAATTCGAAAATCCCCACAAAAAACAGCCCATATTTGCATTTGGATCGATCTCTTGATTTGGAGTGTTATTTGTGGTTTTGATCCGACAAAACCTTGTCTAAGGAGTTGGTCCCGCTTTATCCTGCGTTTCCCCAGCCCGATTTGGCCAGTTTTTCGCGGATTTGAGGCCCGAAGGCGAGGATTTCCGCTCAAGAACACGAGCAGGAAACCCGCGCCGGAGTGTCCGGCTCGTACCGACCGGAGTGTCCGGCCGAACTAGACCGGAGTGTCCGGCCAGTCCGGAGTGTCCGGCCCAGACAGACCGGAGTGTCTGGCTGTAACACCTGTTTTGACTGTTTTGCCTCATTTTTTCGCATTGGCTAATCTCCGTTGTTTGCTCGTGTTCCGTGTGCGTGTCAGCAACTACCAGCAAGCTTCCGCATCATCAACTTCCGCGCTCATCGACACCATGGACCACAAACATCATCCCGCACACCCGACGCCAAGTTCATCATCAAAGAAGGTATAACTTGTGTCACCTTGTTAACCCCATCTTCCTTTGTGTGTACCTATCCCATGAGAGTGGCACATCTTGTGTTTGCTTGAGCATTGTGCATTTGTCCTTGGATAGTGAGAGTGCAAGAGCAATAGCAAGTGTGACTAGGTAGCATCAAGGGAGAGCAAAAAAAAGGAAAAATAGTCTCCCCTTGCAAAAGAGAGTCTCAAAGCTTGTAAGCAAGAGAGAAAGAAGAGCGCCCAAGGCAAGTGCACAAATCCGTTGCTCACTTTTAATATTTGCAAACGAGCCACGGTCTCTCCTTGCATTGGCACGACAACGAGCTTAGTCTTCATTAGGACATTTAGTTTGCTCATTTTACTAGTCGTGTCAATCCCAACTTTCTCCACGTGTGTGTTTATAGTCGTAGTGATGAGGAGATATACATGGATTATGATGATTCTGGCTGCCTGAACTGGAAGGAAATATTGAGTCAAATCAATAATGACTATTAGGTGAATTTATTCCTAATTGAACCTGATGTTTTATTTAATGAGAACTTTATACTACCTAAGTCTATGCATCTTTCTATGATCAGGTTTATTGATAACACAAGCGTTGCGCGAGGAGGAGGAGAGTTGCAGCAAGAAGGACAAGCGCTGATTTCCAATATCAACAAGTGCGCGAGGGAGGAGCGGGAGGCAGGCGCACTAGGACGCAATGAGGAAATCACGTATGAGCAAGAGAGAGAGATGGCGCACCAAGAATTACATGTTTGAGGTGTTCCACGACGTTTGGACTGCGTGCCAATAAGGCCGAACCCATATATGGGTCGGTATGTATCAGTTTGAGTCGAACCGAGTCAGTTTGGGCCAAGTTATGGCTGTTTTTAGGCCCGTTTAGAGGGGAGGACGCCCCAACCCTCATATAAACCTCCATAGCCGTCACAAGTTAGGTTGAAGACCACGTTAAAATATTTTGGAGTTGTTTCTTTCATAGAACCTCTGGAATTACCCTGTGCTCGAATCTACCAACTATAATTGAGTGTGATCTATTGTTCCATTGGGAATTAGTAGATTGCATACTACCGTTCATGGTCACGGCTGCGTGCGCAAGAGTGTGGTGTTGTGAATATCCTACAAGGTTCGAGAGCTGTTGCATTGGCATCAGGGATCGAGCGGGAGAGATCATAGCTACGCACTAGTTATCTATCATCCACCATCACCATCGACAAGAGCTTGCTGAGAAGATCGGGCCACCCCATATCATCTTGGTATCAGAGCACTGGGTTTACTCGGTGAGCAATATCATCTTGGTATCAGATTTTCTCGTTGCCTCGGTAAGCAATCCACAATCCATCCATAGATTAGAGTGTTTTTTCATCCTATAGAGAAAAAACCCCACAAAAAGAGTTGCCATAGCCTAGATTACATCGTATTCGAGTAATAGTTGCTGGTCGAGGTCCTCTATTAGATTAGATCTAGATCTGTTCTTCGTAGATTTGTTTTCTAGTTGTTCTAGTTGTTTTCCACCATCTTTTTCCGCTACCATCAAGTCAGATCTGATCCAAGTAAAGAGTCCTAGTTGTGTACTACTTGGCGAGTCGGAATAAAAAAAATTCGGCTCGCTGCCTCACGCCTGACCGTAGACAGGTCTGTGCTCCAGCATGAAAAAAAATTCTGAAAAAAATCGAGCCATCGCCTTACCACAGAGTGCTAGTACGAGAAAAAAAAACCAAAAAAAATTCTGCCGCCATCCTGCCGCGGCAGGATTTTAGCATGTTTTTCTGCCGTGGCAGAGACCAATTCTCAGGTCAAATTTTTTTCTTTTTTTGCTTATTTTTTTACTGAGTCCACATAGCGTACCTATCCTTGTGAGCCTTAGTAATCCTTTCTTTGTGTCTATAACTATCCTACGAGACTAGCGTGCTTAGTGCTCTACGGGCTGCTCAGTTAGCAATCTTGTGCCCGTTTCGTTGAGACATTGCTAGCGTCGCTCCTTGTGCATTGCAACACGAGCATTCCTCCGACATACCTTACTTTTTTGTGCTCATTTTCATAGTTGCAATTGCCCTATTTATCTCCACCGTGTGTGTTTCCGTGGGTCTTTGTCATACGATCAGCACTAGGACTTGTTTGCGGTGTAGTTAGGATACCATACCTACAGCTCCACCATAAATACCCTATGTGCCCTGTGATCGTTCTCTATACCTTTGATATTCACTTCATCACATCAGTGCATCAGTTTTTGATTTCGTTTGGTAGATCATCTCTATTCACTTTGGAACGGTAAGATCTCCTTTCTTATTAGTTGTGAGTGAGTTGTGAGAGTTTCCACCATACTGATTTTGATTTGTGCTCTAATGTACTAATCATGTCTTCTAGTAGTGTTGATGTGATGCAGAAAATGGAGGCAGGTGATGTTACAAATAATGTGGAGACGTATAGTTACAAATTCATCGACAATTGGCATTGTAGTGGAACTTTTTGGAAGGAAGAACGCGGTATTTTTGATGGTGATGGTCTTTTCCACCATAGTGTGATGATTGGTGAGCGATGTGCTTCCATTACCATTGATAGTAACTCTACTATTAATTTGATCAGCGTTGAAGTTGTACAAAAGTTGCAGCTACCCACATGTGCCTGTGCGGTGCCATATCTCTTGCATTCATCATATGGCACATTGCTGATTTCACACACCGCTGATGTTCCTATGACTTTTAAAGAGCATACTGAGATTGTGCGCTGTGATGTATCTCCTATACCACTTGATTCTTGTCACATACTATTGGGAGAACCTTGGAGCAGAAGGTTTGACGCTCAAATATGTCCTGTTGTTGGAAGGATTTCTTTCAAATGGAACATGAAGAGGCGTGTTATGGTCAGGATTTCAGCCGACAAATTTCATGAGTATCATCTTCTTCGCAAGGAGAGGACAAAAGAGTTCAGTTTGTCTGCTAAGTACAAGGTCATGATGAATGGTGACAATTCTATTATTTGTCATCTTGAACATGGTGTGCATTACAACCCATGTGAGAATGAGAGCCACATAGCCAAGCTGAGTGAGAGTGTTATCAAAAGTGAGCTGTGTGATTCCACTAAACGTGAGGTTGAGAGCATCCATTCTAAGAGTATGAGAGAAAAAGAAAACATCAGTGCAGTAGATGCTAATACATGTAAGGATATTTCTACTAATGTAATCATCTCTACTCCTGGTATTGTTTCTTGTGTTATGCAGGTTGCTTTTGAAGAAAGGGAGCCGCCTATTTTCCAACCTGCATCACACGATCTGGTATTGTTACTTGAGGAGGATGTCGTAGTACCTACTACAGCTGAGAAGTTTTTTAATGACATTGGTACTGATTTGGAGCTTCAGCCAACATGTGCGACATATTGTGAGTCTATTCCTTTACTGAAGCCTCCTTGTGATTTGCCTTGCACTACTATTTCAGCACCATGTGATAGTTTACCAAATTCAAATTTTGATCATGCGGTACTGATAACACATAAGGAAATACTTGCTCGAATACCACCTGCTGATATTGTGTATTCCATCATGCTAAATGAACCTATGAGTATGAGTTGTGCTATGGATAAGATTTCTGAAATTTCATTTCTGAATTCTAGCACATATTCTCCTTGTTTCACTTTCAATCTGATTGGTGAATATAGCATGCATGAAAATTTTCTTGTGAATCACATATGCATTACTTGTGATAGAATCGCTGAACTGAAACATGCTGTTTTCAGCCATACATCACAAAATGTTTGCTATGGGACAATAGCTCATGTTCTAGATATTATGGAAATACATTCTGGTCTAGTTGATATATTGCAACCAACACAAGTAATTTTACCTATGTTGGATTGTTCTACTCTTGCTAGAATAGGACCCAAGTTTTCATATTCACTATGTTTGTCCCAAAAGTCTTTGTCTAGTTTTGTTACTACTTTAGACTGCCTTGATATTTGCAAATTGAGTTGTATTTTACATACTTGACAACATGATCATGTTCATATTAATCAGAGTAGCGCAGTTGAAGCATGTCATGATTCAATTTGGTTTTCAGACATATTGAATTGGTTTGATCTTGTTCACAAATTTGATCATAGATCTTCTTTGAGAAAACTGAATTTAATATTGAAGAACATGACTATCTGTTTAGTTGTTTTTCACTATGATCATGATTCTTTATACTTCACTTATACCTGCAATTTAAGTTGCTTGATGTATACTGGACATACTTTTCATATGAACAACAATAATACAACATCTTATATATACATATACTTTGCGTACACGTTGTTCTTTTTGTTTCTCCCACTTTCAGCTTACCCAAAGCCGAGGACGGCTTTTCATGAAGAAAGGGAGGATGATGAGGATATATACATGGATTATGATGATTCTGGCTGCCTGAACTGGAAGGAAATATTGAGTCAAATCAATAATGACTATCAGGTGAATTTATTCCTAATTGAACCTGATGTTTTATTTAATGAGAACTTTATACTACCTAAGTCTATGCATCTTTGTATGATCAGGTTTATTGATAACACAAGCGTTGCGGGAGGAGGAGGAGAGTTGCAGCAAGAAGGACAAGCGCTGATTTCCAATATCAACAAGTGCGCGAGGGAGGAGCGGGAGGCATGCGCACTAGGACGCAATGAGGAAATCACGTATGAGCAAGAGAGAGAGATGGCGCACCAAGAATTACATGTTTGAGGTGTTCCACGACGTTTGGACTGCGTGCCAATAAGGCCGAACCCATATATGGGTCGGTATGTATCAGTTTGAGTCGAACAGAGTCAGTTTGGGCCAAGTTATGGCTGTTTTTAGGCCCGTTTAGAGGGGAGGACGCCCCAGCCCTCATATAAACCTCCGTAGCCGTCACAAGTTAGGTTGAAGACCACGTTAAAATATTTTGGAGTTGTTTCTTTCATAGAACCTCTGGAATTACCCTGTGTTCGAATCTACCAACTATAATTGAGTGTGATCTGTTGTTCCATTGGGAATTAGTAGATTGCATACTACCGTTCGTGGTCACGGCTGCGTGCGCAAGAGTGTGGTGTTGTGAATATCCTATAAGGTTCGAGATCTGTTGCGCTGGCATCAGGAATCGAGCGGGAGAGATCATAGCTACGCACTAGTTATCTATCATCCACCATCGACAAGAGCTTGCTGAGAAGATCGGGCCACCCCATATCACGTAGGTTCCCGTCACCCTTTCGAGTAGTTGACCTTCGCCTTTGACTTGAGTTTTGTTTGATTTAACCCACTTTTGACTACCCCTTTTCTTTTGGTTGGTTCTTTGGCTTTCCACAATCCTAACCTACCACCAACAAGCTTTTGAGAGTTAGTTCTTTCTTTAGTGTGAGTTTTCTTTGCAATTCCACTTTGCACGCTTATAGCTCTCACTTGTGGTTTCTAGTTTGGTGCAATCCCCAAGGTGAGGTACAAGGCTAACTCCATCATATTCCACTTCCATATACAATACTTGTGTGTTTTGCATGATGGATAGGCACGGTGAGTCGAGCCAACCACCTCCCCAAGAAGAAGATCAAGGTCCGTACATGACACGCGCAAGTCACTTCATCGTTCGACAAGAGTTCCGTGAACGTTGCCAAGCCCTTGAGACGCGACAAGATGAACAATTTGGCGAGACGCAAGCCGAGTTCAAGAACATCGACAACTGCTTCGACGGCCTCGAACGACAAATGGATGCAATGCATCACAACTTCGGCCACCAAAATGAAGCGCTTCAATGCTCCGTCGCCGAAACAAATGACAATCTTCGACGCCTCATCGATGGCATGGCAAGACCACGTTCACGCGCATCAAGCTCGGCAAGTTCTTCGCATCGTCATGCACCTCTTCCACCAGATCTACATCAAAGTGCTCAAAGACGCAATGATGCCCCCGTGGTTGAAGATGGAATCTCTTCGAACTATGTACCTTCCCCACGGCACGCCGCAACGTCAAGCTATGATGGTGACCTCTCTTCAAGGCCACGAGCAAGGCAAGAAGCACACCGTCATCACGCAAGGGCACTACTGATCCGACAAGAGCAACCACAAGAGGAACCGCAAGCGCATCCGCAAGTCTACCACCATCGACCGCGACACATTCTTGACACAACAAGTGATGACTCCAATTGGGAGAATCAAGCTCGTCATTGACGTCAAGCGCTTCAAGATCCTCCTCCTCGTCATCAACGTCATGAACGTCAACAACGACACCATGGTCATCACGAGGCGCCTCCTTCACATCAACAAAACTTGGAGCGTCAAGTGATACAAGTTGAGCGACGCCCACCACGTCAAGAGGCTCATGACCATGTTCTTCGCCGTGAGGCCCATGTGCCTAACCAACATCACCAACCAAGGAACGAGCCTCCTCTTCGTCATCAACCGCGTCAAGAGGCTACACACCTTCGCCACCATGAGGCCCAAGTACCTCAACCATGTCAACAACCGCGCCAAGAGCAAGAGCAAGGTCCTCTTCAACAACAATACCAAGGGCAAGCTCCACAACAAGGACGCGAGAACCAAGTTCCACCTGTCATCGGGCCACCCCATATCATCGTCGCGAGTGTCATGTGGATGACAAAGTGCGCCATCTACATCAACCTTTGGCAAGGCACGCCAATGACCTCCGTCGACACCATCATAAGGCACCTTCAACTACTCGTGCCACCACCAAAATGGCACCGAGAGCAAGTTCTCTTCCATGCCATCAAGCTTCAACGCCAAGACTTGACGTCCTAGATGACGCATGCACCTTCATGGATGAGGAAGACGAAGACCTCTACTTCGCCAAGTTGGACGAGTACGTCAAGAGGACTACACAAGCCAAGGTGCAAGATGGCGATGACAAGGTCAAGATTGGTGAGCATGGGATTTTCCCTTCACCAAAGGAGGCGCATGGAGTTGAGAGAACCGAGCCTACCCCCATATGCTTGAGTGATGATGTGGTACCAATCCCATGTGAGTATGAGAGCCACTTAGCCCACTTGAGTGAAAACAAGAGTGAGATGAGTGACTCCACCATACGTGAGATTGAGTGCTTCCACTTTGCGGGCATGAGTGATACACCTAGTGATTTGAGAGTGGTAGTTGATAGGTCATGTGCGACCACTTTGATTGCAAACGACTTACCCTCTACCTCTAGTGTGTTTCCTCATGATGTTCTAGGTTCCATGGATCAAGAAGCGCCAAGCTTGGAGATGTTGATGCCTCAAACCGAGAAGATGTACATGGTGGATGAAGATGATGCCATCCCCATATTGGATGAAGAAGTCGCCTACATGGAGGCCAATGCTACCACAACACCCACTTCATATGAGAGGTATGAACGAGGTAAAAATAAGGGTGTTGATGATGCCATGATCCCACTAGTGGACATGATGACTTGTGATGATTGGCATGCTATGGGTGATGTTTGTGATATCACATATGCTTCATTGATTTTTCCATGTTATACTTTGCCTTTGCATAATGTTGATCATGTGATATGGGCTCGATACGCGCGAGGGAGGAGCGGGAGGTAGGCGCAAGGGAGATCATCAAGAAGAAGGAACGTTCAATTCGGACAGACAGAAGTCCTGAAATTGAAACGGACGTGGATTCCTCATACGAACTCCGAATCAAGAAAATAAGCACTTGTTGGATAGATAATTCCAAGATCTTTCCAATGAGTACTTCCACGGCTCAAGACCCCAGATAATCCGGCCCCACACCCCGGATAATCCGGCCCTGCTTTGGTATTTCTGCTAAGGACTTTGTGCGCGATGCTCTGTATGGCCCCCGGATAATCCGGCCCACTTAGACCCGATAATCCGGCCCTAAAAGTCACCATCAGATCCGGACGGATCTGACCGTGTCAGTCACATTTTCGTTTCGTGTTGTTTCGATGTTCTAGCCGCCATATAAGCCCTGGAACGCCCTCTAGATTAGGGTTAGCTAGAAATTGAGTCTAAAACTATTGTGTTAGTTGCTTGGTGAGGATCCCTCCGGGGACGGTGATGCCGTGTTATCTATCGTATTGATATTGTCGTGGAGATTCTTGTGTACATCAAGGATTGTCGTGTTTGGTGATTTTCTCCATGTTGCTTGCTGGATTTGTTCCTCTTCTTCAGGTGACGTTCATTGGAGTTGTTGGAAGAATTCCTATCTAGGTTACTCGCTGTGAAAGATCGGGACAAAACTATAGGATCATCGCCTTGATCTGTATCATGTGGTATCAGAGCACCAAGTTGCTCACGGCGAGGTTCTGTTGATTGATCGGCTGAGTGTGTTCTTGGTGGAGATCAGAGAGTTGTGGTGGTGTAGATTGGATCTCGACATCCGTGCACCGGAGTGTTCGACGGTTTCTGCCCGGAGTATCTGGCCGACCCGGATAGTCCGACCCTCCAACATCGGACAGTCCGGCCCAGACATTTTTCTATTCTGCAGTCATGCTAGGAAGCATGCCATCGTGTCAGGGTGATTTTTTTGGCAAATGGTGCACTTCTGGGAAGAGATTGTGTGATGTGTACAATGATTATCTTGACATCTTGCACGATGTAGTATGTGATGATTCTCAAATCAGTTGGAGACTGGTCCATATGGCGACATATGAGGAATATGAGTCGTGGGAACGTCATATGCAAGATGGTTTTTACAGATGTGATACATACGAGTATTCGGATAATCCTACACGTATCCGTCTTGCATTACAATGTGTGGATGAGGAGATAGCTCGTTGGTGGGATAAAGAGGTGCGTGAGAAGGATATTGTTGATGCAACTTGGAAGTACTTCTGTAATTTTTTACGTGGCTGTTTTATGTCTCCTCGTCGTAAGGTATTTTGTACCAAGCCCGTGAAGGCTATCCAGCAGTCACCCAAAGTTGTAGTTATGTCTATTCCATCTCATGTAAAGGAGGCTCTAGCCGTTGTTCCAGTGCAACCGGTCAGCTTGGCAGTGCCAAAATTTTCTGAAGAGAAGCAGCCTGATGTTGACAAGGATTTTGTGTGCGCTGCAACTGCAGTGGAGGATGTTGTACCATTGAATGGGCTGAATTTGCAACTCAAGAAGGTACAAGGCGATGCTTGCATGACAGTTGACAAGGGCCAGCGTTGGCATTTATTTCAGGCGTAGTGTATGATCAAAGGCAAAGCATGCAAGTTGATTGTTGATGGAGGAAGCTGTACTAATGGCATTAGCAAGGCAATGGTGGCAGCGTTGGGGTTGTCCACATGGCGTATTCCTGAACCTAAGCATCTACAATGGTTAAATAGTTGCGGTATGGTGAAGGTAACTCATAAGGTGCGTGTGCCATTTATAGTTGGTGATTATGTTGATGAGATTGAGTGCGATGTGTTGCCATTGGAGGTATGTGGGCTGTTACTTGGCCGTCCATGGCAGTATGATCGCAACGCTACACATGTTGTACGAGCAAATACATATTCTTTTGTGCATGGTGGCAAACCGCAGACTTTGAAGCCTATGCGGGATGATCACATAAAGTCTGATGTAGAGCTGGTGGTACATAAGGAGAAGGTGCAGAAGGCTAAGCCAAAATCTAGGCTAGCTAAGGTGCAGGATGGAGAGCATGATGCATAGTGCGGCAATGTTGATATTGCTTCAGCTATGCCTGTAGATGACAAGCCAGTGGAACTTGTTAGTGACAAACTAGTTGAAGTGCATCCTCTTATTGCTGAGAGGAAGGATGTGGCAGCATGTGTTCAGAAGGTTGTTTCTGTTGACACAGGTGTTCATACGGATGATATTTGTGCTCCTGACGTTCTAGTGCATGAGGTGCAATGGGGGTAACAAGAGCAGTTTTGTTAGCACACATGTGAGGCATTTTGTTGGGACAGTTATGCGGATGCATAGAGGCAAGGATGGACATGTTCGTCAGTTGTGTGGCCCAGGCATTACTCATCTTATGCCAGGTCGTGCAAAGAAGGTCCATGTTCAGCAACCACGAGTTCCAACAAGAGTTGAGAAGAAGAAGACGGTGACGCCTAGGTCAAAGCTCGAATGGAGACGAAAGGAGGTGCAGGCGCCAAGGGCTGTTTCAAGTCAAGCACGCCGAGAGGGAGGTTGCGGAGTGGAAGGCAGGCAAGACTTGAAGATGGCGAAGACGCGTGAAGCGATTGTTCATATCATGCCACCTTTCCGACCCGACCCGCAAGCGTTCGGGACAACACTGCTTGAAGGGGGAGATGATTTATATGGGCACGATATGCGCGAGGGAGGAGCGGGAGGAAGGCACAATACAAGGGAGATCATCAAAGAGAAGAAACGTTCAATTCGGACAGACAGAAGTCCTGAAATTGAAACGGACGTGGATTCCTCATACGAACTCCAAATCAAGTAAATAAGCACTTGTTGGATAGATAATTCCAAGATCTTTCCAATGAGTACTTCCACATCTAAAAAGACCCCGGATAATCCGCCCCACACCCCGGATAATCCGGCCCTTCTTTGGAGATCCTACTAAGGACTTCGGCGCGATGTTCTGTGTCAGGGCGGATATTTGACCGGATTTCCCCCCCGGAAAATCTGGCCCCCGGATAATCCGGCCCACCTAGACCGGATAATCCGGCCTTAAAAGTCTCCATCAGATCCGGACGGATCTGACTATATCCGACACGTTTTCGTTTCGCGTTTTTCTGACGTTCCGGCGGCCATGTAAGCCTAGGAACGCCCTATAGTTTAGGTTAGACCACGTTAAAAATATTTCAGAGTTGTTTCTTTCATAGAACCTCTGAAATTACCCTGTGTTCGAATCTACCAACTATAATTGAGTGTGATTTGTTGTTCCATTGGGAATTAGTAGATTGCATACTACCGTTCGTGGTCACGGCTGCATGCGCAAGAGCGTGGTGTTGTGAATATCCTACAAGGTTCGAGAGCTATTGCATTGGCATCAGGGATCGAGCGGGACAGTTCATAGCTACAGGCTAGTTATCTATCATCCACCATCATGATCGCAATCTGCTTACTGAGAAGATCGGGCCATCCCATATCATCTTGGTATCAGATTTCCAGTGTTGCCTCGGTAAGCATCCACAAATCCATCCATAGATTAGAGAGTGTTTTTTGACCTATACAGAAAAAGCCTTACAAAAATATTTGTCATAGACTAGATTGCATCGTTTTCGAGTTTTAGTTGCTAATTATATCTTCTCGTAGATCCAATCTACAGGTTTTCCTCGTAGGAGTCTAGTTTTTCGTTTGTGTCTAGGTTTAGGGTTTGATCTTGTTTTCCGCCATCTCAACCATCACCGTGTTCCGCAAGTTTTCCTCGTTTGTCTGAGTCCACATAGCGTACCTTTGTTTGCATACCATAGACACAGCCTATCTACAACATCCGTGCCTAGGAATGTACCCACGAGACTAGTTGCTTTACTCCGACAGGCTGTTCATTAGGGTTTGAAGTGCAAATTTTTCGTCTAGGTAGACCGGATTATCTGGCCCCCGACAAACCAGAATATCCGGCCCCTAATTGCTCAGATTTGTTGCATCACGTATTGCATTGTGTCAGGTAGTTGAAAAATCAAAAAAAAGAGAAAGAAGAGAAAAAAAGTTGTTCAAAAAAAGAGAAAAGAAAAGAGATACAAAAGTAAACAACAAAAGGGAGATATCAAGGTTGATTGGAGGACTAGTTTAGAATAGCACTTGTAGATTGAGCAATCTTGTGCCTGTTCGATTTGAGCTATTACTAGTGTCTCTCTTGTGCATTGCAATATTCCTTTTCATAAGTTGCTTTGCCACGTTTATCTCCACTGTGTGTTTCTTGGGTATTTGTACGATCAGCACTAGGACTTGTTTGCGGTGTAGATAGGGTACCATACCTATAGCTCCACCTTACATAACCTGTGTGCCCTGCGATCGTTCTCTATACCTTTGATATTCACTTCATCACATCAAGTGCATCAGTCTTTGATTTCGTTTGGTAGAGCATCTCTATTCACTTTGGAACGGTAAGATCTCCTTTCTTATTAGTTGTGAGTGAGTTGTGAGAGTTTCCACCATATAGATTTTGATTTTTGCACTAACCTACTAATCATGTCTTCTAGTGATGATGATGTTGTGATGCAGAAAAAGAAGGATGAGGAGCTTATTAATTGGCGTGAATAGAAGCTTTGAAGTCCCACTTGACACGTGTGTTTACTAACACGACAGATGCCATTGACAAGAATCTCCAGGATATGAATATGAGATTGGATCAGCATGTTGAAATGGTTGATACTATTCAAACGCAAGTGGCTACGCTCAATGTCAATGTCACCACTTTGCAGCGTTCCATTGAGGGTTTGACAGCTGCCTTACATAGAAGGGAAGATCCTCAACATGATTATGCCTTTGATGATTTCAATGAGGGTAGCGCTGTGGATGCTGCTCCACATGTTGGCAGGGGACGTGCTATTCCCCCTGTCCATGCCCCTACTCATGGTCGTGGGTTTGCCTCTCTTGGACGTGCTCAACGTGTGCCCAACCAAGCTGCTGATGATGGTTTGGGCAAGCCAAAATTCTCAATTCCTAAGTTTGATGGTTCCATTGATCCCGAAGACTACCTCACATGGGAGTTGAAGATTGAGAAACTCTGGCGCTTATTTGACTATCCAGAAGATAAGAAGGTCAAGCTTGCAGCATCTAAATTTGATGGTCATGCTTTGCGTTGGTGGGATGCTCTTGTGCAACATAGGAGGGAGGACAATGAACTTCCTGTGATGGATTAGCGCGAGATGAAGCAAATCATGAAGGCTCGTTTCGTACCAACCAACTACTTGTGATCAGTTTTTGATAAATTGACACAATTGAAGCAAGGCACAATGACAGTAGATGAGTACTACATGGAGATGGAGTTGCTTATGTAGCATGCTAGAGTTCGTGAGTCCATTGAGATGACCATGCAGCGATTCCTAAACAATATGAAGTTGCCAATCAAGATCATAGTACGTCATCACAAGTATGAGACCATGAATGAGCTATTGCACCATGCTAGAGAGGCCGAATCCTTGTTGGCAGAACATGCGAAGTCACGCGCTCGTTTTCCATCCTCCTGCAGATTTCTGGCCAAATCTACTCCTCCTATAGCTGCGCCACCAGCTGCTGTTCCGTTTACACCATCGGCCAAAATAGCAAGTACACCTTCGTTTGGTTCTAATGCTCGGAAACCCGCTGCTCCTGCTACTAGCTCGGGTTCCAACATGTCTACTGCACGTACTCGTGATGTGGTGTGCCATACTTGTGGAGGTAGAGGTCACTACAAGAAAGATTGTCCAAACAGCAAGGTTATGTTTGTTAATGAACAAGGTGAAGTAGAAAGTGGAGATGAAGTTCCTGATGATGATATTGATGACGACGAGGATGGTTCTGATGCATACACTGAGCGTGCACCCACTATTGTAGTATCTTCACGTGTACTTAGTGTGCAACCGGTTGAGGAATCCCAGCGTTGCAACTTGTTCCAAACAAAAGCTCTAGTTGGACCAAACAAAGCTTGCAAGGAAATTATTGATGGAGGTAGCTGCAGAAATCTTGCAAGTAAGGAACTATGTGCCAAACTGAATTTGACATATTTACCTCATCCCAAGTCATACTACATACAATGGTTGAGCAACAATGGTGAGATGAAGGTAAATCATATGGTACGTGTGAATTTTCAAGTAGGGTCATACAAAGATTCGATTGATTTTGATGTGGTTCCTATGACTGTTTGTCACCTACTATTGGGTTGGCCTTGGCTCTATGATCACCATGTGCAACGCAATGGCCGAGCCAACACATATCACTTGGAATTGAAAGGAAAGAAGATTACTATGCAGCCAATGACACCACAAGAAATTGTGAATGATTCTCGCCAGAAGATAGAGGTGAACTTGAAGGAAGATACTACCACTCGGCGAGACTGTGTAACAGCTGTTCCTGATGTAATTGAGCCTAAATTGAGTGATATAACGAAAAGTGAGAGATTGCCCGGTTTATTGATATTAGACACTAAGGAAGATATGAGAGAGTTTGGGGAGGATCCTACAGCCATGCCACTTGTGCTCATGTATAAGGGCGAGGTATTGGTTTCTAACGACATGACCCCTATTTCTCTTGGTGTCTCTTCTATTTTGCAGGACTTTGCGGATGTATTTCTAGAAGACGTACCCGCAGGTTTACCTCCATTGTGTGGTATAGAACATCAAGTAGACCTGATTCCTGGCACCACACTTCCCAACTGTGCACCTTACAGGACTAATCCCGAAGAAACTAAGGAAATTCAGAAGCAAGTACAAGCGTTGCTGGATAAAGGGTACATTCGTGTTCCTCTTAGCCCATGTGTTGTGCATGTTATTTTGGTTCCTAAGAAAGATGGTACATGGCGCATGTGTGCTGATTGTAGAGCGATTAATAACATCACTATTCGACATCGTCATCCTATTCCACGCTTAGAGGATATGCTAGATGAATTGAGTTGTGCTGCTGTTTTCTCTAAAATTGACTCACATAGTGGTTATCATCAAATTAGGATGAACGAAGGGGATGAGTGGAAAACTGCTTTCAAAACAAAATTTGGCTTGTATGAGTGGTTAGTTATGCCGTTTGGTCTTACTAATGCACCTAGTACATTTATACGATTAATGAATCATGTTTTGAGAGATTTTATTGGTCGTTTTGTGGTTGTATACTTTGATGATATACTTATATACAGTCACACCGAAACTAAACATTGCACTCATATTCGACAAGTTTTGCAAGTGTTGCGTGATAATAAATTGTATGCTAATCTTGAGAAGTGCACAGTTGCAAAAGATAAGGTCATATTCCTTGGATTTGTTGTATCTAAGTATGGGGTAGAGGTAGATCAATCTAAAATTGAATCAATTCAGAATTGGCCTACTCCCATGAATGTAAGTGAAGTGCGTAGTTTCCACGGCTTAGCTGGTTTCTATAGGCGCTTTGTGAAAGATTTTAGCATCATTGCTGCACCTTTGAATGATTTGACAAAGAAAGGTGTTCCTTTTGTATGGGGCGCGGCCCAAGACATTGCATTTGATACATTGAAACGTTTGCTTACTTCTACACCATTACTTGCATTACCTGATTTTTCGAAGCAATTCGAAGTTGAATGTGATGCTAGTGGTATAGGCATAGGTGGCGTTTTGATGCAAGAGGGTCGGCCTATAGCTTATTTTTCTGAGAAATTGACTGGTGCTCGTTTGAATTATTCAATCTATGATAAAGAATTGTATGCACTTGTTAGAGTACTTGAGGTTTGGCAACATTATTTGTGGCCAAAGGAATTCATCATACATTCTGATTATGAAGCATTGAAATACTTGAAAGCTCAATCAAACTTGCATAGAAGATTAGCTAAATGGGTTGAGTTCATTGAGTCTTTTCCTTACATCATTAATTATAAGAAGGGAAAAGAGAATGTTGTTGCTGATGCTCTATCTAGGAAGAATATGCTATTAACCAATCTTGATGTTAAAATTCTAGGATTAGTAGCTATTTGTGCACTTTATGCAACTGAGCATGATTTTGCTGAACCATATCGTTTGTGTGCTATTAGAAACACATGGGATAAGTATCATATCCATGATGGCTATTTGTTTCGAGCTAACAAACTATGTATTCCATAATCGTCGTTGCGTTTGTTCTTGGTGCAGGAATCACATGCTGGTGGTTTGATGGGTCACTTTGGGCGTGAGAAGACGTTGCTCATGCTCGCTGATCACTTTTATTGGCCCAAGATGAGGCGTGATGTGTACAGATTTGTGAGCCGATGATTATATGCCATAAGTCGAAATCTAAGCTGAAGCCTCACGGTTTATACACACCTCTCTCTGCACCGACTACTCCATGGGAAGACGTTAGTATTGATTTTGTGCTAGGTCTACCTAAAACTCAGAGAGGTCATGATTCTATAGTTGTGGTAGTGGATAGGTTCTCTAAGATGGGTCATTTTATTG
This sequence comes from Avena eriantha, assembly GCA_910589775.1. Lineage (NCBI taxonomy): Eukaryota > Viridiplantae > Streptophyta > Magnoliopsida > Poales > Poaceae > Avena > Avena eriantha. The sequence continues at coordinate 364,541,967 of OU342744.1, forward strand.
CCTGCCACAAAAGCGAAGATGCGTCGCATGTTGCTAACCTGTTTTTCAGGGACATCGTGAGATTACATGGAGTACCAAAGACGATTGTTTCTGACCGTGACGTGAAGTTCATGAGCTACTTTTGGAAGACCTTATGGGGGGAAGCTAGGAACGAAGCTGTTGTTTAGTACTACATGTCATCCCCAAACAGATGGTCAAAAGGAGGTGGTGAACCGAACTTTGTCACAGCTGCTAAGGACCATGATTAAAAAGAATCTGCGGGAGTGTGAAGAGTGTTTACCACATGTTGAGTTTGCTTACAACAGGGTTGTGCATTCAACTACTCATCTTTGTCCTTTTGAGGTGGTGTATGGTTGCAAGCCATTGACGCCACTTGATATGTTGCCTCTGCCATTACATGAGAGAGTTGATATGGAGGCATCAAAACGTGCTGATTATGTGAAGAAAATACATGAGAAGACTCGAGAGGCTATTGAGAAGAAAGGCAAGAACATTGCTGCTGCAAGGAATCAAGCAAGGAAAGAAGTTTTGTTCGAGCCTGGAGATATGGTTTGGGTGCATCTACACAAGGATAGGTTCCCACTACTTCGAAAGTCAAAATTGAAGCCACATGTTCCTGGTCCTTACAAGGTGTTAGCCAAGATTAATGATAATGCCTACTCAGTTGATATACCTATTGAGGAGTTTGGTGGAGTTACCAATAGTTTCAACGTTGCTGATTTGTCACCATATGCTGGAGAAGACCTTGGAGCATCGAGGTCGACGCCTTTTGAAGGGGGGGGGGAGATCATGAGGACATCCCTACAATTACACCTACCCCAGTGACTACTGAAGATGCTACAACTGTTGCAAGAAAGGATCAGTCCAATGAGATTAGAATTGGACCTATTACAAGAGCTCGTGCTAAGCTACTTGAACAACAAGTGAATTTACTCCTAAACAAATCTGGTACTTTGATTGATGAGAACTTTATACTGCCTAAATCTATGCATTTATGTATGATTAGGTTCGTTGGAGAAACAAGCATGGCGCGAGGAGGAGAAGGGCTACAAGAGAAGCCCAACATGATGATCACCCAAGGATGCGCGAGGGGGGAGCGGGAGGAAGGCGCAATATAAGCAAGGGAGATCATGAAAGAGAAGAAACGTTCAATTCGGACAGATAGAAGTCCTAAAATTGAAACAGATGTGGATTCCTCATACGAACTCCAAATCAAGCAAATAAGCACTTGTTGGATAGATAATTCCAAGATCTTTCCAATGAGTACTTCCACGTCTAAAAAAACCCCGGATAATCCAGCCCCCACACCCCAGATAATCCGGCCCTGCTTTGGAGATCTTGCCAAGGACTTCGGCGCGACGTTCTGTGTCAGGGCGGATATTTGACCGGATTTCCCCCCCGGATAATCCGGCCCACCTAGACCGGATAATACGGCCTTAAAAGTCTCCATCAGATCCGAACGGATCTGACTATATCCGACACGTTTTCGTTTCGCGTTTTTCGGACGTTCCGGCGGCCATATAAGCCTGGGAACGCCCTATAGTTTAGGTTAGACCATGTTAAAACTATTTCGGAGTTGTTTCTTTCATAGAACCTCTGAAATTACCCTGTGTTCGAATCTACCAACTATAATTGAGTGTGATCTATTGTTCCATTGGGAATTAGTAGATTGCATACTACCGTTCGTGGTCACGGCTATGTGCGGTAGAGCGTGGTGTTGTGAATATCCTACAAGGTTTGAGAGCTGTTGCATTGGCATCAGGGATCGAGCGGGAGAGTTCATAGCTACAGGCTAGTTATCTATCATCCACCATCATCACCGCCATTCGCTTACTAAGAAGATCGGGCCACCCCATATCATTTTTCCTTCTCAAAACTCCCTTCAAAATAAAACTAAGTCTTCTTCTGGGTGGAATGGTTGTCAGGTCAACGAGTGGAAATTGGTGGAGGATGGCCTCCCAGGAATCAAAGAAGTCTGCCATGTTTCAGAATTCAGAAGCTTCCAGTGCAACCACAATACATATGGGCTTTGTGTTGGCCTAGTACTTAGTGGGAAACCTCACCGGGGTACCAACATTTGGAGGTTCTTGGCACGGTTGGATCCAGCTGGTAGAGGGGCTACTAAGGGCTTGTCTATAAAAGGACTTGATCATGGATTGTGAGGAAAGTGCACAACCTCTCGAGAGTATTGCAATCTGATCGATTAGCCGAGTTCACGAAAAAGAACACTTTGAGCATTTGAAGGATGGAGCCTCTGAAGGATCTCCCTCTCTCTTTCCAAAGTTTTTCTAAAACCCCATGGCGTGAGTAATATCGCCAATGGGTGGGATCTTGGGAACTTGGTGAGTAATATCCAAGTGTTAGGTTGTTTGGGCACTTGGTGAGTAATGTCCTCGTGTTCCATTCGACCCTTTTTTACTCAAGCAAATGTTTACAAAGTAGGATAAAACTCTTCCTATTTTCTTCTTACATAGAGAAAGTTGGCTTTATGCAAATGAACCCCAAAGCCTACTCTAGCCTTGCATGTAGAGTTAGTCTTGTTCTTTCCTTGGTGTAATTTTCCAATACATTCAAAGTATTGACCAACTTATTTGGCTGCATGTTTTATGTGTAGAATTTGGAGATCGTTGAAAGGTGCGCTAGGATCGCGAGTCTTCACTCAACCTGCATGTGCCATTAATGGGACTCAAGTTGTATTTATTTTGCTTCTGCTGTAATAATGTAAACTCTGGATTATTAGATCCATGTAATAAAGACTTTTGTTTTACATGATATTTCATCGACTGTGAGTGCTAGCTAATGATCCAGGGACTAGCATGTTAATCATAACATGTTGATGCGGTGGAACTTGGTTCTCGTGACCTTGTTGTGGAGCTTGCTCTTACTCTTCGCGTGTTTGTTGACGGGGTTGAGGCACTTGGGCATCATGAGGGTGTTGAGGATGTGGAGCCTCATGACATGGTTGATGACAAAGAGGAGGCTCGTTCCTCGGTTGGTGATGTTGATTAGGCACATGGGCCTCACGGCGAAGATCATGGTCTTGATCCTCTTGACATGGTGGGCGTCGCTCAACTTGTACCACTTGGCGCTCCATGTTTTGACGTGGTGTAGGAGGCACCTCGTGATGACCATGGTGTCGGTGCGGACGTTCATGACGATGAGGAGGATCTTGGAGAGCTTCACGTCGATGACGAGCTTGGTTCTCCAAATTGGAGTCATCACTTGTTGTGTCAAGTATGTGTCGCGGGCGATGGTGGTGGACTTGCGGTTGCACTCACGGTTCTTCTTGTGGTTGTGCTTGTTGGATCACTAGTGCCCTTGCGTGATGACGGTGTGCTTCTTGCCTTGCTTGTGGCCTTGAAGAGAAAGCAAGGGAGAGAGGGGACCAGAGGGAGAAGCACCGGGTTCATGCGATGCGTGTGGGTTCTCGCTAGCTCGGGCGTGCGACGGAGCACGTGAATGAAGAGGAAGAGGAACAGCACCTCTGGCCGGTGGGATAGGGTAGCGAGGTGGCCCCAGTGCCGAGGAAGAGGGGTGCGAGCGGCTGGCGAGGTGGCACGATCATCGTTGTGGTCTCTCGTGCATGCTGGCGCGCTGCTGCTATGGTTGTTTGCACTATGCCAGGGGGTGCATCCGAACCAGGGAGAGAGGGTTCAGGCTAGGTTGATCAGGTTGGATTTAGCTAGGATAGATTAGGTTGATTGGTTTTGGGTTTAGCCAAACCAAGAGAGAAAAAGGGTAGATAGATGGATAGCTAGGTTAGGGTTTTCTTTCATTTGGTTTGATTTTGATTTGTTTAAAACAAGTTAAAACATAAGCTTCACAAAGGACCACAAGACCAAAAGAAACCAAAAGGAAAACAAGATGGGAGAGGTAGATGATCTATTTAGGTTTTGTTTGAATTCAAACAAGCCCCAAAAGAATCAAAGAAGGAGAAAAGAGAAGTAGGCACTCCATATTGCATGTGCATGCAATAATAGCCATGCATGCAAGTGTAATATTTGTGAGATCAAATTATCATATGCTTGCATGGGAGAAGCAAATGATCAAAACAAAATTAAGATGGCAATGGACAAGATATGACTCTATTTTTAGATTAGCTTGGTTAAAGCCTTAAGTGGACATATGAAGATGAATGTGGACAAGGATCCATAACAATACATATGTAGGCTTGATTTAAAAACCAATAGAGAAGAGCAATGCCTACGTACATAAGGATGGTAGAATAAAGATGGATTCCAAAGAGAGCTGAAATTGACAAGTTAATAGGTGGAAGGAATTATAGAGATATGACCTTAACTCCATTTGGGCATGTAAAAATAATCAAGAAACAAATACAATATATCAAGAAGCAAATTATTAATAAACAATGCAATATGAGGGAAGAACCAAATGAAAATGGGTTTTATAAGATGCTCAAATGCAATGTGGCATGGTGACATGAGCATTATATAATGATGATGCAATAAATGACATGTAGGAAGTAGCATTTTGTTATTAAACCATGTAGCATTACAGATGTTAGACAGATGGGATGCTACAACTCTTCCCCACTAAACAGGAATCTATCCCCAGATTCTAGGAAGAAGAAGAGTCAAAGAGAACAGGGTACATGGAGCGGAGGTCGTCCTCACGCTCCCAGGTGGCTTCATCAACGGAATGGTGCGACCACTACACCTTGCACAATTTGTAAGACTTGTTGCGAGTCTTCCATTCTACGAATTCAAGAATTTTGATGGGGTGTTCTTATAGGAGAGATCTTCTTGGAGATTGATGAGCTCATGATCCACGGTCTTGCCGGGATCCTTGAAGCACTTCTTGAGTTGAGAGATGTGGAAGGCATCATGAACCTTGAGTTTTTTAGGAAGCTCGAGAGCATAAGCCGGAAGGACCGATGTATCTCGGTGCAAGCTTGACCTTGATACCAAAGCGATGAGTGCCTCTCATGTGAGTGACACGAAGGTAAACAAGATCACTAGGAACATACTCCATGTTCGTGTGTTTTATGTCATAGTTGCTTTTCTGACGACTTTGAGCAACTTTCAAGTTCTCAAGAATGATAAGAACTTTCTCTTTTGCTTGAGTGTCAATGTTGGGACCAAAGTATTTTCTTTCACCTACCCCTGACCAACCAATCAGAGTCCGACACTTGCAACCATAGAGGACCACAAAGGGTGCCATTTGGAGACTCTTCTGATAGTTGCTGTTGTAAGAGAATTTAGCATATGGGAGGCACTCTTCCCACTTCATGCCGAAAGAAATGACTCAAGCGCGGAGCATATCTTCGAGAATCTGGTTGATCCTTTCAACTTGCCCTTGCGACTAAGGATGGTAAGTTGTGCTGGAGTTTAGATTTGTTCCCAAGCCTTGTTGGAAACATTCCCAATACTTGGAGGTAAAAATACTCCCACGGTCTGAGCTAATTACAAGTGGAATCCCATACAAAGATACAATTCTGTTGATATAGACCTCGGCCAGCTGACTACCAGAAATTGTTTCCTTGACTGGAAAGAAGTGAGCCACTTTTGAGAGTCTGTCGATGACAACAAAGATTGCATTGTTGCCTTTTGAGACCTTGGAAAGCCAATTATAAAGTCTATCTCTACTTTCTCTCATTTCCATTCTGGAGGCTTCAAAGGTTGAAGAATACTAGAAGGTTTTTGATGAAGAACTTTCACTCTATGGCAGACATCACACTCAGAGACATACTTGACATAGTCCAATTTCAGTCCAGGCCACCAAAACTGTGTTTTCAGATCCATGTACATCTTAGTGCTTCCAGGGTGGATAGAAAGAATAGAATCATGAGCTTCTTTAAGGACTTGCTCTCTCAAACCTTGATACTTTGGAACAAACATCTGGTGCTTAAAGAATAGAGTGCCTTGGTCGTCAAGGTGGAAAGGTTCATACTTCGGAAGCTGAATCTTGGAGATGATGTTTTTAGTGTAAGGATCACCAAGTTGAATGGAGCAAAAAATTTCTTCAATGAGAGGGGTAGCTATCAGGTTATGAAGGTAGCCCTGCGGTACAAGCTCGAGGTTGAGTTGACGGAATTCCTCGCACAAGAGAGGTTGTTGCTCTTCCACCATGAGGTTGTGCACATACGCCTTACGACTGAGGGCATCGGCCATCACATTTGCGTTGCCCGGAGTGTAGTTGATCGAAAGATCAAAGTTGTTGATGGTTTCAATCCATCTCCTCTGGCAAAGGTTGAGGGCCGGCTGAGTGAAGATATACTTCAGGCTTTTGTGGTCGGAAAAGATCTCACAATGTTTCCCAAGCAAGTAGTGCCTCCATACTTTCAGAGCGAAGACAACCGCTGCAAGTTCAAGATCATGCGTGGATAGTTGATCTCATGAGTTTTCAATTGACGGGAAGCATAAGCAACGACTTGCTTGTCTTGCAAGAGGACCACACCAAGTCCTTCGAGAGAGGCATCATAGAAGATCTGAAATGGTTTTGATGTATTAGGAGGAATCAAGACATGTGTTGAGGTGAGCTTTTCCTTGAGTGTTTCAAAGCTTTCTTGACACGCCGGTGACCAAAGAAATTTCTTGCCTTTCTTGAGGAGATCCGTAGGAGGCTTAGCAAGTTTTGAGAAGTTCTGAACGAAGCAGTGGCAATAACTAGCCAATCCAAGAAAACTCTGGACTTCTTTGACATTTTTGGGAGGGAGCCACTCCATAATTGTCCGAAAAGTCTCTAGGTTGTTAGCAATGCCCTTAGCAGAAATGACATGCCCCAGATAGGTGACTTCAGGGAACCAAAACTCGCACTTGGAGAACTTTGCATACAGGCGGTTCTCACGAAGCTTTGTAAGAACACAACAGAGATGTTCCACATGCTCTTCTTTTGTCTTGGAATTGACCAGGATGTCATCAAGATAGACCACCACGAAATTATCAAGGTACTCCATGAAAACTGAGTTCAAAAGCCTTGAGAAAGTAGCAGGAGCATTGGTGAGGTCGAAGGACATGACTGTGTATTCATACAGGCCATAACGAGTGGTGAAAGCTATTCTAGGAACATCTTCCTTGCGAATCTTGATTTGATGATATCCACTTCTCAAGTCAAGCTTGGAGAATACCACTACTCCTGCAAGCTGATCGAAGAGATCATTGATCCGCGGAAGGGGATATTTATTCTTGATGGTTTTTGCATTGAGAGCTCGGTAGTCAACACAAAGTCGATCAGTCCGGTCTCACTTCTTCACAAAGATTGTTGGGCTACCCTAAGAGGAAGTGCTATGCTGAATGAAACCCAACTTTTCTTGTTCATCAAGCTGCTATTTGAGTTCAGCCAACTCTGTAGGACCCATCTTATAAATCCGCTTGGAGATAGGAGCGGTTCCAGGTTCAAGATCAATCACGAACTTGACCTCTCGGTCAGGAGGCATACCTGGTAACTCTTCTAGAAAAACATCTGGAAACTCATAGACCATAGGAACATTTTGCAAGGATTGTATAACATCAATGTTTTGGACACCCAAAGAGTAGAGATGAATAGAAGGAGTTTGCCTTGGAGAATAGACTATATGGCCTTCAGGAATTTTCAGAGAAATCGAATGTTCAGCACAATCAATCATAGCTTTATTTGCATCTAGCCAATATATGCCCAAAATGACATCAATATCTGAGTTGCCCAGAATAATCAAAGAGGCCGGAAAGGAAGAATGCCCAATTTGAACCTGATTGTCATAACTGATCTTGGAAGTTAACATCCTTACCTCCGGAGAGAGAACCATTAGATTTTTAGGTAACGAATCAGATGACAACCCATTCTCTTGAGGAAACTTGAAGGATATACACTGTTGCGGGCAAACCTCTAGGGTGGCCCTATCTTTCACGATTCCCTTTCAAATCGAGGGTGGAGTGCGGGGGAAGGAGGGAAGGATGAACACGACAAACACACGCACGAAGAACCCGATGAACACACACACACAAAACCACGATAAACACCAATAGCTCACGCCGGCGGTGACTGGTCCGGCGCAATCCGTAGGATCGGCGTCGGGCAGAGGACTCTCTCTCGAACCGGCACGGCGAGATGGGAGACTCAGTGAGAGCTTGACGTCTAGGCAAAGGGACACCGATGCCTAGGCCTTGTACAACACGGTGGCACGATGCAAACTCCAAAGAGGTTTGGGGATATTGGTGCTCCTTAGTCAAGGAGCATGAGGCAAGAATAAGATAGATCCACAAGGGGTTTCCACTAATTCCAGTATCATGCCTAGGGTTTACAATGGAGCTGGGGGTCTATATATAGGCCAGCCACTTAAACAGGGGTACTTTAGGAATAAAAGACAAGTTCTGGGCGGACTAAGGGGTACATGGGCCGAAGGCCCAAAGGCCTTTTACATGTCTAGCGACGGTCGGACCGGAGACTCCGGTGTGCAGGCCGGAGACTCCGGTCTAGGCCGGAGATTCCGGTGTAGCCTCCGGACTAGCCTCTAGAGGGGCCTTCAGATTGTCCTAGGGCCCGGTGTAGGGGGTCAGACCGGAGATAGGACCGGAGTCTCTGGTGTCTTCAGGCCGGAGACTTTGGCAGGCCGGAGACTCCGGTGTGCGCAGACCGGAGACTCCGGTCTGAGCAGCTCCAACGGCTTTTGCTTCACATTCTGCTCCTTGTTCTCCATCCTTGGGTGCTTGGTGATGAGTCAAAGCTTCGTACCTGATGATGCATAGGGTAGTTGCATGAAGTAGCACACCATCCAAGGAGGTATCAAATTGGCACGAGGAGAGGAGTGAGTTCACCTTAGCTTGTAGGAGTTTGGACCGGGCACGAGTCATGGGTCCACTTGGGGGACTTGTTGGTGTAGATGTAGAAGCGTCCGTAGGATGGGATTCATCAGCTCCCCCCTTGGGAAAGAGTCGTCCTCGACTCTTCATGGTTATCATCTTGAGCATCTCCATGGTAGGGTGAGAGGTCCTCGACATTGAAAGTATTGCTTGCAAGGTACTTGGAGGTCGGTATGTCGATGATGTAGGCGTTCTTGTTGATTCTTTTGAGGACCTTGAAGGGGCCATCTCCTCTTGGCTTGAGCTTGGAGTCACGTTCCTTGGGGAACCGGTCCTTGCTTAGGTGTATCCACACAAGGTCACCTTCTTCAAAGATCATCTCCTTCTTGTCCTTGTTTAACCTTGAAGCTTGGCGAAGGACTTGTTGTTCGATAGTAGCTCTTGTTTCTTCATGAAGTTTCTTCATAGCTTGTGCGCGTTTCTCGACGTCCATGTTTGTGCGCTCATGGAGGGGTAGTGGTAGGATGTCGAGCGCGGTGAGGGGCTCAAAACCGTAGACGATCATGAATGGACTCATCTTGGTTGTTGAGTGCTTGGCACGGTTGTTGCCGAACTCGGCGTGTGGGATGCATTGCTCCCAATCCTTCAAGTTCTTCTTGATCAACACACGAAGGAGAGTTCCGAGGCTTCGGTTGACAACTTCGGTTTGGCCATCAGTTTGAGGATGTGATGCGGATGAGAAGACGAGCTTGACGCCGAGCTTGGCCATGAGGGTCTTCCATAAGTAGCTCATGAATTTGACGTCACGATCGGAGACGATTGTCCTTCGCACACCATGAAGACGGACGATTTCCCTGAAAACAGATTTGCAGCATGTGAAGCATCGTCGGTCTTATGGCACGGTATGAAGTGTGCCATTTTGGAAAAACGATCCACAACAACAAATATAGAATCATGACCATGCTTAGATCTAGGCAATCCTAACACGAAATCCATGCTAATGTCGGACCAAGGTGTATGAGGAATAGGCAATGGCATATAAAGACCATAAGGGTTAGCTTGCGACTTAGCTTGAACACATGCCGTGCATCGTTGAACATAGCGCTCCACGTCACGCTTCATCTTGGGCCAAAAGTAGTGATTGGAGAGCATGTCCAATGTCTTGTCACGGCCAAAGTGACCCATGAGGCCTCCACCATGAGATTCTTGGAGAAGCAAAAGTTGAAGCGACGACTTCGGAATGCATAGCTTGTTTTGTTTAAATAGGAAGCCCTTATGCAAATAGAAATCATCAACTCCTTTGTCATTGGAGCACTTTGCGAAAATTGGTTCAAAGAACGGGTCGGAAGCATACAAAGATTTTATTTCCTCAAGACCCAACACGTTGATTTCAAATCTCGTAAGAAGGCTTGTATGTTTGCGAGACAATGCGTCCGCAACTACATTATCTTTGCCCATCTTATACTTGACAATGTACGGAAAAGACTCCATGAACTCAACCCACTTAGCGTGTCTCTTGCTCAAGTTAGCTTGGCATTTGAGATATTTCAACGACTCGTGGTCGGAATGTATGATAAATTCCTTGGGCCAAAGGTAGTGTTGCCAAACTTGAAAGACACGAACTAAGGCAAAAAGCTATTTGTCATAAATCGGATAGTTAAGGCGAGCACCATCAAGTTTCTCGCTATGGTAGGCTATAGGACGTTCGTTTTGCATAAGGCCTCCTCCAATGCCAATACCACTAGCATCACACTCGATCTCAAAAGTTTTTGTGAAATCCGGTAAAGCAAGAAGAGGTGCTTCGGTGAGCCTCTTTTTAAGTTCGTCAAAAGCTTTTTGTTGTGCTTTGCCGCACACAAAGGTGACATTCTTTTTGGTCAATTCATTAAGGGGACAAGCAATGGTTGAAAAGTCTTTCACAAAGCGACGATAGAAACCGGCCAACCCATGAAAACTTCGGAGTTCACTCACATTTGTTGGGATGGGCCAATCTCATATGTCCTTTACCTTGGAAACATCAACTTCAATTCCCTTCGAAGAAACGACAAATCCAAGAAAAATCAACTTGTCTTTAGCAAAAGTGCACTTGGGATGATTAGTATAAAGCTTTTCATGTCGAAGGATTTGCAAAACTTCCTTGACATGTGTTATATGGTCCTCAAGTGATTTGCTATAAACAAGAATATCATCGAAATAGACAACAACACTTTTTCCAATGAGAGAACGCAAGATGTGATTCATAAGGCGCATGAAGGTGGATGGGGCATTCGATAAACCAAAGGGCATAACCAACCATTCATAGAGACCAAGTTTGGTCTTGAAGGCGGTTTTCCACTCATCACCTTCAGCGATGCGTATTTGATGGTAACCACTACGAAGATCAATTTTCGAAAAATAGTGGCTCCACACAACTCATCAAGCATATCATCGAGATGTCGTATGGGATGTCGATAACACACGGTGATAGCATTGATTGGACGATACTCCATGCATAACCGTAACGTATCATCCGTATTTGGAACAAGAATCACGGGTATGGCACTTGGACTAGTGCTAACTTGGATCAAACCTTTGGAGACGAGTTGGTTGATTTGACGTTCGATCTCCTTCATCTCCTCCGGGTTCGTGCGGTAAGCGACGCGGTTGGGAAGTGGTGCACCGGGGATAAGGTCAATGCGATGTTCGATGCCGCGAAGAGGAGGTAGTCCATGTGGGAGCTCTTCGGGGAACACATCCTTAAATTCCTGCAAAACATTCATCAAAGATGGAGGAACATTGTTTAATTCATTAGTTCCTTGCGCTAGTCCCTTGCAAAGGAGGACATAGTGCAAGATGGATGGGTTGTTCTGAACATCTCTCATCTCACTTTTGGTGGCAAGGAGAACACTCTTAGTTTTTCCACTCGAGTTTGGCTTGTGGATCTCACTCACTATGAGGTGGTTCTCTCTCTCACCGCTCTTCCCACAAGTAGGTGTTGTGCTTTGCGCCCTCGCTAAAGCCTTTGCATTGTCCGCAATTATTTGGCTAGGAGTCATCGGTTGCAAAACACATGTTTTGTTGAGCCATTTGAAGATGTATACATTGGTGCGACCATCATGTTGACCAGCCTTGTCAAATTTCCATGGTCGACCAAGCAGCATGTGGCAAACTGTCATAGGGACAACATCACACTCCACCGTATCTTTGTAAGGACCAATGGCGAAGGAGACCGATACGGTATGCTTGATCTTCACGGACCCTTGGTCAGTTAGCCATTGCACGTGGTAGGGGTGCTTGTGTGGATGGATGGTGAGGTTGAGCTTCTCACACAACTTGGTGCTAGCAAGGTTGTGGCAACTCCCTCCGTCAATGATCACCTTGATAGATTTTCCATTGATGTCGGCTCATGTTTGGAAGATATTGGAGCGTTGGTCTTCATGCTCTTGTGCTTGAGTGGTCAAGATCCTTGTGACGACAAGCGATGGACTTGCGTCATGTTCACGCATGAGGAGTTCTTGATCATCTTCCACTCGTTGCCTTGCCATTGCTTCCTTGACATGGGCATCAAACTCATCTTCACTCAAGTACTCTTCATCACCATTGTCATGGATGAACAAGACTTTCTTGTTTCCACATTCGGCCGACTTGTGTCCTTTACCTCCACACTTGTAGTACTCACCATTCAAAGGTGTATCACTCTTTGCTTGTTTGCCACTTGGGGGCAGTTTTCCTTGAGGAAATGTGGGCTTGAAGGAAGGCTTGGAGGTACTTGAGGAGCTTCCATTGAAAGTTGTTGGTGTAGCGGTTGAAGCTTGCTTATAGGTGAAGTACGTCTTGGTCTTGTTGTACTTGATATTGATGTGGACATCCCTACAGTTACACCTACCCCAATTGTGAATGAAGATGTTCCAATTGCAAAGAAGGATCAATCCAATGAGATAAGGATTGGACCAATCACAAGAGCTCATGCCAAGCTACTAGAACAACAGGTGAACTTGTTTCTTAATGAACCTGGTGTTTAAATTAATGAGAATTTTATACTACCTAAGTCTTTGAATTATTGCATGATCAGGTACTTAGGAGAAGAAGGCGTAGCACATAGCGAGGAGCTAATGGAACAAGGCGTGTTGATCAATGAAGAATGCGCGAGGGAGGAAGTGCAAGGAGCTGTCCAAGACGAAGATCAACAAGAGGAGGACATTCTCTGCCGCGGCAGAGAAAAGCATCGTTTCTCTGCCACGGCAGGCTGCCGTGGCAGGAAAACTGAGTCCTTCTCTGCCACGGCAGGCTGCCGCGGTAGAGAAACCAACAACAACTCTGCCACGGCAGAGTCAGTTTGACCGAACCCAAGTTGGGTCGGTTTGTATCCCTAGGTGGGTGGGGCCAACTCGGATCCACCCTTAGGCCGCCGTCTCCTAGACCCTTAAATAGATGGGGGCGCTCTAGCATTAGTCTTTAGACCACGTTAAAATATTTTGGAGTTGTTTCTTTCATAGAACATCTGGATTTACCCTGTGTTCGAATCTACCAACTATAATTGAGTGTGATCTGTTGTTCCATTGGGAATTAGTAGATTGCATACTACCGTTCGTGGTCACGGCTGCGTGCACAAGAGTGTGTGTTGTGAATATCCTACAAGGTTCGAGATCTGTTGCACTGGCATCAGGGATCGAGCGGGAGAGATCATAGCTACGCACTAGTTATCTATCATCCACCATATCATCGACAAGAGCTTGCTGAGAAGATCGGGCCACCCCATATCATCTTGGTATCAGATTTCCTCGTTGCCTCGGTAAGCAATCCACAATCCATCCATAGATTAGAGAGTGTTTTTAGTCCTATACAGAAAAAGGCCCACAAAAAGATTTGCCATAGACTAGATTGCAGCGTAGACGAGTCATAGTTGCTGGTCGTGTTCATCAATTAGTCTAGATCTGTTTTGTTTTCATTGTTTTTTCTGTCTAGTCGTGTCCACCATTGTTTCCGCCACCATCTAGTAGATCCGATCTAGTTTAGAGTCCTTGTGTCTTACTCCAGGACGAGTCGGTTTGCCTTAGTCAAAAAAAAACTTACCGATTCTGCCACGGCAAGGAAAAGGCCACTTTCCCTGCCGCGAACCCGAGTCCGACAGAGACTCTGCCGCAATGCAACTTCTCTGCCGCGGCACAATTTCTCTGCCGCGCGCTGCTGCCGCTCTGCCGCGGCACGATTTCTGGCTGTTTTGCTACCGCCGCTCTGCCACGGCAGGATTTCTGCGTCTTTTCTCTGCCACGGTGATAAGGATCAAGCCGATGATCCTATAGTTTTGTCCCGATCTTTCACAGCGAGTAACCTAGATAGGAATTGTTCCAACAACGACAATGACGTCACCTGAAGAAGAGGAACGAATCCAGCAAGCAACGTGGAGAAATCACCACGCCTGAAACCAAAACACGACCATCCTTGATGAACACAAGAACCTCCGCGACAATATCAATACGATAGATAACACGGCATCACTGTCGCCGGAGGGATGCTCACGAAGCAACTCACACAATAGTTTTAGACTCAATTTCTAGATAACCCTAATCTAGAGGGCGTTCCAGGGCTTATATGGCGGCTGGAACGTCGAAACAACACAAAACGAAAACGTGACTGACACGGTCAGATCCGTCTGGATCTGATGGAGACTTTTAGGGCCGGATTATCTGGTCTAAGTGGGCCGGATTATCCGGGGGCCATACAGAATGTCGCGTACGAAGTCCTTAGCAGAAATACCAAAGCAGGGCCAGATTATCCGAGGTGTGGGGCCGGATTATCCGGGGTCTTGAGCCGTGGAAGTACTCATTGGAAAGACCTTGGAATTATCTATCCAAAGTTCGTATGAGGAATCCACGTCAGTTTCAATTTCAGGACTTTTGTCTGTCCGAATTGAACGTTCCTTCTTCTTGATGATCTCCCTTGCGCCTACCTCCCGCTCCTCCCTCGCGCATATCGTGCCCATATCATCATCCCCCCTTCAAGAAGCGTTGTCCCCAACGCTTGCGGGTCGGGTCGGAAAGGTGGCATGATATGAACAATCGCTTCATGCGTCTTCGCCATCTTCAAGTCTTGCCTGCCTTCCACTCCGCAACCTCCCTCTCGGCGTGCTTGACTTGAAACAGCCCTTGGCGCCTGCACCTCCTGGCGTCTCCATACGAGCTTTGACCTAGGCGTCACCGTCTTCTTCTTCTCAACTGTTGTTGGAACTCGTGGTTGCTGAACATGGACCTTCTTTGCACGACCTAGCATAAGATGAGTAATGCCTGGACCACACACCTGACGAACATGTCCATCCTTGCCTCTATGCATCTGCATAACTGTCACAACAAAATGCCTCACATGTGTGCTAACAAAACTGCTCTTGTTACCCCATTGCACCTCATGCACTGAAATGTCAGGAGCACAAATATCATCCGTCTGAACACCTGTGTCAACAGAAACAACCTTCTGAACACATGCTGCCACATCCTTCCACTCAGCAATAAGAGGATGCACTTCAACTGGCTTGTCACTAACAAGTTCCACTGGCTTGTCATCTACAGGCATAGCTGAAGCAATATGAACATTGTCGCACTGTGCATCATGCTCTCCATCCTGCACCTTAGCTAGCCTAGATTTTGGCTTAGCCTTCTGCACCTTCTCCTTATGTACCACCAGCTCTACATCAGACTTTATGTGATCATCCCGCATAGGCTTCAAAGTGTGCTGTTTGCCACCATGCACAAAAGAATATGTATTTGCTCGTACAACATGTGTAGCGTTGCGATCATACTTCCATGGACGGCCAAGTAACAGCCCACATACCTCCAATGGCAACACATCGCACTCAATCTCATCAACATAATCACCAATTATAAATGGCACACGCACCTTATGAGTTACCTTCACCATACTACAACTATTTAACCATTGTAGATGCTTAGGTTCAGGAATACGCCATGTGGACAACCCCAACGCTGCCACCATTGCCTTGCTAATGCCATTAGTACATCTTCCTCCATCAACAATCAACTTGCATGCTTTGCCTTTGATCATACTCTAGCGCCTGAAATAAATTCCAACGCTGGCCCTTGTCAACTGTCATGCAAGCATCGCCTTGTACTTTCTTGAGTTGCAAATTCAGCCCACTCAATGGTACAACATCCTCCACTGCAGTTGCAGCGCACACAAAATCCTTGTCAACATCAGGCTGCTTCTGTTCAGAAAATTTTGGCACTGCCACGCTGACCGGTTGCACTAGAACAACTGTTGGAGCCTCCTTTACATGATATGGAATAGACATAACTACAACTTTGGGCAACTGCTGGATAGCCTTCACGGGCTTGGTACAAAATACCTTACGACGAGGAGACATAAAACAGCCACGTAAAAAATTACAAAAGTACTTCCAAGTTGCATCAACAATATCCTTCTCACGCACCTCTTTATCCCACCAACGAGCTATCTCCTCATCCACATGTTGTAATGCAAGACGGATACATGTAGGATTATCCGAATACTCGTATGTATCACATCTGTAAAAACCATCTTGCATATGATGTTCCCAAGACTCATATTCCTCATATGTCGCCATATGGACCAGTCTCCAACTGATTTGAGAATCATCACATACTACACCGTGCAAGATGTCAAGATAATCATTGTACACATCACCAGATCTCTTCCCAGAAGTGCACCGTTTGCCAAAAAAAGCACCCTGACACGATGGCATGCTTCCCAGAAGGGCCGGATTATCTGGTGTGGGGGGGCCTTATTATCCGGGGCTTGAGCCGAACAAGTGCTTATTTGCTTGATTCGGAGTTCGTATGAGGAATCCACATCCGTTTCAATTTCAGGACTTCTGTCTGTCCGAATTGAACGTTCCTTCTTCTTGATGATCTCCCTTGCGCCTACCTCCCGCTCCTCCCTCACGCATATCGAGCCCATATCACATGCTCAACATTATGCAAAGGCAAAGTATAACATGGAAAAATCAATGAAGCATATGTGATATCACAAACATCACCCATAGCATGCCAATCATCACAAGTCATCATGTCCACTAGTGGGATCATGGCATCATCAACACCCTTATTTTTACCTCGTTCATACCTCCCATATGAAGTGGGTGTTGTGGTAGCATTGGCCTCCATGTGGGCGACTTCTTCATCCAATATGGGGATGGCATCATCTTCATCCACCATGTACATCTTCTCGGTTTGAGGCATCAACATCTCCAAGCTTGGCGCTTCTTGATCCATGGAACCTAGCACATTATGAGGAAACACACTAGAGGTAGAGGGTAAGTCGTTTGCAATCAAAGTGGTCTCACATGACCTATCAACTACCACTCTCAAATCACTAGGTGTATCACTCATGCCCGCAAAGTGGAAGCACTCAATCTCACGTATGGTGGAGTCACTCATCTCACTCTTGTTTTCACTCAAGTGGGCTAAGTGGCTCTCATACTCACATGGGATTGGTACCACATCATCACTCAAGCATATGGGGGTAGGCTCGGTTCTCTCAACTCCATGCGCCTCCTTTGGTGAAGGGAAAATCCCATGCTCACCAATCTTGACCTTGTCATCGCCATCTTGCACCTTGGCTTGTGTAGTCCTCTTGACGTAGTCGTCCAACTTGGCGAAGTAGAGGTCTTCGTCTTCCTCATCCATGAAGGTGCATGCGTCATCTAGGACGTCAAGTCTTGGCGTTGAAGCTTGATGGCGTGGAGGAGAACTTGCTCTTGGTGCCATTTTGGTGGTGGCACGAGTAGTTGAAGGTGCCTTATGATGGTGTCGACGGAGGTCATTGGCGTGCCTTGCAAAAGGTTGATGTAGATGGCGCACTTTGTCATCCACATGACGCTCGCGACGATGCTTCTTGTCGTTGGCACTCTTCTTGGTGAGGCATTGTAATGAGCGCAAAGCATCATTAGTCTTGGCCATCATGCTCATGGTTTTGGCAAAGTTGTTGTCCATGTCGCGCTTGAAGTTGTCCATTTGATGGTGGACCTTGGTGCTCTTGAGGTGGAGGCTTCGTCTTGGTCGACGCGACTTGAGGAGTTTGTCGTTGTCGTTTTTGAAGTCATCCATGCTTGGGGACTTATTGTTGTTGTAGAAATCCATATCACCCAAGCATGTGGAGCCATTGTGGGTGTAGTGCTCCATCATGTCATCCATGCTTGTGGAGGCATATGCATGGTGGCTCATCGTGGATTCTTCATAGAAATCATCCTTGGTTCCGGAGTCCCTAGACATGTTTCACAAGACCAAGTGGTGTATGGAAGTGGTAGGGGTTAGGGATGCAACGTTAAACCTTACTTTACCTTGGAAGATAGTATCGTGCAAGTGGCAACACTTGAGAGCAATCAAAACCAAGCAAAGTGAAGTTCACGCGGAACACCAAAACCAACTAACCACTAAAACACACACACACAAAGCTTATGGTGGATGGGTATGGAAGGTGGCATTTCA
This sequence comes from Avena eriantha, assembly GCA_910589775.1. NCBI lineage: Eukaryota > Viridiplantae > Streptophyta > Magnoliopsida > Poales > Poaceae > Avena > Avena eriantha. The sequence continues at coordinate 364,560,160 of OU342744.1, forward strand.
AGAACCAATCCGAACTGAAGATGTTGTAATGGCAAGTAAAGAACCACGATAATCACAAAGCAAAACAAGTCAATCCAGAAGATAGGAAGTACATACAAGGAAACACACACGGTGGGATAAATGGGACTTGCGCGACGGAGAAAGTGAGCTAAGAACCAAATGATTACCTAGCGAAGACTATAAGCTCGTGTCGCATAAGTGCAAGGAGAGACGCTAGTTCGATTGCACTAAATTGGTGGGCTACAAGATATGCACAATAAGTACCACCTATTTGATGTTCATCGAGCTTGCGCTTCCTATTCTATAAGGCACTTGTTTCTTTCTTTCTTTTTCTTCTTTTTCTCTTTTTCTATTTTTTTCTCTTTTTCTTTTATTTTTCACTTGCCCCTTCCTTGTGCCAACAACTATACAAGATAACTATATGAGATAGCGCGCTCACAAATTTTGCTCGGTATTCTACAAGGTATCAAATGTGCATAGCCCAAGCAATCATAGGAGGAACTAGTCTCAATAGGTGTTTGTTGAACGCAAAGATAGTGTGGCTCACAAAGGGACGCAAGTGGGGAGAAGTAGCAGGATTTTATACCTTTCGTCGCCGATCTTCACCCTTTATTGGTGGGTTCCGCCTTGCTCACGGAAATTGGATGGAGCAGATAGCATGAACCACGAATATTATGATGTAGAGCTCCTTCTCCTCTTAAAAATGAGCTAAAGAACACCAAAATCCAAGTTCGTATCCAAAAGTTATGCTCAAAACCGTGAAGCAGATTTTTCTGTCAGCAGGGGGGCGGACAGTCCGGGGCGCGCAGGCCGGACAGTCTGGCCGGGCCAGATATTCTGGTCAGTTTAGGCCGGAAACTCCGGTGGGGCGGATATTCCGGTCCGTTTTGGCTAGACAGTCCAGTCCGGTCGTACCAGAACTTCTAGAACACGAACTGGACGAGTTTTGGCCGAAAAACTCGAACCAAAATCTCAAATTGATGGGGGAAGTCAAGGAATTAGGCTATGGAAACGCAGGGCAAGGTAGATCAACAAGTTTAGCAAGTAATCCACGGATCAAAACCTACCAAAACGCACTCAAATCACAGATCGATCCAAAACACGAAATTTGGGCTATTTTTGGGGATTTTCAAATTTATGGGGGAAAAGACCAATTCGAGGAGAAATCCGTGGCAACTAAAAGTTGTTGATACCAGATGATGAGGGCAAACCTCTAGGGTGGCCCGATCTTCACGGATCTCATGGTCAAATCGATGGGAAAGCGAGGGGAAAGGGAGAAGGGAGCGGAAGCGGACGCGCACCTCACGAAGAACACGATGAACACACGCAAAACACACACGATACAAGGCCGATTGCTCTCACCGGTGGCCACTGGTCCGATAGAATCCTCGCAAGGAAAGATCGGTCATCGTGCTCCCGTCAATCCCAAGCGGAGAGGGAAGAACACCTTGGAGAGGGTCTTGACATCTTGGCAAAGGGACACCGATGCCAAGGCCTTGTACAACGAGGGAGGCGCGATACAAACTCCAACGAGGTGGTGACGATAGTCGATCCCCTTTGGTAGAAGGGGATGAGGCAAAACTAGAGATTCCACAAAGCGGGTTGTCTTTAGTCTATCATCTATGCCTAAGGGATACAATGAGGGGTGGGGGCTCTATTTATAGGCCAGCCACAAGTTTAGGGGTAGTTTGGGCATAAAACTAGGGTTTGGTGCGGAATAGAGGGGTACATGGGCCAAGGGCCCAGATGTTGGCACGCATGCCCATCACTTAGGCCGGACACTCCGGGTCGAGTAGGATGGACAGTCCGAGGTGGCCGGTCACTCCGGGTAGTGTCCGGGTAGAGTCTGATGTAGCACACAGAATGTCTGCGCCAGGACGGGGCTGGGGTAGGCCGGACACTCCGGCTGAGTCGCGCCAGACACTTCGGCAGGATTCGGGCTGACTCTCCGGGGCGATGACGGCGGAGACTCTCGTTCTGGAGCTAGCTGCTCCTGGTCCATCTTCTTGGTTGATTTGGGGATGATCTTGGGGACTTGGCGTTGTGGATGTAGTAGCGTCCGCAGGACGGGCTGCATCAGCCAAACCAGCAAGTACACCTTCGTTTGGTTCTAATGCTCGGAAACCCGCTGCTCCTGCTGCTAGCTCGGGTTACAACATGTCTACGGCGCGTACTCGTGATGTGGTGTGCCATACTTGTGGAGGTAGAGGTCACTACAAGAAAGATTGTCCAAACAGCAAGTTTATGTTTGTTAATGAACAAGCTGAAGTAGAAAGTGGAGATGAAGCTTCTGATAATGATATTGATGACGATGAGGATGGTGCTGATGCATATGCTGAGCATGCACCAACTATTGTCGTGTCTTCACGTGTACTTAGTGTGCAACCGGTTGAGGAATCCCAGCGTTGCAACTTGTTCCAAACAAAAGCTCTAGTTGGACCAAATAAAGCTTGCATGGTCATTATTGATGGAGGTAGCTGCAGAAATCTTGCAAGTAAGGAATTATGTGCCAAACTTAATTTGACATACTTACCTCATCCCAAGCCATACTACATACAATGGTTGAGCAATAATGGTGAGATGAAGGTAAATCATATGGTACGTGTGAATTTTCAAATAGGGCCATTCAAAGATTCTATTGATTTTGATGTGGTTCCTATGACTGTTTGTCACCTACTATTGGGTCGGCCTTGGATCTATGATCTCCATGTGCAACACAATGGCCGAGCCAATACATATCGCTTGGAATTGAAAGGAAAGAAGATTACTATGCAGCCAATGACACCACAAGAAATTGTGAATGATTCTCGCCAGAAGATAGAGGTGAACTTGAAGGAAGATACTACCACTTGGCGAGACTATGTAACAGCTGTTCCTGATGTAATTGAACCCAAATTGAGTGATATAACGAAAAGTGAGAGAGTGCCTGGGTTATTGATACTAGCCACCAAGGAGGATATGAGAGAGTTTCATGAGGATCCTATAGCCATGCCACTTGTGCTAATGTATAAGGGCGAGGTATTGGTTTCTAACGACATGACCCCTCTTTCTCTTGGTGTCTCTTCTGTTTTGCAGGACTTTGGGGATGTGTTTTCAGAAGATGTACCCGCAGGCTTACCTCAATTGCGTGGTATAGAACATCAAGTGGATTTGATTCCTGGCGCGACACTTCCCAACCGTGCACCCTATAGGACTAATCCTGAAGAAACTAAGAAAATTCAGAAGCAATTACAAGCGTTGCTGGATAAAGGGTACATTCATGTTTCTCTTAGCCCTTGTGTTGTTCCTGTTATTTTAGTTCCTAAGAAAGATGGTACATGGCGCATGTGTGTTGACTGTAGAGCGATTAATAACATCACTATTCGATATCGTCATCCTATTCCACGCTTAGAGGATATGGTAGATGAATTGAGTGGTGCTGCTGTTTTCTCTAAAATTGACTTGCGTAGTGGTTATCATCAAATTAGGATGAAAGAAGGGGATGAATGGAAAACTGCTTTCAAAACTAAATTCGGCTTGTATGAGTTGTTACTCATGCCGTTTGGTCTTACTAATGCACCTAGTACTTTCATGCGTTTGATGAATCATGTTTTGAGAGAGTTTATTGGTCGTTTTGTGGTTGTTTACTTTGATGATATACTCATATACAGCCACACCGAATCTAAACACTGCACTCATAATAGACAAGTTTTACAAGTGTTACGTGATAGTAAACTGTATGCTAATCTTGAGAAGTGTACATTTGCAAAAGATAAGGTCATTTTCCTAGGATTTGTTGTCTCTAAGCATGGAGTAGAGGTAGATCAATCTAAAATTGAATCAATTCAGAATTGTCCTACTCCAATGAATGTAAGTCAAGTGCGTAGTTTCCACGGTCTCGCTAGTTTCTATATGCGCTTTGTGAAAGACTTTAGTACCATTGTTGCACCTTTAAATGATTTGACAAAGATAGGTGTGCCTTTTGTATGGGGCGCGGCCCAAGACATTGCATTTGATACATTGAAACGTTTGCTTACTTCTACACCATTGCTTGCATTACCTAATTTTTCGAAGCAATTTGAAGTTGAATGTGATGGTAGTGGTATAGGCATAGGTGGCGTTTGGATGCAAGAGGGTCGGCCTATAGCTTATTTTTCTAAGAAATTGACTGGTGCTCATTTGAATTATTCAATCTATGATAAAGAATTGTATGCACTTGTGAGAGTACTTGAAGTTTGGCAACATTATTTGTGGACAAAAGAATTCATCATACATTCTGATCATGAAGCTTGGAAATACTTGAAAGCTCAATCAAACTTGCATAGAAGATTAGCTAAATGGGTTGAGTTCATTGAGTCTTTTCCTTACATCATTAACTCTAAGAAGGGAAAAGAGAATGTTGTTGCTGATGCTCTATCTAGGAAGAACATGCTATTAACCAATCTTGATGTTAAAATTCCTGGATTAGAAGGTATTTGTGCACTTTATGCAACCGACCATGATTTTGCAGAACCATATCGTTTATGTGCTCTTAGAAACGCATGGGATAAGTATCATATACATGATGGATATTTGTTTCGAGCTAACAAACTATGTATTCCAGAATCGTTGTTGCATTTGTTCTTAGTGCAGGAATCACATGTTGGTGGTTTGATGGGTCACTTTGGGCGTGAGAAGACGTTGCTCATGCTCGCTGATCACTTTTATTGGCCCAAGATGAGGCGTGATGTGTACAGATTTGTGAGCCGATGTATTACATGCCACAAGTCCAAATCTAAGCTGAAGTGATGAGGACATCCCTACAATTACACCTACCCCAATGACTACTGAAGATGCTACAACTATTGCAAGAAAGGATCAGTCCAATGAGAGTAGAATTGGACCTATTACAAGAGCTCGTGCTAAGCTACTAGAACAACAGGTGAATTTGCTCCTAAACGAATCTAGTACTTTGATTGATGAGAACTTTATTGATGAGGGCAAACCTCTAGGGTGGCCCGATCTTCACGGATCTCGTGGTCAAATCGATGGGAAAGCGAGGGGAAAGGGAGAAGGTAGCGGAAGCGGACGCACACCTCGTGAAGAACACGATGAACACACGCAAAACACACCCGATACAAGGCCGATTTCTCTCACCGGTGGACACCGGTCTGATAGAATCCTCGCAAGGAAAGATCGGTCAACGTGCTCCCGTCAATCCCAAGCGGAGAGGGAAGAACACCTTGGAGAGGGTCTTGACGTCTTGGCAAAGGGACACCGATGCCAAGGCCATGTACAACGAGGAGGCGCGATGCAAACTCCAACGAGGTGGTGACGATAGTCGATCCCCTTTGGTAGAAGGGGATGAGGCAAAACTAGAGATTCCACAAAGGGGGTTGTCTTTTGTCTATCATCTATGCCTAAGGGATACATGAGGGGGTGGGGGCTCTAGTTATAGGCCAGCCACAAGTTCAGGGGTAGTTTGGGCATAAAACTAGGGTTTGGTGCGAAATAAAGGGGTACATGGGCCAAGGGCCCAGCTGTTGGCTCGCAGGCCCATCACTTGGGCCGGACAGTCCGGGTCGGAGTGACCGGACAGTCCGGGGTAGCCGGACACTCTGGGTAGTGTCCGGGTAGTGTCCGAACTTGCCTTCTGAATGTCCATGCCAGGTTGGGGCTGGGGCTGGCCGGACACTCCGGCCGAGTCGTGCCAGACACTCCGGCTGCGCCGGACACTCCGGCTGGTTCCGGGCGGACTCTCCGGGGCGATGACGGCGGAGACTCTCGTTCTGGAGCTGGCTGCTCCTGGTCCATCTTCTTGGTTGACTTGGGGACGATCTTGGGGACTTGGCGTTGTGGATGTAGTAGCGTCCATAGGACGGGCTGCATCAGCTCCCCCCTTCAAAAAGAGTCGTCCTCGACTCTTCATGCTCATCCTAAGAAGATGATGTCGAGAGACCTTCTTGATCCTGGTGATATGGGGCGGTCCGATCTTCTCAGCAAGCTCTTGTCGATGGTGATGGTGGATGATAGATAACTAGTGGGTAGCTATGATCTCTCCCGCTCGATCCCTGATGCCAATGCAACAGCTCTCGAGCCTTGTAGGATATTCACAACACCACACTCTTGCGCACGCAGCTGTGACCACGAACGGTAGTATGAAATCTACTAATTCCCAATGGAACAACAGATCACACTCAATTATAGTTGGTAGATTCGAACACAGGGTAATTCCAGAGGTTCTATGAAAGAAACAACTCCAAAATATTTTAACGTGGTCTTAAAACTAACTTGTGACGGCTACGGAGGTTTATATGAGGGCTGGGGCGTCCTCCCCTCTAAACGGGCCTAAAACAGCCATAACTTGGCCCAAACTGACTCGGTTCGACTCAAACTGATACATACCGACCCATATATGGGTTCGGCCTTATTGACACGCAGTCCAAACGTCGTGGAACACCTCAAACATGTAATTCTTGGTGCGCCATCTCTCTCTCTTGCTCATACGTGATTTCCTCATTGCATCCTAGTGCGCCTGCCTCCCAAGGCAAATCACAAGGAGGCTTCAGTAAAGGAATATACTAACAATATGTCGCACATGTTGGCTGAAGCTCCAAATCAGTACCAATGTCATTAACAAACTTCTCAGCTGTAGTAGGTACTACGACATCCTCCTCAAGTAACAATACCAGATCGTGTGATGCAGGTTGTAAAATAGGCGGCTCCCTTTCTTCAAAAGCAACCTGCATAGCACAAGAAACAATACCAGGAGTAGAGATGATTACATTAGTAGAAATATCCTCACATGTATTAGCATCTACTGCACTGATGTTTTCTTTTTCTCTCATACTCTTAGAATGGATGCTCTCAACCTCACGTTTAGTGGAATCACACAGCGCACTTTTGATAACACTCTCACTCAGCTTGGCTATGTGGCTCTCATTCTCACATGGATTGTAATGCACACCGTGTTCAAGATGACAAATAATAGAATTGTCACCATTCATCATGACCTTGTACTTAGCAGACAAACTGAACTCTTTTGTCCTCTCCTTGCGAAGAAGATGATACTCATGAAATTTGTCGGCTGAAATCCTGAGCATAACACGCCTCTTCATGTTCCATTTGAAAGAAATCCTTCCAACAACAGGACATATTTGAGCGTCAAACCTCTGCTCCAAGGTTCTCCCAATAGTATGTGACAAGAATCAAGTGGTATAGGCGATACATCACAGCGCACAATCTCAGTATGCTCTTTAAAAGTCATAGGAACATCAGCGGTGTGTGAAATCAGCAATGTGCCATATGATGAATGCAAGAGATATGGCACCGCACGGGTACATGTGGGTAGCTGCAACTATTGTACAACTTCAACGCTGATCAAATTAATAGTAGAGTTACTATCAATGGTAATGGAAGCACATTGCTCACCAATCATCACACTATGGTGGAAAAGACCATCACCATCAAAAATACCGCGTTCTTCCTTCCAAAAAGTTCCACTACAACGCCAATTGTCGATGAATTTGTAACTATACGTCTCCACATTATTTGTAACATCACCTGCCTCCGTTTTCTGCATCACATAAACACTACTAGAAGACATGATTAGTACATTAGTGCACAAATCAAAATCAGTATGGTGGAAACTCTCACAACTCACTCACAACTGATAAGAAAGAAGATCTTACCGTTCCAAAGTGAATAGAGATGCTCTACCAAACGTAATCAAAGACTGATGCACTGAAGTGATGAAGTGAATACCAAAGGCATAGAGAACGACCGCAGGGCACACAGGTTATTTATGGTGGAGCTGTAGGTATTGTACCCTAACTACACCGCAAACAAGTCCTAGTGCTGATAGTATGACAAAGACCCACGGAAAGACACACGGTGGAGATAAATGGGGCAATTGCAACTATGAAAATGAGCTCAAAAAGTAAGGTATGTCGGAGGAATGCTCGTGTTGCAATGCACAAGGAGAGACGCTAGCAATGTCTCAACGAAACGGACACAAGATTGCTAACTGAGCAGCCCGTAGAGCACTAAGCACGCTAGTCTCGTAGGATAGTTTTAGACACAAAGAAAGGCTTACTAAGGCTCACAAGGATAGGTACGCTATGTGGACTCAGTAAAAAAAATAAACAAAAAAAAATTTGACCTGAGAATTGGTCTCTGCCACGGCAGAAAAACGGCCTAAAATCCTGCTGCGGCAGGATGCCGGCAGATTTTTTTTCTCTCGTACCAGCACAGACTGGTCTGTGGTAAGGCGACGGTTTGATTTTTTTTTTCAGAATTTTTTTTTTGGGTCACGCTAGAGCACAGACTTGTCTGCGCTCAGGCGTGAGGCAGCGAGCCGAATTTTTTTTTGCTCGCCAAGTAGTACACAACTAGGACTCTTACCTTGGATCGGATCTGACTTGATGGTAGCGGAAAAAGATGGTGGAAAACAACTAGAACACTAGAAAACAAATCTACGAAGAACAGATCTAGATCTAATCTAATAGAGGAACGCGATCAGCAACTATTACTCGAATACGATGTAATCTAGGCTATGGCAACTCTTTTTTTGGGGCTTTTTCTGTATAGGATGAAAAACACTCTCTAATCTATGGATGGATTGTGGATTGCTTACCGAGGCAACGAGGAAATCTGATACCAAGATGATATGGGGTGGCCCGATCTTCTCAGCAAGCTCTTGTCGATGGTGATGGTGGATGATAGATAACTAGTGCGTAGCTATGATCTCTCCCGCTCGATCCCTGATGCCAATGCAACAGCTCTCGAACCTTGTAGGATATTCACAACACCACACTCTTGCACACGCAGCCGTGACCACGAACGGTAGTATGCAATCCACTAATTCCCAATGGAACAACAGATCACACTCAATTATAGTTGGTAGATTCGAACACAGGGTAATTCCAGAGGTTCTATGAAAGAAACAACTCCAAAATATTTTAACGTGGTCTTAAAACTAACTTGTGACGGCTACGGAGGTTTATATGAGGGCTGGGGCGTCCTCCCCTCTAAACGGGCCTAAAAACAGCCATAACTTGGCCCAAACTAACTCGGTTCGACTCAAACTGATACATACCGACCCATATATGGGTTCGGCCTTATTGGCACGCAGTCCAAACGTCGTGGAACACCTCAAACATGTAATTCTTGGTGCGCCATCTCTCTCTCTTGCTCATACGTGATTTCCTCATTGCATCCTAGTGCGCCTGCCTCCCGCTCCTCCCTCGCGCACTGGTTGATATTGGAAATCAGCGCTTGTCCTTCTTGCTGCAACTCTCCTCCTCCTTGCGCAACGCTTGTGTTATCAATAAACCTAATCATACAAAGATGCATACACTTAGGTAGTATAAAGTTCTCATTAAATAAAACATCAGGTTCAATTAAGAATAAAGTCACCTGATAGTCATTATTGATTTGACTCAATATTTCCTTCCAGTTCAGGCAGTCAGAATCATCATAATCCATGTATATATCCTCATCACCTGGGGTTCACCATATAGTCGTCCTTGAGAAGCTTGATGTGGCAACTCTTTAATGTTCCTTCACCTTCCATGAAGCCTACAAAGCTCACAACAAAAGCGAAGCAACACTCAAAGAGTAGCCAATTCATGAAGATTATAGCATGAGTCCTCAAGTAGAAGGAAGTCACCTTCGGATGTAGAGATGGCTCGTTGAAGGGCAGCCATAGGTGACTCTCTACGGTTCGTCTTGTCAACTCTTGGTCCATAGAGGTTGACGCGTAAGCAATTGTACCTTCACACAACAAAGACCAAGCAACATATGTTTGTGTGTGATAGAGGAGCATGTCATTTGTGGCATGTCCGTTCTTGTTCACAACACTATTAGCACAACTCAAGTATCGCAAACGAAATGCGTATGCAAGGTCAAAGTGCATGAAAGTTGCTTGAACATCATCCAAATGTGGGAACTCAAAAACTCCATATAACATCTTAGTGTGGCACTCAAAGCAATTGACTAAAATATTGATCAACATCTTTGATGCAAAGCTAGGAGAATTCGGCCAAAACACATGAGGAAGAATATCCAAAGCAACAACATTATGTGTGCAAACCAACCATTGAAAAGAACAATTGTTCAATATATTGGATGCCATACACGTATCATCAAAAGGCAAAATCATGGGGGTATGAGTATCGCAAGCGGAAACACAAGCAACATGTTTGCAAACAAACCAAATGTAAGAGCAAGTGGTCTTTATGTTTGTTGCAACAACAATACGAGAGACTTGGAAGCTTTCATGACAATTCATGCTCAAAATGGCAGTATGGTTGCACACAAAACATCGGAAAGAGAAATTGTTCAACATTTTTGTGGCAACACACAAAGCATCAATATCCAATAGCAACGAGACATGATTGTCACAAGGTGAAAGAATACCATTAACATTCTTGCAATCAAACCATCGGAAAGAGCAATTTGTCAACATGAAAGATGCAAAGCATGCAAAAGGTATCAGAGCTGGGTTCGATCTTGAACTCACTGGGGAATGCTCTCTAGAGCTCTTTTTGTCAACTCGTGCTCAACCGAGGTTGACATTCTTGTGCGGGTACCTACACACATCAAACACAAAAGGAAGAATGTGTGTGCATGGTAGAGAAACACATCATCCATCATGACGTATCTCTTCTTGTGCACATCAACATTAGTGTCAATCAAGTATGAAAAAATATGCATGGTGAGTATGCAAGTGGGGAACATGCTTATCATGGCAATCATCAAAATCTCCAAAATTTGAGAAAGCTATGGGGGCCATCTCAATAGAAAGCATATGAGAATTATTGTTGCAAGCAAAACAAGTGAAAGAGCAATTGTTCATCTTATTGCAAGCAACGGGAGAGATTGTAAAACATTCATGACAAAGCATGGTTCGAGGGGTACCATTGGTAACATCATTGCAAGCAAAACATTGGAAAGAGCAATTGTTCAACAAAGTGCAAGCAATGATATCATCAACGTAACGTTTATAGCATGTCATGTCTATGGCAATATCATGACAAGAGAAGGATTCCACATGGTCATCATGATGCATATGAAAATCAACACATGGGAATAAGAATGGAACATATGTCATGTCACAAGTATCAACCATAGCATGCAAGTCATCACAAATCATCATGTCCACTAGTGGGATCATGGCATCATCAACACCCTTATTTTTACCTTGTTCATACCTCTCATAGGAAGTGGGTGTTGTGGTAGCATTGGCCTCCATGTGGGCGACTTCTTCATCCAATATCGGGATGGCATTATCTTCATCCACCATGTACATCTTATCGGTCGGAGGCATCATCATCTCCAAGCTTGGCGCTTCTTTATCCATGGAACCTAGCACATCATGAGGAAACACACTAGAGGTAGAGGGTAAGTCGTTAGCAATCAAAGTGGTCTCACATGACCTATCAACTACCACTCTCAACTCACTCGGTGTATCACTCATGCCCTCCAAGTGGAAGCACTCAATCTCACGTATGGTGGAGTCACTCATCTCACTCTTGTTTTCACTCAAGTGGGCTAAGTGGCTCTCACACTCACATGGGATTGGACCACATCATCACTCGAGCATATGGGGATAGGCTCGGTTCTGTCAACTCCATGCGCCTCCTTTGGTGAAGGGAAACTCCCATGCTCACCAATCTTGATCTTGTCATTGCCGTCTTGTGGTAGTGGTGGAAGTCGGCTCATGTTGTTGTCGAGAGCGGTGCTCGGATCGACTTCATCACATACGTGGCCTTGGCTTCCTCCATCTTGAAGTGTAGACTCCTGGCGTGAAGCTTGATGGCGTGGAGGAGAGCTTGCTCTTGGTGCCCTTTTGGTGGTGGCACGAGTAGTTGAAGGCGCCTTATGATCGTGTCGACGGAGGCCATTGGCGTGCCTTGCCAAAGGTTGATGTAGATGGAGCACTTGGTCATCCACATGATGCTCGCGACGATGCTCCTTGTCCTTGCCACTCTTCTTGGTGAGGCGTTGTAATGAGCGCAAAGCATCATTAGTCTTGGCCATCATGCTCATGGTTTTGGTGAAGTTGTTGTCCATGTCGCTCTTGAAGTTGTTGAGGGAGCTTTCGAACTTGTCCATGTGATGGTGGACCTTGGCGCTCTCGAGGTAGAGGCTCCCTCTTGGTCGATGCGACTTGAGGAGGTTCTCGTTGTCGTTCGTGAAGTCGTCCATGCTCGGGGAGTTATTGTTGTTGTAGAACTCCATATCACCCAAGCATGTGGAGCCATTGTCGGTGTAGTGCTCCATCATGTCATCCATGCTTGTGGAGGCATATGCATGGTGGCTCATCGTGGATTCTTCATAGAAATCATCCTCGGTTCCGGAGTCCCTAGATATGATTCACAAGACCAAGTGGTGTATATGGAAGTGGTAGGGGTTAGGGATGCAACGCCAAACCTTACTTTACCTTGGAAGATAGTATCGTGCAAGTGGCAACACTTGAGAGCAATCAAAACCAAGCAAAGTGAAGTTCACGCGGAACACCAAAACCAACTAACCACTAAAAAACACACACACTCAAAGCTTATGGTGGATAGGTATGGAAAGGTGGCGTGTCTAAGAATAATCTGAAATCAAGATATTGTAATGGCAAGTAGAGAACCACGATGATCACAAAGCAAAACAAGCCAATCCACAAGATAGGAATTATATACAAGGAAACACACACGGTGGGATAAATGGGACTTGTGCGACGGAGAAAGTGAGCTAAGAACCAAATGATGACCTAGCGAAGACTATAAGCTCGTGTCGCACAAGTGCAAGGAGAGACGCTAGTTCGATTGCAATAAATTGGTGGGCTACAAGATATGCACCATAAGTACCACCTATTTGATGTTCATCGAGCTTGCGCTTCCTATTCTATGAGGCACTTGTTTCTTTCTTTCTTTTTCTTCTTTTTCTATTTTTTTCTCTTTTTCTTTTATTTTTCACTTGCCCCTTCCTTGTGCCAACAACTATACAAGATAACTATATGAGATAGCGCGCTCACAACTTTTGCTCGGAATTCTACAAGGTATCAAATGTGCATAGCCCAAGCAATCATAGGAGGAACTAGTCTCAATAGGTGTTTGTTTAACGCAAAGATAGTGTGGCTCACAAAGGGATGCAAGTGGGGAGAAGTCGTGGAATTTTTATACCTTTCGTCGCCAATCTTCACCCTTTATTGGTGGATTCTGCCTTGCTCACAGAATTTGGATGGAGTAGATAGCATGAACCACGGATATTATGATGTAGAGCTCCTTCTCTTAAAAACAAGCTAAAGAACACCAAAATCCGAGTTCGTATGCAAAAGTTATGCTCAAAACCATGAAGCAGATTTTTCTGTCAGCAGGGGGGCGGACAGTCCGGTGCGCGTAGGCCGGACAGTCCGGCCGGGCCAGATATTCCGGTCAGTTTAGGCCGGAAAGTCCGGTGGGGCGGATATTTCGGTCCGTTTTGGCCAGACAGTCTGGTCCGGTCGAACCAGAATTTCCAGAACACGAACGGGACGAGTTTTGGCAGAAAAACTGGGACCAAAACCTCAAATTGATGGGGGAAATCAAGGAATTAGGCTATGGAAACGCAGGGGACGGTAGATCAACAAGTTTAGCAAGTAATCCACGGATCAAAACCTACCAAAACGCACTCAAATCACAGATCGCTCCAAAACACGAAATTGGGGCTATTTTTTGGGGATTCTCGAATTTATGGGAGAAAAGACCAAATCGATGAGAAATCCATGGCAACCAAAAGCTGCTGATACCAGATGATGAGGGGAAACCTCTAGGGTGGCCCGATCTTCACGGATCTCGTGGTCAAATCGATGGGAAAGCGAGGGGAAAGGGAGAAGATAGCGGAATCGGACGCACACCTCGCGAAGAACACGATGAACACACGCAAAACACACACGATACAAGGCCGATTGCTCTCACCGGTGGCCACCGGTCCGACAGAATCCTCGCAAGGAAAGATCGGTCAACGTGCTCCCATCAATCCCAACCGAAGAGGGAAGAACACCTTGGAGAGGGTCTTGACGTCTTGGCAAAGGGACACCGATGCCAAGGCCTTGTACAACGAGGGAGGCGCGATGCAAACTCCAACGAGGTGGTGACGATAGTCGATCCCCTTTGGTAGAAGGGGATGAGGCAAAACTAGAGATTCCACAAAGGGGGTTGTCTTTAGTCTATCATGTATGCCTAAGGGATACATGAGGGGCTGAGGGCTCTATTTATAGGCCAGCCACAAGTTCAGGGGTAGTTTGGGCATAAAACTAGGGTTTGGTGCGAAATAGAGGGGTACATGGGCGAAGGGCCCAGCTGTTGGCTCGCAGGCCCATCACTTGGGCCGGACAGTCCGGGTCGGAGTGACCGGACAGTCCGGGGTAGCCAGACACTCCGGGTAGAGTCCGGGTAGTGTCCGAACTGGCCTACTGAATGTCCACGGCAAGTTGGGGCTGGGGCAGGCCGGACACTCCGGCCGAGTCACGCCGGACACTCCGGCTGGTTCCGGGCGGACTCTCCGGGGCGATGACGGTGGAGACTCTCGTTCTGGAGCTGGCTGCTCCTGGTCCATCTTCTTGGTTGACTTGGGGATGATCTTGGGGACTTGGCGTTGTGGATGTAGTAGCGTCCGCAGGACGGGCTGCATCATTTATACTGCATTTATGTATGATCAGGCTCGTTGTAGAAACAAACATGGCACGAGGAGGAGAAGGGCTACAAGAGAAGCCCAACATGATGATCACCCAAGGATGCGTGAGGGAGGAGCGGGAGGAAGGCGCAAGAGAAGATCATCAAGACGGAGGCAAAAAGATCTGCCATGACCGGAGTGTCCGGCCAGATACACTACCCGGAAATTCTGTCTGCCAGTTCGGACACTACCCGGACACCACCCGAAAACTTCAAAGTTTCTGGCCAGACCAGACTGTCTGGCACACTTCACCCAGAGTGTCCGGCCTGACCGGACTGTCCGACCAATTTCGACCGGAGTGTCCGCCCGCCGACCGAATCTGGTCCGAGTCGGTTTGTATCAGTTTGAGTGGTTTGCATTTATTTTCGGTTTCTGGCCGCCCCAGCCGCCCTTATAAGCCTTGGGGCGACCTCTAGCTAAGGTTTAGACCACGTTAAAAATATTTTGGAGTTGTTTCTTTCAAAGAACCTCTAGAATTATCCTGTGTACGAATCTACCAACTATAATTGAGTGTGATCTGTTGTTCCATTGGGAATTAGTGGATTGCATACTACCGTTCGTGGTCACGGCTGCGTACGCAAGAGCGTGGTGTTGTGAATATCCTACAAGGTTCGAGAGATGTTGCATTGGCATCAGGGATCGAGCGGGAGAGTTCATAGGTACAGGCTAGTTATCTATCATCCACCATCATCACTGCCATCCGCTTACTGAGAAGATTGGGCCACCCCATATCATCTTGGTATCAGATTTCCAGTGTTGCCTTGGTAAGCATCCACAAATCCATCCATAGATTAGAGAGTGTTTTTCGTCCTATATAGAATAAGCCTTGCAAAAAGAGTTACCATAGACTAGATTGCATTGTTTTCGAGTTTTAGTTGCTGATTGTATCTTCTCATAGATCCGATCTGCAGGTTTTTCGTACTTTGATTTGCATACCATAGATACAGCCTATCTACAGCATATGTGCCTAGGAACGTACCCACGAGACTAGTTGCTTTTCTCCGACAGGCTCCTCATTAGGTTTTTGAAGTGCAAAAAAAAATCCGACAGGCAAAACCGGACGATCCGGCCGAATCACACGGGACTATCCGGCCCAACCGGAGTCTCCGGCGCATATCAACCGGACTATCCGGCCCAGCTCTGTTATACGTTGCTGTACTCGTTTGCATTGAGTAATATAGTTGAAAAATCAAAAAAAAAAGAGAAAAGAAAAGAGAGTCAGTATAAAAAAAGAGAAAAGAGCTACAAGCCTGACAAAAAGAGATATAGAAGTGTGCAATATTGGAGGCCTAGTTATGTATAGCACTTGTAGATTGAGCAATCTCGTGCCTATTTACTTTGAGCTTTTACTAGCATCTCTCTTGTGCATTGCAATATTTCTTTTCCATAAGATGCTTTGCCACGTTTATCTCCACCGTGTGTGTTTCTTGGGTTTTTGTACGATTAGCACTAGGACTTGTTTGCGGTGTAGATAGGATACCATACCTATAGCTCCACCATAAATAACCTTTGTGCCCTGCGATCGTTCTCTATACCTTTGATATTCACTTCATCACATCAAGTGCATCAGTCTTTGATTTCGTTTGGTAGAGCATCTCTATTCACTTTGGAACGGTAAGATCTCCTTTCTTATTAGTTGTGAGTGAGTTGTGAGAGTTTCCACCATACAGATTCTGATTTTTGCACTAACCTACTAATCATGTCTACTAGTGATGATGATGTTGTGTTGCAGAAAAAGAAGGATGAGGAGCTCCTCAATTGGCGTGAATACGAGGCTTTGAAATCCCACTTGACACGTGTGTTTACTAACACGATAGATGCCATTGACAAGAATCTCCAAGATATGAATATGAGATTGGATCAGCATGTTGGGATGGTTGATACTATCCAAACGCAAGTGGCTACGCTCAATGTCAATGTCACCACTTTGCAGCGGTCCATTGAGGGTTTGACAGCCGCCTTACATAGAAGGGAAGATCCTAAACATGATGATGCCTTTGATGATTTTGATGAGGGTACCGCTGTGGATGCTGCTCCACATGTTGGCAGGGGACGTGCTATTCCCCTTGTCCATGCACCTGCTCATGGTCGTGGGTTTGCCCCCCTTAGGCGTGGTCAACGTGTGCCCAACCAAGCTGATGATGGTTTGGGCAAGCTAAAATTTTCAATTCCTAAGTTTGATGGTTCTATTGATCCTGAAGACTACCTCACATGGGAGTTGAAGATTGAGAAACTCTGGCGCTTATTTGACTATCCAGAAGATAAGAAGGTCAAGCTTTCAGCATCTAAATTTGATGGTTATGCTATGCGTTGGTGGGATGCTCTTGTGCAACATAGGAGGGAGGACAATGAACTTCCTGTGATGGATTCGCGCGAGATGAAGCAAATCATGAAAGCTCGTTTCGTACTAACCAACTACTTGCGATCAGTTTTTGATAAATTCTAGCAATTGAAGCAAGGCACAATGACAGTAGATGAGTACTACATGGAGATGGAGCTGCTTATGCAGCGTGCTAGAGTTTGTGAGTCCATTGAGATGACCATGCAGCGATTCCTAAATAATATGAAGTGGCCAATAGAAAGCATAGTACGTCAGCACAAGTATGAGACCATGAATGAGCTATTGCACCATGCTAGAGAGGCCGAATCCCAGTTGGCAGAAGAGGCGAAGTCACGCGCTCGTTTTCCATCCTCCAACAGATTTTCGGCCAGATCTACTCCTCCTACAGCCGCGCCACCAGCTGCTGCTCCTTTTACACCATCGGCCAAACCAGCAAGTACACCTTCGTTTGGTTCTAATGCTCGGAAACTCGTTGCTCCTGCTGCTAGCTCGGGTTCCAACATGTCTACGGCACGTACTCGTGATGTGGTGTGCCATACTTGTGGAGGTAGAGGTCACTACAAGAAAGATTGTCCAAACAACAAGATTATGTTTGTTAATGAACAAGATGAAGTAGAAAGTGGAGATGAAGCTTCTGATAATGATATTGATGACGACGAGGATGGTGCTGATGGATATGCTGAGCGTGCACCCACTATTGTCGTATCTTCACGTGTACTTAGTGTGCAACCGGTTGAGGAATCCCAGCGTTGCAACTTGTTCCAAACAAAAGCTCTAGTTGGACCAAACAAAGCTTGCAAGGTAATTATTGATGGAGATAGATCTTGCAAGTAAGGAACTATGTGCCAAACTGAATTTGACATACTTACCTCATCCCAAGCCATACTACATACAATGGTTGAGCAACAATGGTGAGATGAAAGTAAATCATATGGTACGTGTGAATTTTCAAATAGGGCCATACAAAGATTCTATTGATTTTGATGTGGTTCCTATGACTGTTTGTCACCTACTATTGGGTCGGCCTTGGCTCTATTATCGCCATGTCCAACACAATGGCCGAGCCAACACATATCTCTTAGAATTCAAAGGAAAGAAGATTACTATGCAGCCAATGACACCACAAGAAATTGTGAATGATTCTCGCCAGAAGTTAGAGGTGAACTTGAAGGAAGATACTACCATTCGGCGAGACTGTGTACTAGTTGTTCCTGATGTAATTGAGCCTAAATTGAGTGATATAATGAAAAGTGAGAGAGTGCCCGGGTTATTGATACTAGCCACCAAGGAGGATATGAGAGACTTTTGTGAGGATCCTACAGCCATGCCACTTGTGCTCTTGTATAAGGGCGAGGTATTAGTTTCTAACGACATGACCCCTATTTTTCTTGGTGTCTCTTCTGTTTTACAGGACTTTGGGGATGTGTTTCCAGAAGACGTACCCGCAGGTTTGCCTCCATTGCGTGGTATAGAACATCAAGTGGACCTGATTCCTGGCGCCACACTTCCCAACCGTGCACCTTACAGGACTAATCCTGAAGAAACTAAGGAAATTCTGAAGCAAGTCCAAGCGTTGCTGGATAAAGGGTATGTGTCTCTCTTAGCCGTTGTGTTGTTCCTGTTATTTTAGTTCCTAATAAAGATGGTACAAGGCGCATGTTGTGTTGATTGTAGAGCGATTAATAACTGTTGAGGGCAAACCTCTAGGGTGGCCCGATCTTTTACGATTCCCTTTCAAATCGAGGGTGGAGTGCGGGGGAAGGAGGGAAGGATGAACACGACGAACACACGCACGAAGAACACGATGAACACACACACGCAAAACCTCGATAAACACCAATAGCTCACGCCAGCGGTGACCGGTCCGGCGCAATCCCTAGGATCGGCGTCTGGCGGAGGACTCTCTCTCGAACCGGCACGACGAGATGGGAGACTCGGTGAGATCTTGACGTCTAGGCAAAGGGACACCGATGCCTAGGCCTTGTACAACGCGGAGGCACGATGCAAACTCCAACGAGGTTTGGGGATATTGGTGCTCCTTAGTCAAGGAGCCTGAGGCAAGAATTAGATAGATCCACAAAGGGGTTTCCACTAATTCCAATATCATGCCTAGGGTTTAGAATGGAGGTGGGGGTCTATATATAGGCCAACCACAAGTTCAGGGGTAATTGAGGCATTAAAGTAGAGTTCTGGGCGAAGTAGAGGGGTACATGGGCCATAGGGCCTAGCTAAGCTCGCAGGCCCATCACTTGGCCCGGACAGTCCGGGTCGGAACGACCGGACAGTCTGAGGTGGCCGGACACTCCGGGCAGTGTCCGAACTAGCACACAGAATGTCCGAGTCCAGACGGGGCTGGGGTAGGCCGGACACTCCAGCTGAGTCTCGCCGGACACTCCGGCTGCGTCGGACACTCTGGCTGGATCCGGCAGACACTCCGGCCCTGGTAGCTTCAGGGCAGGTGCAGCTTCAGGGCTCATGGGTCGACGCGGCGGGGGCTCGTACCTGATGATGCACAAAGTAGTGGGATGAAGTAGCACGCCATCCAAGGAGGTATCAAATCGGCACGAGGAGAGGAGCGAGTTCACCTTAGCTTGGAGGAGTTTGGCTCGGGCACGAGTCATGGGTCTACCTGGGGGACTTGTTGGTGTAGATGTAGAAGCGTCCGTAGGACGGGCTGCATCAGCTCCCCCCTTGGGAAAGAGTCATCCTCGACTCTTCATGGATATCATCTTGAACAGCTCCATGGTAGGGTGATAGATCCTTGACATTGAATGTATTGCTTGCAAGGTACTTGGAGGTCGGGATGTCGATGATGTAGGCGTTGTTGTTGATTCTTTTGAGGACCTTGAAGGGACCATCTCCCCTTGGCTTGAGCTTGGAGTCACGTTCCTTAGGGAAGCGGTCCTTGCTTAGGTGTATCCACACAAGGTCACCTTCTTCAAAGATCATCTCCTTCTTGTCCTAGCTTGTGACTTAGCCTGAACAAGGTGTATGAGGAATAGGCAATGGCATATAAAGTTCATAGGGATTAGCTTGTGACTTAGCTTGAACACATGTTGTGCATCGTTGAACGTAGCGCTCCACGTCACGCCTCATCTTGGGCCAAAAGTAGTGATTGGAGAGCATGTCCAATGTCTTGTCACGGCCAAAGTGACCCAAGAGGCCTCCACCATGGGATTCTTGGATAAGCAAAAGTTAAAGCGACGACTTCGGGATGCATAGCTTGTTTTGTTTAAATAGAAAGCCCTTATGCAAATAGAAATCATCAACTCCTTTGTCATTGGAGCACTTTGCGAAAATTGGTTCAAAGAACGGGTCGGAAGTATACAAAGATTTTATTTCCTCAAGACCCAACACGTTGATTTCAAGTCCCGTAAGAAGGCTTGTGTGTTTGCGAGACAATGCGTCCGCAAGTACATTATCTTTGCCCTTCTTATACTTGACAATGTACGGAAAAGACTCCATGAACTCAACCCACTTAGCGTGTCTCTTGCTCAAGTTAGCTTGGCCTTTGAGATATTTCAACGACTCATGGTCGGAATTTATGATAAATTCTTTGGGCCAAAGGTAGTGTTGCCAAACTAGAAGGACACGAACTAAGGCAAAAAGCTCTTTGTCATAAATTGGATAATTGAGGCGAGCACCATCGAGTTTTTCGCTATGGTAGGCTATAGGTCGTCCGTTTTGCATAAGGACTCCTCCAATGCCAATACCACTAGCATCACACTTGATCTCGAAAGTTTTTGTGAAATCCGGTAAAGCAAGAAGAGGTGCTTCGGTGAGCCTCTTTTTAAGTTCATCAAAAGCTTTTTGTTGTGCTTTGCCCCACACGAAGGTGACATTCTTTTTGGTTAATCATTAAGGGGACAAGCAATGGTTGAAAAGTCTTTCACAAAGCAACAATAGAAACCAGCCAACCAATGAAAACTTCGGAGTTCACTCACATTTGTTGGGATGGGCCAATCTCGTATGTCCTTTACCTTGGAAACATCAACTTCAATTCCCTTCTAAGAAACGACAAATCCAAGAAAAATCAACTTCTCTTTAGCAAAAGTGCACTTGGGAAGATTAGCATAAAGCTTTTCATATCTCTCATCTCACTTTTGGTGGCAAGGAGAACACTCTTAGTTTTTCCACTCCAATTTGGCTTGTAGCTCTCACTCACTATGAGGTGGTTCTCTCTCTCACCGCTCTTCTCACAAGTAGGTGTTGTGCTTTGCTTCCTCGCTAAAGCCTTTGCATTGTCCACAATTATTTGGCTAGGAGTCATCGGTTGCAAAAAACATGTTTTGTTGAGCCATTTCAAGGTGATTGGTGCGACCATCATGTTGAGCAGCCTTGTCAAATTGACATGGTCGACCAAGAAGCATATGGAAATCTGTGATAGGAACCACATCACACTCCACCGTATCTTTGTAAGGACCAATGGCGAAGGAGATCGATACGGTATGCTTGATCTTCACGGACCCTTGGTCACTTAGCCATTGCACTTGGTAGGGGTGCTTGTGCGGATGGAGGGTGAGGTTGAGGTTCTCACACAACTCGGTGCTAGCAAGGTTGTGGCAACTCCCTCTGTCAATGATCACCTTGATAGATTTGCCATTGATGCCGGCTCGTGTTTGGAAGATATTGCAGCGTTGGTCTTCATGCTCTTGTGCTTGAGTGGTCAAGATCCTTGTGACGACAAGCGATGGACTTGCGTCATGTTCACACATGAGGAGTTCTTGATCATCTTCCACTCGTTGCCTTGCCATTGCTTCCTTGACACGGGCATCAAACTCATCTTCACTCAAGTACTCTTCATCACCATTGTCATGGATGGACAAGACTTTCTTGTTTCCACATTCGACCGACTTGTGTGCTTTACCCCCACACTTGTAGCATTCACCGTTGAAAGGTGTATCACTCTTTGCTTCCTTGCCACTTGGGGGCAATTTTCCTTGAGGAAGTCTGGGCTTGAAGGAAGGCTTGGAGGTACTTGATGAGCTTCCATTGAATGTTGTTGGTGTAGCGGTTGAAGCTTGCTTGTAGGTGAAATATGTCTTGGGCTTGTTATACTTGATGTCCTCTTGCACTTGACGTTCAGCCTTTGTTGCGATGTGCACAAGTTTAACCATGTTGTTGTATGTTTGGAACTCGACGATGCGCTTGATTGGGTGATTCAAGACAATAAGGAAACTTGCCTTTGTTTACTCCATGCGTTCATCAATGTTGGCGCGAATCAAGTTGAGTTCCATTTCCTTAAAGTACTCTTTCACGGTCTTTGTCCCTTGACGAAGCGCTTGAAGGTTGTTGAAGAGGTCACGCGTGTAGTGCGCGGGGACAAACCGGGATCTCATGTGAGCCTTCATGTCATGCCAAGTTGTGATTGGCGGCTCTTGTCTTGCATCACGAGCAACTTGAACTCGTTCCCACCAAAGGTTGGCGTAATCATCAAACTCAAGCGTAGCCATGGCGACCATCTTCTCGTTGCTATAGTTGTTCATGCGGAAGATCTTGTCGACTTTGAGTGCCCACGAGAGGTATTCTTCAGGGTCATTGGATCCGGTGAACTTGGGCATTGTGAACTTGAGCTTGACAAAAGTTTCTTCATCGTTGCGGTCATTGCGACGAGCTTGGTGACCTTGTTGATGATCTTGTAGTTGGGGAGGTGGAACTTGGTTCTCGTGTCCTTGTTAAGGAGCTTGCTCTTGATATTGTAGTTGAGGAGCTTGCTCTTGCTCTTGGCGCGGTTGTTGACATGGTTGAAGCGCTTGGGCCTCATGGTGGTGAGGGTGTGGAGCCTCTTGACGCGGTTAACGACGAAGGGGAGGCTCGTTCCTCGGTTGGTGACGTTGGTTAGGCACATGGGCCTCACGGCGAAGATCATGGTCATGAGCCTCTTGACTTGGTGGGCGTCGCTCAACTTGTATCACTTGACACTCCAAGTTTTGCTGAAGTGGAGGAGGCACCTCGTGATGACCATGGTGTCGTTGTTGACGTTCATGACATTGATGATGAGGAGGAGGGTCTTGGAGAGCTTCACGTTGATGACGAGCTTGATTCTCCAAATTGGAGTCATCACTTGTTGTGTCAAGTATGTGTCGTGGTCGATGGTGGTAGACTTGCGGTTACTCTTGTGGTTTCTCTTGTTGGATCACTAGTGCCCTTCCGTGATGACGGTGTGCTTCTTGCCTTGCTCGTGGCCTTGAAGAGAGGTGACCATCATAGCTTGATGTTGCGGCATGCCGTGGGGAAGGTACATAGTTCGAAGAGGTTCCCTCTTCAACCACGGGGGCCTCATTGCGTATTTGAGCACTTTAATGTAGATCTTGTGGAAGAGGTGCATGACGATGTGAAGAACTTGAAGAGCTTGATGCGTGTGAACGTGGTCTTCCCATGCCGTCGATGAGGCGTCGAAGATTGTCATTTGTTTCGGTGACGGAGCGTTGGAGCGCTTCATTTTGGTGGCCGAAGTTGTGATGCATTGCATGCATTTGTCATTCGAGGCCATCGAAGCAGTTGTCGATGTTCTTGAACTTGGCTTGCGTCTCGCCAAATTGTTCATCTTGTCGCGTCTCAAGGGCTTGGCAACGTTCACGGAACTCTTGTCGAACGATGAAGTGACTTGCGCGTGTCATGTACGGTCCTTGATCTTCTTCTTGGGGAGGTGGTTGGCTCGTCTCACCGTGCCTATCCATCATGCAAGACACACAAGTATTGTATATGGAAGTGGAGTATGGTGGTGTTAGCCTTATACCTCACCTAGGGGGTTGCACCAAACTAGAAACCACAAGTGAGAGCTATAAGCGCACAAAGTGGAAATGCAAAGAAAACTCGCACTAAAGAAAGAACTAACTCTGAAAATCTTGTTTGTGGTAGGTTAGGATTGTGGAAAGCAAAAGAACCAACCAAAAGAAAAGGGATAGTCAAAAGTGGGTAAAATCCAACAAAACTCAAGTCAAAGGCGAAGGTCAACAACTCAAAGGGGTGACGGGAACCTACGACTATGTACACACATGTGGAGAAAGTTGGGATTGACACGACTATGAAAATGAGAAAACAAAATGTTCTAACGAAGACTAAGCTCGTTGTCGTGCCAATGCAAGGAGAGACATTGGCTTGTTTGCACAGAAGAAAAGTGAGCAACGGATTTGTGCACTTGGCTTGGAGCGCTCTTCTTTCTCTCTTGCTTCTAAGCTTTGAGACTCTCTTTGGCAATGGGAGACTATTTTTCTTTTTCTTTTTCTTTGTATCTTTTTTTTGCTCTCCCTTGATGCTACCTAGTCACACTTGATATTGCTCTTGCACTCTCACTATCCAAGGACAAATGCACAATGCTCAAGCAAACACAAGATGAGCGACTCTCATGGGATAGGTACACAAAAAGGAAGATAGGGGTTAACAAGGTGACGCAAGTTATACCTTCTTTGATGATGAACTTGGTTTCGGTGGTGCGGGATGATGTTCGTGGGCCGTGATGTCGATGAGCACGGAAGTTGATGATGCGGAAGCTTGCTGTTAGTTGCTGACACGAGCAAACAAAGGAGATTAGCCAATGCGAAAAATGAGGCAAAACTGTCAAAACCGTCGTTACAGCCGGACACTCCGGTCTGTCTAGGCCGGACACTCCGGTGGGGCCGGAAACTCCGGTCGGTACGAGCCAGACACTCCGGCGCAGGTTTCCTGCTCGTGTTCTTGAGCGGAAATCCTCGCCTTCGGGCCTCAAATCCGCAAAAAAACTGTTCAAATCGGGCTGGGAAAATGCAGGATAAAGCTAGACCAACTCCTTAGACAAGGATTGGTCGGATCAAAACCACAAATAACACTCCAAATCAAGAGATCGATCCAAAGGCAAATATGGGGCTCTTTTTTTTTGGGGATTTTCGAATTTTTGGTGTATAGAAGAAAATTTTGTGGGGGAAATCGTGAGCAACGAAGCTCTTGATACCAATATGTTGAGGGCAAACCTCTAGTGATGAGGATATCTACGGGGATTATGATGATTTTGACTGCCTGAACTGGAAGGAAATACTGAGTCAAATCAATAATGATTATCAGGTGAATTGCCCAAACTGACTCGGTTCGACTCAAACTGATACATACCGACCCATATATGGGTTCGGCCTTATTGGCACGCAGTCCAAACGTCGTGGAACACCTTAAACATGTAATTCTTGGTGCGCCATCTCTCTCTCTTGCTCATACGTGATTTCCTCATTGCATCCTAGTGCGCCTGCCTCCCGCTCCTCCCTCGCGCACTTGTTGATATTGGAAATCAGCGCTTGTCCTTCTTGCTGCAACTCTCCTCCTCCTCGCGCAACACTTGTGTTATCAATAAACCTGATCATACAAAGATGCATAGACTTAGGTAGTATAAAGTTCTCATTAAGTAAAACATCAGGTTCAATTAAGAATGAATTCACCTGATAATCATTATTGATTTGACTCAGTATTTCCTTCCAGTTCAGGCAGTCAGAATCATCATAATCCCTGTAGATATCCTCATCATCTAGGGTGGCCTGATCTTTCACGATTCCCTTTCAAATCGAGGGTGGAGTGCGGGGGAAGGAGGGAAGGATGAACACGACGAACACACGCATGAAGAATGCGATGAACACACACACGCAAAACCACGATAAACACCAATAGCTCACGCCGGCGGTGACCGGTCCGGCGCAATCCCTAGGATCAGCGTTGGGCGGAGGACTCTCTCTCGAACCGGCACGGCGAGATGGGAGACTCGGTGAGATCTTGACGTCTAGGCAAAGGGACACCGATGCCTAGGCCTTGTACAACACGGAGGAACGATGCAAACTCCAATGAGGTTTGGGGATATTGGTGCTCCTTAGTCAAGGAGCATGAGGCAAGAATTAGATAGATCCACAAAGGGGTTTCCACTAATTCCAATATCATGCCTAGGGTTTACAATGGAGGTGGGGGTCTATATATAGGCCAACCACAAGTTCAGGGGTAATTCAGGCATTAAAGTAGAGTTCTAGGCAAAGTAGAGGGGTACATGGGCCATAGGGCCCAGCTAGGCTCGCATGCCCATCACTTGGGCCGGACAGTCTGGGTCGGAACGACCGGACAGTCTGGGGTGGCCGGACACTCCGGGCAGTGTCCGAAGGGGCACATAGAATGTCCGAGTCCAGACGGGGCTAGGGTAGAACGGACACTCCGGCTGAGTCTCGCCGGACACTCCGGCTGCGCCGGACACTCCGGCTGGATCCGGGCGGACACTCCGGCCCTGGCAGCTTCAGGACAGGTGCAGCTTCAGGGCTCATGGGTCGACGCGGCGGGGGCTCGTACCTGATGATGCACAAAGTAGTGGTATGAAGTAGCACGCCATCCATGGAGGTATCAAATCGGCACGAGGAGAGGAGCGAGTTCACCTTAGCTTGGAGGAGTTTGGCTCGGGCACGAGTCATGGGTCCACTTGGGGGACTTGTTGGTGTAGATGTAGAAGCGTCCATAGGACGGGCTGCATCAATAACATCACTATTCGATATCGTCATCCTATTCCGCGCTTAGAGGATATGCTAGATGAATTGAGTGGTGCTGCTGTTTTCTCTAAAATTGACTTGCGTAGTGGTTATCATCAAATTCGGATCAAAGAAGGGGATGAATGGAAAACTGCTTTCAAAACTAAATTCGGTTTGTATGAGTGGTTAGTTATGCCGTTTGGTCTTACTAATGCACCTAGTACTTTCATGTGTTTGATGAATCATGTTTTGAGAGAGTTTATTGGTCGTTTCGTGGTTGTTTACTTTGATGATATACTCATATACAGCCACACTGAATCTGAACATTGCACTCATATTAGACAAGTGTTGCAAGTGTTACGTGATAATAAACTGTATGCTAATCTTGAGAACTGTACATTTGCAAAAGATAAGGTCATATTTGTAACACCCTCGAATCGGCCCTATGCAAGTTTTAGCCCTTTTCTGCCAAACCCGCATAGAAACGATTCAAGGACGCCCACCAGGCACTTTTGTGCGGGTGGAAAACAAAGTAATACCATTACACAACAGTCCTCGATGGGACCCACAGAACATATAAATATACAACACGACTCCATGAGTCAAGAATACCGATATATAGTACAAAGATCCAAATCACCTTGAAATCGCTACAGCGTCCGAGTACGGACAAGATGCAAATGGGGCAAGAGCCCTGAAGAATAATCAATGGCGTCCATAACCCTGCCCAGGCCAAGCCGGAAGGGTAACCCTGCTAACGACGTCGATCGCAAACCTGCTAAAACAAAAGGGGGTGCCGACAGAGGGCAAAGGAAAAAAGAGGAGCGTCAGTACTGAGGCCAGTACACGGCGAGGCTAGAATTCAGCGGCTTTCGCCTACATAGGTATGGTGGACTGAAGCGGCAGCGAAGCATGCACTAAACAACCTATAGAGACTCAATACACCTATCGGCTATCAGAGAGGGGTAAGAAAGACCTATTTGAATCCAACCTAATACTAACACCAATCATACCCATCCTGGTATTCCCCCTCGAGACCAAACAAGGAAGTCAAACCAAGGAACTCACACAGTTGGCAGTTTTATTCATTCCATTATAGTTGCAGCACTTACTAGTCAGATATAGATAGCGTGAGTCATCCTGATATCATAAGCAGTGAGCAGTTTTAGTTAACCATTCCGTTATAGTTGCAGTACTTACTAGTCAGATACAATTAGCATGTGACATCCCAAACCCAGCAGTTGTTGGCACTTTTAGTTCATTCCATTGGAGTTGCGATACTTACTAGGCAGGTATAAAATGACACGATACACACCAGTTCCACCAGTTGTTGGCACTTTTATTATCCATTCCATTATAGTGAAGCTGATTACTAGTCACATATTAAGTCAAATTTATAGCACTACTCTAGTTATGCTTCTCTATGATCGAGATACTATGCTCCAAGTCGTCCATAACCACGGACACGGCTTTCAGAAAGATTTACCCTGCAGGAGTGCACAAATAGCAACATACGCATGATCAACCTTGGAAAAACCAAATCAAAACCCAATGAGGCTTTCATGACAAAGCAATCACAGGATTCATTAAAAGATTTCAAGGGGCCACCCCACTAAACTACCCGCAACGAAGTTGGCCGGCTGCGGAACGGACCCAGGGTTTGTGACAACGGCTGTAAACGACTAGGAACCCGAAAGTGTGACTGGGCTTGTCGATACCGCGAAAACGTGGCATGATCCAAAACAGTACAGGTGCTC
The DNA here is from genome assembly GCA_910589775.1 of Avena eriantha. NCBI lineage: Eukaryota > Viridiplantae > Streptophyta > Magnoliopsida > Poales > Poaceae > Avena > Avena eriantha. The sequence goes on from OU342744.1 coordinate 364,588,386, forward strand.
CACGCACAATCTTAAATAAAGCAGTAAAGCATGGCATAGGTACATGATAGTAATAAAACCCCAAACTAGTTTGTGGCCCCAAGAAATAAGAAATGAATCAAGTTCTGGCTAAGGGAATTCATGGTCCCACATGCGGATAGTGCGATAGTCAAGGAACAGGTATCAAGTACTCGGGGTCCTACGGGACACAAGTGAGCGTGGAAGAAACAAATAATATCTATTGCTGATGAGGATATCCACAGGGATTATGATGATTCTGACTGCCTGAACTGGAAGGAAATACTGAGTCAAATCAATAATGATTATCAGGTGAATTCATTCTTAATTGAACCTGATGTTTTACTTAATGAGAACTTTATACTACCTAAGTCTATGCATCTTTGTATGATCAGGTTTATTGATAACACAAGTGTTGCGCGAGGAGGAGGAGAGTTGCAGCAAGAAAGACAAGCGCTGATTTCCAATATCAACAAGTGCGCGAGGGAGGAGCGGGAGGCAGGCGCACTAGGATGCAATGAGGAAATCACATATGAGCAAGAGAGAGAGAGATGGCGCACTAAGAATTACATGTTTGAGGTGTTCCACGACGTTTGGACTGCGTGCCAATAAGGCCGAACCCATATATGGGTCGCTATGTATCAGTTTGAGTCAAACCGAGTCAGTTTGGGCCAAGTTATGGCTGTTTTTAGGCCCGTTTAGAGGGGAGGACGCCCCAGCCCTCATATAAACCTCCGTAGCCATCACAAGTTAGGTTTTTTAGACCACGTTAAAATATTTTGGAGTTGTTTCTTTCATAGAACCTCTGGAATTACCCTGTGTTCGAATCTGCCAACTATAATTGAGTGTGATCTGTTGTTCCATTGGGAATTAGTAGATTGCATACTACCGTTCGTGGTCACGGCTGCGTGCGCAAGAGTGTGGTGTTGTGAATATCCTACAAGGTTCGAGAGCTGTTGCATTGGCATCAGGGATCGAGCGGGAGAGATCATAGCTACGCACTAGTTATCTATCATCCACCATCACCATCGCCAAGAGCTTGCTGAGAAGATCGGGCCACCCCATATCATCTTCGTATCAGATTTCCTCGTTGCCTCGGTAAGCAATCCACAATCCATCCATAGATTAGAGAGTGTTTTTCATCCTATACAGAAAAAGCCCCACAAAAAGAGTTGCCATAGCCTAGATTACATCGTATTCGAGTAATAGTTGCTGATCGCGTTCCTCTATTAGATTAGATCTAGATCTGTTCTTCGTAGATTTGTTTTCTAGTGTTCTAGTTGTTTTCCACCATCTTTTTCCGCTACCATCAAGTCAGATCCGATCCAAGTAAAGAGTCCTAGTTGTGTACTACTTGGCGAGCAAAAAAAAAATTCGGCTCGCTGCCTTACACCTGACCGCAGACAAGTCTGTGCTCTAGCGTGACCCAAAAAAAAATCCGAAAAAAAAAATCTGCCGGCATCCTGCCGCGGCAGGATTTTAGGCCGTTTTTCTGTCGTGGCAGAGACCAATTCTCAGGTCAAATTTTTTTCTTTTTTTGTTTATTTTTTTACTGAGTCCACATAGCGTACCTATCCTTGTGAGCCTTAGTAAGCCTCTCTTTGTGTCTATAACTATCCTACGAGACTAGCGTGCTTAGTGCTCTACGGGCTGCTCAGTTAGCAATCTTGTGCCCGTTTCGTTGAGACATTGCTAGCGTCTCTCCTTGTGCATTGCAACACGAGCATTCCTCCGACATACCTTACTTTTTGAGCTCATTTTCATAGTTGCAATTGCCCCATTTATCTCCACCGTGTGTGTTTCCGTGGGTCTTTGTCATACGATCAGCAGTAGGACTTGTTTGCGGTGTAGTTAGGATACCATACCTACAGCTCCACCATAAATACCCTGTGTGCCCTGTGATCGTTCTCTATACCTTTGATATTCACTTCATCACATCAGTGCATCAGTTTTTGATTTTGTTTGGTAGATCATCTCTATTCACTTTGGAACGGTAAGATCTCCTTTCTTATTAGTTGTGAGTGACTTGTGAGAGTTTCCACCATATTGATTTTGATTTGTGCACTAACGTACTAATCATGTCTTCTAGTAGTGTTGATGTGATGCAGAAAATGGAGGCAGGTGATGTTACAAATAATGTGGAGACGTATAGTTACAAATTCATCGAAAATTGGCGTTGTATTGGAACTTTTTGGAAGGAAGAACGCGGTATTTTTGATGGTGATGGTCTTTTCCACCATAGTGTGATGATTGGTGAGCGATGTGCTTCCATTACCATTGATAGTAACTCTACAATTAATTTGATCAGCGTTGAAGTTGTACAAAAGTTGCAGCTACCCACATGTGCCCGTGCGGTGCCATATCTCTTGCATTCATCATATGGCACATTGCTGATTTCACACACCGCTGATGTTCCTATGACTTTTAAAGAGCATACTGAGATTGTGCGCTGTGATGTATCTCCTATACCACTTGATTCTTGTCACATACTATTGGGAGAACCTTGGAGCAGAAGGTTTGACGCTCAAATATGTCCTGTTGTTGGAAGGATTTCTTTCAAATGGAACATGAAGAGGCGTGTTATGCTCAGGATTTCAGCCGACAAATTTCATGAGTATCATCTTCTTCGCAAGGAGAGGACAAAAGAGTTCAGTTTGTCTGCTAAGTACAAGGTCATGATGAATGGTGACAATTCTATTATTTGTCATCTTGAACACGATGTGCATTACAACCCATGTGAGAATGAGAGCCACATAGCCAAGCTGAGTGAGAGTGTTATCAAAAGTGAGCTGTGTGATTCCACTAAACGTGAGGTTGAAAGCATCTATTCTAAGAGTATGAGAGAAAAAGAAAACATCAGTGCAGTAGATGATAATACATGTGAGGATATTTCTACTAATGTAATCATCTCTACTCCAGGTATTGTTTCTTGTGCTATGCAGGTTGCTTTTGAAGAAAGGGAGCCGCCTATTTTACAACCTGCATCACACGATCTGGTATTGTTACTTGAGGAGGATGTCGTAGTACCTACTATAGCTGAGAAGTTTGTTGATGACATTGGTACTATTTTGGAGCTTCAGCCAACATGTGCGACATATTGTGAGTCTATTCCTTTACAGAAGCCTCCTTGTGATTTGCCTTGCACTACTGTTTCAGCACCATGTGATAGTTTACCAAATTCAAATTTTGATCATGTGGTACTGATAACACATAAGGAAATACTTGCTCGAATACCACCTGCTGATATTGTGTATTCCATCATGCTAAATGAACCTATGAGTATGAGTTGTGCTATGGATAAGATTTCTGAAATTCCATTTCTGAATTCTAGCACATATTCTCCTTGTTTCACTTTCAATCTAATTGGTGAATATAGCATGCATGAAAATTTTCTTGTGGATCACATATGCATTACTTGTGATAGAATCGCTGAACTGAAACATGCTGTTTTCAGCCATACATCACAAAATGTTTGCTATGGGACAATAGCTCATGTTCCAGATATTATGGAAATACATTCTGGTCTAGTTGATATATTGCAACCAACACAAGTAATTTTACCGATGTTGGATTGTTCTAATCTTGCTAGAATAGGACCCAAGTTTTCATATTCACTATGTTTGTCCCAAAAGTCTTTGTCTAGTTTTGTTACTACTTTAGACTTCCTTGATATTTGCAAATTGAGTTGCATTTTACATACTGGACAACATGATCATGTTCATAATAATCAGAGTAGCGCAGTTGAAGCATGTCATGATTCAATTTGGTTTTCAGACATATTGAATTGGTTTGATCTTGTTCAAAAATTTGATCATAGATCTTCTTTGAGAAAACTGAATTTAATATTGAAGAACATGACTATCTATTTAGTTGTTGTTTACCATGATCATGATTCTTTGTACTTCACTTATACCTGCAATTTAAGTTGCTTGATGTATACTGGACATACTTTTCATGTGAACGACAATAATACAACATGTTATATATACATATACTTTGCGTACACGTTGTTCTTTTTGTTTCTCCCACTTTCAGCTTACCTAAAGCCGAGGACGGCTTTTCATGAAGAAAGGGAGGATGATGAGGATATCTACAGGGATTATGATGATTCTGACTGCCTGAACTGGAAGGAAATACTGAGTCAAATCAATAATGATTATCGGGTGAATTCATTCTTAATTGAACCTAATGTTTTACTTAATGAGAACTTTATACTACCTAAGTCTATGCATCTTTGTATGATCAGGTTTATTGATAACACTAGTGTTGCGCGAGGAGGAGGAGAGTTGCAGCAAGAAGGACAAGCGCTGATTTCCAATATCAACAAGTGCGCGAGGGAGGAGCGGGAGGCAGGCACACTAGGATGCAATGAGGAAATCACGTATGAGCAAGAGAGAGAGATGGCGCACCAAGAATTACATGTTTGAGGTGTTCCACGACGTTTGGACTGCGTGCCAATAAGGCCGAACCCATATATGGGTCGGTATGTATCAGTTTGAGTAGAACCGAGTCAGTTTGGGCCAAATTATGGCTGTTTTTAGGCCCGTTTAGAGGGGAGGATGCCCCAGCCCTCATATAAACCTCAGTAGCCGTCACAAGTTAGGTTTTTTAAACCACGTTAAAATATTTTGGAGTTGTTTCTTTCATAGAACCTCTGGAATTACCCTGTGTTCGAATCTGCCAACTATAATTGAGTGTGATCTGTTGTTCCATTGGGAATTAGTAGATTGCATACTACCGTTCGTGGTCACGGCTGCGTGCGCAAGAGTGTGATGTTGTGAATATCCTACAAGGTTCGAGAGCTGTTGCATTGGCATCAGGGATCGAGCGGGAGAGATCATAGCTACGCACTAGTTATCTATCATCCACCATCACCATCGCCAAGAGCTTGCTGAGAAGATCGGGCCACCCCATATCAATTGCCCACCGATGCCTCTGCATTAGTTATATCTATTTCCAACATTTTAACACTTGCATTTAAAGTCATGATCATCTCCACCATTAAGCATCTCCACCATTAAGCATCTCCACCATTAAGCATGTGCCAACCTTCCAATAATGGTGGAACGACAACACGCAAAGCATCACATGAGCAAGCAACTACGACTCACAAGGCCGACTATTTATCAAACAATAGGCAATAGGATGTGTCCAAGGCAATATAGAGGTTGCAAGGAATATAAAGGGTGCACGGAAACTAAAGCATCGCAACACAGATAGCAATAGATCAACAGGAGGAAGTAAAGACTATAAATGCAAAATAGGTAGAAAGGGGAAGATTGCTCGCCTGGGAAACACTGCCGAGGAGACATTATCCGAATGACTTGCCGATACTCGCATCAACTCATCGGTCTAATCCGCGAAGAAGCAAAGCACTAAAAGAAACACCGGATGCACTATTTAATACTACGGCAGAAGACCGGGCATGATTATGATATGATGCATGACATGGCACAGATGCGGTGCAATTAGGCAATATTAAGCGGAACTAGGGTCCCGACAATTAATTCGATGATTCATGTTGTTTAGGTACCCCGCAATTTAAATGTTGTCTTAACAAGGCAAAACATGGTATCGGTTCGCTACACAAATTTAAATGGAGTCCGGAATAAGACTAGAGTAGCCCGCATATAGACTCCATATTTAATTATTAGGTGAATTGACATAATACCCCCAAACCACACAATATGTACGCGACATGATCAAATTAATATGCAACAATTATATATAGCATTTATAAAATAGGGATATAGGATCAGGGTCACACATCGGGGTTCGACGGTCTTCGTTCCAAGGGGTTTAGTTTGGTCTTCGGATCCGGGTCCGAGGTCTCGAGGTTCGACGGGGATCGGTCTTCGGGGGGTTCGGTCTTCGCGGTACGGGGAGGCGATCCGTGAGATGGAACTTGGTGTTCGGTATCACCGGATCCATGGGTCTTTGGACTCCGTGTGGCGATCTTGTCGTCGATGGCGAACTTGTGTGTCGCCGGTGGCCTTCGGGTACTCGCGTACATCTTCTCGCATTGGAGTTTGCGGGCAACAATAGACACGAAGGAGTGGTCGTTGGAGCTGAAACACACACGCAAGCGACTAAGTCGTGCATCACGCGCATCAATAGTAAGGAAAACGCGCGGGTACAAGCATCACGAGCCTCATCTCACAAAAGGGACAACAACCTGAAGAGGCAGGGGCGACCATGTCGTCGAACAAGAGGAGCCCCTCAACCATAGACGGCGGGGACGGCAGGGCCGCGACAAGCTCGACCGTGGCTCGAGATGGGGTCGCTGGAACAGAGGCAGACCGACATCATCTGGGAGGCGCGGGCAAGGCCGGCTCGACGGCGCGCGTCCATGGGGCCTGCTGGTGGCAGAGGACGACGTCGGCGGGATCCTGCGAGCAAGGACGGCCGTCTCGGGCAGGGAAGGAGGAAGGCGACGGGGAAGGACCTCGTGGTGGCGGCGGCGCCACTGCAGAGAGCAGGAAGGCGGTGGCGCGCGCGCTGGCTGGGCCAGGTTACAGCGAGGCGGCCGAGCTCAGACCTATGGCGAGGCGAGGTGCGGGGTTCGCGTGGAGGCGGCGGGGTCTATGCTAAGCGAGGAAGAGCGACGGGGGAGGAGGGGATCGAGGGAGGAAGACGGGGTCAGGGGTTGGTCCACGGGGTGGGCCGGGGTGTAGCGACGCGTAGAGCATGAGTTGCGTGGCTGGGGAAAGGTGTGGTGCAGCGTCGTGCAGTGCACCGCAGAGGTAGGTGCTCTGCAGGGTGGGGCCAGGCGGGGAGCGGGCCGTGGTGGTGTGGGATGGCGACGAGGTAGACGGCCGCGCGCGCAGTGGGGTCCACAGGGCATGCGCTGGGGTGCGGGACAACGTGCAAGGCGCGCATCGGGCGTGCGAGCGTGTCGCGTACCGGCGGCGGCAGGGTGTTGTCGGGTCTGGGGTGTGTCTAGCTAGGGTTTGGGGTGGCCTGGCTAGCTGGGCCTCGGGCCTGGCCGTCTAGGTTGCCCCTAAAAAACCTAAACTTTTATTTTATTTTTAAAACAGACTTTTGTAATTTCTTTTTAGGCAAATAAAATATCCGGGAAGACCTGGTTTTATAATTTGAAATAAACCGAGGCTAATTAGAAAACAAAATAGGGTCTTTGCAAAGATACTTTTATGATCAAACATGCATGATGATGTCATGATGATGCACAAAGCACAAACTCCAAGCGATTTTCTAGTAGTGGTTTTACCGGGGTGCTACAATATTCCTAGGATTTGTTGTTTCTAAGCATGGTGTAGAGGTAGATCAATCTAAAATTGAATCAATTCAGAATTGGCCTACTCCAATAAATGTTAGTCAAGTGCGTAGTTTCCACGGTCTCGCTGGTTTCTATAGACGCTTTTGTTGGGCCACGTAGAGATAAACAAAACTCTTTCCCTACACGATGATCCGAAGATCTAGCTCAGGTAGAAGGCCACGAGGATTACCACTAGACGCGCAGTTGCGGAATTGATGAAGCACGTCGCTTGATGCAGTGTAGTCCTCGTGATCCGTTCTGGTACCACGATCCACGATCCGTACTTTCTTCACGATCGTCGAAGTGTTGAACGTACATCACCTCCGCCGGTATCCACACATACGAGGAGGAGCGCCGGCGATGGACTGCTAGGTCCGGTACGGCGGCGACAGGACGGACTGGGGCTAGGGTTTCCAACACATGGAGTGACCTAACCTTGTGCTCTAAGCACCTGCGCCCCAGCTTATATAGGGAGTGAAAGTGGGCTCCACTCACTTGTGGCCCATTCACTAAAAAGGCCTATATTAGCCACTACAAGTCTCACTTGCTGACTAAGTCCATGTCTCTATTTGGGTCCAACCTGGATGACGATGTGGTGTTGACGAGGCGGTGACGAGGCGAGGCTGACGCGATGGGACACATGGATGCACCGATTGGTCGATACTCTTCGTGGGACCGATCTAATCTGGACCGCCCGATGGGGATCTAGTGACCTGGAACCAAAGCCCCCTTTCTTCCCCTAGCGGTGGCTGGTGGCAGCTGGTCCTCCGTGACTCCGGCGAATCGACGGTGGGCGATTATCGGTGGCGTAGTGCACAGTGGATGGGGGAAACAACACGAGGTGAAACGGTGGTTTGAGGCGGTTCTATCAGATAATAAATTAGGTGAAGGGAAGCTTGTAATCGATAGTAGATCAACCTTCTGTAGCTCGTGGCGGCGGCAGAACTCTGGCGAGATCTAACTGAGCTCGAACTTCGCAATTTTTGCGAAAACAATCAGGGATCATTCAGGAGTATTTATGGGCATACTTCGTGGCGTAGGGGTCACGGACTCGACCGAATTTAGCGATTTCTGTGGGGATTTCCGTTTGGGATCAGGGACAAATTCGTGACGAGCTGGGTCTCCTGGCTAGGGGTGGCAGATGACAGGTGAGGCCAGGAATCCAGGTAGCTCGGTTAGGTTTTTTATTTCTTTTATTTATTTTCCTTTTCCCATTTGCTTCATAACTTATTGAATATAGCTCCAAATTGACCCAAATCAATTTCTAGTTTTTTGTAAATTCGAGTCAGACACTGTGACCTTATAGAAATTCATTCTTCACCAGAATTGAAATATAAAAAATGCCATTTGAACATATTGCTTTATATCGACTTTTAGATAAATTTAATATAGGGTTTATGGTTTGGTAATTTCTATATTTGTTTTTAGTATCTCAAGTACAATATTCGTTTCAATCAAATATACAAAATGTATTTTTTATTCTAGAAACCTTCATAAGTGATTCTGGGGATTTCATTTAGGGTTTTAACACAAGATTTTGAATGAGGGTTTGCATGAGATGCCATGATGCAACGTAACACATTGTTTTTGGATTTATACAAAACTTCCAAACCAATTGGACAGTCATGCTAAACCATTCAATTTTTAGTATGGCTTAGGAAAGTTTGAACAATCCTAAAAAGTTTCTTTTTAATCAAATTTCAACAAGGTCAAACAATTCAATCAACTTATTAATTTTATTGTTAACATTCCAAAATAGGAAAATTTTGGGATGTTACACAAAAACACGATCATCAACAAGGTCACAAAGCTCGTCGTAATGACCACAACGATGAACAAACTTTCGGCAAGCTCAAGTTCACAATGCCCAAGTTTACCGGATCCAATGACCCCGAAGAATACCTCTCATGGGCACTCAAAGTCGACAAGATCTTTCGCATGCACAATTATAGCAACGAGAAGATGGTCGCCATGGATTTGCTTGAGTTTGATGATTACGCCAACCTTTGGTGGGAACAAGTTCAAGTTGCTCGTGACGCAGGACAAGAGCCGCCAATCACAACTTGGCATGACATGAAGGCTCACATGAGATCTCGTTTTGTCCCCGCGCACCACACGTGTGACCTCTTCAACAACCTTCAATCGCTTCGTCAAGGGACAAATACTATGGAAGAGTACTTCAAGGAAATGGAACTCAACTTGATTCGCACCAACATTGACGAGTGCATGGATCAAACTATGGCACGCTTCCTTATTGGGTTGAACCACCCAATCAAGCGCATCGTCAAGTTCCAAACATACAACACCATGGTTGAGCTTGTGCACATCGCAACAAAGGTTGAACGTCAAGTGTAAGAGGACATCAAGTACAACAAGACCAAGACATATTTCACCTATAAGCAAGCTTCAACCGCTACGCCAACAAACTTCAATGGAAGCTCCTCAAGTACCTCCAAGCCTTCCTTCAAGCCCACACTTCCTCAAGGAAAACTGCCCCCAAATGGCAAACAAGCAAAGAGTGATACACCTTTCAACGGTGAATGCTACAAGTGTGGAGGTAAAGGACACAAGTCAGCCAAGTGTGGAAACAAGAAAGTGTTGTTCATCCACGACAATGGCGACGAAGAGTACTTGAGTGAAGATGAATTTGATGCCCGTGTCAAGGAAGCAATGACAACGCAACGAGTGGAAGATGACCAAGAACTCCTCATGTGTGAACATGACGCAAGTCCATCGCTTGTCATCACAAGGATCTTGACCACTCAAGCACAACAACATGAAGACCAACGCTCAAATATCTTCCAAACACGAGCCGACGCCAATGGCAAATCTATCAAAGTGATCATCAATGGAGGGAGTTGCCACAACCTTCCTAGCACCGAGCTGTGTGAGAAGCTTAACCTCACCCTCCATCTGCACAAGCACCCGTACCACGTGCAATGGCTAAGTGACCAATGGTCCATTAAGATCAAGCATACCGTATCGGTGTCCTTCACCATTGGTCCTTACAAAGACACGGTGGAGTGCGATGTGGTTCCTATGATAGTTTGCCACATGCTTCTTGGTCGACCATGCCAATTTGACAAGGCTGCTCTACATGATGGTCGCACCAATGTGTACACCTTCAAATGGCTCAACAAAACATGTGTTTTGCAACCAATGACTCCTAGCCAAATAATTGCGGAGAATGCAAAGGCTTTAGCGAGGGCGCAAACCACAACACCTACTTGTGAGAAGAGCGGTGAGAGAGAGAACCATCTCATAGTGAGTAAAACCCACAAGCCAAACTCGAGTGGAAAAACTAAAAGTGTTCTCCTTGCCACCAAAAGTGAGATGAGAGATGTTTGGAACAACCCATCCATCTTGCACTATGTCCTCCTTCGCAAGGGACTAGCGCAAGGAACTAATGAATTAACCAATGTTCCTCCATCTTTGATGATTGTTTTGCAGGAATTCAAGGATGCGTTCCCCGAAGAGCTCCCACATGGACTACCTCCTCTTCGCAATATCGAGCATCGCATTTGACCTCATCCCTGGTGCACCACTTCCCAACAATGCCGCTTACCACATGAACCTAGAGGAGACAAAGGAGATTGAATTTCAAATCAACTAACTCGTCTCCAAAGGTTTGAACCAAGTTAGCACTAGTCCAAGTGCCGTTCCCGTGATTCTTGTTCCAAAATCGGATGATACGCTACGGTTATGCATGGACTGTCATGCAATCAATGCTATCATCGTGAGTTGTGTGGAGGCACTATTTTTTCGAAAATTGATATTTGTAGTGGTTACCATCAAATACGCATGGATGAAGGTTATGAGTGGAAAACCGCCTTCAAGACCAAACTTGGTCTCTATGAATGGTTGGTTATGCCCTTTGGTTTATCTAATGCCTCATCCACCTTCATGTGCCTTATGAATCATATCTTGCGTTCTCTCATTGGAAAACGTGTTGTTGTCTATTTCGATGATATACTTGTTTTTAGCAAGTCACTTGAGGACCTTATTAAACATGTCAAGGAAGTCTTGCAAACCCTTCAACATGAAAAGCTTTATGCTAATCTTCCCAACTGCACTTTTTGTTGACGGCAAACATCTAGGGTGGCCCAACCTTTCACGATTCCCTTTCAAATTGAGGATGGAGTGCGGGAAAAGGAGGGAGGGATGAACACGACGAACACACGCACGAAGAATGCGATGAACACACACACGCAAAACCACGATAAACACCAATAGCTCACGTCGGCGGTGACTGGTACGGCGCAATCCCTAGGATCGGCGTTGGGCGGAGGACTCTCTCTCGAACCGGCATAGTGAGATAGGAGACTCGTTGAGATCTTGAAGTCTAGACAAAGGGACATCGATGCCTAAGCCTTGTACAATGCGGAGGCACGATGCAAACTCCAACGAGGTTTGGGGATATTGGTGCTCCTTAGTCAAGGAGCATGAGGCAAGAATTAGATAGATCCACAAAGGGGTTTCCACTAATTCCAATATCATGCCTAGGGTTTACAATGGAGGTGGGGGGTCTATATATAGGCCAGCCACTTAAACAGGGCTACTTTAGGAATAAAAGACAAGTTCTGGATGGACTAAGGGGTACATGGGCCGAAGGCCCAAAGGCCTTTTCATGCCTGGCGATGGTTGGACCGGAGACTGCTGTGTGGTGGACCGGAGACTCTGGTCTAGACCGGAGATTCCGGTGTAGTCTCCGGACCAGCCTCCGGAGGGGTCTTCAGATTGTCCCAGGGCCTGGTGCAGGGGGTTAGACCGGAGAGAGGGCCGGAGTCTCCGTTGTCTTCAGACCGGAGACATTGGCAGGCCAGATACTCCCGTGTGCGCAGACCAGAGACTTTGGTCTGAGCAGCTTCCGCAGCTTCTGCTTCACGTTCTGCTCCTTGTTCTCCATCCTTGGGTGCTTGGTGATGTGTCGAGGCCTCGTACCGGATGATACATACTGTAGATGCATGAAGTAGCACCCCATCCAAGGAGGTATCAAATTGGCACGAGGAAAGGAACGAGTTCACCTTAGCTTGAAGGAGTTTGGCTCGAGCACGAGTCATGGGTCCACTTGGGGGCCTTGTTGGTGTAGATGTAGTAGCGTCCGTAGGACGGGCTGCATCAGCTCCCCCCTTGGGAAGGAGTCGTCCTCGACTCTTCATGGATATCATCGTGAACATCTCCATGGTAGGGTGAGAGATCCTTGACATTGAATGTATTCTTGCAAGGTACTTGCAGGTCGGTATGTCGATGATGTAGGCATTGTTCTTCTTGATCAACACACGAAGGAGAGTCTCGAGGCTTCTATTGACAACTTCGGTTTGGCCATCAGTTTGAGGATGTGATGCGGATGCGAAGAGTAGCTTGACGCCGAGCTTGGCCATGTGGGTCTTCCACAAGTAGCTCATGAATTTGACGTCGCGGTCGGAGACGATTATCCTTGGCACACCGTGAAGACGGATAATTTCCCTGAAAAACAGATTTGCAACATGTGAAGCATCGTCGGTCTTATGGCACAGTATGAAGTGTGCCATTTTGGGAAAACGATCCACAACAACAAATATAGAATCATGACCATGCTTAGCTCTAGGAAATCCTAACACAAAATCCATGCGAATGTCAGACCAAGGGGTATGAGGAATAGGCAATGGCATATAAAGACCATAGGGATTAGCTTGAGACTTAGCTTGAACACATGTCGTGCATCGTTGAACGTTGCGCTCCATGTCACGCTTCATGTTGGGCCAAAAGTAGTGATTGGAGAGCATGTCCAATGTCTTCTCGCGACCAAAGTGACCCATAAGGCCTCCACCATGAGATTCTTGGAGAAGCAAAAGTTGAAGCGACGACTTCGGGATGCATAGCTTGTTTTGTTTAAATAGAAAGCCCTTATGCAAATAGAAATCATCAACTCCTTTGTCATTGGAGCACTTTGCGAAAATTGGTTCAAAGAATGGGTCAGAAGCATACAAAGATTTTATTTCCTCAAGACCCAACACGTTGATTTCAAGTCTCGTAAGAAGGCTTGTATGTTTGCGAGACAATGCGTCCGCAACTACATTATCTTTGCCCTTCTTATACTTGACAATGTACGGAAAAGACTCCATGAACTCAACCCACTTAGCATGTCTCTTGCTCAAGTTAGCTTGTCCTTTGAGATATTTCAACGACTCGTGGTCGGAATGTATGATAAATTCCTTGGGCCAAAGGTAGTGTTGCCAAACTTGAAGGACACGAACTAAGGCAAAAAGCTCTTTGTCATAAATCAGATAGTTAAGGCGAGCACCATCAAGTTTCTCGCTATGGTAGGCTATAGGACTTCTGTTTTGCATAAGGACTCCTCCAATGCCAATACCACTAGCATCACACTCTATCTCAAAAGTTTTTGTGAAATCCGGTAAAGCAAGAAGAGGTGCTTCGGTGAGCCTCTTTTTAAGTTCATCAAAAGCTTTTTGTTGTGCTTTGCCCCACACGAAGGTGACATTCTTTTTGGTCAATTCATGATGGGGACAAGCAATGGTTGAAAAGTCTTTCACAAAGCGATGATAGAAACAGGCCAACCCATGAAAACTTCGGAGTTCACTCACATTTGTTGGTATGGGCCAATCTCGTATGTCCTTTACCTTGGAAACATCAACTTCAATTCCCTTTAAAGAAACGACAAATCCAAGAAAAATCAACTTGTCTTTAGCAAATGTGCACTTGGGAAGATTAGCATAAAGATCTTCATGTCGAAGGATTTGCAGAACTTCCTTGACATGTGTTACATGGTCCTCAAGTGATTTGCTATAAACAAGAATATCATCGAAAAAGACAACGACACTTTTTCCAATGAGAGAACGCAAGATGTGATTCATAAGGCGCATGAAAGTGGATGGGGCATTTGATAAACCAAAGGGCATAACCAACCATTCATAGAGACCAAGTTTGGTCTTGAAGGCGGTTTTCCACTCATCACCTTTAGCCATGCGTATTTGATGGTAACCACTACGAAGATCAATTTTCGAAAAAATAGTGGCTCCACACAACTCATCAAGCATGTCATCGAGACGTCGTATGGGATGTCGATAACGCACGGTGATAGCATTGATTGGACGGCAGTCCATGCATACCCGTAACGTATCATCTGTCTTTGGAACAAGAATCACGGGTACGGCACTTGGACTAGTGCTAACTTGGATCAAACCTTTGGAGACGAGTTGGTTGATTTGACGTTCAATCTCCTTTGTCTCCTTTGGGTTCGTGTGGTAAGCGACGCGGTTGGGAAGTGGTGCACCGGGGATGAGGTCAATTCGATGTTCGATGCCGCGAAGAGGAGGTAGTCCATGTGGAAGCTCTTCGGGGAACACATCTTTGAATTCCTGCAAAATATTCATCAAAGATGGAGGAACATTGGTTAATTCATTAGTTCCTTGCGCTAGTACCTTGCAAAGGAGGACATAGTGCAAGATGGATGGGTTGTTCCGAACGTCTCTCATCTTACTTTTGGTGGCAAGGAGAACACTCTTAGTTTTTCCACTCGAATTTGGCTTGTGGCTCTCACTCACTATGAGGTGGTTCTCTCTCTCACCGCTCTTCTCACAAGTAGGTGTTGTGCTGTTGAGGGCAAACCTCTAGGGTGGCCCGATCTTTCACTATTCCCTTTCAAATCGAGGGTGGAGTGCGGGGGAAGGAGGAAAGGATGAACACGACGAATACACGCACGAAGAACGCGATGAACACACACACGCAAACCCGTGAGAAACACCAATAGCTCACACCGATGGTGACCGGTCCGGAGCAATCCCTAGGATCGGCGTCGGGCGGAGGACTCTCTCTCGAACCGGCACAGCGAGATGGGAGACTCAGTGAGATCTTGACGTCTAGGCAAAGGGAAACCGATGCCTAGGCCTTGTACAACGCGGAGGCACAATGCAAACTCCAACGAGGTTTGGGGATATTGGTGCTCCTTAGTCAAGGAGCATGAGGAAAGAATTAGATAGATCCACAAAGGGGTTTCCACTAATTCCAATATCATGCCTAGGGTTTACAATGGATGTGGGGTCTATATATAGGCCAGCCACAAGTTTAGGGGTAATTCAGGCATTAAAGTAGAGTTCTGGGCGAAGTAGAGGGGTGTACATGGGCCATAGGGCCCAGCTAGCCTCGCAGGCCCATCGCTTGGGCCGAACAGTCCGGGTCGGCACGGCCGGATAGTCCGGGGTGGCCAGACACTCCGGGTGTTGTCCGGGAAGTGTCCGATTTGACCTTCTGAATGTCCACGCCAGGTTCGGGCTCGGGCAGGCCGGACACTCCGGGTAGAGTGGGCCGGACACTACGGCTGCGCCGGACACTACGGCTTGATACGGGCGGACACTCCGGCTCTGGCAGCTTCAGGGCTCGTGGGTCGACGCGGCGGGGGCTCGTACCTGATGATGCACAAAGTAGTGGTATGAAGTAGCACGCCATCCAAGGAGGTATCGAATTGGCACGAAGAGAGGAGCGAGTTCACCTTAGCTTGGAGGAGTTTGGCTCGGGCACGAGTCATGGGTCCACTTGGGGGACTTGTTGGTGTAGATGTAGAAGCGTCCGTAGGACGGGCTGCATCAGCTCCCCCCACCCCTTGGGAAAGAGTCGTCCTCGACTCTTCATGGATATCATCTTGAGCATCTCCATGGTAGGGTGAGAGATCCTTGACATTGAATGTATTGCTTGCAAGGTACTTGGAGGTCGGGATGTCGATGATGTAGGCGTTGTTGTTGATTCGTTTGAGGACCTTGAAGGGACCATCTCCTCTTGGCTTGAGCTTGGAGTCACGTTCCTTGGTGAAGCGGTCCTTGCTTAGGTGTATCCACACAAGGTCACCTTCTTCAAATATCATCTCCTTCTTGTCCTTGTTTAACCTTGAAGCTTGGCGAAGGACTTATTGTTCGATAGTTGCTCTTGTTTCTTCATGAAGCTTCTTCATAGCTTGTGCGCGCTCGACGTCCATGTTTATGCGCTCATGGAGAGGTAGTTGTAGGATGTCGAGCGCGGTGAGGGGCTCGAAACCATGGACGATCATGAATGGACACATCTTGGTTGTTGAGTGCTTGGCTCGATTGTAGGCAAACTCGGCGTGTGGAATGCATTCCTCCCAATCCTTCATGTTTTTCTTCATCAACACACAAAGGAGAGTTCCGAGGCTTCGGTTGACAACTTCGGTTTTGCCATCGGTTTGAGGATGTGATGCGGATGAAAAGAGGAGCTTGACGCCGAGCTTGGCCATGAGGGTCTTCCACAAGTAGCTCATGAATTTGACGTCGCGGTCGGAGACGATTGTCCTTGGCACACTGTGAAGACAGACGATTTCCCTGAAAAACAGATTTGCAACATGTGAAGCATCGTCGGTCTTATGGCACGGTATGAAGTGTGCCATCTTGGAAAAACGATCCACAACAAAAAATATAGAATCATGACCATGCTTAGATCTAGGCAATCCTAACATGAAATCCATGCTAATGTCGGACCAAGGTGTATGAGGAATAGGCAATGGCATATAAAGACCATAGGGATTAGCTTGCGACTTAGCTTGAACACATGTCGTGCATCGTTGAACGTAGCGCTCCACGTCACGCTTCATCTTGGGCCAAAAGTAATGATTGGAGAGCATGTCCAATGTCTTGTCACG
Source organism: Avena eriantha (assembly GCA_910589775.1). NCBI lineage: Eukaryota > Viridiplantae > Streptophyta > Magnoliopsida > Poales > Poaceae > Avena > Avena eriantha. The sequence continues at coordinate 364,605,305 of OU342744.1, forward strand.
ACCAAAGTGACCCATAAGGCCTCCACCATGAGATTCTTTGGAGACAAGTTGGTTGATTTGACGTTCGATCTCCTTCGTCTCCTCCGGGTTCGTGCGGTAAGCGGCGCGGTTTGGAAGTGGTGCACCGGGTATGAGGTTGATGCGATGTTCAATGCCGCGAAGAGGAGGTAGTCCATGTGGAAGCTCTTCGAGAAACACATCGTTGAATTCCTGCAAAACACTCATCAAAGATGGAGGAACATTGGTTAATTCGTTAGTTCCTTGCGCTAGTCCCTTGCAAAGGAGGACATAGTGCAAGATGGATGGGTTGTTCCGAACATCTCTCATCTCACTTTTGGTGGCAAGGAAAACACTCTTCGTTTTTCCACTCTAATTTTGCTTGTGGCTCTCACTCACTATGAGGTACTTGGGCCTCATGGTGGCGAAGGTGTGTAGCCTCTTGACGCAGTTGATGACGAAGAGGAGGCTCGTTCCTCGGTTGGTGATGTTGGTTAGGCACATGGGCCTCACGGCGAAGAACATGGTCATGAGCCTCTTGACATGGTGGGCGTCACTCAACTTGTATCACTTGACGCTCCAAGTTTTGTTGATGTGGAGGAGGCGCCTCGTGATGACCATGGTGTCGTTGTTGATGTTCATGACGTTGATGACGAGGAGGAGGATCTTGAAGAGCTTGATGTTGATGACGAGCTTGATTCTCCAAATTGGAGTCATCACTTGTTGTGTCAAGAATGTGTCGCGGTCGATGGTGGTAGACTTGCGGTTGCGCTTGCGGTTCCTCTTGTGGTTGCTCTTGTTGAATCACTAGTGCCCTTGCGTGATGACGGTGTGCTTCTTGCCTTGCTCGTGGCCTTGAAGAGAGGTCACCGTCATAGCTTGACGTTGCGGCGTGCCGTGGGGAAGGTACATAGTTCGAAGAGATTCCATCTTCAACCACGGGGGCATCATTGCGTCTTTGAGCACTTTGATGTAGATCTTGTGGAAGAGGTGCATGACGATGCGAAGAACTTGTAGAGCTTGAAGCGCGTGAACGAGTTCTTGTCATGCCGTCGATGAGGCGTCGAATATTGTCATTTGTTTCGGCGACGGAGCGTTGGAGCGCTTCATTTTGGTGGCCGAAGTTGTGATGCGTTGCATGCATTTGTCGTTCGAGGCCGTCGAAGCGGTTGTCGATGTTCTTGAACTCGGCTTGCGTCTCGCCAAATTGTTCATCCTGTCGCGTCTCAAGTGTTTGGCAACGTTCACGGAACTCTTGTCGAACGATGAAGTGACTTGCGCGCGTCATGTACGGACCTTGATCTTCTTCTTGGGGAGGTGGTTGGCTCGTCTCACCATGCCTATCCATCATGCAAAACACACAAGTATTGTATATGGAAGTGGAACATGGTGGTGTTAGCCTTGTACCTCACCTTGGGGATTGCACCAAACTAGAAACCACAAGTGAGAGCTATTAGCATGCAAAGTGGAAATGCCAAGAAAACTCACACTAACATGGTAATGAACCTATAACTATGTACACACTCGTGGAGAAAGTTGGGATTGACACGACTATGAAAATGAGCAAACAAAATGTCCGAACGAAGACTAAGCTCATTGTCGTGCCAATGCAAGGAGAGACCATGGCTCATTTGAAAAGAGGAAAAGTGAGCAACGAATTTGTGCACTTGCCTTGGGCGCTCATCTTTCTCTCTTGCTTACAAGCTTTGAGACTCTCTTTTGCAAGGGGAGACTATTTTTCTTTTGCTTTTTCTTTGTATTTTTTTTTGCTCTGCCTTGATGCTACCTAGTCACACTTGATATTTCTCTTGCACTCTCACTATCCAAGGACAGATGCACAATGCTCAAGCAAACAAAAGATGAGCCACTCTCATGGGATAGGTACACACAAAGGAAGATGGGGTTTAACAAGGTGACGCAAGTTATACCTTCTTTGATGATGAACTTGGCGTCGGTGGTGCGGGATGATGTTCGTGGTCCGTGGTGTCGATGAGCGCGGAAGTTGATGATGCGGAAGCTTGCTGGTACTTGCTGACACACACACGGGACACGAGCAAACAAAGGAGATTAGCCAATGCGAAAAATGAGGCAAAACTATCAACACTGGCGTTACAGCCGGACACTCCGGTCTGTCTGGGCCGGATACTCCGGTCTGGCTGGACACTCCAGTCTGGTTCGGCCGGACACTCCGGTCTGGTTCGGCCGGACACTCCGGTCGGTACGTGCCACACACTCCGGCGCGGGTTTCCTGCTTGTGTTCTTGAGTGGAAATCCTCGCCTTCGGGCCTCAAATCCACGAAAACTGGCCAAATCTGATGAGGACATCCATACTATTCCACTATCTCCTACTCCTATTCACAATGAAGATGTTGCTGCAAAGAACAAGTCCAATGAAATCAGGATTGGACCCATTACAAGAGCTCGTGCAAAGCTGATTGAGCAACAGGTGAATTCACTCTTAATTGAACCTGATGTTTTACTTAATGAGAACTTTATACTACCTAAGTCTATGCATCATTGTATGATCCGGTTTATTGATAACACAAGCATTGCGCGAGGAGGAGGAGAGTTGCAGCAAGAAGGACAAGCGCTGATTTGCAATATCAACAAGTGCGCGAGGGAGGAGCGGGAGGCAGGCACACTAGGACGCAATACGTTTGGACTGCGTGCCAATAAGGCCGAACCCATATATGGGTCGGTATGTATCAGTTTGAGTCGAACCGAGTCAGTTTGGGCCAAGTTATGGCTGTTTTTAGGCCCGTTTAGAGGGGAGGACGCCCCAGCCCTCATATAAACCCCGTAGCCGTCACAAGTTAGGTTTTAAGACCACGTTAAAATATTTTGGAGTTGTTTCTTTCATAGAACCTCTGGAATTACCCTGTGTTCGAATCTGCCAACTATAATTGAGTGTGATCTGCTGTTCCATTGGAAATTAGTAGATTGCAGACTACCGTTCGTGGTCACGGCTGCGTGCGCAAGAGTGTCGTGTTGTGAATATCCTACAAGGTTCGAGAGCTGTTGCATTGGCATCAGGGATCGAGCGGGAGAGATCATAGCTACGCACTAGTTATCTAACATCCACCATCACCATTGACAATAGCTTGCTGAGAAGATCGGGCCACCCCATATCATCTGGGTATCAGAGCGCTGGGTTTACTCGGTGAGCAATATGATCTTGGTATCAGATTTCCTCGTTGCCTCGGTAAGCAATCCACAATCCATCCATAGATTAGAGAGTGTTTTTCATCCTATACAGAAAACGGCCCACAAAAAGAGTTGCCATAGCCTAGATTACATCGTATTCGGGTAATAGTTGCTGGTCGCGTTCCTCTATTAGATTAGATCTAGATCAGTTCTTCGTAGATTTGTTTTCTAGTTGTTCTAGTTGTTTTCCACCATCTTTTTCCGCTACCATCAAGTCAGATCCGATCCAAGTAAAGAGTCCTAGTTGTGTACTACTTGGCGAGTCAGAATAAAAATAAAAAATTCGGCTCGCTACCTTACGCCTGACCGCAGACAGGTCTGTGCTCCAGCGTGAAAAAAAAGAAAAAAAATTCCAAAAAAAAACGAACCGTCGCCTTACCACAGACCAGTCTGTGCTAGTACGAGAAAAAAAAAATTCTGCCGCCATCCTGCCGCGGCAGGATTTTAGGCCATTTTTCTGCCGTGGCAGAGACCAATTCTCAGGTCAATTTTTTTTATTTTTTTGTTTATTTTTTTTACTGAGTCCACATAGCGTACCTATCCTTGTGAGCCTTAGTAAACCTTTCTTTGTGTCTAAAACTATCCTACGAGCCTAGCGTGCTTAGTGCTCTACGAGCTGCTCAGTTTAGCAATCCTGTGCCCGTTTCGTTGAGACATTGCTAGCGTCTCTCCTTGTGCATTGCAACACGAGCATTCCTCCGACATACCTTACTTTTTTGAGCTCATTTTCATAGTTGCAATTGCCCCATTTATCTCCACCGTGTGTGTTTCCGTGGGTCTTTGTCATAGGATCAGCACTAGGACTTGTTTGCGGTGTAGATAGGATACCATACCTATAGCTCCACCACAAATAACCTATGTGCCCTGTGATCGTTCTCTATACCTTTGATATTCACTTCATCACTTCAGTGCATCAGTCTTTGATTACGTTTAGTAGAGCATCTCTATTCACTTTGGAACGGTAAGATCTTCATTCTTATCAGTTGTGAGTGAGTTGTGAGAGTTTCCACCATACTGATTTTGATTTTTGCACTAACTTACTAATCATGTCTTTGAGTGATGATGAAATTGTGTCACAGAAAAAGCAGGTGGAGGAGCTTGTTACTTGGAGAGAGTCTGTTGATAGAAATATCACCGACATACAAGATGCTGTGGAGAATAATACTGGAGCCACCAATAATATTCAGACGCAGCTGACTGCTATGAATGTCAACTTTGCCACTTTGCAGCGTTCCATTGAGGCAATTCAGGCAACACTCCAGCCCGGACTGGCACAACATGATGATGGGTTTGAGGACTTTGATGAGGGGAGTGCGGCTGATGCGGCTCCACATCATGGCAGGGGACGTGCAAATCCCCCTGCACCTACGGCTGCTCCTCTGTATGGCCGTGGGTATGCTCCTCTGGGACGTGCCCAACGTGCTTGCTAGTTAGGGCAAGCCCAAGTTCTAAATTCCTTCGTTCAATGGCTCGCTTGATCCTGAGGATTATATTACTTGGGAGTTGAAGATTGAAAAGCTCTAGCGTTTATTTGATTACCCAGAAGACAAGAAGGTCAAACTTGCTGCATTAGAATTTGATGGTTACGCTTTGCGTTGGTGGGAAGCTATTGTGCAGAATAGACGGAACGACAATGAACTTCCTGTGAGGGATTGGCATGAGATGAAGGCCATCATGGCGGATCGTTTTGTTCCCTCCAATTATTTGCGTTCTGTGTTTGACAAGCTCACACAGTTGAGGCAAGGCACAATGACAGTTCATGAGTACTACATGGAGATGGAGATGCTTATGCAGCGTGCTAATATTCGTGAATCACGAGAGATGATGATGCAACGTTTCCTGAACAATTTGAAGCTTCAAATCAAGAGTATTGTGCGTTATCCCAAGTATGAGACAATGAACGAGCTGCTGCACCATGCTAGAGAGGCGGAGTCCTAGCTGGCTGAAGAGGCAAAGTCACGTGCTCGATTTCCATCTTCTAGCAGATTTTCGGCCAGATCTACACCTCCCACTGTCATGCCACCAGCTGTTGTTCCGTTTACACCATCGGCCAAACCAGCAAGTACACCTTCGTTTGGTTCTAGTACTGGGAAACCCGCTACTCCTGCTGCTAGCTCGGGTTCCAACATGTCTACTGCACGTACTCGTGATGTGGTGTGCCATACTTGTGGAGGCAGAGGTCACTACAAGAAGGATTGTCCAAACAACAAGGTTATGTTTGTTAATAAACAAGGTGAAGTAGAAAGTGGAGATGAAGCTTCTGATGATGATATTGATGACGGCGAGGTTGGTGCTGATGCATATGCTGAGCGTGCACCCACTATTGTCATATCTTCACGTGTACTTAATGTGCAACCGGTTGAGGAATCCCAGCGTTGCAACCTGTTCCAAACAAAAGCTCTAGTTGGACCAAGCAAAGCTTGCAAGGTCATTATTGATGGAGGTAGCTGCAGAAATCTTGCAAGTAAGGAACTATGTGCCAAACTGAATTTGACATACTTACCTCATCCCAAGCCATACTACCTACAATGGTTGAGCAACAATGGTGAGATGAAGGTAAATCATAAGGTACGAGTGAACTTTCAAATAGGGCCCCACAAAGATTCTATTGATTTTGATGTGGTTCCTATGACTGTTTGTCACCTACTATTGGGTCAGCCTTGGCTCTATGATCGCCATGTGCAACACAATGGCCGAGCCAATACATATCACTTGGAATTCAAAGGAAAGAAGATTACTATGCAGCCAATGACACCACAAGAAATTGTGAATGATTCTCGCCAGAAGATAGAGGTGAACTTGAAGGAAGATACTACCACTCGGCGAGATTGCCTGACAGCTGTTCCTGATGTAATTGAGCCTAAATTGAGTGATATAACGAAAAGTGAGAGAGTGCCTGGTTTATTGATATTAGCCACTAAGGAAGATATGAGAGAATTTCGTGAGGATCCTATAGCCATGCCACTTGTGCTCATGTATAAGGGCGAGGTATTGGTTTCTAACGACATGACCCCTATTTCTCTTAGTGTCTCGTCTGTTTTGCAGGACTTTGGGGATGTGTTTCCATAAGATGTACCCGCAGGCTTACCCCCATTGCGTGGTATAGAACATCAAGTGGACTTGATTCCTGCTGCCACACTTCCCAACAGTGCACCCTACAGGCCTAATCCCGAAGAAACTAAGGAAATTCAGAAGCAAGTACAAGCGTTGCTGGATAAAGGGTACATTCGTGTTTCTCTTAGCCCTTGTGTTGTTCCTGTTATTTTAGTTCCTAAGAAAGATGGTACATGGCGCATGTGTGTTGACTGTAGAGCGATTAATAACATCACTATTCGATATCATCATCCTATTCCACGCTTAGAGGATATGCTAGATGAATTGAGTGGTGCTGCTGTTTTCTCTAAAATTGACTTGCGTAGTGGTTATCATCAAATTAGGATGAAACAAGGGGATGAATGGAAAACTGCTTTCAAAACTAAATTCGGTTTGTATGAGTGGTTAGTCATGCCGTTTGGTCTTACTAATGCACCTAGTACATTCATGCGTTTGATGAATCATGTTTTGAGAGAGTTTATTGGTCGTTTTGTGGTTGTTTACTTTGATGATATACTCATCTACAGCCACACCGAATCTGAACATTGCACTCATATTAGACAAGTTTTGCAAGTGTTACATGATAATAAACTGTATGCTAATCTTGAGAAGTGTACATTTGCAAAATATAAGGTCATATTCCTAGGATTTGTTGTTTCTAAGCATGGAGTAGAGGTAGATCAATCTAAAACTGAATCAATTCAGAATTGGCCTACTCCAATGAATGTAAGTCAAGTGCGTAGTTTCCACGGTCTCGCTGGTTTCTATAGGCGCTTTGTGAAAGATTTTAGCACCATTGCTGCACCATTAAATGATTTGACAAATAAAGGTGTTCCTTTTGTATGGGGCGCGGCCCAAGACATTGCATTTAATACATTGAAACGTTTGCTTACTTCTGCACCATTGCTTGCATTACCTGATTTTTCGAAGCAATTTGAAGTTGAATGTGATGCTACTGGTATAGGCATAGGTGGTGTTTTGATGCAAGAGGGTCGGTCTATCACTTATTTTTCTGAGAAATTACTGGTGCTCGTTTGAATTATTCAATCTATGATAAAGGATTGTATGCACTTGTGAGAGTACTTGAAGTTTGGCAACATTATTTGTGGCCAAAGGAATTCATCATACATTCTGATCATGACGCATTGAAATACTTGAAAGCTCAATCAAACTTGCATCGAAGATTAGCTAAATGGGTTGAGTTCATTGAGTCTTTTCCTTACATCATTAATTATAAGAAGGGAAAAGAGAATGTTGTTACTGATGCTCTATCTAGGAAGAACATGCTATTAACCAATCTTGATGTTAAAATTCCTGGATTAGAAGCTATTTGTGCACTTTATGCAACTGACCATGATTTTGCTGAACCATATCGTTTATGTGCTCTTAGAAACGCATGGCATAAGTATCATATACATGATGGATATTTGTTTCGAGCTAACAAACTATGTATTCCTGAATCGTCGTTGCATTTGTTCTTAGTGCAGGAATCACATGCAGGTGGTTTGATGGGTCACTTTGGGCATGAGAAGACGTTGCTCATGTTTGCTGATCATTTTTATTGGCCCAAGATGAGACGTGATGTGTACAGATTTGTGGGCAGATGCATTACTTGCCACAAGTCGAAATCCAAGGTGAAGACTCACGGTTTGTATACACCTCTCTCTACACCTACTACTCCATGGGAAGACATTAGTATGAATTTTGTGCTAGGTCTACCTAAAACTGAGAGAGGTCATGATTCTATATTTGTGGTAGTGGATAGGTTCTCTAAGATGGCTCATTTTATTGCCTGCCACAAAAGCGACGATGTGTCGCATGTTGCTAACCTGTTTTTCAGGGACATCGTGAGATTACAGGGAGTACCAAAGACGATTGTTTCTGACCGTGATGTGAAGTTCATGAGCTACTTTTGGAAGACCTTATGGGGGAAGCTAGGAACGAAGTTGTTGTTCAGTACTACATGTCACGCCCAAACAGATGGTCAAACGGAGGTGGTGAATAGAAAATTGTCACAGCTACTAAGGACCATGATTAAAAAGAATCTGCGGGAGTGGGAAGAGTGTTTGCCACATGTTGAGTTCGCTTACAATAGGGCTGTGCATTCAACTACTCTGCTTTGTCCTTTTGAGGTGGTTTATGGCTTCAAGCCATTAACGCCACTCGATATGTTGCCTCTGCCATTACATGAGAGAGTTGATATGGAGGCATCAAAACGTGCTGATTATGTGAAGAAAATACATGAGAAGACTCGAGAGGTTATTGAGAAGAAAGGCAAGAACATTGCTGCTGCAAGGAATCAAGCAAGAAAAGAAGTGTTGTTCGAGCCTGGAGATATGGTTTGGGTGCATCTACGCAAGGACAGATTTCCACTACTTCGCAAGTCCAAGTTGAAGCCACGTGGTGCTGGTCCTTAAAAAAACTAGCCAAAATTAATGATAATGCCTATTCAGTTGATATACCTATTGAGGAGTTTGGTGGTGCTAGCAACAACTTCAACGTTGCTGATTTATCACCATATGCTGGAGAAGACCTTGCAGCGTCGAGGTCGACGCCTTTTGAAGGGGGGGGAGATGATGAGGACATCCATACTATTCCACTATCTCCTACTCCTATTTACAATGAAGATGTTGCTGCAAAGAACAAGTCCAATGAAATCAGGATTGGACCCATTACAAGAGCTCGTGCAAAGCTGATTGAGCAACAGGTGAATTCACTCTTAATTGAACCTGATGTTTTACTTAATGAGAACTTTATACTACCTAAGTCTATGCATCTTTGTATGATCAGGTTTATTGATAACACAAGCGTTGCGCGAGGAGGAGGAGAGTTGCAGCAAGAAGGACAAGCGCTGATTTCCAATATCAACAAGTGCGCGAGGGAGGAGCGGGAGGCAGGCGCACTAGGACGCAATGAGGAAATCACGTATGAGCAAGAGAGAGAGAGATGGCGCACCAAGAATTACATGTTTGAGGTGTTCCACGACGTTTGGACTGCGTGCCAATAAGGCCGAACCCATATATGGGTCGGTATGTATTAGTTTGAGTCGATCCGAGTCAGTTTGGGCCAAGTTATGGCTGTTTTTAGGCCCGTTTAGAGGGGAGGACACCCCAGCCCTCATATAAACCTCCGTAGCCGTCACAAGTTAGGTTTTAAGACCACGTTAAAATATTTTGGAGTTGTTTCTTTCATAGAACCTCTGGAATTACCCTGTGTTCGAATCTGCCAACTATAATTGAGTGTGATCTGTTGTTCCATTGGGAATTAGTAGATTGCATACTACCGTTCGTGGTCACGGCTGCGTGCGCAAGAGTGTGGAATATCCTAAAAGGTTCGAGAGTTGTTGCATTGGCATAAGGGATCGAGAGGGAGAGATCATAGCTACGCACTAGTTATCTATCATCCACCATCACCATCGACAAGAGCTTGTTGAGAAGATCGGGCCACCCCATATCAAAATCGGGCTGGGAAAACGCAGGATAAAGCTGGACCAACTCCTTAGACAAGGTTTGGTCAGATCAAAACCACAAATAACACTCCAAATCAAGAGATCGATCCAAAGGCAAATATGGGCTGTTTTTTGTGGGGATTTTCGAATTTTTGGTGGATAGAAGAAAATTTTGTGGGGGAAATCGTGAGCAACGAAGCTCTTGATACCAATATGTTGAGGGCAAACCTCTAGGGTGGCCCGATCTTTCACGATTCCCTTTCAAATCGAGGGTGGAGTGCGGGGAAGGAGGAAAGGATGAACACGATGAACACACGCACGAAGAACGCGATGAACACACACACACACAAACCCGCGATAAACACCAATAGCTCACACCGGCGGTGACCAGTCCGGCGCAATCCCTAGGATCGGCGTCGGGTGGAGGACTCTCTCTCGAACCGGCACGGCGAGATGGGAGACTCGGTGAGATCTTGACGTCTAGGCAAAGGGACACCGATGCCTAGGCCTTGTACAACGCGGAGGCACAATGCAAACTCCAACGAGGTTTGGGGATATTGGTGCTCCTTAGTCAAGGAGAATGAGGCAAGAATTAGATAGATCCACAAAGGGGTTTCCACTAATTCCAATATCATGCCTAGGGTTTACAATGGAGGTGGGGGTCTATATATAGGCTAGCCACAAGTTCAGGGGTAATTCAGGCATTAAAGTAGAGTTCTGAGCGAAGTAGAGGGGTACATGGGCCATAGGGCCCAGCTAGGCTCGCAAGCCCATCGCTTGGGCCGGACAGTCCGGGTCGGCATGGCCGGATAGTCCGGGGTGGCCGGACACTCCGGTGGTGTCTGGGAAGTGTCTGATTTGACCTTCTGAATGTCCACGCCAGGTTCAGGCTCGGGCAGGCCGGAGACTCCGGGTAGAGTGGGTCGGACACTCCGGCTGCGCCGGACACTCCGGCTTGATCCGGGCAGACACTCCGGCTCTGGCAGCTTCAGGTCAAGTGCAGCTTCAGGGCTCGTGGGTCGACGCGGCGGGTGCTCGTACCTGATGATGCACAAAGTAGTGGTATGAAGTAGCACGCCATCCAAGGAAGTATCGAATTGGCATGAAGAGAGGAGCGAGTTCACCTTAGCTTGGAGGAGTTTGTCTCGGGCACGAGTCATGGGTCCACTTGGGGGACTTGTTGGTGTTGGTGTACATGTTTTGCTGAGCCATTTGAAGGTCTATATATTGGTGCGACCATCATGTTGAGCAGCCTTGTCAAATTGCCATGGTCGACCCAGAAGCATGTGGCAAACTATCATAGGAACCACATCACACTCCACCGTATCTTTGTAAGGACCAATGGCGAAGGAGACCGATACGATATGCTTGATCTTCACGGACCCTTGGTCACTTAGCCATTGCACGTGGTAGGGGTGCTTGTGTGGATGGAGGGTGAGGTTGAGCTTCTCACACAACTCGGTGCTAGCAAGGTTGTGACAACTCCCTCCGTCAATGATCACCTTGATAGATTTGTCATTGATGTCGGCTCGTGTTTGCAAGATATTGGAGCGTTGGTCTTCATGCTCTTATGCTTGAGTGGTCAATATCCTTGTGACGACAAGCGATGGACTTGCGTCATGCTCACACATGAGGTGTTCTTGATCATCTTCCACTCGTTGCCTTGCCATTGCTTCCTTGACACGGGCATCAAACTCATCTTCACTCAAGTACTCTTCATCACCATTGTCATGGATGAACAAGACTTTCTTGTTTCCATATTTGGCCGACTTGTGTCCTTTACCTCCACACTTGTAGCATTCACCGTTGAAAGGTGTATCACTTTTTGCTTGCTTGCCACTTGGGGGCAGTTTTCCTTGAGGAAGAGTGGGCTTGAAGGAAGGCTTGGAGGTACTTGATGAGCTTCCATTGAAAGTTGTTGGTGTAGCGGTTGAATCTTGCTTGTAGGTGAAATATTTCTTGGGCTTGTTATACTTGATGTCCTCTTGCACTTGACGTTCAGCCTTTGTTGCGATGTGCACAAGCTCAACCATGTCGTTGTAGGTTTGGAACTCGACAATGCGCTTGATTGGGTGATTCAAGCCAATAAGGAAACGTGCCATTGTTTGCTCCATGCGCTTATCAATGTTGGCGCGAATCAATTTGAGTTCCATTTCCTTGAAGTATTCTTCCACGGTCTTTGTCCCTTGACGAAGAGCTGGAAGGTTGTTGAAGAGGTCACGCGTGTAGTGCGCGGGGACAAACCGGGATCTCATGTGAGCCTTCATGTCATGCCAAGTTGTGATTGGCGGCTCTTGTCTTGCATCACGAGCAACTTGAACTTGTTCCCACCAAAGGTTGGTGTAATCATCAAACTCTAGCGAAGCCATGGTGACCATCTTCTCGTTGCTATAGTTGTGCATGCGGAAGATCTTGTCGACTTTGAGTGCCCACGAGAGGTATTCTTTAGGGTCATTGGATCCGGTGAACTTGGGCATCGTGAACTTGAGCTTGCCAAAAGTTTCTTCATCATTGCGGTCATTGCGATGAGCTTGGTGACCTTGTTGATGATCTTGTAGTTGGGGAGGTGGAACTTGGTTCTCGCGTCCTTGTTGCGGAGCTTGCTCTTGATATTGTTGTTGAGGAGGAGCTTGTTCTTGCTCTTAGCGCGGTTGTTGACGTGGTTGAGGTACTTGGGCCTCATGGTGGCGAAGGTGTTGAGCCTCTTGATGCGGTTGATGACGAAGAGGAGGCTCGTTCCTCGGTTGGTGATGTTGGTTAGGCACATGGGCCTCACGGCGAAGAACATGGTCATGAGCCTCTTGACGTGGTGGGCGTCGCTCAACTTGTATCACTTGACGCTCCAAGTTTTGTTGATGTGGAGGAGGCGTCGCGTGATGACCATGGTTTCGTTGTTGACGTTCATGACGTTGATGACGAAGAGGATGATCTTGGAGAGCTTCACGTCGATGACGAGCGTGATTCTCCAAGTTGGAGTCATCACTTGTTGTGTCAAGTATGTGTCGCGGTCGATGGTGGTAGACTTGCGGTTGTACTTGCGGTTGCGCTTGCGGTTCCTCTTGTGGTTGCTCTTGTCGGATCACTAGTGCCCTTGCGTGATGACGATGTGCTTCTTGCCTTGCTCGCGGCCTTGAAGAGAGGTCACCATCATAGCTTGACGTTGCGGCGTGCCGTGGAGAAGGTACATAGTTCGAAGAGGTTCCATCTTCAACCACGGGGGCATCATTGCCTCTTTGAGCACTTTGATGTAGATCTTGTGGAAGAGGTGCATGACGATGCGAAGAACTTGCCGAGCTTGATGCGCGTGAACGTGGTCTTGCCATGCCGTCGATGAGGCGTCGAAGATTGTCATTTGTTTTGGCGACGGAGTGTTGGAGCGCTTCATTTTGGTGGCCGAAGTTGTGATGCATTGCCTGCATTTTCCTTTCGAGGCCATCGAAGCGGTTGTCGATGTTCTTGAACTCGGCTTGCGTCTCGCCAAATTGTTCATCTTGTCGCGTCTCAAGTGCTTGGCAACATTCACGGAACTCTTGTCGAACGATGATGTGACTTGCGCGCGTCATGTACGGACCTTGATCTTCTTCTTGTGGAGGTGGTTGGCTCGTCTCACCATGCCTATCCATCATGCAAAACACACGAGTATTGTATATGGAAGTGGAATATGGTGGTGTTAGCCTTGTACCTCACCTTGGGGATTGCACCAAACTAGAAACCACATGTGAGAGCTATAAGCGTGCAAAGTGGAAATGCACAGAAAACTCACACTAAAGAAAGAACTAACTCTCAAAAGCTTGTTGGTGGTAGGTTAGGATTGTGGAAAGCCAAAGAACCAACCAAAAGAAAAGGGATAGTCAAAAGTGGGTAAAATCCAACAAAACTCAAGTCAAAGGCGAAGGTCAACATCTCGAAGGGTGACGGGGACCTACGACTATATACACACACGCGGAGAAAGTTCGGATTGACACGGCTAGGAAAATGAACAAACAAAATGTCCTAACGAAGACTAAGCTCGTTGTCCTGCCAATGCAAGGAGAGACCGTGGCTCGTCTGCAAAGATTAAAAGTTAGCAACAGATTTGTGCACTTGCCTTGGGCGCTCTTCTTTCTCTCTTGCTTACAAGCTTTGAGACTCTCTTTTGCAAGGGGAGACTATTTTTCTTTTTCTTTTTCTTTGTATCTTTTTTCCTTTTTTTTTGCTCTCCCTTGATGCTACCTAGTCACACTTGCTATTGCTCTTGCACTCTCACTATCCAAGGACAAATGCACAATGCTCAAGCAAACACAAGATGAGCCACTCTCATGGGATAGGTACACACAAAGGAAGATGGGGTTAACAAGGTGACGCAAGTTATTCCTTCTTTGATGATGAACTTGGCGTCAGTTGTGTGGGATGATGTTCGTGGTCTGTGGTGTCGATGAGCGCGGAAGTTGATGATGCGAAAGCTTGCTGGTAGTTGCTGACATGCACACGGGACACGAGCAAACAAAGGAGATAGGCCAATGCGAAAAATGAGGCAAAACAGTCAAAACTGGAGTTACAGCCGGACACTCCGGTCTGGCCGGACACTCCGGTCTGGTTCGGTCGGACACTCCGGTCGGGCCGGACACTCCGGTCGGTACGAGCCGGACACTCCGGAGCGGGTTTCCTGCTCGTGTTCTTGAGCAGAAATCCTCGCCTTCGGGCCTCAAATCCGCAAAAAACTGGCCAAATCGGGCTAGGGAAACGCAGGATAAAGTTGGACCAACTCCTTAGACAAGGTTTGATCGGATCAAAACCACAAATAACACTCGAAACCAAGAGATCAATCCAAAGGCAAATATGGGCTGTTTTTTGTGGGGATTTTCGAATTTTTGGTGGATAGAAGAAAAATTTGTGGGGGAAATCATGAGCAACGAAGCTCTTGATACCAATATGTTGAGGGCAAACCTCTAGGGTGGCCCGATCTTTCACGATTCCCTTTCAAATCGAGGGTGGACTGTGGGGGAAGGAGGGGAGGATGAACACGACGAACACACGCATGAAGAACACGATGAACACACACACGAAAAACCATGATAAACACCAATAGCTCACGCCGGCGGTGACCGGTCCGGCGCAATCCCTTGGATCGGCGTCGGGCGGAGGACTCTCTCTCGAACCGGCATAGTGAGATGGGAGACTCGGTGAGACCTTGACGTCTAGGCAAAGGGACACCGATGCCTAGGCCTTGTACAACGAGGGAGGCACAATGCAAACTCCACGAGGTTTGGGGATATTGGTGCTCCTTAGGCAAGGAGCATGAGGCAACAATTAGATAGATCCACAAAGGGGTTTCCACTAATTCCAATATCAAGCCTAGGGTTTACAATGGAGGTGGGGGTCTATATATAGGCCAACCACAAGTTCAGGGGTAATTCAGGCATTAAAGTAGAGTTCTGGGCGAAGTAGAGGGGTACATGGCCATAGGGCCCAGCTTGGCTCGCATGCCCATCTTCAGGCTGGACAGTCCGGGTCGAGTGGGCCGGATAGTCCGATGGGGCCGGACACTCTGGGCAGTGTTCGGGCAGTGTCCAAACTGGCACACAGAATGTCCACGCCAGGTTCGGGCTCGGGCAGGCCGGACACTCCGGCTTTGGCAGTTTCAGCTCAGGTGCAGCTTCAGGGCTCGTGGGTCGACGCGGCGGGGGCTCGTACCTAATGATGCACAAAGTAGTGGTATGAAGTAGCCGCCATCCAAGGAGGAATCAAATTGGCACGAAGAGAGGAGCGAGTTCACCTTAGCTTGGAGGAGTTTGGCTCGGGCACGAGTCATGGGTCCACTTGGGGGACTTGTCGTTGTAGATGTAGAAGCGTCCGTTGATGAGGAAATCCATACGATTCCACTATCTCCTACTCCTATTCACAATGAAGATGTTGCTGCAAAGGACAAGTCCAATGAAATCAGGATTGGACCCATTACAAGAGCTCGTGCAAAGCTGATTGAGCAACATGTGAATTCACTCTTAATTGAACCTGATGTTTTACTTAATGAGAACTTTATACTACCTAAGTCTATGCATCTTTGTATGATCAGGTTTATTGATAACACAAGCATTGCGCGAGGAGGAGGAGAGTTGCAGCAAGAAGGACAAGCGCTGATTTCCAATATCAACAAGTGCGCGAGGGAGGAGCGGGAGGCAGGCGCACTAGGACGCAATGAGGAAATCACGTATGAGCAAGAGAAAGAGATGGTGCACCAAGAATTACATGTTTGAGGTGTTCCACGATGTCTGGACTGCGTGCCAATAAGGCCGAACCCATATATGGGTCGGTATGTATCAGTTTGAGTCGAATCGAGTTAGTTTGGGTCAAGTTATGGCTGTTTTTAGGCCCGTTTAGAGGGGAGGACGCCCCAGCCCTCATATAAACCTCCGTAGCCGTCACAAGTTAGGTTGAAGACCATGTTAAAATATTTTGGAGTTGTTTCTTTCATAGAACCTCTGGAATTACCCTGTGTTCAAATCTACCAACTATAATTGAGTGTGATCTGTTGTTCCATTGGGAATTAGTAGATTGCAGACTACCGTTCGTGGTCACGGCTGCGTGCGCAAGAGTGTGGTGTTGTGAATATCCTACAAGGTTCGAGAGCTGTTGCATTGGCATCAGGGATCGAGCGGGAGAGATCATAGCTACGCACTAGTTATCTAACATCCGCCATCACCATTGACAAGAGCTTGCTGAGAAGATCGGGCCACCCCATATCATCTAGGTATCAGAGCGCTGGGTTTACTCGGTGAGCAATATCATCTTGGTATCAGATTTCCTCGTTGCCTCGGTAAGCAATCCACAATCCATCCATAGATTAGAGAGTGTTTTTAATCCTATACAGAAAAAGCCCCACAAAAAGAGTTGCCATAGCCTCGATTACATCGTATTCGAGTAATAGTTGCTGGACGCGTTCCTCTATTAGATTAGATCTAGATCTGTTCTTCGTAGATTTGTTTTCTAGTTGTTCTAGTTGTTTTCCACCATCTTTTTCCGCTACCATCAAGTCAAATCCGATCCAAGTAAAGAGTCCTAGTTGTGTACTACTTGGCGGGTCGAAAAAAAAATCGGCTCGCTGCCTCACGCCTGACCGCAGACAAGTGTGTGCTCTAGCGTGAGCACAAAAAAAAAATCAAACCGTCGCCTTACCACAGACCAGTCTGTGCTAGTACGAGAAAAAAAAATTCTGCCGCCATCCTGCCGCGGCAGGATTTTAGGCCGTTTTTCTGCCATGGCAGAGACCAATTCTCAGGTCAAATTTTTTTCTTTTTTTGTTTATTTTTTTTACTGAGTCCACATAGCGTACCTATCCTTGTGAGCCTTAGTAAGTCTTTCTTTGTGTCTATAACTATCCTACGAGACTAGCGTGCTTAGTGCTCTACGGGCTGCTCAGTTAGCAATCTTGTGCCCGTTTCGTTGAGACATTGCTAGCGTCTCTCCTTGTGCATTGCAACACGAGCATTCCTCCGACATACCTTACTTTTTGAGCTCATTTTCATAGTTGCAATTGCCCCATTTATCTCCACCGTGTGTGTTTCCGTGGGTCTTTGTCATACGATTAGCACTAGGACTTGTTTGCGGTGTAGTTAGGATACCATACCTATAGCTCCACCATAAATAACCTGTGTGCCCTGTGATCGTTCTATATACCTTTGATATTCACTTCATCACTTCAGTGCATCAGTCTTTGATTACGTTTGGTAGAGCATCTCTATTCACTTTGGAACGGTAAGATCTTCTTTCTTATCAGTTGCGAGTGAGTTGTGAGAGTTTCCACCATACTGATTTTTATTTTTGCACTAACTTACTAATCATGTCTTTGAGTGATGATGAAATTGTGTCACAGAAAAAGCAGGTGGAGGAGCTTGTTACTTGGAGAGAGTCTGTTGATAGAAATATCACCGACATACAAGATGCTGTGGAGAATAATACTGGAGCCATCAATAATATTCAGACGCAGCTGACTCCTATGAATGTCAACTTTGCCACTTTGCAGCGTTCCATTGAGGCAATTCAGGCAACACTCCAGCCCGGACTGGCACAGCATGATGATGGGTTTGAGGACTTTGATGAGGGGAGTGCGGCTGATGCGGCTCCATATCGTGGCAGGGGACGTGCAAATCCCCCTGCACCTGTGGCTGCTCCTCTGTATGGCCGTGGATATGCTCCTCTTGGACGTGCCCAGCGTGCTGACAATCCAGCTAATGATAGTTTGGGCAAGCCCAAGTTCTCAATTCCTTCGTTCAATGGCTCGCTTGATCCTGAGGATTATATTACTTGGGAGTTGAAGATTGAAAAGCTCTGGCGTTTATTTGATTACCCAGAAGACAAGAAGGTCAAACTTGCTGCATCAGAATTTGATGGTTACGCTTTGCGTTGGTGGGAAGCTATTGTCCAGAATAGACGGAACGACAATGAACTTCCTGTGAGGGATTGACGTGAGATGAAGGCCATCATGGCGGATCGTTTTGTTCCCTCCAATTATTTGCGTTCTGTGTTTGACAAGCTCACACAGTTGAGGCAAGGCACAATGACAGTTGATGAGTACTACATGGAGATGGAGATGCTTATGCAGCGTGCTAATGTTCATGAATCACGAGAGATGACGATGCAACGTTTCCTCAACAATTTGAAGCTTCAAATCAATAGTATTGTGCGTTATCAAAAGTATGAGACAATGAACGAGCTGTTGCACCATGCTAGAGAGGCCGAGTCCCAGCTGGCTGAAGAGGCAAAGTCACGTGCTCGATTTCCATCTTCTAGCAGATTTTTGGCCAGATCTACACCTCCCACTGTCATGCCACCAGCTGCTGTTCCGTTTACAGCATCGGCCAAACTAGCAAGTACACCTTCGTTTGGTTCTAATACTCGGAAACCCGCTGCTCCTGCTGCTAGCTCGGGTTCCAACATGTCTACTGCACGTACTCGTGATGTGGTGTGCCATACTTGTGGAGGCAGAGGTCACTACAAGAAGGATTGTCCAAACATCAAGGTTATGTTTGTTAATGAACAAGGTGAAGTAGAAAGTGGAGATGAAGCTTCTGATAATGATATTGATGATGATGAGGATGGTGCTGATGCATATGCTGAGCATGCACCAACTATTGTCATGTCTTCACGTGTACTTAGTGTGCAACAGGTTGAGGAATCCCAGCGTTGCAACTTGTTCCAAACAAAAGCTCTAGTTGCACCAAATAAAGATTGCAAGGTCATTATTGATGGAGGTTGCTGCAGAAATCTGGCAAGTAAGGAATTATGTGCCAAACTGAATTTGACATACTTACCTCATCCCAAGCCATACTACATACAATGGTTGAGCAACAATCGTGGGATGAAGGTAAATCATATGGTACGAGTGAACTTTCAAATAGGGCCCCACAAAGATTCTATTGATTTTGATGTGGTTCCTATGGCTGTTTGTCACCTACTATTGGGTCGGCCATGGCTCTATGATCGCCATGTGCAACACAATGGCCGAGCCAATACATATCACTTGGAATTCAAAGGAAAGAAGATTACTATGCAGCCAATGACACCACAATAAATTGTGAATGATTCTCACCAGAAGATCGAGGTGAACCTGAAGGAAGATACTACCACTCGGCGAGATTGCGTGACAGCTGTTCCTGATGTAATTGAGCCTAAATGGAGTGATATAACGAAAAGTGAGAGAGTGCCCGGTTTATTAATCTTAGCCACTAAGGAAGATATGAGAGAATTTCGTGAGGATCCTACAGCCATGCCACTTGTGCTCATGTATAAGGGCGAGGTATTGGTTTCTAACGACATGACCCCTATTTCTCTTGGTATCTCTTTTGTTCTGCAGGACTTTGGGGATGTGTTTCCAAAAGATGTACCCGAAGGCTTACCTCCATTACGCGGTATAGAACATCAAGTGGACTTGATTCCTAGCGCCACACTTCCCAACCGTGCACCCTACAGGACTAATCCCGAAGAAACTAAGGAAATTTAGAAGCAAGTACAAGCGTTGCTGGATAAAGGGTACATTCGTGTTTCTCTTAGCCCTTGTGTTGTTCCTGTTATTTTAGTTCCTAAGAAAGATGGTACATGGCGCATGTGTGTTGACTGTAGAGCAATTAATAACATCACTATTCGATATCGTCATCCTATTCCACGCTTAGAGGATATGCTAGATGAATCGAGTGGTGCTGCTGTTTTCTCTAAAATTGACTTGCGTAGTGGTTATCACCAAATTAGGATGAAACAAGGGGATGAATGGAAAACTGCTTCCAAAACTAAATTCGGCTTGTATGACTGGTTAGTCATGCCGTTTGGCCTTACTAATGCACCTAGTACTTTCATGCGTTTGATGAATCATGTTTTGAGAGAGTTTATTGGTCGTTTTGTGGTTGTTTACTTTGATGATATACTCATATACAGCCGCACCGAATCTGAACATTGCACTCATATTAGACAAGTTTTGCAAGTGTTACGTGATAATAAACTGTATGCTAATCTTGAGAAGTGTACATTTGCAAAAGATAAGGTCATATTCCTAGGATTTGTTGTTTCTAAGCATGGAGTAGAGGTAGATCAATCTAAAACTGAATCAATTCAGAATTGGCCTACTCCAATGAATGTAAGTCAAGTGCGTAGTTTCCATGGTCTCGCTGGTTTCTATAGGCGCTTTGTGAAAGATTTTAGCACCATTGCTACACCATTAAATGATTTGACAAAGAAAGGTGTTCCTTTTGTATGGGGCGTGGCCCAACACATTGCGTTTGATACATTGAAACGTTTGCTTACTTCTGCACCATTGCTTGCATTACCTGATTTTTCGAAGCAATTTGAAGTTGAATGTGATGCTAGTGGCATAGGCATAGGTGGCGTTTTGATGCAAGAGGGACGGCCTATAGCTTATTTTTCTGAGAAATTGACTGGTGCTCGTTTGAATTATTCAATCTATGATAAAGAATTGTATGCACTTGTGAGAGTACTTGAAGTTTGGCAACATTATTTGTGGCCAAAGGAATTCATCATACATTCTGATCATAAAGCATTGAAATACTTGAAAGCTCAATCAAACTTGCATCGAAGATTAGCTAAATGGGTTGAGTTCATTGAGTCTTTTCCTTACATCATTAACTATAAGAAGGGAAAAGAGAATGTTGTTGCTGATGCTCTATCTAGGAAGAACATGCTATTAACCAATCTTGATGTTAAAATTCCTGGATTAGAAGCTATTTGTGCACTTTATGCAGTTGACCATGATTTTGCTGAACCATATCTTAGAAACGCATGGGATAAGTATCATATACATGATGGATATTTGTTTTGAGATAACAAACTATGTATTCCAGAATCGTCGTTGCGTTTGTTCTTAGTGCAAGAATCACATGCTAGTGGTTTGATGGGTCACTTTGGGCGTGAGAAGACGTTGCTCATGTTTGCTGATCATTTTTATTGGCCCAAGATGAGACGTGATGTGTACAGATTTGTGGGCAGATGCATTACTTGCCACAAGTCGAAATCCAAGGTGAAGACTCACGGTTTGTATACACCTCTCTCTACACCTACTACTCCATGGGAAGACATTAGTATGAATTTTGTGCTAGGTCTACCTAAAACTGAGAGAGGTCATGATTCTATATTTGTGGTAGTGGATAGGTTCTCTAAGATGGCTCATTTTATTACCTGCCACAAAAGCAACGATGTGTCGCATGTTGCTAACCTGTTTTTCAGGATCGTGAGATTACATGGCGTACCAAAGACGATTGTTTCTGACCGTGATGTCAAGTTCATGAGCTACTTTTGGAAGACCTTATGGGGGAAGCTAGGAACGAAGTTGCTGTTCAGTACTACATGTCACCCCCAAACAGATGGTCAAACGGAGGTGGTGAATAGAACATTGTCACAGCTACTAAGGACCATGATTAAAAAGAATCTGCGGGAGTGGGAAGAGTGTTTGCCACATGTTGAGTTTGCTTACAACAGGGCTGTGCATTCAACTCCTCAGCTTTGTCATTTTGAGGTGGTGTATGGCTTCAAGCCATTAACGCCACTCGATATGTTACCTCTGCCATTACATGAGAGAGTTGATATGGAGGCATCAAAACGTGCTGATTATGTGAAGAAAATACATGAGAAGACTCGAGAGGCTATTGAGAAGAAAGGCAAGAACATTGCTGCTGCAAGGAATCAAGCAAGAAAAGAAGTGTTGTTCGAGCCTGGAGATATGGTTTGGGTGCATCTACGCAAGGACAGATTTCCACTACTTCGCAAGTCCAAGTTGAAGCCACGTGGTGCTGGTCCTTACAAAGTGCTAGCCAAAATTAATGATAATGCCTATTCAGTTGATATACCTATTGAGGAGTTTGGTGGTGCTAGCAACAGCTTCAATGTTGCTGATTTATCACTATATGCTGGAGAAGACCTTGGAGCGTCGAGGTCGACGCCTTTTGAAGGGGGGGAGATGATGAGGACATCCATACTATTCCACTATCTCCTACTCCTATTCACAATGAAGATGTTGCTGCAAAGAACAAGTCCAATGAAATCAGGATTGGACCCATTACAAGAGCTCGTGCAAAGCTGATTGAGCAACAGGTGAATTCACTCTTAATTGAACCTGATGTTTTACTTAATGAGAACTTTATACTACCTAAGTCTATGCATCTTTGTATGATCCGGTTTATTGATAACACAAGCATTGCGCGAGGAGGAGGAGAGTTGCAGCAAGAAGGACAAGCGCTGATTTCCAATATCAACAAGTGCACGAGGGAGGAGCGGGAGGCAGGCACACTAGGACGCAATACGTTTGGACTGCGTGCCAATAAGGCCGAACCAATATATGGGTCGGTATGTATCAGTTTGAGTCGAACCGAGTCAGTTTGGGCCAAGTTATGGCTGTTTTTAGGCCCGTTTAGAGGGGAGGACGCCCCAGCCCTCATATAAACCCCGTAGCCGTCACAAGTTAGGTTTTAAGACCACGTTAAAATATTTTGGAGTTGTTTCTTACATAGAACCTCTGGAATTACCCTGTGTTCGAATCTGCCAACTATAATTGAGTGTGATCTGCTGTTCCATTGGAAATTAGTAGATTGCAGACTACCGTTCGTGGTCACGGCTGCGCGCGCAAGAGTGTGGTGTTGTGAATATCCTACAAGGTTCGAGAGCTGTTGCATTGGCATCAGGGATCGAGCGGGAGAGATCATAGCTACGCACTAGTTATCTATCATCCACCATCACCATCGACAAGAGCTTGCTGAGAAGATCGGGCCACCCCATATCATCCGTAGGACGGGATGCATCACTACGACTATATACACACACGTGGAGAAAGTTGAGATTGACACGACTATAAAAATGAGCAAACAAAATGTCCTAACGAAGACTAAGCTCGTTGTCGTGCCAACGCAAGGCGAGACCGTGGCTCGTTTGCAAAGAGGGAAAAGGAGCAACGGATTTGTGCACTTGCCTTGGGCGCTCTTCTTTCTGTCTTTCTTACACGCTTTGAGACTCTCTTTTGCAACGGGAGACTATTTTTCTTTTGTATTTTTTTGCTCTCCCTTGATGCTACCTAGTCACACTTGATATTGCTCTTGCACTCTCACTATCCAAGGACAAATGCACAATGCTCAAGCAAACACAAGATGAGCCACTCTCATGGGATAGGTACACACAAAGGAAGATAGGGGCTAACAAGGTGACGCAAGTTATACCTTCTTTGATGACGAACTTGGCGTCGGTGGTGCGGGATGATGTTCGTGCGCCGTGGTGTCGATGAGCGCGGGGGGTTGTTGATGCGGAAGCTTCCTGTTAGTTGGCGACACGCTCACGGGCACAAACAAACAAGAGGAAATTAGCCAATGCAAGATTAGAGGCAAAACTGTCAAAATCAGGCGTCAGGCCGGAGACTCCGGGCTCTCAAGCCGAAAACTCCGGTCCAGGCCGGAGACTCCGGTGTGGACAGGCCGGAGACTCCGGTCTGGAGTCAGATCGCGAACTGCTCATGTTCTTGAGCGGAACTCCACGCCTTGGGTCCTCAAATCCATGAAAAAATGGCCAAATTGGGCTGGAAAACGTAGGATAAAGCAGGACCAACTCCTAAGACAAGGTTTGGTCGGATCAAAACCACAAATAGCACTCCAAATCAAGAGATCGATCCAAAGACAAATTTCGGGCTCTTTTTGGGGGATTTTCGAATTTTTGGTGGATAGAAGGAAAATTTGTGGGGGACATCATGAGCAACGAAGCTCTTGATACCAATATGTTGAGGGCAAACCTCTAGTGTAGCCCGATCTTTCACGATTCCCTTTCAAATCGAGGGTGGAGTGCGGGAAAAGGAGGGAGGATGAACACGGCGAACACACGCACGAAGAACGCGATGAACACACACATGCAAAACCACGATAAACACCAATAACTCACGACGGTGGTGACCAGTCCGGCGCAATCCCTAGGATCGGTGTTGGGCGGAGGACTCTCTCTCGAACCGGCACGGTGAGATAGGAGACTCGGTGAGATCTTAACGTCTAGGCAAAGGGACACCGATGCCTAGGCCTTGTACAACGTGGAGGCATGATGCAAACTCCAACGAGGTTTGTGAATATTGGTGCTCCATAGGCAAGGAGCATGAGGCAAACATTAGATAGATCCACAAAGGGGTTTCCACTAATTCCAATATCATGCCTAGGGTTTACAATGGAGGTGGGGGTCTATATATAGGCCAGCCACTTAAACAGGGGTACGTTAGGAATAAAAGACAAGTTCTAGAAGGACTAAGGGGTACATGGGCCGAAGGCCCAAAGGCCTTTTCATGCCTGGCGATGGTCGGACCGGAGACTCCGGTGTGGTGGACCGGAGACTCTGATCTAGACCGGAGAATCCGGTGTAGCCTCCGGACCAGCCTCCGGAGGGGTCTTCAGATTGTCCCAGGGCCTGGTGCAGGGGGTCAGAATGGAGAGAGGGCCGGAGTCTCTGGTGTCTTCAGACCAGAAACTTTGACAGGCCGGAGACTCCGGTGTGCGCAGACCGGAGACTCCGGTGTGCGCAGACCGGAGACTCCGGTGTGCGCAGCTCCAGCGGCTTTTGCTTCATGTTCTGCTCCTTGTTCTCCATCCTTGGGTGCTTGGTGATGTGTCGAAGCTTCGTACCTGATGCTGCATGGGGTAGTTGTATGAAGTAGCACACCATCCAAGGAGGTATCAAATTGGCACGAGGAGAGGAGCGAGTTCACCTTAGCTTGTAGGAGTTTGGCTCGGGCATGAGTCATAGGTCCACTTGGGGGACTTGTTGGTGTAGATGTAGAAGCGTTCGTAGGACGGGCTACATCATAACCCTTATGGTCTTTATATGCCATTGCCTATTCCTCATACACCTTGGTCCAACATTAGCATGGATTTTGTGTTAGGATTGCCTAGGTCTAAGCATGGTCATGATTCTATATTTGTTGTCGTGGATCGCTTTTCCAAAATAGCACAGTTCATACTGTGCCATAAGACCGACGATGCTTCACACGTTGCAAATCTATTTTTCAGGGAAATCGTCCGTCTTCACGCTGTGCCAAGAACAATCATCTCTGACAGTGACGTCAAATTCATGAGCTACTTATGGAAGGCCCTCATGGCCAAGTTCGGCGTCAAGCTCCTCTTTTCACCCGCGTCGCATCCTCAAACCGATGGCCAAACCAAAGTTGTCAACTGAAGCCTCGGGACTCTCCTTCGCGTGTTGATTAAAAAAACTTCAAGGATTGGGAGGAATGCATCCCACACGCCGAGGTCGCCTACAACCGAGCCAAGCACTCAACAACCAAGATGAGCCCATTCATAATCGTCTATGGTATCGAGCCTGATGAGGATATCTACGGGGATTATGATGATTCTGACTACCTGAACTGGAAGGAAATACTGAGTCAAATCAATAATGACTATCAGGTGAATTCATTCTTAATTGAACCTGATGTTTTACTTAATGAGAACTTTACACTACCTAAGTCTATGCATCTTTGTATGATCAGGTTTATTGATAACACAAGTGTTGCGCGAGGAGGAGGAGAGTTGTAGCAAGAAGGACAAGCGCTGATTTCCAATATCAACAAGTGCGCGAGGGAGGAGCGGGAGGCAGGCGCACTAGGATGCAATGAGGAAATCACGTATGAGCAAGAGAGAGAGAGATGGCGCACCAAGAATTACATGTTTGAGGTGTTCCCACGACGTTTGGACTGCGTGCCAATAAGGCCGAACCCATATATGGGTCGGTATGTATCAGTTTGAGTCGAATCGAGTCAGTTTGGGCCAAGTTATGGCTGTTTTTAGGCCCGTTTAGAGGGGAGGACGCCCCAGCCCTCATATAATCCTCCGTAGCCGTCACAAGTTAGTTTTGAGACCACGTTAAAATATTTTGGAGTTGTTTCTATCATAGAACCTCTGGAATTACCCTGTGTTCGAATCTGCCAACTATAATTGAGTGTGATCTGTTGTTCCATTGGGAATTAGTAGATTGCATACTACCGTTCGTGGTCACGGCTGCGTGCGCAAGAGTGTGGTGTTGTGAATATCCTACAAGGTTCGAGAGCTGTTGCATTGGCATCAGGGATCGAGCGGGAGAGATCATAGCTACACACTAGTTATCTATCATCCACCATCACCATCGCCAAGAGCTTGCTGAGAAGATCGGGCCACCCCATATCAGAGCCTCTCACCGCGCTCGACATAGTACTGCTACCACTTCATGAACGGACCAACATGGATGTTGACAAGTGTGCCCAAGCTATGAAGAAGCTCCACGAAGAAACAAGAGCTACAATCGAGCAACAAGTCCTTCGTCAAGCTTCCAGGTTAAACTAGGATAAATGAGAGTTGATTTTCGAGGAAGGTGATCTTGTATGGATACACTTGAGCAAGGACCGTTTCCCCAAAGAACATGATTCCAAGCTCAAACCAAGAGGATATGGTCCCTTCAAGGTACTCAAAAGAATCAACTACAACACCTACATCATCGACATTCTGACATCCAAGTACCTTGCAAGCAATACATTCAACGTCTAGGAGCTTTCACCCTACCATGGAAATGTTCAAGATGATACCCATGAAGAGTCGAGGACGACTCTTTCCCAAGGGGGAGCTGATGCAGCCCATCCTAGGGACGTCACTACATCTCCACTACCAAGTCCCCCAAGTGGACCAATGACTCGTGCGCGAGCTAAACTCCTACAAGCTAAGGTGAACTCGCTCCTTTCCTCGTGTGACTTTGACACATCTATGAATGGCTTGCTATTTCATGCAACTACACTATGTGTTATCAGATACGAACCCCCATCGGATGAAGTGCAAGGAGCGGGACGATAAGAAGGAGCTACTGGAGCTGAAGCCCTAGAGTCTCTGGTCCTGAAGCCCGGAGTCTCCGGCCTGCAACCCCAGAGTCTCCGGCCAAGACTCCGGACCTGTCTCTAGACCCCCACCAGGACCGCTCAGTACACCTCCATGGACTCCTCACTGGAGAGCATCACCACTGATGAGGATATATACAAGGATTATGATGATTCTGGCTGCTTGAATTGGAAGAAAATATTGAGTCAAATCAAAAATGACTATCAGGTGAATTCATTCCTAGTTGACCATGATGCTTTCATTTATAAGAAATTTATATTGCATAAGTCTTTGTGCTATTGTATGATGAGGTACATGGGAGAAAAAGGCGTAGCACGGAGTGACGAGGTGAAGCATATGGAGCATGGCGTGTTGATCAATGAAGAATGCGCAGGGGAGGAGAGGGAGGAAGCGCAAGGAGCTACCAAGAAGAAGATCAACACATGGCAGGATCTCTGCCGCGGTAGAGAAACGATGCGTTTCCTACCACGGTAGGCTGCCGCGGCGCAGAAACAGAGTCCTTTTTCTGCCACGGCAGGCTGCCGCGGCACAGAAATAGGCCCAAACTCTGCCACGGCAAAAACCTGAGCCGAACCCACTTTGGGTCGGTTTGTACCCTTAGTTGGGTGGGACAAACTCGGTTTCCACCCTAGGCCGCCGCCCCCCAGACTCTTAAATAGATGGGGGCGCACTACTATCTAGGTTAAGACCACGTTAAAATATTTTGGAGTTGTTTCTTTCATAGAACCTCTGGAATTACCCTATGATCGATTTTACCAACTATAACTGAGTGTGATAGGTTGTTCTATTGGGAATTAGTAGATTGCAAACTACCGTTCGTGGTTTGTATCTGATAACTCACAGTGTAGTTGCATGAAGTAGCAAGCCATTTATAGATGTGTCAAAGTCACACGAGGAAAGGAGTGAGTTCACCTTAGCTTGTAGGAGTTTAGCTCGCGCATGACTCATTGGTCCACTTGGGGGACTTAGTGGTAGAGATGTAGTGACGTCCATAGGACGGGCTGCATCAGCTCCGCCCTGGGGAAAGAGTCATCCTCGACTCTTCATGGGTATCATCTTGAACATTTCCATGGTAGGGTGAAAGGTCCTTGACATTGAATGTATTGCTTGCAAGATACTTGGATGTCAGACTGTCGATGATGTAGGTGTTGTTGTTGATTCTTTTGAGGACCTTGAAGGGACCATCTCCTCTTGGTTTGAGCTTGGAATCACGTTCTTTGGGGAAACGGTCCTTGCTCAAGTGTATCCATACAATATCACCTTCCTTGAAGATCAACTCTCATTTATCCTTGTTTAGCCTAGAAGCTTGATGAAGGACTTGTTGCTCGATTGTAGCTCTTGTTTCTTCGTGGAGCTTCTTCATAGCTTGGGCATGCTTGTCGACATCCATGTTGGTGCGCTCATGGAGGGGTAGTTGTCGGATGTCGAGCGCGGTGAGGGGCTTGAAACCATAAACGATCATGAAGGGACTCATTTTGGTTGTTGAGTGCTTGGCTCGGTTGTAGGCAAACTCGGCGTGGGGAATGCATTCCTCCCAATCCTTCAAGTTCTTCTTGATCAACACACGTAGAAGAGTTCCGAGGCTTCGGTTGACAACCTCGGTTTATCCATTGGTTTGGGGATGCGACGCGGATGAAAAGAGGAGCTTGACGCCGAGCTTGGCCATGAGGGTCTTCCATAAGTAGCTCATGAATTTGACGTCGCGGTCGGAGACGATTGTTCTTGGAACACCATGTAGATGGACGATTTCCTTGAAAAACAGATTTGCAACATGTGAAGCATCATCAGTCTTATGGCACGGTATGAAGTGTGCCATTTTGGAAAAGCGATCCACGACAACAAATATTGAATCATGACCATGCTTAGACCTAGGCAATCCTAACACAAAATCCATGCTAATGTCGGACCAAGGTGAATGAGGAATAGGCAATGGCATATAAACACCATAAGGGTTAGCTTGCGACTTAGCTTGTATACATGTCGTGCATCGTTGAACATAGCGCTCCACGTGGAGCTTCATCTTGGGCCAAAAGTGGTGAGTGGAGAGCATGTCCAAAGTCTTGTCACGGCCAAAGTGACCCATGAAGCCTCCACCATGAGATTCTTGGAAAAGCAAAAGTTGGAGCGACGACTTCGGAATACAAAGCTTGTTTTGCTTAAATAAAAAGCCCTTATGCAAATAGAAATCATCAACTCCTTTATCCATGGAGCGTTTTGCGAAAATTGGTTCAAAGAATGGGTCCGAAGTATACAAAGTTTTTATTTCCTCAAGACCCAACACGTTGATTTCAAGTCTCGTAAGAAGGCTTGTGTTCTTGCGAGACAAAGCGTATGCAACTACATTATCTTTGCCCTTCTTATACTTGACAATGTATGGGAAAGACTCCACAAACTCGACCCACTTAGCGTGTCTCTTTCTCAAGTTTGCTTTGCCTTTGCGATATTTCAACGACTCATGATTGGAATGTATGATAAATTCTTTGGCCCATAGGTAGTGTTGCCAAACTTGAAGAACACGAACTAAGGCAAAAATCTCTTTGTCATAAATTGGATAATTGAGGCAAGGACCATCAAGTTTCTCGCTATGGTAGGCTATAGGATGTCCGTTTTGCATAAGGACTCCTCCAATGCAATACCACTAGCATCACACTCTATCTCAAAAGTTTTTGTGAAATCCGATAATGCAAGAAGAGGTTCTTCGGTGAGCCTCTTTTTAAGTTCATCAAAAGCTTTTTGTTGTGCTTTGTCCCACACGAAGGTGACATTCTTTTTTGTCAACTTGTTGAGAGGACAAGCAATGGTTGAAAAGTCTTTCCCAAAGCAACGATAGAAACCAGCCAACCCATGAAAACTTCGGAGTTCACTCACATTTGTTGGATGAGCCAATCTCTTATGTCCTTTACCTTGGACACATCAACTTCAAAGCCCTTCAAAGAAATGACAAATCCAAGAAAAATCAACTTGTCTTTAGCAAAAGTGCACTTGGGAAGATTAGCATAAAGCTTTTCATGTCGAAGGATTTGAAAAACTTCCTTGACATGTTTAATATGGTCCTCAAGTGACTTGCTATGATGTGGGGCAGCATCAGTCGCACTACCTTCATCAAAATCCTCAAACGCATTATCATGGTGGTGTGCGTGTCCTTGCTGAATTGTCGCTTGAATAGCCTCAATTGAACGCTGCAAGGAGGAAAAGTTGACATTCATTGCTGTCAGCTGAGTCTGAATATTATTGATTGCTCCAGTATTATTCTCCATTGCATCTTGCATGTCCTTGATATTCCCATCAACAGACTCGCGCCAATTAACAAGCTCCTCAAGCTGCTTTTTCTGTGACACAACTTCATCATCACTCAAAGACATGATTAGTAGGTTAGTGCAAAATCTGTATGGTGGAAACTCTCACAACTCACTCACAATTGACAAGAAAGTAGATCTTAACATTCCAAAGTGAATAGAGATGCTTTAGCAAACGGAATCAAAGACTAATGCACTGATGTGATGAAGTGAATATCGAAGGTATAGAGAACGATCGTAGGGCACATAGGTTATTTATGGTGGAGCTATAGGTATGGTATGATATCCACACCGCAAACAAGTCCTAGTGCTGATCATACAAAACCCAAGAAAACACACACGTGGAGAAAAACGTGGCAATGCAACTATGAAGGGTGTTGCACTACTCTCGAGAGACACTAACAAAGCTCAAAGTAAAACAGGCACAAGATTACTCAATCTACCGGTGCACAAAGATATCACTAGGCCTCTTGCTCAAATTCTCTTTTATTTTTTTTATTTTTTCTTTTTTATAGCTCTTTTTGCTTTTTTGTTGCTATTTTGCTTTTTCTCTCTTGTTTTTGAATAAATGTCACACACGACCAATTTACAAAGCACAACACCCAAAATCCTAGGAGCGGCCTGTAGGAGCGGAAACTAGTCTCAATGGGCAAGTTCCTACACCTATGTAATAGAATGGTTGTGGCTAAGGTTAAGGAAAAGTGCAATTTTTGTCACACTTTGTAAGTCCTGCCGTGGCAGAGAAATAGGGCAAAATCCTGCCGTGGCAGAAGAATTCCTGCCTTGGTAGAGAAAACAGGCAAAATCATGCCGCGGCAGAAGCGGCGAGAGAGCAGGCACGCACGGTAGAGAAAATCGTGTCGCGGCAAACTTCTGATCGGACACAGTGTCGCGGCAGAGAAACGGGGCGATTCCGTGCCTCGACAGAGATTGGTAAGATTTTTTTTAACAAACCGACTCGGCCAAGGGTGTTTGACCAGGACTCTAGCTAAAAAGGGATCTGGCTATGGCGGCGGAAATAGGGGATACGACTAGAACAAGAAAAACGATGAAATAGATCTAGATCTAAACTAAAGGATGAACATGACCAGAAACTATTACTTGAATACGATGCAATCTAGGCTATGGAAACTCTTTTTGTGGGGCTTTTTCTGTATAGGACGAAAAACACTCTCTAATCTATGGATGGATTATGGATTGCTTACCGAGGCAACGAGGAAATCTGATACCACGATGATATGGGGTGACCCGATCTTCTCAGCAAGATCTTGTTGATGATGATGATGGATGATAGATAAACCTTGTAGGATATTCACAACAACACACTCTTGCGCACGCAGCTGTCGACCATGTACGGTAATTTGCAATCTACTAATTCCCAATGGAACAACAGATCACACTCAATTGCAATTGGTAGAATTCGATCACAGGGTAATTCCAGAGGTTCTATAAAAGAAACAACTCCAAAATAATTTTAACATGGTCTAAAACCCTAAACTAGTGCGCCACATCTATTTATGAGTCTGGGGTTGCAGCGGCCTAAGGTGGGATCCGAGTTGGTCCCACCCAACTAGATACAAACCGACCCAAAAAGGGTTCGACCACTTGACTCTGTCCTGGCAGAGTTTCAGGTGGTTTTCCTGCCGTGGCAGCCTACCGTGGCAGAAAACGGCTGCTTTTCTCTGCCGCGACAGAGAAGTTGCTCCACTTGTTGATCTTCATCTTGGACAGCTCATTGCGCTTCCTCCATCTCCTCCCTCACGCATTCTTCATTGATCAACACGCCATGTTCCATTAGCTCCTCGCTCCTTGCTATGTCTTCTTCCCCCAAGTACCAGATCATATAATAATTCAAAGATTTAGGTAGTATAAAATTCTCATTAACTAAAACACCAGGTTCATTAAGAAACAAGTTCATATGTTGTTCTAGTAGCTTAGCACGAGTTCTTGTAATTGGTCCAATCCTTATCTCATTGGATTGGTCTTTCTTTGTAGCAATTGGAACATCATCATTAGCAATTGGGGTAGGTGTAATTGTAGGGATGTCCTCATCACTATAGGCCAAAAAATATGAAGGATGCGAGTTTTCCTCCGGGTGTGGAACATCTTCGGTGTTGGTGCAGGCATCTTTGCAAGGTGAAAGAGTCCACCGATTTTTTTGATAAAATGGGCATGAAGTTTTTTGTGTCCCAATTAATAGTATGATCCAGCTCCCTGGAGTTACAATAGGCCTCCGGTACATTTCATCCATAACGAAATGACATATTGTTTGTGTTATAGAATATTTATTATGTTATTATTTGTGTTGCAGTCTCCTCCGCCCTTGTGCATGTGGTATCGCTGGCTTGACACGGAGCAGCCAGAGTGGGCGCTTCGTGAAATAGAAGAAAGGAGTTGTCATGCATGGGAAAGCTTTTACAAAGATGAGCACTGTGAGAAAGCTGCAGAAGAGCGTAGAGCGGTGCAAGAGGAGCAACGGCGTCAGTTAGAGGAGCTACGGAGGCAGAGAGAAGAACAACGACGCCTCAGGAAGGAGCAGGAACGACAGGCTAGGGAGGCAAACAGGGAGAGACTGAGAGAAAGGGCTGTTGAGGCAAAGGCAGCCGAAGAACGCGCTGATAAGACAGGGAAATGGCCACGCTGGACCCAAGACCGCTAGACTTGTCCTAGTGTCTGAATCCACGCCTCCTGTTGTATCTTAATTAAAGTACTCGTATTTTAAATTCTGCATTTGAATGTCTCCTAATTTCGGTTGTATCGTGTGGTAATGAAAAATAAGTGACGAAGTATTTTCATTCTAGTTGTATTTTAATTCTCTATGAATTTTTATTTGAAATTGTTGAATGCAAAATAACAGTAATATGTCTCACACAAATATAGAATAATACATTAATGTTCATATAGAATACGGCTACACCGCCAGAGTTACAATAATCGCTCTCACTGTCTTGGTGGTTTCCTTGCACGTCCTCTGTATATGTGATTTGAAGGATAACTTAATGGGTCCGTTGGCCTAGGATTCATGCGGAGATTTGGCGGGGATGGTATAAAATAATCCCTGATTTTTGTATCTTGTTGAGTGTCAGGAATTTGGATCGTACCAATATTAGTATATAAGAAGTCCATCATTGGATCATATGTTGGTTGCGATGGTCCAGGGTTGTATGAAGACAGAGGTTGCTCGTATGCCTGGTCATATGTGTAGTAACTGCCATGGCCTATAATTGGGTGAGGAGGTGGCATGTTGGAATTAAATCCAGCATCATCATCATCACATGCATTGTCAGGAGTGGTCTGTACAAGAACATTAAATATTAGAATGGTTAAAATATAATAATAAGTTGGTGTGATTATAGAAATGCGTACCCGTGTCTCCTGAAATAGTTCTCTAGCAGTTTCCGAAAATATTCCTCTAGGTGCTGGTTGATGTGTTGAACCGAGGCCAATCTAAAAAATGGTCTGCATGTTAGAATTCAATTAGTACAGTAGATGTGGATATAAAATTATTGGACTCACGCGTGGCGGTTGTCTTGAAGATTAGGGTCTAGAGAGTTCTACGGTAATCCTCGATGATGTATGCAAAAGAGTAGTGTCTTGGCGTGTCCTAGTCTGTTGGGACAAGCACATTATAAATAAATGTTCCTAAAACTAGGTTTTAAGTATAGAAAATGTTAGGAATATGCCCTAGAGGCAATCATGTGATATGGGGTGGCCCGATCTTCTCAGTAAGCCGATGGCGGTGATGATGGTGGATGATAGATAACTAGTGCATAGCTATGATCTCTCCCGCTCGATCCCGGATGCTAGTGCAACAGATCTCGAACCTTGTAGGATATTCACAACACCACACTCTTGCGCAGCAGCCATGACGACGAATGGTAGTATGCAATCTACTAATTCCCAATGGAACAACAGATCACACTCAATTATAGTTGGTAGATTCGAACACAGGGTAATTCCAGAGGTTCTATGAAAGAAACAACTCCAAAATATTATAACGTGGTCTAAACCCTAACTTGTGACGGCTACGGAGGTTTATATGAGGGCTGGGGCGTCCTCCCCTCTAAACGGGCCTAAAAACAGCCATATCTTGGCCCAAACTGACTCGGTTCGACTCAAACTGATACATACCGACCCATATATCGGTTCGGCCTTATTGGCATGCAGTCCATACGTCGTGGAACACCTCAAACAAGTAATTCTTGGTGCGCCATCTCTCTCTCTTGCTCATACATTGGTGAGCAAGAATGTATTCTATATGGCCATTAAACTAGCTATCGAAAGTACGACATCTCGCAAAACCAAATCCCATATCAATTTCCCAAATCTGATATTCTGCGGGTGTGGCAGAACCTTCCAATCTCCACTTGATTGTAGTTGGATCATATGCCATGCCAACCACAATAGCTAAATAGTCATGGTAAACATCATCTGATTTCTGCATCACATCAACACTAGTAGAAGTCATGATTAGTACATTAGTGCAAAAACACAAAACTGTTTTGGTGGCACACTCACAACTCACTCAAAAACTGACAAGAAAGCAGATCTTACCGTTCCAAAGTGAATAGTGATGCTTACCAATTCGAAATCAAGGACTGATGCACTAATGTGATGAAGTGAATACCAAAGGTATAAAGAACGATCACAGGGCACACAGGTTATTTATAGTGGAGTTGTAGGTATGGTATCCTAACTACACCCCAAACAAGTCCTAGTGCTGATCGTATGACAAAGACCCACGGAAACACTCACGGTAGAGATAAATGGGGCAATTGTAACTATGAAAATGAGATCAATAAAGTGAGGTATGTCGGAGGAACGCTCGTGTTGCAATGCACAAGGAGAGACGCTAGCAATGTCTCAACGAAACGGGCACAAGATTGCTAAACTAAGCAGCCCGTAGAGCACTAAGCACGCTAGTCTCGTAGTATAGTTTTAGACACAAAGAAAGGCTTACTAAGGCTGATAAGGATAGGTAAGCTATGTGGACTCAGAAAAAAATAAACAAAAAAAAAAGAAAAAAATTTGACCTGAGAATTGGTCTCTGCCACGGCAGAAAAACAGCATAAAATCCTGCTGCGGCAGGATGGCGGCAGAAAAAACTTTTTTTTCTCGTACTAGCACAGACTGGTCTGTGGTCAGGCGAGCATCCTTTTTTTCATGTACGACCACAGAACGGTCTGGGGTCATGCGTGAGCAGCGAGCGGATTTTTTTTAAACCCGAGGATGCTCACGTACTAGGACAGAAGAGTCTGCCCTGTAGCGATCGAGGCGGTAATCTTTTTTTTTCTTTCTTTCACATGAAGGAAGCTCACGTACGATCTGTTTTTTGTTTTTTCTCTATCTCTCCGTTAGCAGAATGGATCTACAACTCAAACTAAAAGAAAACAGATCTAATAGATCTAAGACTTAAGAACACGACGAACAGTCTAGAAATAGTCTAGGGACTCCGACAACGGATCAAAAATAGACGAAAACTAGACAAAACACTACGACTCACATTTTGGAAAAAGGGTACACAAAAGGATTACGATCAGCAACTAGAACTCAAGAACAGTGTTATCTAGGCTAAGGCAATGAACTATGAACCCTCATATTTTTTGATGCAGCCCGTCCTGCGGACGCTACTATATCTACAACGCCGAGTCCCCAAGATCGTCGACCCACGAGCCCTAAAGCTGCCTGAGCCGGAGTGTCCGCCCGAATCCAGCCGGAGTGTCCGGCGCGACTCAGCCGGAGTGTCCGGCCTGCCCGAGCCCGGACCTGGCATGGACATTCAGAAGGTCATATCGGACACTCCCCGGACACCACCCGGAGTGTCCGGTCTACCAAGACTGTCCGGTCGTGCCGACCCGGACTGTGCGGCCCAAGTGATGGGCCTATGAGCCAACAGTTGGGCCCTTGGCCCATGTACCCGTCTATTTCGCACCAAACCCTAGTTTTATGCCCAAACTACCCCTGAACTTGTGGCTGGCCTATAAATAGAGCCCCCACCCCCTCATGTATCCCTTGGGCATAGATGATAGACTAAAGACAACCCCCTTTGTGGAATCTCTAGTTTTGCCTCATCCCCTTCTACCAAAGGGGTTCGACTATCGTCACCACCTCGTTGGAGTTTGCATCGCGCCTCCCCTATTGTACAAGGCCTTGGCATCGGTGTCCCTTTGCCAAGACGTCAAGACCCTCTCCAAGGTGTTCTTCCCTCTCCGCTTGGGATTGATGGGAGCACGTTGACCGATCTTTCCTTGCGAGGATTCTATCGGACCGGTGGCCACCGGTGAGAGCAATCGGCCTTGTATCATGTGTGTTTTGTGTGTGTTCATCGTGTTCTTCGCGAGGTGTGCGTCCGCTTCCGCTACCTTCTCCCGTTCCCCTCGCTTTCCCATCGATTTGACCACGAGATCCGTGAAGATCGGGCCACCCTAGAGGTTTGCCCTCATCATTTTTGTGTGGCTTTTTCTGTATAGGACAAAAACACTGGCATCAAGGATTTGTGGATTCTTACCGAGGCAACACTGGAAATCTGATACCAAGATGATATTGCTCACCGAGTAAACCCAG
This sequence comes from Avena eriantha, assembly GCA_910589775.1. Classification (NCBI taxonomy): domain Eukaryota; kingdom Viridiplantae; phylum Streptophyta; class Magnoliopsida; order Poales; family Poaceae; genus Avena; species Avena eriantha. Next base: position 364,642,261 of record OU342744.1, read on the forward strand.
CGCTCTGATACCAAGATGATATGGGGTGGCCCGATCTTCTCAGTAAGCGGATGGCGGTGATGATGGTGGATGATAGATAACTAGTGCGTAGCTATGATCTGTCCCGCTCGATCCTTGATGCCAGTGCAATAGATCTCGAACCTTGTAGGATATTCATAACACCACACTCTTGCGCACGCAGCCTTGACCGTGAACGGTAGTATGCAATCTACTAATTCCCAATGGAACAACATATCACACTCAATTATAGTTGGTAGATTCGAACACAGGGTAATTCCAGAGGTTCTATGAAAGAAACAACTCCAAAATATTTTAACGTGGTCTAAACCCTAACTTGTGACGGCTACGGAGGTTTATATGAGGGCTGGGGCGTCCTCCCCTCTAAACGGGCCTAAAAACAGCCATATCTTGGCCCAAACCGACTCGGTTCGACTCAAACTGATACATACCGACCCATATGTGGGTTCGACCTTATTGGCATGCAGTCCATACGTCGTGGAACACCTCAAACATGTAATTCTTGGTGCGCCATCTCTCTCTTGCTCATACGTGATTTATATATCCTCATCATCATGTATGATGATATTCCCGTGTATTCATAAGGTTATGGTCCATGTATGAACTACTGATATGTATCATTGAATATGTGATTCGATTGTGGAACTACATATTCATGTTGTTCATACTAATTGTCCTTGGTCATTGAGGTTGTGTCGGACACACAACTTAGACCAATGTGAAAGTCGGCAGATGACTAGGTTCCACTTGTCATGGCATGGAGATGCTATTCCGACTTACACGGATTCGGCTAAAGAGTTTAGCGAGTCGGACTGACCCATATTGAGATGCAACGAACAAGTCGCCATTTGCATGTCTCAATCAATGTAATCCTTAGACCTGAGGTTATTGCACAATCCGAGTTGAGGATCTCCGACTTAGGTTTTGTCAAACGTTGTTCCATCACTGGCAGTTATAAAGGCGGAGTTCGGGTTGACTGAGAATCAAGCTGCGTGATGTGAATAACCAAGACGGGATTTTGCCCCTCCATCTGGAGAGATATTCTCTGGGCCCTCTCGGAAGATATGATTCGGAAAGCATGGCCATGCGCATCACGGTTAAGTGTTAACCGAGGCAACCGACTAAGAGTTAGTCGGATGAATCACTTATCTCGGATCGAGAAAGAGAGTCAGACTATTTAAGGGATGACGATCATTCGCCTATAGTCCGACAAGGTATATCGTGAGGCAAAAGGGACTCAGACGAAAGTTGCATTGGAAAGGTATGTCGTCATGACTTATTGGTACTTGGGAGTTGGCACGTTCTGCTAGGAGCCGCTACCAACTGATCGATCACGAGTGAGACTCGAAATCATGTCCGGGTTACCATGAGCCTGTCGGGTCACACACTTAAGAGCGGGAGCAAGTTTAGGTTAGACCCAAACAGGAAACCTATTTGGGTTGGACCCAAATAGAGACATGGACTTAGTCAGTAAGTGAGACTTGCAGTGGCTAATATAGGCCTTTTAGTGAATGGGCCACAAGTCAGTGGAGCCCACTTTCACTCCCTATATAAGCTGGGGCGCAGGTGCTTAGAGTACAAGGTTAGGTCACTCCATGTGTTGGAAACCCTAGCCCTAGTCCGTCCTGTCGCCGCCGTACCGGACCTAGCAGTCCATCGTCGGCGCTCCTCCTCGTACGTGTGGATACCGGCGGAGGTGATGTACGTTCAGCACTTCGACGAGTGTGGAACCGGAACGGATCGCGAGGACTGCACTGCATCAAGCGACGTGCTTCATCAATTCCGCAACTGCGCGTCTAGTGGTAATCCTCGTGGCCTTCTACGTGAGCTGGATCTTGGGATCACCGCGTAGGAAAAGTTTTGTTTATCTCTACGTGGCCCAACAGTGGTATCAGAGCACTAGCTTCTAGTTTTAGGCTCGAGATCACGCATATGTGATATGTGGTTGGCGTTAGATTGGATCTAATCGCAGTTTTGGTGGTCGATCTATGAGATAGATTGGTTTTGTACAAAGTTGATTGAATCAACTGTACTCGGGGGAATGGATGATCTGGTTTCCGTGATCTAACTGCTAAGGTCATGGAACGACATACCCCTACCGGTCGGTTTCCGCCATTGGGGTAGACTTTGACACGTAAACCCGGATGCGGTGATCGAAGATCAAAGGGTTTGATCGAATCGGAGTTCGGATCGGATTTGGGTAAAATTGTTTTATTTGATGACGAAATCCATGTCTGGAATGCAGATGAGATCTGCGTTTTTCAGAAAAATCGTCGGACGCTGCCTGCACCCGCGAGGGACCGCCAGCTTCGCCCTGTCGTAGCGCCTTAGATGTCGTTGCGAGTTTCACAACGCCGGTAGATATCGTATCTATGCATAACTTGTTTTTGCAGGATGATGTTGTGAATGGTATGGCTTATGTGCATGTGATGTGTGTAATCGATACGTGATCTGCGTATAACGGATTTTGTCGGCCGGCTGGAGCCTAGGTGCTGTCATCTTATTGTATAACGGCTTGTGTGTCGGATTCTCTGTGTAATTTGCATTACAAGCTAGTGTAGCTGTTTGGAGAATCTAGAAGGCATGCAAGTTGCTGTACAAGTCGGCTACATGGTGTAAGACGGCACGTGACAAGAGTTGACACAAGTCGGATTACAGGCTTTATGGAGATGGAGATCTCCATGAAGAGAGCCATACCATTTCACATTATAATTGCTTTATTTTGTGTTATTGTTATGTCTCTGTTTTACCTCTATTAGATAGTTGGTAGAAAGTAATCCCTCAAAGAAGGTCTAGTCGGTTTCCCCGCCAGTGCTGCACCATCACAAGTCGGACATTTTTGGTAGTGGGCTCATAAAATTGAGGTGCTATCAATTCTTTCCGACTAGGTGGGTTCGAGTCGGACTCTTACAGCAGAAGCACTTGGTAATCTAGACGTGTCTATCACAACGGTTGTGGGACTTGGGGAAAGTCAGATGGGAGCCGGGGGATGTGATGCCACCCATCCAACAGGAGTCGTATGAGATACGATTGACAAGGAGTTGTCTACCTAGATCACTTGACGGCTAGCGGTGATGCTAAAGCTCACTAGTCGACTTGCTTATTTAGGGTCCTGAATCACTAAGTAACCATCGGAGGGGTGTTGGTTCTAGTGGGAGCATAAATATTAAAGTGTTTAATATGCTTGCTCTTTTATGGATATATGTCTTAAGTGTTTTGCATATTTTCTGTTGTAGATCAATGGCACCTAGCAGTCTTCCTCAGATTTCCGGTTTTGCTTTGAGAACCATCTTAGAGAAAGATAAGCTGAATGTAAATAATTTCACCAACTGGTATCGTAATCTGAGAATTGTTCTCAAACAAGAAAAAAGGGATCGTGTCCTAGACAACCCACTTCCAGCTGAGCCGGATGAGAATGCGACTATCGCAGCCACTAATGCCTACCGTCGGATTTGTGATGAATCCACGGAGACTAGCTGTCTTATGCTTTCTCACATGGAACCGGACTTGCAGCAGCAGTTCGAGAATGTTGAGGCCTACGATATGATCGAAAGCCTAAAAAGTATGTTCCAGGCTCAGGCAAAGACTGAGAGGTACCAAGTCTCTCAGGCTTTGTTGAGCTGCAAGCTTAAGGATGGCGATCCACTGAGTCTGCATGTGACCAAGATGGTTGGTTACGTGCAGTCTCTGGAAAGACTTGGCTACCCCATAAGCGAAGAGTTCGCTACAGACATAATTCTGAACTCTCTTCCTAGTGCGTATGGCCAGTTCATATCGAACTACCACATGCATGGTATGGATAAGAAGCTCACTGAATTACATGGGATGCTCAAGCAGGCTGAGGCGGATCTCAAGAAAGGTGCCAGTCAAGTGTTGATGGTACAAAACAAGGCTAAGTTCAAGAAGAGTTCTTGGACTAAGAAGAAGAAGGCAAAGTCAGGAGGTAAGGCGGAGGACCCAGTGATATGGGGCGGCTCGATCTTCTCAGCAAGCTCTTGTCGATGGTAATGGTGGATGATAGATAACTAGTGCGTAGCTATGATCTCCCCCGCTCGATCCCTCATGCCAATGCAACAGATCTCGAACCTTGTAGGATATTCACAACACCACACTCTTGCGCACGCAGCCGTGACCACGAACGGTAGTATGCAATCTACTAATTCCCAATGGAACAACAGATCACAATCAATTATAGTTGGTATCGAACACAGGGTAATTCCAGAGGTTGTATGAAAGAAACAACTCCAAAATATTTTAACGTGGTCTCCACCCTAACTTGTGACGGCTATGGAGGTTTATATGAGGGCTGGGGCGTCCTCCCCTCTAAACGGGCCTAAAAACAGCCATAACTTGGCCCAAACTGACTCGGTTCAACTCAAACTGATACATACCGACGCATATATGGGTTCAGCCTTATTGGCACGCAGTCCAAACGTCGCGGATCACCACAAACATGTAATTCTTGGTGCGCCATCTCTCTCTCTTGCTCATATGTGATTTCCTCATTACCTCCTAGTGCGGATGCCTCCCGCTCCTCCCTCGCTCACTTGTTGATATTGGTAATCAGCGCTTATCCTTCTTGCTGCAACTCTCCTCCTCCTCGTGCAACGCTTGTGTTATCAATAAACCTGATCATACAAAGATGCATAGACTTAGGTAGTATAAAGTTCTCATTAAGTAAAACATCAGGTTCAATTAGGAATGAATTCACCTGATAGTCATTATTGATTTGACTCAATATTTCCTTCCAGTTCAGGCAGTCATTATTGATTTGAGAGTCCCCGAGATTGTGATGAGGATATATACATGGATTATGATGATTCTGACTGCCTGAACTGGAAGGAAATATTGAGTCAAATCAATAATGACTATCAGGTGAATTTATTCCTAATTGAACCTGATGTTTTATTTAATGAGAACTTTATACTACCTAAGTCTATGCATCTTTGTATGATCAGGTTTATTAATAACACAAGCATTGCGCGAGGAGGAGGAGAGTTGCAGCAAGAAGGACAAGCGCTGATTTCCAATATCAACAAGTGCGCCAGGGAGGAGCGGGAGGCATGCGCACTAGGAGGCAATGATGAAATCACGTATGAGCAAGAGAGAGAGATGGCGCACCAAGAATTACATGTTTGAGGTGTTCCACGACGTTTGGACTGCGTGCCAATAAGGCCGAACCCATATATGGGTCGGTATGTATCAGTTTGAGTCGAACCGAGTCAGTTTGGGCCAAGTTATGGCTGTTTTTAGGCCCATTTAGAGGGGAGGACGCCCCAGCCCTCATATAAACCTCCGTAGCCGTCACAAGTTAGGGTTTAGACCACGTTAAAATATTTTGGAGTTGTTTCTTTCATAGAACCTCTGGAATTACCCTGTGGTCGAATCTACCAACTATAATTGAGTGTGATCTGTTGTTCCATTGGGAATTAGTAGATTGCATACTACCGTTCGTGGTCACGGCTGCGTGCGCAAGAGTGTGGTGTTGTGAATATCCTACAAGGTTCGAGATCTATTGCGTTGGCATCAGGGATCGAGCGGGAGAGATCATAGCTACGCACTAGTTATCTATCATCCACCATCATCATCGCCATCCGCTTACTGAGAAGATCGGGCCACCCCATATCATCTTGGTATCAGATTTCCTCGTTGCCTCGGTAAGCAATCCACAATCCATCCATTGATTAGAGAGTGTTTTTCATCCTATACAGAAAAAGCCCCACAAAAAGAGTTGCCATAGCCTAGATTACATCGTATTCGAGTAATAGTTGCTGGCCGAGTTCCTCTATTAGATTAGATCTAGATCTGTTCTTCGTAGATTTGTTTTCTAGTTGTTCTAGTTGTTTTCCACCATCTTTTTCCGCTACCATCAAGTCAGATCCGATCCAAGTAAAGAGTCCTAGTTGTGTACTACTTGGCGAGTCGGAATAAAAAAAATTCGGCTAGCTGCCACACGCCTGACCGCAGACAGGTGTGTGCTCCAGCGTGACAACAAAAAAAAATTCGGCTCACTGCCTCACGCCTGACCGCAGACAGGTCTGTGCTCCAGCATGACAAACAAAAATAATTTGGATCGTCGCCCTACCACAGAAAGGTCTGCCCTCATACGAGAATTTTTTGTGTCTGCCGACCTCCTGCCGCGGCAGGATTTTAGGCCGTTTTTCTGCCGTGGCAGAGACCAATGCTCAGGTCAAAAAAAATTCTTTTTTGTTTATTTTTTTACTGACTCCACATAGCGTACCTATCCTTGTGAGCCTTAGTAAGCCTTTCTTTGTGTCTAAAATTATCCTACGAGACTAGCGTGCTTAGTGCTCTGTGGGCTGCTAAGTTAGCAATCTTGTGCCCGTTTCGTTGAGACATTGCTAGCGTCTCTCGTTGTGCATTGCAACACGAGTATTCCTCCGACATAACTTACTTTTTTGAGCTCATTTTCATAGTAGCAATTGCCCCATTTATCTCCACCGTGTGTGTTTCCGTGGGTCTATGTCATACGATCAACACCAGCACTTGTTTGCGGTGTAGATAGGATACCATACCTCTAGCTCCACCATAAATAACCTATGTGATGAGGACATCCCTACAATTACACCTACCCCAATGACTACTGAAGATGCTACAACTGTTGCAAGAAAGGATCAGTCCAATGAGATTAGAATTGGACCTATTACAAGAGCTCGTGCTAAGCTACTAGAACAACAGGTGAATTTACTCCTAAACGAATCTGGTACTTTGATTGATGAGAACTTTATACTACCTAAGTCTATGCATTTATGTATGATCAGGTTCGTTGGAGAAACAAGCATGGCGCGAGGAGGAGAAGGGCTACAAGAGAAGCCCAACATGATGATCCCCCAAGGATGCGCGAGGGAAGAGCGGGAGGAAGGCGCAAGAGAAGATCATCAAGACGGAGGCAAAAAGAACTGCCACGACCGGTGTGTCCGGCCAGATCCACCCGGACTGTTCGGCCTGGTCGAGAGGCAAACTGGCGTGGACATTCAGTATGTCAGTTCGGACACTACACAGACTCCACCTGGAAACTTCAAAGTTTCTGGCCAGACCGGACTGTCCGGCACACTCCACCCGGAGTGTCCGGCCTGACCGGACTGTCCGGCCGATTTCGACCGGAGTGTCCGCCAGCCGACCGAATCTGGTCCGAGTCGGTTTGTATCAGTTTGAGTCGTTTGCTTTAGTTTCGGTTTCTGGCCTCCCCAGCTGCCCTTATAAGCCCTGGGACGACCCCTAGTTAGGGTTTAGACCACGTTAAAATATTTTGGAGTTGTTTCTTTCATAGAACCTCCGGAATTACCCTATGTTCGAATCTATCAACTACAATTGAGTGTGATCTGTTGTTCCATTGGGATTAGTAGATTGCATACTACCGTTCGTGGTCACGGCTGCGTGCGCAAGAGTGTGGTGTTGTGAATATCCTACAAGGGTCAAGAGCTGTTGCATTGGCATCAGGGATCGAGCGGGAGAGTTCATAGCTACAAGCTAGTTATCTATCATCCACCATCATCACCGCCATCCGCTTACTGAGAAGATCGGGCCACCCCATATCATCTTGGTATCAGATTTCCAGTGTTGCCTCGGTAAGCATCCACAAATCCATCCATAGATTAGAGAGTGTTTTTCATCCTATACAGAAAAAGCCTTACAAAAAGATTTGCCATAGACTAGATTGCATCATTTTCGAGTTTTAGTTGTGATTGTATCTTCTCGTAGATCCGATCTGCAGGTTTTCCTCGTAGGAGTCTAGTTTCCGTTTGTGTCAAGGTTTAGGGTTTGATCTTGTTTTCCGATGTTCCCACCGTTACCGTTTCCGCAAGTCTTTATCGTTTTTTCCGAGTCCACATAGCGTACTTTGGTTTGCATACAAAGACACAGCCTATCTACAACATCTGTGCCTAGGAACGTACCCACGAGACTAGTTGCTTTGCTCCGATAGGCTGCTCATTAGGTTTTTGAAGTGCAGAAATTTTCGACAGGCAAAACCGGACTATCCGGCCGAATCACACCGGACTATCCGGCCCAACCGGAATCTCCGGCGCATATCAACCGGACTATCCGGCCCAGTGCTCACGCCTGACCGCAGACAGGTCTGTGCTCCAGCATTAAAGCAAAAAAAAAGAGAATCAGTATAAAAAAAGAAGAAGAGAAAGAGCGAAAAGAGCTACAAGCCTGACAAAAAGAGAGATATAGAACTGTGCAATTTGGGAGGCCTTGTTGCGTATAGCACTGGTAGATTGAGCAATCTTGTGCCTGTTCTATTTGGGCTATTACTAGCGTCTCTCTTGTGCATTGCAATATTCCTTTTCATAAATTGCTTTGCCACGTTTATCTCCACTGTGTGTGTTTCTTGGGTATTTGTATGATCAGCACTAGGACTTGTTTGCGGTGTAGATAGGATACCATACCTATAGCTCCACCTTAAATAACCTGTGTGCCCTGCGATCGTTCTCTATACCTTTGATATTCACTTCATCACATCAAGTGCATCAGTCTTTGATTTCGTTTGGTAGAGCATCTCTATTCACTTTGGAACGGTAAGATCTCCTTTCTTATTAGTTGTGAGTGAGCTGTGAGAGTTCCACCATACAGATTTTGATTTTTGCACTAACCTACTAATCATGTCTTCTACTGATGATGATGTTGTGATGCAGAAAAAGAAGGATGAGGAGCTTGTTAATTGGCGTGAATATGAGGCTTTGAAATCCCACTTGACACGTGTGTTTACTAACACGACAGATGCCATTGACAAGAATCTCCAAGATATGAATATGAGATTGGATCAGCATGTTGGGACGGTTGATACTATCCAAACGGAAGTGGCTATGCTCAATGTCAATGTCACCGCTTTGCAGCAGTCCATTGAGGGTTTGACAGCCGCCTTACATAGAAGGGAAGATCCTCAATATGATGATGCCTTTGATGATTTCGATGAGGGTAGCGCTGTTGATGCTGCTCCACATGTTGGCAAGGGACGTGCTATTCCCCCTGTCCATGCACCTGCTCATGGTCGTGGGTTTGCCCATCTTGGGTGTGGTCCACGTGTGCCCAACCAAGCTGCTGATGACGGTTTGGGCAAGCCAAAAAATTTAATTCCTAAGTTTGATGGTTCCATTGATCCTGAAGACTACCTCACATGGGAGTTGAAGATCGAGAAACTCTGGCGCTTATTTGACTATCCAGAAGATAAGAAGGTCAAGCTTGCAGCATCAGAATTTGATGGTTATGCTTTACGTTGGTGGGATGCACTTGTGCAACATAGAATGGAGGACAATGAACTTCCTGTGATGGATTGGCGCGAGATGAAGCAAATCATGAAAGCTCGTTTCGTACCAACCAACTACTTGCGGTCAGTTTTCGATAAATTGACGCAACTGAAGCAAGGCACCATGACAGTTGATGAGTACTACATGGAGATGGAGATGCTTATGCAGCGTGCTAGAATTTGTGAGTCCATTGAGATGACCATGCAGCGATTCCTAAACAATTTGAAGTTACCGATCAAGAGCATTGTTCGTCATCACAAGTATGAGACCATGAATGAGTTGTTGCATCATGCTAGAGAGGCCGAATCCCAGTTGGCAGAAGAGGCGAAGTCACGTGCTCGTTTTCCGTCCTCCAACAGATTTTCGGCCAGGTCTACACCTTCTACAGCCGCGCCACCAGCTGCTTCTCCCGTTACACCATCGGCCAAGCCCGCAAGTACACCTTCATTTGGTTCTAATGCTCGGAAACCCGCTGCTCCTTCTGCTAGCTCGGGTTCCAACATGTCTACTGCACGTACTCGTGATGTGGTGTGCCATACTTGTGGAGGTAGAGGTCACTACAAGATAGATTGTCCAAACAGCAAGGTTATGTTTGTTAATGAATAAGGAGAAGTAGAAAGTGGAGATGAAGTTTCTGATGATGATATTGATGACGGCGAGGTTGGTGCTGATGCATATGCTGAGCGTGCACCCACTATTGTCATATCTTCACGTGTACTTAGTGTGCAACCGGTTGAGGAATCCCAGCGTTGCAACTTGTTCCAAACAAAAGCTCTCGTTGGACCAAACAAAGCTTGCAAGGTCATTATTGATGGAGGTAGCTGCAGAAATCTTGCAAGTAAGGAACTATGTGCCAAACTGAATTTGACATACTTACCTCATCCCAAGCCATACTACATATAATGGTTGATCAACAATGGTGAGATGAAGGTAAATCATATGGTACGTGTGAATTTTCAAATAGGGCCATACAAAGATTCTATTGATTTTGATGTGGTTCCTATGACTGTTTGTCACCTACTATTGGGTCGGCCTTGGCTCTATGATCGCCATGTGCAACACAATGGCCGAGCCAATACATATCACTTGGAATTCAAAGGAAAGAAGATTACTATGCAGCCAATGACACCACAAGAAATTGTGAATGATTCTCGCCAGAAGATAGAGGTGAACTTGAAGGAAGATACTACCTCTCGGCGAGACTGTGTCATAACTGTTCCTGATGTAATTGCGCCTAAATTGAGTGATATAACGAAAAGTGAGAGAGTGCCTGGGTTATTGATATTAGCCACCAAGGAGTATATGAGAGAGTTTCATGAGGATCCTACAGCCATGCCACTTGTGCTCATGTATAAGGGCGAGGTATTGGTTTCTAACGACATGACCCCTATTTCCCTTGGTGTCTCTTCTGTTTTGCAGGAATTTGGGGATGTGCTTCCAGAAGACGTACCCGCAGGTTTGCCTCCATTGCGTGGTATAGAACATCAAGTGGATCTGATTCCTGACGCCACACTTCCCAACCGTGCACCTTACAGGACTAATCCTGAAGAAACTAAGGAAATTCAGAAGCAAGTATAAGCGTTGCTGGATAAAGGGTACATCCGTGTCTCTCTTAGCCCTTGTGATGTTCCTGTTATTTTAGTTCCTAAGAAATATGATACTTGGCGCATGTGTGTTGATTGTAGAGCGATTAATAACATCACTATTCGATATCGTCATCCTATTCCACGCTTAGAGGATATGCTAGATGAATTGAGTGGTGCTGCTGTTTTCTCTAAAATTGACTTGCGTAGTGGTTATCATCAAATTACGATGAAAGAAGGGGATGAATGGAAAACTGCTTTCAAAACTAAATTCGGTTTGTATGAGTGGTTAGTTATGTCGTTTGGTCTTACTAATGCACCTAGTACTTTCATGCGTTTGATGAATCATGTTTTGAGAGAGTTTATTGGTCGTTTCGTGGTTGTTTACTTTGATGATATACTCATATACAGCCATACCGAATCTGAACATGGCACTCATATTAGACAAGTTTTGCAAGTGTTACGTGATAATAAACTGTATGCTAATCTTGAGAAGTGTACATTTGCAAAATATAAGGTCATATTCCTAGGATTTGTTGTTTCTAAGCATGGAGTAGAGGTAGATCAATCTAAAATTGAATCAATTCAGAATTGGCCTACTCCAATGAATGTTAGTCAAGTGCGTAGTTTCCACGGTCTCGCTGGTTTCTATAGGCGCTTTGTGAAAGATTTTAGCACCATTGCAGCACCTTTAAATGATTTGACAAAGAAAGGTGTTCCTTTTGTTTGGGGCGCGGCCCAAGACATTGCTTTTGATATGTTAAAACGTTTGCTTACTTCTGCACCATTACTTGCATTACCTGATTTTTCGAAGCAATTTGAAGTTGAATGTGATGCTAGTGGTATAGGCATAGGTGGCGTTTTGATGCAAGAGGGTCGGCCTATAGCTTATTTTTCTGAGAAATTGACTGGTGCTCGTTTGAATTATTCTATCTATGATAAAGAATTGTATGCACTTGTTAGAGTACTTGAGGTTTGGCAACATTATTTGTGGCCAAAGGAATTCGTCATACATTCTGATCATGAAGCATTGAAATACTTGAAAGCTCAATCAATCTTGCATAGAAGATTAGCTAAATGGGTTGAGTTCATTGAGTCTTTTCCTTACATCATTAACTACAAGAAGGGAAAAGAGAACATTGTTGCTGATGCTCTATCTAGGAAGAACATGCTATTAACCAATCTTGATGTTAAAATTCCTGGATTAGAAGCTATTTGTGCACTTTATGAAACTGACCATGATTTTGCTGAACCATATCGTTTGTGTGCTCTTAGAAACGCATGGGATAAGTATCATATACATGATGGATATTTGTTTCGAGCTAACAAACTATGTATTCCAGAATCGTCGTTGCGTTTGTTTTTAGTGCAGGAATCACATGCTGGTGGTTTGATGGGTCACTTTGGGCGTGAGAAGACGTTGCTCATGCTTGCTGATCACTTTTATTGGCCCCAGATGAGGCGTGATGTGTACAGATTTGTGAGCCGATGTATTACATGCCACAAGTCGAATTCTAAGCTGAAGCCTCCCGGTTTGTATACACCTCTCTCTGCACCGACTACTCCATGGGAAGACATTAGTATGGATTTTGTGCTAGGTCTACCTAAAACACAGAGAGGTCATGATTCTATATTTGTGGTAGTGGATAGGTTCTCTAAGATGGCTCATTTTATTGCCTGCCACAAAAGCGACGATGCGTCGCATGTTGCTAACCTGTTTTTCAGGGACATTGTGAGATTACATGGAGTACCAAAGACGATTGTTTCTGACCGTGATGTGAAGTTCATGAGCTACTTTCGGAAGACCTTATGGGGGAAGCTAGGAACGAAGCTGCTGTTCAGTACTACATGTCATCCCCAAACAGATGGTCAAACGGAGGTGATGAACCGAACATTGTCACAACTACTAAGGACCATGATCAAAAAGAATCTGCGGGAGTGGGAAGAGTGTTTGCCACATGTTGAGTTTGCTTACAACAGGGTTGTGCATTCAACTACTCAGCTTTGTCCTTTTGAGGTGGTGTATGGTTTCAAGCCATTGACGCCACTTGATATGTTGCCTCTGCCATTACATGAGAGAGTTGATATGGAGGCATCAAAACGTGCTGATTATGTGAAGAAAATACATGAGAAGACTCGAGAGGCTATTGAGAAGAAAGGCAAGAACATTGCTGCTGCAAGGAATCAAGCAAGGAAAGAAGTGTTGTTCGAGCCTGGAGATATGGTTTGGGTGCATCTACGCAAGGATAGGTTTCCACTACTTCGAAAGTCCAAATTGAAGCCACGTGGTGCTGGTCCTTACAAGGTGTTAGCAAAGATTAATGAGAACGCCTACTCGGTGGATATACCTATTGAGGAGTTTGGTGGAGGTAGCAACAGCTTCAACGTTGCTGATTTGTCACCATATGCTGGAGAAGACCTTGGAGCGTCGAGGACGACGCCTTTTCAAGGGGGGGAGATGATGAGGACATCCCTACAATTACACCTACCCCAATGACTACTGAAGATGCTACAACTGTTGCAAGAAAGGATCAGTCCAATGATATTAGAATTGGACCTATTACAAGAGCTCGTGCTAAGCTACTAGAACAACAGGTGAATTTACTCCTAAACGAATCTGGTACTTTGATTGATGAGAACTTTATACTGCCTAAGTCTATGCATTTATGTATGATCAGGTTCGTTGGAGAAACAAGCATGGCGTGAGGAGGAGAAGGGCTACAAGAGAAGCCAACATGATGATCGCCCAAGGATGCGCGAGGGAGGAGCAGGAGGAAGGCGCAAGAGAAGATCATCAAGAAAGGGGCAAAAAGATCTGCCACGACCGGAGTGTCCGGCCAGATCCACCCGGACTGTCCGGCCTGGTCGAGAGGCAAACTGGCGTGGACATTCAGTATGTCAGTTCGGACACTACACGGACTCCACCCGGAAACTTCGAAGTTTCCGGCCAGACCGGACTGTCCGGCACACTCCACCCGGAGTGTCCGGCCTGACCGGACTGTCCGGCCGATTTCGACCGGAGTGTCCCCCCGCCGACCGAATCTAGTCCGAGTCGGTTTGTATCAGTTTGAGTCGTTTGCGTTTAGTTTCGGTTTCTGGCTGCCCCAGCTGCCCTTATAAGCCCTGGGACGACCCCTAGTTAGAGTTTAGACCACGTTAAAATATTTTGGAGTTGTTTCTTTCATAGAACCTCTGGAATTACCCTGTGTTCGAATCTACCAACTATAATTGAGTGTGATCTGTTGTTCCATTGGGAATTAGTAGATTGCATACTACCGTTCGTGGTCACGGCTGCGTGCGCAAGAGTGTGGTGTTGTGAATATCCTACAAGGTTCGAGAGCTGTTGCATTGGCATCAGGGATCGAGCGGGAGAGTTCATAGCTAGAGGCTAGTTATCTATCATCCACCATCATCACCACCACCGCTTACTGAGAAGATCGGGCCACCCCATATCACTGTGTGCCCTGTGATCGTTCTCTATACCTTTGATATTCACTTCATCACAAGTATGAGACAATGAACGAGCTGCTGCACCATGCTAGAGAGGCCGAGTCCCAGCTGGCTGAAGAGGCAAAGTCACGTGCTCGATTTCCATCTTCTAGCAGATTTTCGGCCAGATCTACACCTCCCACTGTCATGCCACCAGCTGCTGTTCCATTTACACCATCGGCCAAACCAGCAAGTACACCTTCGTTTGGTTCTAATACTCGGAAACCCGCTGCTCCTGCTGCTAGCTCGGGTTCCAACATGTTTACTCCTAGTGTTGTATCTTGTGATGTGCAGGTTGCTTTTGAAGAAAGGGAGCCGCCTATTTTACAACCTGCATCACACGATCTGGTATTGTTACTTGAGGAGGATGTCGTAGTACCTACTACAGCTGAGAAGTTTGTTAATGACATTGGTACTGATTTGGAGCTTCAGCCAACATGTGCGACATATTGTGAGTCTATTCCTTTACTGAAGCCTCCTTGTGATTTGCCTTGCACTACTGTTTCAGCACCATGTGATAGTTTACCAAATTCAAATTTTGATCATGTGTTACTGATAACACATAAGGAAATACTTGCTCGAATACCACCTGCTGATATTGTGTATTCCATCATGCTAAATGAACCTATGAGTATGAGTTGTGCTATGGATAAGATTTCTGAAATTTCATTTCTGAATTCTAGCACATATTCTCCTTGTTTCACTTTCAGTCTGATTGGTGAATATAGCATGCATGAAATTTTTCTTGTGGATCACATATGCATTACTTGGGATAGAATCGCTGAACTGAAACATGCTGTTTTCAGCCATACAACACAAAATGTTAGCTATGGGACAATAGCTCATGTTTCAGATATTATGGAAATACATTCTGGTCTAGTTGATATATTGCAACCAACACAAGTAATTTTACCTATGTTGGATTGTTCTAATCTTGCTAGAATAGGACCCAAGTTTTCATATTCACTATGTTTGTCCCAAAAGTCTTTGTCTAGTTTTGTTACTACTTTAGACTTCCTTGATATTTGCAAATTGAGTTGCATTTTACATACTAGACAACATGATCATGTTCATAATAATTAGAGTAGCGCAGTTGAAGCATGTCATGATTCAATTTGGTTTTCAGACATATTGAATTGGTTTGATCTTGTTCACAAATTTGATCATAGATCTTCTTTGAGAAAACTGAATTTAATATTGAAGAACATGACTATCTATTTAGTTGTTTTTCACCATGATCATGATTCTTTGTACTTCACTTATACCTGCAATTTAAGTTTCTTGATGTATACTGGACATACTTTTCATGTGAACAACAAAAATACAACATGTTATATATACATATACTTTGCATACACGTTGTTCTTTTTGATTCTCCCACTTTCAGCTTACCCAAAGCCGAGGATGGCTTTTCATGAAGAAAGGGAGGATGATGAGGATATATACATGGATTATGATGATTCTGACTGCCTGAACTGGAAGGAAATATTGAGTCAAATCAATAATGACTATCAGGTGAATTTATTCCTAATTGAACCTGATGTTTTATTTAATGAGAACTTTATACTACCTAAGTCTATGCATCTTTGTATGATCAGGTTTATTGATAACACAAGCATATTGCGAGGAGGAGGAGAGTTGCAGCAAGAAGGACAAGCGCTGATTTCCAATATCAACAAGTGCGCGAGGGAGGAGCGGGAGGCATGCGCACTAGGAGGCAATGAGGAAATCACGTATGAGCAAGAGAGAGAGATGGCGCACCAAGAATTACATGTTTGAGGTGTTCCACGACGTTTGGACTGCGTGCCAATAAGGCCAAACCCATATATGGGTCGGTATGTATCAGTTTGAGTCGAACCGAGTCAGTTTGGGCCAAGTTATGGCTTTTTTTAGGCCCGTTTAGAGGGGAGGACGCCCCAGCCCTCATATAAACCTCCGTAGCCATCACAAGTTAGGGTTTAGACCACGTTAAAATATTTTGGAGTTGTTTCTTTCATAGAACCTCTGGAATTACCCTGTGTTTGAATCTACCAACTATAATTGAGTGTGATCTGTTGTTCCATTGGGAATTAGTAGATTGCATACTACCGTTCGTGGTCACGGCTGCGTGCGCAAGAGTGTGGTGTTGTGAATATCCTACAAGGTTCGAGATCTGTTGCGCTGGCATCAGGGATCGAGCGGGAGAGATCATAGCTACGCACTAGTTATCTATCATCCACCATCATCATCGCCATCCGCTTACTGAGAAGATCGGGCCACCCCATATCAGATTGTCTTTTCTTAAGATTTGGGGCTGTGAAGCTTTTGTCGAGCGACTTTAGTCGGACAAGGTTACAGCTAGGTCGGATATGTGTATTTTCGTGGGGTATCCGAGGGAAACCTTGGGTTACTACTTCTACAACCGAGAAGAGGGCAAAGTGTTTGTCGCTCAAAACGGTGTCTTCCTTGAGAAAGAGTTTCTCAGTCAGGGAGTCAATGGGAGTACGGTGCATCTCGAAGAAATTCGAGAGATGCCGGCTAGCAGCGAGTCGGCAAAAGCCTTAGAGGTTGAGCCAGACGTGGTACCTGAGCCGGAAACTGCACTGACACTGCAAAGATCGGCCAGATTGTGAAGTGTTCGTGATGTGATGCTGTTGGACAGTGATGAGCCGGCAACTTATTCGAAAGCGATGGTGGGTTCTGATTCCGAGTCATGGCTTGGAGCCATGAGATCCGAGTTAAAGTCCATGGATGAAAATCAAGTTTGGAACTTGGTTGATCTGCCAGATGGTGCAAGACCCGTCGAGTGCAAATGGGTCTTTAAGAAGAAAACTGATATGGATGGAAATGTTTCTATCTATAAAGCACGGCTTGTCGCGAAGGGGTTCCGACAAGTTCAAGGAGTTGACTACGATGAGACTTTCTCTCCTGTAGCGATGCTTAAATCAATTCGGATCATGTTAGCTATAGCAGCCTATTTCGACTATGAGATATGGCAGATGGATGTCAAGACGACTTTCCTTAATGGAAATTTAACCGAGGATGTGTATATGATACAGCCCGAGGGTTTTGTCGATCCGGCTAATGCTGATAAGGTATGCAAGCTTCGGAAATCCATTTATGGGTTGAAGCAAGCATCTAGGAGTTGGAACATTCGCTTTGATGAGGTAGTCAAATCGTTTGGCTTCATCAAGAGTGATCATGATTCTTGTTTATACAAGAAGTTTAGTGGGAGCAAAGTAAACTTTCTAATCTTATATGTGGATGACATATTATTGATTGGAAATGATGTCCAGATGTTGCAAGAGACCAAGGAATCATTGGAAAAGAGTCTTTCGCTGGAAGACTTGGGTGAGGCGACTTACATACTAGGAATCCGGATCTATAGAGATAGATCAAGGCGGCTCATTGGATTGAGTCAGAGTACATATTTGGACAAAGTGTTGAAGAAGTTCAACATGGAATCGTCTAAGAAGGGGTTCTTACCGATGTCCCATGGCGTGAAACTTAGCAAGACTCGGTGTCCTTTGACAACTGATGAGCGAAGTCGGATTACTGCGATTCCGTACGCTTCTGCAATCGGATCCATCATGTACGCTATGATTTTTACTAGGCCGGATGTTTCCTATGCTCTAAGTGTTGTGAGCAGATACTAAGCTGACCCTGGAGAGATCCACTAGGCAGCGGCTAAAAATATCCTCAAGTACTTAAGAAGGACTAAGGATATGTTCCTGGTTTATGGAGGTGAGGATGAACTCAGTGTAAAGGGTTACGCGGATGCAAGTTATCTCACTGACTCGGATGATTCTCGTTCGCAATCCGGGTATATGTTTGTGATAAACAGAGGGGCTGTGAGCTGGAAAAGTTCCAAGCAAGAAACGGTGTCTGCGTCTAAGACAGAGGCTAAGTATATTGCTGCCTCAGAGGCGGCAAAATAAGCCGTTTGGATGAGGAATTTCCTCATGGATCTTGGTGTGGTTCAGGGCTCGTCCAATCCGTTAGACGTGTATTGTGACAACAATGGTGCTATTGCACAAGCCAAGGAACCGAGGCAACACCAGAAGAACAAACATATACTCATGCGGTACCACCTTATTCGCCAATTCGTGGATCAAGGTGATATCAAGTTATGCAAGGTACACCCGGATGCAAACATTGCGGATCCGTTGACAAAGCCACTTCCACTGCCGAAGCATGAGGCGCACCTGAGAGCCATGGGCATTAGATGCCTAGACATGTGATGTCGGAAGATTGACTCTAGTGCAAGTGGGAGACTGTTAGGAATATGCCCTAGAGGCAATCATGTATGATGATATTCATGTGTATTCATAAGGTTATGGTCCATGTATGAACTACTAATATGTATCATTGAATATGTGATTCGATTGTGGAACTACATATTCATGTTGTTCATACTAATTGTCCTTGGTCATTGAGGTTGTGCCGGACACACAACTTAGACCAATGTGAAAGTCGGCAGATGACTAGGTTCCACTTGTCATGGGCATGGAGATGCTATTCCGACTTACACGGATTCGGCTAAAGAGTTTAGCGACTCGGACTAACCCATATTGAGATGCAACAAACAAGTCGTCATTTGCATGTCTCAATCAATGTAATCCTTAGACCTGAGGTTATTGCACAATCCGAGTTGAGGATCTCTGACTTAGGTTCTGTCAAACGATGTTCCGTCACTGGCAGTTATAAAGGCGGAGTTCGGGTCGACTGAGAATCAAGCTGCATGATGTGAATAACCAAGACGGGATTTTGCCCCTCCATCTGGAGAGATATTCTCTGGGCCCTCTCGGAAGATATGATTTGGAAAGCATGTCCATGCGCGTCACGGTTAAGTGTTAACCGAGGCAACCGACTAAGAGTTAGTCGGATGAATCACTTATCTCGGATCGAGAAAGAGAGTCGGACTATTTAAGGGATGACGATCATTCGCAATAGTCCGACAAGGTATATTGTGAGGCAAAAGGGACTCAGACGAAAGTCGCATTGGAAAGGTATGTCGTCATGACTTATTGGTACTTGGGAGTTGGCACGTTCTGCTAGGAGCCGCTACTAACTGATCGATCACGACTGAGACTCGGAATCGTGTCCGGGTTACCATGAGCCTGTCGGGTCACACACTTAAGAGCGGGAGCAAGTTTGGGTTAGACCCAAACAGGAATCCTATTTGGGTTGGACCCAAATAGAGACATGGACTTAGTCAGCAAGTGAGACTTGCAGTGGCTAATATAGGCCTTTTAGTGAATGGGCCACAAGTGAGTGGAGCCCACTTTCACTCCCTATATAAGCTGGGGCGCAGGTGCTTAGAGTACAAGGTTAGGTCACTCCATGTGTTGGAAACCCTAGCCCCAGTCCGTCCTGTCGCCGCCGTACCAGACCTAGCAGTCCATCGCCAGTGCTCTTCCTCATACATGTGGAGACCGGTGGAGGTGTTGTACGTTCAGCACTTTGACGATCGTAGAACCGGAATGGATCGCGAGGACTGCACTGCATCAAGCGACGTGCTTCATCAATTCCACAACTGCGCGTCTAGTGGTAATCCTCGTGGCCTTCTACCTGAGCTAGATCTTGGGATCACCGCGTAGGGAAAAAGTTTTGTTTATCTCTACGTGGCCCAACAGAAAATACATACATTCTCACACATAGAGGCGCTGCGTGCTGGATGCCCCTGGCTTTCTCTTTCTTCACTCGGCCATGACAAGAAAGACTCAGGCATGTTGTACTATCATAGCATAACATCATCCACTCGGCCACAACTCCAGTTAGTAGCTGTATGTAAAGCATTTTGGAAAATGGTACTCGTCATGGAAAGAGGGTTCTCTCTAACTATTTCACGCACGTCCGCCATTATGCTATGTTGCCTATTTAGCTGAAAATAACAACCAATGTTATTAGCATAAATGTAGAATTATAAATAGGACATTATAAAAATATATATACTGTGTCATCACGGCGGTTTGCTATAGTATGTTCTATCCCTCCCTCTAGTTGCTCTTGACGTGTGCGATGTGCTAGCCTATCTGTTGGAGCGCGGGTGAGCTTGGAACGTGTGCTCGCAATGTGCCATGTCATATAAGCATCCCACGTACTATTGGAAAACACCCTGCATATTCAGTGTCATGAGGATACCAATGAAAATTAAAATAATCTAATAATATTACCTATTTTGTTGAACTATGTTCACAAGCTTGTTCGAATTCCATTGATCTACCATAGCTTCTGGGTCCGCAGCCAATTATGATTCTTTCTCCCTTGATTGCTTTGCCTGAAATGCGCATAACCATAGTTATAATATTTGACCACAAAACATTGCATCAATTTAAACGGATTTAAGATTGAGAACAGACTCGTGAAATGTAGACTCAACATAGTTGGGAGGCAGCGGAGGGACTTCCTGGTAGAGATCAATTTGGCGCATCACACGCTCAGGGTTCAGTTGTTCCACCATATAGAGGCACAGAACGTGACAACGTGTCCACCAAAGCTCCTGGTCTCAGAAGCACTCATGTGCTAAACCCCTATCCCCGGCCACACTCTTTATGTATTGTACATGCCACGCTCCCCATGTGATAGAAGAATGATGTATGGTCTCGAAATCTACATGGTAAAGAGGATAGAACTTTGAAGCCAAATCACAGGCCCAACGTAATGTACCATCTGTCCACTGGGTACCCATGGTCGCGCACTCAAACTAGACGTCATGACCACTATATGGGTGCATTGGATCTTCTATCATCGGTCGTCCGACCGGTATATGCTCCCAAGACCACAAATGGAGGAACATGTAGCATACACACAGAATCTGGGGCTACACTACCGACCTTCTTTTTCCTATATGAGGCGTCACACAACCCCCTATAAGTCTGACATAGCACCGCCGAACCGATGTTGTACTAGGTGATCTCTAAATTGTCTAGAGGAAGTGCTATGTGTTCTGCTAGTCTAATAAAAATCGGGTTAACTACCTCACCATTTCCCGATGGGAAGAACATGCCAAATAGGTAGAGTAAGTACGGAACCAGGTGCTTATGTACTACATCCTCAAAAACATAATCTGGGAAGTCAATAAAATTTACTAGCCAACTTATGGGGACACCTCTAGCTAACTTATCAGTGCGAGTTCTCGGGATAACATTACCCATCAGTTGTTCAAATTCTTCCTTCCAGGATGACAGTGGTAGCGACAACACGAGAGGAATACCACTAAGAGGTAATCCAGTGATCATGGACACATCCTGAAGTGTAGGTGTCATCTCTCCGCAACGAAAGTGGAAGGTGTGTGTCTCCGATCTGCACCGGTCAACAAGTGATGTTAGAAGGCATGGGCCCAGTTTGAACAAATGAGGCGTAGATGCCAGGCTAGCGAAAGGAAGTAGTCCGCTACGAGAAAGATAATGCACGAATCGCTCATCAAGAATCCATCGGTTCGCTGGGCCTCAGCATCTGAAAGTACTTGGCTCTTCTAGCGGACCTTCCGGATTAATCCACTGTTGGCACCCATCGGTAGAATCGTACTTCCCATCCAAGAGAGGAGGTAAATTCACCATAGTCTCTACGAATGCAAAAATACAAATTTAAAAAGTAGTACATTACATCACCAAAATCCAAATTTAAAACATTGTACGTTACAGAAATAACATAGTACAACCAAACACTAAATGTTACAACCAAGCAAATACGAAATATTACAACATTTAAATACAACATTATAACATAATACAATACGAAAGTATAACATTATAGCCTATGAGGGCAATTTCGCGCCGTGTGCCCAGGAATTTTACAAGTCTTACACCTACGTCCTTCTCCGGCCTGGCTATGGTCCATGTTGTTTCTAAAACACTTAGTATGATGACGTCCTTTAATGGTTTGCTTAAGCACTGGGTTGGGCCACCATGTTGGTCCACCATACCAAACAGTGTTGTGATGCTCCTTAACACCACATGCCCAGAACTCGCCATCCCACGTCTTCATAAGATTATGCATGCTGAAGTATGAAGAGACATATGAATCAACGGAAATCTTCTGGTCTGCAGCCACCCTAAGGACATGTCTGCAAGGGTAGTGATAAAGCAAAGGCTTCTTGCACGTGCATTCACATGTCATTGGGTTGAGTGTAACCTCCTGCTTTGTATCCCCTCTCAAGTAACCATGCACGTATTTTTTTCTAGTTCTGATCTTCCACCTCTTTCTAAGTGAGTCCACAACTCTGCTACCATGAGTCTTTGATTTTTTTTAATTTTTATGGCCAAGTGATTTTGCACTGCTTCAGACCATTGTTTATTCATATGCACTCGTGCATGTGCTAGTTGAACTCTATCCGCAAAGTATGCCATAGTGCGGGACCATGTTTCAACAACTAGAGCAGTAATAGGGAGGGCTCGGACACCTTTAAGCACTGCATTTTACACATTTGACATGTTGGTTGTCATTATGCCATAGAGAGCACCATTTTCATGAGCCAGCGCCCACTTCCGAACATCCGGGCAATTAATGTTCACCCACTCAACCATATTGTTGAGGGCAAACCTCTAGGGTGGCCCGATCTTACACGATTCCCTTGCAAATCGAGGGTGGAGTGTGGGGGGAGGAGGGAAGGATGAACACGACGAACACACGCACGAAGAACGCGATGAACACACACACGCAAAACACGATAAACACCAATAGCTCACGCCGGCGATGACCTGTCCGGCACAATCCCTAGGATCGGCGTCGGGCGGAGGACTGTCTCTCGAACCGGCACGACGAGATGGGAGACTCGATGAGATCTTGATGTCTAGGCAAAGGGACACCGATGCCTAGGCCGTGTACAACGCGGAGGCACGATGCAAACTCCAACGAGGTTTGGGGATATTGGTGCTCCTTAGTCAAGGAGCATGAGGCAAGATCTAGATAGATCCACAAAGGGGTTTCCACTAATTCCAATATCATGCCTAGGGTTTACAATGGAGGTGGGGGACTATACATAGGCCAGCCACTTAAACAGGGGCACTTTACGAATAAAAGACAAGTTCTAGACGGAGTAAGGGGTACATGGGCCGCAGGCCCAAAGGCCTTTTCATGCCTGGCGTCGGTCAGACCGGGGACTCCGGTGTGGTGGACCGGAGACACCGGTCTAGGCCGGAGATTCTGGTCAGTCTCCGGACCATCCTCCGGAGGGGCCTTTAGATTGTCCTAGGGCCCGGTGCAGGGGTCAGACCGGAGAGTGGGCCGGAGTCTCCGAGGTCTTCAGACCGGAGACTTTGGTGGACAAGAGACTCCGGTGTGCACAGACCGGAGACTCTGGTCTGAGCAGCTCCAACGGCTTCTTCTTCACGCTCTACTCCTTGTTCTCCATACTTGGGTGCTTGGTGATGTGTCGAAGCTTCGTACCTGATGATGCATAGGGTAGTTGCATGAAGTAGCACACCATCCAAGGAGGTATCAAATTGGCACGAGGCGAGGAGCGAGTTCACCTTAGCTTGAAGGAGTTTGGCTCGAGCACGAGTCATGGGTCCACTTGGGGGACTTGTTGGTGTAGATGTAGTAGCGTCCATAGTACGGGCTGCATTAGCTCCCCCCTTGGGAAAGAGTCGTCCTCGACTCTTCATGAATATCATCTTGAACATCTCCATGGTAGGGTGAGAGATCCTTGACATTGAATGTATTGCTTGCAAGGTACTTGGAGGTCGGTATGTCGATGATGTAGGCATTGTTGTTGATTCTTTTGAGGACCTTGAAGGGACGATCTCCTCTTAGCTTGAGCTTGGAATCACGTTCCTTGGGGAAGCGGTCTTTGCTTAAGTGTATCCACACAAAGTCACCTTCTTCAAAGATTATCTCCTTCTTGTCCTTGTTTAACCTTGAAGCTTGGCGAAGGACTTGTTGTTCGATAGTAGCTCTTTTTTCTTCATGAAGTTTCTTCATAGCTTGTGCACGTTTCTCGACGTCCATGTTTGTGCGCTCATGAAGAGGTAGTGGTAGGATGTCGAGCGCGGTGAGGGGCTCGAAACCATAGACGATCATGAATGGACTCATCTTGGTTGTTGAGTGCTTTGCACGGTTGTAGGCGAACTCGGTGTGTGGGATGCATTCCTCCCAATCCTTCAAGTTCTTCTTGATCAACACACGAAGGAGAGTCCCGAGGCTTCGGTTGACAACTTCGGTTTGGCCATCAGTTTGGAGATGCGATGCAGATGAGAAGAGTAGCTTGATGCCGAGCTTGGCCATGAGGGTCTTCCATAAGTAGATCATGAATTTCACGTCGCGGTCGGAGACGATTGTCCTTGGCACACCGTGAAGACGGACGATTTCCCTGAAAAATAGATTTGCAACATGTGAAGCATCGTCGGTCTTATGGCACGGTATGAAGTGTGCCATTTTGGAAAAACGATCCACAACAACAAATATAGAATCATGACCATGCTTAGATCTAGGCAATCCTAACACGAAATCCATGCTAATGTCGGACCAAAGGGTATGAGGAATAGGCAATGGCATATAAAGACCATAAGGGTTAGCTTGCAACTTAGCTTGAACACATGCCGTGCATCGTTGAACATAGCGCTCCACGTCACGCTTCATCTTGGGCTGAAAGTAGTGATTGGAGAGCATGTCCAAAGTCTTGTCATGGCCAAAGTGACCCATGAGGCCTCCACCATGAGATTCTTGGAGAAGCAAAAGTTGAAGTGACGACTTCGGGATGCATAGTTTGTTTTGTTTAAATAGAAATTCCTTATGCAAATAGAAATCATCAACTCCTTTGTCATTGGAGCACTTTCGAAAATTGGTTCAAAGAACGGGTCGGAAGCATACAAAGATTTTATTTCCTCAAGACCCAACACGTTGATTTTAAGTCTCATAAGAAGGCTTGTGTGTTTGCGAGACAATGCGTCCACAACTACATTATATTTGCCATTCTTATACTTGACAATGTATGAAAAAGACTCCATGAACTCAACCCACTTAGCGTGTCTCTTGCTCAAGTTAGCTTGGCCTTTGAGATATTTCAACGACTCGTGGTCGGAATGTATGATAAATTCCTTGGGCCAAAGGTAGTGTTGCCAAACTTGAAGGGCACGAACTAAGGCAAAAAGATCTTTGTCATAAATCGGATAGTTAAGGCGAGCACCATCAAGTTTTTCGCTATGGTAGGCTATAGGATGTCCGTTTTGCATAAGGACTCCTCCAATGCCAATACCACTAGCATCACACTCTATCTCTAAAGTTTTTGTGAAATCCGGTAAAGCAAGAAGAGGTGCTTCGGTGAGCCTCTTTTTAAGTTCATCAAAAGCTTTTTGTTGTGCTTTGCCCCACACGAAGGTGACATTCTTTTTGGTCAATTCATTAAGGGGACAAGCAATGGTTGAAAAGTCTTTCACAAAGCGACGATAGAAACCGGCCAACCCATGAAAACTTCGGAGTTCACTCACATTTGTTGGTATGGGCCAATCTCGTATGTCCTTTACCTTGGAAACATCAACTTCAATTCCCTTCGAAGAAACGGCAAATCCAAGAAAAATCAACTTGTCTTTAGCAAAAGTGCACTTGGGAAGATTAGCATAAAGCTTTTCATGTCGAAGGATTTGCAAAACTTCCTTGACATGTGTTATATGGTCCTCAAGTGATTTGCTATAAACAAGAATATCATCGAAATAGACAACAACACTTTTTCCAATGAGAGAACACAAGATGTGATTCATAAGGCGCATGAAGGTGGATGGGGCATTGATAAACCAAAGGGCATAACCAACCATTCATAGAGACCAAGTTTGGTCTTGAAGGCGGTTTTCCACTCATCACCTTCAGCCATGCGTATTTGATGGTAACCACTACGAAGATCAATTTTCAAAAAAATAGTGGCTCCACACAACTCATCAAGCATGTCATCGAGACGTGGTATGGGATGTCGATAACACACGGTGATAGCATTGATTGGATGGCAGTCCATGCATAACCGTAACGTATCATCCGTCTTTGGGACAAGAATCACGGGTACGGCACTTGGACTAGTGCTAACTTGGATCACGAGTTAGTTGATTTGACGTTCGATCTCCTTCGTCTTCACCGGGTTCGTGCGGTAAGCGGCACGGTTGGGAAGTGGTGCACCGGCGATGAGTTCAATGCATGCTCGATGCCGCAAAGAGGAGGTAGTCCATGCGGAAGCTCTTCAGGGAACACATCCTTGAACTCCTGCAAAACATTCATCAAAGATGGAGGAACATTGTTTAAATCATTAGTTCCTTGCGCTAGTCCCTTGCATGATGGATGGATTGTTCCGAACATCTCGCATCTCACTTTTGGTGGCAAGGAGAACACTCTTAGTTTTTCCACTCGAGTTTGGCTTGTGGCTCTCACTCACTATGAGGTGGTTCTCTCTCTCACTGCTCTTCTCAGAAGTAGGTGTTGTGCTTTGCGCCCTCGCTAAAGCCTTTGCATTATCCGCAATTATTTGTCTAGGAGTCATTGGTTGCAAAACACATGTTTTGTTGAGCCATTTGAAGGTGTATACATTGGTGCGACCATCATGTTGAGCAGCCTTGTCAAATTTCCATGGTCGACCAAGAAGCATGTGGCAAACTGTCATAGGAAACACATCACACTCCACCGTATCTTTGTAGGGACCAATGGCGAAGGAGACCGATACGGTATGCTTGATCTTCACGGACCCTTGGTCACTTAGCCATTGCACATGGTAGGGGTGCTTGTGTGGGTGGAGGGTGAGGTTGAGCTTCTCACACAACTCGGTGCTAGCAAGGTTGTGGCAACTCCCTCCGTCAATGATCACCTTGATAGATTTGCCATTGATGCCGGCTCGTGTTTGGAAGATATTGGAGCATTGATCTTCATGCTCTTGTGCTTGAGTGGTCAAGATCCTTGTGACGACAAGCGATGGACTTGCGTCATGTTCACACATGAGGAGTTCTTGATCATCTTCCACTCATTGCCTTGCCATTGCTTCCTTGACACGGGCATCAAACTCATCTTCACTCAAGTACTCTTCGTCGCCATTGTCATGGATGAATAATACTTTCTTGTTTCCACATTCGGCTGACTTGTGTCCTTTGCCTCCACACTTGTAGCATTCACCGTTGAAAGGTGTATCACTCTTTGCTTGCTTGCCACTTGGGGGCAGTTTTCCTTGAGGAAGTGTGGGCTTGAAGGAAGGCTTGGAGGTACTTGAGGAGCTTCCTTTGAAAGTTGTTGGTGAAGCGGTTGAAGCTTGCTTGTAGGTGAAGTACGTCTTGGGCTTGTTGTACTTGATATCCTCTTGCACTTGGCGTTCAGCCTTTGTTGCGATGTGCACAAGCTCAACCATGGTGTTGTATGTTTGGAACTCGATGATGCGCTTGATTGGGTGATTCAAGCCAATAAGGAAACGTGCCATTGTTTGCTCCATGCGCGCATCAATGTTGGCGCGAATCAAATTGAGTTCCATTTCCTTGATGTAATTTCCACGGTCTTTGTCCCTTGACGAAGCACTTGAAGGTTGTTGAAGAGGTCACACGTGTAGTGCGCGGGGACGAACTGGGATCTCATGTGAGCCTTCATGTCATGCCAAGTTGTGATTGGCGGTTCTTGTCTTGCATCACGAGCAACTTGAACTTGTTCCCACCAAAGGTTGGCGTAATCATCAAACTCAAGCGAAGCCATGGCGACCATCTTCTCGTTGCTATAGTTGTGCATGCGGAAGATCTTGTCGACTTTGAGTGCCCACGAGAGGTATTATTCGGGGTCATTGGATCCGGTGAACTTGGGAATTGTGAAGTTGAGCTTGCCAAAAGTTTCTTCATCGGTGCGGTCATTGCGACAAGCATGGTGACCTTGTTGATGATCTTTTAGTTGGGAAGGTGGAACTTGGTTCTCGTGACCTTGTTGCAGAGCTTGCTCTTGATATTGATGTGGATGAGCTTGCTCTTTCTCTTGGCACGGTTGTCGATGTGGTTGAGGCGCTTGGGCCTCATGGTGGTGAGGATGCGGAGCCTCTTGGCGCGGTTGACGACGAAGGCGAGGCTCGTGCCTCGGTTGGTGACGTTGGTTAGGCACATGGGCCTCATGGCGAAGATCATGGTCGTGAGCCTCTTGACATGGTGGCCGTCGCTCAACTTGTATCACTTGACGCTCCATGGTGTCATTGCTGACGTTGATGACAAGGGCGAGGATCTTGGAGAGCTTCACGACGATGACGAGCTTGATTCACCAAGTTGGAGTCATCACTTGTTGTGTCAAGTATGTGTCGCGGTCGATGGTGGTAGACTGGAGGTTGCATTTGTGGTTCTTCTCGTGGTTGCTCTTGTTGGATCACTAATGCCCTTGCGTGATGACGGTGTGCTTCTTGCCTTGCTTGTGGCCTTGAAGAGAGGTCACCATCGTAGCTTGATGTTGCGGCATGCCGTGGGGAAGGTACATAGTTCGAAGAACTCCCATCTTTGCGTCTTGTAGCACTTGGATGTAGATCTTGTGGAAGAGGTGCATGACGATGCGAAGAACTGGAAGAGCTTGATGCGCGTGAACGTGGTCTTGCCATGCCGTGGATGAGGCGTCGAAGATTGTCATTTGTTTCGGCGACGGAGCGTTGGAGCGCTTCATTTTGGTGGCCGAAGTTGTGATGCATTACGTGCATTTGTCGTTCGAGGCCATCGAAGTGGTTGTCGATGTTCTTGAACTCGGCTTGCGTCTCGCCAAATTGTTCATCTTGTCGCGTCTCAAGTGCTTAGCAACGTTCACGGAACTCTTGTCGAACGATGAAGTGACTTGCGCGCGTCATGTACGGTCCTTGATCTTCTTTGTGGGGAGGTGGTTGGCTCGCCTCACCGTGCCTATCCATCATGCAAAACACACAAGTATTGTATATGGAAGTGGAATATGGTGGTGTTAGCCTTGTGCCTCACCTTGGGGATTGCACCAAACTAGAAACCACAAGTGAGAGCTATAAGCGTGCAAAGTGGAAATGCAAAGAAAACTCACACTAAAGAAAGAACTAACTCTCAAAAGATTGTATGTGGTAGGTTAGGATTGTGGAAAGCCAAAGAACCAACCAAAAGAAAAGGGATAGTCAAAAGTGGGTAAAATCCAACAAAACTCAAGTCAAAGGCGAAGGTGAACAACTCAAAGGGGGTGACGGGAACCAACGACTATGTACACACACGTGGAGAAAGGATTGACACGACTATGAAAATGAGCAAACAAAATGTCCTAACGAAGACTAGGCTCGTTGCTGTGCCAATGCAAGGAGAGACCGTGGCTCGTTTGTAAAGAGGAAAAATGAGCAACGGATTTGTGCACTTGCCTTGGGCGCTCTTCTTTCTCTCTTGCTTACAAGCTTTGAGACTCTTTTGCAACGGGAGACTATTTTTCTTTTGTATTTTTTTGCTCTCCCTTGATGCTACCTAGTCACACTTGATATTTCTCTTGCACTCTCACTATCCAAGGACAAATGCACAATGCTCAAGCAAACACAAGATGAGCCACTCTCATGGGATAGGTACACACAAAGGAAGATAGGGGTTAACAAGGTGACGCAAGTTATACCTTCTTTGATGATGAACTTGGCGTCAATGGTGCGGGATGATGTTCGTGGGCCGTGGTGTCGATGAGCGCAGGGGGTTGTTGATGCGGAAGCTTGCTGTTAGTTGGTGACATGCTCAAGGGCACAAACAAACAAGAGGAAATTAGCCAATGCAAGATTAGAGGCAAAACTGTCAAAATCAAGCGTCAGGACGGAGACTCCGGGGTTTTAGGCCGGAAACTCCGGTTCAGGCCGGAGACTCCGGTGTAGGCCGGAGACTCCGGTCTGGAGTCAGATCGTGAAATGCTCGTGTTCTTGAGCGGAAATCCACGCCTTGGGTCCTCAAATCCGCGAAAAATTGGCCAAATTGGGCTGGGAAAACACAGGATAAAGCTGGAGCAACACCTAAGACAAGGTGTGGTCGGATCAAAACCACAAATAACACTCCAAATCACGAGATCGATCCAAAGGCAAATTTGAGCTGTTTTTTTGGGGATTTTCGAATTTTTGGTGGATAGAAGAAAAATTTGTGGGGGAAATCGTGAGCAACAAAGCTGTTGATACCAATATGTTGAGGGCAAACCTCTAGGGTGGCCCGATCTTCCACGATTCCCTTTCAAATCGAGGGTGGAGTGCGGGGGAAGGAGGGAAGGATGAACACGACGAACACACACACGAAGAACGCGATGAACACACACACGCAAACCACGATAAACACCAATAGCTCACGCTGGCGGTGACCGGTCCGGCGCAATCCCTAGGATCGGCGTCGGGCGGAGGACTCTCTCTCGAACCGGTATGGCGAGATGGGAGACTCAGTGAGATCTTGACGTCTAGGCAAAGGGACACCGATGCCTAGGCCTTGTACAACGCGGAGGCACGATGCAAACTCCAACGAGGTTTGGGGATATTGGTGCTCCTTAGTCAAGGAGCATGAGGCAAGAATTAGATAGATCCACAAAGGGGTTTCCACTAATTCCAATATCATGCCTAGGGTTTACAATGGAGGTGGGGGTCTATATATAGGCCAGCCACTTAAACCGGGGTACTTTAGGAAGAAAAGACAAGTTCTGGACGGACTAAGGGGTACCTGGTCCGAAGGCCCAAAGGCCTTTTCATGCCTGGCGACAGTCGGACCGGAGACTCCGGTGTGGTGGACCGGAGACTCCTGTCTTGGCCGGAGATTCCGGTGTAGCCTCTGGACCAGCCTCCGGAGGGGCCTTCAGATTGTCCCAAGGCCCGGTGCAGGGGGTCAGACCGGAGAGAGGGCTGGAGTCTCCGGTGTCTTCAGGCCGGAGACTTTGGCAGGCCGGAGACTTCGGTGTGCGCAGAACGGAGACTCCGGTCTGAGCAGCTCCAGCGGCTTTTGCTTCACGTTCTGCTCCTTATTCTCCATCCTTGGGTGCTTGGTGATGTGTCGAAGCTTCGTACCCGATGATGCATAGGGTAGTTTCATGAAGTAGCACACCATCCAAGGAGGTATCAAATTGGCACGAGGCGAGGAGTGAGGTCACCTTAGCTTGAAGGAGTTTGGCTCAAGCACGAGTCATGGGTCCACTTGGGGGACTTGTTGGTGTAGATGTAGTAGCCTCCGTAGGATGGGATGCATCACTATTCCTGTCCCTCCTGTGATTCCCTGCACCTGCTGGCTCGGCTGGTGCATCTCCTGAAGCTGCGGTCATTGCGGCATTCAATGTCATTTAGAGGGCATCGAATTTCCGCGGCTGGTTCTGCATACACATTACTTGGAATGCCTTGAGACATTCCTTGTTCCTGAAGCGAGAGTGAAAGTTTGCTGCTAGATGCCTCATGCACCACCTAGTTTCAAGATCCCGCCAACGAAACTCCATCGGTACCTCATGCTTAATTTTTTTCTAGTGGACTGAGAAGCCCCTGGTTCCGATCAGAAATGATGCATACACCAGGCCTATCTGTCACAACACCATCCTTCAAGCATTGGAGAAACCACAACCAAGCTAACATGGTCTCGCTCTCAACTATTGCATATGCAATAGGAAGAAGTTGATTATTGGCATCTGAAGCCATAGCTACCAAGAGAGTTACCCTATATTGTCCGGTGAGGAAGGTACCATCAATTCATATGATAGGTCGGTAGTGGTGGAATGCTTGAATAGTTTGGCTGAATGCCCAGACTATACGGTCCAGGATGAAATGATCCGGAGTGCCACTCAGGTGGTTCTTTTCCATCCTATATACAACAGTTCTCGGGTTGGCTTCAGCAATCTGATGCAACATTCTCGGAACCATGTTGTAAGGCTTCGTATATGTCCCATACATCCCCTCCAAAACAGACTCCTTGGCACGCCTGGCCTTGCTGTAGCTTACCGGGAATCCAATCGCATCTGCTGCACCATCTCGTAACGCCTTCACTGATACACTAATCTTATCTTTTACCATGGATGCAATGACCTGTGCCACATATGCGGCACTGACATTGCGGTGTTCAGACAGACTACCATATAACTCACAGCTGTGAGAAACCATGCGAGTTATCGTCCAAGGCTTGCATATGCCCGTAGGTTGACGGGCAACGACTCTTCCATTACAACCAGACTCTACACGAAGAACCTTGTTGCGGGGCAACCTCAGGGATGGCCTGATCTTTCACGAATCCCTTCAAATCGAGGCAGAGTAATTGTGGGGGGTGAGGGGAGAGAGTGAGAACGTGAACTCACGCACGAAGAACACGGTGAACACGCACGAAGACAGGATACAAGCCAATTGCTCACGCCGGCGGCTACCGGTCCGACCCAATCCCTAGGATCAGCATCGGGCGGAGGACTCTCTCTCGAACTGGCACGGTGAGTAGGGAGACTTGGTGACGAGGGGTAACCTCAGCAATGCCCATGATGATGGACTTGGGGTTTCGTGGAAAAGAGAACGCTGGGGATTTCGTCGGATGTCAGGGAAACAATGAAGACAAAGTTGCCTGAATATCGAGTGAACACGCTATTACAAGATGTCCTCTAGATTTTTGTGTCCCCTCGCTTGGGCTTCTACCGTCCTATATAGAATAGGTTGGGTCTCAAAGCTATATGTGGATAGGTTTCATACACGCGTGATTATAATACCAACACGATGTCGGTTTATAGTCTCTTTCCTAATACAATCAGAGCCTTTGTCGGTTGCTTTCTTGGGTCGCCATCTGGAATCTTCATGGGTCGTAGGCCTTTTACCCAATACAGGGTAGTGAATCATAAGCATCCGTGTAATCGTACCTATGTCAGTAGCCCCCGAGACTCTACTTGAATCGTAGTTTTAGGTTAAGTCTCAAAGTTTATTTTCCTTTATTTGTATCGCTTTTTGCATTTTGTAGGGATTTGGTACAATGAGTCTATTGCTTCCGACGGATCGGGAATCAGTTAATTGCTCCTGGGCAAAAACAAGGTTGTCCTACATCAAATTCAAGTCCCCAGGCTCGAATCCGGAATTGGTAACTAGCGTAATTCAGTTCGAGACGCTGAGGTCTTACCGAATTCTAAATTTCAGTTTTCTATTTTTACCGGGTACCCAACGCATCCGTCGGGATTTTTCATCGTATCATTGATACGGATATTTTACTGGCAGAGCGCATTCTTGTGTGATTACCAGGCCACACAGGACGAATCCTGTGGTCTTACCTTCATGTTTCTAAACACGGCATTTGGATTTTTGTCGCGTCGTGTGCGATCCGAGATTTTTTTGGTTTATAGTGGCTGAAGAACTTTTTGCTTTTTGTAACCTGCTCCCGATAGGAGTATCTGTCATCGAATGTTTCCTTTGTTTTTCTTTATCGGGTGCACGCCAGCGATCCTGATAGAAGTATCCCCCGAGGCTATGTTTGGATATATGTATCAGAACATAGGCTCGAAAACTTAATTTTATGATGCTAGTGCTTCTGTATTTTTATCAGGTGCACGACCAGTGCTCCTGATAGGAGTATCCCCCGAGGCTACAGTCGTAACATTGTATATTCGAGTGTAGTCTCAAATCTTCTCCTAGAGGACTTTATTTCGACTCCAATATAATTTCTTCGGGTCATATTGTTAAAAACAAGCCGCAACTCCTGCAATGTTTTCCACAGTGACGTCAGTGATGACATACTTGATGCTGTAGATTTTCAGAGAAAACGTCCTGACGGGATGTGATGAACGTGGTCCCATGCAGCAGTAATGATGACGCGTAATAGCGTATTCAGCGGAGATTCTTTACTACACATCCCCTCTCTACGCGAAAATCGAGGTGTCACGCGATGTTCTCCATTTTTACCGCAGCCATAACTTCTTTTAACTTTTTCCTTTATGGATCTTTTGTAACACGTGTCATCATCATACGATCTTCTGTCGGTTCGATTTTGCATCGAATGGTTCAGTCCTCGTGTCATTGATCTTTATAAGGGAAGTGTTGGGGGCGAACCTCTAGGGTGGCCCGATCTTTAACGATTCCCTTTCAACTCGAGGGTGGAGTGCGGGGAAAGGAGGGAAGGATGAACACGATGAACACATGCACGAAGAACGCGATGAACACACACACGCAAAACCACGATAAACACCAATAGCTCACGCCGGCGGTGACCGGTCCGGCGCAGTCCCTAGGATCGGCGTCGGGCGGAGGACTCTCTCTCGAACCGGCACGGCAAGATGGGAGACTCGGTGAGATCTTGACGTCTAGGCAAACGGACACCGATGCCTAGGCCTTGTACAACACGGAGGCACGATGCAAACTCCAACGAGGTTTGGAGATCTTGACGTCTAGGTTTGGAGGGCCTGGTGCAGGTGGTCAGACCAGAGAGAGGACCGGAGTCTCCGGTGTCTTCAGGCCGGAGACTTTGGCAGGTCGGAGACTCCGGTGTGCGCAGACCGGAGACTCCGGTCTGAGCAGCTCCAGCAGCTTTTGCTTCATGTTCTGCTCCTTGTCCTCCATCCTTGGGTGCTTGGTGATGTGTCGAAGCTTCGTACCTGATGATGCGTAGGGTAGTTGCATGAAGTAGCACACCATCCAAGGAGGTATCATATTGGCACGAGGCGAGGAGCGAGTTCACCTTAGCTTGTAGGAGTTTGGCTCGGGCACGAGTCATAGGTCCACTTGGGGAACTTGTTGGTGTAGATGTAGAAGCGTCCGGAGGACGGGATGCATCAGCTCCCCCCTTGGGAAAGAGTTGTCCTCAACTCTTCATGGATATCATCTTGAACATCTCCATGGTAGGGTGAGAGATCCTTGACATTGAATGTATTGCTTGCAAGATACTTGGAGGTTGGTATGTCGATGATGTAGGCGTTGTTGTTGATTCTTTTGAGGACCTTGAAGGGACCATCTCCTCTTGGCTTGAGCTTGGAGTCATGTTCCTTGGGGAAGCGGTCTTTGCTTAGGTCTATCCACACAAGGTCACCTTCTTCAAAGATCATCTCCTTCTTGTCCTTGTTTAACCTTGAAGCTTAGCGAAGGACTTGTTGTTCGATAGTAGCTCTTGTTTCTTCATAGCTTGTGCGCGTTTCTCGACGTCCATGTTTGTGTGCTCATGGAGAGGTAGTGGTAGGATGTCGAGCGCGGTGAGGGGCTCGAAACCATAGACGATCATGAATGGACTCATCTTGTTTGTTAAGTGCTTGGCACGGTTGTAGGCGAACTCGGCCTGCGGGATGCATTCCTCCCAATCCTTCCAGTTCTTCTTGATCAACACACGAAGGAGAGTCCCAAGGCTTCGGTTGACAACTTCGGTTTGGCCATCAGTTTGGGGATGTGATGCGGATGAGAAGAGTAGCTTGACACCGAGCTTGGCCATGAGGGTCTTCCATAAGTAGCTCATAAATTTGACGTCGTGGTCGGAGACGATTGTCCTTGGCACACCGTGAAGACGGACGATTTTCCTGAAAAACAGATTTGCAACATGTGAAGCATCGTCGGTCTTATGGCACGGTATGAAGTGTGCCATTTTGGAAAAACGATCCACAACAACAAATATAGAATCATGACCATGCTTAGATCTAGGAAGTCCTAACACGAAATCCATGCTAATGTCGGACCAAGGGGTATGAGGAATAGGCAATGGCATATAAAGACCATAAGGGTTAGCTTGTGACTTAGCTTGAACACATGTCGTGCATCGTTGAACGTAGCGCTCCACGTCACGCTTCATCTTGGGCCAAAAGTAGTTATTGGAGAGCATGTCCAATGTCTTGTCACGGCCAAAGTGACCCATGAGGCCTCCACCGTGAGATTCTTGGAGAAGCAAAAGTTGAAGCGACGACTTCGGGATGCATAGTTTGTTTTGTTTAAGTAGAAATCCCTTATGCAAATAGAAATCATCAACTCCTTTGTCATTGGAGCACTTTGCGAAAATTTGGTTCAAAGAACGGGTCGAAAGCATACAAAGATTTTATTTCCTCAAGACCCAACACGTTGATTTCAAGTCTCGTAAGAAGGCTTGTGTGTTTGCGAGACAATGCGTCTGCAACTACATTATCTTTGCCCTTCTTATACATGACAATGTACGGAAAAGACTCCATGAACTCAACCCACTTAGCATGTCTCTTGCTCAAGTTAGCTTGGCCTTTGAGATATTTCAACGACTCGCGGTCGGAATGTATGATAAATTCCTTGGGCCAAAGGTAGTGTTGCCAAACTTGAAGGACAGGAACTAAGGCAAAAAGCTATTTGTCATAAATTGGATAATTAAGGCAAGCACCATCGAGTTTCTTGCTATGGTAGGCTATAGGACGTCTGTTTTGCATAAGGACTCCTCCAATGCCAATATCACTAGAATCACACTCTATCTCAAAAGTTTTTGTGAAATCCGGTAACACAAGGAGAGGTGCTTCGGTGAGCCTCTTTTTAAGTTCATCAAAAGCTTTTTGTTGTGCTTTGCCGCACACGAAGGTGACATTCTTTTTGGTCAATTCATTAAGGCGACAAGCAATGGTTGAAAAGTCTTTCACAAAGTGACGATAGAAACCGGCCAACCCATGAAAACTTCGTAGTTCACTAACATTTGTTGGGATGGGCCAATCTCGTATGTCCTTTACCTTGGAAACATCAACTTCAATTCCCTTCGAAGAAACAACAAATCCAAGAAAAATCAACTTGTCTTAGCATAAAGCTTTTCATGTCGAAGGATTTGGAAAACTTCCTTAACTTGTGTTATATGGTCCTCAAGTGATTTGCTATAAACAAGGATATCATCGAAATAGACAACAACACTTTTTCCAATGAGAGAACGCAAAATATGATTCATGAGGCGCATGAAGGTGGATGGGGCATTTGATAAACCAAAGGGCATAACCAACCATTCATAGAGACCAAGTTTGGTCTTGAAGGCGGTTTTCCACTCATCACCTTCAGCCATGCGTATTTGATGGTAACCACGACGAAGATCCATTTTCGAAAAAATAGTGGCTCCACACAACTCATCAAGCATGTCATCGAGACGTGGTATGGGATGTCGATAACGCACGGTGATAGCATTGATAGGACGGCAGTCCATGCATAACCGTAACGTATATCCATCTTTGGGACAAGAATCATGAGTACGTCACTTGGGCTAGTACTAACTTGGATCAAACCTTTGGAGACGAGTTGGTTGATTTGACGTTCGATCTCCTTTGTCTCCTCCGGGTGCATGCTGTAAGCGGCGCGGTTGGGAAGTGGTGCACCAGGGATGAGGTCAATGCGATGTTCGATGCCACGAAGAGGAGGTAGTCCATGTGGAAGCTCTTCGGGGGACACATCCTTGAATTCCTGCAAAACACTCATCAAATATGGAGGAACATTGGTTAATTAGTTAGTTCTTTGCGCTAGGCCCTTGCAAAGGAGGACATAGTGCAAGATGGATGGGTTGTTCCGAACATCTCTCATCTCACTTTTGGTGGCAAGGAGAACACTCTTATTTTTTTCACTCGAGTTTGGCTTGTGGCTCTCACTCACTATGAGGTGGTTCTCTCTCTCACCGCTCTTCTCACAAGTAGGTGTTGTGCTTTGCGCCCTCGCTAAAGCCTTTGCATTGTCCGCAATTATTTGGCTAGGAGTCATCGGTTGCAAAACACATGTTTTGTTGAGCCATTTAAAGGTGTATATATTGGTGCGACCATCATGTTGAGCAGCCTTGTCAAATTGCCATGGTCGACCAAGAAGCATGTGGCAAACTGTCATAGGAACCACATCACACTCCACTGTATCTTTGTAAGGACCAATGGCGAAGGAGACCGATACGGTATGCTTGATCTTCACGGACCCTTGGTCACTTAGCCATTGCACGTGGTAGGGGTGCTTGTGTGGATGGAGGGTGAGGTTGAGCTTCTCGCACAACTCGGTGCTAGCAAGGTTGTGACAACTCCCTCCGTCAATGATCACCTTGATAGTTTTGCCATTGATGTTGGCTCGTGTTTGGAAGATATTGGTCTTCATGCTCTTGTGCTTGAGTGGTCAAGATCCTTGTGACGACAAGCGATGGACTTGCGTCATGTTCACACATGAGGAGTTCATGATCATCTTCCACTCGTTGCCTTGCCATTGCTTCCTTGACACGGGCATCAAACTCATCTTCACTCAAGTACACTTCATCACCATTGTCATGGATGAACAAGACTTTCTTGTTTCCACATTCGGCCGACTTGTGTCCTTTACCTCCACACTTGTAGCATTCACCGTTGAAAGGTGTATCACTCTTTGCTTGCTTGCCACTTGGGGGCAGTTTTCCTTGAGGAAGTGTGGGCTTGAAGGAAGGCTTGGAGGTACTTGAGGAGCTTCCATTGAAGGTTATTGGTGTAGCAGTTGAAGCTTGCTTGTAGATGAAGTACGTCTTGGGCTTGTTGTACTTGATATCCTCTTGCACTTGACGTTCAGCCTTTGTTGTTATGTGCACAAGCTCAACCATGGTGTTGTATGTTTCGAACTCGACGATGCGCTTGATGGGGTGGTTCAATCCAATAAGGAAACGTGTCATTGTTTGCTCCATGCGCTCATCAACGTTTGCGCGAATCAAGTTGAGTTCCATTTCCTTGAAGTACTCTTCCACGGTCATTGTCCCTTGACGAAGCGCTTGAAGGTTGTTGAAGAGGTCCCGCGTGTAGTGCGCGGGGACAAACCGAGATCTCATGTGAGCCTTCATGTCATGCCAAGTTGTGATTGGCGGCTCTTGTCTTACATCACGAGCAACTTGAACTTGTTCCCACCAAAGGTTGGCGTAATCATCAAACTCAAGCGAAGCCGTGGCGACCATCTTCTCGTTGCTATAGTTGTGCATGCGGAAGATCTTGTCGACTTTGAGTGCCCACGAGAGGTATTCTTCGGGGTCATTGGATCCGGTGAACTTGGGCATTGTGAACTTGAGCTTACCAAAAGTTTCTTCATCATTGTGGTCATTGCGACGAGCTTGGTGACCTTGTTGATGATCTTGTAGTTGGGGAGGTGGAACTTGGTTCTCGTGTCCTTGTTGCGGAGCTTGCTCTTTATATTGTTGTTGAGGAGCTTGATCTTGCTCTTGGCGCGGTTGTTGAC
This sequence comes from Avena eriantha, assembly GCA_910589775.1. Classification (NCBI taxonomy): domain Eukaryota; kingdom Viridiplantae; phylum Streptophyta; class Magnoliopsida; order Poales; family Poaceae; genus Avena; species Avena eriantha. The sequence continues at coordinate 364,681,599 of OU342744.1, forward strand.
GCGGTTGAGGCGCTTGGGCCTCATGGTGGCGAGGGTGTGGAGCCTCTTGATGCGGTTGATGACGAAGAGGAGGCTCGTTCTTCGGTTGGTGATGTTGGTTAGGCACATGAGCCTCACGGCGAAGAACATGGTCATGAGCCTCTTGACATGGTGGGCGTCGCTCAATTTGTATCACTTGACGCTCCAAATTTTGTTGAGGTGGGGGAGGCGCCTCATGATGACCATGGTGTCGGTGTGGACGTTCATGACGTTGATGACGAGGAGGAGGATCTTGGATAGCTTCACGTCGATGACGAGCTTGATTCTCCAAATTGGAGTCACCACTTGTTGTGTCAAGTATGTGTCGCGGTCTATGGTGGTAGACTTGCGGTTGCACTTGCGGTTCCTCTTGTGGTTGCTCTTGTTGGATCACTAATGCCCTTGCGTGATGACGGTGTGCTTCTTGCCTTGCTCGTGGCCTTGAAGAGAGGTCACCATCATAGCTAGACGTTGCGGCGTGTCGTGGGGAAGGTACATAGTTTGAAGAGGTTCCATCTTCAACCACGGGGGCATCATTGCGTCTTTGAGCACTTTGATGTAGATCTTGTGGAAAAGGTGCATGACGATGCGAAGAACTTGAAGAGCTTGATGCGCGTGAACGTGGTCTTGCCATGCCGTCGATGAGGCGTCGAAGATTGTCATTTGTTTCGGTGACGGAGCGTTGGAGCGCTTCATTTTGGTGGCCAAAGTTGTGATGCATTGCATGCATTTGTCATTCGAGGTCGTCCAAGCGGTTGTCGATGTTCTTGAACTCGGCTTGCGTCTCGCCAAATTGTTCATCTTGTCGCGTCTCAAGGGCTTGGCAACGTTTACGGAACTCTTTTCGAACGATGAAGTGACTTGCACGCGTCATGTACGGTCCTTGATCTTCTTCTTGGGGAGGTGGTTGGCTCGCCTCACCATGCCTATCCATCATGCAAAACGCACAAGTATTGTATATGGAAGTGGAATATGGTGGTGTTAGCCTTGTACCTCACCTTGGGGATTGCACCAAACTAGAAACCACAATTGAGAGCTATAAGCGTGCAAAGTGGAATTGCAAAGAAAACTCACACTAAAGAAAGAACTAACTCTCAAAAGCTTGTTGGTGGTAGGTTAGGATTGTGGAAAGCCAAAGAACCAACCAAAAGGGTGACGGGAACCTACGACTATATACACACACGTGGAGAAAGTTGGGATTGACACGACTATGAAAATGAGCAAACAAAATGTCCTAACGAAGACTAAGCTCGTTGTCGTGCCAATGCAAGGAGAGACCGTGGCTCCTTTGCAAAGAGGAAAAATGAGCAACGGATTTGTTCACTTGTCTTGGGCGCTCTTCTTTCTCTCTTGCTTACAAGCTTTGAGACTCTTTTGCAATGGGAGACTATTTTTCTTTTGCTTTTTCTTTGTATTTTTTTTGCTCTCCCTTGATGCTACCTAGTCACACTTGATATTGCTCTTGCACTCTCACTATCCAAGGACAAATGCACAATGCTCAAGCAAACACAAGATGAGCCACTCTCATGGGATAGGTACACACAAAGCAAGATAGGGGTTAACAAGGTGACGCAAGTTATACCTTCGTTGGTGATGATGAACTTGGCGTCGGTGGTGCGGGATGATGTTCGTGGGCCGTGGTGTCGATGAGCGCGTGGTTTGTTGATGCGGAAGCTTGCTGTTAGTTGGCGACACACACACGGACACAAACAAACAAGAGCAAATTAGCCAATGCAAGATTTGAGGCAAAACTGTCAAAATCAGGCGTCAGGCCTGAGACTCCGTGGTCTCAGGCCGGAAACTCCGGTCCAGTCTGGAGTCAGATCGCGAACTGCTCGTGTTCTTGAGTAGAAATCCACGCCTTGGGTCCTCAAATCCGTGAAAAATTGGCCAAATTGGGCTAGGAAAATGCAGGATAAAGCTAGAACAACACCTAAGACAAGGTTTGGTCAGATCAAAACCATAAATAACACTCTAAATCAAGAGATCGGTCCAAAGGCAAATTTGGGGCTCTTTTTTGTGGATTTTCGAATTTTGGGTGGATAGAAGAAAATTTTGTGGGGGAAATCGTGAGCAACGAAGCTCTTGATACCAATATGTTGAGGGCGAACCTCTAGGGTGGCCCGATCTTTCACGATTCCCTTTCAAATCGAGGGTGGAGTGCGGGGAAAGGAGGGAAGGATGAACACGAAGAACACACGCACGAAGAACGCGATGAACACACACACCCAAAACCACGATAAACACCAATAGCTCACGCTAGCGGTGACCGGTCCGGCGCAATCCCTAGGATCGGCGTCGGGCGGAGGACTCTCTCTCGAATCGGCACGGCGAGATGGGAGACTCGGTGAGATCTTGACGTCTAGGCAAAGGGACACCGATGCCTAGGCCTTGTACAACGCGGAGGCACAATGCAAACTCCAACGAGGTTTGGGGATATTGGTGCTCCTTAGTCAAGGAGCATGAGGCAAGAATTAGATAGATCCACAAAGGGGTTTCCACTAATTCCAATATCATGCCTAGGGTTTACAATGGAGGTGGGGGTCTATATATAGGCCAGCCACTTAAACAGGGGTACTTTAGGAATAAAAGACAACTTCTGGACGGACTAAGGGGTACATGGGCCGAAGGCCCAAAGGCCTTTTCGTGCCTGGCGATGGTCGGACCGGAGCTTCCGGTGTGGTGGACCGGAGACTCTGGTCTAGGCCGGAGAATTCGGTGTAGCCTCCGAACCAGCTTTCGGAGGGGCCTTCAGATTGTCCCAGGGCCTGGTGCAGGGGGTCCGACCGGAGAGAGGACCGGAGTCTCCGGTGTCTTCAGGCCGAATACTTTGGCAGGCCGGAGACTCCGGTGTGCGCAGACCGGAGACTCTGGTTTGAGCAGCTCCAGCGGCTTTTGCTTCACGTTCTGCTCCTTGTCCTCCATCCTTGGGTTCTTGGTGATGTGTCGAAGCTTCATACCTAATGATGCATAGGGTAGTTGCATGAAGTAGCACACCATCCAAGGAGGTATCAAATTGGCACGAGGAGAGGAGCGAGTTCACCTTAGCTTGTAGGAGTTTGGCTCGGGCACGAGTCATAGGTCTACTTGGGGGACCTGTTGGTGTAGATGCAGAAGCATCCGTAGGACGGGCTGATACGGATCACGCCAATGATCCTTGAGTTTTGTCCCGATCTTTCACAGTGAATCAACCTGGATAGTAATCCTTCCAATCACGCGATGAACACAACCTGAAGAAGAGGAACGAATCCAGGAAGCAATGTGGAGAAGATCACCACACCTCAAACCAAAACACGACAATCCTTGATGAACACAAGAACCTCCGCGACAATATCAATACGATAGATAACACGGCATCGCCGTCCCCGGAGGGATGCTCACCAAGCAACTCACACAATAGTTTTAGACTCAATTTCAAGCTAACCCTAAAAATCATGATTTACAGGCCTATATAAAGGCTGCTGGATGTCCAACATAGAGTTGGGATCAAAACCAAACATATCTCTAACTTTCCTAACTTAAAAGGACTCTATTTGTAAACTGACAGAAAACATCCATCGACTTGTTTCGGTTGCCGTGCACAGCTCGTAACGAACCGGGAGACGTGCGGGTATCCGTTGGAAAGATCTATGAATTATCTTTCCAACAAGTACTTATTTGCTTAATTAGGAGTTGGTATGTGGAAACCACATCCGTTTCAATTTTAGAGCTTCTGTCTGTTCGAATTGAACCTTCCTTCTTGGTCGCCTTCCATCTCTCGGTCGCCTTCGTCTTGATGATCTTCTCTTGCGCCTTCCTCCCCCCTCCTCCCGCGCGCATATCGTGCCCATATCATCATCCCCCTCTTCAAGAAGCATTGTCCCCAACGCTTGCGGGTCGGGTTGGAATGGTGGCCTGATATGAACAATCGCTTCACGCGTCTTCGCCATCTTCAAGTCTTGCCTGCCTTCCACTCTGCAACCTCCCTCTCGGCGTGCTTGACTTGAAACAGCCCTTGGCGCCTGCACCTCCTTGCGTCTCCATACGAGCTTTGACCTAGGCACCATCGTCTTCTTTTTCTTATTCTCAACTCTTGTTGGAACCTGTGGTCTCTGAACATGGACTTTCTTTGCACGACCTGGCGTAAGATCAGTAATGCCTAGACCACACAACTGACGAACATGTTCATCCATGCCTCTATGTATCCGCACAACTGTCCCAATAAAATGCCTCACAGGTGTGTTAACAAAACTACTCTTGTTACCCTGCTGCACCACATGCACTGGAACATCAGGAGCACAAATATCATCCGTCTGAACACCTGTGTCAACACAAGCAACCTTCGGAACACATGCCGCAACATCCTTTCTCTCAGCAATAAGAGGATGCACTTCAACTGACTTGTCACTAACAAGTTCCACTGGCCTGTCATCTACAGGCATAGCTGAAGCAATATCAACATTGTCACACTGTGCATCATGCTCTCCATCCTGCACCTTATCTAGCCCAGATTTTGGCTTAGCCTTGCGGACCTTCTCCTTATGTACCACCAGCTCTACATCATACTTTATGTGATCATCCTGCATAGGCCTCAAAGTCTGCTGTTTGCCACCATGCACAAAAGAATATGTATTTGCTCTTCCAGCATGTGTAACGTTACGATCATACTGCCATGGACGACCAAGTAACAGCCCACATACCTCCAATGGCAACACATCGCACTCAATCTCATCAACATAATCACCAACTGTAAATGGCACACGCACCTTATGAGTTACCTTCACCATACCACAGCTATTTATCCACTGTAGATGCTTAGGTTCAGGAATACGCCATGTGGACAACCCCAACGCTGCCACCATTGCCTTGCTAATGACATTAGTACAGCTTTCTCCATCGATAATCAACTTGCATGATTTGCCTTTGATCATACACTGTGCCTGAAATAAATTCCAACGCTGGCCCTTGTCAACTGTCATGCAAGCAAGGCCTTGTACCTTCTTGAGTTGCAAATTCAGCCCACTCAATGGTACAACATCCTCCACTGCAGTTGCAGCACACACAACAACCTTGTCAACATCAGCCTGCTTCTCTTCAGAAAATTTTGGCACTACCATACTGACCGGTTGCACTGGAACAACTACTGGGGCCTCCTTTACATGAGATGGAATAGACATAACTGCAACTTTGGGCGACTGCTGGACTGCCTTCATGGGCTTGGTACAAAATACCTTACGATGAGGAGACATAAAACATCCACGCAAAAAATTACTGAAGTACTTCCAAGTTGCATCAACAATATCCTTCTCACGCACCTCCTTATCCCACCAACGAGCTATCTCCTCATCCACACGTCATAATGCAAGACGCATACGTGTAGGATTATCTGAATACTCGTATGTATCACATCTGTAAAAACCATCTTGCATACGACGTTCCCATGACTCATATTCATCATATGTCGCCATATGGACCAGTCTCCAACTGATTTGAGAATCATCACATACTACACCATTCCAGATTTCAAGATAATCATTGTACACATCACCAGATCTCTTTCCAAAAGTGCACCTTTTGCCAAAAAAAATCACCCTAACACGACGGCATGCTTCCTAGCATGACTGCAGAACATAAAAAATTCAGGGCCGAATTGTCTGGTGTTGGAGGGTCGAACTGTCTGGGTTGGACGGATACTCCGGGAGGAATCCGTCGGACACTCTGGTGCACGGACGTCAAGATCCAATCTGCTCCGCCTCAACTCTCTGATCTCCACCAAAAACACACCCAGCCGATCAATCAACACAATCTTGTCGTGAGCAACCTGGTGCTCTGATACCACATGATACGGATCACGCCAATGATCCTTGAGTTTTGTCCCGATCTTTCACAGCGAATCAACCCGGATAGTAATCCTTCCAATCACGCGATGAACGCAACCTGAAGAAGTGGAACGAATCCAGCAAGCAACGTGGAGAAGATCACCACACCTCAAACCAAAACACAACAATCCTTGATGAACACAAGAACCTCTGCGACAATATCAATACGATAAATAACACGGCATCGCCGTCCCCGGAGGGATGCTCACCAAGCAACTCACATAATAGTTTTAGACTCAATTTCAAGCTAACCCTAAAAATCATGATTTACAGGCCATATAAAGGCTGCTGGACGTCCAACATAGAGTTGGGATCAAAACCAAACATATCTCTAACTTTCCTACTTAAAAGGACTCTATTTGTAAACTGACAGAAAACATCCATCGACTTGTTTCGGTTTCCACGCATAGCTCGTAACGAACCAGGAGACGTGCGAGTATCTGTTGGAAAGATCTCGGAATTATCTTTCCAACAAGTACTTATTTGCTTAATTAGGAGTTGGTATGTGGAAACCACATTCGTTTCCATTTCAGAGCTTCTGTCTGTCCGAATCGAACCTTCCTTCTTGGTCGCCTTCCATCTCTCGGTCGCCTTCGTCTTGATGATCTTCTCTTGCGCCTTCCTCCTGCTCCTCCCTCGCGCATATCGTGCCCATATCACGGGCTGCATCAGGAAGGGATATGTGTTTTACTGTTTCACCTTACTCCCCCTGCTCCATCTTCCTCCTTGCGCTCTTGCCCCCTTGCGAACTCCTGGTCTTGCTGCCTTGCGAACTTCGGTTTTCGTGCTCTTTTTCCCCTTTTCGCCACCATGGGCAAAATCAAGGCTGCTGGGATTTCTGCTGCCGCCGCGAAGGCCACCAGGAAGAGGGTCGTCGGGTGGGCTCCGACCAAGTGCACGACACGGGAGCTCCATGAGGCGCAGAACTCCAGTGATGAGGACATCCCTACAGTTACACCTACCTCAATTGCTAATGATGATGTTCCAACTGCTGCAAAGAAAGATCAATCCAATGAGATAAGGATTGGACCAATTACAAGAGTTCGTGCTAAGATACTAGAACAACAGGTGAACTTGTTTCTTAATGAACCTGGTGTTTTAGTTAATGAGAATTTTATACTACCTAAGTCTTTGAATTATTGTATGATCAGGTACATGGGAGAAGAAGGCGTAGCATAGAGCGAGGAGCTGAAGCATATGGAGCATGGTGTGTTGATCAATAAAGAATGCGCGAGGGAGGAGAGGGAGGAAGCGCAAGGAGCTACCAAGAAGAATATCAACACATGGCAGGATCTCTGTCGTGATAGAGAAACGACGCGTTGCATAGAAACATAGTCCTTTTCTAACAAGCCCAAACTCTGCCATGGCAGAAACCTGAGCCGAACCCACTTTGGGTTGGTTTGTACCCTTAGTTGGGTGGGACCAACTCGGTTTCCACCCTAGGCCGCCGCCCCCCAGACTCTTAAATAGATGGGGCACACTACTATCTAGGTTAGACCACGTTAAAATATTTTGGAGATGTTTCTTTCATAGAACCTCTGGAATTACCCTGTGATCGATTTTACCAACTATAATTGAGTGTGATCTGTTGTTCCACTGGAAATTAGTAGATTGCAAACTACCGTTCGTGGTCTATAGCTACGTGCGCAAGAGCGTGGTGTTGTGAATGTCCTACAAGGTTCGAGAGTTGTTGCATTGGCATTAACGTTCGAGCGGGAGAGTTCATAGCTACAGGATAGTTATCTATCATCCACCATCACCATCGACAAGTGCTTGCTAAGAAGATCGCCCCTATATAAAGGCTGTTGGACGTCCAACATAGAGTTGGGATCAAAACCAAACATATCTCTAACTTTCCTAACTTAAAAGGACTCTATTTGTAAACTGATAGAAAACATCCATCGACTTGTTTTGGTTGCCGTGCACAGCTCGTAACGAACCAGGAGACGTGCGAGTATCTCAGAGCTTCTGTCTGTCCAGATTGAACCTTCCTTCTTGGTCGCCTTCCATCTCTCGGTCGCCTTCGTCTTGATGATCTTCTCTTGCACCTTCCTCCCGCTCCTCCCTCGCGCATATCGTGCCCATATCATCATCCCCCTCTTCAAGAAGCGTTGTCCCCAATGCTTGCGGGTCGGGTTGGAATGGTGGCCTGATATGAACAATCGCTTCACGCGTCTTCGCCATCTTCAAGTCTTGCCTGCCTTCCACTCCGCAACCTCCCTCTCGGCGTGCTTGACTTGAAACAGCCCTTGGCGCCTCCACCTCCTTGCGTCTCCATACGAGCTTTTACCTAGGCACCATCGTCTTCTTTTTCTTATTCTCAACTCTTGTTGGAACCTGTGGTTGCTGAACATGGACTTTTTTTGCACGACCTGGCATAAGATAAATAATGCCTAGACCACACAACTGACAAACATGTTCATCCGTGCCTCTATGCATCCGCACAACTATCCCAATAAAATGCCTCACGGGTGTGTTAACAAAACTGCTCTTGTTACCCTGCTGCACCACATGCACTGGAACATCAGGAGCACAAATATCATCCGTCTGAACACCTGCGTGAACACAAGCAACCTTTGGAACACATGCTGCAACATCCTTTCTCTCAGCAATAAGAGGATGCACTTCAACTGACTTGTCACTAACAAGTTCCACTGGCCTGTCATCTACAGGAATAGCTGAAGCAATATCAACATTGTCACACTGTGCATCATGCTCTCCATCCTGCACCTTATCTAGCCCAGATTTTGGCTTAGCCTTGCGCACCTTCTCCTTATGTACCACCAGCTCTACATCAGACTTTATGTGATCATCCTGCATAGGCCTCAAAGTCTGCTGTTTGCCACCATGCACAAAAGAATATGTATTTGCTCTTCCAGCATGTGTAACGTTGCGATCATACTACCATGGACGACCAAGTAACAGCCCACATACCTCCAATGGCAACACATCGCACTCAATCTCATCAACATAATCACCAACTGTAAATGGCACACGCACCTTATGAGTTACCTTCACCATACCACAGCTATTTATCCACTGTAGATGCTTAGGTTCAGGAATACGCCATGTGGACAACCCCAACGCTGCCACCATGCCTTGCTAATGACATTAGTACAGCTTCCTCCATCGATAATCAACTTGCATGCTTTGCCTTTGATCATACACTGCGCCTGAAATAAATTCCAACGCTGGCCCTTGTCAGCTGTCATGCAAGCATCGCCTTGTACCTTCTTGAGTTGCAAATTCAGCCCACTCAATGGTACAACATCCTCCACTGTAGTTGCAGCACACACAACAACCTTGTCAACATCAGGCTGCTTCTCTTCAGAAAATTTTGGCACTACCATGCTGACCGGTTGCACTGAAACAACTGTTGGAGCCTCCTTTACATGAGATGGAATAGACATAACTGGAACTTTGGGCGACTGCTAGACTGCCTTCATGGGCTTGGTACAAAATACCTTACGACGAGGAGACATAAAACAGCCACGCAAAAAATTACTAAAGTACTTCCAAGTTGCATCAACAATATCCTTCTCACGCACCTCCTTATCCCACCAACGAGCTATCTCCTCATCCACACGTCGTAATGCAAGACGCATACGTGTAGGATTATCTAAATACTCGTATGTATCACATCTGTAAAAACCATCTTGCATATGACGTTCCGATGACTCATATTCATCATATGTCGCCATATGGACCAGTCTCCAACTGATTTGAGAATAATCACATACTACACCGTTCAAGATTTCAAGCTAATCATTGTACACATCACCAGATCTCTTCGCAGAAGTGCACCGTTTGCCAAAAAAATCACCCTGACACGACGACATGCTTCCTAGCATGACTGCAGAACAGAAAAAATTCAGGGCCGAATTGTCCGGTGTTGGAGGGTCGGACTGTCTGGGTTGGACGGATACTCCGGGAGGAATCCATCGGACACTCTGGTGCACGGACGTCAAGATCCAATCTGCTCCGCCTCAACTCTCTGATCTCCACCAAAAACACACACAGCCGATCAATCAACACAATCTCGCCGTGAGCAACCTGGTGCTCTAATACCACACGATACGGATCACGCCAATGATCCTTGAGTTTTGTCCTGATCTTTCACAGCGAATCAACCCGGATAGTAATCCTTCCAATCACGCGATGAACGCAACCTGGAGAAGAGGAACGAATCCAGCAAGAAACATGGAGAATATCACCACACCTCAAACCAAAACACGACAATCCTTGATGAACACAAGAAGCTCCGCGACAATATCAATACGATAGATAACACGGCATCGCCGTCCCCGGAGGGATGCTCACCAAGAAACTCACACAATAGTTTTAGACTCAATTTCAAGCTAACCCTAAAAATCATGATTTACAGGCCTATATAAAGGCTGTTGGACGTCCAACATAGAGTTGGGATCAAAACCAAACATATCTCTAACTTTCCTAACTTAAAAGGACTCTATTTGTAAACTGACAGAAAACATCCATCGACTTGTTTCGGTTTCCGCACACAGCTCGTAATGAAATGGGAGACGTGCGAGTATCTGTTGGAAAGATCTCGGAATTATCTTTCCAACAAGTACTTATTTGCTTAATTAGGAGTTGGTATGTGGAAACCACATCCGTTTCAATTTCAGAGCTTCTGTCTGTCCGAATTGAACCTTCCTTCTTGGTCGCCTTCTATCTCTCGGTCGCCTTCGTCTTGATGATCTTCTCTTGCGCCTTCCTCCCGCTCCTCCCTCGCGCATATCGTGCCCATATCACAGGCTGCATCAGGAAGGGATATGTGTTTTACTGTTTCACCTTACTCCCCCTGCTCCATCTTCCTCCTTGCGCTCTTGCCCCCTTGCGAACTCCTGGTCTTGCTGCCTTGCGAACTTCGGTTTTCGTGTTCTTTTTCCCCTTTTCGCCACCATGGGCAAAAGCAAGGCTGCTAGGATTTCTGCTGCCGCTGTGAAGGCCACCAGGAAGAGGGTCGTCGGGTGGGCTCCGACCAAGTGCACGACACGGGAGCTCCATGAGGCGCAGAACTCCAGTGATGAGGACATCCCTACAGTTACAACTACCTCAATTGCTAATGATGATGTTCCAGCTGCTACAAAGAAAGATCAATCCAATGAGATAAGGATTGGACCAATTACAAGAGTTCGTGCTAAGATACTAGAACAACAGGTGAACTTGTTTCTTAATGTACCTGGTGTTTTAGTTAATGAGAATTTTATACTACCTAAGTCTTTGAATTATTGTATGATCAGGTACAAGGGAGAAGAAGGCGTAGCACAGAGCGAGGAGCTGAAGCATATGGAGCATGGCGTGTTGATCAATGAAGAATGTGCGAGGGAGGAGAGGGAGGAAGCGCAAGGAGCTACCAAGAAGAAGATCAACACATGGCAGGATCTTTGTCGCGGCAGAGAAACGACGCGTTGCATAGAAACATAGTCCTTTTCTAACAAGCCCAAACTCTGCCACGGCAGAAACCTGAGCCGAACCCACTTTGGGTTGGTTTGTACCCTTAGTTGGGTGGGACCAACTCGGTTTCCACCCTAGGCCGCCGCCCCCTAGACTCTTAAATATATGGGGCACACTACTATCTAGGTTAGACCACGTTAAAATAGTTTGGAGATGTTTCTTTCATAGAACCTCTGGAATTACCCTATGATCGATTTTACCAACTATAATTGAGTGTGATCTGTTGTTCCACTGGGAATTAGTAGATTGCAAGCTACCGTTCGTGATCGACAGCTACGTGCGCAAGAGCGTGGTGTTGTGAATATCCTACAAGGTTCGAGAGTTGTTGCATTGGCATCAGCATTCGAGCGGGAGAGTTCATAGCTACAGGATAGTTATCTATCATCCACCATCACCGTCGACAAGTGCTTGTTGAGAAGATCGGGCCACCCCATATCATCTTGGTATCAGATTTCCTTGTTGCCTCGGTAAGCAATCCATAATGCATCTATAGATTAGTGAGTGTTTTTCGTCCTATACAGAAAAATCCCCACAAAAAGAGTTGCCATAACCAAGATTACATCGTATTCGAGTAATAGTTGCTGGTCGTGTTCCTCTTTTAGTCTAGATCTAAGATCTATTCCTCGTAGTTATGTTTTCTAGTTGCTCTAGTTGTTTTCCACCATCTTTTTCCGTCGCCACAAGGTCATATCTGATCCATACAAGAGTCCTTGGTTTCTACTCTAGGTTGAATTGGATTAGAAAAAAAATCCCTACCGACTCTGTCGCGGCACAGAAACAGCCTGTTTTCCTGTCGCGAGTTCGTTTCTGCCACGGTTTGGTTTTCCTGCCGCGGCACGATTTCTAGCCTCTTCTCTGCCACGAGTTCTTGCCTGCCACGGTTTGGATTCTCTGTTGCGGCACGTTTTTGGCGTGTTTCTCTGCCGCGGCAGGATTTTGATCAGTTTTTCTGCCACGGCGGGAATTTTTACAAAGTGTGAAAATTGCACTTTTTCCTTAACCTTAGCCACAGTCATTCTACTTCATAGGTGTAGGAACTTGCCCACTGAGACTAGTTTCCGCTCCTATAGGCTGCTCCTAGGATTTTGGTGCTGTGCTTTGTAATTTGGCCGCGTGTGATATATATTCAAAAAAAAGAGAAAAAGCATATAGCAAAAGAAAAAGCAAAAAGAGAAAGAAGCTATACAAAAGAAAAATAGAAAAAAGGAGAATTTGAGCAAGAGGCTTAGTGATATCTTTGTGCACCGGTAGTTTGAGCAATCTTGTGCCTGTTTACTTCAAGCTTTTCTAGTGTCTCTCGAGAGTAGTGCAACACCCTTCATAGTTGCATTGCCATGCTTTTCTCCAGGTGTGTTTCTTGGGTTTTTGTACGATCAGCACTAGGACTTGTTTGTGGTGTAGATAGGATACCATACCTAGAGCTCCACCATAAATAACATGTGTGTATGTGATCGTTCTCTATACCTTTGATATTCACTTCATCACATCAGTGCATAAGTCGTTGATTCTGTTTGGTTAAGCATCTATATTCACTTTGGAACTGTAAGATCTACTTTCTTGTCAGTTGTGAGTGAGTTGTGAGAGTCTCCACCATACAGATTTTGAGTTTTTGCACTAACCTACTAATCATGTCTTTGAGTGATGATGAAGTTGTGTCACAGAAAAAGCAGCTTGAGGAGCTTCTTAATTGGCACGAGTGATGAGGATATATACATGGATTATGATGATTCTGACTGCCTGAACTGGAAGGAAATATTGAGTCAAATCAATAATGACTATCAGGTGAATTCATTCCTAATTGAACCTGATGTTTTACTTAATGAGACCTTTATACTACCTAAGTCTATGCATCTTTGTATGATCAGGTTTATTGATAACACAAGCGTTGCGCGAGGAGGAGGAGAGTTGCAGCAAGAAGGACAAGCGCTGATTTCCAATATCAACAAGTGCACGAGGGAGGAGCGGGAGGCAGGCGCACTAGGACGCAATGAGGAAATCACGTATGAGCAAGAGAGAGAGAGATGGCGCACCAAGAATTACATGTTTGAGGTATTCCACGACGTTTGGACTGCGTGCCAATAAGGCCGAACCCATATATGGGTCCGTATGTATCAGTTTGAGTCGAACCGATTCAGTTTGGGCCAAGTTATGGCTGTTTTTAGGCCGGTTTAGAGGGGAGGACGCCCCAGCCCTCATATAAACCTCCGTAGCCGTCACAAGTTAGGTTTTAAGACCACGTTAAAATATTTTGGAGTTGTTTCTTTCATAGAACCTCTGGAATTACCCTGTGTTCGAATCTACCAACTATAATTGAGTGTGATATGTTGTTCCATTGGGGATTAGTAGATTGCAGACTACCGTTCGTGGTCATGGCTGCGTGCGCAAGAGTGTGGTGTTGTGAATATCCTACAAGGTTCGAGAGCTGTTGCATTGGTATCAGGGATCGAGCGGGAGAGATCATAGCTACGCACTAGTTATCTATCATCCACCATCACCATCGACAAGAGCTTGCTGAGAAGATCGGGCCACCCCATATCATCTTGGTATCAGATTTCCTCGTTGCCTCGGTAAGCAATCCACAATCCATCCATAGATTAGAGAGTGTTTTTCATCCTATACAGAAAAAGCCCCACAAAAAGAGTTGCCACAGCCTAGATTACATCGTATTCAAGTAATAGTTGCTGGTCGAGTTCCTCTATTAGATTAGATCTTGATCTGTTCTTCGTAGATTTGTTTTCTAGTTGTTCTAGTTGTTTTCCACCATCTTTTTCCGCTACCATCAAGCCCGCACTTCCTCAAGGAAAACTGCCACCAAATGGCAAGCAAGCAAAAAGTGATACACCTTTCAACGGTGAATGCTACAAGTGTGGAGGTAAAGGACACAAGTCGGCCGAATGCGGAAACAAGTCTTGTTCATCCATGACAATGGTGAAGAAGAGTACTTGAGTGAAGATGAGTTTGATTCCTGTGTCAAGGAAGCAATGGCAAGGCAACGAGTGGAAGACGATCAAGAACTCCTCTTGTGTGAACATGACGCAAGTCCATCGCTTGTCGTCACAAGGATCTTGACCACTCAAGCACAAGAGCATGAAGACCAACGCTCCAATATCTTCCAAACACGAGCCGACATCAATGGCAAATCTATCAAGGTGATCATTGACGGAGGGAGTTGTCACAACCTTGCTAGCACCGAGTTGTGTGAGAAGCTCAACCTCACCATCCATCCACACAAGCACCCCTACCACGTGCAATGGCTAAGTGACCAAGGGTCCGTGAAGATCAAGCATACCGTTTCGGTCTCATTCGCCATTGGTCCTTACAAAGATACGGTGGAGTGTGATGTGGTTCCTATGGCAGTTTGCCACATGCTTCTTGGTCGACCATGGCAATTTGACAAGGCTGCTCAACATGATGGTCGCACCAATATATACACCTTCAAATGGCTAAACAAAACATGTGGTTTGCAACCGATGACTCCTAGCCAAATAATTGCGGACAATGCAAAGGCTTTAGCGAGGGCGGAAAGCACAACACCTACTTGTGAGAAGAGCGGTGAGAGAGAGAACCACCTCATAGTGAGTCAGAGCCACAAGCCAAATTCGAGTGGAAAAACGAAGAGCGTTCTCCTTGCCACCAAAAGTGAGATGAGAGATGTTCGGAACAACCCATCCATCTTGCACTATGTCCTCCTTTTCAAGGGACTAGCGCAAGGAACTAAAGAATTAACCAATGTTCCTCCATCTTTGATGAGTGTTTTGCAGGAATTCAAGGATGTGTTTCCCGAAGAGCTTCCACATGGACTACCTCCTCTTCGTGGCATTGAACATCGCATCGACCTCATCCCCGGTGCACCACTTCCCAACCGCGCCGCTTACCGCACGAACCCGGAGGAGACGAAGGAGATCGAACGTCAAATCAACCAACTCGTCTCCAAAGGTTTGATCCAAGTTAGCACTAGCCCAGGTGCCATACCCGTGATTCTTGTTCCAAAGACGGATGATACGTTACGGTTATGCATGGACTGCCGTCCAATCAATGCTATCACCGTGTGTTATCGACATCCCATACCACGTCTCGATGACATGCTTGATGAGTTGTGTGGAGCCACTATTTTTTCGAAAATTGATCTTCGTAGTGGTTACCATCAAATACGCATGGCTGAAGGTGATGAGTGGAAAACCGCCTTCAAGACCAAACTTGGTCTCTATGAATGGTTGGTTATGCCCTTGGGTTTATCAAATGCCCCATCCACATTCATGCGCCTTATGAATCACATCTTGTGTTCTCTCATTGGAAAAAGTGTTGTTGGCTATTTCGATGATATTCTTGTTTATAGCAAATCACTTGAGGACCATATAACACATGTCAAGGAAGTATTGCAAATCCTTCGACATGAAAAGCTTTATGCTAATCTTCCCAAGTGCACTTTTGCTAAAGACAAGTTGATTTTTCTTGGATTTGCCGTTTCTTCGAAGGGAATTGAAGTTGATGTTTCCAAGGTAAAGGACATACGAGATTGGCCCATACCAACAAATGTGAGTGAACTCCGAAGTTTTCATGGGTTGGCCGGTTTCTATCGTCGCTTTGTGAAAGACTTTTCAACCATTGCTTGTCCCCTTAATGAATTGACCAAAAAGAATGTCACCTTCGTGTGGGGCAAAGCACAACAAAAAGCTTTTGATGAACTTAAAAAGAGGCTCACCGAAGCACCTCTTCTTGCTTTACCGGATTTCACAAAAACTTTTGAGATAGTGTGATGCTAGTGGTATTGGCATTGGAGGAGTCCTTATGCAAAACGGACATCCTATAGCCTACCATAGCGAAAAACTTGATGGTGCTCGCCTTAACTATCCGATTTATGACAAAGATCTTTTTGCCTTAGTTCGTGTCCTTCAAGTTTGGCAACACTACCTTTGGCCCAAGGAATTTATCATACATTCCAGCCTCGGAACTCTCCTTTGTGTGTTGATCAAGAAAAACTTGAAGGATTGGGAGGAATGCATTCCACACGCCGAGTTCGCCTACAATCGAGCCAAGCAATCAACAACCAAGATGAGTCCATTCATGATCGTCTATGGTTTCGAGCCCCTCACCGCGCTCGACATCCTACCACTACCTCTCCATGAGCGCACAAACATGGACGTCGAGAAGCACGCACAAGCTATGAAGAAGCTTCATGAAGAAACAATAGCAACTATCGAACAACAAGTCCTTCGCCAAGCTTCAAGGTTAAACAAGGACAAGAAGGAGATGATATTTGAAGAAGGTGACCTTGTGTGGATACACCTAAGCAAGGACCGCTTCCCCAAGGAACGTGACTCCAAGCTCAAGCCAAGAGGAGATGGTCCCTTCAAGGTCCTCAAACGAATCAACAACAACGCCTACATCATCGACATCCCGACCTCCAAGTACCTGGCAAGCAATACATTCAATGTCAAGGATCTCGCACCCTACCATGGAGATGCTCAAGATGATATCCATGAAGAGTCGAGGACGACTCTTTCCCAAGGGGGGGAGCTGATACAGCCCGTCCTACGAACGCTTCTACATCTACACCAACAAGTCCCCCAAGTGGACCCATGACTCGTGCCCGAGCCAAACTCCTCCAAGCTAAGGTGAACTCGCTCCTCTCTTCATGCCAATTTGATACATCCTTGGATGGCGTGCTACTTCATACCACTACTCTGTGCATCATCAGGTACGAGTCCCCGCCGTGTCGACCCACGAGCCCTGAAGCTACACCTGAGCTGAAGCTGTCGGAGTGTCCGCCCAAATCCAGCCGGAGTGTCCGGCCACCCCGGAGTGTCCGGCTTGACTCAGCCGGAGTGTCCGGCCTGCCCGAGCCCGGACCTGGCGTGGACATTCAGAAGGTCAAATCGGACACCGCCCGGACACTTCCCGAAGTGTCCGGCCACCCCGGACTGTCTGGCGCACTCGACCCGGAGTGTCCGGCACCCCCGGACTGTCCGGCTCACTCGACCCGGAGTGTCCGGCCCAAGTGATGGGCCTGCGAGCCTAGCTGGGCCCTATGGCCCATGTACCCCTCTACTTCGCCCAGAACTCTACTTTAATGCCTGAATTACCCCTGAACTTGTGGCTGGCCTATATATAGACCCCCACCTCCATTGTAAACCCTAGGCATGATATTGGAATTAGTGGAAACCCCTTTGTGGATCTATCTAGTTCTTGCCTCATGCTCCTTGACTAAGGAGCACCAATATCCCCAAACCTCGGTTGAGTTTGCATTGTGCCTCCGCGTTGTACAAGGCCTAGGCATCGGTGTCCCTTTGCCTAGACGTCAAGATCTCACTGAGTCTCCCATCTCGTCATGCCGGTTCGAGAGAGAGTCCTCCACCCGACGCCGATCCTAGGGATTGCGCCGGAGCGGTCACTGCCGGCGTGAGCTATTGGTGTTTATCGTGGTTTTGCGTGTGTGTGTGTTCATCGCGTTGTTTGTGCGTGTGATCGTCGTGTTCATCCTTCCCTCCTTTCCCCGCACTCCACCCTCGATTTGAAAGAGAATCGTGAAAGATCGGGCCACCCTAGAGGTTTGCCCTCAATAGAATCAGACCTTGTTGGACATGGTACGGTCAATGATGAGTCGGACAGATCTGCCTTTATCATTTTGGGGTTATTGTCTAGAAACTGCAGCGTTCGCACTAAACAGAGTACCATCAAAGTCGGTAGAGAAGACACCGCATGAGATGTGGACTGGCAAGAAGCCGAGTTTGTCTTTTCTTAAGATTTGGGGTTGTGAAGCTTTTGTCAAGCGACTTCAGTCAGACAAGCTTACAGCTAAGTCAGATAAGGGTATTTTCATGGGGTATCTGAGGGAAACCTTGGGTTACTACTTCTACAACCGAGAAGAGGGCAAAGTGTTTGTCGCTCGAAACGGTGTCTTCCTTGAGAAAGAGTTTCTCGGTCGGGAAGTCAGTGGGAGTACGGTGCATCTCGAGAGATGCCGGCTAGCAGCGAGTCGGCAAATGCCTTTGAGGTTGAGCCAGACGTGGTACCTGAGCCGGAAAAAGCACCGACACTTCGAAGATCGGCTAGATTGCGAAGTGTTCGTGATGTATTGTTGTTAGACAGTGATGAGCCGGCAACTTATTCGGTAGCGATGGTGGGTTCTGATTCCGAGTCATGGCTTGGAGCCATGAGATCCGAATTAAAGTCCATGGATGAAAATCAAGTTTGGAACTTGGTTGATCTGCCAGATGGTGCAAGACCCATCGAGTGCAAATGGGTCTTTAAGAAGAAAACTGATATGGATGGAAATGTTTCTATCTATAAAGCATGGCTTATCGCGAAGGGGTTCCGACAAGTTCAAGGAGTTGACTACGATGAGACTGTCTCTCCTGTAGCGATGCTTAAATCAGTTCGGATCATGTTAGCTATAGCAGCCTATTTCGACTATGAGATATGGCAGATGGATGTCAAGACGGCTTTCCTTAATGGAAATTTAACCGAGGACGTGTATATGATACAACCCGAGGGTTTTGTCGATCCGGCTAATACTAACAAAGTATGCAAGCTTCGGAAATCCATTTATGGGTTGAAGCAAGCATCTCGGAGTTGGAACATTCGCTTTGATGAGGTAGTCAAATCGTTTGGCTTCATCAAGAGTGATCATGATTCTTGTTTATACAAGAAGTTTAGTGGGAGCAAAGTGAACTTTTTGATCTTATATGTGGATGACATATTACTGATTGGAAATGATGTCCATATGTTGCAAGAGACCAAGGAATCATTGGAAAGGAGTTTTTTGATGAAAGACTTGGGTGAAGCGACTTACATACTAGGAATCTGGATCTATAGAGATAGATCAAAGCGGCTCATTGGATTGAGTCAAAGTATATATTTGGACAAAGTGTTGAAGAAGTTCAACATGGAATTGTCTAAAAAGGGGTCCTTACCGATGTCCCATGGCGTAAAACTTAGCAAGACTCAGTGTCCTTCGACAACTGATGAGCGAAGTCGGATGAGTGCGATTCCGTATGCTTCTGCAATCAGATCCATCATGTATGCTATGATTTGTACTAGGCTGGATGTTTCCTATGCTCTAAGTGTTGTGAGTAGATACCAGGCTGACCCTGGAGAGATCCACTAGGTAGCGGCTAAAAATATCCTCAAGTACTTGAGAAGGACTAAGGATATGTTCCTGGTTCATGGAGGTGAGGATGAACTCAGTGTAAAGGGTTACACGGATGCGAGTTATCTCACTGACTCGGATGATTCTCGTTCGCAATCCGGGTATGTGTTTGTGATAAACCGAGGGGCTGTGAGCTGGAAAAGTTCCAAGCAAGAAACGGTGTCTGCGTCTACGACAGAGGCTGAGTATGTTGCTGCCTCGGAGGTGGCAAAAGGAGCCGTTTGATGAGGAATTTCCTCATGGATCTTGGTGTGGTTCAGGGCTCGTCCAATCCGTTAGACGTGTATTGTGACAACAATGGTGCTATTGCACAAGCCAAGGAACCTAGACAACACCAGAAGAACAAACATATACTCATGAGGTACCACCTTATTCGCCAGTTCGTGGATCAAGGTGATATCAAGTTATGCAAGGTACACACGGATGCAAACATTGCGGATCCGTTGACAAAGCCACTTCCACAGCCGAAGCATGAGGCGGACCTAAGAGCAATGGGCATCAGATGCCTGGACATGTGATGTCGGAAGATTGACTCTAGTGCAAGTCAGAGACTGTTGGGAATATGCCCTAGAGGCAATCATGAATGATGATATTCCTATGTATTCATAAGGTTATTGATGCAGCCCGTCCTACGGACGCTTCTACATCTACACCAACAAGTCCCCCAAGTGGACCCATGACTCGTGCCCGAGCCAAACTCCTGCAAGCTAAGGTGAACTCACTCCTCTCCTCGTGCCAATTTGATACCTCCTTGGATGGCGTGCTACTTCATACCTCTACTATGTGCATCATTAGGTACGAGCCCCCGCCGCGTCGACCCACGAGCCCTGAAGCTGCACCTGAGCTGAAGCTGCCGGAGTGTCCGCTCGAATCCAGCCGGAGTGTCCGACCACCCCGGAGTGTCCGGCCCGACTCAGCCGGAGTGTCCGGCCTGCCCGAGCCCGGACCTGGCGTGGACATTCAGAAGGTCGAATCGGACACTCCTCGGACACCAACCGGAGTGTCCGCCCTGCCCGGACTGTCCGGCCGTGCCGACCCGGAGTGTCCGCCCTAGCTAGACTGTCCGGCCGTGCCGACCCGGACTGTCCGGCCCAAGTGATGGGCCTGCGAGCCTAGCTGGGCCCTATGGCCCATGTACCCCTCTACTTCGCCCAGAACTCTACTTTAATGCCTGAATTACCCCTGAACTTGTGGCTGGCCTATATATAGACCCCCACCTCCATTGTAAACCCTAGGCTTGATATTGGAATTAGTGGAAACCCCTTTGTGGATCTATCTAGTTCTTGCCTCATGCTCCTTGACTAAGGAGCACCAATATCCCCAAACCTCGTTGGAGTTTGCATTGTGCCTCCGCTACAAGGCCTAGGCATCGGTGTCCCTTTGCCTAGACGTCAAGATCTCACCGAGTCTCCCCTCTCGCCGTGCCGGTTCGAGAGAGAGTCCTCCGCCTGACGCCGATCCTAGGGATTGCATCGGACCGGTCACCGCCGGCGTGAGCTATTGGTGTTTATCGTGGTTTTGCGTGTGTGTGTTCGTCGTGTTCTTTGTGCGTGTGTTCGTCGTGTTCATCCTTCCCTCCTTCCCTCACACTCCACCCTCGATTTGAAAGGGAATCGTGAAAGATCGGGCCACCCTAGAGGTTTGCCCTCAACAGTTATGGTCCATGTATGAACTGCTGATATGTATCATCGAATATGTGATTTCATTGTGGAACTGCATATTCATGTTGTTCATACTAATTGTCCTTGGTCATTGAGGTTGTGTCGGACACACAACTTAGACCAATGTGAAAGTCAGCAGATGACTAGGTTCCACTTGTCATGGGCATGGAGATGCTATTCCGACTTACACGGATTCGGCTAAAGAGTTTAGCGAGTCAAACTGACCCATATTGAGATGCAACGAGCAAGTCGTCATTTGCATGTCTCAATCAATGTAATCCTTAGACTTGAGGTTATTGCACAATCTGAGTTGAGGATCTCCGACTTAGGTTCTGTCAAATGCTGTTCCGTCATTGGGCAGTTATAAAGGTAGAGTTTGGGTCGTCTGAGAATCAAGCTGCGTGATGTGAATAACCAAGACGGGATTTTGCCCCTCCATCCGGAGAGATATTCTCTGGGCCCTCTCGGAAGATATGATTCGGAAAGCATGGCCATGCGCGTCACGGTTAAGTGTTAACCGAGGCAGCCGACTAAGAGTTAGTCGGATGAATCACTTATCTCGGATCGAGAAAGAGAGTCGGACTATTTAAGGGATGACGATCATTCTCATCAACATCTCGACTTCGCTCGTTGTTTGAGGTAAGTATAAAGGAGATCAGACTAGCTCGGTCATTGATAGGCTGGCCTTCTCCTTATTCATTGGATAGGGTGCGGGGGAAAGTCAAGTCAAGCACTAGTTAGTTGGGGTGGGACGCACCAAAGCAGCGTTCGTTGCACTAGCGCCTTATCTTTTGAAGCTAAACGCCTATAGTCCGACAAAGTATATCGTGAGGTAAAAGGGACTTAGATGAAAGTCGCATTGGAAGGTATGTCGTCATGACTTATTGGTACTTGGGAGTTGGCACGTTCTGCTAGGAGCCGCTACCAACTGATCGATCACGAGTGAGACTCGGAATCATGTCCGGGTTACCATGAGCCTGTCGGGTCACACACTTAAGAGCGGGAGCAAGTTTGGGTTAGACCCAAACAGGAAACCTATTTGGGTTGGACCCAAATAGAGACATGGACTTAGTCAGCAAGTGAGACTTGCAGTGGCTAATATAGGCCTTTTTAGTGAATGGGCCACAAGTGAGTGGAGCCCACTTTCACTCACTATATAAGCTGGGGCGCAGGTGCTTAGAGCACTAGGTTAGGTTACTCCATGTGTTGGAAACCCTAGCCCCAGTCCATCCTGTCGCCACCGTACCGGATCTAGCAGTTCATCGCCGACGCTCCTCCTCGTACGTGTGGATACCGGCGGAGGTGTTGTATGTTCAGCACTTCGACGATCGAAGAAAGAACGGATCGTGGATTGTGGAACCGGAACGGATCGCGAGGACTGCACTACATCAAGCGACGTGCTTCATCAATTCCGCAATTGCGCGTCTAGTGGTAATCCTCGTGGCCTTCTACCTAAGCTGGATATTGGGATCACCGCGTAGGGAAAACGTTTTCTTTATCTCTACGTGGCCCAACAATTGACTTGCGTAGTGGTGATCATCAAATTAGGATGAAAGAAGGGAATGAGTGGAAAACTGCTTTCAAAACAAAATTTGGTTTGTACGAGTGGTTAGTCATGCTATTTGGTCTCACTAATGCACCTAGTACATTCATGCGATTAATGAATCATGTTTTGAGAGATTTTATTGGTCGTTTTGTTGTTGTTTACTTTGATGATATACTTATCTATAGCCACAACGAAAATGAACATTGTAATCATATCTGACAAGTTTTGCAAGTGTTGTGTGATAACAAACTACATGCTAATCTTGAGAAGTGCACATTTGCAAAAGATAAGGTCATATTTCTGGGATTTGTTGTATCTAAGAATGGGGTTTGTGGAAGTCAAGTGCGTAGTTTCCACGGCTTAGCTGGTTTCTATAGGAGCTTTGTGAAAGATTTTAGCACCATTGCTGCACCTTTGAATGATTTGACAAAGAAAGGTGTTCCGTTTGTATGGGGCGCGGCCAAAGATATTGTTGTTGATAGATTGAAACGTTTACTTACTTCTGCACCATTACTTGCATTACCTGATTTTTTGAAGCAATTTTGAAGTTGAATGTGATGCTAGTTGTATAGGCATTGGTGGCGTTTTGATGCAAGAGGGTCGCCCTATAGCATATTTTTCTGAAAAACTTACTGGTGCTCGGTTGAATTATCCTATCTATGATAAAGAATTGTATGCACTCGTTAGAGTACTTGAAGTTTGGCAACATTATTTGTGGCCAAAGGAATTTATCATACATTCTGATCATGAAGCATTGAAATATTTGAAAGCTCAATCAAACTTGCATAGAATAGCTAAATGGGTTGAGTTTATTGAGTCTTTTCCTTACATCATTAAATATAAGAAGGAAAATAGAATGTTGTTGCTGATGCTCTATCTAGGAAGAACATGCTATTAACCAATCTTGATGTTAAAATTCCTGGATTAGAAGCTATTTGTGCACTTTATGCAACTAAGCATGATTTTGCTAAACCATATCGTTTGTGTGCTCTTAGAAACGCATGGGATAAGTATCGTATACATGATGGATATTTGTTTCGAGCTAACAAACTATGTATTCGAGAATCGTTGTTGCGTTTGTTCATAGTGCAGGAATCACATGCTGGTGGTTTGATGGGTCACTTTGGGCGTGAGAAGACGTTGCTCATGCTTGCTGATCATTTTTATTGGCCCAAGATGAGGCGTGATGTGTACAGATTTGTGAGCTGATGTATTACATGCCACAAGTTGAAATCCAAGCTGAAGGCTCACGATTTGTATACACACTTCTCTCTGCACCTACTACTCCATGGGAAGACATTAGTATGGATTTTGTGCTAGGTCTACCTAAAACTCAGAGAGGTCATGATTCTATATTTGTGGTAGTGGATATGTTCTAAGATGACTCATTTTATTGTCTGCCACAAAAGCGACGATGCGTCGCATGTTGCTAACCTGTTTTTCAAGGACATCGTGAGATTACATGGAGTACCTAAGACGATTGTTTTTGATCGCGATGTGAAGTTCATGAGCTACTTTTGGAAGACCTTATGGGGGAAGCTAGGAATGAAGCTGCTATTCAGTACTACATGTCATCCCCAAACAGATGGTCAAATGGAGGTGGTGAATCGAACATTGTCACAGATGCTAAGGACTATGATAAAGAAGAATATGCGGGAGTGGGAAGAGTGTTTTCTACATGTTGAGTTTGCATAAAACAGGGTTGTGCATTCAACTACTCAACTTTGTCCTTTTGAGGTGGTGTATGGCTTCAAGCCATTGATGCCGCTTGATTTGTTGCCTCTGCCATTACATGAGAGAGTTGATATGGAGGCATCAAAACATGTTGATTATGTGATGAGGGCAAACCTCTAGGGTGGCCCGATCTTCATGGATCTCGTGGTCAAATCGATGGGAAAGCGAGGGGAAAGGGAGAAGGTAGCAAAAGTGGACGCACACCTCGCGAAGAACACGATGAACACACGCAAAACACACATGATACAAGGCCGATTGCTCTGACCGGTGGCCACCGGTCTGATAGAATCCTCGCAAGGAAAGATCGGTCAACGTGCTCCCGTCAATCCCAAGCGGAGAGGGAAGCACACCTTGGAGAGGGTCTTGATGTCTTGGCAAAGGGACACCGATGCCAAGGCCTTGTACAACGAGGGAGGCACGATGCAAACTCCAATGAGGTGGTGACGATAGTAGATCCCCTTTGGTAGAAGGAGATGCGGCAAAACTAGAAATTCCACAAAGGGGGTTGTCTTTAGTCTATCATCTATGCCTAAGGGATACAATGAGGGGTGAGGGCTCTATTTATAGGCCAGCCACAAGTTCAGGGGTAGTTTGGGCATAAAACTAGGGTTTGGTGCGGAATAGAGGGGTACATGGGCCAAGGGCCCAGGTGTTGGCACGCAGGCCCATCACGTAGGCCGGACACTCCGGGTCGAGTGGGCCGGACAGTTCGGGGTGGCCGGACACTCCGAGTAGTGTCCGGGTAGAGTCCGATGTAGCACATAGAATGTTTGTGCCAGGTTCGGGCTCGGGTAGGCCGGACACTCCGGCTGAGTCGTGCCGGACAGTCTAGCTGCGCCGAACACTCCGGCTAGTTCCGGGCGGACTCTCCGGGGCGATGACGGCGGAGACTCTAGTTATGCAGCTTGCTGCTCCTTGTCCATCTTCTCTTGCAAGCCTTCATCTTGTCGTGCTTGGTGCTCCAGGCTTCCTCCCATGCCTCTGTACTTGTTGGTGTGAACCAATCATTGATATGGGACGGAGTATGAAGTAGTATACCATTCAAGAGGGTAGGAAGTGGGTTCGCATAGAGGAACGGATTCACCTTTGGAGTCCATGGCGACTTGGCATAAGTTGGAGACCATGATGTGGTAACGACCGAAGGTCGGGCTACATCATTATGTGAAGAAAATTCATGAGAAGACTCGAGAGGCTATTGAGAAGAAAGGCAAGAACATTGCTGCTACAAGGAATCAAGCAAGGAAGGAAGTGTTGTTCAAGCCTAGAGACATGGTTTGGGTGCATCTGCGCAACGATAGCTTTCCACTACTTAGCAAGTCAAAGTTGAAGCCACGTGGTGCTGGTCCTTACAAGGTGTTAACCAAAATTAATGATAATGCCTACTCGGTTGATATACCTATTGAGGAGTTTGGTGGAGTTAGCAAGAGCTTCAACGTTGCTGATTTGTCACCATATGCTGGAGAAGACCTTGGAGCATCGAGGTCGACGCCTTTTGAAGGGGGGATATGATGAGGACATCCCTACAGTTACACCTACCCCAATTGCTAATGATGATGTTCCAACTGCTGCAAAGAAAGATCAATCCAATGCGATAAGGATTGGACCAATTATGATGAGGATATATACAAGGATTATGATGATTCTGACTGCCTGAACTGGAAGGAAATATTGAGTCAAATCAATAATGACTTCAGGTGAATTCATTCCTAATTGAACCTGATGTTTTATTTAATGAGAACTTTATACTATCTAAGTCTATACATCTTTGTATGATCAGGTTTATTGATAACACAAGCGTTGCACGAGGAGGAGGAGAGTTGCAGCAAGAAAGATAAGCGCTGATTTCCAATATCAACAAGTGCGGAATCATGACCTCTCTGAGTTTTAGGTAGACCTAGCACAAAATCCATACTAATGTCTTCCCATGGAGTAGTCGGTGTAGAGAGAGGTGTATACAAACCGTGAGGCTTCAGCTTAGATTTCGACTTGTGGCATGTAATACATCGGCTCACAAATCTGTACACATCACGCCTCATCTTGGGCCAATAAAAGTGATCAGCAAGCATGAGCAACGTCTTCTCACGCCCAAAGTGACCCATCAAACCACCAGCATGTGATTCCTACACTAAGAACAAACGCAATGACGATTCTGGAATACATAGTTTGTTAGCTCGAAACAAATATCCATCATGTATATGATACTTATCCCATGCGTTTCTAAAAGCACACAAACGATACGGTTCAGCAAAATCAAGGTCAGTTGCATAAAGTGCACTATGCAAGTTTGATTGAGCTTTCAAGTATTTCAATGCTTCATGATCAGAATGTATGATGAATTCCTTTGGCCACAAATAATGTTGCCAAACCTCAAGTACTCTAACAAGTGCATACAATTCTTTATCATAGATAGAATAATTCAAACGAGCACCAGTCAGTTTCTCAGAAAAATAAGCTATAGGCCGAACCTCTTGCATCAAAACGCCACCTATGCCTATACCACTAGCATCACATTCAACTTCAAATTGCTTCGAAAAATTAGGTAATGCAAGTAATGGTGCAGAAGTAAGCAAACGTTTTAATGTATCAAATGCAATGTCTTGGGCCGCGCCCCATGCAAAAGGAACACCCTTC
The DNA here is from genome assembly GCA_910589775.1 of Avena eriantha. NCBI lineage: Eukaryota > Viridiplantae > Streptophyta > Magnoliopsida > Poales > Poaceae > Avena > Avena eriantha. The sequence continues at coordinate 364,708,674 of OU342744.1, forward strand.
GTTGTCAAATCATTTAATGGTGCAGCAATGGTGCTAAAATCTTTTACAAAGCGCCTATAGAAACCAGCGAGACCGTGGAAACTACGCACTTGACTAACATTCATTGGAGTAGGCCAATTCTGAATTGATTCAATTTTAGATTGATCTACCTCTACTCCATGCTTAGAAACAACAAATCCTAGGAATATGACCTTATCTTTTGCAAATGTACACTTCTCAAGATTAGCATACAGTTTATTATCACGTAACACTTGCAAAACTTGTCTAATATGAGTGCAATGTTCAGATTCGTTGTGGCTGTATATGAGTATATCATCAAAGTAAACAACCACGAAACGACCAATAAACTCTCTCAAAACATGATTCATCAAATGCATGAAAGTACTAGGTGCATTAGTAAGACCAAATGGCATAACTAACCACTCATACAAACCAAATTTAGTTTTGAAAGCAGTTTTCCATTCATCCCCTTCTTTCATCCTAATTTGATGATAACCACTACGCAAGTCAATTTTAGAGAAAACATCAGCACCACTCAATTCATCTAGCATATCCTCTAATCTTGGAATAGGATGACGATATCGAATAGTGATGTTATTAATCGCTCTACAATCAACACACATGCGCCAAGTACCATCTTTCTTAGGAACTAAAATAACAGGAATAGCACAAGGGCTAAGAGAGACACGAATGTACCCTTTATCCAGCAACGCTTGTACTTGCTTCTGAATTTCCTTAGTTTCTTCGGGATTAGTCCTGTAAGGTGCATGGTTGGGAAGTGTGGCGCCAGGAATCAGGTCCACTTGATGTTCTATACCACGCAATGGAGGCAAACCTGTGGTTACATCTTCTGGAAACACATCCCCAAAGTCCTGCAAAACAGAAGAGACACCAAGAGAAATAGGGGTCATGTTGTTAGAAACTAATACCTCGCCCTTATACATGAGCACCAGGGGCATGGCTGTAGGATCCTCACAAAACTCTCTCATATCCTCCTTGGTGGCTAGGATCAATAATCCAGGCACTCTCTCACTTTTCGTTATATCACTCAATTTAGGCTCAATTACATCAGGAACAGCTGTTACACAGTCTCGCCGAGTGGTAGTATCTTCCTTTAAGTTCACCTCTATCTTCTGGCGAGAATCATTCACAATTTCTTGTGGTGTCATTGACTGCATAGTAATCTTCTTTCCTTTGAATTCTAAGTGATATGTATTGGCTCGGCAATTGTGTTGCACATGGCGATCATAGAGCCAAGGCCGACCCAATAGTAGGTGACAAACAGTCATAGGAACCACATCAAAATCAATAGAATCTTTGTATGGTCCTATTCGAAAATTCACACGTACCATATGATTTACCTTCATCTCACCATGGTTGCTCAACCATTGTATGTAGTATGGCTTGGGATGAGGTAAGTATGTCAAATTCAATTTGGCACATAGTTCCTTACTTGCAAGATTTCTGCAGCTACCTCCATCAATAATTACCTTGCAGGCTTTGTTTGGTCCAACTAGAGCTTTTGTTTGGAACAAGTTGCAAGGCTGGGATTCCTCAACCGAATGCACACTAAGTACAGGTGAAGATACGGCAATAGTGGGTGCACGCTCAGCATAGGCATCAGCACCAACCTCGCCGTCATCAATATCATCATCAGAAGCTTCATCTCCGCTTTCTACTTCACCTTGTTCATTAACAAACATAACCTTGCTGTTTGGACAATCTTTCTTGTAGTGACCTCTACCTCCACAAGTATGGCACACCACATCACGAGTACGTGTCGTAGACATATTGGAACCCGAGCTAGCAGCAGGAGCAGCGGGTTTCCGAGCATTAGAACCAAGCGAAGGTGTACTTGCGGGCTTGGTCGATGGTGTAAAGGGAGCAGCAGCTGGTGGCGCGGCTGTAGAAGGTATAGACCTGGACGAAAATCTGCTGGAGGACGAAAAACGAGCACGTGACTTTGCCTCTTCTGCCAACTGGGATTCGGCCTCTCTAGCATGATGCAACAACTCATTCATGGTCTCATACTTGTGATGACGAACAATGCTCTTGATCGGTAACTTCAACTTGTTTAGGAATCGCTGCATGGTCATCTCAATGGACTCACAAATTCTAGCACGCTGCATAAGCATCTCCATCTCCATGTAGTACTCATCAACTGTCATGGTGCCTTTCTTCAGTTGCGTCAATTTATCAAAAACTGATCACAAGAAGTTGGTTGGTACGAAACGAGCTTTCATGATTTGCTTCATCTCGCGCCAATCCCTCACAGGAAGTTCATTGTCCTCCCTCTTATGTTGCACCAGAGCATCCCACCAACGTAAAGCATAACCATAAAATTCAGATGCTGCAAGCTTGACCTTCTTATCTTCTGGATAGTCAAATAAGCGCCAGAGTTTCTCAATCTTCAACTCCCATGTGAGGTATTCTTTAGGATCAATGGAACCATCAAACTTAGGAATTGAGAATTTTGGCTTGCCCAAACCATCATCAGCAGCTTGGTTGGGTACACGTTGACCACGCCCAAGATGGGCAAACCCACGACCATGAGCAGGTGCATGGACAGGGGAATAGCACGTCCCCTGCCAACATGTGGAGCAGCGTCAACAGCGCTACCCTCATCGAAATCATCAAAGGCATCATCATGTTGGGGATCTTCCCTTCTATGTAAGGCGGTTGTCAAACCCTCAATGGACTGCTGCAAAGTGGTGACATCGACATTGAGTGTAGCCACTTGCGTTTGGATAGTATCAACCATCCCAACATGCTGATCCAATCTCATGTTCATATCTTGGAGATTCTTGTCAATGGCATCTGTCGTGTTAGTAAACACACGTGTCAAGTGGGATTTCAAAGCCTCATATTCACGCCAATTGACGCGCTCCTCATCCTTCTTTTTCTGCAACATAACATCATCATCACTAGTAGACATGATTAGTAGGTTAGTGCAAAAATCAGAATCTGTATGGTGGAAACTCTCACAACTCAGTCACAACTAATAAGAAAGGAGATCTTACCGTTCCAAAGTGAATAGAGATGTTCTACCAGACGAAATCAAAGACTGGTGCACTTGATGTGATGAAGTGAATATCAAAGGTATAGAGAACGATCGCAGGGCACACAGGTTATGTAAGGTGGAGCTATAGGTATGGTACCCTATCTACACCGCAAACAAGTCCTAGTGTTGATCGTACTAATACCCAAGAAACACACACAGTGGAGATAAATGTGGCAAAGCAACTTATGAAAAGGAATATTGCAATGCACAAGAGAGATGCTAGTAATAGCTCAAATAGAATAGGCACAAGATTTCTCAATCTACTAGTGCTATACACAACAAGGCCTCCAAAATTGCACACTTCTATATCTCTTTTTTTTTGTCAGACTTGTATTCAATTATATTACTCAATGCAAACGAGTACAGCAACGTATAACAGAATTGGGTCGGATAGTCCGGTTGATATGCGCCGGAGACTCCGGTTGAGCCGGATAGTTCGGTGTGATTCGGCCGGATAGTCCGGTTTTGCCTGTCGAAAATTTCTGCACTTCAAAAACCTAATGAGCAGCCTATCAGAGCAAAGCAACTAGTCTCGTGGGTACGTTCCTAGGCACAGATGTTGTAGATAGGCTGTGTCTATGGTATACAAACAAAAGTACGCTATGTGGACTCGGAAAAAACGATAAAGACTTGCGGAAACGGTAACGGTGGGAACAGCGGAAAACAAGATCAAACCCTAAACCTAGACACAAACGGAAACTAGACTCCTACGAGGAAAACCTACAGATCGGATCTACGAGAAGATACAATCAGCAACTAAAACTCGAAAACAATGCAATCTAGTCGATGGCAAATCTTTTTGTAAGGCATTTTCTGTATAGGACAAAAAAACACTCTCTAATCTATGGATGGATTTGTGGATGCTTACCGAGGCAACACTGGAAATCTGATACCAAGATGATATGGGGTGGCCCGATCTTCTCAGTAAGCGGATGGCGTTGATGATGGTGGATGGTAGATAACTAGTGTGTAGCTATGATCTCTCCCGCTCGATCCCTGATGCCAGTGCAACAGATCTCGAACCTTGTAGGATATTCACAACACCACACTCTTGCGCACGCAGCCGTGACCACGAACGGTAGTATGCAATCTACTAATTCCCAATGGAACAACAGATGACACTCAATTATAGTTGGTAGATTCGAACACAGGGTAATTCTAGAGGTTCTATGAAAGAAACAACTCCAAAATATTTTAACGTGGTCTAAACCCTAACTAGAGGTCGTTCCAGGGCTTATAAGGGCGGCTGGGCGGCCAGAAACCGAAACTAAATGCAAACGACTCAGACTGATACAAACCGACTCGGACCAGATTCGGTCGGCGGGCGGACACTCGGGTCGAAATCGGCCGGACAGTCCGGTCTGGCCGGATACTCCGGGTGAAGTGTGTCGGACAGTCCGGTCTGGCCGGAAACTTTGAAGTTTCAGGGTGGTATCCGGGTAGTGTCCGAACTGGCAGACAGAATGTCCACGCCAGTTTGCCTCTCGACCAGGCCGGACAGTCCGGGTGGAACTGGCTGGACACTCCGGTCGTGGCAGATCTTTTTGCCTCCGTCTTGATGATCTTCTCTTGTGCCTTCCTCCCACTCCTCCCTCGCGCATCCTTGAGCGATCATCATGTTGGGCTTCTCTTGTAGCCCTTCTCCTCCTCGCGCCATGCTTGTTTCTCCAACGAACCTGATCATACATAAATGCATAGACTTAGGCAGTATAAAGTTCTCATCAATCAAAGTACCAGATTCGTTTAGGAGTAACTTCACCTGTTGTTCCAATAGCTTAGCACGAGCTCTTGTAATACGTCCAATTCTAATCTCATTGGACTGATCCTTTCTTGCAACAGTTGTAGCATCTTCAGTAGTCATTGGGGTAGGTGTAATTGTAGGGATGTCCTCATCAAAAAACTAAAATGAATAAATCTTTTGTCCAGGGAGGCAGTCCAGCCGGTCAGGCCAGAGGCCCAACCGGCCGAACCACCTACTACCCGGACCGACTAGATCTAAACCAAACCCTAGTTCTAACCTAACCCCAAACCCAACCCAAACCCTAAGCCACCCGCACACCACACCTACCTGGCAACCGCACTCGCACATAGACGTGCGCAGGAGCCCCGCACCGACACGCTCCCGCATCGCCTTGCTCTCACCCCGCGGTCAAACCACATCCACCAACCCGCCTAGCCCCACCCCACGGCTGGCCCCACCACGACCGCTCCACGAACCCTGCTCCTGCCTCGATCCCACCGCCCTGCTCGATCCCGTCCTCACCTCGAGATCCCTCGCCGCCAAGCTCCCTCATCTCTTGTGCGCCACCGCCCCGAATCCCTGCGGCTCAGACCACGCGAGCCCGCGCCCTGGCTGCTCCACCATGGCGTCGCCCCGGCCGCCGCCCTCAGGCTCCTTCCCACCGAGCTTTTCTCCGCAGCAACCGGTGCCCCCACCCCTCTCCCCTCCTCGCCTCATGCCCGTCGCCGCCGGAGCTCAGCCCCGCATCTCCGCCGCCCCCTCGCCCCGTCCCCTGAGCAGTGCCGCCGTCCACTCGAACCGCGACCCCGCTTCGTTGCTGGTCATCCTCCGCAGCACCGAGCCACCAGGGCCTCGCTCTCCCTCGTCTTCCCAAGGCGCGACCCCGAGCACCGCCGCTGCCTCTAGCCACCGCCGTGTCCTCCCTCGCCTCTGTGCACGGCCTCGCCATCCTCTGCCTCAACCACCGTCAGTTCGTCCACATCTCATGCGCAGCGCCACCAAGCATGCCGCTGCGAGCACTTCTGCCCCATTTCCCTCGCTGCCTTGTGTCACCAGGTACAACTCAAGTCATGTATGTGTGCGTCGGTTTTGGTCATGTTCCTGCCGCTGAGCAACAAATCCACTTGTGTTCAATGCCAAGGCCAAGTGAAACTGCTCGTTCGGGGATCACCCAAAGCCAAGTTCCGCCTCGCGAGGATTGACAAGTGAAGAGGAACCCGATGAATCACCGATGCTAAATCAAGTCCGTCATCGACACCCGAGGTTGGATCCTAAGTACACTGACAAGATCTACCACCTGGAGCCGTTGAACCGAGCTCTCCTTCATGGATCTAAGGCCCTGAACCTAGAGACCTTCTTCACGGACGCCATGTTCGCCGAGACCCCGGGTGCGCCATCACGGACCTGAAGATCGATACCACCGAAGACCGATCCCCATCAAACCCTGAGACCCGGATCCGAACCCCAATGTGTGACCCCTACCTAACCTGGCCCTATTTTATAAATTGCCATATATCTTGTTGCATATTACATTGTTCATGCTTGCATACATATTCGTTGTTTGGGGGTAATTTGTCGATTCACCTCATAATTAAATATGGAGACCATACGCGGGATTATCTAGTCTTATATCGCCTCCATTTAAATTTGTGTAGCGAATCGATGCCATGTTTTGCCTTTTAATACAACATTTAAATTACGGGGTATCTAAATAACATGAACCATCTAATTAATTGTCGGGACCTCGGTTCCGCTTAATATTGCCTAGTCGCATCGCATCCTTGCCATGTCATGCATCATATCATAAACATGATGATCCTTCTGTCGTAGTATTAAATAGTGCATCTGGTGTTTCTTTTAGTGCCTTGGTTCTTCGTGGATTAGGACGTTGAGTTGATGCGAGTATCGACAAGTTCTTCGGATAATGTATCTTCAACCGTGTTTCCCAGGCGAGCAATCTCCCCCTTTCTACCTATTTTGCATTTATAGTCTTTACTTCCTTCCTATTGATCTACTGCTATCCGTGTCGCGATGCTTTAGTGTTCCGTACCAGATATATTCTGTGCAGCCTTTATATTGCCTTGGACACCTCCTATTACCTGTTGTTTGGTAGATAGATGGTCTTGCGAGTCGTAGTCGCTTGCTTAGGTGCGATCCCGTGTCGTGAAGTACCACACAGTTGTTGGAATGTTGTCATATGCTTTACGGTGGAGAGGATCATGACTTTAAATACAACTATTAAATTGCTGGGATAACTAATGAAAGAGGCATCGGTGGGCAATATATGCTATGTGGTTTTTCATATCCACTTGTGTCCCATAGGCCCCGAGTACTTGTTACCTGTTGCTTGATTATTCGCACTATCCACATCCGGGAGACCCTATGGATCCCCCTTAGCCAGAGCTTGATTCATTTCTTATTTCTCGGGGCCACAAACTAGTTTGGGGTTTATTACTATCATGTACTTATGCCATGCTTTACTGCTTTATTTACGATTGTGCGTGGAGCACCTGTACTGTTTAGGAATTGCGGAGTGTTTTCGCGGTATCGACAAGCCTAGTCACACTTTCGGGTTCCCAGTCGTTTACAGCCATTGGCGCAAACCCTGGGTCCGTCTCGGAGTCGGCCAACTTCATTGCGGGTAGCTTAATGGGGTGGCCCCCTGAAATAATTTATGAATCATGTGATTGCTTTGTCGTGAAAGCCTCGTTGGGTTTTGATTTGGTTTTTTCCAAGGTTGATCGTGTGTGTGTTGCAATTTGTGCACCCCAGCAGGGTAAATCTTTCTGAAAGCCATGTCCGCGGTTATGGACGACTTGGAGCATAGTATCTCGATCATAGACAAGCATAACTAAAGCAGTGCTATAAATTTGACTTAATATGTGACTAGTAATCAGCTTCACTACAATGGAATGGATAATAAAAGTGCCAACAACTGGTGGAACTGGGGTGTATAGGGTCATGTTATACATGTCTAGTAAGTATCGCAACTCCAATGGAATGAAATAAAAGTGCCAACAACTGCTGGGTTTGGGATGTCACATGCTAATTGTATCCGGCAAGTAAGTACTGCAACTACAACTGAATGGTTAACTAAAATTGCCCACTACTTATGCTATCAGGATGACTCATGCTATCTATATCTGACCAGTAAGTGATGCAACTATAACAGAATGAATAACACTGCCAACTATCTGAGTTACTTGGCTTGACTTCCTCATTTGATCTCGAGGGGGAAATACCAGGAGGGGTATGATTGGTGTTAGTATCAGGTTGGTCACAAATAGGTCTCTCTTATCCCTCTCTAATAGCCGACAGTTGTATCAAGTCTCTATAGGTTGTTTAGTGCATGCTACGATGCCGCTTCAGTCCACCATACCCATGTAGGCGAGAGCCGCCGAATTCTAGCCTCGCCGTGTACTGGCCTCAGTACTGACGCTCCTCTTTTTCCTTTGCCCTTTGTCGGCACCCCTTTTGTTTTAGCAGATTTGAGATCGACGTCATTAGCAGGGTTACTGATATGGGGTGGCCCGATCTTCTCAGCAAGCTCTTGTCGATGGTGATGGTGGATGATAGATAACTAGTGCGTAGCTATGATCTCTCCCGCTCGATCCCTGATGCCAATGCAACAGCTCTCGAACCTTGTAGGATATTCACAACACCACACTCTTGCGCACGCAGCCGTGACCACGAACGGTAGTATGCAATCTACTAATTCCCAATGGAACAACAGATCACACTCAATTATAGTTGGCAGATTCGAACATAGGGTAATTCCAGAGGTTCTATGAAAGAAACAACTCCAAAATATTTTAACGTGGTCTTAAACCTAACTTGTGACGGCTACGGAGGTTTATATGAGGGCTGGGGCGTCCTCCCCTCTAAACGGGCCTAAAAACAGCCATAACTTGGCCCAAACTGACTTGGTTCGACTCAAACTGATACATACCAACCCATATATGGGTTCGGCCTTATTGGCACGCAGTCCAAACATCGTGGAACACCTCAAACATGTAATTCTTGGTGCGCCATCTCTCTCTCTTGCTCATACGTGATTCCCATATTGCGTCCTAGTGCGCCTGCCTCCCGCTCCTCCCTCGCGCACTTGTTGATATTGGAAATCAGCGCTTGTCCTTCTTGCTACTACTCTCCTCCTCCTCGCGCAACGCTTGTGTTATCAATAAACCTGATCATACAAAGATGCATAGACTTAGGTAGTATAAAGTTCTCATTAAATAAAACATCAGGTTCAATTAGGAATAAATTCACCTGATAGTCATTATTGATTTGACTCAATATTTCTTTCTAGTTCAGGCAGCCAGAATCATCATAATCCATGTATATATCCTCATCAGTTACCCTTCCGGCTTGGCCTGGGCAGGGTTATGGACGCCATTGGTTATTCTTCAGGGCTCTTAGCCCCATTTGCATCTTATCTGTACTCGGATGTTGTATCGTTTTCAAGGTGATTTGGATCTTCGTATTGTATATCTGTATTTTTGACTCTTTGAGTCGTTGTTGTATATATGTTCTGTGGGTTCCATCGTGGACTATTGTGTAATGTTATTACTTCGTTCTCCACCCGCACGCAAGTGCCGGGTGGGCGTCCTTGAATCGTTTCTATGCGGGTTTGGCGGGAAGCACTAAAACTTGCATAGGGCCGATTCGAGGGTGTTACAATTCTGCTCCTCTCTTCTTCGGGGATATCTCGTAATCTAGACGTTCCTCTCCTTGGCGATGCTCCTCCTATTGCGCTCCTTGATCCTCGAGTGGAGCTTAACTACGCTCGTTGTAGGCTAGATTCGTCGGCTACCCTCTTCCTTTCGTCGAGTTACCTCTGCATCTGGAGGAGGTCTCTCTTTTTGCGATGAAGCAGGTACTGGTATGCCAATAGATCTTCGTGGGTAGCATTCGTTGTCATTGGGACCACACCCAAAATTGCTGCTTTTGCCTTTTCCCATGCACTAGCTGGTAAGCTAAGGGTTTGCCTCTCACCCTCGCGTGGGTGTTCTTCTTCGCGATTTATACGGTTGGCTGTTGGGTCTCCCCCGTTACCTCAACGTCCTTCGTTGTCTTCACTTCCTGCATTGTGGCTTGAAAGAATATCATCGGGATTAAGAATTGGGTTACCATTGGAGTCTTGCTGGGTCTTGGCGTCTTCGATGATCATGCATACTTGGTGCTGGGTGGTATATGGACTGGTAACGTCGTTGTTTGCACTGATAGAGACACTATCGGATGAACCAGTGAAGTCCATCAGTTTTTGTTCTAGATAGATTTCCACCATCCGAATTCCGAAGTTGATGCTTTCGCTGCTTTCTTCGGGTTCCGAGTTAACTGGGCTTGCTTCGTGTGGTGGGGTTAACTGTGGGTCCGATCCTAAGGAGAGATTGTCATAAAGGCCATCAAGATCCCCCATATTCATCCCGATCTGCTCGCTTTCATTGCCTGCTTTATCTATGCTTCGACTTCCATTAAGGATCCGATGGAAAGTTCCGGTTCTTCTGTTGGTGTAGCTTTATGGGTGGGCGGGTGTGGATCTACTTTCGTCGAATTGATGCTTGGTGGAGAGTGTTCTACCGAATCTGTGTTTCTAGTGTTCAGGTTTCCCATAGACGGCGCCAATTGACGAGGGGTGACCTCGACAATGCCCATGATGATGGACTTGGGGTTTCGCGGAAAAGAGAACACTGGGGATTTCGTTGGATGTGAGGGAAAAATGAAGACAAAGTCGCCTAAATATCGAGTGAACACGCTATTACAAGTTGTCCTCTAGATTTATGTGTCCCCTCGCTTGGGCTTCTCCCATCCTATATATAATAGGTCAGGTCTCAAAGCTGTATGCGGATAGGTTTCATACACGCGTGATTACAATACCAACACAATGTCTGTTTATAGTCTCTTTCCTAATACAATCAGAGCCTTTGTCGGTTGCTTCCTTGGGCCGCCATCTGGAATCTTCATGGGTCGTAGGCCTTTTACCCAATACAGGGTAGTGAATCATAAGCATCCGAGTAATCGTACCTATGTCACTCGGTGAGATCTTGACGTCTAGGCAAAGGGACTCTGATGCCTAGGCCTTGTACAATGCGAAGGCACGATGCAAACTCCAACGAAGTTTGGGATATTTGGTGCTCCTCTATCAAAGGAGCATGAGGCAAGAACTAGATAGATCCACAAGGGTTTCCATTAATTCCAAATATCAAGCCTAGGGTTTACAATAGAGGTGGGGGGCTATATATAGGCCAGCCACAAGTTCAGGGGTAATTTAGGCATTAAAGTAGATTTCTGGGCGAAGTAGAGGGGTACATGGGCCACAGGGCCCAGCTATGGCTCACAGGCCCATCTTTAGACCGGAAAGTCCGGGTCGAGTGGACCGGATAGTCCGGGGTGGCCGGACACTCCCGGTAGTGTCCGAAGTGGCATACTGATTGCCACGCCAGGATTGGGCTAGGGTAGGCCGGACACTCAGGCTGATTCGAGCCGAACAATCCAGCTGTGCTGCACACTCCGGCTGGATCAGGGCGGACACTCCGGCTTAGTCAACTTCAGGACAGAGGCACCTTCAGGGCTCGTGGGTCGACGTGGCGGGGTTTCATACCTGATACTGCACAGAGTAGTGGTATGAAGTAGCAAGTCATCTAAGTGTATGTCAAAGTCATATGATGTGAGGAGCAAATTCACCTTAGCTTGAAGGAGCTTGGCTCGGGCACGGGTCATTGGTCCACTTGGGGGACTTGGTGGTGTAGATGTAGGAGCATCCGTAGGACGGGCTGCATTAGCTCCCTGCTTGGGAAAGAGTCGTCCTCGACTCTTCATGGTTGTCATCTTGAACATCTCCATGGTAGGGTGAGAGATCCTTGACGTTGAATGTATTGCTTGCAAGGTACTTGGATGTCGGTATGTCGATGATGTAGGCGTTGTTGTTGATTCTCTTGATGACTTTGAAGGGACCATATCCTCTTGGCTTAATCTTGGAGTCGCGTTCCTTGGGGAAGCGGTCTTTGCTTTGGTGTATCCACACGAGATCACCTTCCTCGAAAATCAACTCTCCCTTGTCCTTGTTTAACTTTGAAGCTTGGCGAAGGACTTGTTGTTCAATAGTAGCTCTTGTTTCTTCGTGAAGCTTCTTCATAGCTTGGGCGTGCTTCTCAACGTCCATGTTGGTGCGCTCATGGAGAGGTAGTGGTAGGGTGTCGAGTGCGGTGAGGGGCTAGAAACCATAGATGATCATGAAGGGACTCATCTTGGTTGTTGAGTGCTTAGCACGGTTGTAGACAAACTCAGCGTGTGGAATGCATTCCTCCCAATCCTTGAGGTTTTTCTTGATCAACACATGAAGTAGAGTCCCGAGGCTTCGGTTGACAACTTCGGTTTGGCCATCGGTTTGAGGATGCAATGCGGATGAGAAGTTGAGCTTGACGCCGAGCTTGGCTATGAGGGTCTTCCACAAGTAACTCATGAATTTGACGTCGCGGTCGGAGATGATTGTTCTTGGCACACCATGAAGACAAACGATTTCCCTTTGCAACATGTGAAGCATCGTCGGTCTTATGGCACGGTATAAAGTGTACCATTTTGGAAAAGCGATCCACAACAACAAATATAGAATCATGACCATGCTTAGATCTAGGCAATCCTAACACAAAATCTATGCTAATGTTGGACCAAGGTGTATGAGGAATAGGCAATGGCATATAAATACCATAGGGGTTAGCTTGCGACTTAGCTTGAACACATGTCGTGCATCGGTGAACGTAGCGCTCCACGTCGCGCTCCATCTTGGGCCAAAAGTAGTGAGCGGAGAGCATGTCCAATGTCTTGTCATGGCCAAAGTGACCCATAAGGCCTCCACCATGAGATTCTTGGAGAAGCAAAACTTGGAGAGAAGACTTCGGAATGCAAAGCTTATTTTGTTTAAATAGAAAGCCCTTATGCAAATAGAAATCATCCACTCCTTTATCAATGGAGCACTCTGTGAAAATTGGTTCAAAGAATGGGTCGGAAGACTACAAAGTTTTTATTTCCTCAAGGCCCAACATGTTGAATTCAAGTCTCGTAAGAAGGCTTGCGTGCTTGCGAGACAAAGCGTCCGCTACTACATAATCTTTGCCCTTCTTATACTTGACAATGTACGGAAAAGACTCCATAAACTCAACCCACCTAGCGTGTCTCTTACTCAAGTTGGCTTGGCCTTTGAGATATTTCAACGACTCATGGTCGGAATGTATGATAAATTCTTTAGGCCATAGGTAGTGTTGCCAAACTTGAAGGACACGAACTAAGGCAAAAAGCTCTTTGTCATAAATCGGATAATTAAGGCAGGCACCATCAAGTTTCTCTCTATGGTAGGCTATAGGACGTTTGTTTTGCATAAAGACTCCTCCAATGCCAATACCACTAGCATCACACTCTATCTCAAAAGTTTTAGTGAAATCCGGTAACGCAAGAAGAGGTGCTTCGGTGAGCCTCCTTTTATGTTCATCAAAAGCTTTTTGTTGTGCCTTGCCCCACACAAAAATGACATTCTTTTTGGTCAATTCATAATTGAGAGGACAAGCAATGGTCGAAAAGTCTTTCACAAAGCGATGATAGAAACCGGCCAACCCATGAAAACTTTGGAGTTCACTCACATTTGTTGGGATGGGCCAATCTCGTATGTCCTTTACTTTGGAAACATCAACTTCAATGCCCTTTGAAGAAACGACAAATCCCAGAAAAATCAACTTCTCTTTAGCAAAAGTGCACTTGGGAAGATTAGCATATAGCTTTTCATGTCGAAGGATTTGCAGAACTTCCTTGACATGTTTAATATGGTCCTCAAGTGACTTGCTATAAACAAGTATATCATCAAAATAGACAACGACACTCTTGCCAATGAGAGAATGCAAAATATGATTCATGAGGCGCATGAAGGTGGATGGGGCATTAGACAAGCCAAAGGGAATAACCAACCATTCATAGAGACCAAGTTTGGTATTGGATGCGGTTTTCCACTCATCACCTTCAGCCATGCGTATTTGATGATAACCACTATGAAGATCACTTTACGAAAAAATAGTGGCTCCACACAACTCATCAAGCATGTCATCAAGACACAGTATAGGTGTTGGGGTTCCGCGTATGAAAACAATAAATTTTACCCTACGCCCCTGAACCCCTGAAGCTGCCATGACCTATCTATTAATAATACAGTAACAGGAGGGGCTTTTCGCGAACTTACCCTTGAAGACCAAAAAGCATTTTCATCGCTCAGGAGAGCGTGGTTGATGTAGACGAGCCGAAGCCGACCTCAAGGTCGTGATGAAGTCCTTGCGCTCCTTGGCTCCAACGACTTGAGTGCCTCAAGTGCAACACCTCGCAGGGAGTTACACAAGTCCGGTGCCTGACAATGACTCCCGCTTCCCCAATCCAGCAGCAGTTGCGGAAGTAGAGCTCCCGGATCCGAATCCCGCAGCGCGACGGCTCTCCGCGATGAAGATGTCTCTCGTTCGTGCAGTCCAGACTTGGGACCACGGTCATGAGAGAGAGAGGGGGAGAGAGAAAATATCAATTGGAGGTCCTCTGAAAAGTGAGAAGACCTTTATTGATTATTGGTGTATTTTATTTGGCCAAATACCCCCACTATATATAGGGGAGGGGAGGTACTACCTCCCTCAAAGTCCCGGGGTGGGACTAAAGGAGAGGAGGGGAGGGGAGGCCGCCGCCCCCCTAGTGGGGCCCACGCAAGGGGGGGCAAGGCCTAGCCGGCCACCCCCTTAACCCCTTCTCCCTCTCTCCTTTCCCTAATGGGCCCTCTCCCTCCGGAAATTGGTCCATAAGCCTTTGACCATTAAAATTGATTTTCTCTTTATTAAATAATTATGAATAAATGATTAAATCAATATTTAACATTCATTCACATATTATTCAACCTCCGTGGCCATGGAACACCTTCCACCTCCACTCCGGACATCCTCCGGACTTACCGAAACCCTTCTGGTTTTCTTTCTACAAATCTTCGGCGATTCCACCGATCCTATAAACACTCTCTAAGCATCATCAAGCCCTTAATCTTGATACCCCACGGTTCGGGAACACTCTAGACATGGTCGGGACACTCCCGCACCAATGATCAACAGAGGGACCTAGATGGCCATGTGACCCCTATGCGTTCCACGAAGATCTTTCGTCGTTTGAATCGGGACAGTCGTGTCTTATTCCCTTTGTCACTCGATACTTGCATTGCCCGAGATATGAACAATGACATCACCATGTCATGTTCAATCTCGTTACTGAACAATGCTACTTGACTCGTACCGACAAGTCATATCCCCGTGATCAAATCACAAGCTGCGCAGCTATTGGATACAACTTCTCTGAGTGTGCCCTTGAGTATCTTCCCATCACATGGACGAACAAATCCCGCTCTTGACATATATTGCCTCTATGGTTTCCTCCGAGTACCTGAACACACCTTTATAACCACTGTATTACCAGATGGCGTTTGATGCTATCTAAGCACTCTCGGGAGACAGTGATTGATATAGCCTCACGGTCTAAGGAATAGTCTACGAGGATCCATTTCTAATCATCATAACTAGAACTTCGTGACATGATCGGGTCACGATGTTTAGGTTGGGTATTGGTTCATCATCTCAAAATGAGATGACCTCATTTCAAACTAGCATAAATGCCACATGATCAGGAAACATGATCATCTGTTGACCAATGGACCAGTGACTAGAGTTTCATTGGAACCCCTGGTTGTTTATATATCACACGTGTATTGATGTTTCCACTCAATACAGTTATAGCATGATATAAAACTTAATCATAAACTATATGAAATATGATAATAGTCCTTACTACTATTTGTCTCTAGGGCATATTTCCAACAATAGGATGTCGATAACGCACGGTAATAGCATTGATTAGACGGCAGTCCATGCATAACTATAACGTATCATCCGATTTAGGAACAAGAATCACTGGTACCGCACTTGGACTAGTGCTAACTTGGATCAAACCTTTGGAGATGAGTTGGTTGATTTGGCGTTCGATCTCCTTCGTCTCCTTCGGGTTCGTGCGGTAAGCGGCATGGTTTGGAAGGGGCGCGCCAAGAATGAGATCAATGTGATGTTCGATGCCATGACGAGGAGGTAGTCCATGTGGTAGCTCTTTGGGGAATATATCCTTGAATTCCTGCAAACAATCATCAAAGATGGAGGAACATTGGTTAATTCATTAGTTCCTTGCGCTAGTCCCTTGCAAAGGAGGACATAGTGCAAGATGGATGGGTTGTTCTGCACATCTCTCATCTCACCTTTGGTGGCGAGGAGAACACTCTTAGGTTTTTTACTCGAGTTTGGCTGATGGCAATCACTCGCTATGATGTGGTTCTCTCGCTCACCGCTCTTCTCACAAAGAGGTGTTGTGTTTTGCGCCCTCGCTAAAGCCTTTGCATTGTCTACAATTATTTGGCTAGGAGTAATCGGTTGCAAAACACATGTTTTGTTGAGCCATTTAAAGGTATACACATTGGTGCGACCATCATGTAGAGCAGCCTTGTCAAATTGCCATGGTCAAGCAACATGTGGAAAACCGTCATTGGAACTACATCACACTCGATCGTGTCTTTGTAAAGACCAATGGTGAAGGTGACTGAAACGGTATGCTTGATCTTCATGGACCCTTGGTCACTTAGCCATTGCACGTGGTAGGGGTGCTTGTGCGGATGGAGGGTGAGGTTGAGCTTCTCACACAACTCGGTGCTAGCCAGATTGTGGCAACTCCCTCCATCGATGATCACTTCGATAGATTTGTCATTGATGTCGGCTCGTGTTTGGAAGATATTTGAGTGTTGGTCTTCATGCTCTTGTTCTTGAGTGGTCAAGATCCTTGTGACGACAAGCGATAGACTTGTGTCATATTCACACATGAGGAGTTCTTGGTCATCTTCCACTCGTTGCCTTGTCATTGCTTCCTTGACTTGGGCATCAAACTCATCTTCACTCAAGTACTCTTCGTTGTCATTGTCAGGGATGAACAACACTTTCTGTTTCCACACTTGGCCGACTTGTGTCCCTTGCCTCCACACTTGTAGCATTGACCGTTGAAAGGTGTATCACTCTTTGCTTGTTTGCCACTTGGGACAGTTTTCCTTGGGGAAGTGTGGGCTTGAAGGAAGGCTTGGAAGTGCTTGAGGAGCTTCCATTGAAGGTTGTTAGCGTAGTGGTTGAAGCTTGCTTGTAGGTGAAATACGTCTTGGGCTTGGTGTACTTGATGTCCTCTTGCACTTGACGTTCGGCCTTTGTTGTGATGTGCACAAGCTCAAGCATGTTGTTGTATGTTTGGAACTCGATGATGCGCTTGATTGGGTGATTCAAGCCAATAAGGAAATGTACCATAGCGCGGATCAAGTTGAGTTCCATTTCCTTGAAGTACTCTTCCACGGTCTTTGTCCCTTGGCGCAGCGATTGAAGGTTGTTGAAGAGGTCACGCGTGTAGTGCGCGGGAACAAAACTAGATCTCATGTGAGCCTTCATGTCATGCCAAGTTGTGATTGGCGGCTCTTGTCTTGCGTCTCGGGCAACTTGAACTTGTTCCCACCAAAGGTTGGCATACTCCTCAAACTCAAGTGAAGCCATGACGACCATCTTCTCGTTGCTATAATTATGCATACGTAAGATCTTGTCGACTTTGAGTGCCCATGAGAGATACTCTTCGGGGTTATTTGATCCGATGAACTTGGGCATCGTGAACTTGAGCTTTCCAAATGTTTCTTCCTCATTGTGGTCATGGTAGCGATGGTTTCCATGTTGATGACGGTCTTCATCTTCCATGCGATCATTGCAACGATCTTATTGACGATCTTGTGGTTGAGGAGGTGGAACTTGGTTCTCGCGGCCTTGTTGCGGAGCTTGCTCTTGATGTTGTTGTTGTGGTGCTTGCTCTTGGTCTTGGCGCAGTTGTTGGCGATGTTGAGGCACTTGGGCCCCATGAGGGTGTTGAGGATGTGGAATAGGCGCATGGGCCTCACGGCAAAGATCATGGTCTTGAGCCTCTTGACGTGGTGGGCGTCGCTCAGCTTGTACCACTTGGCGCTCCAAGTTATGGTGGTGTGGAGGAGGCACCTCGTGATGACCATGGTGTCGGTGCGGATGTTCATGACGGTGATGACGAGGAGGACGATCTTGGAGAACTTCATGTCAATGGCGAGCTTGATTCTCCCAATTGGAGTCATCACTTGTTGTGTCACGTACATGTCGCGGGCGATGGTGGTGGTTCTTCTTGTGGTTGCTCTTGTTGGATCACCAATGCCCTTGTGTGATGACGGTGTGCTTATTGTCTTGCTTGGGGCCTTGAAGAGAAATCACCATCATAGCTTGTGGCATCCCGCTAAAACCACTACTAGAAAATCGCTCGGTGTTTTTGTTTGTGCATCATCATGACCACATGCTCATGTCATCATGCCACATTGCATTTGAGCATTGTCATCATCATGCATATTATTTGCCTAAAACTATTTTCGAAAAGCCTACCTTTGTTTTCTAAATACCCCGTCTTCATTTCAAATTAAAACCCCGGCCTCTTCCGGATATTTTCTTTTGTCTACAAAATATTTACAAAATTCTATTTTAGACAAAACAAAAATAAATAAAACTATTTCTTTTCGGACCGGGGAGACCGCCAGCCTGCCAGGCCAAAAGCCCAGCAAGCCAGCAGTCTACTACTTGGTCCAACCAAACCCTATCTAGACAAACCCTAGACACAACCTAACCTAACCAGCTAACGCCACCTAGTCTACCTACCAACTGCAGCCGGCGCCGCACTCACCTTGCGCACCCAGCCGCCACACCCGACCAGCCACCACCTGCCCACACTCCCACCCCATCGCCACCTCACCTCGGCCACTCCCAGCCCGCCACCTCACCCTGCCCGGCCCCACCTCCTGTCCCTCCACCCCGCTCTCCCTTGCTGGCCTAGCACTCCCTCACGCACGCCTCACACGCGGACACGTCCCACCTGCTCGCCCCTGCCACATTTCCCCCGACCTCACCCCGCGTACGCCAGCGCCCACCTACCGCGACCCGCTCCCGTCCTCTCGATCTCATCCCCAACCCCTGCCTCTGTCCTCCTCCTCGATGCAGAGCACCACCGTCGTCTTCATGTCTAGCCGCCGCCCGTGAGTCCTCTGTCTGTCGCAGCTCGCCGCCCAGGGCCGCCCCTCCAGGTTTCGCTCGAGCTCGCCCTGACGCCGTCCTGTGCGTCTCTCGTCTCTGCCCTGGCCGGCGAGTCCTCTCGTCGTCGTGCCCTCTCCCTCACCAAACCCACCGCAGGGCCGTTGTGCGTGTCTCTGAGCCCAGCCCTGCGCCTTGTTCCCCCGCCTTCGGCCGGAGCCCCGCCGGCCCCGACCCCGTCTGCCTGTGGGAGCTTGGCTCGCCACTGCCACCGTCTCTGCTTCCTCGTCCGCCTCGCCGTCCGCCTGCATCGCTATCCACGGCATCGACCCAGCAGCCTCGCCTCCTCCGGCTCTCTACCCCTCTCCGCCGCTCAAGCCTCATGGCCCGAGCTTCCCCGTGACGGCCACGGCTCCCTCTGCCTTGAACACATCGCGGCCGCTCTCTGCCGTGGAGACCCGTCGCCGCTCACCGCTCATCTCTCCTTGCCGGCAGGCCCTCCCTCGGTGCCTCGTCGACCTCTGCATCACGGGACCCCTGGCCGTCGTCGCCGGTGCCCATCTGCCTCCACTCGTGTAGGTTCCCCTGTGTAGTACCATGTTGGGTACTTTGTTTTTGGTTTTGTTTGTAACCTCATGGAAGATGTAGCAGAGCAGTGACTAGATCCTGTCGTGCAGGTTGTTTGTACTGCTCGACCAAGTTTGGGTTCCAGTTCGAGTTGCTGTACCCAATAGGTGCTCCACGTGATGTTTCGTCCGAGTGCAAGGTCTCCCGAGCTGCAAGGTCTCCACGATCTACAAGGATGCGACACCCTCTTCATCGACAAGTTCTTCTACTAACCCGACCGAGAACGTTGGCAAGGCCTCCAAAGAAGTAACATGGTGCCACCCAAGGAACCGTCCCGAACCCGGCACCACCCAAAGAACCACTGAGAACATCTTCGACCTGAGACATCTAACTCTTTGGAACGCCTAGTTCTCCGTCATGGGACGACAAGTTCTTCCCGGAGCCCTAAACCGAAGACCCCGTACCCGAAGATCCGAAGACCAAACCCTAAAACTCCGACCCCGAAGACCGAACCCCGGCACCGGCTTCATGATCTCCTTCGCGGACGCCAAGACACCGTTCCCGGAGGTGAAGACCGATCCCGCCGAGATCGAACCCGAACCCCTTCAAGCACCAAGATCGCCGATAACCGATGTGTGAACCCTATCCGAGACCCCTATTTTTATAATATGACATATATACTTGTTGCATATGAATTACTCATACTCGCATGCATATTGTGTGGTTTGGGGGCATTATGTCGATTCACCTAATAATTAAATATGGAGTCTATATGCGGGCTATTCTAGTCTTATTCCGGACTCCATTTAAACTGGTGCAGCGAACCGATGCCTTGTGTTGCCTTGTTAAGATAACATTTAAATTGCGGGGTATCTAAATAACTGGAACCTATTAATTAATTGTCGGGACCCCGGTTCCGCTTAATATTGCCTAATTGCATCGCATCTATGCCATGCCATGCATCATATCATAAGCATGCCGGATCTTCTGCCGTAGTATTAAATATTGCATCCGGTGTTTCTTCTAGTGTTTGCTTCTTCGTGAATTAGGCCGATGCGTTTATGCGAGTATCGACAAGTTCTCCGGATATGAACCTTCGGCAGTGTTTCCCAGGCGAGCATTCTCCCCCTTTCTACCTATTTTGCATTTATAGTCTTTACTTCCTCCTGTTGATCTATTGCTACCCGTATTGCGATGCTTTAGTTTCCGAGCACCATTTATATTCCTTGCATCCCCTATAATGCCTTGGACACATCCTATTGCCTGTTGTTTGATAGATAGTCGGCCTTGCGAGTCGTAGTTGCTTGCTTATGTGCTGGTTCGCGTCGTTGTTGTTCCACCGTTAACGGAAGGTTGGCTTATGCTTAATGGTGGAGATGCTGTACGGTGCAGTTGATCATGACTTTAACTACAACTATTAAAATGCTAGGATAACTAATGAAAGAGGCACCGGTGAACAATATAAGCTATTTGGTTTTTCATGTCCACTTATGTCCCGTAGGCCCCGAGTACTTGATACCTGTTCCTTCACTATCGCACTATCCACATCCGGGAGAGTCTATGAATCCCCCTTAGCCAGAGCTTGATTCATTTCTTATTTATTAGGGCCACAAACTAGTTTGGGGCTTTCTTACTATCCTGTACTTATGCCATGCTTTACTGCTTTATTTACGATTGTGCGTGGAGCACCTGTACTGTTTTGGATCGCGGCACGATTTCGCGGTATCGACAAGCCCAGTCACACTTTCGGGTTCCCAGTCGTTTACAGCCGTTCTCGCAAACCCTGGGTCCATCTCGGAGCCGGACAACTTCGTTGCGGGTAGCTTAGTGGGGTGGCCCCCTGAAATAATTTATGAATCCTGTGATTGCTTTGTCGTGAAAGCCTCGTTGGGTTTTGATTTGGTTTTTCCGAGGTTGATCGTGTGTGTGTTACTATTTGTGCACCCCTGCAGGGTAAATCTTTCTGAAAGCCGTGTCCGCGGTTATGGACGACTTGGAGCACAGTATCTCGATCATAGACAAGCATAACTAAAGTAGTGCTATAAATTTGACTTAATATGTGACTAGTAATCAGCTTCACTACAATGGAATGGATAATAAAAATGCCAACAACTGGTGGATCTGTGGTGATCTATGTCATACTATACCTTCCTAGTAAGTATTGCAACTCCAATGGAATGTGATAAAAGTGCCAACAACTGCTGGGTTTTGGGATTCCTCAGGAAAATTATATCTGACTAGTAAATGTTCCAACTACGACGGAATGGTTAACTAAAACTGCCCACTACTTATGCTATCAGGATGACTCATGCTATCTATATCTGACTAGTAAGTGCTTCAACTATAATGGAATGAATAAAACTGCCAACTGTGTGAGTTCCTCGGTTTGACTTCCTCGTTTGGTCTCGAGGGGGAATACCAGGATGGGTATGTTTGGTGTTAGTATCAGGTGGTTCCGAATAGGTCTTTCTTATCTCTCTCCAATAGCCGACCGTTTATCGAGTCTCTATAGGTTGTATAGTGCATGCTGCGTTGCCGCTTCAGTCCACCGTACCTATGTAGGCGAGAGCCACTGAATTCTAGCCTCGCCGTGTACTGGCCTCAGTACTCACGCTCCTCTTTTTCCTTTGCCCTTTATCGGCACCCCTTTTGTTTTAGCAGGTTTGAGATCGACGTCGTTAGCAGGGTTACCCTTCTGGCTTGGCCTAGGCAAGGTTATGGACGCCATTGGTTATTCTACAGGGCTCTTAGCCCAATTTGCATCTTCTCTATACTCAGACGCTGCATCGATTTCAAGGTGATTTGGATCTTTGTATTGTATATCTATATTCTTGACTCGTTGAGTCGCTGTTGTATATATATCGGTTCTGTGGGTCCCATCGAGGACTGTTGTGTAATGATATTACCTCGTTTTCCACCCGCACAAAAGTGCCTGGTGGGCGTCCTTGAATCGTTTCTATGCGGGTTTGGCGGGAAGCGCTAAAACTTGCATAGGGCCGATTCGAGGGTGTTACATAGCTTGACGTTGATGTGTGCTGTGGGGAAGGTACATAGTTCGAAGAACTTCCATCTTCAACCATGGGGGCGTCATTGCGTCTTGGAGCACTTGAAGAAGATCTTTTTGAAGTGAAGCGTGATGACACGAAGATCTTGATGAGCTTGATGCATGCGAATGCGGTCTTGCCATTCCGTCGACGAGGCATCGAAGATTGTGATTTGTTTCAGCGACGGAGCATTGGAGTGCTTCATTTTGATGGCCAAAGTTGTGATGCATTGCGTGCATTTGTCTTTCGAGGCCATCGAAGCGGTTGTCTATGTTCTTGAACTCGGCTTGCGTCTCGCCAAATTGTTCATCTTGTCGCGTCTCAAGGGCTTGGCAACATTCACGGAACTCTTGTCGGAAGATGAAGTGACTTTCGCGCGTCATGTACGGTCCATGTTCTTCTTCTTCGGGAGGTGGTTGGCTCGACTCACTGTGCCTATCAATCATGCAAAACACAAAGGGTTGTATATGGAGTGCAATATGTGGTGTGGGGAACCTTCAACCTCACCTTGGGGATTGCACCGAACTAGAAACCACAAGTGAGAGCTATTAGCTTGCAAAGTGACAACGCAAAGAAAACTCACACTAAAGAAAGAACTAACTCTCAAAAGCTTATTGGTGGTAGGTTAGGATTGTGGAATGCCAAAGAACCAACCAAAAGAAAAGGCTAGTCAAAAGTGGGTAAAATCCAAATAAAACTCGAGTCAAAGGAAAAAGGTCAACAACTCGAAAGAGTGATGGGAACCTACGACTATATACACACACGTGGAGATTGTTGGGATTGACACGACTATGAAAATGAGCAACAAATGTCATAACAAAGACTACGCTTGGTGTCGTGCCAATACAAGGAGAGACCGTGGCTCGTTTGCAAAGAGGAAAAATGAGCAATGGATTTGTGCACTTGCCTTGGGCGCTCTTTCTTTCTCTCTTGCTTACAAGCTTTGAGACTCTCTTTTGCTATGGGAGACTATTTTTCTTTTTCTTTGTATCTTTTTTTTTGCTCTCCCTTGATGCTACCTAGTCACACTTGCTATTGCTCTTGCACTCTCACTATCCAAGGACAAATGCACAATGCTCAATCAAACACAAGATGAGCCACTCTTGTGGGATAGATACGCACAAAGGAAGATAGGGGTTAACAAGGTAACGCAAGTTATACCTTTGTTGGTGATGATGCACTTGACGTCGGTGGTGCAGAAGGATGCTCGGTGCCGTGGTGTCAATGAGCGCGGAGGTAACGTTGCGGAAGCTTGTTGTTAGTTGCTGACACGCACACGAGACACGAGCAAACAAAGGAAATTAGCCAATGCGAAAAATGAGACAAAAATGTCAAAACTGGCGTTCCAGCCGGACACTCCGGTCTGTTTCTACCGGATAGTCCGGTCTGGTGGGCCAGACACTCCGGTCTGGTGGGGCCGGACACTCCGGTGCGAGTTTCCTGCTCGTGTTCTTGAGCGGAAATCCTCGCCTTAAGACCTCAAATCCGCGAAAAACTGGCCAAATTGGGCTGGGAAAACGCAGGAGAAAGCTGGACCAACGCATAAGACAAGGTTTGGTCAGATCAAAACCACCAATAACACTCCAAATCAAGAGATTGATCCAAAGGCAAATTTTGGGCTCTTTTTTGGTGATTTTCGAATTTTTGGTGGATAGAAGAAAAATTTGTGGGGAAATTCATGAGCAACAAAGCTCTTGATACCATATGTTGCGGGGCAACCTCGGGGATGGCCCGATCTTTCATGAATTCCTTCAAATCGAGGCGGAGTAAGTGTGAGGGATGAGGGGAGAGAGCGAAAACGCGAACTCACGCATGAAGAACACGATGAACACACACACGAAGGCACGATACAAGCCAATTGCTCACGCCGGCGGCTACCGGTCCGGCGCAATCCCTAGGATCGGCGCCGGGCGGAGGACTTTCTCTTGAACCGACACGATGAGGAGGGAGACTCGGTGAGATCTTGACGTCTAGGCAAAGGGACTCCAATGCCTAGGCCTTGTACAACGGGGAGGCACGATGCAAACTCCAACGAGGTTTGGGATATTTGGTGCTCCTCTATCAAAGGAGCATGAGGCAAGAACTAGACAGATCCACAAGGGGTTTCCACTAATTCCAAATATCAAGCCTAGGGTTTACAATAGAGGTGGGGGGCTATATATAGGCTAGCCTAAGTTCAGGGGTAATTTAGGCATTAAAGTAGAGTTTTAGGAAAAGTAGAGGGGTACATGGGCCACAGGGCCCGCTATGGCTCGCAGGCCCATCTTTAGGCTGGACAGTCCGTGTCGAGTGGACCAGACAGTCCGGGGTGGCCGGACACTCCGGGTAGTGTCCGGGTAGTGTCTGAAGTGGCATACTGATTGTCCGTGCCAGGATGGGGCTGGGGTAGGCCGGACACTCCGGCTGATTCGGGTCGGACACTCTGGCTTAGTCAGCTTCAAGACAGAGGCAGCTTCAGGGCTCGTGGGTCGACACGGCGGGGTTTCGTACCTGATAATGCACAGAGTAGTGGTATGAAGTAGCAAGCCATCCAAGTGTATGTCAAAGTCACATGATGAGAGGAGGGAATTCTCCTTAGCTTGAAGGAGCTTCGCTCGGGCATGGGTCATTGGTCCACTTGGGGGACTTGGTGGTGTAGATGTAGGAGCATCTGTAGGACGGGTTGCATCAAACCTTCAGCAAATGTTTATCAGATTTCTTCACTTTGTGCTGTCGGGAAATGGAGATGGCATATCTCCTGATCGCCATGTCCACAGCCTCCTTGCTCGGGAACTGCTGGTTTTCTTCCAGGATGGTAGCTCCGACTCCACGGACAAGAGCCTCTATGTCCCCAGGTGCCATTGCTGGCGCCACTGCCCTGACTTGACTCGCACCGGCGTTGTCGTCTTCATCATCATCCGACGATTCACAATCATCATCACCAGAATCAAGCCCATTTGGCTATCCCTCAATCCGCTCATTGAGGTCGACAACCTCCATGGAATAAGGTCCATTATTCTGGGTGGGAACAAGGGCATCTTCCACATGCCTTTCCTCTGTCATGTCCATGTTTATAGCCATTGCGGCGATGGATAACTGGAGCTCACCGGCGGCGGTGTTGCTACCAGGTTCGTCGCTAGCATCAATAAACTGCACATACACCATCGGTTGTCCATACATGGCTGCACTAGGCGTGCTTGCGAATTTCATGTATGAACCCCACGAATTTTCGCCCTTAACCTAGCGAAGTGCCCAACGGTAATCTTCTCCCACTCTCTTGCAAATAACTGCTTCAACAGTCATCTTTTTACGGGTCATCTCTAACCCAAACTCTGCGCGGATGCGCCTTCTAACATCCATGAAACTAACATTCACCAATTCTTCCACTATCACATTATTTATCTCACAACGCGACAGATCAAGCCCCGACGGCCCATCGCGAGTGATGTCCTCACCATAAAAACATACAAAGAGTTCATTGTACCTAATCGCATCACATTAATATAACCATATTAATTATATTGCATAGTTATAATATTACTACACCACCTAAAATATTTCTACACGACCTAATTACGTTGCATAGCTAAAATATTACTAGATAAGTTCAAATATTTCTACACGTTTCAATTAAGTCGCATACCTAAAATATTGCTAGAATAGCGCAAATATTTATACACGACCTAATTACGTTGTTTAGCTAAAATATTTCTACAAGACCTAATTAGGTTGCATTGCTAAAATATTGTTAGAAGAGCGCAAATATTTATACACGACCTAATTACGTTGCTTAGCTAAAATATTGCTACAAGATCTCAAATATTTTTACACGGCCTAATTAAATTGCTTATCAAGATTTTTACTATAGGAGCTCAACATTTTCTACACGGCCTAATTCAGTTGCTTATCTAGATATTGACATCGCTTGCTGTAAGTCTCACCGACACGAACTCAAATATTTATACCAGCTAACTAAGTTGCAAAGCTAATTGATAATTCTAGCGTTCCATAGTAAATTACGGCTTAATAAACTGACTAGTATACAACATGCATAGCTTCACAAACAATCAACTGAAACACCTTACCTTGATCGATGACTGTCTTTTTCCAGCCTCAGAATGTTGATGCAGCCTCAGACGATTAGAGAGAGCATATGTAGCAGATTGTGTGAGTAAACAGATCGAAAGAAGCTGCCTCTGAGAGAAAATGAATTGACTAGTTGATGTTGTACTTAAAGGAGCCGAGCTTTAGCATCCATCGGAGAACCTGATGCAGCCCGTCCTGCGGACGCTACTACATCCACAACACCAAGTCCCCAAGATCGTCCCCAAGTCAACCAAGAAGATGGACTAGGAGCAGCCAGCTCCAGAACGAGAGTCTCCGCCGTCATCGCCCCGGAGAGTCCGCCCGAATCCGGCCGGAGTGTCCAGCGCAGCAGGACTGTCCGGCGCGACTCAGCCGGAGTGTCCGGCCTACCCCAGCCCCGTCCTGGCGCGGACATTCTGTGTGCTACATCGGACTCTACCCGGACACTACCCAGAGTGTCCGGCCACCCCGGAATATCCGGCCCACTCGACCCGGAGTGTCCGGCCCAAGTGATGGGCCTGCGAGCCAACAGCTGGGCCCTTGGCCCATGTACCCCTCTATTTCGCACCAAACCCTAGTTTTATGCCCAAACTACCCCTGAACTTGTTGCTGGCCTATAAATAGAGCCCCCACCCCCTCATGTATCCCTTAGGCATAGATGATAGACTAAAGAAAACCCCCTTTGTGGAATCTCTAGTTTTACCTCATCCCCTTCTATCAAAGGGGATCGACTATCGTCACCACCTCGTTGGAGTTTGCATCGCGCCTCCCTCGTTGTACAAGGCCTTGGCATCGGTGTCCCTTTGCCAAGACGTCAAGACCCTCTCCAAGGTGTTCTTCCCTCTCCGCTTGGGATTGACGGGAGCATGTTGACCGATCTTTCCTTGCGAGGATTCTATCGGACCGGTGGCCACCGGTGAGAGCAATCGGCCTTGTGTCGTGTGTGTTTTGTGTGTGTCCATCGTGTTCTTCGCGAGGTGTGCGTCCGCTTCCGCTACCTTCTCCCTTTCCCCTCGCTTTCCCATCGATTTGACCATGAGATCCGTGAAGATCGGGCCACCCTAGAGGTTTGCCCTCATCATCTGGTATCAACAGCTTTTCGTTACCACGGATTTCTCCTCGATTTGGTCTTTTCCCCCATAAATTTGAAAATCCCCAAAAAAATAGCCCCAATTTCGTGTTTTGGACCGATCTGTGATTTGAGTGCGTTTTGGTAGGTTTTGATCCGTGGATTACTTGCTAAACTTGTTGATCTACCATCCCTGCGTTTCCACAGCCTAATTCCTTGATTTCCCCCATCAATTTGAGGTTTTGGTCCCAGTTTTTCCGCCAAAACTCGTCCCGTTCGTGTTCTGGAACTTCTGGATCGACCGGACCGGACTGTCCGGCCAAAACAGACCGGAGTATCCGCCCCGCTGGAGTTTCCGGCCTAAATTGACTGGAATCTCCGCCTCGGCCGGACTGTCCATCCTACGCGCACCGGACTGTCCGCCCCCCTGCTGACAGAAAAATCTGCTTCACGGTTTTGAGCATAACTTTTGCATACGAACTCGGATTTTGGTGTTCTTTAGCTCGTTTTGAAGAGGAGAAAGAGCTCTATATCATCATCTCCATGGTTCATGCTATCTACTCCATCAAAATTCCGTGGGCAAGGCGGAATCCACCAATAAAGGGTGAAGATCGGCGACGAAAGGTATAAAATTCCGCGACTTCTCCCCACTTGCATTCCTTTGTGAGCTACACTATCTTTGCATTCAACAAACATCTATTGAGACTAGTTCCTCCTATGATTGCTTGGGCTATACACATTTGATACCTTGTAGAATTCTGAGCAAAAGTTGTGAGCGCGCTATCTCATATAGTTATCTTGTATAGTTGTTGGCACAAAGAAGAGGCAAGTGAAAAATAAAAGAAAAAAGAAAAAAAGAGAAAAAGAGAAAAATAAGAAAAAGAAAGAAAGAAACAAGTGCCTCATAGAATAGGAAGCGCAGGCTCAATGAACATCAAATAGGTGGTACTTATTATGCATATCTTGTAGCCCACCAATTTAGTGCAATCGAACTAGCGTCTCTCCTTGCACTTGTGCGACATGAGTTTATAGTCTTCGCTAGGTAATCATTTGGTTCTTAGCTCACTTTTTCCGTTGCGCAAGTCCCATTTATCCCACTGTGTGTGTTTCCTTGTACATATTTCCTCTTGTGGATTGACTTGTTTTGCTTTGTGATTATTGTGGTTCTTTACTTACCATTACAACATCTTGATTTCGGATTGTTCTTGGACACGCCACCTTTCATACCTATCCACCATAAGCTTTGTGTGTGTGTGTTTTAGTGGTTAGTTGGTTTTGGTGTTCCGCGTGAACTTCACTTTGCTTGGTTTTGATTGCTCTCAAGTGTTGCCACTTGCACGATACTATCTTCCAAGGTAAAGTAAGGTTTGGCGTTGCATCCCTAACCCCCTATCACTTCCATATACACCACTTGGTCTTGTGAAACATGTCTAGGGACTCCGGAACCGAGGCTGATTTCTATGAAGAATCCACGATGAGCCACCATGCATATGCCTCCAAGCATGGATGACATGATGGAGCACTACACCGACAATGGCTCCACATGCTTGGGTGATATGGAGTTCTACAACAACAATAACTCCCCAAGTATGGAGGACTTCAAGAACGACAACGACAAGCTCCTCAAGTCGCATCGACCAAGAGGGAGCCTCCACCACGAGAGCGCCAAGGTCCACCATCACATGGACAAGTTTGAAAGCTCCCTCAACAACTTCAAGAGCGACATGGACAACAACTTCGCCAAAACCATGAACACGATGGCCAAGACTAATGATGCTTTGCGCTCATTACAACGCCTCACCAAGAAGAGTGCCAACGACAAGGAGCATCGTCACGAGCGTCATGTGGATGACCAAGTGCGCCATCTACATCAACCTTTGGCAAGGCACACCAATGACCTCTGTCGACACCATCATAAGGTGCCTTTAACTACTCGTGCCACCACCAAAAGGGCACCAAGAGCAAGCTCTCCTCCACGCCATCAAGCTTCATGCCAAGAGTCTACAATTCAAGATGGAGGAAGCCAAGGCCACATATGTGATGAAGTCGATCCGAGCACCGCACTCAGCAACAACATGAGCCTACTTCCACCACTACCACAAGATGGCGACGACAAGGTCAAGAATGGTGAGCATGGGACTTTCCCTTCACCAAAGGAGGCGCATGGAGTTGAGCACACCGAGCCTACCCCTACATGCTTGAGTGATGATGTGGTACCAATCCCATGTGAGTATGAGAGCCACTTAGCCCACTTGAGTGAAAACAAGAGTGAGATGAGTGACTCCACCATATGTGAGATTGAGTGCTTCCACTTGGAGGGCATGAGTGCTACACCTAGTGATTTGAGAGTGGTAGTTGATAGGTCATGTGAGACCACTTTGATTGCTAACAACTTACCCTCTACCTCTAGTGTGTTTCCTCATGATGTGCTAGGTTCCATGGATAAAGAAGCATCAAGCTTGGAGATGATGATGCCTCCACCCAAGAAGATGAACATGGTGGATGAAGATGATGCCATCCCCATGCAAGAAGAAGTCGCCCACATGGAGGCCAATGCTACCACAACACCCACTTCATATGAGAGGTATGAACAAGGTAAAAATAAGGGTGTTGATGATGCCATGATCCCACTAGTGGACATGATGATTTGTGATGACTTGCATGCTATGGATAATACTTGTGATATCACATATGACTCATTGGTATTTCCATGTGATACTTTGCCTTTGCATAATGTTGAGCATGTGAAATTATTTGATTGTGATGATGTTGCCATAGACATGTCATGCTCTAAACGTTACGTTGATGATATCATTGCTTGCACTTCGTTGAACAATTGCTCTTTCCAATGTTTTGCTTGCAATGATGTTACCAATGGTACCCATCGAACCATGCTTTGTCATGGATGTTTTACAATCTCTCCCATTGCTTGCAATAAGTTGAATAATTGCTCTTTCACTTGTTTTGCTTGCAACAATAATTCTCATGTGGTTTATATTGAGATGGCCCCCATAGCTTTCTCAAATTTTGGAGATTTTGGTAAATGCCATGATAAGCATGTTCACCACTTGCATACTCACCATGCATATATTTCATACTTGATTGACACTCATGGTGATGTGCACAAGAAGAGATACGTCATGATGGATGATGTGTTTCTCTACCATGCACACACATTTTTCCTTTTATCTATGATGTGTGTAGGTACCCGCACAAGAATGTCAACCTCGGTTGAGCACGAGTTGACAAAAAGAGCTCTAGAGAGCATCCCCCAAGTGAGTTCAAGATCGAACCCAACTCTGATACCTTTTGCATGCTGTGCATCTTTCATGTTGACAAATTGCTCTTTCCTATGGTTTGATTGCAAGCATGTTGATGGTATTCTTTCACCTTGTGACAATCATGTCTCGTTGCTATTGGATATTGATAATCTGTGTGTTGCCACAAAAATGTTGAACAATTTCTCTTTCCGATGTTTTGTGTGTAACCATAATGCCATTTTGAGCATGAATTTTCATGAGAGCTTCCAAGTCTCTCGTATTGTTGTTGCAACAAACATAAATACCACTTGCTCTTTCATTTGGTTTGTTTGCAAACATGTTGCTTGTGTTTCTGCTTGCGATACTCATACCCCCATGATTTTGGCCTTTGATGATATGTGTATGGCATCCAACATATTGAACAATTATTCTTTCCAATGGTTGGTTTGCACACATAATGATGTTGCTTTGGATATTCTTCCTCATGTGTTTTTGCCGAATTCTCCTAGCTTTGCATCAAAGATGTTGATCAATATTTTAGTCAATTTCTTTGAGTGCCACACTAAGATGTTATATGGAGTTTTTGAGTTCCCACATTTGGATGATGTTCAAGCAACTTTCATGCACTTTGACCTTGCATACGCATTTCGTTTGCGATACTTGAGTTGTACTAATAGTGTTGTGAACAAGAATGGGCATGCCACAAATGACATGCTCCTCTATCACACACAAACATATTTTCCTTGGTATTTGTTGTGTGAAGGTACAATTGCTTACGCGTCAACCTCTATGGACCATAAGTTGACAAGATGAACCGTAGAGAGTTACCTATGGCTACCCCTCAACGAGCTATCTCTACATCATAAGGTGACTTCACTCTATTTGAGCACTCATGCTATAATCTCCATGAATTGGCTACGCTTTGAGTGTTGCTTTGCTTTTGTGGTGAGCCTTGTAGGCTTTATGGAAGGTGAAGGAACATTGAGGTGTTGTCGATTCAAGCTTCTCAAGGACGACTATATGGTGAACCCCAGGATCAAGAAGGTCTCTCGACATCATCTTCTTAGGATGAGCATGAAGAGTCGAGGACGACTCTTTTTGAAGGGGGGAGCTGATGCAACCCGTCCTGCGGACGCTACTACATCCACAACGCCAAGTCCCCAAGATCGTCTCCAAGTCAACCAAGAAGATAGACCAGGAGCAGCCAACTCCAGGACGAGAGTCTCCGCCGTCATCGCCCCGGAGAGTCCGCCCGAATCCGGCCGGAGTGTCTGGCGCAGCCGAACTGTCCGGCGCGACTCAGCCGGAGTGTCCGGCCTACCCCAGCCCCGTCCTGGCGTGGACATTCTGTGTGCTACATCGGACTCTACCCGGATACTACCCGGAGTGTCCGGCCACCCCGGACTGTCCGGCCCACTCGACCCGGAGTGTCCGACCCAAGTGATGGGCATGCGAGCCAACAGCTGGGCCCTTGGCCCATGTACCCCTCTATTTCGCACCAAACCCTAGTTTTATGCCCAAACTACCCCTAAACTTGTGGCTGGCCTATAAATAGAGCCCCCGCCCCCTCATGTATCCCTTAGGCATAGATGATAGACTAAAGAAAACCCCCTTTGTGGAATCTCTAGTTTTGCCTCGTCCCCTTCTATCAAAGGGGATCGACTATCGTCACCACCTCGTTGGAGTTTGCATCGCGCCTCCCTCGTTGTACAAGGCCTTGGCATCGGTGTCCCTTTGCCAAGACGTCAAGACCCTCTCCAAGGTGTTCTTCCCTCTCCGCTTGGAATTGACGGGAGCACGTTGACCGATCTTTCCTTGCGAGGATTCTATCGGACCGGTGGCCACCAATGAGAGCAATCGGCCTTGTATCGTGTGTGTTTTGCATGTGTTCATCGTGTTCTTCGCGAGGTGTGCGTCCGCTTCCGCTACCTTCTCCCTTTCCCTCGCTTTCCCATCGATTTGACCACGAGATCCATGAAGATCAGGCCACCCTAGAGGTTTGCCCTCATCAGAACCAGCAAACAAGTCCCGAGAAAACAAATAGCTACAAGTTTCAACCAGCTTTCTATGGTCTAATTACTGTGCATGCCGCTATCGGTAGTCTAATTACTGTACAGGTCGCATCGTTGTTGCATGGAATATTCCCGACCAGCTCATCCCGCCACCAGCCAAGGTGGAAGCGACGACGGGACATCCCGCCAACGGCAGGAACCACATCCAGCCGGTCTGCCTATGGGCCCCGCTTCATTCCGCCACCGCCAAGGGCGGCAGGTACATTCCGCCTCTCCCTATGGCAGGAAGGCTGGACCGCCGCGGGCCGTGACGGGAGGTGACACGCGTCACTTTTCTAGCCTCTCGCCAGGGCATTTCTAGCATTTGTTTCGTCAAGGGCATTTTTGGCGATGCAGCGTTGCAGAGGGGTATATTTGTAAAAAAATCAACATTTAGTGATGTGATGGGTCACCACAGCAAGCTAGACGGGGGCCTCTATGCTTGGAGAGCCTCGTCTCCTATCACCTCCCCCTCCTGTGCAATCCCGAGCTGATGCATGAGCATCTTCTGCTGCTGCTTGATCCATGTCCCGGGGGGCAAAGCGGCAGCCACACGCAGCCACACGCGTACTACGACGCAGCACCGACGGCGGCACCCGCAGCGCCTCCCTCCTCATCCGGCACCGCTCTCTGAAGCTGGCTAAACACACGTTGACATCGGTCGACGAGGCGGGAACCTGTCCCGTCCGAACTAAATATTCTTGATCAATTTAAATCTGATGGCTACCATCATAAAGCTGTAGTTGCTTGATTGAGTGTTGTGCTGGAGTCAGTTTTTGAATAAAATGGGATAACTCTACTTAGCATGCTGCAACACCGCAGTTCTAATACAAATGCAAATCACACAAGAGACATAGACACAGCAGCCGAGCGCAATCTCACGCCATCCGTTTCCCACCTCGTCTCTGGAGCAGTGGCAGCAGCGATGTATGTCTGTCATCAAATGACAATGCGTGTCAAATAGTGCAATGTAAATATGACGACAATTCCAAAAAATTAACAAGAACATATTTGCTTCCTTAGAAAAAACAAGATATAACTTGTCTTCATAAGGTCATGGCATTTGGTTCTTATGTTTCTCCTAAAGAGATTATTTCAACAAGATCTAGCTATAACATTCTTTTAGCAGAACATATCAATATTTTGTGCACTTCTTGTTTTTGTGAGGCATGGATTTCTTATACTGGGTATTGCAACAACTGTTTATTACATGGCCTCCATCCCTGGCAGTCCAGTAAAATGGAAAGAAGGGAGCGCAACCAGGGAAATTTGTTCGTTAGAAAGCAATATCAAGCAGAATTTTTACATACTAACAGCAAGCAAAGAAATCTGACCAAATAAACTGACAATGTCTCACCCAAAATAACGGTCATATGTTATAGCATCCCAGAGTCACAACAGATCACCATTACTGTCCTCAGCCATCTGGCGCGGAGCTGCTGATTCTGGAGGCAACCCCACCGTCCACCTCCCACCCCTGTAGCCTAGCCGCCGCCGAACTCCCCGCCGGCGGTCCACCCAGCCCCCTAGCCTAGCCCTCGCCGCGACCTCAGTTAGGCCCCTTCCCTCGGTGCCATGGAGGCCTCCCCTGGTACGGCGGGTTCCAAGTCGTGGGCGGATATGGGGGAAGAGGACGAGGAGATGGACTCGTATTCCTCCTCGGTGCGGTCGTACTCCGACGTGGTTCGCGATGGGAGCCCGAGCCCACAGCCGGCGCCGCAGCGCGCTGCCTCGCCGTCGTCTGGTGGTTTGGGTGGTGGCGCAGCTCCTACCCCTGTGCTCGCGCGCCACCTGCTCGGAGGATGGCCTCTGTGGTCACGCGGCGCCTTTCGAGTGGCAGATGGCCGGTGGAAAGATGAGGAAGCAGAAGAGGCAGCGCCATGGGCCTTTGCCGTCCTTCATGGTGCCAGACGACGTGCCGCTGGAGCTGGCCGGGCGGTACTTCAACTGTGGCGAGCCGAGCCATGTCGCCAGCATGTGCACGGGGAAGACAAAGTGCCTGAAGTGCAAAGGCGATGACCACGTGGCGCGGAACTGCCCGATGCGTTTCCAGTCCTAGGCGGCGGCCGGAGCGAGCTCGTCGCGGGCGCCGGCGAGGCAGGAGGCCCAGGGTGCCGGCGCACGACAGGCTCGGGGCGCGCGTGGATGCCTCAGCAGCGACATCGAGTGGGAAACCCCTTCTAGGCTCTAAGCTAGTGACTACGGAGCTGGAGCGGCCCAGGGTGTCGGCGCATGAGAAGCTCGGTGTGCACGTCGAGGACGCTGGGTCGCCGCAGGGGCAACTTCAAGTGGGCGCGGAGCCTGTGGTGGAGACGCTGGCTAGGTGGTCGGCTGCGACGCGCCCTTACGTCCCTCCCCACGTCAGGGGGCATCCGTCGACTCATGAGTGGCTGGGAAGGAGCAGTCAGTCCAACCCTTTGCCACCGCGGGAGCCTGGTGATCGCACACCCGCGCCACCGCTGGTGGACATGGAGGTTTTGGCGGAGGCGGTGGCCGAGGAAAGGCCAGAGCAGGAGCGATGCACCCAGGAGGTCGACGGCGCGGAGAGAGCACTCCGGTGGAGCACGCTGGCTTACGTCTCCGGCACTAGGCGCTCAGTGGGTACGGGGCGGGCGTGCGTGACGCTCGTGGCGTGCTTCCCTGAACTCGACGGGCATCTCACGGTCCATCAGTACTGGCCGGCAGACCTGCTGCTGGTGTTCGATTCCAGGGCGCGGCGTGACGCAGTGTTGGGCGACGGGCCGTTTGACGGCAGGGACTTCACGTTGAGGTTCAGCCCGTGGAGCAAATTGATGCAGGCGACGCGCCGCATGTGCCGCTACAGTGTGCACCTGGAGATGGTAGGCATTCCTCCCATATCCTGGAGCAAGGAGGCGGCGAAGATGGAGTTGGTCACGTCGGCCTAGGTGGAAAGGCTCGGCACTGAAACGACGAACCGTTTGAACCTCGAGAGCTTCCGAGTGACGGCGTGGACGGACAATGCGGCCTCCATCCCGCGCTCCAAGCAGTTGTGGCTGGACGAGCCGCTCGTGTTCGACGACGCGGAAGACAATGACCTTCTGATACCTATGGAGGCACCGATTCTAGAGGAGGTGGTACTGCTCGAATTCAACGCGGTGGTGCACCTGGTGCGTATCGAGGGTACGATGGTGTCCATGGATCGCTCGTCGGCTAGCGGCGGGGACTCTGACGGTGACAGCGACGACATGGATGACTTGGGGAGGGATCCGGGCAGTGGACCCTCTGCAAGGTGCAACCAACAGGTGAGATTCTCCTGCTTTTGGGACGGATGGACGGCGGCGATCCTGCGCCACACCGGAGATGGAGAGGAAGCAGGGAGCGTCGGGTCGCACTCGGTCAAACGTCCTCGGTGGTTCCGTTGCCAAGTGAGCAAGGGTAGGCCTTGCTGCATCTGCTCGGTTGGACTGGAGCGCTGGGTGAGACCCCGGTCAAGGTGGTGGCTCTGCTGATGACGTCGTAACTGGGTCCTTGTCACCCCAAAGTAGCTCAAAAGGGGGGCGGTTCGGCCTGCCAGCTGCGGGATAGGCTGGATCCCACCGACCCGCCGGTTCAAAGTGGTGATGGGCGGGAACTTTCCCGCCAGGAGGGCTCTTCTTCAGTCCAAAGTGTGGGCTCTGCTTCTGGGCAGAGTGATGATTCTATTGGGCCTGGCAAGGACCACCCGCTCTCTCTAGTGGGTCACTTTTCTCTGTTCAAGACCTCTTCTGGTTCGTGGGCCTCTGGAGGTGGATACAGCATGCTGTCGAGGAATGGGCCTAGGCGCTCCGTGGAGCCCACGTTCTCGGTCCAGCTCTCCCCTGATTCGGTGAGGCCCAATGAGGCTGTTGCAGCCCAAGATAGTGGCGGCCAAGCCATGTGGATCGCACGCGAGCATGGAATTGGGGTGGGGCGCAACAGAGACGCGGGCGCCCATGTCGGGGGCCAGGGATCAGAACGCGGGCACGTTGGCTACGGATGGGCGCGGTGGCGACAGGGCGGTGGCCTCGCCAAGATTGTCTCCATCGATTGCTTCGTCGCGTCAGGATGTCGCAGGCGGTGGTTCCGTGGCAACGATCGCCTCGACCGACATTGACCTGAGGTTGGCTAGCTTCAGGGATCGCTACCGCCAAAGGAGGGTGGCTTTGCTCCCTCGCCCAGCCCCGAGGAGGCCCCGCCGCAAGAGAACACCGCCGTCGGTGGTGCGCCGCAGCAGGCGTGTGGCGGGTAGGTTTGCACCTAGGACACTGATCAAACAACAACAGAAGGCTTTGATGATCCAGTTTGAGATTGCGCGAGAAGGAGAAGTGATCAGGGAAGAGGCTCTGCAAGCCTACATCAAGTTCTTCTCCAAGCCTCTGACGCAAGAGAGCCTGGCAGCATGCCTTGCCTTGTTCGGGTGGACTCATTAGGTGCTGTCGTGCGACGACGGTGTTGAGGCCCTCGTGGTCTAGTTGCCTGGCGTGTGTTGCGTCATGTTGTGGATCCTTCAATAATGTCAGACATGTTATCTTTCTTGTGTGGAATGTGCGAGGCCTTAACTAGCTGGCTCGCTGTGATGCGGTTTACCACCTTGTGTTGCTCTCGGGTGCGAGTGGTATGTCTCCAAGTGACCAAGCTCCAGGTGGTTACTCGCGCCACGGTAGATCGCTGCCTGGGGCATCAATTCGATGAATTCTTCTACCTACATGTAGATGGTATGCATGGGGGTATTCTGCTGGCGTGGAAAACCGTTGTGGTGGCACTGTCTAACCCCCACATCACCGCTAACAGCATTACCGCTCAAGTGGAGGCACCGGGCTCGAATGGATGGTGGTTCACTGGGGTGTATGGGTCGCAAACAGATGCAGACAAGACGATGTTCCTGCATGAGCTTTCGGACGTTAGGGACCTACACCCAAGCCCATGGATGGTGGCGGGCAACTTCAACCTCATCGTTGATGCTGCAGACAAGAACACCAACCTAAACCAGCGGATGATGGCAAAGTTCAGGAGGACTCTTACTACTTTGGAGCTCAAGGAGTTACCTAAATGGGCGCCGCTACACATGGTCCAATAGGAGGGAACGCGCGACGATGGAGCGCCTGGACAGGGTGTTTGTGTCGATGGACTGGGAGGTTAGGTTTCCATCTTCCTTCCTCGCAGCCATGAGCTCCTCGACTTCGAATCACTGTCTGCTCTTGCTCAACCTCAATGCCCAGCTTGTGACTGGTAAACGCTTCCGTTTTGAGGCTTTCTGGCCCAAGGTGGATGGTTTCTCTGAGACTGTGGAGACGACATGGGCTTCCACGCTAGTGATCGCCAACCCCTTCAAACGGTTGGCAGCAAAGCTAGCAGCTATAGCAAAGGCTCTTACCAACTGGAATGACCGTATCATTAGCAACAAAAAATGCAGATCCTGCTGGCCAATGAGTTGATCCTGATCCTGGAGGTGGCTATGGAGACTAGAGAGCTATCTTCCGGGGAGTGAGCCTTTCGCAGGCTCCTCAAGAGGAAGTTGTCAGGGTTGGCCTTGTTGGAGCGGACAATTGCGAGATAGAAGTTGCGGATCCCGTGGCTAGTGAAGGTGATGCATGTACTAAGTTTTTCCACTTGCATGCAAGCCATCAGCGATGGAATTTTTTTATTGCCCACCTCAAGGTTGAGGGGGTGTTGGTCGCTGACCAGGAAGGCAAGGCTTTGGCGGTTGACTCCTTCTACGAGCAGTTGTTAGGCTCCTGCCCCGAACAGGAATTTACTCTCGACCTAGATTTTCTAGGGACACGATGGCATGATCTATCTGAGCTAGAGCTTCCCTTCATGGAAGAGGAAGTGTGGGGGTGATCAAGGCCCAAGAGTTGGAAAAGGCGCCCGGCCCTGGTGGGTTAACTGGTAGATTCTACATGTCTTGTTGGCATATCATCAAGACATATGTTATGGAGGCGTTTCAGTCTTTGTGGGATGGAGACTGCCGTGGTTTTCACGCGGTTAACAAGGCTCTCGTCGCTCTACTTCCGAAGAGTGTGCACGCTATTGAAGTCAAGGACTTCAGCCCGATCAGCTTGATATATAGTGTGGCTAAGCTTGTGGCCAATGTGCTCTCGGTCTGTTTGGCACCCAAGATGCCTCGGCTCGTAGGTCCTCATCAGAGCGCATTCATTCAAGGACGTTGCATCCACGACAACTTCCAGTTGGTTCAGAGCACTGCGAGGAAGCTGCATCGACTCAAGTCGAATGCCGTCATGCTTAAGTTGGATATCACCAAAGCCTTTGACACTATGGACTAGGCGTTCTTGCTGGAGGTGCTTGCCAGGCTGGGCTTTTGACAATAAGTGGATCTTAGATGATTTGTGGGCTTTTGAGTGCGGCATCCACGTGGGTGCTGGTGAATGGGGTGGCTGGGTCGGTGATCTACAACTAGAGGGGCCCCTGACAAGGTGATCCGTTATCCCCCTGCTTTTTGACATGGTGATGGATGTGCTACATCCGCTTTTTGAGAAAGCGGCGGGTGAGGGTCTCCTCTTGGGGCTAGCAGACAGGGGGTTCCGCCACGGCACCTCCATGTATACGGACGACGTCATCACCTTTGTTCGACCCACGTCTCTGGATCTCCACACTTGTGCGGTGATTGTAGCTGACTTCAAAGGAGCTTCCGTCCTACGTACAAACCTAGCAAAGTGCTCGATTCACCCTATTCGGTGCTCTCCTGAGCAGGTCGAGTTGGCACGTGGTATTCTGTGCTACGCGGTGGGCAGTTTTCCCTGCAAGTACTTGGGCCTCCTGCTTGGTTTGTGCAAACCGACCCCGGTGCAGCTCCAACATGTAGTGGACAATGCTGCTAACATGATGCAGCTGTGGTGCGCGGGCCTTATGCGTCGCGGGGGTTGTACTACCCTAGTGACTACGATGTTGGCGGCTATCCTGATTCATGCCCTGCTTTCGCTGGATGTGCCGCTTGAGACTTTGGTGGCTTTTCGGAAGATTCTTAGGGCCTTCCTCTGGAGGGGAAAGAGAGAAGCCAATGGCGGCCACTGCTTGGTCATGTGGGAGAAGGTGTGTTTTCCTAAGACACACGGTGGAATGGGTATCCCTAACCTTCGCCTGATGAATTATGCTCTGAGATAACGCTGGGTTTGACTGCAGAGAGTGGACCTAGATAGGCCATGGGCTGAATTTGACATGGGCCTACCACGTCAGTCGTGGAAGCTCTTTCACGCTGCCACTTGTTACACGCTAGGAAATGGAGAGATGGTGCGCTTCTGGCAGGATCGATTGATCGATGGTCGAAGGGTTGAGGAAATGGCCCTGAACTTGCTTGCCATGATTCCACTGTGCAAGGTCAGGGAGCGGCCAGTCAAAGATGGTGTGAGTAGGACGTGGCTGGTGGATTGTGGACTCGACCTGGGAGAGGAGGCGTTCCCTGAGTTCTTCCTCTTGTGGCACGCGATTGCCGGGGTACAGTTAGTCCTAGAGAGTGAGATGTGCTGACCTGGAGGTGGGCGAGCGATGGTTGCTACTCGGCGAAGTCGGCTTATATGGCTTCTTCACCGGTACCACCCACCCTTGCGTCGGCCGCGACTCAGATCTAGCACTCCAGGGCTCCACACAGCTGTAAGTTCTTTGCGTGGTTTGCTTCCAGAAACCGTTGTTGGACGGCGGATCGGTTGGAGCGTCGGAGATTGCCAAGGCCATCTAAGTGCCCCTTGTGTGATCAAGAAGCATCCAACACCTGCTTCTTGGATGTGTGGTGGCTAGGGAAGTGTGGACGCGGACGCTGCAAAGGTGGGGAAGGCTGGAGTGGACGCCGGCGGCTGACACGGAACTACTGCAATGGTGGACGACGAGGCCATGCCCTCTAGCCCACAGGCGTGACCTCTGTACGGCGATCATTTTGGTCTTTTGGTGCATTTGGAGACATGGAAATGATGTGGTATTCAACAATGAGAGACCGTCCGTGGAGACCATTAAGACGAAGATCAAGAGGGACTTTGAGCAGTGGTGCTTAGCTAGGCTTTTTTGTTCCGATGTGTTGGGCTTTCCGGAGCCGTTGCCTTTGTTGTTGATGGACGGAGAGTAGGCTTAGGGCCTAGGGAGCTGTCATCCTTGTTGACAGCGTAAACTTACCGCTTTGCGGTGTTGTTCCCTGCCGTCGGCAGTTCTTCTATGTGTTTTGTACACCTCCCAGGGTGTATCTTAGAAAAATGCCATCTCATTCTTCTCATTGAAATCGCATATACATCCAAAACATAGGATGCCAACTGACTAAGTGTAAAAATGAATTATTAACATTTAAAATTTAATTGATTATTTTAATGTTTATTGGTGCATGTTACATTAAAGAATGAAGAGACATTACCAGAATATTTTTTCAGAATCTAGAATGCTGTTGTAAGGAGTCAAGAAAGTAGCAACACAAAACATACGGAGAGAAGAAAACAGATCTCTTACTACAAAACTGCATGATGTGAAGCAAGAAACTTTAGCATGTCTTTTTTGTCCAGAAATGTAAATAGAAAGTGACAAGCAGATACCTTCCCACTATTAACCGTCGTCATTAGAGCAACATGTTGTTTATCAAAACCAAATTCGTAGAAGTAATATATCCTGCAAAACATTTTTCTCATAAAAAAATGAAACTACAGGAGCTGTTGCCTACTGTAATATTCCTTTGAAAGTTAACAGAAATAACCTAATATCCTCCTGATCCTTTACTTTAATTGTTCGAGCTGAGTATATTTTTGCACCACCTATGAAATGAACAAAAAAACCATTATTACCAAATTTTGGACATGCTAACAAACTCACTTCAT
Source organism: Avena eriantha (assembly GCA_910589775.1). NCBI lineage: Eukaryota > Viridiplantae > Streptophyta > Magnoliopsida > Poales > Poaceae > Avena > Avena eriantha. The sequence goes on from OU342744.1 coordinate 364,750,480, forward strand.
ACTTTCCTTTACAAACTTTACAAGTGTTTGGAACAAATTTGTTAACCAAAGATTTTCAATTCATATGTTCAGCAGGGAGCACAACTATGTTACGAAAATTGTTGCAGTAGTCAATTACAAAAAGTATATAATGTCAAAGATCTAGAAAAGAAAGCATAATGTCAAACATAAGACAAATAAAAAAAATAACCATATTTCACAACTCATCGGACCAGTTATGCTATTTATTTTTCGGAAGTTTTATGCACAGTACAATAAAACTTAATATCGCACCAGTATTATTATGGTCATAATCAATTTCAGTTGTAAACATGATGCGTTGATCAGATCATAAATCAGCACCTGTAGAGTTACATCCCACAATGAGCTAAGGCTACCATTACATTGTTCTCTTATCTACTAAGCTTTTTTAAATACATAATCAGATATTTGAAAGCTGTAAATAATTTGTGCCAATTTTCATGTTATAGGCACAAGTCTGTTTACAAAAATGGTGCAGTTCTCAAGTTAAGATGATAGAAATCACCAGGTACAAATAACTTTGACGCCTCCTTGAGAGTGCCCAACTCCCTTATATCTTTGGCCTGTGAACAAATATCAGTGTAAGAGCATGATGGTCTTTTTCTCTTTCCGTAATATTTTATACAAGTGCAGGCCTTCCATAGAAGGATGTAGTGATACAGAACAGCATAATCAACAGCAGCACAGTTAGCATCTGTTGATAAAAGACGTTTTAACCCACTTTTTTTTCATATAAGCATAGTAGAATGTTATAACTATATCTATGCGCCTTTGTTGTCAAATACTTCCATTTGCACTTGTTATCAGTTGTCAATAAATAGCTGGTTGTCATGTGGAGCCACCACTACTGTTTCTGTGACAAAGAACAAGAGGAGCCGGCAGTTAAGGCTTAGGGAAAAATAATATTATTTCCCTAGTTTCATTCCTTATCAACTTAGAAGATTTACTTCACAATTATAAGATAAGTTGGTTAGTCAAACCTGAGATTGATCCAAAAAAAATAAAAAAATAAACAGGAAATAAGAGTAGAGATATTTTATGCGAGTCAATTATATAACTTGTGGGTTAGTCAGAGTGTTATCCTATATAAACGTCTAGAATCCTATATGGCTATATGAAGGGTCGGAATGTTGCCACGGCTGGTCACAGCGCGCAACAACCACCACCAACCTACCACAGTTACCCTGTCCAGAATTTGCCTTGTGACAGCTTGGTACCAAGCATTTGGAACTAGACTGTTCAATATGATGTGTCACCATGTGCGAGAAGATCTCCGAGGAGAAGATAGACAGGATGATGATCTGCAAGACAGTATAGGCGGACATGAAGGAGTACAAGGACATGCTCGAGGCCTCAAGCAACATTCCCAACCTCAAGAAGACGATCAAGGATGTCAGTGCAAAAGTAAACAGTGACAAAGAGGACGAGGACAGGAATGGCTCTGGGGCTGAAGATTGCGCCAAGAAGATCAATGAGGGAGGCGGAACTCTTGGTTCCACAAGCTTGAGTTCCTGAACTTATATGTGGATTACCCACTTTTTCATCAGTTCGGTCTGTTGGTTCTATTGGTTGGCGCAAGAAACTTAACATGGTTCTATTGGTTGGTGCATGAAACGCGCCGACGCGAGCACTCTCGGCGACTACCGGCCTATCAGCCTCATCCACCTGATCGCCAAGGTCTTCACGAAGCTTCTCTCGCTGCGCCTTGCCCCCAATCTTGACCGCCTCGTCAGTGCCAACCAGAACGCGTTCATCCCTGGCCAAAGTTTGCACGACAACTTCATCTTAGTCAAGCAGTCCGTACATATGCTGCACCAATTGCGCATGCCACGCGCGTTTCTGAAACTGGACCTGGCTCGCGCGTTTGACACCGTCTCGTGGGCGTTCTTGTTCGAGGTTCTGCGACACTATGGCTTTGGGGTTCGCTTCCTCGATTGGCCGGCGATCTTATTCTCGTCGGCCAGCATGAGTTCTGATCAACAGGGAGCCGGGGCCTCCGATCTGGCATCTACACGGGCTACACCAGGGCGATCCGCTGTCGCCTCAGCTTTTCGTCCTCACGGTCGATACGCTCGGGCGGCTAATCCAGCGCGACATTGACGTTGGCATCCTGCCGCACCTACACCAGCAGCAACGGCTGCCCACGTTCTCCCTCTACGCAGACGACCTGGTGATGTTCTGCCACCCTACTACGAGCGACGTCACCGGGGTTAGGGTGATTCTGCAGGTTTTCGGCCACGCCTCAGGGCTCCAGGTCAACTACGACAAGAGTTGTGTCTCCCTCATCAACTGCACCCTCGACGAAGCCACGCCGGCGATCACACTTCTTGGCTGCCCCGTAGTCGAGCTCCCAATCATGTACCTGGGCATCCCTTTGACCATACGCCAGCCAACCACCGTGTTGGATTAACCTCGTACACCCCCGAGGCACAACACGACTCCTCCCACCCCCGAGGCGGCGCCGCCGCCGCCCCCGGGGTGCCCCTCCTCTTCCGACCCCCGACCTCCCCGCACCCCTCCTCTCCCTGGCGCCGCCGTCGCCGGGCAAAGGCCCGCGGACGTGGTGGCGGCGGCGGTTTCCCTCCGGCTCGAGATCCAGGCTTCGGTGGCGGCGCTCTAGCGGATCTTCAGCAACGATGGCGGGTGGGCGGCGGCCAGTGCTCTAACGGCGGCGGTCCTTAGGCGGTGGAGGGTGTCGAGATCTAGGTTTTCCTAGATCGATGACGTCTTCATCTCCTCGACGTCGGCCGGTGTCGTTCGGAGGTTTTCTGTGGCCTTCTTCGCATCATGAGGGCGCCCGGGGTGGAGGCCCTGGGTTTGGTGGAGGTGGACATCTTCTCCGTCGGAGGTGGCCGGCCTGCGGCTGGATTGGCAGATCTTGCGATCCGTCTTCCAGTCCCAGCAGCGAGGCGGGAAGACCTAGGTGTCTGTGAAAACCGAGCCATTGGCAGGCGATGGCGGCGTTACCACGTCGTTACCTTGATGAAGGCATCGCCGTGCACCTTGTGTCGACCTTATTCGTGCTGCTCCGGGGGAAACCGTAAGATCTTCGGGCCGGGTGATGGCGGTGCCGCGGTGTCGGTATCGTTTTCTCTCCTGGGAGCATCGCCTGTGGAGCAGCGTTGGATGGAAGTGGCAGGAGAGGTGGAGCGGCTAGCGCGCGGGGGGTGGTGCTGCTTGGCACCACGGTGGTGTCGGTGTCTGTTGTGGCATGAGTCGACACATCGATCTACACGCTGAAGATGGTTGGCGGAAGATAGTGAAGGCGGCGACATCCGAAGCGTGTGCGTGGGCGTCGCTCCGTGGATATGTTGTGCGGTTCTAGGACTCCTTTTGCTTGAGTTCGAGCCGCCGTGCCAAGGCGCTCCAGCTTCTCTTGTCGAGTGGCAATAGTGTGAGTGACTTTGGGCGGGGTCGAAACAGGTAGATAGGTGTTTGATAGATCTCGTTGGGGAGCTGGCGATATGGTTATCGTTTTTGCTCGGTGTTTTGTTTTGGTGGTTCCGGTTTGTATGATCTTTGTAATGGCTTTCGCCAAACATTGTGGTTCTAATAATAAATATCGGCCGTGTGCATCGTTTCGATGCAGAGGCCGGGGCTCAATTCCCCATTTCGAAAAAAAAAATCCACCTGCTGCTCGTGCTCAGCGCGATCTCCGTCCACCACGATGGTGATCGGTGATGGCCATGATGCCCTTTTCGCGAGATCGCGCCACAACCTTATGAGCGTATCCCCAAGCGCGGGCGCAAAGTCAGAACGGTGGCTGACGGCCTCAATGCCAACAGTCGGGCCAGAGACATTTAGAGCATCTTGGGCGTCCACGAAGTGGGACATATACACAGTTCAATCGTGTTACAAGGCCAGGTTCCTGAGATCCTTCAGATCCAAGTCATGGAAACTGACCTAGAGATCTTGGACACCTCCACGCGTCAAGTTCTTCCATTTGTTAGCCAACCCTGACCGCTGCTGGACCGCGGAGCACCTCGCCAGGCGCCACCTGCAACACTACCCCAGATGCCTGCTCTGTAACCAGATGCCAGAAACGATGAGCATCTTACCCTGGTTTGCCCTTTCTCCCAGCAAATCCGGCATGAAACCCTAGCCTGGCTGCTGCTTCCCTGCTCCCCCCCCCCCCCCCCCCCTGACGGGAACACCACGCTGGTGGACTGGTGGCATGGTGCGCACAGGAGCCTTCCGCAACCTATGTGCAAAGGCCTGGCCACCATCATCCTCCTCACACCATGGATGATCTGGAAGCACAGGAACGATTGTGTCTTCAATCGCGCTAGGCCATCCATTAGCTGCCTGACGACCAAGATCTGAGAAGAAGTCGCTCTCTAGGCACAACACAAGCCAGGGCCAAAGGCCTCCGTGTCATTCTCCCAACAACCTGGGATGTACAGTGATGTATTTTCAGTTTTTTCCTGAGTTCGGCCTCCTAGGAGGATTGTAAGCAACACTCTACCTATTCAATGCAATGAAACGCAAAGTCTTTTGCCTTTTCGCGAAGAAAAGAAACTTAACATGGTATCAGAGCAGAGGTCTTAGGTTCAAATCTTGGCTTTGTCCACGTATTGGTCTTCTCGAGTCATATGTGAGATTCTAGCCTTCTCGAGTCATATGTGAGATTCTATTCACATGTAGGCCTCATAGATTCACACGTGAGAGGGGGTGTTACAGTATGTGGATTGGCCTGCGGAATCCCATCAGCACCAACATTGAGCTTAGTCGCTTATGTATTTTAGCAAGAACTAGGTTATAAGGGGAATTGATAGATAAACTAATTTGCAGGATAAAAACTAACATAAATTTGCAGGAAAATAAAGATAAAATTAGATTTTTATTTCTGGATAGATGATGTAACAGGATACAATGTAGTCTTATATAGACCTAGCCAGCTAGAAGATGCCAACATAGGCGGAATACCTAATATGCCCTTATAGCCCTAATATGCCCTAAGATGCCAACATAGATGGCACCTACAACAAGGGCAAGAGGACCTTCAAGAACTTGGCAACGACTAAGATGGAGGACCTACAACAACTGGGACGAGAAGTTCCAGGATTTTCTTGCTTCCGTTGACCCCAAATCATCTGGGACAAGGCCACATCTGTGGAACCATCACTCGCTGTATCGGCATGAGTGCACAGCGCAGATAATGGTGACTGCGTGAAGAGTTGGAGCATCTACCGTGGCATCTGTTTCGATCACAATGCAGAAGCATCTTGTATCAACTGTTACACTTGGGGGGCTTCAAAACTGTGCTATGCATCAAGTGGCTTGATTCATTGAAATCCATCACTAGGGCTTCACCGTGCTCACCATGTCCTTGTCAGAAGGACCGTAAGGCTAGAGCTTATTAAATCTGTTTTTGCTTCTATACCTGACTACTACATGTCTAACATCATTTTCTCCAAGAAATTTCTCTCGAAGATTCAGGCTATTATTAGAACCTTTTGGTGGACAGGAACCTCCTCAGAACCAGTCTCAAAGCCTCTGTGTTTGACAGCTTGGAAAAATATTTGTGCGCCAAAAAACAAAGGTGGTTTGGGAGTTCGAAATTCGAAGGCAACCAACATGGGCCTAATCTTATCAGCGGCTTGGAGGATTGCTGAGAGGCCCAATTCTTTTCTCCATGACATTCTGAAGGCTAAATATTTTTATTCATCCTCAATCTGGAGGCCCAACTCAAATACTCCAAAATCTGCCATCTGGTCATCAATTCTCAAGGTACTCCCCCTCTTACATCAAAATTCTTGGATTCAGCTGTGCAATGGGACCTGTTCTATTTGGAGTACGCCTTGGTTTGTTGGCTGGGACAAAATCTATGACAATTTGATTTTGCAAGATCAAGGTTTCATTTACCCAGCCAAAGTTAATCAATTATGGCTGCCTGGAAGGAAAGAGTGGAACAATATTCTGGTGGACTCGCTGTTCCTCCAACCTGCAGCTCAAGCCATAAAGAGCACTGCAATTGTGCCAACTGAAGAAGAGGACATCTTGTGCTAGAAACTCATTCCAAATGGTAAATGCAACTCCAAATCTGCCTACAAAACCTGTTTGCAAAAATTGTTGACACAGGAACACCAAGACCGGATCAGGTGCAAGAAACCACCAAGGACATCATGAAACAGATTTGGAAATGCAAGAAGATGATTCCAAGAGTAAAGACCTTTGCTTGGAGATTACTCAGACAAGCTTTAGCCACTGGAAACAGAGCTTCTCAATATTCTAAACACATTGACAAGGTATGTAGAAGATGTGGAATGCCTGACACTGATTTGCATCTGTTTTTTCTTTGTCCCTTTGCAAAAGCTGCCTGGTTTCTTCCTCCTCTGTTTGTCAAATCTGAGATGCTGGTTGCAAATTCGCCTGATATTTCGCATCTTATTCTTGATTTCCTAAACCAAAGGACACCCTGCGGTTAATCTGAATTTCTTGTTCACTTTTCTTTGGTGTCTCTGGAAAGCTAGGAATGATCACAGGTTTAAGAGGAAAATGAACCTCCCCCAGCAAGTGGCGATGCACTCCTATGCTCTCATCAACGATCTGGAGACAAGCTCACCTGTGCCTGCCCCAGCAAAAAACTTGCCATCAGCTAATCTTGGTATGTTTGTTCCATCTGATTTCCATTTTGTAGGACCAAAACTCTATGCTGATGCTTCCTAGAAGCTGAGGCACTGGTCAACCTCGGCCACAGCTGGACTAGGTGTCTACTTTGCTGAATCCAATGATCAAGGTCGTACTGACGTATTTATTTTGGCACCGATTGGAGGAGTTGAATCTTCACTGCAGGCCGAAGCCCATGCTATGCTCCTGGCTGCCCACTTTGCCTTAGCTTTCAATCTCATTGAGCCAGTCTTCTTCACTGACTGTCTCAACTTTGCAAAGGCGGCAGTTGCGCCAGGTGCAAAAGATCAGGCTATGCTCTGGGAAATAAGAAGACAGGCGATTCAGTTCCAGAACATAATTCATCCTTTACAGGCTTCAATCTTCCACATCCCTAGACAAATCAATGGTGTGGCTCACAATTGTGCTCAGCAGGCAAAACGATCTTTTAGATCCCTGCCTACTTGTTCATGTAGGAACATAGCTCACAGTAACATCTCTTGCCGGTGCTAGCCGCTGTTGATGCGATTCGGCATCTAGGATATGTAATTCACGATGTACAATGCTTCTGAGTTAACGAAAATTTAGGGTGCGTCTGCACCCTTTCCCCGTTCAAAAAAAACCTTGATGGGGAGCCCACACAGGGCGCATACATGGCCTCCAAAAACCTATTCGCCGTGTCAGACAAACTGCCACCACCAGCATGCTGGTGCGACCACCGAATCCATCTCATACTGGGTGCAACACCTATAGTGCTCCTCTGTGTCTCCCTCCCTCTCTTTTGCGGGGCATGAGGCCTAACATGTTCTAGACAGCTAACCCACCATGATTATCTCCTTGAAAAGAATCACCACGATTAACCCCTTGGGAATTTGCCTGGTGGCACTATCGCGTACACTACTGAATACTGTACTTTCGGTTAGGAGTGATGATCAGTAATGCCCGACGCATGTATGTTCTCACAAACATGAGAATGTAAGCTCCATTTTCCAGAATACAACTAGAAATGCACAAATAGAGAGATATGCAATCAAAGATTTGAAATCACACAATTAATTCTCCAGCCCAGGTATGCTATACCGCTATTTTACTGTTACCTAGGGGAAATGTTTTTCTTTGTGGGGAACACAGGAGAAATGTTGTAGCGTTACATATAAACAAACCCAATGCTAAGTATGAGCGATAGAAATAGATTTATGAAAATTGGCAAGTTCTTCCACGGACCTCTAAGAATGTGATCTTGAGCTGATTCGATGGCTTGATTACCACGCTTACAAGTTCTGACCTACATTAAGAACAGGAATGTTTAGCATACCTCTTATCTACTAAAAGTACATGATGGGTTAACCAGAAAAAAGAAAGACATCCTAGAAATCTCACAGAAAAGCAAAACATCTAGCGGTGAATTTAGCAGGTCAACAAATCACAATCGATAAATCTTTGAAATATCCAATTAAGATTAGATTTGAGAAAAATTACCCACCAATTCTATCAACTAATTTTCCCTATACCTCCTTAATCTATTCTACGATGGAGACAATGGGGCTCTCCATCGTCACATCACGGTCACGCCCATGAAATTACCGGAACATTGCATCCAATGCTGCAGCTTCTGTGATTGGCATAGGATCAAGAGCTGGACGTGCACTTCTATTCAGTATGGGTAAGCAGCTGGATGCATTCATCCATGCAGGCGCAGATGCGGCCCAACAGAACTACCCGAGAGTTTAACCCACCATATTGACCAGAAAAATGCATTAAACATATAGTTTTCCCAATTTTGGTACCTAATTTGAGTCTAAGTTATACAATTTGCCAATTCTCTGTTGTTTGGAATTTCCACATATTTTCAGTTATCAAAGTTGCACATCATTTAGCCTAAAATTAGTAGAGTAAAAGGATAGAAGAGTGCAATTTTAATAACGCGTAAATGATATTTATAGTATGTACTATATGTGGACTACACATGAAATGAGATTGCGGGCTGAATATTGATCCAAGATCTCATAAATTTTATTGAGATGTAAACAAATGGCATGTAACTTAGAAATTAATAATGACTTAAACAATGACTTAATTAATCTTTCTCTACGTCAGGAACCTTTGTCTACAATGACTTAATTAATAATGTTAGATTTTTTACCAATCAGTGTAAAGTCCCTTTGCTGCAACCTGGAACATATGGAAATCTTAAACAACATGGATTCGCAAGGAATCTTTCTACCCATGAAAATAAGGACAATTGATTTGATTCTACTGCCTTGAACACTACTGTTCATCGAACGTGAAGAAAAAATACTCTATAGATTTATACGACACTAAGCTTCAATTATAATGCATAATATATTTCATAATACAAAAAAATAAAAAATAAAGAAAGATGGTGTCACAAAAGTATGCTAGTTTGAATAAAGGCAGCACTAAAATGGTTCATGTTGTCCTGCGGTTAACTTCCTTAATTTATCTAACAAAGATAGTACTGTCCAAGATTAATCACTATAATGTAAATATTGTACACATCTTTAAATGATATAGGTGTGTAGGTTGTCAAGTCGCTATGGATCTTACTTACCTACCTATCTGGAGACGCAAACCTAGCTGCGTAAGCCCTGATCTTCGCCTTGTCGCCGTAGTAGGTCATCGCGGCGTTGAAATCCTGAAATGTAGTCGATATCAAATCGTGAGTTCGGCCCCAAAATTGCTAAGGAAACCCGAACTAGGGAAAAGAAGTGGAAATGGGACCGGTCACCCACCTCGGGCTCCAAGATATCGTCGAAGGACGGCGGCACGCGGATGGAGAAGCCGCTGCCGTAGTACTGCGACCACGACCTCGTGTTCGCGATGCCGCCCAACATCCCGCCATTCAGAGAGGGAGCTGTCGATGTGGGTGCGAACAAAGGGGGCGGCTCCTCGGCCGCAGCAGCGACGACGTGGCTTATTGCGGCGGAGGCGACAGCGACGACGGTGTTGATACTGAAGTCGCGGCGTGAGGCGGCGCACCGGGAGAGCGGGCGCGCAGGGCTTGGGTTGTGGTGCAGGAGCGGTGGTTTTGGATGAGGAGGCGAGGGGAGGAGGGCGGGGGCCATGGCGCCACGCCTAGTGGGCACGGGGGACGGTCTATCCGTGACGAGAAAGAGCGCGCGCTGCTATCTATAGCTACCTACCAGTTAATGACCGTAGAGTTGAATGCGGTCATATATATACAAGTGATCCATATATTATTTTAACTAAAATCTAATTCGGTAGAAAGCTTTTTCGGTCAGTATAATATCTTTATAAAATGAAGTAGCAAAAACCTTTAACTCCTCCGATCTCTAATAATGTTTCTAGTGACAACTATTATGATTATGAGTGAGTACAAGAAATTGTGGCTCAGCCGTGAGCAACCGACAACGGCTAACACTTAACTCACACCCCTAGAGCCACATAAGGCCAAAACTTGTTTCTACGGGCGCCGGTACGTGCCGGCGAATCAACCGCATGAGCAATTGGAGATTCGTGCTGCCATTTCTTTGTCGTTTTCTGTATAACCGCCTTCCGTCTCGTCCAGGTCCCTCGTCCATGCAAATATCTGCCCATCACTGACGCGTGAGAGGCATGGGGCTCTCTCTCTTTCTCTTCCACATAGTTTTCCTCCCTCTCGTGAGACCGAAAAACCAGAGCAGCGGCCGGAGCGCAGCCAGCGGAGGGCGCGAGCGGTGGCCGGAGGAAGCCCTGGCGGCGGCGGAGCGTACCGTGGTGTTTGGAGCACGACCGGCCTTCGCTCAAGCGGCCGAGGCGCAGCGGCGTGGTGGCCAGAGCGCGAGCGGCGTCCGGAGTGCGGCCAACGGAAGACGCGAGCGGCGGCCAGAGCGCAGCCGAAGTGCAGCCAGTAGACGACGCGAGCGCGGGGACGAGCTCCAGCGAGCGGCGCCAGAGCACGTCTAGTGAATGGCGCGAGCGCGGGTGTTGAGCTCCAGCGAACGATGCGAGCGGCGGCCAGCGTGCGTCTGGAGCGCGGCCAGCGGACGGCCGAAGCATGTTGCTAGAGATAAAGTAGGAATTGTTGGTTGGCGTCTGCCGCGACATGCCCTAGGCAGTTCAACATTCTGAAATCGGACCACAACCCACGGACTAACGCGCTATCCGACTCGCTACTGTCCTTCCAGGGCACGGCTGTGCTCCACCGCTCCCGGTTAACTTTTTCAATGGCCACAACGGAAGATCGCGATGATCAGCCGCGTTACGACAGCCGTGACGGCCGCCGCAGAGGTGGACGCGATGATCGGGACGGAAGGAGGCGTGAGGCGGCGCCGGTGGCCCCTGGCTCGCGCTCCTGCTCGCCTGCCAGGACTGCGCGCCGCCCTGGTCATGCTTCTGCACGTGGCCAATCGCTACCACCCTCCTCTCGCCCCAACTCGAGCTTTGTTCTGGAGGCACGTCGCTCGTTGTTGCCGGCGGACTGGCTACGTAGGGCCAGCCCCTGCTTCCGCCTGCAGGTGAGCCCTCAGGTTGAGGGCCTTGAGGCCTTCTGTGCCGGACGCATGGACAAGATGCGCATGTAGCTCGTCGCTCCCTCGCACCCCACGGCAGCCGCGGTGTCGCCGCCTATCATCCTAGGACCTACTCTGAGCCCTGTGATCGCCACAACGCCTGTCCACGCCTCCACCGCTTCAACGCTGGTGCATGTCACTGCCTCGACCGCTACTGCCACGCCGGTTTCACCCGCTCAGCCGGTGGCCATGCCTGATCCCTCGTCGTCCTTGTCGGCCGGCTACACGCCTCTGTTCGTCCCCATCCAGCAGGCGATCCTCACAGCACCAGACTCAACGCCGCCGCGTCCACCAGCTGCTAGGCGCAAGACCCTTGCCGAAGTGACCAACTTTGTGGGCTTCCCGGTGCAGCGATCAAGCCCGCGCCTCAAGAAGAAGCGCGGTAGCATGCCGATCGCCAAGCTCGTGGAAAAGGTGCTCTGCCACAGGCTTAGCATTGTCAGTGATGGGGAGCCAATCACCGAGGCTACTATTGTTGGGAATATGCCCTAGAGCCAATCATGTATGATAATATTCCTGTATATTCATAAGGTTATGGTCCATGCATGAACTGCTGATATGTATCATCGAATATGTAATTTGATTGTGGAACTACATATTCATGTTGTTCATACTAATTGTCCTTGGTCATTGAGGTTGTGCCAGACATACAACTTAGACCAATGTGAAAGTCGGCAGATGACTAGGTTCCACTTGTCATGGGCATGGAGATGCTATTCCGACTTACACGGATTCGACTAAAGAGTTTAGCGAGTCGGACTGACCCATATTGAGATGCAACGAACAAGTCGTCATTTGCATGTCTCAATCAATGTAATCCTTAGACCTGAGGTTATTGCACAATCCGAGTTGAGAATCTCCGACTTAGGTTCTGTTGATATGGGGTGGCCCGATCTTCTCAGTAAGCGGATGGCGGTGATGATGGTGGATGATAGATAACTAGCCTGTAGCTATGAACTCTCCCGCTCGATCCCTGATGCCAATGCAACAGCTCTTGAACCTTGTAGGATATTCACAACACCACGCTCTTGCGCACGCAGCCATGACCACGAACGGTAGTATGCAATCTACTAATTCCCAATGGAACAACAAATCACACTCAATTATAGTTGGTAGATTCGAACACAGGGTAATTCCAGAGGTTCTATGAAAGAAACAGCTCCAAAATATTTTAACGTGGTCTAAACCCTAACTAGGGGTCCTCCCAGGGCTTATAAGGCCAGCTGGGGCGGCCAGAAACCGAAACTAAACACAAACGACTCAAACTGATACAAACCGACTCGGACCAGATTCGGTCAGCGGGCGGACACTCCGGGCGAATTCAGCCGGACACTCCGGGTGGAGCGTGCCGGACAGTCCGGTCTGGCCAGAAACTTCAAAGTTTCTGGATGGTGTCCGGGTAGTGTCCGATTTGATATTCTGATTGTCCATGCCAGTTCGCCTCTCGACCAGGCCAGACAGTCCGGGTGGATTCGGCCGGACACTCCGGTCGTGGCAGATCTTCTTGCCTCCGTCTTGATGATCTTCTCTTGCACCTTTCTCCCGCTCCTCCCTCGCGCATCCTTGGGCGATCATCATGTTGGGCTTCTCTTGTAGCCCTTCTCCTCCTCACGCCATGCTTGTTTCTCCAACGAACCTGATCATACATAAATGCATAGACTTAGGCAGTATAAAGTTCTCATCAATCAAAGTACCAGATTCGTTTAGGATTAAATTCACATGTTGTTCTAGTAGCTTAGCACGAGCTCTTGTAATAGGTCCAATTCTAACCTCATTGGATTGATCCTTTGTTGCAACAGTCGTAGCATCTTTGGTAGTCATTGGGGTAGGTGTAATTGTAGGGATGTCCTCATCATCTCCCCCCCTTTGAAAGGCGTCGACCTCGACGCTCCAAGGTCGTCTCCAGCATATGGTGACAAATCAGCAACGTTGAAGCTATTGCTAACTCCACCAAACTCCTCAATAGGTATATCAACCGAGTAGGCGTTATCATTAATCTTGGCTACCACCTTGTAAGGACCAGCACCACGTGGCTTCAATTTGGACTTTCGAAGTAGTGGAAACCTATCCTTGCGTAGATGCACCCAAACCATATCGCCAGGCTCGAACAACACTTCTTTCCTTGCTTGATTCCTTGCAGCAGCAATGTTCTTGCCTTTCTTCTCAATAGCCTCTCGAGTCTTCTCATGTATTTTCTTCACATAATCAGCACGTTTTGATGCCTCCATATCAACTCTCTCATGTAATGGCAGAGGCAACATATCAAGTGGCGTCAATGGCTTGTACCATACACCACCTCAAAAGGACAAAGCTGAGTAGTTGAATGCACAGCCTTGTTGTAAGCAAACTCAACATGTGGCAAACACTCTTCACACTCCCGCAGATTCTTTTTAATCATGGTCCTTAGCAGCTGTGACAAAGTTCGGTTCACCACCTCCTTTTGACCATCTGTTTGGGGATGACATGTAGTACTGAACAACAGCTTCGTTCCTAGCTTCCCCCCATAAGGTCTTCCAAAAGTAGCTCATGAACTTCACGTCACGGTCAGAAACAATCGTCTTTGGTACTCCATGTAATCTCACGATGTCCCTGAAAAACAGGTTAGCAACATGCGACGCATCGTCACTTTTGTGGCAGGCAATAAAATGAGCCATCTTAGAGATCCTATCCACTACCACAAATATAGAATCATGACCTCTCTGTGTTTTAGGTAGACCTAGCACAAAATCCATACTAATGTCTTCCCATGGAATAGTCGGTGCAGAGAGAGGTGTATACAAACCGTGAGGCTTCAGCTTAGATTTCGACTTGTGGCATGTAATACATCGGCTCACAAATCTGTACACATCACGCCTCATCTTGGGCCAATAAAATTGATCAGCAAGTATGAGCAACGTCTTCTCACGCCCAAAGTGACCCATCAAACCACCAGCATGTGATTCCTGCACTAAGAACAAACGCAACGATGATTCTGGAATACATAGTTTGTTAGCTCGGAACAAATATCCATCATGTATATGATACTTATCCCATGCGTTTCTAAGAGCACACAAACGATATGTTTCAGCAAAATCATGGCCAGTTGCATAAAGTGCACAAATAGCTTCTAATCCGGGAGTTTTAACATCAAGATTGGTTAATAGCATGTTTTTCCTAGATAGAGCATCAGCAACAACGTTCTCTTTTCCCTTCTTATAGTTAATGATGTAAGGAAAAGACTCAATGAACTCAACCCATTTAGCTAATCTTCTATGCAAATTTGATTGAGCTTTCAAGTATTTCAATGCTTCATGATCAAAATGTATGATGAATTCCTTTGGCCACAAATAATGTTGCCAAACCTCAAGTACTCGAACAAGTGCATGCAATTCTTTATCATAGATAGAATAATTCAAATGAGCACCAATCAATTTCTCAGAAAAATAAGCTATAGGCCGACCCTCTTGCATCAAAACGCCACCTATGCATATACCACTAGCATCACATTCAACTTCAAATTGCTTCGAAAAATCAGGTAATGCAAGCAAGGGTGCAGAAGTAAGCAAACATTTTCAATGTATCAAATGCAATGTCTTGGGCCGCGCCCCATACAAAAGGAACACCTTTCTTTGTCAAATCATTTAAAGGTGCAGCAATGGTGCTAAAATCTTTCACAAAGCGCCTATAGAAACCAGCGAGACCGTGGAAACTACGCACTTGACTTACATTCATTGGAGTAGGCCAATTCTGAATTGATTCAATTTTAGATTGATCTACCTCTACTCCATGCTTAGAAACAACAAATCCTAGGAATATGACCTTATCTTTTGCAAATGTACACTTCTCAAGATTAGCATACAGTTTATTATCACGTAACACTTGCAAAACTTGTCTAATATGAGTGCAATGTTCAGATTCGGTGTGGCTGTATATAAGTATATCATCAAAGTAAACAACCACAAAACGACCAATAAACTCTCTCAAAACATGGTTCATCAAACGCATGAAAGTACTAGGTGCATTAGTAAGACCAAACGGCATAACTAACCGCTCATACAAACCGAATTTAGTTTTGATAGCAGTTTTCCATTCATCCCCTTGTTTCATCCTAATTTGATGATAACCACTACGCAAGTCAATTTTAGAGAAAACAGCAGCACCACTCAATTCATCTAGCATATCCTCTAAGTGTGGAATAGGATGACGATATCGAATAGTGATGTTATTAATCGCTCTACAATCAACACACATGCGCCAAGTACCATCTTTCTTAGGAACTAAAATAACAGGAACAACACAAGGGCTAAGAGAGACACGAATGTACCCTTTATCCAGCAACGCTTGTACTTGCTTCTGAATTTCCTTAGTTTCTTCGGGATTAGTCCTGTAAGGTGCATGGTTGGGAAGTGTGGCGCCAGGAATCAGGTCCACTTGATGTTCTATACCACACAATGGAGGCAAACCTGCGGTTACATCTTCTAGAAACACATCCCCAAAGTCCTGCAAAACAGAAGAGACACCAAGAGAAATAGGGGTCATGTTGTTAGAAACTAATACCTCGCCCTTATACATGAGCACCAGGGGCATGGCTGTAGGATCCTCACAAAACTCTCTCGTATCCTCCTTGGTGGCTAGGATCAATAATCCAGGCACTCTCTCACTTTTCGTTATATCACTCAATTTAGGCTCAATTACATCAGAAACAGCTGTCACGCAATCTCGCCGAGTGGTAGTATCTTCCTTCAAGTTCACCTCTATCTTCTGGTGAGAATCATTCACAATTTCTTGTGGTGTCATTGGCTGCATAGTAATCTTCTTTCCTTAGAATTCCAAGTGATATGTACTGGCTCGGCCATTGTGTTGCACATGGCGATCATAGAGCCAAGGCCGACCCAATAGTAGATGACAAACAATCATAGGAACCACATCAAAATCAATAGAATCTTTGTATGGCCCTATTTGAAAATGCACTCGTACCATATGATTTACCTTCATCTCACCATTGTTGCTCAATCATTGTATGTAGTATGGATTGGGATGAGGTAAGTATGTCAAATTCAATTTGGCACATAGTTCCTTACTTGCAAGATTTCTGCAGCTACCTCCATCAATAATTACCTTGCAAGCTTTGTTTGGTCCAACTAGAGCTTTTGTTTGGAACAAGTTGCAACGCTGGGATTCCTCAACCGGTTGCACACTAAGTACACGTGAAGATACGACAATAGTGGGTGCACGCTCAGCATATGCATCAGCACCAACCTCGCCGCCATCAATATCATCATCAGAAGCTTCATCTCCACTTTCTACTTCACCTTGTTCATTAACAAACATAACCTTGCTGTTTGGACAATCTTTCTTGTAGTGACCTCTACCTCCACAAGTATGGCACACCACATCACGAGTACGTGCAGTAGACATGTTGGAACCTGAGCTAGCAGCAGGAGCAACGGGTTTTCGAGCATTAGAACCAAACGAAGGTGTACTTGCGGGCTTGGCCGATGGTGTAAACGGAACAGAAGCTGGTGACGCAGCTGTAGGAGGAGTAGGTCTGGCCGAAAATCTGCTGGAGGATGGAAAACGAGCACGTGACTTCGCGTCTTCTGCCAACTGGGATTCGGCCTCTCTAGCATGATGCAACAACTCATTCATGGTCTCATACTTGTGATGACGAACAATGCTCTTGATTGGTAACTTCAAATTGTTTAGGAATCGTTGTATGGTCAGCACAAGGGACTCACGAATTCTAGCACACTGCATAAGCATCTCCATCTCCATGTAGTACTCATCAACTGTCATGGTGCCTTGCTTCAGTTGCGTCAATTTATCAAAAACTGATCGCAAGTAGTTGGTTGGTACGAAACGAGCTTTCATGATTTGCTTCATCTCGCGCCAATCCATCACAGGAAGTTCATTGTCCTCCCTCCTATGTTGCACAAGAGCATCCCACCAACGTAAAGCATAACCATCAAATTCCGATGCGGCAAGTTTGACCTTCTTATCTTCTGGATAGTCAAATAAGCTCCAAAGTTTCTCAATCTTCAACTCCCAGGTGAGGTAATCTTCAGGATCAATGGAACCATCAAACTTATGAATTGAGAATTTTGGCTTGCCCAAACCGTCATCAGCAGCTTGGTTGGGCACACGTGGACCACGCCCAAGATGGGCAAACCCACGACCATGAGCAGGTGCATGGACAGGGGAATAGCACGTCCCCTGCCAACATGTGGAGCAGCATCAACAACGCTAGCCTCATCGAAATCATCAAAGGCATCATCATGTTGAGGATCTTCCCTTCTATGTAAGGCGGCTGTCAAACCCTCAATGGACTGCTGCAAAGCGGTGACATTAACATTGAGCGTAGCCACTTGCGTTTGGATAGTATCAACCGTCCCAACATGCTGATCCAATCTCATATTCATATCTTGGAGATTCTTGTCAATGGCATCTGTCGTGTTAGTAAACACACGTGTCAAGTGGGATTTCAAAGCCTCATATTCACGCCAATTGACGAGCTCCTCATCCTTCTTTTTCTGCAACACAACATCATCATCACTAGAAGACATGATTAGTAGGTTAGTGCAAAAATCAAAATCTGTATGGTGGAAACGCTCACAACTCACTCACAACTAATAAGAAAGGAGACCTTACCGTTCCAAAGTGAATAGAGATGCTCTACCAAACGAAATCAAAGACTGATGCACTTGATGTGATGAAGTGAATATCAAAGGTATAGAGAACGATCGCAGGGCACACATGTTATGTAAGGTGGAGCTATAGGTATGGTATCCTATTTACATCGCAAACAAGTCCTAGTGCTGATCGTACAAATACCCAAGAAACACACACAGTGGAGATAAACGTGGCAAAGCAATTTATGAAAAGGAATATTGCAATGCACAAGAGAGACGCTATTAATAGCTCAAATAGAACAGGCACAAGATTGCTCAATCTACTAGTGCTATACACAACAAGGCCTCCAATATTGCACACTTCTATATCTCTTTTTGTCAGGCTTGTAGCTCTTTTCTATTTTTATACTGATTCTCTTTTCTTTTCTCTTTTTTTTTGATTTTTCAACTATATTACTCAAATGCAAACGAGTACAGCAACTTATAACAGAACTGGGTCGGATAATCCGGTTGATATGCGCCAGAGACTCCGGTTGGACCGGATAGTCCGGTGTGATTCGGCCGGATAGTCTGGGTTATGCCTGTCGAAAATTTCTGCACTTCAAAAACCTAATGAGCAGCCTGTCGAAGCAAAGCAACTAGTCTCGTGGGTACGTTCCTAGGCACAGATGTTGTAGATAGGCTGTGTCTATCGTCTTCAAACAAAAGTACGGTATGTGGACTCGGAAAAAATGATAAAGACTTGCGGAAACGGTAACGGTGGAAACAGTGGAAAACAAGATCAAACCCTAAACCTAGACACAAACGGAAAACTAGACTCCTACGAGGAAAACCTGCAGATCGGATCTACGAGAAGATACAATCAGCAACTAAAATTCGAAAACGATGCAATCTAGTCTATGGCAAATCTTTTTTGTAAGGTTTTTTCTGTATAGGACGAAAAACACTCACTAATCTATGGATAGATTTGTGGATGCTTACCGAGGCAACACTGGAAATCTGATACCAAGATGATATGGGGTGGCCCAATCTTCTCAGTAAGCGGATGGCGGTGATGATGGTGGATGATAGATAACTAGCCTGTAGCTATGAACTCTCCCGCTCGATCCCTGATGCCAATGCAACAGCTCTCGAACCTTGTAGGATATTCACAACACCACGCTCTTGCGCACGCAGCCGTGACCACGGACGGTAGTATGCAATCTACTAATTCCCAATGGAACAACAGATCACACTCAATTATAGTTGGTAGATTCGAACACAGGGTAATTCCAGAGGTTCTATGAAAGAAACAACTCCAAAATATTTTAACGTGGTCTAAACCCTAACTAGGGGTCGTCCCAGGGCTTATAAGGGCAGCTGGGGCGGCCAGAAACCAAAACTAAACGCAAACGACTCAAACTGATACAAACCGACTCGGACCAGATTCGGTCGGCGGGCGGACACTCCGGGTGAATTCAGCCGGACAGTCCGGTCAGGCCGAACACTCCGGGTGGAGCATGCTAGACAGTCCGGTCTGGCCGGAAACTTCAAAGTTTCTGGATGGTGTCCGGGTAGTGTCCGATTTGATATTCTGATTGTCCATGCCAGTTCGCCTCTCGACTAGGCCGGATAGTCCGGGTGGATTCGGCCGGACACTCCGGTCGTGGCAGATCTTCTTGCCTCCGTCTTGATGATCTTCTCTTGCGCCTTCCTCCCGCTCCTCCCTCGCGCATCCTTGGGCGATCATCATGTTGGGCTTCTCTTGTAGCCCTTCTCCTCCTCGCGCCATGCTTGTTTCTCCAACGAACCTGATCATACATAAATGCATAGACTTAGGCAGTATAAAGTTCTCATCAATCAAAGTACCAGATTTGTTTAGGAGTAAATTCACCTGTTGTTCTAGTAGCTTAGCACGAGCTCTTGTAATAGGTCCAATTCTAACCTCTTTGGACTGATCCTTTGTTGCAACAGTTGTAGCATCTTTAATAGTCATTGGGGTAGGTGTAATTGTAGGGATGTCCTCATCATCTGTCAAACGATGTTCCGTCACTAGGCAGTTATAAAGGCGGAGTTCGGGTCGTTTGAGAATCAAGCTGCGTGATGTGAATAACCAAGACGGGATTTTGCCCCTCCATCCGGAGAGATATTCTCTAGGCCCTCTCGGAAGATATGATTCGGAAAGCATGCCATGCGCGTCTCGGATTAAGTGTTAACCGAGGCAACCGACTAAGAGTTAGTCGGATGAATCACTTATCTCGGATCAAGAAAGAGAGTCAGACTATTTAAGGGATGACGATCATTCGCCTATAGTCCGACAAGGTATATCGTGAGGCAAAAGGGACTCAGACGAAAGTCACATTGGAAGGTATGTCGTCATGACTTATTGGTACTTGGGAGTTGGCACGTTCTGCTAGGAGCCGCTACCAACTGATCGATCATGAGTGAGACTCGGAATCGTGTTCGGGTTATCATGAGCCTGTCGGGTCACACACTTAAGAGCGGGAGCAAGTTTGGGTTAGACCCAAACAGGAAACCTATTTGGGTTGGACCCAAATAGAGACATGGACTTGGTCAGCAAGTGAGACTTGTAGTGGCTAATATAGGCCTTTTTAGTGAATGGGCCGCAAGTGAGTGGAGGCCACTTTCACTCCCTATATAAGATGGGGCACAGGTGCTTAGTGCATAAGGTTAGGTCACTCCATGTGTTGGAAACCCTAGCCCCAGTCCGTCCTGTCGCCGCCGTACCGGACCTAGCAGTCCATCACCGGCGCTCCTCCTCGTACTGTGGATACCGGCGGAGGTGCTGTACGTTTAGCACTTCGAAGATCGTGAAGAAAGTACGGATCGTGGATCGTGGAACCGGAACGGATCGTGAGGACTGCACTGCATCAAGCGACGTGCTTCATCAATTCCGCAACTGCGCGTCTAGTGGTAATCCTCGTGGCCTTCTACCTGAGCTGGATCTTGGGATCACCGTGTAGGGAAAAAGTTTTGTTTATCTCTATGTAGCATCCCAATTGTCTAACAATTGTAATGCTACTTGGTCTAGTAATATAATGGCTACTTCCTATATATAATTGTTGCATCATAATTATATCATGCTCATGTCATCATGCCACCTTGCATTTGAGCATCATATAAAACCCTCTTTCTTTGGTTCTTCTCTCATATGCATTATTAATTGTATTTGCCTATTGATATTGTATTTGGTTATTGATATATTGTTTAATGCCCAAGTTGAGTTGGGGGCATATCTTTTATTCAACTCCATCACCTTTCTTTTCACCACCTTATAATTCCACCATCCCATTACCCATGAGCTTGTATTTCTTTTTCTTTTGATATTTATTCTAGCTCATGTGGGTTGGGGTGGATCTAATTCTATATTTTCTTTGGCTTGGCCTTTATTCCACTTCTTGGGAATGCATAAGAATAATGCCATGTTATTATTTTGTTTTCACAAGAATTTAAACATGGCATTTAATGTTTTGCATGGGCCATGCAACCATCATCATCACCATTTCCTTCCTTTTGGTTTGTCTTTGCTTTGAGTGGAACCTTCTCTTGTGAGATCTTCTCTTTTTCTCTCTTCATCTCTACCTCATCAAGCCACTCTCACATGTGTAATGCCATGCATGGTCATGGAAAATCTTTCCCATCTCCATCTTTTCCCCCCACACTTGATCAAGTCATGATCATGCATCTTTTAATCCCTACACACTCCCTCACCCCTTCATCTTGACTTGATCTATAAGCATGTTTAAAAACCTAAAAATTCTAAACAAAACCCTAACCCTAGCTTCCTTTCTTATCCTTCCTTTCTAAACCCTAACCCTAACTACCATCTCTCCCTGCCGAGTACCTAGCTCCCTCCCTCTCTCATTCTTCCTCTCTCTCTCTACCATGCTAGCCCCACCCAGCTACCCTCCTACCCTAACCCTAGCACCATCCTAACCTGAGCCACTACCCACTTCTAACCCTAGCCTAATCTACACCCGAGCCCCCTCTACTCTCTCTTTCTCTCTCACTGTCGGGCCTGTCCCACCTGAGCCCGCCTTGCCCTCTCCCTGGCACACCTGCCATGCCCTACCTGCCCAAGACGAGCTCCAGCTCGATCACGTGAGGAGGAGGTGGAAAAAGGTGGCCGAAGCCACCTTTATCTACCCCGAGCCCCACAGGCCTCTCCTCTCTCCCTCTCGCTTTACCTCCTTCCTCACGCCTCCTGGCATCGCCCAGATCCACCCCAGAGCCCCTGCCTCTCCTCTCTTTCTTCTTCACCGTCGCCAACGCCTCTCGCCGGTCAGCCGCCAGCAACACCGCCGCTCCCTCGTTCCGGCGATCGTGGTTGACGTGGAGGTGGTCGAGGTGGCCAAGGAGGACCCTCTGCTTCGCCCCGTACCCGCTAGCGAGGAGGAGGAGCCCCACTTCTGCCACAGCACCGCGACACCCCAACGAAACCCTAGGCTGCCGTTCGTCTGCCTCGTCGTCGTCCTGCTGCTCCCCAAGCCGATCTGACACCACTGCTCTCCCCACGGTGAGCCAACCGTCCCTGCTGACACCCTCTCTCTCTCAGTCGCGTCTTAGTCTCGCCGGAACACCGGACGAACGCTCTCTGGGCGTGTCTGTGCCTGCACGACCCCGCGACGCACCGCGTGACTCCCTCCTGTCAACACACCCACGTCCTACCGCACTGGTTGCCGCCACCGAGCGCTAGTCCCAGGTCCCGGTTCGAGTCCCCCGTTCCGCGCCGCGCGCAGATCTGCCGCCAGACAGTGGAGAAGATCCACAGTACCGCGGCCCCCGTTTTGCATTTACCCCCTGTTTCTTTTACCGCTCAACCCGCGCCCCTCGCGACCCCACCTGCCAGCCACTGCGTGCTATTTACAGAAAGGCACTCCAGTTTTCGTAGCCTCAACCCGTGCTCCAGCACGCTCCCCACATGTTAGCCTCTGCGGGATCACCCACTGGCACGTGGGCCCGTAGCCGCTGGTCCCGCCTGCCATTCGCTGTGGCTAAGTAAAGCCGCGGTGAGAAAAGCCCGCGGCGGTGCAACGTTCTCCGCTGGGCCCAGTTGCGCCGACCCCATCCGTCAGTGGCTGGGGTTGAGTTCGTGTGAGTGCAAAAAGTCCTGGCGAATTTCGGATTAAATAAAAATGATTCAGTAAATGTTTAAATTCTAAATTCAAATCATATTTCAAATAACTTTCAAATTATAAATCCAAATAATACAAATAATATATGTTTTTGAATCATAAAAATGTGAGGAATTCAAATATGCTATTCAAAATAATGTTTGAGCACTTTAAAATTTCGAGATGATTAAAATTACAATAAAATGCCCTTTTCTAATTAAATTAATAAACTTTAATTCTACAACTCCAAATTTGACAAATAATATGTCTAAATCGATCAGCGCGACGAGCCCGTTCTATCTATGCACTCTTTGTTCTGAAATAAAGCATGCATCATGCCATATTTATAAATCAGAATTGTTTATGATAACAAAATTGGACTAAGTAAATAATAAAATGCTTTATTCTTGTATTCCACACCTCACCATGCCATGCTACTTTAATGCCATGTAAATTGTGCATCATTCATCATGGCATGCTTGTTTGCTTGTCGCATTTTATTTCCTATGCTTGTGCACTTTATTTATGTTGGCCCTTGTTTGTTTGGATCTTCTTCGAACAGACGCCCAGCAGGAGAATTACCAGGAATCACAGGAGTACTACCCAGATCCATCTCTCGCTTCAACTGAGCTGCCAGGCAAGCACTACCACATGCTTGCATACATATAGTACCTATTGCCTCTATCTTGTTCTTGCATCATTGAGTCGAGATTGCATTAGATTGAATCCCAAGTACTGCATAGCCTTTATTTTTAAACCCCACCGAAGCCTGTTCCTCCATCCCATGAGCCATTACTACAGGAGTTGTTTGAGCCATGCGAGTCGTAGAAAAGCATGTGTAGGGTATGTGAGTGTCTGGATAACGAGGTACCTAAACAACTTAACCTGTGTAGTAATGGGATAACTAATGAAAGAGGCACCGGTGAGCAATATCTGCTATTTTGTTTTTCATGCTCACTTGTGTCCCGTAGGACCCCGAGTACTTGATTCCTGTTCCTTGTTTATTCGCACTATCCACATCCGGGAGGCCTTATGGACCCCCTGAGCCAGAGCTTGATTCATTCTTATTTCTTGGGGCCACAAAGTAGTTTGGGTCTTTATTACTATCCTGTACTTATGCCATGTTACTGTGCTGTTTCGGATCGTGGAATGTTTTCGCGGTATCGACAAGCCCAGTCACATCTTCGGGTTCCCAGTCCTTTACAACCATTGACACAAACCTTGGGTCCGTCTCGGAGCCGGCCAACTTCGTTGCGGGTAGCTTAATGGGGTGGCCCCCTGAAACATTTCTGAATCCTGTGATTGCTTTGTCGTGAATGCCTCGTTGGGTTTTGAGTTGGTTTTTCCGAGGTTGATCGAGTGTGTGTTGCTATTCGTGCACCCCTGCAGGGTAAATCTTTCTGAAAGCCGTGTCCACGGTTATGGACGACTTGGAGCACAGTTTCTCGATCATAGACAAGTATAACTAAAGTACCGCTTTTAATTGGACTAAGAACTTGACTAGTAAATATTGCAATACTCATGGAATGGTTAATAAAACTGCCAACGGATGATGGGGGTTGTTCGTCCGCTTCCTCGTTGGTAAGCGAGGAGGAGGATGGATCTGTTACTTATCCTATTATAACTGTTGTTCTTAATTCACGGACATCCGTCTATCATTGGTTAGGCAGATGGTTAGCGAGTATCTATAGAATTGCTAGACTTTATCTTTTGCTGCAATTGCGTCACCCCAGGATGTGTCCCCTTTAGTGGCATAAAGACTTGCTGAGTACCCCTAGGGTCTCACACGATAAATTGTTTGATTCAGATGAACATGTGTACTCGCAAGATGGATACTAGGTGGAGGAGACAGATGATGTTGGCAACGATCACTCGGTGTAGAGATTCCGGGAACGGGGATCCGTGAGATCTGTGGGCGGGATGTGTTTATTTATGTGGCATCTTATGCCGATTTGCTTCTTATCCATACTCGGATCTTGTTTCCGCTTTCGCCTGATACTCTGATGTTTGTTGTATGAGGAGCTATCCTAAATTATTATCTCTATCTAGGATATTTGAATCTTGTCGTATGGCGTTGCAATATTTCTATTTCTTTTAGATGGTATGGCTCTGAGGACTGTTGTATGTGGCTTGCATACATACTCATTTGTGTATGTAGTTGATCCCTTCGCCTGCCGATGACGCCGCTCGTTCTTGTCCTGATGTTCTGAAAGTGGTTAGGACGGCCGAAAGGTCTGCCGTGAGTGGCCCTGGGCCCCACCGTACTATTTTAACCACTTTCGTTCATCCAGGCATGTAACTAAGAGCGTAATTCACCGAGGTAGTTACAATTGGTATCAGAGCCATCCCGCCCTTCAGGGTCTCAGCCAAAATGGTCGTTGTCAGTCTAGCAAATATTTTTGGTAGTTATGTATACTAGGGAAAAACAAACGTGAGAGTAGGACTGCTTCCATTTTTCTTCTTACCCACCCACCCACCCTTTTTTCTGGTAAGGAAGTGTAACGTTTTCAATCCTCTTCTAAAAATTCAAACTAGGATTCACGTCTTCTGGGTTCCGTAGTACCATAGGTTGGGTGTGTGTGTGTGAATTCCTTGTCTATCTGTTGCATCCAAATGTTATCACTATCTGCCTTTTGGTTATCAATTGTTGGTACATTCCATACCGACAGGCCTTTGTAAACCGACGCGATCTATCTGGTTCGTTGTATACCGACGCGATCTATCTGATTCGTTGTATACCGACGCGATTTATCTTACTCTTTGTTATCCGACGTTATCTTGTTGGGATGTTCTTTTTCGTAGTTACCAATCTTTAGGTTCATCTTAAGAAGAGGGTGTTGGGATATGTGTTTTACCGATTCATGTGCGGAGTAATGATTTGAGTGCGGGATGGAGTCGCGACCATACCACTACTTTTATCATTTGCTCTTGTATGTTGAACTAGTAGAGTTACTAATCTTGATTCGTGAAGTGGTTTTTGCGCATATAGTGGTATTTTAATGCTGAAATTTGCGGAAATTTTTTCTTTGTTAGTTGTGTACCACACTCCTTGTTCAGTCGTGTGCGTTATGCTTAATATCTTCTAATTGCCTTTAACTTTGTTGATATTTTAATATCATCTCAGTGAATTGCATCCTTTAATCTTGGTTAATTCCATTTTTGTACTATTTTGGATTATTATCATTCTCCATTATAGTACTGACTTGTGTTTTATATCAATCACAGGATGGCACCATCACGCCGTTCTGAGGAGGACATACCACCTGAACTTGGGGCTGCTTTGGCAAGTATTGCAAATGCTTTGGGCACTATGCAGCAGAACGAACAGCGCTTCGAGGAAAGCGTGAGGAGGAATGAGTTTGTTCCGCTACCTCCACCTCCCAAGCGAGGAGACATCAAGAGTTTTCTCAAGTTCAACCCACGCCAATTTGAGGTGTCTGATCAGCCACTTGATGCGGATGATTGGCTGCGTGAAGTGTCAAGGTTGCTGATGACTGCGGATGTTCCCGAGCAAGAATGGGTCAAATGTGCCACTCACCTTCTGAAGGGAGATGCAGCTCTGTGGTGGGAAAATTACCTCAAGGCAGATCTTGCTGGTTTTCAGCCTACTTGGGAGCAATTCACTGCTGCTTTCAAAGAGCAATATCTGTCAGAAATTGTCATGGAAAGGATGAAGGAAGTGTTTCTCAACCTCAAGCAGGGCACTGACAATGTCAATACCTACATCAGAAACTTCATGAACCTTTCTCGTTATGGTGGCGATGAGATCTCTGATGACAAGAAAAAGCAAAAGAGGTTCCGGCAAGGCCTCAATGCTTCCATCAAATATGCTATCACTCATGCAAGGCCGGCGTCTTTTCTGGAACTCCAACACACAGCTCTGCAGGAAGAAGCAAGTAGGCAAGTGTTTGAGGAGTCAAAGAAACACAGCCGTGATACAGCAAGTTCTTCTGCTATGACAGCTCCTTCTAAGCGTCGTGTCTGGGTTCCTAACACCCCACCGTCGCTCCTTGCTCCACCAAGACCGTCAAGCTACACAGCAAGGCCACCAAACTCCTTCACTGCGGCTCCCAGGGGCTATAACCACAACTACCTTGGAGCGCCTGGCGGAGTCCCTGGCTACGTTGCTCCACGCCCACCTGGTGCTTGTTACACTTGTGGAAACACTAGGCATCAGCACTGGAATTGTCCAATGAACAACAAAGCTCTTCCACCACCACCTCCAAGACCTGCGGCAAGTTCTCCTATGGTTCGTGCACCTCCACCTCGGGCTCTCAACATCAACACTAAGCCTGGGTCTACGGTTGCTCGTGCCAACTGTGTCAACGTCGCTCAAGCTGAGCATGCACCTGGAGTTGTCATGGGTATGCTTCCTGTTAACTCAGTTCCTGCACGAGTTTTGTTTGATTCTGGTGCTTCACATTCTTTCGTTTCTCACAAATTTGCAAATGAGCATGAGCTTTTTATAGACCAGCTGGATAAGAAGTTAATGGTTCTTTCTCCCGGGGCAAGATTGTTATCTACCAAGATCAGCCATGGCAATCAAATTGAGATTGGTGGCTCTTCATTTCCGGCTTCCTTAATTGTTCTGGGCAATTCTGATATTGATGTTATCTTGGGCATGGATTGGTTAACAGCAAATGCAGCTGTGATTGATTGTGCTAAACGTTCAGTTTCTCTAAAAATTCCTGAAGGCCATATAGTCTATTCTCCAAGTCTGTCTCCTGCAATTCAGCTTTACTCTTTGGCGGCTCTGAATGATGATGCTATGGAAGGTATTCAGAGTGTTCCTGTAGTTTGTGAGTTCCCAGATGTTTTTCCTGAAGAGTTGCCAGGTATGCCTCCGGATCGTGAGGTTGAGTTTGTGATTGAACTTGAACCTGGTACCGCTCCTATCTCCAAACGGCCTTATAAAATGGGTCCTGCTAAGTCGGCTGAACTCAAACATCAGCTGGATGAACAAGAGAAGTTGGGTTTCATTCAGCACAGTACTTCTTCTTGGGGTAGTCCAACCATCTTTGTGAAGAAGCGAAACAAGACTGATAGACTTTGTGTTGACTATCGGGCACTCAATGCTAAAACAATCAAGAATAAATATCCCCTTCCACGGATTAATGATCTCTTCGATCAGCTAGCTGGAGCTGTGGTATTCTCAAAGCTTGATTTGAGAAGTGGTTATCATCAAATCAAGATTCGCAAGGAAGATGTTCCTAAAACAGTTTTCACCACTCGCTATGGCCTGTATGAGTACACGGTCATGTCTTTCGGTCTCACCAACGCACCTGCCACTTTCTCGAGGCTTATGAACTCGGTTTTCATGGAGTATCTTGATAAGTTCGTTGTGGTCTATCTGGATGACATTCTAGTCTATTCTAAGTCAAAAGAAGAACATGAAGAACACCTTCGGAGTGTCCTAAACAAGCTTCGTGAGAACTGCCTGTATGCAAAGTTCTCCAAGTGTGAATTCTGGCTGCCTCAAGTCACCTACCTTGGTCACGTCATCTCTGCCAAGGGCATTGCCGTCAACCCAGAAACTATTAAGACAATTATGGACTGGCTTCCACCCATAAATGTCAAAGAAGTCCGCAGTTTCCTTGGTTTGGCCAGTTACTGTCGTTGCTTCGTTCAAAACTTCTCAAAGATTGCGAAGCCTCTTACCGATCTCCTCAAGAAAGGCAAGAAATACCTTTGGACTCCTGCATGTCAAGCAAGCTTTGAAACACCCAAAGAGAAGCTCACTTCCACACCAATCTTGGTTCCTCCAGATACATCAAAGCCTTTCCAGATTTTCTGTGATGCTTCATTGCAAGGATTGGGTGCGTCCTTATGCAAGAAAAGCAAGTTGTTGCTTATGCCTCTCGACAGTTGAAGACGCATGAGATCAACTATCCTACACATGACCTCGAACTCGCAGCAGTTGTCTTTGCTTTGAAAGTATGGAGGCATTACTTGCTTGGCAACCGTTGTGAGATCTTTTCTGATCACAAGAGTCTGAAGTATATATTCACACAGCCTGATCTCAACCTTCGTCAGAGGAGGTGGATTGAAACAATCAATGATTTCGATTTGACCATCAACTACACTCCGGGCAAAGCTAATGTCATGGCCGATGCTCTCAGCCGAAAAGCTTATGTCAACAACCTCATGGTGGAAGAACAACAGCCTCTCTTGTGCGAGGAATTCCGCAAGCTCAACCTTGAAATTGTGGATCAAGGGTATCTTCTGAACCTTCTGGCAACACCTCTCTTGGAAGAAAAAGTTCGTTCCATTCAACTTGGTGATCCTTACACTAAAAAGATCATCTCCAACATTCAGCTTCCGAAGTATGAGTCTTTCCACGTCGACGACCAAGGCACTCTTTTCTTTGAACACCGGATGTTTGTTCCGAACTACCCGGGTTTAAGAGAGCAAGTTCTCAAGGAGGCGCATGATTCTGTTCTTTCTATCCACCCTGGCAGCACTAAGATGTACATGGACTTAAAAACACAATATTGGTGGCCTGGTTTGAAACGGTGTTGTGCCAAGTACGTCTCGGAGTGTGATGTCTGTCGTAGAGTTAAAGCTGTCCATCAGAATCCTTCCGGTCTTCTACAGCCATTGAAGCCTCCGGAATGGAAATGGGAGAAAGTAGAGATGGACTTCATCACTGGTTTTCCAAGGTCACAGAAGGGCAACAATGCAATCTTTGTTGTCATTGACAGGCTTTCCAAAGTAGCTCACTTATTTCCAGTCAAGGAAACAATTTCTGCAATTCAGTTGGCTGAGCTCTATATCAACAGAATTGTCTCTCTGTATGGAGTTCCTCTTGAGATCAGTTCAGACCGTGGAAGCATCTTCACTTCCAAGTTCTGGGGAAGTTTCCAAATGCTTTGGGAACAAAACTAAACTTCAGCACAGCTTACCACCCTCAGTCGCAAGGACAAGTCGAAAGGATCAATCAGATTCTAGAAGATATGCTCCGTGCTTGCGTTATCTCTTTCGGCATGAAGTGGGAAGAATGTCTTCCTTATGCTGAATTCTCTTACAACAACAGTTTCCAGAAAAGTCTAAAGATGGCACCAGTTGAGGCTCTCTATGGTCGCAAATGCAGAACTCCGATTAGTTGGTCGGGCGCAGGTGAAAGGATATTGTTTGGCCCCGAGATTGTAACTCAAGCGGAGGAAAAAGTTCACATCATTCTTGAAAATCTAAAGATTGCTCAAAGTCGCCAGAAGAGCAATTATGACATAAAGCACACGGACATGGAGTATGTCCCTGGTAATCTCGTTTACCTTCGTGTTACTCCCATGACAGGCACGCACCGTTTTGGTATCAGAGGAAAGCTGGCTCCTAGATACATCGGTCCTTTCAAAATTCGTGGAAGAAGAGGAGAAGTTGCTTATGCTCTTGAGCTCCCTGAACAACTCAAAGTCCATGATGTTTTCCACATCTCTCAACTCAAGAAGTGCTTCAAGGATCCCGGCAGGACCGTGGACCATGAACTCATCAATCTCCAAGAAGATATGTCTTATCAAGAACACCCCATAAAAATTCTTGAAGTCGCAGACAGAAGGACTCGCAACAAGTCCATCAAGTTCTGCAAGGTACAGTGGTCGCACCATTCCGTTGATGAAGCCACTTGGGAACGTGAAGATGAGCTCCGTGCCAAGTATCCTACCCTCTTTGAGTCTTCTTCTTCTTCTTCCTAGAATCTCGGGGCGAGATTCCTGTTTAGTGGGGGAGAGTTGTAGCATCCCAATTGTCTAACAATTGTAATGCTACTTGGTCTAGTAATATAATGGCTACTTCCTATATATAATTGTTGCATCATAATTATATCATGCTCATGTCATCATGCCACCTTGCATTTGAGCATCATATAAAACCCTCTTTCTTTGGTTCTTCTCTCATATGCATTATTAATTGTATTTGCCTCTTGATATTGTATTTGGTTATTGATATATTGTTTAATGCCCAAGTTGAGTTGGGGGCATATCTTTTATTCAACTCCATCACCTTTCTTTTCACCACCTTATAATTCCACCATCCCATTACCCATGAGCTTGTATTTCTTTTTCTTTTGATATTTATTCTAGCTCATGTGGGTTGGGGTGGATCTAATTCTATATTTTCTTTGGCTTGGCCTTTATTCCACTTCTTGGGAATGCATAAGAATAATGCCATGTTATTATTTTGTTTTCACAAGAATTTAAACATGGCATTTAATGTTTTGCATGGGCCATGCAACCATCATCATCACCATTTCCTTCCTTTTGGTTTGTCTTTGCTTTGAGTGGAACCTTCTCTTGTGAGATCTTCTCTTTTTCTCTCTTCATCTCTACCTCATCAAGCCACTCTCACATGTGTAATGCCATGCATGGTCATGGAAAATCTTTCCCATCTCCATCTTTTCCCCCCACACTTGATCAAGTCATGATCATGCATCTTTTAATCCCTACACACTCCCTCACCCCTTCATCTTGACTTGATCTATAAGCATGTTTAAAAACCTAAAAATTCTAAACAAAACCCTAACCCTAGCTTCCTTTCTTATCCTTCCTTTCTAAACCCTAACCCTAACTACCATCTCTCCCTGCCGAGTACCTAGCTCCCTCCCTCTCTCATTCTTCCTCTCTCTCTCTACCATGCTAGCCCCACCCAGCTACCCTCCTACCCTAACCCTAGCACCATCCTAACCTGAGCCACTACCCACTTCTAACCCTAGCCTAATCTACACCCGAGCCCCCTCTCCTCTCTCTTTCTCTCTCACTGTCGGGCCTGTCCCACCTGAGCCCGCCTTGCCCTCTCCCTGGCACCCCTGCCATGCCCTACGTGCCCAAGACGAGCTCCAGCTCGAGCACGTGAGGAGGAGGTGGAAAAAGGTGGTCGAAGCCACCTTTATCTACCCCGAGCCCCACAGGCTTCTCCTCTCTCCCTCTCGCTTTACCTCCTTCCTCACGCCTCCTGGCATCGCCCAGATCCACCCCAGAGCCCCTGCCTCTCCTCTCTTTCTTCTTCACCGTCGCCAACGCCTCTCGCCGGTCAGCCGCCAGCAACACCGCCGCTCCCTCGTTCCGGCGATCGTGGTTGACGTGGAGGTGGTCGAGGTGGCCAAGGAGGACCCTCTGCTTCGCCCCGTACCCGCTAGCGAGGAGGAGCAGCCCCACTTCCGCCACAGCACCGCGACACCCCGACGAAACCCTAGGCTGCCGTTGGTCTACCTCGTTGTTGTCCTGCTGCTCCCCAAGCCGATCTGACACCACCGCTCTCCCCGCGGTGAGCCAACCGTCCCCGCTGACACCCTCTCTCTCTCAGTCGCGTCTTAGTCTCGCCGGACCACCGGACGAACGCTCTCTGGGCGTGTCTGCGCCTGCACGACCCCGCGACGCACCGCGTGACTCCCTCCTGTCAACACACCCATGTCCTACCGCACTGGTTGCCGCCACCGAGCGCTAGTCCTAGGTCCCGGTTCGAGTCCCCCGTTCCGCGCCGCGCGCAGATCTGCCGCCTGACAGTGGAGAAGATCCACAGTACCGCGGCCCCCGTTTTGCATTTACCCCTGTTTCTTTTACCGCTCAACCCGCGCCCCTCGCGACCCCACCTGCCAGCCACTGCGTGCTATTTACAGAAAGGCACTCCAGTTTTCGTAGCCTCAACCCGTGCTCCAGCACGCTCCCCACCTGTTAGCCTCTGCGGGATCACCCACTGGCACGTGGGCCCGTAGCCGCTGGTCCCGCCTGCCATTCGCTGTGGCTAAGTAAAGCCGCGGTGAGAAAAGCCCGCGGCGGTGCAACGTTCTCCGCTGGGCCCAGTTGCGCCGACCCCATCCGTCAGTGGCTGGGGTTGAGTTCGTGTGAGTGCAAAAAGTCCTGGCGAATTTCGGATTAAATAAAAATGTTTCAGTAAATGTTTAAATTCTAAATTCAAATCAGATTTCAAATAACTTTCAAATTATAAATCCAAATAATACAAATAATATATGTTTTTGAATCATAAAAATGTGAGGAATTCAAATATGCTATTCAAAATAATGTTTGAGCACTTTAAAATTTCGAGATGATTAAAATTACAATAAAATGCCCTTTTCTAATTAAATTAATAAACTTTAATTCTACAACTCCAAATTTGACAAATAATATGTCTAAATCGATCAGCGCGACGAGCCCGTTCTATCTATGCACTCTTTGTTCTGAAATAAAGCATGCATCATGCCATATTTATAAATCAGAATTGTTTATGACAACAAAATTGGACTAAGTAAATAATAAAATGCTTTATTCTTGTATTCCACACCTCACCATGCCATGCTACTTTAATGCCATGTAAATTGTGCATCATTCATCATGGCATGCTTGTTTGCTTGTCGCATTTTATTTCCTATGCTTGTGCACTTTATTTATGTTGGCCCTTGTTTGTTTGGATCTTCTTCGAATAGACGCCCAGCAGGAGAATTACCAGGAATCACAGGAGTACTACCCAGATCCATCTCTCGCTTCAACTGAGCTGCCAGGCAAGCACTACCACATGCTTGCATACATATAGTACCTATTGCCTCTATCTTGTTCTTGCATCATTGAGTCGAGATTGCATTAGATTGAATCCCAAGTACTGCATAGCCTTTATTTTTAAACCCCACCGAAGCCTGTTCCTCCATCCCATGAGCCATTACTACAGGAGTTGTTTGAGCCATGCGAGTCGTAGAAAAGCATGTGTAGGGTATGTGAGTGTCTGGATAACGAGGTACCTAAACAACTTAACCTGTTTAGTAATGGGATAACTAATGAAAGAGGCACCGGTGAGCAATATCTGCTATTTTGTTTTTCATGCTCACTTGTGTCCCGTAGGACCCCGAGTACTTGATTCCTGTTCCTTGTTTATTCGCACTATCCACATCCGGGAGGCCTTATGGACCCCCTGAGCCAGAGCTTGATTCATTCTTATTTCTTGGGGCTACAAAGTAGTTTGGGACTTTATTACTATCCTGTACTTATGTCATGTTACTGCTTCA
This sequence comes from Avena eriantha, assembly GCA_910589775.1. Lineage (NCBI taxonomy): Eukaryota > Viridiplantae > Streptophyta > Magnoliopsida > Poales > Poaceae > Avena > Avena eriantha. Next base: position 364,784,351 of record OU342744.1, read on the forward strand.
TTAAGATTGTGCGTGGAGCACCTGTACTGTTTCGGATCGTGGAATGTTTTCGTGGTATCGACAAGCCTAGTCACATTTTCGGGTTCCCAGTCGTTTACAGCCATTGACACAAACCTTGGGTCCGTCTCGGAGCCGGCCAACTTCGTTGTGGGTAGCTTAATGGGGTGGCCCCCTGAAATATTTCTGAATCCTGTGATTGCTTTGTCGTGAATGCCTCGTTGGGTTTTGAGTTGGTTTTTCCGAGGTTGATCGAGTGTGTGTTGCTATTCGTGCACCCCTGCAGCGTAAATCTTTCTGAAAGCCGTGTCCGCGGTTATGGACGACTTGGAGCACAGTTTCTCGATCATAGACAAGTATAACTAAAGTACCGCTTTTAATTTGACTAAGAACTTGACTAGTAAATATTGCAATACTCATGGAATGGTTAATAAAACTGCCAACGGATGATGGGGGTTGTTCGTCCGCTTCCTCGTTGGTAAGCGAGGAGGAGGATGGATCTGTTACTTATCCTGTTATAACTGTTGTTCTTAATTCACGGACATCCGTATATCATTGGTTAGGCGGATGGTTAGCGAGTATCTATAGAATTGCTAGACTTTATCTTTTGCTGCAATTGCGTCACCCCAGGTTGTGTCCCCTTTAGTGGCATAAAGACTTGCTGAGTACCCCTAGGGTCTCACATGATAAATTGTTTGATTTAGATGAACATGTGTACTCGCAAGATGGATACTAGGTGGAGGAGACAGATGATGTTGGCAATGATCACTCGGTGTAGAGATTCCGGGAACGGGGATCCGTGAGATCTGTGGGCGGGATGTGTTTATTTATGTGGCATCTTATGCCGATTTGCTTCTTATCCATACTCGGATCTTGTTTCCGCTTCCGCCTGATACTCTGATGTTTGTTGTATGAGGAGCTATCCTAAATTATTATCTCTATCTAGGATATTTGAATCTTGTCGTATGGCGTTGCAATATTTCTATTTCTTTTAGATGGTATGGCTCTGAGGACTGTTGTATGTGGCTTGCATACATACTCATTTGTGTATGTAGTTGATCCCTTCGCCTGCCGATTACGTCGCTCGTTCTTGTCCCGATGTTCTGAAAGTGGTTAGGACGGCCGAAAGGTCTACCGTGAGTGGCCCTGGGCCCCACCGTACTATTTTAAGCACTTTCGCTCATCCAGGCATGTAACTAAGAGCGTAATTCACCGAGGTAGTTACACTCTACGTGGCCCAACAGTGGTATCAGAGCGCTAGCTTCTGGTTTTAGGCTCGAGATCGCGCATATGTGATATACGGTTGGCGTTAGATTGGATCTAATTGCAGTTTTGGTGGTCGATCTATGAGATAGATCGGTTTTGTACAAAGTTGATTGGATCAGCTGTACTCGGGGGAATGGATGATCTGGTTTCCGTGATCTAACTGCTAAGGTCGTGGAAGGACATACCCCTACCGGTCCGTTTCCGCCATCGGGGTAGACTGTGACACGTAAACCTGGATACGGTGATCGAAGATCAAAGGGTTTGATGGAATCAGAGTCCAGATCGGATGTGGCTAAAATTGTTTTTTCCGATGATGAAATCCATGTCCGGAATGCAGATGAGATCTGCGTTTTTCGGAAAAATCGTTGAGCGCTGCCCGCACCCGCGAGGGGCGTTGCCCCTTCGATCCCCGCCCGCTATCCGGCTAGCGGGACCACCGGCTTCGCCCCGTCGTAGCGCCTTAGATGTCGTTGTGAGTTTCACAACACCGGTAAATATCGTATCTATGCATAACTTGTTTTTGCAGGATGATGTTGTGAATGGTATGGCTTATGTGCATGTGATGTGTGTAATCCATACGTGATCTGCGTATCACGGTTTTTGTCAGCCGACTAGAGCCTAGGTGCTGTCATCTTATTGTATAATGGCCTGCGTGACGGATTCTCTGTGTAATTTGCATTACTAGCTAGTGTAGCTGCTTGGAGAATCCGGATGGCATGCAAGTCGGTGTACAAGTCGGCTACATGGTGTAAGACGGCACGTGACAAGAGTTGACACGAGTCGGATTACAGGCTTTATGGAGATGGAGATCGCCATGAAAAGAGCCATACCATTTCACATTATAATTGCTTTTATTTTGTGTTATTGTCATGTCTCTGTTTTACCTCTATTAGTTAGTTGGTAGAAAATAATCCCTCAAAGAAGGTCTAGTTGGTTTCCCCGCCAGTGCTGCACCATCACAAGTCGGACATTTTTGGTAGTGGGCTCATAAAATTGAGGTGCTATCAATTCTTTCCGACTAAGTGGGTTCGAGTCGGACTCTTACAGTGGAAGCACTTGGTAATCTAGACAGGTCTATCACAACGGTTGTGGGACTTGGGGCAAAGTCGGATGGGAGCCGGGGCATGTGATGCCACCCATCCAACAGGAGTCGTATGAGATACGATTGAAAAGGAGTTGTCTACCTAGATCACTTGACGGCTAGTGGTGATTCTAAAGCTCACTAGACGACTTGCTTATTTAGGGTCCTGAATCACTAAGTAACCATCGGAGGGGTGTTGGTTCTAGTGGGAGCATAAATATTAAAGTGTTTAATATGCTTGCTCTTTATGGATACATGTCTTAAGTGTTTTGCATATTTTCTGTTGTAGATCAATGGCACCTAGCAGTCTTCCTTAGATTTCCGGTTTTGCTTTGAGAACCATCTTAGAGAAAGATAAGCTGAATGGAACTAATTTCACCAACTGGTATCGTAATCTGAGAATTGTTCTCAAACAAGAAAAAAGGGATCGTGTCCTAGACAACCCACTTCCAGCTGAGCCGGATGAGAATGCGACTATCGCAGCCACCAATGCCTACCGTCGGATTTGTGATGAATCCACGGAGATTAGCTATCTTATGCTTGCTCACATGGAACCGGACTTGCAGCAGCAGTTCGAGAATGTTGCGGCCTATGATATGATCGAAAGCCTCAAAAGTATGTTCCAGGCTCAGGCAAAGACTAAGAGGTATCAAGTCTCTCAGGCTTTGTTGAGCTGCAAGCTTAAGGATGACGATCCACTGAGTCCGCATGTGATCAAGATGGTTGGTTATGTGCAGTTTCTGGAAAGGCTTGGCTACCCCATTAGCGAAGAGTTCGCTACAGACATAATTCTGAACTCTCTTCCTAGTGCGTATGGCCAGTTCATATCGAACTACCACATGCATGGTATGGATAAGAAGCTCACTGAATTACATGGGATGCTCAAGCAGGCTGAGGCGGATCTCAAGAAAGGTGTCAGTCAAGTGTTGATGGTACAAAACAAGGCTAAGTTCAAGAAGAGTTCTTGGACTAAGAAGAAGAAGGCAAAGTCAGGAGGTAAGGTGGAGGACCCAGTACAAAGCGCTTCCTCAGGGACTAAGCCATCTCCTACAGCCGGATCCACTTGCTTCTACTGCAAGTCGGATGGCCACTGGAAGAGGAATTGCAGCAAGTATCTGGCTGATAAAGCCAAGAGCGGAGGTGTGACTTCCGGCTCAAGTACGCTTGTTTGCAATGTTATAGACATTTATCTTGCTGATGCACCTGGTAGTTCTTGTGTATATGATACCGGATCAGTCATTCACATCTGCAACTCGTTGCAGGGACTAGTAAGAACTAGGAGCATTGCAAGAGGCGAGGTTGACATTAGAGTCGGAAACAAAGCGAGAGTCGCTGCGTTGGAAGTCGGCACAATGCAACTTCATTTACCTTCTGGATTCATAATGGAGCTAAATAATTGTTATTATGTTCCAGTGCTTAGTCGAAACATCATTTCTGCCTCATGTTTGATGAGACAGGGCTATGGGTCGAATATTAAGAATAATGGTTGTTCTTTATATTTGAATGATATGTTTCATGGCTTTGCGCCCGTCCGGGACAGGTTATTTATTTTGAATCTTGAGGGTGAATCTGTCTATAACATAAATGTGAAAAGGTTGAAACCAAATGATCTGAATATGACTTACTTTTGGCATTGTCGGCTTGATCATATAAGTTGGAATGCATGAAGAAGCTCCATGATGATGGACTCCTAACTTCGTTCGACTTGGAGTTGTTTGAGACATGTGAATCCTGCCTTCTTGACAAGATGACCAAGACACCTTTTGCAAAGAGTTGTGAAAGGGCGTCCGACTTATTGGGACTAGTACATAGTGATGTATGTGGCCCAATGAGCACGACAGCCAGAGGTGGTTATGAGTACTTCATTACCTTCACTGATGATTTGAGTAGGTATGGATATATCTACTTGATGAAACATTAGTCAGACCCTTTGAAAAGTTCAAGGAATTCCAGAATGAGGTACAAAATCAACTTGGCAAGAAAATAAAGTTTCTTCGGTTGGACCGAGGAGGTGAGTACATGAGCCATGAGTTTGATGACCATCTAAAGAGTTGTGGAATAGTTCCCCAGCTAACTCCTCCAGGAACGCCGCAGAGAAACGGTGTGTCGGAAAGGAGGAATCAGACCTTGTTGGACATGGTACGGTCAATGATGAGTCGGACAGATCTGCCTTTATCATTTTGGGGTTATTGTCTAGAAACTGCAGCGTTCACACTTAACAGAGTACCATCAAAGTCGGTAGAGAAGACACCACATGAGATGTGGACTGGCAAGAAGCCGAGTTTGTCTTTTCTTAAGATTTGGGGTTGTGAAGCTTTTGTCAGGCGACTTCAGTCGGACAAGCTTACAGCTAAGTCGGATAAGTGTATTTTTGTGGGATATCCGAGGGAAACCTTGGGTTACTACTTCTACAACCGAGAAGAGGGCAAAGTGTTTGTCGCTCGAAACGGTATCTTCCTTGAGAAAGAGTTTCTCAGTCGGGGAGTCAGTGGGAGTATGGTGCATCTCGAAGAAATTCGAGAGATGCCGGCTAGCAACAAGTCGGCAAATGCCTTAGAGGTTGAGCCGGACGTGGTACCTGAGCCAGAAACTGCACCGACACTGCGAAGATCGGCTAGATTGCGAAATGTTCGTGATGTGATGCTGTTGGATAGTGATGAGCCGACAACTTATTCGGAAGCGATGGTGGGTTCTGATTCCGAGTCATGGCTTGGAGCCATGAGATCCAAATTAAAGTCCATGGATGAAAATCAAGTTTGGAACTTAGTTGATCGGCCAGACGGTGCAAGACCCGTTGAGTGCAAATGGGTCTTTAAGAAGAAAACTGATATGGATGGAAATGTTTCTATCTATAAAGGACGGCTTGTCGCGAAGGGGTTCTGACAAGTTCAAGGAGTTGACTACGATGAGACTTTCTCTCCTGTAGCGATGCTTAAATCAGTTCGGATCATGTTAGCTATAGCAGCCTATTTCGACTATGAGATATGGCAGATGGATGTCAAGACGGCTTTCCTTAATGGAAATTTAACCGAGGACGTGTATATGATATAGCCCGAGGGTTTTGTTGATCCGGCTAATGCTGACAAAGTATGCAAGCTTCGGAAATCCATTTATGGGTTGAAGCAAGCATCTCGGAGTTGGAACATTCGCTTTGATGAGGTAGTCAAATCGTTTGGCTTCATCAAGAGCGATCATGATTCTTGTTATACAAGAAGTTTATGGGAGCAAAGTAAACTTTCTGATCTTATATGTGGATGACATATTACTGATTGGAAATGATGTCCAGATGTTGCAAGAGACCAAGGAATCATTGGAAAGGAGTTTTTCGATGAAAGACTTGGGTGAGGCGACTTACATACTAGGAATCCGGATCTATAGAGATAGATCAAAGCGGCTCATTGGATTGAGTCAAAGTACATATTTGGACAAAGTGTTGAAGAAGTTCAACATGGAATCGTCTAAGAAGGGGTGCTTGCCGATGTCCCATGGCGTAAAACTTAGCAAGACTCAGTGTCCTTCGACAACTAATGAGCAAAGTCGGATGAGTGCGATTCCGTATGCTTCTGCAATCGGATCCATCATGTACGCTATGATTTGTACTAGGCCGGATGTTTCCTATGCTCTAAGTGTTGTGAGCAGATACCAGGGTGACCTTGGAGAGATCCACTAGGCAGCGGCTAAAAATATCCTCAAGTACTTGAGAAGGACTAAGGATATGTTCCTGGTTTATGGAGGTGAGGATGAACTCAGTGTAAAGGGTTACACGGATGCGAGTTATCTCACTGACTCGGATGATTCTCGTTCGCAATCCGGATATGTGTTTCTGATAAACGGAGGGGCTGTGAGCTGGAAAAGTTCCAAGCAAGAAATGGTGTCTGCGTCTACGACAGAGGCTGAGTATATTGCTGCCTCGGAGGCGACAAAAGAAGCCGTTTGGATGAGGAATTTCCTCATGGATCTTGGTGTGGTTCAGGGCTCGTCCAATCCATTAGACGTGTATTGTGACAACAATGGTGCTATTGCACAAGCCAAGGAACCTAGACAACACCAGAAAAACAAACATATACTCTTGCGGTACCACCTTATTCGCCAGTTCGTGGATCAAGGTGATATCAAGTTATGCAAGGTACACACGGATGCAAACATTGCGGATCCGTTGACAAAGCCACTTCCACTGCCGAAGCATGAGGCGCACCTGAGAGCCATGGGCATTAGATGCCTAGACATGTGATGTCGGAAGATTGACTCTAGTGCAAGTGGGAGACTGTTAGGAATATGCCCTAGAGGCAATCATGTATGATGATATTCATGTGTATTCATAAGGTTATGGTCCATGTATGAACTGCTGATATGTATCATCGAATATGTGATTTGATTGTGGAACTACATATTCATGTTGTTCATACTAATTGTCATTGGTCATTGAGGTTGTGCCGGACACACAACTTAGACCAATGTGAAAGTCGGCAGATGACTAGGTTCCACTTGTCATGGGCATGGAGATGTTATTCTGACTTACACGGATTCGATTAAAGAGTTTAGCGAGTCGGACTGACCCATATTGAGATGCAACGAACAAGTCGTCATTTGCATGTCTCAATCAATGTAATCCTTAGACCTGAGGTCATTGCACAATCCGAGTTGAGGATCTCCGACTTAGGTTCTGTCAAACGCTGTTCCGTCACTGGGCAGTTATAAAGGCGGAGTTCGGGTCGTCTGAGAATCAAGCTGCATGATGTGAATAACCAAGACGTGATTTTGCCCCTCCATCCGGAGAGATATTCTCTGGGCCCTCTCGAAAGATATGATTCGGAAAGCATGGCCATGCGCATCTCGGATTAAGTGTTAACCGAGGCAACCGACTAAGAGTTAGTCGGATGAATCACTTATCTCGGATCGAGAAAGAGAGTCGGACTATTTAAGGGATGACGATCATTCGCCTATAGTCCGACAAGGTATATCGTGAGGCAAAAGGGACTCAGACGAAAGTCACATTGGAAGGTATGTCATCATGACTTATTGGTACTTGGGAGTTGGCACGTTCTGCTAGGAGCCGCTACCAACTAATCGATCACGAGTGAGACTAGGAATCGTGTCCGGGTTACCATGAGCCTGTCGGGTCACACACTTAAGAGCGGGAGCAAGTTTGGGTTAGACCCAAACAGGAAACCTATTTGGGTTGGACCCAAATAGAGACATGGACTTGGTCAGCAAGTGAGACTTGCAGTGGCTAATATAGGCCTTTTTAGTGAATGGACCACAAGTGAGTGGAGCCCACTTTCACTCCCTATATAAGCTGGGGCACAGGTGCTTAGTGCATAAGGTTAGGTCACTCCATGTGTTGGAAACCCTAGCCCCAGTCCGTCCTGTCGCCACCGTACCGGACCTAGCAGTCCATCGCCGTCGCTCCTCTTTGTACGTGTGGATACCGGCGGAGGTGCTGTACGTTCAACACTTCGATGATCATGAAGAAAGTACGGATCGTGGATCGTGGAACCGGAACGGATCGCGAGGGCTGCACTGCATCAAACGACGTGCTTCATCAATTCCGCAACTGCGCGTCTAGTGGTAATCCTCGTGGCCTTCTACCTGAGCTGGATCTTGGGATCACCGCGTAGGGAAAAAGTTTTGTTTATCTCTACGTGGCCTAACAGCTATTGCCAAGTTTGTGACCATGTTCAATGGCCAGCTACCTGACATTGCGATTTCTGCCCTTAGGGCCCTATTCAGGATGGATTGTGACTTTGTTTTGGTAGTTGAGGAAGCCCTGGTGCAGCATGGAGGAGCTGGAGCAGTGGAGCTACAGGCGCAGCCGACGCTAGAGGAGGAGGCCTGATCAGAGCCGCACCTCCCTAGTTGACGTTCTTATGTTTCCAAATGTTGCACAACTTGCCTATGATTGAGTCCGTGTTAGGTACGCATGTTTGCAGTTGTTGGCAGCTGACTCCCCTGGCCCTGGCGAGGCCTTCTTGTCCTGTTTCTCTAGGCTTTGATGTAATGTTGGTTATCAATGCATGATAATGAGATGACGATTAATTTCCTGAACTAGAATGTTAGAGGCTTAAACGACCGAGGTAGATGTGACGTTGTAAGCGAGATTGTGCCTGAAACTACTTGCCATTTGGTTTGTCTACAGGAAACCAAACTTGAAGGTGTTGACCAGGTTCTGGCTGCATGTAGCACCCCAGTAAAACCACTACTAGAAAATCGCTGTGTTTTTGTTTTGTGCATCATCATGACCGCATGCTCATGTCATCATGCCACATTGCATTTGAGCATCATCATGTCGTCATGCATATTTTTGCCTAAAACTATTTACGAAAAGTCTATCTTTGTTTTCTAAATATCTCTTATCTTTATTTCAAATTATAAAACTGGTCCTTCTGGATATTTTGTTTCTCTAAAAACTAATTACACTAGTCTTATAAATGAATAATTAAAACTTATATTATTTTTGGGAGGCAGCCAGCCACCTCCAAGATATACCTAACCCTAAAACTACCCTCCCCAAACCCTAGAGCCGCACCTAGTGCTACACCTGGTCAACCCGACCACCCCACGCGCACCCCACCCCTAGGATCGATCGATCTCATCGGCGCCAACCACCTACCCCGCGGCTAGCCCCATCACGACCGCCCCATCCCGCACGCGATTGACGCGAGGTCGGCCCCACCCCGTGACCCCGTTCTCTCGATCCCATCGCCCCTCACGCCCGTCGGACCCAGCCTCGCCTCGCCCTCTGGCCTTGGAGCATCGCCACCAGGACTCGAGCAAGCCGCCGCTGCTCACGATCTCCCCCGACGTTGCTCCTCTGCCATGCCACCGTCGAGCTTCACCGTTGTCGAGCCCAAGCTCGTCCGCGGCGCCCCGCCAGCGGCCCTCCCTCTCCGGCGCTGCTCCACCGCCTGGACCTCACCCTGCGTCTTCGGCCGTGGACGCGCAGGCCCTCGCTCCTCGCCGCAGTTCCTTCCCGAGGCAGAACTGCACTGCTGCGTCCCCTGGTCCACGCGCGAGCCACCTGAGCCCCTCCTCGTCACCCTGCCACAGCAACCTCGCCCGCGAGCACCTCCGATCGCGTGGGCCCCTCCTTCGCTGCGGAACCCCTCCCCCGCGCCTGCAAGCTCTTCGTCGATCCGGCCAGTGCATCCTCACAAGGCCCTTCTGCATGCGTCTCGCTCCCAAGCTCGCCGTCGTTCCTCTGTTTCCCGAGCGCCATGGCCGCCCTCGAACCCTGCCAGAGCCCCTTTGGCACGGGTCGTTGCCAAGCTCGTTTCCGCTGCTTGCAACTGCCAGGATGTCGGTCGCTTCCTTGTTCTCGTTGACCTCCTGGGTGGGGCCTCCTTTACACGTCCCTGGTGGTTTCCCGTTTTGCTCTAAAAACGATCCCTTGCTCTGTGTGTTTCTGGCTATGAGATGTGTGGGGAATTGTTGGTGCATTGCTGCGGAGGTTGTGGTATATACAGAAGATGTGGGAAGACGGTGAGCATGGTGGAGCGAGGCAATGTTGATGATGCGTTCGTTTAGGAACCGCGAAGCTGCGTTGGCCACCTCCAAGGAACTGTGTACCCCGTCGACAAGATCTCCGCAAGGACAAGGCCAACAAGACCTTCCGAGGCCCGATCTCGACGAGACCCCCGGGTGCGCCGACACCGATTCGAAGACCCTGTTCCCGGAGTCCAAAGACCCATGGATCCGGTGATGCCAAACACCAAGTTCTACCTCACGGACCGCCTCCCCGGACCGCGAAGACTGACCCCCCTAAAGACCAATCCCGTCGAACCCCCTTGGTGAACCCCAAGATCGCCGATACCCTAATGTGATTCCCTATTCGAGACCCATATTTTTATAATATATAATATCTCCTTGTTGCATTAATTGTTCATGTCGCTTACATATTGTGGTTTTGGGGGCATTATGCCGATTCACCTAATAATAAATATGGGGACTATATGCGGGCTATTATAGTCTTATATTGGCCCCATTTAAATTTGTGTTGCAAACCGGTGCCATGTTTTGCCTTGTTATACTTTGTAACACCCTCGAATCGGCCCTATGCAAGTTTTAGCGCTTCCCGCCAAACCCGCATAGAAATGATTTAAGGACGCCCACCAGGCACTTTCGTGCGGGTGGAAAACGAAGTAATACCATTACACAATAGTCCACGATGGAACCCACAGAACATATATATACAACAACGACTCCATGAGTCAAGAATATAGATATACAGTACAAAGATCCAATTCACCTTGAAAACGATACAACATCCGAGTACGAATAAGATGCAAATGGGACTAAGAGCCCTGAAGAATAACCAATGGCGTCCATAACCCTGCCCAGGCCAAGCCAGAAGGGTAACCCTGCTAACGACGTTGATCTCAAACCTGCTAAAACAAAAGGGGTGCCGACAAAGGGCAAAGGAAAAAGAGGAGCGTCAGTACTGAGGCCAGTACACAGCGAGGCTAGAATTCGGCGGCTCTCGCCTACATAGGTATGGTGGACTGAAGCGACAGCACATCATGCACTAAAAAACCTATAGAGACTCGATAAACTGTCGGCTATTAGAGAGAGATAAGAAAGACCTATTCGGAACCATCCTTATACTAACACCAATCATACCCATCCTGGCATTTCCCCCTCGAGGCCAAACGAGGAAGTCAAACCGAGGAACTCACACAGTTGGCAGTTTTATTCATTCCATTATAGTTGAAGCACTTACTAGTAAGATATAGACAGCATGGGTCATCCCGATAGCATAAGTAGTGGGCAATTTTAGTTAACCATTAAGTTGTAGTTGCAGTACTTACTAGTCAGATACCATTAGCATGTGACATGCCAAACCCAGCAGTTGTTGGCACTTTTATCTCATTCCATTGGAGTTGCGATACTTACTAGGCAGGTATAATATGACATGATACATCCCAGTTCCACCAGTTGTTGGCACTTTTATTTACTCATTCCATTGTAGTGAAGCTGATTACTAGTCACATATTAAGTCAAATTTATATCACTACTTTAGTTATGCTTGTCTATGATCGAGATACTGTGCTCCAAGTCGTCCATAACCGCGGACACGGCTTTCAGAAATATTTACCCTGCAGGGGTGCACAAATAGCAACACACACACAATCAACCTCAGAAAAACCAAATCAAAACCCAACGAGGCTTTCACGACAAAGCAATCACATGATTCATAAAATATTTCAGGGGGCCACCCCACTAAGCTACCCGCAACGAAGTTGGCTGGCTCCGAGACGGATCCAGGGTTTGTGACAATGGCTGTAAACGACTGGGAACCCGAAAGTGTGACTGGGCTTGTCGATACCGCGAAAACATTCCACGTTCCAAAACAGTACAGGTGCTCCACGCACAATCGTAAATAAAGCAGTAAAGCATGGCATAAGTATAAGATAGTAATAAAGCCCCAAACTACTTTGTGGCCCTAAGAAATAAGAAATGAATCAAGCTCTGGCTAAGGGAGATCCATAGGGTCTCCCGTATGTGGATAGTGCGAATAATGAAGGAACAGGTATCAAGTACTCGGGGCCTACGGGACACAAGTGGACATGAAAAACCAAATAGCATATATTGCCCACCGGTGCCTCTTTCATTAGTTATCCCAACAATTTAATAGTTGTATTTAAAATCATGATCCTCTCCACCGTAAAGCATATGACAACATTCCAACAACTGTGTGGTACTTCACGACACGGGATCACACCTGAGCAAGCGACTACGACTCACAAGACCATCTATCTACCAAACAACAGGTAATAGGAGGTGTCCAAGGCAGTATAAAGGCTGCATGGAATATATCTGGTACGGAACACTAAAGCATCGTGACACGGATAGCAATAGATCAACAGGAGAAAATAAAGACTATAAATGCAAAATAGGTAGAAAGGAGGAGAATGCTCGCCTAGAAACACTGCCGAAGATACATTATCCGAAGAACTTGTCGATACTCGCATCAACTCAACGGCCTAATCCGCGAAGAACCAAAGCACTAAAACAAACACCGAATGCGCTATTTAATACTATGGTAAAAGATCCGGCATGATGTATGTATGATGCATGACATGGCAAAGATGCGATGCAATTAGGCAATATTAAGCGGAACCAGAGTCCCGACAATTAATTAGGAGGTTCATGTTGTTTAGCTACCCCGCAATTTAAATGTTGTAATAACAAGGCAAAACATGGCATCGGTTGCTACACAAATTTAAATGGGGCCAATATAAGACTATAATAGCCCGCCTATAGTCCCCATATTTATTTATTAGGTGAATCGGCATAATGCCCCCAAAACCACAATATGTATGTGACATGAACAATTAATGCAACAAGGAGATATTATATATTAAAAAAATAGGGGTCTCGGATAGGGAATCACATTAGGGTATCGGCGATCTTGGGGTTCACCAAGGGGGTTCGACAGGATCGGTCTTCAGGGGGTTCGGTCTTCGCGCTCCGGGGAGGCGGTCCGTGAGGTAGAACTTGGTGTTTGGCATCACCGGATCCATGGGTCTTTGGACTCCGGGAATAGGGTCTTCGAATCGGTGTCGGCGCACCCGGGGGTCTCGTCAAGATCAGGCCTCGGAAGGTCTTGTTGGCCCTGTCCTTGCGGAGATCTTGTCGACGGAGTACACCGTTCCTTGGAGGTGGCCAACGCAGCTTCGCGGTTCCTGAACGAACGCATCATCAACATTGCCTCGCTCCACCATGCTCACCATCTTCCCACATCTTCTGTATATACCACAACCTCCGCAGCACTGCACCAACAATTCCCCACACATCTCATAGCTAGAAACACGTAGAGCAAGGGATCGTTTTTAGAGCAAAACGGGAAACCACCAGGGACATGTAAAGGAGGCCCCACCCAGGAGGTCAACGAAAACAAGGAAGCGACCGACATCCTAGCAGTTGCAAACAGCGGAAACGAGCTTGGCGACGACCCGCACCAAAGGGGCTCTGGCAGGGTTCGAGGGCGGCCATGGCGCTCGGGAAACAGAGGAACAGCGACAAGCTTGGGCGCGAGACGCATGCAGAAGGGCCTTGCGAGGATGCACTGGCCGGATCGACGAAGAGCTTGCCGGCGCGAGGGAGGGGTTCCGCAGTGAAGGAGGGGACCACGCGGTCGGAGGTGCTCGCGGGTGAGGTTGCTATGGCAGGGCGACGAGGAGGGGCTCAGACGGCTCGCGCGCGGACCAGGGGACGCAGCAGTGCAGTTCTGCCTCGGGGAGGAACTGCGGCGGGGAGCGAGGGCCTGCGCGTCCATGGCCGGAGACGCAGGGTGAGGTCCAGGCGGCGGAGGAGCGCCGGAGAGGGAGGTCCGCTGGCGGGGCACTGCGGACGAGCTTGGGCTCAACGACGGTGAAGCTCGACGGTGGCATGGCAGAGGCGCAACGCCGAGGGAGATCGTGAGCAGCGACGGCCTGCTCGGGTCCTGGTGGCGGCGCTCCAAGGCCAGAGGGCGAGGCGAGGTTGGGTCCGGCGGGCGTGAGGGGAGATGGGATTGAGAGAACGGGGTCACGGGCTAGGGCCGGCCTCACGTCAATCGCGTGCGGGATGGGGCGGTCGTGGTGGGGCTAGCCGCGGGGTAGGTGGTTGGCACCGATGAGATCGATCGATCCTAAGGGTGGGGTGCGCATGGGGTGGTTGGGTTGACCGGGTGTAGCACTAGGTGCGGGTCTAGGGTTTGGGGAGGGTAGTTTTAGGGTTAGGTATATCTTGGAGGTGGCTAGCTGGGCTTTTGGGCTTGGCTTGCTGCCTCCCAAAAATAATATAAGTTTTAATTATTCATTTATCAGACTAGTGTAATTAGTTTTTAGAGAAACAAAATATCTAGAAGGACCAGTTTTATAATTTGAAATAAAGATAAGAGATATTTAGAAAACAAAGATAGACTTTTCGTAAATAGTTATAGGCAAAAATATGCATGATGACATGATGATGATGCTCAAATGCAATGTGGCATGATGACATGAGCATGCGGTCATGATGATGCACAAAACAAAAACACAACGATTTTCTAATAGTGGTTTTACTGGGGTGCTACACTGGACATCTTGGAGGACAGAGACTGAGAGGTTTTGCACAGAGACCTGTGGTGGGAACTAAGGGCGGCATCCTTCTCCTTTGGGACGAAAGCGTGGTCCAAGTTTCTGATATTTTGGTTCATATCTTCTCTCTCTCGGCCACTGTCAAAGATATTGGTTCCCTCATTGAATTCAGGCTTAGCTCGGTCTACAGTCCTACGAGAGGAAACCTAAAGGATGAGTTTTTTGCCGAACTTGTCGCGGCAAAGCCTCCATCGGGCTATAGATGGTTGGTCACCGGCGATTTCAATCAAATTTATCGGGCTGTGACAAGAACCGAAACAATAGAAATCGGAGCCGCATAACTCGCTTCCGCAACGCCCTCAACACATGTGAGCTCAAGGAAATTTACTTGCAAAATAGGAGGTTTACTTGGAGCAACGAGCAACAAGACCCAACCCTTAGCAAACTTGACAGCTTCTTTTGTAATGCGGAGTGGGATGTTACTTTTGGTACTCATATTCTTCACGCTCTCTCCTCCACCCTTTCTGATCACTGCCCGCTCCTCCTTGCTAGTGAGAGTGGGCCGAAAAGGCCTAAAGTTTTCCGGTTTAATTTTTTTTAGATTAAGATGCCTGGGTTCAAAGAGGTGGTGCAAGAGGCTTGGGGTGCGAGCAATAACCATGTTGAGCCATGTCAAAGGCTCTTTCACAAGCTCACAAGAATAGCCAAGAAGCTTCGCGCTTGGAGCAAATCACTTTTCTCGAGTGCGAAGGTTCAATTCCACATGGCCTTGTAGATTATCCTTCGACTCGACGTTGCTCAAGAATCCAGAGCCTTAAGTGTTGACGAGAGGGACCTTAGGACAAGACTAAAAAGGAGGGTTCTTGGGCTTGCCGTGCTTGAGAAGTCTAGAAAACGACAAACTTCTAGAGTCAAGAACCTAAAGGAAGGTGACACAAACACAAGATATTTCCATCTTCGCATTAACGGGAGGAGGAGGAAAAATCTAATCTTGCGCCTCAAACATGGGAATTGTTGGGTGATCGACCCTGGAAAAAAGAAGGAAATAATCCACTCGCACTTCAAGAAAATCATCAAAAAAGGGCCACCAAGAACCAAGGACTTTAATTGGGCTAATATACCGACGCCCCTTTGCGACCTCTCCAACGTGGATGCTCCTTTCACCGAGGATGAAGTCAAAGCGGCTATCAAAGGCTCCCATAGCGACAAGGCTCCAGGCCCGGATGGTTTCACCGGGGCCTTCTTCAAATCATGTTGGGACATCATCAAGGCCGATTTCATGGCCGTCATCAACAACTTCTCCGACCTCCGCAACAACAACTTCCATTGGTTAAACTCTGCCAACATTGCTCTCATACCAAAGAAGGATGGCACCGAGGATATTGCTGACTGTAGGCCTATTAGCCTCATTCATGCTATTGCCAAGATCATTGCCAAAATGCTTGCTACTAGACTTGCCCCACATATGGACAAGCTTGTTTCCAATGCCCAAAGTGCCTTCATTAAAAAGAGGAGTATTCATGACAACTTCCTCTACGTGCCTAACTTGGCAAGAAAGTTCCATAGGACAAAGACCCCAACCCTTCTCTTCAAGCTTGATATCAAGAAGGCTTTTGCCTCCATTCGTTGGGACTACCTCATGGATTTGCTTGAGCACCTTGGTTTCCCGAGAAAATTTCGGAATTGGATTTTCGCGCTTCTATCCTCGGCCACCTCAAGGGACAACCGGTGATCCAATCAAGCATGGGAGAGGGTTGAGGCAAGGAGACCCTCTCTCTCCCCTCTTTTCGTGCTTGCTATTGACCCTCTCCACCACATCCTTTGCAAGGCCACTACTCAAGGGCACCTACAACAACTTCGAGGGAGAGGCCCAACCATTCGAACCTCCCTTTATGCCGATGATGCGACATTCTTCGTGGCTCCTATCAAAGAAGATATAAGGTTATTGGCAACCACTTTAGAGCATTTTGGAGGTGTAATCGGGCTTGCTGCAAATTGTTTGAAGAGCCAAGTGGTGCCCATCAAATGTGGCGATGTTGACCTTGAGGATGTGCTTCAACCTTTCCTGGCTAGGCTCACCCCCTTCCCTATGAGATACCTTGGTCTTCCTATCTCGCTCACAAGTCTCAAGAGAATACACGTGCAATATCTCAAAGATAAAGTGGCAGGGAAGCTTGTCCCTTGGATTGGAAAGAATGCTTCTATGGCGGGGAGGGCCATTCTTGTGAAGTCGGTTTTTACTAGCGTTGTCATCTACTTCATCACCATTCTTGAGATTCCTTTGGAGGTTTTGCTCAAGATTGATAGCATCCGGCGGGCTTTTCTTTGCGCGACTAGTGACAAGGTTACCGGGGGCAAGTGCAAAGTCAATTGGGACTTGGTGTGTAGACCAAAAGACAAAGGAGGGCTAGGAATCCTTAACCTCAAGAAATTCGCAGCGGCTCTTCGTCTTAGATGGCTTTGGTTGGAATGGACAGATGATTCCAAGCCATGGATTGGGCTTGGGAACCCTTGCAACTCCCAAGACCTTGAGCTCTTCGCTTTGGCCAGAAAGGTTACTATTGGTGATGGTAGGAAGGCCTCCTTTTGGGACTCACCTTGGATTGATGGATGTCGTGCGCGTGATATAACCCCCTTGGTGTTTGATATTTGCCATAAGAAAAGGTACACCATGCAAAAGGGGTTAGATCAAAACTTTTGGGTCTCTCAAATAAATATGCAAGGACGCCTAACCGTGGAGCATATTGAGCAATTTGCAAAACTGTGGAAGGGCATTGCGAACACCACCCTCAACATTGGTACCCCCGATTCCATCATTTGGAAGCCAAATAATAGTGGACAATACTCTTCTTCCTCCGCATACAAAAGGCAATTTGAAGGCATCAACACCCCCCCATGCCAAAGATGGTTTGGAAACCATGGGCAACCCCAAAAAGTAAATTTTTTGCTTGGCTTATCATCCAAAATAGAGTTTGGACGGCGGATAGATTGCAAAAGCGTGGGTGGCAAAATTGTGGCATTTGCAAGCTTTGCAATCAAGAGCATGAATCCGCTTCCCACCTTTTCTTCAAGTGTCGCTCCACCAAAAGAGTTTGGACAAGCGTAAAAGACTGGCTTGGCCTCCTTGACGTCAACCTGGCCGAGTGGGACGATGCAGCAACCGTTCAAGAATGGTGGTCCGACCATGTCAAAAAGAGAGGGCAATCTCGAAGGTGATGGCTTCTCTTGCCATGCTCATTTCGTGGAATGTTTGGAAGGAGAGAAACACAAGTGTTTTCCGAAACCATTACTTCACCGTCCCAATGGTGGTCACAAGAATTAGAGAACAGGCGGCTCTTTGGGTCAAAGCCAGAGCTAAAGTGATAAGTAATGTAATGTCGCGAGAGTAGACTTTATCTTGCTCTAGCCTTTTTTGGGCTAGATTATTTGGTTTGTAACACTCTTAAGACTTTTTCTCTATCAATGAAAATAGCATGCCGTTTGCCTTGTTTCGAAAAGAAAAAAAATCCCTAATGCCTGCAACCATGGACTGCGGAGTGAGCGACGAGAGCAAGGCGGGTGGTCGGCCTCGGTCTCGTAGTTGATCTGTGTTGGTAGAGCTAATATCCCGCAGTTCAGTGACGGCCCTGGCCGGAGCGAGTAGTCAGGGGTCAGAAGCGAAGGATTGAAATTGATCGTGTCCCGTGTGAAGGTTGTCGATCTTGGTCATCGGGCTGTAGGTTCCTCGGATGTGGTGGCCCGGCGCCATGACGTTCAGCTTGAGTACGTCCGCCAGTGCATCGACGACTTCACTGTGTTCGGTCCCCGGCAGGCCATCACCTATCTACAACATCT
This sequence comes from Avena eriantha, assembly GCA_910589775.1. Classification (NCBI taxonomy): domain Eukaryota; kingdom Viridiplantae; phylum Streptophyta; class Magnoliopsida; order Poales; family Poaceae; genus Avena; species Avena eriantha. Next base: position 364,802,588 of record OU342744.1, read on the forward strand.
CATGTTTCTTCGTCGCATCCATTGTCGCCGTTTCGGGAAGGATACCTAATTGATGCTACCAGATCAAAGAGGTCGAACGTATATATACAAAACGATGCAAGCTGGCCAACTAGATAGACTGATTTGATCTGGACTCTATTCAATGGACCGTGCGCTGCAAGGACTACATACGCAAACACGATGCTGGCCAGCTAGCTAGGCTGTTTTGATTAGGTCTCTGCTCGATGGACTCGCGTTGCAAGGGTAGTCTTCGATCCGATTTTCTTGGCCCGCTCCGACCTGTTTTGTTTTACTGTTGTCGCCGAATTTTTAACGTACCATAGGAGGACAACTCCGAAGGAAGGACAAATTCTTTTGCCGTACCACGGTCGCATCGACGCGACGGACGAAGATTTGGTGCAGGAGACGAAAACCACCTTAGCACAAATCATATACTCCCTCCGTTTTAAAATATAACATGTTTTAGATTTGTGAAAAAAATATATCTACATTCTTTTGAGTATGTAGATTCACTATAAATCTAGATGAATCTATACACTAAAAGATGTCTAGATTCACTTCTTTCACAAAACTAAAACATCTTATATTTTAAAACAAAAGGAGTAGTAGAGATAGAGATAGAGAAGAGATGAGGGAAACTTTCTTGTTTCTTGCCCTGCATTTTCAATCGGAATTACAATGTTGCCACCGTTGAAGAAAGGGTGGCCTGCACCGGTTCGTTTGGACATAATCCGCGTTGGACAGGTGAGCAAAAATGTTTCGTCCTTTATTATAAGGTATAGATTTCTTTTTAAAGCCGGGTAGCACGTAACTTTGTAAGGACCAATGGTGAAGGAGACCGATACGATATGCTTGATCTTCACGTACCCTTGGTCACTTAGCCATTGCACGTGGTAGGGGTGCTTGTGTGGATGGAGGGTGAGGTTGAGCTTCTCACACAGCTCGGTGCTAGCAAGGTTGTGACAACTCCCTCCGTCAATGATCACCTTGATAGATTTGCCGTTGATACCGGCTCGTGTTTGGAAGATATTGGAGCGTTGGTCTTCATGCTCTTGTGCTTGAGTGGTCAAGATCCTTGTGACGACAAGCGATGGACTTGCGTCATGCTCACACATGAGGAGTTCTTGATCATCTTCCACTCGTTGCATTGCCATTGCTTCCTTGACACGGGCATCAAACTCATCTTCACTCAAGTACTCTTTATCACCATTGTCATGGATGGACAAGACTTTCTTGTTTCCACATTCGGCCGACTTGTGTCCTTTACCTCCACACTTGTAGCATTCACCGTTGAAAGGTGTATCACTCTTTGCTTGCTTGCCACTTGGGGGCAGTTTTCCTTGAGGAAGTGTGGGCTTGAAGGAAGGCTTGGAGGTACTTAAGGAGCTACCATTGAAAGTTGTTGGTGTAGGGATTGAAGCTTGCTTGTAGGTGAAGTACGTCTTGAGCTTGTTGTACTTGATATCCTCTTGCACTTGACGTTCAGCCTTTGTTGCGATGTGCACAAGCTCAACCATGTTGTTGTAGGTTTGGAACTCGACGATGCGCTTCATTGGGTGATTCAAGCCAATAAGGAAATCCTCGCCTTCGGGCCTTAAATCCGCGAAAAACTGGCAAAATCGGGCTGGGGAAATGCAGGATAAAGCTAGACCAACTCCTTAGACAAGGTTTGGTCGGATCAAAACCACAAATAACACTCCAAATTAAGAGATCGATCCAAAGGCAAATATGGGCTGTTTTTTGTGGGGATTTTCGAATTTTTGGTGGATAGAAGAAAAATTGGGAAAATCGTGAGCAACAAAGCTCTTGATACCAATATGTTGAGGGCAAACCTCTAAGGTGGCCCGATCTTTCACGATTCCCTTTCAAATCGAGGATGGAGTGCGGGGGAAGGAGGAAAGGATGAACACGACGAACACACGCACGAAGAACGCGATGAACACACACACACAAAATCACGATAAACACCAATAGCTCACGCCGACGGTGACCGGTCCGGCGCAATCCCTAGGATCGGCGTCAGGGGGAGGACTCTCTCTCGAACCGGCACGGCGAGATGGGAGACTCGGTGAGATCTTGACGTCTAGGCAAAGGGACACCGATGCCTAGGCCTTGTACAACGCGAAGGCACGATGCAAACTCCAACGAGGTTTGGGGATATTGGTGCTCCTTAGTCAAGGAGCATGAGGCAAGAATTAGATAGATCCACAAAGGGGTTTCCACTAATTCCAATATCAAGCCTAGGGTTTACAATGGAGGTGGGGGGCTATATATAGGCCAACCACAAGTTCATGGGTAATTCAGGCATTAAATTAGAGTTCTGGGCGAAGTAGAGGGGTACATGGGCCATAGGGCCTAGCTAGGCTCGCAGGCCCATCTTCAGGCCGGATAGTCCGGGTCGGAACGACCGGACACTCCGGGCAGTGTCCGAACTGGCACACAGAATGTCCACTCCAGGTCCGGGCTAGGGCAGGCCGGACACTCCGGCCGAGTCGCGGCGGACACTCTGGCTAGATCCGGGCGGACACTCCGGCTCTGGCAGCTTCAGGACAGGTGCAGCTTCAGGGCTCATGGGTCGACGCGGCGGGGATTCGTACCTGATGATGCATAGAGTAGAGGTATGAAGTAGCACACCATCCAAGGAGGTATCAAATTGGCACGAAGAGAGGAGCGAGTTCACCTTAGCTTGGAGGAGTTTGGCTCGGGCACGAGTCATGGGTCCACTTGGGGGACTTATTGGTGTAGATGTAGAAGCGTCCGTAGGACGGGCTGCATCAGGGGCATATCCTGCAGACGGGTTGGGGCGATAGTTCTGGGTATGGTGGGATCTAGGCTGGTGCATCATCATGCGCTTGCGATTGTCATTGGCTTGGTTTATCTCTCCTTCCATCTGAATGGCAGAGTCCACTAAAGTTTGAAGATCATCAAAGGGAATGTTGACTAGCATAGTTTGCATCTCATCATGTAGTCCGTTCAGGAATCTCTCTTTCTTCTTTGCTTCTGTGTCAATCTCATCAGGGGCATATCTAGCTAAAGATAATAATTTTTCACGGTATTCCACCATAGTCATCCTTCCTTGTTTCAAATCTCTGAACTCATCCCTCATCCTCTTAATCAGACCCATGGGCACATGGGTCCGGCTAAACTTGATTTTGAACTCATCCCAAGTCATCATCTGACCTCCGTTCATGGTATGTGTGCTATTCCACCAGGCTCTTGCATCACCTGCCAGATAATGGGTGGCAAACAGTACTTTTTCATTGGCCTCAACTCCTGCGACCTCTAAGTTGTTCTCCATTGTTTGCAACCAGTCATCAGCATCTAAGGGCTCTTTAGACTTATTAAATATAGGGGGATTGGTGTTTTGAAAGTTCTTGAGCTTGGATCCATGGTTATCCCGGTTTCCGTGGCCTTGATTATTGTGGGTGATCTGAGCTATCTTTTGAAGAGTGGCTAAATTGGCTTGACGTTCGGCTCTACTAGCTTCACGGTCAGAAACTAACATTTGCAGAATCTGCAACATTGGGTCCTGAGATGAACTGCTTCCTCCGGGATTTCGGCGAGTCATCTGAAGATTGAGATAGATAATGAGACAAGGGGGAAACCTCTAAGGTTCATGTTTTGTTTCAAAAGCTTTAAACTTTGAGTTTGACTCAGGTTTTGCAAACTAACAATTTCCTCTCATTCATTCATTCATTCAAAGCACACAATACAATCACACACCACACACAAATAGAAAACAGATGGTTTTAAGAACCATTCTGTGAAACTATGATATAGTGGGACCGGGTACAACTCACTACTATGGTAGTGCTCAGGTGCATCTAATCATCATCAATGAAGGCATCATCATCATCATCAGTGTGGAACTCCATGGCATTGTCCTCCAGGTAGTCGCCATCATCACTAAGGTAAGAGTAGAGATCTCTATGGATATCTTCACCTTCCTCCTCCTTCGCTTCAAGCTGGACCTCCTGTTCACGGATGGTCTTCTCGAGAGTGGCTACCTTCTTGTGAAGACGATCGATGATGCGATCCTTCTTGTCACACTAACGACGAAGTGAATGGCGCTCCTTGGAAAGGATGGCGAGGGTCTGGTCCTTCTTGACTGTAATGGCATGGTTGTGGTCGGCGTAGGCACGGGCGTTGTCCAACTCCTACTGCCTATCATACAACATGAAGTCGAGATTATCCACTTGGTGCTTCAGCTCCGGGTGTCCTGGCATCTCCAAGGACATTCCCATGGAATCACGCCTTGTGTAGTGAGCAGAGAGAGTTCCACTAATCTGGTTGATGTTTGGTCCACATAGACGGGCAAGAGCTTCATGCATAGCCCTGGCTAATCCATCTAGCCACTTATTCTCCCTCAAGCTGAATTGGATCTTCTCCGAGGTGGGTGCTTCCATCTTGTCTCTGAGATCTGCAACTATCAGCCACTGTAGATCTCCTCCTACGTGATCGTTGAGTTGTGCCCCGAAGAACTACGGGTGCGGGCGCTCAAGATACTCTGCGAGTGCATCTAGATCCCTCTCAAATATCAGGTGGCCTCCGTTGCCCAGCTGGTAGAACTTGCTATACTTGACTTCCATATATAAGAATTTAGGGTGAGCAAGTTAGTGGGGTGATCAAGTGTGTCAATTTTTATGTAGGATTGCAAGAATTTTTGAGGAACATGAATTTATTTGAAAGAATCTCAAGGATAAGAGTGGGAATAGGTTTTCATAAATACTCACTTCTTTTGTTTTGGAACTAAGTTTTTGTTCAGACGTCCATTCTAACCAGGGTCTCCTATGGTCAGGATGGCTCTGATACCAACTTGTCAACACTCGGGTTTTTAATCCCAGATGCCTGTTATGCCATACATCGCAATCCCAAGAGTACCATTTTTGCGAGACATAACAGCATTGGTACCACAATACATCATCCATTACAAACCATGATAAAGGTCTTACAAATAATGGATCTCACGATCCAGTCTTAATACAATCAAAGCAGCGGAAAGTAAATGTAGTAGGGGCTCCATCTTCAGAGTCACAGGCAATCCTGACGATGGGAGATGATCCTAGTTGTCATAGACCTCCTGCTGTCCAGCTTCCTGGTAGTCGTCCTCATAGTCTATCCATAGGAATAGCTAGGGACAAAGCCATGAGTACTCTTTAAGTACTCGCAAACTATCACTAACAAGTAAGGTAGTGCTAGTAGGAATCTTAAGCTCTAGGTTTATTTACAAAAGGCTAGGTTTATGTCATAAGAGTTCAAAAGTAAAGAATCTAATTTAATCACTTAAGTGGGAACCTAGTTTTCATATCCACAACCCTGTTGTGGTCAAGTCAAGGTCATAGTACAATTCACAAGTCATTTCGAAAACATCTGATAATGGAACAGTATGGCCACTCCAACTATCCATGACCGCGGACGCGGCTATTCGAATAGTTTGACACTCTGCAGAGGTGGTACACTTTCACCACAAAATTCGATACATCCGCCAGGGATAACCCTGAATCATCATACTTAGTATGCGGATAATCAATCATAACCATTCAATTACACACTCTAGTATAGGCACCTCCCCTATGATCTTGGCCTCCCAGCCATGGCCATCTGCCATCCTGGGCACTGCATAGGTGGACAGTCACATTCACGAGGTAGCCTCAGCTCAAACTTTTTCCACAAGGGAACCCATACTAAGGCATATAAACTTCCAGTTAAGCCCTACCCAATTTGGGTATTGTGGTTGTACGGTAAAATTGGAATGGTATCGCATCCGAACCCAATCATCAGTTTTTATAAAGGGCCAAGGCTCATGCCTCAACATTTTCATCATCAACCATTGTGTTTCTTAACACATGCCAAAACATCTGAATAGAATGAATCATCATTCCAAGGTTTTCATAACCATTTTCACCAAGTATTCCCATCTAAATAATCAGTAGTAGTTTAGCACTAGCAACTAGCAATAAGGGTGTCACTAATGAGGGTGCTAATCAAGTGTAACTATCCAAATCTAGTTTTATGCTTTTTAATGGCATCTAAGTATAACTACCTAGGCCTAGTTTTATGCTCTTTATGGTATCTATCCTATTTTTCCAATACTCACAAATCACTAACTAAAGGTAAAGCACTTTGGTAAAAGTAAAAGAATAAAGCTTGCAAGAAAAACTTGGGATTGGTATAATCAAGGTTGCATAACCAAAGCATGCCTAATGCATCTTGCATGGGTTATCTTGCAAGGATGGCTTGCATAGTTAACTTGTAGTGTTAGGCTTCCATACATAGAATGCATAGATCTAGCTTGCAATTAGTGATGGCTTGCCTTGAGTAGTGAAGTGGTTGAAGTTCTCTTCTTCTTCATAGTACTCCTCCTCCTTGTATCCCGGGTCGGTACTATCATCTATAAATGAATACGAGGTACACAATCACCAAACAATACTTAACTACTTCTATTTAGCACACTAAGGCTCACAATATGTTGAGGGAAAACTTCGAGGCTGGCCCGATCTTTCACGATTCTCTTTCAAATCGAGGGTGGAGTGCGGGGGAAGGAGGGAAGGATGAACACGACGAACACACGCACGAAGAACGCGATGAACACACACATGCAAAACCACGATAAACACCAATAGCTCACGCTGGCGGTGACCGGTCCGGCGCAATCCCTAGGATCGGCGTCGGGCGGAGGACTCTCTCTCGAACCGGCACGGCGAGATGGGAGACTCGGTGAGATCTTGACGTCTAGGCAAAGGGACACCGATGCCTAGGCCTTGTACAACGCGGAGGCACAATGCAAACTCCAACGAGGGTTGGGGATATTGGTGCTCCTTAGTCAAGGAGCATGAGGCAAGAATTAGATAGATCCACAAAGGGGTTTCCACTAATTCCAATATCAAGCCTAGGGTTTACAATGGAGGTGGGGGTCTATATATAGGCCAACCACACAGTCAGGGGTAATTCAGGGATTAAAGTAGAGTTCTGGGCGAAATAGAGGGGTACATGGGCCATCTAGGCTCGCAGGCCCATCACTTGGGCTCGCAGGCCCATCATTTGGATGGAGTAGATAACATGAACCACAGATATGATGATGTAGAGCTCCTTATCCTCTTCAAAACGAGCTAATGAACACCAAAATACGAGTTCGTATGCAAAAGTTATGCTCAAAACCGTGAAACAAATTTTTCTGTCAGCAGGGGGGCAGACAGTCCGGTGCGCGTAGGCCGAACAGTCCGGCCGGGCCAGATATTCCGGTCAGTTTAGGCCGGAAACTCCGGTGGGGCGGATATTCCGGTCCGTTTTGGCCGGACAGTCCGGTCCGGTCGAACCAGAACTTCCAGAACACGAACGGGACGAGTTTTGGCGGAAAAACTAGGACCAAAACCTCAAATTCATGGGGGAAATCAAGGAATTAGGCTATGGAAACGCAGGGGAAGGTAGATCAACAAGTTTAGCAAGTAATCCATGGATCAAAACCTACCAAAACGCACTAAAATCACAGATAGATCCAAAACACGAAATTGGGGCTATTTTTTGGGGATTTTCGAATTTATGGGGGAAAAGACCAAATCGATGAGAAATCCGTGGTAACCAAAAGCTGCTGATACCAGATGATGTGGGTTGACACAAGATCCACTCAAATTTGTGGCTATTTTTGTGGTTTTTCAAGAAAAAAATTGGTGGGGAAGAACGAGGGTGAAATCCGTGGCAACTTGGGCTCTGATACCAGATGATGAGGGCAAACCTCTAGGGTGGCCCGATCTTCACGGATCTCGTGGTCAAATCGATGGGAAAGCAAGGGGAAAGGGAGAAGGTAGCGGAATCAGATGCGCACCTCGCGAAGAACACGATGAACACACGCAAAACACACACGATACAAGGCCGATTGTTCTCACCGGTGGCCACCGGTCCGATAGAATCCTTGCAAGGAAAGATCGGTCAACATGCTCCCGTCAATCCCAAGCGGAGAGGGAAGAACACCTTGGAGAGGGTCTTGACGTCTTGGCAAAGGGACACCGATGCCAAGGCCTTGTACAACGAGGGAGGCGCGATGCAAACTCCAACGAGGTGGTGACGATAGTCGATCCCCTTTGGTAGAAGGGGATGAGGCAAAACTAGAGATTCCACAATTTCTTTAGTCTATCATCTATACCTAAGGGATACATGAGGGGGTGGGGGCTCTATTTATAGGCCAGCCACAAGTTCAGGGGTAGTTTGGGCATAAAACTAGGGTTTGGTGCGAAATAGAGGGGTACATGGGCCAAGGGCCCAGCTGTTGGCTCGCAGGCCCATCACTTGGGCCGGACACTCTGGGTCGAGTGGGCCGGACAGTCCGGGGTGGCCGGACAGTCCGGGTAGTGTCCGGGTAGAGTCGGATGTAGCACACAGAATGTCCGCGTCCGGACGGGGTTGGGGTAGGCCGGACACTCCGGCTGAGTCGCGCCGGATAGTCTGGCTGTGCCGGACACTCCGGCTGGTTCTAGGCGGACTCTCCGGGGCGATGACGGCGGAGACTCCAGTTCTGGAGCTTGCTGCTCCTTGTCCATCTTCTCTTCAAAGCCTTCGTCTTGTCGTTCATGGTGCTCCAGGCTTTCTCCCATGCCTCCGTACTTGTTGGTGTGAACCTATCATTGATATGGGACAGTGTATGAAGTAGTATACCATTCAAGAGGGTAGGAAGTGGGTTCGCATAGAGGAATGGATTCACCTTTAGAGTCCCTGGTGACTTGGCATAAGTTGGAGACCATGATGTGGTAACGACCAAAGGTCGGGCTACATCACTAAGGCTCACACTTGATGATCTAGCATCATCACAATCATTACATGAAATAAAGACCTAGTTTTATTTTTCTTATTTTAGAAAAGTAATTTCTACTCATTGAAAAATACTTAAGATTTAATATTCTCCAATTAAAATATGGGATCATGTTGACACATGTCATCACCACATATTCTAATACTTGGGAATGTGATTTAAAGTGGTGGTCATATTTTATAAAGTTTAAAATTACTATTTAATAAAATTAAAGTGACTAGAAATTCCTATATAGCATTCTTTTGGTTCTAGTCCAAGATCACTCCATGTAAACCAAATAGTTTTACATATTCAGATAGATCTTGCCAAATGTGATTTTTGAGAGTTGGAATCAACTCAAAAGCATTTATGGTTGATTTTTTAAAAATGTTTGAATGTGGAAAAGTCTCTGTCTTGTTATTTTTACTATAGGTGATCTATAATTTCAAATGGTTTGAATCCAACGGGCTTGGATATATATTTTGAATACCTTTCTATATTTTTACTATAGGTGATCTATAATTTCAAATGGTTTGAATCCAACGGGCTTGGATAGATATTTTGAATACCTTTCTAACAAAATTGGAAGCATGCAATTTGGTTTAGTGAACTCTTTGAATTGATTTTTGAACCTACTAACAAAATCTAGTTTCAACTAAAATGAGAAAAATCTATTTGAATCGATGGGCTCTGCGTGGGAAACTAACTGGGCCATCCCAGCTACGCGGCGCGCGTGCAGCGGGCTGCTGATAGGCGGGTCCTACTAGTCAGCGACTCATCTAAACCGAAACAATATCTTTCAAACTAGGCCGTGCGATTAGAGCGTGATCTGAGCGCGGCGTGTGTACATGTGTCGGCTGCGGCGCTCTAGCATGCTCTCGGCATGGCAGACAGAGAGGTGGGTGCGGCGAACACGGCTGGTCCATGGCTTGGCTCTGGTCGAGGGGTGGACAGAGGGTGGCGGTGGTGTGGCGCCTATCTCCTGGACATTGTGGGAGAGGGCGACGCGGTCTGTGGCGAGTGGGGCTTGGTCGACCGACACGACGATCTCGGGTGGCGCGACACTGGTGCAAACGGCAAAGGGGGAGTGTGTACACTGCTCTTCTAGGCACTAAGGGAGACCAGGGGAGATATTTAAGGCACTAGTGGCGGTTGATCACTGCTCAGAACAGTTGAAGTTAGGCAGTGTTTGTTGTTGTCTGCCAGGTGCTCGAGCAAATGGCCGCATGAATTCAAAGTTTGAATTTTTGGATGAATTTTGGTGAGTGTTCTGAGTACTTGCTTGATAGCCTATGGTTGGTTGGAAAAGTCAAGGTGAATTGATTTGAGTGGTTTTTGCAAAATGGTGATCTATGCATATGGACTTGATTCAATTTTGCAGTGTCCTTTAAATAGATTTAGAATTTGTTTCTGTCTGTTTGTAAAGTGGGCTTGGGTTCACTTTTACTTGGTCTAGCAAGGGGTGAAAACAATTGAGAAAGTTTCTGTTGGAAATCTTTTACTAGGAACACTCAAAGTGGTCTAGTGGATAATTTTGATCAAAATGACCATTTGATCATATGATTCATATTTGATTATCCTTTCTTTTGATTTTGTTTGTAATTGTCCTAGATGATGTAGTATTCATCTTTAAACCATTCCTTATCATTTGTAGCAATTAAACATGGCAATTGCACTCATTCATACACTAATGCAATTCACACATACACTCATATTAAATTTAATAATAAAAGTTTTTGTTAACCCTAAACTTAGGTGATTTGAACTTGATAATTTTGATTAATATTTTTGGGGTGTTACATCCCTGCTCGCATAGCTCCCGCTCGCTCACCCCTTCCTTTCCCGCTTTCTCCTTCCTCTGTTGCCGGCCGTTTGGCCATGAGCAGTGCATCTACCGTCTTTTTCATCCTTGTTTGTTGCTGCTCCCTCTCCTCCTGGGTGGTCTCCCCACCTTTGTTCTCAGATCGCTCCTAAACGAGCACCGACTGCATCCCTAGCTGCCACAGAAGAGATGGAGACGAGGACGACCTGCCAAGGTACGCCGTCGCCGATTCACCGCTCATATGTCTCCATTTGTGAGAACAAACGAGCTTCGACCACATCCCTAGCTGCCGCCGAAGAGATGGAGACGAGGACGACATGCCAAGGTATGCCGTCACCATTCGCCGCTGTTGTGCCTCCATTTGTGAGAACATGTTCAATCCCTCGTCCTATACGAGTTCCTCTATCTAATTTCATGCTCGATAAATATACGTATATTTTTAACACCTAGATTTTGGGTGGAGGATAACAATAGCGCTAGCCGCCCTGATTCCCCAATTAAAACCATGTTCCAATCATAAACCTGCCGGAGAGTGCGGTTTTCTCTCACTCTAATCTATACTATGTTTTCCAATAGGGGAAGGTAATAAATATTCATCTGAACGGTTTCTAGCTCCTGTGCAAGGCATTATCTCCACAATGATGCATTCTAGACCAATCCATCTAATAGCATTGGTCATGTTCTATCCTATAATGATTATTCTATTTACTTTATTTGATTTATTTCTTGTTTGACATATGATAATCGATTTTTTTAAAGGATGTCGAATGCGGACAATGAAGTGGTAGATTTACATGAGAAGGTCAAGGGTTTTGATAAAGAAATAAAAGTCTCTGCTAAAATAATAAAGGTACCAAGCTGAAAAGGAAGATGCAGAGAAGAAGCATATTGAGGTATTAAAGATAGTCTCTCAGATTGAACTTGATCTAAGGAATATAAAAACATATTTTTGAGTGAAAAACTAGCAAAGGCACTCCGTGTTTGATATTTTCTCATGATTTAAGTAATTTTGTTTTGTTGTCGCACTTAAAGGGTTCTATTGTTTGGATGAAGCCGTGTGGGACTTGCATAGCATGAAGAAAGAAAGTGAGAAGTCAAAGTCTGAATTGGCTAAAATTAGTAGGTTGCACGTGGCCAAATTGAAAGAAGAGGAAGATAAATCGAAAAGGTACACTATATTTTTTTACTTGTCGATAGATATATATCTGTGTTGACACATCCATTTTCTTATGATGGGTCAGATTGGTCATGGTTATCTGATTTTCTGTTTTTTTCCTGCAGCTCAGTACTCCGGATAAATGGAGTTGTCCGCACTAGAGCTCAGTACACTTCTAAGTTTCTGACCACGGGTTCAACTGCTCAAGTGTTGAATTGTGAAACTTTTATCTGATAGTACATGGTTGGCATGTTCTGTTCTTCTGACAGAATACACCCTAGTGGTAAAATTATGGGTTTACAACCTTTAACTAATCTAAAAATAGTTGATTTTCACTTACAGATTGTGTTCTGTATTTCAATGTAGGTTGGCCATCTAAAAGAACATTACCAGAAATGGGTTCACCAACCTATTGTGAGAAAAGAAGGTCCACGTCTTTTTCAGAAATGATGTCATGGAGGTAATGCTAACGCACTCTGGTAATATTAATTTCATTGAGGATTTCCGGAAACTCAGATGTCATAATATAGAATTCTTTGTGCAATTCTTGACACTCAGAAAATGGTGGGTTGTGCCAGTCATATGGCTACCTGTCTTCTCCTGGTTGTTTGCCAAGTGAATTTGATGTAGCCCGACCTTCGGTCGTTACCACATCATGGTCTCCAACTTATGCCAAGTCGTCATGGACTCCAAAGGTGAATCCGTTCCTCTATGAAAGCCCACTTCCTACCCTTTTGGATGGTATACTACTTCATACTCCGTCCCATATGCAAGATAGGTTCACACCAACAAGTACGGAGGCATGGGAGGAAGCCTGGAGCACTAAGCCTGACAAGACGCAGGCTTGGAAGAGAAGACGGAAGAAGCAGCAGCTGGAGCACCGGAGTCTCCGGCCTGCGCACACCGGAGTCTCCGTCCTGAAGACACCGGAGTCTCTGGCCTGCATACCCCGGAGTCTCCTCACCAATCTCCGGACCGACCCCCAGATCGAGCTTGAGGACAGTCTGTCTGCCACTCCGGAGACGGACCGGAGACAGGCCGGAGTCTCCGGCCCAGATCAGAGTCCCCGGACCACCACACCGGAGTCTTCGGCCTGAGCGTATGGGCCTGTGTGCCGCCAGCTAGGCCTTCGGCCCATGTACCCCTTAGTCCGCCCAGACTTTCCCCTTTTATTCCTAAAGTACCCTTGAACTAGTGGCTGGCCTATATATAGTGCCCCCACCCCCTCATGTAACCCTAGGCATAGATGATAGACTAAAGAAAAACCCCTTTGTGGAATCTCTAGTTTTGCCTCATCCCCTTCTACCAAAGGGGATCGACTATCGTCACCACCTTGTTGGAGTTTGCATCGCGCCTCCCTCGTTGTAAAAGGCCTTGGCATCAGTGTCCCTTTGCCAAGACATGAAGACCCTCTCCAAGGTGTTCTTCCCTCTCCGCGTGGGATCGAGGGAGCACATTGACCGATCTTTCCTTGCGAGGATTCTATCGGACCGGTGGCCACCGGTGAGAGCAATCGGCCTTGTATCGTGTGAGTTTTGCGTGTGTTCATCGTGTTCTTCGCGAGGTGTGCGTCCGCTTCCGCTACCTTCTCCCTTTCCCCTCGCTTTCCCATCGATTTGACCATGAGATCCGTGAAGATCGGGCCACCCACGGGGTTACCCCATAATATCTAGTATCAGCAGCTTTTGGTTGCCACGGATTTCCCCTCGATTTGGTCTTTTTCCCCATAAATTTGAAAATTTCACCAAAAACAGCCCCAATTCATGTTTTGGATCGATCTGTGATTTGAGTGCATTTTGGTAGGTTTTGATCCATGGATTACTTGCTAAACTTGTTGATCTACCTTCTCCTGCGTTTCCATGGCCTAATTCCTTGACTTCCCCCACCAATTTGGTGATTTGGTTCGAGTTTTTCCGCCAACATCGCACCCCGTTCGTGTTCTAGACGCGCAGAAATCGATCGGACCAGAGTCTCTGGCCCCGGACCGGAGTCTCTGGCCTCAGGCCGGAGTTTCCGGTGTGAGTCACTCTAGACCGGAGTCTCCGGACCTCCAGACCGGAGTCTCCGCCGTACCTGCTGACAGAAAAATCTGCTTCACGGTTTTGAGCATAACTTTTGCATATGAACTCGGATTTGGTGTTCTTTAGCTCATTTCGAAGAGGAGAAGGAGCTCTACATCATAATCTCCATTTTTCATGCTTTCTACTCCATCCAAATTTCGTGAGCAAGGCGGAATCCACCAATAAACGGTGAAGATCAGCGAAGAAAGGTATAAACCATTTCGTGACTTCTCCCCACTTGCATCCCTTTGTGAGCTACACTATCTTTGCGTTGAACAAACACCTATTGAGACTAGTTCCTCCTATGATTGCTTGGGTTATGCACATTTGATACCATGTAGAATTCCGAGCAAAAGTAGTGAGCGCGCTAACTCATATAGTTATCTTCTATAGTTGTTGGCACAAGAAAGGGGCAAGTGAAAAAGAAAAGAAAAAGAGAAAAAATAGAAAATAAAAAGAAGAAAAAGAAAGAAAGAAACAAGTGCCTCATAGAATAGGAAGCGCAAGCTCGATGAACATCAAATAGGTGGTACTTATTGTGCATATCTTGTAGCCCACCAATTTATTGCAATCGAACTAGCGTCTCTCCTTACACTTGTGTGACACGAGCTTATAGTCTTCGCTAGGTAATCATTTGGTTCTTAGCTCACTTTCTCCGTCGCACAAGTCCCATTTATCCCACCGCGTGTGTTTCCTTGTACATATTTCCTTCTTGTGGATTGACTTGTTTTGCTTTGTGATCATCGTGGTTCTTTACTTGCCATTACAATATCTTGATTTCAGATTGTTCTTGGACACGCCACCTTCCATACCTATCCACCATAAGCTTTGTGTGTGTGTTTTTTTTGTGGTTAGTTGGTTTTGGTGTTCCGCGTGAACTTCACTTTGCTTGGTTTTGATTGCTCTCAAGTGTTGCCACTTGCACGATACTATCTTCCAAGGTAAAGTAAGGTTTGACATTGCATTCCTAACCCGCTACCACTTCCAAATACACCACTTGGTCTTGTGAAACATGTCTAGGGACTCCAGAACAAAGGATGATTTCTATGAAGAATCCACGATGAGCCACCATGCATATGCCTCCACAAGCATGGATGACATGATGGAGCACTACACCAATAATGGCTCCACATGCTTGGGTGATATGGAGTTCTACAACAACAATAACTCCCCAAGCATGGATGACTTCAAGAACGAGAACGACAAGCTCCTCAAGTCGCGTCGACCAAGACAGAGCCCCCACCTCAAGAGCAACAAGGTCCACCATCAAATGGACAACTTCAAGCCCGACATGGACAACAACTTTGCCAAAACCATGAGCATGATGGCCAAGACAAATGATGCTTTGCGCTCATTACAATGCCTCACCAAGAAGAGTGCCAAGGACAAGGAGCATCGTAGCGAGCGTCATGTGGATGACCAGGTGCGCCATCTACATCAACCTTTGTCAAGGCACGCCAATGACCTCCGTCGAGACCATCAAAGGGCACCTTCAACTACTCGTGCCACCACCAAAATGGCACCAAGAGCAAGCTCTCCTCCACGCCATCAAGCTTCAATGCCCAAATTAGACGTCCTAGTTAGCACATGCAACTTCATGGATGAGGAAGATGAAGACCTCTACTTCGCCAAGTTGGACGAGTACGTCAAGAGGACTACACAAGCCAAGGTGCAAGATGGCGATGACAATGTCATGATTGGTGAGCATGGGATTTTCCCTTCACCAAAGGAGGTGCAAGGAGTTGAGCACACTGAGCCTATCCCCATATTCTTGAGTGACGATGTGGTACCAATGCCATGTGAGTATGAGAGCCACTTAGCCCACTTGAGTGAAAACAAGAGTGAGATGAGTGACTCCACCATACGTGAATTGAGTGCTTCCACTTGGAGGACATGAGTGATACACCTAGTGAGTTGAGAGTGGTAGTTGATAGGTCATGTGAGACCACTTTTATTTCTAACGACTTACCCTCTACCTCTATTGTGTTATCCCATGATGTGCTAGGTTCCATGAATCAAGAAGCGCCAAGCTTGGAGATGATGATGCCTCTAACCAAGAAGATGTACATGGTGGATGAAGATGATGCCATCCACATATATGATGAAGAAGTCACCCACATGGAGGCCAATGCTACCACAACACCCACTTCATATGAGAGGTATGAACAAGGTAAAAATAAGGGTGTTGGTGATGCCATGATCCCACTAGTGGACATGATGACTTGTGATGACTTGCATGCTATGGATGATGTTTGTGATATCACATATGCTTCATTGATATTTCCATGTGATAGTTTGCCTTTGCATAATGTTGAGCATGTGAAATTATTTGATTGTGATGATGTTGCCATAGACATGCCATGCTTTAAACATTACGTTGATCATATCATTGCTTGCACTTCGTTGAAAAATTTCTCTTTCCAATGTTTTGCTTGCAATGATGTTACCAATGATACCCCTCGGACAATGCTTTGTCATGGATGTTTTACAATTTCTCCCATTGCTTGCAATAAGTTGAATAATTGCTCTTTCACTTGTTTTGCTTGCAACAATAAATGTATTCTATTGAGATGGCCCCCATAGCATTCTCAAATTTTGGAGATTTTGGTAAATGCTATGATAAGCATGTTCCCCGCTTGCATACTCACCATGCATCTATTTCATACTTGATTGACACTCATGGTGATGTGCACAAGAAGAGATACGTCATGATGGATGATGTGTTTCTCTACCATGCACACACGTTCTTCCTTTTGTGCTTGATGTGTGTAGGTACCCGCACAAGAATGTCAACCTTGGTTGAGCACGAGTTGACAAAAAGAGCTCTAGAGAGCATCCCCCAAGTGAGTTCAAGATCGAACCCAGCTCTGATACCTTTTGCATGCTTTGCGTCTTTCATGTCGACAAATTGCTCTTTCCTATGGTTTGCTTGCAAGCATGTTGATGGTATTATTTCACCTTGTGAAAATCATGTCTCGTTGATTTTGGATATTGATGCTTTGTGTGTTGCCACAAAAATGTTAAACAATTTCTCTTTCCAATGTTTTGTGTGCAACCATAATGCCATTTTGAGCATGTATTGTCATGAGAGCTTCCAAGTCTCTCGTATTGTTGTTGCAACAAACATAAGGACCACTTGCTCTTTCATATGGTTTGTTTGCAAACACGTTGCTTTTGCTTCCGCTCGTGATACTCATATCCCAATGATATTTGCTTTTGATGATTTGTGTGTGGCATCCAACATGTTGACCAATTGTTCTTTCCAATGGTTGGTTTGCACACATAATGATGTTGTTTTGGATATCTTTCCTCATGTGTTTTTGCCAAATTCTCCTAGATTTGCATCAAAGATGTTGACCAATATTTCAGTCCATTGCTTTGAGTGCCCCACTAAAATGTTTTATGGAGTTTTTGAGTTCCCACATTTGGATGATGTTCAAACGATTTCCATGCACTTTGACCTTGCATATGCATCCGGTTTGCTATACTTGAGTTGTGCTAATAGTGTTGTGAACCAGGATGGACATGCCACAATTGACATGCTCCTCTATCACACACGAACATATGTTTCTTGGTCTTTGTTGTATGAAGGTACAATTGCATACGCGTCAACCTCTATGGATAAAGAGTTGACAAGACGAATCGAAGAGAGTTACCTAGGCTGCCCTTCAATGAGCCATCTCTAGAACCTAAGGTGACTTCCTTCTACTTGAGGACTCATGCTATTATCTTCATGAATTGGCTACGCTTTGAGTGTTGCTTCGCTTTTGTGGTGAGCTTTGTAGGCTTCATGGAAGCCGAAGGAACATTGAAGTGTCGTCAATTCAATCTCCCGAGGACGACTATATGGTGAACCCCAGGATCAAAAAGGTCTCTCGACATCTTCTACTTTGCGATGAGCGTGTAGAGTCAAGGACGACTCTTTTTGAAGGGAGGGGAGATGATATAGCCCGACCTTCGGTCGTTACCACATCATGGTCTCCAACTTATGCCAAGTCGTCATGGACTCCAAAGGTGAATCCGTTCCTCTATGAAAGCCCACTTCCTACCCTCTTGGATGGTATACTACTTCATACTCCGTCCCATATCCATGATAGGTTCACACCAACAAGTACGGAGGCATGGGAGGAAGCCTGGAGTACCAAGCCTAACAAGACGGAGGCTTGGAAGAGAAGACGGAAGAAGCAGCAGCTGGAGCACCGGAAGACACCGGAGTCTCCGGCCTGCATACCCCGGAGTCCCCGGACCCATCTCTGGACCGACCCCCAGATCAAGCTTGAGGACAGTCTGTCTGCCACTCTGGATACGGACCGGAGACAGACTGGAGTCTCCTGCCCAGACCGGAGTCTCTAGACCACCACACCGGAGTCTCCGGCCTGAGCGTATGGGCCTGCGCGCCGCCAGCTGGGCCTTCAGCCCATGTACCCCTTAGTCCGCCCAGACTTTCCCCTTTTATTCCTAAAGTACCCTTGAACTAGTGGCTGGCCTATATATATGCCCCCACCCCCTCATGTAACCCTAGGCATAGATGATAGACTAAAGAAAACCCCCTTTGTGGAATCTCTAGTTTTGCCTCATCCCCTTCTACGAAAGGGGATCGACTATCGTCACCACCTCATTAGAGTTTGCATCGCGCCTCCCTCGTTGTACAAGGCCTTGGCATCGGTGTCCCTTTGCCAAGACGTCAAGACCCTCTCCAAGGTGTTCTTCCCTCTCCGCGTGGGATCGAGGGAGCACGTTGACCGATCTTTTCTTGCGAGGATTCTATCGGACCGGTGGCCACCGGTGAGAGCAATCGGCCTTGTATCGTGTGAGTTTTGCGTGTGTTCATCGTGTTCTTTGGGAGGTTTGCGTCCGCTTCCGCTACCTTCTCCCTTTCCCCTCACTTTGCCATCGATTTGACCACGAGATCTGTGAAGATCGGGCCACCCACGGGGTTACCCCATAACACAATTCCGATGGGTCATACTGTTCGGGAAGTGATTCTAATCGTCCTCTTTGGAGTATTTGTCTAGACATTGATTGAGTATACCTTGCACCGCTTCCTCTTCCACATTGAGATGAAAAGTTAGTGGTAAAAACTTATCAACCTTGGCCTGGTAATGTTTCATTGGGCCTCTTTCCTTCTGCTCATAGTTGTTTGTTTAAATGGCAATGTAGGTCAAACATCACAAAATGGATTTTGTATCTTACAACTCCAT
The DNA here is from genome assembly GCA_910589775.1 of Avena eriantha. Lineage (NCBI taxonomy): Eukaryota > Viridiplantae > Streptophyta > Magnoliopsida > Poales > Poaceae > Avena > Avena eriantha. The sequence continues at coordinate 364,821,609 of OU342744.1, forward strand.
GTACTTTAACATGATGTTAACTAAGAAAATTAAATGAGGCAAGTGGTACTAACACCTATGTCACATTACTAAGAAGAAGACAACAAGAATACGAGGTGCATTGGTTTATTTGCCCCGAGAAATAAATCAAGGAGATATTATCCCCCATGGGCTCCCACCACTAGGATTTCATGCAGTTATTCAGAGTCAGATGTTAACTAATAAATTACTGAAGTTACATGTGTTTGGCCTCTTTGCCATTGTAGTATGCCAGAATGGGAACTTTAACTTGTAGACTTCTGTTTTTTAAAGATACATCTTTTACGCATCCTTATTACTATACTAGCATCATAGTGAGTTGACATTTTATTGTATGGAACAAAATGGTACAATTTCAGCTTTTTGGGTCACTGGAGTTCGACTTGCAGCGCACCTTCCTGGATCTGACTGTTGCGAGTTGAGGTGCAGATGCACATTGCCACATACCATAAGTCGCTGCACATTGCCACATACCATAAATCGAAAGATATGTAGCATGTAGCTTATATGGTTTAAATAGCGATGAATATTTGGAATTTTGTGTGGGGTTTGATGTTGTGATGCTATTCATGTTCAGGGATCTTCTGGACTTCAATTTCAAATCTCGCTAAATTATTGGGTGACCGCTTCCATTGAGAAGGCATATACATGTCCTTTGCAAAACATGATCTATACATGTAAGGTATCTATCATCTTTTATTCCATCTACTGGTGCAAGTTTTCTAAAATCTTACAAACCATGCCATGTTTAAAGTTAGTTGTACAAATCATATTTTCTATGGTAGTTCTGCTACACATACAGATAAGTAGCTCAGAAAATATTAAGTCTTGAAATAAGGGTAGGTTCTCCCTTTGCAGTTCACTTTAATAGGATTCCATCTCATCTTCCTATGATGCTGGATTTTAAGCTTGCCGAATATGATTTGCCTGTACTGGAATCTTCCAAAATTATGGTGGTCGTAGATGGTGTCAGTGAGAAGCAGCATCTTAGACAAAAGCGTTAGTTTGCATTTTCCTTTGTCTTTTAACTTTTGTGTATTGATGGATTCTAATATAGCATCAGTTTGTATTTTCTCTTATCTTGGTATTTGTTATCTTTTGTACATGTCGATGTGTGGTAAGGTCTTTTTTTCAGAATCATATCTGGTTTACTACTTCAGTCTATGTGACCTGAATTTTTTGTTTACTTATCTATGCACAGATTGTTTATTTGCTTCAGCTACCCTTTTAGATAGTTAGTATTTAGACATGGGAGCTCTTGACTCTTTTACATACAGTGAATCCCTTGCTGCATAGTACATTCAGGCAATGGTTTTTATGTTCTGCTAGCCCATGAAAAGTTCTACATAGTGTAGAAATCAGGATGACTGGTTTAGTTCTGTTCCTTTTATCATGCTGACCATGACTCATAATCTCATGGCTGAAGAATCTCATGATATTGCCACGGTAGAAATCATTGTTTTTGTTAGCAAATCTCAGTTTGCATGGTCATTTTGTTTGTGTGACAGATAGTATATATTACTTTGCTTTGATTACAGGAAAAATACAACTTGTTCACCTCATTTTCATTTGGATTGTATTGTAAAACTTCTTCATAATTGCTCTCTTGGGAGCGTGTTATTGTCCGGCCATCCTGAAGATGGGCGGTTTGGAAGCTGCAGAAAATGTTCTAGTGTTGAGGCTATAAAGTATATGGAATAGTCTGAGCAGGAGATTTTGAAAGATTACAATTGGAATCCTCTTAGTAAGTAGAAACAATCCGAGGAGTGTGATTTTAGACTGCTGCAGGAGAAGGACGTAAAGACTAGGGAGCTTATTGGTTATACGAACAAGAAGATTAAGAAAGAGGAGTTAGCCTACTAGGCTACTAGATAGCTGAAGAAGGCATCAAATCAAAGAAAGGTATATCACATCAATTCTACTCTTTGGGAAATTCAGAAAGGTACAACACTCCTTGGTCAGCTCACATTTTAATAACCTGCACGATGGTGTCTACTACCATAGTGCTGATAGCCATGTACTTCCATGTCTCCCCCACATATGCTTGTTTTTGTAATGTACTCTGCTATCTTCCTTGCTGCATTTCCTGGCTATTTGGTCATACTGTAGATTTGGAGTTGTGTCTAATGTATTTCAATGTATTCTCTAAATCTTCTTAGTAGGTGAGTAACTGAGTATCATTTTCATTGGTTTATACTATGAAACATGTCGGTATAAATGATGATTCCACATAGGGTTTTGTCTGGTTTCTACATACTTGTCCACAGTGATGAATGGATAGTGAATAAAAGGAAATTCTGGTAGTCCTGAAGTTTTCCACAGTGCTGAGAATCTGAGATGTACTTGTCCACTTATCTTAGTTATCTACTAATAATTATACAAAGTTTGAAGACATTGTTGTATGCTAGATTTGTTTTCTGGTAGTAAAACAGAGTGTAGTTCCTTTAATGCTAATTACAGTCTGGAGGTATGTTTTAAATAGGAAATGTAGCTAGCAGAACATCATCTATCAGTGCTTTAGAACATAAGATTCAGTCTTTTGTGAGATAACTTATTTTTCCAGACATGGCAAGGTTAAAGAGTTTGAAATAAGCCATGATGCATGTATTAGAGGACGTGCAACCAACCTGAAACAAAAGATGCACATCAAGACACACATATGACTTTAGATGCATCGTGTCCCATCTGCTCGGAGCATAAATTTATTGAAGAAATTTGACGAACAACGGTTGTTATTATACAAGTACATGCGAAATAGCCTACTGAAAATTAGTGTAGCATGGTATAAGAATTTTGAGAAGATTTACTGTTATATTCTTTCTTTGATGTTAGCTTTTGCTTGGCTAGCTAAGACCAATTTCAGAACAGCTCTGAATTGGATTTGTTTTGCTAGCTAAATCTATTTTGGATCCTCACTATGATACTATGTATGTCGTACTTGTAGGCCAACAAAAAGAAAGGGCTACATATGTTGTATCTATATGCACTCTTCATGTGCAGAGTTGCCTGAAGAACTTGGTGAAAAGGGAAGCCCAAGCCTGAAACTTCCATTGCTGCTGCATCCTTGGACACAACCAAGTCAAGCAAGCTCACCAAAAAAACTTTAACCGTACCCAAAGGAATGGATGTGCACTGTCCAGCAACTTTCTATCCTATATTCATGTATTCACACTTGTGCTTGTGATGTGTGAGCTGTTAGTTGTCAAGTGGTGACTTGTAAGTGTACGACTATGTGAAACTGAGATTATTACTGTGAGTCTGTGACTGTGTGAGTATGTAATAACTATTGTTTGCTTATTTGATTTGAAGTATCAATTATGAAAATGCTGCTACGTTTTCTCTATTTGGGTAATGTGGCCATGACCGAAGACCGGACCGAAAACCGAATACGGAAAGACCGAACGTAATTTGGCTTGCATTTCTGGATGACCAAAATTTTCAATGACCGAAAAGACCGGACCGAGCAAACCGAAAATACCGAATGCCCGGGCAGAGATGTAAGTGTACAAAAGGACATGCTAAGATCAAGAATGACAATCTGCTACTTGAGTGGTGATAAGGGACCAAAAAAATTCATCACATCTAAGTAAATGAATGAGAAGGTATACACTTGAACTTTGTCATGACTTACCACTTTACGTGGAGCTTATCTCATGTCTCTTAGTGCCTGTTGATTGTTTTTCTTCTTTAGCAGTAGCCAGTACCTATCGGAAGGGCTTCTCTTTTTTCTCTTTTGATTGGGTGTTCCTTGCGGCCACCGCCTCATCGGTAATTGATGAGGACATCCCTACAGTTACACCTACCCCAATTTCTAATGAAGATGTTCCAATTGCAAAGAAGGATCAATCCAATGATATAAGAATTGGACCAATCACAAGAGCTCGTGCTAAACTACTAGAACAACAGGTGAACTTGTTTCTTAATGAACCTGGTGTTTTAATTAATGAGAATTTTGTACTACCTAAGTCTTTAAATTATTGTATGATCAGGTACTTAGGAGAAGAAGGCATAGCACGGAGCGAGGAGCTGAAGGAACATGGCGTGTTGATCAATGAGGAAAGCGCGAGGGAGGAGAGGGAGTGATGAGGGCAAACCTCTAGGGTGGCCCGATCTTCATGGATCTCGTGGTCAAATCGATGGGAAAGCGAGGGGAAAGGGAGAAGGTAGCGGAAGCGGACGCACACCTCGCGAAGAACACGATGAACACACGCAAAACACACATCATACAAGGCCGATTGCTCTCACCGGTGGCCACCGGTCCGATAGAATCCTCGCAAGGAAAGATCGGTCAACGTGCTCCCTCGATCCCACGCGGAGAGGGAAGAACACCTTGGATAGGGTCTTGACGTCTTGGCAAAGGGACACCGATGCCAAGGCCTTGTACAACGAGGGAGGCGCGATGCAAACTCCAACAAGGTGGTGACGATAGTCGATCCCCTTTGGTTGAAGGGGATGAGGCAAAACTAGAGATTCCACAAAGGGGGTTTTCTTTAGTCTATCATCTATGCCTAAGGGATACATGAGGGGGTGGGGGCTCTATTTATAGGCCAGCCACAAGTTCAGGGGTAGTTTGGGCATAAAACTAGGGTTTGGTGCGAAATAGAGGGGTACATGGGCCAAGGGCCCAGCTGTTGGCTCGCAGGCCCATCACTTGGGCCGGACAGTCCGGGTCGGCACGACTAGACAGTCCGGGCTGACCGAACACTCCGGGTGGTGTCCGGGGAGTGTCCGATATGACCTTCTCAATGTCCACGCCAGGTCCGGGCTCGGGCAGGCCGGACACTCCAGCTGGATTCGGGCGGACACTCTGGCTCAGGCAGCTTCAGGGAAGGTGCAGCTTCAGGGCTCGTGGGTCGACGATCTTGGGGACTCGGCGTTGTAGATGTAGTAGCGTCCGTAGGACGAGCTGCATCAGCTCCCCCCTTCAAAAAGAGTCGTCCTCGACTCTTCATGCACATCACTAAGAAGATGATGTCGAGAGACCTTCTTGATCCTGGGGTTCACCATACAGTCGTCCTTGAGAAGCTTGATGTGGCAACTCTTCAATGTTCCTTCACCTTCCATGAAGCCTACAAAGCTCACAACAAAAGCGAAGCAACACTCAAAGAGTAGCCAATTCATGAAGATTATAGCATGAGTCCTCAAGTAGAAGGAAGTCACCTTTTGATATAGAGATAGCTCATTGAAGGATAGCCCTAGGTAACTCTCTTCGATTCGTCTTATCAACTCTTTGTCCATAGAGGTTGACACGTATGCAATTGTACCTTCACACAACAAAGACCAAGCAACATATGTTTGTGTGTGATAGAGGAGCATGTCATTTGTGGCATGTCCATTCTTGTTCACAACACTATTAGCACAACTCAAGTATAGCAAACCGGATGCATATGCAAGGTCAAAGTGCATGGAAATTGTTTGAACATCATCCAAATGTGGGAACTCAAAAACTCGATAAAACATCTTAGTGTGGCACTCAAAGCAATGGACAATATTGGTCAACATCTTTGATGCAAGGATAGAAGAATTCGGCAAAAATACATGAGGAAAGATATCCAAAACAACAACGTTATGTGTGCAAACCAACCATTGGAAAGAACAATTGTTCAATATGTTGGATGCCATACACATATCATCAAAGGCCAAAATCATGGGGGTATGAGTATCGCAAGCGGAAGGAAAAACAACATGTTTGCAAACAAACCATATGAAAGAGCAAGTGGTCCTTATGTTTGTTGCAACAACAATACGAGAGACTTGGAAGCTCTCATGACAATACATGCTCATAATGGCATTATAGTTACACACAAAACATTGGAAAGAGAAATTGTTCAACATTTTTGTGGCAACACACAAAGCATCAATATCCAATAGCAACGAAACATGATTGTCACAAGGTGAAAGAATACCATTAACATGCTTGCAAGCAAACCATAGGAAAGAGCAATTTGTCAAGATGAAAGATGCAAAGCATGCAAAAGGTATCAGAGCTGGTGAACTCACGTGGGGGATGCTCTCTAGAGCTCTTTTTGTCAACTCGTGCTCAACCGAGGTTGACATTCTCTTGCGGGTACCTACACACATCAAGCACAAAAGGAAGAACGTGTGTGCATGGTAGAGAAACACATCATCCATCATGACGTATCTCTTCTTGTGCACATCACCATGAGTCTCAATCAAGTATGAAATATATACATGGTGAATATGCAAGTGGTGAACATGCTTATCATGGCATTTACCAAAATCTCCAAAATTTGAGAAGGCTATGGGGGCCATCTCAATATAAACCATATGAGAATTATTGTTGCAAGCAAAACAAGTGAAAGAGCAATTATTCAACTTATTGCAAGCAACGGGAGAGATTGTAAAACATTCATGACAAAGCATGGTTCGAGGGGTACTATTGGTAACATCATTGCAAGCAAAACATTGGAAAGAGCAATTGTTCAACAAAGTGCAAGCAATGATATCATCAACGTAATGTTTAAAGCATGGCATGTCTATGGCAACATCATCACAATCAAATAATTTCACATGCTCAACATTATGCAAAGGCAAAGTATCACATGGAAAAATCAATGAAGCATATGTGATATCACAAACAACATCCATAGCATGCCAATCATCACAAGTCATCATGTCCACTAGTGGGATCATGGCATCATCAACACCCTTATTTTTACCTTGTTCATACCTCTCATATGAAGTGGGTGTTGTGGTAGCATTGGCCTCTATGTGGGCGACTTCTTATTCTTGCATGGAGATGGCATCATCTTCATCCACCATGTTCATCTTCTTGGGTGGAGGCATCATCATCTCCAAGCTTAGCGCTTCTTTATCCATGGAACCTAGCACATCATGGGATAACACACTAGAGGTAGAGGGTAAGTCGTAAGAAATCAAAGTGGTCTCACATGACCTATCAACTACCACTCTCAAATCACTAGGTGTATCACTCATGCCCTCCAAGTGGAAGCACTCAATCTCACGTATGGTGGAGTCACTCATCTCAGTCTTGTTTTCACTCAAGTGGGCTAAGTGGCTCTCATACTCACATGGGATTGGTACCCCATCATCACTCAAGCACATGGGGGTAGGCTCGGTTCTCTCAACTCCTTGCGCCTCCTTTGGTGAAGGGAAAGTCCCATGCTCACCATTCTTGACCTTGTCGTCACCATCTTGCACCTTGGCTTGTGTAGTCCTCTTGACGTACTCGTCCAACTTGGTGAAGTAGAGGTCTTCGTCCTCCTTATCCATGAGGTTGCATGCGTCATCTAGGACGTCAAGTCTTGGCATTGAAGCTTGACGGTGTGGAGGAGAGCTTGCTCTTGGTGCCATTTTGGTGGTGGCACGAGTAGTTGAAGGTGCCTTATGATGGTGTCGACGGAGGTCATTGGCGTGCCTTGCCAAAGGTTGATGTAGATGGCGCACTTGATCATCCACATGACGCTCGCGACGATGCTTCTTGTCCTTGGCACTCTTCTTGTGATGGTGGTGCATTCTTGAGCTTGGTTGAGCATTATGGATGGTGCTCAACCTATATTCTTCGTCTTCATGGCAAAGATGCCTTGAACGATGTCTTGTATCCTCTTGATGTTGGTGATGATCATGAGTGGATGTATGTTTATGAAGATTCTTGCTTCTTGGTGCCTCTTTGGGAAGATGATGTTGGGATGCCACTCTTCTTGTAGGCGGTGGCACTTGTTGCCTTGGAGGTTGTTGCACTTGATGCCTTCGAGGTTGTGGTTCTTGGTGGCTTGGAGGTGATGGCACTCGTCGCCTTGGAGATGGTGGTGCATGACGCCATGTAGGTGGTGGCGCTTGACGCCTTGGAGGTGGATCATCGAAGTAGGTGGTGCCCTTTGGTGTGGCACGCTTGGCCTTGAAGGTCATGGTTTCTTGATGATGCGTCTCCACTAGCTTGGCGTAGTAGTCCTCCATCTCCAAGCGGTGGAGGTATTCTTCATGGCTCATGGAAGAGCCCTCGAAGTGGATGAAGCTCGCCATGTCGTCCATGCTTGGTGAGGCGTTGTAGCACTCGAAGTCATCCATGCTTGGGGAGTCGTTGTTGATGTAGTACTCCATGTCACCCAAGCATGTGGAGCCATTGTCGGTGTAGTGCTCCATGCATGAGGAGCCATTGTCGATGTAGAGCTCCGATTCCTCCATGCTTGAGGAGCCATAGTTGATGATGTGCTCCATGTCTTCCATACATGTGGAGCCGTCATAGGTGTAGTGCTCCGGGTCCTCAAAGCATGCGGAGCCATTGTCGGTGTAGTGCTCCATCATGTCTTCTATACTTGTGGAGTCGTAGTCGTGGTGGCTCATCATGGATTCTTCATATATATCATCCTCGGTTCCGGAGTCCCTAGACATGATTCACAAGACCAAGTGGTGTATATGGAAGTGGTAGGGGGTTAGGAATGCAACGTCAAACCTTACTTTACCTTGGAAGATAGTATCGTGCAAGTGGCAACACTTGAGAACAATCAAAGCCAAGCAAAGTGAAGTTCACGCGGAACACCAAAACCAACTAACCACTAAAAAACACACACACAGACAAAGCTTATGGTGGATAGGTATGGAAGGTGGCGTGTCCAAGAACAATCAGAAATCAAGATGTTGTAATGGCAAGTAAAGAACCACGATGATCACAAAGCAAAACAAGTCAATCCACAAGATAGGAATTATGTACAAGGAAACACACACGGTGGGATAAATGGGACTTGCGCGACGGAGAAAGTGACCTAAGAACCAAATGATTACCTAGCGAAGACTATAAGCTTGCGTCGCACAAGTGCAAGGAGAGACGCTAGTTCGATTGCAATAAATTGGTGGGCTACAAGATATGCACAATAAGTACCACCTATTTGATGTTCATCGAGCTTACGCTTCCTATTCTATGAGGCACTTGTTTCTTTCTTTCTTTTTTCTTTCTTTTTTCTTCTTTTTATTTTTCTATTTTTTTCTCTTTTTCTTTTATTTTTCACTTGCCTCTTTCTTGTGCCAACAACTATACAAGATAACTATATGAGATAGCGCGCTCACAACTTTTGCTCGGATTTCTACAAGGTATCAAATGTGCATAGCCCAAGCAATCATAGGAGGAACTAGTCTGAATAGGTGTTTGTTGAACGCAAAGATAGTGTGGCTAACAACGGGATGCAAGTGGGAAGAAGTCGCGGAATTTTATACCTTTCATCGCCGATCTTCACCCTTTATTGGTGGATTCCGCCTTGCTCATGGTATTTGGATTTAGTAGATAGCATGAACCACGGATATGATGATGTAGAGCTTTTTCTCCTCTTCAAAACGAGCTAAAGAACACCAATATCCGAGTTCATATGCAAAAGTTATGCTCAAAACCGTGAATCATATTTTTCTGTCAGCAGGGGGCGGACAGTCCGGGGAGCGTAGGCCGGACAGTCCGTCCGGACCGGATATTCTGGCCAGTTTAGGCCGGAAACTCCGGTGGGGCGGATATTCCGGTCCGTTTTGGCCGGACAGTCTGGTCCGGTCGAACCAGAACTTCCAGAACACGAGCGGGACGAGTTTTGGCGGAAAAACTCGAACCAAAACCTTAAATTGATGCGGGAAATCAAAGAATTAGGCCATGGGAACGCAGGGGAAGGTAGATCAACAAGTTTAGCAAGTAATCCACAGATCAAAACCTACCAAAACACAATAAACTCACAGATCAGTCCAAAACACGATTTGGGGCTATTTTTGGTGGAATTTTCGAATTTATGGGGAAAAAGACCAAATCGAGGAGAAATCCATGGCAACCAAAAGCTGCTGATACCAGATGATGAGGGCAAACCTCAAGGGTGGCCCGATCTTCACGGATCTCGTGGTCAAATCGATGGGAAAGCGAGGGGAAAGGGAGAAGGTAGCGGAAGCGGACGCACACCTCGCGAAGAACACGATGAACACACGCAAAACACACACGATACAAGGCCGATTGCTCTCACCGGTGGCCACCGGTCCGATAGAATCCTCACAAGGAAAGATCGGTCAACGTGCTCCCGTCAATCCCAAGCGGAGAGGGAAGAACACCTTGGAGAGGGTCTTGACATCTTGGCAAAGGGACACCGATGCCAAGGCCTTGTACAACGAGGGAGGCACGATGCAAACTCCAACGAGGTGGTGACGATAGTCGATCCCCTTTGGTGGAGGGGGATGAGGCAAAACTACAGATTCCATAAAGGGGGTTTTCTTTAGTCTATCATCTATGCCTAAGGGATACATGACGGGGTGGGGGCTCTATTTATAGGCCAGCCACAAGTTCAGGGGTAGTTTGGGCATAAAACTAGGGTTTGGTGCGAAATAGAGGGGTACATGGGCCAAGGGCCCAGCTGTTGGCGCGCAGGCCCATCACTTGGGCCGACAGTCCGGGTCGGGACGGCCGGACAGTCCGGGCTGACCGGACACTCCGGGTGGTGTCCGGGGAGTGTCCGATATGACCTTCTGAATGTCCACGCCAGGTCTAGGCTTGGGCAGGCCGGACACTCTGGCTGAGTGGCGCCGGACACTCCGGCTGGATTCGGTCGGACACTCCGGCTCAGGCAGCTTCAGGGCAGGTGCAGCTTCAGGGCTCGTAGGTCGACGATCTTGGGGACTCGGCGTTGTAGATGTAGTAGCGTCCGCAGGACGGGCTGCATCAGGGAGGAAGCGCAAGGAGCACTCCACAAGAAGATCAACGCATGGTCGTGGGATCTCTGCCGCGGCAGAGAAACCAGTTTTCTGCCGAGCCTGCCGCGACAGAGAAACCGAGTCCAACTGTGCCACGGCAGAGTAGGCCTGCGCCTTGAGCCGTCCCACCTTGGGTCGGTTGTATCTTAGTCTAGGTTGATTCAAACTGTTATTCCTAGTCGTAGCCGCCGGCCCTTAGTCCTTAAATAGATGGGGCGCCGTAGCTTTAGTCTTTAGACCACGTTAAAATATTTTGGAGTTGTTTCTTTCATAGAACCTCTGGAATTACCCTGTGTTCGAATCTACCAACTATAATTGAGTGTGATCTGTTGTTCCATTGGGAATTAGTAGATTGCATACTACCGTTCATGGTCACGGCTGCGTGCGCAAGAGCGTGGGTTGTGAATATCCTACAAGGTTCGAGAGCTATTGCATTGGCATCAGGGATCGAGCGGGGGAGTTCATAGCTACAGGCTAGTTATCTATCATCCACCATCATCACCTCCATCCGCTAACTGAGAAGATCGGGCCACCCCATATCATCTTGGTATTAGATTTCCTCGTTGTCTCGGTGATGCAGCCCGTCCTGCGGACGCTACTACATCTACAACGCCGAGTCCCCAAGATCGTCGACCCACGAGCCCTGAAGCTGCACCTGCCCTGAATCTGCCTGAGCCGGAGTGTCCGCCTGAATCCAGACGGAGTGTCCGGCGCCACCGGAGTGTCCGGCGCGACTCAGCCGGAGTGTCCGGCCTGCCCGAGCCCGGACCTGGCGTGGACATTCAGAAGATCATATCGGACACTCCCCGGACACCACCCGGAGTGTCCGGTCAGCCCGGACTGTCCGGCCGTGCCGACCCGGACTGTCCGGCCCAAGTGATGGGCCTGCGAGCCAACAGATGGGCCCTTGGCCCATGTACCCCTCTATTTCGCACCAAACCCTAGTTTTATGCCCAAACTACCCCTGAACTTGTGGCTGGCCTATAAATAGAGCCCCCACCCCCTCATGTATCCCTTAGGCATAGATGATAGACTAAAGACAACCCCCTTTGTGGAATCTCTAGTTTTGCCTCATCCCCTTCTTTCAAAGGGGATCGACTATCGTCACCACCTCGTTGGAGTTTGCATCGCGCCTCCCTCGTTGTACAAGGCCTTGGTATCGGTGTCCCTTTGCCAAGACGTCAAGACCCTCTCCAAGGTGTTCTTGCCTCTCCGCTTGGGATTGACGGGAGCACATTGACCGATCTTTCCTTGCGAGGATTCTATCGGACCGGTGGCCACCGGTGAGAGCAACCGGCCTTGTATCGTGTGTGTTTTGCATGTTCATCGTGTTCTTCACAAGGTGTGCGTCCGCTTCCGCTACCTTCTCCCTTTCCCCTCGCTTTTCCATCGATTTGACCACGAGATCCGTGAAGATCGGGCCACCCTAGAGGTTTGCCCTCATCATCTGGTATTAGCAGCTTTTGGTTGCCACTGATTTCTCCTTGATTGGTGTTTTCCCCCATAAATTCGAAAATCCCTCCAAAAAAAATAGCCCCAATTTCGTGTTTTGGACCGATCTGTGATTTGTGTGCGTTTTGGTAGGTTTTGATCCGTGGATTACTTGCTAAACTTGTTGATCTACCTTCCCCTGCGTTCCCATGGCCTAATTCCTTGATTTCCCCCATCAATTTGAGGTTTTGGTTCGAGTTTTTCCGCCAAAACTCGTCCCGTTCGTGTTCTGGAAGTTTTGGTTCGACCGAACCGGACTGTCTGGCCAAAACAGACTGGAGTATCCGCCCTGCCGGCGTTTCTGGCCTAAATTGACCAGAATCTCCGCCCCGGCCGGACAGAACTGTCCGGCCTGTGCGCACCGGACTGTCCGCCCTGTGCGCACCGGACTGTCCGCCCCCCTGCTGATAGAAAAATCTCCGGTCTAGACATGAAAAGGCCTTTGGGCCTGCGGCCCATGTACCCCTTAGTCCGTCTAGAACTTGTCTTTTATTCCTAAAGTACCCCTATTTAAGTGGTTGGCTTATATATAGTCCCCCACCTCCATTGTAAACCCTAGGCATGATATTTGGAATTAGTGGAAACCCCTTGTGGATCTATCTAATTCTTGCCTCATGCTCCTTTGACAAAGGAGCACCAAATATCCCAAACCTCGTTGGAGTTTGCATCGTGCCTCCACGTTGTACAAGGCCTTGGCATCGGTGTCCCTTTGCCAAGACGTCAAGATCTCACCGAGTCTCCCATCTCGTCGTGCCGGTCCGAGAGAGAGTCCTCCGCCCGCCGCCGATCATAGGGATTGCGCCGGACCAGTCACCATCGGCGTGAGCTATTGGTTTTTATCGTGGTTTTGCGTGTGCGTGTTCATTGCGTTCTTCATGCGTGTGTTCATCGTGTTCATCCTTCCCTCCTTCCTCCACACTTCACCCTCGATTTGAAAGGGAATCATGAAAGATTGGGCCACCCTAAAGGTTTACCCTCAACACCAAATATTTATCGCGTGAGACCCTAGGGGTACTCAGCAAGTCTTAATGCATCTAAAGGGAACAACATGGGTGACGCAATTGCAGCTAAATATAATATCTATAAAGTGCTATAGAGACACGCTACACATCCGCCCAACCAGAGATGGATGGACGCTCGTTAATTAATATCAACAGTTATATCAGCAACATAGTTTAACCTCACTCGTCCTCCTCCTCGCTTATCAACGAGAAGGCGGAAGAACATCCCATCTGTTGGCAATTTTATTGACCATTCCATGAGTGTTGCACTAATTACTAGTCATGTCTTAGTCAAATTAAAGGCGGTACTTTAGTTATGCTTGTCTATGATCGAGAAACTGTGCTCTAAGTCGTCCATAACCGCAGACACGACTTTTAAAGATTTACCCTGTAGGGGTGCACAAATAGCAACACACACACGATCAACCTCGGGAAAAACCAAATAAAACGCAACGAGGCCTCACAACAATGCATTCACAGGATTCATAAATTATTTCAGGGGGCCACCCCCTTAAGCTACCCGTAACGAAGTTGGCCGGCTCCAAGACGGACCCAAGGTTTGTGTAGACGGCTGTAAACGACTGGGAACCCGAAAGTGTGACTGGGCTTGTCGATACCGCGGAAACGTGTCACAAGTCCTAAACAGTATAGGTGCTCCACGCACAATCGTAAATAAAGCAGTAAAGCATGGCATAAGTACAAGATAGTAATAAAGCCCAAACTAGTTTGTGGCCCCAAGAAATAATGTGCGAATCAAGCTCAAGCAAAGGGGGATCCATAGGGTCTCCCGTATGTGGATAGTACGAATAGTCAAGGAATAAGAATCAAGTACTCGAGGTCCTACGGGACACAAGTGAGCTTAAAGAACTAAATTGTAGATAATGCTCACTGATGCCTCTTTCATTAGTTCTCTACTCATATTAAGTTGTTTAGGTACATCATTATCCAAAGACTCACACAAACCCTACACATGCAGTTCTACGACTCGCATGGCTCAAACAACTCCTGCGGTAATGACTCATGGGATGGAGGTACAAGCTTCGGTGGAGTTTAAAAGTAAAGGCTATGCAATACTTGGGATTCAATTTAATGCAATCGCGACTCAACGATGCAAGGGTAAGATAGAAGCATAGGTACTAAATATGCACCATAGAAATGTTTGGTTTCTATAGCGCATATCAACACATGTGCCACAGAAAGTTGTCCTAGGTCCCACCGCGGGAAAGTGCACCACCTTGTTCTGTGGCGCATATTGCAATATGTGCCACATAAATTTGAACATCTGTGGCGCATAACAGCAATATGCGCCACAGATCCATGTGAAAAAGGTGGCAAGCTCACCCCCTCTATCCACCACCACCCATTTCACATCTCTTCTTCCTTTCTACCTCCTCCCGTCTCGTTTTCCTCCTTCCTCCCACCCCATTTTGCCCATATTTTCTCCATTTTCTTGTAACTAAACCTACTTTAGTTCATAGATTGGTAATTGGAAGCCTCCCTCCAACTTGTAGATCTAAAAGTTCCTTACTTTTCTCTCTCACATCTCTATTTGTTTACTAATTTCCTCTCCACCAACTTGTAGATCTATTTGTCCACACTCTCTCATTGCGCGGTCTTGTCTCACTGTTATTGAGTCTACTAGGTGAGTACTTGGCCATGGACATGTAGGTGAAGCTTGTCGCGCGGGCAGTTTGTGCGATGCATGGCGAGACGATGCTTGTGTGGTGCATGAATGTTTGCATTGGGAGGAAGTTTTTTTGCTTGCTTATTGTTGTCCCGGCCGGTGTGGTGCATGGATGTTTGCTGAAATGTTGATTCATTTCCATTTCGGCAAATTTTTGCACTACCCGTATGTCCTAATTTTAGGAAAGGTCATGCCGAATTTTTTCGGCTAGCATTCATGCATGTGTGTGTGCATATGGTGTGGTTCTAACCTACTCTCTGTTGTGTCCGCTTAGGCAACCATGGTCGTCATGATGAGTGAATGTCGAATTGCTAGGTACATGAAAGACGCGGAGGAGGACATGATTCTGAACAACAAGACCATGATAAGATGTCCATGTGGAACATGCAAACTCCAGTGCTGGATCGACCCTAATTCTAGACAATTGGAGGGTCACCTGCTCAGGCGTGGTTTCATGCGCGACCTCAATGAGGCGCTGGCAGGACATGGTGGTCACGAAGATGTGGGCGGGCAAGAAGACGAAGAGTCTCCTAAGCATGATCATCATGACGAAGGGATGCTGGCGGGCATGATCAGCATGATCATCATGAAGAAGGAGATGCCGACGGACATGATCATCATGAAGAAGGAGATGTCGACGGGCATGATCATCATGAAGAAGGAGAAGACGCGAACACACAAACGTTGCTAACTTTGGGCTTGCAGGATCCTCATGTTCAAGAACTGCTCCTCAAGGAGACGAGCAACGCCAAAGCTGCAGCCAGAGAGAAAGCCAAGCTGGCCCAAATGGAGATAGACGGGATGACTCCATTGTATCCTGGGTGTCGCCCTGAGGATAAACGATTGAGTGTAATGCTCAAGGCTCTGGAGATGAAGGCCGAACACAAATGGACCGATGTGAGCTCCAACGCGAACATGGAATACTGGCATGACCAACTTCCTAAGGGGAACACATTGCCAACAAGTATTGAGGAGGCCAAGAAAATCATATGCCCTCTCGACCTACCACACATTAAATACCACACATGCATCAATGATTGCGCACTTTATCGGAACGAGTACGCGGATAGAACCTCATGTCCTGTGTGTGGCCAAGGACGGTACAAGAGAGGGAACAAGAAAGTTCCTTGAAAAGTGGTATTGATGCAGCCCGTCCTACGGACGCTTCTACATCTACACCAACAAGTCCCCCAAGTTGACCCATGACTCGTGCCCGAGCCAAACTCCTCCAAGCTAAGGTGAACTCGCTCCTCTGCTCGTGCTAATTTGATACCTCCTTGGATGGTGTGCTACTTCATGCAACTACCCTATGCATCATCACGTACGAAGCTTCGACACATCACCAAGCACACAAGGATGGAGAACAAGGAGCAGAACGTGAAGCAGAAGCCGCTGGAGCTGCTCAGACTGGAGTCTCCGGTCTGCGCACACCAGAGTCTCTAGCCTGCCAAAGTCTCCGGTCTGAAGACATCGGAGACTCCGGCCCTCTCTCCGGTCTGACCCCCTGCACCGGCCCTGGAACAATCTGAAGACCCCTCCAGAGGCTGGTCCGGAGACTACACCAGATTCTTCGGTCTAGACCGGTGATGCTGCCCGTCCTACGGACGCTTCTACATCTACACCAACAAGTCCCCCAAGTGGACCTATGACTCGTGCCCGAGCCAAACTCCTAAAAGCTAAGGTGAACTCGCTCCTCTCCCCATGCCAATTTGATACCTCCCTGGATGGTGTGCTACTTCATGCAACTACCCTATGCATCGTCAGGTACGAAGCTTCGACACATCACCAAGCACCCAAGGATGGAGGACAAGGAGCAGAACTTGAAGCAAAAGCCGATGGAGCTGCTCAGACCGGAGTCTCCGGTCTACGCACACCAGAGTCTCCGGCCTGCCAAAGTCTCTGTCCTTAAGACACTGGAGACTCCGGTCCTCTCTCCGGTCTGACCCCCTGCACCAGGCCCTGGGACAATCTGAAGGCCCCTCCGGAGGCTGGTCCGGAGGCTACACCGGAATCTCCGGCCTAGACCGGAGTCTCCGGTCCACCACACCGGAGTCTCCGGTCCGACCGTCACCAAGCATGAAAAGGCCTTTGGGCCTTCGGCCCATGTACCCCTTAGTCCGTCTAGAACTTGTCTTTTATTCCTAAAGTACCCCTGTTTAAGTGGCTGGCCTATATATAGACCCCCACCTCCATTGTAAACCCTAGGCATGATATTAGAATTACTGGAAACCCCTTTGTGGATCTATCTAATTCTTGCCTCATGCTCCTTGACTAAGGAGCACCAAAATCCCCAAACCTCGTTGGAGTTTGCATCATGCCTCCGCGTTGTACAAGGCCTAGACATCGGTGCCCCTTTGCCTAGACGTCAAGATCTCACCGAGTCTCCCATCTTGCCATGCCAGTTCGAGAGGGAGTCCTCCGCCCGACGCGGATCCTAGGGATTGCACCAGACCGGTCACCACCGGCGTGAGCTATTGGTGTGTATCGTGGTTTTGTGTGTGTGTGTTCGTCGCGTTCTTCGTGCGTGCGTTCGTCGTGTTCATCCTCCCCTCCTTTCCCCGCACTCCATCCTCGATTTGAAAGGGAATCGTGAAAGATCGGGCCACCCTAGAGGTTTTCCCTCAACATATTGGTATCAAGAGCTACGTTGCTCACGATTTCCCCCACAAATCTTCTATCCACCAAAAAATCGAAAATCCCCCAAAAACAGCCCATATTTGCCTTTGGATCGATCTCTTGATTTGGAGTGTTATTTGTGGTTTTGATCCGACCAAACCTTGTCTTAGATGTTGGTCCAGATTTATCCTGCGTTTTCCCAACCCAATTTGGCCAATTTTTCGCGGATTTGAGGACCCAAGGCGTGGATTTCCACTCAAGAGCACGAGCAGTTCGCGATCTGACTCCAGACCGGAGTCTCCGGCCTACACCGGAGTCTCCGACCTACCCACACCGGAGCCTCCGGCCTGCACCGGAGTTTCCGGCCTGAAACCCCAGAGTCTCCAGCCTGACGCCTGATTTTGACAGTTTTTGCCTCTAATCTTGCATTGGCTAATTTCCACTTGTTTGTTTGTGCCCGTGTGCGTGTCGCCAACTAACAACAAACTTCCGCATCAACAACCCCCGCGCTCATTGACACCACGGCCCACGAACATCATCCTACACCACCGACGCCAAGTTTATCATCACCAACGAAGGTATAACTTGCGTCACCTTGTTAACCCCTATCTTCCTTTGTGTGTACCTATCCCATGAGAGTGGCTCATCTTGTGTTTGCTTGAGCATTGTGCATTTGCCCTTGGATAGTGAGTGTGCAAGAGCAACATCAGGTGTGACTAGGTAGCATCAAGGGAGAGCAAAAAAAAATACAAAAGAAAGAAAAAGATACAAAGAAAAAGCAAAAGATAAATAGTCTCCCTTTGCCAAAGAGACTCTCAAAGCTTGTAAGCAAGAGAGAAAGAAGAGCGCCCAAGGCAAGTGCACAAATCCGTTGCTCACTTTTCTTATTTGCAAACGAACCATGGTCTCTCCTTGCATTGGCACGACAAAGAGCTTAGTCTTTGTTAGGACATTTTGTTTTCTCATTTTCATAGTTGTGTCAATCCCAACTTTCTCCACGTGTGTGTACATAGTCGTAGGTTCCCGTCAACCTTTTGAGTTGTTGACCTTCGCCTTTGACTTGAGTTTTGTTGGATTTTACCCACTTTTGACTATCCTTTTTCTTTTGGTTGGTTCTTTGGCATTCCACAATCCTAACCTACCACCAACAAGCTTTCGAGAGTTAGTTCTTTCTTTAGTGTGAGTTTTCTTTGCATTTCCACTTTGCACGCTAATAGCTCTCACTTGTGGTTTCTAGTTTGGTGCAATCCCCAAGGTGAGGTACAAGGCTAACACCACCATATTCCACTTCCATATACAATACTTGTGTGTTTTGCATGATGGATAGGCACGGTGAGGCGAGCCAACCAACTCCCCACGAAGAAGATCAAGGACTGTACATGGCGCGCGCCAGTCACTTCATCGTTTGACAAGAGTTCCGTGAATGTTACCAAGCCCTTGAGATGCGACAAGATGAACAATTTTGCGAGACGCAAGCCGAGTTCAAGAACATCGACAACCGCTTCGATGGCCTCGAACGACAAATGCATGCAATGCATCACAACTTCGGCCACCAAAATGAAGCGCTTTAACGCTCCGTAGTCGAAACAAATGACAATCTTCGACGCCTCATCGACGGTATGGCAAGACCATGTTCACGCGCATCAAGCTCTTCAAGCTCTTCGCATCGTCATGCACCTCTTCTACAAGATCTACATCCAAGTGCTACAAGACGCAATGATGCCCCCGTGGTTGAAGATGGAAGTTCTTCGAACTATGTACCTTCCCCACGACATGCCGCAACGTCAAGCTATGATGGTGATTTCTCTTCAAGGCCAAGAGCAAGGCAAGAAGCACACCGTCATCACGCAATGGCACTAGTGATCCAACAAGAGCAACCACAAGCGCAACCACAAGAGCAACCGCAAGTCTACCACCTTCGACCGCGACACATACTTGACACAACAAGTGATGACTCCAATTTGGAGAATCAAGCTCGTCATCGACGTGAGGCTCTCCAAGATCCTCCTCCTCGTCATCAACGTCATGTACGTCAATAACGACACCATGGTCATCACGAGGCGCCTCCTCCACATCCACAAAACTTGGAGCGTCAAGTGATACAAGTTGAGCGATGCCCACCACGTCAAGAGGCTCATGACCATGTTCTTCGCCGTGAGGCCCATGTGCCTAACCAACACCACCAACCGAGGATCGAGCCTCCTCTTCATCATCAACCACGTCAAGAGGCTCCACACCCTCGGCACCATGATTATATGGGGTGGCCCAATCTTCTCAGTAAGCGGATGGCGGTGATGATGGTGGATGATAGATAACTAGCCTGTAGCTATGAACTCTCCCGCTCGATCCCTGATGCCAATGCAACAGCTCTCAAACCTTGTAGGATATTCACAACACCACGCTGTTGCGCACGCAGCCGTGACCACGAATGGTAGTATGCAATCTACTAATTCCCAATGGAACAACAGATCACACTCAATTATAGTTGGTAGATTCGAACACAGGTTAATTTCAGAGGTTCTATGAAACAAACAACTCTAAAATATTTTAACGTGGTCTAAACCCTAACTAGAGGTCGTACCATGGCTTATAAGGGCGGCTGTGATATGGGGTGGCCCGATCTTCTCAGCAAGCTCTTGTCGATGGTAAAGGTGGATGATAGATAACTAGTGCGTAGCTATGATCTCTCCCGCTCGATCCCTGATGCCAATGCAACAGCTCTCGAACCTTGTAGGATATTCACAACACCACACTCTTGCGCACGCAGCCGTGACCACGAACGGTAGTATGCAATCTACTAATTCCCAATGGAACAACAGATCACACTTAATTATAGTTGGCAGATTCGAACACAGGGTAATTCCAGAGGTTCTATGAAAGAAACAACTCCAAAATATTTTAACGTGGTCTAAAAACCTAACTTGTGACGGCTACGGAGGTTTATAAGAGGGCTGGGGCGTCCTCCCCTCTAAACGGGCCTAAAAACAGCCATAACTTGGCCCAAACTGACTCGGTTCGACTCAAACTGATACATACCGACCCATATATGGGTTCGGCCTTATTGGCACGCAGTACAAACATCGTGGAACACCTCAAACATGTAATTCTTGGTGCGCCATCTCTCTCTCTTGCTCATACGTGATTTCCTCATTGCATCCTAGTGCGCCCGCCTCCCGCTCCTCCCTCGCGCACTTGTTGATATTGGAAATCAGCGCTTGTCCTTCTTGCTGCAACTCTCCTCCTCCTCGCGCAACACTTGTGTTATCAATAAACCTGATCATACAAAGATGCATAGACTTAGGTAGTATAAAGTTCTCATTAAGTAAAACATCAGGTTCAATTAAGAATGAATTCACCTGATAATCATTATTGATTTGACTCAGTATTTCCTTCCAGTTCAGGCAGTCAGAATCATCATAATCCCTGTAGATATCCTCATCATCCTCCCTTTCTTCATGAAAAGCCGTCCTCGGCTTTAGGTAAGCTGAAAGTGGGAGAAACAAAAAAGAACAACGTGTACGCAAAGTATATGTATATATAACATGTTGTATTATTGTTGTTCACATGAAAAGTATGTCCAGTATACATCAAGCAACTTAAATTGCAGGTATAAGTGAAGTACAAAGAATCATGATCATGGTAAAAAACAACTAAATAGCTAGTCATGTTCTTCAATATTAAATTCAGTTTTCTCAAAGAAGATCTATGATCAAATTTGTGAACAAGATCAAACCAATTTAATATGTCTGAAAACCAAATTGAATCATGCCATGCTTCAACTGCGCTACTCTGATTAGTATGAACATGATCATGTTGTCCAGTATGTAAAATGCAACTCAATTTGCAAATATAAGTGAAGTATAAAGCATTAGCACAACTAGACAATGAATTTTGGGATAAACACAATGAATATGAAAACTGGGGTTCTATTCTAGCAAGATTACAACGATCCAACATAGGTAAAATTACTTGTGTTGGCTGCATTATATCAACTAGACCTGACTTTAGTTTCATATTATCACAAATTTTAGCATATATCTCACAACACAAAATCGTTGACACACAACATGTATGGCTGAAAACAGCATGTTTCAGTTCAGCGATTCGATCACAAGTAATGCATATGTGATCCACAAGAAAATTTTCATGCATGCTATATTCACCAATCAGATTGAAAGTGAAACAAGGAGAATATGTGCTAGAATTCAGAAATGAAATTTCAGAAATCTTATCCATAGCACAACTCATACTCATAGGTTCATTTAGCATGATGGAATACACAATATCAGCAGGTGGTATTCGAGCAAGTATTTCCTTATGTGTTATCAGTACCACATGATCAAAATTTGAATTTGGTAAACTATCACATGGTGCTGAAACAGTAGTGCAAGGCAAATCACAAGGAGGCTTCAGTAAAGGAATAGGCTCACAATATGTCGCACATGTTGGCTGAAACTCCAAATTTGTACCAATGTCATTAACAAACTTCTCAGCTGTAGTAGGTACTACGACATCCTCCTCAAGTAACAATACCAGATTGTGTGATGCAGGTTTTAAAATAGGCGGCTCCCTTTCTTCAAAAGCAACCTGCATAGCACAAGAAACAATACTAGGAGTAGAGATGATTACATTAGGAGAAATATACTCACATGTATTATCATCTACTACACTGATGTTTTCTTTTTCTCTCATACTCTTAGAATGGATGCTCTCAACCTCACGTTTGGTGGAATCACACAGCTCACTTTTGATAACACTCTCACTCAGCTTGGCTATGTGGCTCACATTCTCACATGGGTTGTAATGCACACCGTGTTCAAGATGACAAATAATAGAATTGTCACCATTCATCATGACCTTGTACTTAGCAGACAAACTGAACTCTTTTGTCCTCTCCTTGCGAAAAAGATGATACTCATGAAATTTGTCGGCTGAAATCCTGAGCATAACACGCCTCTTCATGTTCCATTTGAAAGAAATCCTTCCAACAACAGGACATATTTGAGCGTCAAACCTTCTGCTGCAAGGTTCTCCCATAGTATGTGACAAGAATCAAGTTGTATAGGAGATACATCACAGCGCACAATCTCAGTATGCTCTTTAAAAGTCATAGGAACATCAGCGGTGTGTGAAATCAGCAATGTGCCATATGATGAATGCAAGAGATATGGCACCACACAGGCACATGTGGGTAGCTGCAACTTTTGTACAACTTCAACGCTGATCAAATTAATAGTAGAGTTACTATCAATGGTAATGGAAGCACATCGCTCACCAATCATCACACTATGGTGGAAAAGACCATCACCATCAAAAATACCACGTTCTTCCTTCCAAAAAGTTCCACTACAACGCCAATTGTCGATGAATTTGTAACTGTACGTCTCCACATTATTTGTAACATCACCTGCCTCCATTTTCTGCATCACATCAACACTACTAGAAGACATGATTAGTACATTAGTGCAAAAATCAAAATCAGTATGGTGGAAACTCTCACAACTCACTCACAACTGATAAGAAAGAAGATCTTACCGTTCCAAAGTGAATAGAGATGCTCTACCAAACGTAATCAAAGACTGATGCACTGAAGTGATGAAGTGAATATCAAAGGTATAGAGAACGATCACAGGGCACACAGGGTATTTATGGTGGAGCTGTAGGTATGGTATCCTATCTACACCGCAAACAAGTCCTAGTGCTGATCGTATGACAAAGACCCACGGAAACACACACGGTGGAGATAAATGGGGCAATTGCAACTATGAAAATGAGCTTAAAAAGTAAGGTATGTCGGAGGAATGCACGTGTTGCAATGCACAAGGAGAGATGCTAGCAATGTCTCAACGAAACGGGCACAAGATTGCTAACTGAGCAGCCCATAGAGCACTAAGCACGCTAGTCTCGTAGGATAGTTATAGACACAAAGAAAGGCTTACTATGTGGACTCAGTAAAAAAATAAACAAAAAAAGAAAAAAATTTGACCTGAGAATGGGCTCTGCCACGGCAGAAAAACAGCCTAAAATCCTGCCGCGGCAGGATGCCGGCAGATTTTTTTTTTCCTCTCGTACTAGCATAGACTGGTCTGTGGTAAGGCGACGGTTTGATTTTTATTTTATTTTTTTTGGGAATTTTTTTTTTGGTTCACGCTAGAGCACAGACTTGTCTGCGGTTAGGCGTGAGGCAGCGACCCGAATTTTTTTTTTGCTCGCCAAGTAGTACACAACTAGGACTCTTTACTTGGATCGGATCTGACTTGATGGTAGCGGAAAAAGATGGTGGAAAACAACTAGAACACTAGAAAACAAATCTACGAAGAATAGATCTAGATCTAATCTAATAGAGGAACGCGATCAGCAACTATTACTCGAATACGATGTAATCTAGGCTATGACAACTCTTTTTGTGGGCCTTTTTCTATATAGGATGAAAAACACTCTCTAATCTATGGATGGATTGTGGATTGCTTACCGAGGCAATGAGGAAATCTGATACCAAGATGATATGGGGTGGCCCGATCTTCTCAGCAAGCTCTTGGCGATGGTGATGGTGGATGATAGATAACTAGTGCGTAGCTATGATCTCTCCCGCTCGATCCCTGATGCCAATGCAATAGCTCTCGAACCTTGTAGGATATTCACAACACCACCCTCTTGCGCACGCAGCCGTGACCACGAACGGTAGTATGCAATCTACTAATTCCCAATGGAACAACAGATCACACTTAATTATAGTTGGCAGATTCGAACACAGGGTAATTCCAGAGGTTCTATGAAAGAAACAACTCCAAAATATTTTAACATGGTCTAAAAACCTAACTTGTGACGGCTACGGAGGTTTATAAGAGGGCTGGGGCGTCCTCCCCTCTAAACGGGCCTAAAAACAGCCATAACTTGGCCCAAACTGACTCGGTTCGACTCAAACTGATACATACCGACCCATATATGGGTTCGGCCTTATTGGCACGCAGTACAAACGTCGTGGAACACCTCAAACATGTAATTCTTGGTGCGCCATCTCTCTCTCTTGCTCATACGTGATTTCCTCATTGCATCCTAGTGCGCCTGCCTCCCGCTCCTCCCTCGCGCACTTGTTGATATTGGAAATCAGCGCCTGTCCTTCTTGCTGCAACTCTCCTCCTCCTCACGCAACACTTGTGTTATCAATAAACTTGATCATACAAAGATGCATAGACTTAGGTAGTATAAAGTTCTCATTAAGTAAAACATCAGGTTCAATTAAGAATGAATTCACCTGATAATCATTATGATTTGACTCAGTATTTCCTTCCAGTTCAGGCAATCAGAATCATCATAATCCCTGTAGATATCCTCATCAGGCAGTTTCAGCGAAACCGATGTAAACATTGATCTCGCCAAAAGACATGATTGTATAAGCAGTCACGGCTTCCCTAGCCGGAATCCAAGTCTCGTCGAGAACGATGAGAGGGACGTCGCTGGCGTAGAGGATGCGACCGATGGCGATGGTCTCGCCGATTCTGATTCTTGCAGATTCCGCTCGAAACACAGATCCGAAGCTCACTTGCCCCACGGTGGGCGCCAACTGTCGTCGGATTGATGACAAGTACGCCATGAGGGGGTCCTCGAGGCGTGCGGAAGAGAGAGGGGTGAGACGTACGGTATTCTGGGACGGTGAGCACACAAGTTTACCCAGGTTCGAATCCACCGGCTTTGGACGGATCCTACTCCTGCTAGCAATCCAGTAATACGGCAGAGCCGGAATATGGGTTACAATGGTATCGCCTGTGCGAGTTGAGGATCTAAAGTATTGGGTGTTGTCCTAAAGGCTCTCCCTAGGACGGCTTATATAGATATCCAGCCTAGGGTTTACAGGAGAGATCAATCCGGCTACGACTAAGAGTTGGTTACAGAGTACAACTTGAACTACAAGTAACATTATGGGCCTAAGTCGGTAAGTCTTCTGGGCCTTCCTGTAGCCGGATTGGACTCCATCTTCTCTCCCGACTGGGTCGCCCGTGAAGCAAAGCTCTAACCCGAAGTGGGCCACCCTGGTCAGTGAGGAACTCTGAGGATACCCGAAAAGTATATCTCCAACAGTTGAGGCGCTTGGGCCTCATGTGATGAGGACATCCCTACAATTACACCTACCCCACTGACTACTGAAGATGCTACAACTATCGCAAGACAGGATCAGTCCAATGAGATTAGAATTGGACCTATTACAAGAGATCGTGCTAAGCTACTAGAACAACATGTGAATTTACTCCTAAACGAATCTGGTACTTTGATTGATGAGAACTTTATACTGCCTAAGTCTATGCATTTATGTATGATCAGCTTCGTTGGAGAAACAAGCATGGCGCGAGGAGGAGAAGGGCTACAAGAGAAGCCCAACATGATGATCGCCCAAGGATGCGCGAGGGAGGAGCGGGAGGAAGGCGCAAGAGAAGATCATCAAGACGGAGGCAAAAAGATCTACCACGACCGGAGTGTCCGGCCAGTTCCACCCGGACTGTCCGGCCTGGTCGAGAGGCAAACTGGCGTGGACATTCTGTCTGCCAGTTCGGACACTACCCGGATACCACCCGGAAACTTCAAAGTTTCCGGCCAGACCGGACTGTCCGGCACACTTCACCCGGAGTGTCCGGCCTGACCGGACTGTCCGGCCGATTTCGACCGGAGTGTCCGCCTTCTGACCGAATCTAGTCCAAGTCAGTTTGTATCAGTTTGAGTCATTTGCATTTAGTTTCAGTTTCTAGCTGCGCCAGCCGCCCTTATAAGCCCTGGGACGACCTCTAGTTAGGGTTTAAACCACGTTAAAATATTTTGGAGTTGTTTCTTTCATAGAACCTCTGGAATTACCCTGTGTTCAAATCTACCAACTATAATTGAGTGTGATCTGTTGTTCCATTGGGAATTAGTAGATTGCATACTACCGTTCGTAGTCACGGCTGCGTGCGCAAGAGCGTGGTGTTGTGAATATCCTACAAGGTTCAAGAGCTGTTGCATTGGCATCAAGGATCGAGCGGGAGAGTTCATAGCTACAGGCTAGTTATTTATCATCCACCATCATCACCGCCATCCGCTTACTGAGAAGATCGGGCCACCCCATATCATCTTGGTATCAGATTTCCAGTGTTGCCTCGGTAAGCATCCACAAATCCATCCATAGATTAGAGAGTGTTTTTCATCCTATATAGAAAAAGCCTTACAAAAAGATTTGCCATAGACTAGATTGCATCGTTTTCGAGTTTCTCCGGACATGAAAATAGTACCGGAAGAGAAGCAAACTCGGCCTAATGCCGAGAAAGCCCTCGCAAAGCGCAGCATATGCGCTCATTTCTAGAAGAGAATTGGGAGGAAGATTGTGGAGTTGAACTCCATAGTGATCTATCACATCGGAGAAGAACTCCGAGGGAGGAAAAGACAGACCTCGGTCCAGATGGGTGCCGAAGTGGACACGCTCGCCCTCGCATGGGTTGGGGACAGTTTCGCCGGAGCCACTCCGCCAGTCGCCGACGGCGAGAAGCCCCTCCTTCTCCATGTTCTTCAGGTCGTCCTGATGCAGCTCATCCTATGGACGCTTCTACATCTACACCAACAAGTCCCCCAAGTGGACCCATGACTCGTGCCCGAGCCAAACTACTGCAAGCTAAGGTGAACTCACTCCTCTCCTCGTGCCAATTTGATACCTCCTTGGATGGCGTGCTACTTCATACCTCTACTCTGTGCATCATCAGGTACGAGCCCCCGCCGCGTCGACCCACGAGCCCTGAAGCTGCACCTAAGCTGAAGCTGCCGGAGTGTCCGCCCGAATCTAGCCGGAGTGTCCGGCCCGACTCAGCCGGAGTGTCCGGCCTGCCCGAGCCTAGACCTGGCGTGGACATTCAGAAGGTCAAATCGGACACTCCCCGGATACCACCCGGAGTGTCCGCGCTACCCGGACTGTCCGGCCGTGCCGACCCGGAGTGTCCGCCCCGACCGGACTGTCCGGCCGTGCCGACCCGGACTGTCCGGCCCAAGTGATGGGCCTGCGAGCCTAGCTGGGCCCTATGGCCCATGTACCCCTCTACTTCGCCCAGAACTCTACTTTAATGCCCGAATTACCCCTGAACTTGTGGCTGGCGTATATATAGACCCCCACCTCCATTGTAAACCCTGGGCTTGATATTGGAATTAGTGGAAACCCCTTTGTGGATCTATCTAGTTCTTGCCTCATGCTCCGTGACTAAGGAGCACCAATATCCCCAAACCTCGTTGGAGTTTGCATTGTGCCTCCGCGTTGTACAAGGCCTAGGCATCGGTGTCCCTTTGCCTAGACGTCAAGATCTCACCGAGTCTCCCCTCTCGCCTGCCGGTTTGAGAGAGAGTCCTCCGCCCGACGCCGATCCTAGGGATTACGCCGGACCGGTCACCGCCGCTGTGAGCTATTAGTGTTTATCGTGGTTTTGCGTGTGTGTGTTTGTCGTGTTCTTCGTGCGCGTGTTCGTCATGTTCATCCTTCCCTCCTTTCCACGCACTCCACCCTCGATTTGAAAGGGAATCGTGAAAGATCGGGCCACCCTAGAGGTTTTCCCTCAACATATTGGTATCAAGAGCTTCGTTGCTCACGATTTCCCCACAATTTTTCTTCTATCCACCAAATATTCGAAAATCCCCACAAAAACAGCCCATATTTGCCTTTGGATCGATTTCTTGATTTGGAGTGTTATTTGTGGTTTTGATCCGACCAAACCTTGTCTAAGGAGTTGGTCCAGCTTTATCCTGCGTTTTCCCAGCCCGATTTGGCCAGTTTTTCGCGGATTTGAGGCCCGAAGGCGAGGATTTCCGCTCAAGAACACGAGCAGGAAACCCGCGCCGGAGTGTCCGGCTCGTACCGACCGGAGTGTCCGGCCCGACCGGAGTGTCCGGCCGAACCAGACCGGAGTGTCCGGCTGTAACACCAGTTTTGACTGTTTTGCCTCATTTTTCGCATTGTCTAATCTCCTTTGTTGGCTCATGTCCCGTGTGCGTGTCAGCAAGTACCAGCAAGCTTCCGCATCATCAACTTCCGCGCTCATCGACACCACGGACCACGAACATCATCCCACACCACCGACGCCAAGTTCATCATCAAAGAAGGTATAACTTGCGTCACCTTGTTAACCCCATCTTCCTTTGTGTGTACCTATCCCATGAGAGTGGCTCATCTTGTGTTTGCTTGAGCATTGTGCATTTGTCCTTGCATAGAGAGAGTGCAAGAGCAATAGCAAGTGTGACTATTTAGCATCAAGGGAGAGCAAAAAAAAAGTGAAAAAGATACAAAGAAAAAGCAGAAAGAAAAATAGTCTCCCCTTGCAAAAGAGAGTCTCAAAGCTTGTAAGAAAGAGAGAAAGAAGAGCGCCCAAGGCAAGTGCACAAATCCGTTGCTCATTTTTCCTCTTTGCAAACGAGCCACGGTCTCTCCTTGCATTGGCACGACAACGAGCTTAGTCTTCGTTAGGTCATTTTGTTTGCTCATTTTCATAGTCGTGTAAATCCCAACTTTCTCCACGTGTGTGTACATAGTCATAGGTTCCCGTCACCCTTTTGAGTTGTTGACCTTCGCCTTTGACTTGAGTTTTGTTGGATTTTTACCACTTTTGACTATCCCTTTTCTTTTGGTTGGTTCTTTGGCTTTCCACAACCCTAACCTACCACCAACAAGCTTTTGAGAGTGTG
The DNA here is from genome assembly GCA_910589775.1 of Avena eriantha. Classification (NCBI taxonomy): domain Eukaryota; kingdom Viridiplantae; phylum Streptophyta; class Magnoliopsida; order Poales; family Poaceae; genus Avena; species Avena eriantha. The sequence goes on from OU342744.1 coordinate 364,850,790, forward strand.
AGTTTCTTTGCATTTCCACGTTGCACGCTTATAGCTCTCACTTGTGGTTTCTAGTTTGGTGCAATCCCCAAGGTGAGGTACAAGGCTAACACCACCATATTCCACTTCCATATACAATACTTGTGTGTTTTGCATGATGGATAGGCACGGTGAGACGAGCCAACCACCTCCCCAAGAAGAAGATCAAGGTCCGTACATGACGCGCGCAAGTCACTTCATCGTTCGACAAGAGTTCCGTGAACGTTGCCAAGCACTTGAGACGAGACAAGATGAACAATTTGGCGAGACGCAAGCCGAGTTCAAGAACATCGACAACCGCTTCGACGGCCTCGAACGACAAATGCATGCAATGCATCACAACTTCGGCCACCAAAATGAAGCGCTTCAACGCTCCGTCGCAGAAACAAATGACAATCTTCGACGCCTCATCGATGGCATGGCAAGACCACGTTCACGCGCATCAAGCTCGGCAAGTTCTTCGCATCGTCATGCACCTCTTCCCCAAGATCTACACCAAAGTGCTCAAAGACGCAATGATGCCCCCGTGGTTGAAGATGGAATCTCTTCGAACTATGTACCTTTCCCACGGCACGCCGCAACGTCAAGCTATGACGGTGACCTCTCTTCAAGGCCACGAGCAAGGCAAGAAGCACACCGTCATCACGCAAGGGCACTAGTGATCCGACAAGAGCAACCACAAGAGGAACCGCAAGCGCAACCACAAGTACAACCGCAAGTCTACCACCATCGACCGCGACACATAGTTGACACAACAAGTGATGACTCCAACTTGGAGAATCAAGCTCGTCATCGACGTCAAGCTCTTCAAGATCCTCCTCCTCATCATCAACGTCATGAACGTCAACAACGACACCATGGTCATCACGAGACGCCTCCTCCACATCAACAAAACTTGGAGCGTCAAGTGATACAAGTTGAGCGACGCCCACCACGTCAAGAGGCTCATGACCATGTTCTTCGCCGTGAGGCCCATGTGCCTAACCAACATCACCAACCAAGGAACAAGCCTCCTCTTCGTCATCAACCGCGCCAAGAGCAAGAGCAAGCTCCTCATCAACAACAATACCAAGAGCAAGCTCCGCAACAAGGACGCGAGAACCAAGTTCCACCTCCCCAACTACAAGATCATCAACAAGGTCACCAAGCTCGTCGCAATGACCGCAACGATGAAGAAATTTTTGGCAAGCTCAAGTTCACAATGCCCCAAGTTCACCGGATCCAATGACCCCGAAGAATACCTCTCGTGGGCACTCAAAGTCGACAAGATCTTCCGCATGCACAACTATAGCAACGAGAAGATGGTCGCCATGGCTTCACTAGAGTTTTATGATTACGCCAACCTTTGGTGGGAACAAGTTCAAGTTGCTCGTGATGCAAGACAAGATCCGCCAATCACAACTTGGCATGACATGAAGGCTCACATGAGATCCCGGTTTGTCCCCGCACACTACACGCATGACCTCTTCAACAACCTTCAAGCGCTTCGTCAAGGGACAAAGACCGTGGAAGAATACTTCAAGGAAATGGAACTCAACTTGATTCGCGCCAACATTGATGAGCGCATGGAGCAAACAATGGCACGTTTCCTTATTGGCTTGAATCACCCAATCAAGCGCATCGTCGAGTTCCAAACATACAACACCATGGTTGAGCTTGTGCACATTGCAACAAAGGCTGAACGTCAAGTGCAAGAGGATATCAAGTACAACAAGCCCAAGACGTACTTCACCTACAAGCAAGCTTTAGCCCCTACACCAACAACTTTTAATGGTAGCTCCTCAAGTACCTCCAAGCCTTCCTTCAAGCCCACACTTCCTCAAGGAAAACTGCCCCCAAGTGGCAAGCAAGCAAAGAGTGATACACCTTTCAATGGTGAATGCTACAAGTGTGGAGGTAAAGGACACAAGTCGGCCGAATGTGGAAACAAGAAAGTCTTGTTCATCCATGACAATGGTGATGAAGAGTACTTGAGTGAAGATGAGTTTGATGCCCGTGTCATGGAAGCAATGGCAAGGCAACGAGTGGAAGATGATCAAGAACTCCTCATGTGTGAACATGACGCAAGTCCATCGCTTGTCGTCACAAGGATCTTGACCACTCAAGCACAAGAGCATGAAGACCAACGCTCAAATAACTTCCAAACACGAGCCGGCATCAATGGCAAATCTATCAAGGTGATCATTGACGGAGGGAGTTGCCACAACCTTGCTAGCACCGAGTTGTGTGAGAAGCTCAACCTCACCCTCCATCCGCACAAGCACCCCTACCACGTGCAATGGCTAAGCGACCAAGGGTCCGTGAAGATCAAGCATACCGTATCGGTCTCCTTCGCCATTGGTCCTTACAAAGATACGGTGGAGTGTGATGTGGTTCCTATGACAGTTTGCCACATGCTTCTTGGTCGACCATGGCAATTTGACAAAGCTGCTCAACATGATGGTTGCACCAATATATACACCTTCAAATGGCTCAACGAAACATGTGTTTTGCAACCGATGACTCCTAGCCAAATAATTGCAGACAATGCAAAGGCTTTTGCAAGGGCGCAAAGCACAACACCTACTTGTGAGAAGAGCGGTGAGAGAGAGAACCACCTCATAGTGAGTGAGAGCCACAAGCCAAACTCGAGTGGAAAAAATAAGAGTGTTCTCCTTGCCACCAAAAGTGAGATGAGAGATGTTTGGAACAACCCCTCCATTTTGCACTATGTCCTCCTTTGCAAGGGACTAGCGCAAGGAACTAATGAATTAACCAATGTTCCTCCATCTTTGATGAATGTTTTGTAGGAATTCAAGGATGTGTTTCCCGAAGAGCTTCCACATGGACTACCCCCTCTTCGCGGCATCGAACATCGCATTGATCTCATCCCCGGTGCACCACTTCCCAACCGCGCCGCTTACCGCACGAACCTGAAGGAGAAAAAGGAGATTAAACGTCAAATCAACCAACTCGTCTCCAAAGGTTTGATCCAAGTTAACACTAGTCCAAGTGCCGTACCCGTGATACTTGTTCCTAAAACGGATGATACGTTATGGTTATGCATGGACTGTCGTCCTATCAATGCTATCATCGTGCATTATCGACATCCCATACCACGTCTCGATGACATGCTTGATGAGTGTGTGGAGCCACTATTTTTTCGAAAATTGATCTTCGTAGTGGTTACCATCAAATACGCATGGCGGAAGGTGATGAGTGGAAAACCGCCTTCAAGACCAAACTTGGTCTCTATGAATGGTTGGTTATGCCCTTTGGTTTATCTAATGCCCCATCCACCTTCATGCGCCTCATGAATCATATGTTGTGTTCTCTCAATGGAAAAAGTGTTGTTGTCTATTTCGATGAAATCCTTGTTTATAGCAAATCACTTGAGGACCATATAACACATGTCAAGGAAGTTTTGCAAATCCTTCGACATGAAAAGCGTTATGCTAATCTTCCCAAATGCACTTTTGCTAAAGACAAGTTGATTTTTCTTGGATTTGTCGTTTCTTCGAAGGTAATTGAAGTTGATGTTTCCAAGGTAAAGGACATACGAGATTGGCCCATCCCAACAAATGTGAGAGAACTACGAAGTTTTCATGGGTTGGCCAGTTTCTATCGTCGCTTTGTGAAAGACTTTTCAACCATTGCTTGTCCCCTTAATGAATTGACCAAAAAGAATGTCACCTTCGTGTGTGGCAAAGCACAACAAAAAGCTTTTGATGAACTTAAAATGAGACTCACCGAAGCACCTCTCCTTGCGTTACCGGATTTCACAAAAACTTTTTAGATAGAGTGTGATGCTAGTGGTATTGGCATTGGAGGAGTTCTTATGCAAAACGGACATCCTATAGCCTACCATAGCGAGAAACTCGATGGTGCTCGCCTTAATTATCCAATTTATGACAAAGAGCTTTTTGTCTTAGTTCGTTTCCTTCAAGTTTGGCAACACTACCTTTGGCCCAAGGAATTTATCATACATTCCGACCACGAGTCGTTGAAATATCTCAAAGGCCAAGCTAACTTGAGCAAGAGACACGCTAAGTGGGTTGAGTTCATGGAGTTTTTTCCATACATTGCCAAGTATAAGAAGGGCAAAGATAATGTAGTTGCGGACGCATTGTCTCGCAAACATACAAGCCTTCTTACGAGACTTGAAATCAACGTGTTGGGCATAGAGGAAATAAAATCTTTGTATGCTTCCGACCCGTTCTTTGAACCAATTTTCGCAAAGTGCTCCAATGACAAAGGAGTTGATGATTTCTATTTGCATAAGGGATTTCTATTTAAACAAAACAAACTATGCATCTCGAAGTCGTCGCTTCAACTTTTGCTTCTCCAAGAATCTCACGGTGGAGGCCTCATGGGTCACTTTGGCTGTGACAAGACATTGGACATGCTCTCCAATCACTACATTTTGCCCAAGATGAAGCGTGATGTGGAGCGCTACGTTCAACGATGCACGACATGTGTTCAAGCTAAGTCGCACGCTAACCCTTATGGTCTTTATATGCCATTGCCTATTCCTCAAACCCCTTGGTCTGACATTAGCATGGATTTCGTGTTAGGATTGCCTAGATCTAAGCATGGTCATAATTCTATATTTGTTGTTGTGGATCATTTTTCCAAAATGGCACACTTCATACCAAGCCATAAGACCGATGATGCTTCACATGTTGCAAATCTGTTTTTCAGGGAAATCGTCCGTCTTCACGGTGTGCCAAGGACAATCGTCTCCGACCGCGACGTCAAATTCATGAGCTACTTATGGAAGACCCTCATGGCCAAGCTCGGCGTCAAACTACTCTTCTCATCCGCATCGCATCCCCAAACTGATGGCCAAACCGAAGTTGTCAACCAAAGCCTCGGGACTCTCCTTCGTGTGTTGATCAAGAAGAACTTGAAGGATTGGGAGGAATGCATCCCACACGCCGAGTTCGCCTACAACCGTGCCAAGCACTCAACAACCAAGATGAGTCCATTCATGATCGTCTATGGTTTCGAGTCCCTCACCACTCTCGACATCCTACCACTACCTCTCCATGAGCGCACAAACATGGACGTCGAGAAACGCGCACAAGCTATGAAGAAACTTCATGAAGAAACAAGAGCTACTATCGCGTAACAAGTTGATATGGGGTGGCCCGATCTTCTCAGCAAGCTCTTGTCGATGGTGATGGTGGATGATAGATAACTAGTGCGTAGCTATGATCTCTCCCGCTCGATCCCTGATGCCAATGCAACAGCTCTCGAACCTTGTAGGATATTCACAACACCACACTCTTGCGCACGCAGCCGTGACCACGAACGGTAGTATGCAATCTACTAATTCCCAATGGAACAACAGATCACACTTAATTATAGTTGGCAGATTCGAACACAGGGTAATTCCAGAGGTTCTATGAAAGAAACAACTCCAAAATATTTTAACGTGGTCTAAAAACCTAACTTGTGACGGCTACGGAGGTTTATAAGAGGGCTGGGGCGTCCTCCCCTCTAAACGGGCCTAAAAACAGCCATAACTTGGCCCAAACTGACTCGGTTCGACTCAAACTGATACATACCGACCCATATATGGGTTCGGCCTTATTGGCACGCAGTACAAACGTCGTGGAACACCTCAAACATGTAATTCTTGGTGCGCCATCTCTCTCTCTTGCTCATACGTGATTTCCTCATTGCATCCTAGTGCACCCGCCTCCCGCTCCTCCCTCGCGCACTTGTTGATATTGGAAATTGGCGCTTGTCCTTCTTGCTGCAACGCTCCTCCTCCTCGCGCAACGCTTGTGTTATCAATAAACCTAATCATACAAAGATGCATAGACTTAGGTAGTATAAAGTTCTCATTAAGTAAAACATCAGGTTCAATTAAGAGTGAATTCACCTGTTGCTCAATCAGCTTTGCACGAGCTCTTGTAATGGGTCCAATCCTAATTTCATTGGACTTGTTCTTTGCAGCAACATCTTCATTGTGAATAGGAGTAGGAGATAGTGGAATAGTATGGATGTCCTCATCATCTCCCCCCCCCTTCAGAAGGCGTCGACCTCGATGCTCCAAGGTCTTCTCCAGCATATGGTGATAAATCAGCAACGTTGAAGCTGTTGCTAGCACCACCAAACTCCTCAATAGGTATATCAACTGAATAGGCATTATCATTAATTTTGGCTAGCACTTTGTAAGGACCAGCACCACGTGACTTCAACTTGGACTTGCGAAGTAGTGGAAATCTGTCCTTGCGTAGATGCACCCAAACCATATCTCCAGGCTCGAACAACACTTCTTTTCTTGCTTGATTCCTTGCAGCAGCAATGTTCTTGCCTTTCTTCTCAATAGCCTCTCGAGTCTTCTCATGTATTTTCTTCACATAATCAGCACGTTTTGATGCCTCCATATCAACTCTCTCATGTAATGGCAGAGGCAACATATCGAGTGGCGTTAATGGCTTGAAGCCATACACCACCTCAAAAGGACAAAGCTGAGTAGTTGAATGCACGGCCCTGTTGTAAGCGAACTCAACATGTGGCAAACACTCTTCCCACTCCCGCAGATTCTTTTTAATCATGGTCCTTAGTAGCTGTGACAATGTTCTATTCACCACCTCCGTTTGACCATCTGTTTGGGGGTGACATGTAGTACTGAACAGCAACTTCGTTCCTAGCTTCCCCCATAAGGTCTTCCAAAAGTAGCTTATGAACTTCACATCACGGTCAGAAACAATCGTCTTTGGTACTCCATGTAATCTCACGATGTCCCTGAAAAACAGGTTAGCAACATGCGACGCATCGTCGCTTTTCTGGTAGGCAATAAAATGAGCCATCTTAGAGAACCTATCCACTACCACAAATATAGAATCATGACCTCTCTGAGTGTTAGGTAGACCTAGCACAAAATCCATACTAATGTCTTCCCATGGAGTAGTAGGTGCAAAGAGAGGTGTATACAAACCGTGAGGCTTCAGCTTGGATTTCGACTTGTGGCAAGTAATGCATCTGCTCACAAATCTGTACACATCACGCCTCATCTTGGGCCAATAAAAATGATCAGCAAGCATGAGCAACGTCTTCTCACGCCCAAAGTGACCCATCAAACCACCAGCATGTGATTCCTGCACTAAGAACAAACGCAACGACGATTCTGGAATACATAGTTTGTTAGCTCGAAACAAATATCCATCATGTATATGATACTTATCCCATGCGTTTCTAAGAGCACATAAACGATATGGTTCAACAAAATCATGGTCAGTTGCATAAAGTGCACAAATAGCTTCTAATCCAGGAATTTTAACATCAAGATTGGTTAATAGCATGTTCTTCCTAGATAGAGCATCAGCAACAACATTCTCTTTTCCCTTCTTATAATTAATGATGTAAGGAAAAGACTCAATGAACTCAACCCATTTAGCTAATCTTCGATGCAAGTTTGATTGAGCTTTCAAGTATTTCAATGCTTCATGATCAGAATGTATGATGAATTCCTTTGGCCACAAATAATGTTGCCAAACTTCAAGTACTCTCACAAGTGCATACAATTCTTTATCATAGATTGAATAATTCAAACGAGCACCAGTCAATTTCTCAGAAAAATAAGCGATAGGCCGACCCTCTTGCATCAAAATGCCACCTATGCCTATACCACTAGCATCACATTCAACTTCAAATTGCTTCGAAAAATCAGGTAATGCAAGCAATGGTGCAGAAGTAAGCAAACGTTTCAATGTATCAAATGCAATGTCTTGGGCCGCGCCCCATACAAAAGGAACACCTTTCTTTGTCAAATCATTTAATGGTGCAGCAATGGTGCTAAAATCTTTCACAAAGCGCCTATAGAAACCAGCGAGACCATGGAAACTACGCACTTGACTTACATTCATTGGAGTAGGCCAATTCTGAATTGATTCAATTTTAGATTGATCTACCTCTACTCCATGCTTAGAAACAACAAATCCTAGGAATATGACCTTATCTTTTGCAAATGTACACTTCTCAAGATTAGCATACAGTTTATTATCACGTAACACTTGCAAAACTTGTCTAATATGAGTGCAATGTTCAGAATCGGTGTGGCTGTATATGAGTATATCATCAAAGTAAACAACCACAAAACGACCAATAAAGTCTCTCAAAACATGATTCATCAAACGCATGAAAGTAGTAGGTGCATTAGTAAGACCAAACGGCATGACTAACCACTCATACAAACCGAATTTAGTTTTGAAAGCAGTTTTCCATTCATCCCCTTCTTTCATCCTAATTTGATGATAACCACTACGCAAGTCAATTTTAGAGAAAACAGCAGCACCACTCAATTCATCTAGCATATCCTCTAAACGTGGAATAGGATGACGATATCGAATAGTGATGTTATTAATCGCTCTACAGTCAACACACATGCGCCATGTACCATCTTTCTTAGGAACTAAAATAACAGGAACATCACAAGGGCTAAGAGAAACACGAATGTACCCTTTATCCAGCAACGCTTGTACTTGCTTCTGAATTTCCTTAGTTTCGTCGGGAATAGTCCTGTAGGGTGCACGGTTTGGAAGTGTGGCACCAGGAATCAAGTCCACTGATGTTCATCATCACTCAAAGACATGATTAGTAAGTTAGTGCAAAAATCAAAATCAGTATGGTGGAAACTCTCACAACTCACTCACAACTGATAAGAAAGAAGATCTTACCGTTCCAAAGTGAATAGAGATGCTCTACCAAACGTAATCAAAGACTGGTGCACTGAAGTGATGAAGTGAATATCAAAGGTATAGAGAACGATCACAGGGCACACAGGTTATTTATGGTGGAGCTATAGGTATGGTAACCTAACTACACCGCAAACAAGTCCTAGTGCTGATCGTATGACAAACACCCACGGAAACACACACGGTGGAGATAAATGGGGCAATTGCAACTATGAAAATGAGCTCAAAAAGTAAGGTATGTCGGAGGAATGCTCGTGTTGCAATGCACAAGGAGAGACGCTAGCAATGTCTCAACGAAACGGGCACAAGATTGCTAACTGAGCAGCCCGTAGAGCACTAAGCACGCTAGTCTCGTAGGATAGTTATAGACACAAAGAAAGACTTACTGAGGCTCACAAGGATAGGTATGCTATGTGGACTCAGTAAAAAATTAAAAAAAAAAAATTGACCTGAGAATTGGTCTCTGCCACGGCAGAAAAACAGCCCAAAATCCTGCCGCGGCAGGATGCCGGCAGAAATATATATTTTTTTCCTCTCGTACTAGCATAGACTAGTCTGTGGTAAGGCGACGGTTCGACTTTTTTTTCAGATTTTTTGTTTTTGTTTTGGGTCACGCTAGAGCACAGACTTGTCTGCGGTCAGGCGTGAGGCAGCGATCCGATTTTTTTTTACTCGCCAAGTAGTACACAACTAGGACTCTTTACTTGGATCGGATCTGACTTGATGGTAGCGGAAAAAGATGGTGGAAAACCACTAGAACACTACAAAACAAATCTACGAAGAACAGATCTAGATCTAATCTAATAGAGGAACGCGATCAGCAACTATTACTCGAATACGATGTAATCTAGGCTATGGCAACTCTTTTTGTGAGGCTTTTTCTGTATAGGATGAAAACACTCTCTAATCTATGGATGGATTGTGGATTGCTTACCGAGGCAACGAGCAAATCTGATACCAAGATGATATGGGGTGGCCCGATCTTCTCAGCAAGCTCTTGTCGATGGTGATGGTGGATGATAGATAACTAGTGCGTAGCTATGATCTCTCCCGCTCGATCCCTGATGCCAATGCAACAGCTCTCAAACCTTGTAGGATATTCACAACACCACACTCTTGCGCACGCAGCCGTGACCACGAACGATAGTATGCAATCTACTAATTCCCAATGGAACAACAGATCACACTCAATTATAGTTGGTAGATTCGAACACAGGGTAATTCCAGAGGTTCTATGAAAGAAACAACTCCAAAATATTTTAACGTGGTCTAAACCTAACTTGTGACGGCTACGCAGGTTTATATGAGGGCTGGGGCGTCCTCCCCTCTAAACGGGCCTAAAAACAGCCATAACTTGGCCCAAACTGACTCGGTTCGACTCAAACTGATACATACCGACCCATATATGGGTTCGGCCTTATTGGCACGCAGTCCAAACGTCGTGGAACACCTCAAACATGTAATTCTTGGTGCGCCATCTCTCTCTCTCTTGCTCATACGTGATTTCCTCATTGCATCCTAGTGCGCCTGCCTCCCGCTCCTCCCTCGCGCACTTGTTGATATTGGAAATCAGCGCTTATCCTTCTTGCTGCAACTCTCCTCCTCCTCGCGTAACGCTTGTGTTATCAATAAACCTAATCATACAAAGATGCATAGACTTAGGTAGAATAAAGTTCTCATTAAATAAAACATCACGTTCAATTAAGAGTGAATTCACCTGTTGCTCAATCAGCTTTGCACGAGCTCTTGTAATGGGTCCAATCCTGATTTCATTGGACTTGTTCTTTGCAGCAACATCTTCATTGTGAATAGAAGTAGGAGATAGTGGAATAGTACGGATGTCCTCATCACAAGTCCTTCACCAAGCTTCAAGGTTAAACAAGGACAAGAAGGAGATGATCTTTGAAGAAGGTGACCTTGTGTGGATACACCTAAGCAAGGACCGCTTTCCCAAGGAACATGACTCCAAGCTAAAGCGAAGAGGAGATGGTCCCTTCAAGGTCCTCAAAAGAATCAATAACAACACCTACATCATCGACATACCAACCTCCAAGTACCTTGCAAGCAATACTTTCAATGTCAAGGACCTCCCACCCTACCATGGAGATGCTCAAGATGATAACCATGAAGAGTCGAGGACGACTCTTTCCCAAGGGGGGGGGAGCTGATGCAGCCCGTCCTACGGACGCTTCTACATCTTAACCAACAAGGCCCCCAAGTGGACCCATGACTCGTGCCCGAGCCAAACTCCTCCAAGCTAAGGTGAACTCGTTCCTCTCCTCGAGCCAATTTGATACCTCCTTGGATGGTGTGCTACTTCATGCAACTACCCTATGCATCATCAGGTACGAAGCTTCGACACATCACCAAGCACCCAAGGATGGAGAACAAGGATCAAAACATGAAGCACAAGCCGCTGGAGCTGCTCAGACCAGAGTCTCCGGTCTGCGTACACCGGAGTCTCCGGCCTGCCAAAGTCTCCGGTCTGAAGACACCGGATGATGAGGACATCCCTACAATTACACCTACCCCAATGACTACTGAAGATGCTACAACTGTTGCAAGAAAGGATCAGTCCAATGAGATTAGAATTGGACCTATTACAAGAGCTCGTGCTAAGCTACTAGAACAACAAGTGAATTTACTCCTAAACGAATCTGGTACTTTGATTGATGAGAACTTTATACTGCCTAAGTCTATGCATTTATGTATGATCAGGTTCGTTGGAGAAACAAGCATGGCACGAGGAGGAGAAGGGCTACAAAAGAAGCCCAACATGATGATCGCCCAAGGATGCGCGAGGGAGGAGCGGGAGGAAGTCGCAAGAGAAGATCATCAAGACGGAGGCAAAAAGATTTGCCACGACCGGAGTGTCCGGCCAGATCCACCCGGACTGTCCGGCCTGGTCGAGAGGCAAACTGGCGTGGACATTCAGTATGTCAGTTCGGACACTACACGGACTCCACCCGGAAACTTCAAAGTTTCCGGCCAGACCAGACTATCTGGCACACTTCACCCGGAGTGTCCGGCCTGACCGGACTGTCTGGCCGATTTCGACCGGAGTGTCCGCCCGCCGACCAAATCTGGTCCGAGTCAGTTTGTATTAGTTGGAGTCGTTTGCATTTAGTTTCGGTTTCTGGCCACCCCAGCCGCCCTTATAAGCTATGGGACGACCCCTAGCTAGGGTTTAGACCACGTTAAAATATTTTGGAGTTGTTTCTTTCATAGAACCTCTGGAATTACCCTGTGTTCGAATCTACCAACTATAATTGAGTGTGATCTGTTGTTCCATTGGGAATTAGTAGATTGCATACTACCGTTCGTGGTCACGGCTGCGTGCGCAAGAGTGTGGTGTTGTGAATATCCTACAAGGTTCGAGATCTGTTGCGCTGGCATCAGGGATCGAGCGGGAGAGATCATAGCTACACACTAGTTATCTATCATCCACCATCATCATTGCCATCCGCTTACTGAGAAGATCGGGCCACCCCATATCATCTTGGTATCAGATTTCCAGTGTTGCCTCGGTAAGCATCCACAAATCCATCCATAGATAAGAGAGTGTTTTTTCGTCCTATACAGAAAAAGCCTTACAAAAAGATTTGCCATAGACTAGATTGCATCGTTTTCGAGTTTTAGTTACTGATTGTATCTTCTCGTAGATCCGATCTGCAGGTTTTCCTCGTACGAGTCTAGTTTCCGTTTGTGTCTAGGTTTAGGATTTGGTCTTGTTTTCCGCTGTTCCCACCGTTACCGTTTCCGCAAGTCTTTATCGTGTTTTCTGAGTCCACATAGCGTACTTTTGTTTGCATACCATAGACACAGCCTATCTACAGCATCTGTGCCTAGGAACGTACCCACGAGACTAGTTGCTTTGCCCTGACAGGCTGCTCATTAGGTTTTTGAAGTGCAGAAATTTTGGAAAGGCGAAACCGGACTATCCGGCCGAATCACACCGGACTATCCGGCTCAACCGGAGTCTCCGGCGCATATCAACCGGACTATCCGGCCCAGTTCTGTTATACGTTGTTGTACTCGTTTGCATTGAGTAATATAGTTGAAAAAAATCAAAAAAAAGAGAAAAGAAAAGAGAATCAGTATTAAAAAAAAGAGATATCGAAGTGTGCAATTTTTGGAGGCCTTGTTGTGTATAGCACTAGTAGATTGAGCAATCTTGTGCCTGTTCTATATGAGCTATTACTAGCGTCTCTCTTGTGCATTGCAATATTCCTTTTCATAAGTTGCTTTGCCACGTTTATCTCCACTATGTGTGTTTCTTGGGTATTTGTACGATCAGCACTAGGACTTGTTTGCGGTGTAGATAGGAAACCATACCTATAGATCCACCTTAAATAACCCGTGTGCCATGCGATCGTTCTCTATACCTTTGATATTCACTTCATCACATCAAGTGCATCAGTCTTTGATTTCGTTTGGTAGAGCATCTCTATTCACTTTGGAATGGTAAGATCTCCTTTCTTATTAGTTGTGAGTAAGTTGTGAGAGTTTCCACCATACAAATTCTGATTTTTGCACTAACCTACTAATCATGTCTACTAGTGATGATGATGTTGTGTTACAGAAAAAGAAGGATGAGGAGCTCGTCAATTGGCATGAATATGAGGCTTTGAAATCCCACTTGACACGTGTGTTTACTAACACGACAGATGCCATTGACAAGAATCTCCAAGATATCAATATGAGATTGGATCAGCATGTTGGGACGGTTGATACTATCCAAACGCAAGTGGCTACGCTCAATGTCAATGTCACCGCTTTGCAGCAGTCCATTGAGGGTTTGACAGTCGCCTTACATAGAAGGGAAGATCCTCAACATGATGATGCCTTTGATGATTTCGATGAGGGTAGCGCTGTTGATGCTGATCCACATGTTGGCAGGGGACGTGCTATTCCCCCTGTCCATGCACCTGCTCATGGTCATGGGTTTGCCCATCTTGGGTGTGGTCCACGTGTGCCCAACCAAGCTACTGATGACGGTTTGGGCAAGCCAAAATTCTCAATTCCTAAGTTTGATGGTTCCATTGATCCTGAAGACTACCTCACATGGGAGTTGAAGATTGAGAAACTCTGGTGCTTATTTGACTATCCAGAAGATAAGAAGGTCAAACTTGCAGCATCTGAATTTGATGGTTATGCTTTGCGTTGGTGGGATGCTCTTGTGCAACATAGGAGGGAGGAAAATGAACTTCCTGTGATGGATTGGCGCGAGATGAAGCAAATCCTGAAAGCTCGTTTCGTACCAACTAACTATTTGCGATCAGTTTTTGATAAATTGACACAACTGAAGCAAGGTACCATGACAGTTGATGAGTACTACATGGAGATGGAGATGCTTATGCAGCGTGCTAGAATTCGTGAGTCCATTGAGATGACCATGCAGCGATTCCTAAACAATTTGAAGTTACCAATCAAGAGCATTGTTCGTCATCACAAGTATGAGACCATGAATGAGTTGTTGCATCATGCTAGAGAGGCCAAATCCCAGTTGGCAGAAGAGGCGAAGTCACGTGCTCGTTTTCCATCCTCTAGCAGATTTTCGGCCAGACCTACTCCTCCTACAGCTGCATCACCAACTGCTGTTCCGTTTACATCATCAGCAAAACCAGCAAGTACACCTTCGTTTGGTTCTAATGCTCGGAAACCTGCTGCTCCTGCTACTAGCCCGGGTTCCAACATATCTACTGCACGTACTCGTGATGTAGTGTGCCATACTTGTGGAGGTAGAGGTCACTACAAGAAAGATTGTCCAAACAGCAAGGTTATGTTTGTTAATGAACAAGATGAAGTAGAAAGTGGAGATGAAGCTTCTGATGATGATATTGATGACGGCGAGGTTGGTGCTGATGCATATGCTGAACGTGCACCCACGATTGTCGTATCTTCATGTGTACTTAGTGTGCAACCGGTTGAGGAATCCCAGCGTTGCAACCTGTTCCAAACAAAAGCTCTAGTTGGACCAAACAAAGCTTGTAAGGTCATTATTGATGGAGGTAGCTGCAGAAATCTTGCAAGTAAGGAACTATGTGCCAAATTGAATTTGACATACTTACCTCATCCCAAGCCATACCACATACAATGGTTGAGCAACAATGGTGAGATGAAGGTAAATCATATGGTAGGAGTGAACTTTCAAATAGGGCCATACATAGATTCTATTGATTTTGATGTGGTTCCTATGACTGTTTGTCACCTACTATCGGGTCGGCCTTGGCTCTATGATCGCCATGTGCAACACAATGGCCGAGCCAATACATATCACTTGGAATTCAAAGGAAAGAAGATTACTATGCAGCCAATGACACCACAAGAAATTGTGAATGATTCTTGCCAGAAGATAGAGGTGAACTTGAAGGAAGATACTACCACTCGGCGAGATTGCGTGACAGCTGTTCCTGATGTAATTGAGCCTAAATTGAGTGATATAATGAAAAGTGAGAGAGTGCCTGGTTTATTGATATTAGCCACTAAGGAAGATATGAGAGAGTTTCGTGAGGATCCTACATCCATGCCACTTGTGCTCATGTACAAGGGCGAGGTATTGGTTTCTAACGACATGACCCCTATTTCTCTTGGTGTATCTTCTGTTTGCAGGATTTTGGGGATGTGTTTCCAGAAGACGTACCCACGGGTTTGCCCCCTTTGTGTGGTATAGAACATCAAGTGGACCTGATTCCTGGCGCCACACTTACCAACCGTGCACCTTACAGGACTAATCCCGAAGAAACTAAGGAAATTCAGAAGCAAGTACAAGCGTTGCTGGATAAAAGGGTACATCCGTGTCTCTCTTACACCTTCTTATGTTCCTGTTATTTTAGTTCCTAAGAAAGATGGTACTTGGCGCATGTGTGTTGATTGTAGAGCGATTAATAACATCACTATTCGATATAGTCCTCCTATTCCACGCTTAGAGGTTATGCTAGATGAATTGAGTGGTGCTGCTGTTTTCTCTGAAATTGACTTGCGTAGTGGTTATCATCAAATTAGGATGACAGAAGGGGATGAATGGAAACCTGCTTTCAAAACTAAATTCGGTTTGTATGAGTGGTTAGTCATGCCGTTTGGTCTTACTAATGCACCTAGTACTTTCATGCGGTTGATGAAGCATGTTTTGAGAGAGTTTATTGGTCGTTTTGTGGTTGTTTACTTTGATGATATACTCATATACAACCACACCGAATCTGAACATTACACTCATATTAGACAAGTTTTGCAAGTGTTACGTGATAATAAACTGTATGCTAATCTTGAGAAGTGTACATTTGCAAAAGATAAGGTCATATTCCTAGGATTTGTTGTTTCTAAGCATGGAGTAGAGGTAGATCAATCTAAAATTGAATCAATTCAGAATTGGCCTACTCCAATGAATGTTAGTCAAGTGCGTAGTTTCCACGGTCTCGCTGGTTTCTATAGGCGCTTTGTGAAAGATTTTAGCAGCATTGCTGCACTTTTAATGATTTGACAAAGAAAGGTGTTCCTTTTGTTTGGGGCGCGGCCCAAGACATTGCTTTTGATACGTTAAAACGTTTGCTTACTTCTGCACCATTACTTGCATTACCTGATTTTTCGAAGCAATTTGAAGTTAAATGTGATGCTAGTGGTATAGGCATAGGTGGCGTTTTGATGCAAGAGGGTCGGCCTATAGCTTATTTTTCTAAGAAATTGACTGGTGCTCGTTTGAATTATTCTATCTATGATAGAGAATTGTATGCACTTGTTAGAGTACTTGAGGTTTGGCAACATTATTTGTGGCCAAAGGAATTCATCATACATTCTGATCATGAAGCATTGAAATACTTGAAAGCTCAATCAAACTTGCATAGAAGATTAGCTAAATGGGTTGAGTTCATTGAGTCTTTTCCTTACATCATTAACTATAAGAAGGGAAAAGAGAACATTGTTGCTGATGCTCTATCTAGGAAGAACATGCTATTAACCAATCTTGATGTTAAAATTCCTGGATTAGAAGCTATTTGTGCACTTTATGCAACTGACCATGATTTTGCTGAACCATATCGTTTGTGTGCTCTTAGAAACGCATGGGATAAGTATCATATACATGATGGATATTTGTTTCGAGCTAACAAACTATGTATTCCAGAATCATCGTTGCGTTTGTTCTTAGTGCAGGAATCACATGCTGGAGGTTTGATGGGTCACTTTGGGCGTGAGAAGACGTTGCTCATGCTTGCTGATCACTTTTATTGGCCCAAGATGAGGCGTGATGTGTACAGATTTGTGAGCCGATGTATTACATGCCACAAGTCGAAATCTAAGCTGAAGCCTCACGGTTTGTATACACCTCTCTCTGCACCGACTACTCCTTGGGAAGACATTAGTATGGATTTTGTGCTAGGTCTACCTAAAACATAGAGAGGTCACGATTCTATATTTGTGGTAGTGGATAGGTTCTCTAAGATGGCTCATTTTATTGCCTGCCACAAAAGCGACGATGCGTCGCATGTTGCTAACCTGTTTTTCAGGGACATTGTGAGATTACATGGAGTACCAAAGAAGATTGTTTCTGACAGTGACGTGAAGTTCATGAGCTACTTTTGGAAGTCCTTATGGGGGAAGCTAGGAACGAAGCTGCTGTTCAGTACTACATGTCATCCCCAAACAGATAGTCAAACGGAGGTGGTGAACCGAACATTGTCACAGCTGCTAAGGACCATGATTAAAAAGAATCTACGGGAGTGGGAAGAGTGTTTGCCACATGTTGAGTTTGCTTACAACAGGGCTGTGCATTCAACTACTCAGCTTTGTCCTTTTGAGGTGGTGTATGGTTTCAAGCCATTGATGCCACTTGATATGTTGCCTCTGCCATTACATGAGAGAGTTGATATGGAGGCATCAAAACGTGTTGATTATGTGAAGAAAATACATGAGAAGAGTCGAGAGGCTATTGAGAAGAAAGGCAAGAACATTGCCGCTGCAAGGAATCAAGCAAGGAAAGAAGTGTTGTTCGAGCCTGGAGATATGGTTTGGGTGCATCTACGCAAGGATAGGTTTCCACTACTTCGAAAGTCCAAATTGAAGCCACGTGGTGCTGGTCCTTACAAGGTGTTAGCCAAGATTAATGATAACGCCTACTCGGTGGATATACCTATTGAGGAGTTTGGTGGAGTTAGCAACAGCTTCAACGTTGCTGATTTGTCACCATATGCTGGAGAAGACCTTGGAGCATCGAGGTCGACGCCTTTTCAAGGGGGGGGGGAGATGATGAGGACATCCCTACAATTACACCTACCCCAATGACTACTGAAGATGCTACAACTGTTGCAAGAAAGGATCAGTCCAATGAGATTAGAATTGGACCTATTACAAGAGCTCGTGCTAAGCTACTAGAACAACAGGTGAATTTACTCCTAAACGAATCTGGTACTTTGATTGATGAGAACTTTATACTGCCTATGTCTATGCATTTATGTATGATCAGGTTCGTTGGAGAAACAAGCATGGCGCGAGGAGGAGAAGGGCTACAAGAGAAGCCGAACATGATGATCGCCCAAGGATGCGCGAGGGAGGAGCAGGAGGAAGGCGCAAGAGAAGATCATCAAGACGGAGGCAAAAAGATTTGCCACGACCGGAGTGTCCAACCAGATCCACCCGGACTGTCCGGCCTAGTCGAGAGGCAAACTGGCGTGGACATTCAGTATGTCAGTTCGGACACTACACAGACTCCACCCGGAAACTTCAAAGTTTCCGGCCAGACCGGACTGTCCGGCCTGACCGGACCGTCCGGCTGATTTCGACTGGAGTGTCCGCCCGCCGACCGAATCTGGTCCGAGTCGGTTTGTATCAGTTGGAGTCGTTTGCGTTTAGTTTCGGTTTCTGGCCGCCCCAGCCGCCCTTATAAGCTATGGGACGACCCCTATCTAGGTTTTAGACCACGTTAAAATATTTTGGAGTTGTTTCTTTCATAGAACCTCTAGAATTACCCTGTGTTCGAATCTACCAACTATAATTGAGTGTGATCTGTTGTTCCATTGGGAATTAGTAGATTGCATACTACCGTTCGTGGTCACGGCTGCGTGCGCAAGAGTGTGGTGTTGTGAATATCCTACAAGTTTAGAGATCTATTGCGCTGGCATCAGGGATCGAGTGGGAGAGATCATAGCTACGCACTAGTTATCTATCATCCACCATCATCATCGCCATCCGCTTACTGAGAAGATCGGGCCACCCCATAACACCGGAGACTCCGGCCCTCTCTCCGGTCTGACCCCCTGCCTCGGGCCCTGGGATAATCTAAAGACCCCTACGGAGGCTGGTCCGGAGACTACACCGGATTCTCCTGTCTAGACTGGAGTCTCCGGTCCGACCCTCGCCAGGCATGAAACGGCCTTTGGGCCTTCGGCCTATGTACCCCTTAGTCCGTCAAGAACTTGTCTTTTATTCCTAAAGTTGATGAGGATATATACATGGATTATGATGATTCTGACTACCTGAACTGGAAGGAAATATTGAGTCAAATCAATAATGACTATCAGGTGAATTTATTCCTAATTGAACCTGATGTTTTATTTAATGAGAACTTTATACTACCTAAGTCTATGCATCTTTGTATGATCAGGTTTATTGATAACACAAGCATTGCGCGAGGAGGAGGAGAGTTGCGGCAAGAAGGACAAGCGCTGATTTCCAATATCAACAAGTGCGCGAGGGAGGAGCGGGAGGCATGCGCACTAGGAGGCAATGAGGAAATCACGTATGAGCAAGAGTGAGAGATGGCGCACCAAGAATTACATGTTTGAGGTGTTCCACGACGTTTGGACTGCGTGCCAATAAGGCCGAACCCATATATGGGTCGGTATGTATCAGTTTGAGTCGAACCGAGTCAGTTTGGGCCAAGTTATGGCTGTGTTTTAGCCCGTTTAGAGGGGAGGACGCCCCAACCCTCATATAAACCTCTGTAGCCGTCACAAGTTAGGGTTTAGACCACGTTAAAATATTTTGGAGTTGTTTCTTTCATAGAACCTCTGGAATTATCCTGTGTTCGAATCTACCAACTATAATTGAGTGTGATCTGTTGTTCCATTGGGAATTAGTAGATTGCATACTACCGTTCATGGTCACGGCTGCGTGCGCAAGAGTGTGGTGTTGTGAATATCCTACAAGGTTCGAGATCTGTTGCGCTGGAATCAGGGATCGAGCGGGAGAGATCATAGCTATGCACTAGTTATCTATCATCCACCATCATCATAGCCATCCGCTTACTGAGAAGATCGGGCCACCCTATATCATCTTGGTATCAGATTTCCAGTGTTGCCTCGGTAAGCGTCCACAAATCCATCCATAGATTAGTTGTTTTTTTCCTATACAGAAAAAGCCACACAAAAATATTAGGGTTCATAGTTCATTGCCATAGCCTAGATAACACTGTTCGTGAGTTCTAATTGCTGATCGTAATCCTTTTGTGTAGCCTTTCTTCTAAATCCGAGTCGTAGTTTTTGTCTAGTTTTCGTCTGTTTTTGATCCGTTGTCGGAGTCCCTAGACTATTTCTAGAATGTTCGTCGTGTTCTTGAGTCTTAGATCTAGTAGATCTGTTTTCTTTTAGTCTCAGGTTGTAGATCCGTTTGAAAGAAGGAGAAAAAAAAGCAAACCGATCAGATCTAGACTTGTACTGAGTTTGCTTCATGTTGAAGTAAAAAAAAATCGTCTCGCTGCCTCACGCCTGACCGCAGACAGGTCTGTGCTCCAGCGTGAAAGCAAAAAAAAAATCCGAAAAAGATACATTTCGGACCTTCGCCTTACCACAGACAGGTCTGTCCTCATACGAGAAATTTTTGTGTCTGCCGACATCCTGCCGAGGCAGGATTTTAGGCCGTTTTTCTGCTATGGCAGAGACCAATTTTCAGGTCAAATTTTTTTCTTTTTGTTTATTTTTTTTACTGAGTCCACATAGCGTACCTATCCTTGTGAGCCTTAGTAAACCTTTCTTTGTGTCTAAAACTATCCTACGATACTAGCATGCTTAGTGCTCTGTGGGCTGCTCAGTTTAGCAATCTTGTGCCCGTTTCGTTGAGATATTGCTAGCGTCTCTCCTTGTGCATTGCAACACGAGCGTTCCTCCGACATACCTCACTTTTTTGAGCTCATTTTCATAGTTGCAATTGCCCCATTTATCTCCACCGTGTGTGTTTCCGTGGGTCTTTGCGGTGTAGTTAGGATACCATACCTACAACTCCACCATAAATACCCTGTGTGCCCTGTGATCGTTCTCTATACCTTTGATATTCACTTCATCACATCAGTGCATCAGTTTTTGATTTCGTTTGGTAGAGCATCTCTATTCACTTTGGAACGGTAAGATCTTATTAGTTGTGAGTGAGCTGTGAGAGTTCCACCATACAGATTTTGATTTTTGCACTAATGTACTAATCATGACTTCTACTAGTGTTGATGTGATGCAGAAATCAGATGATGTTTACCATGACTATTTAGCTATTGTGGTTGGCATGGCATATGATCCAACTACAATCAAGTGGCGATTGGAAAGTTCCGCCACACCCGTAGAATATCAGATTTGGGAAATTGATATGGGATTTGGTTTTGCGCGATTTCGTACTTTCGATAGCAAGTTTAATGGTCATATAGAATACATTCTTGCTCACCGACGTGTGGATGAAGAGGTAGCTCGTTGGTGGAAGGACGCAAGGATTGTGTATCGTGTCATGGGTAAAAAAATCCTTTGGGAAGATTTCAAGCAATTTCTACGTTCTATGTTTTTGAACAACTGCAAATGGCCTCTTCCAGAAATTTTGAGAGTGGACACTAATGAGAAATGTGAGTTGTTGTCTACTAACGTAATCATGTCTACTCCTAGTGTTGTGTCTTGTGATGTGCAGGTTGCTTTTGAAGAAAGGGAGCCGCCTATTTTACAACCTGCATCACACGATCTGGTATTGTTACTTGAGGAGGATGTCGTAGTACCTACTACAGCTGAGAAGTTTGTTAATGACATTGGTACTGATTTGGAGCTTCAGCCAACATGTGCGACATATTGTGAGTCTATTCCTTTACTGAAGCCTCCTTGTGATTTGCCTTGCACTACTGTTTCAGCACCATGTGATAGTTTACCAAATTCAAATTTTGATCATGTGGTACTGATAACACATAAGGAAATACTTGCTCGAATACCACTTGCTGATATTGTGTATTCCATCATGCTAAATGAACGTATGAGTATGAGTTGTGCTATGGATAAGATTTCTGAAATTTCCTTTCTGAATTCTAGCACATATTCTCATTGTTTAACTTTCAATCTGATTGGTGAATATATCATGCATGAAAATTTTCTTGTGGATCACATATGCATTACTTGTGATAGAATCGCTGAACTGAAACATGCTGTTTTCAGTCATACATCACAAAATGTTTGCTATGGGACAATAGCTCATGTTCCAGATATTATGGAAATACATTCTGGTCTAGTTGATATATTGCAACCAACACAAGTAATTTTACCTATGTTGGATTGTTCTAATCTTGCTAGAATAGGACCCAAGTTTTCATATTCACTATGTTTGTCCCAATAGTCTTTGTCTAGTTTTGTTACTACTTTAGACTTCCTTGATATTTGCAAATTGAGTTGCATTTTACATACTGGACAACATGATCATGTTCATAATAATCAGAGTAGCGCAGTTGAAGCATGGCATGATTCAATTTGGTTTTCAGACATATTAAATTGGTTTGATCTTGTTCACAAATTTGATCATAGATCTTCTTTGAGAAAACTGAATTTAATATTGAAGAACATGACTATCTATTTAGTTGTTTTTTACCATGATCATGATTCTTTGTACTTCACTTATACCTGCAATTTAAGTTGCTTGATGTATACTGGACATACTTTTCATGTGAACAACAATAATACAACATGTTATATATACATATACTTTGCGTACACGTTGTTCTTTTTGTTTCTCCCACTTTCAGCTTACCTAAAGCTGAGGACGGCTTTTCATGAAGAAAGGGAGGATGATGAGGATATCTACAGGGATTATGATGATTCTGACTGCCTGAACTGGAAGGAAATACTGAGTCAAATCAATAATGATTATCAGGTGAATTCATTCTTAATTGAACCTGATGTTTTACTTAATGAGAACTTTATACTACCTAAGTCTATGCATCTTTGTATGATCAGGTTTATTGATAACACAAGTGTTGCGCGAGGAGGAGGAGAGTTGCAGCAAGAAGGACAAGCGCTGATTTCCAATATCAACAAGTGCGCGAGGGAGGAGCGGGAGGCAGGCGCACTAGGATGCAATGAGGAAATCACGTATGAGCAAGAGAGAGAGATGGCGCACCAGAACTACATGTTTGAGGTGTTCCACGACGTTTGTACTGCGTGCCAATAAGGCCGAACCCATATATGGGTCGGTATGTATCAGTTTGAGTCGAACCGAGTCAGTTTGGGCCAAGTTATGGCTGTTTTTAGGCCCATTTAGAGGGGAGGACGCCCCAGCCCTCTTATAAACCTCCGTAGCCGTCACAAGTTAGGTTTTTTAGACCACGTTAAAATATTTTGGAGTTGTTTCTTTCATAGAACCTCTGGAATTACCCTGTGTTCGAATCTGCCAACTATAATTGAGTGTGATCTGTTGTTTCATTGGGAATTAGTAGATTGCATACTACCGTTCGTGGTCACGGCTGCGTGCGCAAGAGTGTGGTGTTGTGAATATCCTACAAGGTTCGAGAGCTGTTGCATTGGCACCAGGGATCGAGCGGGAGAGATCATAGCTACGCACTAGTTATCTATCATCCACCATCACCATCGACAAGAGCTTGCTGAGAAGATCGGGCCACCCCATATCAAAGGGAGGATGATGAGGATATATACATGGATTATGATAATTCTGACTACTTGAACTGGAAGGAAATATTGAGTCAAATCAATAATGACTATCAGGTGAATTTATTCCTAATTGAACCTGATGTTTTATTTAATGAGAACTTTATACTACCTAAGTCTATGCACCTTTGTATGATCAGGTTTATTGATAACACAAGCATTGCGGGAGGAGGAGGAGAGTTGCAGCAAGAAGGACAAGCGCTGATTTCCAATATCAACAAGTGCACGAGGGAGGAGCGGGAGGCATGCGCACTAGGAGGCAATGAGGAAATCACGTATGAGCAAGAGTGAGAGATGGCGCACCAAGAATGACATGTTTGAGGTGTTCCACGACGTTTGGACTACGTGCCAATAACGCCGAACCCATATATGGGTCGGTATGTATTAGTTTGAGTCGAACCAAGTCAGTTTGGGCCAAGTTATGGCTGTTTTTAGGCCCGTTTAGAGGGGAGGACGCCCCAGCCCTCATATAAACCTCCGTAGCCGTCACAAGTTAGGGTTTACACCACGTTAAAATATTTTGGAGTTGTTTCTTTCATAGAACCTCTGGAATTACCCTGTGTTCGAATCTACCAACTATAATTGAGTGTGATCTGTTGTTCCATTGGGAATTAGTAGATTGCATACTACCGTTCGTGGTCACGGGTGCGTGCGCAAGAGTGTGGTGTTGTGAATATCCTACAAGGTTCGAGATCTGTTGCGCTGGCATCAGGGATCGAGCGGGAGAGATCATAGCTACACACTAGTTATCTATCATCCACCATCCGCTTACTGAGAAGATCGGGCCACCCCATATAAAAAGTACCCTTGTTTAAGTGGCTGGCGTATATATAGACCTCCACCTCCATTGTAAACCCTAGGCATGATATTGGAATTAGTGGAAACCCCTTGTGGATCTATTTAATTCTTGCCTCATGCTCCTTGACTAAGGAGCACCAATATCCCCAAACCTCGTTGGAGTTTGCATCGTGCCTCTGCGTTGTACAAGGCCTAGGCATCGGTGTCCCTTTGCCTAGACGTCAAGATCTCACTGAGTCTCCCATCTCGCCGTGCCGGTTCGAGAGAGAGTCCTCCGCCCGACACCGATCCTAGGGATTGCACCGGACCGGTCACCGCCGGCGTGAGCTATTGGTGTTTATCATGGTTTTGCGTGTGTGTGTTCATCACGTTCTTCGTGCGTGTGTTCGTCGTGTTCATCCTTCCCTCCTTCCCCCGCACTCCACCCTCGATTTGAAAGGGAATCGTGAAAGATCAGGCCACCCTAGAGGTTTGCCCTCAACAGGTATGGTACTTTCCTATCACCCCATCTGCAGCGATATTTCGTAGATCCTAAGGAAGCAAAGCTCATGCAATGGCATGCGGAAAGAGAGAAACTCGAAGATGATCTGGAGAAGGGCAAGATCCTGATACACCCTTCAGACGTTAGCCAGTGGAATGCATTGGACATCGTGTTCGAAGAGTTCGGGGGCAATGCAAGGAACGTCAGACTGGGTATGAGCACCGATGGACTCAATCCTTTTGGAAAAATAGAGTAGCACACATAGCAACTGGCCCATGTTTGTATGGCCATACAACCTCCCCCTGTGGCTGTGCACAAAGCAAAGGTACATTCACATGACCATTCTTATTCAGGGGCCGAAACAACCAGGTATCGATATGCATCTGTATCTCAGGCTGTTGTGAGAGGAGTTAGCCAACTTGTGGGAGATGCCGGCCCGTACGTGGGACGCCTACACTAAAGAATATTTACCTCTGAGAGCCGCGTTGCTCACGATGGTGCAGGACTATCCTGGATATGCATATGTATCGGCCCAGGTGAACCACGGACACAATGCATGTGTCAAGTGCATGAATGAGACACCGCATCTTCAGCTACCAAGGGATCCCGGGTCTTCAAAAACCGTGTTCCAAGGTACTCGAAAGTGGCTCCGCATGGATCACCCGTGGAGAAAACACGGTGACCTGTTCAATGGTAAGGGACGAGCTAGAAGGAGCCCCACGTCTGAGGAGCGGCGAAGAAATCGAGGAGCTTTTGAATAATTGGGTAGATTTCCCTGCGCCGGAAAAAACGACCGAGGAGAAAGCCGCTTCTGGGTGTATGAAAAGCAAGGTTTGTTTTCTAGGACCTGCCATACTGGAAGGTCCTCCACACTCCCCATAGCCTCGATGTAATGCACATCATGAAGAACGTTACTAAGAGTCTGCTTGGCACTCTACTGAACATGCCGGAGAGGACCAAGGAATGGCCAAAAGCAAGAAAGGACCTTAAATTGCTTGGCATCAAGAAAGATCTTCAGTACCGTGATAGTGATGATGATGATGATGATGATGATGATGATGATGATGATGATGATCAGACAGAAGGGACTCAAGGTTGCCGCAAAAGAGTTAAGAAGAATGAGGTGGTGCTTCGTGTTGCCTGCTTCACTCTGAGTCTGGAGGAGCTCGAGTATTTTTCAGGTGCCTCCTAGGAGTGAAAGTTCCTCACGGTTACTCGGGGAAGATAAGCAAATATCTAGACGTGGCGAAGAAGAGGTTCAACGGTATGAAGTCTCACGACGGTCACGTGCTGATGACGCAGATACTCCCCGTTGTGATCCGCGGGATAATGGACGAGCATGTCCGTGAGATGCTGTTTGGCCTTCGCAACTTTTTCGACGTCATATCTAGGAAGTCGATCGGTGTGAAGCAGCTCGACAGGCTACAGGAAGAGATCATGCTGATACTATGCGAGCTCGAGATTTACTTCCTGCCCGCATTCTTCGACATCATGGTGCATCTGCTTGCACATGTCGTGGATGACATCATCTAGCTCGGGCCGACATTCCTGCACAACATGATGCCGTTTGAAAGGCTAAACGGTGTCATCAAAGGATTCGTTCGCAACAGGTCCCGTCCAGATGGAAGCATAGCCAAGGCCTTTCTGATCTACGAGTGCATATCCTTCTGCCAAAATTATGAGGCAATAGCACTAGTGGTACAAATAGTTGTCCGGAAGGTGCAAATTCATACAACTAGTTGTAAAATGTGGTGCAGTGGTACACAAACTTGCACGTCTCGTGCAAAACTGGTCCAAATGAACTTGACGGTGACACGTGGCTGTGTATTTTTGCAGTAAAGTGCTTCCACATTTTTGTATGCACACATGGCCTTAGGTGTTGTCTTCCATGTGGATCCCACCTGTCAATACGCGATTAAAACAGTAATAAAAATTTGTTCAAAGTTGGAGTTCGAACACTTGACCGACTAGCTTAATAAAATTTTGTCCAAAGTTGGAGTTCGAACACTTGACTGGCTAGCTTAACACGGTAGCTACTAGCTAGACAAAACCATCAGAGCTGAGACGACATTGGTGTATACTGGAGAGTTTAGGTTCATACTATTTGGCACACACACAACCTCCATAAGTGGCTATCACGGCTCAAAATGATTCGTGACCTACAATAGACAAATAATAAGAACGGACTTGCAGAAACAGGGCAGGTGTCTTTGATTTGAAATTTGTCTTTTTAGGTTGCAAAATGTTATAAAATTTATTTTGGATACATTCATATGATTCAAATAATTGTAGCAAGTTTCCACAGATAAATCCATTTATTTTAGGCTACAGAACAAAATTTTGACTATATATAGAGTAAAAAAGCTCATTATTGTAGTCTGAAATTTGTTTTTTTTGTATTTTCCCAAAATATAACGTATTTTCCCCAAAATATCTATCTTACCTTTGAAATGTGTATATGTTACCGCCTAATTGTTTTAAAAAATTTACCGTACCGCTGTGATGCCAGAACAACGTGTCGATGAAGTCATGTCGGTAGTTGTCAGAAGGGTCACCGTCGGGCAGACCGGCGCTAGGGACAACACGGAGGTGGGTCGAGTTGCACGATGGTCACCTTGGGGATGCCGCTCATGGTGCGACGAGCAATGTATGATTTGATCATCCACTCTCGACGCTCTGTAGTGAGAGACGTCGTCGGAACGAGGGTGACTGTGTGTGTTGTCCCATTGGTGCGCACAACGCTGAACATGTTGTGTTACTCTAGGACTAAAAAGGAAACGACGACTAATTCATTATGTAACTGATGCAGCCCGTCCTGCGGACGCTACTACATCCACAACGCCAAGTCCCCAAGATCGTCTCCAAGTCAACCAAGAAGATGGACTAGGAGAAGCCAGCTCCAG
Source organism: Avena eriantha (assembly GCA_910589775.1). Lineage (NCBI taxonomy): Eukaryota > Viridiplantae > Streptophyta > Magnoliopsida > Poales > Poaceae > Avena > Avena eriantha. The sequence continues at coordinate 364,878,559 of OU342744.1, forward strand.
AACAAGAGTCTCCACCGTCATCGCCCCGGAGTGTCCGACGCAGCCGGACTGTCTGGCGCGACTCAGCCTGAGTGTCCGGCCTACCCCAGCCCCGTCCTGGCGTGGACATTCTGTGTGCTACATCGGACTCTACCCGGACACTACCCGGAGTGTCCGGCCACCCCGGACTGTCTGGCCAACTCGACCCGGAGTGTCCGGCCTACGCGATGGGCCGGCATGCCAACATCTGGGCCCTTGGCCCATGTACCCCTCTATTCCGCACCAAACCCTAGTTTTATGCCCAAACTACCCCTGAACTTGTGGCTGGCCTATAAATAGAGCCCCCACTCATTGTATCCTTTAGGCATAGATGATAGACTAAAGAAAACCCCCTTTGTGGAATCTCTAGTTTTGCCTCATCCCCTTCTACCAAAAGGGGATCAACTATCGTCACCACCTCGTTGGAGTTTGCATCGTGCCTCCCTCGTTGTACAAGGCCTTAGCATCGGTGTCCCTTTGCCAAGACGTCAAGACCCTCTCTAAGGTGTTCTTCCCTCCGCTTGGGATTGATGGGAGCACGTTGCCCGATCTTTCCTTGCGAGGATTCTATCGGACTGGTGGCCACCGGCGAGACCAATCGGCCTTGTATCGTGTGTGTTTTGCGTGTGTTCATCGTGTTCTTCGTGAGGTGTGCGTCCGCTTCCGCTACCTTCTCCCTTTCCCCTCGCTTTCCCATCGATTTGACCATGAGATCTGTGAAGATGGGGCCACCCTAGAGGTTTGCCCTCATCATCTGGTATCAGCAGCTTTTGGTTGCCATGGATTCCTCATCTATTTGGTCTTTTCCCCCATAAATTCGAAAATCCCCAAAAAATAGCCCCAATTTCGTGTTTTGGATCGATCTATGATTTGAGTGCGTTTTGGTAGGTATTGATCCGTGGATTACTTGCTAAACTTGTTGATCTACCTTCCCCTGCGTTCCCATGGCTTAATTCCTTGTTTTCCCCCATCAATTTGAGGTTTTGGTTCGAGTTTTTCCGCCAAAACTCGTCCCGTTTGTGTTCTGGAACTTCTGGATCGACCGGACCGGACTGTCCGGCCAAAACAGACCGGAGTGTCCGCCCTACCGGAGTTTCTGGCCTAAACTGACCGGAATCTCCGCCCCGGCCGGACTGTCCGGCCTACGCGCACCGGACTGTCCACCCCCTGCTGACAAAAAAATCTGCTTCACGGTTTTGAGCATAACTTTTGCATACGAAATCGGATTTTGGTGTTCTTTAGCTCGTTTTGAAGAGGGGAAAGAGCTCTACATCATAATCTTCGTGGTTCATGCTATCTACTCCATCCAATTTCCGTGAGCAAGGCAGAATCCACCAATAAAGGATGAAGATCGGCGACAAAAGGTATAAATATTCCGCGACTTCTCCCCACTTGCATCCCTTTGTGAGCCACACTATCTTTGCGTTCAACAAACACCTATTGAGACTAGTTCCTCCTATGATTGCTTGGGCTATGCACATTTGATACTTGTAGAATAGCGAGCAAAAGTGGTGAGCGCGCTATCTCGTATAGTTATCTTGTATAGTTGTTGGCACAAAGAAGGGGCAAGTGAAAAATAAAAGAAAAAGAGAAAAAAATAGAAAAAGAAGAAAAAGAAAGAAAGAAAGAAGTGCCTCATAGAATAGGAAGCGCAAGCTCGATGAACATCAAATAGGTGGTACTTATTGTGCATATCTTGTAGCCCACCAATTTATTGCAATCGAACTAGCGTCTCTCCTTGCACTTGTGCGACATGAGCTTATAGTCTTCGCTAGGTAATCATTTGGTTCTTAGCTCACTTTCTCCGTCGCACAAGTCCCATTTATCCCACCGTGTGTGTTTCCTTGTACATATTTCCTCTTGTGGATTGACTTGTTTTGCTTTGTGATTATTGTGGTTCTTTACTTGCCATTACAACATCTTGAGTTCGGATTGGTTCTTGACATGCCACCTTCCATACCTATCCACCATAGGCTTTGTGTGTGTGTTTTTTTAGTGGTTAGTTGGTTTTGGTGTTCCGCGTGAACTTCACTTTGCTTAGTTTTGATTGCTCTCAAGTGTTGCCACTTGCACGATACTATCTTCCAAGGTAAAGTAAGGTTTGACGTTGCATCCCTAACCCCCCTACCACTTCCATATACACCACTTGGTCTTGTGAAACATGTCTAGGGACTCCGGAACCGAGGATGATTTCTATGAAGAATCCACGATGAGCCACCATGCATATGCCTCCACAAGCATGGATGACATGATGGAGCACTACACCGACAATGGCTCCGTATGCTTTGAGGACCCGGAGCATTGCACCTATGACGGCTCCACATGCATGGAAGACATGGAGCACGTCATCAATTATGGCTCCTCAAGCATGGAGGACTTGGAGCTCTACATCGACAATGGCTCCTCATGCATGGAGTACATGGAGCACTACACCGACAATGGCTCCACATGCTTGGGTGATATGGAGTACTACATCAACAACGACCATGGACGACTTCGAGTGCTTCAACGACGACGCCTCACCAAGCACGGAGGACATGGCGAGCTTCACCAACTTCGAGGGCTCTTCCATGAGCCATGAAGAATACCTCCACCACTTGGAGATGGAGGACTACTACACCAAGCTAGCGGAGACGCATCATCAAGAAACCATGACCTTCAATGCCAAGCGTGCCACACCCGAGGGCACCACCTACTTCGATGATCCACCTCCAAGGCGTCAAGCGCCACCACCTACATGGCGTCATGCACCACCATCTCCAAGGCGACGAGTGCCATCACCTCCAAGCCACCAAGCACAACAACCTCGAAGGCATCAAGTGCAACAACCTCCAAGGCAACAAGTGCCACCGTCTACAAGAAGAGTGGCGTCCCAACATCATCTTCCCAAAGAGGCGCCAAGAAGCAAGAATCTTCATCAACATACATCCTCTCATGATCATCACCAACATCAAGAGGATACAAGACATCGTTCAAGGCATCTTTGCCATGAAGATGAAGAATACAGGTTGAGCACCATCCATAATGCTCAAGCAAGCTCAAGAATGCACCACCGTCACAAGAAGAGTGCCAAGGACAAGAAGCATCGTCGCGAGCGTCATGTGGATGATCAAGTGTGCCATTTACATCAACCTTTGGCAAGGCACGCCAATGACCTCCGTCGACACCATCATAAGGCACCTTCAACTACTCGTGCCACCACCAAAATGGCACCAAGAGCAAGCTCTCCTCCACGACATCAAGCTTCAACGCCAAGACTTGACGTCCTAGATGATGCATGCAACCTCATGGATGAGGAGGACGAAGACCTCTACTTCGCCAAGTTGGACGAGTACATCATGAGGACTACACAAGGCAAGATGCAAGATGGCAACGACAAGGTCAAGAATGGTGAGCATGGGACTTTCCCTTCACCAAAGGAGGTGCAAGGAGTTGAGAGAACCGAACCTACCCCCATATGCTTGAGTGATGATGTGGTACCAATCCCATGTGAGCATGAGAGCCACTTAGCCCACTTGAGTGAAAACAAGAGTGCGATGAGTGACTCCACCATACCTGAGATTGAGTGCTTCCACTTGGAGGGCATGAGTGATACACCTAGTGAGTTGAGAGTGGTAGTGATGCAGCCCGTCCTGCGGACGCTACTACATCCACAACGCCAAGTCCCCAAGATCGTCCCCAAGTCAACCAAGAAGATGGACCAGGAGCAGCCAGCTCCAGAACGAGAGTCTCCGCCGTCATCGCCCCGGAGTGTCCGGCGCGACTCGGCCGGAGTGTCCGGCTTGCCCTAGCCCCAACTGGCGTGGACATTCAGAAGGCCAGTTCGGACACTACCCGGACACTACCCGGAGTGTCCGGCTACCTCGGACTGTCCGGTCACTCCCACACGGACTGTCTGGCCCAAGTGATGGGCCTGCAAGCCAACAGCTGGGCCCTTGGCCCATGTACCCCTCTATTTCGCACCAAACCCTAGTTTTATGCCCAAACTACCCCTGAACTTGTGGCTGGCCTATAAATAGAGCCCCCACCCCCTCATGTATCCCTTAGGCATAGATGATAGACTAAAGAAAACCCCCTTTGTGGAATCTCTAGTTTTGCCTCATCCCCTTCTACCAAAAGGGGATCGACTATCGTCACCACCTCGTTGGAGTTTGCAATCGTGCCTCCCTCGTTGTACAAGGCCTTGGCATTGGTGTCCCTTTGCCAAGACGTCAAGACCCTCTCCAAGGTGTTCTTCCCTCTCCGCTTGGGATTGACGGGAGCATGTTGCCCGATCTTTCCTTGCGAGGATTCTATCGGACCGATGGCCACCAGTGAGAGCAATCGGCCTTGTATCGTGTGATTTTTGCGCGTGTTCATCGTGTTCTTCGCGAGGTGTGCATCCGCTTCCGCTACCTTCTCCCTTTCCCCTCGCTTTCCCAACGATTTGACCATAAGATCCGTGAAGATCGGGCCACCCTAGAGGTTTGCCCTCATTATCTGGGCTATGGCAACTCTTTTTGTGGGGCTTTTTCTGTATAGGATGAAAAACACTCTCTAATCTATGGATGGATTGTTGATTGCTTACCGAGCCAACGAGGAAATCTGATACCAAGATGATATGGGGTGGCCCGATCTTCTCAGCAAGCTCTTGTCGATGGTGATGGTGGATGATAGATAACTAGTGCGTAGCTATGATCTGTCCCGCTCGATCCGTGATGCTAACGCAACAGATCTCAAACCTTGTAGGATATTCACAACACCACACTCTTGCACACGCAGCCGTGACCACGAACGGTAGTATGCAATCTACTAATTCCCAATGGAACAACAGATCACACTCAATTATAGTTGGTAGATTCGAACACAGGGGAATTCCAGAGGTTCTATGAAAGAAACAACTCCAAAATATTTTAACGTGGTCTAAACCCTAACTTGTGACGGCTACGGAGGTTTATATGAGGGCTGGGGCGTCCTCCCCTCTAAACGGGCTAAAAAACAGCCATAACTTAGCCCAAACTGACTCGGTTCGACTCAAACTGATACATACCGACCCATATATGGGTTCGGCCTTATTGGCACGCAGTCCAAACGTCGTGGAACACCTCAAACATGTAATTCTTGGTGCGCCATCTCTCACTCTTGCTCATACGTGATTTCCTCATTGCCTCCTAGTGCGCATGCCTCCCGCTCCCCCTCGCGCACTTGTTGATATTCGAAATCAGCGCTTGTCCTTCTTGCTGCAACTCTCCTCCTCCTCGCGCAATGCTTGTGTTATCAATAAACCTGGTCATACAAAGATGCATAGACTTAGGTAGTATAAAGTTCTCATTAAATAAAACATCAGTTCAATTAGGAATAAATTCACCTGATAGTCATTATTGATTTGACTCAATATTTCCTTCCAGTTCAGGCAGTCAGAATCATCATAATCCATGTATATATCCTCATCATCCTCCCTTTCTTCATGAAAAGACGTCCTCGGCTTTGGGTAAGCTGAAAGTGGGAGAAACAAAAAGAACAACGTGTACGCAAAGTATATGTATATATAACATGTTGTATTATTGTTGTTTACATGAAAAGTATGTCCAATATACATCAAGCAACTTAAATTGCAGGTATAAGTGAAGTACAAAGAATCATGATCATGGTGAAAAACAACTAAATAGATAGTCATGTTCTTCAATATTAAATTCAGTTTTCTCAAAGAAGATCTATGATCAAATTTGTGAACAAGATCAAACCAATTCAATATGTCTGAAAACCAAAAAGAATCATGACATGCTTCAACTGCGCTACTCTGATTATTATGAACATGATCATGTTGTCCAGTATGTAAAATGCAACTCAATTTGCAAATATCAAGGAAGTCTAAAGTAGTAACAAAACTAGACAAAGACTTTTGGGACAAACATAGTGAATATTAAAACTTGGGTCCTATTCTAGCAAGAGTAGAACAATCCAACATAGGTAAAATTACTTGTGTTGGTTGCAATATATCAACTAGACCGGAATGTATTTGCATAATACCTGGAACATGAGCTATTGTCCCATAGCAAACATTTTGTAATGTATGGCTGAAAACAGCATGTTTCAGTTCAGCGATTCTATCACAAGTAATGCATATGTGATCCACAAGAAAATTTTCATGCATGCTATATTCACCAATCAGATTGAAAGTGAAACAAGGAGAATATGTGCTAGAATTCAGAAATGAAATTTCAGAAATCTTATCCATAGCACAACTCATACTCATAGGTTCATTTAGCATGATGGAATACACAATATCAGTAGGTGGTATTCGAGCAAGTATTTCCTTATGTGTTATCAGTACCACATGATCAAAATTTGAATTTGGTAAACTATCACATGGTGCTGAAACAGTAGTGCAAGGCAAATCACAAAGAGGCTTCAGTAAAGGAATAGACTCACAATATGTCGCACATGTTGGCTGAAGCTCCAAAACAGTACCAATGTCATCAACAATCTCCTCAGTTGTAGTAGGTACTAAAACGTCCGCCGCAAGTGACAATGCACAGTCCGACGATGTAGGTTGTAAAATAGATTGCTCCCTTTCTTCAAAAGCAACCTGCATAGCACAAGAAACAATACTAGGAGTAGAGATGATTACATTAGTAGAAATATCATCACATGTATTAGCATCTACTGCACTGATGTTTTCTTTTTCTCTCATACTCTTAGAATGGATGCTCTCAACCTCACGTTTACTGGAATCACACAGCTCACTTTTGATAACACTCTCACTCAGCTTGGCTATGTGGCTCTCATTCTCACATGGGTTGTAATGCACACCGCGTTCAAGATGACAAATAATAGAATTGTCACCATTCATCATGACCTTGTACTTAGCAGACAAACTGAACTCTTTTGTCCTCTCCTTGCAAAGAAGATGATACTCATGAAATTTGTCGGCTGAAATCCTGAGCATAACACGCCTCTTCATGTTCCATTTGAAAGAAATCCTTCCAACAACATGACATATTTGAGCGTCAAACCTTCTGCTCCAAGGTTCTCCCAATAGTATGTGACAAGAATCAAGTGGTATAGGAGATACATCACAGCGCACAATCTCAGTATGCTCTTTAAAAGTCATAGGAACATCAGCGGTGTGTGAAATCAGCAATGTGCCATATGATGAATGCAAGAGATATGGCACCGCACGGGCACATGTGGGTAGCTGCAACTTTTGTACAACTTAAACGTTGATCAAATTAATAGTAGAGTTACTATCAATGGTAATGGAAGCACATCGCTCACCAATCATCACACTATGGTGGAAAAGACCATCACCATCAAAAATACCGCGTTCTTCCTTCCAAAAAGTTCCACTACAACGCCAATTGTCGATGAATTTGTAACTGTACATCTCCACATTATTTGTAACATCACCTGCCTCCATTTTCTGCATCACATCAACACTACTAGAAGACATGATTAGTACATTAGTGCACAAATCAAAATCAGTATGGTGGAAACTCTCACAACTCACTCACAACTAATAAGAAAAGAGATCTTACCGTTCCAAAGTGAATAGAGATGATCTACCAAACATGATCAATAACTGATGCACTGATGTGATAAAGTGAATATCAAAGGTATAGAGAACGATCACAGGGCACACAGGGTATTTATGGTGGAGCTGTAGGTATGGTATCCTAACTACACCGTAAACAAGTCCTAGTGCTGATCGTATGACAAAGACCCACGGAAACACACACGGTGGAGATAAATGGGGCAATTGCAGCTATGAAAATGAGCTCAAAAAAATAAAGTATGTCGGAGGAATGCTCGTGTTGCAATGCACAAGGAGAGACACTAGCAATGTCTCAACGAACGGGCACAAGATTGCTTAACTGAGCAGCCCGCCGAGCACTAAGCACGCTAGTCTCGTAGGATAGTTTTAGACACAAAGAAAGGTTTACTAAGGCTCACAAGGATAGGTACGCTATGTGGACTCAGTAAAAAATAAACAAAAAAGAAAAAAATTTGACCTGAAAATTGGTCTCTGCCACTGCAGAAAAATGGCCTAAAATCCTGCAGCGGAAGAATTTTTTTTTCTCGTACTAGCACAGACTGGTCTGTGGTAAGGCGACGGTTCGATTTTTTTTTCGGAATTTTTTTTGTCACGCTGGAGCACAGACCTGTCTGCAGTCAGGCGTGAGGCAGCGAGTCGATTTTTTTTATTCCGACTCGCCAAGTAGTACACAACTAGGACTCTTTACTTGGATCTAATCTGACTTGATGGTAGCGGAAAAAGATGGTGGAAAACAACTAGAACAACTAGAAAACAAATCTATGAAGAACAGATCTAGATCTAATCTAATAGAGGAACTCGACCAGCAATTATTACTCGAATACGATGTAATCTAGGCTATGGCAACTCTTTTTGTGGGACTTTTTCTGTATAGGATGAAAAACACTCTCTAATCTGTGGATGGATTGTGGATTGCTTACCGAGGCAACGAGGAATTCTGATACCAAGATGATATTGCTCACCGAGTAAACCCAGTGCTCTGATACCAAGATGATATGGGGTGGCCCGATCTTCTCAGCAAGCTCTTGTCGATGGTGATGGTGGATGATAGATAACTAGTGCGTAGCTGTGATCTCTCCCGCTCGATCCCTGATGCCAATGCAATAGCTCTCGAACCTTGTAGGATATTCACAACACCACACTCTTGCGCACGCAGCCGTGACCACGAACGGTAGTCTGCAATCTACTAATTCCCAATGGAACAACAGATCACACTCAATTATAGTTGGTAGATTCGAACACAGGGTAATTCCAGAGGTTCTATGAAAGAAACAACTCCAAAATATTTTAACGTGGTCTTAAAACCTAACTTGTGACAGCTACGGAGGTTTATATGAGGGCTGGGGCGTCCTCCCCTCTAAACGGGCCTAAAAACAGCCATAACTTGGCCCAAACTGACTCGGTTCGACTCAAACTGATACATACCGACCCATATATGGGTTCGGCCTTATTGGCACGCAGTCCAAACGTCGTGGAACACCTCAAACATGTAACTCTTGGTGCGCCATTTCTCACTCTTGCTCATACGTGATTTCCTCATTGCCTCCTAGTGTGCATGCCTCCCGCTCCTCCCTCGCGCACTTGTTGATATTGGAAATCAGCGCTTGTCCTTATTGCTGCAGCTCTCCTCCTCCTCGCGCAATGCTTGTGTTATCAATAAACCTGATCATACAAAGATGCATAGACTTAGGTGGTATAAAGTTCTCATTAAATAAAACATCAGGTTCAATTAGGAATAAATTCACCTGATAGTCATTATTGATTTGACTCAATATTTCCTTCCAGTTCAGGCAGTCAGAATCATCATAATCCATGTATATATCCTCATCACAAGATCGTCCCCAAGTCAACCAAGAAGATGGACTAGGAGAAGCCAGCTCCAGAACAAGAGTCTCCACCGTCATCACCCCAGAGAGTCCGCCCAAATCCAGCCGTAGTGTCCGGCGCAGCCGGACTGTCTGGCGCGACTCAGCCGGAGTGTCCGGCCTACCCTAGCCCCGTCCTAGCGCGGACATTCTGTGTGCTACATCGGACTCTACCCGGACACTACCCAGAGTGTCCGGCCACCCCGGACTGTCTGGCCAACTCGACCGGGAGTGTCCGGCCTACGCGATGGGCCTGCGTGCCAACATCTGCGACCTTGGCCCATGTACCCCTCTATTCCGCACCAAACCCTAGTTTTATGCCCAAACTACCCCTGAAATTGTGGCTGGCCTATAAATAGAGCCCCCACTCCTCATTGTATCCCTTAGGCATAGATGATAGACTAAAGAAAACCCCCTTTGTGGAATCTCTAGTTTTGCCTCATCCCCTTCTACCAAAAGGGGATCGACTATCGTCACCACCTCGTTGGAGTTTGCAATCGCGCCTCCCTCGTTGTACAAGGCCTTGGCATTGGTGTCCCTTTGCCAAGACGTCAAGACCCTCTCCAAGGTGTTCTTCCCTCTCCGCTTGGGATTGACGGGAGCATGTTGCCCGATCTTTCCTTGCGAGGATTCTATCGGACTGGTGGCCACCGGTGAGAGCAATCGGCCTTGTATCGTGTGTGTTTTGCGTGTGGTCATTGTGTTCTTCGCGAGGTGTGCGTCCGCTTCCACTACCTTCTCCCTTTCCCCTCGCTTTCCCATCGATTTGACCACGAGATCCGTGAAGATCGGGCCACCCTATAGGTTTGCCCTCATCAGGAACATTTTCCTTAAAAAAGAAAGAAATTCAAACTAGAGAAAATAAACAGAGTCCAATTAATCCATACGTTTTGTGGCAATTACCATCACTGAAACTGCATTTGACATGTGGCACTGAGATTAGATTCGTTGTGCTCTTTGAAAGATTGCATCACATGCTCTAGTTCCTTGCATCGTGTGTGACTCTGTGCTGGATACTTACAAAAATCAGCTGGTCTAATTCTAAACTGGAAGGTTGTCTAAGCTTGAGTGGTACTCGTTCCCGCATTTGCCTACGAGGTCGCTTGTTCGAACTACTGTTTTGAACTATAGTTTTAGTTGTTTTTTCAATCCCGTACTGGCAGGTGGGACCCGTATGGAAGACAGTATGAAGGCCATGTGTGCATACAAAAATGTGGGAGGACTTTACTGCAAAAATACACGCCCACATGTCGGCGTCAGGTTCATTTGGACCAGTTTTGCACGAGACGTGCAAGCTTCTGTACCACTGTACCACGTTTTACAACTAGTTGTATGAATTTACACCTCCTAGACAACTATTTGTACCACCGGTGCTATTGCCTCCAAAATTATCTAACCACTGAGAACGAGGATGTTGGAATACCCACCAAGAAGCACCTCGGCAGGCTCGCTGGATATGGTCACCGTGAGGGCTACCACTCACTTCATGTCGGCATTGATGGTTGGCGCACCGACTTTGACAGGGCACACCGAGTCGCGCTACAGCACATTGAATTGGTTGGCCCTTGGGTGGAAGAGCACAGAAGCTTAATCGAGCAGGAGTACGTCGACCAGGGCTGGCCCACGAAGAAGGGAGACATAACCAGAGAGCACAACTCTAGCTTCACGGGTTGGTTCAAAAAAAGGCAACTAGAGAATCCCCCACAGACGCCTTCCACGGAAGATCAAAAACTCATATTCTCCTTGTCGTAGGGCCTAGTGCACAATCTAAGGACCTATCAGTCATACGACAAAAACGGTTATAGATTCTATACCGAGGAAAAGGACAGGAATGTCGAATATCAAAACTCAGGAGTAACTATGTTATCCTTCATCGATGACGAGACTACTGTCATGGAAAGATTCTACTAAAGGATCGAGGATATATGGGAGCTCGACTACTGTGGAGAGATCGTACCGATGTTCCGTGTTAGATGGGTCAAGAACGTGGAAAAGGAAGGCCGACATTTCACCACAATGGTTATACCAGATGCCAAATCAACAAAAAACACCTCCGCAAAAAATGAGCCTTGGGTACTCGCTAGCCAAGTTGATCAATGCTTTTTTATTACCGACCCATCAAAGCCCAACCATGTTGTAGTTAGGAGGGGCAAGAGGAGCATCATCAGAATGGAAGGAGCCGCCAACAAACAAAACTTCGACCAGAATGGCGACCCAAAGATCGAAGAGAAATTCGACAAGTACTTCGACATGCTGATGTTTATGCACTTCTATTCTTGTAGACAGTTGTTGGGCCTCCAAGTGCAGAGGTTTGTAGAACAGCAGCAAATTTCCCTTAAGTGGATTACCCAAGGTTTATCGAACTCAGGGAGGAAGTGGTCAAAGGTATCCCTCTCAAGCAACCCTGCAATCAAGATACAAAAAGTCTCTTATGTCCCCAACACACCCAATACACTTGTTAGGTGTATAGGTGCACTAGTTCGGCGAAGATATAGTGAAATACAAGTGGTACAGATAATTATAAGTGGTAACGGTGCTAGAAAATAGCTTGACGGGTAGGAAGATACTAAAAGAAATCTGAAATAAAGATGGAATCCAGCAAACATGTAACAGATCTAGTTACAAACAATGTTTCAATGCTTAGAAACAAGGCCTAGGGATCATACTTTCACTAGTGAACACTCTCATACAAATATCATCTCTTTATGATACTACTCTGAACTACTCTCTGGTTGGATAACTCTAATCCACGGTAGGGCTATAACAACACACCTCAAAGTTCACTTTCCACATCTAGATAACCCCTCACTATCACTGTTGAGGGCAAACCTCTAGGGTGGCCTGATCTTTCACGATTCCCTTTCAAATCGAGGGTGGAGTGCGGGGGAAGGAGGGAAGGATGAACACGATGAACACATGCACGAAGAACGCGATGAACACACACCCGCAAAACCACGTTAAATACCAATAGCTCACGTCGGCGGTGACCGGTCCGGTGCAATCCCTAGGATCGGCGTCGGGCGGAGGACTCTCTCTCGAACCGGCACAGCGAGATGGGAGACTCGGTGAGATCTTGACGTCTAGGCAAAGGGACACCGATGCCTAGGCCTTGTACAACGCGGAGGCACGATGCAAACTCCAACGAGGTTTGGGGATATTGGTGCTCCTTAGTCAAGGAGCATGAGGCAAGAATTAGATAGATCCACAAGGGGTTTCCACTAATTCCAATATCATGCCTAGGGTTTACAATGGAGGTGGGGGTCTATATATAGGCCAGCCACTTAAACAGGGGTACTTTAGAAATAAAAGACAAGTTCTGGACGGACTAAGGGGTACATGGGCCGAAGGCCCAAAGGCCTTTTCATGCCTGGTGACGGTCGGACCAGAGACTCCGGTGTTGTGGACCGGAGACTCCGGTCTAGACCGGAAAATCCGGTGTAGTCTCCGGACCAGCCTCCGGAGGGGTCTTTAGATTGTCCCAGGGCCCGGTGCAGGGGGTCAGACCGGAGAGAGGGCCGGAGTTTCCGGTGTCTTCAGATCGGAGACTCCGGTGTGCGCAGACCGGAGACTCCGGTCTGAGCAGCTCCAGCGGCTTCTGCTTCACGTTCTGTGATGAGGGCAAACCTCTAGGGTGGCCCGATCTTCACGGATCTCGTGGTCAAATCGACGGGAAAGCGAGGGGAAAGGGAGAAGGTAGCGAAAGCGGACGCACACCTCGCGAAGAACACGATGAACACGCAAAACACACACGATACAAGGCCGATTGCTCTCACCGGTGGCCACCGGTCCGATAGAATCCTCGCAAGGAAAGATCGGTCAACGTGCTCCCGTCAATCCCAAGACGAGAGGGAAGAACACCTTGGAGAGGGTCTTGACGTCTTGGCAAAGGGACACTGATGCCAAGGCCTTGTACAACGAGGGAGCCGCGATGCAAACTCCAACGAGGTGGTGACGATAGTCGATCCCCTTTGGTAGAAGGGGATGATGCAAAACTAGAGATTCCACAAAGGGGGGTTGTCTTTAGTCTATCATCTATGCCTAAGGGATACATGAGGGGGTGGGGCTCTATTTATAGGCCAGCCACAAGTTCAGGGGTAGTTTGGGCATAAAACTAGGGTTTGGTGCGAATTAGAGGGGTACATGGGCCAAGGGCCCAACTGTTGGCTCGTTGGCCCATCACTTGGGCCAGACAGTCCAGGTCGGAGTGACCACACAGTCCGGGGTAGCCGGACACTCTGGGTAGTGTCCGGGTAGTGTCCGAACTGGCCATCGGAATGTCCACACCAGATTGGGGCTGGGCAGGCCGGATACTCTGGCCGAGTCGCACCGGACACTCCGGCTGGTTCCGGGCGGACTCTCCGGGGCGATGACGGCGGAGACTCTCGTTCTGGAGCTGTCTGCTCCTGGTCCATCTTCTTGGTTAACTTGGGGACGATCTTGGGGACTTGGCGTTGTGGATGTAGTAGCGTCCGCAGGACAGGCTGCATCAGCTTCCCCCCTTCAAAAAGAGTCGTCCTCGACTCTTCATGCTCATCCTAAGAAGATGATGTCGAGAGACCTTCTTGATCCTGGGGTTCACCATATAGTCGTCCTTAAGAAGCTTGATGTGGCAACTCTTCAATGTGCCTTCACCTTCCATGAAGCCTACAAAGCTCACAACAAAAGCGAAGCAACGCTCAAAGAGTAGCCAATTCATGAAGATTATACCATGAGTCCTCAAGTAGAAGGAAGTCACCTTATGATATAGAGATAGCTCATTGAAGGATAGCCCTAGGTAACTCTCTTCCATTCGTCTTGTCAACTCTTTGTCCATAGAGGTTGACACGTATGCAATTGTACCTTCACACAACAAAGACCAAGCAACATATGTTTGTGTGTGATAGAGGAGCATGTCATTTGTGGCATGTCCATTCTTGTTCACAACACTATTAGCACAACTCAAGTATCGCAAACGAAATGCATATGCAAGGTCAAAAAGCATGGATGTCGTTTGAACATCATGCAAATGTGAGAACTCAAAAACTCCATATAACATCTTAGTGTGGCACTCAAAGCAAGTGACTAAAATCTTGATCAACATCTTTGATGCAAAGCTAGGAGAATTCGGCAAAAACACATGAGGAAGAATATCCAAAGCAACAACATTATGTGTGCAAACCAACCATTGGAAAGAACAATTGTTCAATATGTTGGATGCCATACACATATCATCAAAAGCCAAAATCATCGGAGTATGAGTATCGCAAGCGGAAGCAAAAACAACATGTTTGCAAACAAACCATATGAAAGAGCAAGTGGTCCTTGTGTTTGTTGCAACAACAATACGAGAAACTTGGAAGCTCTCGTGACAATACATGCTCATAATGGCATTATGGTTGCACACAAAACATCGGAAAGAGAAATTGTTCAACATTGTTGTGGCAACACACAAAGCATCAATATCCAATAGCAATGAAACATGGTTGTCACAAGGTGAATGAATACCATCAACATGCTTGCAAGCAAACCATGGGAAAGAGCAATTTGTCAACATGAAAGATGCAAAGCATGCAAAAGGTATCAGAGCTGGGTTCGATCTTGAACTCACTTGGGGGATGCTCTCTAGAGCTCTTTTTGTCAACTCGTGCTCAACCGAGGTTGACATTCTTGTGCGGGTACCTACACACATCAAACACAAAAGGAAGAATGTGTGTGCATGGTAGAGAAATATATCATCCATCATGACATATCTCTTCTTGTGCACATCACCATGAGTGTCAATCAAGTATGAAATAGATGCATGGTGAGTATGCAAGTGGGGAACATGCTTATCATGGCAATCCTCAAAACCTCCAAAATTTGAGAAAGCTATGGGGGCCATCTCAATATAAACCATATGAGCATTATTGTTGCAAGCAAAACAAGTGAAAGAGAAATTGTTCAACTTATTGCAAGCAACGGGAGAGGTTGTGAAACACTCATGACAAAGCATTATCCGAGGGGTACCATTGGTAACATCATTGCAAGCGAAACACTGGAAAGAGCAATTGTTCAACAAAGTTCAACCAATGATATCATCAACGTAACATGTAGAGCATGTGATGAGGACATCCCTACAATTACACCTACCCCAATGACTACTGAAGATGCTACAACTGTTGCAAGAAAGGATCAGTCCAATGAGATTAGAATTGGACCTATTACAAGAGCTCGTGCTAAGCTACTAGAACAACAGGTGAATTTACTCCTAAACAAATCTAGTACTTTGATTGATGAGAACTTTATACTGCCTAAGTCTATGCATTTATGTATGATCAGGTTCGTTGGAGAAACAAGCATGGCGCGAGGAGGAGAAGGGCTACAAGAGAAGCCCAACATGATGATTGCCCAAGGATGCGCGAGGGAGGAGCGGGAGGAAGGCGCAAGAGAAGATCATCAAGACGGAGGCAAGAAGATCTGCCACGACCGGAGTGTCCGGCCGGATCTACCCGGACTGTCCGGCCTGATCGAGAGGCGGACTGGCGTGGACAATCAGTATATCAAATCGGACACTGCCCGGACACCATCAGGAAACTTTGAAGTTTCTGGCCAGACCGGACTGTCCAGCACGCTCCACCCGGAGTGTCCGGCCTGACCGGACTGTCCGGCTGAATTCGACCAGAGTGTCCGCCCGCCGACCGAATCTGGTCCGAGCCGGTTTATATCAGTTTGAGTCGTTTGCGTTTAGTTTCGGTTTCTGGCCACCCCAGCTGCCCTTATAAGCCCTGGGACGACCCCTAGTTAGGGTTTAGACCACGTTAAAATATTTTGGAGTTGTTTCTTTCATAGAACCTCTGGAATTACCCTGTGTTCGAATCTACCAACTATAATTGAGTGTGATCTGTTGTTCCATTGGGAATTAGTAGATTGCATACTACCGTTCGTGGTCACGGCTGCATGCGCAAGGGCATGGTGTTGTGAATGTCCTACAAGGTTTGAGAGCTGTTGCATTGGCATCATGGATTGAGCGGGAGAGTTCATAGCTACAGGCTAGTTATCTATCATCCACCATCATCACCGCCATCCGCTTACTGAGAAGATCGGGCCACCCCATATCATCTTGGTATCAGAGCTCCAGTGTTGCCTCGGTAAGCATCCACAAATCCATCCATAGATTAGAGAGTGTTTTTCGTCCTATACAGAAAAAGCCTTACAAAAAGATTTACCATAGACTAGATTGCATCGTTTTCGAGTTTTAGTTGCTGATTGTATCTTCTCGTAGATCCGATCTGCAGGTTTTCCTCGCAGGAGTCTAGTTTCTGTTTGTGTCTACTTTAGGGTTTGATCTTGTTTTCCCTTGTTCCCACCGTTACCGTTTCCGCAAGTCTTTATCGTTTTTTTCTTTCCGAGTCCACATAGCGTACTTTTGTTTGCATACCATAGACACAGCCTATCTACATCATCTGTGCCTAGGAACGTACCCACGAGACTAGTTGCTTTGCTCCGACAGGCTGCTCATTAGGGTTTTGAAGTGCAAAAAAATTTCGACAAGCAAAACCGGACTATCCGGCCGAATCACACCGGACTATCTGGCTCACCCGGAGTCTCCGGCGCATATCAACCGGACTATCCGGCCCAGTTCTATTATAAGTTGTTGTACTCGTTTGCATTTGAGTAATATAGTTGAAAAATCAAAAAAAGAGAAAAGAAAAGAGAATCAGTATAAAAAAAGAGAAAAGAGCAACAAGCCTGACAAAAAGAGATATCAAAGTGTGCAATATTGGAGGCCTTGTTGTGTATAGCACTAGTAGATTGAGCAACCTTGTGCCTGTTCTATTTGAGCTATTACTAGCGTCTCTCTTGTGCATTGCAATATTCCTTTTCATAAATTGCTTTGCCACGTTTTTTCTCCACTGTGTGTGTTTCTTGGGTATTTGTACGATCAACACTAGGACTTGTTTGCGGTGTAGATAGGATACCATACCTATAGCTCCACCTTAAATAACCTGTGTGCCTTGTGATCGTTCTCTATACCTTTGATATTCACTCCATCACATCAAGTGCATCAGTCTTTGATTTCGTTTGGTAGAGCATCTCTATTCACTTTGGAACGGTAAGATCTCCTTTCTTATTAGTTGTGAGTGAGTTGTGAGCGTTTCCACCATACAGATTTTGATTTTTGCACTAACCTACTAATCATGTCTTCTAGTGATGATGATGTTGTGTTGCAGAAAAAGAAGGATGAGGAGCTCGTCAATTGGCGTGAATATGAGACTTTGAAATCCCACTTGACACGTGTGTTTACTAACACAACAGATGCCATTGACAAGAATCTCCAAGATATGAATGTGAGATTGGATCAGCATGTTGGGACGGTTGATACTATCCAAACGCAAGTGGCTACGCTCAATGGCAATGTCACCACTTTGCAGCAGTCCATTGAGGGTTTGACAGCCGCCTTACATAGAAGGGAAGATCCTCAACATGATGATTCCTTCGATGATTTCGATGAGGGTAGCGTTGTTGATGCTGCTCCACATGTTGGCAGGGGACGTGCTATTCCCCCTGTCCATGCACCTGCTCATGGTCGTGGGTTTGCCCATCTTGGGCGTGGTCCATGTGTGCCCAACCAAGCTGTTGATGACGGTTTGGGCAAACCAAAATTCTCAATTCCTAAGATTGATGGTTCCATTGATCCTGAAGACTATCTCACATGGGAGTTGAAGATTGAGAAACTCTGGCGCTTATTTGACTATCCACAAGATAAGAAGGTCAAGCTTGCAGCATCTGAATTTGATAGTTATGCTTTACGTTGGTGGGATGCACTTGTGCAACATAGAAGGGAGGACAATGAACTTCCTGTGAGGGATTGGCGCGAGATGAAACAAATCATGAAAGCTCGTTTCGTACCAACCAACTACTTGCGATCAGTTTTTGATAAATTGACGCAACTGAAGCAAGGCACCATGACAGTTGATGAGTACTACATGGAGATGGAGATGCTTATGTAGCGTGCTAGAATTCGTGAGTCCATTGAGATGACCATGCAGCGATTCCTAAACAATTTGAAGTTACCAATCAAGAGCATTGTTCGTCATCACAAGTATGAGACCATGAATGAGTTGTTGCATCATGCTAGAGAGGCCGAATCCCAGTTGGCAGAAGAGGCGAAGTCACATGCTCGTTTTCCATCCTCCAGCAGATTTTCGGCCAGACCTACTCCTCCTACAGCTGCGTCACCAGCTGCTGTTCCGTTTACACCATCGGCCAAGCCCGCAAGTACACCTTCGTTTGGTTCTAATGCTCGGAAACCCGCTGCTCCTGCTGCTAGCTCGGGTTCCCACATGTCTACTGCATGTACTCGTGATGTGGTGTGCCATACTTGTGGAGGTAGAGGTCACTATAAGAAAGATTGTCCAAACAACAAGGTTATGTTTGTTAATGAACAAGGTGAAGTAGAAAGTGGAGATGAAGCTTCTGATGATGATATTGATGACGGCGAGGTTGGTGCTGATGCATATGTTGAGCGTGCACCCACTATTGTCATATCTTCACGTGTACTTAGTGTGCAACCGGTTGAGGAATCCCAGCGTTGAAACTTGTTCCAAACAAAAGCTCTCGTTGGACCAAACAAAGCTTGCAAGGTCATTATTGATGGAGGTAGCTGCAGAAATCTTGCAAGTAAGGAACTATGTGCCAAACTGAATTTGACATACTTACCTCATCCCAAGCCATACTACATACAATGGTTGAGCAACAATGGTGAGATGAAGGTAAATCATATGGTACGTGTGGATTTTAAAATAAGGCCATACAAAGATTCAATTGATTTTGATGTGGTTCCTATGACTGTTTGTCACCTACTATTGGGTCGGCCTTGGCTCTATGATCGCCATGTGCAACACAATGGCCGAGCTAATACATATCACTTGGAATTCAAAGGGAAGAAGATTACTATGCAGCCAATGACACCACAAAAAATTGTCAATGATTCTCGCCAGAAGATAGAGGTGAACTTAAAGGAAGATACTACCACTCGGCGAGACTGTGTCACAGCTGTTCCTGATGTAATTGAGCCTCAACTGAGTGATATAACGAAAAGTGAGAGAGTGCCTGGGTTATTGATATTAGCTACCAAGGAGGATATGAGAGTGTTTCATGAGGATCCTATAGCCATGCCACTTGTGCTCATGTATAAGGGCGAGGTATTGGTTTCTAACGACATGACCCCTATTTCTCTTGGTGTCTCTTCTGTTTTGCAGGACTTTTGGGATGTGTTTCCAGAAGACGTACCCGCAGGTTTGCCCCCATTGCATGGTATAGAACATCAAGTGGACCTGATTCCTGGCGCCAGACTTCCCAACCGTGCACCTTATAGGACTAATCCCGAAGAAACTAAGGAAATTCAGAAGCAAGTACAAGCGTTGCTGGATAAAGGGTACATTCGTGTCTCTCTTAGCCCTTGTGTTGTTCCTATTATTTTAGTTCCTAAGAAAGATGGTACTTGGCGCATGTGTGTTGATTGTAGAGCGATTAATAACATCACTATTCGATATCGTCATCCTATTCCACGCTTAGAGGATATGCTAGATGAATTGAGTGGTGCTGCTGTTTTCTCTAAAATTTACTTGCGTAGTGGTTATCATCAAATTAGGATGAAAGAAGGGGATGAATGGAAAACTGCTTTCAAAACTAAATTCGCTTTGTATGAGTGGTTAGTTATGCCGTTTGGTCTTACTAATGCACCTAGTACTTTCATGCGTTTGATGAATCATGTTTTGAGAGAGTTTATTGGTCGTTTCGTGGTTGTTTACTTTGATGATATACTTATATACAGCCACACCGAATCTGAACATTGCACTCATATTAGACAAGTTTTGCAAGTGTTACGTGATAATAAACTGTATGCTAATCTTGAGAAGTGTACATTTGCAAAAGATAAGGTCATATTCCTCGGATTTGTTGTTTGTAAGCATGGAGTAGAGGTAGATCAATCTAAAATTGAATCAGTTCAGAATTGGCCTACTCCAATGAATGTTAGTCAAGTGCGTAGTTTCCACGGTCTCACTAGTTTCTATAGGCGCTTTGTGAAAGATTTTAGCACCATTGCTGCACCTTTAAATGATTTGACAAAGAAAGGTGTTCCTTTTGTTTGGGGCGCGGCCCAAGACATTGCTTCTGATACATTAAAACGTTTGCTTACTTCTGCACCATTACTTGCATTACCTGATTTTTCGAAGCAATTTGAAGTTGAATGTGATGCTAGTGGTAAAGGCATAGGTGGCGTTTTGATGCAAGAGGGTCGCCTATAGCTTATTTTTCTGAGAAATTGACTGGTGCTCGTTTGAATTATTCTATCTATGATAAAGAATTGTATGCACTTGTTCGAGTACTTGAGGTTTGGCAACATTACTTGTGGCCAAAGGAATTCATCATACATTCTGATCATGAAGCATTGAAATACTTGAAAGCTCAATCAAATTTGCATAGAAGATTAGCTAAATGGGTTGAGTTCATTGAGTCTTTTCCTTACATCATTAACTATAAGAAGGGAAAAGAGAACGTTGTTGCTGATGCTCTATCTAGGAAGAACATGCTATTAACTAATCTTGATGTTAAAATTCCTGGATTAGAAGCTATTTGTGCACTTTATGCAACTGACCATGATTTTGCTGAACCATATCGTTTGTGTGCTCTTAGAAACGCATGGGATAAGTATCATATACATGATGGATATTTGTTTCGAGCTAACAAACTATGTATTCCAGAATCGTCGTTGCGTTTGTTCTTAGTGCAGGAATCACATGCTGGTGGTTTGATGGGTCACTTTGTGCGTGAGAAGACGTTGCTCATGCTTGCTGATAACTTTTATTGGCCCAAGATGAGGCGTGATGTGTACAGATTTGTGAGCCGATGTATTACATGCCACAAGTCAAAATCTAAGCTGAAGCCTCACGGTTTGTATACACCTCTCTCTGCACCGACTATTCCATGGGAAGACATTAGTATGGATTTTGTGCTAGGTCTACCTAAAACACAGAGAGGTCATGATTCTATATTTGTGGTAGTGGATAGGTTCTCTAAGATGGCTCATTTTATTGCCTGCCACAAAAGCAACGATGGATCGCATGTTGCTAACCTGTTTTTCAGGGACATCGTGAGATTACATGGAGTACCAAAGACGATTGTTTATGACCGTGACGTGAAGTTCATGAGCTACTTTTGGAAGACTTTATGGGGGAAGCTAGGAACAAAGCTGCTATTCAGTACTACATGTCATCCCCAAACAGATGGTCAAACAGAGGTGGTGAACCGAACATTGTCACAGCTGCTAAGGATCATGATTAAAAAGAATCTGCGGGAGTGGGAAGAGTGTTTGCCACATGTTGAGTTTGCTTACAACAGGGTTGTGCATTCAACTACTCAGCTTTGTCCTTTTGAGATGGTGTATGGTTTCAAGCCATTGACGCCACTTGATATGTTGCCTCTGCCATTACATGAGAGAGTTGATATGGAGGCATCAAAACGTGCTGATTATGTGAAGAAAATACATGAGAAGACTCGAGAGGCTATTGAGAAGAAAGGCAAGAACATTGCTGCTGCAAGGAATCAAGCAGGGAAAGAAGTGTTGTTCGAGCCTAGAGATATGGTTTGGGTGCATCTACGCAAGGATAGGTTTCCACTACTTCGAAAGTCAAAGTTGAAGCCACGTGGTGCTGGTCCTTACAAGGTGTTAGCCAAAATTAATGATAACGCCTACTCGGTTGATATACCTATTGAGGACTTTGGTGGAGTTAGCAATAGCTTCAAAGTTGCTGATTTGTCACCATATGCTGGAGACGACCTTGGAGCGTCGAGGTCCACGCCTTTTCAAGGGGGGGGGAGATGATGAGGACATCCCTACAATTACACCTACCCCAATGACTACTGAAGATGCTACAACTGTTGCAAGAAAGGATCAGTCCAATGAGATTAGAAGTGGACCTATTACAAGAGCTCGTGCTAAGCTACTAGAACAACAGGTGAATTTACTCCTAAACGAATCTGGTACTTTGATTGATGAGAACTTTATACTGCCTAAGTTTATGCATTTATGTATGATCAGGTTCGTTGGAGAAACAAGCATGGCGGGAGGAGGAGAAGGGCTACAAGAGAAGCCCAACATGATGATCGCCCAAGGATGCGCGAGGGAGGAGCGGGAGGAAGGCGCAAGAGAAGATCATCAAGACGGAGGCAAGAAGATCTGCCACGACCGGAGTGACCGGCCGGATCCACCCGGACTGTCCGGCCTGGTCGAGAGGTGGACGGGCATGGACAGTCAGTATATCAAATCGGACACTGCCCGGACACCATCCGGAAACTTTGAAGTTTCCGGCCAGACCGGAGTGTCCGGCACGCTCCGCCCGGAGTGTCCGGCCTGACCGGAGTGTCCGGCACGCTCCACCCGGAGTGTCCGGCCTGACCGGACTGTCCGGCTGAATTCGACCGGAGTGTCCGCCCGCCGACCGAATCTGGTCCAAGTCGGTTTGTATCAGTTTGAGTCATTTGTGTTTAGTTTCGGTTTCTGGCCGCCCCAGCTGCCCTTATAAGCCCTGGGACGACCCCTAGTTAGGGTTTAGACCACGTTAAAATATTTTGGAGTTGTTTCTTTCATAGAACCTCTGGAATTACCCTGTGTTCGAATCTACCAACTATAATTGAGTGTGATCTGTTGTTCCATTGGGAGTTAGTAGATTGCATACTGCCGTTCATGGTCACGGCTGCGTGCGCAAGAGCGTGGTGTTGTGAATATCCTACAAGGTTCGAGAGCTATTGCATTGGCATCAGGGATCGAGCGGGAGAGTTCTAAGCTACAGGCTAGTTATCTATCATCCACCATCATCACCGCCATCTGCTTGCTGAGAAGATCGGGCCACCCCATATCAGCATGGCATGTCTATGGCAACATCATCACAATCAAATAATTTCACATGCTCAACATTATGCAAAGGCAAAGTATCACATGGAAAAATCAATGAAGCATATGTGATATCACAAACATCATCCATAGCATGCCAATCATCACAAGTCATCATGTCCACTAGTGGGATCATGGCATCATCAACACCCGTATTCTTACCTTGTTCATACCTCTCATATGAAGTGGGTGTTGTGGTAGCATTGGCCTCCATGTGGGGGACTTCTTCATCCAATATGGGGATGGCATTATCTTCATCCACCATGTAGATCTTATTGGTCGGAGGCATCATCATCTCCAAGCTTGGCGCTTCTTTATCCATGGAACCTAGCACATCATGAGGAAACACACTAGAGATAGAGGGTAAGTCGTTAGCAATCAAAGTGGTCTCACATGACCTATCAACTACCACTCTCAACTCACTCGGTGTATCACTCATGCCCTCCAAGTGGAAGCACTCAATCTCACGTATGGTGGAGTCACTCATCTCACTCTTGTTTTCACTCAAGTGGGCTAAGTGGCTCTCACACCCACATGGGATTGGTACCACATCATCACTCAAGCATATGGGGATAGGCTCGGTTCTGTCAACTCCATGTGCCTCCTTTGGTGAAGGGAAACTCCCATGCTCACCAATCTTGATCTTGTCATTGCCGTCTTGTGGTAGTGGTGGAAGTCGGCTCATGTTGTTGTCGAGAGCGGTGCTCGGATCGACTTCATTACATACGTGGCCTTGGCTTCCTCCATCTTGAAGTGTAGACTCCTGGCGTGAAGCTTGATGGCGTGGAGGAGAGCTTGCTCTTGGTGCCCTTTTGGTGGTGTCACGAGTAGTTGAAGGCGCCTTATGATGGTGTCGACGGAGGCCATTGGCGTGCCTTGCCAAAGGTTGATGTAGATGGAGCACTTGGTCATCCACATGATGCTCGCGATGATGCTCCTTGTCCTTGCCACTCTTCTTGGTGAGGCGTTGTAATGAGCGCAAAGCATCATTAGTCTTGGCCATCATGCTCATGGTTTTGGTGAAGTTGTTGTCCATGTCGCTCTTGAAGTTGTTGAGGGAGCTTTCGAACTTGTCCATGTGATGGTGGACCTTGGCGCTCTCGAGGTAGAGGCTCCCTCTTGGTCGATGCGACTTGAGGAGGTTCTCGTTGTCGTTCGTGAAGTAGTCCATGCTTGGGGAGTTATTGTTGTTGTAGAACTCCATATCACCCAAGCATGTGGAGCCATTGTCGGTGTAGTGCTCCATCATGTCATCCATGCTTGTGGAGGCATATGCATGGTGGCTCATCGTGGATTCTTCATAGAAATCATCCTCGGTTCCGGAGTCCCTAGATATGATTCACAAGACCAAGTGGTGTATATGGAAGTGGTAGGGGTTAGGGATGCAACGCCAAACCTTACTTTACCTTGGAAGATAGTATCGTGCAAGTGGCAACACTTGAGAGCAATCAAAACCAAGCAAAGTGAAGTTCACGCGGAACACCAAAACCAACTAACCACTAAAAAACACACACACTCAAAGCTTATGGTGGATAGGTATGGAAAGGTGGCGTGTCTAAGAACAATCTGAAATCAAGATATTGTAATGGCAAGTAAAGAACCACGATGATCACAAACCAAAACAAGCCAATCCACAAGATAGGAATTATATACAAGGAAACACACACGGTGGGATAAATGGGACTTGTGCGACGGAGAAAGTGAGCTAAGAACCAAATGATGACCTAGCGAAGACTATAAGCTCGTGTCGCACAAGTGCAAGGAGAGATGCTAGTTCGATTGCAATAAATTGGTGGGCATGGGGATGGCATCATCTTCATCCACCATGTTCATCTTCTTGGGTGGAGGCATCATCATCTCCAAGCTTGATACTTCTTTATCCATGGAACCTAGCACATCATGGGATAACACACTAGAGGTAGAGGGTGAGTCATTAGAAATCAAAGTGGTCTCACATGACATATCAACTACCACTCTCAAATCACTAGGTGTATCACTCATGCCCTCCAAGTGGAAGCACTCAATCTCACGTATGGTGGAGTCACTCATCTTACTCTTGTTTTCACTCAAGTTGGCTAAGTGGCTCTCATACTCACATGGGATTGGTACCACATCATCACTCAAGCATATGTGGGTATGTTTTGTTCTCGCAACTCCTTGCGCCTCCTTTGGTGAAGGGAAAGTCCCATGCTCACCATTCTTGACCTTGTCGTCGCCATCTTGCACCTTGGCTTGTGTAGTCCTCTTGACGTACTCGTCCAACTTGGAGAAGTAGAGGTCTTCGTCCTCCTCATCCATGAGGTTGCATGCGTCATCTAGGACGTCAAGTCTTGGCGTTGAAGCTTGATGGTGTGGAAGAAGGCTTGCACTTGGTGCCATTTTGGTGGTGGCACTAGTAGTTGAAGGTGCCTTATGATGGTGTCGACGGAGGTCATTGGCGTGCCTTGCCGAAGGTTTATGTTGATGGCACACTTGGTCATCCACATGACGTTCGCGACGATGCTCCTTGTCCTGGGCACTCTTCTTGTGATGGTGGTGCATTCTTGAGCTTGGTTGAGCATTATGGATGGTGCTCAACATGTATTCTTCGTCTTCATGGCGAAGATGCCTTGAACGATGTCTTGTATCCTCTTGATGTTGGCGATGATCTCTAGAGGATGTATGTCGATGAAGATTCTTGCTTCGTGGCGCCTCTTTGGGAAGATGATGTCGGGGCGCCACTCTTCTTGTAGGCGATGGCACTTGTTGACTTGGAGGTTGTTGCACTTGACGCCGTCGAGGTTGTGGTGCTTGGCGCCTTGGAGATGGTGGTGTTTGGTGGCTTAGAGGTGATGGCACTCGTCGCCTTGGAGATGGTGGTGCATGACGCCATGTAGGTGATGGCGCTTGACGCCTTGGAGGTGGATCATCGAAGTAGGTGGTGCCCTTTGGTGTGGCATGCTTGGCCTTGAAGGTCATGGTTTCTTGATGATGCATCTCCGCTAGCTTGGCGTAGTAGTCCTCCATCTCCAAGCGGTGGAGGTATTCTTCATGGCTCATGGAAGAGCCCTCGAAGTTGGTGAAGCTCGCCATGTCCTCCGTGCTTGGTGAGGCATCGTCGTTGAAGCACTCGAAGTCGTCCATGCTTGGGGAGTTATTGTTGATGTAGTACTCCATATCACCCAAGCATGTGGAGCCATTGTCGGTGTAGTGCTCCATGCATGAGGAGCCATTGTCGATGTAGAGCTCCAATTCCTCCATGCTTGAGGAGCCATAGTTGATGGCGTGCTCCATGTCTTCCATGCATGTGGAGCCGTCATATGTGCAATGCTTCGGGTCCTCAAAGCATGTGGAGCCAATGTCGGTGTAGTGCTCCATCATATCCTCTATACTTGTGGAGTCGTAGTCGTGGTGGCTCATCATGGATTCTTCATATAAATCATCCTCGGTTCCGGAGTCCCTAGACATGATTCACAAGACCAAGTGGTGTATATGGAAGTGGTAGGGGGTTAGGAATGCAACGCCAAACCTTACTTTACCTTGGAAGATAGTATCGTGCTAGTGGCAACACTTGAGAGCAATCAAAACCAAGCAAAGTGAAGTTCACGCGGAACACCAAAACCAACTAACTAAAAAAGCACACACACAAAGCTTATGGTGGATAGGTATGGAAAGGTGGCGTGTCCAAGAACAATCCGAAATCAAGATATTGTAATGGCAAGTATCCACGATGGTCACAAAGCAAAACGAGTCAATCCACAAGATAGGAATTATGTACAAGGAAACACACACGGTGGGATAAATGGGACTTGTGCGACGGAGAAAGTGAGCTAAGAACCAAATGATTACCTAGCGAAGTCTATAAGCTCGTGTCGCACAAGTGCAAGGAGAGACGCTAGTTCGATTGCAATTATATTGGCGGGCTACAAGATATGCACAATAAGTACCACCTATTTGATGTTCGTCGAGCTTGCGCTTCCTATTCTATGAGGCACTTGTTTCTTTCTTTCTTTCTTTTTCTTTTTCTATTTTTTTTCACTTGCCACTTCCTTGTGCCAACAACTATACAAGATAACTATATGAGATAGCGCGCTCACAACTTTTGCTCGGTATTCTACAAGGTATCAAATGTGCATAGCCCAAGCAATCATAGGAGGAACTAGTCTCAATAGGTGTTTGTTGAATGCAAAGATAGTGTGGCTCACAAAGGGATGCAAGTGGGGAGAAGTCGTGGAATTTTTATACCTTTCATCGCCGATCTTCACCCTTTATTGGTGGATTCCACCTTGCTCACGGAATTTGGATGGAGTAGATAGCATGAACCACGGATATGATGATGTAGAGCTCTTTCTCCTCTTCAAAACGAGCTAAAGAACACCAAAATCCGAATTCGTATGTAAAAGTTATGCTCAAAACCGTGAAGCAGATTTTTCTGTCAGCAGGGGGCGGACAGTCCGGTGCGCACAGGCCGGACAGTCCGGCCGGGGCGGAGATTCCGGTTAATTTAGGCCAGAAACTCCGGCGGGGCGGATACTCCGGTCAGTTTTGGCCGGACAGTCCGGTCCGGTCAATCCAGAAGTTCCAGAACACGAACAGGACGAGTTTTGGCAGAAAAACTCGAACCAAAACCTCAAATTGATGGGGGAAATCAAGGAATTAGGCCATGGAAACGCATGGGAAGGTAGATCAACAAGTTTAGCAAGTAATCCACGGATCAAAACCTACCAAAACGCACTCAAATCACAGATCGGTCCAAAACACGAATTAGGGCTATTTTTGGTGGAAGTTTCGAATTTATGGGGAAAAAGACCAAATCGAGGAGAAATCCGTGGCAACCAAAAGCTGCCGATACCAGATGATGAGGGCAAACCTCTAGGGTGGCCCGAGCTTCACGGATCTCGTGGTCAAATCGATGGGAAAGCGGGGGGAAAGGGAGAAGGTAGCGGAAGCGGACGCACACCTCGCGAAGAACACGATGAACACACGCAAAACACACACGATACAAGGCCGATTGCTCTCACCGGTGGCCACCGATCCGATAGAATCCTCGCAAGGAAAGATCGCTCAACGTGCTCCCGTCAATCCCAAGCGGAGAGGTAAGAACACCTTGGAGAGGGTCTTGACGTCTTGGCAAAGGGACACCGATGCCAAGGCCTTGTACAACGAGGGAGGCGCGATGCAAACTCCAACGAGGTGGTGACGATAGTCGATCCGCTTTGGTAGAAGGGGATGAGGCAAAACTAGAGATTCCACAAAGGGGGGTTGTCTTTAGTCTATCATCTATGCCTAAGGGATACATGAGGGGGTGGGGGCTCTATTTATAGGCCAGCCACAAGTTCAGGGGTAGTTTGGGCATAAAACTAGGGTTTGGTGCGAATTAGAGGGTTACATGGGCCAAGGGCCCAACTGTTGGCTCGTAGGCCCATCACTTGGGCCGGACAGTCCGGGTCGGAGTGACCGGACTGTCCGGGGTAGCCGGACACTCCGGGTAGTGTCCGAACTGGCCTTCTGAATGTCCACGCCAGATTGGGGCTGGGGCAGGCCGGACACTCCGGCCGAGTCGCGCCAGACACTTCGGCTGCGCCGGACACTCTGGCTGGTTCCTGGCGGACTCTCCGGGGCGATGACGCCGGAGACTCTCGTTGTAGAGCTGGCTGCTCCTGGTCCATCTTCTTGGTTGACTTGGGGACGATCTTGGGGACTTGGCGTTGTGGATGTAGTAGCGTCCGCAGGACGGGCTGCATCATTCTGCTCCTTGTTTTCCATCCTTGGGTGCTTGGTGATGTGTCGAAGCTTCGTACCTGATGATGCATAGGGTAGTTGCATGAAGTAGCACACCATCCAAGGAGGTATCAAATTGGCACGAGGAGAGGAGCGAGTTCACCTTAGCTTGGAGGAGTTTGGCTCGGGCACGAGTCATGGGTCCACTTGGGGGACTTGTTGGTGTAGATGTAGAAGCGTCCGTAGGACGGGCTGCATCAGCTCCCCCCCTTGGGAAAGAGTCGTCCTCGACTCTTCATGGTTATCATCTTGAGCATCTCCAAGGTAGGGTGAGAGGTCCTTGACATTGAAAGTATTGCTTGCAAGGTACATGGAGGTCGGTATGTCGATGATGTAGGCGTTGTTGTTGATTCTTTTGAGGACCTTGAAGGGACCATCTCCTCTTGGCTTTAGCTTGGAGTCACGTTCCTTGGGGAAGCGGTACTTGCTTAGGTGTATCCACACAAGGTCACCTTCTTCAATGATCATCTCCTTCTTGTCCTTGTTTAACCTTGAAGCTTGGCGAAGGACTTGTTGCTCGATAGTAGCTCTTGTTTCTTCATGAAGTTTCTTCATAGCTTGTGCGCGTTTCTCGACGTCCATGTTTGTGCTCTCATGGAGAGGTAGTGGTAGGATGTCGAGCGCGGTGAGGGGCTCGAAACCATAGACGATCATGAATGGACTCATCTTGGTTGTTGAGTGCTTGGCACGATTGTAGGCGAACTCGGCGTGTGGGATGCATTCCTCCCAATCCTTCAAGTTCTTCTTGATCAACACACGAAGGAGAGTCTCGAGGCTTCGGTTGACAACTTCGGTTTGGCCATTAGTTTGGGGATGCGATGCAGATGAGAAGAGTAGCTTGACGCCGAGCTTGGCCATGAGGGTCTTCCATAAGTAGCTCATGAATTTGATGTCGCGGTCGGAGACGATTGTCCTTGGCACACCGTCAAGACGGACGATTTCCCTAAAGAACAGATTTGCAACATGTGAAGCATTGTCGGTCTTATGGCACGGTATGAAGTGTGCCATTTTGGAAAAACGATCCACAACAACAAATATAGAATCATGCTGATGTCGGACCAAGGGGTATGAACAATAGGCAATGGCATATAAAGACCATAGGGGTTAGCTTGCAACTTAGCTTGAACACATGTCGTGCATCGTTGAACGTAGCGCTCCACGTCACGCTTCATCTTGGGCCAAAAGTAGTGATTGGAAAGCATGTCCCATGTTTTGTCACGGCCAAAGTGACCCATGAGGCCTACACCGTGAGATTCTTGGAGAAGCAAGAGTTGAAGCGATACCTTCAGAATGCATAGTTTGTTTTGTTTAAATAGAAAGCCCTTATGCAAATAGAAATCATCAACTCCTTTGTCATTGGAGCACTTTGGGAAAATTGGTTCAAAGAACGGGTAGGAAGCATACAAAGATTTTATTTCCTCAAGACCTAACACGTTGATTTCAAGTCTCATAAGAAGGCTTGTGTGTTTGCGAGATAATGCGTCCGCAACTACATTATCTTTGCCCTTCTTATACTTGACAATATATGGAAAAGACTCCATGAACTCAACCCACTTAGCGTGTCTCTTGCTCAAGATAGCTTGGCCTTTGAGATATTTCAACGACTCGTGGTCGGAATGTATGATAAAGTCCTTGGGCCAAAGGTAGTGTTGCCAAACTTGAAGGACACGAACTAAGGCAAAAAGCTCTTTGTCATAAATCAGATAATTATGGCGAGCACCATCGAGTTTCTCGCTATGGTAGGCTATAGGACGTCCGTTTTGCATAAGGACTCCTCCAATGCCAATACCACTAGCATCACACTCTATCTCAAATGTTTTTGTGAAATCCGGTAACGCAAGGAGAGGTGCTTCGGTGAGCCTCTTTTTAAGTTCATCAAAAGCTTTTTGTTGTGCTTTGCCTCACACGAAGGTGACATTCTTTTTGGTCAATTCATTAAGGGGACAAGCAATGGTTGAAAAGTCTTTCACAAAGCGACGATAGAAACCGGCCAACCCATGAAAACTTCGGAGTTCACTCACATTTGTTGGGATGGGCCAATCTCGTATGTCCTTTACCTTGGAAACATCAACTTCAATTCCCTTCGAAGAAACGACAAATCCAAGAAAAATCAACTTGTCTTTAGCAAAAGTGCACTTGGGAAGGTTTGCATAAAGCTTTTCATGTCTAAGGATTTGCCAAACTTCCTTGACATGTGTTATATGGTCCTCAAGTGATTTGCTATAAACAAGAATATCATCGAAATAGACAACAACACTTTTTCCAATGAGAGAATGCAAGATGTGATTCATAAGGTGCATGAAGGTGGATGGGGCATTCGATAAACCAAAGGGCATAACCAACCATTCATAGAGACCAAGTTTGGTCTTGAAGGCGGTTTCCACTCATCACCTTCAGCCATGCGTATTTGATGGTAACCACTACGAAGATCAAATTTTGAAAAAATAGTGGCTCCACACAACTCATCAAACATGGCATCGAGACGTGGTATGGGATGTCGATAACGCACGGTGATAGCATTGATTGGACGACAGTCCATGCATAACCGTAACTTATCATCCATCTTTGGAACAAGAATCATGGGTACGGCACTTGGACTAGTGCTAACTTGGATCAAACCTTTGGAGACGAGTTGGTTGATTTGACGTTCAATCTCCTTTGTCTCCTCCGGGTTCGTGCGGTAAGCGGCGCGGTTGGGAAGTGGTGCACCGGGGATGAGGTCAATGCGATGTTCGATGCCGCGAAGAGGAGGTAGTCCATGTGGAAGCTCTTCGGGGAACACATCCTTGAATTCCTGCAAAACACTCATCAAAGATGGAGGAACATTGGTTAATTTGTTAGTTCCTTGCGCTAGTCCCTTGGAAATGAGGACATAGTGCAAGATTGATGGGTCGTTCCGAACATCTCTCATCTCACTTTTGGTGGCAAGGAGAACACTCTTATTTTTCCACTTGAGTTTGGCTTGTGGCTCTCACTCACTATGAGGTGGTTCTCTCTCTCACCGCTCTTCTCACAAGTAGGTGTTGTGCTTTGCGCCCTCGCTAAAGCCTTTGCATTATCCGCAATTATTTGGCTAGGAGTCATCGGTTGCAAAACACATGTTTTGTTGAGCCATTTGAAGGTGTATACATTGGTGCGACCATCATGTTGAGCAGCCTTGTCAAATTGCATGGTCGACCAAGAAGCATGTGGCAAACTGTCATAGGAACCACATCACACTCCACCGTGTCTTTGTAAGGACCAATGGTGAAGGAGACCGATACGGTATTCTTGATCTTCACGGACCCTTGGTCACTTAGCCATTGCACATGGTAGGGGTGCTCATGTGGATGGAGGGTGAGGTTGAGCTTCTCACAAAACTTGGTGCTAGCAAGGTTGTGGAAACTCCCTCCGTCAATGATCACCTTGATAGATTTGCCATTGATGCCGGCTTGTGTTTGAAAGATATTGGAGTGTTGGTCTTCATGCTCTTGTGCTTGAGTGGTCAAGATCCTTGTGACGACAAGCGATGGACTTGCGTCATGTTCACACGTGAGGAGTTCTTGATCATCTTCCACTCGTTGTCTTGCCATTGCTTCCTTGACACGAGCATCAAACTCATCTTCACTCAAGTACTCTTCATCACCATTGTCATGGATGAATAAGACTTTCTTGTTTCCACATTCGGCCGACTTGTGTCCTTTACCTCCACACTTGTAGCATTCACCGTTGAAAGGCGTATCACTCTTTGCTTGCTTGCCACTTGTGGGCAGTTTTCCTTGAGGAAGTGTGGGCTTGAAGGAAGGCTTGGAGGTACTTGAGGAGCTTCCATTGAAAGTTGTTGGTGTAGTGGTTGAAGCTTGCTTGTAGGTGAAATATGTCTTGGACTTGATGTACTTGATCTCCTCTTGCACTTGACGTTCAGCCTTTGTTGCTATGTGCACAAGCTCAACCATGGTGTTGTATGTTTGGAACTCGACGATGCGCTTGATGGGGTGGTTCAACCCAATAAGGATATGTGCCATTGTTTGCTCCATGAGCTCATCAATGTTGGCGCGAATCAAGTTGAGTTCCATTTCCTTGAAGTACTCTTCCACGGTCTTTGTCCCTTGACAAAGCGCTTGAAGGTTGTTGAAGAGATCACGCGTGTAGTGCGCGGGGACGAACCGGGATCTCATGTGAGCCTTCATGTCATGCCAAGTTGTGATTGGTGGTTCTTGTCTTGCATCACGAGCAACTTGAACTTGTTCCCACCAAAGGTTGGCGTAATCATCAAACTCAAGAGAAGCCATGGTGACCATCTTCTCGTTGCTATAGTTGTGCATGCGGAAGATCTTGTTGACTTTGAGTGCCCACGAGAGGTATTCTTCGGGGTCATTGGATCCGGTGAACTTGGGCATTGTGAACTTGAGCTTGCCAAAAGTTTCTTCATCGTTGCGGTCATTGCGACGAGCTTGGTGACCTTGTTGATGATCTTGCGGTTTGGGAGGTGGAACTTGGTTCTCGTGACCTTGTTGCGTAACTTGCTCTTGATATTGATGTGGAGGAGCTTGCTCTTGCTCTTGGCGCGGTTGTTGATGTGGTTGAGGCACTTGGGCCTCATGGTGGTGAGGGTGTGGAGCCTCTTGACGCCGTTGATGACGACAAGGAGGCTCGTTCCTCGGTTGGTGATGTTGGTTAGGCACATGGGCCTCACGGCGAAGAACATGGTCATGGTGTCTTGGAGATGGTGGTTCTTGGCGCCTTGGAGATGGTGGTGCTTTATGGCTTGGAGGTGATGGCGCTCGCTGCCTTGGAGATGGTGACCCATGACGCCATGTAGGTGGTAGCGCTTGACGCCTTGGAGGTGGATCATCGAAGTAGGTGGTGCCCTTTGGTGTGGTACGCTTGGCCTTGAAGGTCATGGTTTCTTGATGACGCGTCTCCGCTAGCTTGGCGTAGTAGTCGTCCATCTCCAAACAGTGGAGGTATTCTTCATGGCTCATGGAAGATCCCTCGAAGTGGGTGAAGCACGCCATGTCCTCCATGCTTGGTGAGGCGTCGTCGTTGTAGCACTCGAAGCCATCCATGCTTGGGGAGTCGTTGTTGATGTAGTACTCCATATCACCCAAGCATGTGGAGCCATTGTCGGTGTAGTGCTCCATGCATGAGGAGCCATTGTCGATGTAGAGCTCCAATTCCTCCATGCTTGAGGAGCCATAGTTGATGACGTACTCCATGTCTTCCATGCATGTGGAGTCGTCATAGGTGCAATGCTCCGGGTCC
Source organism: Avena eriantha (assembly GCA_910589775.1). Taxonomy (NCBI): domain Eukaryota; kingdom Viridiplantae; phylum Streptophyta; class Magnoliopsida; order Poales; family Poaceae; genus Avena; species Avena eriantha. The sequence goes on from OU342744.1 coordinate 364,912,895, forward strand.
TCATAGCATGCGGAGCCATTGTCGGTGTAGTGCTCCATCATGTCCTCTATACTTGTGGAGTCGTAGTCGTGGTGGCTCATCATGGATTCTTCATATATATCATCCTCGGTTTCGGAGTCCCTAGACATGATTCACAAGACCAAGTGGTGTATATGTAAGTGGTAGGGGGTTAGGAATGCAACGCCAAACCTTACTTTTCCTTGGAAGATAGTATCGTGCAAGTGGCAACACTTGAGAGAAATCAAAACCAAGCAAAGTCAAGTTCACGCGGAACACCAAAACCAACTAACCAGTAAAACACACACACACACACAAAGCTTATGGTGGATAGGTATGGAAAGTGGCGTGTCCAAGAACAACCCGAAATCAAGATATTGTAATGGCAAGTAAAGAACCACGATGATCACAAAGCAAAACAAGTCAATCCACAAGAGGAAATATGTACAAGGAAACACACACGGTGGGATAAATGGGACTTGCGCGATGGAGAAAGTGAGCTAAGAACCAAATGATTACCTAGCGAAGACTATAAGCTCGTGTCGCACAAGTGCAAGGAGAGACGCTAGTTCGATTGCAATAAATTCGTGGGCTACAAGATATGCACAATAAGTACCACCTATTTGATGTTCATCGAGCTAGCGCTTCCTATTCTATGAGGAAGTTGTTTCTTTCTTTCTTTTTCTTCTTTTTCTCTTTTTCTATTTTTTTCTCTTTTTCTTTTATTTTTCACTTGCCCCTTCCTTGTGCCAACAACTATACAAGATAACTATATGAGATAGCGCGCTCACAACTTTTGCTCGGTATTCTACAAGTATCAAATGTGCATAGCCCAAGCAATCATAGGAGGAACTAGTCTCAATAGGTGTTTGTTGAACGCAAAGATAGTGTGGCTCACAAAGGGATGCAAGTGGGGAGAAGTCACGGGATTTTATACCTTTCGTCGCTGATCTTCACCCTTTATTGGTGGATTCCGCCTTGCTCATGGAATTTTGATGGAGTAGATAGCATGAACCATGGAGATAATGATGTAGAGCTCTTTCTCCTCTTCAAAACAAGCTAAAGAACACCAAAATTCGAGTTCGTATGCAAAAGTTATGCTCAAAACCATGAAGCAGATTTTTCTGTCAGTAGGGGGCGGACAGTCCGGTGCGCGTAGGCCGGACAGTCCAGCCGGGCCGGATATTCCGGTCAGTTTAGGCCAGAAACTCCGGTGGGGCGGATATTCCGGTCCGTTTTGGCCGGACAGTCCGGTCCGGTCGTACCAGAACTTCCAGAACACGAACTGGACGAGTTTTGGCGGAAAAACTCGAACCAAAACCTCAAATTGATGAGGGAAATCAAGGAATTAGGCTATGGAAATGCAGACGAAGGTAGATAAAAAAGTTTAGCTAGTAATCCACGGATCAAAACCTACCAAAATGCACTCAAATCACAGATCGATCCAAAACACGAAATTGGGGCTATTTTGGGGTATTTTCGAATTTATAGGGGAAAAGACCAAATCGAGGAGAAATCCATGGCAACCAAAAGCTGCTAATACCAGATGAAGAGGGCAAACCTCGTGGGTGGCCCGATCTTCACGGATCTCGTGGTCAAATCGATGGGAAAGCGAGGGGAAATGGAGAAGGTAGCGGAAGCGAACGCACACCTCGTGAAGAACACGATGAACACACGCAAAACACACACGATACAAGGCCGATTGCTCTCACCGGTGGCCACCGGTCCGATAGAATCCTCGCAAGAAAAGATCGGTCAACGTGCTCCCGTCAATCCCAAGCGGAGAGGGAAGAACACCTTGGAGAGGTTCTTGACGTCTTGGCAAAGGGACACCGATGTCAAGGCCTCATACAACGAGGGAGGCGTGATGCAAACTCCAACGAGGTGGTGACGATAGTCGACCCCCTTTGGTAGAAGGGGATGAGGCAAAACTAGAGATTCCACAAAGGGGGTTGTCTTTAGTCTATCATCTATGCCTAAGGGATACAATGAGGGGTGGGGGCTCTATTTATAGGCCAGCCACAAGTTCAGGGGCAGTTTGGGCATAAAACTAGGGTTTGGTGCGGAATAGAGGGGTACATGGGCCAAGGGCCCAGATGTTGGCACGCAGGCCCATCACTTAGGCCAGACACTCCGGGTCGAGTGGGCCGGACAGTCCGGGGTGGCCGGACACTCCGAGTAGTGTCCGGGTAGAGTCCGATGTAGCACACAGAATGTCCGCGCCAGCACGGGGCTGGTGTAGGCCGGACACTCAGGCTGAGTCGCGCCGGACAGTCCGGCTGCGCAGGACACTCCGGCTGGATTCGGGCGGACTCTCCGGGGCGATGACGGCGAGGACTCTCGTTCTGGAGCTGGCTGCTCCTGGTCCATCTTCTTGGTTGACTTGGGGACGATCTTGGGGACTTGTCATTGTGGATGTAGTAGCGTCCAGAGGACGGGCTGCATCAGGCAGACGGGAGACTCCGGTCTGCTGGTCTGGAGACTCCGGTCCTGCTTCAGTAGCTTCTTGCGTCTTCTCTTCCAGGCCTCTTGCTTGGGTATCTTGGCTCCAGACCCATCCTTGCTGCATCTCCTTGGCATCATGTTCATGGACCTAGTCACATCATGGGCATTTGTCTCAAGTAGGCTTCCATTCGCACAATAACCAGCGAAAGGCAAAGCATGGAAGGAGTTCACCTTTGGAGTGATGATTAGTGTGGCATGATGTGGACCAAAGGTGGTTTCCATATGTTGGGCTCCATCAGTTCTTTTCATGAACCGCATAAGGATCCACCAGTGTCATTGCATGTCTATTCTTTTCATGAACCACACCCAGTGTTATTGCATGTGTGTTCCTCTAGACAGACCATATAAGGATCCACCAGTGTGATTGCATGTATGTTCCTTTCATGAACCACACATAAGGATCCACTAGTGTCATTGCATGTCTGTTCTTTTCATAAACCACACCTAGTGTGATTGCATGTGTGTTCCTTTCATGAACCACAACTAGAGTCATTGCTTGTCTGTTCTTTTCATGAACCACACCCAGTGTCAGTGCATGTCTGTTCTTTTCATGAACCACACCCGGTGTCACTGCATGTCTGTTTTTTTATGAACCACACATAAGGATCAACCAGTGTCATTGTGATATGGGGTGGCCCGATCTTCTCCGTAAGCGGATGGCGATGATGATGGTGGATGGAAGATAACTAGTGCGTAGCTATGATCTCTCCCGCTCGATCCCTAATACCAGTGCAACAGATCTCGAACCTTGTAGGATATTCATAACACCACACTCTTGCGCACGCAGCCGTGACCATGAATGCTAGTATGCAATCTACTAATTCCCAATGGAACAACAGATCGCACTCAATTATAGTCGGTAGATTCGAACACAGGGTAATTCCAGAGGTTCTATGAAAGAAACAACTCCAAAATATTTTAACATGGTCTAAACCCTAACTAGGGGTCGTCCCATAGCTTATAAGAGCGGCTGGGGCAGCCAGAAACTGAAACTAAATGCCAACGACTTAGACTGATACAAACCGACTCGGACCAGATTCGGTCGGCGGGCGGACACTACGGTCGAAATCGGCCGGACACTCCGGTCTGGCCGGACACTCTGGGTGAAGTGTGCCGGACAGTCCGGTCTAGCCGGAAACTTTGAAGTTTCCGGGTGGTATCCGGGTAGTGTCCGAACTGGCAGACACAATGTCCATGCCAGTTATCTCTCGACCAGGCCGGACAATCCGGCTGGAACTGGCCGGACACTCCGGTCGTGGCAGATCTTTTTGCCTCCGTCTTGATGATCTTCTCTTGCGCCTTCCTCCCGCTCCTCCCTCGTGCATCCTTGGGCGATCATCATGTTGGGCTTCTCTTGTAGCCCTTCTCCTCCTTGCGCCATGCTTGTTTCTCCAACGAACCTGATCATACATAAATGCATAGACTTAGGCAGTATAAAGTTCTCATCAATCAAAGTACCAGATTCGTTTAGGAGTAAATTCACCTGTTGTTCTAGTAGCTTAGCATGAGCTCTTGTAATAGGTCCAATTCTAATCTCATTGGACTGATCCTTTCTTGCAACAGGTGTAGCATCTTCAGTAGTCATTGGGGTAGGTGTAATTGTAGGAATGTCCTCATCATCTCCCGCCCTTCAAAAGGCATCGACCTCGACGCTCCAAGGTTTTCTCCAGCATATGGTGACAAATCAGCAACGTTGAAGCTGTTGCTAACTCCACCAAACTCCTCAATAGGTATATCAACCGAGTAGGCGTTATCATTAATCTTGGCTAACACCTTGTAAGGACCAGCACCACGTGGCTTCAATTTTGACTTTTGAAGTAGTGGAAACCTATCCTTGCGTAGATGCACCCAAACCATATCTCCAGGCTCGAACAACACTTCTTTCCTTGCTTGATTCCTTGCAGCAACAATGTTTTTGCCTTTCTTCTCAATAGCCTCTCGAGTCTTCTCATGTATTTTCTTCACATAATCAGCACGTTTTGATGCCTCCATATCAACTCTCTCATGTAATGGCAGAGGCAACATATCAAGTGGCGTCAATGGCTTGAAACCATACACCACCTCAAAAGGACAAAGGTGAGTAGTTGAATGCACAACCCTGTTGTAAGAAAACTCAACATGTGGCAAACACTCTTCCCACTCCCGCAGATTCTTTTTAATCATGGTCCTTAGCAGCTGTGATAATGTTCGATTCACCACCTCCGTTTGACCATCTGTTTGGGGATGACATGTAGTACTGAACAGCAGCTTCGTTCCTAGCGTTCCCCATAAGGTCTTCCAAAAGTAGCTCATGAACTTCACATCACAGTCAGAAACAATCATCTTTGGTACTCCATGTAATCTCAAGATGTCCCTGAAAAACAGGTTAGCAACATCCGACGCATCGTCGCTTTTGTGGCAGGCAATAAAATGAGCCATCTTAGAGAACCTATCCACTACCACAAATATAGAATCAAGACCTCTCTGAGTTTTCGGTAGACCTAGCACAAAATCCATACTAATGTCTTCCCATGGAGTAGTCGGTGCAGAGAGAGGTGTATACAAACCATGAGGCTTCAGCTTAGATTTCGACTTGTGGCATGTAATACATCGGCTCACAAATCTATACACATCACGCCTCATCTTGGGCCAATAAAAATGATTAGCAAGCATGAGCAACGTCTTCTCACGCGCAAAGTGACCCATCAAACCACCAGCATGTGATTCCTGCACTAAGAACAAACGCAACGACGATTCTGGAATACATAGTTTGTTAGCTCGAAACAAATATCCATCATGTATATGATACTTATCCCATGCGTTTCTAAGAGAACACAAACGATATGGTTCAGCAAAATCAAGGTCAGTTGCACAAAGTGCACAAATAGCTTCTAATCCAGGAATTTTAACATCAAGATTGGTTAATAACATGTTCTTCCTAGATAGAGCATCAGCAACAACGTTCTCTTTTCCCTTCTTATAGTTAATGATGTAAGGAAAGGACTCAATGAACTCAACCCATTTAGCTAATCTTCTATGCAAGTTTGATTGAGATTTCAAGTATTTCAATGCTTCATGATCAGAATGTATGATGAATTCCTTTGGCCACAAATAATGTTGCCAAACCTCAAGTACTCTAACAAGTGCATACAATTCTTTATCATAGATAGAATAATTCAAACGAGCACCAGTCAATTTCTCAGAAAAATAAGCTATATGCTGACCCTCTTGCATCAAAACGCCACCTATGCCTTTACCACTAGCATCACATTCAACTTCAAATTGCTTCGAAAAATCAGGTAATGCAAGTAATGGTGCAGAAGTAAGCAAATGTTTAAATGTGTCAAATGTAATGTCTTGGGCCACGCCCCATACAAAAGGAACACCTTTCTTTGTCAAATCATTTAATGGTGCAGCAATGGTGCTAAAATCTTTCACAAAGCGCATATAGAAACCAGCGAGACCGTGGAAACTACGCACTTGACTAACATTAATTGGAGTAGGCCAATTCTGAATTGATTCAATTTTAGATTGATCTACCTCTACTCCATGCTTAGAAACAACAATTCCTAGGAATATGACCTTATCTTTTGCAAATGTACACTTCTCAAGATTAGCATATAGTTTATTGTCACGTAACACTTGCAAAACTTGTCTAATATGAGTGCAATGTTCAGATTTGTTGTGGCTGTATATGAGTATATCATCATAGTAAACAACCACGAAATGACCAATAAACTCTCTCAAAACATGATTCATCAAACGCATGAAAGTACTACGTGCATTAGTAAGACCAAACGGCATAACTAACCACTCATACAAACCGAATTTAGTTTTGAAAGCAGTTTTCCATTCATCCCCTTCTTTCATCCTAATTTGATGATAACCACTACGCAAGTCAATTTTAGAGAAAACAGCAGCACCACTCAATTCATCTAGCATATCCTCTAAGCGTGGAATAGGATGACGATATCGAATAGTGATGTTATTAATCACTCTACAATCAACACACATGCGCCAAGTACCATCTTTCTTAGGAACTAAAATAACGGGAACATCACAAGGGCTAAGAGAGACACGAATGTACCCTTTATCCAGCAACGCTTGTACTTTCTTCTGAATTTCCTTAGTTTCTTCGGGATTATTCCTATAAGGTGCATGGTTGGGAAGTGTGGCGCCAGGAATCAGGTCCACTTGATGTTCTATACCACGCAATGGCGGCAAACCTGCGGGTACGTCTTCTGGAAACACATCCCCAAAGTCCTGCAAAACAGAAGAGACACCAAGAGAAATAGGGGTCCTGTCGTTAGAAACCAATACCTCGACCTTATACATGAGCACAAGTGGCATGGCTGTAGGATCCTCACGAAACTCTCTCATATCTTCCTTAGTGGCTAATGTCAATAAACCAGGCACTCTCTCACTTTTCGTTATATCACTCAATTTAGGCTCAATTACATCAGGAACAGCTGTTACACAGTCTCGCCGAGTGGTAGTATCTTCCTTCAAGTTCACCTCTATCTTCTGGCGAGAATCATTCACAATTTCTTGTGGTGTCATTGGCCGCATAGTAATCTTCTTTCCTTTGAATTCCAAGTTATATGTGTTGGCTCGGCCATTGTGTTGCACATGGCCATCATAGAGCCAAGGCCGACCCAAAAGTAGGTGACAAACAGTCATAGGAACCACATCAAAATCAATAGAATCGTTGTATGGCCCTATGTGAAAATTCACACGTACCATATGATTTACCTTCATCTCACCATTGTTGCTCAACCATCGTATGTAGTATGGCTTGGGATGAGGTAAGTATGTCGAATTCAGTTTGGCACATAGTTCCTTACTTGCAAGATTTCTGCAGCTACCTCCATCAATAATTACCTTGCAAGCTTTGTTTGGTCCAACTAGAGCTTTTGTTTGGAACAAGTTGCAACGCTAGGATTCCTCAATCGGTTGCACACTAAGTACACGTGAAGATACGACAATAGTGGGGGCACGCTCAGCGTAGGCATCAGCACCAACCTCGCCGTCATCAATATCATCATTAGAAGCTTCATCTCCACTTTATACTTCACCTTGTTCATTAACAAACATAACCTTGTTGTTTGGACAATCTTTCTTGTAGTGACCTCTACCTCCACAAGTATGGCACACCACATCACGAGTACATGGTCTCATTTCTTGTAGTGACCTCTACCTCCACAAGTATGACCTCTACCTCCAACTGGGATTCGGCCTCTCTAGCATGATGCAACAACTCATTCATGGTCTCATACTTGCGATGACGAACAATGCTCTTGATCGGTAACTTCAAATTGTTTAGAAATCGCTGCATGGTCATCTCAATGGACTCACGAATTCTAGCACGCTACAGAAGCATCTCCATCTCCATGTTGTACTCATCAACTGTCATGGTGCCTTGCTTTAGTTGCATCAATTTATCAAAAACTGATCACAAGTAGTTGGTTGGTACGAAACAAGCTTTCATGACTTGCTTCATCTCGCGCCAATCCCTCACAGGAAGTTCATTGTCCTCCCTTCTATGCTGCATAAGAGCATCCCACCAACGCAAAGCATAACCATCAAATTCTGATGCTGCAAGCTTGACCTTCTTATCTTCTGGATAGTCAAATAAGTTCCAGAGTTTCTCTATCTTCAACTCCCATGTGAGGTAGTCTTTAGGATCAATGGAACCATCAAACTTAGGAATTGAAAATTTTGGCTTGCCCAAACCATCATCAGCAGCTTGGTTGGGTACACATTGACCACGCCCAAGATGGGCAAACCCACGACCATGAGCAGGTGCATGGACAGGGGGAATAGCACGTCCCCTGCCAACATGTGGAGCAGCATCAACAACACTACCCTCATCGAAATCATCAAAGGCATCATCATGTTGAGGATCTTCCCTTCTATGTAAAGCGGCTGTCAAACCCTCAATGGACTGCTGCAAAGTGGTGACATTGACATTGAGTGTAGTCACTTGCGTTTGTATAGTATCAACCGTCCCAACATGCTAATCCAATCTCATATTCATATCTTGGAGATTCTTGTCAATGGCATCTGTCGTGTTAGTAAACACACGTGTCAAGTGGGATTTCAAAGCCTCATATTCACGCCAATTGACGAGCTCCTCATCCTTCATTTTCTGCAACACAACATCATCATCACTAGTAGACATGATTAGTAGGTTAGTGCAAAAATCAGAATTTGTATGGTGGAAACTCTCACAACTCACTCACAACTAATAAGAAAGGAGATCTTACCGTTCTAAACTGAATAGAGATGTTCTACCAAACAAAATCAAAGACTGATGCACTTGATGTGATGAAGTGAATATCAAAGGTATAGAGAACGATCGTAGGGCACACAGGTTATGTAAAGGTGGAGCTATAGGTATGGTATCGTATCTACACCGCAAACAAGTCCTAGTGCTGATCGTACAAAAACCCAAGAAACACACACAGTGGAGATAAATATGGCAAAGCAACTTATGAAAAGGAATACTGCAATGTACAAGAGAAACGCTAGTAATAGCTCAAATAGAACAGGCACAAGATTGCTCAATCTACAAGTGCTATACACAACAAGGCCTCCAATATTGCACACTTATATATCTCTTTTTTTATACTGATTCTCTTTTCTTTTTCTCTTTTTTTTGATTTTTTTCAACTATATTACTCAATGCAAATGAGTACAGCAACGTATAACAGAACTGGGCCGGATAGTCCGGTGTGATTCGGCCGGATAGTCTGGTTTTGCCTGTCGAAAATTTCTGCACTTCAAAAACCTAATGAGCAGCCTGTCGGAGCAAAGCAACTAGTCTCGTGGGTACGTTCCTAGGCACATATGTTGTAGATAGGCTGTGTCTATGGTATGCAAACAAAAGTACGCTATGTGGACTCGGAAAAAACGATAAAGACTTGCGGAAACGGTAACGGTGGGAACAGCAGAAAACAAGATCAAACCCTAAACTTAGACACAAACGGAAACTAGACTCCTACGAGGAAAACCTGCAGATCGGATCTACGAGAAGATACAATCAACAACTAAAACTCGCAAAACGATGCAATCAAGTCGATGGAAAATCTTTTTGTAAGGCCTTTTCTGTATAGGACGAAAAACACTCTCTAATCTATGGATGGATTTGTGGATGCTTACCGAGGCAACACTGGAAATCTGATACCAAGATGATATGGGGTGGCCCGATCTTCTCAGTAAGCGGATGGCGATGATGATGGTGGATGGAAGATAACTAGTGCGTAGCTATGATCTCTCCCGCTCGATCCCTAATACCAGTGCAACAGATCTCGAACCTTGTAGGATATTCACAACACCACACTCTTGCGCACGCAGCCGTGACCACGAACGGTAGTATGCAATCGACTAATTCCCAATGGAACAATAGAGCACACTCAATTATAGTTGGTAGATTCGAACACAGGGTAATTCCAGAGGTTCTATAAAAGAAACAACTCCAAAATATTTTAACGTGGTCTAAACCCTAACTAGGGGTCGTCCCATAGCTTATAAGGGTGGCTAGGGCGGCCAGAAACCGAAACTAAACGCAAACGACTCAGACTGATACAAACCGACTCGGACCAGATTCGGTTGGCGGGCGGACCCTCCGGTCGAAATCGGCCGGACAGTCCGGTCTGGCTAGACACTCCGGGTGAAGTGTGCCGGACAGTCCGGTCTGGCCAGAAACTTTGAAGTTTCCGGGTGGTATCCGGGTAGTGTCCGAACTGGCAGACATAATGTCCACAATAGTTTGCCTCTCGACTAGGCCGGACAGTGCGGGTGGAACTGGCCGGACACTCCGGTTGTGGCAGATCTTTTTGCCTCCGCCTTGATGATCTTCTCTTGCGCCTTCCTCCTGCTCCTCCCTCGCGCATCCTTGGGCGATCATCATGTGGGGCTTCTCTTGTAGCCCTTCTCCTCCTCGCGCCATGCTTGTTTCTCCAACGAACCTGATCATACATAAATGCATAGACTTAGGCAGTATAAAGTTCTCATCAATCAAAGTACTAGATTCGTTTAGGAGTAAATTCACCTGTTGTTCCAGTAGCTTAGCACGAGCTCTTGTAATAGGTCCAATTCTAATCTCATTGGACTGAGCCTTTCTTGCAACAGTTGTAGCATCTTCAGTAGTCATTGGGGTAGGTGTAATTGTAGGGATGTCCTCATCACATTGCATGTCTGTTCTTTTCATGAACCACACCCAGTGTCATTGCATGTCTGTTCTTTTTCATGAACCACACCCAGTGTCATTGCATGTCTGTTCTTTTCATGAACCACACCTAGTGTCACTGCATGTCTGTTCTTTTCATGAACCACATAAGGATCCACCAGTGTCATTGCATGTGTGTTCTTCTCATAAACCACACGTTGATCCACCGGTGTCATTGCATGTATGTTCCTCTAAACAAACCACATAAGGATCCACCAGTGTCATTGCATGTCTATTCTTTTCATGAACCACACCTAGTGTCATTGCATGTGTGTTCTTTTCATGAACCACAGCTACAGTCATTGCATGTCTATTCTTTTCATGAACCACATCCAGTGTCAGTGCATGTCTGTTCTTTTCATGAACCACACCCAGTGTCACTGCATGTCAGTTCTTTTCATGAACCACATAAGGATCCACCAGTGTCATTGGATGTGTGTTCTTCTCATAAACCACACGTGGATACGCCAGTGTCATTGCATGTATGTTCCTCTTAACAAACCACATAAGGATCCACCAGTGTTATTCCATGTCTGTTCTTTTCATGAACCACACCTAGTGTCATTGCATGTGTGTTCAAACCACATAACGATCCACCAGTGTCATGGCATGTCTATTCTTTTCATGAACCACACATAAGGATCCACCAGTGTCATTGCATGTCTGTTCTTTTCATGAACCACACCTAGTGTAATATCATGTCTGTTCTTTTCATGAACCACACCCAGTGTCATTGCATGCATGTTATTTTCATTAACCACAGCCAGAGTCATTGCATGTGTGTTCTTCTAAACAAACCACATAAGGATCCACTAGTGTCATTGCATGTCTGTTATTTTCATGAACCACACGTAAGGATCCACCAGTGTCATTGCATGTCTGTTCTTTTCATGAACCACACCCAGTGTCATTGTATGTGTGTTCTTTTCATGAACCACAGCTAGAGTCATTGCATGTCTGTTCTTTTCATGAACCACACCCAGTGTCAGTGCATGTCTGTTCTTTTCATGAACCACACCCGGTGTCACTGCATGTCTGTTCTTTTCATGAACCACATAAGGATCCACCAGTGTCATCGCATGTCTGTTCTTTTCATGAACCACACCCAGTGTCATTGCATGTGTGTTCTTTTCATGAACTAGAGCTAGTCATTGCATGTCTGTTCTTTTCATGAACCACACATAAGGATCCACCAGTGGCATTGCATGTCTATTGTTTTCATGAACCACACCCAGTGTCATTGCATGTGTGTTCTTTTCATTAACCACAGCTAGAGTCATTGCATGTCTGTTCTTTTCATGAACCACACCCAGTGTCATTGCATATGTGTTCCTCTAGACAGACCACATAAGGATCCACCTGATGAGGATATCTACAGGGATTATGATGATTCTGACTGCCTGAACTGGAAGGAAATACTGAGTCAAATCAATAATGATTATCAGGTGAATTCATTCTTAATTGAACCTGATGTTTTACTTAATGAGAACTTTATACTACCTAAGTCTATGCATCTTTGTATGATCAGGTTTATTGATAACACAAGTGTTGCGCGAGGAGGTGGAGAGTTGCAGCAAGAAGGACAAGCGCTGATTTCCAATATCAACAAGTGCGCGAGGGAGGAGCGGGAGGAAGGCGCACTAGGATGCAATGAGGAAATCACGTATGAGCAAGAGAGAGACATGGCGCACCAAGAATTACATGTTTGAGGTGTTCCATGATGTTTGTACTGCGTGCCAATAAGGCCGAACCCATATATGGGTCGGTATGTATCAGTTTGAGTCGAACCGAGTCAGTTTGGGCCAAGTTATGGCTGTTTTTAGGCCCGTTTAGAGGGGAGGACGCCCCAGCCCTCTTATAAACCTCCGTAGCCGTCACAAGTTAGGTTTTTAGACCACGTTAAAATATTTTGGAGTTGTTTCTTTCATAGAACCTCTGGAATTACCCTGTGTTCGAATCTGCCAACTATAATTGAGTGTGATCTGTTGTTCCATTGGGAATTAGTAGATTGCATACTACCGTTCGTGGTCACGGCTGCATGCGCAAGAGTGTGGTGTTGTGAATATCCTACAAGGTTCGAGAGCTGTTGCATTGGCATCAGGGATCGAGCGGGAGAGATCATAGCTACGCACTAGTTATCTATCATCCACCATCACCATCTCCAAGAGCTTGCTGAGAAGATCGGGCCACGCCATATCATCTTGGTATCATCTTGGTATCAGATTTCCTCGTTGCCTCGGTAAGCAATCCACAATCCATCCATAGATTAGAGAGTGTTTTTCATCCTATACAGAAAAAGCCCCACAAAAAGAGTTGCCATAGCCTAGATTACATCGTATTCGAGTAATAGTTGCTGATCGTGTTCCTCTATTAGATTAGATCTAGATCTGTTCTTCGTAGATTTGTTTTCTAGTGTTCTAGTTGTTTTCCACCATCTTTTTCTGCTACCATCAAGTCAGATCCGATCCAAGTAAAGAGTCCTAGTTGTGTACTACTTGGCGAGCAAAAAAAAAATTCGGCTCGCTGCCTCACGCCTGACCGCAGACAAGTTTGTGCTCTAGCGTGACCTAAAAAAAAATTCCGGAAAAAAAAATTGAACTTTGTCGCCTTACCACAGACCAGTCTGTGCTAGTACGAGAAGAAAAAAAAACTGCCGGCATCCTGCCGCGGCAGGATTTTAGGCCGTTTTTCTGCCGTGGCAGAGACCAATTCTCAGGTCAAATTTTTTTCTTTTTTTGTTTATTTTTTTACTGAGTCCACATAGCGTACCTATCCTTGTGAGCCTTAGTAAGCCTTTCTTTGTGTCTATAACTATCCTACGAGACTAGCGTGCTTAGTGCTCTACGGGCTGCTCAGTTAGCAATCTTGTGCCCGTTTCGTTGAGACATTGCTAGCGTCTCTCCTTGTGCATTGCAACACGAGCATTCCTCCGACATACCTTACTTTTTGAGCTCATTTTCATAGTTGCAATTGCTCCATTTATCTCCACCGTGTGTGTTTCCGTAGGTCTTTGTCATACGATCAGCACTAGGACTTGTTTGCGGTGTAGATAGGATACCATACCTATAGCTCCACCATAAATACACTGTGTGCCCTGTGATCGTTCTCTATACCTTTGATATTCACTTCATCACTTCAGTGCATCAGTCTTTGATTACGTTTGGTAGAGCATCTCTATTCACTTTGGAACGGTAAGATCTTCTTTCTTATCAGTTGTGAGTGAGTTGTGAGAGTTTCCACCATACTGATTTTGATTTGTGCACTAATGTACTAATCATGTCTTCTAGTAGTGTTGATGTGATGCAGAAAATGGAGGCAGGTGATGTTACAAATAATGTGGAGACGTACAATTACAAATTCATCGACAATTGGGGTTGTAGTGGAACTTTTTGGAAGGAAGAACGCGGTATTTTTGATGGTGATGGTCTTTTCCACCATAGTGTGATGATTGGTGAGCGATGTGCTTCCATTACCATTGATAGTAACTCTACTATTAATTTGATCAGCGTTGAAGTTGTACAAAAGTTGCAGCTACCCACATGTGCCCGTGCGGTGCCATATCTCTTGCATTCATCATATGGCACATTGCTGATTTCACACACCGCTGATGTTCCTATGACTTTTAAAGAGCATACTGAGATTGTGCGCTGTGATGTATCTCCTATACCACTTGATTCTTGTCACATACTATTGGGAGAACCTTGGAGCAGAAGGTTTGACGCTCAAATATGTCCTGTTGTTGGAAGGATTTCTTTCAAATGGAACATGACGAGGCGTGTTATGCTCAGGATTTCAGCCGACAAATTTCATGAGTATCATCTTCTTCGCAAGGAGAGGACAAAAGAGTTCAGTTTGTCTGCTAAGTACAAGGTCATGATGAATGGTGACAATTCTATTATTTTTCATCTTGAACACGGTGTCCATTACAACCCATGTGAGAATGAGAGCCACATAGCCAAGCTGAGTGAGAGTGTTATCAAAAGTGAGCTGTGTGATTCTACTAAACGTGAGGTTGAGAGCATCCATTCTAAGAGTATGAGAGAAAAAGAAAACATCAGTGCAGTAGATGATAATACATGTGAGGACATTTCTCCTAATGTAATCATCTCTACTCCTGGTATTGTTTCTTGTGCTATGCAGGTTGCTTTTGAAGAAAGGGAGCCGCCTATTTTACAACCTGCATCACACAATCTGGTATTGTTACTTGAGGAGGATGTCGTAGTACCTAATACAGCTGAGAAGTTTGTTAATGACATTGGTACTGATTTGGAGTTTCAGCCAACATGTGCGACATATTGTGAGTCTATTCCTTTACTGAAGCCTCCTTGTGATTTGCCTTGCACTACTGTTTCAGCACCATGTGATAGTTTACCAAATTCAAATTTTGATCATGTGGTACTGATAACACATAAGGAAATACTTGCTCGAATACCACCTGCTGATATTGTGTATTCCATCATGCTAAATGAACCTATGAGTATGAGTTGTGCTATGGATAAGATTTCTGAAATTTCATTTCTGAATTCTAGCACATATTCTCCTTGTTTCACTTTCAATCTGATTGGTGAATATAGCATGCATGAAAATTTTCTTGTGGATTACATATGCATTACTTGTGATCGAATCGCTGAACTGAAACATGCTGTTTTTAGCCATACATGTTGTGTGTCGACGATTTTGTGTTGTGAGATATATGCTAAAATTTGTGATAATATGAAACTAAAGTCAGGTCTAGTTGATATAATGCAGCCAACACAAGTAATTTTACCTATGTTGGATCGTTGTAATCTTCCTAGAATAGAACCCCAATTTTCATATTCATTGTGTTTATCCCAAAATTCGTTGTCTAGTTGTGCTAATGCTTTATACTTCACTTATATTTGCAAATTGAGTTGCATTTTACATACTGGACAACATGATCATGTTCATAATAATCAGAGTAGCGCAGTTGAAGCATGGCATGATTCAATTTGGTTTTCAGACATATTAAATTGGTTTGATCTTGTTCACAAATTTGATCATAGATCTTCTTTAAGAAAACTGAATTTAATATTGAAGAACATGACTATCTATTTAGTTGTTTTTTACCATGATCATGATTCTTTGTACTTCACTTATACCTGCAATTTAAGTTGCTTGATGTATACTGGACATACTTTTCATGTGAACAACAATAATACATCATGTTATATATACATATACTTTGCGTACACGTTGTTCTTTTTGTTTCTCCCACTTTCAGCTTACCTAAAGCCGAGGATGGCTTTTCATGAAGAAAGGGAGGATGATGAGGATATCCACAGGGATTATGATGATTCTGACTGCCTGAACTGGAAGGAAATACTGAGTCAAATCAATAATGATTATCAGGTGAATTCATTCTTAATTGAACCTGATGTTTTACTTAATGAGAACTTTATACTACCTAAGTCTATGCATCTTTGTATGATCAGGTTTATTGATAACACAAGTGTTGCGCGAGGAGGAGGAGAGTTGCAGCAAGAAGGACAAGCGCTGATTTCCAATATCAACAAGTGTGCGAGGGAGGAGCGGGAGGCAGGCGCACTAGGATGCAATGAGGAAATCACGTATGAGCAAGAGAGAGAGATGGCGCACCAAGAATTACATGTTTGAGGTGTTCCACGACGTTTGTACTGCGTGCCAATAAGGCCGAACCCATATATGGGTCGGTATGTATCAGTTTGAGTCGAACCGAGTCAGTTTGGGGCAAGTTATGGCTGTTTTAGGCCCGTTTAGAGGGGAGGACGCCCCAGCCCTCTTATAAACCTCCGTAGCCGTCACAAGTTAGGTTTTTAGACCACGTTAAAATATTTTGGAGTTGTTTCTTTCATAGAACCTCTGGAATTACCCTGTGTTCGAATCTGCCAACTATAATTGAGTGTGATCTGTTGTTCCATTGGGAATTAGTAGATTGCATACTACCGTTCGTGGTCACGGCTGCGTGCGCAAGAGTGTGGTGTTGTGAATATCCTACAAGGTTCGAGAGCTGTTGCATTGGCATCAGGGATCGAGCGGGAGAGATCATAGCTACGCACTAGTTATCTATCATCCACCATCACCATCGCCAAGAGCTTGCTGAGAAGATCGGACCACCCCATATCACCACCAGTGTCATTGCATGTCTGTTCTTTTCATGAACCACACATAAGGATCCAGTAGTGTCATTGCATGTTTGTTCTTTTCATGAACAACACCCAGTGTCATTGCATGTGTGTTCTATTCATGAACCACAGCTAGAGTCATTGCATGTCTATTCTTTTCATGAACCACACCCAGTGTCAGTGCATGTCTATTCTTTTCATGGACCACACCCGGTGTCATTGCATGTCTATTCTTTTCATGAACAACATAAGGATCTACCAGTGTCATTGGATGTGTGTTCTTCTCACAAACCACATAAGGATCCACCAATGTCATTGCATGTTAGTTCTTTTCATGAACCACACCCAGTGTCATTGCATGTCTGTTCTTCTCATAAACCACATAAGGATCCACCAGTGTCATTGCATGTCTGTTCTTTTCATGAACCACACCCAGTGTCATTGAATGAGTGTTCCTCTAGACAAACCACATATGGATCCACCAGTGTCATTGCATGTCTATTCTTTCCATGAACCACAGCTAGAGTCCACCAGTGTCATTGCATGTGTGTTCTTCTCATGAACCACACATGGATCCACTAGTGTCATTGCATGTCTGTTCTTTTCATGAATCACAGCTAGAGTCATTGCATGTCTATTACTTCCATAAACCACATATGGATCCACCTAGTGTCATTGCATGTCTGTTCTATTCATGAACCACACCCAGTGTCATTGCATGTATGTTCTTTTCATGAACCACACCCAGTGTCATTGCATGCGTGTTCTTTTCATTAACCACATCCAGTCATTGCATGTGTGTTCTTCTAAACAAACCACATAAGGATCCACTAGCGTCATTGCATGTCTATTGTTTTCATGAACCACACATAAGGATCCACCAGTGTTATTGCATGTCTGTTCCTTTCATGAACCACACCTAGTGTGATATGGGGTGGCCCGATCTTCTCAGCAAGCCCTTGTCGATGGTGATGGTTGATGATAGATAACTAGTGCGTAGCTATGATCTCTCCCGCTCGATCCCTGATGCCAATGCAACAGCTCTCGAACCTTGTAGGATATTCACAACACCACACTCTTGCGCACGCAGCCGTGACCACGAACGGTAGTATGCAATCTACTAATTCCCAATGGAACAACAGATCACACTCAATTATAGTTGGTAGATTCGAACAGAGGGTAATTCCAGATGTTCTATGAAAGAAACAACTCCAAAATATTTTAACGTGGTCTAAACCTAACTTGTGATGGCTACGGAGGTTTATATGAGGGCTGGGGCGTCCTCCCCTCTAAACGGGCCTAAAAAGAGCCATAACTTGGCCCAAACTGACTCGGTTCGACTCAAACTGATACATACCGACCCATATATGGGTTCGGCCTTATTGGCACGCAGTCCAAACATCGTGGAACACCTCAAACATGTAATTCTTGGTGTGCCATCTCTCTCTCTTGCTCATACGTGATTTCCTCATTGCATCCTAGTGCGCCTGCCTCCCGCTCCTCCCTCGCGCACTTGTTGATACTGGAAATCAGCGCTTCTCCTTCTTGCTGCAACTCTCCTCCTCCTCGCGCAACGCATGTGTTATCAATAAACCTAATCATACAAAGATGCATAGACTTAGGTAGTATAAAGTTCTCATTAAATAAAACATCAGGTTCAATTAAGAGTGAATTCACCTGTTGCTCAATCAGCTTTGCACGAGCTCTTGTAATGGGTCCAATCCTGATTTCATTGGACTTGTTCTTTGCAGCAAGATCTTCATTGTGAATAGGAGTAGGAGATAGTGGAATAGTATGGATGTCCTCATCATCTCCCCCCCTTCAAAAGGCGTCGACCTCGACGCTCCAAGGTCTTCTCCAGCATATGGTGATAAATCAGCAACGTTGAAGCTGTTGCTAGCACCACCAAACTCCTCAATAGGTATATCAACTGAATAGGCATTATCATTAATTTTGGCTAGCACTTTGTAAGGACCAGCACCACGTGGCTTCAACTTGGACTTGCGAAGTAGTGGAAATCTGTCCTTGCGTAGATGCACCCAAACCATATCTCCAGGCTCGAACAACACTTCTTTTCTTGCTTGATTCCTTGCAGCAGCAATGTTCTTGCCTTTCTTCTCAATAGCCTCTCGAGTCTTCTCATGTATTTGCTTCACATAATCAGCACGTTTTGATGCCTCCATATCAACTCTCTCATGTAATGGCAGAGGCAACATATCGAGTGGCGTTAATGGCTTGAAGCCATACACCACCTCAAAAGGACAAAGCTGAGTAGTTGAATGCACAGCCCTGTTGTAAGCGAACTCAAAATGTGGAAAACACTCTTCCCACTCCCGCAGATTCTTTTTAATCATGGTCCTTAGTAGATGTGACAATGCTCTATTCACCACCTCCGTTTGACCACATGTTTAGGGGTGACATGTAGTACTGAACAACAACTTCGTTCCTAGCTTACCCCATAAGGTCTTCCAAAAGTAGCTTATGAACTTCACATCACGGTCAGAAACAATCGTCTTTGGTACTCCATGTAATCTCACGATGTCCCTGAAAAACAGGTTAGCAACATGCGACGCATCGTCGCTTTTGTGGCAGGCAATAAAATGAGCCATCTTAGAGAACCTATCCACTACCACAAATATAGAATCATGACCTCTCTGAGTTTTAGGTAGACCTAGCACAAAATCCATACTAATGTCTTCCCATGGAGTAGTAGGTGTAGAGAGAGGTGTATACAAACCATGAGGCTTCAGCTTGGATTTCGACTTGTGGCAAGTAATGCATCTGCTCACAAATCTGTACACATCACGCCTCATCTTGGGCCAATAAAATGATCAGCAAGCATGAGCAACGTCTTCTGACGCCCAAAGTGACCCATCAAACCACCAGCATGTGATTCCTGCATGAAGAACAAACGCAACGACGATTCTGGAATACATAGTTTGTTAGCTCGAACCAAATATCCATCATGTATATGATACTTATCCCATGCGTTTCTAAGAGCACATAAACGATATGGTTCAGCAAAATCATGGTCAGTTGCATAAAGTGCACAAATAGGTTCTAATCCAGGAATTTTAACATCAAGATTGGTTAATAGCATGTTCTTCCTAGATAGAGCATCAGCAACAACATTCTCTTTTCCCTTCTTATAATTAATGATGTAAGGAAAAGACTCAATGAACTCAACCCATTTAGCTAATCTTCGATGCAAGTTTGATTGTGCTTTCAAGTATTTCAATGCTTCATGATCAGAATGTATGATGAATTCCTTTGGCCACAAATAATGTTGCCAAACTTCAAGTACTCTCACAAGTGCATACAATTCTTTATCATAGATTGAATAATTCAAACGAGCACCAGTCAATTTCTCAGAAAAATAAGCGATAGGCTGACCCTCTTGCATCAAAACGCCACCTATGCCTATACCACTAGCATCACATTCAACTTCAAATTGCTTCGAAAAATCAGGTAATGCAAGCAATGGTGCAGAAGTAAGCAAACTTTTCAATGTATCAAATGCAATGTCTTGGGCCGCGCCCCATACAAAAGGAACACCTTTCTTTGTCAAATCATTTAAGGGTGCAGCAATGGTGCTAAAATCTTTCACAAAGCGCCTATAGAAACCAGCGAGACCGTGGAAACTACGCACTTGACTTACATTCATTGGAGTAGGCCAATTCTGAATTGATTCAATTTTAGATTGATCTACCTCTACTCCATGCTTAGAAACAACAAATCCTAGGAATATGACCTTATCTTTTGCAAATGTACACTTCTCAAGATTAGCATACAGTTTATTATCACGTAACACTTGCAAAACTTGTCTAATATGAGTGCAATGTTCAGAATCGGTGTGGTTGTATATGAGTATATCATCAAAGTAAACAACCACAAAACGACCAATAAACTCTCTCAAAACATGATTCATCAAACGCATGAAAGTACTAGGTGCATTAGTAAGACCAAACGACATGACTAACCACTCATACAAACCGAATTTAGTTTTGAAAGCAGTTTTCCATTCATCCCCTCTTTCATCCTAATTTGATGATAACCACTACGCAAGTCAATTTTAGAGAAAACAGCAGCACCACTCAATTCATCTAGCATATCCTCTAAACGTGGAATAGGATGACGATATCGAATAGTGATGTTATTAATCGCTCTACAGTCAACACACATGCGCCATGTACCATCTTTCTTAGGAACTAAAATAACAGGAACAGCACAAGGGCTAAGAGAAACACAAATGTACCCTTTATTCAGCAACGCTTGTACTTGCTTCTGAATTTCCTTAGTTTCGTCGGGATTAGTCCTGTAGGGTGCACGGTTTGGAAGTGTGGCACCAGGAATCAAGTCCACTTGATGTTCTATACCACGCAATGGGGGTAAGCCTGCGGGTACATCTTCTGGAAACACATCCCCAAAGTCCTGCAAAACAGAAGAGACACCAAGAGAAATAGGGGTCATGTCGTTAGAAACCAATACCTCGCCCTTATACATGAGCACAAGTGGCATGGCTGTAGGATCCTCACGAAACTCTCTCATATCCTCCTTGGTGGCTAATATCAATAACCCAGGCACTCTCTCACTTTTCGTTATATCACTCAATTTAGGCTCAATTACATCAGGAATAGCTGTCACGCAATCTCGCCGAGTGGTAGTATCTTCCTTCAAGTTCACCTCTATCTTTTGGCGAGAATCATTCACAATTTCTTGTGGTGTCATTGGCTGCATAGTAATCTTCTTTCCTTTGAATTCCAAGTGATATGTATTGGCTCGGCCATTGTGTTGCACATGGCGATCATAGAGCCAAGGCCGACCCAATAGTAGGTGACAAACAGTCATAGGAACCACATCAAAATCAATAGAATCTTTGTATGGCCCTATTTGAAAGTTCACTCGTACCATATGATTTACCTTCATCTCACCATTGTTGCTCAACCATTGTATGTAGTATGGCTTGGGATGAGGTAAGTATGTCAAATTCAGTTTGGCACATAGTTCCTTACTTGCAAGATTTCTGCAGCTACCTCCATCAATAATGACCTAGCAAGCCTTGTTTGGTCCAACTAGAGCTTTTGTTTGGAACAGGTTGCAATGCTGGGATTCCTCAACTGGTTGCACACTAAGTACACGTGAAGACACGACGATAGTTGGTGCACGCTCAGCATATGCATCAGCACCACCCTCGCCGTCATCAATATCATCATCAGAAGCTTCATCTCCACTTTCTACTTCACCTTGTTCAGTAACAAACATAACCTTGCTGTTTGGACAATCCTTCTTGTAGTGACCTCTGCCTCCACAAGTATGGCACACCACATCACGAGTACGTGCAGTAGACATGTTGGACCCGAGCTAGCAGCAGGAGCAGCGGGTTCTTGCTGGTTTGGCCGATGGTGTAAACGGAACAGCAGCTGGTGGCATGACAGTGGGAGGTGTAGATCTGGCCAAAAATCTGCTAGAAGATGGAAATCGAGCACGTGACTTTACCTCTTCAGCCAGCTGGGACTCGGCCTCTCTAGCATGGTGCAGCAGCTCGTTCATTGTCTCATACTTGTGATAACGCACAATACTCTTGATTTGAAGCTTCAAATTGTTGAGGAAACGTTGCATCGTCATCTCTCGTGATTCACGAACATTAGCATGCTGCATAAGCATCTCCATCTCCATGTAGTAATCATCAACTATGATTGTGCCTTGCCTCAACTGTGTGAGCTTGTCAAACACAGAACGCAAATAATTGGAGGGAACAAAACGAGCCGCCATGATGGCTTTCATCTCACGCCAATCCCTCACAGGAAGTTCATTGTCGTTCCGTCTATTCTGCACAATAGCTTCCCACCAACGCAAAGCGTAACCATCAAATTCTGACGCAGCAAATTTTACCTTCTTGTTTTCTGGGTAATCAAATAAATGCCAGAGCTTTTCAATCTTCAACTCCCAAGTAATATAATCCTCAGGATCAAGCGAGCCATTGAACGAAGGAATTGAGAACTTGGGCTTGCCAAAACTTTCATCAGCTGGATTGTAAGCACGCTGGGCACGTCCAAGAGGGCATACCCACGGCCATACAGAGGAGCAGCCGTAGGTGCAGGGGGATTTGCACGTCCCCTGCCACGATGTGGAGCCGCATCAGCCGCACTCCCCTCATCAAAGTCCTCAAACCCATCATCATGGTGTGCCAGTCCGGGCTGGAGTGTTGCCTAAATTGCCTCAATGGAACGCTGCAAAGTGGAAAAGTTGACATTCATAGCAGTCAGCTGCGTCTGAATATTATTGATGGCTCCAGTATTATTCTCCACAGCATCTTGTATGTCGGTGATATTTCTATCAACAGACTCTCTCCAAGTAACAAGCTCCTCCACCTGCTTTTTCTGTGACACAATTTCATCATCACTCAAAGACATGATTAGTAAGTTAGTGCAAAAATCAAAATCAGTATGGTGGAAACTCTCACAACTCACTCACAACTGATAAGAAAGAAGATCTTACCATTCCAAAGTGAACAGAGATGCTCTACCAAACGTAATCAAAGACTGATGCACTGAAGTGATGAAGTGAATATCAAAGGTATAGAGAACGATCACAGGGCACACAGTGTATTTATGGTGGAGCTATAGGTATGGTATCCTATCTACACCGCAAACAAGTCCTAGTGCTGATCGTATGACAAAGACCCACGGAAACACACACGGTGGAGATAAATGGGGCAATTGCAACTATGAAAATGAGCTCAAAAAGTAAGGTATGTCGGAGGAATGCTCGTGTTGCAATGCACAAGGAGAGACGCTAGCAATGTCTCAACGAAACAGGCACAAGATTCCTAACTGAGCAGCCCGTAGAGCACTAAGCACGCTAGTCTCGTAGGATAGTTATAGACACAAAGAAAGGCTTACTAAGGCTCACAAGGATAGGTACGCTATGTGGACTCAGTAAAAAAAATAAACAAAAAAAAATTGACCTGAGAGTTGGTCTCTGCCACGGCAGAAAAACGGCCTAAAATCCTGCCGCGCCAGGATGCCGGCAGAAATATTTTTTTTTCCTCTCGTACTAGCACAGACTGGTCTGTGGTAAGGCGACGGTTCGATTTTTTTTTTTTGGAATTTTTTTTGGGTCACGCTAGAGCACAGACTTGTCTGCGGTCAGGCGTGAGGCAGCGAGCTGATTTTTTTTTACTCGCCAAGTAGCACACAACTAGGACTCTTTACTTGGATCGGATCTGACTTGATGGTAGCGGAAAAAGATGGTGGAAAACAACTAGAATACTAGAAAACAAATCTACGAAGAACAGATCTAGATCTAATCTAATAGAGGAACGCGATCAGCAACTATTACTCGAATACGATGTAATCTAGGCTATGGCAACTCTTTTTGTGAGGCTTTTTCTGTATAGGATGAAAACACTCTCTAATCTATGGATGGATTGTGGATTGCTTACCGAGGCAACGAGGAAATCTGATACCAAGATGATATGGGGTGGCCCGATCTTCTCAGCAAGCCCTTGTCGATGGTGATGGTGGATGATAGATAACTAGTGCGTAGCTATGATCTCTCCCGCTGGATCCCTGATGCCAATGCAACAGCTCTCGAACCTTGTAGGATATTCACAACACCACACTCTTACGCACGCAGCCGTGACCACGAACGGTAGTATGCAATCTACTAATTCCCAATGGAACAACAGATCACACTCAATTATAGTTGGTAGATTCGAACACAGGGTAATTCCAGAGGTTCTATGAAAGAAACAACTCCAAAATATTTTAACGTGGTCTAAGCCTAACTTGTGACGGCTATGGAGGTTTACATGAGGGCTGGGGCGTCCTCCCCTCTAAACGGGCCTAAAAACAGCCATAACTTGGCCCCAACTGACTCGGTTCGACTCAAACTGATACATACCGACCCATATATGGGTTCGGCCTTATTGGCATGCAGTCCAAACGTCGTGGAACACCTCAAACATGTAATTCTTGGTGCGCCATCTCTCTCTCTTGCTCATACGTGATTTCCTCATTGCATCCTAGTGCGCCTGCCTCCCGCTCCTCCCTTGCGCACTTGTTGATATTGGAAATCAGCGCTTGTCCTTCTTGCTGCAACTCTCCTCCTCCTCGCGCAACGCTTGTGTTATCAATAAACCTAATCATACAAAGATGCATAGACTTAGGTAGTATAAAGTTCTCATTAAATAAAACATCAGGTTCAATTAAGAGTGAATTCACCTGTTGCTCAATCAGCTTTGCACGAGCTCTTGTAATGGGTCCAATCCTGATTTCATTGGACTTGTTCTTTGCAGCAACATCTTCATTGTGAATAGGAGTAGGAGATAGTGGAATAGTATGGGTGTCCTCATCATAGTGTCATTGCATGTCTGTTCTTTTCATGAACCACACCCGGTGTCATTGCATGCGTGTTCTTTTCATTAACCACAGCCGGAGTCATTGCATGTGTGTTCTTCTAAACAAACCACATAAGGATCCACCAGTGTCATTGCATGTCTGTTATTTTCATGAACCACACCTAGAGTCATTGCATGTGTGTTCTTCTAAACAAACGACATAAGGATCCACCAGTGTCATTGCATGTCTGTTCTTTTCATGAACCACACCAAGTGTCATTGTATGTGTGTTCTTTTCATGAACCACAGCTAGAGTCATGGCATGTCTGTTCTTTTCATGAACCACACATAAGGATCCACCAGTGTCATTGCATGTCTGTTCATTTCATGAACCACACCCAGTGTCATTGCATGTGTGTTCTTTTCATTAACCACCACTAGAGTCATTGCATGTCTGTTCTTTTCATGAACCACACCCAGTGTCATTGCATGTGTGTTCCTCTAGACAGACCACATAAGGATCCACCAGTGTCATTGCATGTCTGTTCTTTTCATGAACCACACATAAGGATCCACTAGTGCCATTACATGTCTGTTCTTTTCATGAACACCACCTAGTGTCATTGCATGTGTGTTCTTTTCATGAACCACAGCTAGAGTCATTGCATGTATGTTCTTTTCATGAACCACACCCAGTGTTAGTGCATGTCTGTTCTTTTCATGGACCACACCTGGTATCACTGCATGTCTGTTCTTTTCATGAACCACATAAGGATCTACCAGTGTCATTGGATGTGTGTTCTTCTCACAAACCACATAAGGATCCACCAATGTCATTGCATGTCAGTTCTTTTCATGAATCACACCCAGTGTCATTGCATGTCTGTTCTTCTCACAACCACATAAGGATCCACCAGTGTCGTTGCATGTCTATTCTTTTCATGAACCACACCCAGTGTCATTAAATGTGTGTTCCTCTAGACAAACCACATATGGATCCACCAGTGTCATTGCATGTCTGTTCTTTTCATGAACCACAGCTAGAGTCCACCAGTGTCATTGGATGTGTTCTTCTCATGAACCATAGATGGATCCACCTGTGTCATTGCATGTCTGTTCTTTTCATGAATCACAACTAGAGTCATTGCATGTCTATTACTTCCATAAACCACATATGGATCCACCTAGTGTGATTGCATGTCTGTTCTTTTCACAAACCACACATGGATACACCAGTGTCATTGCATGGGTAGCCGTTAGACCTAGTCTTCTAGATGGTACGCCCTAACACAGTTGCTCTACTTGACAATTGTTACATACCGTTTGATTGGGGCGCTTGGACGATTGGGATGGTCTTCGTGAGAGCGATCCGTGAGTAGGCTGTTCTGCAGCATGATTGGCCACGCTTGCTCTGGACAAACTGGCAACACCGAGCGCTCGCCTGTTGCGAGTGTCACGTCTCATGAGTTCAGTGGGCCACATCCTAGTGTCATGTCCCCATTACTTCTCTTCCTCCCCGTACTTCTCCTCCTTACCCTCGAAGCCACTTTCCCCACTTCACTCCCATCCTGCCATAGCCGCAACCGACGGTGCCTCCATCCCAATCCCCTCTCTGGCAGCCACCCCCCTCCCCTCTCACCATGGGTTCAAGGGGAGACAGCGAGGAAACACTTCATGACGACAAGGACGGTGATTTCGATGTGAGTCGTCTCATCTCTATTTCTATCATATGTGGCGAGTTATCTATTTTTTTGAACTAGATCTAATCTGTTTACTCATGTGCGTATGATGTGTTAGGCCAACCAGACGATGTATGACTCCAACTATCACGGTTTAGCGGATGAAGACAGTCCTCTGGTATGTAAACATGGATATGTGCCCGCAAAATTTGTAGCGTTCGAAGGACGAAACGAGGCAGGAGGTTTCTACGGTGTCAAGGACATCGTGCAATGATGCAAGGCGGAAGTTGCGGTGTTGTCAAATGGGTAGATCTAGAGTGACCCAAATCGATGCAGAAAACGCTGGACAAACTATGGGAAATGACTATCGAGTTGAAAGAATCCGTATCCAGCTCACTTCTTGACAGTGTTGAGACGAAGATATGGGAACCAGTTGACACGACCAAGCATAAGCGAGATCTCAGGCGGATGCAAGACAAGGTTATCAAAGTTAAGAAGGAGAGGGACACGACATTGGCCCTGAAGGCTAAAGCAGAGCAAGAACTGACTCAAGCAAGGAATGATCTCCACCAGGCCAAAGTCCTGCAGTACACAACTACGAGTATTGACAAGTACATGAGGAAAAATGTAGAGAAACAATTGAAGCTGTGCAAGGAAGATGCTAAAAGGAAGGAGCAGACAATTCGATCCTTGCTCTCATAGGAAGATGCGCATCGGGCCAAGATTAGGAAGATCAAGGAGATGTGTGATAACTAGTTCTATTTATCTTAAGCTCCGTGCCTTTTTAAGTTGTAATATTTGTACTTGTTGACCTAGCGGTCTGAACTATTGGTCCCGGATTCCAGGGAGGAAAAAAATTGCTCTAACCCCGCATTACTTCTTTTGTCTGACCCCGCATTACTTCTTTTGTCTGACCAATGCCCCTTGGATATTCCACCCGTCGCTTCGTCACCCTCGTGTACAAATAGGAGGCGCCACATCGCGTTGCTTCATCGTCCATCCCCTCGTCCTCTCCAATCTCCACCGCGCCGCCATGGAGATGCCAAATCTGAACTTCTACGAGGCGGTGATGTTCGCGAACTTCGACATCCTCGTGTCGCCAGCCGCGAAGGTGCCCCACGGATGGCGCACCAGCTCTGTGGCGGTGCCGGTGGCTCCGCTCCTTGGCCGAGCCGAGATGGAGAGCTAAATCGCGGCGCGCCGCCGCCAGATGCCCGCGTGGAAGAGGGCGCTGCCCCGGTACGCGGTGGCCAGCCCGTACAGGCCGGCGCTGTTCAAGAAGGAGCGGAAGGCCAAGATTGTCAACCGCATCGTTGACGGGCGCGTGGTGCACCGGGATCTTCGCAACCAAGAAGGGCGGGAGAGGTTCTGGTCCGTCAGTGGACAGACCAAGTACGCCATCATCGCCGCCGCTCGACGCAAAGAGGTGCTCCATCTCGCGAACAATGCGGACATCGTGGAGGTTCCGTCCGACAACGACGAGGAAGCCGGCGCCTCGGAGGACCATGGCAGCGGAAGTGAAATTGTTGACTAGTGGTTGAATTAATGTAGGATGTGAATCGCACCTTTGTTTAGAAGAATTTGTGGTTGAAGTAATGAAATGCCTCGATTTAGATCTCTGTCTCGATTAATTTGTGGAAGAATTTGTGATTTAGATCAATTTCTGCCTCGATTTAGATCTCTGTCCCGGATTGGGAACGTGACCATGGACCAAAGACACATTTTCTACTAGTGTATTCTGACATTGGTGGTATGTTTAAACGTAATCTACGTGGATTGTACCGCATGCAAATAGCACAACCACAATTTATAAAGTGGAAGCACGTACACCCGGTTACTAGAGATCCGGGAGCTTCGCCAGATGCAGGGGATGCAGGAGCAGAGAGGCGGTGAGATAGACAGGCTCAAGATTAGGCCAGAAAGTGGTACCGATTTCCTCCTCATCTGGGCATTATCGGTGAGAACATTGCTGTTTATGTTGCCACGTCGTTGTGCAGCATCTGAAATAAGTTGCTGCTTCATGGAGTGTGGCAGCTTAAATAATTTATTTCTATGCCACTTACATTCTGTCGTATTTGGAGACCTCCTGCCCCTCAGCAATCGTGGAACCGCTGGATCCTTGTTTTCAGATAGCAGTGGCACAATCACAAATTTGGATTCAACTACTGACTCAGGTGTTTCCAAACCCTAAGTCGCGGTACATTTTACTCAGAGAACGTGGGTAGATTGTTTCGCCCAGCAACGTGCCACACACAGAGCGATCAGAATTTTGCAGAATTATATATATAGGTTCAAGTTCAACACATTACTATGCATCTTCATTGCCAGCAGCCTTCTTCCGCAGCCTGGGTGCCAAGCCTTCACGTCCAATGGCTTCTTCATTTCCTGCCTTCTTCCTCTTCCTCGGTGCCAATTTTCTTAGCTTCACGTACTCTGCATCGCCGGGACAATGGGCACCAGAATCGTGTCCAGCATCATCTTTCCACTCGTTTTTAATTTCTTCGGGCAGCAAAATGACATCTTTCCACACGTTTTTAATTTCTTTGGGCAACAAAATGACTGACGCGACAGTCATGTTTCTAACCTTGCGGCGCTTCCTGTCAAAGAAACAAGACTGTTGCATAACTGCCCAATATCTACAAAGTAAATAAAACAAAAATTACAATTCAGCACAAACATGCGAACCCCAAGCGACCTTTGCTTACCAGGAGCTAATTGGGTTCGAGCAACCACCCTGTCCAAGAATAGAAGGGCGACTCCCAGTTGCAGCAGCTTCCACATCCAGTACATCACATTTCAGCTCAAACATGGCAACCGAAGCATACCTTTTCATCAACCCAATTAGCTGACTGTCACACGTTATAGGAACCATGATGCCACGTTCATCCATGAAGCTGAACTTTGTAGCCTGCTTCGACCATAATTCAACATGATTACGCAGAGCAGCAACCATACTAGATATAGTGCAGATCTGCGCAGGCGCTTCTTCCATCGTGAAACAATGGTTTCCATACCTCTTGCCCTTAGAGTCGTACCTATAGTGGACTACCGTATCCAGGTAAGGGGGTCCACGCATATCCCACTTGATAGAAAACTATGGACAAAATATGTTTGTCGTGTTGGGCTAACAAACAATTTGAGGTTCAGTAGCCAGCTAGCAGTTGTAACTAGTGCGAATAGCAAAGAGAAGGGTAGCTCACCCGCTTGTAGACAGAACTTCTTTCTTGATAGTAGGATCTGCCATCCTCCGAGCTGCTCAGCTCGTGGGCGGCAGATGCGGGCTAGAGCTTCGCAACGGCGGCTACGGCATGCGCCATTGGAGCTCGAGATCAGCGACTGGGCGCAGCAACTTGGTTCCGGAAGTCGAATGTCTGAAGGGATCGTCCTGCCTGGAGGGTGGATTCCGACGCTGCCGGTGCTAGGGGAAAGCTGGGAATGGATTTGTGAAATTGGTCAACGCATCCAATCCACTTAGCTACTCGATTTGCCTAAGAGGCGCATTGGCGCCCGCGTCACGGACAGATGACCGACATGAGGGTCCCGATCGTCTACTTCACGGGGAAGTTTAATGGAATGTTTAAATTTGGCAGGGGTGAGATGAGTTTGCCTCGAAATGGCCCCTCTCAATAGTTGGCGGTCCAACTTTTCGAAACGCGGTAATTTCAGGCAACTTAGGTACCGCCATGCGCTGGCATTCCAACTTTGGTACCGCAGACGAACAAGCCCCTGCACCGGGCCCTGGGACAATCTGAAGGCCCCTCCAGATGCTGGTCCGGAGACCGACCGGAATCTCTGGTCCAGACCGGAGTCTCCGGTCCACCACATCGGAGTCTCCGAACCGACCGTCGCCAGGCATGAAAAGGACTTTGGACCTGCGGTCCATGTACGTCCGTCCGGAACTTGTCTTTTATTCCTAAAGTACCCATGTTTAAGTGGATGGCCTGTATATAGTTCGCCACCTCCATTGTAGACCCTAGGCATCATATTGGAATTAGTGGAAACCCCTTGTGGATCAATCTAATTCTTGCCTCATGCTCCTTGACTAAGGAGCACCAATATCCCCACACTTCTTGGGGTTTGCATTGTGCCTCCACGTTGTACAAGGCCTAGGCATCGGAGTCCCTTTGCCTAGACGTCAAGATCTCACTGAGTCTCCCATCTCGCCGTGCTGGTTCGAGAGAGAGTCCTCCGCCCGACGCCGATCCTAGGGATTGCGCCGGACCGGTCACCACCGCCATGAGCTATTGGTGTTTATCGTGGTTTTGCGTGTGTGTTCATCGCGTTCTTCGTGCGTGTGTTCGTCGTGTTCATCCTTCCCTCCTTCCCCCGCACTCCATCCTCGATTTGAAAGGGAATCGTCAAAGATTAGGCCACCCAAGAGGTTTGCCCTCAACATATTGGTATCAAGAGCTTCGTTGCTCATGATTTCCCTGACAAAATTTTCTTCAATCCACCAAAAATTCGAAAATCCCCAAAAAAAAACAGCCCAAATTTGCCTTTGGATCGATCTCTTGATTTGGTGTGTTATTTGTGGTTTTGATCCGACCAAACCTTGTCTTAGGAGTTGGTACAGCTTTATCCTGCGTTTTTCCAGCCCAATTTGGCTAATTTTTCACGGATTTGAGGACCCAAGGCGTGGATTTCCGCTCAAGAACACGAGCAGTTCGAGATCTGACTCCAGACCGGAGTCTCCGGCCTGCACACCGGCGTCTCCGGCCTACCCACACCGGAGTTTCTGGCCTGAAACCCTGGAGTCTCCGGCCCTAACGCCTGATTTTGACAGTTTTGCCTCTAATCTTGCATTGGCTAATTTCCACTTGTTTGTTTGTGCCCGTGTGAGTGTCGCCAACTAACAACAAGCTTCCAGTTGAGGGCAAACCTCTAGGGTGGCCCGATCTTTCACGATTCCCTTTCAAATCGAGGGTGGAGTGCGGGTGAAGGAGGAAAGGAAGAACACGACGAACACACGCACGAAGAACACGATGAACACACACACGCAAACCCGCGATAAACACCAATAGCTCACACCAGCGGTGACCGGTCCGGCGCATTCCCTAGGATCGGCGTCGGGCGGAGGACTCTCTCTCGAACCGGCACGGCGAGATGGGAGACTCGTTGAGATCTTGACGTCTAGGCAAAGGAACACCGATGCCTAGGCGTTGTACAACGCGGAGGCACGATGCAAACTCCAACGAGGTTTGGGGATATTGGTGCTCCTTAGTCAAGGAGCATGAGGCAAGAATTAGATAGATCCACAAAGGGGTTTCCACTAATTCCAATATCAAGCCTAGGGTTTACAATGGAGGTGGGGGTCCATATATAGGCCAGCCACAAGTTCAGGGGTAATTCAGGCATTAAAGTAGAGTTCTGGGCGAAGTAGAGGGGTACATGGGCCATAGGGCCCAGCTAGGTTCGCATGCCCATCGCTTGGGCCGGACAGTCCGGGGTGGCCGGACACTCCAGGTGGTGTCCGATTTGTCCTTCTAAATGTCCACGCCAGGTTCGGGCTCGGGCAGGCCGGACACTCCGGGTAGAGTGGGCCGGACACTCCGGCTGCGCTGGACACTCCGGCTTGATCCGGGCGGACACTCCGGCTCTGGCAGCTTCAGGTCAGGTGCAACTTTAGGGCTCGTGGGTCGACGCGGCGGGGGCTCGTACCTGATGATGCACAAAGTAGTGGTATGAAGTAGCACGTCATCCAAGGAGGTATCGAATTGGCATGAAGAGAGGAGCGAGTTCACCTTAGCTTGGAGGAGTTTGGCTCGGGCACGAGTCATGGGTCCACTTGGGGGACTTGTTGGTGTAGATGTAGAAGCATCCGTAGGACGGGCTGCATCAGCTCCCCCCCTTGGGAAAGAGTCGTCCTCGACTCTTCATGGATATCATCTTGAACATCTCCATGGTAGGGTGAGAGATCCTTGACATTGAATGTATGGCTTGCAAGGTACTTGGAGGTCGGGATGTCGATGATGTAGGCGTTGTTGTTGATTCGTTTGAGGACCTTGAAGGGACCATCTCCTCTTGGCTTGATCTTGGAGTCACGTTCCTTGGGGAAGCGGTCCTTGCTTAGGTGTATCCACACAAGGTCACCTTCTTCAAATATCATCTCCTTCTTGTCCTTGTTTAACCTTAAAGCTTGGCGAAGGACTTGTTGTTCGATAGTTGCTCTTGTTTCTTCATGAAGCTTCTTCATAGCTTGTGCGCGCTTCTCGACGTCCATGTTTGTGCGCTCATGGAGAGGTAGTGGTAGGATGTCGAGCGCGGTGAGGGGCTCGAAACCATAGACGATCATGAATGGACTCATCTTGGTTGTTGAGTGCTTGGCTCGATTGTAGGCGAACTCGGCGTGTGGAATGCATTCCTCCCAATCCTTCAGGTCTTTCTTGATCAACACACGAAGGAGAGTTCCGAGGCTTCGGTTGACAACTTCGCTTTGGCCATCAGTTTGAGGATGTGATGCAGATGAAAAGAGGAGCTTGACACCGAGCTTGGCCATGAGGGTGTTCCACAAGTAGCTCATGAATTTGACGTCGCGGTCGGACACGATTGTCCCTTGCACACCGTGAAGACAGACGATTTCCCTGAAAAACAGATTTGCAACATGTGAAGCATCGTCGGTCTTATGGCACGGTATGAAGTGTGCCATCTTGGAAAAACGGTCCACAACAACAAATATAGAATCATGACCATGCTTAGATCTAGGCAATCCTAACATGAAATCCATGCTAATGTCGGACCAAGGTGTATGAGGAATAGGCAATGGCATATAAAGACCATAGGGATTAGCTTGCGACTTAGCTTGAACACATGTCGTGCATCGTTGAACGTAGCACTCCACGTCATGGTTCATCTTGGGCCAAAAGTAGTGATTGGAGAGCATGTCCAATGTCTTGTCGCGACCAAAGTGACCCATAAGGCCTCCACCATGAGATTCTTTGGAGACGAGTTGGTTGATTTGACGTTCGATCTCCTTCGTCTCCTCCGGGTTCGTGCGGTAAGCGGCGCGGTTGGGAAGTGGTGCACCAGGGATGAGGTCAATGCGATGTTCTATGCCGCGAAGAGGAGGTAGTCCATGTCGAAGCTCCTCGGGGAACACATCGTTGAATTCCTGCAAAACACTCATCAAAGATGGAGGAACATTGGTTAATTCGTTAGTTCCTTGCGCTAGTCCTTTGCAAAGGAGGACATAGTGCAAGATGGATGGGTTGTTCCGAACCTCTCTCATATCACTTTTGGTGGCAAGGAGAACACTCTTCGTTTTTCCACACGAATTTGGCTTGTGGCTCTCACTCACTATGAGGTGGTTCTCTCTCTCACTGCTCTTCTCACAAGTAGGTGTTGTGCTTTGCGCCCTCGCTAAAGCCTATGCATTGTCCGCAATTATTTGGCTAGGAGTCATCGGTTGCAAAACACATGTTTTGTTGAGCCATTTGAAGGTGTATATATTGGTGCGACCTGATGAGGATATCTACGGGGATTATGATGATTCTGACTGCCTGAACTGGAAGGAAATACTGAGTCAAATCAATAATGACTATCAGGTGAATTCATTCTTAATTGAACCTGATGTTTTACTTAATGAGAACTTTATACTACCTAAGTCTATGCATTTTTGTGTGATCAGGTTTATTGACAACACAAGTGTTGCGCGAGGAGGAGGAGAGTTGCAGCAAGAAGGACAAGCGCTGATTTCCAATATCAACAAGTGCGCGAGGGAGGAGCGGGAGGCAGGCGCACTAGGATGCAATGAGGAAATCACGTATGAGCAAGAGAGAGAGATGGCGCACCAAGAATTACATGTTTGAGGTGTTCCCACGACGTTTGGACTGCGTGCCAATAAGGCCGAACCCATATATGGGTCGGTATGTATCAGTTTGAGTCGAACCGAGTCAGTTTGGGCCAAGTTATGGCTGTTTTTAGGCCCGTTTAGAGGGGAGGACGCCCCAGCCCTCATATAAACCTCCGTAGCCGTCACAAGTTAGTTTTTAGACCACGCTAAAATATTTTGGAGTTGTTTCTTTCATAGAACCTCTGGAATTACCCTGTGTTCGAATCTGCCAACTATAATTGAGTGTGATCTGTTGTTCCATTGGGAACATACTACCGTTCGTGGTCACGGCTGCGTGCGCAAGAGTGTGGTGTTGTGAATATCCTACAAGGTTCGAGAGCTGTTGCATTGGCATCAGGGATCGAGCGGGAGAAATCATAGCTACGCACTAGTTATCTATCATCCACCATCACCATCGACAAGAGCTTGCTGAGAAGATCGGGCCACCCCATATCATCTTGGTATCAGATTTCCTCGTTCCCTCGGTAAGCAATCCACAATCCATCCATAGATTAGAGAGTGTTTTTCATCCATACAGAAAAAGCCCCACAAAAAGAGTTGCCATAGCCTAGATTACATCGTATTCGAGTAATAGTTGCTGATCGCGTTCCTCTATTAGATTAGATCTAGATCTGTTCTTCGTAGATTTGTTTTCTAGTGTTCTAGTTGTTTTCCACCATCTTTTTCGCTACCATCAAGTCAGATCCGATCCAAGTAAAGAGTCCTAGTTGTGTACTACTTGGCGAGCAAAAAAAAATCGGCTCGTTGCCTCACGCCTGACCGCAGACAAGTCTGTGCTCTAGCGTGACCCAAAAAAAAATTCCGAAAAAAAAATCGAACCGTCGCCTTACCACAGACCAGTCTGTGCTAGTACGAGAGGAAAAAAAAATCTGCCGGCATCCTGCCGCGGCAGGATTTTAGGCCGTTTTTCTGCCGTGGCAGAGACCAATTCTCAGGTCAAATTTTTTTCTTTTTTTGTTTATTTTTTTTACTGAGTCCACATAGCGTACCTATCCTTGTGAGCTTTAGTAAGCCTTTCTCTGTGTCTATAACTATCCTACGAGACTAGTGTGCTTAGTGCTCTACGGGCTGCTCAGTTAGCAATCTTGTGCCCGTTTCGTTGAGACATTGCTAGCGTCTCTCCTTGTGCATTGCAACACGAGCATTCCTCCAACATACCTTACTTTTTGAGCTCATTTTCATAGTTGCAGTTGCCCCATTTATCTCCACCGTGTGTGTTTCCGTGGGTCTTTGTCATACGATCAGCACTAGGACTTGTTCGCGGTGTAGTTAGGATACCATACCTACAGCTCCACCATAAATACCATGTGTGCCCTGTGATCGTTCTCTATACCTTTGATATTCACTTCATCACATCAGTGCATCAGTTTTTGATTTCGTTTGGTAGATCATCTCTATTCACTTTGGAACGGTAAGATCTCCTTTCTTATTAGTTGTGAGTGAGTTGTGAGAGTTTCCACCATACTGATTTTGATTTGTGCACTAATGTACTAATCATGTCTTCTAGTAGTGTTGATGTGATGCAGAAAATGGAGGCAGGTGATGTTACAAATAATGTGGAGACGTATAGTTACAAATTCATCGAAAATTGGCGTTGTAGTGGAACTTTTTGGAAGGAAGAACGCGGTATTTTTGATGGTGATGGTCTTTTCCACCATAGTGTGATGATTGGTGAGCGATGTGCTTCCATTACCATTGATAGTAACTCTACTATTAATTTGATCAGCGTTGAAGTTGTACAAAAGTTGCAGCTACCCACATGTGCCCGTGCGGTGCCATATCTCTTGCATTCATCATATGGCACATTGCTGATTTCACACACCGCTGATGTTCCTATGACTTTTAAAGAGCATACTGAGAGTGTGCGCTGTGATGTATCTCCTATACCACTTGATTCTTGTCACATACTATTGGGAGAACCTTGGAGTAGAAGGTTTGACGCTCAAATATGTCCTGTTGTTGGAAGGATTTCTTTCAAATGGAACATGAAGAGGCGTGTTATGCTCAGGATTTCAGTAGACAAATTTCATGAGTATCATCTTCTTCGCAAGGAGAGGACAAAAGAGTTCAGTTTGTCTGCTAAGTACAAGGTCATGATGAACGGTGACAATTCTATTATTTGTCATCTTGAACACGGTGTGCATTACAACCCATGTGAGAATGAGAGCCACATAGCCAAGCTGAGTGAGAGTGTTATCAAAAGTGAGCTGTGTGATTCCACTAAACGTGAGGTTGAGAGCATCCATTCTAAGAGTATGAGAGAAAAAGAAAACATCAGTGCAACAGATGCTAATACATGTGAGGATATTTCTACTAATATAATCATCTCTACTCCTGGTATTGTTTCTTGTGCTATGCAGGTTGCTTTTGAAGAAAGGGAGCCGCCTATTTTAGAACCTGCATCACACGATCTGGTATTGTTACTTGAGGAGGATGTCGTAGTACCTACTACAGCTGAGAAGTTTGTTAATGACATTGGTACTGATTTGGAGCTTCAGCCAACATGTGCGACATATTGTGAGTCTATTCCTTTACTGAAGCCTACTTCTGATTTGCCTTGCACTACTGTTTCAGCACCATGTGATAGTTTACCAAATTCAAATTTTGGTCATGTGGTACTGATAACACATAAGGAAATACTTGCTCGAATACCACCTGCTGATATTGCGTATTCCATCATGCTAAATGAACCTATGAGTATGAGTTGTGCTATGGATAAGATTTCTGAAATTTCATTTCTGAATTCTAGCACATATTCTCCTTGTTTCACTTTCAATCTGATTGGTGAATATAGCATGCATGAAAATTTTCTTGTGGATCACATATGCATTACTTGTGATCGAATCGCTGAACTGAAACATGCTGTTTTCAGCCATACATGTTGTGTGTCAACGATTTTGTGTTGTGATAATATGAAACTAAAGTCAGGTCTAGTTGATATAATGCAGCCAACACAAGTAATTTTACCTATGTTGGATCGTTGTAATCTTGCTAGAATAGAACCCTAGTTTTCTTATTCGTTGTGTTTATCCCAAAATTCGTTGTCTAGTTGTGCTAATGCTTTATACTTCACTTATATTTGCAAATTGAGTTGCATTTTACATACTGGACAACATGATCATGTTCATAATAATCATAGTAGCGCAGTTGAAGCATGGCATGATTCAATTTGGTTTTCAGACATATTAAATTGGTTTGATCTTGTTCACAAATTTGATCATAGATCTTCTTTGAGAAAACTGAATTTAATATTGAAGAACATGACTATCTATTTAGTTGTTTTTTACCATGATCATGATTCTTTGTACTTCACTTATACCTACAATTTAAGTTGCTTGATGTATACTGGACATACTTTTCATGTGAACAACAATAATACAACATGTTATATATACATATACTTTGCATACACGTTGTTCTTTTTGTTTCTCCCACTTTCAGCTTACCTAAAGCCGAGGACGGCTTTTCATGAAGAAAGGGAGGATGATGAGGATATCTACGGCGATTATGATGATTCTGACTGCCTGAACTGGAAGGAAATACTGAGTCAAATCAATAATGACTATCAGGTGAATTCATTCTTAATTGAACCTGATGTTTTACTTAATGAGAACTTTATACTACCTAAGTCTATGCATCTTTGTATGATCAGGTTTAGTGATAACACAAGTGTTGCGCGAGGAGGAGGAGAGTTGCAGCAAGAAGGACAAGCGCTGATTTCCAATATCAACAAGTGCGCGAGGGAGGAGCGGGAGGCAGGCGCACTAGGATGCAATGAGGAAATCACGTATGAGAAAGAGAGAGAGATGGCGCACCAAGAATTACATGTTTGAGGTGTTCCCACGACGTTTGGACTGCGTGCCAATAAGGCCGAACCCATATATGGGTCGGTATGTATCAGTTTGAGTCGAACCGAGTCAGTTTGGGCCAAGTTATGGCTGTTTTTAGGCCCGTTTAGAGGGGAGGACGCCCCAGCCCTCATATAAACCTCCGTAGCCGTAACAAGTTAGTTTTTAGACCACGTTAAAATATTTTGGAGTTGTTTCTATCATAGAACCTCTGGAATTACCCTGTGTTCGAATCTGCCAACTATAATTGAGTGTGATCTGTTGTTCCATTGGGAATTAGTAGATTGCATACTACCGTTCATGGTCACGGCTGCGTGCGCAAGAGTGTGGTGTTGTGAATATCCTACAAGGTTCGAGAGCTGTTGCATTGGCATCAGGGATCGAGCGGGAGAGATCATAGCTACGCACTAGTTATCTATCATCCACCATCAGCATCGACAAGAGCTTGCTGAGAAGATCGGGCCACCCCATATCACGACCATCATGTTGAGCAGCCTTGTCAAATTGCCATGGTCAACCAAGAAGCATGTGGCAAACTTCATAGGAACCACATCACACTCCACCGTATCTTTGTAAGGACCAATGGCGAGACCGATACGGTATGCTTGATCTTCACGGACCCTTCTGCGGATGGAGGGTGAGGTTGAGCTTCTCACACAATTCGGTGCTAGCAAGGTTGTGGCAACTCCCTCCATCAATGATCACCTTGATAGATTTTCCATTGATCCCGGCTCGTGTTTGGAAGATATTGGAGCGTTGGTCTTCATGCTCTTGTGCTTGAGTGGTCAAGATTCTTGTGAAGACAAGCGATGGACTTGCGTCATGTTCACACATGAGGAGTTCTTGATCATCTTCCACTCATTGCCTTGCCATTGCTTCCTTGACACGGGCATCGAACTCATCTTCACTCAAGTACTCT
Organism: Avena eriantha; assembly: GCA_910589775.1. NCBI lineage: Eukaryota > Viridiplantae > Streptophyta > Magnoliopsida > Poales > Poaceae > Avena > Avena eriantha. The sequence continues at coordinate 364,952,364 of OU342744.1, forward strand.
TCATCACCATTGTCATGGATGAAAAAGACTTTCTTGTTTCCACATTCGGCCGACTTGTGTCCTTTACCTCCACACTTGTAGCATTCACCGTTGAAAGGTGTATCACTTTTTTGCTTGCTTGCCATTTGATGGCAGTTTTCCTTGAGGAATTATGGTCTTTAAGGAAGGCTTGGAGGTACTTGAGGAGCTACAATTGAAAGTTGTTGGTGTAGGGGTTGAAGCTTGCTTGTAGGTGAAGTACGTCTTGGGCTTGTTGTACTTGATATCCTCTTGCACTTGACGTTCAGCCTTTGTTGCAATGTGCACAAGCTCAACCATGGTGTTGTATGTTTGGAACTCGACGATGCGCTTGGTTGGGTGATTCAAGCCAATAAGGAAACGTGCCATTGTTTGCTCCATGCGCTCATCAATGTTGGCGTGAATCAAGTTGAGTTCCATTTCCTTGAAGTATTCTTCCACGGTCTTTGTCCCTTGACGAAGCGCTTGAAGGTTGTTGAAGAGGTCACGCGTGTAGTGTGCGGGGACGAACCGGGATCTCATGTGAGCCTTCATGTCATGCCAAGTTGTGATTGGGGGCTCTTGTCTTGCATCACGAGCAACTTGAACTTGTTCCCACCAAAGGTTGGCGTAATCATCAAACTCTAGCGAAGCCATGGCGACCATCTTCTCGTTGCTATAGTTGTGCATGCGGAAGATCTTGTCGACTTTGAGTGCCCACGAGAGGTATTCTTCAGGGTCATTGGATCTAGTGAACTTGGGCATTGTGAACTTGAGCTTGCCAAAAGTTTCTTCATCATTGTGGTCATTGCGACGAGCTTGGTGACCTTGTTGATGATCTTGTAGTTGGGGAGGTGGAACTTGGTTCTCGCGTCCTTGTTGCAGAGCTTTCTCTTGGTATTGTTGTTGAGGAGGAGCTTGCTCTTGCTCTTGGCGCGGTTGTTGACGTGGTTGAGGTAGTTGGGCCTCATGGTGGCGAAGGTGTGTAGCCTCTTGACGCGGTTGATGACGAAGAGGAGGCTCGGTCCTCGGTTGGTGATGTTGGTTAGGCACATGGGCCTCACGGCGAAGAACATGGTCATGAGCCTCTTGACGTGGTGGGCGTCGCTCAACTTGTATCACTTGACGCTCCAAGTTTTGTTGATGTGGAGGAGGCGCCTCGTGATGACTATGGTGTCGTTGTTGACGTTCATGATGTTGATGATGAGGAGGAGGATCTTGAAGAGCTTGACGTCGATGACGAGCTTGATTCTCCAAATTGGAGTCATCACTTGTTGTGTCAAGAATGTGTCGTGGTCGATGGTGGTAGACTTGCGGTTGCGCATGCGGTTCCTCTTGTGGATGCTCTTGTTGAATCACTAGTGCCCTTGCGTGATGACGGTGTGCTTCTTGCCTTGCTCGTGGCCTTGAAGAGAGGTCACCGTCATAGCTTGACGTTGCGGCGTGCCGTGGGGAAGGTACATAGTTCGAAGAGATTCCATCTTCAACCACGGGGGAGTCATTGCGTCTTTGAGCACTTTGATGTAGATCTTGTGGAAGACGTGCATGACGATGCGAAGAACTTGCAGAGCTTGAAGCGGGTGAATGGGGTCTTGTCATGCCGTCGATGAGGCGTCGAAGATTGTCATTTGTTTCGGCAATGGAGCGTTGGAGCGCTTCATTTTGGTGGCCGAAGTTGTGATGCATTGCATGCATTTGTCATTCAAGACCGTCGAAGCGGTTGTTGATGTTCTTGAACTCAGCTTGCGTCTCGCCAAATTGTTCATCTTGTCTCGTCTCAAGTGCTTGGCAACGTTCATGGAACTCTTGTCGAACGATGAAGTGACTTGCGCGCGTCATGTACGGACCTTGATCTTCTTCTTGGGGAGGTGGTTGGCTCGTCTGCCTATCCATCATGCGAAGCACACAAGTATTGTATATGGAAGTGGAATATGGTGGTGTTAGCCTTGTACCTCACCTTGGGGATTGCACCAAACTAGAAACCACAAGTGAGAGCTATTAGCGTGCAAAGTGGAAATGCCAAGAAAACTCACACTAACTATCAAAAGCTTGTTGGTGGTAGGTTAGGGTTGTGGAAAGCCAAAGAACCAACCAAAAGAAAAGGGATAGTCAAAAGTGGTAAAAATCCAACAAAACTCAAGTCAAAGGCGAAGGTCAACAACTCAAAAGGGTGACGGGAACCTACGACTATGTACACACACGTGGAGAAAGTTGGGATTGACACGACTATGAAAATGAGCAAACGAAATGACCAACGAAGACTAAGCTCGTTGTCGTGCCAATGCAAGGAGAGACCGTGGCTCGTTTGCAAAGAGGAAAAATGAGCAACGGATTTGTGCACTTGCCTTGGGCGCTCTTCTTTCTCTCTTGCTTACAAGCTTTGAGACTCTTTTGCAAGGGGAGACTATTTTTGTTTTGCTTTTTCTTTCTATTTTTTTCCTTTTTTTTTGCTCTCCATTGATGCTACCTAGTCACACTTGATATTGCTCTTGCACTCTCACTATCCAAGGATAAATGCACAATGCTCAAGCAAACACAAGATGAGCCACTCTCATGGGATAGGTGCACACAAAGGAAGATGGGGGTTAACCAAGTTACGCAAGTTATACCTTCTTTGATGATGAACTTGGCATCAGTGGTGCGGGATGATGTTCGTGGTCCGTGGTGTCGATGAGCGCGGAAGTTGATGATGCGGAAGCTTGCTGGTACTTGCTGACACACACATGGGACACGAGCAAACAAAGGAGATTAGCTAATGCGAAAAATGAAGCAAACTGTCAAAACTGGCGTCACAGCCGGACACTCCGGTCTGTCTGGGCCGGATACTCCGGTCTGGCTGGACACTCCGGTCTGGTTCGGCCGGACACTCCGGTCTGGTTCGGCCGGACACTCCGGTCGATATGAGCCGGACACTCCGGCGCGGATTTCCGGCTCGTGTTCTTGAGCGGAAATCCTCGCCTTCGGGCCTCAAATCCGTGAAAAAACTAGCCAAATCGGGCTGGGGAAACGCAGGATAAAGCTGGACCAACTCCTTAGACAAGGTTTGGTCGGATCAGAACCACAAATAACACTCCAAATCAAGAGATCGATCCAAAGGCAAATATGGGCTGTTTTTTGTGGGGATATTCGAATTTTTGGTGGATAGAAGAAAATTTTGTGGGGGAAATCGTGAGCAACAAAGCTCTTGATACCAATATGTTGAGGGAAAACCTCTAGGGTGGCCCGATCTTTCACGTTTCCCTTTCAAATTGAGAGTGGAGTGCGGGGGAAGGAGGAAAGGATGAACACGACAAACACACGCACGAAGAACGCGATGAACACACACACGCAAACCTGCGATAAACACCAATAGCTCACACCGGCGGTGACCAGTCTGGCGTAATCCCTAGGACCGGCGTCGGGTGGAGGACTCTCTCTCGAACCGGCACGACGAGATGGGAGACTCGGTGAGATCTTGACGTCTAGGCAAAGGAACACCAATGCCTAGGCCTTGTACAACGCAGAGGCACGATGCAAACTCCAACGAGGTTTGGGGATATTGGTGCTCCTTAGTCAAGGAGCATGAGGCAAGAATTAGATAGATCCACAAAGGGGTTTCCACTAATTCCAATATCAAGCCTAGGGTTTACAATGGAGGTGGGGGTCTATATATAGGCCAGCCACAAGTTTAGGGGTAATTCAGGCATTAAAGTAGAGTTATGGGCGAAGTAGAGGGGTACATGGGCCATAGGGCCCAACTAGGCTCGCAGGCCCATCGCTGGGCCGGACAGTCCTGGTCAGCATGGCCGGACAGTCTCGCGTGGCCGGACACTCCGGGTGGTGTCCGATTTGACCTTCTGAATGTCCACGCTAGCTTCGGGCTCGGGCAGGCCGGACACTCCGGCTTGATCCGGGAGGACACTCCGGCTCTGGCAGCTTCAGGTCAGGTGCAACTTTAGGGCTCGTGGGTCGACGCGGCGGGGGCTCGTACCTGATGATGCACAAAGTAGTGGTACGAAGAAGCACGCCATCCAAGGAGTTACCGAATTGGCACGAAGAGAGGAGCGAGTTCACCTTAGCTTGGAGGAGTTTGGCTCGAGCACGAGTCATGGGTCCACTTGGGGGAGTTGTTGGTGTAGATGTAGAAGCGTCCGTAGGACGGGCTGCATCACTTCGGCATCAACAAACCACGCGCTCATCGACACCACAGCCCACGAACATCATCCCGCACCACCGACGCCAAGTTCATCGTCACCAACAAAGGTATAACTTGCGTCACCTTGTTAACCCCTATCTTCCTTTGTGTGTACCTATCCCATGAGAGTGGCTCATCTTGTGTTTGCTTGAGAATTGTACATTTGTCCTGTTGTCCTTGGATAGTGAGAGTGCAAGAGCAATATCAAGTGTGACTAGGTAGCATCAAGGGAGAGCAAAAAAAATACAAAGAAAAAGCAAAAGAAAAATAGTCTCCCGTTGCAAAAGAGAGTCTCAAAGCTTGTAAGCAAGGGAGAAAGAAGAGCGCCCAAGACAAGTGCACAAATCCTTTGCTCATTTTACCTCTTTGCAAACGAGCCACGGTCTCTCCTTGCATTGGCACGACAATGAGCTTAGTCTTCGTTAGGACATTTTGTTTCCTCATTTTCATAGTCGTGTCAATCCCAACTTTCTCCACGTGTGTGTACATAGTCGTAGGTTCCCGTCACCCTTTTGAGTTGTTAGCCTTCGCCTTTGACTTGAGTTTTGTTGGATTTTACCCACTTTTGTCTATCCCTTTTCTTTTGGTTGGTTCTTTGGCTTTCCACAATCCTATCCTACCACAAACAAGCTTTTGAGAGTTAGTTCTTTCTTTAGTGTGAGTTTTCTTTGCATTTCCACGTTGCACGCCTATAGCTCTCACTTGTGGTTTCTAGTTTGGTGTAATCCCCAAGGTGAGGTACAAGGCTAACACCACCATATTCCTGATGCAGCCTGTCCTACGGACGCTCCTACATCTACACCACCAAGTCCCCCAAGTGGACCCATGACTCGTGCTCAAGCCAAGCTTCTCCAAGCTAAGGTGAATTCGCTCTTGTACTCATGTGACTTTGATACACCCCCGGATGGCTTGCTACTTCATACCCCGACACTATGCATCATCAGGTATGAAGACACGAGCCAGGGGAGCGACGCAGCAGCCAACAACTGCTAGGAGACCGCAGTACTACCGGCCCCTGGAAGCGGTGCTACCGCACCAGCGGTACTAGCACTCATGGACGGCGGTACTACCGCCCCAGACAGAGAGATGGACCTGAAGCCCAGATCCTACCGGTACTACCGCACTTAGCAAGCGGTACTACCGCGCGCACCTGAAGACTCACGCTAAAGCCTCTGCCCGCTCCGGTACTACCGCACCATTCAAGCGGTACTACCGCCTCTGACCGGTACTACCGCTCGACTGACCGGTACTACCGGACACCCAAGGGCCTACGTCAACTCCTTTGTCATTGGAACATTTTTCGAAAATAGGTTCAAAGAACGGATCGGAAGCATACAAAGATTTTATTTCCTCAAGACCCAACACGTTGACTTCAAGTCTCGTAAGAAGGCTTGTATGTTTGCGAGACAATGCGTCCGGAACTACATTATCTTTGCCCTTCTTATACTTGACAATGTAAGGAAAAGACTCCATGAACTCAACCCACTTAGCGTATCTCTTGCTCAAGTTAGCTTGGCCTTTGAGATATTTCAACGACTCGTGGTCGGAATGTATGATAAATTCCTTGGGCCAATGGTAGTGTTGCCAAACTTGAAGGACACGAACTAAGGCAAAACGCTCTTTGTCATAAATCGGATAGTTAAGGCGAGCACCATCAAGTTTCTCGCTATGGTAGGCTATAGGATGTCCGTTTTGGATAAGGACTCCTCCAATGCCAATACCACTAGCATCACACTCTATCTCAAAAGTTTTTGTGAAATCCGGTAACGCAAGCAGAGGTGCTTCGCTGAGCCTCTTTTTAAGTTCATCAAAAGCTTTTTGTTGTGCTTTGCCCCACACGAAGGTGACATTCTTTTTGGTCAATTCATTAAGGGGACAGACAAAGCAACGATAGAAACCGGCCAACCCATGAAAACTTCGGAGTTCACTCACATCGTTGGGATGGGCCAATCTCGTATGTCCTTTACCTTGGAAACATCAACTTCAATTCCCTTCGAAGAAACGACAAATCCAAGAAAAATCAACTTGTCTTTAGCAAAAGTGCACTTGGGAAGATTAGCATAAAGCTTTTCATATCGAAGGATTTGCAAAACTTCCTTGACATGTGTTTTGTGGTCCTCAAGTGATTTGCTATAAACAAGAATATCATCGAAATAGACAACAACACTTTTTCCAATGAGAGAACGCAAGATATGATTCATTAGGCGCATGAAGGTGGATGGGGCATTAGACAAACCAAAGGGCATAACCAACCATTCATAGAGACCAAGTTTGGTCTTGAAGGCAGTTTTCCACTCATCACCTTCAGCCATGCGTATTTGATGGTAACCACTACGAAGATCAATTTTCGAAAAAATAGTGGCTCCACACAACTCATCAAGCATGTCATCGAGACGTGGTATGGGATGTCGATAACGCACGGTGATAGCATTGATTGGACGGCAGTCCATGCATAACCGTAACGTATCATCCGTCTTTGGAACAAGAATCACAGGTACGGCACTTGGACTAGTGCTAACTTGGATCAAACCTTTGGAGACGAGTTGGTTGATTTGACGTTCAATCTCCTTTGTCTCCTCCGGGTTCGTCCGGTAAGCGGCGTGGTTGGGAAGTGGTGCACTGGGGATGAGGTCAATGCGATGTTCGATGCTGCGAAGAGGAGGTAGTCCATGTGGAAGCTCCTCGGGGAACACATCCTTGAATTGCTGCAAAACACTCATCAAAGATGGAGGAACATTGGTTAATTCGTTAGTTCCTTGCGCTAGTCCCTTGCAAAGGAGGACATAGTGCAAGATGGATGGGTCGTTCCGAACATCTCTCATCTCACTTTTGGTGGCAAGGAGAACACTCTTAGTTTTTCCACTCGAATTTGGCTTGTGGCTCTCACTCACTATGAGGTGGTTCTCTCTCTCACCGCTCTTCTCACAAGTAGGTGTTGTGCTTTGTGCCCTCGCTAAAGCCTTCGCATTGTCCGCAATTATTTGGCTAGGAGTCATCGGTTGCAAAACACATGTTTTGTTGAGCCATTTGAAGGTGTATATATTGGTGCGACCATCATGTTGAGCAGCCTTGTCAAATTGCCACGGTCGACCAAGAAGCATGTGGCAAACTATCATAGGAACCACATCACACTCCACCGTATCTTTGTAAGGACCAATGGCGAAGGAGACCGATACGGTATGCTTGATCTTCACGGACCCTTGGTCACTTAGCCATTGCACGTGGTAGGGGTGCTTGTGTGGATGGAGGGTGAGGTTGAGCTTCTCACACAACTCGGTGCTAGCAAGGTTCTGGCAACTCCCTTCGTCAATGATCACCTTGATAGATTTGCCATTGATGCCGGCTCGTGTTTGGAAGATATTGGAGCGTTGGTCTTCATGCTCTTGTGCTTTAGTGGTTAAGATCCTTGTGACGACAAGCGATGGACTTGCGTCATGTTCACACAAGAGGAGTTCTTGATCATCTTCCACTCGTTGCCTTGCCATTGCTTCCTTGACACGGGCATCGAACTCATCTTCACTCAAGTACTCTTCATCACCATTGTCATGGATGAACAAGACTTTCTTGTTTCCACATTCGGCCGACTTGTGTCCTTTACCTCCACACTTGTAGCATTCACCGTTGAAAGGTGTATCACTCTTTGCTTGCTTGCCACTTGGGGGCAGTTTTCCTTGAGGAAGTGTGGGCTTGAAGGAAGGCTTGGAGGTACTTGAGGAGCTACCATTGAAAGTTGTTGGTGTAGCGGTTGAAGCTTACTTGTAGGTGAAGTACATCTTGGGCTTGTTGTACTTGATATCCTCTTGCACTTGACGTTCAGCCTTTGTTGCGATGTGCACAAGCTCAACCATGTTGTTGCAGGTTTGGAACTCGACAATGCGCTTGATTGGGTGATTCAAGCCAATAAGGAAACGTGCCATTGTTTGCTCCGTGTGCTCATCAATGTTGGCGCGAATCAAGTTGAGTTCCATTTCCTTGAAGTACTCTTCCATGGTCTTTGTCCCTTGACGAAGCGCTTGAAGGTTGTTGAAGAGGTCATGCGTGTAGTGTGCGGGGACGAACCGGGATCTCATGTGAGCCTTCATGTCATGCCAAGTTGTGATTGGCGGTTCTTGTCTTGCATCACGAGCAACTTGAACTTGTTCCCACCAAAGGTTGGCGTAATCATCAAACTCTAGCGAAGCCATGGCGACCATCTTCTCGTTGCTATAATTGTGCATGCGGAAGATCTTGTCGACTTTGAGTGCCCACGAGAGGTATTCTTCGGGGTCATTGGATCCGGTGAACTTGGGCATTGTGAACTTGAGCTTGCCAAAAGTTTCTTCATCGTTGCGGTCATTGCGACGAGCTTGGTGACCTTGTTGATGATCTTGTAGTTGGGGAGGTGGAACTTGGTTCTCGCATCCTTGTTGCGGAGCTTGCTCATGATATTGTTGTTGAGGAGGAGCTTGCTCTTGCTCTTGGCGCGGTTGTTGACGTGGTTGAGGTACTTGGGCCTCATGGTGGCGAAGGTGTGGAGCCTCTTGACGCGGTTGATGACGAAGAGGAGGCTCATTCCTCGGTTGGTCATGTTGGTTAGGCACATGGGCCTCACGGTGAAGAACATGGTCATGAGCCTCTTGACGTGGTGGGCGTCGCTCAACTTGTATCACTTGACGCTCCAAGTTTTGTTGATGTGGAGGAGGCGTCGCGTGATGACCATGGTGTCGTTGTTGACGTTGATGACGAAGAGGATGATCTTGGAGAGCTTCACGTCGATGACGAGCTTGATTCTCCAAGTTGGAGTCATCACTTGTTGTGTCAAGTATGTGTCGCGGTCGATGGTGGTAGACTTGCGGTTGCACTTGCGGTTGTGCTTGCGGTTCCTCTTGTGGTTGCTCTTGTCGGATCACTAGTGCCCTTGTGTTATGACGGTGTGCTTCTTGCCTTGCTCGTGGCCTTGAAGAGAGGTCACCATCATAGCTTGACGTTGCGGCGTGCCGTGGGGAAGGTACATAGTTCTAAGAGATTCCATCTTCAACCACGGGGGCATCATTGCGTCTTTGAGCACTTTGATGTAGATCTTGTGGAAGAGGTGCATGACGATGCGAAGAAGTTGCCAAACTTGATGCGCGTGAACATGGTCTTGCCATGCCATCGATGAGGCGTCGAAGATTGTCATTTGTTTCGGCGACGGATCGTTGAAGCGCTTCATTTTGGTGGCCGAAGTTGTGATGCATTGCATGGATTTGTCGTTCGAGGCCGTCGAAGCGGTTGTCGATGTTCTTGAACTCGGCTTGCGTCTCGCCAAATTGTTCATCTTGTCGTGTCTCAAGGGCTTGGCAACGTTCACGGAACTCTTGTCGAATGATGAAGTGACTTGCGCGCGTCATGTACGGACCTTGATCTTCTTCTTGGGGAGGTGGTTGGCTCGACTCACCGTGCCTATCCATCATGCAAAACACACAAGTATTGTATATGGAAGTGGAATATGGTGGAGTTAGCCTTGTACCTCACCTTGGGCATTGCACCAAACTAGAAACCACAAGTGAGAGCTATAAGCGTGCAAAGTGGAATTGCAAAGAAAACTCACACCAAAGAAAGAACTAACTCTCAAAAGCTTGTTGGTGGTAGGTTAGGATTGTGGAAAGCCAAAGAACCAACCAAAAGAAAAGGGATAGTCAAAAGTGGGTAAAATCCAACAAAACTCAAGTCAAAGGTGAAGGTCAACAACTCAAAAGGGTGACAGGAACCTACGACTATGTACACACACGTGGAGAAAGTTGGGATTGACACGACTACGAAAATGAGCAAATAAAATGTCCTAACGAAGACTAAGCTCGTTGTCGTGCCAATGCAAGGAGAGACCGTGGCTCGTATGCAAAGAGGGAAAATGAGCAACGGATTTGTGCACTTGCCTTGGGCGCTCTTCTTTCTCTCTTGCTTACAAGCTTTGAGACTCTCTTTGGCAATGGGAGACTATTTTTTCTTTTGCTTTTTCTTTGTATCTTTTTTTTGCTCTCCCTTGATGCTACCTAGTCACACTTGGTATTGCTCTTGCACTCTCACTATCCAAGGACAAATGCACAATGCTCAAGCAAAAAGATGAGCCACTCTCATAGGATAGGTACACACAAAGGAAGATAGGGGTTAACAAGGTGACGCAAGTTATACCTTCTTGAATGATGAACTTGGCGTCGGTGGTGCGGGTTGATGTTCGCGGGCCGTGGTGTCGATGAGCGCGGGGGTTGTCGATGCGGAAGCTTGTTGTTAGTTGACGACACGCACACGGGCACAAACAAACAAGGAGAAATTAGCCAATGCAAGATTAGAGGCAAAACTGTCAAAATCAGGCGTCAGGCCGAAGACTCCGGGGTTTCAGGCCGAAGACTCCGGTGTAGGCCGGAGACTCCGGTGTGGATAGGCCGGAGACTCCTGTGTAGGCCGGAGACTTTGGTGTGCAGGTCGGAGACTCCGGGCTTGAGTCAGATCGCGAACTGCTCGTGTTCTTGAGCGGAAATCCACGCCTTGGGTCCTCAAATCCGTGAAAAATTGGCCAAATTGGGTTGGGAAAACGCAGGATAAAGCTGGACCAACACCTAAGACAAGGTTTGGTCGGATCAAAACCATAAGTAACACTCCAAATCAAGAGATCGATCCAAAGGCAATTTTGGGGCTCTTTTTTGGGAATTTTCGAATATTAGGTGGATAGAAGAAAAATTTGTGGGGGAAATCGTGAGCAGCGAAGCTCTTGATACCAATATGTTGAGGGCAAACCTCTAGGGTGGCCCGATCTTTCACGATTCCCTTTCAAATCGAGGATGGAGTGCGGGGAAAGGAGGGGAAGGATGAACACGACGAACACACGCACGAAGAACGCGAAGAACACACACACGTAAAACCACGATAAACACCAATAGCTCACGCCGGCGGTGACCGGTCCGGCGCAATCCCTGGGATCGGCGTCGGGCGGAGGACTCTCTCTCGAATCGGCACGGCGAGATGGGAGACTCGGTGAGATCTTGACGTCTAGGCAAAGGGACACCGATGCCTAGGCCTTGTACAACACGGAGGCACGATGCAAACTCCAACGAGGTTTGGGGATATTGGTGCTCCTTAGTCAAGGAGCATGAGGCAAGAATTAGATAGATCCACAAAGGGTTTTCCACTAATTCCAATATCATGCCTAGGGTTTACAATGGAGGTGGGGGACTATATATAGGCCAGCCACATAGTCAGGGGTACTTTAGGAATAAAAGATAAGTTCTGGACGGACTAAGGGGTACATGGGCCGAAGGCCCAAAGGCCTTTTACATGCCTGGAGGCAGACCGGAGGTGGGTCCGGAGACTCCGGTGTCTTCAGGCTAGAGACTTTGGCAGGCTGGAGACCGGTGTGCGCAAACCAGAGACTCCGGTCTGAGCAGCTCCCGTGGCGTTTGCTTCACGTTCTGCTCCTTGCCCACCATCCTTGGGTGCTTGGTGATGTGCCGAGGCTTCGTACCTGATGATGCATAGGGTAGTTGCATGAAGTAGCATACCACCAAGGAGGTATCAAATTGGCACGAGGAGAGGAGCGAGTTCACCTTAGCTTGTAGGAGTTTGGCTCGCGCACGAGTCATGGGTCCACTTGGGGGACTTGTTGGTGTAGATGTAGAAGCGTCCGTAGGACGGGCTGCATCAGATGCACTTGATGTGATGAAGTGAATATCAAAGGTATAGAGAACGATCGCATGGCACACAGGTTATGTAAAGGTGGAGCTATAGGTATGGTATCCTATCTACACCGCTACCCTCATCGAAATCATCAAAGGCATCATCATATTGAGGATCTTCCCTTCTATGTAAGGCGCCTGTCAAACCCTCAATGGACTGCTGCAAAGCGGTGACATTGACATTGAGCATAGCCACTTTCGTTTGGATAGTATCAACCGTCCCAACATGCTGATCCAATCTCATATTCATATCTTGGAGATTCATGTCAATGGCATCTGTCGTGTTAGTAAACACACGTGTCAAGTGGGATTTCAAAGCCTCATATTCACGCCAATTAACAAGCTCCTCATCCATTGTTTTTCTGCATCACAACATCATCATCACTAGAGACATGATTAGTAGGTTAGTGCAAAAATCAAAATCTGTATGGTGGAACTCTCACAGCTCACTCACAACTAATAAGAAAGGAGATCTTACCGTTCCAAAGTGAATAGAGATGCTCTACCAAACGAAATCAAAGACTGATGCACTTGATGTGATGAAGTGAATATCAAAGGTATAGAGAACGATTGCAGGGCACACAGGTTATTTAAGGTGGAGCTATAGGTATGGTATCCTATCTACATCGCAAACAAGTCCTAGTGCTGATCGTACAAATACCCAAGAAACACACACAGTGGAGATAAACGTGGCAAAGCAACTTACGAAAAGGAATATTGCAATGCACAAGAGAGACGCTAGTAATAGCCCAAATAGAACAGGCACAAGATTGCTCAATCTACTAGTGCTATACACAACAAGGCCTCCAATATTGCACACTTCTATATCTTTTTTTTGTCAAGCTTGTAGCTCTTTTCTCTCTTTTTTTTAATATTGATTCTCCTTTCTTTTCTCTTTTTTTTGATTTTTCAACTATATTACTCAATGCAAACGAGTACAGCAACGTATAACAGAACTGGGCCGGATAGTCCGGTGGATATGCGCCGGAGACTCTGGTTGGGCCGGATAGTCCGGAGTGATTCGGCCGGATAGTCCGGTTTTGCCTGTCGAAAATTATTGCACTTCAAAAACCTAATGAGCAGCCTGTCGGAGCAAAGCAACTAGTCTCGTGGGTACGTTCCTAGGTACAAATGCTGTAGATAGGCTGTGTCTATGGTATGCAAACAAAAGTACGCTATGTGGACTTGGAAATAAACGATAAACACTTGCGGAAACAGTAACAGTGGGAACAGCGGAAAACAAGATCAAACCCGAAACCTAGACACAAACGGAAACTAGACTCCTACGAGGAAAACCTGCAGATCGGATCTACGAGAAGATACAATCAGCAACTAAAACTTGAAAACGATGCAATCTAGTCTATGGCAAATCTTTTTGTAAGGCTTTTTCTGTATAGGACGAAAAACACTCTCTAATCAATGGATGGATTTGTGGATGCTTACCGAGGCAACACTGGAAATCTGATACCAAGATGATATGGGGTGGCCGATCTTCTCAGTAAGCGGATGGCGATGATGATGGGGGGTGATAGATAACTAGTGCGTAGCTATGATCTCTCCCGCTCGATCCCTGATTCCAGCGCAACAGATCTCGAACCTTGTAGGATATTCACAACACCACACTCTTGTGCACGCAGCCATGACCACAAATGGTAGTATGCAATCTACTAATTCCCAATGGAACAACAGATCACACTCAATTATAGTTGGTAGATTCGAACACAGGGTAATTCCAGAGGTTCTATGAAAGAAACAACTCCAAAATATTTTAATGTGGTCTAAACCCTAACTAGAGGTCGTCCCAGGGCTTATAAGGGCGGCTGGGGCGGCTAGAAACCGAAACTAAACACAAACGACTCAGACTGATACAAACCGACTCGGACCAGATTCGGTCGGCGGGCGGACACTCCGGTCGAAATCGGCCGGACACTCCGGGTGAAGTGTGCCGGACAGTCCGGTCTGGCTAGAAACTTTGAAATTTCCGGGTAGTATTCGGGTAGTGTCCGAACTGGCAGACAGAATGTCCACGCCAGTTTGCCTCTCGACCAGGCCGGACAGTCCGGGTGGAACTGGCCGGACACTCCGGTCATGGCAGATCTTTTTGCCTCCGTCTTGATGATCTTCTCTTGCGCCTTCCTCCTGCTCCTCCCTCGCGCATCCTTGGGCGATCATCATGTTGGGCTTCTCTTGTAGACCTTCTCCTCCTCGTGCCATGCTTTTTTCTCCAACGACCTGATCATACATAAATGCATAGACTTAGGCCGTATAAAGTTCTCATCCATCAAAGTACCTGATTCGTCTAGGAGTAAATTCACCTGTTGTTCCAGTAGCTTAGCACGAGCTCTTGTAATAGGTCCAATTCTAATCTCATTGGACTGATCCTTTCTTGCAACAGTTGTAGCATCTTCAGTAGTCATTGGGGTAGGTGTAATTGTAGGGATGTCCTCATCAGTTCGCTAATCAAGAGAAGAGGGTGTAGGATAAGAACAAGAGGATTAGGGAACAAAGTCTTGTACTCGCAAAAAACAAGATGGAGTTCAAGAACTTTGCTATCATGTTTAAGGACCTACGAGCAGCCAAGAGGAGCTTGGAGGAGAAGATCGTGCCCATGACTAAGGAGTCAAGCTTGATCAAGGAGCTGCAGGAGGAGAAGAAAGAACTTCAAGAGAAGCTCGAAGCTGCTACCCAGGAGCCGCAAGAGGTCAAGGAACTACAAGAGAGGCTCGAAGCTGCTACACCGGAGCCGCAGGAGGTGAAGGAACTTCAGGAGAAGCTTGAAGCCACGACAAAGGACATGGAGTTATACAAGTCAATGATAGAGAAGGAAGGCTTCACTAATGAGGATGAGGAAGTGGACGATGAGTAGAGTAGATAGTTGGACCACCTCTACTTCTATAGTCAAATGTTATTCGCGATTGTAATAAGTACCAAAACTATATTGGTTTAGTTAAACTTGGATGAGTTGTGTTAAACTTTGTGCTATGTGTGCCTTTTGTGTTTCTCGTGTGTTTTTCTCGTGTTTACATAAGGGTAGGAGTTTATTCCTTAGGTTTTCTATCTATTTCTTAACTTGTTTCCCAAACCCCACAGAAGGCGAGACGTGGGAACAACAATATGCCCCTAGAGATGGCACAACTTCTGAACTCCCAGAATCAGCTGATCCAACTCCTCACTCAAAACATGCAAAACAACAACCCGCCGCCTCCACCACCTCCACCGTGCCAATAGGATCGCCTGACTCGGTTCTTGAGGTTGAACCCTCCTATTTTCTCAAGTAGTTCTGAGCCAATTGTGGCAGATGACTAGCTCCGCACCACCAACAAGAAGTTAGACACCGTCCAAGTTGTTGGAGCTAACAGGGTCCGCTTTGCTGCGCACTAACTTGAGGGACCAGCTGCTGAATGGTGGGATAATTACCAAGTCACCCACCCTGATATTGAAGCTATCACCTGGAACCAGTTTGAGGTGGCCTTTCGTACTCATCACGTAGCTGCTGGTGTCATGTCACTAAAGAGACGTGAGTTCCGTGACTTGAAGCAACTACACCGCTCTGTCTCCGAGTATGGGGACCTTTTCAGCAAGCTGACACGTTATGCACCTGATGATGCCTCCACTAGTGCCAAGAGGCAGGAAGAGTTCCTAAGGGGACTTAATGATGAGATATCCATTCATCTTGTAGCTCTGAAGTTTGATAACTATCAGGAACTTCTGGACAGGGTAGTTGTGGTTGAAGCAAAGCAAAGGAGTATAGAGAACCGCAAGAGAAAGTCCTCCTCACACAAGCACAACTCAGCCCCATATCAGAAGCAACGCACTTCGTCACCACCACCCCACAACCACAACGGCCACAACCACAATGGTCATCGTCATGGAGGACATAACCACAATGGCCATAAACACCGCAATGGAAATGGCAATGGGAAGGATCTGAGTGAAGTGACATGCTTCAAGTGTAACAAGATAGGGAATTATGCAACTACTTGCCCCGAAAAGATGAAGACAAGGAATGGCAATGGGAACGCCAACGGACACAACCATGGTAATGGTAATGGAAATGGGAAGAATCCGAATCCATTCGTCAAAGCCACGGTGAATGCTGTCTCCGTGGAGGATGCTCGTGAGGCACCTGAATCCGTGATTGGTAAGTTAAATCTTAACTCCACCCCCGCAGTTATTCTTTTTGATACTGGTGCATCACATTCATTCATATCAAGGGTATTTGTGGATAGAGGCAAGATACCTACGGAGACTATTAGTACTCCCCTAATGGTAAGTTCTCCTGGAGGAGAAATAGTGGCAAACCCTAGATGCCGTGGGTTAGAACTAAGGATTGGGGCACACATCTTTCCCACAAGTCTATGCTCTGGAGTCACAAAGCTTAGACATAATTTTGGGCATGAATTGCATGACGGAATATGAGGGAGTCATAGATTGTGCCAAAAGGACTATCGCACTCACAACTCCGGATAAGAAAAGGATCCGCTTGAAGTCACCTTTCGCACTCAAAGGAAGTATGGTGAACTCTCTTAAGGGGGTTAGCTTGGAGGATGTGCCAATTGTGAAGGAGTATCCAGATGTATTTCCGGAAGAATTGCTAGGGATGCCTCCTGACCGAGACATCGAGTTTCTCATTGACTTGATGCTTGGGACTAGACCGATAGCAAAGAGACCGTACAAGATGGATGTTGATGAGTTGAAGGAACTTAAGAAACAACTTAGAGAGCAATTGGACAAAGGTTTCATTCAACCAAGTGTGTCGTCTTGGGGAGCGTCTGTCTTATTCGTGGAGAAAAAGGATAAAACCAAGAGACTAGTCGTGGACTACTGGTTGTTGAATGAAGTGACAATTAAGAACAAGTATACTCTACCCAATATCAACGACCTGCTTGATCAATTAAAGGGAGCTAGTGTGTTCTCTAAGATTGATCTCTGATCAGGTTATTTCTAGTTAAAGATCCGAGAGCAGGATGTACCCAAGACAGCTTTCACCACAAGATACGGATTGTATTAGTACACCGTGATGTCTTTTGGCCTAACCAATGCCCCATCATACTTCATGACTATGATGAACAAGGTGTTCATGGAGTACTTGGATAAGTTTATTGTGGTATTCATTGATGAGATACTCATATATTCCAAGGATGAGAAGGAACATGATAGGCATCTGTGCCTAATTAGGGAAAAGTTAAGGGAACACAAGTTGTATGCCAAGTTTAGCAAATGTGAGTTCTGGTTAAAAGAAGTGGGATTCCTTGGTCATATTGTGTCAGCTAAAGGAGTTGTCGTGGACCCAAGTAAGGTAGGTTCCGTGACAGAATGGGAGTCACCTAAGAATGTGGGGGATATCAGGAGTTTCTTGGGCCTTGCAGGATATTACCGAAGGTTCATTGAAAACTTTTCCAAAATAGCAAAGCCTATGACAAAATTGTTGAAGAAAGAAAAGAAGTTCCAATGGACCGAGGCATGTGAAGCGAGTTTTCAAGAATTGAAGAAGCGCCTAGTAACAGCACCAGTTTTGTGTCTCCCTGACATCCAGAAAGATTTCCAAGTTTATTGCGACGCTTCTCGACAAGGACTTGGTAGTGTACTAATGCAAGATGGAAAAGTAGTGTCATACGCCTCTCGGCAACTTAAGAACCATGAGAATAACTACCCCACACACAATTTGGAACTAGCATCGGTTGTGCATGCACTCAAGGTATGGAGACATTACCTCATGGGCAAACATTGTGATGTGTTCACGGATCACAAGAGTCTTAAATATATCTTCACTCAAAAGGAGTTAAATATGAGGCAAAGGAGATGTCTTGAACTCATCAAGGACTATGACTTGGACCTGTAGTACCATCCTGGAAAGGCCAATGTTGTGGCTGACGCCTTAAGCTAGAAAGTCTATGTAAATGGACTTACCGTGGGAGAACTTCCAAAGGATTTGTGTGAAGAGTTCAAGGATCTCAGGTTGGAAATAGTTCCGGAAGGATACTTAGCAACTATGGAGATAGTGCCAACGCTTCTGGACCAAATCAAGGAGGCCTAGAAGGGGGACAAAGAGTTGGAAGAAATAAAAGCTAATATAAGCAAGGGTAAAGCAAAAGGGTTTCATACGGATGAACAAGGGACAATTTGGTATGAGAAGCGTTTCTGCGTTCCCGATGATCCCGATATCAGGAAGTTAATTCTCAGGAAGCTCACGATTCGCCTTACTCAATTCATCCTGGTAATACAAAGATGTACATGGATGTGAAGGATAGATTCTAGTGGAATAACTTGAAAAGAGAAATTGCTGAACACATCTCCTTGTGTGACATGTGCAACAGAGTCAAGGCCGAACATCAAAAACCAGGAGGACTGCTGCAGCCATTACCTGTGCCCGGTTGGAAGTGGGACAAGGTAGGCATGGATTTTATCACAGGACTACCCCGGACTCGTTCTGGGTATGATTCTATCTGGGTAGTGGTCGATCACTTCACAAAGGTGGCCCACTTTATTCCCGTAAAGACCACCTATACAAGTGCTAAACTTGCCAAGATTTATATGTCAAGGATCGTAAGTATTCATGGTGTACCCAAGGGGATTGTCTCTGATAGAGGTACCCAATTGACCTCGAAGTTTTGGCGATAGCTACACGAGTCTCTAGGGACACGACTGGAGTTTAGTACTACTTTCCACCCGCAAACAGATGGACCAACGGAAAGAGTTAATCAGATCTTGGAGGACATGTTAAGAGCCTATGCACTAGACTATGGGCCTAGTTGGGATGACAACTTGCCATATTCGGAATTCTCATACAATAACAGTTACCAAACTAGTATCAAGATGGCTCCATTTGAAGTTCTATATGGCAGAAAGTGTAGAACTCCGCTGCTATGGAATGGAGTTGGAGAACGTAGCTTGTTTGGACCTGAGCTGATCAAGGATGACGAAGAAAAAGTAAGACAGATTCAAGACAGGTTAAAAGTAGCCCAATCCAGGCAAAAGAGTTATGCTGATTCCAAGCGCAGGGATGTAACTTATGAAGTGGGAGATCGTGCATATCTCCGAGTTTCACCACTACGAGGAGTTAAGAGGTTTGGAATCAAGGGTAAGTTGGCACCTCGATTCATAGGGCCCTATAGGATTTTGGCTCGTAGAGGGGAGGTTGCCTATCAGTTGGAATTGCCCGAAGTGTTGACTGTTCATGATGTATTCCATGTGTCACACCTAAAGAAGTGTCACCCGGAAATGGCTAAAACACCGCTAAAGGATACGGTTCCTTTGGATGAGGTTCAACTGAAAAACGATCTCACCTATGAGGAAAAACCCACTAGGATTCTAGAAACAGCTGAGAGGATTACTCGTACCAAGACTATCAGGTTTTGCAAAGTTCAATGGAATCACCATTCTGAGCAAGAGGCCACGTGGGAACGTGAAGAAGACCTGAAGAAAGAACACCCACACCTATTTTCTAACCAACCTGAATCTCGGGGACGAGATTCTTCTTAAGGGGGGTAGGTTTGTAACATCCCAAATTTTTCGATTGCAGATGTTACTAGAAGCATGCATCATACCTTTTGCATCATGGCATCACACAATAAAAGCCGCGTCAAATACTTTCCATAAACCCTATAGTCATATAAAGACAAAAAGGGGTTAAACAAAAACTAACCTCCTAAACCCTTGCAAAAGTGTTATTTTATAACCCCATAGTAATCTCCTTCTTTTTACAAAATTTTAGAGACAAATTTCATTAAATTCGGAGTCCGTTTGCAAAAGTTATTGGACAAATAGTGAAACAGAAAATAAAAAGAATTTTTTTCAAAAAAAGAAGATCTAGCCTAGCGGGCCGGCTAGACCAACCCGTGGCCTAACCACCGCCGCGCCTGGCAGAGCGAGCAGCGCATAGTGCGTGGGCCGAACCAGCACCGTCCGCCTACACCCGCAGCCGCCGATAGGCGGGCCCCACCGCGTCATCTTCTCCGTGGAGATCAGGGCGGACTCCAACCCGCCACCGCGCCAGGAACAAACTCCGGCCGAATAGGAGGGGGACTCCGCGAACCCCGCCCCTTATCCTCTGGCCCTTATATAAACTTTGCACCTCACCGCCCTAAACCCTAGGTTTCTTTTCGCCAATCGCCACGGGGCTGCCGCCATAGACCTCGCCAAAGTACGCCACCACCAACGCTCGATGGCGAGGTTCTGATGCCCTCTGCCCCTCTTCATTCCCTTCTCGGTATCCACTTGTTGTACCAGTTCATCGCATACCTTTTTCCCCTTTGTAGCACACCACAGTGAACTCAATCCCTCGCTGGAATCTCGCCAGAATCCGAGAAGGCAGCCGCTGTTTGCCGCCGATTCGGGAGGAGGGAGTTGACGCCGTCCCTGGGAACGGAACCGCGAGTAGGAGGCCACCGCCGTCATCTACTCCGTCGAGCCGGGGGAGCACCGCATCGACAGCGCCGACGACCGCCGACCACCACCGACGCGCCGCCACCGTCCGCCGTCGTCCTCGTCGGCTCTGCCACCGGTAAGTCGCCGGCCACCCCCCAGCCGTCCGATTCGTTTTTAACGCATAGGATTAGATGGCCGGGCCGAAGGGGTATCGGCCAATCCCCTCGCACCTCGTGGCAGTGCCGCATCAGCGCGCTAATTCAACACCGCGTCGGCCGGCCGACCCAATCCTGAGCCGCCACTTGTCGCCGCGTAGCTGGCCGCCGTTCTGTTTTTTTTAAAATAGGCAGAAATCGTTTTAATCTCGTTTAATTCATAGTAAATCGAGTACTTGTCCAAAAATTGCGTATAATATACCCTTGGATTCGAAAAATTGAGTACAACACAGATCTGCAATAATATTGCTGGTTTACTGCAGTAATCTTGTAGTAGGATCTAAAGTCTAGATTGGAGTATTTTAATTCTAGAAAAATAACCTTAACTGCATTTCAGTTGATTCCTGTTGCGTTGGCTTCGTATCTACGAGATCCTCTGTGGAAAATTGAGATATCATGCTTAGAGTGTTTAGATCTGTTTCGAGGTAGATTGGAAGTGTAGATCGATTTATGAGCATGTTTAATTAAGTGTTAATCCAAAATACTTAAAATCTGTGGGAAGTCGACACTAATGACATCCCCAACTCAACAACACCCCTGAATAAAACCCTTGGTCGAAATTGAACCCATCCTTGCATATTACCATGTTGCATGCATGCATAATTACCTTCGTGGCATTGTTTTGTGCAAGTTGTGATTGGATCTATGTTTGTGTTTCGTTAGATTGTTCAGAGTGCGCTGAGGAGTACTGTTGTGTAGAGTGCTGCTCGGATCAAGGCAAGTTACAGCACTTGTACATATTATGTCCCAGTTTTTGACTATGCATGTTTTACACTTCAAATCCTGTAGTATGCATGTCTAGGTCTTTAGTAGATTTTCTTATTACTATTTTTGCAAGTGCGATTTTGTAGTATGCCATGAGTAGCTTTATACATCGGAATTTTCATCCAAACAGGTTTCCCCTGTTTTTGCTAAGTATTGCTTGCTATGCTATATATATACTAAGTACCGTTGGGGGGTTCGAAAGACTCAAAAATTTCTAAGTATGAGAGCTCTCTCGAGCGAACTTTTCTTCTCGAAACCCCCTTAAAAATAAAAACTAAGTTTTCTTTTGGGCGGAATGGTTGTCAGGTCAACGAGTGGATATTTGGTGGAGGACAACCACCCAGGAATCAAAGAAGTCTGCCATGTTTCAGAATTCAGAAGCTTCCAGTGCAACCGCAATACACATGGGCTCTGTCTTGGCTTAGTACTTAGTGGGAAACCTCACCGAGGTACCAACATTTGGAGATTCTTGGCACAATAGGATCCAGTTGGTAGAGGGGCTACTAAGGGAAGGCTTCGCCATGGTCTTGTCTGTAAAAGGACTTGATCATGGATTGTGGGGAAAGTGCACAACCTCTCGAGAGTACTGCAATCTGATCGATCAGTCGAGTTCACGGAAAAGAACACTTTGAGCATCTGAAGGATGGAGCCTCTAAAAGATCTTCCTCTCTGTTTTCCAAACTTAAAGTTTTTCAAACCCCAAGGTGTGAGTAATATCGCCATTGGGTGGGATTTTGGGAACTTGGTGCGTAATATCCAAGTGCTAGGTTGATTGGACACTTGGTGAGTAATATCCACGTGTTCCATTCGACCCTATACTACTTATCAATGTTTACATAGTAGGGTAAACTCTTCGTCTTTTCTTCTTACTTAGAGAAAATTGGCCTTATGCAAAAGAACCCCAAAGCCTACACTTAGCCTTGCATGTAGAGATAGTCTTATTCTTTCCTTGGTGTAATTTGCCAATACATTCAAAGTATTGACCCAACTTGTTGGCTGCACGTCTTATGTGCAGAATCCAAAGACTGAAAGGTGCGTAGGGATCGCGGGTCTTCACGCAACTAGCCTGAGGCGTTGATGGACTCAAGATTTACTTAGTTTCCACTGTTTTATTTGAGCTAGCTATAAGCTATGCAAGTTGTAATAATTATACTCTGGATTATTCGTGTAATAATGACTTGTGTTTTACATGATATTCATCGACTGTGAAGTGCTATCTATTGATCCAGGGACTAGCATGTTAGTCTCAGGGACTTAGGATCCTTAACGATCCAAGGTCACAACAATTCTTCAACATCAGGGCCTCCCTCAAATCTGGGTATGGAGAATTTCGGCTTACTCAATCCATCATCAGGCTGTGCAGCTGGTAGAGGAAAATGTTGTGGACCAATGGGGGAAATCCAAGTACACGGCCTCCATGAGGACCACCACAACCTCCATGGACATCACCACGACCAATGCCAACCCCAGGGGCAACGACCATATTTCCATCATTAACGCTGGCATTACCATGCTCAGCATATGGCTGTTGTTGCTCCACTAGAAGGCTCAAACCATTCACAGACTCTGCTAAAGCATAAAGTCTTGTTTGTATATCAGTGACCTGTGTTTGGACAGTGTTGACTATTTTCTCAGTTGTTTCCAACTGTAGCTACGTAATTTGAGCATCACTATCATTTTTGTCCGTTGTTCGAGTAAAGATCCCTTGCAGGTGATCTCACAATGTTTCATATTCTCGCCATGTAACTGTAGTACCTGCTTCCTTTTTATCATACACATCAACATCACCAGAAGACATGATTAGTAGGCTAGCACACAAAATTAAAAATCTTTTGGTGGATCTCTCACAAGTCACTCACAACATGAAATCTTACCATTCCAAAGTGAATTAGTAAAAGCTTACCAACTTGGATAAACAACACGTGCATGGATGTGATGAAGCGAATACTGAGGGTACAAGAACGATCACACAACAATGTAGGAGTATGCAATGGAGCTATAGGTATGGATACCTAACTACACCAAAGCAAATCCTAGTGTTGATCGTGTGATAAACACCCAAGGAAACACACACATGGAGATAAGTGTGGCACAGTGATAACCCCCAAGTGCAGGGGATCACTGTAGTACCTCTCAATGTGGAATTAAGGTATCGATTCGCATGAGCAAGAAGGAAAAGCTATCTATTCTCTACAACTAAAGTGTCACAAGTTTTGTTGATTATGCACTAAACGAGTTTTAAGGAATAAGATGATTGTTTAATGCAACAAAACAAGAATATAAAAGTGTCCCAATCCTCTTCAATGCAAGAGGACAAGACAATGTTTTCTCTTATGGGAACAATGGACATGGGTTCATGGGTTCACTTAATCTTCTCTTCTCCATCTATGGTGATTATCATGTGATAGATAGTAAAGGTGCACACAATTTTCATGTTTTAATGGTACTTTTATGGTGGCTACATGTCATAAAACACATAGGTGAAAGAAGTACTCCTTAGTGTTGCTAGGTCACCCTTGCAATAAGGCTAGCATTTGGTTTGTGTCACACCACACGTCATACTTCTCCCTTTTTACCCCTAGATAAAGGATGTTGGGCTGCATTACTGTCACTCAATACATATGCCGTTGTCACCCGACCACCCATTACCTACATACATCATACTTCTTAATGGAAAACATTCTAAACACTAGTGCAATGATTCATATGTTGTGATATGTTGTTAGTATTATCACATCTCTCTCATCTACCCCCCACTTGGTGGTGTCAATCACCTCATGATATGGATAAAAAGGCATTATGTATAGATCTAAACCATTACATGCATCATAGAATCTTCCCAAATTATGACAAACCATACAAGATCCAACACAACAGTAAATCAATAATGAGTACTATCTCATAACACAATATCCATCATAGGAATTACATAGATAGATCCATACTCATACAAGGCACATCATATGGACTTCAAAAATGATCATACATAGAGAGATTAGATCAAGTTACCACCATAAAAACAAAGTCTAGGGGTGGACTACTCCCCTCTCATCATGGAGTGTGATGAGGAGGCGTTGGTGAAGGAGGAGACACGGTCAGAGGCGATTCCGGCAGCGGTTCCCCCTCCAATATTCCTCCGAGTGATGGCATGCTAACTCTCTGTTACTTGGTTTTCAATCGCTGCCTCCGCATCTCTCGAAAAAGGCCACTAGGGGGTATATATAGATGGTTTTAGGGCAAAACGAAGCGAATGGCGGTGGAATCAACGGGCATCGGAGTTTCGACGACTAAGATAGCCCTGATGGTGCGCCCTGTAGTAATTGGGCTCCCATTTTCAGCTCGTTGGGCCCCTTGGGATCTACTTTAGCTCGTTGGATCTGTATGGAAATTATCTAACAACTTCCATTGACCTAGCCCATTTAGAGTTTCGTAGCTCTTGGAAAGTCAAAAACACTAACAGAAGGTTTTTCTGCCAAAATAAGTTAGAACCAAAAGAGAGGGGATTGTTTAGAAAATCCCCTAAATCAATGTAAAACATGGATCTAGCTTTATATATGATACAAATATGTGGTAACACATCTTAACAAACTACAAAATTCATGTATACATTTTACATGCATCAACATCCCCAAGCTTAACCTATGCTTGTCCTCGAGCATGAAGGTGATAAAACAAAATATGACTTTAAAGTTTGTTACGTTTGCTTCCTTCATTATCATGTAGAGTTCACAGGCTCAATTAATTTCAGTGAAACATAATATGTAAGTGTACTATCGAGTTGTATCTTTTACACATACATAAACATGCTAAACAATAAGTGGTGGTGTGATAAAACAAATGATGAGCAAAATAAACTTTCAAGCACTCTTTAATGAACCTATAGAATAAGATACTCTTTCCATGATTGGCATTAGTGTTTTCATGCCTTTATTTTTTGGCTACTTGTTAGTTTCGTGCCCTTGACTAGAAGACTCAGTTCTTAGTTTTGTGTCTTCCCTTGAGATGTTTTGCATCCCGTACCATAGTAAGCATTGAATACATATGTTAATCCTCCATAAAGAATAAAAAATAAAATTTTGGGCTATGTAATTCATGTCAACAATACTAATATGGATAGGGTTCCCGATATCTTTTTTTACTTGCCTTAATGATTCCTATGGTTTATGTGCTCAACATCTTACAAGTTGATTGTTTCGTGCACCTAGTCTATGATCTTGCACTCCTCATGCTACTCAACTTAGACATGTCATTGTATGCTCATGTTGGTATTTGTGAAACCGCTTCACTAAAGTACCTCTTGCCCCTATGTAGATATATGCCCCCTTTTTGGCATTTTTTTTTGCTTATTTATCATAGAAGATGTTATGGGGTAACCCCGTGGGTGGCCCGATCTTCACGGATCTCGTGGTCAAATCGATGGGAAATCAAGGGGAAAGGGGGAAGGTAGCGGAAGCGGACGCACACCTCGCGAAGAACACGATGAACACACGCAAAACACACACGATACAAGGCCGATTGCTCTCACCGGTGGCCACCGGTCCGATAGAATCCTCGCAAGGAAAGATCGGTCAACGTGCTCCCTCAATCCCACGCGGAGAGGGAAGAACACCTTGGAGAGGGTCTTGACGTCTTGGCAAAGGGACACCGATGCCAAGGCCTTGTACAACGAGGGAGGCGCGATGCAAACTCCAACGAGGTGGTGACGATAGTCGATCCCCTTTGGTAGAAGGGGATGAGGCAAAACTAGAGATTCCACAAAGGGGGTTTTCTTTAGTCTATCATCTATGCCTAGGGTTACATGAGGGGGTGGGGCACTATATATAGGCCAGCCACTAGTTCAAGGGTACTTTAGGAATAAAAGGGTAAAGTCTGGGCGGACTAAGGGGTACATGGGCCAAGGGCCCAGCTGGCGGCGCGCAGGCCCATACGCTCAGGCCGGAGACTCCTGTGTGGTGGTCCAGAGAGTCCGGTCTGGGCCGGAGACTCCGGTCTGTCTCCGGTGTCGTCTCCGGAGTGGCAGACAGACTGTCCTCGAGCTCGATCTGGGGGTCGGTCCAGAGATGGGTCCGGAGAATCCGTGGTATGCAGGACGGAGACTCCGGTGTCTTCAGGCCGGAGACTCCGGTGTGCGCAGGCCAGAGACTCTGGTGCTCCAGCTGCTGCTTCTTCCGTCTTCTCTTCCAAGCCTCCGTCTTGTCAGGCTTGGTGCTCTAGGCTTCCTCCCATGCCTCCGTGCTTGTTGGTGTGAACCTATCATGGATATGGGACGGAGTATGATGTAGTATAGCATCCAAGAGGGTAGGAAGTGGACTCGCATAGAGGAACAGATTCACCTTTCGAGTCCATGACGACTTGGCATAAGTTGGAGACCGTGATGTGGTAACGACCGAAGGTCGGGCTACATCATCTCCCCTCCCTTCAAAAAGAGTCGTCCTCGACTCTACACACTCATCACAAAGTAGATGATTTCGAGAGGCCTTCTTGATCCTAGGGTTCACCATATAGTCGTCCTCGAAAAGATTGACTTGACAACACTTTAATGTTCCTTCGCCTTCCATGAAGCCTACAAAGCTCACAACAAAAGCGAAGCAACACTCAAAGCGTAGCTAATTCATGAAGATTATAGCATGAGTCCTCAAGTAGAAGGAAGTCACCTTAGTTTGTAGAGATAACTCGTTGTAGGATAGCCCTAGGTAACTCTCTTCGATTCGTCTTGTCAACTCTTTATCCATAGAGGTTGACGCGTATGCAATTGTACCTTCACACAACAAAGACCAAGCAAAATATGTTTGTGTGTGATAGAGGAGCATGTCATATGTGGCATGTACATTCTTGTTCACAACACTATTAGCACAGCTCAAGTATCGCAAATGGGATGCATATGCAAGGTCAAAGTGCATGGAAATTGCTTTAAGATCATCCAAATGTGGGAACTCAAAAACTCCATAAAACATCTTAGAGTGGCACTCAAAGCAATTGACTAAAGTATTGATCAACATCTTGGATGCAAGGATAGGAGAATTCAGCAAAAACACATGCGGAAGAACATCCAAAACAGCATCATTATGTGTGCAAACCAACCATTGGAAAGAACAATTGTTCAATATGTTGGATGCCATACACATATCATCAAAAGCCAAGATCATGGGGGTATGAGTATAGCAAGCGGAAACACAAGCAACATGTTTGCAAACAAACCAAATGAAAGAGCAAGTGGTCCTTATGTTTGTTGCAACAACAATACGAGAGACTTGGAAGCTCTCATGACAATACATGCTCAAAATGGCATTATGGTTGCACACAAAACATTGGAAAGAGAAATTGTTCAACATTTTTGTGGCAACACACAAAGCATCAATATCCAAAAGCAACGAGACATTATTGTCACAAGGTGAACGAATACCATCAACATGCTTGCAATCAAACCATCGGAAAGAGCAATTTATCAACATGAAAGTTGCAAAGCATGCAAAAGGTATTAGAGTTGGGTTCGATCTTGAACTCACTTGGGGGATGCTCTGTAGAGCTCTTTTTGTCAACTCTTGCTCAATCGAGGTTGACATTCTTGTGCGGGTACCTAGACACACCAAACACAAAAGGAAGAACGTGTGTGCATGGTAGAGAAACACATCATCCATCATGACGTATCTCTTGTTGTGCACATCACCATGAGTGTCAATCAAGTATGAAATATATGCATGGTGAGTATACAAGTGGTGAACATGCTTATCATGGAATTTCCCAAAATCTCCAAAATTTGAGAAAGCTATGGGGGCCATCTCAATATAAACCAGATTAGAATCATGTTGCAAGCAAAACAAGTGAAAGAGCAATTATTCAACTAATTGCAAGCAACGGGAGAGATTGTAAAACATCCATGACAAAGCATGGTTAAGGGGTACCATTGGTAACAACATCACAAGCAAAACATTGGAAAGAGCAATTGTTCATGTCCACTAGTGGGATCATGGCATCATCCACACATTTATTTTTACCTTGTTCATACCTCTCATATGAAGTGGGTGTTGTGGTAGCATTGGCCTCCATGTGGGAAACTTCTTCATCATCCAATATGGGGGTGGAATCATCTTCATCCACCATGTACATCTTCTTGGTTGGAGGCATCATCATCTCCAAGCTCGGCGCTTCTTGATCCATGGAACCTAGCACATCATGACAAACACACTAGAGGTAGAGGGTAAGTCATTAGAAATCAAAGTGGTCACCCATGACCTATCAACTACCACTCTCAACTCATTCGGTGTATCACTCATGCCCTCCAAGTGGAAGCACTCAATCTCATGTATGGTGGAGTCGCTCATCTCACTCTTGCTTTCACACAAGTGGGCTAAGTGGCTCTCATACTCACATAGGATTGGTACCACATTATCACTCAAGCATATGGGGGTAGGCTCGGTTCTCTCAACTCCTTGCGCCTCCGTTGGTGAAGGGAAACTCCCATGCTCACCATTCTCGACCTTGTCGTCGCCATCTTGCACCTTGGCTTGTGTAGTCCTCTTGACGTACTCGTCCAACTTAGCGAAGTAGAGGTCTTCATCTTCCTAATCCATGAAGGTGCATGCGTCATCTAGGACGTCAAATTTTGGCGTGGAAGCTTGATGGCGTGGAGGAGAGCTTGATCTTGGTGCCATTGTGGGGTAACCCCGTGGGTGGCCCGATCTTCACGGATCTCGTGGTCAAATCGATGGGAAAGCGAGGGGAAAGGGAGAAGGTAGCGGAAGCGGACGCACACCTCGCGAAGAACACGATGAACACACGCAAAACACACACGACACAAGGCCGATTACTCTCACCGGTGGCCACCGGTCCGATAGAATCCTCGCAAGGAAAGATCGGTCAACATGCTCCCGTCAATCCCAAATGGAGAGGGAAGAACACCTTGGAGAGGGTCTTAACGTCTTGGCAAAGGGACACCGATGCCAAGGCCTTGTACAACGAGGGAGGCGCGATGCAAACTCCAACGAGGTGGTGACGATAGTCGATCCCCTTTGGTAGAAGGGGATGAGGCAAAACTAGAGATTCCACAAAGGGGGTTGTCTTTAGTCTATCATCTATGCCTAAGGGATACAATGAGGGGTGGGGGCTCTATTTATAGGCCAGCCACAAGTTCAGGGGTAGTTTGGGCATAAAACTAGGGTTTGGTGCAAAATAGAGGGGTACATGGGCCAAGGGCCCAGCTGTTGGCTCGCAGGCCCATCACTTGGGCCGGACAGTCCGGGTCGAAGTGACCGGACAGTCCGGGGTAGCCGGACACTCCGGGTAGTGTCCGGGTAATGTCCGAACTGGCCTTCTGAATGTCCATACCAGGTTGGGGCTGGGGCAGGCCAGACACTCCGGCCGAGTCGCGCCGGCTCCGGCTACGCCGGACACTCCGGCTGGTTCCAGGCGGACACTCCGGGCGATGACGGTGGAGACTCTCGTTCTAGAGCTGGCTGCTCCCGGTCCATCTTCTTGGTTGACTTGGGGACGATCTTGGGGACTTGGCGTTGTGGATGTAGTAGCGTCCGCAGGATGGGCTGCATCAGCTCCCCCTTCAAAAAGAGTCGTCCTCGACTCTTCATGCTCATCCTAAGAAGATGATGTCGAGAGACCTTCTTGATCCTGGGGTTCACCATATAGTCGTCCTTGAGAAGCTTGATGTGGCAACTCTTCAATGTTCCTTCACCTTCCATGAAGCCTACAAAGCTCACAACAAAAGCGAAGCAACACTCAAAGAGTAGCCAATTCATGAAGATTATAACAAGTAGAAGGAAGTCACCTTATGATATAGAGATAGCTCATTGATGGATAGCCCTAGGTAACTCTCTTCGATTCGTCTTGTCAACTCTTTGTCCATAGAGGTTAACATGTATGCAATTGTACCTTCACACAACAAAGACCAAGAAACATATGTTTGTGTGTGATAGAGGAGCATGTCAGTTGTGGCATGTCCATTCTTGCTCACAACACTATTAGCACAACTCAAGTATTGCAAACGAAATGCATATGCAAGGTCAAAGTGCATGGATGTCGTTTGAACATCATCCAAATGTGAGAACTCAAAAACTCCATATAACATCTTAGTCTGGCACTCAAAGCAAGTGACTAAAATCTTGATCAACATCTTTGATGCAAAGCTAGGAGAATTCGGCAAAAACACATGAGGAAGAATATCCAAAGCAACAACATTATGTGTGCAAACCAACCATTGGAAAGAACAATTGTTCAATATGTTGGATGCCATACACATATCATCAAAAGCCAAGATCATGGGGGTATGAGTATAGCAAGCGGAAACACAAGCAACATGTTTGCAAACAAACCAAATGAAAGAGCAAGTGGTCCTTATGTTTGTTGCAACAACAATACGAGAGACTTGGAAGCTCTCGTGACAATACATGCTCATAATGGCATTATGGTTGCACACAAAACATCGGAAAGAGAAATTGTTCATCATTGTTGTGGCAACACACAAAGCATCAATATCCAATAGCAATGAAACATGGTTGTCACAAGGTGAAAGAATACCATCAACATGCTTGCAAGCAAACCATGGGAAAGAGCAATTTGTCAACATGAAAGATGCAAAGCATGAAAAAGGTATCAGAGATGGGTTTGATCTTGAACTCACTTGGGGGATGCTCTCTAGAGCTCTTTTTGTCAACTCGTGCTCAACCGAGGTTGAAATTCTTGTGCGGGTACCTACACACATCAAACACAAAAGGAAGAATGTGTGTGCATGGTAGAGAAACACATCATCCATCATGACGTATCTCTTCTTGTGCACATCACCATTAGTGTCAATCAAGTATGAAAAATATGCATGGTGAGTATGCAAGTGGGGGACATGCTTATCATGGCAATCATCAAAATCTCCAACATTTGAGAAAGCTATGGGGGCCATCTCAATATAAACCATGTGAGAATTATTGTTGCAAGCAAAACAAGTGAAAGAGCAATTATTCAACTTATTGCAAGCAACGGGAGAAATTGTGAAACACTCATGACAAAGCATTATCCGAGGGGTACCATTGGTAACATCATTGCAAGCAAAACATTGGAAAGAGCAATTGTTCAACAAAGTGCAAGCAATGATATCATCAACGTAATGTTTATAGCATGGCATGTCTATGGCAACATCATCACAATCAAATAATTTCACATGCTCAACATTATGCAAAGGCAAAGTATCACATGGAAATACCAATGAAGCATATGTGATATCACAAACATCATCTGTAGCATGCCAATCATCAGAAGTCATCATGTCCACTAGTGGGATCATGGCATCATCAACACCCGTATTCTTACCTTGTTCATACCTCTCATATGAAGTGGGTGTTGTGGTAGTGTTGGCCTCCATGTGGACGACTTCTTCATCATGTATGGGGATGGCATCATCTTCATCCACCATGTACATCTTCTTGGTCGGAGGCATCATCATCTCCAAGCTTGGCGCTTCTTTATCCATGGAACCTAGCACATCATGGGATAACACACTAGAGGTAGAGGGTAAGTCGTTAGAAATCAAAGCGGTCTCACATGACCTATCAACTACCACTCTCAACTCACTCGGTGTATCACTCATGCCCTCCAAGTGGAAGCACTCAATCTCACATATGGTGGAGTCACTCATCTCACTCTTGTTTTCACTCAAGTGGGCTAAGTGGCTCCCATGCTCACATGGGATTGGTACCACATCATCACTCAAGCATGTAGGGGTAGGCTCGGGTCTCTCAACTCCATGCGCCTCCTTTGGTGAAGGGAAGGTCCCATGCCCACCATTCTCGACCTTGTCGTCGCCATCTTGCATCTTGGCTTGTGTAGTCCTCTTGACGTACTCGTCCAACTTGGCGAAGTATAGGTCTTCGTCTTCCTCATCCATGAAGGTGCATGCGTCATCTAGGACGTCAAGTTTGGGCGTTGAAGCTTGATGGCGTGGAGGAGAGCTTGCTCTTGGTGCCATTTTGGTGGTGGCACGAGTTGTTGAAGGTGCCTTATGATGGTGTCGACGGAGGTCATTGGCGTGCCTTGCCAAAGGTTGATGTAGATGGCGCACTTGATCATCCACATGACGCTCGCAAGGATGCTTCTTGTCCTTGGCACTCTTCTTTTCATGGTGGTGCCTTCTTGAGCTTCGCTGAGCATTATGGATGGTGCTCAACATGTACTCTCCATCTTCATGGCGAAGATGCCTTGAACGACGTCTTGTATCCTCTTGATGTTGGTGATGATCTCTAGAGGATGTATGTCGATGGGGATTCTTGCTTCGTGGCGCCTCTTTGGGAAGATGATGTTGGGGCGCCACTCTTCTTGTAGGTGGTTGCACTTGTTGCCTTGGAGGTTGGTGCACTTGACGCCTTGGAGATGGTCGTGCTTGGTGCCTTGGCGATGGTGGCGCTTGACTGTTGTGACCTCGGATCATTAAGGATCCTAAGTCCCTGTGATTAACATGCTAGTCCCTGGATCAATAGCTAGCACTTCACAGTCGATGAATATCATGTAAAACATAAGTCATTATTACACGAATAATCCAGAGTATAATTATTACAATTTGCATAGCTTATAGCTAGCTCAAATAAAACAGCGGAAACTAATTAAAACTTGAGTCCATCAACGCCTCAGGCTAGCTGCGTGAAGACCCGCGATCCCTACGCACCTTTCAATCTTCGGATTCTACACATAAGACGTGCAGCCAACAAGTTGGGTCAATACTTTGGATGTACTGGCAAATTACACCAAGGAAAGAGTAAGACTATCTCTACATGCGAGGCTAAGAGTAGGCTCTGGGGTTCATTTGCATAAAGCCAATTTTTTCAATGTAATTAAGAAAAGAGGAAGAAGGTTTCCCTACTTTGTAAACTTTGATAAATAGTATAGGGTCGTATGGAACACGTGGATATTACTCACTAGGTGCCCAATCAACCTAGCACTTGGATATTACGCACCAAGTTCCCAAAATCCCACCCAATGGCGATATTACTCACGCCTTGGGGTTTATAAAACGTTAGGTTTGGAAAAGAGAGAGGAAGATCTTCCAGAGGCTCCATCCTTCAGATGCTCAATGTTGTTCTGTTTCCGTGAACACGGCCGATCGATCAGATTGCAATACTCTCGAGAGGTTGTGCTCTTTCCCCACAATCCACGATCAAGTCCTTTTACAGACAAGACCATGGCGAATCCTTCCCTTAGTAGCCCCTCTACCAGCTAGATCCAACTGTGCCAAGAACCTCCAAATGTTGGTACCCCGGTGAGGTTTCCCACTAAGTACTAAGCCAAGACAGAGCCCATATGTATTGTGGTTGCACGGGAAGCTTCTGAATTCTGAAACATGCCAGACTTCTTTGATTCCTGGGCGGCCGTCCTCCACCAAAATCTCACTCGTTGTCCCGACAACCATTCCGCCCAGAAGAAAACTTAGTTTTATTTTGAAGGGGTTTTGGAGAAGAAAAGTTCGCTCGAGAGAGCTCTCATACTTAGAAAATTTTGAGTCTTTCGAACCCTCCCAACGATACTTGATATAGATAAGTATATAGCATAACATGCATAACTTATAAAAACAGGATAACCTATTGGGATAGAAAATCCTAAGTATGGAACTACTCATGGCATACTACAAAACCGCACTTGCAAAATAGTACTAAGAAAATCTACCAAAATCCTACACATGCATACTACAGAATTTTGAAGAGTAGAACATGCATAGTCAAAACTGGGACATAAATATGAACAAGTTGTGTAACTTGCCTTGATCCGAGCAGCAATCTACACAACAATACTCCTCAGCACACTCCGAGCAATCTAACGAAACAAACATGGATTCAATCACAATTGCACAAAACAAGTCACGAAGTCAAATATGCATGCATGCAACATGGTAATAAGCAGGGATGGATTTGATTTCGACCAAGGGTTTTAACCAGGGGTGTTGTTGAGTTGGAGATGTCATTAGAATTGATTTCTCACAGATTTTAAGTATTTTGGGTTAAACCCTAATTTACCAAGCTCAAAACTAGATCTATAACTCTAATCTTCCCTGAGACAGATCTGAACACCCTAAGCAAGATATGACAATTTTCTACAGAAGGTCTCGACGATACAAAGCCAACGCAGCAAGAATCAACTAAAACGGAGCTACGGGTAATTTTCTAGAATTAAAATACTCTAATCTAAACTTTTAATTATACTGCAAGATTGCTGTGGCAAAACAGTAATATTATTTTAGATCTGTGTTCTACTCGAAAATATGAATCCAGCGGTATATTATACGCAATTTTTGGACTAATATTCGAATTTCTATGAATTTTACGAGATTGGGGCTAATTCTGCCTATTTTAAAAGAAAAAGGAAAAGGCCAAAGACGCGCGACACGTGGCGGCTTGTGAGTGGTCCGTCGGGCGCGCGTGACGCGACGCGGTGACGACGCGGCGTCGACGTGGCGCTGCCACGCGGCGCGAGGCGGGGCCGGTTGTCCGAGCTGGAGCCGTCGGATCTAGATCCGACGGTCGGAGAGGGGGAAGGGCAGCGGCTGCTTACCGTGGGCGGCGACTGGCGGTGGCGGCGAACGGCAGCGCTCCTCCGGTGATGGTCGGCGGCGGCGGCGGTGCTCCTCCGGCCCGGCGAGCTAGACGACGGGGATCGGCTCTTCAACGCGGTCGCGTTCCCGGGGGCGGCGGCGGTCCCCCCTTCCCGAGGCGACGGCGGGCGACGGCTTCTGGCGGTGGAGGCGGCGGTACTCCGGCGAGCAATCGGCGGTGGCTCGGCGGCGGCGGCGGAGAAAAAGGCTAGGGTTTGCTTGGGGAGGCGTGCCCGGCTTATATAGGGGCGAAAACTTGGCGCGAAGGTCGCGGAGTCCGCCCCGGAATCGTCGGCGGCGGTTGCGCGGGCGCGGCGGCGGCGTCGGGCTCGACCCGGACTCGGGGAGGAGGCGGCTGACAGGTGGTCCCCGCCTGTCGACGGCTGCGAGCGCGGGGCGGGCCGCGGGCGGGCTGCTGGCGGCTGGCGGCTAGCGGCTAGCGGGCCGGCTGCGCGTCGCCCACCCGGCCAGGCGGGCGGCAGGTAAGCCCCGTTCTGGCTCGGCCGGCCCAGTTAGGTTAGGTTTCTTTTTTTTATTCCTTTTTATTATTTTTTGATTTGCTATTTGTTTAATAACTTTTGCAAACGGACTCCGAATTAGACGAAATTGGTCTCTAAAATTTTGTGAAAAGAAGAGGGTTAGAATAGGACTATAAAATAACCCTTTTGCAAAGGTTTTGGTGGTTAAAAGGTTAAAAAGGTTTTACCCCCTTTTGTCTATAATTGACTATGGGGTTTGAGAATTACCCGATGCAAATTTTTCGATATGTGATGCCATGATGCAATGATATGATGCATGCTTACTAGTAACATCTGAAATTGCAAAATTTGGGATGTTACAAACCTACCCCCCTTAAGAAGAATCTCGTCCCCGAGATTCAAGTTGGTTAGCAAATAGGTGTGGGTGTTCTTCCTTCAGGTCTTCTTCACGCTCCCACGTGGCCTCTTCCTTGGAATGGTGATTCCATTGAACTTTGCAAAATCTGATAGTCTTGGTACGAGTAATCCTCTCGGCTGTTTTTCCTCATAGGTGAGATCGTTTTCCAGTTGGACTTCTTCCAATGGAACTGTATCCTTTACTGGGGTTTCCGCCATTTCTGGGTGACACTTCTTCAGTTGCAACACATGGAAAACATCGTGAACCGTTAGCACTTCGGGTAATTCCAACTGATAGGCAACTTCCCCTCTCATCGACCCAAGATTTTGTAGGGCCCTATGAATCGGGGTGCTAACTTACCCTTGAATCCGAATCTCTTAACCCTCGTAGTGGTGAAACTCGGAGATACGCATGGTCTCCCACTTCGTAAGTCACATCCCTGCGGTTGGAATCGGCATAACTCTTTTGTCTGGATTGGGCTATTTTTAACCTGTCTTGGATCTGTCTCACTTTTTCTTCGGCATCCTTGATCAATTTAGGTCCAAAAAAACTATGTTCTCCTACTCCACTCCATAGCAGCGGAGTCCTACACTTTCTGCCATATAGAACTTCGAATGGGGCCATCTTGATGCTAGTTTGGTAGCTGTTATTGTATGAGAATTCCGCATATGGCAAATTTTCATCCCAACTAGACCCATTGTCTAGCGCACAGGCTCTTAACATGTCCTCCAAGATCTGATTAACTCTTTCCGTCTGTCCATCGGTTTGTGGGTGGAAGGCAGTACTAAACTCCAGTCGTGTCCCTAGAGACTCGTGTAGCTGTCGCCAAAACTTAGAGGTGAATTGGGTTCCTCTATAAGAAACAATCCCCTTGGGCACTCCGTGAAGACTTACGATCTTTGACATATAAATCTTGGCAAGTTTAGCACTTGTATAGGTGGTCTTTACGGGAATAAAGTGGGCCACTTTTGTGAAGTGGTCGACCACTACCCAGATGGAGTCTTACCCAGATCGAGTCCGGGGTAGTCCTGTGATAAAATCCATGCCTACCTTGTCCCACTTCCAATCGGGCACAGGTAATGGCTGCAGCAGTCCTGCTGGTTTTTGATGCTCGGCCTTGACTCTGTTGCACACATCACACAAGGAGATGTATTCAGCAATTTCTCTTTTCATGTTGTTCCACCAGAATCTTTCTTTCACATCCATGTACATCTTTGTATTACCGGGATGAATTGAGTAGGGCGAATCGTGAGCTTCCTGAAGGATTAACTTCCTGATATTAGGGTTATCGGGAACGCACAGGCGTTTCTCATACCAAAGTGTTCCTTGTTCATCCGTATGAAACCCTTTTGCTTTGCCTTTGCTTATATTGGCTCTTATCTCTTCCAACTCTTTGTCCCCCTTCTGGGCCTCTTTGATTTGGTCCAGAAGCGTTGGCACTATCTCCATAGTTGCTAAGTATCCCTCTGGAACTATTTCCAACCTGAGGTCCTTGAATTGTTCACACAAATCGTTTGGAAGTTCTCCCACGGTAAGTCCATTTACATAGACTTTTCGGCTTAAGGCGTCAGCCACAACGTTGGCCTTCCCAGGATGGTATTGCAGGTCTAAGTCATAGTCCTTGATGAGCTCAAGCCATCTCTTTTGCCTCATATTTAATTCCTTCTAAGTGAAGATATACTTGAGACTCTTGTGATCCGTGAACACATCACAATGTTTGCCCATTAGGTAATGTCTCCACACCTTGAGCGCATGCACAACTGATGCTAGTTCCAAATCGTGCATGGGGTAGTTATTCTCATGGTTCTTAAGTTGCCGAGTGGCGTATGACACTACTTTTCCATCTTGCATCAGAACACTACCCAGTCCTTGTCGAGAAGCGTCGCAATAGACTTGGAAATCCTTTTGGATATCAGGGAGACACAAAACTGGTGTTGTTACTAGGCGTTTCTTTAATTCCTGGAAACTTGCTTCACATGCTTCGGTCCATTGGAACTTCTTCTCTTTCTTCAGCAACTCTGTCATAGGCTTTGCTATCTTGGAAAAGCTTTCAATGAATCTTCGGTAATATCCCGCAAGGCCCAAGAAACTCCTAATATCACCCACATTCTTAGGAGACTCCCATTCTGTCACGGAAGCTACCTTACTTGGGTCCACGGCAACACCTTTAGCCGACACAATATGACCAAGGAATCCCACTTCTTTCAACCAGAATTCACACTTGCTAAACTTGGCATACAACTTGTGTTCCCTTAACTTTTCCATAATCAGGCGCAGATGTCGCTCATGTTCCTTCTCGTTCTTGGAATATATGAGTATGTCATCAATGAATACCACAATAAACTTATCCAAGTATTCCATGAATACCTTGTTCATCATGGTCATGAAGTATGCTGGGGCATTGGTTAAGCCGAACGACATCACGGTGTACTCATACAATCCGTATCTTGTGGTGAAAGCTGTCTTGGGTACATCCTGTTCCCGGATCTTTAGCTGGAAATATCCTGATCGGAGATCGATCTTGGAGAACACACTAGCTCCCTTTAACTGGTCAAACAGGTCGTTAATATTGGGTAGAGGATACTTGTTCTTGATTGTCACTTCATTCAACGACCGGTAGTCCACGACTAGTCTCTTGGTTTTATCCTTTTTCTCCACGAATAAGACAGGTGCTCCCCAAGATGACGCACTTGGTTGAATGAAGCCTTTGTCCAACTGCTGTCTGAGCTATTTCTTAAGTTCCTTCAACTCATCCACATCCATCTTGTATGGTCTCTTTGCTATTGGTCCAGTACCTGGCATCAAGTCAATGAGAAACTCGATGTCACGGTCGAGAGGCATCCCTGGCAATTCTTCCGGAAACACATCTAGATACTCCTTCACAATTGGCACATCCTCCAAGCCAACCCCCTTAAGAGAGTTCACCATGCTTCCTTCGAGTGCGAAAGCTGACTTAAAGCGGATCCTTTTCTTTTCCGGAGTCATGAGTGCGATAGTCCTTTTGGCACAATCTATGACTCCCTCATACTCGGTCATCCAATTCATGCCCAAAATTATGTCTAAGCCTTGTGATTCCAGAACGACTAGGCTAGTGGGAAAGGTGTGCGCCCCAATTCTTAGTTCTAACCCACGGCATCCAGAGTTTGCCACTATTTCTCCTCCAGGAGAACTTACCCTTAGGGGAGTACTAATAGTCTCCGTAGGTATCTTGCCTCTATCCACAAATACCCTCGATATGAATGAATGCGACGCACCAGTATCAAAAAGAACAACTGCAGGTGTGGAGTTAAGCTTGAACTTACCAATCACGGAGTCAGGTGCCTCACGAGCATCCTCCATGGAGACATGATTCACCGTGGCTTTGACGAACGGGTTCGGCTTCTTCCCATTTCCATTACCATTGCTATGGTTGTGTCCGTTGCCGTTTCCATTGCCATTCCCATTCTTCGCCTTTTCGGGACAAGTAGTCGCATAGTGCCCTGTCTTGTTACACTTGAAGCATGTCACTTCACTCAGATCCTTCCCATTGCCATT
Organism: Avena eriantha; assembly: GCA_910589775.1. Classification (NCBI taxonomy): domain Eukaryota; kingdom Viridiplantae; phylum Streptophyta; class Magnoliopsida; order Poales; family Poaceae; genus Avena; species Avena eriantha. The sequence continues at coordinate 364,991,556 of OU342744.1, forward strand.
TCCATTGCGGTGCTTATGGCCATTGTGGTTATGTCCTCCATGACGATGACCATTGTGGTTGTGGCCATTGTGGGTGTTGGGGTGGTGGTGACGAAGTGCGTTGCTTCTGATATGGGGCAGAGTTGTGCTTGTGTGAGGTAGACTTTCTCTTCCGGTTCTCTATACTCCTTTGCTTTGCTTCAACTATGACTGCCCTGTCCAGAAGTTCCTGATAGTTATCAAACTTCAGAGCCACAAGCTGAATAGATATTTCATCATTAAGTCCCCTCAAGAACTCCTCTTGTCTCTTGGCATCAGTGGATACATCATCAGGTGCATAACGTGCCAGCTTGTTGAAAAGGTCCCCATACTCGGAGATAGAGCGGTGTAGTTGTTTCAAGTTGCGGAACTCACGTCTCTTAAGTGACATGACTCCCGCGGCTACGTGATGAGTACGAAAGGCTGCTTCAAACTGGTTCCAGGTGATAGCTTCAATATCGGGGTGGGTGACCTGGTAGTTATCCCACCATTCGGCAGCTGGTCCCTCAAGTTGGTGCGCGCCAAAGCGCACCCTGTCAGCTCCAATAACTTGGAGGGTGTCTAACTTTTTGTTGATGGTACGGAGCCAGTCGTCTACCACAATTGGCTCAGAACTACTTGAGAAAGTTGGAGGGTTCAACCTCAAGAACCGAGTTAAGCGATCTTGTTGGGGCGATGGAGGCGGTGGAGGTGGTGGGTTGTTGTTGTTGTTTTGCATGTTTTGAGTGAGGAGTTGGATCAGCTGATTCTGGGAGTTCAGAAGTTGTGCTATCTCTGGGGGCATGTTGTTATTGTTGTTTTCACGTCTCGCCATCTGGAGAGTTTGGGAGGCGAGTTAAGAAATAGATAGAAAGTCTAAGGAATAAACTCCTATCCTTATGTAAACAAGAGAAGAAAACACATGTGAAAAGCAAGGCACACATAGCACGAAAATCCACACACTCGACCGAGATTAACTAACCAATATAATATTTTTGGTACTCATTACAATCGCGCATAACATTCGACTATAGAACTAAAGGTGCTCCAACTACTCTACTCATCATCCACTTCCTCATCCTCAATGATGAAGCCTTCCTTTTCCAGCAGTGACTTGTATAGCTCCATGTCCCTCGTCGTGGCTTCAAGTTTCTCTTGAAGTTCCTTCATCTCTTGTGGCTCCGGTGTTGCAGCTTCGAGCCTTCCTTGAAGTTCCTTCACCTCTTGCAGTTCCTGGGTAGCAGCTTCCAGCTTCGCTCGGAGTTCCTTCTTCTCCTTCTGTAGCTTCTTGATGAAACTTGACCCCATAGTCACGGGCGTGATCTTCTCCTCCAAGCTCCTCTTAGCTACTCGCAGGTCCTTCATCATGGTGGCAAGGTTCTTGAACTCCAGCTCGTTCTTTGCGAGCACTAGACTTTGCTCCCTAATCTTCTTGTTCTTATCTTGCACTCTCTTCTCTTGATTAGAGAACCGCTTGTCTTGGGCGGTGAGCTCCCCTCCTAGGGACCTGATGTTCTCTTCCAGCTCCTCGATCTTCTTGTCCTTCTCCTTGACTAGGGCACAAAGCTCGTCATTCCTCACAATCTCAAGGCAGCTCCCCTTCTGAAGGTCATTGATGTGGAACTCCAAGTCTTGATATTGGATTCTTCGACGCTTGCATGTCTTCCTCTCCTCCGGGGTTAACTCGATTGGAACTCCCTTCTCATCACATCTTCCAAAGAGTTTGATGTAGTGGCCTTCAACCTCTTCATGGTGGCGTCCGCAAAGGCGTCCAATGAGCTCCTGCCAGCAAATGCTAAGTCCTTTCTCCTTGGAGTCGCTGGTGATGTTGAGTACAATGTGATATGGGGTGGCCCGATCTTCTCAGCAAGCTCTTGGCGATGGTGATGGTGGATGATAGATAACTAGTGCGTAGCTATGATCTCTCCCGCTCGATCCCTGATGCCAATGCAACAGCTCTCGAACCTTGTAGGGTATTCACAACACCACACTCTTGCGCACGCAGCCGTGACCACGAACGGTAGTATGCAATCTACTAATTCCCAATGGAACAACAGATCACACTCAATTATAGTTGGCAGATTCGAACACAGGGTAATTCCAGAGGTTCTATGAAAGAAACAACTCCAAAATATTTTAACGTGGTCTAAAAACCTAACTTGTGACGGCTATGGAGGTTTATAAGAGGGTTGGGGCGTCCTCCCCTCTAAACGGGCCTAAAAACAGCCATAACTTGGCCCAAACTGACTCGGTTCGACTCAAACTGATACATACCGACCCATATATGGGTTCGGCCTTATTGGCACGCAGTACAAACGTCGTGGAACACCTCAAACATGTAATTCTTGGTGCGCCATCTCTCTCTCTTACTCATACGTGATTTCCTCATTGCATCCTAGTGCACCTGCCTTCCGCTCCTCCCTCGCACACTTGTTGATATTGGAAATCAGCGCTTGTCCTTCTTGCTGCAACTCTCCTCCTCCTCGCGCAACACTTGTGTTATCAATAAACTTGATCATACAAAGATGCATAGACTTAGGTAGTATAAAGTTCTCATTAAGTAAAACATCAGGTTCAATTAAGAATGAATTCACCTGATAGTCATTACTGATTTGACTCAGTATTTCCTTCCAGTTCAGGCAGTCAGAATCATCATAATCCCCGTAGATATCCTCATCATCCTCCCTTTCTTCATGAAAAGCCGTCCTCGGCTTTAGGTAAGCTGAAAGTGGGAGAAACAAAAAGAACAACGTGTACGCAAAGTATATGTATATATAACATGTTGTATTATTGTTGTTCACATGAAAAGTATGTCCAGTATACATCAAGCAACTTAAATTGCAGGTATAAGTGAAGTACAAAGAATCATGATCATGGTAAAAAACAACTAAATAGATAGTCATGTTCTTCAATATTAAATTCAGTTTTCTCAAAGAAGATCTATGATCAAATTTGTGAACAAGATCAAACCAATTTAATATGTCTGAAAACCAAATTGAATCATGCCATGCTTCAACTGCACTATTCTGATTATTATGAACATGATCATGTTGTCCAGTATGTAAAATGCAACTCAATTTGCAAATATAAGTGAAGTATAAAGCATTAGCACAACTAGACAACGAATTTTGGGATAAACACAATGAATATGAAAACTGGGGTTCTATTCTAGCAAGATTACAACGATCCAACATAGGTAAAATTACTTGTGTTGGCTGCATTATATCAACTAGACCTGACTTTAGTTTCATATTATCACAAATTTAAGCATATATCTCACAACACAAAATCGTCGACACACAACATGTATGGCTGAAAACAGCATGTTTCAGTTCAGCGATTCGATCACAAGTAATGCATATGTGATCCACAAGAAAATTTTCATGCATGCTATATTCACCAATCAGATTGAAAGTGAAACAAGGAGAATATGTGCTAGAATTCAGAAATGAAATTTCAGAAATCTTATCCATAGCACAACTCATACTCATATGTTCATTTAGCATGATGGAATGCACAATATCAGCAGGTGGTATTCGAGCAAGTATTTCCTTATGTGTTATCAGTACCACATGATCAAAATTTGAATTTGGTAAACTATCACATGGTGCTGAAACAGTAGTGCAAGGCAAATCACAAGGAGGCTTCAGTAAAGGAATAGACTCACAATATGTCGCACATGTTGGCTGAAACTCCAAATCAGTACCAATGTCATTAACAAACTTCTCAGCTGTAGTAGGTACTACGACATCCTCCTCAAGTAACAATACCAGATTGTGTGATGCAGGTTGTAAAATAGGTAGCTCCCTTTCTTCAAAAGCAACCTGCATAGCACAAGAAACAATACCAGGAGTAGAGATGATTACATTAGGAGAAATATCCTCACATGTATTATCATCTACTACACTGATGTTTTCTTTTTCTCTCATACTCTTAGAATGGATGCTCTCAACCTCACGTTTAGTGGAATCACACAGCTCACTTTTGATAACACTCTCACTCAGCTTGGCTATGTGGCTCTCATTCTCACATGGGTTGTAATGCACACCGTGTTCAAGATGACAAATAATAGAATTGTCACCATTCATCATGACCTTGTACTTAGCAGACAAACTGAACTCTTTTGTCCTCTCCTTGCGAAGAAGATGATACTCATGAAATTTGTCGGCTGAAATCCTGAGCATAACACGCCTCTTCATGTTCCATTTGAAAGAAATCCTTCCAACAACCGGACATATTTGAGCGTCAAACCTTCTGCTCCAAGGTTCTCCCAATAGTATGTGACAAGAACCAAGTGGTATAGGAGATACATCACAGCGCACAATCTCAGTATGCTCTTTAAAAGTCATAGGAACATCAGCGGTGTGTGAAATCAGCAATGTGCCATATGATGAATGCAAGAGATATGGCACCGCACGGGCACATGTGGGTAGCTGCAACTTTTGTGCAACTTCAACGCTGATCAAATTAATAGTAGAGTTACTATCAATGGTAATGGAAGCACATCGCTCACCAATCATCACACTATGGTGGAAAAGACCATCACCATCAAAAATACCGCGTTCTTCCTTCCAAAAAGTTCCACTACAACGCCAATTGTCGATGAATTTGTAACTGTACGTCTCCACATTATTTGTAACATCACCTGCCTCCATTTTCTGCATCACATCAACACTACTAGAAGACATGATTAGTACATTAGTGCACAAATCAAAATCAGTATGGTGGAAACTCTCACAACTCACTCACAACTGATAAGAAAGAAGATCTTACCGTTCCAAAGTGAATAGAGATGCTCTACCAAACGTAATCAAAGACTGATGCACTGAAGTGATGAAGTGAATATCAAAGGTATAGAGAACGATCACAGGGCACACAGGGTATTTATGGTGGAGCTGTAGGTATGGTACCCTATCTACACCGCAAACAAGTCCTAGTGCTGATCATATGACAAAGACCCACGGAAACACACACGGTGGAGATAAATGGGGCAATTGCAACTATGAAAATGAGCTCAGAAAGTAAGGTATGTCGGAGGAAAGCTCGTGTTGCAATGCACAAGGAGAGACGCTAGCAATGTCTCAACGAAACGGGCACAAGATTGCTAACTGAGCAGCCCGTAGAGCACTAAGCACGCTAGTCTCGTAGGATAGTTATAGACACAAAGAAAGGTTTACTAAGGCTCACAAGGATAGGTACGCTATGTGGACTCAGTAAAAAAATAAACAAAAAAAGAAAAAAATTTGACCTGAGAATTGGTCTCTGCCACGGCAGAAAAATGGCCTAAAATCCTGCCGCGGCAGGATGGCGGCAGAATTTTTTTTCTCGTACTAGAACAGACTGGTCTGTGGTAAGGCGACGGTTCGATTTTTTTTTCGGAATTTTTTTTTCACGCTAGAGCACAGACTTGTCTGCGGTCAGGCGTGAGGCAGCGAGCCGATTTTTTTTTTTGCTCGCCAAGTAGTACACAACTAGGACTCTTTACTTGGATCGGATCTGACTTGATGGTAGCGGAAAAAGATGGTGGAAAACAACTAGAACACTAGAAAACAAATCTACGAAGAACAGATCTAGATCTAATCTAATAGAGGAACGCGATCAGCAACTATTACTCGAATACGATGTAATCTAGGCTATGGCAACTCTTTTTGTGGGGCTTTTTCTGTATAGGATGAAAAACACTCTCTAATGTATGGATGGATTGTGGATTGCTTACCGAGGCAACGAGGAAATCTGATACCAAGATGATATGGGGTGGCCCGATCTTCTCAGCAAGCTCTTGGCGATGGTGATGGTGGATGATAGATAACTAGTGCGTAGCTATGATCTCTCCCGCTCGATCCCTGATGCCAATGCAACAGCTCTCGAACCTTGTAGGATATTCACAACACCACACTCTTGCGCACGCAGCCGTGACCATGAACGGTAGTATGCAATCTACTAATTCCCAATGGAACAACAGATCACACTCAATTATAGTTGGCAGATTCGAACACAGGGTAATTCCAGAGGTTCTATAAAAGAAACAACTCCAAAATATTTTAACATGGTCTAAAAACCTAACTTGTGACGGCTACGGAGGTTTATAAGAGGGCTGGGGCGTCCTCCCCTCTAAACGGGCCTAAAAACAGCCATAACTTGGCCCAAACTGACTCAGTTCGACTCAAACTGATACATACCGACCCATATATGGGTTCGGCCTTATTGGCACGCAGTAAAAACGTCGTGGAACACCTCAAACATGTAATTCTTGGTGCGCCATCTCTCTCTCTTGCTCATACGTGATTTCCTCATTGCATCCTAGTGCGCCTGCCTCCCGCTCCTCCCTCGCGCACTTGTTGATATTGGAAATCAGCGCTTGTCCTTCTTGCTGCAACTCTCCTCCTCCTCGCGCAACACTTGTGTTATCAATAAACCTGATCATACAAAGATGCATAGACTTAGGTAGTATAAAGTTCTCATTAAGTAAAACATTAGGTTCAATTAAGAATGAATTCACCTGATAATCATTATTGATTTGACTCAGTATTTCCTTCCAGTTCAGGCAGTCAGAATCATCATAATCCCTGTAGATATCCTCATCACAATGGCCTCTGTCTTGGGTTCTGTCTGACTGCGCCCTGGTTGGATGACTTCAATCGCCCAGCATCCTTCCTTGTGCATCTTTCTCAACTCGCTTCCCTTGATTGATGGCATGGGTAACTGCAGTGTCTTGATGATGTCCAGAAGGCATTCCCCGAAGCGCAGGCACTTGATGTCTTCGGCGGTGTCGTAGTAGAAGGCCGTCATCTTTAGGTTAGGAGAGAGAAAATTAGATACAAGGTGATAGGGAAGAGAAAATACTAGAAGAGTACAAATAACTTAGAAGAATATAGAAAGCAAAACACACATGGTAAAGGTGGTTTCCAATCCTAGGGGTCACGTCCTACTGGCAACTTTGTGCTCTGATACCATCTGTTGTGACCTCGGATCGTTAAGGATCCTAAGTCCCTGTGATTAACATGCTAGTCCCTAGATCAATAGCTAGCACTTCACAGTCGATGAATATCATGTAAAACACAAGTCATTATTACACGAATAATCCAGGGTATAATTATTACAACTTGCATAGCTTATAGCTAGGTCAAATAAAACAGCAGATACTAAGTAAAACTTGAGTCCATCAACGCCTCAGGCTAGCTGCGTGAAGACCCGCGATCCCTACGCACCTTTCAATCTTCGGATTCTACACATAAGACGTGCAGCCAACAAGTTGGGTCACAACTTTGGATGTATTGGCAAATTACACCAAGGAAAGAGTAAGACTATCTCTACGTGCAAGGCTAAGAGTAGGCTCTGGGGTTCATTTGCGTAAAGCCAATTTTTTTCAATGTAATTAAGAAAAGAGGAAGAAGGTTTTCCCTACTTTGTAAACTTTGATAAATAGTATAGGGTCGTATGGAACACGTGGATATTACTCACCAGGTGCCCAATCAACCTAGCACTTGGATATTACGCACCAAGTTCCCAAAATCCCACCCAATGGCGATATTACTCACGCCTTGGGGTTTATAAAACGTTAGGTTTGGAAAAGAGAGAGGAAGATCTTCTAGAGGCTCCATCCTTCAGATGCTCAATGTTGTTCTGTTTCCGTGAACACGGCTGATCGATTAGATTGCAATACTCTCGAGAGGTTGTGCTCTTTCCCTACAATCCACGATCAAGTCCTTTTATAGACAAGACCATGGCGAAGCCTTCCCTTAGTAGCCCCTCTACCAGCTGGATCCAACCGTGCCAAGAACTTCCAAATGTTGGTACCCCGGTGAGGTTTCCCACTAAGTACTAAGCCAAGACAGAGCCCATATGTATTGTGGTTGCACGGGAAGCTTCTGAATTTTGAAACATGGCAGACTTCTTTGATTCCTGGGCGACCGTCCTCCACCAAAATCTCACTCGTTGTCCCGACAACCATTCTGCCCAGAAGAAAACTTAGTTTTATTTTGAAGGGGTTTTGGAGAAGAAAAGTTCGCTCGAGAGAGCTCTCATACTTAGAAAATTTTGAGTCTTTCGAACCCTCCCAACGATACTTGATTTAGATAAGTATATAGCATAGCATGCATAACTTAGAAAAACAGGATAACCTATTGGGATAGAAAATCCTAAGTACGCAACTACTCATGGCATACTACAAAACCGCACTTGCAAAATAGTACTAAGAAAATCTACGAAAATCCTACACATGCATACTACAGAATTTTGAAGAGTGGAACATGCATAGTCAAAACTGGGACATAAATATGAACAAGTGGTGTAACTTGCCTTGATCCGAGCAGCAATCTACACAACAATACTCCTCAGCACACTCCGAGCAATCTAACGAAACAAAAATGGATTCAATCGCAATTGCACAAAACAAGTCACGAAGTCAAATATGCATGCATGCAACATGGTAATATGAAAGGATGGATTTGATTTCGACCAAGGGTTTTAACCAGGGGTGTTGTTGAGTTGGATATGTCATTAGAATTGATTTCTCACAGATTTTAAGTATTTTGGGTTAAACCCTAATTTACCAAGCTCAAAACTAGATCTATAACTCTAATCTTCCCCGAGACATATCTGAACACCCTAAGCAAGATATGAAAATTTTCTATAGAAGGTCTCGACGATACAAAGCCAACGCAGCAAGAATCAACTAAAACGGAGCTACGGGTAATTTTCTAGAATTAAAATACTCTAATCTAAACTTTTAATTCTACTGCAAGATTGCTGTGGCAAAACAGTAATATTATTGTAGATCTGTGTTCTACTCGAAAATATGAATCCAACGGTGTATTATACGCAATTTTTGGAGTAATATTAGAATTTCTATGAATTTTACGAGATTGGGGCTAATTCTACCTATTTTAAAAGAAAAAGGAAAAGGCCAAAGACGCACGACACGTGGCGGCTTGTGAGTGGTCCGCCGGGCGCACGTGACGCGGCGCGAGGCGGTTGGCCGGGCCGGTTGTCCGAGCTGGGGCCGTCGGATCTAGATCCGACGGTCGGAGAGGGGGAAGGGCGGCGGCTGCTTACCGTGGGCGGCGACTGGCGGTGGCGTCGGACGGCGGCGCTCCTCCGGTGATGGTCGGCGGCGGCGGCGGTGCTCCTCCGGCCCGGCGAACCAGACGACCGGGACCGGCTCCTCATCACGGTCGCGTTCCCGGGGGCGGCGGCGGTCCCCCCTTCCTGAGGCCACGGCGGGCGGCGGCTGCTGGCGGTGGAGGCGGTGGTACTCCGGCGAGCAATCGGCGGCTGCTCGGCGGCGGTGGCGGAGAAAAAGGCTAGGGTTTGCTTGGGGAGGCGTGCCCGGCTTATATAAGGGCGAAAACTTGGCGCGGAGGTCGCAGAGTCCGCCCCAGAATCGTCGACGGCGGTTGCGCTGGCGCGGCGGCGGCGGCGGGCTCGACCCGGACTCGGGGAGGAGGCGGCTGACAAGTGGTCCCCGCCTGTCGGCGGCTGCGGGCGCGGGGCGGGCCGCTGGCGGGCTGCTGGCAGCTGGCGGCTAGCGGGCCGGCTGCGCGTCGCCCACCCGGCCAGGCGGGCGGCAGGTAAGCCCCGGGCTGGCTCGGCCGGCCCAGTTAGGTTAGGTTTCTTTTTTTAATTCCTTTTTATTATTTTCTGATTTGCTATTTGTTTAATAACCTTTGCAAACGGACTCCGAATTAGACGAAATTGGTCTCTAAAATTTTGTAAAAAGAAGAGGGTTAGAATAGGACTAGAAAATAACCCTTTTGCAAAGGTTTTGGTGGTTAAAAAGGTTTTACCCCCTTTTGTCTATAATTTACTATGGGGTTTGAGAATTACCCGATGCAAATTTTTGATATGTGATGCCATGATGCAATGATATGATGCATGCTTACTAGTAACATCTGAAATTGCAAAATTTGGGATGTTACATTGACGGCTTGGAGGTGATGGCGCTCATCGCCTTGGAAATGGTGGTGCATGACGCCGTGTAGGTGGTGGCGCTTGACGCCTTGGAGGTGGATCATCGAAGTAGGTGGTGCCCTTTGGTGTGGCACGCTTGTCCTTGAAGGTCATGGTTTCTTGATGATGCGTCTCCGCTAGCTTGGCGTAGTAGTCCTCCATCTCCAAGCGGTGGAGGTATTCTTCATGGCTCATGGAAGAGCCCTCGAAGTGGACGAAGCTCGCCATGTCGTCCATGCTTGGTGAGGCGTCGTCGTTGTAGCACTCGAAGTCATCCATGCTTGGGGAGTCATTGTTGATGTAGTACTCCATGTCACCCAAGCATGTGGAGCCATTGTCGATGTAGTGCTCCATCCATGAGGAGCCATTGTCGATGTAGAGCTCCAATTCCTCCATGCTTGAGGAGCCATAGTTGATGACGTGCTCCATTTCTTCCATACATGTGGAGCCGTCATAGGTGTAGTGCTCCGGGTCCTCAAAGCATGCGGAGCCATTGTCGGTGTAGTGCTCCATCATGTCGTCTATACTTGTGGAGTCGTAGTCGTGGTGGCTCATCATGGATTCTTCATAGATATCATCCTCGGTTCCGGAGTCCCTAGACATGATTGACAAGACCAAGTGGTGTATATGGAAGTGGTAGAGGGTTAGGAATGCAACGTCAAACCTTACTTTACCTTGGAAGATAGTATCGTGCAAGTGGCAACACTTGAGAGCAATCAAAACCAAGCAAAGTGAAGTTCACGCGGAACACCAAAACCAACTAACCACTAAAAAACACACACACACAAAGCTTATGGTGGATAGGTATGGAAGGTGGTGTGTCCAAGAACAATCCGAATCAAGATATTGTAATGGCAAGTAAAGAACCATGGAGAAAGTGAGCTAAGAACCAAATGATTACCTAGCGAAGACTATAAGCTCGTGTCGCACAAGTGCAAGGAGAGATGCTAGTTCGATTGCAATAAATTGGTGGGCTAGAAGATATGCACAATAAGTACCACCTATTTGATGTTCATCGAGCTTGCGCTTCCTATTCTATGAGGCACTTGTTTCTTTCTTTCTTTCTTTTTCTTTATATATATATTTTTTTTCTTTTTTTTCTTTTTTCACTTGCCTCTTCCTTATGCCAACAACTATACAAGATAACTATATGAGATAGCGCGCTCACAACTTTTGCTCGGAATTCTACAAGGTATCAAATGTGCATAGCCCAAGCAATCATAGGAGGAACTAGTCTCAATAGGTGTTTGTTGAACGCAAAGATAGTGTAGCTCACAAAGGAAAGCAAGTGGGGAGAAGTGGCGGAATTTTTATACCTTTCGTCACCGATCTTCACCCTTTATTGGTGGATTCCGCCTTGCTCACGGAATTTGGATGGAGTAGATTGCATGAACCACAGAACACCAAAATCCGAGTTCGTATGCAAAAGTTATGCTGAAAACCACGAAGCAGATTTTTCTGTCAGCAGGGGGCGGATAGTCCGGTGTGCACAGGCCGGACAGTCCGGCCGGGCCAGATATTCCGGTCAGTTTAGGCCGGAAACTCCTGTGGGGCGGATATTCCGGTCTGTTTTGGCCGGATAGTCCGATCCGGTCGAACCAGAATTTCCAGAACACGAACAGGATGAGTTTTGGCGGAAAAACTTGAACCAAAACCTCAAATTGATGGGTGAAATCAAAGAATTAGGCCATGGGAACGCAAGGGGAGGTAGATCAACAAGTTTAGCAAGTAATCCACGGATCAAAACCTACCAAAACGCACTCAAATCACAGATCGATCCAAAACACGAAATTGGGGCTAATTTTTGGGGATTTTCGAATTTATGGGGGAAAAGACCAAATCGATGAGGAATCCGTGGCAACCAAAAGCTGCTGATACCAGATGATGAGGGCAAACCTCTAGGGTGGCCCGATCTTCACGGATCTCGTGGTCAAATCGATGGGAAAGCGAGGGGAAAGGGAGAAGGTAGCGGAAGCGGACGCACACCTCGCGAAGAACACGATGAACACACGCAAAACACACACGACACAAGGCCAATTGCTCTCACCGGTGGCCACCGGTCCGATAGAATCCTCGCAAGGAAATATCAGTCAACGTGCTCCCGTCAATCCCAAGCGGAGAGGGAAGAACACCTTGGAGAGGGTCTTGACGTCTTGGCAAAGGGACACCGATGCCAAGGCCTTGTACAATGAGGGAGGCGCGATGCAAACTCCACGAGGTGGTGACGATAGTCGATCCCCTTTGGTAGAAGGGGATGAGGCAAAACTAGAGATTCCACAAAGGGGGTTGTCTTTAGTCTATCATCTATGCCTAAGGGATACAATGAGGGGTGGGGGCTCTATTTATAGGCCAGCCACAAGTTTAGGGGTAGTTTGGGCATAAAACTCGGGTTTGGTGCGAAATAAAGGGGTACATGGGCCAAGGGCCCAGCTGTTGGCTCGTAAGCCCATCACTTGGGCCGGACAGTCCGGGTCGGAGTGACCGGACAGTCCGGGTCGGAGTGACCGGACAGTCCGGGGTAGCCGTACACTCCGGGTAGTGTCCGAACTGGCCTTCTGAATGTCCATGCCAGGTTGGGGCTGGGGCAGGCCGGACACTCCGGCCGAGTCGCGCCGGACACTTCGGCTGGTTCCGGGCAGACACTCCGGGGTGATGACGGCGGAGACTCTCGTTCTGGAGCTAGCTGCTCCCGGTCAATCTTCTTGGTTGACTTGGGGACGATCTTGGGGACTTGGCGTTGTGGATGTAGTAGCGTCCGCATGACGGGCTGCATCACAGAGGATGAAAAGTTGTAAATTCTGTATGAATCTGAGCGCAGTCAGAGTTACAGCAAAAATCATAAAATCCACAGACTAAAAACTGTTCTTCAGAAATTTTCTACTCCATATGTTTAGCAACTTTTAAAACATCCAAAATGGGTTCCACTTGGTACTTTATTAAAAACTACATAAAGAAAACCAAAACAAAACTCACTTTCTACAGCAAGAGTTCAAAACAAAAATCCAAAAGAAAATAACCGAGTTGCGTCCCGCAAAGCGCTTTGTTTATAGCCATATAGCTAGGCTTTACTTACTTGGTTTTAGGTGATGCTGAGGGCAAACCTCCAGGGTGCCCCGATCTTTCACGAATCCCGCTCAAATCAAGGATGGAGTGCGGAGGAAGGAGAGGAGGATGAACACGGCGAACACACGCACGAAGAACGCGATGAACACACACACACGCAAAACCACGATACACACCAATAGCTCATGCCGGCGGTGACCGGTCCGACGCAATCCCTAGGATCGGCGACGAGCGGAGGACTCTCTCTCTAACCGACACAGCGAGATGGGAGACTCGGTGAGATCTTGACGTCTAGGCAAAGGGACTCCGATGGCTAGGCCTTGTACAACGCGGAGGCACGATGCAAACTCCAACGAGGTTTGGGATATTTGGTGCTCTTTTGTCAAAGGAGCATGAGGCAAGAACTAGATAGATCCACAAGGGGTTTCCACTAATTCAAAATATCATGCCTAGGGTTTACAATAGAGGTGGGGGACTATATATAGGCCAGCCACACAGTTAGGGGTACTTTAGGAATAGAAGAGAAGTTCTGGACGGACTAAGGGGTACATGGGCCGAAGGCCCAAAGGCCTTTTCATGCGTGGCATCGGTCGGACCGGAGACTCCGGTCTAGGCCGGAGAATCCGGTGGAGCCTCCGGAGGGGCAAACAGATTGACCCAGAGCCTGGTTCGAGGGGTCAGACCAAAGGATGGGTCGGAGCCTCCGGGGTCTTCAGACCGGAGACTTTGGCAGGCCAGAGACTCCGATGTGCGCAGACCGGAGACTCCGGTCTGAGCAGCTCCAGCGGCTTCTGGTTCACGCTCTGCTCCTGGTTCTCCATCCTTGGGTGCTTGGTGGTGTGTTGAGGCTTCGTACCTGAGGATGCATAGCGTAGTTGCGTGAAGTAGCACACCATCCAAGGAAGTATTGAATTGACACGAGGAGAGGAGCGAGTTCACCTTAGCTTGTAGGAGTTTGGCTTGGGCACGAGTCATGGGTCCACTTGGGAGACTTGTTGGGTGTAGATGTACGAGCGTCCGTAGGACGGGCTGCATCAGCTCCCCCCTTGGGAAAGAGTCGTCCTCGACTATTCATGGATATCATCTTAAACATCTCCATGGTAGGGTGTAAGGTCCTGTACATTGAATGTATTGCTTGCAAGGTACTTGGAGGTCGGTATGTCAATGATGTAGGCGTTGTTGTTGATTCTTTTGAGGACCTTGAAGGGACCATCTCCTCTTGGCTTGAGCTTGGAGTCGCATTCCTTAGGGAAGCGGTCCTTGCTTAGGTGTATCCACACAAGATCACCTTCTTCAAATATCATCTCCTTCTTGTCCTTGTTTGACCTTGAAGCTTGGTGAAGGACTTGTTGTTCGATAGTAGCTCGAGTTTCTTCATGGAGCTTCTTCATAGCTTGCGCGCGCTTCTCGACGTCCATGTTGGTGCGCTCATCGAGAGGTAGTGGTAGGATGTCGAGCGCGGTGAGGGGCTCGAAACCATAGATGATCATGAATGGACTCATCTTGGTTGTTGAGTGCTTGGCACGGTTGTAGGAGAACTCGGTGTGGGGAATGCATTCCACCCAATCCTTCAAGTTCTTCTTGATTAGCACACGTAGAAGAGTTTCGAGGCTTCGGTTGACAACCTCGGTTTGCCCATCGGTTTGAGGATGTGACGCTGATGAAAAGCGGAGCTTGACGCCGAGCTTGGCCATGAGGGTCTTCCATAAGTAGCTCATGAATTTGACGTCGTGGTCGGAGACGATTGTTCGTGGCACGCCATGAAGACGGACGATTTCCTTGAAAAACAAATTGGCAACATGTGAAGAATCGTCGGTCTTATGGCACGGTATGAAGTGTGCCATTTTGGAAAAGCGATCCACGGCAACAAAGATAGAATCATGACAATGCTTAGATCTAGGCAGTCCTAACACAAAATCCATGCTAGTGTCGGACCAAGGTGTATGAGGAATAGGCAATGGCATATAAAGACCATAACGCTTGCGACTTAGCTTGGACACATGTCGTGCCTCATTGAACGTAGCGCTCCATGTTGCGCTTCATCTTGGGCCAAAAGTAGTGAGTGGAGAGCATGTCCAATCTCTTGTCACGGCCAAAGTGACCCATAAGGCCCCACCATGAGATTCTTGGAGAAGCAAAAGTTGGAGCGACGATTTCGGAATGCAAAGTTTGTTTTGTTTAATGAGAAAACCCTTATGCAAATAGAAATCATCAAATCCTTTATCATTGGAGCATGTTGCGAAAATTGGTTCAAAGAACGGGTAGGAAGCATACAAAGATTTTATTTCCTCAAGACCCAACACGTTGATTTCGAGTCTCGTAAGAAGGCTTGTGTGCTTGCGAGACAAAGCGTCTGCAACTACATTCTCTTTGCCCTTCTTATACTTGACAATGTATGGAAAAGACTCCATGAACTCAACCCACATAGCGTGTTTCTTGCTCAAGTTAGCTTGGCCTTTGAGATATTTCAACGACTCATGGTCGGAATGTATGATAAATTCCTTGGGCCATAGGTAGTGTTGCCAAACTTGAAGGACACGAACTAAGGCAAAAAGCTCTTTGTCATAAATCGGATAATTAAGGCGAGCACCATCAAGTTTCTCGCTATGGTAGACTATAGGATGGCCATTTTGCATAAGGACTCCTCCAATGCCAATACCACTAGCATCACACTCTATCTCAATAGTTTTTGTGAAATCCGGTAACGCAAGGAGAGGTGCTTCGGTGAGCCTCTTTTCAAGTTCATCAAAAGCTTTTTGTTGTTCTTTGCCTCACACGAAGGTGACATTCTTTTCGTCAACTCGTTGAGAGGACAAGCAATGGTCGAAAAGTCTTTCACAAAGCAACGATAGAAACCGGCCAACCCATGAAAACTTCAGAGTTCACTCACATTTGTTGGGATGGGCCAATCTCGTATGTCCTTTACCTTGGAAACATCAACTTCAATTCCCTTCGAAGAAACGACAAATCCAAGAAAAATCAACTTGTCTTTAGCAAAAGTGCACTTGGGGAGATTAGCATAGAGCTTTTCATGTCGAAGGATTTGCAAAACTTCCTTGACATGTGTTATATGGTCCTCAAGTGATTTGCTATAAACAAGAATATCATCGAAATAGACAACAACACTTTTTCTAATGAGAGAACGCAAGATGTGATTCATAAGGCGCATGAAGGTGGATGGGGCATTAGATAAGCCAAAGGCATAACCAACCATTCATAGAGACCAAGTTTGGTCTTGAAGGCGGCTTTCCACTCATCACCCTCAGCCATGCTTATTTGATGGTAACCACTACGAAGATCAATTTTCGAAAAAATAGTGGCTCCACACAACTCATCAAGCATGTCATCGAGACGTGGTATGGGATGTCGATAACGCACGGTGATAGCATTGATTGGATGGCAGTCCATGCATAACCGTAACATATCATCCGTCTTTGGAACAAGAATCACGGGTACGGCACTTGGACTTGTGCTAACTTGGATCAAACCTTTGGAGACGAGTTGGTAGATTTGACGTTCAATCTCCTTTGTCTTCTCTGGGTTCGTGCGGTAAGCGGCACGGTTGGGTAGTGGTGCACCGGGGATGAGGTCAATGCGATGTTCGATGCCGCGAAGAGGAGGTAGACCATGTGGGAGCTCTTCGGGGAACACGTCCTTGAATTCCTGCAAGACATTCATCAAAGATGGAGGAACATTGGTTAATTCATTAGTGCCTTGCGCTAGTCCCTTGCAAAGGAGGACATAGTGCAAGATGGATGGGTTGTTCCGAACATCTCTCATCTCACTTTGGATGGCAAGGAGAACACTCTTATTTTTTCGACTCGAGTTTGGCTTGTGGCTCTCACTCACTATGAGGTGGTTCTCTCTCTCTCACCGCTCTTTTCACAAGGAGGTGTTGTCCTTTGCGCCCTCGCTAAAGCCTTTGCATTATCCGCAATTATTTGTCTAGGAGTCATTGGTTGCAAAACCCATGTTTTGTTCATCCATTTGAAGGTGTATACATTGGTGTGACCATCATGTTGAGCAGCCTTGTCAAATTGCCATGGTCGACCAAGAAGCATGTGGCAAACTGTTATAGGAACCACATCGCACTCAACCGTGTCTTTGTAAGGACCAATGGCGAAGGAGACCCATACGGTATGCTTGATCTTCATGGACCCTTGGTCACTTAGCCATTGCACGTGGTAGGGGTGCTTGTGCGGATGGAGGGTGAGGTTGAGCTTTTCACACAACTCGGTGCTAGCATGGTTTTGGCAACTCCCTCCATCAATGATCACCTTGATAGATTTGCCATTGATGCTGGCTCGTGTTTGGAAGATATTGGAGCGTTGGTCTTCATGCTCTTGTGCTTGAGTGGTCAAGATCCTTGTGACAACAAGCGATGGACTTGCGTCATGTTCACACATGAGGAGTTCTTGGTCATCTTCCACTCATTGCCTTGCCATTGCTTCCTTGACTCGGGCATCAAATTTATCTTCACTCAAGTACTCTTCATCGCCATTGTCATGGATGAACAATACTTTCTTGTTTCCACATTCGGCCAACTTGTGTCCTTTGCCTCCACACTTGTAGCACTCACCGTTGAAAGGTGTGTCACTCTTTGCTTGTTTGCCACTTGGGGGCAGTTTTCCTTGAGGAAGTGTGGGCTTGAAGGAAGGCTTGGAGGTACTTGAGGAGCTTCCATTGAAAGTTGTTGGTGTAGCGGTTGAAGTAGGTGAAGTACGTCTTGGGCTTGTTGTACTTGATATCCTCTTGCACTTGACATTCAGCCTTTGTTGCGATGTGCACAAGCTCAACCATGGTATTGTATGTTTGGAACTCGACGATGTGCTTGATTGGGTGGTTCAACCGAATAAGGAAGCATGCCATAGTTTGGTCTATGCGCTCATCAATGTTGGCACAAATCAATTTGAGTTCCATTTCCTTGAAGTACTCTTCCACGGTCTTTGTCCCTTGACGAAGCGCTTGAAGGTTGTTGAAGAGGTCACGTGTGTAGTGCGCGGGGACGAACCGGTATCTCATGTGAGCCTTCATGTCATGGCAAGTTGTGATTGGCGGTTCTTGTCTTACATCACGAGCAACTTGAACTTGTTCCCACCAAAGGTTGGCGTAATCATCAAACTAGCCATGGCGACCATCTTCTCGTTGCTATAATTGTGCATGTGGAAGATCTTGTCGACTTTGAGTGCCCACGAGAGGTATTCTTCGGGGTCATTGGATCTTGTGAACTTGGGCATTTGAACTTGAGCTTGCCGAAAGTTTCTTCATCACTGCGGTCATTGCGACGAGCTTGGTGACCTCTTTGATGATCTTGTGGTTGAGGAGGTGGAACTTGGTTCTCGCGACCTTATTGTGGAGCTTGCTCTTGATATTGTTGTTGAGGCGCTTGCTCTTACTCTTGGCGCGGTTGTTGACGATGTTGAGGCACTTGGGCCCCATGAGGTTGTTGAGGATGTGGGGCCTCATGGCACCGTTGATGACAAAGAGGAGGCTCGTTCCTCAGTTGGTGATGTTAATTATGCACATGGGCCTCACGGCGAAGATCATGGTCTTGAGCATCTTGACGTGGTGGGCGTCGCTCAATTTGGACCACTTGGCGCTCCAAGTTTTGGCGTGGTGGAGGAGGCGCCTCGTGATGACCATGGTGTCGGTGTTGACGTTCGTGATGGTGATGACGAGGGGGGGGGGATCTTTGAGAGCCTCACGTCGATGACGAGCTTGATTCTCCAAATTGGAGTGATTACTTGTTCTGTCAAGTATGTGTCGTGGTCGATGGTGGTAGACTTGCGGTTGCACTTGCGGTTCTTCTTGTGGTTGCTCTTGTTGAATCACTAATGCCCTTGTGTGATGACGGTGTGCTCCTTGCCTTTCTCTTGCCCTTGAAGAGAATTCACCATCATAGCTTGACGTTGCGGCATGCCGTGGGGAAGGTACATAGTTGGAAGAACTTCCATGATGAGGACATCCCTACGGTTACACCTATCCCAATTGCTAATGAAGATGTTCCAAGGATCAATCCAATGAGATAAGGATTGGACCAATCACAAGAGCTCGTGCTAAGCTACTAGAACAACAGGTGAACTTGTTTCTTAATGAACCTGGTGTTTTAATCAATGAGAATTTTATACTACCTAAGTCGTTGACCTATTGCATGATCAGGTACTTAGGAGAAGAAGGCATAGCAAGGAGCAAGGAGCAAATGGAACAAGGCGTGTTGATCAATGAAGAATGCGTGAGGGAGGAGAGGGAGGAAGCGCAAGGAGAACACAAGGTTGAAGATCAACACTTGGTGGAAGATCTCTGCCGCGGCAGAGAAATACCACGATCGGCGGCAGGCTGCCGCGACACCCAAACCGTGCCAAAGTCTGCCACGGCAGAGTCCTAGGCCGAACCCAAGTTGGGTCGGTTTGTATCCCTAGTTGGGTGGGACCAACTCGGTTTCCACCCTAGGCCGCCGCCTCCGAGAACCTTAAATAGATGGGAGCGCTCTAGCTTTAGTCTTTAGACCACGTTAAAATATTTTGGATTTGTTTCTTTCATAGAACCTCTAGAATTACCTTGTGTTCGAATCTACCGACTATAATGAGTGTGATCTGTTGTTCCATTGGGAATTAGTAGATTGCATACTACTGTTCATGGTCACGACTGCATGCGCAAGAGTGTGGTGTCGTGAATATCCTACAAGGTTCGAGATCTGTTGCACTGGCATCAGGGATCGAGCGGGAGAGATCATAGCTACGCACTAGTTATCTATCATCCACCATTACCATCGACAAGAGCTTGCTGAGAAGATCGGGCCACCCCATATCATCTTGGTATCAGATTTCCTCGTTGCCTTGGTAAGCAATCTGCAATCCATCCATAGATTAGAGAGTGTTTTTAGTCCTATACAGAAAAAGCCCCACAAAACGATTTGCCATAGACTAGATTGCATCATAGACGAGTCATAGTTGTTGGTCGTGTTTCATCAATTTGTCTAGATCTGTTTTGTTTTCATCGTTTTTCTTCTGTCTAGTCGTGTCCACCTTTGTTTCCGCCACCATCTACTAGATCCAATCTAGTTTAGAGTCCTTGTGTTTTACTCCAGGACGAGTCGGTTTGCCTTAGTCAAGAAAAAATATACTTACCGATTCTGGCATGGCAAGGAAAAGGAAACTTTCCCTGCCATGAACCCGAGTCTGACAGAGACTCTGCCGCGGCGCAATTTCTCTGCCGCGGCACAATTTCTCTGTCGTGCGCTGCCGCTGCTCTACCGTGGCACGATTTCTGGTCGTTTTGCTGCCGCCGCTCTGCCACGACAGGATTTCTGCATCTTTCTTTGCCACGGCAGGATTTGTTCTGCCACGACAGGATTTTGAGCTGTTTGTCTGCCACGACACCATAATTACAAAGTGTGATCGATTTGCACTTTTCCAAAACCCTTAGCCACAGCCAATCTACTACATAGGTGTAGGAACTTGCCTATTGAGACTAGTTTCCGCTCCTACAGGCTGCTCTTAGGATTTTTGGTGTTGTACTTTGTAATTGGCCGTGTGTGATCTATAAAATCAAAAAAAAAGAGAAAAAGCAAGATAGCAAAAGAAAGAGCTATATAAAAGAAAAAGAAAATTTGTGGAAACAGAGAATTAGAGTAAGAGGCCTAGGGATATCTTTGTGTACCAGTAGATTGAGCAATCTTGTGCCTATTTACTTTGAGCTTTGCTAGTGTCTCTCGAGCGTAGTGCAACACCCTTCATAGTTGCATTACCACTTTTTTTCCACGTGTGTGTTTCTTGGGTTTTTGTACAATCAGCACTAGGACTTGTTTGCAGTGTAGTTAGGATACCATACCTACAACAACACCATAAATAACATGTGTTCCCTGCGATCGTTCTCTATACCTTTGATATTCACTTCATCACATCAAGTGCAACAGTCTTTGATTTCCTTTGGTAGAGTATCGCTATTCACTTTGGAACGGTAAGATCTCCTTTCTTATTAGTTGTGAGTGAGCTGTGAGAGTTCCACCATACAGATTTTGATTTTTGCACTAACCTACTAATCATGTCTTCTAGTGATGATAATGTTGTGATGCAGAAAAAGAAGGATGAGGAGCTTGTTAATTGGCATGAATATGAGGCTTTGAAGTCTCACTTGACACGTGTGTTTACTAACTCGACAGATGCCATTGACAAGAATCTCCAGGATATGAATATGAGATTGGCTCAGCATGTTGGAACGGTTGATACTATCCAAACGCAAGTGGCTATGCTCAATGTCAATGTCACCACTTTGCATCGGTCCATTGAGGGTTTGATAGCCGCATTACATAGAAGGGAAGAGCCTCAACATGATGATGCCTTTGATGATTTTGATGAGGGTAGCGTTGTAGATGCTGCTCCACATGTTGGCAGGGGACGTGCTATTCCCCCTATCCATGCACCTGCTCATGGTCGTGGGTTTGTCCCCATTGGGCGTGGGCAACGTGTGCCCAACCAAGCTGATGATGGTTTGGGCAAGCCAAAATTTTCAATTCCTAAGTTTGATGGTTCCATTGATCCTGAAGATTACCTTACATGGGAGTTGAAGATTGAGAAACTCTGGCGCTTATTTGACTATCCAGAAGATAAGAAGGTCAAGCTTGCAGTATCTGAATTTGATGGGTATGCTTTGCGTTGGTGGGATGCTTTTGTGCAACATAGGAGGGAGGACAATGTACTTCCTGTGATGGATTGGTGCGAGATGAAGCAAATCATGAAGGCTCGTTTTGTTCCAGCCAACTACTTGCGATCAGTTTTTGATAAATTGACGCAATTGTAGCAAGGCACAATGATAGTAGATGAGTACTACATGGAGATGGAGCTGCTTATGCAGCATGCTAGAGTTCGTGAGTCCATTGGGATGACCATGCAGCGATTCCTAAACAATCTGAACTGGCCAATCAAGAGCATAGTTCGTCATCACAAGTATAAGACTATGAATGAGCTATTGCACCATGCTAGAGAAGCCAAATCCCAGTTGGCGGAAGAGGCGAAGTCACGCACTCGTTTTCCATCCTCCAGCAGATTTTCGGCCAGATCTACTCCTACTACAGCCGCGCCACCAGCTGTTGTTCCGTTTACACCATCAGCCAAACCAGCAAGTACACCTTCGGTTGGTTCTAATGCTCAGAAACCCGTTGCTCCTGCTGCTAGCTCGGGTTCCAATATGTCTACGACACGTACTCTTGATGTGGTGTGCCATACTTGTGGAGGTAGAGGTCACTACAAGAAGGATTGTCCAAACAGCAAGGTTATGTTTGTCAATGAACAAGGAGAAGTAGAGAGTGGAGATGAAGCTTCTGACGATGATATTGATGATGGCGAAGATGGTGCTGATGCATATCCTGAGCGTGCACCAACCATTGTCGTGTCTTCACGTGTACTTACTGTGCAACCGGTTGAGGAATCCCAGCGTTGCAACTTGTTCCAAAAAGCTCTAGTTGGACCAAATAAAGCTTGCAAGGTCATTATTGATGGAGGTAGCTGCAGAAATCTTGCAAGTAAGGAACTATGTGCCAAACTGAATTTGACATACTTACCTCATCCCAAGCCATACTACATACAATGGTTGAGCAACAATGGTGAGATGAAGGTAAATCATATGGTACGTGTGAATTTTCAAATAGGGCAATACAAAGATTCTATTGATTTTGATGTGGTTCCTATGACTGTTTGTCACCTCCTATTGGGTCGGCCTTGGCTCTATGATCGCCATGTGCAACACAATGACTGAGCCAATACATATCACTTGGAATTCAATGGAAAGAAGATTATTGTGCAGCTAATGACACCACCAGAAATTGTGAATGATTTTGGCCAAAAGATAGAGGTGAACTTGAAGGAAGATACTACCCCTCGGCGAGATTGTGTGACAGTTGTTCCTAATGTAATTGAGCCTAAATTGAGTGATATAACGAAAAGTGAGAGAGTGCCTGGGTTATTGATACTAGCCACCAAGGGGGATATCAGAGAGTTTCGTGAGGATCCGACAGCCATGCCACTTGTGCTCATGTATAAGGGCGAGGTATTGGTTTCGAACGACATGACCCCTATTTCTCTTGGTGTCTCTTCTGTTTTGCAGGACTTTGGGGATGTGGTTCCAGAAGATGTACCCGCAGGCTTACCTCCATTGTGTGGTACAGAACATCAAGTGGATTTGATTCCTGGCGCCACGCTTCCCAATCGTGCACCCTACAGGACTAATCCCGAAGAAACTAAGGAAATTCAGAAGCAAGTACAAGCTTTGCTGGATAAAGGGTACATTCATGTTTCTCTTAGCCCTTGTGTTGTTCCTGTGATTTTAGTTCCTAATAAAGATGGTACATGGCGCATGTGTGTTCACTGTAGAGTGATTAATAACATCACTATTCGATATCGTCATCCTATTCCACGCTTAGAGGATATGCTAGATGAATTGAATGGTGCTGCTGTTTTCTCTAAAATTGACTTGCGTAGTGGTTATCATCAAATTAGGATGGAAGAAGGGGATGAATGGAAAACTTCTTTCAAAACAAAATTCGGCTTGTATGAGTGGTTAGTCATGCCGTTTGGTCTTACTAATGCACCTAGTACTTTCATGTGTTTGATGAATCATGTTTTGAGAGAGTTTATTGGTCGTTTTGTGGTTGTTTACTTTATTGATATACTCATATACAGCCACACCGAATCTGAACATTGCATTCATATTAGATAAGTTTTGCAAGTGTTACGTGATAGTAAACGGTATGCTAATCTTGAGAAGTGTACATTTGCAAAAGATAAGGTCATATTCCTAGGATTTGTTGTTTCTAAGCATGGAGTAGAGGTAGATCAATCTAAAATTGAATCAATTCAGAATTGGCCTACTCCAATGAATGTAAGTCAAGTGCATAGTTTCCACGGTCTCGCTGGTTTCTATAGGCGCTTTGTGAAAGATTTTAGCACCATTGCTGCACCTTTAAATGATTTGACAAAGAAAGGTCTGCCTTTTGTTACATTGAAATGTTTGCTTACTTCTGCACCATTGCTTGCATTACCTTATTTTTCGAAGCAATTTGAAGTTGAATGTGATGCTAGTGGTATAGGCATAGGTGGCGTTTTGATGCAAGAGGGTCGGCCTATAGCTTACTTTTCTGAGAAATTGACTGGTGATCGTTTGAATTATTCAATCTATGATAAAGAATTGTATGCACTTGTTAGAGTACTGGAGGTTTGGCAACATTATTTGTGGCTAAAAGAATTCATCATACATTCTGACCATGAAGCATTGAAATACTTGAAAGCTCAATCAAACTTGCATAGAAGATTAGCTAAATGGGTTGAGTTCATTGAGTGTTTTCCTTACATCATTAACTATAAAAACGGAAAAGAGAATGTTGTTGCTGATGCTCTATCTAGGAAGAACATGCTATTAACCAATCTTGATGTTAAGATTCCTGGATTAGAAGCTATTTGTGCACTTTATGCAACTGACCATGATTTTGCTGAACCATATCGTTTGTGTGCTCTTAGAAACGCATGGGATAAGTATCATATACATGATGGATATTTGTTTCGAGCTAACAAACTATGTATTCCAGAATCGTCGTTGCGTTTGTTCTTAGTGCAGGAATCACATGCTGGTGGTTTGATGGGTCACTTTGGGCGTGGGAAGACGTTGCTCATGCTTGCTGATCATTTTTATTGGCCCAAGATGAGGCGTGATGTGTACAGATTTGTGAGCAGATGCATTACATGCCACAAGTCGAAATCTAAGCTGAAGCCTCACGGTTTGGATACACCTCTCTCTGCACCGACTACTCCATGGGAAGACATTAGTATGGATTTTGTGCTAGGTCTACCTAAAACTCAGAGAGGTCATGATTCAATATTTGTGGTAGTAGATAGGTTCTCTAAAATGGCTCATTTTATTGCCTGCCACAAAAGCGATGATGCGTCGCATGTTGCTAACCTATTTTTCAAGGACATCGTGAGATCACATGGAGTACCTAAGACGATTGTTTCTGACTGTGATGTGAAGTTCATGAGCTACTTTTGGAAGACCTTATTGGGGAAGCTAGGAACGAAGTTGCTGTTCAGTACTACATGTCACCCCCAAACAGATGGTCAAACGGAGGTGGTGAATATAACATTGTCACAGCTACTAAGGACCATGATTAAAAAGAATCTGCGGGAGTGGGAAGAGTGTTTGCAACATGTTGAGTTCGCTTACAACAGGGCTATGCATTCAACTACTCTGCTTTGTCCTTTTGAGGTGGTGTATGGCTTCAAGCCATTAACGCCACTCGATATGTTGCTCTGCCATTACATGAGAGAGTTGATATGGAGGCATCAAAACGTGCTGATTATGTGAAGAAAATACATGAGAAGACTCGAGAGGCTATTGAGAAGAAAGGCAAGAACATTGCTGCTGCAAGGAATCAAGCAAGGAAAGAAGTGTTGTTCGAGCCTGGAGATATGGTTTGGGTGCATCTACGCAAGGATAGGTTTCCACTACTTCGAAAGTCCAAATTGAAGCCACGTGGTGCTGGTCCTTACAAGGTGTTAGCCAAGATTAATGATAACACCTACTCGGTTGATATACCTATTGAGGAGTTTGGTGGAGTTAGCAACAGCTTCAACGTCACTGATTTGTCACCATATATTGGAGATGACCTTGGAGCGTCGAGGACGACGCCTTTTCAAGGGGGGGGGAGATGATAAGGACATCCCTACAGTTACACCTACCCCAATTGCTAATGAAGATGTTCCAATTGCAAAGAAGGATCAATCCAATGAGATAAGGATTGGACCAATCACAAGAGCTCGTGCTAAGCTACTAGAACAACAGGTGAACGTTGAACTTGTTGGACTATTAATGAACCTGGTGTTTTATTCAATGAGAATTTTATACTACCTAAGTTGTTGAACTATTGCATGATCAGGAACTTAGGAGAAGAAGGCATAGCAAGGAGCAAGGAGCAAATGGAACAAGGCGTGTTGATCAATGAAGAATGCGCGAGGGAGGAGAGGGAGGAAGTGCAAGGCGCACACAAGGTTGAAGATCAACACTTGGTGGAAGATCTCGGCCGCGGCAGAGAAATACCACGATCGGGTGCCGCGGCAGGCTGCCGCGACACCCAAACCACACCAAAGTCAACCACAGCAGTGTCCTAGGCTGAACCCAAATTGGGTCGGTTTGTATCCTTAGTTGGGTGGGACCAACTCGGTTTCCATCCTAGGCCGCCGCTTCCCAGACCCTTAAATAGATGGGAGCGCTCTAGCTTTAGTCTTTAGACCACGTTAAAATATTTTGGAGTTGTTTCTTTCATAGAACCTCTGGAATTACCCTGTGTTTGAATCTGCCAACTATAATTGAGTGTGATCTGTTGTTCCATTGGGAATTAGTAGATTGCATACTACCGTTCGTGGTCACGGCTGCATGCGCAAGAGTGTGGTGTTGTGAATATCCTACAAGGTTCGAGAGCTATTGCATTGGCATCAGGGATCGAGCGGGATAGATCATAGCTACGCACTGGTTATCTATCATCCACCATCACCATCGACAAGAGCTTGCTGAGAAGATCGGGCCACCCCATATCATCTTGGTATCAGATTTCCTCGTTGCCTCGGTAAGCAATCCACAATCCATCCATAGATTAGAGAGTGTTTTTCATCCTATACAGAAAAAGCCTCACAAAAAGAGTTGTCATAGCCTAGTTTACATCGTATTCGAGTAATAGTTGCTGGTCGCGTTCCTCTATTAGATTAGATCTAGATCTGTTCTTCGTAGATTTGTTTTCTAGTTGTTCTAGTTGTTTTCCACCATCTTTTTCCGCTACCATCAAGTCAGAACCGATCCAAGTAAAGAGTCCTAGTTGTGTACTACTTGCCGAGTCGAAAAAAAAAATCGGCTCGCTGCCTCATGCCTGACCGCAGACAAGTCTGTGCTCTAGCGTGACCAAAAAAAAAAATTCCGAAAAAAAAAATCGAACCGTCGCCTTACCACAAACCAGTCTGTGCTAGTACGAGAAAAAAAAATCCTGCCGTGGCAGGATTTTAGGCCGTTTTTCTGCCGTGGCAGAGACCAATTCTCAGGTCAATTTTTTTTTTACTGAGTCCACATAGCGTACCTATCCTTGTGAGCCTTAGTAAGCCTTTCTTGGTGTCTATAACTATCCAACGAGACTAGCGTGCTTAGTGCTCTACGGGCTGGTCAGTTAGCAATCTTGTGCCCGTTTCGTTGAGACATTGCTAGCGTCTCTCCTTCTGCATTGCAACACGAGCGTTCCATTTGAGTCGAACCGAGTCAGTTTGGGCCAAGTTATGGCTGTTTTTAGGCCCGTTTAGAGGGGAGGACGCCCCAGCCCTCATATAAACCTCCGTAGCCGTCACAAGTTAGGTTTTAAGACCACGTTAAAATATTTTGGAGTTGTTTCTTTCATAGAACCTCTGGAATTACCCTGTTGTCGAATCTGCCAACTATAATTGAGTGTGATCTGTTGTTCCATTGGGAATTAGTAGATTGCATACTACCGTTCGTGGTCACGGCTGCGTGCGCAAGAGTGTGGTGTTGTGAATATCCTACAAGGTTCGAGAGCTGTTGCATTGGCATCAGGGATCGAGCGGGAGAGATCATAGCTAGACACTAGTTATCTATCATCCACCATCACCATCGACAAGAGCTTGCTAAGAAGATCGGGCCACCCCATATCAGAGGCGGCGGGGTCGGCGACGTGCCCAGGTCGAGGGCGGGCTAGGCGGCCCGATGCGGTTCCCCCGCGTCCGCGGCTGGAGACGGGGAGGAAGAGGCGCAGGTGGGCGACCTTGGAGCGGAGGCGACGGAGATCGGCCCAGGCAGCGGCCGGTAGTGGGGGAAGGGAAGAGGCTCTGGTGGCGGCCTGAGCGGGCGGCAGAGCTCTTGGCGGCGGCGGTGCTGAGCGGGAGGAGCGAAACGTAGGGAGGGACGGGAGTTGGTGGCAAGGAGAGACGAGGCTCCGCGCTGGACAAGCTTCTACCGTGGACGGCTAGGCTCGAGGTGGAGAGGAGGGCGGCCAGAGAGGGGAGGGAGTACTGGCGGCGGTGAGGAGGAGTGGGGCGGGGCTCGCGATGGGAGGAGGGGAGCGAGGTAGCGGGTCCCGTGCAGGAGAGGGCGAGTGGGTGGGGCCAGGGGAAACGTGGCAGGGGCGAGCGGGGGGTTGGTGGCGATCGAGGCCAGGTGGCCAGGGGAGAGCGGGAGCGGGCGGGAGGATGGGGTTGGGGAGCCCTCCTAGGAGGTTTTCGGTCAGGGTGGGGAAACGTGTGGATGAGGGAAACGAGCGGGTTGGGGTTGTTGGGTCGGTGGGTGGGCCAGGCGGGAGGCACGCGCTGCGCGGCTGCCTGCGCGCGGGTGCGTGTGTGTGAGTGCGTGTGTGTGGCTGTGTTTACGTGTGTGGCTTGTTGCAGCGCTGCGCGCGGGTGCAACTTGGTAGGTGTCGGCGGCAGAGGGTGGGGTGGTGTGGAGGCTGGGGCTTAGGGTTAGGTATATGTTAGGTTTTTATACGGGCCGGGTAGTAGGTGGCCTGGCCTAACAGCTGGGCTGCCTCCCCGAATAAAAATATTTGTTTTGTCATTATTTTATAAAACCTTTCGTAAATAGTTTTGAGACAAAACAAAATATCCGGAAGAGGCCGGGATTTAATTTGAAATAAAGACAAGGGATATTTAGAAAACAAATATAGGCTTTTGGAAAAATAGTTTCAGACAAACATATGCATGATGACATGACGATGCTCAAATGCAATGTGGCATGATGACATGAGCATGCGGTCATGATGATGCAATGCACAAAACACCGCGATTTTCTACTAGTGGTTTTAGCGGGATGCCACAATTCGACACCACTAAAAAGGGATCTCGCCCTCGAGATCCGCCTCGTGGTACCGGGAAGAAGGTCGGCGATCTGAATCTTCTCGCTTCATGTAGGTCCTCGCGACACCACTAACAAGAGGTCGTTGTCCGTGATCGTCGAGAGAACACTCCAGGAACAAAGGGCAAAGGTCAAGGTATCGACAAATAAAGCCACCTCTAACTTCCGTGGACGGAGTAAAATTGCTGGATCCACCGATTCAATTTACAAAAGCAAACGATAAGAGTAGTGGTATGGTCGCGACTCCATCCCGCACTCATATCATTACTCTGTACATCAATAGCAGAATTATGCAACCAACTCTCGGAATCAGACTGAAGATCTCGACAAACGAGGTTCGGCAACAAGGAGTGATGCAGGCTCTACATGGGATCTGGCATAGAGGATGTCGTCGCGTCGGAAAACACCGGGAGGCACCAACAAGGAACAAAGAATGGTACCACAGATAAAGGATCACTTAGATAGCATGAAGTCTGGAGGTAGGAACACCGTTGCCAAAGGAGGAAGCGAAACCCTGAAGGTACGACGGAACCCAACCACGAGAAATCCTGGACTTGAAGAAAAGATAAGAGAGCAGATTCAAAACACGCAGAGGTAAGAGGAGAACAGCAGAGGGGTAAGGAGTAAAAACAGACCTAATCAGATCTATCCAACCGATTTTGCAAAATAGTGATGAGGACATCCCTACAATTACACCTACCCCAATGACTACTGAAGATGCTACAACTGTTGCAAGAAAGGATCAGTCCAATGAGATTAGAATTGGACCTATTACAAGAGCTCGTGCTAAGCTACTAGAAAAACAGGTGAATTTACTCCTAAACGAATTTGGTACTTTGATTGATGAGAACTTTATACTGCCTAAGTCTATGCATTTATGTATGATCAGGTTCGTTGGAGAAACAAGCATGACGCGAGGAGGAGAAGGGCTACAAGAGAAGCCCAACATGATGATCGCCCAAGGATGCGCGAGGGAGGAGCGGGAGGAAGGCGCAAGAGAATATCATCAAGACGAAGACAAAAAGATCTGCCACGACCGGAGTGTCCGGCCAGATCCACCGGACTGTCCGGCCTAGTTGAGAGGCAAACTGGCGTGGACATTCAGTATGCCAGTTCGGACACTACACGGACACCACCCGGAAACTTCGAAGTTTCCGGCCAGACCGGACTGTCCGACACACTTCAACCGGAGTGTCCGGCCGATTTCGACCGGAGTGTCCGCCCACCGACCGAATCTGGTCCGAGTCGGTTTTATCAGTTGGAGTCGTTTGCGTTTAGTTTCGGTTTCTGGCCGCCCCAACCGCTCTTATAAGCTATGGGACGACCCCTAGCTAGGTTTTAGACCACGTTAAAATATTTTGGAGTTGTTTCTTTCATAGAACCTTTGGAATTACCCTGTGTTCGAATCTACCAACTATAATTGAGTGTGATCTGTTGTTCCATTGGGAATTAGTAGATTGCATACCACCGTTCGTGGTCACGGCTGCGTGCGCAAGAGTGTGGTGTTGTGAATATCCTACAAGGTTCGAGATCTATTGCGCTGGCATCAGGGATCGAGCGGGAGAGATCATAGCTACGCACTAGTTATCTATCATCCACCATCATCATCACCATCCGCTTACTGAGAAGATCGGGCCACCCCATATCAAATAGTCTTGACACTCTAGATCGTCCGTTAGCTAGGTTATCCTACAAGCTGGACTGGTGGAGTATCGCAACTACTGAGCTCTGATACCACTCTGTAACACCCTCAAATCGGCCCTATGCAAGTTTTAGCCCTTTCCGCCAAACCCGCGTAGAAACTATTCAAGGACGCCCACCAGGCACTTTCGTTCGGGTGGAAAAAAAGTAATACCATTACACAACAGTCCTCGATGGGACCCACAGAATAGATATATATACAACAACAACTCAACGAGTCAAGGATACAGATATACAATACAAAGATCCAAATCATCTTGAAAACGATAGAGCGTCCGACTACGGACAAGATGCAAATGGGGCTAAGAGCCCTAAAGAATAACCAATGGCGTCCATAACCCTGCCCAGGCCAGGCCGAAAGGGTAACCCTGCTAACGACGGCGATCTCAAACCTGCTAAAACAAAAGGGGTGCCGACAAAGGGCAAAGGAAAAAGAGGAGCGTCAGTACTGAGGCCAGTACACGGCGAGGCTAGAATTCGGCGGCTCTCGCCTACATAGGTATGGTGGGCTGAAGCGGCAGCGCAGCGACACTAAACAACCTATAGAGACTCGGTATCACTGGCGGCTATTAGTGAGGGGTAAGAAAGACCTATTCGGATCCAACCTGAAGCTAACACCAAACAAACCCATCCTAGTATTTCCCCCTCGAGACCAAACGAGGAAGTCGGACCAAGGAACTCACACAGTTGGCAGTGCTATTCATTCCATTATAGTTGAAGCACTTACTAGTCAGATATAGATAGCATGAGTCATCCTGAAGCAGAAGTAGTGGGCAGTTTTAATCACCATTCCGTTATAGTTGGAACATTTACTAGTCAGATATAATTGTCCTGAGGAATCCCAAAACCCAGCGGTTGTTGGCACTTTTATCACATTCCATTGGAGTTGCAATACTTACTAGGCAGGTATAGTATGACACAGATCACCACATATCCACCAGTTGTTGGCATTTTTAATAATCATTCCGTTGTATTTGAATCTGATTACTAGTCACATATTAAGTCAAATTTATAGCGCTACTTTAGTTATGCTTGTCTATGATCGAGATACTGTGCTCCAAGTCGTCCATAACTGCGGACAAGGCTTGAAGAAAGATTTACCCTGCAGGGGTGCACAAATAGCAACACACACTCGATCAACCTTGGAAAAACCAACTCAAAACCCAACGAGGCATTCACGACAAAGCGATCACAGGATTCAGAAATATTTCAGGGGGCCACCCCATTAAGCTACCCGCAACGAAGTTGGCCGACTCTGAGACGGACCCAAGGTTTGCGCCAATGGCTGTAAACGACTGGGAACCCAAAAGTGTGACTGGGCTTGTCGATACCGCGAAAACACTCCGCAATTCCTAAACAGTACAGGTGCTCGACGCACAATCTTAAATAAAGCAGTAAAGCATGGCATAAGTACAGGATAGTAATAAAGCCCCAAACTACTTTGTGGCCCCAAGAAATAGAAATGAATCAAGCTCTGGCTCAGGGGGGTCCACGGCCTCCCGGATATGGATAGTGCAAAAAATCAAGGAACAAGTATCAAGTACTCAGGGTCCTATGGGACACAAGTGATCGTGGAAGAACCAAATAACATCTATTGCCCACCGATGCCTCTGCATTAGTTATATCTAGCATTTTAATAGTTGTATTTAAAGTCATGATCATCTCCACCATAAACATCTGCCAGCATTCCAACAACTGTGGTACTTGACAACACGAGATCACACCTGAGCAAGCAACTACGACTCGCAAGGCCAGCTATCTACCAAACACAGGTAATAGGAGGTGTCCAAGGCACTATAGACGCTGCACGGGATATAACTGGTGCACGGAAACTAAAGCATCGCGACAGGGATAGCAATAGATCAATAGGAGGAAATAAACACTATAAATGCAAAATAGGTAGAAAGAGGGAGATGCTCGCCTGGGGAAACACTGCCGAAGGTTCATATCCGGAGAACTTGTCGGTACTCGCATCCACTCATCAGCCTAATCCGCGAAGAAGCAAACACTAGAAGAAACACCGGATGCAATATTTAATGCTACGGCAGAAGAATCGGCATGATTATGATATGATGCAGATGCGGTGCAATTAGGCAGTATTAAGCGGAACCGGGGTCCCGACAATTAATTAGACGGTTCAATTTATTTAACTACCCCGCAATTGAAATGTTGTATTAACAGGGCGAAACATGGTATCGGTTCGCTACACCAATTTAAATGGAGTCCGGAATATGACAACAATATCCCGCATATAGACTCCATATTTAATCATGCGGTGAATCGGCATAATGCCCCCAACCCACAAACAGATATGCATGCATGAACAATTTATTATGCGACAATTTTATATATATAGCATTTATAAAATAGGGGCTTGGGAAAAGGTTCACACATTGTGGTTGGCGGTCTTGGGGTTCGATGTGGTTCGGGTACGGTCTCGGCGGGATCGGGTCTATGGATCCGGGAAGAAGAACTTGGCTGTCCGGAGGGATCGGCCCTTGGACTCCGATATCGGGGTCTTCGGTTCCGAGAAGATCTTGACGTGCCTAGGGTTCAGTCTTCGGATCTTCGGGCTTCGGGGTCTTGGCGTCTGTGATGGAGTACTTGATGCTCCGTGACGGATGGCTCGAGTGGCGTTTCGAAGTTCTTGTAGACTGGTAGATATTGGTCAGAAACATCTTGCCGAGAGATGGAAGTACTAGAACAAAGCACCATCGAATTGGGACGCCGGGACGACCATCGTCCAAGGAGTGTGGACACCCAACAGCAAGAATAAAATGGCCTGCTGCAGAAGACGACGAACACAGCAAGGGGTCCAGCGGCTTGGAGGTGACACGCGCGGGGCGGAGAAGTACTCGTGGGCGAGAGGCCACGCGGGTAGAGGCCGACGGGGTCTAGCTGGGCATGCACGATGGGGAAACAGGGGGGGCGTGGCCGGAGGCGAGGGCGACCACAGCGAGGCGGCGGGGTCGGCGACGTGCCCAGGTCGAGGGCGGGCTGGGCGGCCCGATGCGGTTCCCTCGCGTCTGCGGCCGGAGACGGGAGGAAGAGGCGCAGGCGGGCGACCTTGGGACGGAGGCGACGGAGATCGACCCAGGCGGCGGCCGGCAGTTGAGGAAGGGGAGAGGCTCAGGTGGTGGCCTGAGCGGGCGGCGGAGCTCTTGGCGGCGGCGGTGCTGAGCGGGAGGAGGGAAACATAGGGAGGGACGGGAGTTGGTGGCGAGGAGAGACGAGGCGCCGCGCTGGGCAAGCTTCTGCCGTGGACGGCTGGGCTCGAGATAGAGAGGAGGGCGGCCAGAGAGGGGAGGGAGTACTGGCGGCGGTGAGGAGGAGCGGGGCGGGGCTCGCGATGGGAGGAGGGGAGCGAGGGAGCGGGTCGCGTGTGGGAGAGGGCGAGTGGGGGGGGGGCCGGGGGAAACGTGGCAGCGGCGAGCGGGGGGAGGTTGGTGGCGATCGAGGCCAGGTGGCCAGGGGAGAGCGGGAGCGGGCAGGAGGATGGGGTTAGGGAGCGTGCCCAGGAGGTTTTAGGTCGGGGTGGGGAAACGTGTGGATGAGGGAAACGAGCGGGTTGGGGTGGTTGGGTCGGTGGGTGGGCCAGGCGGGAGGCACACGCTGCGCGGCTGGCTGCGCGTGGGTGCGAGTGTGTGAGTGCGTGTGTGTGGCTGTGTTTACGTGTGTGGCTTGCTGCAGCGCTGCGCGCGTGTGCAGCTTGGTAGGTGTCGGCGGCAGAGGGTGGGGTGGTGTGGAGGCTGGGGCTTAGGGTTAGGTATATGTTAGGTTTTTATACGGGCCGGGTAGTAGGTGGCCTGGCCTAACAGCTGGGCTGCCTCCCCGAATAAAAATATTTGTTTTGTTTTTATTTTATAAAACCTTTCGCAAACAGTTTTTAGACAAAACAAAATATCTGGAAGAGGCCGGGTTTTAATTTGAAATAAATACAAGGAATATTTAGAAAACAAATATAGGCTTTTGGAAAAATAGTTTCAGACTAACATATGCATGATGACATGACGATGCTCAAATGCAATGTGGCATGATGACATGAGCATGCGGTCATGATGATGCAATGCACAAAACACCGCGATTTTCTAGTAGTGGTTTTAGCGGGATGCCACACAGATCCACTCGGACTGTCCGGCCTGGCCGAGAGGCAAACTGGCGTGGACATTCTATCTGCCAGTTCATACACTACCTGGACACCACCGGGAAACTTCAAAGTTTCTGGCCAGACCGGACTGTCTGGCACACTTAACCCGGAGTGTCCAGCCTAACCGGACTATCCGGCCGATTTCGACCGCAGTGTCCGCCCGCCGACCGAATCTGGTATGAGTCGGTTTGTATCAGTTTGAGTCGTTTGCGTTTAGTTTCGGTTTCTGGTCGCCCCAGCCGCCCTTATAAGCCTTGGGACAACCTCTAGCTAGGGTTTAGACCACGTTAAAACTATTTTAGAGTTGTTTCTTTTAAAGAACCTCTAGAATTACCCTATGTTCGAATCTACCAACTATAATTGAGTGTGATTTGTTATTCCATTGGGAATTAGTAGATTGCATACTAGCGTTCGTGCTCACGGCTGCATGCGTAAGAGTGTGGTGTTGTGAATATCCTACAAGGTTCGAGATCTGTTGTGCTGGCCTCAGGGATCGAACGGGAGAGATCATAGCTACACACTAGTTATCTATCATCCATCATCATCACCGC
This sequence comes from Avena eriantha, assembly GCA_910589775.1. NCBI lineage: Eukaryota > Viridiplantae > Streptophyta > Magnoliopsida > Poales > Poaceae > Avena > Avena eriantha. The sequence goes on from OU342744.1 coordinate 365,026,848, forward strand.
CATCCGCTTACTGAGAAGATCGGGCCACCCCATATCAAAGGTGGTTTATGGTTTCAAACCCCATCACACCACTTGATTTGTTGCCTCTTCCTATTCAAGAAAGAGAGACATGGAGGCAACCAAGAGGGCAGATTTTGTGAAGAAGATACACATGAAGACAAAAGAAGCTATTGAGAAGAAGGGCAAGGACAATGCTAGCCGTATCAATAAGAAGAGAAAGGAGGTGCTATTTCAGCCAGGCGACATGGTACGGGTTCATTTTTGCAAGGACAGATTTCCAGAGAAGCGTAAGTCAAAGCTACTTCCTCAGGGTGCTGGTCCTGACAAGGTTCTTGCCAAGATAAATGACAATGCCTACAAGATAGATTTGCCTATTGAGGAGTTTGGTGTCAGTAATTCTTTCAATGTATCTGATTTGACACCAAATGAAGAGGAAGATCTTGATGCGTCGAGGTCGATGCGTTCTGAAGGGGGAGGATGATGAGGACATCTCTACCATTATTCCATTATTCACTGAATATAATGATGCAAAGATTTAAGACATTAATGAAATCAGAATTGGACCTATTACAAGGGCTAGAGCCAAGTTGTTAAAGCAACAGGTGAATTCCTTCTTAGTTGGTTCTGGAATATTGTTTGATGAGAATTTTATGCTACCTAAATATTTGCATCTATGTTTGATCAGGTATGAGGAAGGCCAAGGAGCTGAAGAAGAAGCATCAAGGCTGTAGCAGAAGATTCTCTACCGTGGCAGGATTTTGGCCGATTCGCTGCCATGGCAGGACGTTTGTGCCAAGGGAGGAGAGGGAGGCATGCGCCAGGAGGAGGACCAGGAGAGTTCGGGCTACACCTAGCTAGGTGCCCCCTCGCGCGTGGCCTGTGTGCCTGTCTTGGCCGAGCCCTTTGGGGCCGGTTGTATCCAACTCGAACCCACCTGGGTCGGGTTTATGATGCAGCCCGTCCTACGGACGCTCCTACATCTACACCAACAAGTCCCCCAAGTGGACCCATGACTCGTGCCCGAGCCAAACTCTACAAGCTAAGGTGAACTCGCTCCTCTCCTCGTGCCAATTTGATACCTACTTGGATGGTGTGCTACTTCATGAAACTACCATATGCATCATCAGGTACGAAGCTTCGACACATCACCAAGCACCCAAGGATGGAGAACAAGGAGCAGAGCGTGAAGCAAAAGCTGCTGGAGCTGCTCAGACCGGAGTCTCCGGTGTGCGCACACCGGAGTCTCCGGCCTACCAAAGTCTCCGGCCTGAAGACACCGGAGACTCCGGCCCTCTCTCCTGTTGAGGGCAAACCTCTAGGGTGGCTCGATCTTTCACGATTCCCTTTCAAATCGAGGGTGGAGTGCGGGGGAAGGAGGGGAAGGATGAACACGACGAACACACACACGAAGAACGTGATGAACACACACGCAAAACCACGATAAAAACCAATAGCTCACGCCGGCGGTGACCGGTCTGGCACAATCCCTAGGATCAGCGTTGGGCGGAGGACTCTCTCTCGAACCGACACGGAGAGATGGGAGACACGGTGAGATCTTGACGTCTAGGCAAAGGGACACCGATGCCTAGGCCTTGTACAACACGGAGGCACGATACAAAATCCAACGAGGTTTGGGGATATTGGTGCTCCTTAGTCAAGGAGCATGAGGCAAGAATTAGATAGATCCACAAAGGGGTTTCCACTAATTCGAATATCATGCCTATGGTTTACAATGGAGGTGGGGGTCTATATATAGGCCAGCCACTTAAACAGGGGTACTTTAGGAATAAAAGACAAGTCCTGGACGGACTAAGGGGTACATGGGCCGAAGGCCCAAAGGCCTTTTCATGCCTGGCGACGGTCGGACCAGAGACTCCGGTGTGGTGGACTGGAGACTCTGGTCTAGACCAAAGAATCCGGGGTAGTCTCCGAACCAGCCTTCGGAGGGGTCTTTAGACTGTCCCAGGGCCTGGGCCAGGGGGTCAGACCAGAGAGAGGGCCGGAGTCTCCAGTGTCTGCAGGCCGGAGACTCCGATGTACATAGACCAGAGACTCCGGTCTGAGCAGCTCCAGCAGCGTTTGCTTCACGTTCTGCTCCTTGTTCTCCATCCTTGTGTGCTTGGTGATGTGTCGAAGCTTCGTACCTGATGATACATAGTGTAGATGCATGAAGTAGCACACCATCCAAGGAGGTATCAAATTGGCACGAGGAAAGGAGCGAGTTCACCTTAGCTTGTAGGAGTTTGGCTCGGGCATGAGTCATGGGTCCACTTGGGGGACTTGTTGGTGTAGATGTAGGAGCGTCCGTAAGATGGGCTGCATCAGCTCCCCCCCTTGGGAAAGAGTCGTCCTTGACTCTTCATTGATATCATCTTGAACATCTCCATGGTAGGGTGCGAGATCCTTGACATTGAATGTATTGCTTGCAAGGTACTTGGAGGTCGGTATGTCGATGATGTAGGCGTTGTTGTTGATTCTTTTGAGGACCTTGAAGGGACCATCTCCTCTTGGCTTGAGCTTGGAGTCACGTTCCTTTGGGAAGCGGTCCTTGCTTAGGTGTATCCACACAAGGTCACCTTCTTCAAAGATCATCTCCTTCTTGTCCTTGTTGAACCTTGAAGCTTGGCGCAGGACTTGTTTTTCGATAGTAGCTCTTGTTTCTTCATGAAGTTTCTTCATAGCTTGTGCGCGTTTCTCGACGTCCATGTTTGTGCGCTCAGGGAGAGGTAGTGGTAGGATGTCGAGCGCGGTGAGGGGCTCGAAACCATAGACGATCATGAATGGACTCATCTTGGTTGTTGAGTGCTTGGCACAGTTGTAGGGGAACTCGGCGTGTGGGATGCATTCCTCCCAATCTTTCAAGTTCTTCTTGATCAACACACGAAGGAGAGTCCTGAGGCTTCGGTTGACAACTTCGGTTTGGCCATCAGTTTGGGGATGAGATGCGGATGAGAAGAGTAGCTTGACTCCGAGCTTGGCCATGAGGGTCTTCCATAAGTAGCTCATGAATTTTACGTCGCGGTCAGAGGCGATTGTCCTTGGCACACCGTGAAGATGGACGATTTCCCTGAAAAGCAGATTTGCAACATGTGAAGCATCATCGGTCTTATTGGTTTGTTTTGTTTAAATAGAAATCCCTTATGCAAATAGAAATCATCAACTCCTTTTTCATTGGAGCACTTTGCGAAAATTGGTTCAAAGAATGGTTCGGAAGCATACAAAGATTTTATTTCCTCAAGACCCAACACATTGATTTCAAGTCTCATAAGAAGGCTCGTATGTTTGCGAGACAAAGCGTCCGCAGCTACATTATATTTTCCCTTCTTATACTTGACAATGTACGGAAAGGACTCCATGAACTCAACCCACTTAGCGTGTCTCTTGCTCAAGTTAGCTTGGCCTTTGAGATATTTCAACGACTCGGGGTCGGAATGTATGATAAATTCTTTGGGCCAAAGGTAGTGTTGCCAAACTTGAAGGAGACGAACTAAGGCAAAAAGCTCTTTGTCATAAATCGGATAATTGAAGCGAGCACCATCAAGTTTCTCGCTATGGTAGGCTATAGGACGTCTGTTTTGCATAAGGACTCCTCCAATGCCAATACCACTAGCATCACACTCTATCTCAAAAGTTTTTGTGAAATCTGGTAAAGCAAGAAGAGGTGCTTCGGTGAGCCTCTTTTTAAGTTCATCCAAAGCTTTTTGTTGTGCTTTGCCCCACACGAAGGTGACATTCTTTTTGGTCAATACATTAAGGGGACAAGCAATGGTTGAAAAGTCTTTCACAAAGCGACGATAGAAACCGGCTAACCCATGAAAACTTTGGAGTTCACTCACATTTGTTGGGATGGGCCAATCTTGTATGTCCACCTTGGAAACATCAACTTCAATTCCCTTCGAAGAAACGACAAATCCAACAAAAATCAACTTGTCTTTAGCAAAAGTGCACTTGGGAAGATTAGCGTAAAGCTTTTCGTGTCGAAGAATTTGCAAAACTTCCTTGACATGTGTTATATGGTCCTCAAGTGATTTGCTACAAACAAGAATATCATCGAAATAGACAACAACACTTTTTCCAATGAGAGAATGCAAGATGTGATTCATAAGGCACATGAATGTGGATGGGGCATTTGATAAACCAAAGGGCATAACCAACCATTCATAGAGACCGAGTTTGGTCTTGAAGGCGGTTTTCCACTCATCACCTTTAGCCATGCGTATTTGATGGTAACCACTACAAAGATCAATTTTCGAAAAAATAGTGGCTCCACACAACTCATCAAGCATGTCATCGAGACGTGGTATGGGATGTCGATAATGCACGGTGATAGCATTGATTGGACGACAGTCCATGCATAACCTTAACGTATCATCCGTTGTTGGGACAAGAATCACGGGTACGGCACTTGGACTAGTGCTAACTTGGATCAAACCTTTGGAGATGAGTTGGTTGATTTGACGTTCGATCTCCTTCGTCTCCTCTGGGTTCGTGCGGTAAGCGGCGCGGTTGGGAAGTGGTGCACCGGGTATGAGTTCAATGCGATGTTCGATGCCGCGAAGAGGAGGTAGTCCATGTGGAAGCTCTTCGGGAAACACATCCTTGAATTCCTGCAAAACATTCATCAAAGATGGAGGAACATTTGTTAATTCATTAGTTCCTTGCACTAGTCCCTTGCAAAGGAGAACATAGTGCAAGATGGATGGGTTGTTCCGAACATCTCGCATCTCACTTTTGGTGGCAAGGAGAACACTCTTAGTTTTTCCACTCGAATTTGGCTTGTGGCTCTCACTCACTATGACGTGGTGTTGAGGGCAAACCTCTAGGGTGGCCCGATCTTTCACGATTCCCTTTCAAATCGAGGATGGAGTGCGGGGAGAGGAGGGGAGGATGAACACAACGAATGCACGCAAGAAGAATGTGATGAACACACACACGCAAAACCACGATACACACCAATAGCTCACGCGGGCGGTGACCGGTCCGGCGCAATCCCTAGGATCGGCGTCGGGCGGAGGACTCTATTGAGGGCAAACCTCTAGGGTGGCCCGATCTTTCACGACTCCCTTTCAAATCGAGGATGGAATGCGGGGAGAGGAGGGGAAGGATGAACACGACGAACACACGCACGGAGAACGCGATGAACACACACACGCAAAACCACGATAAACACCAATAGCACAGGCCGACGGTGACCGGTCCGGCGCAATCCCTAGGATCGGCGTCGGGCGGAGGACTCTCTCTCGAACCGGCACGGCGAGATGGGAGACTCGGTGAGATCTTGACTTCTAGGCAAAGGGACACCGATGCCTAGGCCTTGTACAATGTGAAGGCACGATGCAAACTCCAATGAGGTTTGGGGATATTGGTGCTCCTTAGTCAAGGAGCATGAGGCAAGAATTAGATAGATCCACAAAGGGGTTTCCACTAATTCCAATATCATGCCTAGTGATGAGGATATATACATGGATTATGATGATTCTGACTGCCTGAACTGGAAGGAAATATTGAGTCAAATCAATAATGACTATCAGGTGAATTTATTCCTAATTGAACCTGATGTTTTACTTAATGAGAACTTTATACTACCTAAGTCTATGCATCTTTTCTATGATCAGGTTTATTGATAACACAAGCGTTGCGCGAGGAGGAGGAGAGTTGTAGCAAGAAGGACAAGCACTGATTTCCAATATCAACAAGTGCGCGAGGGAGGAGCGGGAGGCAGGCGCACTACGACGCAATGAGGAAATCACGTATGAGCAAGAGAGAGAGATGGCGCACCAAGAATTACATGTTCGAGGTGTTCCACGACGTTTGTACTGCGTGCCAATAAGGCTGAACCCATATATGGGTCGGTATGTATCAGTTTGAGTCGAACCGAGTCAGTTTGGGCCAAGTTATGGCTGTTTTTAGGCCCATTTAGAGGGGAGGACGCCCCAGACCTCATATAATCCTCCGTAGCCGTCACAAGTTAGGGTTTAGACCACGTTAAAATATTTTGGAGTTGTTTCTTTCATAGAACCTCTGGAATGACCCTGTGTTCGAATCTGCCAACTATAATTGAGTGTGATCTGTTGTTCCATTGGGAATTAGTAGATTGCATACTACTGTTCGTGGTCACGGATGCGTGCGCAAGAGTGTGGTGTTGTGAATATCCTACAAGGTTCGAGATCTGTTGCGCTGGCATCAGGGATCGAGCGGGAGAGATCATAGCTACGCACTAGTTATCTATCATCCACCATGACCATCGACAAGAGCTTGTTGAGAAGATCAGGCCTCCCCATATTATCTATCAGATCATAGCTCTGATACCAAGATGATACCTGATACCAAGATGATATGGGGTGGCCCGATCTTCTCAGCAAACTCTTGTCGATGGTGATGGTGGATGATAGATAACTAGTGCGTAGCTATGATCTCTCCCGCTCGATCCCTGATGCCAGCGCAACAGATCTCGAACCTTCTAAGATATTCACAACACCACACTCTTGCGCACGCAGCCGTGACCACGAACGGTAGTATGCAATCTACTAATTCCCAATGGAACAACAGATCACACTCAATTATAGTTGGCAGATTCGAACACACGGCAGTTCCAGAGGTTCTATGAAAGAAACAACTCCAAAATATTTTAACGTGGTCTAAACCCTAACTTGTGACGGCTACGGAGGTTTATATGAGGGCTGGGGCGTCCTCCCCTCTAAACGGGCCTAAAAACAGCAATAACTTGGCCCAAACTGACTCGGTTCGACTCAAACTGATACATGCCGACCCATATATGGGTTCGGCCTTATTAGCACGCAGTCCAAACGTCATGGAACACCTCAAACATGTAATTCTTGGTGCGCCATCTCTCTCTCTTGCTCACACGTGATTTCCTCATTGCGTCCTAGTGCGCCTGCCTCCCGCTCCTCCCTCGCGCACTTGTTGATATTGGAAATCAGCGCTCGTCCTTCTTGCTGCAACTCTCCTCCTCCTCGCGCAACGCTTGTGTTATCAATAAACCTGATCATACAAAGCTGCATAGACTTAGGTAGTATAAAGTTCTCATTAAGTAAAACATCAGGTTCAATTAGGAATAAATTCACCTCATAGTCATTATTGATTTGACTCAATATTTCCTTCCAGTTCAGGCAGTCAGAATCATCATAATCCATGTATATATCCTCATCATCCTCCCTTTCTTCATGAAAAGCCGTCCTCGGCTTTGGGTAAGCTGAACGTGGGAGAAACAAAAAGAACAACGTGTATGCAAAGTATATGTATATATAACATGTTGTATTATTGTTGTTCACATGAAAAGTATGTCCAGTATACATCAAGCAACTTAAATTGCAGGTATAAGTGAAGTACAAAGAATCATGATCATGGTGAAAAACAACTAAATAGATAGTCATGTTCTTCAATATTAAATTCAGTTTTCTCAAAGAAGATCTATGATCAAATTTGTGAACAAGATCAAACCAATTCAATATGTCTGAAAACCAAATTGAATCATGACATGCTTCAACTGCGCTGCTCTGATTATTATGAACATGATCATGTTGTCCAGTATGTAAAATGCAACTCAATTTGCAAATGTCAAGGAAGTCTAAAGTAGTAACAAAACTGGACAAAGACTTTTGGGACAAACATAGTGAATATGAAAACTTGGGTCCTATTCTAGCAAGATTAGAACAATCCAACATAGGTAAAATTACTTGTGTTGGTTACAATATATCAACTAGACCAGAATGTATTTCCATAATATCTGGAACATGAGCTATTGTCCCATAGCAAACATTTTGTGATGTATGGCTGAAAACAGCATGTTTCAGTTCAGCGATTCTATCACAAGTAATGCATATGTGATCAACAAGAAAATTTTCATGCATGCTATATTCACCAATCAGATTGAAAGTGAAACAAGGAGAATATGTGCTAGAATTCAGAAATGAAAATTCAGAAATCTTATCCATAGCACAACTCATACTCATAGGTTCATTTAGCATGATGGAATACACAACATCAGCAGGTGGTATTCGAGCAAGTATTTCCTTATGTGTTATCAGTACCACATGATCAACATTTGAATTTGGTAAACTATCACATGGTGCTGAAACAGTAGTGCAAGGCAAATCACAAGGAGGCTTCAGTAAAGGAATAGACTCACAATATGTTGCACATGTTGGCTGAAGCTCCAAAACAGTACCAATATCATCAACAATCTCCTCAGTTATAGGAGGTACTAAAACATCCGCCGCAAGTGACAATACATAGTCCGACGATGTAGTGATGAGGGCAAACCTCTAGGGTGGTCCGATCTTCACGGATCTCGTGGTCAAATCAATGGGAAAGCGAGGGAAAAGGGAGAAGCTAGCGGAACCGGACACACACCTCACGAAGAACATGATGAACACACGCGAAACACACACGATACAAGGCCGATTGCTCTCACCGGTGGCCACTGGTCCGATAGAATCCTCGCAAGGAAAGATCGGTCAACGTGCTCCCATCAATCCCAAGCGGAGAGGGAAGAACACCTTGGAGATGGTCTTGACGTCTTGGCAAAGGGACACCGATGCCAAGGCCTTGTACAATGAGGGAGGCGCGATGCAAACTCCAACGAGGTGGTGACGATAGTCGATCACCTTTGGTAGAAGGGGATGATGCAAAACTAGAGATTCCACAAAGGGGGTTTTCTTTAGTCTATCATCTATGCCTAAGGGATACAATGAGGGGTGGGGGCTCTATTTATAGGCCAGCCACAAGTTCAGGGGTAGTTTGGGCATAAAACTAGGGTTTGGTGCGAAATAGTGGGGTACATGGGCCAAGGGCCCAGCTGTTGGCTCGCAGGCCCATCACTTGGGCCGGACAGTCCGGGCTGACCGGACACTCCGGGTGGTGTCCGGGGAGTGTCCGATATGACCTTCTGAATGTCCACACCAGGTCCGGGCTCGGGCAGGCCGGACACTCTGGCTGAGTCGCGTCGGACACTCCGGATGGATTCGGGCGAACACTCCGGATCAGGCAGCTTCAGGGCTCGTGGGTCGACGATCTTGGGGACTCGGCGTTGTAGATGTAGTAGCGTCCGCAGGACGGGCTGCATCAGCTCCCCCCTTCAAAAAGAGTCGTCCTCGACTCTTCATGCACATCACTAAGAAGATGATGTCGAGAGACCTTCTTGATCCTGGGGTTCACCATACAGTCGTCCTTGAGAAGCTTGATGTGGCAACTCTTCAACGTTCCTTCACCTTCCATGAAGCCTACAAAGCTCACAGCAAAAGCGAAGCAACACTCAAAGAGTAGCCAATTCATGAAGATTATAGCACGAGCCCTCAAGTAGAAGGAAGTCACCTTATGATATAGAGATAGCTCATTGAAGGATAGCCCTAGGTAACTCTCTTCGATTCGTCTTATCAACTCTTTGTCCATAGAGGTTGACACGTATGCAATTGTACCTTCACACAACAAAGACCAAGCAAAATATGTTTGTGTGTGATAGAGGAGCATGTCATTGGTGGCATGTCCATTCTTGTGCACAACACTAGTAGCACAACTCAAGTATCGCAAACGAAATGCGTATGCAAGGTCAAAGTGCATGGAAGTTAATTGAACATCATCCAAATGTGGGAACTCAAAAACTCCATATAACATCTTAGTGTGGCACTCAAAGCAATTGACTAAAATATTGATCAACATCTTTGATGCAAAGCTAGGAGAATTCGGCAAAAACACATGAGGAAGAATATCCAAAGCAACATCATTATGTGTGCAAACCAACCATTGGAAAGAACAATTGTTCAATATGTTGGATGCCATACACATATCATCAAAAGCCAAAATCATGGGGGTATGAGTATCGCAAGCGGAAGCAAAAACAACATGTTTGCAAACAAACCATATGAAAGAGCAAGTGGCCCTTATGTTTGTTGCAACAACAATACAAGAGACTTGGAAGCTCTCATGACAATACATGCGCAAAATGGCATTATGTTTGCACACAAAACATCGGAAAGAGAAATTGTTCAACATTTTTGTGGCAACACACAAAGCATCAATATCCAATAGCGACGAAAAATGATTGTCACAAGGTGAAACAAAACCATTAACATGCTTGCAAGCAAACCATAGGAAAGAGCAATTGGTCAACATGAAAGATGCAAAGCATGCAAAAGGTATCAGAGCTGGGTTCGATCTTGAACTCACTTGGGAGATGCTCTCTAGAGCTCTTTTTGTCAACTCGTGCTCAACCGAGGTTGACATTCTTGTGCGGGTACCTACACACATCAAACACAAAAGGAAGAATGTGTGTGCATGGTAGAGAAATACATCATCCATCATGACATATCTCTTCTTGTGCACGTCACCATTAGTGTCAAGCAAGTGTAACATAGGTGCATGGTGAGTATGCAAGTGGGGAACATGCTTATCATGGCAATCATCAAAATCTCCAAAATTTGAGAAAGCTATGGGGGCCATCTCAATAGAAAGCATATGAGAATTATTGTTGCAAGCAAAACAAGTGAAAGAGCAATTGTTCATCTTATTGCAAGCAACAGGAGAGATTGTAAAACATTCATGACAAAGCATGGTTCGAGGGGTACCATTGGTAACATCATTGCAAGCAAAACATTGGAAAGAGCAATTGTTCAACAAAGTGCAAGCAATGATATCATCAATGTAACGTTTATAGCATGGCATGTCTATGGCAACATCATCACAATCAAATAATTTCACATGCTCAACAATATGCAAATGCAAAGTATCACATGGAAATATCAATGAAGCATATGTGATATCACAAACATCATCCATAGCATGCCAATCATCACAAGTCATCATGTCCACTAGTGGGATCATGGCATCATCAACACCCTTATTTTTACCTTGTTCATACCTCTCATATGAAGTGGGTGTTTTGGTAGCATTGGCCTCCAGGTGGGCGACTTCTTCATCATGTATGGGGATGGTATCATGTTCATCCACCATGTACATCTTCTCGGTTTGAGGCATCAACATCTCCAAGCTTGGCGCTTCTTTATCCATGGAACCTAGCACATCATGAGGAAACACACTAGAGGTAGAGGGGAAGTTGTTAGCAATCAAAGTGGTCTCACATGACCTATCAACTACCACTCTCAAATCACTCGGTGTATCACTCATGCCCTCCAAGTGGAAGCACTCAATCTCACGTATGGTGGAGTCACTCATCTCACTCTTGTTTTCACTCAAGTGGGCTAAGTGGCTCTCATACTCACATGGGATTGGTACCACATCATCACTCAAGCATATGGGGATAGGCTCGGTTCTCTCAACTCCATGCGCCTCCTTTGGTGAAGGGAAAGTCCCATGCTCACCATTCTCGACCTTGTCGTCGCCATCTTGCACCTTGGTTTGTGTAGTCCTCTTGACGTACTCGTCCAACTTGGCGAAGTAGAGGTCTTCATCTTCCTCATCCATGAAGGTGCATGCGTCATCTAGGATGTCAAGTTTGGGCGTTGAAGCTTGATGGCGTGGAGGAGAGCTTGCTCTTGGTGCCATTTTGGTGGTGGCACGAGTAGTTGAAGGTGCCTTATGATGGTGTCGATGGAGGTCATTGGCGTGCCTTGCCAAAGGTTGATGTAGATGGCGCACTTTGTCATCCACATGACGCTCGCGACAATGCTTCTTGTCCTTGGCACTCTTCTTTTCATGGTGGTGCCTTCTTGAGCTTCGTTGAGCATTATGGATGGTGCTCAACATGTACTCTCCATCTTCATGGTGAAGATGCCTTGAACGACTTCTTGTATCCTCTTGATGTTGGTGATGATCTCTAGAGGATGTATGTCGATGAAGATTCTTGCTTCGTGGCGCCTCTTTGGGAAGATGATGTTGGGGCGCCACTCTTCTTGGAGTGGATGGCACTTGATGCCTTGGAGGTAGATGCACTTGACGCCTTGGAGATGGTCGTGCTTGGTGCCTTGGAGATGGTGGCGCTTGACGGCTTGGAGGTGATGGCACTCGTTGCCTTGGAGATGGTGGTGCATGACGCCATGTAGGTGGTGGCGCTTGACGCCTTGGAGGTGGATCATCGGAAGTAGGTGGTGCCCTTTGGTGTGGCACACTTGGCCTTGAAGGTCATGGTTTCTTGATGATGCGACTCCACTAGCTTGGCGTAGTAGTCCTCCATCTCCAAGCGGTGGAGGCATTCTTCATGGCTCATGGAAGAGCCCTCAAAGTGGGTGAAGCTCGCCATGTCCTCCATGCTTGGTGAGGCGTCGTCGTTGTAGCACTCGAAGTCATCCATGCTTGGGGAATCATTGTTGATGTAGTACTCCATATCACCCAAGCATGTGGAGCCATTGTCGGTGTAGTGCTCCATCATGTTATCCATGCTTGCGGAGGCGTAGGCATGGTGGCTCATCGTGGATTCTTCATAGATATCATCCTTGGGTCCGGAGTTCCTAGACATGATTCACAAGACCAAGTGGTGTATATGGAAGTGGTAGGGGGTTAGGGATGCAACGTCGAACCTTACTTTACCTTGGAAGATAGCATCGTGCAAGTGGCAACACTTGAGAGCAATCAAAACCAAGCAAAGTGAAGTTCACGCGGAACACCAAACCAACTAACCACTAAAAAACACACACACACACAAAGCTTATGGTGGATATGTATTGAAGGTGGCGTGTCCAAGAACAATCCGAATCAAGATATTGTAATGGCAAGTGAAGAACCACGATAATCACAAAGCAAAACAAGTCAATCCACAAGAAGGAAATATGTACACGGAAACACACACGGTGGGATAAATGGAACTTGTGCGACGGAGAAAGTGAGCTAAGAACCAAATGATTACCTAGGGAAGACTATAAGCTCGTGTCGCACAAGTGCAAGGAGAGACGCTAGTTCGATTGCAATAAATTGGTGGGCTACAAGATATGCCCAATAAGTACCACCTATTTGATGTTCATCGAGCTTGCGCTTCCTATTCTATGAGGCACTTGTTTCTTTCTTTCTTTTTCTTCTTTTTAATTTTCTATTTTTTCTATTTTTCTTTTATTTTTCACTTGCCCCTTCCTTGTGCCAACAACTATACAAGTTAACACTATGAGATAGCGCGCTCACAACTTTTGCTCGGAATTCTACAAGGTATCAAATATGCATAGCCCAAGCAATCATAGGAGGAACTAGTCTCAATAGGTGTTCGTTGAACGCAAAGATAGTGTGGCTCACAAAGGGATGCAAGTGGGGAGAAGTCACGGAATTTTTATACCTTTCGTCGCCGATCTTCACCCTTTATTGGTGGATTCCGCCTTGCTCACGGAATTTTGATGGAGTAGATAGCATGAACCAAGGAGATGATGATGTAGAGCTCTTTCTCCTCTTCAAAATGAGCTAAAGAACACCAAAATCCAAGTTCGTATGCAAAAGTTATGCTCAAAACCGTGAAGCGGATTTTTCTGTCAGCAGGGGGCAGACAGTCCGGTGCGCACAGGCCGGACAGTCCGGCCGGGGCGGAGATTCCTGTCAATTTAGGCCGGAAACTCCGGCGGATCGGATACTCCGGTCTGTTTTGGCCAGACAGTCTGGTCCGGTTGATCCAGAAGTTCCAGAACACGAACGGGACGAGTTTTGGCGGAAAAACTGGGACCAAAACCTCAAATTGATGGGGGAAATCAAGGAATTAGGCTATGGAAACGCAGGGGAAGGTAGATCAACAAGTTTAGCAAGTAATCCACGAATCAAAAACCAACCAAAACACACTCAAATCATAGATCGGTCCAAAACATGAATTGGGGCTATTTTTTGTGGAATTTTCGAATTTATGGGGAAAAGACCAAATCGATGAGAAATCCGTGGCAACCAAAAGCTGCTGATACCAGATGATGAGGGCAAACCTCTAGGGTGGCCCGATCTTCACGGATCTCATGGTCAAATCGATGGGAAAGCGAGGGAAAAGGGAGAAGGTAGCGGAAGCGGACGCACACCTCGCGAAGAACACGATGAACACACGCGAAACACGCACGATACAAGGCCGATTGCTCTCACCGGTGGCCACCGGTCCGATAGAATCCTCGCAAGGAAAGATCGGTCAACGTGCTCCCGTCAATCCCAAGCGGAGAGGGAAGAACACCTTGGAGATGGTCTTGACGTCTTGGCAAAGGGACACCGATGCCAAGGCCTTGTACAACAAGGGAGGCGCGATGCAAACTCCAACGAGGTGGTGACGATAGTCGATCCCCTTTGGTAGAAGGGGATGAGGCAAAACTAGAGATTCCACAAAGGGGGTTTTCTTTAGTCTATCATCTATGCCTAAGGGATACAATGAGGGGTGGGGGCTCTATTTATAGGCCAGCCACAAGTTCAGGGGTAGTTTGGGCATAAAACTAGGGTATGGTGCGAAATAGAGGGGTACATGGGCCAAGCGCCCAGCTGTTGGCTCGCAGGCCCATCACTTGGGCCGGACAGTCCGGGTCGGCACGGCCAGACAGTCCGGGCTGTCCGGACACTCTGGGTGGTGTCCGGGGAGTGTCCGATATGACCTTCTGAATGTCCACGCCAGGTCCGGGCTCGGGCAGGCCGGACACTCCGGCTGAGTCGCGCAGGACACTCCGGTGGCGCCAGACACTCTGGATGGATTCGGGCGGACACTCCGGCTCAGGCAGCTTCAGGGCAGGTGCAGCTTCAGGGCTCGTGGATCGACGATCTTGGGGACTCGGCGTTGTAGATGTAGTAGCGTCTGCAGGACGGGCTACATCATGTTGTAGGTTGCAAAATAAATTGCTCCCTTTCTTCAAAAGCAACCTGCATAGCACAAGAAACAATACCAGGACTAGAGATGATTACATTAGTAGAAATATCCACACATGTATTAGCATCTACTGCACTGATGTTTTCTTTTTCTCTCATACTCTTAGAATGGATGCTCTCAACCTCACGTTTAGTGGAATCACTCAGCTCACTTTTGATAACACTCTCACTCAGCTTGGCTGTGTGGCTCTCATTCTCACATGGGTTGTAATGCACACCGTGTTCAAGATGACAAATAATAGAATTGTCACCATTCATCATGACCTTGTACTTAGCAGACAAACTGAACTCTTTTGTCCTCTCCTTGCGAAGAAGATGATACTCATGAAATTTGTCGGCTGAAATCCTGAGCATAACACGCCTCTTCATGTTCCATTTGAAAGAAATCCTTCCAACAACAGGACATATTTGAGCATCAAACCTTCTGCTCCAAGGTTCTCCCAATAGTATGTGACAAGAATCAAGTGGTATAGGAGATACATCACAGCGCACAATCTCAGTATGCTCTTTAAAAGTCATAGGAACATCAGCGGTGTGTGAAATCAGCAATGAGCCATATGATGAATGCAAGAGATATGGCACCGCACGGGCACATGTGGGTAGCTACAACTTTTGTACAACTTCAACGCTGATCAAATTAATAGTAGAGTTACTATCAATGGTAATGGAAGCACATCGCTCACCAATCATCACACTATGGTGGAAAAGACCATCACCATCAAAAATACCGCGTTCTTCCTTCCAAAAAGTTCCGCTACAACGCCAATTGTCGATGAATTTGTAGCTGTACGTCTCCACATTATTTGTAACATCACCTGCCTCCATTTTCTGCATCACATCAACACTACTAGAAGACATGATTAGTACATTAGTGCACAAATCAAAATCAGTATGGTGGAAACTCTCACAACTCACTCACACCTGATAAGAAAGGAGATCTTACCGTTCCAAAGTAAATAGAGATGCTCTACCAAACAAAACCAAAGGCTGATGCACTGATGTGATGAAGTGAATACCAAAGGCATAGAGAACGATCGCAGGGCACACAGGTTATTTATGGTGGAGCTGTAGGTATGGTATCCTAACTACACCGCAAACAAGTCCTAGTGCTAATCGTATGACAAAGACCCACAGAAACACACACGGTGCAGATAAATGGGTCAATTGCAACTATGAAAATGAGCTCAAAAAAGTGAGGTATGTCGGAGGAACGCTCGTGTTGCAATGCACAAGGAGAGACGCTAGCTATGTCTCAACGAAACAGGCACAAGATTGCTAACTGAGCAACCCGCAGAGCACTAAGCACGCTAGTCTCGTAGGATAGTTTTAGATAGAAAGAAAGGCTTACTAAGGCTCACAAGTATAGGTACGCTATGTGGACTCAGTAAAAAAAATAAACAAAAAAGAAAAAAAAATTGACCTGAGAATTGGTCTCTGCCACGGCAGAAAAATGGCCTAAAATCCTGCCGCGGCAGGAGGTCGGCAGACACAAAAAGTTCTCGTATGAGGGCAGACCTGTCAGTGGTACAGCGACGGTCCGAGTTTTTTTGTCACGCCGGAGCACAGACCTGTCTGCGGTCAGGCGTGAGGCAGCGAGCCGATTTTTTTTTTGGTTATTCCGACTCGCCAAGTAGTACACAACTAGGACTCTTTACTTGGATCGGATCTGACTTGATGGTAGCGGAAAAAGATGGTGGAAAACAACTAGAACAACTAGAAACAAATATACGAAGAACAGATCTAGATCTAATCTAATAGAGGAACGCGACCAGCAAGTATTACTCGAATATGATGTAATCTAGGCTATGGCAACTCTTTTTGTGGGGCTTTTTCTGTATAGGATGAAAAACACTCTCTAATCTATGGATGGATTGTGGATTGCTTACCGAGGCAACGAGGAAATCTGATAGCAAGATGATACGGGGTGGCCCGATCTTCTCAGCAAGCTCTTGTCGATGGTGATGGTGGATGATAGATAACTAGTGCGTAGCTATGATCTCTCCCGCTCGATCCCTGATGCCAGCGCAACAGATCTCGAACCTTGTAGGATATTCACAACACCACACTCTTGTGCACGCAGCCGTGACCACGAACGGTATTATGCAATCTACTAATTCCCAATGGAACAACAGATCACACTCAATTATAGTTGGCAGATTCAAACACGGGGTAATTCTAGAGGTTCTATGAAAGAAACAACTCCAAAATATTTTAACGTGGTCTAAACCCTAACTTGTGACGGCTACGGAGGTTTATATGAGGGCTGGGGCGTCCTCCCCTCTAAACGGGCCTAAAAACAGCCATAACTTGGCCCAAACTGACTCAGTTCGACTCAAACTGATACATACCGACCCATATATGGGTTCGGCCTTATTGGCATGCAGTCCAAACGTCGTGGAACACCTCAAACATGTAATCTTGGTGCGCCATCTCTCTCTCTTGCTCATACGTGATTTCCTCATTGCGTCCTATTCCGCCTGCCTCCCGCTCCTCCCTCGCGGACTTGTTGATATTGGAAATCAGCGCTTGTCCTTCTTGCTGCAACTCTCCTCCTCCTCGCGCAACGCTTGTGTTATCAATAAACCTGATCATAAAAAAATACATAGACTTAGGTAGTATAAAGTTCTCATTAAGTAAAACATCAGGTTCAATTAGGAATAAATTCACCTGATAGTCATTATTGATTTGACTCAATATTTCCTTCCAGTTCAGGCAGTCAGAATCATCATCATCCATGTATAGTCATTATTGATTTGACTTAAAAAAAGGCTTGTGTTATCAATAAACCTGATAGTCATTATTGATTTGACTCAAAAAAACGCTTGTGTTGTACTTGCGGTTCCTCTTGTGGTTGCTCTTGTCGGATCACTAGTGCCCTTGCGTGATGATGGTGTGCTTCTTGCCTTGCTCGTGGCCTTGAAGAGAGGTCACCATCATAGCTTGACGTTGCGGCGTGCCGTGGGGAAGGTACATAGTTCGAAGAGATTCCATCTTCGACCACGGGGGCATCATTGCGTCTTTGAGCACTTTGATGTAGATCTTGTGGAAGAGGTGCATGACGATGCGAAGAACTTGCCGAGCTTGATGCGCGTGAACGTGGTCTTGCCATGCCATCGATGAGGCATCGAAGATTGTCATTTGTTTCGGTGACGGAGCGTTGAAGCGCTTCATTTTGGTGGCCGAAGTTGTGATGCATTGCATGCATTTGTCGTTCGAGGCCGTCGAAGCGGTTGTCGATGTTCTTGAACTCGGCTTGCGTCTCGCCAAATTGTTCATCTTGTCTCGTCTCAAGTGCTTGGCAACGTTCACGGAACTCTTGTCGAACGATGAAGTGACTTGCGCGCGTCATGTACGGACCTTGATCTTCTTCTTGGGGAGGTGGTTGGCTCGTCTCACCATGCCTATCCATCATGCAAAACACACAAGTATTGTATATGGAAGTGGAATATGGTGGAGTTAGCCTTGTACCTCACCTTGGGGATTGCGCCAAACTAGAAACCACAAGTGAGAGCTATAAGCGTGCAAAGTGGAATTGCAAAGAAAACTCACACTAAAGAAAGAACTAACTCTCAAAAGCTTGTTGGTGGTAGGTTAGGATTGTGGAAAGCCAAAGAACCAACCAAAAGAAAAGGGATAGTCAAAAGTGGGTAAAATCCAACAAAACTCAAGTCAAAGGTGAAGGTCAACAACTCAAAAGGGCGACGAGAACCTACGACTATGTACACACACGTGGAGAAAGTTGGGATTGACAGGATGATGAGGACATCAATACTATTCCACTATCTCCTACTCCTATTCACAATGAAGATGTTGCTGCAAGGAACAAGTCCAATGAAATCAGGATTGGACCCATTACAAGAGCTCGTGCAAAGCTGATTGAGCAACAGGTTAATTCACACTTAATTGAACCTGATGTTTTACTTAATGAGAACTTTATACTACCTAAGTCTATGCATCTTTGTATCATCAGGTTTATTGATAACACAAGTGTTGCGCGAGGAGGAGGAGAGTTGCAGCAAGAAGGACAAGCGCTGATTTCCAATATCAACAAGTGCGCGAGGGAGGAGCGGGAGGCAGGCGCACTAGGACGCAATGAGGAAATCACGTATGAGCAAGAGCGAGAGATGGCGCACCAAGAATTACATGTTTGAGGTGTTCCACGATGTTTGGGCTGCGTGCCAATAACGCCAAACCCATATATGGGTCTGTATGTATCAATTTGAGTCGAACCGAGTCAATTTGGGCCATGTTTAGAGGAGAGGACGCCCCAGCCCTCATATAAACCTCCGTAGCCATCACAAGTTACGGTTCAGACCACGTTAAAATATTTTGGAGTTGTTTCTTTCATAGAACCTCTGGAATTACCCTGTGTTCGAATCTGCCAACTATAATTGCGTGTGATCTGTTGTTCCATTGGGAATTAGTAGATTGCATACTACCGTTCATGGTCACG
This sequence comes from Avena eriantha, assembly GCA_910589775.1. Classification (NCBI taxonomy): domain Eukaryota; kingdom Viridiplantae; phylum Streptophyta; class Magnoliopsida; order Poales; family Poaceae; genus Avena; species Avena eriantha. The sequence goes on from OU342744.1 coordinate 365,046,073, forward strand.
GCTGCGTATGCAGGAATGTGGTGTTGTGAATATCCTACAAGGTTCTAGATCTATTGCGCTGGCATCAGGGATCGAGCGGGAGAGATCATAGCTACGCACTAGTTATCTATCATCCACCATCATCATCGCCATCCGCTTACTGAGAAGATCGGGCCACCCCATATCATATTGGTATCAGATTTCCTCGTTGCCACGGTAAGCAATCCACAATCCATCCATAGATTAGAGAGTGTTTTTCATCCTATATAGAAAAAGCCCCACAAAAAGAGTTGCCATAGCCTAGATTACATCGTATTCGAGTAATAGTTGCTGGTCGAGTCCCTCTATTAGGTTAGATCTAGATCTGTTCTTCTTAGATTTGTTTCTAGTTGTTCTAGTTGTTTTCCACCATCTTTTTCCGCTACCATCAAGTCAGATCCGATCCAAGTAAAGAGTCCTAGTTGTGTACTACTTGGTGAGTCAGAATAAGTAAAAAAAATCGACTCGCTGCCTCATGCGTGACCGCAGACAGGTCTGTGCTCCAGCGTGACAAAAAAAATTGGACGGTCGCCTTACCACAGACAGGTCTGCCCTCATACGAGAAATTTTTGTGTCTGCCGACCTCCTACCGCGGCAGGATTTTAGGCCGTTTTTCTGCCGTGGCAGAGATCAATTTTCAGGTCAAATTTTTTTCTTTTTTGTTTATTTTTTTTACTGAGTCCACATAGCGTACCTATTCTTGTGAGCCTTAGTAAACCTTTCTTTGTGTCTAAAACTATCCTACGAGACTAGCGTGCTTAGTGCTCTGCGGGCTGCTCAGTTTAGCAATCTTATGCCCGTTTCGTTGAGACATTGCTAGCGTCTCTCCTTGTGCATTGCAACACGAGCATTCCTCCGACATACCTCACTTTTTTGAGCTCATTTTCATAGTTGCAATTGCCCCATTTATCTCCACCTTGTGTGTTTCCGTGGGTCTATGTCATACGATCAACACTAGGACTTGTTTGCGGTGTAGATAGGATACCATACCTATAGCTCCACCATAAATAACCTGTGTGCCCTGTGATCGTTCTCTATACCTTTGATATTCACTTCATCACTTCAGTGCATCAGTCTTTGATTACGTTTGGTAGAGCATCTCTATTCACTTTGGAATGGTAAGATCTTCTTTCTTATCAGTTGTGAGTGAGTTGTGAGAGTTTCCACCATACTGATTTTGATTTTTGCACTAACTTACTAATCATGTTTTTGAGTGATGATGAAATTGTTTCACAGAAAAAGCAGGTCGAGGAGCTTGTTACTTGGAGAGAGTCTGTTGATAGAAATATCACCGACATACAAGATGCTGTGGAGAATAATACTGGAGCCATCAATAATATTCAGACGCAGTTGACTGCTATGAGTGTCAACTTTGGCACCTTGCAGCGTTCCATTGAGGCAATTCAGGCAACACTCCAGCCCGGACTGGCACAACATGATGATGGGTTTGAGGACTTTGATGAGGGGAGTGCGGCTGATGCTGCTCCACATCGTGGCAGGGGACGTGCAAATCCCCCTGCACCAGCGGCTGCTCCTTTGTATGGCCGTGGGTATGCTCCTCTTGGACGTGCCCAGCGTGCTTACAATCCAGCTGATGATAGTTTGGGCAAGCCCAAGTTCTCAATTCCTTCGTTCAATGGCTCGCTTGATCCTGAGGATTATATTACTTGGGAGTTGAAGATTGAAAAGCTCTGGCGTTTATTTGATTACCCAGAAGACAAGAAGGTCAAACTTGCTGCATCAGAATTTGATGGTTACGCTTTGTGTTGGTGGGAAGGTATTGTGCAGAATAGACGGAACGACAATGAACTTCATGTGAGGGATTGGCGTGAGCTGAAGGCCATCATGGCGGATCGTTTTGTTCCCTCCAATTATTTGCGTTCTGTGTTTGACAAGCTCACACAGTTGAGGCACAATGACAGTTGATGAGTACTACATGGAGATGGAGATGCTTATGCAGTGTGCTAATGTTCGTGAATCACGAGAGATGACGATGCAACGTTTCTTCAACAATTTGAAGCTTCAAATCAAGAGTATTGTGCGTTATCACAAGTATGAGACAATGAACGAGCTGCTGCACCATGCTAGAGAGGCCGAGTCCCAGCTGGCTGAAGAGGCAAAGTCACATGCTCGATTTCCATCTTCTAGCAGATTTTCGGCCAGATCTACACCTCCCACTGTCATGCCACCAGCTGTTGTTCCGTTTACACCATCGGCCAAACCATCCAGTACACCTTCGTTTGGTTCTAATACTCGGAAACCCACTGCTCCTTCTGCTAGCTCGGGTTCCAACATGTCTACTGCACGTACTCGTGATGTGGTGTGCCATACTTGTGGAGGCAAAGGTCACTACAAGAAGGATTGTCCAAACAACAAGGTTATGTTTGTTAATGAACAAGGTGAAGTAGAAAGTGGAGATGAAGCTTCTGATGATGATATTGATGACGGCGAGGTTGGTGCTGATGAATATGCTGAGCGTGCACCAACTATCGTCGTGTCTTCACGTGTACTTAGTGTGCAACCGGTTGAGGAATCCCAGCGTTGCAACTTGCTCCAAACAAAAGCTCTAGTTGGACCAAATAAAGCTTGCAAGGTCATTATTGATGGAGGTAGCTGCAGAAATCTTGCAAGTAAGGAATTATGTGCCAAACTGAATTTGACATACTTACCTCATCCCAAGCCATACTACATACAATGGTTGAGCAACAATTGTGAGATGAAGGTAAATCATATGGTACGAGTGAATTTTCAAATACGGCCCTACAAAGATTCTATTGATTTTGATGTGATTCCTATGACTGTTTGTCACCTACTATTGGGTCGGCCATGGCTCTATGATCGCCATGTGCAACACAATGGCCGAGCCAATACATATCACATGGAATTCAAAGAAAAGAAGATTACTATGCAGCCAATGACACCACAAGAAATTGTGAATGATTCTCGCCAGAAGATAGAGGTGAACTTGCAGGAAGATACTACCACTCGGCGAGATTGTGTGACAGCTGTTCCTGATGTAATTGAGCCTAAATTGAGTGATATAACGAAAAGTGAGAGAGTGCATGTGATGCAGCCCCTCCTACGGACGCTTCTACATCTACACCAACAAGTCCCCCAAGTGGACCCATGACTCGTGCACGAGCCAAACTCCTGCAAGCTAAGGTGAACTCGCTCCTCTCTTCGTGCCAATTTGATACCTCCTTGGATGGCGTGCTACTGCATACCTCTACTCTGTGCATCATCAGGTACGAGCCCCCGCCGCGTCGACCCACGAGCTCTGAAGCTGCACCTGAGCTGAAGCCGCCAGAGTGTCCGCCCGAAACTCCCCGGAGTGTCCGGCCACCCCGGACTGTCCGGCCCACTCGACCCGGAGTGTCCGGCCACGCCGGACTGTCCGGCTCACTCGCCCCGGACTGTCCGGCCCAAGTGATGGGCCTGCGAGCCTAGCTAGGCCCTCTAGCCCATGTACCCCTCTACTTCGCCCAGAACTCTACTTTAATGCCTAGATTACCCCTGAACTTGTGGCTATCCTATATATAGACCCCCACCTCCATTGTAAACCCTAGGCTTGATATTGGAATTAGAAGAAACCCCTTGTGGATCTATCTAGTTCTTGCCTCATGCTCCTTGACTAAGGAGCACCAATATCCCCAAACCTTGTTGGAGTTTGCATTGTGCCTCCGCGTTGTACAAGGCCTAGGCATCGGTGTCCCTTTGCCTAGACGTCAAGATCTCACCGAGTCTCCCATCTCACCATGCCGGTTCGAGAGAGTCCTTCGCCCGACGCCGATCCTAGGGATTGCGCCGGACCAGTCACCGCCGGCGTGAGCTATTGGTGTTTATCGTGGTTTTGCATGTGTGTGTTCATCGCGTTCTTCGTGCGTGTGTTCGTCGTGTTCATCCCTCCCTCCTTTTCCCGCACTCCACGCCCGATTTGAAAGGGAATCGCGAAAGATCGGGCCACCCCAGAGGTTTGCCGTCAACATATTGGTATCAAGAGCTTCGTTGCTCACGATTTCCCCCACGAATTTTTCTTCTATCCACCAAAAATTCGAAAATCCCCACAAAAAACAGCCCATATTTGCCTTTGGATCGATCTCTTGATTTGGAGTGTTATTTGTGGTTTTGATCCGACCAAACCTAGTCTAAGGAGTTGGTCCAGCTTTATCCTGCGTTTCCCCAGCCTGATTTGGCCAGTTTTTCGCGGATTTGAGGCCCGAAGGCGATGATTTCTGCTCAAGAACACGAGCAGGAAACCCGCGCCGGAGTTTCCGGCTCATATCGACCGGAGTGTCTGGCCCAGACAGACCGGAGTGTCCGTCTGTAACGCCTGTTTTGACTGTTTTCCCTCATTTTTCGCATTGGCTAACCTCCTTTGTTTGCTCGTGTCCCGTGTGCGTGTCAGCAAGTACCAGCAAGCTTCCGCATCATCAACTTCCGTGCTCATCGACACCACGGACCATGAACATCATCCCGCACCACCAACGCCAAGTTCATCATCAAAGAAGGTATAACTTGCGTCACCTTGTTAACCCCATCTTCCTTTGTGTGTACCTATCCCATGAGAGTGGCTCATCTTGTGTTTGCTTGAGCATTGTGCATTTGTCCTTGGATAGTGAGAGTGCAAGAGCAATAGCAAGTGTGAATAGGTAGCATCAAGGGAGAGCAAAAAAAAAGGAAAAAGATACAAAGAAAAAGCAAAAGAAAAATAGTCTCCCCTTGCAAAAGAGAGTCTCAAAGCTTGTAAGCAAGAGAGAAAGAAGAGCGCCCAAGGCAAGTGCACAAATCCGTTGCTCATTTTTCCTCTTTGCAAACGAGCCACGGTCTCTCCTTGCATTGGCACGAAAACGAGCTTAGTCTTCGTTAGGACATTTTGTTTGCTCATTTTCATAGTCGTGTCAATCCCAACTTTCTCCACGTGTGTGTACATAGTCGTAGGTTCCCGTCACCCTTTTGAGTTGTTGACCTTCGCCTTTGACTTGAGTTTTTTTTGGATTTTTACCACTTTTGACTATCCCTTTTCTTTTGGTTGGTTCTTTGGCTTTCCACAACCCTAACCTACCACCAACAAGCTTTTGAGAGTGTGAGTTTTCTTTGCATTTCCACTTTGCACGCTAATAGCTCTCACTTGTGGTTTCTAGTTTGGTGCAATCCCCAAGGTGAGGTACAAGGCTAACACCACCATATTCCACTTCCATATACAATACTTGTGTGTTTTGCATGATGGATAGGCACGGTGAGATGAGCCAACCACCTCCCCAAGAAGAAGATCAAGGTCCGTACATGATGCGCGCAAGTCACGTCATCGTTCGACAAGAGTTCCGTGAACGTTGCCAAGCACTTGAGACGAGACAAGATGAACAATTTGGCGAGACGCAAGCCGAGTTCAAGAACATCGACAACCACTTCGACGGCCTCGAACGACAAATGCATGCAATGCATCACAACTTCGGCCACCAAAATGAAGCGCTTCAACGCTCCGTCACCGAAACAAATGACAATCTTCGACGCCTCATCGATGGCATGGCAAGACCACGTTCACGCGCATCAAGCTCGACAAGTTCTTCGCATCGTCATGCACCTCTTCCACAAGATCTGAATCAAAGTGCTCAAAGACGCAATGATACCCCCGTGGTTGAAGAAGGAATCTCTTCGAACTATGTACCTTCCCCACGGCACGCCGCAACGTCAAGCTATGACGGTGACCTCTCTTCAAGGCCACGAGCAAGGCAAGAAGCACACCGTCATCACGCAAGGGCACTAGTGATTCAACAAGAGCAACCACAAGAGGAACCGCAAGCGTAACCGCAAGTCTACCACCATCGACCGCGACACATTCTTGACACAACAAGTGATGACTCCAATTTGGAGAATCAAGCTCGTCATCGACGTCAAGCTCTTCAAGATCCTCCTCCTCGTCATCAACGTCATGAACGTCAACAACGACACCATGGTCATCACGAGGCGCCCCCTCCACATCAACAAAACTTGGAGCGTCAAGTGATACAAGTTGAGCGACGCCCACCATGTCAAGAGGCTCATGACCATGTTCTTCGCCGTGAGGCCCATGTGCCTAACCAACATCACCAACCAAGGAACGAGCCTCCTTTTCGTCATCAACCGCGTCAAGAGGCTACACACCTTCGCCACCATGAGGCCCAAGTACCTCAACCACGTCAACAACCGCGCCAAGAGCAAGAGCAAGCTCCTCCTCAACAACTATACCAAGAGAAAGCTCCGCCACAAGGACGCGAGAACCAAGTTCCACCTCCCCAACTACAAGATCATCAACAAGGTCACCAAGCTCGTCGCAATGACCGCAACGATGAAGAAACTTTTGGCAAGCTCAAGTTCACAATGCCCAAGTTCACCGGATCCAATGACCCCGAAGAATACCTCTCGTGGGCACTCAAAGTCGACAAGATCTTCCGCATGCACAACTATAGCAACGAGAAGATGGTCGCCATGGCTTCGCTAGAGTTTGATGATTACGCCAACCTTTGGTGGGAACAAGTTCAAGTTGCTCGTGATGCAAGACAAGAGCCGCCAATCACAACTTGGCATGACATGAAGGCTCACATGAGATCCCGGTTTGTCCCCGCACACTACACGCGTGACCTCTTCACCAACCTTCAAGCTCTTTGTCAAGGGACAAAGACCGTGGAATAATACTTCAAGGAAATGGAACTCAACTTGATTCGCGCCAACATTGATGAGCGCATGGAGCAAACAATGGCACGTTTCCTCATTGGCTTGAATCACCCAATCAAGCGCATCGTCGAGTTCCAAACATACAACACCATGGTTGAGCGTGTGCACATTGCAACAAAGGCTGAACGTCAAGTGCAAGAGGATATCAAGTACAACAAGCCCATGACGTACTTCACCTACAAGCAAGCTTCAACCCCTACACCAACAACTTTCAATGGTAGCTCCTCAAGTACCTCCAAGCCTTCCTTCAAGCCCACACTTCCTCAAGGAAAACTGCCACCAAATGGCAAGCATGCAAAAAGTGATACACCTTTCAATGGTGAATGCTACAAGTGTGGAGGTAACGGACACAAGTCGGCCGAATGTGGAAAGAAGAAAGTCTTGTTCATCCATGACAATGGTGATGAAGGGTACTTAAGTGAGGATGAGTTTGATGCCCGTGTCAAGGAAGCAATGGCAAGGCAACGAGTGGAAGATGATCAAGAACTCCTCATGTGCGAGCATGACGCAAGTCCATGCTTGTCGTCACAAGGATCTTGACCACTCAAGCACAAGAGCATGAAGACCAACGCTCCAATATCTTCCAAACACGAGCCGGCATCAATGGCAAATCTATCAAGGTGATCATTGACGGAGGGAGTTGCCACAACCTTGCTAGCACCGAGTTGTGTGAAAAGCTCAACCTCACCCTCCATCCACACAAGCACCCCTACCACGTCCAATGTCTAAGTGACCAAGGGTCCGTGAAGATCAAGCATACCGTATCGGTCTCCTTCGACATTGGTCCTTACAAAGATACGGTGGAGTGTGATGTGGTTCCTATGACAGTTTGCCACATGCTTCTTGGTCGACCATGGCAATTTGACAAGGCTGCTCAACATGATGGTCGCACCAATATATACACCTTCAAATGGCTCAACAAAACATGTGATTTGCAACCGATGACTCCTAGCCAAATAATTGCGGACAATGCAAAGGCTTTAGCGAGGGCACAAAGCACAACACCTACTTGTGAGAAGAGCGGTGAGAGAGAGAACCACCGCATAGTGAGTGAGAGCCACAAGCCAAATTCGAGTGGAAAAACAAAGAGTGTTCTCCTTGCCACCAAAAGTGAGATGAGAGATGTTCGGAACAACCCATCCATCTTGCACTATGTCCTCCTTTGCAAGGGACTAGTGCAAGGAACTAACGAATTAACCAATGTTCCTCCATCTTTGATGAGTGTTTTGTAGGAATTCAAGGATGTGTTTCCCGAAGAGCTTCCACATGGACTACCTCCTCTTCGTGGCATTGAAGATCGCATCGACCTCATCCCCGGTGCACCACTTCCAAACCGCGCCGCTTACCGCACGAACCCGGAGGAGACAAAGGAGATCGAATGTCAAATCAACCAACACGTCTCCGAAGGTTTGATCCAAGTTAGCACTAGTCCAAGTGTCGTACCCATGATTCTTGTCCCAAAGACGGATGATACATTACAGTTATGCATAGACTGCCGTCCAATCAATGCTATCACCGTGCGTTATCAACATCCCATACCACGTCTCGATGACATGCTTGATGAGTTGTGTGGAGCCACTATTTTTTCGAAAATTGATCTTCGTAGTGGTTACCATCAAATACGCATGGCTGAAGGTGATGAGTGGAAAACCGCCTTCAAGACCAAACTTGGTCTCTATGAATGGTTGGTTATGCCCTTTGGTTTATCAAATGCCCCATCCACCTTCATGCGCCTTATGAATCACATCTTGTGTTCTCTCATTGGAAAAAGTGTTGTTGTCTGTTTCGATGATATTCTTGTTTATAGCAAATCACTTGAGGACCATATAACACATGTCAAGGAAGTTTTGCAAATCCTTTGACATGAAAAGCTTTATGCTAATCTTCCCAAGTGCACTTTTGCTAAAAACAAGTTGATTTTTCTTGGATTTGTCGTTTCTTCGAAGGGAATTGAAGTTGATGTTTCCAAGGTAAAGGACATAAGAGATTGGCCCATACCAACAAATGTGAGTGAACTCCGAAGGTTTCATTGGTTGGCCGGTTTCTATCGTCGCTTTGTGAAAGACTTTTCAACCATTGCTTGTCCCCTTAATGAATTGACCAAAAAGAATGTCACCTTCGTGTGGGGCAAAGCACAACAAAAAGCTTTTGATGAACTTAAAAAGAGGCTCACCGAAGCACCTCTTCTTGCTTTACCGGATTTCACAAAAACTTTTGAGATAGAGTGTGATGCTAGTGGTATTGGCATTGGAGGAGTCCTTATGCAAAACGGACGTCCTATAGCCTACCATAGCGAAAAACGTGATGGAGCTCGCCTTAACTATCTGATTTATGACAATGAGCTTTTTGCCTTAGTTCGTGTCCTTCAAGTTTGGCAACACTACCTTTGGCCCAAGGAATTTATCACACATTCCGACCACGAGTCGTTGAAATATCTCAAAGGCCAAGCTAACTTGAGCAAGAGACATGCTAAGTGGGTTGAGTTCATGGAGTCTTTTCCGTACATTATCAAGTATAAGAAGGGCAAAGATAATGTAGTTGCGGACGCATTGTCTCGCAAACATACAAGACTTCTTACGAGACTTGAAATCAATGTGTTGGGTCTTGAGGAAATAAAATCTTTGTATGCGTCCAATCCGTTCTTTGAACCAATTTTCACAAAGTGCTCCAATGACAAAGGAGTTGATGATTTCTATTTGCATAAGGGCTTTCTTTTTAAACAAAACAAGCTATGCATTCCGAAGTCGTCGCTTCAACTTTTGCTCCTCCAAGAATCTCATGGTGGAGGCCTTATGGGTCACTTTGGTCGCGACAAGACATTGGACATGCTCTCCAATCACTAATTTTGGCCCAAGATGAAGCGTGACGTGGAGCGCTACGTTCAACGATGCACGACATGTGTTCAAGCTAAGTCGCAAGCTAATCCCTATGGTCTTTATATGCCATTGCCTATTCCTCATACACCTTGGTCCGACATTAGCATGGATTTCGTGTTAGGATTGCCTAGATCTAAGCATGGTCATGATTCTATATTTGTTGTTGTGGATCGTTTTTCCAAGATGGCACATTTCATACCGTGCAATAAGACCGACGATGCTTCACATGTTGCAAATCTATTTTTCAGGGAAATCGTCCGTCTTCACGGTGTGCCAAGGACAATCGTCTCCGACCGCGATGTCAAATTCATGAGCTACTTCTGGAAGACCCTCATGGCCAAGCTCGGCATCAAGCTCCTCTTTTCATCCGCATCACATCCTCAAACTGATGGCCAAACCGAAGTTGTCAACCGAAGCCTCAGAACTCTCCTTCGTGTGTTGATCAAGAAAAACCTGAAGGATTGGGAGGAATGCAATCCACACGCCGAGTTCGCCTACAATCGAGCCAAGCACTCAACAACCAAGATGAGTCCATTCATGATTGTCTATGGCTTCGAGCCCCTCACTGCGCTCGACATCCTCCCACTACCTCTCCATGAGCGCACAAACATGGACATCGAGAAGCGCGCACAAGCTATGAGGAAGCTTCATGAAGAAACAAGAGCAACTATCGAACAACAAGTCCTTCGCCAAGCTTCAAGGTTAAACAAGGACAAGAAGGAGATGATATTAGAAGAAGGTGACCTTGTGTGGATACACCTAATCAAGGACCGCTTCCCTAAGGAACGTGACTCCAAGCTCAAGCCAAGAGGAGATGGTCCCTTCAAGGTCCTCAAAAGAATCAACAACAACGCCTACATCATCGACATACCGACCTCCAAGTACCTTGCAAGCAATACATTCAATGTCAAGGATCTCTCACCCTACCATGGAGATGCTCAAGATGATATCCATGAAGAGTCGAGGACTACTCTTTCCCAAGGGGGGAGCTGATGCAGCCCGTCCTACGGACGCTTCTACATCTACAGCAACAAGTCCCCCAAGTGGACCCATGACTCGTGCCCGAGCCAAACTCCTGCAAGCTAAGGTGAACTCGCTCCTCTCTTCGTGCCAATTTGATACCTCCTTGGATGGCGTGCTACTTCATACCTCTACTCTGTGCATCATCAGGTACGAGCCCCCGCCGCGTCGACCCACGAGCCCTGAAGCTGCACCTGAGCTGAAGCCGCCGGAGTGTCCGCCCGAATCCAGCCGGAGTGTCCGGCCACCCCGGAGTGTCCGGCCCGACTTAGCTGGAGTGTCCGGCCTGCCCGAGCCCGGACCTGGCGTGGACATTCAGAAGGTCAAATCGGACACTCCCCGGAGTGTCCGGCCACCCCGGACTGTCCGGCCCACTCGACCCGGAGTGTCCGACCACGCCGGACTGTCCGGCTCACTGCCCCGGACTGTCTGGCCCAAGTGATGGGCCTGCGAGCCTAGCTGGGCCCTCAGGCCCATGTACCCCTCTACTTCGCCCAGAACTCTACTTTAATGCCTGAATTACCCCTGAACTTGTGGCTGGCCTATATATAGACCCCTACCTCCATTGTAAACCCTAGGCTTGATACTGGAATTAGAAGAAACCCCTTGTGGATCTATCTAGTTCTTGCCTCATGCTCCTTGACTAAGGTGCACCAATATCCCCAAACCTCGTTGGAGTTTGCATTGTGCCTCTGCGTTGTACAAGGCCTAGGCATCGGTGTCCCTTTGCCTAGACGTCAAGATCTCACCGAGTCTCCCATCTCGCCGTGCCGGTTCGAGAGAGAGTCCTCCGCCCGACGCCGATCCTAGGGATTGCGCCGGACCGGTCACCGCCGGCGTGAGCTATTGGTGTTTATCGTGGTTTTGGGTGTGTGTGTTCATCGCGTTCTTCGTGCGTGTGTTCGCCGTGTTCATCCCTCCCTCCTTTCCCCGCACTCCACGCCCGATTTGAAAGGGAATCGTGAAAGATCGGGCCACCCCAGAGGTTTGCCCTCAATAGCCTGGTTTATTGATATTAGCCACTAAGGAAGATATGAGAGAATTTCGTGAGGATCCTATAGGCATGCCACTTGTGCTCATGTATAAGGGCGAGGTATTGGTTTCTAACGACATAACCCCTATTTCTCTTGGTGTCTCGTCTGTTTTGCAGGACTTTGGGGATGTGTTTCCAGAAGATGTACCCGCATGCTTACCTCCATTGCGTGGTATAGAATATCAAGTGGACTTGATTCCTGGTGCCACACTTCCCAACTGTGCACCCTATAGGACTAATCCCGAAGAAACTAAGGAAATTCAGAAGCAAGTACAAGCGTTGCTGGATAAAGGGTACATTCGTGTTTCTCTTAGCCCTTGTGCTGTTCCTGTTATTTTAGTTCCTAAGAAAGATGGTACATGGCGCATGTGTGTTGAGTGTAGAGCGATTAATAACATCACTATTCGATATCGTCATCCTATTCCACGCTTGGAGGATATGCTAGATGAATTGAGTGGTGCTGCTGTTTTCTCTAAAATTGACTTGCATAGTGGTTATCATCAAATTAGGATGAAAGAAGGGGATGAATGGAAAACTGCTTTCAAAACTAAATTCGGTTTGTATGAGTGGTTAGTCATGCCGTTTGGTCTTACTAATGCACCTAGTACTTTCATGCGTTTGATGAATCATGTTTTGAGAGAGTTTATTGGTCGTTTTGTGGTTGTTTACTTTGATGATATACTCATATACAGCCACACCGAATCTGAACATTGCACTCATATTAGACAAGTTTTTCAAGTGTTACGTGATAATAAACGGTATGCTAATCTTGAGAAGTGTACATTTGCAAAAGATAAGGTCATATTCCTAGGATTTGTTGTTTCTAAGGATGGAGTAGAGGTAGATCAATCTAAAATTGAATCAATTCAGAATTGGCCTACTCCCATGAATGTAAGTCAAGTGCGTAGTTTCCACGGTCTCGCTGGTTTCTATAGGTGCTTTGTGAAAGATTTTAGCACCATTGCTGCACCATTAAATGATTTGACAAAGAAAGGTGTTCCTTTTGTATGGGGCGCGGCCCAAGACATTGCATTTGATACATTGAAACGTTTGCTTACTTCTGCACCATTGCTTGCATTACCTGATTTTTTGAAGCAATTTGAAGTTGAATGTGATGCTAGCGGTATAGGCATAGGTGGCATTTTGATGCAAGAGGGACGGCCTATCGCTTATTTTTCTGAGAAATTGACTGGTGCTCGTTTGAATTATTCAATCTATGATAAAGAATTGTATGCACTTGTGAGAGTACTTGAAGTTTGGCAACATTATTTGTGGCCAAAGGAATTCATCATACATTCTAATCATGAAGCTTTGAAATACTTGAAAGCTCAATCAAACTTGCATAGAAGATTAGCTAAGTGGGTTGAATTCATTGAGTCTTTTCCTTACATCATTAATTATAAGAAGGGAAAAGAGAATGTTGTTGTTGATGCTCTATCTAGGAAGAACATGCTATTAACCAATCTTGATGTTAAAACTCCTGGATTAGAAGCTATTTGTGCACTTTATGCAACTGACCATGATTTTGCTGAACCATATCGTTTATGTTCTCTTAGAAACGCATGGGATAAGTATCATATACATGATGGATATTTGTTTCGAGCTAACAAACTATGTATTCCAGAATCGTCGTTGCGTTTGTTCTTAGTGCAGGAATCACATGATGGTGGTTTGATGGGTCACTTTGGGCGTGAGAAGACATTGCTCATGCTTGCTGATCATTTTTATTGGCCCAAGATGAGGCGTGATGTGTACAGATTTGTGAGCAGATGCATTACTTGGCACAAGTCGAAATCCAAGCTGAAGCCTCACGGTTTGTATACACCTCTCTCTGCACCTACTACTCCATGGGAAGGTCATGATTCTAAGATGGCTCATTTTATTGCCTGCCACAAAAGCGACGATGCGTCGCATGTTGCTAACCTGTTTTCCAGGGACATCGTGAGATTACATGGAGTACGAAAGACGATTGTTTCTGACCGTGATGTGAAATTCATGAGCTACTTTTGGAAGACCTTATGGGGGAAGCTAGGAACGAAGTTGCTGTTCAGTACTACATGTCACCCCCAAACAGATGGTCAAACGGAGGTGGTGAATAGAACATTGTCACAGCTGCTAAGGACCATGATTAAAAAGAATCTGCGGGAGTGGGAAGAGTGTTTGCCACATGTTGAGTTCGCTTACAACAGGGCTGTGCATTCAACTACTCAGCTTTGTCCTTTTGAGGTGGTGTATGGCTTCAAGCCATTGGCGCCACTTGATATGTTGCCTCTGCCATTACATGAGAGAGTTGATATGGAGGCATCAAAACGTGCTGATTATGTGAAGAAAATACATGAGAAGACTCGAGAGGCTATTGAGAAGAAAGCCAAGAACAATGCTGCTGCAAGGAATCAAGCAAGAAAAGAAGTGTTGTTCGAGCCTGGAGATATGGTTTGGGTGCATCTACGCAAGGACAGATTTCCACTACTTCGCAAGTCCAACTTGAAGCCACGTGGTGCTGGTCCTTACAAAGTGCTAGCCAAAATTAATGATAATGCCTACTCAGTTGATATACCTATTGAGGAGTTTGGTGGTGCTAGCAACAGCTTCAACGTTGCTAATTTATCACCATATGCTGGAGAAGACCTTGGAGCGTCGAGGTCGACGCCTTTTGAAGGGGGAGGGGGAGATGATGAGGACATCCATACTATTCCACTATCTCCTACTCCTATTCACAATGAAGATGTTGCTGCAAGGAACAAGTCCAATGAAATCAGGATTGGACCCATTACAAGAGCTCGTGCAAAGCTGACTGAGCAACTGGTGAATTCACTCTTAATTGAACATGATGTTTTACTTAATGAGAACTTTATACTACCTAAGTCTATGCATCTTTGTATGATCAGGTTTATTGATAACACAAGCGTTGCGCGAGGAGGAGGAGAGTTGCAGCAAGAAGGACAAGCGCTGATTTCCAATATCAACAAGTGCGCGAGGGAGGAGCGGGAGGCGGGCGCACTAGGACGCAAGGAGGAAATCACGTATGAGCAAGAGCGAGAGATGGCGCACCAAGAATTACATGTTTGAGGTGTTCCACGACGTTTGGGCTGCGTGCCAATAACGTCGAACCCATATATGGGTCGGTATGTATCAGTTTGAGTCGAACTGAGTCAGTTTGGGCCAAGTCATGGATGTTTTTAGGCCCGTTTAGAGGCGAGGACGCCCCAGCCCTCATATAAACCTCCGTAGCCATCACAAGTTAGGGTTCAGACCACGTTAAAATATTTTGGAGTTGTTTCTTTCATAGAACCTCTGGAATTACCCTGTGTTCGAATCTGCCAACTATAATTGAGTGTGATATGTTGTTCCATTGGGAATTAGTAGATTGCATACTACCGTTCGTGGTCACGGCTGCATGCGCAAGAGTGTGGTGTTGTGAATGTCCTACAAGGTTCGAGATCTATTGCGCTGGCATCAGGGATCGAGCGGGAGAGATCATAGCTACGCACTAGTTATCTATCATCCCCCATCATCATCGCCATCCGCTTACTGAGAAGATTGGGCCAACCCATATCACACGACTATGAAAATGAGCAAACAAAATGTCCTAACAAAGACTAAGCTCGTTGTCGTGCCAATGCAAGGAGAGACCCTGGCTCGTTTGCAAAGAGGGAAAATGAGCAACGGATTTGTGCACTTGCCTTGGGCGCTCTTCTTTCTCTCTTGCTTACAAGCTTTGAGGCTCTCTTTGGCAATGGGAGACTATTTTATCTTTTGCTTTTTCTTTTTATCTTTTTCTTTCTTTTTTTTGCTCTCCCTTGATGCTACCTAGTCACACTTGATATTGCTCTTGCACTCTCACTATCCAAGGACAAATGCACAATGCTCAAGCAAACACAACATGAGCCACTCTCATAGGATAGGTACACACAAAGGAAGATAGGGTTAACAAGGTGACGCAAGTTATACCTTCTTTGATGATGAACTTGGCGTCGGTGGTGCGGGATGATTATCGCCGGCCGTGGTGTCGATGAGCGCGGGGGTTGTCGATGCGGAAGCTTGCTGTTATTTGATGACACGCACACGGGCACAAACAAACAAGGAGAAATTAGCCAATGCAAGATTAGAGGCAAAATTGTCATAATCAGGCGTTCGGCCGGAGACTCCGGTGTAGGCCGGGGACTCCGGTGTAGGCCGGAGACTCCGGTCTGGAGTCAGGTCGCGAACTGCTCGTGTTCTTGAGCCGAAATCCACGCCTTGGGTCCTCAAATCCGCGAAAAATTGGCCAAATTGGGCTGGGAAAACGCAGGATAAAGCTGGACCAACACCTAAGACAAGGTTTGGTCGGATCAAAACCACAAGTAACACTCCAAATCAAGAGATCGATCCAAAGGCAATTTTGGGGCTCTTTTTTGGGAATTTTTGAATTCTGGGTGGATAGAAAAAAAATTGTGGGGGAAATCGTGAGCAACGAAGCTCTTGATACCAATATGTTGAGGGCAAACCTCTAGGGTGGCCCGATCTTTCACGATTCCCTTTCAAATCGAGGATGGAGTGCGGGGAAAGGAGGGGAAGGATGAACACGACGAACACACGCACGAAGAACGCGATGAACACACACACGCAAAACCACGATAAACACCAATAGCTCACGCCGGCGGTGACCGGTCCGGCGCAATCCCTAGGATCAGTGTCGGGCGGAGGACTCTCTCTCGAACCGGCACGGCGAGATGGGAGACTCGGTGAGATCTTGACGTCTAGGCAAAGGGACACCGATGCCTAGGCCTTGTACAACGCGGAGGCACGATGCAAACTCCAACAAGGTTTGGGGATATTGGTGCTCCTTAGTCAAGGAGCATGAGGCAAGAATTAGATAGATCCACAAAGGGGTTTCCACTAATTCCAATATCATGCCTAGGGTTTACAATGGAGGTGGGGGGCTATATATAGGCCAGCCACATAGTCAGGGGTACTTTAGGAATAAAACACAAGTTCTGGACGGACTAAGGGGTACATGGGCTGAAGGCCCAAAGGCCTTTTACAAGCCTGGCGACAGTCGGTCCGGAGACTCCGGTGTTGTGGACCGGAGACTCCGGTCTAGGCCAGAGATTCCGGTGTAGTCTCCGGACCAGCCTCCGGAGGGGCACACAGATTGTCCCAGGGCCTGGTGCAGGGGGTCAGACCGGAGGTAGGGCCGGAGTCTCTGGTGTCTTCAGGCCGGAGACTTTGGCAGGCCGGAGTCTCCGGTGTGCGCAGACCGGAGACTCCGGTCTGAGCAGCTCCAGCAGCGCTTGCTTCACGTTCTGCTCCTTTCCACCATCCTTGAGTGCTTGGTGATGTGTCGAGGCTTCGTACCTGATGATGCATAGGGTAGTTGCATGAAGTAGCATACCATCCAAGGAGGTATCGAATTGGCACGAGGAGAGGAGCGAGTTCACCTTAGCTTGTAGGAGTTTGGCTCGGGCACGGTTCATGGGTCCACTTGGGGGACTTGTTGGTGTAGATGTAGAAGCGTCCATAGGACGGGCTGCATCAGACTCTCTCTCGAACCGACATGGCGAGATTGGAGACTCGGTGAGATCTTGTCGTCTAGGCAAAGGGACACCAATGCCTAGGCCTTGTACAATGCGGAGGCACGATGCAAACTCCAACGAGGTTTGGGGATATTGGTGCTCCTTAGTCAAGGAGCATGAGGCAAGAATTAGATAGATCCACAAAGGGGTTTCCACTAATTCCAATATCATGCCTAGGGTTTACAATGGATGTGGGGGACTATATATAGGCCAGCCACTTAAACAGGGGTACTTTAGGAATAAAAGACAAGTTCTGGATGGACTAAGGGGTACATGGGCCGAAGGCCCAAAGGCCTTTTCATGCCTGGTCACGGTCGGACCAGAGACTCCGGTGTGGTGGACCGGAGACTCCGGTCTAGACCAGAGAATCCGGTGTAGTCTCCGGACGAGCCTCCGGAGGGGTCGTCAGACTGTCCTAGGGCCTGGTGCAGGGGGTCAGACCGGAGAGAGGGCCGGAGTCTCCGGTGTCTTCAGGCCGGAGACTTTGGCAGGCCGAAGACTACGGTGTGCGTAGACCGGAGACTCCGGTCTGAGCAGCTCCAGCAGCGTTTGCTTCACGTTCTACTCCTTGTCCACCATCCTTGGGTGCTTGGTGATGTGTCGAGGCTTCGTACGTGATGATGCATAGGGTAGTTGCATGAAGTAGCATACCATCCAAGGAGGTATCGAATTGGCACGAGGAGAGGAGCGAGTTCACCTTAGCTTGTAGGAGTTTGGCTCGGGCACGAGTCATGGGTCCACTTGGGGGACTTGTTGGTGTAGATGTAGAAGCGTCCGTAGGACGGGCTGCATCAGCTCCCACCCTTGGGAAAGAGTCGTCCTCGACTCTTCATGGTTATCATCTTGAACATCTCCATGGTAGGGTGAGAGGTCCTTGACATTGAATGTATTGCTTGCAAGGTACTTGGAGGTTGGTATGTCGATGATGTAGGCGTTGTTGTTGATTCGTCTGAGGACCTTGAAGGGACCATCTCCTCTTGGCTTGAGCTTGGAATCACGTTCCTTGGGGAAGCGGTCTTTGCTTAGGTTGTTGAGAATATGCCCTAGAGGCAATCATGAATGATGATATTCCTGTGTATTCATAAGGTTATGGTCCATGTATGAACTGCTGATATGTATCATCGAATATGTGATTTGATTGTGGAACTACATATTCATGTTGTTCATACTAATTGTCCTTGGTCAATGAGGTTGTGCCGGACACACAACTTAGACCAATGTGAAAGTCGGCAGATGACTAGGTTCCACTTGTCATGGACATGGAGATGCTATTCCGACTTACACGGATTCGGCTAAAGAGTTTAGTGAGTCAGACTGACCCATATTGAGATGCAACGAACAAGTCGTCATTTGCATGTCTCAATCAATGTAATCCTTAGACCTGAGGTTATTGCACAATCCGAGTTGAGGATCTCCGACTTAGGTTCTGTCAAACGCTGTTCCGTCACTTGGCAGTTATAAAGGCGGAGTTCGGGTCGTCTGAGAATCAAGCTGCGTGATGTGAATAACCAAAACGGGATTTTGCCCCTCTATCTGGAGAGATATTCTCTGGACCCTCTCGGAAGATATGATTCGGAAAGCATGGCCATGCGCGTCACGGCTAAGTGTTAACCGAGGCAGCCGACTAAGAGTTAGTCGGATGAATCACTTATCTCGGATCGAGAAAGAGAGTCGGACTATTTAAGGGATGACGATTATTCGCCTATAGTCCGACAAAGTATATCGTGAGGCAAAAGGGACTTAGACGAAAGTCGCATTGGAAGGTATGTCGTCATGACTTATTGGTACTTGGGAGTTGGCACGTTCTGCTAGGAGCCGCTACCAACTGATCGATCACGAGTGAGACTCGGAATCGTGTCCGGGTTACCATGAGCCTATCGGGTCACACACTTAAGAGCGGGAGCAAGTTTGGGTTAGACCCAAACAGGAAACCTATTTGGGTTGGACCCAAATAGAGACATGGACTTAGTCAGCAAGTGAGACTTGCAGTGGCTAATATAGGCCTTTTTAGTGAATGGGCCACAAGTGAGTGGAGCCCACTTTCACTCCCTATATAAGCTCGGGCGTAGGTGCTTAGATAAAAAGGTGAGGTCACTCCATGTGTTGGAAACCCTAGCCCCAGTCCGTCCTGTCGCCGCCGTACCGGACCTAGCAGTCCATCGCCGAGGCGCTCCTCCTCGTACGTGTGGATACCGGCGGAGGTGCTGTACGTTCAGCACTTCGACGATCGTGAAGAAGGAACGGATCATGGATCGTGGAACCGGAACGGATCGCGAGGACTGCACTGCATCAAGCGACGTGCTTCATCAATTCCGCAACTGCGCGTCTAGTGGTAATCCTCGTGGCCTTCTACCTGAGCTGGATCTTGGTATCACCGCGTAGGCAAAAAGTTTTGTTTATCTCTACGTGGCCCAACAGTGGTATCAGAGTGTCAGCTTCTGGTTTTAGGCTCGAGATCGCGCATATGTGATAGGCGGTTGGCGTTAGATTGGATCTAATTGCAGTTTTGGTGGTCGATCTATGAGATAGATCGGTTTTGTACAAAGTTGATTGGATCAACTGTACTCGGGGGAATGGATGATCTGCTCTTCGTGATCTAACTGCTATGGTCGTGGAACGACATACCCCTACTGGTCGGCTTCCGCCATCGGTGTAGATTGTGACACGTAAACCCGGATGAAGTGATCGAATATCAAAGGGTTTGATCGAATCGCAGTACGGGTCGGATTTGGGTAAAATAGTTTTATCTGATGACGAAATCCATGTCCGGAATACAGATGAGATCTACGTTTTCGGAAAAATCGTCGGGCGCTGCCCGCACCCGTGAGGGGCGCTACCCCTTCGATCCCCGCCTGCTATCCGGCTAGCAGGACCGCCGGCTTCACCCTGTCGTAGCACCCTAGATGTCGTTGCGATTTTCAAAACGCCGGTAGATATCGTATCTATGCATAACTTGTTTTTGAAGGATGATGTTGTGAATGGTATGGCTTATGTGCATGTGATGTGTGTAATCCATACGTGATCTGCGTATCACGGATTTTGTCAGCCGGCTGGAGCCTAGGTGCTGTCATCTTATTGTATAACGGCCTGCGTGTCGGATTCTCTGTAATTTGGATTACTAGCTAAGTGTAGCTGTTTGGAGAATCCGGATGGCATGCAAGTCGGTGTACAAGTCGGCTACATGGTGTAAGACGGCACGTGACAAGAGTTGACACGAGTCGGATTACAGGCTTTATGGAGATGGAGATCGCCATGAAAAGAGCCATACCATTTCACATTATAATTGCTTTATTTTGTGTTATTGTTATGTCTCTGTTTTACCTCTATTAGATAGTTGGTAGAATATAATCCCTCAAAGAAGGTCTAGTCGGTTTCCCCGCTAGTGCTGCATCATCACAAGTCGGACATTTTTGGTAGTGGGCTCATAAAATTGAGGTGCTATCAATTCTTTCCGACTAGGTGGGTTCGAGTCGGACTCTTACAGCGGAAGCACTTGGTAATCTAGATAGGTCTATCACAAAGGTTGTGGGACTTGGGGAAAAGTCGGATGGGAGCCGGGGCATGGGATGCCACCCATCCAACAGGAGTCATATGAGATACGATTGACAAGGAGTTGTCTACCTACATCACTTGACGGCTAGCGGTGATGCTAAAGCTCACTAGTCGACTTGCTTATTTAGGGTCCTGAATCACTAAGTAACCATCGGAGGGGTGTTGGTTCTAGTGGGAGCATAAATATTAAAGTGTTTAATATGCTTGCTCTTTATGGATACATGTCTTAAGTGTTTTCCATATTTTCTGTTGTAGATCAATGGCACCTAGCAGTCTTCCTCAGATTTCCGGTTTTGCTTTGAGAACCATCTTAGAGAAAGATAAGCTGAATGGAACTAATTTCACCAACTGGTATCGTAATCTAAGAATTGTTCTCAAACAAGAAAAAAGGGATCGTGTCCTAGACAACCCACTTCCAACTGAGCCGGATGAGAATGCGACTGTCGCAGCCACCAATGCCTACCGTCGGATTTGTGATGAATCCACGGAGATTAGCAGTCTTATGCTTGCTCACATGGAACCGGACTTGCAGCAGTAGTTCGAGAATGTTGAGGCCTACGATATGATCGAAAGCCTCAAAAGTATGTTCCAGGCTCAGGCAAAGACTGAGAGGTATCATGTCTCTCAGGCCTTGTTGAGCTGCAAGCTTAAGGATGGCGATCCACTGAGTCCGCATGTGATCAAGATGGTTGGTTACGTGCAGTCTCTGGAAAGGCTTGGCTACCCCATTAGCGAAGAGTTCGCTACGGACATAATTCTGAACTCTCTTCCTAATGTGTATGGCCAGTTCATATCGAACTACCACATGCATGGTATGGATAAGAAGCTCACTGAATTACATGGGATGCTCAAGTAGGCTGAGGCGGATCTCAAGAAAGGTGCCAGTCAAGTGTTGATGGTACAAAACAAGGCTAAGTTCAAGAAGAGTTCTTGGACTAAGAGGAAGAAGTCAAAGTCAGGAGGTAAGGCGGAGGACCCAGTCCAAAGCGCTTCCTCAGGGACTAAGCTATCTCCTGCAGCCAGATCCACTTGCTTCTACTGCAAGTCGGATGGCCACTAGAAGAGGAATTGCAGCAAGTATCTGGCTGATAAAGCCAAGAGCGGAGGTGTGACTTCCGGCTCAGGTACGCTTGTTTGTAAAGTTATAGACATTTATCTTGCTGATGCACCTGGTAGTTCTTGGGTATATGATACCGGATCAGTCATTCACATCTGCAACTCGTTGCAGGGACTGGTAAGAACTAGGAGCGTTGCAAGAGGCGAGGTTGACATTAGAGTCGGAAACAAAGCGAGAGTCGCTGCGTTGGAAGTTGGCACAATGCAACTTCATTTACCTTCTGGATTATTAATGGAGCTAAATAATTGTTATTATGTTCTAGTGCTTAGTCGAAACATCATTTCTGCCTCATGTTTGATGAGACAGGGCTATGAGTCGAATATTAAGAATAATGGCTGTTCTTTATATTTGAATGATATGTTTCATGGCTTTGCGCCCGTCCGGGACGGGTTATTTATTTTGAATCTTGAGGGTGAATCTGTCTATAACATAAATGTGAAAAGGTTGAAACCAAATGATCTGAATATGACTTACTTTTGGCATTGTCGGCTTGGTCATATAAGTTGGAAACGCATGAAGAAGCTCCATGATGATGGACTCCTAACTTCGTTCGACTTGGAGTCGTTCGAGACATGCGAATCGTGCCTTCTCGACAAGATGACCAAGACTCCTTTTGTAAAGAGTTGTGAAAGGGCGTCCGACTTATTGGGACTAGTACATAGTGATGTATGTGGCCCGATGAGCATGACAGCCAGAGGTGGTTATGAGTACTTCATTACCTTCACTGATGATTTGAGTAGATATGGATATATCTACTTGATGAAACATAAGTCGGAAGCCCTTGAAAAGTACAAGGAATTCCAGAATGAGGTACAAAATCACCTTGGCAAGAAAATAAAGTTTCTTCGGTCGGATCGAGGAGGCGAGTACATGAGCCATGAGTTTGATGACCATCTAAAGAGTTGTGGAATAGTTCCCCAGCTCACTCCTCCAGGAACGCCGTAGAGAAACGGTGTGTCGGAAAGGAGGAATCGGACCTTGTTGGACATGGTACGGTCAATGATGAGTCGGACAGATCTGCCTTTATCATTTTGGGGTTATTGTCTACAAACTGTAGCGTTCACACTAAACAGAGTACCATCAAAGTCGGTAGAGAAGACACCGCATGAGATGTGGACTGGCAAGAAGCCGAGTTTGTCTTTTCTTAGGATTTGGGGTTGTGAAGCTTTTGTCAAGCGACTTCAGTCGAACAAGCTTACAGCTAAGTCGGATAAGTGTATTTTCGTGGGGTATCCGAGGGAAACCTTGGGTTACTACTTCTACAACCGAGAAGAGGGCAAAGTGTTTGTTGCTCGAAACGGTGTCTTCCTTGAGAAAGAGTTTCTCGGTCGGGGAGTCAGTGGGAGTACAGTGCATCTCGAAGAAATTCGAGAAATACCGGCTAGCAGCGAGTCGGCAAAAGCCTTAGAGGTTGAGCCGGACGTGGTACCTGAGCCGGAAATTGCACCTACACTGCGAAGATCGGCCAGGTTGCGAAGTGTTTGTGATGTGATGTTGTTGGACAGTGATGAGTCAGCAACTTATTCAGTAGCGATGGTGGGTTCTGATTCCAAGTCATGGCTTGGAGCCATGAGATCCGAGTTAAAGTCTATGGATGAAAATCAAGTTTGGAACTTGGTTGATTTGCCAGACGGTGCAAGACCCGTCGAGTGCAAATGGGTCTTTAAGAAGAAAACTGATATGGATGGAAATGTTTCTATCTATAAAGCACGGCTTGTCGCGAAGGGGTTCCGACAAGTTCAAGGAGTTGACTATGATGAGACTTTCTCTCCTGTAGCGATGCTTAAATCAGTTCGGATCATGTTAGCTATAGCAGCCTATTTCGACTATGAGATATGGCAGATGGATGTCAAGACGGCTTTCCATAATGGAAATTTAACCGAGGACGTGTATATGATACAGGCCAAGGGTTTTGTCGATCCGGCTATACTGACAAAGTATGCAAGCTTCGGAAATCCATTTATGGGTTGAAGCAAGCATCTCGGAGTTGGAACATTCGCTTTGATGAGGTAGTCAAATCGTTTGGCTTCATCAAGAACGATCATGATTCTTGTTTATACAAGAAGTTTAGTGGGAGCAAAGTGAACATTCTAATCTTATATGTGGATGACATATTATTGATTGGAAATGATGTCCAGATGTGGCAAGAGACCAAGGAATCATTGGAAAGAAGTTTTCCGATGAAAGACTTGGGTGAGGCGACTTACATACTAGGAATCCGGATCTATAGAGATATATCAAGGCGGCTCATTGGATTGAGTCAGAGTACATATTTGGACAAAGTGTTGAAGAAGTTCAACATGGAATCGTCTAAGAAGGGGTTCTTACCGATGTCCCATGGCGTAAAACTTAGCAAGACTCAGTGTCCTTTGACAACTGATGAGTGAAGTCAGATGAGTGTGATTCTGTATGCTTCTGCAATCGGATCCATCATGTACGCTATGATTTGTACTAGACCGGATGTTTCCTATGCTCTAAGTGTTGTGAGCAGGTACCAGGCTGACCCTGGAGAAATCCACTGGGCAGCGGCTAAAAATATCCTCAAGTACTTAAGAAGGACTAAGGATATGTTCCTGGTTTACGGAGGTGAGGATGAACTCAGTGTAAAGGGTTACACGGATGCGAGTTATCTCACTGACTCGGATGATTCTCGTTCGCAATCCGGATATGTGTTTGTGATAAATGGAGGGGCTATGAGCTGGAAAAGTTCCAAGCAAGAAACGGTGTCTGCGTCTACGACAGAGGCTGAGTATATCGCTGCCTCGGAGGCGGTAAAAGAAGCCGTTTGGATGAGGAATTTCCTCATGGATCTTGGTGTGGTTCAGGGCTCGTCCAATCCATTAGACGTGTATTGTGACAACAATGGTGCTATTGCACAAGCCAAGGAACCTAGACAACACCAGAAGAACAAACATATACTCATGCGGTACCACCTTATTCGCCAGTTCGTGGATCCAGGTGATATCAAGTTATGCAAGGTACACACGGATGCAAACATTGCGGATCCGTTGACAAAGCCACTTCCACAGCCGAAGCATGAGGCACACCTGAGAGCAATGGGCATCAGATGCCTAGACATGTGATGCTGGAAGATTGACTCTAGTGCAAGTGGGAGACTGTTGAGAATATGCCCTAGAGGCAATCATGAATGGTGATATTCCTGTGTATTCATAAGGTTATGGTCCATGTATGAACTGCTGATATGTATCATCGAATATGTGATTTGATTGTGGAACTACATATTCATGTTGTTCATACTAATTGTCCTTGGTCATTGAGGTTGTGCCAGACACACAACTTAGACCAATGTGAAAGTCGGCAGATGACTAGGTTCCACTTGTCATGCACATGGAGATGCTATTCCGACTTACACGGATTCGGCTAAAGAGTTTAGCGAGTCGGACTGACCCATATTGAGATGCAACGAACAAGTCGTCATTTGCATGTCTCAATCAATGTAATCCTTAGACCTGAGGTTATTTCATAATCCGAGTTGAGGATCTCCGACTTAGGTTCTGTCAAACGTTGTTCCGTCACTGGGCAGTTATAAAGGAGGAGTTCGGGTCGTCTGTGAATCAAGCTGCGTGATGTGAATAACCAAGACGGGATTTTGCCCCTCTATCTGGAGAGATATTCTCTGGGCCCTCTCGGAATATATGATTCGGAAAGCATGGCCATGCGCGTCACGGTTAAGTGTTAACCGAGGCAGCCGACTAAGACTTAGTCGGATGAATCACTTATCTCGGATCGAGAAAGAGAGTCGGACTATTTAAGGGATGACGATCATTCGCCTATAGTCCGACAAAGTATATCGTGAGGCAAAAGGGACTTAGACGAAAGTCGCATTGGAAGGTATGTCATCATAACTTATTGGTACTTGGGAGTTGGCACGTTCTGCTAGGAGCCGCTACCAACTGATCGATCACGAGTGAGACTCGGAATCGTGTCCGGGTTACCATGAGCCTGTCGGGTCACACACTTAAGAGCGGGAGCAAGTTTGGGTTAGACCCAAACAGGAAACCTATTTGGGTTGGACCCAAATAGAGACATGGACTTAGTAAGCAAGTGAGACTTGCAGTGGCTAATATAGGCCTTTTTAGTGAATGGGCCACAAGTGAGTGGAGCCCACTTTCACTCCCTATATAAGCTGGGGTGCAGGTGCTTAGAGAAAAAGGTGAGGTCACTCTCTGTGTTGGAAACCCTAGCCCCAGTCCGTCCTGTCGCCGCCGTACCGGACCTAGCAGTCCATCGCCGGCGCTTCTCCTCGTACGTGTGGATACCGGTGGAGGTGCTGTACGTTCAGCACTTCGACGATCGTGAAGAAGGAATGGATCGTGGATCGTGGAACCGGAGCGGATCGCGAGGACTGCACTGTATCAAGCGACGTGCTTCATCAATTCCGCAACTGCGCGTCTAGTGGTAATCCTCGTGGCCTTCGACCTGAGCTGGATCTTGGGATCACCGTGTAGGGAAAAAGTTTTGTTTATCTCTACGTGGCCCAACATAGGTGTATCCACATAAGGTCACCTTCTTCAAAGATCATCTCCTTCTTGTCCTTGTTTAACCTTGAAGCTTGGCGAAGGACTTGTTGTTCGATAGTAGCTCTTGTTTCTTCATGAAGCTTCTTCATAGCTTGTGCGTGCTTCTCGATGTCCATGTTCGTTCGCTCATGTAGAGGTAGTTGTAGGATGTCGAGCGCGGTGAGGGGCTCGAAACCATAGACGATCATGAATGGACTCATCTTGGTTGTTGAGTGCTTGGCACGGTTGTAGGCCAACTCAGCGTGTGGGATGCATTCCTCCCAATCCTTCAAGTTTTTCTTGATCAGCACACGTAGGAGAGTTCCGAGGCTTCGGTTGATAACTTCGGTTTGACCATTAGTTTGAGGATGCGATGCGGATGAAAAGAGGAGCTTGACGCCGAGCTTGGCCATGAGGGTCTTCCATAAGTAGCTCATGAATTTGACGTCGCGGTCGGAGACGATTGTCCTTGGCACACCGTGAAGACGGACAATTTCCTTGAAAAACAGATTTGCAACATGTGAAGCATCGTCAGTCTTATGGCATGGTATTAAGTGTGCCATTTTGGAAAAACGATCCACAACAACAAATATAGAATCATGACCATGCTTAGATCTAGGCAATCCTAACACGAAATCCATGCTAATGTCGGACCAAGGTGTATGAGGAATAGGCAATGGCATATAAAGACCATAGGGATTAGCTTGCGACTTAGCTTAAACACATGTCGTGCATCGTTGAATGTAGCGCTCCACGTCATGCTTCATCTTGGGCCAAAAGTAGTGGTTGGAGAGCAT
Source organism: Avena eriantha (assembly GCA_910589775.1). Classification (NCBI taxonomy): domain Eukaryota; kingdom Viridiplantae; phylum Streptophyta; class Magnoliopsida; order Poales; family Poaceae; genus Avena; species Avena eriantha. The sequence goes on from OU342744.1 coordinate 365,073,272, forward strand.
GTCCAATGTCTTGTCGCGACCAAAGTGACCCATGAGGCCTCCACCATGAGATTCTTGGAGGAGCAAAAGTTGAAGCGACGACTTCAGAATGCATAGCTTGTTTTGTTTAAATAGAAAGCCCTTATGCAAATAGAAATCATCAACTCCTTTGTCATTGGAGCACTTTGCGAAAATTGGTTCAAAGAACGGGTCGGAAGCATACAAAGATTTTATTTCCTCAAGACCCGACACGTTGATTTCAAGTCTTGTAAGAAGGCTTGTATGTTTGCGGGACAATGCGTCTGCAACTACATTATCTTTGCCCTTCTTATACCTGACAATGTAAGGAAAAGACTCCATGAACTCAACCCACTTAGCGTGTCTCTTGCTCAAGTTAGCTTGGCCTTTGAGATATTTCAACGACTCGTGGTCGGAATGTATGATAAATTCCTTGGGCCAAAGGTAGTGTTGCCAAACATGGAGGACACGAACTAAGGCAAAAAGCTCTTTGTCATAAATCGGATAGTTAAGGCGAGCACCATCAAGTTTCTCGCTATGGTAGGCTATAGGACGTCCGTTTTGCATAAGGACTCCTCCAATGCTAATACCACTAGCATCACACTCTATCTCAAAAGTTTTTGTGAAATCCGGTAACGCAAGGAGAGGTGCTTCGGTGAGCCTCTTTTTGAGGTCATCAAAAGCTTTTTGTTGTGCTTTGCCCCACACGAAGGTGACAATCTTTTTGGTCAATTCATTAAGGGGACAAGTAATGGTCGAAAAGTCTTTCACAAAGCGACGATAGAAACCGGCCAACCCATGAAAACTTCGGAGTTCACTCACGTTTGTTGGGATGGGCCAATCTCGTATGTCCTTTACCTTGGAAACATCAACTTCAATTCCCTTCGAAGAAACGACAAATCCAAGAAAAATCAACTTGTCTTTAACAAAAGTGCACTTGGGAAGATTAGCATAAAGCTTTTCATGTCGAAGGATTTGCAAAACTTCCTTGACATATGTTATGTGGTCCTCAAGTGATTTGCTATAAACAAGAATATCATCGAAAAAGACAACAACACTTTTTCCAATGAGAGAACACAAGATATGATTCATTAGGCGCATGAAGGTGGATGGGGCATTAGACAAACCAAAGGGCATATCAAACCATTCATAGAGACCAAGTTTGGTCTTGAAGGCGGTTTTCCACTCATCACCTTCAGCCATGCGTATTGGATGGTAACCACTACGAAGATCAATTTTTGAAAAAATAGTGGCTCCACACAACTCATCAAGCATGTCATTGAGACGTGGTATGGGATGTCGATAACGCACGGTGATAGCATTGATTGGACGGCAGTCCATGCATAACCTCAACGCATCATCCGTCTTTGGAACAAGAATCACGGGTATGGCACTTGGACTAGTGCTAACTTGGATCAAACCTTTGGAGACGAGTTGGTTGATTTGACGTTCAATCTCCTTTGTCTCCTCCGGGTTCGTGCGGTAAGCGGCGCGGTTGGGAAGAGGTGCACCAGGGATGAGGTCAATGCGATGTTCTATGCCGCGAAGAAGAGGTAGTCCATGTGGAAGCTCCTCGGGGAACACATCCTGGAATTGCTGCAAAACACTCATCAAAGATGGAGGAACATTGGTTAATTCGTTAGTTCCTTGTGCCTGTCCCTTGCAAAGGAGGACATAGTGTAAGATGGATGGGTTGTTCCGAACATCTCTCATCTCACTTTTGGTGGCAAGGAGAACACTCTTAGTTTTTCCACTCGAATTTGGTTTGTGGCTCTCACTCACTATGAGGTGGTTCTCTCTTTCACCGCTCTTCTCACAAGTAGGTGTTTTGCTTTGCGCCCTCGCTAAAGGCTTTGCATTGTCTGCAATTATTTGGCTAGGAGTCATCGGTTGCAAAACACATGTTTTGTTGAGCCATTTGAAGGTGTATACATTGGTGCGACCATCATGTTGAGCAGCCTTGTCAAATTGCCATGGTTGATGAAGAAGCATGTGGCAAACTGTCATAGGAACCACATCACACTCCACCGTATCTTTGTAAGGACCAATGGCGAAGGAGACCGATACGGTATGCTTGATCTTCACGGACCCTTGGTCACTTAGCCATTGCACATGGTGGGGGTGCTTGTGCGGATGAAGGGTGAAGTTGAGCTTCTCACACAACTCGGTGCTAGCAAGGTTGTGGCAACTCCCTCCGTCAATGATCACTTTGATAGTGATATGGGGTGGCCCGATCTTCTCAGTAAGCGGATGGCGATGATGATGGTGGATGATAGATAACTAGTGCGTAGCTATGATCTCTCCCGCTCGATCCCTGATGCCAGCGCAACAGATCTCGAACCTTGTAGGATATTCACAACACCACACTCTTGCGCACGCAGCCGTGACCACGAATGGTAGTATGCAATCTACTAATTTCCAATAGAACAACAGATCACACTCAATTATAGTTGGTAGATTCGAACACAGGGGAATTCCAGAGGTTCTATGAAAGAAACAACTCCAAAATATTTTACCATGGTCTAAAACCTAACTTGTGACGGCTACGGAGGTTTATATGAGGGCTGGGGCGTCCTCCCCTCTAAACGGGCCTAAAAACCGCCATAACTTGGCCCAAACTGACTCGGTTCGACTCAAACTGATACATACCGACCCATATATGGGTTCGGCCTTATTGGCACGCAGTCCAAACATCGTGGAACACCTCAAACATGTAATTCTTGGTGCGCCATCTCTCTCTCTTGCTCATACGTGATTTCCTCATTGCGTCCTAGTGCGCATGCCTCCCGCTCCTCCCTCGCGCACTTGTTGATATTGGAAATCAGCGCTTGTCCTTCTTGCTGCAACTCCCCTCCTCCTCGCGCAACGCTTGTGTTATCAATAAACCTGATCATACGAAGATGCATAGACTTAGGTAGTATAAAGTTCTCATTAAGTAAAACATCAGGTTCAATTAGGAATGAATTCACCTGATAGTCATTATTGATTTGACTCAGTATTTCCTTCTAGTTCAGGCAGTCAGAATCATCATAATCCCTGTAGATATCCTCATCATCGACCCTTTCTTCATGAAAAGCCGTCCTCGGTTTAGGTAAGCTGAAAGTGGGAGAAACAAAAAAGAACAACGTGTACGCAAAGTATATGTATATATAACATGTTGTATTATTATTGTCCACATGAAAAGTATGTCCAGTATACATCAAGCAACTTAAATTGCCGGTATAAGTGAAGTACAAAGAATCATGATCATGGTAAAAACAACTAAATAGATAGTCATGTTCTTTATTATTAAATTCAGTTTTCTCAAAGAAGATCAATGATCAAATGTGTGAACAAGATCAAACCAATTCAATATGTCTGAAAACCAAATTGAATCATGCCATGCTTCAACTGTGCTACTCTGATTATTATGAACATGATCATGTTGTCTAGTATGTAAAATGCTACTCAATTTGCAAATATAAGTGAAGTATAAAGCATTAGCACAACTAGACAACAAATTTTGGGATAAACACAACGAATATGAAAACTGGGGTTCTATTCGAGCAAGATTACAACGATCCAACATAGGTAAAATTATTTGTGTTGGCTGCATTATATCGACTACACCTGCCTTTAGTTTCATATTATCACAAATTTTAGCATATATCTCACAACACAAAATCGTCGACACACAACATGTATGGCTGAAAACAGCATGTTTCAGTTCAGCGATTCGATCACAAGTAATGCATATGTGATCCACAAGAAAATTTTCATGCATGCTATATTCACCAATCAGATTGAAAGTGAAACAAGGAGAATATGTGCTAGAATTCAGAAATGAAATTTCAGAAATCTTATCCATAGCACAACTCATACTCATAGGTTCATTTAGCATGATGGAATACACAATATCAGCAGGTGGTATTCGAGCAAGTATTTCCTTATGTGTTATCAGTACCACATGATCAAAATTTGAATTTGGTAAACTATCACATGGTGCTAAAATAGTAGTGCAAGGCAAATCACAAGGATGCTTCAGTAAAGGAATAGACTCACAATATGTCGCACATGTTGGCTGAAGCTCCAAAACAGTACCAATGTCATCAACAATCTCCTTAGTTGTAGTAGGTACTAAAACGTCCGCCGCAAGTGACAATGCACAATCCGACGATGTAGGTTGTAAAATAGATTGCTCCCTTTCTTCAAAAGCAACCTGCATAGCATAAGAAACAATACCAGGAGTAGAGATGATTACATTAGTAGAAATATCCTCACATGCATTAGCATCTACTGCACTGATGTTTTCTTTTTCTCTCATACTCTTAGAATGGATGCTCTCAACCTCGCGTTTAGTGGAATCACACAGCTCACTTTTGATAACACTCTCACTCAGCTTGGCTATGTGACTCTCATTCTCACATGGGTTGTAATGCACACCGTGTTCAAGATGACAAATAATGGAATTGTCACCATTCATCATGACCTTGTACTTAGCAGACAAACTGAACTCTTTTGTCCTCTCCTTGTGAAGAAGATTATACTCATGAAATTTGTCGACTGAAATCCTGAGCATAACACGCCTCTTCATGTTCCATTTGAAAGAAATCCTTCCAACAACAGGACATATTTGAGCGTCAAACCTTCTGCTCCAAGGTTCTCCCAATAGTATGTGACAAGAATCAAGTGGTATCGGAGATACATCACAACGCACAATCTCAGTATGCTCTTTAAAAGTCATAGGAACATCAGCGGTGTGTGAAACTAGCAATGTGCCATATGATGAATGCAAGAGATATGGCACCGCACGGGCACATGTGGGTAGCTGCAACTTTTGTTCAACTTCCACGCTGATCAAATTAATAGTAGAGTTACTATCAATGGTAATGGAAGCACATCGCTCACCAATCATCACACTATGGTGGAAAAGACCATCACCATCAAAAATACCGTGTTCTTCCTTCCAAAAAGTTCCACTACAACGCCAATTGTCGATGAATTTGTAACTATACATCTCCACATTGTAACTATACGTCTCCACACAAAGAAAGGCTTACTAAGGCTCACAAGGATAGGTACGCTATGTGGACTCAGTAAAAAAAAGAAAAAAAAAAGAAAAAAAATTGACCTGAAAATTGGTCTCTGCCACGGCAGAAAGGCCTAAAATCCTGCCGTGGCAGGATGGGGCAGAATTTTTTTTTCTCGTACTAGCACAGACTGGTCTGTGGTAAGGCGACGGTTCGATTTTTTTTTCGGAATTTTTTTTTGGTCACGCTGGAGCACAGACTTGTCTGCGGTCAGGCGTGAGGCAGCGAGCCGATATTTTTTTTATTCCGACTCGCCAAGTAGTACACAACTAGGACTCTTTACTTGGATCGGATCTGACTTGATGGTAGCGGAAAAACATGGTGGAAAACAACTAGAACAACTAGAAAACAAATCTACAAAGAATAGATCTAGATCTAATCTAATAGAGGAACGCGACCAGCAACAATTACTCGAATACGATGTAATCTAGGCTATGGCAACTCTTTTTGTGAGGCTTTTTCTGTATAGGATGAAAAACACTCTCTAATCTATGGATGGATTGTGGATTGCTTACCGAGGCAACGAGGAAATCTGATACCAAGATGATATTGCTCACCGAGTAAACCCAGCGCTCTAATACCAAGATGATATGGGGTGGCCCGATCTTCTCAGTAAGAGGATGGCGATGATGATGGTGGATGATAGATAACTAGTGCGTAGCTATGATTTCTCCCGCTCCATCCCTAATGCCAGCGCAACAGATCTTGAACCTTGTAGGATATTCACAACACCACACTCTTGCGCACGCAGCCGTGACCACGAACGGTAGTATGCAATCTACTAATTCCCAATGGAACAACAGATCACACTCAATTATAGTTGGTAGATTCGAACACAGGGTAATTCCAGAGGTTCTATGAAAGAAACAACTCCGAAATATTTTAACATGGTCTAAACCCTAACTTGTGACGGCTAGGGAGGTTTATATGAGGGCTGGGGCGTCCTCCCCTCTAAACTGGCCTAAAAACCGCCATAACTTGGCCCAAACTGGCTCGGTTCGACTCAAACTGATACATACCGGCCCATATATGGGTTCGGCCTTATTGGCACGCAGTCCAAATGTCGTGGAACACCTCAAACATGTAATTCTTGGTGCGCCATCTCTCTCTCTTGCTCATACGTGATTTCCTCATTGCGTCCTAGTGCGCCTGCCTCCCGCTCCTCCCTCACGCACTTGTTGATATTGGAAATCAGCGCTTGTCCTTCTTGCTGCAACTCTCCTCCTCCTCGCGCAACGCTTGTGTTATCAATAAACCTGATCATACAAAGATGCATAGACTTAGGTAGTATAAAGTTCTCATTAAGTAAAACATCAGGTTCAATTAGGAATGAATTCACCTGATAGTCATTATTGATTTGACTCAGTATTTCCTTCCAGTTCAGGCAGTCGGAATCATCATAATCCCTGTAGATATCCTCATCAGATAGATTTGCCATAGATGCCGGCTCTTGTTTGGAAGATATTGGAGCGGTGGTCTTCGTTCTCTTGTGCTTGAGTGGTCAAGATCCTTGTGACGACAAGCGATGGACTTGCGTCATGTTCACACATGAGGAGTTCCAGATCATCTTCCACTCGTTGTCTTGCCATTGCTTCGTTGACACGGGCATCAAACTCATCTTCACTCAAGTACTCTTCATCACCATTGTCATGGATGAACAAGACTTTCTTGTTTCCACATTCGGCTGACTTGTGTCCTTTACCTCCACACTTGTAGCATTCGCCGTTGAAAGGTGTATCACTCTTTCCTTGCTTGCCACTTGTGGCCAGTTTTCCTTGAGGAAGGGTGGGTTTGAAGCAAGGCTTGGAGGTACTTGAGGAGCTTCCATTGAAAGTTGTTGGTGTAGCGGTTGAAGCTTGCTTGTAGGTGAAGTACTTCTTGGGCTTGTTGTACTTGATATCCTTTTGCACTTGACGTTCAGCCTTTGTTGCTATGTGCACAAGCTCAACCATGGTGTTGTATGTTTGGAACTCGACGATGCGCTTGATTGGGTGATTCAAGCCAATAAGGAAACGTGCCATTGTTTGCTCCATGCGCTCACCAATGTTGGCGCGAATCAAATAGAGATCTATTTCCTTGAAGTACTCTTCCACGGTCTTTGTTCCTTGACGAAGCGCTTGAAGGTTGTTGAAGAGGTCATGCGTGTAGTGCGCGAGGACGAACCGGGATCTCATGTGAGTCTTCATGTCATGCCAAGTTGTGATTGGCGGTTCTTGTCTTGCATCACGAGCAACTTGAACTTGTTCCCACCAAAGGTTGGCATAATCATCAAACTCAAGCGAAGCCATGGCGACCATCTTCTCGTTGCTATCGTTGTGCATGCGGAAGATCTTGTCGACTTTGAGTGCCCATGAGAGGTATTCTTCGGGGTCATTGGATCCGGTGAACTTGGGCATTGTGAACTTGAGCTTGCCAAAAGTTTCTTCATCGTTGCGGTCATTGCGACGAGCTTGGTGACCTTGTTGATGATCTTATGGTTGGGGAGGTGGAACTTGGTTCTCGCGTCCTTGTTGCGGAGCTTGCTCTTGATATTGTTGTTGAGGAGCTTGCTCTTTCTCTTGGCGCGGTTGTTGACTTGGTTGAGGCACTTGGGCCTCATGGTGGCGAGGGTGCGGAGCCTCTTGACACGGTTGACGATGAAGGGGAGGCTCATTCCTCGGTTGGGTATTGGTTAGGCACATGGGCCTCACGGCGAAGAACATGGTCATGAGCCTCTTGACGTGGTGGGCGTCGCTCAACTTGTATCACTTGACGCTCCAAGTTTTGTTGATGTGGGGGAGGCACCTCGTGATGACCATGGTGTCATTGTTGACGTTCATGACGTTGATGACGAGGAGCAGGATCATTAAGAGCTTCACGTTGATGACGAGTTTGATTCTCCAAATTGGAGTCATCACTTGTTGTGTCAAGTATGTGTCGTGGTCGACTTGCGGTTGCACTTGTGGTTCTTCTCGTGGTTGCTCTTGTTGGATCACTAGTGCCCTTGCGTGATGACGGTGTGCTTCTTGCCTTGCTCGTGGCCTTGAAGAGAGGTCACCATCATAGCTTGACGTTGCGGCATGCCGTGGGGAATGTACATAGTTCGAAGAACTCCCATCTTCAACCACGGGGGCATCATTGTGTCTTGTAGCACTTCGATGTAGATCTTGTGGACGAGGTGCATGACGATGCGAAGAACTTGAAGAGCTTGATGCGCGTGAACATGGTCTTGCCATGCCGTTGATGAGGCGTCGAAGATTGTCATTTGTTTCGGCGACGGAGCGTTGGAGCGCTTCATTTTGGTGGCTGAAGTTGTGATGCATTGCATGCATTTGTCGTTCGAGGCCGTCGAAGCGGTTGTCGATGTTCTTGAACTCGGCTTGCGTCTCGCCAAATTGTTCATCTTGTCGCGTCTCAAGGGCTTGGCAACGTTCACGGAACTCTTATCGAACAATGAAGTGACTTGCGCGTGTCATGTACGGTCCTTGATCTTCTTCGTGGGGAGGTGGTTGGCTCGCCTCACCGTGCCTATCCATCATGCAAACACACACAAGTATTGTATATGGAAGTGGAATATGGTGGTGTTAACCTTGTACCTCACCTCGAGGATCGCACCAAACTAGAAACCACACTAAAGAAAAACTCACACTAAAGAAAGAACTAACTCTCAAAAGCTTGTTGGTGGTAGGTTAGGATTGTGGAATGCCAAAGAACCAACCAAAAGAAAAGGGATAGTCAAAAGTGGGTAAAATCGAACAAAACTCAAAGTGGTGACGGAAACCTACGACTATGTACACACACGTGGAGAAAGTTGGGATTGACACGACTATAAAAATGAGCAAACAAAAAGTCCTAACAAAGACTAAGCTCGTTGTCGTGCTAATGCAAGGAGAGACCGTGGCTCGTTTGCAAACAGGGAAAATGAGCAACGAATTTGTGCACTTGCCTTAGGCACTCTTCTTTCTCTCTTGCTTACAAGCTTTGAGACTCTCTTTTGCAAGGGGAGACTATTTTTCTTTTGCTTTTTCTTTGTATCTTTTTCTTTCTTTTGTATTTTTTTTGCTCTCCCTTGATGCTACCTAGTCACACTTGATGTTGCTCTTGCACTCTCACTATCCAAGGACAAATGCACAATGTTCAAGCAAACACAAAATGACCCACTCTCATAGGATAGGCACACACAAAGGAAGATAGGGGTTAACAAGGTGACACAAGTTATACCTTCTTTGATGATGAACTTGGCGTTGGTGGTGCAGGATGATGTTCGTGGGCCGTGGTGTCGATGAGGGTGGGGTTTGTTGATGCGGAAGCTTGATGTTAGTTTGCGACACGCACACGGGCACAAACAAACAAGAGAAAAATTAGCCAATGCAAGATTATAGGCAAAACTCTCAAAATCAAGCGTCAGGCCAGACACTCCGGGGTTTCAGGCCGGAAACTCCGGTCCAGGCCAGAGACTCTGGTGTGGGTAGGATGGAGACTCCGGTGTAGGCCAGAGACTCCGGTGTGTAGGCCAGAGACTCCGGTCTGGAGTCAGATCGCGAACTGCTCGTGTTGTGGAGCGGAAATCCACGCCTTGGGTCCTCAAATCCGCGAAAAATTGGCCAAATTGGGCTGGGAAAACGCAGGATAAAGCTGGGCCAACTCCTAAGACAAGGTTTGGTCGGATCAAAAACAAAAATAACACTCCAAATCAAGAGATCGATCCAAAGGCAAATTTGGGCTGTTTTTGGGGGATTTTCGAATTTTTGGTGGATAGAAGAAAATTTTGTGGGGGAAATCGTGAGCAACGAAGCTGTTGATACCAATATGTGAGGGCAAACCTCTAGGGTGGCCCGATCTTTCATGATTCCGTTTCAAATCAAGGGTGGAGTGCGGGGGAAGGAGGGGAAGGATGAACACGACGAACACACGCACGAAGAACGTGATGAACACACACGCAAAACCACGATAAACACCAATAGCTCACGCCGGCGGTGACCGGTCCGGCGCATCCCTAGGATCGGCGTCGGGCGGAGGACTCTCTCTCGAACTGGCACGGCAAGACGGTGAGATCTTGACGTCTAGGCAAAGGGACACCGATGCCTAGGCCTTGTACAACGCAGAGGCACGATGCAAACTCCAACGAGGTTTGGGGATATTGGTGCTCCTTAGTCAAGGAGCATGAGGAAAGAATTAGATAGATCCACAAAGGGGTTTCCACTAATTCCAATATCATGCCTAGGGTTTACTATGGAGGTGGGGGTCTATATATAGGCCAGCCACTTAAACAGGGGTACTTTAGGGATAAAAGACAAGTTCTGGATGGACTAAGGGGTACATGGGCCGAAGGCCCAAAGGCCTTTTCATGCCTGGCGACGGTCGGAACGGAGACTCTGGTGTGATGGACCGGAGACTCCGTCTAGATCGGAGAATCCGGTGTAGTCTCCGGACCAGCCTCCAGAGGGGTCTTCAAACTGTCCCAGGGCCTGGTGCAGGGGGTCACCGATGCCTAGGCCTTGTACAACGCGGGGGCACGATGCAAACTCAATGAGGTTTGGGGATATTGGTGCTCCTTAGTCAAGGAGCATGAGGCAAGAATTAGTTAGATGCACAAAGGGGTTTCCACTAATTCCAATATCATGCCTAGGGTTTACAATGGAGGTGGGGGGCTATATATAGGCCAACCACAAGTTCAGGGGTAATTCAGGCATTAAAGTAGAGTTCTGGGCGAAGTAGAGGGGTACATGGGCCATAGGGCCCAGCTAGGCTCGCATGCCCATCTTCAGGCCGGACAGTCCGGGACGGAACGGCCGGACAGTCCGGGGTGGCCGGACACTCGGGGCAGTGTCTAGGTAGTGTCCGAACTGGATCACAGAATGTCCAAGTCCAGAAGGGGCGGGGGTAGGCCGGACACTCCGGCTGAGTCGCGCCGGACACTCCGGCTGCGCCGGACACTCCGGCTGGATCCGGGGGACACTCCGGCTTTGGCAGCTTCAGGACAGGTGCAGCTTCAGGGCTCGTGGGTCGACACGGCGGGGGCTCATACGTGATGATGCACAAAGTAGTGGTATGAAGTAGCACGCCATCCAAGGAGGTAGCAAATTGGCACGAAGAGAGGAGTGAGTTCACCTTAGCTTGGAGGAGTTTGGCTCGGGCACGCGTCATGGGTCCACTTGGGGGACTTGTTGTTGTAGATGTAGAAGCGTCCGTAGGACGGGCTGCATCAGCCAAAGGACAACAAAAAGCTTTTGACGAACTTAAAAAGAGGCTCACCGTAGGACCTCTTTTTGCTTTACCGGATTTCACAAAAACTTTTAAGATTGAGTGTGATACTAGTGGTATTGGCATTGGAGGAGTGATGAGGACATCCCTATAGTTACACCTACCCCAATTGCTAATGAAGATGTTCCAATTGCAAAGAACGATCAATCCAATGAGATAAGAATTGGACCAATCACAAGAGCTCGTGCTAAGCTACTAGAACAATAGGTGACCTTGTTTCTTAATGAACCTGGTGTTTTAATTAATGAGAATTTTATACTACCTAAGTCTTTGAATTATTGTATGATCAGGTACTTAGGAGAAGAAGGCATAGCACGGAGCGAGGAGCTGAAGGAACATGGCATGTTGATCAATGAGGAATGCGCGAGGGAGGAGAGGGAGGAAGTGCAAGGAGCTGTCCAAGACGAAGATCAACAAGAGGAGGACGTTCTCTGCCGCAGCAGAGAAAAGCATCATTTCTCTGCCACGGCAGGCTGCCGCGGCAGGAAAACCGAGTCCATCTCTGCCACGACAGGCTGCCGCGACAGAGAAAGCAACTACAACTCTGCCACGGTAGAGTCAGTTTGACCGAACCCAAGTTGGGTCGGTTTGTATCCATAGGTGGGTGGGACCAACTCGGATCCACCCTTAGGCCGCCACCTCACAGACCCTTAAATAGATGGGGGCGCTCTAGCTTTAGTCTTTAGACCACGTTAAAATATTTTGGAGTTGTTTCTTTCATAGAACCTCTGGAATTACCCTGTGTTCGAATCTACCAACTATAATTGAGTGTGATATGTTGTTCCATTGGGAATTAGTAGATTGCATACTACCGTTCATGGTCACGGCTACGTGCGCAAGAGTGTGGTGTTGTGAATATCCTACAAGGTTCGAGATCTGTTGCACTGGCATTAGGAATCGAGCGGGAGAGATCGTAGCTACGCACTAGTTATCTATCATCCACCATATCATCGAAGAGAGCTTGCTGAGAAGATCGGGCCACCCCATATCATCTTGGTATCAGAGCTCCTCATTGCCTCGATAAGCATCGACAAATCCATCCATAGATTAGAGAGTGTTTTTAGTCCTATACAAAAAAAGCCCCACAAAAAGAGTTGTCATAGACTAGATTGCATCGTAGACGAGTAATAGTTGCTGGTCATGTTCATCTTTTAGTTTAGATCTAGATCTGTTCTTCGTAGATTTGTTTTCTAGTCATTTTTAGTCGTTTTCCACCATTGTTTCCGCCACCATCTAGTAGATCCGATCGAGTTTAGAGTCCTTGTGTTTTACTCCAGGCCGAGTCGGTTTACCTTTAAACAAATAATACTTACCGATTCTGCCACGGCACGGAAAAGGCCACTTTCCCTGCCGCGAACCCGAGTCCGACAGAGACTCTGCCGCGGTACAGTATCTCTGCCGCGCGCTGCTGCCGCTCTGCCGCGGCACAATTTCTGGCCGTTTGGCTGCCGCCGCTCTGCCACGACAGGATTTCTGTGTCTTTCTTTGCCACGGCAGGAGTTGTTCTACCACGACAGGATTTTGAGCTGTTTTTCTGCCATGACACCATAATTACAAAGTGTGATCGATTTGCACTTGTCCAAAACCCTTAGCCACAACCAATCTACTACATAGGTGTAGGAACTTGCCTATTGAGACTAGTTTCCGCTCCTACAGGCTGCTCTTAGGATTTTTGGTGCCATACTTTGTAATTGGCCATGTGTTATCTATAAAAAAGCAAGATAGCAAAAGAAAAAGTATAAAAAAGAGCTATACAAAAGAAAAAGAAAATTGTGGAAAAAGAGAATTTGAGCAAGAGGCCTAGTGATATGTTTGTGCACCGGTAGATTGAGCGATCTTTTGCCTGTTTACGTTGAGCGTTGCTAGTGTCTCTCGAGCGTAGTGCAACACCCTTCATAGTTGCATTGCCACGTTTTTCTCCACGTGTGTGTTTCTTGGGTATTTGTACGATCAGCACTAGGACTTGTTTGCGGTGTAGTTAGGATACCATACCTACAGCTCCACCATAAATAACCTGTGTGCCCTGCGATCGTTCTCTATACCTTTGATATTCACTTCATCACATCATTGCATCAGTTTTTGATTTCGTTTGGTAGAGCATCTCTATTCACTTTGGAACGGTAATATCTCCTTTCTTATTAGTTGTGAGTGAGCTGTGAGAGTTCCACCATACAAATTTTGATTTTTGCACTAACCTACTAATCATGTCTTCTAGTGATGATGACGTTGTGATGCAGAAAAAGAAGGATGAGGAGCTTGTTAATTGGCGTGAATGTGAGGCTTTGAAGTCCCACTTGACACGTGTGTTTACTACCACGACAGATGCCATTGACAAGAATCTCCAGGATATGAATATGAGATTGGATCAGCATGTTGGAACGGTTGATACTATCCAAACGCAAGTGGCGACGCTCAATGTCGATGTCACCACTTTGCAGCGGTCCTTTGAGGGTTTGACAACCGCCTTACATAGAAGGGAAGAGCCTCAACATGATGATGCCTTTGATGATTTTGATGAGGGTAGCGCTGTAGATGCTGCTCCACATGTTGGCAGGGGACGTGCTATTCCCCCTGTCCATGCACCTGCTCATGGTCATGGGTTTGTTCCCCTTGGGCGTGGTCAACGTGTGCCCAACCAAGCTGATGATGGTTTGGGCAAGCCAAAATTTTCAATTCCTAACTTTGATGGTTCTATTGATCCTGAAGACTACCTCACATGGGAGTTGAAGATTGAGAAACTCTGGCGCTTATTTGACTATCCAGAAGACAAGAAGGTCAAGCTTGCAGCATCTGAATTTGAAGGTTATGCTTTGCGTTGGTGGGATGCTCTTGTGCAACATAGGAGGGAGGACAATGAACTTCCTGTGATGGATTGGCGCGAGATGAACAATCTTTTTAAGTGTAACTGTAGGGATGTCCTCATTGTGATTGGTCCAATTCTTATCTCATTAGATTGATCCTTCTTTGCAATTGGAACATCTTCATTAGCAATTGGGGTAGGTGTAACTGCAGGGATGTCCTCATCACTCCTCCAATGCCAATACCACTAGCATCACACTCAATTTCAAAAGTTTTTGTGAAATCCGGTAAAGCAAGAAGAGGTGCTACGGTGAGCCTCTTTTTAAGTTCGTCAAAAGCTTTTTGTTGTCCTTTGGCTGATGCAGCCCGTCCTACGGACGCTTCTACATCTACAACAAGTCCCCCAAGTGGACCCATGACTCGTGCCCGAGCCAAACTCCTCCAAGCTAAGGTGAACTCGCTCCTCCCTCCGTGCCAATTTGATACCTCCTTGGATGGCGTGCTACTTCATACCACTACTTTGTGCATCATCAGGTACGAGCCCCCGCCGCGTCGACCCACGAGCCCTGAAGCTGCACCTGTCCTCAAGCTGCCAAAGCCGGAGTGTCCGCCCGGATCCAGCCAGAGTGTCCGGCGCGACTTAGCCGGAGTGTCCGTCCTACCCCCGCCCCGTCTGGACTCGGACATTCTGTGTGCCAGTTCGGACACTGCCTGGACACTACACGGAGTGTCCGGCCACCCCGGGCTGTCCAGCCGTTCTGACCCGGACTGTCCGGCCTGAAGATCGGCATGCGAGCCTAGCTGGGCCCTATGGCCCATGTACCCCTCTACTTCGCCCAGAACTCTACTTTAATGCCTGAATTACCCCTAAACTTGTGGTTGGCCTATATATAGCCCCCACCTCCATTGTAAACCCTAGGCATGATATTGGAATTAGTGGAAACCCCTTTGTGGATCTAACTAATTCTTGCCTCATGGTCCTTGACTAAGGAGCACCAATATCCCAACCTCGCTGGAGTTTGCATCGTGCCTCCGCGTTGTACAAGGCCTAGGCATCGATGTCCCTTTGCCTAGACGTCAACATCTCATCGAGTCTCCCATTTCGCCGTGCCGGTTCGAGAGAGAGTCCTCCGCCGATGCCAATCCTAGGGATTGCGCCGGACCGGTAACCATTGGCGTGGGCTATTGGTGTTTATCGTGGCTTTGCGTGTGTGTGTTCATCGCGTTCTTCGTGCGTGTGTTCGTCGTGTTCATCCTTCCCTCCTTCCCCCGCACTCCACCCTCGATTTGAAAGAGAATCGTGAAAAATCGGGCCACCCTAGAGGTTTGCCCTCAACATATTGGTATCAAGAGCTTCGTTGCTCACGATTTCCCCCACAATTTTTTCTTTTATCCACCAAAAATACAAAAATCCCCACAAAAAACAGCCCATATTTGCCTTTTGATCGATCTCTTGATTTGGAGTGTTATTTGTGGTTTTGATCCGACCAAACCTTGTCTAAGGAGTTGGTCCGGCTTTATCCTGTGTTTCACCAGCCCGATTTGGCCAGTTTTTCGCGGATTTGAGGCTCGAAGGCGAGGATTTCCGCTCAAGAACACGAGAAGGAAACCCGCACCGGAGTGTTCGGCACGTACCGACCAGACTGTCCGGCCCGACCGGAGTGTCCGGCCAAACCAGACCGGAGTGTCCGGCCAAACCGGAGTATCCGGCCGAGACAGACCAGAGTGTCCGGCTGTAAAGCCTGTTTTGACTGTTTTGCCTCATTTTTTGCATTGGCTAATCTCCTTTGTTGCTCGTGTCCTGTGTGCATGTCAGCAACTACCAGCAAGCTTCTGCATCATCACCTTCTGCGCTCATCGACACCACGGACCTCGAATATCATCCCGCACCACCGATGCCAAGTTCATCATCAAAGAAGGTATAACTTGTGTCACCTTGTTAACCCCATCTTCCTTTTTGTGTACCTATCCCATGAGAGTGGCTGACCTTGTGCTTGCTTGAGCATTGTGCATTTGTCCTTGGATAGTGAGAGTGCAAGAGCAATAGCAAGTGTGACTAGGTAGCATCAAGGGAGAGCAAAAAAAAGGAAAAAGATACAAAGAAAAAGCAAAAGAAAAATAGTCTCCCCTTGCAAAAGAGAGTCTCAAAGCTTGTAAGCAAGAGAGAAAGAAGAGCGCCCAAGGCAAGTGCACAAATCCGTTGCTCACTTTTAATCTTTGCAAACAAGCCACAGTCTCTCCTTGCATTGGCACGACAACGAGCTTAGTCTTCGTTAGGACATTTAGTTTGCTCATTTTCATAGTCGTGTCAATCCCAACTTTCTCCACGTGTGTGTACATAGTCGTAGGTTCCCGTCACCCTTTTGAGTTGTTGACCTTCGCCTTTGACTTGAGTTTTGATGAATTTTACCCACTTTTGACTATCCCTTTTCTTTTGGTTGGTTCTTTGGCTTTCCACAATCCTAACCTACCACCAACAAGCTTTTGAGAGTTAGTTCTTTCTTTAGTGTGAGTTTTCTTTGCAATTCCACTTTACACGCTTATAGCTCTCACTTGTGGTTTCTAGTTTGGTGCAATCCCCAAGGTGAGGTACAAGGCTAACACCACCATATTCCACTTCCATATACAATACTCGTGTGTTTTGCATGATGGATAGGCACGGTGAGACGAGCCAACCACATCCCCAAGAAGAAGATCAAGGTCCGTACATGACGCGCGCAAGTCACGTCATCGTTCGACAAGAGTTCCGTGCACGTTGCCAAGCACTTGAGACATGACAAGATGAACAATTTGGCGAGACGAAAGGCCGAGTTCAAGAACATTGACAACCGCTTCGACGGCCTCGAAAGGCAAATGCAAGCAATGCATCACAACTTCGGCCACCTAAATGAAGGGCTCCAACGCTTCGTCGCCACCATGAGGCTCAAGTGCCTCAACCACGTCAACAACCGTGCCAAGATCAAGAGCAAGCTCCTCCTCAACAACAATATCAAGAGCAAGCTCTGCAATAAGGACGCGACAACCAAGTTCCACCTCCCCAACTACAAGATCATCAACAAGGTCACCAAGTTCGTCGCAATGACCGCAACGATGAAGAAACTTTTGGCAAGCTCAAGTTCACAATTCCCAAGTTCACCAGATCCAATGAACCCGAATAATACCTCTCGTGGGCACTCAAAGTCGACAAGATCTTTCGCATGCACAACTATAGCAACGAGAAGATGGTCGCCATGGATTTGCTAGAGTTTGATGATTACGCCAACCTTTGGTGGGAACAAGTTCAAGTTGCTCGTGATGCAAGACAAGAGCCGCCAATCACAACTTGGCATGACATGAAGGCTCACATGAGATCCCGGTTTGTCCCCGCGCATTACACGCGTGACCTCTTCAACAACCTTCAAGCTCTTCGTCAAGGGACAAAGACCGTGGAAGAATACTTCAAGGAAATGGAACTCAACTTGATTAGCGCCAACATTGATGAGCGCATGGAGCAAACAATGGCACGTTTCCTTATTGGCTTGAATCACCCAATCAAGTGCATCGTCGAGTTCCAAACATACAACACCATGGTTGAGCTTGTGCACATCGCAACAAAGGCTGAACGTCAAGTGCAAGAGGACATCAAGTACAACAAGCCTAAGACGTACTTCACCTACAAGCAAGCTCTAACCCCTACACCAACAACTTAATGGTAGCTCCTCAAGTACCTCCAAGCCTTCCTTCAAGCCCACACTTCCTCAAGGAAAACTGCCCCCAAGTGGCAAGCAAGCAAAGAGTGATACACCTTTCAACGGTGAATGCTACAAGTGTGGAGGTAAAGGACACAAGTCGGACGAATTTGGAAACAAGAAAGTCTTGTTCATCCATGACAATGGTGATGAAGAGTACTTGAGTGAAGATGAGTTTGATGCCCGTGTCAAGGAAGCAATGGCAAGGCAACGAGTGGAATATGATCAAGAACTCCTCATGTGTGAGCATGACGCAAGTCCATCGCTTGTCGTCATAAGGATCTTGACCACTCAAGCACAAGAGCATGAAGACCAACACTCCAATATCTTCCAAACATGAGCCGGCATCAACGGCAAATCTATCAAGGTGATCATTGACGGAGGGAGTTGTCACCACCTTGCTAGCACCAAGTTGTGTGAGAAGCTCAACCTCACCCTCCATCCACACAAGCACCCCTACCACGTGCAATGCTAAGTGACCAAGGGTCCGTGAAGATCAAGCATACCTTATCGGTCTCCTTCGCCATTGGTCCTTACAAAGATACGGTGGAGTGTGATGTGGTTCCTATGACAGTTTGCCACATGCTTCTTTGTCGACCATGGCAATTTGACAAGGCTGCTCAACATGATGGTCGCACCAATATATACACCTTAAAATGGCTCAACAAAACATGTGTTTTGCAACCGATGACTCCTAGCCAAATAATTGCGGACAATGCAAAGGCTTTTGCGAGGGTGCAAAGCACAACACCTACTTGTGAGAAGAGAGGTGACAGAGAGAACCACCTCATAGTGAGTGAGAGCCACAAGCCAAATTCGAGTGGAAAAACTAAGAGTGTTCTCCTTGCCACCAAAAGTGAGATGAGAGATGTTTGGAACAACCCATCCATCTTGCACTATGTCCTCCTTTGCAAGGGACTAGCGCAAGGAACTAATGAATTAACCAATGTTCCTCCATCCTTGATGAATGGTTTGCAGGAATTCAAGGATGTGTTCCCCGAAGAGATTCCACATGGACTACCTCCTCTTCGCGGCATCGAACATGGAATTGACCTCATCCCCGGCGCACCACTTCCCAACCGCGCTGCTTACCGCATGAATCCAGAGGAGACGAAGGAGATCGAACGTCAAATCAACCAACTCGTCTCCAAAGGTTTGATCCAAGTTAGCACTAGGCCAAGTGTCGTACCCGTGATTCTTGTTCCAAAGACGGATGATACGTTACGGTTATGCATGGACTGCCGTCCAATCAATGCTATCACCGTCCGTTATCGACATCCCATACCACGTCTCGATGACATGCTTGATGAGTTGTGTGGAGCCACTATTTTTTCAAAAATTGATCTTCGTAGTGGTTACCATCAAATACGCATGGCTGAAGGTGATGAGTGGAAAACCGCCTTCAAGACCAAACTTGGTCTCTATGAATGGTTCGTTATGCCCTTTGGTTTATCAAATGCCCCATCCACTTTCATGCACCTTATGAATCACATCTTGCATTCTCTCATTGGAAAAGGTGTTGTTGTCTATTTCGATGATATTCTTGTTTATAGAAAATCACTTGAGGACCATGTAACACATGTCAAGGATGTTTTACAAATCCTTCGACATGAAAAGCTTTATGCTAATCTTCCCAAGTGCACTTTTGCTAAAGACAAGTTGATTTTTCTTGGATTTGTCGTTTCTTCGAAGGGAATTGAAGTTGATGTTTCCAAGGTAAAGGACATACGAGATTGGCCCATACCAACAAATGTGAGTGAACTCCAAAGTTTTCATGGGTTGGCCGGTTTCTATCGTCGCTTTGTGAAAGACTTTTCAACCATTGCTTGTCCCCTTAATGAATTGACCAAAAAGAATGTCACCTTCATGTGGGGCAAAGCACAACAAAAAGCTTTTGACGAACTTAAAAAGAGGCTCACCGAAGCACCTCTCCTTGCGTTACCAGATTTCACAAAAACTTTTGAGATAGAGTGTGATGCTAGTAGTATTGGCATTGGAGGAGTCCTTATGCAAAACGGACGTCATATAGCCTACCATAGCGAGAAACTTGATGGTGCTAATCCCTATGGTCTTTATATGCCATTGCCTATTCCTCATACACCTTGGTCCGACATTAGCATGGATTTCGTGTTAGGATTGCCTAGTTCTAAGCATGGTCATGATTCTATATTTGTTGTTGTGGATCGTTTTTCCAAAATGGCACACTTCATACCGTGCCATAAGACCGACGATGCTTCACATGTTGGAAATCTGTTTTTCAGGGAAATCGTTCGTCTTCACGATGTGCCAAGGACAATCGTCTCCGACCGCGACGTCAAATTCATGAGCTACTTATGGAAGACCCTCATGGCCAAGCTCGGCGTCAAGCTACTCTTCTCATCCGCATCGCATCCCCAAACTGATGGCCAAACCGAAGTTGTCAACCGTAGCCTCGGGACTCTTCTTCGTGTGTTGATCAAGAAGAACTTGAAGGATTGGGAGGAATGCATCCCACACGCCGAGTTCGCCTACAACCGTGCCAAGCACTCAACAACCAAGATGAGTACATTCATGATCGTCTATGGTTTCGAGCCCCTCACCACCCTTGACATCCTACCACTACCTCTCCATGAGCGCACAAACATGGACATCGAGAAGTGTGCACAAGCTATGAAGAAGCTTCATGAAGAAACAAGAGCTACTATCGAACAACAAGTCCTTCCCCAAGCTTCAAGGTTAAACAAGGACAAGAAGGAGATCATCTTTGAAGAAGGTGACCTTGTGTGGATACACCTAAGCAAGGACCGCTTCCCCAAGGAACGTGACTCCAAGCTCAAGCCAAGAGGAGATGGTCCCTTCAAGGTCCTCAAAAGAATCAACAACAACGCCTACATCATCGACATACCGACCTCCAAGTACCTTGCAAGCAATACATTCAATGTCAAGGATCTCTCACCCTACCATGGAGATGTTCAAGATGATATTTATGAAGAGTCAAGGATGACCCTTTCCCATGGGGGGGGGAGCTGATGCAGCCCGTCCTACGGACGCTTCTACATCTACACCAACAAGTCCCCCAATTGGACCCATGACTCGTGCCCGAGCCAAACTCCTCCAAGCTAAGGTGAACTCGCTCCTCTCTTCATGTCGATTTGATACCTCCTTGGATGGTGTGCTACTTCATACGACTACTTTGTGCATCATCAGGTACGAGCCCCCGCCACTCAACCCACGAGCCCTGACTGTCCTGAATCTACCAGAGCTAGAGTGTCCGCCCGGATCCAGCCGGAGTGTCCGCCCAGATCTAGCCGGATTGTCCGGCGCAGCCAGAGTGTCCGGCCTACCCCAGCCCCGTCTGGACTCGGACATTCTGTGTGCCAGTTTGGACACTGCCCGGAGTGTCCGGCCACCCCGGACTGTCCGGTCGTTCCGACCCGGACTGTCCGGCCCAAGTGATGGGCCTACGAGCCTAGCTGGGACCTATGGCCCATGTACCCCTCTACTTCGAACAGAACTCTTCTTTAATGCCTGAATTGCCCCTGAACTTGTGGTTGCCCTATATATAGACCCCCACCTCCATTGTAAACCCTAGGCTTGATATTGGAATTAGTGGAAACCCCTTTGTGGATTTATCTAATTCTTGCCTCATGCTCCTTGACTAAGGAGCACCAATATCCCCAAACCTCGTTGGAGTTTGCATCGTGCCTCCGCGTTGTACAAGGCCTAGGCATCGGTGTTCCTTTGCCAAGTCGTCATTATCTCGCTGAGTCTCCCATCTCGTCGTGCCGGTTTGAGAGAGTCCTCCTGATATGGGGTGGCCCGATCTTCTCAGTAAGCGGATGGCGATGATGATGATGGATGATAGATAACTAGTGAGTAGCTATGATCTCTCCCGCTCGATCCCTGATGCCAGTGCAATAGATCTCGAACCTTGTAGGATATTCACAACACCACACTCTTGCGCACGAAGCCGTGACCACGAACGGTAGTATGCGATCTACTAATTCCCAATGGAACAACAGATCACACTCAATTATAGTTGGTAGATTCGAACACAGGGTAATTCCAGAGGTTCTATGAAAGAAACAACTCCAAAATATTTTAACGTGGTCTAAAAACTAAAGCTAGAGTGCCCCCATCTATTTAAGGGTCTAAGAGACGGCGGCCTAAGGGTGAAACCGAGTTGGTCGCACCCAGCCTAGATACAAACCGACCACAAAGTGGTTTGGTCAAACTGGCTCTGCCGTGGTAGAGTTGTAGTCGCTTTCTCTGCCGCGGCAGCCTGCCGTGGCAGAGTAGGACTCGATTTTCCTGCCGTGGCAGAGAAACGATGATTTTCTCTGCCGTGGCAGAGAACGTCCTCCTCTTGTTGATCTTTGTCTTGAACAGCTCCTTGCGCTTCCTCCTTCTCCTCCTTCGCGCATTCTTCATTGATCAACACGCCTTGTTCCATTATCTCCTCGCTCCGTGCTTCACCATCTTCTCCTAAGTACCTGATCATGCAATAATTCAAAGACTTAGGTAGTATAAAATTCTCATTAACTAAAACACCAGGTTCATTAAGAAACAAGTTCACCTGTTGTTCTAGTAGCTTGGCACGAGCTCTTGTGATTGGTCCAATCCTTATCTCATTAGATTGATCCTTCTTTGCAATTGGAACATCTTCATTAGCAATTGGGTTAGGTGTAATTGTAGGGATGTTCGCATCATCTCCCCCCTTCAAAAGGCGTCGACCCCGACGCTCCAAGGTCTTCTCCAGCATATGGTGACAAATCAGCAACGTTGAAGCTATTGCTAACTCCACCAAACTCCTCAATAGGTATATCAACGGAGTAGGCATTATCATTAATCTTGGCTAACACCTTGTAAGGACCAGCACCACGTGGCTTCATTTTGGACTTTCGAAGTAATGGAAACCTATCCTTGCGTAGATGCACCCAAACCATATCTCCAGGCTCGAACAACACTTCTTTCCTTGCTTGATTCCTTGCAGCAGCAATGTTCTTGCCTTTCTTCTCAATAGCCTCTCGAGTCTTCTCATGTATTTTCTTCACATAATCAGCAAGTTTTGATGCCTCCATATCAACTCTCTCATGTAATGGCAGAGGCAACATATCAAGTGGCGTCAATGGCTTGAAACCATACACCACCTCAAAAGGACAAAGCTGAGTAGTTGAATGCACAACCCTGTTGTAAGCAAACTCAACATGTGGCAAACACTCTTCCCACTCCCGCAGATTCTTTTTAATCATGGTCCTTAGCAATTGTGACAATGTTCTATTCACCACCTCCGTTTGCCCATCTTTTTGGGGATGACATGTAGTACTGAACAACAGCTTCGTTCCTAGCTTCCCCCATAAGGTCTTCCAAAAGTAGCTCATAAACTTCACATCACGGTCAGAAACAATCGTCTTTGGTACTCCATGTAATCTCACGATGTCCCTGAAAAACAGGTTAGCAACATGCGGCGCATCGTCGCTTTTGTCGCAGGCAATAAAATGAGCCATCTTAGAGAACCTATCCACTACCACAAATATAGAATCATGACCTCTCTGAGATTTAGGTAGACCTAGCACAAAATCCATACTAATGTCTTCCCATGGAGTCGTCGGTGCAGAGAGAGGTGTATACAAACCGTGAGGCTTCAGCTTAGATTTCGACTTGTGGCATGCAATACATCGGCTCACAAATCTGTACACATCACGCCTCATCTTGGGCCAATAAAAATGATCAGCAAGCATGAGCAACATCTTCTCACGCCCAAAGTGACCCATCAAACCACCAACATGTGATTCCTTCACTAAGAACAAACGCAACGACGATTCTGGAATACATAGTTTGTTAGCTCGAAACAAATATCCATCATGTATATGATACTTGATGCAGCCCGTCCTGTGGACGCTACTACATCCACAATGCCAAGTCCCCAAGATCGTCCCCAAGTCAACCAAGAAGATGGACCAGGAGCAGCCAGCTCCAGAATGAGAGTCTTCGCCGTCATCGCCTCGGAGAGTCCGCCCGAATCCAGCCTGAGTGTCCGGCGCGACTCGGCCGGAGTGTCCGGCCTGCCCAGCCCCAACCTGATGTGGACATTCAGAAGGCCAGTTCAGACACTACCCGTACACTACCCGGAGTGTCCGGCCACCCCGGACTGTCCGGTAACTCCGACCCGGACTGTCCGGCCCAAGTGATGGGCCTGCGAGCCAACAGCTGGGCCCTTGGCCCATGTACCCCTCTATTTCGCACCAAACCCTAGTTTTATGCCCAAACTACCCCTGAACTTGTGGCTGGCCTATAAATAGAGCCCCCACCCCCTCATGTATCCCTTAGGCATAGATGATAGACTAAAGAAAACCCCCCTTTGTGGAATCTCTAGTTTTCCCTCATCCCCTTCTACCAAAGGGGATCGACTATCGTCACCACCTCGTTGGAGTTTGCATCGCGCCTCCCTCGTTGTACAAGGACTTGGCATCGGTGTCCTTTTGCCAAGACGTCAAGACCCTCTCCAAGGTGTTCTTCCCTCTCTGCTTGGGATTGACGGGAGCACGTTGACCGATCTTTCCTTGCGAGGATTCTATCGGACCGGTGGCCACCGGGTGAGAGCAATCGGCCTTGTATCGTGTGTGTTTTGCGTGTGTTCATCGTGTTCTTTGCGAGGTGTGCATCCGCTTCCGCTACCTTCTCCCTTTCCCCTCGCTTTCCCATCGATTTGACCACGAGATCCGTGAAGATCGGGCCACTCTAGAGGTTTGCCCTCATCATCTGGTATCAGCAGCTTTTGGTTGACACGGATTTCTCATCGATTTGGTCTTTTCCCCATAAATTCGAAATTTCCACCAAAAATAGCCCCAATTCGTGTTTTGGACCGATCTGTGATTTGAGTGCGTTTTGGTAGGTTTTGATCCATGGATTACTTGCTAAACTTGTTGATCTACCTTCCCCTGCGTTTCTATAGCCTAATTCCTTGATTTCCCCCATCAATTTGAGGTTTTGGTCCGAGTTTTTCTACCAAAACTCGTCCCGTTCGTGTTCTAGAACATCTGGATCGACCGGACCGGACTGTCCAGCCAAAACAGACCGGAGTATCCGCCCCGCCGGAGTTTCCGGCCTAAATTGACTGGAATCTCCGCCCCGGCCAGACTGTCCGGCCTACGCGCACCGGACTGTCCGCCCCCCTGCTGATAGAAAAATCTGCTTCACGGTTTTGAGCATAACTTTTGCATACGAACTCGGATTTTGGTGTTCTTTAGCTCGTTTTGAAGAGGAGAAAGAGCTCTACATCATCATCTCTATGGTTCATGCTATCTACTCCATCCAAATTCCGTGAGCAAGGTGGAATCCACCAATAAAGGGTGAAGATCGGCGACGAAAGGTATAAAAATTCCGCGACTTCTCCCTACTTGCATCCCTTTGTGAGCCACACTATCTTTGCGTTAAACAAACACCTATTGAGACTAGTTCCTCCTATGATTGGTTGGGCTATGCACATTTGATACTTGTAGAATTCCGAGCAAAAGTTGTGAGCGCGCTATCTCATATAGTTATCTTGTATAGTTATTGGCACAAAGAAGAGGCAAGTGAAAAATAAAAGAAAAAGAGAAAAAAAAAGAAAAAAAAAGAAAGAGAAGAAAAAGAGAGAAACAAACAAGTGCCTCATAGAATAGGAAGCGCAAGCTCGATGAACATCAAATAGGTGGTACTTATTGTGCATATCTTGTAGCCCACCAATTTATTGCAATCGAACTAGCGTCTCTCCTTACACTTGTGTGACACGAGCTTATTGACTTCGCTGGGTAATCATTTGGTTCTTAGCTCACTTTCTCCATCGCACAAGTCCCATTTATCCCACAGTGTGTGTTTCCGTGTACATAATTCCTATCTTGTGGATTGACTTGTTTTGCTTTGTGATCATCGTGGTTCTTTACTTTCCATTACAATATCTTGATTTCGGATTGTTCTTGGACATGCCACCTTCCATACCCATCCACCATAAGCTTTGTGTGTGTGTGTGTTTTTTAGTGGTTAGTTGGTTTTGGTGTTCCGCGTGAACTTGACTTTGCTTGGTTTTGATTGCTCTCAAGTGTTGCCACTTGCACGATACTATCTTCCAAGGTAAAGTAAGGTTTGACATTGCATTCCTAACCCCCTACCACTTCCATATACACCACTTGGTCTTGTGAATCATGTCTAGGGACTCCGGAACCGAGGATGATTTATATGAAGAATCAATGATGAGCCACCACGACTACGACTCCACAAGTATAGAGGACATGATGGAGCACTACACCGACAATGGCTCTACATGCTTTGAGGACCCGGAGCATTGCACATATGACGGCTCCACATGCATGGAAGACATGGAGCACGTCATCAACTATGGCTCCTCAAGCATGGAGGAATTGGAGCTCTACATCGACAATGGCTCCTCACGCATGGAGCACTACACCGACAATGGCTCCACATGCTTGGGTGATATGGAGTACTACATCAACAACGACTCCCCAAGCATGGATGACTTCGAGTGCTACAACGACAACGCCTCACCAAGCATGGAGGACATGGCGAGCTTCACCAACTTCGAGGGCTCTTCCATGAGCCATGAAGAATACCCCCACCGCTTGGAGATGGAGGACTACTACACCAAGCTAGCGGAGACGCATCATCAAGAAACCATGACCTTCAAGGCCAAGCATGCCACACCAAAGGGCACCACCTACTTCGATGATCCAACTCCAAGGCGTCAAGCGCCATCACCTACATGGCGTCATGAACCACCATCTCCAAGGCGACGAGTGCCATCACCTCCAAGCCACCAAGCACCACCATCTCCAGGGCGCCAAGCACCACAACCTCGACAGCGTCAAGTGCAACAACCTCCAAGTGATGAGGATATATACATGGATTATGATGATTCTGGCCGCCTGAACTGGAAGGAAATATTGAGTCAAATCAATAATGACTATCAGGTGAATTTATTCCTAATTGAACCTGATGTTTTATTTAATGAGATGATGAGGATATATACATGGATTATGATGATTCTGACTGCCTGAGCTGGAAGGAAATATTGAGTCAAATCAATAATGACTATCAGGTGAATTTATTCCTAATTGAACCTGATGTTTTATTTAATGAGAACTTTATACTACCTAAGTCAATGCATCTTTGTATGATCAGGTTTATTGATAACACAAGCATTGCACGAGGAGGAGGAGAGTTGTAGCAAGAAGGACAAGCGCTGATTTCCAATATCAACAAGTGCGTGAGGGAGGAGCGGGAGGCAGGCGCACTAGGATGCAATGAGGAAATCACGTATGAGCAAGAGAGAGAGATTGCGCACCAAGAATTACATGTTTGAGGTTTTCCATGACGTTTGGACTGCGTGCCAATAAGGCCGAACCCATATATGGGTCGGTATGTATCAGTTTGAGTCGAACCGAGTCAGTTTGGGCCAAGTTATGGCTGTTTTTAGGCCCGTTTAGAAGGGAGGACGCCCCAACCCTCATATAAACCTCCGTAGCCGTCACAAGTTAGGTTTTTTAGACCACGTTAAAATATTTTGGAGTTGTTTCTTTCATAGAACCTCTGGAATTACCCTGTGTTCGAATCTGCCAACTATAATTAAGTGTGATCTGTTGTTCCATTGGGAATTAGTAGATTGCATACTACCGTTCGTGGTCACGGCTGCGCGCGCAAGAGTGTGGTGTTGTGAATATCCTACAAGGTTCGAGAGCTGTTGCATTGGCATCAGGGATCGAGCAGGAGAGATCATAGCTACGCACTAGTTATCTATCATCCACCATCACCATCGCCAAGAGCTTGCTGAGAAGATCGGGCCACCCCATATCATGAGAACTTTATACTACATAAGTCTATGCATCTTTGTATGATCAGGTTTATTGATAACACAAGCGTTGCGCGAGGAGGAGGAGAGTTGCAGCAAGAAGGACAAGCGCTGATTTCCAATATCAATAAGTGCGCGAGGGAGGAGCGGGAGGCAGGCGCACTAGGACGCAATGAGGAAATCACGTATGAGCAAGAGAGAGAGATGGCGCACCAAGAATTACATGTTTGAGGTGTTCCACGATGTTTGGACTGCGTGCCAATAAGGCCGAACCCATATATGGGTCGGTATGTATCAGTTTGAGTCGAACCGAGTCAGTTTGGGCCAAGTTATGGCTGTTTTTAGGCCCGTTTAGAGGGGAGCACGCCCCAGCCCTCATATAAACCTCCGTAGCCGTCACAAGTTAGGTTTAAGACCACATTAAAATATTTTGGAGTTGTTTCTTTCATAGAACCTCTAGAATTACCCTATGTTCGAATCTGCCAACTATAATTGAGTGTGATCTATTGTTCCATTGGGAATTAGTAGATTGCATACTACCATTCGTGGTCACGGCTGCGTGCGCAAGAGTGTGGTGTTGTGAATATCCTACAAGGTTCGAGAGCTGTTGCATTGGAATCAGGGATCGAGCGGGAGAGATCATAGCTACGCACTAGTTATCTATCATCCACCATCACCATCGACAAGAGCTTGCTGAGAAGATCGGGCCACCCCATATCACCAAGGCAACAAGTGCCAGCGCCTACAAGAAGAGTGGCGCCGCAATATCATCTTCCCAAAGAGGCGCCACGAAGCAAGAATCTTCATCGACATACATCCTCTAGAGATCATCGCCAACATCAAGAGGATACAAGACGTCGTTCAAGGCATCTTCGCCATGAAGACGGAGAATACATGTTGAGTACCATCCATAATGCTCAACCTAGCTCAAGAAGGCACCACCATAAAGAGAAGAGTGCCAAGGACAAGGAGCATCGTCGCGAGCGTCATGTGGATGACCAAGTGTGCCATCTACATCAACCTTTGGCAAGGCATGCCAATGACCTGCGTCGACACCATGATAAGGCACCTTAAACTACTCGTGCCACCACCAAAATGGCACCAAGAGCAAGCTCTCCTCCACGCCATCAAGCTTCAACGCCCAAACTTGACGTCCTAGATGACGCATGCACCTTCATGGATGAGGAAGACGAATACCTCTACTTTGCCAAGTTGGGCGAGTACGTCAAGAGGACTACACAAGCCAAGGTGCAAGATGGCGACGACAAGGTCAAGAATGGTGAGCATGGGACTTTCCCTTCACCAAAGGAGGCGCATGGAGTTGAGAGAACCGAGCCTATCCCCATATGCTTGAGTGATGATGTGGTACCAATCCCATGTGATTATGAGAGCCACTTAGCCCACTTGAGTGAAAACAAGAGTGAGATGAGTGACTCCACCATACATGAGATTGAGTGCTTCCACTTGGAGGGCATGAGTGATACACCGAGTGATTTGAGAGTGGTAGTTGATAGGTCATGTGAGACCACTTTGATTGCTAACAACTTCCCCTCTACCTCTAGTGTGTTTCCTCATGATGTGCTAGGTTCCATGGATAAAGAAGCGCCAAGCTTGGAGATGTTGATGCCTCAAACCGAGAAGACGTACATGGTGGATGAAGATGATGCCATCCCCATATTGGATGAAGAAGTCGCCCACCTGGAGGCCAATGCTACCACAACACCCACTTCATATGAGAGGTATGAACAAGGTAAAAATAAGGGTGTTGATGATGCCATAATCCCACTAGTGGACATGATGACTTGTGATGATTGGCATGATATGGATGATGTTTTTGATATCACATATGCTTCATTGATATTTCCATGTGATACTTTGCATTTTCATATTGTTGAGCATGTGAAATTATTTGATTGTGATGATGTTGCCATAGACATGTCATGCTATAAACGTTACATTGATGATATCATTGCTTGCACTTTGTTGAACAATTGCTCTTTCCAATGTTTTGCTTGCAATGATGTTACCAATGGTACCCCTCGAACCATGCTTTGTCACGAATGTTTTACAATCTCTCCCGTTGCTTGCAATAAGATGAACAATTGCTCTTTCACTTGTTTTGCTTGCAACAATAATTCTCATATGCTTTCTATTGAGATGGCCCCCATAGCTTTCTCAAATTTTGGAGATTTTGATGATTGCCATGATAAGCATGTTCCCCACTTGCATACTCACCATGCATATTTTTCATACTTGATTGACACTAATGGTGATGTGCACAAGAAGAGATACGTCATGATGGTCTCTACCATGCACACACATTCTTCCTTTTGTGTTTGATGTGTGTAGGTACCCGCACAAGAATGTCAACCTCGGTTGAGCACGAGTTGACAAAAAGAGCTCTAGAGAGCATCCCCCAAGTGAGTTCAAGATCGAACCCAGCTCTGATACCTTTTGCATGCTTTGCATCTTTCATGTTGAAAAATTGCCCTTTCCTATGGTTTGCTTGCAAGCATGTTAATGGTATTCTTTCACCTTGTGACAATCATGTTTCGTCGCTATTGGATATTGATGCTTTGTGTGTTGCCACAAAAATGTTGAACAATTTCTCTTTCCGATGTTTTGTGTGCAACCATAATGGCATTATGAGCATGTATTGTCATGAGAGCTTCCAAGTCTCTCGTATTGTTGTTGCAACAAACATAGGGACCACTTTCTCTTTCATATGAGTTTGTTTGCAAACATGTTGTTTTTGCTTCCGCTTGCGATACTCATACCCCCATGATTTTGGCCTTTGATGATATGTGTATGGCATCCAACATATTGAACAATTGTTCTTTCCAATGGTTGGTTTGCACACATAATGTTGTTGTTTTGGATATCTTTCCTCATGTGTTTTTGCCGAATTCTCCTATCCTTGCATCAAAGATGTTGACCAATATTGTCCATTGCTTTGAGTGCCACACTAAGATGTTTTATGGAGTTTTTGAGTTCCCACATTTGGATGATGTTCAAACGACATCCATGCACTTTGACCTTGCATACGCATTTCGTTGCGATATTTGAGTTGTGCTAATAGTGTTGTGAACAAGAATGGACATGCCACAAATGACATGCTCCTCTATCACACACAAACATATTTTGCTTGGTATTTGTTGTGTGAAGGTACAATTGCTTACGCGTCAACCTCTATGGACCACAAGTTGACAAGACGAACCGTAGAGAGTTACCTAGGGCTACCCTTCAATGAGCTATCTCTACATTATAAGGTGACTTCCTTCTACTTGAGGACTCATGCTATAATCTTCTTGAATTGGCTACTCTTTGAGTGTTGCTTCGCTTTTGTTGTGAGCTTTGTAGGCTTCATGGAAGGTGAAGGAACATTGAAGAGTTGCCACATCAAGCTTCTCAAGGACGACTATATGGTGAACCCTAGGATCAAGAAAGTCTCTCGACATCATCTTCTTAGGATGAGCTTGAAGAGTCGAGGACGACTCTTTTTAATGCGGGGAGCTGATGCAGCCCGTCCTGTGGACGCTACTACATCCATAATGCCAAGTCCCCAAGATCGTCCCCAAGTTAACCAAGAAGATGGACCAGGAGCAGCCAGCTCCAGAATGAGAGTCTTCGCCGTCATCGCCCCGGAGAGTCTGCCCGAACCCAGCCGGAGTGTCTGGCGCAGCTGGAGTGTCCGGCGCGACTCGGTCGGAGTGTCCGGCCTGCCCAGCCCCAACCTGGCGTGGACATTCAGAAGGCCAGTTCGGACACTACCCGGACACTACCCGGAGTGTCCGGCCACCCCGGACTTTTCGGTCACTCCGACCCGGACTGTCCGGCCCAAGTGATGGGCCTGCGAGCCAACAGCTGGGCCCTTGGCCCATGTACCCCTCTATTTCGCACCAAACCCTAGTTTTATGCACAAACTACCCCTGAACTTGTGGCTGGCCTATAAATAGAGCCCCCACCCCCTCATGTATCCCTTAGGCATAGATGATAGACTAAAGAAAATCCCCCTTTGTGGAATCTCTAGTTTTGCCTCATCTACCAAAGGATATCGACTATCGTCACCACCTCGTTGGAGTTTGCATCACGCCTCCCTCGTTGTACAAGGCCTTGGCATCGGTGTCCCTTTGCCAAGACGTCAAGACCCTCTCCAAGGTGTTCTTCCCTCTCCGCTTGGGATTGACGAGAGCATGTTGACCAATCTTTCCTTGCGAGGATTCTATCGGACCGGTGGCCACCGGTGAGAGCAATTGGCCTTGTATCGTGTGTGTTTTGCGTGTGTTCATCGTGTTCTTCGCGAGGTGTGCATCCGCTTCCGCTACCTTCTCCCTTTCCCCTCGCTTTCCCATCGATTTGACCACGAGATCCGTGAAGATCGGGCCACCCTAGAGGTTTGCCCTCATCAATACTTATCCCATGCGTTTCTAAGAGCACACAAACGATATGGTTCAGCAAAATCATGGTCAGTTGCATAAAGTGCACAAATAGCTTCTAATCCAGGAATTTTAACATCAAGATTGGTTAATAGCATGTTCTTCCTAGATAGAGCATCAGCAACAACGTTCTCTTTTCCCTTCTTATAGTCAATGATGTAAGGAAAAGACTCAATGAACTCAACCCATTTAGCTAATCTTCTATGCAAGTTTGATTGAGCTTTCAAGTATTTCAAAGCTTCATGATCAGAATGTATGATGAATTCCTTTGGACACAAATAATGTTGCCAAACCTCAAGTACTCTAACAAGTGCATACAATTCTTTATCATAGATAGAATAATTCAAACGAGCACCAGTGAATTTCTCAGAAAAATGAGCTATAGGCCGACCCTCTTGCATCAAAACGCCACCTATGCCTATACCACTAGCATCACATTCAACTTCAAATTGCTTCGAAAAATCAGGTAACGCAAGTAATGGTGCAGAAGTAAGCAAACGTTTTAACGTATCAAAAGCAATGTCTTGGGCCATGCCCCAAACAAAAGGAACACCTTTCTTTGTCCAATCATTTAAAGGTGCAGCAATGGTGCTAAAATCTTTCACAAAGCGCCTATAGAAACCAGCGAGACCGTGGAAACTACGCACTTGACTAACATTCATTGGAGTAGGCCAATTCTGAATTGATTCAATTTTAGATTGATCTACCTCTACTCCATGCTTAGAAACAACAAATCCTAGGAATATGACCTTATCTTTTGCAAATGTACACTTCTCAAGATTAGCATACAGTTTATTATCACGTAACACTTGCAAAACTTGTCTAATATGAGTGCAATGTTCAGATTCGGTGTGGCTGTATATGAGTATATCATCAAAGTAAACAACCACAAAACGACCAATAAACTCTCTCAAAACATGATTCATCAAACGCATGAAAGTACTAGGTGCATTAGTAAGACCAAACGGCATGACTAACCACTCATACAAACAGAATTTAGTTTTGAAAGCAGTTTTCCATTCATCCCCTTCTTTCATCCTAATTTGATGATAACCACTACGCAGGTCAATTTTAGAGAAAACAGCAGCACCACTCAATTCATCTAGCATATCCTCTAAGCGTGGAATAGGATGACGATATCGAATAGTGATGTTATTAATCGCTCTACAATCAACACACATGCGCCAAGTACCATATTTCTTAGGAACTAAAATAAGAGGAACAACACAAGGGCTAAGAGAAACATGAATGTACCCTTTATCCAGCAACGCTTGTACTTGCTTCTAAATTTCCTTAGTTTCTTCGGGATTAGTCCTGTAGGGTGCACGGTTGGGAAGTGTGGCGCCAGGAATCAAGTCCACTTGATGTTCTATACCACGCAATGGAGGCAAACCTGCGGGTACGTCTTCTGGAAACACATCCCCAAAGTCCTGCAAAACAGAAGAGACACCAAGAGAAATAGGGGTCATGTCGTTAGAAACTAATACCTCGCCCTTATACATGAGCACAAGTGACATGGCTATAGGATCCTCACGAAACTCTCTCATATCCTCCTTGGTGGCTAATATCAATAACCCAGGCACTCTCTCACTTTTCGTTATATCACTCAACTTAGGCTCAATTACATCAGGAACAGTTGTGACACAGTCTCGCCGAGTGGTAGTATCTTCCTTCAAGTTCACCTCTATCTTCTGGCGAGAATCATTCACAATTTATTGTGGTGTCATTGGCTGCATAGTAATCTTTCTTCCTTTGAATTCCAAGTGATATGTATTGGCTTGGCCATTGTGTTGTACATGGCGATCATAGAGCCAAGGCCGACCAAATAGGAGGTGACAAACAGTCATAGGAACCACATCAAAATCAATAGAATCTTTGTATGGCCCTATTTGAAAATTCACACGTACCATATGATTTACCTTCATCTCACCATTGTTGCTCAACCATTGTATGTAGTAAGGCTTGGGATGAGGTAAGTATGTCAAATTCAGTTTGGCACATAATTCCTTACTTGCAAGATTTCTGCAGCTACCTCCATCAATAATAACCTTGCAAGCTTTATTTGGTCCAACTAGAGCTTTTGTTTGGAACAGGTTGCAACGCTGGGATTCCTCAACCAGTTGCACACTAAGTACACGTGAAGATACGACAATAGTTGGTGCACGCTCAGCATATGCATCAGCACCAACCTCACCATCATCAATATCATCATCAGAAGCTTTATCTCCACTTTCTACTTCACCTTGTTCATTAACAAACATAACCTTGTTGTTTGGACAATCTTTCTTGTAGTTACCTCTACCTCCAC
Organism: Avena eriantha; assembly: GCA_910589775.1. NCBI lineage: Eukaryota > Viridiplantae > Streptophyta > Magnoliopsida > Poales > Poaceae > Avena > Avena eriantha. The sequence continues at coordinate 365,107,675 of OU342744.1, forward strand.
AAGTGTGGCACACCACATCACGAGTACGTGCAGTAGACATGTTGGAACCCGAGCTAGCAGCAGGAGCAGCGGGTTTTCGAGCATTAGAACCAAACGAAGGTGTACCTGCTGGCTTGGTCGATGGTGTAAACGGAACGGCAGCTGCTGGCGTGACTGTAGGAGGAATAGATCTGGTAGAAAATCTACTAGAGGGTGGAAAACAAACACGTGACTTCGCCTCTTCTGCCAATTGGGATTCGGCCTCTCTAGCATGATGCAACAACTCATTCATGGTCTCATACTTGTGATGACGAACAATGCTCTTGATTGGTAACTTCAAATTGTTTAAGAATCACTGCATGGTCATCTCAATGGATTCACGAATTCTAGCACGCTACATAAGCATCTCCATCTCCATATAATACTCATCAACTGTCATGGTGCCTTGCTTCAGTTGCGTCAATTTATCAAAAACTGATCGCAAGTAATTGGTTGGTACGAAACGAGCTTTCATGATTTGCTTCATCTCGCGCCAATCCATCACAGGAAGTTCATTGTCCTCCGTCCTATGTTGCACAAGAGCATCCCACCAACGCAAAGCATAACCATCAAATTCAGATGTTGCAAGCTTGACCTTCTTGTCTTCTGGATAGTCAAATAAGCGCCAGAGTTTCTCAATCTTCAACTCCCATGTGAGGTAATCTTCAGGATCAATGGAACCATCAAACTTGGGGATCAAAAACTTTGGCTTGCCCAAACCATCATCAGCAGCTTGGTTGTGAACACGTTGAGCACATCCAAGATGGACAAAACCACGGCCATGAGCAGGTGCATGGGCAGGGGGAATAGCACGTCCCCTGCCAACATGTGGAGCAGCATCCACAGCACTACCCTCATCGAAATCATCAAAGGCATCATCATGTTGAGGATCTTCCCTTCTATAAGGCGGCTGTCAAACCCTCAATGGCTACTGCAAAGCGGTGACATTGACATTGAGCGTAGCCACTTGCGTTTGGATAGTATCAACCGTCCCAACATGCTGATCCAATATCATATTCATGTCTTGGAGATTCTTGTCAATGGCATCTGTCGTGTTAGTAAACACACGTGTCAAGTGGGATTTCAAAGCCTCATATTCACGCCAATTGACGAGCTCCTCATCCTTCTTTTTCTGCAACACAACATCATCATCACTAGTAGACATGATTAGTAGGTTAGTGCAAAAATCAGAATTTGTATGGTGGAAACTCTCACAATTCACTCACAACTAATAAGAAAGGAGATCTTACCGTTCCAAAGTGAATAGAGATGCTCTACCAAACGAAGTCAAAGACTGATGCACTTGATGTGATGAAGAGAATATCAAAGGTATAGAGAACGATCGCAGGGCACACAGGTTATTTAAGGTGGAGCTATAGGTATGGTATCCTATCTACACCGTAAACAAGTCCTAGTGTTGATCATACAAATACCCAAGAAACACACACGTGGAGAAAAACGTGGCAATGCAACTATGAAGGGTGTTGCACTACGCTCGAGAGACACTAGCAAAGCTTAAAGTAAACAGGCACAAGATTGCTCAATCTACCGGTGCACAAAGATATCACTAGGCCTCTTGCTCAAATTCTATTTTCTGCAATTTTTTATTTTTCTTTTGTATAGCTTTCTTTTTTTTGTACTTTTCCTTTTGCTATCTTGCTTCTTTTTATAGATAACACACGGCCAATTACAAAGTACGGCACCAAAAATCCTAAGAGCAGCCTGTAGGAGCGGAAACTAGTCTCATTAGGCAAGTTCCTACACCTATGTAGTAGATTGGCTGTGGCTAAGGGTTTTGGAAAAGTGTAAATCAATCACACTTTGTAATTATGGTGTCGTGGCACAAAAACAGCTCAAAATCCTGTCGTGGCAAAACAAATTCTACCATGGCAGAGAAAGACGCAGAAATCCTACCGTGGCAGACTCGGTAACTTGGTAACTTGGAAAGTCCTGTCGTGGCAGAGAAAGACGCAGAAATCCTGCCGTGGCAGAACTCGGTAACTTGGTAACTTGGAAAGTCCTACCGTGGCAGAACTCGGTAACTTGGTAACTTGGAATGTCCTGCCGTGGCAGAACTCGGTAACTCGGTAACTTGGAAAGTCCTGCCGTGGCAGAGAAAGACGCAGAAATCCTGCCGTGGCAGACTCGGTAACTTGGTAACTTGGAAAGTCCTGCCGTGGCAGAGAAAGACGCAGAAATCCTGCCGTGGCAGAACTTGGTAACTTGGTAACTTGGAAAGTCCTGCCGTGGCAGAACTCGGTAACTTGGTAACTTGGAAAGTCCTGCCGTGGCAGAGAAAGACGCAGAAATCCTGCCGTGGCAGACTTGGTAACTTGGTAACTTGGAAAGTATATTTTTTTTATTTAATTCCGACTCGGCCAAGAGTAGATGACTAGGACTCTTAGAGTAGATCGGATCTGACGTGATGGTGGCAGAAACCAATGGTGGAAAAACGACTAACAACAAAGAGAAAACAAATCTACGAAGAATAGATCTAGATCTAAACTAAAGGATGAACACGACCAGCAACTATTACTCGTCTACGATGCAATCTAGTCTATGACAACTCTTTTTGTGGGGCTTTTTCTGTATAGGACTAAAAACACTCACCAATCTATGTATGGATTGCGGATTGCTTACCGAGGCAACGAGGAAATCTGATACCAAGATGATATGGGGTAGCCCGATCTTCTCAGTAAGCGGATGGCGATGATTATGATGGATGATAGATAACTAGTGAGTAGCTATGATCTCTCCCACTCGATCCCCGATGCCAATGCAACAGATCTCGAACCTTGTAGGATATTCACAACACCACACTCTTGCGCACGCAGCCGTGACCACGAACGGTAGTATGCGATCTACTAATTCCCAATGGAACAACGTATCACACTCAATTATAGTTGGTAGATTCAAACACAGGGTAATTCCAGAGGTTCTATGAAAGAAACAACTCCAAAATATTTTAACGTGGTCTAAAAACTAAAGCTAGAGTGCCCCCATCTATTTAAGGGTCTAAGAGACGGCGGCCTAAGGGTGAAACCAAGTTGGTCGCACCCAACCTAGATACAAACCGACCACAAAGTGGTTCGGTCAAACTGGCTCTACCGTGGCAGAGTTGTAGTCGCTTTCTCTGCCGCGGCAGCCTGCCGTGGCAGAGTAGGACTCGGTTTTCCTGCCATGGCAGAGAAACGATGCTTTTCTCTACCGTGGCACAGAACGTCCTCCTCTTGTTGATCTTTGTCTTGAACAGCTCCTTGCGCTTCCTCCCTCTCCTCCCTCGTGCATTATTCATTGATCAACACGCCTTGTTCCATTATCTCCTCGCTCCATGCTTCACCATCTTCTCCTAAGTACCTGATCATGCAATAATTCAAAGACTTAGGTAGTATAAAATTCTCATTAAATAAAACACCAAGTTCATTAAGAAACAAGTTCACTTGTTGTTCTAGTAGCTTGGCACGAGCTCTTGTGATTGGTCCAATCCTTATCTCATTAGATTGATCCTTCTTTGCAATTGGAACATCTTCATTAGCAATTGGGGTAGGTGTAATTGTAGGGATGTCCTCATCACCTCCGCCCGATGCCGATCCTAGGGATTGCACCGGACCGGTCACCGCCGGTGTGAGCTATTGATGTTTATCGTGGTTTTGCGTGTGTGTATTCATCGTGTTCTTCGTGCGTGTGTTCGTCGTGTTCATCCTTCCCTCCTTCCCCCGCACTCCACCCTCGATTTGAAAGGGAATCGTGAAAGATCTGGCCACCCTAGAGGTTTGCCCTCAACAGTTAGGCACATGGGCCTCACAGCGAAGATCATGGTCGTGAGCCTCTTGACATGGTAGGCGTCGCTCAACTTGTATCACTTGATGCTCCAAGTTTTGTTGATGTGGAGGAGGCGCCTCGTGATGACCATGGTGTCGTTGTTGACGTTCATGACGTTGATGACGAGGAGGAGGATCTTGGAGAGCTTCACGTCGATGACGAGCTTGATTCTCCAAATTGGAGTCATCACTTGTTGTGTCAAGTATGTGTCACGGTCGATGGTGGTAGACTTGCGGTTGCACTTGTGGTTGCGCTTGTTGTTGCTCTTGTTGTTGCTCTTGTTGGAGCATGAATGCCCTTTCGTGATGACGGTGTGCTTCTTGCCTTGCTCTTGGCCTTGAAGAGAAATCACCATCATTGCTTGACGTTGCGGCGTGCCGTGGGGAAGGTTCATAGTTCGAAGAACTTCCATCTTCAACCACGGGGACATCAGTGCGTCTTGTAGCACTTGGATGTAGATCTTGTGGAAGAGGTGCATGACGATGCGACGAACTTGAAGAGCTTGATGCGCATGAACATGGTCTTGCCATGCCGTCGATGAGGCGTCGAAGATTGTCTTGTTTCGGCGACGGAGCGTTGGAGCGCTTCATTTTGGTGGCCGAAGTTGTGATGCATTGCGTGCATTTGTCGTTCGAGGCTGTCGAAGCGGTTGTCGATGTTCTTGAACTCGGCTTGCATCTCGCCAAGTTGTTCATCTTGTCGCGTCTCAAGGGCTTGACAATGTTCACGAAACTCTTGGCGGACGATGAAGTGACTTGCGCGCGTCATGTACGGTCCTTGATCTTCTTCGTGGGGAGGTGGTTGGCTCGCCTCACCGTGCCTATCCATCATGCAAAACACACAAGTATTGTATATGGAAGTGGAATATGGTGGTGTTAGCCTTGTACCTCACCTTGGGGACTGCACCAAACTAGAAACCACAAGTGAGAGCTATAAGCGTGCAAAGTGGAATTGCAAAGAAAACTCACACTAAAGAAGGAACTAACTCTCAAAAGCTTGTTTGTGGTAGGTTAGGATTGTGGAAAGCCAAAGAACCAACCAAAAGAAAAGGGATAGTCAAAAGTGGGTAAAATCCAACAAAACTCACGTCAAAGGTGAAGGTCAACAACTCAAAAGGATGACGGGAACCTACGACTATGTACACACATGTGGAGAAAGTTGGGATTGACACGACTATGAAAATGAGCAAACAAAATGTCCTAACAAAGACTAAGCTCGATGTCGTGCCAATGCAAGGAGAGACCGTGGCTCGTTTGCAAACTGGAAAAATGAGCAACGGATTTGTGCACTTGTCTTGGGGGCTCTTCTTTCTCTCTTGGTTACAAGCTTTGAGACTCTCTTTTGCAACGGGAGACTATTTTTCTTTTGCTTTTTCTTTGTATCTTTTTCTTTCTTTTGTATTTTTTTTGCTCTCCCTTGATGCTACATAGTCACACTTGATATTGCTCTTGCACTCTCACTATCCAAGGACAAATGCACAATGCTCAAGCAAACACAAGATGAGCCACTCTCATGGGATAGGTACACACAAAGGAAGATAGGGGTTAACAAGGTGACACAAGTTATACCTTCTTTGATGATGAACTTGGCGTCGGTGGTGCGGGATGATGTTCGTGGGCCGTAGTGTCGATGAGCGCGGTGTTTGTTGATGCGGAAGCTTGCTATTAGTTGGCGACACGCACATGGGCACAAACAAACAAGAGGAAATTAGCCAATGCAAGATTAGAGGCAAAACTGTCAAAATCAGGCGTTAGGGCCGGAGGCTCCGGGGTTTCAGGCCAGAAACTCCGGTCCAGGCCGGATACTTGGTGTGGATAGGCCGGAGACTCCGGTGTGCAGGCCGGAGACTCTGGTCTGGAGTTAGATCGCGAACTGCTCGTGTTCTTGAGCGGAAATCCACGCCTTGGGTCCTCAAATCCGCGAAAAATTGGCCAAATTGGGCTGGGAAAATGCAGGATAAAGTTGGACCAACTCCTAAGACAAGGTTTTGTTGGATCAAAACCACAAATAACACTCCAAATCAAGAGATCGATCCAAAGGCAAATTTGGGGCTCTTTTTGGGGATTTTCGAATTTTTGGTAGATAGAAGAAAAATTTGTGGGGAAAATCGTGAGAAACGAAGCTCTTGATACCAATATTTTGAGGGCTAACCTCTTGGGTGGCCCGATCTTTCACGATTCCCTTTCAAATCGAGGATGGAGTGCGGGGGAAGGAGGGAAGGATGAACACGACGAACACACGCACGGAGAACGCGATGAACACACACACGCAAAACCACGATAAACACCAATAGCTCACACCGGCGGTGATCGGTCCGGTGCAATCCCTAGGATCGACGTCGGGCGGAGGACTCTCTCTCGAACCGGCACGGCGAGATGGGAGACTCGGGGAGATCTTGACGTCTAGGCAAAGGGACTCCGATGCCTAGGCCTTGTACAACGTGGAAGCATGATGCAAACTCCAATGAGGTTTGGGGATATTGGTGCTCCTTAGTCAAGGAGCATGAGGGAAGAATTAGATAGATCCACAAAGGGGTTTCCAATAATTCCAATATCATGCCTAGGGTTTATAATGGAGGTGGGGGACTATATATAGGCTAGCCACTTAAACAGGGGTACTTTAGTGTAACTACCTCGGTGAATTACGCTCTTAGTTAATGCCTGGATGAACGAAAGTGGTTAAAATAGTACGGTGGGGCCCAGGGAGAGAGAGGGGCTTGGCATGGAGGTCATGCTATAGAGAGAGGGGGTGTGAAAGAGAGAGGTAAAGTGGAGTTAGGGTTTAGGGGAAATTAGAGAGAGAGAGGGAAAATCTAGGTTAGGTTTTATTAGGTATTTAGATTTTAATTTGGTTTATGAGGCCAAACCAAGAAGAATCATGAAGCTTGATCTTGCTTGAGATAATGTGGAGGAGAAACAAGAAATAAAGAGGAAGAAAAGAAATAGATGGGAAGAGTCACATAAGATCATGCATGAAGAAAATTGAATAAAGAAAAAGATGTGGGTGAGACTATGCAGAGGATGGAATGGTAGGAGATGGTTTTCCCAAGATAGGATCCATTAAATCAAAAGAAAACCAAAGGAGTAAAAGGTGGTGAAGAATTGTGCATGGCCCATGCAAAATAATAATGCCATGATTTATTTTGTGAAAACAATAATAATATGATGGCATTATTCTCATGCATTTCCAAGAAGTGGAAAGAAAACCAAGCACAAGAATTTAGAGGATTTAATCCACCCCAAACTACATGAGCTAGAATTAAAATATCAAAAGAAAAGAAATACAAGCTCATTGTTAATGGGATGGTGGAATTATAAAGTGGTGGAAAAGAAAGATGATGGAATTGAAACAAAAGATATGCCCCCAACTCAACTTGGGCATTTAGACAATATATCAATAGCCAAATACAATATCAAGAGGCAAATACAATTAATAATGCATGTGAGAGAAGAACCAAAAGAGAAAGGGTTTGATATGATGCTCAAATGCAAGGTGGCATGATGACATGAGCATGATATAATTATGATGCAACAATAATGTATATGAAGTAGCCAATATCTTACTAGGACAAGTAGCATTACAATTGTTAGACAATTGGGATGCTACAACTCTCCCCCACTAAACAGGAATCTCGCCCCGAGATTCTAGGAAGAAGAAGACTCAAAGAGGGTAGGATACTTGGCACGGAGCTCATCTTCACGTTCCCAGGTGGCTTCATCAACGGAATGGTGCGACCACTGCACCTTGCAGAACTTGATGGACTTGTTGCGAGTCCTTCTTTCTGCGATTTCAAGAATTTTTGTGGGGTGTTCTTGATAAGACAGATCTTCTTGGAGATTGATGAGTTCATGGTCCAAGGTCCTACCGGGATCCTTGAAACACTTCTTGAGTTGAGAGATGTGGAAAACATCATGGACTTTGAGTTGTTCAGGGAGCTCAAGAGCATAAGCAACTTCTCCTCTTCTTCCACGAATTTTGAAAGGACCGATGTATCTAGGAGCCAGCTTTCCTTTCATACCAAAGCGGTGCGTGCCTCTCATGGGAGTGACACAAAGGTAAACGAGATCACCAGGGACATACTCCATGTCCGTGTGCTTTCTGTCATAATTGCTCTTCTGGCGACTTTGAGCAATCTTCAGGTTTTCAAAAATGATGTGAACTTTCTCCTCCGCTTGAGTTACAATGTCGGGGCCAAACAATATTCTTTCACCTACGCCCGACCAACCAATCAGAGTTCTGCATTTGCGACCATAGAGAGCCTCAAATGGTGCCATCTTTAGACTTTTCTGGAAGCTGTTGTTGTAAGAGAATTCAGCATAAGGAAGACATTCTTCCCACTTCATGCCGAAAGAGATAACGCAAGCACGGAGCATATCTTCTAGAATCTGATTGATCCTTTCAACTTGTCCTTGCGACTGAGGGTGGTACGATGTGCTGAAGTTTAATGTTGTTCCCAAAGCATTTTGGAAACTTCCCCAGAACTTGGAAGTGAAGATGCTTCCACGGTCTGAACTGATCTCAAGAGGAACTCCATATAGAGAGACAATTCTATTGATATAGAGCTCAGCCAACTGAATTGCAGAAATTGTTTCCTTGACTGGAAAGAAGTGAGCTACTTTGGAAAGCCTGTCAATGACAACAAAGATTGCATTGTTGCCCTTCTGCGACCTTGGAAAACTAGTGATGAAGTCCATCTCTACTTTCTCCCATTTCCATTCCGGAGGCTTCAATGGCTGTAGAAGACCGGAAGGTTTCTGATGGACAGCTTTAACTCTGCGACAGACATCACACTTCGAGACATACTTGGCACAATATCATTTCAAACCAGGCCACCAATATTGTGTTTTCAAGTCCATGTACATCTTAGTGCTTCCAGGGTGGATAGAAAGAACAGAATCATGCGCCTCCTTGAGAACTTGCTCTCTTAAACCCGGGTAGTTCGGAACAAACATCCGGTGTTCAAAGAAAAGAGTGCCTTGGTCATCTACGTGGAAAGACTCATAGTTCGGAAGCTGAATGTTGGAGATGATCTTTTTAGTGTAAGGATCACCAAGCTGAATGGAACGGACCTTTTCTTCCAAGAGAGGTGTTGCTAGAAGGTTCAGAAGATACCCTTGATCCACAATTTCAAGGTTTAGCTTGCGGAATTCCTCGCACAAGAGAGGCTGTTGTTCTTCCACCATGAGGTTGTTGACATAAGCTTTTCGGCTGAGAGCATCTGCCATGACATTGGCTTTGCCCGGAGTGTAGTTGATGGTCAAATCGAAATCATTGATTGTTTCAATCAAGCTCCTCTGACGAAGGTTGAGATCAGGCTGTGTGAAGATATACTTCAGACTCTTGTGATCAGAAAAGATCTCACAACGGTTGCCAAGAAAGTAATGCCTCCATACTTTCAAAGCAAAGACAACTGCTGCGAGTTCAAGGTCATGTGTAGGATAGTTGATCTCATGCGTCTTCAACTGACGAGATGCATAAGCAACAACTTTCCTTTCTTGCATAAGGACCGCACCCAATCCTTGCAATGAGGCATCACAGAATATCTGGAAAGGCTTTGATGTATCTGGAGGAACTAAGACTGGTGTGGAAGTGAGGTTCTCTTTGAGTGTTTCAAAGCTTGCTTGACATGCAGGAGTCCAAAGGTATTTCCTGCCTTTCTTGAGGAGATCGGTAAGAGGCTTCGCAATCTTTGAGAAGTTTTGAACGAAGCGACGGCAGTAACTGGCCAAACCAAGGAAACTCCGGACTTCTTTGACATTTATGGGTGGAAGCCAGTCCATAATTGTCTAAATAGTTTCTGGGTTGACGGCAATGCCCTTGGCAGAGATGACGTGACCAAGGTATGTGACTTGAGGCAGCCAGAATTCACACTTGGAGAACTTTGCATACAAGCGGTTCTCATGAAGCTTGTTTAGGACACACCGAAGGTGTTCTTCATGTTCTTCTTTTGACTTGGAATAGACTAGAATGTCATCCAGATAGACCACAACGAACTTATCAAGATACTCCATGAAAACCGAGTTCATAAGCCTCGATAAGGTGGTAGGTGCATTGGTGAGACCGAAAGACATGACCGTGTAATCATACAGGCCATAGCGGGTGGTGAAAGCTGTTTTAGGAACATCTTCCTTGCGGATCTTGATTTGATGATAACCACTTCTCAAATCAAGCTTAAAGAATACCACAGCTCCAGCTAGCTGATCGAAGAGATCATTAATCCGTGGAAGGGGATATTTATTCTTGATGGTTTTAGCATTGAGTGCCCGATAGTCAACACAAAGTCTATCAGTCTTGTCTCGCTTCTTCACAAAGATGGTTGGACTACCCCAAGAAGAAGTACTGTGCTGAATGAAACCCAACTTCTCTTGTTCATCCAACTGACACTTAAGTTCAGCCAACTCAGCAGGACCCATTTTATAAGGCCGCTTGGAGATAGGAGCGGTGCCAGGTTCAAGTTCAATGACAAACTCAACCTCACGATCTGGAGGCATACCTGGCAACTCTTCAGGAAAGACATCTGGAAACTCACAAACTACAGGAACACTCTGAATACCTTCCATAGCATCATCATTCAGAGCCGCCAAAGAATAAAGCTGAATTGCAGGAGTCAGACTTGGAGAATAGACTATATGGCCTTCAGGAATTTTCAGAGAAACCGAACGTTCAGCACAATCAATCACAGCTGCATTTACTGTCAATCAATCCATGCCCAAGATAACATCAATTCAGAATTGCCCAGAATAATTAAGGAAGCCGGAAATGAAGAGCCACCAATCTCAATTTGATTGTCACGACTGATTTTAGAAGCCCTCATGTTTGAACCAGGAGATTGCACCATAAGGCGAGTTGGTAAAGCATCAGAAGGTAACCCATTACTCTCCGCAAACTTGTATGACACGAAAGAATTTGAAGCACCAGAATCAAATAAAACTCGTGCAGGAACTAAGTTAACAGAAAGCATACCCATGACAACTCCAGGTGCATGCTCAGCTTGAGCGACGTTGACACAGTTGGCACGAGCAACCGTAGACCCCGGCTTAGTGTTGATGTTGAGAGCCCGAGGTGGAGGTGCACGAATCATAGGAGCACTTGCCGCAGGTCTTGGAGGTGGTGGTGGAAGAGCTTTGTTGTTCATTGGGCAATTCCAGTGCTGATGCCCAGTGTTTCCACAAGTATAGCAAGCACCAGGTGGACGTGGAGCAATGTAGCCAGGGATTTCGCTAGGCGCTCCAGGGTAGTTGTGGTTGTAGCCCCTGGGAGCCGCAGTGAAGGAGTTTGGTGGCCTTGGTGTGTAGCTTGACGGTCTTGGTGGAGCAGGGAGCGACGGTGGGGTGTTAGGAACCCAGACACGACGCTTAGAAGGAGCTGTCATAGCAGAAGAGCTTGCTGTATCACGGCTGTGTTTCTTTGACTCCTCAAACACTTGCCTACTTGCTTCTTCCTGCAGAGCTGTGTGTTGAAGTTCCAAAAAAGATGCCGGCCTTGCATGAGTGATTGCATATTTGATGGAAGCATTGAGGCCTTGCCGAAACCTCTTTTGCTTCTTCTTGTCATCAGAGATCTCATCGCCACCATAACGAGATAGGTTCATGAAGTTTCTGATGTAGGTGTTAACATTGTCAGTGCCCTGCTTGAGGTTGAGAAACACTTCCTTCATCCTTTCCATGACAATTTCTGATAGATATTGCTCTTTGAAAGCAGCAGTGAACCGCTCCCAAGTAGGCTGAAAACCAGAAAGATCTGCCTTGAGGTAATTTTCCCACCAAAGAGCTGCATCTCCCTTCAGAAGGTGAGTAGCACACTTGACCCATTCTTGCTCGGGAACATCCGCAGTCATCAGCAACCTTGACACTTCACGAAGCCAATCATCCGCATCAAGTGGCTGATCAGACACTTCAAATTGGCGTGGGTTGAACTTGAGAAAACTCTTGATGTCTCCTCGCTTGGGAGGTGGAGGTAGCGGAACAAACTCATTCCTCCTCACGCTTTCCTCGAAGCGCTGCTGGTTCTGCTGCATAGTGCCCAAAGCATTTGCAATACTTGCCAAAGCGGCCCCAAGTTCAGGTGGTATGTCCTCCTCAGAACGGCGTGGTGGTGCCATCCTGTGATTGATATAAAACACAAGTCAGTACTATAATGGAGAATGATAATAATCCAAAATAGTACCAAAATGGAATTAATCAAGATTAAAGAATGCAATTCACTGAGATGATATTAAAATATCAACAAAGTTCAAGGCAACTAGAAGATATTAAGCATAACACACACGACTGAACAAGGAGTGTGGTACACAACTAACAAAGAAAATTTTCCGCAAATTTCGGCATTAAAATACCACGATATTGGCAAAACCACTTAACGAATCTAGATTAGTAACTCTACTAGTTCAACATACAAAAGCAAATGATAAAAGTAGTGGTATGGTCGCGACTCCATCCCGCACTCAAATCATTACTCCACACATGAATCAGTAAAACACATATCCCAATACCTTCTTCTTAAGATGAACCTAAAGATTGGTAACTACGGAAAAGAACACCCCAACAAGATAACGTCGGATAACAAAGAGTAATATAGATCACATCGGTGTACAACGAATCAGAATAGATCACGTCGGTTTACAAAGTCCTGTCGGTATGGAATATACCAACAGTTGATAACCAAAGGCAGATAGTGATAACATTTGGATGCAACAGATAGACAAAGAATTCACACACACACACACACAAACATAACCTATGGTACTACGGAACCCAGAACACGTGAATCCTAGTTTGAATTTTAGAAGAGGATTGAAAACGTTACACTTCCTTACCAGAAAAGGGTGGGTGGGTGGGTAAGAAGAAAAATGGAAGCAGTCCTACTCTCGCGCTTTGTTTTTCCCTAATATACATAACTACCAAAATATTTGCTAGACTGACAACGACCATTTTGGCTGAGACCCTGAAGGGCGGGATGGCTCTGATACCAATTGTAACTACCTCGATGAATTACGCTCTTAGTTAATGCCTGGATGAACGAAAGTGGTTAAAATAGTACGGTGGGGCCCAGGGAGAGAGAGGGGCTTGGCATGGAGGTCATGCTAGAGAGAGGGGGGGTGTGAAAGAGAGAGGTAAAGTGGAGTTAGGGTTTAGGAGAAATTAGAGAGAGAGAGGGAAAAGCTAGGTTAGGTTTTATTAGGTATTTAGATTTTAATTTGGTTTATGAGGCCAAACCAAGAAGAAACATGAAGCTTGATCTTGCTTGAGATAATGTGGAGGAGAAACAAGAAAGAAAGAGGAAGAAAAGAAATAGATGGGAAGAGTCACATAAGATCATGCATGAAGAAAATTGAATAAAGAAAAAGATGTGGGTGAGACTATGGAGAGGATGGAATGGTAGGAGATGGTTTTCCCAAGATAGGATCCATTAAATCAAAAGAAAACCAAAGGAGTAAAAGGTGGTGAAGAATTGTGCATGGCCCATGCAAAATAATAATGCCATGATTTATTTTGTGAAAACAATAATAATATGATGGCATTATTCTCATGCATTTCCAAGAAGTGGAAAGAAAACCAAGCACAAGAATTTAGAGGATTTAATCCACCCCAAACTACATGAGCTAGAATTAAAATATCAAAAGAAAAGAAATACAAGCTCATTGTTAATGGGATGGTGGAATTATAAAGTGGTGGAAAAGAAAGATGATGGAATTGAAACAAAAGATATGCCCCCAACTCAACTTGGGCATTTAGACCATATATCAATAGCCAAATACAATATCAAGAGGCAAATACAATTAATAATGCATGTGAGAGAAGAACCAAAAGAGAAAGGGTTTGATATGATGCTCAAATGCAAGGTGGCATGATGACATGAGCATGATATAATTATGATGCAACAATAATGTATATGAAGTAGCCAATATCTTACTAGGACAAGTAGCATTACAATTGTTAGACAATTGGGATGCTACATTTAGGAATAAAAGACAAGTTCTGGACGGACTAAGGGGTACATGGGCCACAGGCCCAAAGGCCTTTTCATGCCTGGCGACGGTCGGACCGGAGACTACGGTGTGTATGCCGGAGAATCCGGTGTAGCCTCCGGACCAGCCTCCGGAGGGGCATTCAGATTGTCCCAGGGCCCGGTGCAGGGTGTCAGACTGGAGATGATGCAGACGGTCTTACGAACGCTCCTACATCTACACCAAGAAGTCCCCCTTGTGGACCCATGACTCGTGCCCGAGCCAAATTCCTACAAGCTAAGGTGAACTCGCTCCTTTCCTCGTGCCAATTTGATACCTCCTTGGATGGTGTGCTACTTCATGCATTTACACTATGTATCATCAGGTACGAAGCTTCGACACATCACCAAGCACCCCAGGATGGAGAACAAGGAGCAGAACATGAAGCAAACGCCGCTGGAGCTACTCAGACCGGAGTCTCCGGTTTGCGTACACCGGAGTCTCCGGCCTGCCAAAGTCTCCGGCCTGCAGACACCAGAGACTCCGGCCCTCTCTCCGGTCTGACCCCCTGCACCAGGCCCTGGGACAGTCTGAAGACCCCTCCGGAGGCTGGTCCGGAGACTAAACCGGATTCTCCGATCTAGACCGGAGTCTCCGGTCCACCACACCGGAGTCTCCGGTCTGACCGTCGCCAGGCATGAAAAGGCCTTTGGGCCTTCGTCCCATGTACCCCTTAGTCTGTCCAGAACTTATCTTTTATTCCTAAAGTACCCTTGTTTAAGTGGTTGGCCTATATATAGACCCCCGCCTCCATGGTAAACCCTAGGCATGATATTGGAATTAGTGGAAACCCCTTTGTGGATCTATCTAATTCTTGCCTCATGATCCTTGACTAAGGAACACCAATATCCCCAAACCTCGTTGGAGTTTGCATCATGCCTCTGCGTTGTACAAGACCTAGGCATCGGTGTCCCTTTGCCTAGACGTCAAGATCTCACCGAGTCTCCCATCTCGTCGTGCTGGTTCGAGAGAGAGTCCTCCGCCTGACGCCGATCCTAGGGATCCGCCGGACCGGTCACCGCCGGCGTGAGCTATTGGTGTTTATCGTGGTTTTGCCTGTGTGTTCATCGCGTTCTTCGTGCGTGTGGTCGTCGTGTTCATCCTTCCCCTCCTTCCCCCGCACTCCACCCTTGATTTGAAAGGGAATCGTGAAAGATCGGGCCACCCTAGAGGTTTGCCCTCAACATATTGGTATCAACAGCTTTGTTGCTCACGATTTCCCCCACAATTTTTTCTTCTATCCACCAAAAATTCGAGAATCCCCAAAAAACAGCCCAAATTTGCCTTTGGATAGATCTCTTGATTTGGAGTGTTATTTGTGGTTTTGATCCGACCAAACCTTGTCTTAGGAGTTGGCCCAGCTTTATCCTGCATTTTCCCAGCCCAATTTGGCCAATTTTTTGCGGATTTGAGGACCCAAGGCGTGGATTTCCGCTCCACAACACGAGCAGTTCGCGATCTGACTCCAGACCGGAGTCTCCGGCCTACACACCGGAGTCTCCAGCCTACCCACACCAGAGTCTCCGGCCTGGACCGGAGTTTCCAGCCTGAAACACCGGAGTCTCCGGCCTGACGCCTGATTTTGACAGTTTTGCCTATAATCTTGCATTGGCTAATTTTTCTCTTGTTTGTTTGTGCCCGTGTGTGTGTCGCCAACTAACAGCAAGCTTCCGCATCATCAACTTCCGCGCTCATCGACACCACGGCCCACGAACATCATCCCACACCACGGACGCCAAGTTCATCATCAAAGAAGGTATAACTTGTGTCACCTTGTTAACCCCTATCTTCCTTTGTGTGTACCTATCCTATGAGAGTGGCTCATCTTGTGTTTGCTTGAGCATTGTGCATTTGTCCTTGGATAGTGAGAGTGCAAGAGCAACATCAAGTGTGACTAGGTAGCATCAAGGGAGAGCAAAAAAAATACAAAAGAAAGAAAAAGGTACAGAGAAAAAGCAAAAGAAAAATAGTCTCCCCTTGCAAAAGAGTCTCAAAGCTTGTAAGCAAGAGAGAAAGAAGAGTGCTCAAGGCAAGTGCACAAATCCGTTGCTCATTTTCCCTGTTTGCAAACGAGCCACGGTCTCTCCTTGCATTAGCACGACAACGAGCTTAGTCTTCGTTAGGACTTTTTGTTTGCTCATTTTCATAGTCATGTCAATCCCAACTTTCTCCACGTCTGTGTACATAGTCGTAGGTTTCTGTCACCACTTTGAGTTGTTGAACTTCGCCTTTGACTTGAGTTTTGTTGGATTTTACCCGCTTTTGACTATCCCTTTTCTTTTGGTTGGTTCTTTGGCATTCCACAATCCTAACCTACCACCAACAAGCTTTTGAGAGTTAGTTCTTTCTTTAGTGTGAGTTTTTCTTTGCAATTCCACTTTGCACGCTTATAGCTCTCACTTGTGGTTTCTAGTTTTGTGCAATCCCCGAGGTGAGGTACAAGGTTAACACCACCATATTCCACTTCCATATACAATACTTGTGTGTTTTGCATGATGGATAGGCACGGTGAGGCGAGCCAACCACCTCCCCATGAAGAAGATCAAGGACCGTACATGACACGCGCAAGTCACTTCATCGTTCGACAAGAGTTCCGTGAACGTTGCCAAGCCCTTGAGACGCGACAAGATGAACAATTTGGCGAGACGCAAGCCGAGTTCAAGAACATCGACAACCGCTTCGATGGCCTCGAACGACAAATGCATGCAATGCATCACAACTTCAGCCACCAAAATGAAGCGCTCCAACGCGCCGTCGCCGAAACAAATGACAATCTTCGACGCCTCATCGGCGGCATAGCAAGACCATGTTCACGTGCATCAAGCTCTTCAAGTTCTTTGCATCGTCATGCACCTCTTCCACAAGATCTACGTCCAAGTGCTACAAGACACAATGATGCCCCCGTGGTTGAAGATGGGAGTTCTTCGAACTATGTACCTTCCCCACGGCATGCCGCAACGTCAAGCTATGATGGTGACCTCTCTTCAAGGCCACGAGCAAGGCAAGAAGCACACCGTCATCACGCAAGGGCACTAGTGATCCAACAAGAGCAACCACGAGAAGAACCACAAGTGCAACCACAAGTCGACCACGTCACATACTTGACACAACAAGTGATGACACCAATTGGAGAATAAAACTCGTCATCGACATGAAGCTCTTAATGATCCTCCTCCTCGTCATCAACATCATGAATGTCAACAACGACACCATGGTCATCACGAGGCACCTCCCCCACATCAACAAAACTTGGAGCGTCAAGTGATACAAGTTGAGCGACGCCCACCACGTCAAGAGGCTCATGACCATGTTCTTCGCCGTGAGGCCCATGTGCCTAACCAATACCATCAACCGAGGAATGAGGCTCCCCTTCGTCGTCAACCATGTCAAGAGGCTCCGCACCCTCGCCACCATGAGGGCCAAGCGCCTCAACCACGTCAACAACCGCGCCAAGAGCAAGAGCAAGCTACTCAACAACAATATCAAGAGCAAGCTCCACAACAAGGACGCGAGAACCAAGTTCCACCTCCCCGACTATAAGATCATCAAAAAGGTCACCAAGCTCGTCGCAATGACCGCAACGATGAAGAAACTTTTGGCAAGCTCAAGTTCACAATGCCCAAATTCACCGGATCCAGTGACCCCGAAGAATACCTCATGTGGGCACTCAAAGTCGACAAGATCTTCCACATGCACAACGATAGCAATGAGAAGATGGTCGCCATGGCTTCGCTTGAGTTTGATAATTACGCCAACCTTTGGTGGGAACAAGTTCAAGTTGCTCGTGATGCAAGACAAGAACCGCCAATCACAACTTGGCATGACATGAAGACTCACATGAGATCCCGGTTCATCCCCGCGCACTACACGGGTGACCTCTTCGAAAACCTTCAAGCGCATCGTCAAGGAACAAAGACCGTGGAAGAGTAGTTCAAGGAAATAGATCTCAATTTGATTCGCGCCAACATTGATGAGCGCATGGAGCAAACAATGGCACGTTGCCTTATTGGCTTGAATCACCCAATCAAGCGCATCGTCGAGTTCCAAACATACAACACCATGGTTGAGCTTGTGCACATAGCAACAAAGGCTGAACGTCAAGTGCAAGAGGATATCAAGTACAACAAGCCCAAGACGTACTTCACCTACAAGCAAGCTTCAACCGCTGCACCAACAACTTTCAATGGAAGCTCCTCAATTACCTCCAAGCCTTCCTTCAAGCCCACCCTTCCTCAAGGAAAACTGGCCATAAGTGGCAAGCAAGCAAAGAGTGATACACCTTTCAACGGTGAATGCTACAAGTGTGGAGGTAAAGGACACAAGTCGACCGAATGTGGAAACAAGAAAGTCTTGTTCATCCATGACAATGGTGATGAAGAGTACTTGAGTGAAGATGAGTTTGATGCCCGTGTCAAGGAAGCAGTGGCAAGACAACGAGTGGAAGATGATCAAGAACTCCTCATTTGTGAACATGACGCAAGTCCATCGCTTATCGTCACAAGGATCTTGACCACTCAAGCACAAGAGCATGAAGACCAACGCTCCAATATCTTCCAAACAAGAGCCGGCATCAATGGCAAATCTATCAAGGTGATCATTGATGGAGGGTGTTGCCACAACCTTGCTAGCACCGAGTTGTGTGAGAAGCTCAACTTCACGCTTCATCCGCACAAGCACCCTACCACGTGCAATGGCTAAGTGACCAAGGGTCCGTGAAGATCAAGCATACCGTATCGGTCTCCTTCGCCATTGGTCCTTACAAAGATACGGTGGAGTGTGATGTGGTTCCTATAACAGTTTGCCACATGCTTCTTGGTCGACCATGGCAATTTGACAAGGCTGCTCAACATGATGGTCGCACCAATATATACACCTTCAAATGGCTCAACAAAACATGTGTTTGCAACCGATGACTCCTAGTCAAATAATTGCGGAAAATGCAAAGGCTTTAGCGAGGGCGCAAAGCACAACACCTACTTGTGAGTGAGAGAGAGAATAACCTCATAGTGAGTGAGAGCCACAAGCCAAATTCGAGTGGAAAAACTAAGAGTGTTCTCCTTGCCACCAAAAGTGAGATGCGAGATGTTCGGAACAACCCATCCATCTTGCACTATGTTCTCCTTTGCAAGGGACTAGTGCAAGGAACTAATGAATTAACAAATGTTCCTATATCTTTGATGACTGTTTTGCAGGAATTCAAGGATGTGTTTCCCGAAGAGCTTCCACATGGACTACCTCCTCTTCGCGGCATCGAACATCGCATTGACCTCATCCCCAGTGCACCACTTCCCAACCGCGTCGCTTACCGCACGAACCCAGAGGAGACGAAGGAGATATTCTTGTTTATAGCAAATCACTTGAGGACCATATAACACATGTCAAGGAAGTTTTGCAAATTCTTCGACACGAAAAGCTTTACGCTTATCTTCCCAAGTGCACTTTTGCTAAAGACAAGTTGAAGTTGATGTTTCCAAGGTAAAGGACATACGAGATTGGCCCATCCCCACAAATGTGAGTGAACTCTGAAGTTTTCATGGGTTAGCCGGTTTCTATCGTCGCTTTGTGAAAGACTTTTCAACCATTGCTTGTCCCCTTAATGAATTGACCAAAAAGAATGTCACCTCGTGTGGGGCAAAGCACAACAAAAAGCTTATGATGAACTTAAAAAGAGGCTCACCGAAGCACCTCTTCTTGCTTTACCGGATTTCACAAAAACTTTTGAGATAGAGTGTGATGCTAGTGGTATTGGCATTGGAGGAGTCCTTATGCAAAACAGACGTCCTATAGCCTACCATAGCGAGAAACTTGATGGTGCTCGCTTCAATTATCCGATTTATGACAAAGAGCTTTTGGCCTTAGTTCATGTCCTTCAAGTTTGGCAACACTACCTTTGGCCCAAGGAATTTATCATACATTCCGATCACGAGTCGTTGAAATATCTCAAAGGCCAAGCTAACTTGAGCAAGAGACACGCTAAGTGAGTTGAGTTCATGGAGTCCTTTCCATACATTGTCAAGTATAAGAAGGGCAAATATAATGTAGTTGCGGACGCTTTGTCTCGCAAACACACGAGCCTTGTTACGAGACTTGAAATCAACGTGTTGGGTCTTGAGGAAATAAAATCTTTGTATGCTTCCGACCTGTTCTTTGAACCAATTTTCGCATAAGGGATTTCTATTTAAACAAAACAAACCAATAAGACCGACGATGCTTCACATGTTGCAAATCTGTTTTTCAGGGAAATCGTCCATCTTCACGGTGTGCCAAGGACAATCGTCTCCGACCGCGACGTCAAATTCATGAGCTACTTATGGAAGACCCTCATGGCCAAGCTCAGCGTCAAGCTACTCTTCTCATCCGCATCTCATCCCCAAACTGATGGCCAAACCGAAGTTGTCAACCGAAGCCTTGGGACTCTCCTTCGTGTGTTGATCAAGAAGAACTTGAAGGATTGGGAGGAATGCATCCCACACGCCGAGTTCCCCTACAACCGTGTCAAGCACTCAACAACCAAGATGAGTCCATTCATGATCGTCTATGGTTTCGAGCCCCTCACCGCGCTCGACATCCTACCACTACCTCTCCATGAGCGCACAAACATGGACGTCGAGAAACGCGCACAAGCTATGAAGGAACTTCATGAAGAAACAAGAGCTACTATCGAACAACAAGTCCTTCGCCAAGCTTCAAGGTTCAACAAGGACAAGAAGGAGATGATCTTTGAAGAAGGTGACCTTGTGTGGATACACCTAAGCAAGGACCGCTTCCCAAAGGAACGTGACTCCAAGCTCAAGCCAAGAGGGGATGGTCCCTTCAAGGTCCTCAAAAGAATCAACAACAACACCTACATCATCGACATACCGACCTCCAAGTACCTTGCAAGCAATACATTCAATGACAAGGATCTCGCACCCTACCATGGAGATGTTCAAGATGATATCAATGAAGAGTCGAGGACGACTCTTTCCCAAGGGGGGGAGCTGATGCAGCCCGTCCTACGGATGCTCCTACATCTACACCAACAAGTCCCCCAAGTGGACCCATGACTCGTGCCCGAGCCAAACTTCTACAAGCTAAGGTGAACTCGCTCCTTTCCTCGTGCCAATTTGATACCTCCTTGGATGGTGTGCTACTTCATCCATCTACACTATGTATCATCAGGTACGAAGCTTCGACACATCACCAAGCACCCAAGGATGGAGAACAAGGAGCAGAACGTGAAGCAAACGCCGTTGGAGCTGCTCAGACCGGAGTCTCCGGTCTGCATACACCGGAGTCTCCAGCCTGTAGACATCGGAGACTCCGGCCCTCTCTCCGGTCTGACCCCCTGCACCAGGCCCTGGGACAGTCTAAAGACCCCACCGGAGGCTGGTCCAGAGACTACACCGGATTCTCTCGTCTAGACCGGAGTCTCCGGTCCACCACACCGGAGTCTCCGGTCCGACCGTTGCCAGGCATTAAAAGGCCTTTGGTCCTTCGGCCCATGTACCCCTTAGTCTGTCCAGAACTTGTATTTTATTCCTAAAGCACCCCTGTTTAAGTGACTGGCCTATATATAGAACCCCACCTCCATTATAAACCCTAGGCATGATATTGGAATTAGTGGAAACCCCTTTGTGGATCTATCTAATTCTTGCCTCATGCTCCTTGACTAAGGAGCACCAATATCCCCAAACCTCGTTGGAGTTTGCATTGTGCCTCCATGTTGTACAAGGCCTAGGCATCGGTGTCCCTTTGCCTAGACGTCAAGATCTCACCAAGTCTCCCATCTCTCCGTGCCGGTTCAAGAGAGAGTCCTCCGCCCGACACCGATCCTAGGGATTGTGCCGGACCGATCACCGCCGACGTGAGCTATTGGTGTTTATCGTGGTTTTGTGTGTGTGTTCATCACGTTCTTCGTGCGTGTGTTCATCGTGTTCATCCTTCCCCTCCTTCCCCCGCACTCCACCCTCGATTTGAAAGGGAATCGTGAAAGATCGGGCCACCCTAGAGGTTTGCCCTCAACAGGAGAGAGGGCCGGAGTCTCCGGTGTCTTCAGGCCGGAGACTTTGGTAGGCCGGAGACTCCGGTGTGCGCAGACCGGAGACTCCGGTCTAAGCAGCTCCAACAGCTTTTGCTTCACGCTCTGCTCCTTGTTCTCCATCCTTGGGTGCTTGGTGATGTGTCGAAGCTTCGTACCTGATCATGCATAGGGTAGTTGCATGAAGTAGCACACCATCCAAGTAGGTATCAAATTGGCACGAGGAGAGGAGCGAGTTCACCTTAGCTTGTAGAGTTTGGCTCGGGCACGAGTCATGGGTCCAATTGGGGGACTTGTTGGTGTAGATGTAGGAGCGTCCGTAGGACGGGCTGCATCATAAACTCATCCCAGGTGGGTTCGACTTGGATACAACCGGCCCCAAAGGGCTCGGCCAAGACAGGCACATAGGCCACGTGCGAGGGGGCACCTAGCTAGGTGTAGCCCGAACTCTCCTGGTCCTCCTCCTGGCGCATGCCTCCCTCTCCTCCCTTGACGCAAACGTCCTGCCATGGCAGGGAATCGGCCAAAATCCTGTCACGGTAGAGAATCTTCTGCTACAGCCTTGATGCTTCTTCTTCAACTCCTTGGCCTTCCTCATACCTGATCAAACATAGATGCAAATATTTAGGTAGCATAAAATTCTCATCAAACAATATTCTAGAACCAACTAAGAAGGAATTCACCTGTTGCTTTAACAACTTGGCTCTAGCCCTTGTAATAGGTCCAATTCTGATTTCATTAATGTCTTAAATCTTTGCATCATTATATTCAGTGAATAATGGAAGAATGGTAGAGATGTCCTCATCATCCTCCCCCTTCAAAAGGCATCGACCTCGACGCGTCAAGATCTTCCTCTTCATTTGGTGTCAAATCAGATACATTGAAAGAATTACTGACACCAAACTCCTCAATAGGCAAATCTATCTTGTAGGCATTGTCATTTATCTTGGCAAGAACCTTGTAACTACCAGCACCCCGAGGAAGTAGCTTTGACTTACGCTTCTCTGGAATCTTTCCTTGCAAAAATGAACCCATACCATGTCGCCTGGCTGAAATAGCACCTCCTTTCTCTTCTTATTGACACGGCTAGCATTGTCCTTGCCCTTCTTCTCAATAGCTTCTTTTGTCTTCATGTGTATCTTCTTCACAAAATCCGCCCTCTTGATTGCCTCCATGTCTCTCTTTCTTGAATAGGAAGAGGCAACAAATCAAGTGGTGTGAAGGGTTTGAAACCATAAACCACCTTTGATATGGGGTAGCCCGATCTTCTTAGTAAGCGGATGGCGGTGATGATGGTGGATGATAGATAACTAGTGCGTAGCTATGATCTCTCCCGCTCGATCCCTGAGGCCAGTGCAACAGATCTCGAACCTTGTAGGATATTCACAACACCACACTCTTACGCACGCAGCCGTGACAACGAACATTAGTATGCAATCTACTAATTCCCAATGGAATAACAGATCACACTCAATTATAGTTGGTAGATTCGACCATAGGGTAATTCCAGAGGTTCTTTAAAAGAAACAAGTCCAAAATAGTTTTAACGTGGTCTAAACCCAAGCTAGAGGTCGTCCCAAGGCTTATAAGGGCAGCTGAGGTGACCAGAAACCGAAACTAAACGCAAACGACTCAAACTGATACAAACCGACTCATACCAGATTCGGTTGGCGGGCGCACACTCCGGTCGAAATCGGTCGGATAGTCCGGTCAGGTCGGACACTCCGGGTTAAGTGTGCTGGACAGTCCGGTCTGGCCGGAAACTTTGAAGTTTCCGGGTGGTGTCCAGGTAGTGTCCAAACTGGCAGACAGAATGTCCACGCCAGTTTGCCTCTCGGCCAGACGGGATAGTCCGGGTGGATCTGGCCGGACACTCCGGTCGTGGCAGATCCTTTTGCCTCCGTCTAGATGATCTTCTCTTGCGCCTTCCTCCCGCTCCTCCCTCGCGCATCCTTGGGCGATCATCATGTTGGGCCTCTCTTGTAGCCCTTCTCCTCATCGCGCCATTTTGTTTCTCCAATGAACCTGATCATACATAAATGCATAGACTTAGGCAATATAAAGTTCTCATCAATCAAAGTACCATATTCGTTTAGGAGCAAATTCACATGTTGTTCCAGTAGCTTAAGGCGAGCTCTTGTAATAGGTCCAATTTTAATCTCATTGGACTGATCCTTTCTTGCAATAGTTGTAGCATCTTCAGTAGTCATTGGGGTAGGTGTAATTGTAGGGATGTCCTCATCATCTCCCCCCTTCAAAAGGCGTTGACCTCGACGCTCCAAGGTGATGAGGACATCCCTACAATTACACCTACCCCAATGACTACTGAAGATGCTACAACTGTTGTAAGAAAGGATCAGTCCAATGAGATTAGAATTGGACCTATTACAAGAGCTCGTGCTAAGCTACTAGAACAACAGGTGAATTTACTCCTAAACGAATCTGGTACTTTGATTGATGAGAACTTTATACTGCCTAAGTCTATGCATTTATGTATGATCAGGTTCGTTGGAGAAACAAGCATGGCGCGCGGAGGAGAAGGGCTACAAGAGAAGCCCAACATGATGATCGCCCAAGGATGCGTGAGGGAGGAGCGGGAGGAAGGCCCAAGAGAGGATCATCAAGACGGAGGCAAAAAGATCTGCCACGACCGGAGTGTCCGGCTAGATCCACCCGGACTGTCCGGCCTGGTCGAGAGGCAAACTGGCGTGGACATTCAGTATGTCACTTCGGACACTACATGGACTCCACCCGGAAACTTCAAAGTTTCCGCCCAGATCGGACTGTCCAGCCCACTTCACTCGGAGTGTCCGGCCTGACCGGACTGTCCGGCCGATTTCGACCGGAGTGTTTGCCCGCCGACCGAATCTGGTCCGAGTCGGTTTGTATCAGTTGGAGTCGTTTGCGTTTAGTTTTGGTTTCTGGCCGCCCCAGCCGCCCTTATAAGCCCTAGGACGACCCCTAGTTAGGTTTTAGACCACGTTAAAATATTTTGGAGTTGTTTCTTTCATAGAACCTCTGGAATTATCCTGTGTTCGAATCTACCAACTATAATTGAGTGTGATCTGTTGTTCCATTGGGAGTTAGTAGATTGCATACTACCGTTTGTGGTCACAGCTGCGTGCGCAAGAGCGTGGTGTTGTGAATATCCTACAAGGTTTGAGAGCTGTTGCATTGGCATCAGGGATCGAGCGGGAGAGTTCATAGCTACAAGCTAATTATCTATCATCCACCATCATCACCGCCATCCGCTTACTGAGAAGATCGGGCCACCCCATATCATCTTGGTATCAGATTTCCAGTGTTGCCTCGGTAAGCATCCACAAATCCATCCATAGATTAGAGAGTGTTTTTCGTCCTATACAGAAAAAGCCTTAAAAAAAAGATTTGCCACAGACTATATTGCATCGTTTTCGAGTTTTAGTTGCTGATTGTATCTTCTCGTAGATCCGATCTGCAGGTTTTTCCTCATAGGAGTCTAGTTGCCGTTTGTGTCTAGGTTTAAGGTTTCTCTTGTTTCTGTTGTTCCCACCGTTATCGTTTCCGCAAGTGTTTAATCATTTTTCCGAGTCCACATAGTGTACCTTTGTTTGCATACCATAGACACAGCCTATCTACAACATCTGTGCCTAGGAACGTACCCACGAGACTAGTTGCTTTGCTCCGACAGGCTGCTCATTAGGGTTTTGAAGTGCAAAAATTTTCGACAGGCAAAACCGGACTATCCGGCTCAACCGTGAGTCTCCGGCGCATATCAACCGGACTATCCGGCCCAGTTCTGTTATAAGTTGCTGTACTCGTTTGCATTTGAGTAATATAGTTGAAAAATAAAATAAAAAACAAAGAGAATCAGTATAAAAAAAAGAAGAGAAAGAGCGAAAAGAGCTACAAGCCTGACAAAAAGAGAGATATAGAAGTGTGCAATTTGGAAGGCCTTCTTGTGTATAGCACTGGTAGATTGAGCAATCTTGTGCATGTTCTATTTGAGCTATTACTAGCATCTCTCTTGTGCATTGCAATATTCCTTTTCATAAATTGCTTTGCCACGTTTATCTCCACTGTGTGTGTTTCTTGGGTATTTGTACGATCAGCACTAGGACTTGTTTGCGGTGTAGATAGGATACCATACCTATAGCTCCACCTTAAATAACATGTGTGCCCTGCGATCGTTCTCTATACCTTTGATATTCACTTCATCACATCAAGTGCATCAGTCTTTGATTTCGTTGGGTAGAGCATCTCTATTCACTTTGGAACGGTAAGATCTCCTTTCTTATTAGTTGTGAGTGAGTTGTGAGAGTTTCCACCATACAAATTCTGATTTTTGCACTAACCTACTAATCATGTCTACTAGTGATGATGATGTTGTGTTGCAGAAAAAGAAGGATGAGGAGCTCATCAATTGGTGTGAATATGAGGCTTTGAAATCCCACTTGACACGTGTGTTTACTAACACGACAGATGCCATTGACAAGAATCTCCAAGATATGAATATGAGATTGGATCAGCATGTTGGGACGGTTGATACTATCCAAACGCAAGTGGCTATGCTCAATGTCAATGTCACCGCTTTGCAGCAGTCCATTGAGGGTTTGACAGCCGCCTTACATAGAAGGGAAGATCCTCAACATGATGATGCCTTTGATGATCGATGAGGGTAGCGCTGTTGATGCTGCTCCACATGTTGGCAGGGGACGTGCTATTCCCCCTGTCCATGCACCTGCTCATGGTCGTGGGTTTGCCCATCTTGGGCGTGGTCCACGTGTGCTCAACCAAGCTGCTGATGACGGTTTGGGCAAGCCAAAATTCTCAATTCCTAAGTTTGATGGTTCCATTGATCCTGAAGACTACCTCACATGGGAGTTGAAGATTGAGAAACTCTGGCGCTTATTTGACTATCCAGAAGATAAGAAGTTCAAACTTCCAGCATCTGAATTTGATGGTTATGCTTTGCATTGGTGGGATGCTCTTGTGGAACATAGGAGGGAGGACAATGAACTCCCTGTGATGGATTGGCGCGAGATGAAGCAAATCATGAAAGCTCGTTTCGTACCAACTAACTATTTGCAATCAGTTTTTGATAAATTGACACAACTGAAGCAAGGTACCATGACAGTTGATGAGTACTACATGGAGATGGAGATGCTTATGCAGCGTGCTAGAATTCGTGAGTCCATTGAGATGACCATGCAGCGATTCCTAAACAATTTGAAGTTACCAATCAAGAGCATTGTTCGTCATCACAAGTATGAGACCATGAATGAGTTGTTGCATCATGCTAGAGAGGCCGAATCCCAGTTGGCAGAAGAGGCGAAGTCACGTGCTCGTTTTCCATCCTCCAGCAGATTTTCAGCCAGACCTACTTCTCCTACAGCTGCGTCACCAGCTGCTGCTCCCTTTACACCATCGGCCAAGCCAGCAAGTACACCTTCGGTTGGTTCTAACGCTCGGAAACCCACTGCTCCTGCTGCTAGCTCGGGTTCCAACATGTCTACTGCACGTACTCGTGATGTGGTGTGCCATACTTGTGGAGGTAGAGGTCACTACAAGAAAGATTGTCCAAACAGCAAGGTTATGTCTGTTAATAAACAAGGTGAAGTAGAAAGTGGAGATGAAGCTTCTGATGATGATATTGATGACGGCGAGGTTGGTGCTGATGCATATGCTGAGCGTGCACCCACTATTGTCGTATCTTCACGTGTACTTAGTGTGCAACCGGTTGAGGAATCCCAGCGTTGCAACTTGTTCTAAACAAAAGCTCTCGTTGGACCAAACAAAGCTTGCAAGGTCATTATTGATGGAGGTAGCTGCAGAAATCTTGCAAGTAAGGAACTATGTGCCAAACTGAATTTGACATACTTACCGCATCCCAAGCCATACTACATACAATGGTTGAGCAACAATGGTGAGATGAAGGTAAATCATATGGTACGTGTGAATTTTCAAATAGGGCCATACAAAGATTCTATTGATTTTGATGTGGTTCCTATGACTGTTTGTCACCTACTATTGGGTCGGCCTTGGCTCTATGATCGCCATGTGCAACACAATGGCCGAGCCAATACATATCACTTGGAATTCAAAGGAAAGAAGATTACTATGCAGCCAATGACACCACAAGAAATTGTGAATGATTCTCGCCAGAAGATAGAGGTGAACTTGAAGGAAGATACTACCACTCGGCGAGACTATGTCACAGCTGTTCCTGATGTAATTGTGCCTAAATAGAGTGATATAACGAAAAGTGAGAGAGTGCCTGGGTTATTGATATTAGCCACTAAGGAAGATATGAGAGAGTTTTGTGAGGATCCTACAGCCATGCCACTTGTGCTCATGTACAAGGGCGAGGTATTGGTTTCTAACGACATGACCCCTATTTGTCTTGATGTCTCTTCTGCTTTGCAGGATTTTGGGGATGTGTTTCCAGAAGACGTACCCGCAGGTTTGCCCGAATTGCGTGGTATAGAACATTAAGTGGACCTAATTCCTGGCGCCACACTTCCCAACCGTGCACCTTACAGGACTAATGCCGAAGAAACTAAGGAAATTCAGAAGCAAGTACAAGCGTTGCTGGATAAAGGAAACGCATGGGATAAGTATCATATACATGATGGATATTTGTTTCGAGCTAACAAACTATGTATTCCAGAATCGTCGTTGCGTTTGTTCTTAGTGCAGGAATCACATGTTGGTGGTTTGATGGGTCACTTTGGGCGTGAGAAGACATTGCTCATGCTTGCTGATCATTTTTATTGGCCCAAGATGAGGCGTGATGTGTACAGATTTGTGAGCCGATGTATTACATGGCACAAGTCGAAATCTAAGCTGAAGCCTCACGGTTTGTATACACCTCTCTCTGCACCGACTACTCCATGGGAAGACATTAGTATGGATTTTGTGCTAGGTCTACCTAAAACACAGAGAGGTCATGATTCTATATTTGTGGTAGTGGATAGGTTCTCTAAGATGGCTCATTTTATTGCCTGCCACAAAAGCGACGATGCGTCGCATGTTGCTAACCTGTTTTTCAGGGACATCGTGAGATTACATGGAGTACCAAAGACGATTGTTTCCAACCGTGACGTGAAGTTCATGAGCTACTTTTGGAAGACCTTCCGGTGGAAGCTAGGAACGAAGCTGATGTTCAGTATTACATGTCATCCCCAAACAGATGGTCAAACGGAGGTGGTGAACCGAAAATTGTCATAGCTGCTAAGGACCATGATTAAAAAGAATCTGCGGGAGTGGGAAGAGTGTTTGCCACATGTTGAGTTTGCTTACAACAGGGCTGTGCATTCAACTACTCAGCTTTGTCCTTTTGAGGTGGTGTATGGTTTCAAGCCATTGACGCCACTTGATATGTTGCCTCAGCCATTACATGAGAGAGTTGATATGGAGGCATCAAAACGTGCTGATTATGTGAAGAAAATACATGAGAAGACTTGAGAGGCTATTGAGAAGAAAGCCAAGAACATTGCCGCTGCAAGGAATCAAACAAGGAAAGAAGTTTTGTTCGAGCCTGGAGATATGGTTTGGGTGCATCTACGCAAGGATAGGTTCCCACTACTTCGAAAGTCAAAGTTGAAGCCACGTGGTGCTAGTCCTTACAAGGTGTTAGCCAAGATTAATGATAACGCCTACTCGGTTGATATACCTATTGAGGAGTTTGGTGGAGTTAGCAATAGCTTCAGCGTTGCTGATTTGTCACCATACGTTGGAGAAGACCTTGGAGCGTCGAGGTCGACGCCTTTTCAAGGGGGGGAGATGATGAGGACATCCCTACAATTACACCTACCCCAATGACTACTGAAGATGCTACAACTGTTGCAAGAAAGGATCAGTCCAATGAGATTAGAATTGGACCTATTACAAGAGCTCGTGCTAAGCTACTAGAACAACAGGTGAATTTACTCCTAAACGAATATGGTACTTTGATTGATGAGAACTTTATACTGCCTAAGTCTATGCATTTATGTATGATCAGGTTTGTTGGAGAAACAAGCCTGGCGCGAGGAGGAGAAGGGCTACAAGAGAAGCCCAACATGATGATCGCCCAAGGATGCGCGAGGGAGGATCGGGAGGAAGGCGCAAGAGAAGATCATCAAGACGGAGGCAAAAAGATCTTCCACGACCGGAGTGTCCGGCCAGATCCACCCGGACTGTCCGGCCTGGTCGAGAGGCAAACTGGCGTGGACATTCAGTATGTCAGTTTGGACACTACACGGACTCCACCCGAAAACTTCAAAGTTTCCGGCCAGACCGGACTGTCCAGCACACTTCACCCGGAGTATCCGGCCTGACCGGACTGTCCGGCCGATTTCGACAGGAGTGTCCGCCCGCCGACCGAATCTGGTCCGAGTCGGTTTGTATCAGTTGGAGTCGTTTGCGTTTAGTTTCGGTTTCTGGCCGCCCAGCCGCCCTTATAAGCCCTAGGACGACCCCTAGTTAGGTTTTCGACCATGTAAAAATATTTTGGAGTTGTTTCTTTCGTAGAACCTCTGGAATTACCCTGTGTTGGAATCTACCAACTATAATTGAGTGTGATCTGTTGTTCCATTGGGAGTTAGTAGATTGCATACTACCGTTTGTGGTCACGGCTGCGTGCGCAAGAGCGTGGTGTTGTGAATATCCTACAAGGTTCGAGAGCTGTTGCATTGGCATCAGGGATCGAGCGGGAAAGTCCATAGCTACATGCTAATTATCTATCATCCACCATCATCACCGCCATCCGCTTACTGAGAAGATCGGGCCACCCCATATCACAAGGTCTTCTCCAGCATATGGTGACAAATCAGCAATGTTGAAACTGTTGCTAACTCCACCAAACTCCTCAATAGGTATATCAACCGAGTAGGCGTTATTATTAATCTTGGCTAACACCTTGTAAGGACCAGCACCACGTGGCATCAATTTTGACTTTCGAAGTAGTGGGGACCTATCCTTGTGTAGATGCACCCAAACCATATCTCCAGGCTCGAACAATACTTCTTTCCTTGCTTGATTCCTTGCAGCAGCAATGTTCTTGCCTTTCCTCTCAATAGCCTCTCGAGTCTTCTCATGTATTTTCTTCACATAATCAGCACGTTTTGATGCCTCCATATCAACTCTCTCATGTAATGGCTGAGGCAACATATCAAGTGGCGTCAATGGCTTGAAACCATACACCACCTCAAAAGGACAAAGCTGAGTAGTTGAATGCACAACCCTGTTGTAAGCAAACTCAACATGTGGCAAACACTCTTCCCACTCCCGCAGATTCTTTTTAATTATGGTCCTTAGCAGTTGTGACAATGTTCGATTCACCACCTCCGTTTGACCATCTGTTTGGGGATGACATGTAGTACTGAACATCAGCTTCGTTCCTAGCTTCCACCGGAAGGTCTTCCAAAAGTAGCTCATGAACTTCACGTCACGGTTGGAAACAATCGTCTTTGGTACTCCATGTAATCTCACGATGTCCCTGAAAAACAGGTTAGCAACATGCGACGCATCGTCGCTTTTGTGGCAGGCAATAAAATGAGCCATCTTAGAGAACCTATCCACTACCACAAATATAGAATCATGACCTCTCTGTGTTTTAGGTAGACCTAGCACAAAATCCATACTAATGTCTTCCCATGGAGTAGTCGGTGCAGAGAGAGGTGTATACAAACCGTGAGGCTTCAGCTTAGATGATGAGGACATCCCTACAATTACACCTACCCCAATGACTACTGAAGATGCTACAACTGTCACAAGACAGGATCAGTCCAATGAGATTAGAATTGGACCTAGTACAAGAGCTCGTGCTAAGCTACTAGAACAACAGGTGAATTTACTCCTAAACGAATCTGGTACTTTGATTGATGAGAACTTTATACTGCCTAAGTCTATGCATTTATGTATGATCAGGTTCGTTGGAGAAACAAGCATGGCGCGAGGAGGAGAAGGGCTACAAGAGAAGCCCAACATGATGATCGCCCAAGGATGCGTGAGGGAGGAGCGGGAGGAAGGCCCAAGAGAAGATCATCAAGACGGAGGCAAAAAGATCTGCCACGACCGGAGTGTCCGGCCAGATCCACCCGGACTGTCCGGCCTGGTCGAGAGGCAAAATGGCGTGGACATTCAGTATGTCACTTCGGACACTACATGGACTCCACCCGGAAACTTCAAAGTTTCCGCCCAGATCGGACTGTCCGGCCCACTTCACCCGGAGTGTCCGGCCTGACCGGACTGTCCGGCCGATTTCGACCGGAGTGTTTGCCCGCCGACCAAATCTGGTCCGAGTCGGTTTGTATCAGTTTGAATCGTTTGCGTTTAGTTTCGGTTTCTGGCCGCCCCAGTCGCCCTTATATGCTATGGGACGACCCCTAGTTAGGGTTTAGACCACGTCAAAACTATTTTGGAGTTGTTTCTTTCATAGAACCTATAGAATTACCCTGTGTTCGAATCTACCAACTATAATTGAGTGTGATTTGTTGTTCCATTGGGAATTAGTAGATTGCATACTACCGTTCTTGGTCACGGCTGCGTGCGCAAGAGAGTGGTGTGGTGAATATCCTACAAGGTTCGAGAGCTGTTGCATTGGCATCAGGGATCGAGCGGGAGAGTTCATAGCTACAGGCTAGTTATCTATCATCCACCATAATCACTGCCATCCGCTTACTGAGAAGATCGGGCCACCCCATATCATCTTGTTATCAGATTTCCAGTGTTGCCTCGGTAAGCATCCACAAATCCATCCATAGATTAGAGAGTGTTTTTCGTCCTATACAGAAAAAGCCTTACAAAAAGATTTGCCATCGACTAGATTGCATCGTTTTCGAGTTTTAGTTGCTGATTGTATCTTCTCGTAGATCCGATCTACAGGTTTTCCTCATAGGAGTCTAGTTTCCGTTTGTGTCTAGGTTTAGGATTTGATCTTGTTTTCCCCTGTTCCCACCGTTACCGTTTCCGCAAGTCTTTATCGTTTTTTCCGAGTCCACATAGCCTTTTGTTTGCATACCATAGAAACAGCCTATCTACAGCATCTGTGCCAAGGAACGTACCCACGAGACTAGTTGCTTTGCTCCGACAGGTTGCTCATTAGGTTTTTGAAGTGCAGAAATTTTCGACAGGCAAAACCAGACTATCCGGCCGAATCACACTGAACTATCTGGCTCAACCGGTGTCTCCGGCGCATATCAACCGGACTATCCGGCCTAGTTCTGTTATAGGTTGTTGTACTCGTTTTCATTGAGTAATATAGTTGAAGAATCAGTATAAAAAAAGAGTTACAAGTCTGACAAAAAAAGAGATATAGAAGTGTGCAATTTTGGAGGCCTTGTTGTGTATAGCACTAGTAGATTGAGCAATCTTGTGCTTGTTCTATTTGAGCTATTACTAGCATCTCTCTTGTGCATTGCAATATTCCTTTTCATAAGTTGCTTTGCCACATTTATCTCCACTGTGTGTTTCTTGGGTATTTGTACGATCAGCACTAGGACTTGTTTGCGGTGTAGATAGGGTACCATACCTATAGCTCCCCTTACATAACCTATGTGCCATGTGATCGTTCTCTATACCTTTGATATTCACTTCATCACATTAAGTGCATCAGTCTTTGATTTCGTCTGGTAGAGCATCTCTATTCACTTTGGAACAGTAAGATCTCCTTTCTTATTAGTTGTGAGTGAGTTGTGAGAGTTTCCACCATACAGATTCTGATTTTTGCACTAACCTACTAATCATGTCTACTAGTGATGATGATGTTGTGTGGAAGAAAAAGAAGGATGAGGAGCTCGTCAATTGGCGTGAATATGAGGCTTTGAAATCGCACTTGACACGTGTGTTTACTAACACGACAGATGCCATTGACAAGAATCTCCAAGATATGAATATGAGATTGGATCAGCATGTTGGGATGGTTGATACTATCCAAACGCAAGTGGCTACGCTCAATGTCAATGTCAGCGCTTTGCAGCAGTCCATTGAGGGTTTGACAGCCGCCTTACATCGGTTTACAATAGAGCTGGGGGGATATATATAGGCCAGCCACAAGTTCAGGGGTAGTTTAGGCAACTAAAGTATCAAAAGTGGGCGTTACAAGGCCAAAGGGCCGAGCTGGAGCGCGCAAGCCCTGGGGTGTCCGATAGTACCGGTCAGTCGAGCGGTAGTATCGGTCAGTCGAGCTGTAGTATTGGTCAGAGGCGGTAGTACCGCCAGAAGGGCGCGGTAGTACCGGAGCTGGCAGAAGCTTTGGCGTGAGTCTTCAGGTGCGCGCGGTAGTACCGCTTGCTGAGGGCGGTAGTACCGGTGCGATCTGGGGCTTCGGGTCCATCTCTCTGCCTGGGGCGGTAGTACCGCTGTCCATGAGCGGTAGTACCGCTTGGGCGGTAGTACCGCTTCCAGGGGCCGGTAGTACCGTGGTCTCCTGGCAGGTGTTGGCTGCTGCGTTGCTCCCCTGGCTCGTGTCTTCATACCTGATGATGCATAGTGTCGGGGCATGAAGTAGCAAGCCATCCAGGGGTGTATCGAAGTCACATGAGTACAAGAACGAATTCACCTTAGCTTGGAGAAGCTTGGCTCGAGCACGAGTCATGGGTCCACTTGGGGGACTTGGTGGTGTAGATGTAGGAGCGACCGTAGGACGGGCTGCATCATCGAGCCAAGCTCCTTCAAGCTAAGGTGAATTCACACCTCTCATCATGTAACTTTGACATACACTTGGATGGCTTGCTACTTCATACCACTACTCTGTGCATCATTAGGTACGAATCCCCGCCACATCGACCCACGAGCCCTGAAGCTGTCCCTTCCATGAAGCTTCCCTGAGCTGGAGTGTCCGCCTGAATCCAGCCAGAGTGTCCGGTGCCACCGGAATGTCCGACGCGACTCAGCCGAAGTGTCCGGCCTCGCCCAGACCCGTCCTAGCTCGTACAGTCTGTATGGAAAACCGGACACTACCCGGAGTGTCCGGCCACCCCAGACTGTCCGGTCAACTCGACCCGGACTATCCGGCCTCAAGATGGGCCTGCGAGCCTTAGCTGGGCCATGTGGCCCATGTACCCCTCTACTTCACCCAGAACTCTACTTTAATACCTAAATTACCCCTAAACTTGTGGTTGGCCTATATATAGTCCCCCACCTCCATTGTAAACCCTAGCCATGATATTTGGAATTAGTGGAAACCCCTTGTGGATCTATCTAGTTCTTGCCTCATGCTCCTTTGATAAAGGAGCACCAAATATCCCAAACCTCGTTGGAGTTTGCATCGTGCCTTCGCATTGTACAAGGCCTAGGCATCGGAGTCCCTTTGCCTAGACGTCAAGATCTCACCGAGTCTCCCATCTCGCCGTGCCAGTTCGAGAGAGAGTCTTCCGCCCGACGCTGATCCTAGGGATTGCGCCAGACCAATAACCGCTGGCGTGAGCTATTGGTGTGTACCGTGGTTTGTGTGTGTGTGTGTGTTCATCACGTTCTTCGTGTGTGAGTTCGTCGTGTTCATCCTTCCCTCCTTCCCCCGCACTCCATCCTTGATTTGAGTGGGTTCGTGAAAGATCAGGCCACCCTAGAGGTTGGCCCTCAACATATTGGTATCAAGAGCTTCATTGCTCACGAATTCCCCCATAAAATTTTCTTCTATCCACCAAAAATTCGAAAATCCCCAAAAAAGAGCCCTATATTTTCCTTTGGATTGATCTCTTGATTTGGAGTGTTATTTGTGGTTTTGATCAAACCAAACCTTGTCTTAGGAGTTACTACAGCTTTATCCTGCGTTTTTCAGTCCGATTTGGCCAGTTTTTCGCGAATTTGAGGCCTTAAGGCGAGGATTCCACTCAAGAACACGAGCAGGAAACCCGCGCCGGAGTGTCCAGACAGACTCGACCGGAGTGTCCGGCCCGACCGGAGTGCCCGGCCGAACTCGATCGGAGTGTCCGGCCTGACCGGAGTGTCCGACACAGACAGACCAGAGTGTCCGGCTGTAACGCCAGTTTTCACAGTTTTGCCTCATTTATTCGCCTTGGCTAATTTCCTTAGTTTGCTCGTGTCCCGTGTGCGTGTCAGCAACTAAAAGCAAGCTTCCACATCAACAATCCCCGCACTCATTGACACCACGGCCCATGAACATCATCCCACAACACCGACGGCAAGTTCATCATCACCAACAAATGTATAGCTTGTGTCACCTTGTTAACACCTATCTTCCTTTGTGTGCACCTATCCCACGAGAGTGGCTCATCTTGTGTTTGCTTGAGCATTGTGCATTTGCCCTTGGATAGTGAGAGTGTAAAAGCAATAGCAAGAGTGACTTGGTAGCATCAAGGGAGAGCAAAAAAAAATACAAAGCAAAAGAAAAAGAAAAATAGTCTTCCCGTGCAATAAAGAGTCTCAAAGCTTGTAAGCAAGACAGAAAGAAGAGCGCCCAAGGCAAGTGCACAAATCCGTTGCTCATTTTTCCTCTTTGCAAACGAGCCATGATCTCTCCTTGCATTGGCACGACAACGAGCTTAGTCTTCGTTAGGACATTTTGTTTGCTCATTTTCATTGTCGTGTCAATCCCAACTGTCTCCCCGTGTGTGTACATAGTCGTAGGTTCCCGTCACCCTTTTGAGTTGTTGACCTTCGCCTTTGACTTGAGTTTTGTTGGCTTTTACCCACTCTTGACTATCCCTTTTCTTTTGGTTGGTTCTTGGGCATTCCACAATCCTAACCTACCACCAACTAGCTTTTGAGAGTTAGTTCTTTCTTTAGTTTGAGTTTTCTTTGCAATTCCACTTTGCACGCTTATAGCTCTCACTTGTGGTTTCTAGTTCGGTGCAATCCCCAAGGTGAGGTACAAGGCCAACACAACCATATTCCACTTCCATATACAATACTTGTGTGTTTTGCATGATGGATAGGCATGGTGAGTCGAGCCAACCCCCTCCCCAAGAAGAAGATCAAGGACCGTACATGACGCGCACAAGTCACTTCATTGTTTGCCAAGAGTTTCGTGAACTTTGCCAAGCCCTTGAGACGCGACAAGATGGAAAATTTGGCGAGATGCAAGCCGAGTTCAAGAACATCGACAACCGCTTCGACGGCCTCGAACGACAAATGTACGCAATGCATCACAACTTTGGCCACCAAAATGAAGCGCTCTAGTGCTCCGTCGCCGAAACAAATGACAATCTTCGATGCCTTATCGACGGAATGGCAAGACCACGTTCACGCGCATCAAGCTCTTCAAGTTCTTCGCGTCGTCATGCACCTCTTCAACAAGATCTACATCCAAGTGCTCCAAGATGCAATGATGCCCCCGTGGTTGAAGATGGAATGATATGGGGTGGCCCGATCTTCTCAACAAGCTCTTGTCGATGATAATGGTGGATGATAGATAACTAGTGCGTAGCTATGATCTCTCCCGCTCGATCCCTGATGCCAGTGCTCACGAACCTTGTAGGATATTCACAACACCACACTCTTGCGCACGCAGCCGTGACCACGAACGGTAGTATGCAATCTACTAATTCCCAATGGAACAACAGATCACACTCAATTATAGTTGGTAGATTCGAACACAAGGTAATTCCAGAGGTTCTATGAAAGAAACAACTCCAAAATATTTTAACGTGGTCTAAAGACTAAAGCTAGAGCGCTCCCATCTATTTAAGGGTCTAGGAGGCGGCGGCCTAGGGTGGAAACCGAGTTGGTCCCACCCAACTAGGGATACAAACAGACCCAACTTGGGTTCGGCCTAGGACTCTGCCGTGGTAGACTTTGGCGCAGTTTGGGTGTCGCGGCAGCCTGCAGCGGCAGCCGATCGTGGTATTTCTCTGCCGCGGCAGAGATCTTCCACCAAGTGTTGATCTTCAACCTTGTGTGCTCCTTGCGCTTCCTCCCTCTCCTCCCTCGCGCATTCTTCATTGATCAACACGCCTTGTTCCATTTGCTCCTTGCTCCTTGCTATGCCTTCTTCTCCTAATTACCTGATCATGCAATAGTTCAACAACTTAGGTAGTATAAAATTCTCATTGATTAAAACACCAAGTTCATTAAGGAACAAGTTCACCTGTTGTTCTAGTAGCTTAGCACGAGCTCTTGTGATTGGTCCAATCCTTATCTCATTGGATTGATCCTTCTTTGCAATTGGAACAGCTTCATTAGCAATTGGGGTCGGTGTAACTGTAGGGATGTCCTCATCATCTCCCCCCCTTAAATGGCGTCGACCTCGACGCTCCAAGGTCTTCTCCAGCATATGGTGATAAATCAGCAACGTTGAAACTGTTGCTAGCACCACCAAACTCCTCAATAGGTATATCAACTGAGTAGGCATTATCATTAATTTTGGCTAGCACTTTGAAGGACCAGCACCACATGGCTTCAACTTGGACTTCCGAAGTAGTGGAAATATGTCCTTGCGTAGATGCACCCAAACCATATCTCCAGGCTCGAACAACACTTCTTTTCTTGCTTGATTCCTTGCACCAGCAATGCTTTTGCCTTTCTTCTCAATAGCCTCTCGAGTCTTCTCATGTATTTTCTTCACATAATCAGCATGTTTTGATGCCTCCATATCAACTCTCTCATGTAATGGCAGAGGCAACATATCAAGTGGCATCAATGGCTTGAAACCATAGACAACCTCAAAAGGACAAAGCTGAGTAGTTGAATGCACAGCCCTGTTGTAAGCGAACTCAACATGTGGCAAACACTCTTCCTACTCCCGCAGATTCTTTTTAATCATGGTCCTTAGCAGCTGTGACAATGTTCTATTCACCACCTCTGTTTGACCATCTGTTTAGGGATGACATGTAGTACTGAATAGTAGCTTCGTTCCTAGCTTCCCCCATAAGGTCTTCTAAAAGTAGCTCATGAACTTCACATCACGGTCAGAAACAATCGTCTTAGGTACTCCATGTCATCTCATGATGTCCCTGAAAAATAGGTTAGCAACATGCGACGCATCGTCACTTTTGTGGCAAGCAATAAAATGAGCCATTTTAGAGAACCTATCTACTACCACAAATATTGAATCATGACCTCTCTGAGTTTTAGGTAGACCTAGCACAAAATCCATACTAATGTCTTCCCATGGAGTAGTCGGTGCAGAGAGAGGTGTATCCAAACCATGAGGCTTCAACTTAGATTTCGACTTGTGGCATGTAATACATCGGCTCACAAATCTGTACACATCACGCCTCATCTTGGGCCAATAAAAATGATCAGCAAGCATGAGCAACGTCTTCTCACGCCCAAAGTGACCCATGAAACCACCAGCATGTGATTCCTGCACTAAGAACAAACGCAACGACGATTCTGGAATACATAGTTTGTTAGCTCGAAACAAATATCCATCATGTATATGATACTTATCCCATGCGTTTCTAAGAGCACACAAACGATATGGTTCAGCAAAAGCATGGTCAGTTGCATAAAGTGCACAAATAGCTTCTAATCCAGGAATCTTAACATCAAGATTGGTTAATAGCATGTTCTTCCTAGATACATCATCAGCAACAACATTCTCTTTTCCCTTTTTATAGTTAATGATGTAAGGAAAACACTCAATGAACTCAACCCATTTAGCTAATCTTCTATGCAAGTTTGATTGAGCTTTCAAGTATTTCAATGCTTCATGATCAGAATGTATGATGAATTCTTTTGGCCACAAATAATGTTGCCAAACCTCCAATACTCTAACAAGTGCATACAATTCTTTATCATAGATTGAATAATTCAAATGAGCACCAGTCAATTTCTCAGAAAAGTAAGCTATAGGCCAACCCTCTTGCATCAAAACGCCACCTATGCCTATACCACTAGCATAACATTCAACTTCAAATTGCTTCGAAAAATAAGGTAATGCAAGCAATGGTGCAGAAGTAAGCAAATGTTTCAACGTATCAAATGCAATGTCTTGGGCCGCGCCCCATACAAAAGGCACACCTTTCTTTGTCAAATCATTTAAAGGTGCAGCAATTGTGCTAAAATCTTTCACAAAGCGCCTATAGAAACCAGCGAGACCGTGGAAACTACGCACTTGACTTACATTCATTGGAGTAGGCCAATTCTGAATTGATTCAATTTTAGATTGATCTACCTCTACTCCATGCTTAGAAACAACAAATCCTAGGAATATGACCTTATCTTTTGCAAATGTACACTTCTCAAGATTAGCATACAGTTTACTATCACGTAACACTTGCAAAACTTATCTAATATGAATGCAATGTTCAGATTTGGTGTGGCTGTATTTGAGTATATCAACAAAGTAAACAACCACAAAACGACCAATAAACTCTCTCAAAACATGATTCATCAAACGCATGAAAGTACTAGGTGCATTAGTAAGACCAAACGGCATGACTAACCACTCATACAAGCCAAATTTTGTTTTGAAAGCAGTTTTCCATTCATCCCCTTCTTTCATCCTAATTTGATGATAACCACTACGCAAGTCAATTTTAGAGAAAATAGCAGCACCATTCAATTCATCTAGCATATCCTCTAAGCGTGGAATAGGATGACGATATCGAATAGTGATGTTATTAATCGCTCTATAGTCAACACACATGCACCATGTACCATCTTTCTTAGGAACTAAAATAACAGGAACAACACAAGGGCTAAGAGAAACACGAATGTACCCTTTATCCAGCAAAGCTTGTACTTGCTTCTGAATTTCCTTAGTTTCTTCATGATTAGTCCTGTAGGGTGCACGATTGGGAAGTGTGGCGCCAGGAATCAAATCCACTTGATGTTCTATACCACACAATGGAGGTAAGCCTGCGGGTACATCTTCTGGAACCACATCCCCAAAGTCCTGCAAAACAGAAGAGACACCAAGAGAAATAGGGGTCATGTCGTTAGAAACCAATACCTCGCCCTTATATATGAGCACAAGTGGCATGGCTGTCGGATCCTCACGAAACTCTCTCATATCGTCCTTGGTGGCTAGTATCAATAACCTAGGCACTCTCTCACTTTTCGTTATATCACTCAATTTAGGCTCAATTACATTAGGAACAGCTGTCACACAATCTCGCCGAGGGGTAGCATCTTCCTTCAAGTTCACCTCTATCTTCTGGCGAGAATCATTCACAATTTCTTATGGTGTCATTGGCTGCATAGTAATATTCTTTCCTTTGAATTCCAA
This sequence comes from Avena eriantha, assembly GCA_910589775.1. Taxonomy (NCBI): domain Eukaryota; kingdom Viridiplantae; phylum Streptophyta; class Magnoliopsida; order Poales; family Poaceae; genus Avena; species Avena eriantha. The sequence goes on from OU342744.1 coordinate 365,148,640, forward strand.
GTGATATGTATTGGCTCGGCCATTGTGTTGCACATGGCGATCATAGAGCCAAGGCCGACCCAATAGGAGGTGACAAACAGTCATAGGAACCACATAAAAATCAATAGAATCTTTGTATGGCCCTATTTGAAAATTCACACGTACCATATGATTTACCTTCATCTCACCATTATTGCTCAACCATTGTATGTAGTATGGCTTGGGATGAGGTAAGTATGTCAAATTCAGTTTGGCACATAGTTCCTTACTTGCAAGATTTCTGCAGCTACCTCCATCAATAATGACCTTGCAAGCTTTATTTGGCCCAACTAGAGCTTTTTGGAACAGGTTGCAACGCTGGGATTCCTAAACCGGTTGCACAGTAAGTACACGTGAAGACACGACAATGGTTGGTGCACGCTCAGCATATGCATCAGCACCATCCTCGCCATCATCAATATCATCGTCAGAAGCATCATCTCCACTCTCTACTTCTCCTTGTTCATTGACAAACATAACCTTGCTGTTGGGACAATCCATCTTGTAGTGACCTCTACCTCCACAAGTATGGCACACCACATCAAGAGTACGTGTCGTAGACATATTGGAACCCGAGCTAGCAGCAGGAGCAGCGGGTTTCTGAGCATTAGAACCAACTGAAGGTGTACTTGCTGGTTTGGCTGATGGTGTAAATGGAACAGCAGCTAGTTGCGCGGCTGTAGTAGGAGTAGATCTGGCCGAAAATCTGCTGGAGGATGGAAAACGAGTGCGTGACTTCGCCTCTTCCGCCAACTGGGATTCGGCTTCTCTAGCATGGTGCAATAGCTCATGCATAGTCTCATACTTGTGATGACGAACTATGCTCTTGATTTGCAACTTTAGATTGTTTAGGAATCGCTGCATGGTCATCCCAATGGACTCACGAACTCTAGCATGCTGCATAAGCAGCTCCATCTCCATGTAGTACTCATCTACTGTCATTGTGCCTTGCTCAATTGCGTCAATTTATCAAAAACTGATCGCAAGTAGTTGGCTGGAACGAAACGAGCCTTCATGATTTGCTTCATCTCGTGCCAATCCATCACAGGAAGTTCATTGTCCTCCCTCCTATGTTTCACAAGAGCATCCCACCAACGCAAAGCATACCCATCAAATTCAGATGCTGCAAGCTTGACCTTCTTATCTTCTGGATAGTCAAATAAGCGCCAGAGTTTCTCAATCTTCAACTCCCATGTAAGGTAATCTTTAGGATCAATGGAACCATCAAACTTAGGAATTGAAAATTTTGGCTTGCCCAAACCATCATCAGCTTGGTTGGGCACACGTTGCCCACGCCCAATGGGGACAAACCCATGACCATGAGCATGTGCATGGACAGGGGGAATAGCACGTCCCCTGCCAACATGTGGAGCAGCATCTACAGCGCTACCCTCATCAAAATCATCAAAGGCATCATCATGTTGAGGCTCTTCCCTTCTATGTAATGCGGCTGTCAAACCCTCAATGGACCGCTGCAAAGTGGTGACATTGACATTGAGCATAGCCATTTGCGTTTGGATAGTATCAACCGTTCCAACATGCTGAGCCAATCTCATATTCATATCCTAGAGATTCTTGTCAATGGCATCTGTCGAGTTAGTAAACACACGTGCCAAGTGAGACTTCAAAGCCTCATATTCATGCCTATTAACAAGCTCCTCATCTTCTTTTTCTGCATCACAACATCATCATCACTAGAAGACATGATTAGTAGGTTAGTGCAAAAATCAAAATCTGTATGTGGAACTCTCACAACTAATAAGAAAGGAGATCTTACCGTTCCAAAGTGAACAGAGATACTCTACCAAACGAAATCAAAGACTGATGCACTTGATGTGATGAACTGAATATCAAAGGTATAGAGAACGATCGCAAGGCACACATGTTATTTATGGTGGAGCTGTAGGTATGGTATCCTAACTACACCGCAAACAAGTCCTAGTGCTGATCGTACAAAAACCCAAGAAACACACACGTGGAAAAAAACGTGGCAATGCAACTATGAAGGGTGTTGCACTACGCTCAAGAGACACTAGCAAAGTTCAAAGTAAATAGGCACAAGATTGCTCAATCTACCGGTGCACAAAGATATCACTAGGCCTCTTGCTCAAATTCTCTGTTTCCACAAATTTTCTTTTTCTTTTATATAGCTCTTTCTTTTGCTATCTTGCTTTTTCTCTTTTTTTTGATTTTATAGATCACACACGGCCAATTACAAAGTACAGCACCAAAAATCCTAAGAGCAGCCTGTAGGAGCGAAAACTAGTCTCAATAGGCAAGTTCCTACACCTATGTAGTACATTGGTTGTGGCTAAGGGTTTTGGAAAAGTCCAAATCGATCACACTTTGTAATTATGGTGTCGTGGCAGACAAACAGCTCAAAATCCTGTCGTGGCAGAACAAATCCTACCGTGGCAGAGAAAGATGCAGAAATCCTGCCGTGGCAGCAAAACGACCAGAAATCGTGCCGCGATAGAGCGGCGGCAGCGCACGACAGAGAAATTGTGTTGTGGCAGAGAAGTTTCGCTGCGGCAGAGTCTCTGTCAGACTCGGGTTCGCGGCAGGGAAAGTTGCCTTTTCCTTGCCATGGCAGAATCGGTAAGTATATTTTATTTGACTAAGGCAAACCGACTCGTCCTGGAGTAAAACACAAGGACTCTAAACTAGATCCGATCTACTAGATGGTGGCGGAAACAGTGGTGGACATGACTAGACAGAAGAAAAACGATGAAAACAAAACAGATCTAGACTAATTGATGAAACACGACCAGCAACTATGACTCGTCTACGATGCAATCTAGTCTATGGCAAATCTTTTTGTGGGCCTTTTTCTGTATAGGACTAAAAACACTCTCTAATCTATGGATGGATTGCGGATTGCTTACCGAGGCAACGAGGAAATCTGATACCAAGATGATATGGGGTGGCCCAGTCTTCTCAGCAAGCTCTTGTCGATGGTAATGGTGGATGATAGATAACTAGTGCATAGCTATGATCTCTCCCGCTCGATCCCTGATGCCAGTGCAACAGATCTCGAACCTTGTAGGATATTCACAACACCACACTCTTGCGCATGCAGCCGTGACCACGAACGGTAGTATGCAATCTACTAATTCCCAATGGAACAACAGATCACACTCAATTATAGTTGGTAGATTCGAACACAAGGTAATTCCACAGGTTCTATGAAAGAAACAACTCCAAAATATTTTAACGTGGTCTAAAGACTAAAGCTAGAGCGCTCCCATCTATTTAAGGGTCTGGGAGGCGGCGGCCTAGGGTGGAAACCGAGTTGGTCCCACCCAACTAGGGATACAAACCGACCCAACTTGGGTTCGGCCTAGGACTCTGCCATGGCAGACTTTGGCGCAGTTTGGGTGTCGCGGCAGCCTGCCGCGGCAGCCGATCATGGTGTTTCTCTGCCACGGCAGAGATCTTCCACCAAGTGTTGATCTTCAACCTTGTGTGCTCCTTGCGCTTCCTCCCTCTCCTCCCTCACGCATTCTTCATTGATCAACACGCCTTGTTCCATTTGCTCCTTGCTCCTTTGATATGGGGTGGCCCGATCTTCTCAGTAAGCGGATGGCGATGATGATGGTGGATGATAGATAACTAGTGCGTAGCTATGATCTCTCCCGCTCGATCCCTGATGCCAGCGCAACAGATCTCGAACCTTGTAGGATATTCACAACACCACACTGTTGTGCACCCAGCCGTGACCACAAACGGTAGTATGCAATCTACTAATTCCCAATGGAACAACAGATCACACTCAATTATAGTTGGTAGATTCGAACACGGGGTAATTCCTTAGTTCTATGAAAGAAACAACTCCAAAATATTTTAACGTCGTCTAAACCCTAACTTGTGACGGCTATGGAGGTTTATATGAGGGCTGGGGCGTCCTCTCCTCTAAACGGGCCTAAAAACAGCCATAACTTGGCCCAAACTGACTCGGTTCGACTCAAACTGACACATACCGACCCATATATGGGTTCGGTCTTATTGGCACGCAGTCCAAACGTCGTGGAACACCTCAAACATGTAATTCTTGGTGCGCCATCTCTCTCTCTCTCTTGCTCATACGTGATTTCCTCATTGCCTCCTAGTGCGCATGCCTCCCGCTCCTCCCTCGCGCACTTGTTGATATTGGAAATCAGCACTTGTCCTTCTTGCTGCAACTCTCCTCCTCCTCGCGCAATGCTTGTGTTATCAATAAACCTGATCATACAAAGATGCATAGACTTAGGTAGTATAAAGTTCTCATTAAATAAAACATCAGGTTCAATTAGGAATAAATTCACCTGATAGTCATTATTGATTTGACTCAATATTTTCTTCCAGTTCAGGCAGTCAGAATCATCATAATCCATGTATATATCCTCATCATCCTTGCTATGCCTGTTCTCCTAAGTACCTGATCATGCAATAGTTCAATGACTTAGGTAGTATAAAATTCTCATTGATTAAAACACCAAGTTCATTAAGGAACAAGTTCACCTGTTGTTCTAGTAGCTTAGCACGAGCTCTTGTGATTGGTCCAATCCTTATCTCATTGGATTGATCCTTCTTTGCAATTGGAACATCTTCATTAGCAATTGGGGTAGGTGTAACTATAGGGATGTCCTCATCATGGAAGTTCTTCCAACTATGTACCTTCCCCACGGCATGCCGCAACGTCAAGCTATGATGGTGAATTCTCTTCAAGGCCAAGAGAAAGGCAAGAAGCACACCGTCATCACGCAAGGGCATTAGTGATCCAACAAGAGAAACCGCAAGAAGAACCGCAAGTGCAACCGCAAGTATACCACCATCGACCACGACACATACTTGACACAACAAGTGATGACTCCAATTTGGAGAAGCAAGCTTGTCATCGACGTGAGGCTCTCAAACATCCTCCTCCTCGTCATCACCATCACGAACGTCAACACCGACACCATGGTCATCACGAGGCGCCTCCTCCACCACGCCAAAACTTGGAGCGCCAACTGGTCCAAATTGAGCGATGCCCACCATGTCAAGATGCTCAAGACCATGATCTTCGCCGTGAGGCCCATGTGCATAATCAACATCACCAACTGAGGAACGAGCCTCCTCTTCGTCATCAACCGTGCCATGAGGCCCCACATCCTCAACAACCTCATGGGGCCCAAGTGCCTCAACATCGTCAACAACCGCGCCAAGAGCAAGAGCAAGCGCCTCAACAACAATATCAAGAGCAAGCTCCACAACAAGGTCGCGAGAACCAAGTTCCACCTCCTCAACCAAAAGATCATCAAAAAGGTCACCAAGCTCGTCGCAATGACCGCAGTGATGAAGAAACTTTCAGCAAGCTCAAGTTCAAATGCCTAAGTTCACCGGATCCAATGACCCCGAAGAATACCTCTCGTGGGCACTCAAAGTCGACAAGATCTTCCACATGCACAATTATAGCAACGAGAAGATGGTCGCCATGGCTTCGCTTGAGTTTGATGATTACGCCAACCTTTGGTGGGAACAAGTTCAAGTTGCTCGTGATGCAAGACAAGAACCGCCAATCACAACTTTCCATGACATGAAGGCTCACATGAGATCCCGGTTCGTCCCCGCGCACTACACATGTGACCTCTTCAACAACCTTCAAGCGCTTCGTCAAGGCACAAAGACCGTGGAAGAGTACTTCAAGCAAATGGAACTCAAATTGATTCGTGCCAACATTGATGAGCGCATAGACCAAATTATGGCATGCTTCCTCATTTGGTTGAACCACCCAATCAAGCGCATCATGGAGTTCCAAACATACAATACCATGGTTGAGCTTGTGCACATCGCAACAAAGGCTGAACGTCAAGTGCAAGAGGATATCAAGTACAACAAGCCCAAGACGTACTTCACCTACAAGCAAGCTTCAACCGCTACACCAACAACTTTCAATGGAAGCTCCTCAAGTACCTCCAAGCCTTCCTTCAAGCCCACACTTCCTCAAGGAAAACTGCCCCCAAGTGGCAAACAAGCAAAGAGTGACACAGCTTTCAACGGTGACTACAAGTGTGGAGGCAAAGGACACAAGTCGGCCAAATGTGGAAACAAGAAAGTATTGTTCATCCATGACAATGGCGATGAAGAGTACTTGAGTGAAGATAAATTTGATGCCCGAGTCAAGGAAGCAATGGCAAGGCAACGAGTGGAAGATAACTAAGAACTCCTCATGTGTGAACATGACGCAAGTCCATCGCTTGTTGTCACAAGGATCTTGACCACTCAAGCACAAGAGCATGAAGACCAACATCAATGGCAAATCTATCAAGGTGATCATTGATGGAGGGAGTTGCCAAAACCTTGCTAGCACCGAGTTGTGTGAAAAGCTCAACCTCACCCTCCATCCGCACAAGCACCCCTACCACGTGCAATGGCTAAGTGACCAAGGGTCCATGAAGATCCAGCATACCGTATCGGTCTCCTTCGCCATTGGTCCTTACAAAGACACGGTTGAGTGCGATGTGGTTCCTATGACAGTTTGTCACATGCTTCTTGGTCAACCATGGCAATTTGACAAGGCTGCTCAACATGATGGTCACACCAATGTATACACCTTCAAATGGCTCAACAAAACATGTGTTTTGCAACCAATGACTCCTAGCCAAATAATTGCGGATAATGCAAAGGATTTAGCGAGGGCGCAAAGGACAACACCTCCTTGTGAAAAGAGCGGTGAGAGAGAGAACCACCTCATAGTGAGTGAGAGCCACAAGCCAAATTCGAGTGGAAAAACTAAGAGTGTTCTCCTTGCCACCAAAAGTGAGATGAGAGATGTTCGGAACAACCCATCCATCTTGCACTATGTCCTCCTTTGCAAGGGACTAGCGCAAGGAACTAACGAATTAACCAATGTTCCTCCATCTTTGATGAGTGTTTTGTAGCAATTCAAGGATGTGTTCCCCGAGGAGCTTCCACATGGACTACCTCCTCTTCGCGGCATAGAACATCGCATTGACCTCATCCCCGGTGCACCACTCCCCAACCGCGCCGCTTACCGCACAAACCCAGAGAAGACAAAGGAGATTGAACGTCAAATCAACCAACTCGTCTCCAAAGTTTTGATCCAAGTTAGCACTAGTCCAAGTGCCATACCCGTGATTCTTGTTCCAAAGACAGATGATATGTTACGGTTATGCATGGACTGCTGTCCAATCAATGCTATCACCGTGCGTTATCGACATCCCATACCACGTCTCGATGACATGCTTGATGAGTTGTGTGGAGCCACTATTTTTTCGAAAATTGATCTTCGTAGTGGTTACCATCAAATAAGCATGGATGAGGGTGATGAGTGGAAAGCCGCCTTCAAGACCAAACTTGGTCTCTATGAATGGTTGGTTATGCCCTTTGGCTTATCTAATGCCCCATCCACCTTCATGTGTCTTATGAATCACATCTTGCATTCTCTCATTATAAAACGTGTTGTTGTCTATTTCGATGATATTCTTGTTTATAGCAAATCACTTGAGGACCATATGACACATGTCAAGGAATATTCGCAAATCCTTCGACATGAAAAGCTCTATGCTAATCTCCCCAAGTGCACTTTTGCTAAAGACAAGTTGATTTTTCTTGGATTTGTCGTTTCTTCGAAGGGAATTGAAGTTGATGTTTCCAAGGTAAAGGACATACGAGATTGGCCCATCCCAACAAAAGTGAGTGAACTCTGAAGTTATGGAAGTGAAAACGCTGTTTGACAAGCTCACACAGTTGAGGAGAAAGAACTAGTCTCAATAGTTGTTTGTTGAAAAAAAAGAAAGAGAAGAAAAAGAGAGAAACAAACAAGTGCCTCATAGAATAGGAAGCGCAAGCTCGATGAACATCAAATAGGTGGTACTTATTGTGCATATCTTGTAGCCCACGAATTTATTGCAATCGAACTAGCATCTGTCCTTGTACTTGTGCGACACGAGCTTATAGTCTTCGCTAGGTAATCATTTGGTTCTTAGCTCACTTTCTCCGTCGCAAAAGTCCCATTTATCCCACCGTGTGTGTTTCCTTGTGGATTGACTTGTTTTGCTTTGTGATCATTGTGGTTCTTTACTTGCCATTACAACACCTTGAGTTCGGATTGGTTCTTGACATGCCACCTTCCATACCTATCCACCATAAGCTTTGTGTGTGTGTGTGTGTGTTTTTTAGTGGTTAGTTGGTTTTGGTGTTCCGCGTGAACTTCACTTTGCTTGGTTTTGATTTCTCTCAAGTGTGGCCACTTGCACGATACTATCTTCCAAGGTAAAGTAAGGTTTGACGTTGCATCCCTAACCCCCTACCACTTCCATATACACCACTTGGTCTTGTGAATCATGTCCAGGGACTCCGGAACCGAGGATTATATCTATGAAGAATCCATGATGAGCCACCACGACTACGACTCCACAAGTATAGAGGACATGATGGAGCACTACACCGACAATGGCTCCGCATGCTTTGAGGACCCGGAGCATTGCACATGTGACGGCTCCACATGCATAGAAGACATGGAGCACGTCATCAACTATGGCTCCTCAAGCATGGAGGACTTGGAGCTCTACATCGACAATGGCTCATCATGCATGGAGTACATGGAGCACTACACCGACAATGGCTCCACATGCTTGGGTGATATGGAGTACTACATCAACAACGACTCCCCAAGCATGGACGACTTCGAGTTCTTCAACGACGACGCCTCACCAAGCACGGAGGACATGGCGAGCTTCACCAACTTCGAGGGCTCTTCCATGAGCCATGAAGAATACCTCCACCGCTTGGAGATGGAGGACTACTACGCCAAGCTAGCGGAGACGCATCATCAAGAAACCATGACCTTCAAGGCCAAGCGTGCCACACCAAAGGGCACCACCTACTTCGATGATCCACCTCCAAGGCGTCAAGTGCAACAACCTCCAAGGCAACAAGTGCCACCGCCTACAAGAAGAGTGGCGTCCCAACAACATCTTCCCAAAGAGGCGCCAAGAAGCAAGAATCTTCATCAACATACATCCTCTCGTGATCATCACCAACATCAAGAGGATACAAGACGTCGTTCAAGGCATCTTTGCCATGAAGACGAAGAATACAGGTTGAGCACCATCCATAATGCTCAACCAGCTCAAGAATGCACCACCATCACAAGAAGAGTGCCAAGGACAAGAAGCATCGTCGTGAGCGTCATGTGGATGATCAAGTGCGCCATCTACATCAACCTTTGGCAAGGCACGCCAATGACCTCCGTCGACACCATCATAAGGCACCTTCAACTACTCGTGCCACCACCAAAATGGCACCAAGAGCAATGATGAGGATATATACATGGATTATGATGATTCTGACTGCCTGAACTGGAAGGAAATATTGAGTCAAATCAATAATGACTATCAGGTGAATTTATTCCTAATTGAACCTGATGTTTTATTTAATGAGAACTTTATAGTACCTAAGTCTATGCATCTTTGTATCATCAGGTTTATTGATAACACAAGCATTGCGCGAGGAGGAGGAGAGTTGCAGCAAGAAGGACAAGCGCTGATTTCCAATATCAACAAGTGCGCGAGGGAGGAGCGGGAGGCAGGCGCACTAGGACGCAATGAGGAAATCACGTATGAGCAAGAGCGAGAGATGGCGCACCAAGAATTAAATGTTTGAGGTGTTCCACGACGTTTGGACTGCGTGCCAATAAGGACGAACCCATATATGGGTCGGTATGTATCAGTTTGAGTCGAACCGAGTCAGTTTGGGCCAAGTTATGGCTGTTTTTAGGCCCGTTTAGAGGGGAGGACGCCCCAGCCCTCATATAAACCTCCGTAGCCGTCACAAGTTAGGGTTTAGACCACGTTAAAATATTTTGGAGTTGTTTCTTTCATAGAACTAAGGAATTACCCTGTGTTCGAATCTGCCAACTATAATTGAGTGTGATCTGTTGTTCCATTGGGAATTAGTAGATTGCATACTACCGTTCGTGGTCACGGCTGCGTGCGCAAGAGTGTGGTGTTGTGAATATCCTACAAGGTTCGAGATCTGTTGCGCTGGCATCAGGGATCGAGCGGGAGAGATCATAGCTACGCACTAGTTATCTATCATCCACCATCATCATCGCCATCCGCTTACTGAGAAGATCGGGCCACCCCATATCATCTTGGTATCAGATTTCCTTGTTGCCTCTGTAAACAATCCACAATCCATCCATAGATTAGAGAGTGTTTTTCAACCTATACAGAAAAAGCCCCACAAAAAGAGTTACCATAGCCTAGATTACATCGTATTCGAGTAATAGTTGTTGGTCGTGTTCCTCTATTAGATTCAACCTAGATGTGTTCTTCGTTGATTTGTTTTCTAGTTGTTCTAGTTGTTTTCCACCATCTTTTTCTGCTACCATCAAGTCAGATCTGATCCAAGTAAAGAGTCCTAGTTGTGTACTGCTTGGCGAGTCGGAATAAAAAAAATTCGGCTCGCTGCCTCACGCCTGACCGCAGACAGGTCTGTACTCCAGCGTGAAAAAAAAGTGGACGGTCGCCTTACCACAGATAGGTCTGCCCTCATACGAGAATTTTTTGTGTCTGCCTTACCATCAGATTTTAGGCCGTTTTTCTGCCGTGGCAGAGACCAATTCTCAGGTCAATTTTTTTTCTTTTTTGTTTATTTTTTTACTGAGTCCACATATCGTACCTATCCTTGTTGGCCTTAGTAAGCCTTTCTTTGTGTCTAAAACTATCCTACGAGACTAGCGTGCTTAGTGCTCTACGGGCTGCTCAGTTAGCAATCTTATGCCCGTTTCGTTGAGACATTGCTAGCGTCTCTCCTTGTGCATTGCAACACGAGCATTCCTCTGGCATACCTTACTTTTTTGAGCTCACTTTCATAGTTGCAATTGCCCCATTTATCTCCACCGTGTGTGTTTCCGTGGGTCTATGTCATACGATCAGCACTAGGACTTGTTTGTGGTGTAGATAGGATACCATACCTATAGCTCCACCATAAATAACCTGTGTGCCCTATGATCGTTCTCTATACCTTTGATATTCAGTTCATCACTTCAGTGCATCAGTCTTTGATTACGTTTGGTAGAGCATCTCTATTCACTTTGGAACGATAAGATCTTCTTTCTTATCAGTTGTGAGAGTTTCCACCATACTGATTTTGATTTTTGCCCTAACTTACTAATCATGTTTTTGAGTGATGATGAAATTGTGTCACAGAAAAAGCAGGTGGAGGAGCTTGTTACTTGGAGAGAGTCTGTTGATAGAAATATCACCGACATACAAGATGTTGTGGAGAATAATACTAGAGCCATCAATAATATTCAGACGCAGCTGACTGCTACGAATGTGAACTTTGCCACCTTGCAGCGTTCCATTGAGGCAATTCAGGCAACACTCCAGCCCGGACTGGCACAACATGATGATGGGTTTGAGGACTTTGATGAGGGGAGTGCGGTTGATGCTGCTCCACATCGTGGCAGGGGACGTGCAAATCCCCCTGCACCTGCGGCTGCTCCTCTGTATGGCCGTGGGTATGCTCCTCTGGGACGTGCCCAGTGTGCTTACAATCCAGCTGATGATAGTTTTGGCAAGCCCAAGTTCTCAATTCCTTCGTTCAATGGCTCGCTTGATCCTGAGGATTATATTACTTGGGAGTTGAAGATTGAAAAGCTCCGGCGTTTATTTAATTACCCAGAAGACAAGATGGTCAAACTTGCCGCATCAGAATTTGATGGTTACGCTTTGTGTTGGTGGGAAGCTATTGTGCAGAATAGACGGAACGACAATGAACTTCCTGTGAGGGATTGGCGTGAGATGAAGGCCATCATGGCGGATCGTTTTGTTCCCTCCAATTATTTGCATTCTATGTTTGACAAGCTCACACAGTTGAGGCAAGGCACAATGATAGTTGATGAGTACTACATGGAGATGGAGATGCTTATGCAGCGTGCTAATGCTCGTGAATCACGAGAGATGACGATGCAACGTTTCCTCAACAATTTGAAGCTTCAAATCAAGAGTATTGTGCGTTATCACAAGTATGAGACAATGAACGAGCTGCTGCACCATGCTAGAGAGGCCGAGTCCCAGCTGGCTGAAGAGGCAAAGTCACGTGCTCGATTTCCATATTCTAGCAGATTTTCGGCCATATCTACACCTCCCACTGTCATGCCACCAGCTGCTGTTCCGTTTACACCATCAGCCAAACCAGCAAGTACACCTTCGTTTGGTTCTAATACTCGGAAACCCGCTGCTCCTGCTGCTAGCTCGGGTTCCAACATGTCTACTAACGTAATCATGTCTACTCCTAGTGTTGTATCTTGTGATGTGCAGGTTGCTTTTGAAGAAAGGGAGCCGCCTATTTTACAACCTGCATCACATGATCTGGTATTGTTACTTGAGGAGGATGTCGTAGTACCTACCACAGCTGAGAAGTTTGTTAATGCCATTGGTACTGATTTGGAGCTTCAGCCAACATGTGCAACATATTGTGAGTCTATTCCTTTACTGAAGCCTCCTTGTGATTTGCCTTGCACTACTGTTCAAGCACCATGTGATAGTTTACCAAATTCAAATTTTGATCATGTGGTACTGATAACACATAAGGAAATACTTGCTCGAATACCACCTGCTGATATTGTGTATTCCATCATGCTAAATGAACCTATGAGTATGAGTTGTGCTATGGATACGATTTCTGAAATTTCATTTCTGAATTCTAGCACATATTCTCCTTGTTTCACTTTCAATCTGATTGGTGAATATAGCATGCATGAAAATTTTCTTGTGGATCACATATGCATTACTTGTGATAGAATCGATGAACTGAAACATGCTGTTTTCAGCCATACATCACAAAATGTTTGCTATGGGACAATAGCTCATGTTCCAGATATTATGGAAATACATTCTGGTCTAGTTGATATATTGCAACCAACACAAGTAGTTTTACCTATGTTGGATTGTTCTAATCTTGCTAGAATAGGGCCCAAGTTTTCATATTCACTATGTTTGTCCCAAAAGTCTTTGTCAAGTTTTGTTGCTACTTTAGACTTCCTTGATATTTGCAAATTGAGTTGCATTTTACATACTGGACAACATGATCATGTTCATAATAATCCGAGTAGCGCAGTTGAAGCATGTCATGATTCAATTTGGTTTTCAGCCATATTGAATTGGTTTGATCTTGTTCACAAATTTGATCATAGATCTTTGAGAAAACTGAATTTAATATTGAAGAACATGACTATTTATTTAGTTGTTTTTCACCATGATCATGTTTCTTTGTACTTCACTTATACCTGCAATTTAAGTTGCTTGATGTATACTAGACATACTTTTCATGTGAACAACAGTAATACAACATGTTATATATACATATACTTTGCGTACACGTTGTTCTTTTTGTTTCTCCTACTTTCAGCTTACCCAAAGCCGAGGACGGCTTTTCATGAAGAAAGGGAGGATGATGAGGATATACATGGATTATGATGATTCTGACTGCTTGAACTGGAAGGAAATATTGAGTCAAATCAATAATGACTATCAGGTGAATTTATTCCTAATTGAACCTGATGTTTTATTTAATGAGAACTTTATACTACCTAAGTCTATGCATCTTTGTATGATCATGTTTTTTGATAACACAAGCATTGCGCGAGGAGGAGGAGAGTTGCAGCACGAAGGACAAGCGCTGATTTCCAATATCAACAAGTGCGCGAGGGAGGAGCGGGAGGCAGGCGCACTAGGACGCAATGAGGAAATCACGTATGAGCAAGAGCGAGAGATGGCGCACCAAGAATTACATGTTTGAGGTGTTCCACGACGTTTGGACTGCGTGCCAATAACGCTGAACCCATATATGGGTCGGTATGTATCAGTTTGAGTCGAACCGAGTCAGTTTGGGCCAAGTTATGGCTGTTTTTAGGCCCGTTTAGAGCGGAGGACGCCCCAGCCCTCATATAAACCTCCGTAGCCGTCACAAGTTAGGGTTTAGACCACGTTAAAATATTTTGGAGTCGTTTCTTTCATAGAACCTCTGGAATTACCCTGTGTTCGAATCTGCCAACTATAATTGAGTGTGATCTGTTGTTCCATTGGGAATTAGTAGATTGCATACTACCGTTCGTGGTCACGGCTGCGTGCGCAAGAGTGTGGTGTTGTGAATATCCTACAAGGTTCGAGATCTGTTGCGCTGGCATCAGGGATCGAGCGGGAGAGATCATAGCTACGCACTAGTTATCTATCATCCACCATCATCATCGCCATCCGCTTACTGAGAAGATCGGGCCACCCCATATCATCTTGGTATCAGATTTCCTTGTTGCCTCTGTAAACAATCCACAATCCATCCATAGATTAGAGAGTGTTTTTCAACCTATACAGAAAAAGCCCCACAAAAAGAGTTACCATAGCCTAGATTACATCGTATTCGAGTAATAGTTGTTGGTCGTGTTCCTCTATTAGATTCAACCTAGATGTGTTCTTCGTTGATTTGTTTTCTAGTTGTTCTAGTTGTTTTCCACCATCTTTTTCTGCTACCATCAAGTCAGATCTGATCCAAGTAAAGAGTCCTAGTTGTGTACTGCTTGGCGAGTCGGAATAAAAAAAATTCGGCTCGCTGCCTCACGCCTGACCGCAGACAGGTCTGTACTCCAGCGTGAAAAAAAAGTGGACGGTCGCCTTACCACAGATAGGTCTGCCCTCATACGAGAATTTTTTGTGTCTGCCTTACCATCAGATTTTAGGCCGTTTTTCTGCCGTGGCAGAGACCAATTCTCAGGTCAATTTTTTTTCTTTTTTGTTTATTTTTTTACTGAGTCCACATATCGTACCTATCCTTGTTGGCCTTAGTAAGCCTTTCTTTGTGTCTAAAACTATCCTACGAGACTAGCGTGCTTAGTGCTCTACGGGCTGCTCAGTTAGCAATCTTATGCCCGTTTCGTTGAGACATTGCTAGCGTCTCTCCTTGTGCATTGCAACACGAGCATTCCTCTGGCATACCTTACTTTTTTGAGCTCACTTTCATAGTTGCAATTGCCCCATTTATCTCCACCGTGTGTGTTTCCGTGGGTCTATGTCATACGATCAGCACTAGGACTTGTTTGTGGTGTAGATAGGATACCATACCTATAGCTCCACCATAAATAACCTGTGTGCCCTATGATCGTTCTCTATACCTTTGATATTCAGTTCATCACTTCAGTGCATCAGTCTTTGATTACGTTTGGTAGAGCATCTCTATTCACTTTGGAACGATAAGATCTTCTTTCTTATCAGTTGTGAGAGTTTCCACCATACTGATTTTGATTTTTGCCCTAACTTACTAATCATGTTTTTGAGTGATGATGAAATTGTGTCACAGAAAAAGCAGGTGGAGGAGCTTGTTACTTGGAGAGAGTCTGTTGATAGAAATATCACCGACATACAAGATGTTGTGGAGAATAATACTAGAGCCATCAATAATATTCAGACGCAGCTGACTGCTACGAATGTGAACTTTGCCACCTTGCAGCGTTCCATTGAGGCAATTCAGGCAACACTCCAGCCCGGACTGGCACAACATGATGATGGGTTTGAGGACTTTGATGAGGGGAGTGCGGTTGATGCTGCTCCACATCGTGGCAGGGGACGTGCAAATCCCCCTGCACCTGCGGCTGCTCCTCTGTATGGCCGTGGGTATGCTCCTCTGGGACGTGCCCAGTGTGCTTACAATCCAGCTGATGATAGTTTTGGCAAGCCCAAGTTCTCAATTCCTTCGTTCAATGGCTCGCTTGATCCTGAGGATTATATTACTTGGGAGTTGAAGATTGAAAAGCTCCGGCGTTTATTTAATTACCCAGAAGACAAGATGGTCAAACTTGCCGCATCAGAATTTGATGGTTACGCTTTGTGTTGGTGGGAAGCTATTGTGCAGAATAGACGGAACGACAATGAACTTCCTGTGAGGGATTGGCGTGAGATGAAGGCCATCATGGCGGATCGTTTTGTTCCCTCCAATTATTTGCATTCTATGTTTGACAAGCTCACACAGTTGAGGCAAGGCACAATGATAGTTGATGAGTACTACATGGAGATGGAGATGCTTATGCAGCGTGCTAATGCTCGTGAATCACGAGAGATGACGATGCAACGTTTCCTCAACAATTTGAAGCTTCAAATCAAGAGTATTGTGCGTTATCACAAGTATGAGACAATGAACGAGCTGCTGCACCATGCTAGAGAGGCCGAGTCCCAGCTGGCTGAAGAGGCAAAGTCACGTGCTCGATTTCCATATTCTAGCAGATTTTCGGCCATATCTACACCTCCCACTGTCATGCCACCAGCTGCTGTTCCGTTTACACCATCAGCCAAACCAGCAAGTACACCTTCGTTTGGTTCTAATACTCGGAAACCCGCTGCTCCTGCTGCTAGCTCGGGTTCCAACATGTCTACTAACGTAATCATGTCTACTCCTAGTGTTGTATCTTGTGATGTGCAGGTTGCTTTTGAAGAAAGGGAGCCGCCTATTTTACAACCTGCATCACATGATCTGGTATTGTTACTTGAGGAGGATGTCGTAGTACCTACCACAGCTGAGAAGTTTGTTAATGCCATTGGTACTGATTTGGAGCTTCAGCCAACATGTGCAACATATTGTGAGTCTATTCCTTTACTGAAGCCTCCTTGTGATTTGCCTTGCACTACTGTTCAAGCACCATGTGATAGTTTACCAAATTCAAATTTTGATCATGTGGTACTGATAACACATAAGGAAATACTTGCTCGAATACCACCTGCTGATATTGTGTATTCCATCATGCTAAATGAACCTATGAGTATGAGTTGTGCTATGGATACGATTTCTGAAATTTCATTTCTGAATTCTAGCACATATTCTCCTTGTTTCACTTTCAATCTGATTGGTGAATATAGCATGCATGAAAATTTTCTTGTGGATCACATATGCATTACTTGTGATAGAATCGATGAACTGAAACATGCTGTTTTCAGCCATACATCACAAAATGTTTGCTATGGGACAATAGCTCATGTTCCAGATATTATGGAAATACATTCTGGTCTAGTTGATATATTGCAACCAACACAAGTAGTTTTACCTATGTTGGATTGTTCTAATCTTGCTAGAATAGGGCCCAAGTTTTCATATTCACTATGTTTGTCCCAAAAGTCTTTGTCAAGTTTTGTTGCTACTTTAGACTTCCTTGATATTTGCAAATTGAGTTGCATTTTACATACTGGACAACATGATCATGTTCATAATAATCCGAGTAGCGCAGTTGAAGCATGTCATGATTCAATTTGGTTTTCAGCCATATTGAATTGGTTTGATCTTGTTCACAAATTTGATCATAGATCTTTGAGAAAACTGAATTTAATATTGAAGAACATGACTATTTATTTAGTTGTTTTTCACCATGATCATGTTTCTTTGTACTTCACTTATACCTGCAATTTAAGTTGCTTGATGTATACTAGACATACTTTTCATGTGAACAACAGTAATACAACATGTTATATATACATATACTTTGCGTACACGTTGTTCTTTTTGTTTCTCCTACTTTCAGCTTACCCAAAGCCGAGGACGGCTTTTCATGAAGAAAGGGAGGATGATGAGGATATACATGGATTATGATGATTCTGACTGCTTGAACTGGAAGGAAATATTGAGTCAAATCAATAATGACTATCAGGTGAATTTATTCCTAATTGAACCTGATGTTTTATTTAATGAGAACTTTATACTACCTAAGTCTATGCATCTTTGTATGATCATGTTTTTTGATAACACAAGCATTGCGCGAGGAGGAGGAGAGTTGCAGCACGAAGGACAAGCGCTGATTTCCAATATCAACAAGTGCGCGAGGGAGGAGCGGGAGGCAGGCGCACTAGGACGCAATGAGGAAATCACGTATGAGCAAGAGCGAGAGATGGCGCACCAAGAATTACATGTTTGAGGTGTTCCACGACGTTTGGACTGCGTGCCAATAACGCTGAACCCATATATGGGTCGGTATGTATCAGTTTGAGTCGAACCGAGTCAGTTTGGGCCAAGTTATGGCTGTTTTTAGGCCCGTTTAGAGCGGAGGACGCCCCAGCCCTCATATAAACCTCCGTAGCCGTCACAAGTTAGGGTTTAGACCACGTTAAAATATTTTGGAGTCGTTTCTTTCATAGAACCTCTGGAATTACCCTGTGTTCGAATCTGCCAACTATAATTGAGTGTGATCTGTTGTTCCATTGGGAATTAGTAGATTGCATACTACCGTTCGTGGTCACGGCTGCGTGCGCAAGAGTGTGGTGTTGTGAATATCCTACAAGGTTCGAGATCTGTTGCGCTGGCATCAGGGATCGAGCGGGAGAGATCATAGCTACGCACTAGTTATCTATCATCCACCATCATCATCGCCATCCGCTTACTGAGAAGATCGGGCCACCCCATATCATCTTGGTATCAGATTTCCTTGTTGCCTCTGTAAACAATCCACAATCCATCCATAGATTAGAGAGTGTTTTTCAACCTATACAGAAAAAGCCCCACAAAAAGAGTTACCATAGCCTAGATTACATCGTATTCGAGTAATAGTTGTTGGTCGTGTTCCTCTATTAGATTCAACCTAGATGTGTTCTTCGTTGATTTGTTTTCTAGTTGTTCTAGTTGTTTTCCACCATCTTTTTCTGCTACCATCAAGTCAGATCTGATCCAAGTAAAGAGTCCTAGTTGTGTACTGCTTGGCGAGTCGGAATAAAAAAAATTCGGCTCGCTGCCTCACGCCTGACCGCAGACAGGTCTGTACTCCAGCGTGAAAAAAAAGTGGACGGTCGCCTTACCACAGATAGGTCTGCCCTCATACGAGAATTTTTTGTGTCTGCCTTACCATCAGATTTTAGGCCGTTTTTCTGCCGTGGCAGAGACCAATTCTCAGGTCAATTTTTTTTCTTTTTTGTTTATTTTTTTACTGAGTCCACATATCGTACCTATCCTTGTTGGCCTTAGTAAGCCTTTCTTTGTGTCTAAAACTATCCTACGAGACTAGCGTGCTTAGTGCTCTACGGGCTGCTCAGTTAGCAATCTTATGCCCGTTTCGTTGAGACATTGCTAGCGTCTCTCCTTGTGCATTGCAACACGAGCATTCCTCTGGCATACCTTACTTTTTTGAGCTCACTTTCATAGTTGCAATTGCCCCATTTATCTCCACCGTGTGTGTTTCCGTGGGTCTATGTCATACGATCAGCACTAGGACTTGTTTGTGGTGTAGATAGGATACCATACCTACGCACTAGTTATCTATCATCCACCATCATCATCGCCATCCGCTTACTGAGAAGATCGGGCCACCCCATATCAAGCAAGCTATCCTCCACGCCATCAAGCTTCAACGCCAAGACTTGACGTCCTAGATGACACATGCAACCTCATGGATGAGGAGGACGAAGACCTCTTGATGCAGCCCGTCCTACGGACGCTCCTACATCTACACCAACAAGTCCCCCCAAGTGGACCCATGACTCGTGCCCGAGCCAAACTCCTCCAAGCCAAGGTGAACTCGCTCCTCTCTTCGTGCCAATTCGATACCTCCTTGGATGGCATGCTACTTCATACCACTTCTTTGTGCATCATCAGGTACGAGCCCCCGCTGCGTCGACCCACGAGCCCGGAAGCTGCACCTGACCTAAAGCTGCCAGAGCCGGAGTGTCCACCCGACTCCAGCCGGAGTGTCCGGCCACCCCGGAGTGTCTGGCCCGACTCAGCCGGAGTGTCCGCCCTGCCCGGACTGTCCGATCGCGCCGACCAGGACTGTCCGGCCTGCCCGGACTGTCTGGCCGCGCCGACCCGGACTGTCCGGCCCAAGTGATGGGCCTGCGAGCCTAGCTGGGCCCTATGGCCCATGTACCCCTCTACTTCGCCCAAAACTCTACTTTAATGCTTGAATTACCCCTGAACTTGTGGCTGGCCTATATATAGACCCCCACCTCCATTGTAAACCCTAGGCATGATATTGGAATTAGTGGAAACCCCTTTGTGGATCTATCTAGTTCTTGCCTCACGCTCCTTGACTAAGGAGCACCAATATCCCCAAACCTCGTTGGAGTTTGCATTGTGCCTCCGCGTTATACAAGGCCTAGGCATCGGTGTCCCTTTGCCTAGACGTCAAGATCTCACCGAGTCTCCCATCTCGCCGTGCCGGTTCGAGAGAGAGTCCTCCGCCCGACGCCGATCCTAGGGATTGCGCCGGACCAGTTACTGCCAGCGTGAGCTATTGGTGTTTATCGTGGTTTTGCATGTGTGTGTTCATCGTTTTCTTCGTGCGTGTGTTCGTCGTGTTCATCCTTTCCTCCTTCCCCCGCACTCCACCCTCGATTTGAAAGGGAATCGTGAAAGATCGGGCCACCCTAGAGGTTTGCCCCACAAATTTTTCTTCTATCCACCAAAAATTCGAAAATCCCCACAAAAAACAGCCCATATTTGCCTTTGGATTGATCTCTTGATTTGGAGTGTTATTTGTGGTTTTGATCCGACCAAAACTTGTCTATGGAGTTGGTCCAGCTTTATCCTGCGTTTTCCCAGCCCGATTTGGCCAGTTTTTCATGGATTTGAGGCCCGAAGGCGAGGATTTCTGCTCAAGAACACGAGCAGGAAACCCGCGCCGGAGTGTCTGGCTGGTACCAACCGGAGTGTCCGGCCCGACCGGAGTGTCCGGCCGAACCAGACCGGAGTGTCCGGCCAGACCGGAGTGTCCGGCCAGACAGACCGGAGTGTCCGGCTGTAACGCCTGTTTTGACTGTTTTGCCTCATTTTTTGCATTGGCTAATCTCCTTTGTTTGCTCGTGTCCCGTGTGCGTGTCAGCAACTACCAGCAAGCTTCCGCATCATCAACTTCCGCGCTCATCGACACCACAGACCACGAACATCATCCCGCACCACCGACGCCAAGTTCATCATCAAAGAAGGTATAACTTGCGTCACCTTGTTAACCCCCATCTTCCTTTGTGTGTATCCCATGAGAGTGGCTCATCTTGTGTTTGCTTGAGCATTGTGCATTTGTCCTTGGAGAGTGAGAGTGCAAGAGCAATATCAAGTGTGACTAGGTAGCATCAAGGGAGAGCAAAAAAAAGGAAAAAGATACAAAGAAAAAGCAAAAGAAAAATAGTCTCCCCTTGCAAAAGAGAGTCTCGAAGCTTGTAAGCAAGAGAGAAAGAAGACCGCCCAAGGCAAGTGCACAAATCCGTTGCTCACTTTTCCTCTTTGCAAACGAGCCACGGTCTCTCCTTGCATTGGCACGACAACGAGCTTAGTGTTCGTTAGGACATTTTGTTGCTCATTTTCATAGTCGTGTCAATCCCAACTTTCTCCACGTGTGTGTACATAGTTGTAAGTTCCCGTCACCCTTTTGAGTTGTTGACCTATGCCTTTGACTTGAGTTTTGTTGAATTTTTACCACTTTTGACTATCCCTTTTCTTTTGGTTGGTTCTTTGGCTTTCCACAACCCTAACCTACCACCAACAAGCTTTTGAGAGTTAGTGTGTGTTTTCTTGGCATTTACACTTTGCACGCTAATAGCTCTCACTTGTGGTTTCTAGTTTGGTGCAATCCCCAAGGTGAGGTACAAGGATAACTCCACCATATTGCACTTCCATATACAATACTTGTGTGGTTTGCATGATGGATAGGCACGGTGAGACGAGCCAACCACCTCCCCAAGAAGAAGATCAAGGTCCGTACATGACGCGCGCAAGTCACTTCATCGTTCGACAAGAGTTCCGTGAATGTTGCCAAGCACTTGAGACGCGACAAGATGAACAATTTGGCAAGATGCAAGCCGAGTTAAAGAACATCGACAACCGCTTCGACGGCCTCGAACGACAAATGCATGCAATGCATCACAACTTTGGCCACCAAAATGAAGCGCTTGAACGCTCCATCGCCGAAACAAATGACAATCTTCGACGCCTCATCGATGGCATGGCAAGATCACGTTCACGCGCATCAAGCTCGGCAAGTTCTTCGCATCGTCATGCACCTCTTCCACAAGATCTACATCAAAGTGCTCAAAGACGCAATGATGCCCCCGTGGTTGAAGATGGAATATCTTCGAACTATGTACCTTCCCCTCGGCACGCCGCAACGTCAAGCTATGACGGTGACCTCTCTTCAAGGCCACGAGCAAAGCAAGAAGCACACCATCATCACGCAAGGGCACTAGTGATTCAACAAGAGCAACCACAAGAGGAACCGCAAGCGCAACCGCAAGTATACCACCATCGACCGCGACACATTCTTGACACAACAAGTGATGACTCCAATTGGGAGAATCAAGCTCATCATCGACGTCAAGCGTTTCAAGATCCTCCTCCTTGTCATCAACGTCAGGAACGTCAACAACGACACCATGGCCATCACGAGGTGCCTCCTCCACATCAACAAAACTTGGAGCGTCAAGTGATACAAGTTGAGCGACGCCCATCACGTCAAGAGGCTCATGACCATGTTCTTCGCCGTGAGGCCCATGTGCCTAACCGACATCACCAACCGAGGAACGACCCTCCTCTTCGTCATCAACCACGTTAAGAGCCTCCATACCCTCGCCACCCTGAGGCCCAAGCGCCTCAACCACGTCGACAACCACGCCAAGAGCAAGAGCAAGCTCTGCAATAAGGACACGAGAACCAAGTTCCACCTCAACAACTACAAGATCATCAACAAGGTCACCAAGCTCGTCGCAATGACCGCAACAATGAAGAAACTTTTGGCAAGCTCAAGTTCACAATGCCCAATTTCACTGGATCCAATGACCCTGAAGAATACCTCTCGTGGGCACTCAAAGTCGACAAGATCTTCCGCATGCACAACTATAGCAACGAGAAGATGGTCGCCATGGCTTCGCTAGAGTTTGATGATTACGCCAACCTTTGGTGGGAACAAGTTCAAGTTGCTCGTGATGCAAGACAAGAGCCGCCAATCACAACTTGGCATGACATGAAGGCTCACATGAGATCCCGGTTCGTCCCCGCACACTACACGCGTGACCTCTTCAACAACCTTCAAGCGCTTCGTCAAGGGACAAAGACCATGGAAGAATACTTCAAGGAAATGGAACTAAACTTGATTCGCGCCAACATTGATTAGCGCATGGAGCAAACAATGGCACGTTTCCTTATTGGCTTGAATCACCCAATCAAGTGCGTCATCGAGTTCCAAACATACAACACCATGGTTGAGCTTGTGCACATTGCAACAAAGGCTGAACATCAAGTGCAAGAGGATATCAAGTACAACAAGCCCAAGACGTACTTCACCTACAAGCAAGCTTCAACCCCTACACCAACAACCTTCAATGGTAGCTCCTCAAGTACCTCCAAGCCTTCCTTCAAGCCCACACTTCCTCAACGAAAACTGCCACCAAATGGCAAGCAAGCAAAAAGTGATACACCTTTCAACGGTGAATGCTACAAGTGTGGAGGTAAAGGACACAAGTCGGCCGAATGTGGAAACAAGAAAGTCTTGTTCATCCATGACAATGGTGATGAAGAGTACTTGAGTGAAGATGAGTTTGATGCCCGTGTCAAGGAAGCAATGGCAAGGCAATGAGTGGAAGATAACTAAGAACTCCTCATGTGTGAACATGACGCAAGTCCATCGCTTGTTGTCACAAGGATCTTGACCACTCAAGCACAAGAGCATGAAGACCAACGCTCCAATATCTTCCAAACACGAGCCAGCATCAATGGCAAATCTATCAAGGTGATCATTGATGCAGGGAGTTGCCAAAACCTTGCTAGCACCGAGTTGTGTGAAAAGCTCAACCTCACCCTCCATCCGCACAAGCACCCCTACCACGTGCAATGGCTAAGTGACCAAGGGTCCATGAAGATCCAGCATACCGTATCGGTCTCCTTCGCCATTGGTCCTTACAAAGACACGGTTGAGTGCGATGTGGTTCCTATGACAGTTTGCCACATGCTTCTTGGTCAACCATGGCAATTTGACAAGGCTGCTCAACATGATGGTCACACCAATGTATACACCTTCAAATGGCTCAACAAAACATGTGTTTTGCAACCAATGACTCCTAGCCAAATAATTGCGGATAATGCAAAGGATTTAGCGAGGGCGCAAAGGACAACACCTCCTTGTGAAAAGAGCGGTGAGAGAGAGAACCACCTCATAGTGAGTGAGAGCCACAAGCCAAATTCGAGTGGAAAAACTAAGAGTGTTCTCCTTGCCACCAAAAGTGAGATGAGAGATGTTCGGAACAACCCATCCATCTTGCACTATGTCCTCCTTTGCAAGGGACTAGCGCAAGGAACTAACGAATTAACCAATGTTTCTCCATCTTTGATGAGTGTTTTGCAGGAATTCTAGAATGTGTTCCCCGAGGAGCTTCCACATGGACTACCTCCTCTTCGCGACATAGAACATCGCATTGACCTCATCCCGGGTGCACCACTTCCCAACCGCGCCGCTTACCGCACGAACCCGGAGGAGACAAAGGAGATTGAACGTCAAATCAACCAACTCGTCTCCAAAGGTTTGATCCAAGTTAGCACTAGTCCAAGTGTCGTACCCGTGATTCTTGTTCCAAAGATGGATGATACGTTACGGTTATGCATGGACTGCCGTCCAATCAATGCTATCACCGTGCGTTATCGACATCCCATACCACGTCTCGATGACATGCTTGATGAGTTGTGTGGAGCTACTATTTTTTCAAAAATTGATCTTCGTAGTGGTTACCATCAAATACGCATGGCTGAAGGTGATGAGTGGAAAACCGTCTTCAAGACCAAACTTGGTCTCTATGAATGGTTGGTTATGCCCTTTGGTTTATCAAATGCCACATCCACCTTCATGCGCCTTATGAATCACATCTTGCGTTCTCTCATTAGAAAAAGTGTTGTTGTCTATTTTGATGATATTCTTGTTTATAGCAAATCACTTGAGGACCATATAACACATGTCAAGGAAGTTTTGCAAATCCTTCGACATGAAAAGCTTTATGCTAATCTTCCCAAGTGCACTTTTGCTAAAGACAAGTTAATTTTTCTTGGATTTGTCGTTTCTTCGAAGGGAATTGAAGGTGATGTTTCCAGGGTAAAGGACATACGAGATTGGCCCATACCAACAAATGTGAGTGAACTCCGAAGTTATCATGGGTTGACCGGTTTCTATCGTCGCTTTGTGAAAGACTTTTCAACCATTGCTTGTGCCCTTAATGAATTGACCAAAAAGAATGTCACCTTCGTGTGGGGCAAAGCACAACAAAAAGCTTTTGATGAACTTAAAAAGAGGCTCACCGAAGCACCTCTTCTTGCTTTACCGGATTTCACAAAAACTTTTGAGATAGAGTGTGATGCCAGTGGTATTGGCATTGGAGGAGTCCTTATGCAAAACGGACGTCCTATAGCCTACCATAGCAAAAAACTTGATGGTGCTCGCCTTAACTATCCGATTTATGACAACGAGCTTTTTGCCTTAGTTCGTGTCCTTCAAGTTTGGCAACACTACCTTTGGCCCAAGGAATTTATCATACATTCCGACCACGAGTCGTTGAAATATCTCAAAGGCCAAGCTAACTTGAGCAAGAGACACGCTAAGTGGGTTGAGTTCATGGAGTCTTTTCCGTACATTGTCAAGTATAAGAAGGGCAAAGATAATGTAGTTGCGGACGCATTGT
The DNA here is from genome assembly GCA_910589775.1 of Avena eriantha. Classification (NCBI taxonomy): domain Eukaryota; kingdom Viridiplantae; phylum Streptophyta; class Magnoliopsida; order Poales; family Poaceae; genus Avena; species Avena eriantha. Next base: position 365,174,319 of record OU342744.1, read on the forward strand.
CTCGCAAACATACAAGCCTTCTTACGAGACTTGAAATCAACGTGTTGGGTCTTGAGGAAATAAAATCTTTGTATGCTTCCGACCCGTTCTTTGAACCAATTTTCGCAAAGTGCTCCAATGACAAGGGAGGTGATGATTTCTATTTGCATAAGGGCTTTCTTTTAAAAAAAAACAAGCTATGCATTCCAAAGTCGTCGCTTCAACTTTTGCTTCTCCAAGAATCTCATGGTGGAGGCCTTATGGGTCATTTTGGATGCGACAAGACATTGGACATGCTCTCCAATCACTACTTTGGCCCAAGATGAAATGTGACGTGGAGCGCTACGTTCAACGATGCACGACATGTGTTCAAGCTAAGTCGCAAGCTATTCCCTATGGTCTTTATATGCCATTGCCTATTCCTCATACACCTTGGTCCGACATTAGCATGGATTTCGTGTTAGGATTGCCTAGATCCAAGCATGGTCATGATTCTATATTTGTTGTTGTGGATCGTTTTTCCAAGATGGCACACTTCATACTGTGCCATAAGACCGACGATGCTTCACATGTTGCAAATCTGTTTTTCAGGGAAATCGTCCGTCTTCACGGTGTGCCAAGGACAATCGTCTCCGACCGCGACGTCAAATTCATGAGCTACTTGTGGAAGACCCTCATGGCCAAGCTCGGCGTCAAGCTCCTCTTTTCATCCGCATCACATCCTCAAACTGATGGCCAAACCGAAGTTGTCAACCGAAGCCTCGGAACTCTCCTTCGTGTGTTGATCAAGAAAAACTTGAAGGATTGGGAGGAATGCATTCCACACGCCGAGTTCGCCTACAATCGAGCCAAGCACTCAACAACCAAGATGAGTCCATTCATGATCTTCTATGGTTTCGAGCCCCTCACCGCGCTCGACATCCTACCACTACCTCTCCATGAGCGCACAAACATGGACGTCGAGAAGCGCACACAAGCTATGAAGAAGCTTCATGAAGAAACAAGAGCAACTATCGAACAACAAGTCCTTTGCCAAGCTTCAAGGTTAAACAAGGACAAGAAGGAGATGATATTTGAAGAAGGTGACCGTGTGTGGATACACCGAAGCAAGGACCGCTTCCCCAAGGAACGTGACTCCAAGCTCAAGCCAAGAGGAGATGGTCCCTTCAAGGTCCTCAAATGAATCAACAACAACGCCTACATCATCGACATCCTGACCTCCAAGTACCTGGCAAGCAATACATTCAATGTCAAGGATCTCGCACCCTACCATGGAGATGCTCAAGATGATATCCATGAAGAGTCGAGGATGACTCTTTCCCATGGGGGGGAGCTGATGCAGCCCGTCCTACGGATGCTCCTACATCTACACCAACAAGTCCCCCAAGTGGACCCATGACTCGTGCCCGAGCCAAACTCCAACAAGCCAAGGTGAACTCGCTCCTCTCTTCATGCCAATTCGATACCTCCTTGGATGGCGTGCTACTTCATACCACTGATGGGTTCGTAGCAGGGAAAACAAAAAAATTCTACCGCAAGAACGAACAAAACCCAGATCTAATCTAGATAAAAGCCAAGATCTAATCTATTAGACATGTGCAACGAGATAGATCTGTACTAACCCTTGTAGATGTTGGAGATATGCCCAAGAGGCAATAATAAAAGTGATTATTATTATATCTTTGTGTTTATGATGAATGTTTACATCCCATGCTATAATTGTATTATTAGGAAACACTAATACATGTGTGTTTTGTAAACATGTAAGAGTCCCTAGTAAGCCTCTTGTTGAACTAGCTTGTTGATTAATTGATGATCATGGTTTCCTGATCATGGACATTAGGATATGATTAATAACAAGGTTATGTCATTAGGAGAATAATGTGATGGACACACACCCATAGTAAGTGTAGCATAAGATCAAGTCATTAAGTTCGTATTCCTGTAAGCTTTTAAATGATATGGGGTGGCCCGATCTTCTCAGCAAGCTCTTGGCGATGGTGATGGTGGATGATAGATAACTAGTGCGTAGCTATGATCTCTCCCGCTCGATCCCTGATGCCAATGCAATAGCTCTCGAACCTTGTAGGATATTCACAACACCACACTCTTGCGCACGCAGCCGTGACCACGAACGGTAGTATGCAATCTACTAATTCCCAATGGAACAACAGATCACACTCAATTATAGTTGGTAGATTCGAACACAGGGTAATTCCAGAGGTTCTATGAAAGAAACAACTCCAAAATATTTTAACGTGGTCTCAAAAAACCTAACTTGTGACGGCTACGGAGGTTTATATGAGGGCTGGGGCGTCCTCCCCTCTAAACGGGCCTAAAAACAGCCATAACTTGGCCCAAACTGACTCGGTTCGACTCAAACTGATACATACCGACCCATATATGGGTTCGGCCTTATTGGCACGCAGTCCAAACGTCGTGGAACACCTCAAACATGTAATTCTTGGTGCGCCATCTCTCTCTCTTGCTCATACGTGATTTCCTCATTGCGTCCTAGTGCGCCTGCCTCCCGCTCCTCCCTCGCGCACTTGTTGATATTGGAAATCAGCGCTTGTCCTTCTTGCTACAACTCTCCTCCTCCTCGCGCAACACTTGTGTTATCAATAAACCTGATCATACAAAGATGCATAGACTTAGGTAGTATAAAGTTCTCATTAAATAAAACATCAGGTTCAATTAAGAATGAATTCACCTGATAGTCATTATTGATTTGACTCAGTATTTCCTTCCAGTTCAGGCAGTCAGAATCATCATAATCCCCGTAGATATCCTCATCATCCTCCCTTTCTTCATGAAAAGCCGTCCTCGGCTTTAGGTAAGCTGAAAGTGGGAGAAACAAAAAGAACAACATGTACGCAAAGTATATGTATATATAACATGTTGTATTATTGTTGTTCACATGAAAAGTATGTCCAGTATACATCAAGCAACTTAAATTGCAGGTATAAGTGAAGTACAAAGAATCATGAGCATGGTAAAAAACAACTAAATAGATAGTCATGTTCTTCAATATTAAATTCAGTTTTCTCAAAGAAGATCTATGATCAAATTTGTGAACAAGATCAAACCAATTTAATATGTCTGAAAACCAAATTGAATCATGCCATGCTTCAACTGCGCTACTATGATTATTATGAACATGATCATGTTGTCTAGTATGTAAAATGCAACTCAATTTGCAAATATAAGTGAAGTATAAAGCATTAGCACAACTAGACAACGAATTTTGGGATAAATACAACGAATAAGAAAACTGGGGTTCTATTCTAGCAAGATTACAATGATCCAACATAGGTAAAATTACTTGTGTTGGCTGCATTATATCAACTAGACCTGACTTTAGTTTCATATTATCACAAATTTTAGCATATATCTCACAACACAAAATCGTCGACACACAACATGTATGGCTGAAAACAGCATGTTTCAGTTCAGCGATTCGATCACAAGTAATGCATATGTGATCCACAAGAAAATTTTCATGCATGCTATATTCACCAATCAGATTGAAAGTGAAACAAGGAGAATATGTGCTAGAATTCAGAAATGAAATTTCAGAAATCTTATCCATAGCACAACTCATACTCATAGGTTCATTTAGCATGATGGAATACACAATATCAGCAGGTGGTATTCGAGCAAGTATTTCCTTATGTGTTATCAGTACCACATGATCAAAATTTGAATTTGGTAAACTATCACATGGTGCTGAAACAGTAGTGCAAGGCAAATCACAAGGAGGCTTCAGTAAAGGAATAGACTCACAATATGTCGCACATGTTGGCTGAAACTCCAAATCAGTACCAATGTCATTAACAAACTTCTCACCTGTAGTAGGTACTACGACATCCTCCTCAAGTAACAATACCAGATTGTGTGATGCAGGTTGTAAAATAGGCGGCTCCCTTTCTTCAAAAGCAACCTGCATAGCACAAGAAACAATACCAGGAGTAGAGATGATTACATTAGGAGAAATATCCTCACATGTATTATCATCTACTGCACTGATGTTTTCTTTTTCTCTCATACTCTTAGAATGGATGCTCTCAACCTCACGTTTAGTGGAATCACACAGCTCACTTTTGATAACACTCTCACTCAGCTTGGCTATGTGGCTCTCATTCTCACATGGGTTGTAATGCACACCGTGTTCAAGATGACAAATAATAGAATTGTCACCATTCATCATGACCTTGTACTTAGCAGACAAACTGAACTCTTTTGTCCTCTCCTTGCGAAGAAGAAGATACTCATGAAATTTGTCGGCTGAAATCCTGAGCATAACATGCCTCTTCATGTTCCATTTGAAAGAAATCCTTCCAACAACAAGACATATTTGAGCGTCAAACCTTCTGCTCCAAGGTTCTCCCAATAGTATGTGAGAAGAATCAAGTGGTATAGGAGATACATCACAGCGCACAATCTCAGTATGCTCTTTAAAAGTCATAGGAACATCAGCGGTGTGTGAAATCAGCAATGTGCCATATGATGAATGCAAGAGATATGGCACCGCACGGGCACATGTGGGTAGCTGCAACTTTTGTACAACTTCAACGCTGATCAAATTAATAGTAGAGTTACTATCAATGGTAATGGAAGCACATCGCTCACCAATCATCACACTATGGTGGAAAAGACCATCACCATCAAAAATACCGCGTTCTTCCTTCCAAAAAGTTCCACTACAATGCCAATTGTCGATGAATTTGTAACTGTACGTCTCCACATTATTTGTAACATCACCTGCCTCCATTTTCTGCATCACATCAACACTACTAGAAGACATGATTATTACATTAGTGCACAAATCAAAATCAGTATGGTGGAAACTCTCACAACTCACTCACAACTGATAAGAAAGAAGATCTTACCGTTCCAAAGTGAATAGAGATGCTCTACCAAACGTAATCAAAGACTGATGCACTGAAGTGATGAAGTGAATATCAAAGGTATAGAGAACGATCACAGGGCACACAGGGTATTTATGGTGGAGCTGTAGGTATGGTATCCTATCTACACCGCAAACAAGTCCTAGTGCTGATCGTATGACAAAGACCCACGGAAACACACACAGTGGAGATAAATGGAGCAATTGCAACTATGAAAATGAGCTCAAAAAGTAAGGTATGTTGGAGGAATGCTCGTGTTGCAATGCACAAGGAGAGACGCTAGCAATGTCTCAACGAAACGGGCACAAGATTGCTAACTGAGCAGCCCGTAGAGCACTAAGCACGCTAGTCTCGTAGGATAGTTATAGACACAAAGAAAGGCTTACTAAGGCTCAAAAGGATAGGTACGCTATGTGGACTCAGCAAAAATAATAAACAAAAAAAGAAAAAAATTTGACCTGAGAATTGGTCTCTGCCACGGCAGAAAAACAGCCTAAAATCCTGCCGCGGCAGGATGCCGGCAGATTTTTTTTTCCTCTCGTACTAGCACAGACTGGCCTGTGGTAAGGCGACGGTTCGACTTTTTTTTTTTGGAATTTTTTTTTGTTTTTTTTTGGGTCACGCTAGAGCACAGACTTGTCTGCGGTCAGGCGTGAGGCAGCGAGCCGAATTTTTTTTTGCTCGCCAAGTAGTACACAACTAGGACTCTTTACTTGGATCGGATCTGACTTGATGGTAGCGGAAAAAGATGGTGGAAAATAACTAGAACACTAGAAAACAAATCTACGAAGAACAGATCTAGATCTAATCTAATAGAGGAACGCGATCAGCAACTATTACTCGAATACGATGTAATCTAGGCTATGGCAACTCTTTTTTGTGGGGCTTTTTCTGTATAGGATGAAAAAACTCTCTAATCTATGGATGGATTGTGGATTGCTTACCGAGGCAACGAGGAAATCTGATACCAAGATGATATGGGGTGGCCCGATCTTCTCATTAAGCTCTTGGCGATGGTGATGGTGGATGATAGATAACTAGTGCGTAGCTATGATCTCTCCCGCTCGATCCCTGATGCCAATGCAACAGCTCTCGAACCTTGTAGGATATTCACAACACCACACTCTTGCGCACGCAGCCGTGACCACGAACGGTAGTATGCAATCTACTAATTCCCAATGGAACAACATATCACACTCAATTATAGTTGGTAGATTCGAACACAGGGTAATTCCAGAGGTTCTATGAAAGAAACAACTCCAAAATATTTTAACGTGGTCTCAAAAAACCTAACTTGTGACGGCTACGGAGGTTTATATGAGGGCTAGGGCGTCCTCCCCTCTAAACGGGCCTAAAAACAGCCATAACTTGGCCCAAACTGACTCGGTTCGACTCAAACTGATACATACCGACCCATATATGGGTTCGGCCTTATTAGCACGCAGTCCAAACGTCGTGGAACACCTCAAACATGTAATTCTTGGTGCGCCATCTCTCTCTCTTGCTCATACGTGATTTCCTCATTGCGTCCTAGTGCGCCTGCCTCCCGCTCCTCCCTCGCGCACTTGTTGATATTGGAAATCAGCGCTTGTCCTTCTTGCTGCAACTCTCCTCCTCCTCGCGCAACACTTGTATAAAGTTCAGGCAGTATAGACTTAGGTAGTATAAAGTTCTCATTAAGTAAAACATCAGGTTCAATTAAGAATGAATTCACCTGATAGTCATTCTTGATTTGACTTAGTATTTCCTTCCAGTTCAGGCAGTCAGAATCATCATAATCCCCGTAGATATCCTCATCATTAAATGCATAGTAACCTAATCCTTCGACCATGAGGTTGTGTTAATCACCATCACCGGATGGGTACTTTGATGACATCAAACACCGCTTCGTAACTGGGTGGTCATAAAGGTGTCATTGGGTATTCTGAAAGTATGTGTTGAAGCGCATGGACCAAGATTGGGATTTGTCCATCCATATGACGGATAGATATGCTCTGGGCCCTCTCGGTGGAATGTCATCTAGTTAGCTTGCAAGCATGTGACTGGGTCACAAGGGATGACATATCGCGGAACGAGTAAAGAGTACTTATCAGTAACGAGGTAGAACTAGGTATGGAGATGCCGACGATCAAACCTCGGATAAGTATAGTATCGCGAGACAAAGGGAATTGGTTTCGTATGTAAGTGGTTCAATCGATCGCGAAGTCATCGTTGAGTATGTGGGAGCCATTATGGATCTCCAGGTCCCGCTGATGGTTATTGATAGGAGATGTGTCTCTATCATGTCTACATATTCACGAACCGTAGGGTGACACACTTAAGGTTCGAAGTTGTTTTAAGTAGATATGGAATATGCGTTGGAGACCGAATGTTGTTCGGAGTCTCGGATTGGATTCGGGACATCACGAGGAGATCCGGAATGGTCCGGAGAATAAGATTCATATATTGGGGATCATTTTCTAAGTTAGGAAATGTTCCGGAGTGTTTGTATGGAGATTCTAGAAGGTTTCGGAATGTTCTGGAAGGTTCTAGAGGATTTCTTGGAGTTTCCTTGAAAACCAAGAAAGGGTCAAAGGAAACCTAGTGGGGCAAGACATGGATTCGTGTGGGAGGAGGACTCCTCCCCCTTCCCACCTCCGGCCATAGGAGGGGAGTCCTACTACGACTCCCCCTCCCCAGGCGCGCCTCCCCCCCTTAAATAGAAGGGCAGGGGCGCCCCCTCCTACCCCGCTCTCATAACTCCCAATCTCTGCCGCCTCTCTCCTCCACCTTTCTTCTGCACAGGCATAGGCGAAGCCCTGCAGAATTCTCTACTCCACCACCACCACGCCGCCGTGCTGCTGGGATTCCGTGGAGAAGATCTACTACCTCCGCTGCTCGCTAGAACGGGGAGAGGAAGGTCTGCTTCGACTCCGCACGTGTGACCGACTGCGGAAGCGCTGCCCGAACGCGGCGCCGGAAGGATCGTCCACTTGACCGACTGCGGAAGCGCTGCTGGAGCGCGACGCCGGAAGGATCGTCCACACGATCTTGAGATCGGTAAGTGATCGACTACATCAACCACGAGATCTAATCTCGTTAACGCTTTTGGATCTACGAGGGTTAGTTCCTATCTATCTCGTTGCACATGTCTAATAGATTAGATCTTGGCTTTTATCTAGATTAGATCTAGTTTTTGTTTGTTCTTGTGGTAGAAATTTTTTGTTTTCAATGCTATGAACCCTTCAGTAGATCCGAAAGCGTTACGAGATTGGATCTCGTGGTTGATGTAGTCGATCACTTGCCGATCTCAAGATCGAGTGGAGATCCTTCCGACGCTGCGTTCCTGCAGCGCTTCCGTAGTCGGTCACACATGCGGAGTCGAAGTATACCTTCCTCTCCCCGTTCCAGCGAGCAGCGGAGGTAGTAGATCTTCTCCACGGAATCCCAGCAGCACGACGGCGTGGTGGTGGTGGTGGAGTAGAGAATTCTGCAGGGCTTCGCCTAAGCCTGAGCAGAAGAAAGGAGGAGGAGAGAGGCGGCTAGGGCAAGAGTGGAGGGGCTAGGGGGTGGCGCCTCCACCCCTCTATTTAAAGGAGGGAGGCGCCATGGGAGGGGGAGTCCTAGTAGGACTCCCCTCCCTCCTTGGCCGGCGGATTGGGAGGGGGGGAGGAGTCCTCCTCCCCCACGACTCCTTGTCTTGCCCCACAAGGATTCCTTAATCCTTTCTTGGTTTTCAAGCAAACTCTAAGAAATCTTCCAGAACCTTCCGGAACATTCCGAAACCTTCTAGAATCCTCAGACAAATACTCCGGAACATTTCCTAACTTAGAAAATGATCCCCAATATATGAATCTTATTCTCCGGACAATTCCAAATCTCCTCGTGATGTCCCGGATCCAATCCGAGACTCCGAACAACATTCGGTCTCCAACGCACATTCCATATCTACTTAAAACAACTTCGAACCTTAAGTGTGTCACCCTACGGTTCGTGAATATGCAGACATGATGGAGACACCTCTCCGATCAGTAACCATCAGCGGGATCTGGAGATCCATAACGGTTCCCACATACTCAACGATGACTTCATGATCGATAGAACCATTAACATACGAAACCAATGCCCTTTGTCACGCGATACTATACTTATCCGAGGTTTGATCGTCGGTATCTCCATACCTAGTTCTACCTCGTTACTGATAAGTACTCTTTACTCGTTCCATGTTATGTCATCCCTTGTGACCCAGTCACATGCTTGCAAGCTAACTAGATGACATTCCACCGATAGGGCCCAGAGCATATCTATCCGTCATATGGATGGACAAATCCCAATCTTGGTCCATGCGCTTCAACACATACTTTCAGAATACCCAATGACACCTTTATAACCACCCAGTTACGAAGCGGTGTTTGATGTCATCAAAGTATCCATCCGGTGATGGTGATTAACATAACCTCATGGTCGAAGGATTAGGTTACTATGCATTTGAAAGCTTATAGCAATACGAACTTAATGACTTGATCTTATGCTACGCTTACTATGGGTGTGTGTCCATCACATCATTCTCCTAATGATATAACCTTCTTATTAATCACATCCAATGTCCATGATCAGGAAACCATGATCATCAATTAATCAACAAGCTAGTTCAACAAGAGGCTTACTAGGGAGTCTTTTATGTTTACAAAACACACATGTATTAGTGTTTCCTTATAATACAATTATAGCATGGGATGTAAACATTCATCATAAACACAAAGATATAATAATAACCACTTTTATTATTGCCTCTTGGGCATATCTCCAACAGTCTCCCACTTGCACTAGAGTCAATAATCTAGATTACATGGTAATATACCTAACACCCATGGCGTTCTGGTGTTGGTCATGCTTTGCTCTAGGGAGAGGTTTAGTCAACGGATCTGCCACATTCAGATCACTGTGTACTTTGCAAATCTTTATGTCACCATCTCGGACATACTCGCGAATAGCATGGAAACGTAGCTTGATGTGCTTCAGCTTGCTATGTGACCTTGGCTCCTGTGCATTAGCTATGGCACCTGTGTTGTCACAGTAGATGGCCATCGGGTCCAACGCACTGGGAACCACGCCAAGTTCAGTAATGAACTCCTTCATCCATATGGCTTCTTGTGCAGCCTCCGAAGCAGCTATGTATTCCGATTCAGTTGAAGATTTCGCCACAACGCTTTGCTTGGCACTCCTCTAGCTTACTGCAGCACCATTCAAAATAAATATGTATCCAGACTGTGACTTCGAGTCATCTGGATCGGTGTTCCAACTAGCATCAGTGTAACCGTTTACAACAAGCTGTTCATCACCTCCATAAGAAAGAACCATATCCTTAGTCCTATTTAGGTACTTTAGGATATTCTTGACCGCTGTCCAGTGCTCCATTCCAGGATCACTTTGATATCTGCTAGTCAAACTAACAGCATGTGCTATATCCGGTCTTGTACACAGCATGGCATACATGATAGAACCTATGGCCGAGGCATAGGGAATATTATTCATCTTCTCTCTATCTTCTGACGTACCTGGACTTTGAGTCTTACTCAAGGTCTTACCTGACAACATGGGCACGAACCCTTTCTTGCTCTCTTCCATTCTAAACTTCTTTAGAACTTTGTCCAAGTATGTACTTTGTGAAAGTGCTATTAGGCGTCTTGATCTATCTCTATAAATCTTGATGCCTAGAATATATGCCGCTTCGCCAAGATCCTTCATTGAAAAACTATTATTCAAATAGGCTTTGACACTATTAAGAAGTTCTATATCATTCCCAATCAACAATATGTCATCTACATATAGTACTAGGAATGCTACAGTGCTCCCACTCACTTTCTTGTAAATACAAGCTTCTCCATAAGTTTGTATAAATCCAAAGTTTTTGATTACTTTATCAAAACGTTGATTCCAACTCCGGGATGCTTGCTTCAGTCCATAAATGGAGCGCTGAAGTTTGCATACCTTGTCAGGATCTTTAGGATCAACAAAACCCTTGGGTTGTACCATATACAACTCTTCCTCAATGTCTCCATTAAGGAACGCCGTTTTGACATCCATCTGCCAAATCTCATAATCGAAACACGCAGCAATTGCTAACAAAATCCTCACGGACTTTAGCTTCGCTACTGGTGAGAATGTCTCATCGTAGTCAACTCCTTGAATTTGTCAGAACCCTTTCGCGACAAGTCGAGCTTTATAGACGGTAACATTACCATCAGCATCTGTTTTTCTCTTGAAAATCCATTTGTTCTCAACAGCCTTAGGCCATCCGGTAAGTCCACCAAAGTCCACACTTGGTATTCGTACATGGATCCCATTTCGGATTTCATGGCTTCTAGCCATTTGTCGGAATTTGGGCTCACCATAGCTTCTTCATATGTCGTAGGGTCATCAGTGTTGTCCACCAACATGACGTTCAAGGCAGCGTCATACCAATCAGGAGTGGTACGAACCCTCGTTGACCTGCAAGGTTCAACAGCAACTTCGTTCGAAGTTTCATGATCACCATCATTAGCTTCCTCTCCAATTGGTGCAGGCGGCACAAAAACATCTTCCGGTGCTGCGCTACTCTCAAATTCGAGAGAAGGTTCAATAACCTCATCGAGTTCTACTTTCCTTCCAGTCACTTCCTTCGAGAGAAACTCCTTCTCAAGAAAGTATCCATTCTTGGCAACGAAAACTTTTCCTTTGGATCTATGATAGAAGGTATATCCAATTGTTTCTTTAGGGTATCCTATGAAGACGCATTTCTCCGCTTTGGGTTCAAGCTTATCTGGTTGTAACTTCTTTACATACGCTTCGCAACCCCAAACTTTAAGGAACGACAACTTAGGTTTCTTTCCAAACCACAATTCGTACGGTGTCGTTTCAATGGATTTAGATGGTGCCCTATTTAAAGTGAATGCGGCTGTCTCTAATGCATAGCCCCAAAACGATAGCGGTAAATCTATAAGAGACATCATAGACCGAACCATATATAAGAGAGTTCGATTACGACGTTCGGACACACCATTACGTTGTGGTGTTCCCGGCGGTGTCAACTGCGAAAGTATTCCACATTTCTTTAAATGCATGCCAAACTCATAACTTAGATATTCACCTCCGTGGTCAGAACGCAGAAACTTAATCTTCTTGTTACGATGATTTTCCACTTCACTTTGAAATTCCTTATACTTCTCGAAAGTTTTGGACTTATGTTTCATAAAGTAGACATACCCATATCTACTTAAGTCATCCGTGAAAGTGAGAACATAATGATATCCACCACGCGATGCTACACTCATTGGACCGCACACATCGGTATGTATTATTTCCAATAAGTCTATAGCTCGCTCCATTGTACCAGAGAATGGAGTCTTAGTCATTTTCCCATTAGACATGCTTCGCATCTTTCAAGTGATTCAAAATCAAGTGATTCAAGAAGTCCATCAAAATGGAGTTTCTTCATACGCTTCACTCCAATGTGACCAAGACGACAATGCCACATGTATGTAGAACTATCATTCAATTTTGTTCGTTTAGCATCTATGTTGTGAACATGTGTATCACTACTATTGAGATTCAGTAAGAATAAACCATTCATCTCAGGTGCATTACCATAAAAGATATTACTCATATAAATCGAACAACCTTTATTCTCAGACTTAAAAGAGTAACCGTCTCGCAATAAACAAGATCCAGATATAATGTTCATGCTTAACGCAGGCACCAAATAACAATTATTCAAATTTAAAACTAATCCCAATGGTAGATGTAGAGGGAGCGTGCCGACGGCGATCACATCAACCTTGGAGCCATTTCCAACGCGCATCATCACCTCGTCTCTTGCCAGTCTTCGTTTATTCCGCAGCTCCTATTTCGAGTTACAAATATGAGCAACCGAACCAGTATCAAATACCCAGGCACTACTACGATTACTAGTAAGATACACATCAATAACATGTATATCAAATATACCTTTCTTCTTGATGTTGCCATTCTTCAGATCCGCCAGGTACTTGCGGCAGTTACCTTTTTCTTAGGCTTGCCCTGTTTCATGAAATTGGTGGTCTTATTGACCATCAACACTTGGTGCTCCTTCTTGATCTCCACTTCAGCAGTTTTTAGCATGGACGATAGTTCAGGCAACGCTTGTTCATGCAGTGCATATTGTAGTTCATCACAAAGTTCTTATAACTTGGTGGCAGTGATTGGAGGACACGCTGAATCCCTAACTCATTAGGAATCGTTATCCCGAACTCTTGGAGCTTGTTTGTGTGCCCAGACATGGTGAGCACGTGCTCGCTAATGGAGCTACCCTCTTCCATGTAGCATCCCAATTGTCTAACAATGGTAATGCTACTTGGTCTAGTAATATAAGGGCTACTTCCTATATATAATTGTTGCATCATAATTATATCATGCTCATGTCATCATGCCACCTTGCATTTGAGCATCATATAAAACCCTTTTCTTTTGGTTCTTCTCTCATATGCATTATTAATTGTATTGGCCTCTTGATATTGTATTTGGTTATTGATATATTGTTTAAATGCCCAAGTTGAGTTGGGGGCATATCTTTTATTCAACTCCATCACCTTTCTTTTCACCACCTTATAATTCCACCATTCCATTTACCATGGGCTTTTATTTTCCTTTGGTATTTAATCTAGCTCATGGGAGATAGGATGGATCTAATTCTATAAATTCTTTTGCTTGGCCTTATTCCACTTCTTGGGAATGCATAAGAATAATGCCATATTATTATTGTTTTCACAAAATAAATCATGGCATTTTTTTTGCATGGGCCATGCAACCACCAGCACCACCTTTAGCCCATTTGTTTTTCCTTTGTTTTAGTGGTTCTTCTTTGTGGGATCATCTACATCATCTCTCCACCATTCTCCTTTTTCTCATCAACATCTTTTCTTTTATTTATCTCCATGCATGATTCAAATGAGGGATTCTTCCCATACATCTTTTTCTTTCTCTTTTTCTTGGTTACTCCTCCACCTCATCTCATGTTAATTCAAAGCACTCACTTTTTCCTCTTGGGTGATCTTTTAAACAAGTTTTAAAACCTAAAAACCTAATTAAAACCCTAGCCCTAATTAGCCTCTAATTCTATCTAAACCTAGATCTAATCTAAAACCCTAACCTCTACCACACCTCTCTCATCTCCCCTCTCACCATGCCAATGGCCTCTCCCTGCCATGCATGGCCCACCTCAGCTCACCCCTACCCCTCTCTCTCTAACCCTAACAAAACCCTAACCGAGACCACACCTAGCTAACCCGAGTCCCCTCTCTCTCTCTCTCGGCCTCTTTCCCTCTCTCACTGCCACAAGGCCCACCTTCCCCTCGTCTCTCCCTGGCCTACCTGGCAACCTCCACCACCCTACCCTGCCATGCCTACCTGCCCAGCCCGAGCATGTGCGAGGAGGAAAGGTGGCACCCGAGCCACCTTTATCTTTCCCCCTCTACTGAGCCCCACAGCATCTTCCCCTCCTCTTTTCCTTCTTCTCCACGACTCCTCTGCCTCTCCCAGATCCGCCCAGAGCCCTGCCTCTCCTCTCCTACCTCTCCAACGACGACGCCCGCCTCTCGCCGACCGCCGCTAGTAGCACCGCCACTTCTTCGATCCAGCCGGCGAGCACGACGTGGAAGTGGTCGAGGAGTTCGAGGAGCGTCCACTACTTCGCCTCGTACGCGCCAGCGAGGAAGAGAAGGTCCCCAGCAGCCGCAGCACGACGTCGTCGCCGAAACCCTAATCGCGCTGGCCGCCAGCCTCCTCGTCGCCCTGCTGCGCCTCGTTCCGATCCGCCACCACCGACCACCCCGTGGTGAGCCCCTCACCGGGAAGCCCTAGCCGCGCCGGACCTTACACCGAACGCCCTCGGTGTGCCGTCAGTCGCCGGTGTCTTCACGATTTTCCCCGCCGCATAGAGCCTCACCTAGCCACGTGCTCCCTCCCTGACAACAACCACGCCCAGCCGCACTGGTTTCCGTCTCTGCGCGTGAGCCCAGGTCGCGGGATAGAGTCCCTACCTCGCTGCACCGCGCACTGCGCGCGCCAGACCGTGGAGAAGATCCACAGTACGGGCCGTGGTAATCTTGTAATTAGCCCCCTCTTTTTATCTCGCGCTCAACCGGCGGTCCAGCCTACCCCACCTGTCAGCTGCCCTGGCATTCTTGCAGTTAGGCACCCCGGTTTTCGTAGACGTAACCCGCGGTCCAGTGCGATCCCACCTGTCAGCCTCTGCGGGCTTACCTGTTGTCACGTGGGCCTTAGCCAGCCGGTCCCACCTAGCAGTGACATGGGCTAGCCAGCGCCGTGGTGGAAAAAGCCCTCTGCGCGCTGTGTGGTCCAGTCAGCCGCTGGCCCACCCGTCAGTGACTGGGGCTGAATTCGCCTGAGTATAAAAAGTAATTTCCAATTTCCGTTTTTAATTAAACTTTCCAGAAATTGTTTAAATTCAAATTCAAACCAGATTTTAAATAACTTTTAAATTATAAATCCAAACAATACATATAATATATGTTTTGGAATCAGAAAAATGTGAGGATTTCAAATATGCCATTCAAAATAAGGTTTGAACACTTTAAATTTTCGAGATGATTAAAATTACAAATAAATGCCTTTTTTCTTAATAAATTAATAACTTTAATTCTATAACTCTGATTTTGGCAAATAATATGTCTAAATCAATCAGCGCGACGAGACCGTTCTATCTATGCAGTCCTTGTTCTGAATTGAAGCATGCATCATGTCACTATTAAGAAAAAGCTGAACTGTTTATGGCAATAAAATTTGACTAAATAAATCATAAAATGCTTTATTCTTGTACCTTACACCTCACCATGCCATGCTACTTTAATGCCATGTAAATTGTGCATCATTCATCATGGCATGCTTGTTTTCTTGTCGCATTTTAATTCATATGCTTGTGCACTTTATTTATGTTGGCCCTTGTTTGTTTGGTTCTTCTTCGAATAGACGCCCAGCAGGAGAATTACCAGGAATCACAGGAGTACTACCCAGATCCATCTCTCGCTTCAACTGAGCTGCCAGGCAAGCACTACCACATGCTTGCATACATATAGTACCTATTGCTTCTATCTTATTCTAGCATCATTGAGTCGCGATTGCATTAAATTGAATCCTAAGTACTGCATAGCCTTTACTTTTAAACCCCACCGAAGCTTGTTCCTCCATCCCATGAGCCATTACTACAGGAGTTGTTTGAGCCATGCGAGTCGTAGAAAAGCATGTGTAGGGTATGTGAGTGTCTGCTGGATAACGAGGTACTTAAACAACTTAAACTGGGTAGTAATGGGATAACTAATGAAAGAGGCACCGGTGAGCAATATCTGCTATTTGGTTTTTCATGCTCACTTGTGTCCCGTAGGACCCCGAGTACTTGATTCCTGTTCCTTGTTTAATCGCACTATCCACATCCGGGAGGCCTTATGGACCCCCCTGAGCCAGAGCTTGATTCATTCTTATTTCTTGGGGCCCCAAAGTAGTTTGGGGCTTTGTTACTATCCTGTACTTATGCCATGCTTTACTGTTTTATTAAGATTGTGCGTGGAGCACCTGTACTGTTTTGGATGCGGAGTGTTTTCGCGGTATCGACAAGCCTAGTCACACTTTCGGGTTCCTAGTCGTTTACAGCCATTGACGCAAACCTTGGGTCCGTCTCGGAGCCGGCCAACTTCGTTGCGGGTAGCTTAATGGGGTGCCCCCCTGAAATATTTCTGAATCCTGTGATTGCTTTGTCGTGAATGCCTCGTTAGGTTTTGAGTTGGTTTTTCCGAGGTTTATCGAGTGTGTGTTGCTATTCGTGCACCCCTGCAAGGTAAATCTTTCTGAAAGCCGTGTCCGCGGTTATGGACGATTTGGAGCACAGTTTCTCGATCATAGACAAGTATAACTAAAGTACCGCTTTTAAATTGAACAAGTACTTGACTAGTAAATAGTGCAATACTCATGGAATGGTTAATAAAACTACCAACGGATAATGGGGGTTGTTCGTCCGCTTCCTCGTTGGTAAGCGAGGAGGAGGATGGATCTGTTAATTATACTATTATAACTATTGTTCTTATTCACGGACATCCGTCTATCATTGGTTAGGAGGATGGTTAGCGAGTATCTATAGAATTGTTAGATATTATTTTTTGCTGCAATTGCGTCACCCCAGGTTGTGTCCCCTTTAGTGGCATAAAGACTTGCTGAGTACCCCTAGGGTCTCACACGATAAATTGTTTGATTCAGATGAACAGGTGTACCCGCAAGATGGATACTGGGTAGAGGAGACAGATGATGTTGGCAACGATCATTCGGTGTAGAGATTCCGGGAACGGGGATCCGTGAGATCTGTGGGCGGGATGTGTTTATTTATGGGGCATCTTATGCCGATTTGCTTCTTATCCGTACTCGGATCTTGTTTTCCGCTTCCGCCTGATACTCTGATGTTTCTTGTATGAGGAGCTATCCTAAATTATTATCTCTATCTAGGATATTTGAATCTTGCCGTATGGCATTGCAATATTTCTATTTATTTTTAGATGGAATGGCTCTGAGGACTGTTGTATGTGGCTTGCATACATACTCATTTGTGTATGTAGTTGATCCCTTCGCCTGCCGATTATGCCGCTCGTTCTTGTCCCGATGATCTGAAAGTGGTTAGGACGGCCGAAAGGTCTACCGTGAGTGGCCCGGGGCCCCACCGTACTATTTTAACCACTTTCGTTCATCCAGGCATGTAACTAAGAGTGTAATTCACCGAGGTAGTTACAATTGGTATCAGAGCCATCCCGCCCTTCAAGGTCTCAGCCAAAATGGTCGTTGTCGGTCTAGCAAATATTTTGGGTAGTTATGTATACTAGGGAAAAACAAACGTGAGAGTAAGACTGCTTCCATTTTTCTTCTTACCCACCCACCCACCCTTTTCTGGTAAGGAAGTGTAACGTTTTCAATCCTCTTCTAAAAATTCAAACAAGGATTCATGTGTTCCGGGTTCCGTAGTACCATAGGTTGTGTTTGTGTGTGTGCGTGAATTCCTTGTCTATCTGTTGCATCCAAATGTTATCACTATCTGCCTTTTGGTTATCAACTGTTTGTACATTCCATACCGACAGGCCTTTGTAAACCGACGCGATCTATCTGATTCGTTGTATACCGATGCGATCTATCTTACTCTTTGTTATCCGATGTTATCTTGCTGCGGTGTTCTTTTTCGTAGTTACCAATCTTTAGGTTCATATTAAGAAGAAGGTGTTGGGATATGTGTTTTACTGATTCATGTGCAGAGTAATGATTTGAGTGCGTGATATGGGGTGGCCCGATCTTCTCAGCAAGCTCTTGGCGATGGTGGATGATAGATAACTAGTGCGTAGCTATGATCTCTCCCGCTCGATCCCTGATGCCAATGCAACAGCTCTCGAACCTTGTAGGATATTCACAACACCACACTCTTGCGCACGCAGCCGTGACCACGAACGGTAGTATGCTATCTACTAATTCCCAATGGAACAACAGATCACACTTAATTATAGTTGGCAGATTCGATCACAGGGTAATTCCAGAGGTTCTATGAAAGAAACAACTCCAAAATATTTTAACGTGGTCTCCAAAACCTAACTTGTGACGGCTACGGAGGTTTATAAGAGGGCTGGGGCGTCCTCCCCTCTAAACGGGCCTAAAAACAGCCATAACTTGGCCCAAACTGACTCGGTTCGACTCAAACTGATACATACCGACCCATATATGAGTTCGGCCTTATTGGCACGCAGTCCAAACGTCGTGGAACACCTCAAACATGTAATTCTTGGTGCGCCATCTCTCTCTTGCTCACACGTGATTTCCTCATTGCATCCTAGTGCGCCTGCCTCCCGCTCCTCCCTCGCGCACTTGTTGATATTGGAAATCAGCGCTTGTCCTTCTTGCTGCAACTCTCCTCCTCCTCGCGCAACACTTGTGTTATCAATAAACCTGATCATACAAAGATGCATAGACTTAGGTAGTATAAAGTTCTCATTAAGTAAAACATCAGGTTCAATTAAGAATGAATTCACCTGATAGTCATTATTGATTTGACTCAGTATTTCCTTCCAGTTCAGGCAGTCAGAATCATCATAATCCCTGTAGATATCCTCATCATCCTCCCTTTCTTCATGAAAAGCCGTCCTCGGCTTTAGGTAAGCTGAAAGTGGGAGAAACAAAAAAAACAATGTGTACGCAAAGTATATGTATATATAACATGTTGTATTATTGTTGTTCACATGAAAAGTATGTCCAGTATACATCAAGCAACTTAAATTGCAGGTATAAGTGAAGTACAAAGAATCATGATCATGGTAAAAATCAACTAAATAGATAGTCATGTTCTTCAATATTAAATTCAGTTTTCTCAAAGAAGATCTATGATCAAATTTGTGAACAAGATCAAACCAATTTAATATGTCTGAAAACCAAATTGAATCATGCCATGCTTCAACTGCGCTATTCTGATTATTATGAACATGATCATGTTGTCCAGTATGTAAAATGCAACTCAATTTGCAAATATAAGTGAAGTATAAAGCATTAGCACAACTAGACAAAAATTTTTGGGAGAAACACAATGAATATGAAAACTGGGGTTCTATTCTAGCAAGATTACAATGATCCAACATAGGTAAAATTACTTGTGTTGGCTGCATTATATCAACTAGACCTGACTTTAGTTTCATATTATCACAAATTTTAGCATATATCTCACAACACAAAATCGTCGACACACAACATGTATGGCTGAAAACAGCATGTTTCAGTTCAGCGATTCGATCACAAGTAATGCTTATGTGATCCACAAGAAAATGTTCATGCATGCTATATTCACCAATCAGATTGAAAGTGAAACAAGGAGAATATGTGCTAGAATTCAGAAATGAAATTTCAGAAATCTTATCCATAGCACAACTCATACTCATAGGTTCATTTACCATGATGGAATACACAATATCAGTAGGTGGTATTCGAGCAAGTATTTCCTTATGTGTTATCAGTACCACATGATCAAAAATTGAATTTGGTAAACTATCACATGGTGCTGAAACAGTAGTGCAAGGCAAATCACAAGGAGGCTTCAGTAAAGGAATAGAATCACAATATGTCGCACATGTTGGCTGAAACTCCAAATCAGTACCAAGGTCATTAACAAACTTCTCAGCTGTAGTAGGTACTACGACATCCTCCTCAAGTAACAATACCAGATTGTGTGATGCAGGTTGTAAAATAGGCGGCTCCCTTTCTTCAAAAGCAACCTGCATAGCACAAGAAACAATACCAGGAGTAGAGATGATTACATTAGGAGAAATATCCTCACATGTATTATCATCTACTGCACTGATGTTTTCTTTTTCTCTCATACTCTTAGAATGGATGCTCTCAACCTCACGTTTAGTGGAATCACACAGCTCACTTTTGATAACACTCTCACTCAGCTTGGCTATGTGGCTCTCATTCTCACATGGGTTGTAATGCACACCGTGTTCAAGATGACAAATAATAGAATTGTCACCATTCATCATGACCTTGTACTTAGCAGACAAACTGAACTCTTTTGTCCTCTCCTTGCGAAGAAGATGATACTCATGAAATTTGTCGGCTGAAATCCTGAGCATAACACGCCTCTTCATATTCCATTTGAAAGAAATCCTTCCAACAACAGGACATATTTGAGCGCCAAACCTTCTGCTCCAAGGTTCTCCCAATAGTATGTGACAAGAATCAAGTGGTATAGGAGATACATCACACCGCACAATCTCAGTATGCTCTTTAAAAGTCATAGGAACATCAGCGGTGTGTGAAATCAGCAATGTGTCATATGATGAATGCAAGAGATATGGCATCGCACGGGCACATGTGGGTAGCTGCAACTTTTGTACAACTTCAACGCTGATCAAATTAATAGTAGAGTTACTATCAATGGTAATGGAAGCACATCCCTCACCAATCATCACACTATGGTGGAAAAGACCATCACCATCAAAAATACCGCGTTCTTCCTTCCAAAAAGTTCCACTACAACGCCAATTTTCGATGAATTTGTAACTATACGTCTCCACATTATTTGTAACATCACCTGCCTCCATTTTCTGCATCACATCAACACTACTAGAAGACATGATTAGTACATTAGTGCACAAATCAAAATCAGTATGGTGGAAACTCTCACAACTCGCTCACAACGGATAAGAAAGAAGATCTTACTGTTCCAAAGTGAATAGAGATGCTCTACCAAACATAATCAAAGACTGATGCACTGAAGTGATGAAGTGAATACCAAAGGCATAGAGAATGATTGCAGGGCACACAGGTTATTTATGGTGGAGCTGTAGGTATGGTATCCTAACTACACCGCAAACAAGTCCTAGTGCGGATCGTATGACAAAGACCCACGGAAACACACACGGTGGAGATAAATGGGGCAATTGCAACTATGAAAAAGAGCTCAAAAAGTAAGGTATGTCGGAGGAATGCTCGTGTTGCAATGCACAAGGAGAGACGCTAGCAATGTCTCAACGAAACGGGCACAAGATTGCTAACTGAGCAGCCCGTAGAGCACTAAGCACACTAGCCTCGTAGGATAGTTATATACACAAAGAAAGGCTTACTAAGGCTCACAAGGATAGGTACGCTATGTGGACTCAGTAAAAAATAAACAAAAAAAAAATTTGACCTGAGAATTGGTCTCTGCCACAGCAGAAAAACGGCCTAAAATCCTGCCGCGGCAGGATGCCAGCAGATTTTTTTTTCTCGTACTAGCACAGACTGGTCTGTGGTAAGGCGACGGTTCGATTTTTTTTTTCGGGTTTTTTTTGGGTCACGCTAGAGCACAGACTTGTCTGCGGTCAAGCGTGAAGCAGCGAGCCGAATTTTTTTTTTGCTCGCCAAGTAGTACACAACTAGGACTCTTTACTTGGATCGGATCTGACTTGATGGTAGCGGAAAAAGATGGTGGAAAACAACTAGCACTAGAAAACAAATCTACGAAGAACAGATCTAGATCTAATCTAATAGAGGAACGCGATCAGCAACTATTACTCGAATACGATGTAATCTAGGCTATGGCAACTCTTTTTGTGGGGCTTTTTCTGTATAGGATGAAAAACACTCTCTAATCTATGGATGGATTGTGGATTGCTTACAGAGGCAACGAGGAAATCTGATACCAAGATGATATGGGGTGGCCCGATCTTCTCAGCAAGCTCTTCGCGATGGTGATGGTGGATGATAGATAACTAGTGCGTAGCTATGATCTCTCCCGCTCGATCCCTGATGCCAATGCAATAGCTCTCGAACCTTGTAGGATATTCACAACACCACACTCTTGCGCACACAGCCGTGACCACGAACGGTAGTATGCAATCTACTAATTCCCAATGGAACAACAGATCACACTTAATTATAGTTGGCAGATTCGAACACAGGGTAATTCCAGAGGTTCTATGAAAGAAACAACTCCAAAATATTTTAACGTGGTCTCCAAAACCTAACTTGTGACGGCTACGGAGGTTTATAAGAGGGCTGGGGCGTCCTCCCCTCTAAACGGGCCTAAAAACAGCCATAACTTGGCCCAAACTGACTCGGTTCGACTGAAACTGATACATACCGACCCATATATGAGTTCGGCCTTATTGGCACGCAGTCCAAACATCGTGGAACACCTCAAACATGTAATTCTTGGTGCGCCATCTCTCTCTTTCTCATACGTGATTTCCTCATTGCATCCTAGTGCGCCTGCATCCCGCTCCTCCCTCACGCACTTGTTGATATTGGAAATCAGTGCTTGTCCTTCTTGCTGCAACTCTCCTCCTCCTCGCGCAACACTTGTGTTATCAATAAACCTGATCATACAAAGATGCATAGACTTAGGTAGTATAAAGTTCTCATTAAGTAAAACATCAGGTTCAATTAAGAATGAATTCACCTGATAGTCATTATTGATTTGACTCAGTATTTCTTTCCAGTTCAGGCAGTCAGAATCATCATAATCCCTGTAGATATCCTCATCAGTGCGGGATGGAGTCGCGACCATACCACTACTTTTATCATTTGCTCTTGTATATTGAACTAGTAGAGTTACTAATCTTGATTCGTTAAGTGGTTTTGCGCATATAGTGGTATTTTAATGCCAAGATTTGCGGAAATTTTTTCTTTGTAGTTGTGTACCACACTCCTTGTTCAGTTGTGTTCGTTATGCTTAATATCTTCTAGTTGCCTTTAACTTTGTTTATATTTTCATATCATCTCAGTGAATTGCATCCTTTAATCTTGGTTAATTCCATTTTGGTACTATTTTGGATTATTATCATTCTCCATTATAGTACTGACTTGTGTTTTATATCAATCACAGGATGGCACCACCACGCCGTTCTGAGGAGGACATACCACCTGAACTTGGGGCTGCTTTGGCAAGTATTGCAAATGCTTTGGGCACTATGCAGCAGAACCAGCAACGCTTCGAGGAAAGCGTGAGGAGGAATGAGTTTGTTCCGCTACCTCCACCTCCCAAGCGAGGAGACATCAAGAGTTTTCTCAAGTTCAACCCACGCCAATTTGAGGTGTCTGATCAGCCACTTGATGCGGATGATTGGCTGCGTGAAGTGTCAAGGTTGTTGATGACTGCGGATGTTCCCGAGCAAGAATGGGTCAAATGTGCCACTCCCCTTCTGAAGGAAGATGCAGCTCTCTGGTGGGAAAATTACCTCAAGGCAGATCTCTCTGGTTTTCAATCTACTTGGGAGCAATTCACTGCTGCTTTCAAAGAGCAATATCTGTCAGAAATTGTCATGGAAAGGATGAAGGAAGTGTTTCTCAACCTCAAGCAGGGCACTGACAATGTCAACACGTACATCAGAAACTTCTTGAACCTTTCTCGTTATGGTGGTGATGAGATCTCTGATGACAAGAAGAAGAAAAAGAGGTTCCGGCAAGGCATCAATGCTTCCATCAAATATGCAATCACTCACGCAAGGCCAGCGTCTTTTCTGGAACTCCAACACACAGCTCTGCAGGAAGAAGCAAGTAGGCAAGTGTTTGAGGAGTCAAAGAAACACAGCCGTGATACAGCAAGCTCTTCTGCTATGGCAGCTCCTTCTAAGCATCGTGTCTGGGTTCCTAACACCCCACCGTTGCTCCCGGCTCCACCAAGACCGTCAAGCTACGCAGCAAGGCCACCAAACTCCTTCACTGCGGCTCCCAGGGGCTACAACCACAACTATCCTGGAGCGCCTGGCGGAGTCCCTGGCTACGTTGCTCCACGTCCACCTGGTGCTTGTTATACTTGTGGAAACACTGGGCATCAGCACTGGAATTGTCCAATGAACAACAAAGCTCTTCCACCACCACCTCCAAGACCTACGGCAAGTGCTCCTATGATTCGTGCACCTCCACCTCAGGCTCTCAACATCAACACTAAGCCTGGGTCTACGGTTGCTCGTGCCAACTGTGTCAACGTCGCTCAAGCTGAGCATGCTCCTGGAGTTGTGATGGGTATACTTCCTGTTAACTCAGTTCCTGCACGAGTTTTGTTTGATTCTGGTGCTTCACACTCTTTTGTTTCTCACAAATTTGCAAATGAGAATGAGTTAGCAATGGATCCTCTCCCCAAGCGTTTAATGGTCCTTTCTCCTGGAGCAACAATGACATCTTCTAAAATCAGCCATAACAATCAAATAGAGATTGGTGGTTCTTCGTTTCCGGCTTCCTTAATTATTCTGGGCAATTCTGACATTGATGTTATCTTGGGCATGGATTGGTTGACAGCAAATGCAGCTGTGATTGATTGTGCTGAATGTTCGGTTTCTCTGAAAATTCCTGAAGGCCATATAGTCTATTCTCCAAGTCTGACTCCTGCAATTCAGCTTTACTCTTTGGCGGCTCTGAATGATGATGCTATGGAAGGTATTCAGAGTGTTCCTGTAGTCTGTGAGTTCCCAGATGTTTTTCCTGAAGAGTTGCCAGGTATGCCTCCGGATCGTGAGGTTGAGTTTGTGATTGAACTTGAACCTGGTACCGCTCCTATCGCCAAGCGGCCTTATAAAATGGGTCCTGCTGAGTTGGCTGAACTCAAACGTCAGTTGGATGAACAAGAGAAGTTGGGTTTCATTCAGCACAGTACTTCTTCTTGGGGTAGCCCAACCATCTTTGTGAAGAAGCGAGACAAGACTGATAAACTGTGTTGACTATCGGGCACTCAATGCTAAAACAATCAAGAATAAATATCTCCTTCCGCGGATTAATGATCTCTTCGATCAGCTAGCTGGAGCTGTGGTATTCTCTAAACTGGATTTGAGAAGTGGTTACCATCAAATCAAGATTCGCAAGGAAGATGTTCCCAAAACAGCTTTCACCACCCGCTATGGCCTGTATGAGTACACATTCATGTCTTTCGGTCTCACCAATGCACCTGCCACCTTCTCGAGGCTTATGAACTCGGTTTTCATGGAATATCTTGATAAGTTCGTTGTGGTCTATCTGGATGACATTCTAGTCTATGCTAAGTCAAAGGAAGAACATAAAGAACACCTTCGGTGTGTCCTAAACAAGCTTCGTGAGAACCGCATGTATGCAAAGTTCTCCAAGTGTGAATTCTGGCTGCCTCAAGTCACATACCTTGGTCACGTCATCTCTGCCAAGGGCATTGCTGTCAACCCAGAAACCATTAAGACAATTATGGACTGGCTTCCACCCATAAATGTCAAAAAAGTCCGAAGTTTCCTTGGTTTGGCCAGTTACTGTCGTCGCTTCGTTCAAAACTTCTCGAAGATTGCGAAGCCTCTTACCGATCTCCTCAAGAAAGGCAAGAAATACCTTTGGACTCCTGCATGTCAAGCAAGCTTTGAAACACCCAAAGAGAAGCTCACTTCCACACCAATCTTGGTTCCTCCAGATACATCAAAGCCTTTCCAGATTTTCTGTGATGCTTCATTGCAAGGATTGGGTGCGGTCCTTATGCAAGAAAAGCAAGTTGTTGCTTATGCCTCTCGACAGTTGAAGACGCATGAGATCAACTATCCTACACATGACCTCGAACTCGCAGCAGTTGTCTTTGCTTTGAAAGTATGGAGGCATTACTTGCTTGGCAACCGTTGTGAGATCTTTTCTGATCACAAGAGTCTGAAGTATATATTCACACAGCCTGATCTCAACCTTCGTCAGAGGAGGTGGATTGAAACAATCAATGATTTCGATTTGACCATCAACTACACTCCGGGCAAAGCTAATGTCATGGCCGATGCTCTCAGCCGAAAAGCTTATGTCAACAACCTCATGGTGGAAGAACAACAGCCTCTCTTGTGCGAGGAATTCCGCAAGCTCAACCTTGAAATTGTGGATCAAGGGTATCTTCTGAACCTTCTGGCAACACCTCTCTTGGAAGAAAAAGTTCGTTCCATTCAACTTGGTGATCCTTACACTAAAAAGATCATCTCCAACATTCAGCTTTCGAAGTATGAGTCTTTCCACGTCGACGACCAAGGCACTCTTTTCTTTGAACATCGGATGTTTGTTCCGAACTACCCGGGTTTAAGAGAGCAAGTTCTCAAGGAGGCGCATGATTCTGTTCTTTCTATCCACCCTGGCAGCACTAAGATGTACATGGACTTAAAAACACAATATTGGTGGCCTGGTTTGAAACGGTGTTGTGCCAAGTACGTCTCGGAGTGTGATGTCTGTCGTAGAGTTAAAGCTGTCCATCAGAATCCTTCCGGTCTTCTACAGCCATTGAAGCCTCCGGAATGGAAATGGGAGAAAGTAGAGATGGACTTCATCACTGGTTTTCCAAGGTCACAGAAGGGCAACAATGCAATCTTTGTTGTCATTGACAGGCTTTCCAAAGTAGCTCACTTATTTCCAGTCAAGGAAACAATTTCTGCAATTCAGTTGGCTGAGCTCTATATCAACAGAATTGTCTCTCTGTATGGAGTTCCTCTTGAGATCAGTTCAGACCGTGGAAGCATCTTCACTTCCAAGTTCTGGGGAAGTTTCCAAAATGCTTTGGGAACAAAACTAAACTTCAGCACAGCTTACCACCCTTAGTCGCAAGGACAAGTCGAAAGGATCAATCAGATTCTAGAAGATATGCTCCGTGCTTGCGTTATCTCTTTCGGCATGAAGTGGGAAGAATGTCTTCCTTATGCTGAATTCTCTTACAACAACAGTTTCCAGAAAAGTCTAAAGATGGCACCAGTTGAGGCTCTCTATGGTCGCAAATGCAGAACTCCGATTAGTTGGTCGGGCGCAGGTGAAAGGATATTGTTTGGCCCCGAGATTGTAACTCAAGCGGAGGAAAAAGTTCACATCATTCTTGAAAATCTAAAGATTGCTCAAAGTCGCCAGAAGAGCAATTATGACATAAAGCACACGGACATGGAGTATGTCCCTGGTAATCTCGTTTACCTTCGTGTCACTCCCATGAGAGGCACGCACCGTTTTGGTATCAAAGGAAAGCTGGCTCCTAGATACATCGGTCCTTTCAAAATTCGTGGAAGAAGAGGAGAAGTTGCTTATGCTCTTGAGCTCCCTGAACAACTCAAAGTCCATAATGTTTTCCACATCTCTCAACTCAAGAAGTGCTTCAAGGATCCCGGCAGGACCGTGGACCATGAACTCATCAATCTCCAAGAAGATCTGTCTTATCAAGAACACCCCATAAAAATTCTCGAAGTCGCAGAAAGAAAGACTCGCAACTAGTCCATCAAGTTCTGCAAGGTGCAGTGGTCGCACCACTCCGTTGATGAAGCCACTTGGGAACGTGAAGATGAGCTCCCTGCCAAGTATCCTACCCTCTTTGAGTCTTCTTCTTCTTCCTAGAATCTCGGGGCGAGATTCCTGTTTAGTGGGGGAGAGTTATAGCATCCCAATTGTCCAACAATGGTAATGCTACTTGGTCTAGTAATATAAGGGCTCCTTCCTATATATAATTGTTGCATCATAATTATATCATGCTCATGTCATCATGCCACCTTGCATTTGAGCATCATATAAAACCCTTTTCTTTTGGTTCTTCTCTCATATGCATTATTAATTGTATTGGCCTCTTGATATTGTATTTGGTTATTGATATATTGTTTAAATGCCCAAGTTGAGTTGGGGGCATATCTTTTATTCAACTCCATCACCTTTCTTTTCACCACCTTATAATTCCACCATTCCATTTACCATGGGCTTTTATTTTCCTTTGGTATTTAATCTAGCTCATGGGAAATAGGATGGATCTAATTCTATAAATTCTTTTGCTTGGCCTTATTCCACTTCTTGGGAATGCATAAGAATAATGCCATATTATTATTATTGTTTTCACAAAATAAATCATGGCATTATTTTTGCATGGGCCATGCAACCACCAACACCACCTTTAGCCCATTTGTTTTTCCTTTGTTTTAGTGGTTCTTCTTTGTGGGATCATCTACATCATCTCTCCACCATTCTCCTTTTTCTCATCAACATCTTTTCTTTTATTTATCTCCATGCATGATTCAAATGAGGGCTTCTTCCCATACATCTTTTTCTTTCTCTTTTTCTTGGTTACTCCTCCACCTCGTCTCATGTTAATTCAAAGCACTCACTTTTTCCTCTTGGGTGATCTTTTAAACAAGTTTTAAAATCTAAAAACCTAATTAAAACCCTAGCCCTAATTAGCCTCTAATTCTATCTAAACCTAGATCTAATCTAAAACCCTAACCTCTACCACACCTCCCTCATCTCCCCTCTCACCATGCCAATGGCCTCTCCCTGCCATGCATGGCCCACCTCAGCTCACCCCTACCCCTCTCTCTCTAACCCTAACAAAACCCTAACCGAGACCACACCTAGCTAACCCGAGTCCCCTCTCTCTCTCTCGGCCTCTTTCCCTCTCTCACTGCCACAAGGCCCACCTTCCCCTCCTCTCTCCCTGGGCTACCTGGCAGCCTCCACCACCCTACCCTGCCATGCCTACCTGCCCAGCCCGAGCATGTGCGAGGAGGAAAGGTGGCACCCGAGCCACCTTTATCTTTCCCCCTCTACTGAGCCCCACAGCATTTTCCCCTCCTATTTTCCTCCTTCTCCACGACTCCTCTGCCTCTCCCGGATCCGCCCACTGCCCTGCCCCTCCTCTCCTTCCTCTCCAACGACGATGCCCGCCTCTCGCCGACCGCCGCCAGTAGCACCGCCACTTCTTCGATCCAGCCGGCGAGTACGACGTGGAAGTGGTCGAGGAGTTCGAGGAGCGTCCACTACTTCGCCTCGTACGTGCCAGCGAGAAAGAGAAAGTCCCCAGCAGCCGCAGCACGACGTCACCGCCGAAACCCTAATCGCGCTGGCCGCCAGCCTCCTCGTCGCCCTACTGCGCCTCGTTCCGATCCGCCACCACCGACCACCCCGCGGTGAGTACCTGGACAACCTCCGCCTCACCGGGAAGCCCTAGCCGCGCCGGACCTTACACCGAACGCCCTCGGTGCGCCGTCAGTCGCCAGTGTCTGCACGATTTTCCCCGCCGCATAGAGCCTCACCTAGCCGCGTGCTCCCTCCCTAACAACAACCCCGCCCAGCCGAACTGGTTTCCGTCTCCGCGCGTGAGCCCCAGGTCGCGGGATCGGGTCCCCACCTCGCTGCGCCGCGCACTACGCGCGCCAGACCGTGGAGAAGATCCACAGTACGGGCCGTGGTAATCTTGTAATTAGCCCCCGCTTTTTATCTCGCGCTCAACCCGCGGTCCAGCATACCCAACATGTCAGCCGCCCTGGCATTCTTGTAGTTAGGCACCCCGGTTTTCCTAGACGTAACTCGCGGTCCAGTGCGACCCCACCTGTCAGCCTCTGCGGGCTTACCTGCTGTCACGTGGGCCTTAGCCAGCTGGTCCCACCTAGCAATGACATGGGCTAGCCAGCGCTGCGGTCGAAGAAGCCCTCTGCGCGCTGTGTGGTCCAGTCAGCCGCTGGCCCACCCGTCAGTGACTGGGGCTGAATTCGCCTGAGTATAAAAAGTAATTTCCAATTTCTGTTTTTAATTAAACTTTCCAGAAATTGTTTAAATTCAAATTCAAATCAGATTTTAAATAACTTTCAAATTATAAATCAAAACAATACATATAATATATGTTTTGGAATCAGAAAAATGTGAGGATTTCAAATATGCCATTCAAAATAAGGTTTGAACACTTTAAATTTTCGAGATGATTAAAATTACAAATAAATGCCCTTTTCTTAATAAATTAATAACTTTAATTCTATAACTCTGATTTTGGCAAATAATATGTCTCAATTGATCAACGCGACGAGCCCGTTCTATCTATGCAGTCCTTGTTCTCAACTGAAGCATGCATCATGTCACTATTAAGAAAAAGCTGAACTGTTTATGGCAATAAAATTTGACTAAATAAATCATAAAATGCTTTATTCTTGTACCTTACACCTCACCATGCCATGCTACTTTAATGCCATGTAAATTGTGCATCATTCATCATGGCATGCTTGTTTTCTTGTCGCATTTTAATTCATATGCTTGTGCACTTTATTTATGTTGGCCCTTGTTTGTTTGGTTCTTCTTCGAATAGACGCCCAGCAGGAGAATTACCAGGAATCACAGGAGTACTACCCAGATCCATCTCTCGCTTCAACTGAGCTGCCAGGCAAGCACTACCACATGCTTGCATACATATAGTACCTATTGCTTCTATCTTATTCTAGCATCATTGAGTCGCGATTGCATTAAATTGAATCCTAAGTACTGCATAGCCTTTACTTTTAAACCCCACCGAAGCTTGTTCCTCCATCCCATGAGCCATTACTACAGGAGTTGTTTGAGCCATGCGAGTCGTAGAAAAGCATGTGTAGGGTATGTGAGTGTCTGATGGATAACGAGGTACTTAAACAACTTAAACTGGGTAGTAATGGGATAACTAATGAAAGAGGCACCAGTGAGCAATATCTGCTATTTGGTTTTTCATGCTCACTTGTGTCCCGTAGGACCCCGAGTACTTGATTCCTGTTCCTTGTTTATTCGAACTATCCACATCCGGGAGGCCTTATGGACCCCCCTGAGCCAAAGCTTGATTCATTCTTATTTCTTGGGGCCACAAAGTAGTTTGGGGCTTTGTTACTATCCTGTACTTATGCCATGCTTTACTGTTTTATTAAGATTGTGCGTGGAGCACCTGTACTGTTTTGGATGCGGAGTGTTTTCGCGGTATCGACAAGCCCAGTCACACTTTCGGGTTCCTAGTCGTTTACAGCCATTGACGCAAACCTTGGGTCCGTCTCGGAGCCGGCCAACTTCGTTGCGGGTAGCTTAATGGGGTGCCCCCCTGAAATATTTCTGAATCCTGTGATTGCTTTGTCGTGAATGCCTCGTTGGGTTTTGAGTTGGTTTTTCCGAGGTTGATCAAGTGTGTGTTGCTATTCGTGCACCCCTACAGGGTAAATCTTTCTGAAAGCCGTGTCCGCGGTTATGGACGACTTGGAGCACAGTTTCTCAATCATAGACAAGTATAACTAAAGTACCGCTTTTAAATTCACCAAGTACTTGACTAGTAAATAGTGCAATACTCATGGAATGGTTAATAAAACTGCCAACGGATAATGGGGGTTGTTCGTCCGCTTCTTCGTTGGTAAGCGAGGAGGAGGATGGATCTGTTAATTATACTGTTATAACTGTTGTTCTTATTCACGGACATCCGTCTATCATTGGTTAAGCGGATGGTTAGCGAGTATCTATAGAATTGTTAGATATTATTTTTTGCTGCAATTGCGTCACCCCAGGTTGTGTCCCCTTTAGTGGCATAAAGACTTGCTGAGTACCCCTAGGGTCTCACACGATAAATTGTTTGATTCAGATGAACAGGTGTACCCGCAAGATGGATACTGGGTGGAGGAGACAGATGATGTTGGCAACGATCATTCGTTGTAGAGATTCCGGGAACGGTGATCCGTGAGCTCTGTGGGTGGGATGTGTTTATTTATGGGGCATCTTATGCCGATTTGCTTCTTATCCGTACTTGGATCTTGTTTTCCGCTTCCCCTTGATACTCTGATGTTTGTTGTATGAGGAGCTATCCTAAATTATTATCTCTATCTAGGATATTTGAATCTTGCCGTATGGCGTTGCAATATTTCTATTTCTTTTTAGATGGAATGGCTCTGAGGACTGTTGTATGTGGCTTGCATACATACTCATTTGTGTATGTAGTTGATCCCTTCGCCTGCCGATTATGCCGCTCGTTCTTGTCCCGATGATCTGAAAGTGGTTAGGACGGCCGAAAGGTCTACCGTGAGTGGCCCGGGACCCCACCCTACTATTTTAACCACTTTCGTTCATCCAGGCATGTAACTAAGAGCGTAATTCACCGAGGTAGTTACATTCCATCTTACAGTTAAAGAACTTTTCGGAGGCCTCATAGCTCTCCACGACCGCGTGAGTCTCAAAAATCAGCCTAAGCTCCTTAATGATCTCGAACGGGTCGTGGTGCTCAAAGCGCTTCTGAAGCTCCGCTTCTAAACCGTATAGGATGGCACACTGAACTGTGGAGTAGTGATTTTTCCGAGTGGCGTAAACATTCTTTACGTCATCGGTGGCATCTTCTGCAAGTGGGTCACCCAGCGGTGCTTCGAGCATATAGGTCAACTGACCAGCCCTGAGGACGATCTTCAGTCCACGGAACCAGTCCGTGAAGTTGCTTCCATTGTTCTTAAGCTTTTCTTTCTCTAGGAACGCATTGAAATTGATGGAGAGGTTCGCCATAATCTACAACAATTTGCAAGTAGTTTAGACTAAGTTTATGATAAATTGAGTTCAAATTTAATTCTTAAATTAACTAGGTGAACTCCCACTCAAAACAACATCCCTCACGTTGTCTTAGTCATTACACGAGCCAAATCCACCACACCAAGTCCGATCTGCACGAGAGAAGATGTAGTTTCATCGGCGAACAATCTTCATGTTTATCATATGATTTATATGACTCATGCTCTACCTTTCGGTATTCCGTGTTCCGAGACCATGTCTGTACATGCTAGACTCGTCAAGATTAACCTTAGTTTCCGCATGTGCAAATCTAGCTTGCACCCGTTGTATGCACATGTAGAATCTATCACATCCGATCATCACGAGATGCTTCGAAACGACGAGTCTTAGAAACGGTGCCAACTAAGGGTGAACACTTTATTACTTGATATTTAGTGAGAGGGATCATCTTATAATGCTACCGTCGCGATCTAAGCAATACAAGATGCATAAAGGATTAACATCACAGGCAATTCATAATTAGTGTGATATGATATGGTCCTTTCTTCTTATGCCTTTGATCTCCATCTCCAAATCACGGACATGATCTCCATCATCACCAGCATTGCGTCAAGGTTAATGGCGCCGCTTCATGGTTGTCCATCATCACTAGCAACTATTACAACTACTTGGAATAAAGCTATTACAAGATGAATAGACACGCAGGTCTTAACAGAATTAAAGACAACCATTAGACTCCTACCGGTTGCCATATTACAACAAAGATCATTGCATACATCAAATATAATCACAATCACATGATGGCCATATCACATCACAAAACCCCTGCAAAAACAAGTTAGACGCCTCTAATTTTCTTTGCATGTTTTACGTGGTTTGGGGCTTTCGAATAAGAATGGATCTTACCTATGAAACTGAACCACAACGTTGATACAAGTGCTATCAAGTGCAAAGTGTAGATTGGATCTATACTATGGTGGGAGAGACAGACACCCGCAAAGCCACTTGTGCAAAGCAAGTTACACGTCAAGCGTGGAGCAAGTCTCATGTGCGATAACATGTAAGGTTAGCCCGAGCCGCTTCATCCCACCATACCGCAAGATTCAAAGTACACACAGCAAAAGACGGCACGAGCACCAATGCCCACAAAACCATTGTGTTCTACTCGTGCAACAGATCTACGCATAGACACGGCTCTGATACCACTGATGGGTTCGTAGCAGGGAAAACAAAAAATTTCTACCGCAAGAACGAACAAAACCCAGATCTAATCTAGACAAAAGCCAAGATCTAATCTATTAGACATGTGCAACGAGATAGATCTGTACTAACCCTTGTAGATCCGAAAGCATTACGAGATTGGATCTCGTGGTTGATGTAGTCGATCACTTGCCGATCTCAAGATCGAGTGGACGATCCTTCCGGCGCCGCGTTCTGGCAGCGCTTCCGCAGTCGGTCACACGTGCGGAGTCGAAGTACACCTTCCTCTCCCCGTTCCAGCGAGCAGCGGAGGTAGTAGATCTTCTCCACGGAATCCTAGCAGCACGACGGCGTGGTGGTGGTGGAGTAGAGAATTCTGCAGGGCTTCGCCTAAGCCTGAGCAGAAGAAAGGAGGAGGAGAGAGGCGGCTAGGGCAAGAGTGGAGGGGCTAGGGGGTGGCGCCTCCACCCCTCTATTTAAAGGAGGGAGGCGCCATGGGAGGGGGAGTCCTAGTAGGACTCCCCTCCCTCCTTGGCCAGCGGATTGGGAGGGGGGGAGGAGTCCTCCTCCCCCACGACTCCTTGTCTTGCCCCACAAGGATTCCTTGATCCTTTCTTGGTTTTCAAGCAAACTCCAAGAAATCTTCCAGAACCTTCCGGAACATTCCGAAACCTTCTAGAATCCTCATACAGATACTCCGGAACATTTCCTAACTTAGAAAATGATCCCCAATATATGAATCTTATTCTTCGGACAATTCCGGATCTCCTCGTGATGTCCCGGATCCAATCCGAGACTCCGAACAACATTCGGTCTCCAACGCACATTCCATATCTACTTAAAACAACTTCAAACCTTAAGTGTGTCACCCTATGGTTCGTGAATATGCAGACATGATGGAGACACCTCTCCGATCAATAACCATCAGCGGGATCTGGAGATCCATAACGGTTCCCACATACTCAACGATGACTTTGTGATCGATAGAACCATTAACATACGAAACCAATTCCCTTTGTCACGCGATACTATACTTATCGAAGGTTCGGTCGTCGGTATCTCCATACCTAGTTCTACTTCGTTACTGATAAGTACTCTTTACTCGTTCCATGTTATGTCATCCCTTGTGACCCAGTCACATGCTTGCAAGCTAACTAGATGACAATCCACCGATAGGGCCCAGAGCATATCTATCCGTCATATGGATGGACAAATCCCAATCTTGGTCCATGCGCTTCAACACATACTTTCAGAATACCCAATGACACATTTATAACCACCCAGTTACGAAGCGGTGTTTGATGTCATCAAAGTATCCATCCGGTGATGGTGATTAACATAACCTCATGGTCGAAGGATTAGGTTACTATGCATTTGAAAGCTTATAGCAATACGAACTTAATGACTTGACCTTATGCTACGCTTACTATGGGTGTGTGTCCATCACATCATTCTCCTAATGATATAACCTTGTTATTAAGCACATCCAATGTCCATGATCTGGAAACCATGATCATCAATTAATCAACAAGCTAGTTCAACAAGAGGCTTACTAGGGACTCTTTTATGTTTACAAAACACACATGTATTAGTGTTTCCTTATAATACAATTATAGCATGGGATGTAAACATTCATCATAAACACAAAGATATAATAATAACCACTTTTATTATTGCCTCTTGGGCATATCTCCAACAACCACTTCTTTGTGCATCATCAGGTACGAGCCCCCGCCGCGTCGACCCACGAGCCCGGAAGCTGCACCTGACCTGAAGCTGCCAGAGCCGGAGTGTCCGCCCGACTCCAGCCAGAGTGTCCGGCCCGAATCAGCCAGATTGTCCGGCCTGCCCGAGCCCGTACCTGGCGTGCGCATTCAGAAGGTCGAATCGGACACTCCCCGGACGCCACCCAGAGTGTCCGCCCTGCCCGGACTGTCCGGCCGCGCCGACCCAGACTGTCCGGCCCAAGTGATGGGCCTGCGAGCCTAGCTGGGCCCTATGGCCCATGTACCCCTCTACTTCGCCCAGAACTCTACTTTAATGCCTGAATTACCCCTGAACTTGTGGCTGGCCTATATATAGACCCCCACCTCCATTCTAAACCCTAGGCATGATATTGGAATTAGTGGAAACCCCTTTGTGGATCTATCTAGTTCTTGCCTCATGCTCCTTGACTAGGGAGCACCAATATCCCCAAACCTCGTTGGAGTTTGCATTGTGCCTCCGCATTGTACAAGGCCTAGGCATCGGTGTCCCTTTGCCTAGACGTCAAGATCTCACCGAGTCTCCCATCTCGCCGTGCCGGTTCGAGAGAGAGTCCTCCGCCCAACGCCGATCCTAGGGATTGCGCCGGACCGGCCACCGCCGGCATGAGCTATTGGTGTTTATCGTCGTTTTGCTGTGTGTGTTCATCGTGTTCTTCGTGCGTGTGTTCGTCGTGTTCATCCTTTCCTCCTTCCCCCGCACTCCACCCTCGATTTGAAAGGGAATCATGAAAGATCGGGCCACCCTAGAGGTTTGCCCTCAACACCTCTACTTCGCCAAGTTGGACGAGTACGTCAAGAGGACTACACAAGCCAAGGTGCAAGATGGCGACGACAAGGTCAAGAATGGTGAGAATGGGACTTTCCCTTCACCAAAGGAGGCGCAAGGAGTTGAGAGAACCGAGCCTACCCCCATATGCTTGAGTGATGATGTGGTACCAATCCCATGTGAGTATGAGAGCCACTTAGCCCACTTGAGTGAAAGCAAGAGTGAGATGAGTGACTCCACCATATGTGAGATTGAGTGCTTCCACTTGGAGGGCATGACTGATACACCTAGTGATTTGAGAGTGGTAGTTGATAGGTCATGTGAGACCACTTTGATTTCTAACGACTTACCCTCTACCTCTAGTGTGTTTTCTCATGATGTGCTAGGTTCCATGGATCAAGAAGCGCCAAGCTTGGAGATGATGATGCCTCCGACCGATAAGATGTACATGGTGGATGAAGATGATGCCATCCCCATACAGGATGAAGAAGTCGCCCACATGGAGGCCAATGCTACCACAACACCCACTTCATATGAGAGGGATGAACAAGGTAAAAATAAGGGTGTTGATGATGCCATGATCCCACTAGTGGACATGATGATTTGTGATGACTTGCATGATATGGGTGATGTTTGTGATATCACATATGCTTCATTGATATTTCCATGTGATACTTTGCATTTGCATATTGTTGAGCATGTGAAATTATTTGATTGTGATGATGTTGCCATAGACATGCCATGCTATAAACGTTACATTGATGATATCATTGCTTGCACTTTGTTGAACAATTGCTCTTTCCAATGTTTTGCTTGCAATGATGTTACCAATGGTACCCCTTGGATAATGCTTTGTCGTGAGTGTTTTAAAATCTCTCCCGTTGCTTGCAATAAGTTGAATAATTGCTCTTTCACTTGTTTTGCTTGCAACAATAATTCCCATATGGTTTATATTGAGATGGCCCCCCATAGCTTTCTCAAATTTTGGAAATTTTGATGATTGATAAGCATGTTCCCCACTTGCATACTCACCATGCATATTTTTCATACTTGATTGACACTAATGGTGATGTGCACAAGAAGAGATACGTCATGATGGATGATGTGTTTCTCTACCATGCACACACGTTCTTCCTATTGTGCTTGATGTGTGTAGGTACCCGCAAGAGAATGTCAACCTCGGTTGAGCACGAGTTGACAAAAAGAGCTCTAGAGAGCATCCCCCAAGTGAGTTCAAGATCGAACCCAGCTATGATACCTTTTGCATGCTTTGCATCTTTCATGTTGACAAATTGCTCTTTCCTATGGTTTGATTGCAAGCATGTTGATGGTATTCTTCCACCTTGTGAAAATCATGTCTCGTTGCTATTGGATATTGATGCTTTGTGTGTTGTCGCAAAAATGTTGAACAATTTCTATTTCCGATGTTTTGTGTGCAACCATAATGCCTTTATGAGCATGTATTGTCATGAGAGCTTCCAAGTCTCTCGTATTGTGCTTGCAACAAACATAAGGACCACTTGACATTTCATATGGTTTGTTTGCAAGCATGTTGTTTTTGCTTCCGCTTGTGATACTCCAATGCCCATGATTTTTGAGTTTGATGATTTGTGTGTGGCATCCAACATATTGAACAATTGTTCTTTCCAATGGTTGGTTTGCACACATAATGTTTTTTCTTTGGATATTCTTCCTCATGTGTTTTTGCCAAATTCTCCTAGCTTTGCATCAAAGATGTTGATCAAGATTTTAGTCAATTGCTTTGCGTGCCACATTATGGTGTTATATGGAGTTTTTGAGTTCCCACATTTGGATGATGTTCAATTAACTTCCATGCACTTTGACCTTGCATACGCATTTCGTTTGCGATACTTGAGTTGTGCTAATAGTGTTGTGAACAAGAATGGACATGCCACAAATGACATGCTCCTCTATCACACACAAACATATGTTGCTTGGTCTTTGTTATGTGAAGGTACAAGTGCATACATGTCAACCACTATGGACAAAGAGTTGACAAGACGAATCGAAGAGAGTTACCTAGGGCTATCCTTCAATGAGCTATCTCTATATCATAAGGTGACTTCCTTCTAGTTGAGGACTCATGCTATAATCTTCATGAATTGGCTACTTTTTGAGTGTTGCTTCGCT
The DNA here is from genome assembly GCA_910589775.1 of Avena eriantha. Taxonomy (NCBI): domain Eukaryota; kingdom Viridiplantae; phylum Streptophyta; class Magnoliopsida; order Poales; family Poaceae; genus Avena; species Avena eriantha. The sequence goes on from OU342744.1 coordinate 365,212,847, forward strand.
TTTGTTGTGAGCTTTAGGCTTCATGGAAGGTGAAGGAACATTGAAGAGTTGCCACATCAAGCTTCCCAAGGACGACTATATGGTGAACCCCAGGATCAAGAAGGTCTCTCGACATCATCTCCTTAGGATGAGCATGAAGAGTCAAGGATGACTCTTTTTGAAGGGGGGAGCAGATGCAGCCCGTCCTGCGGACGCTACTACATCCACAACGCCAAGTCCCCAAGATCGTCGCCAAGTCAACCAAGAAGATGGACCAGGAGCAACTAGCTCCAGAACGAGAGTCTCCACAGTCATCGCTCCAGAGAGTCCGCCCGAATCCGGCCGGAGTGTCCGGCCTACCCCAGCCCTATCCCGACGCGGACATTCTCTGTGCTACATCGGACTCTACCCAGACACTACCCGGAGTCTCCGGCCACCCCGGACTGTCCGGCCCACTCGACCCGGAGTGTCCGGCCTACGCGATGGGCCTGCGTGCCAACATCTGGGCCCTTCGCCCATGTACCCCTCTATTCCGCACCAAACCCTAGTTTTATGCCCAAACTACCCCTGAACTTGTGGTTGGCCTATAAATAGAGCCCCCACCCCCTAATGTATCCCTTAGGCATAGATGATAGACTAAAGACAACCCCCTTTGTGGAATCTCTAGTTTTGCCTCATCCCCTTCTACCAAAGGGGATCGACTATCGTCACCACCTCATTGGAGTTTGCATCGCGCCTCCCTCATTGTACAAGGCCTTGGCATCGGTGTCCCTTTGCCAAGACGTCAAGACCCTCTCCAAGGTGTTCTTCCCTCTCTGCTTGGGATTGACGGGAGCAAGTTGACCGATATTTCCTTGCGAGGATTCTTTCAGACCGGTGGCCACCGATGAGAGAAATTGGCCTTGTATCTAGTGTGTTTTGCGTGTGTTCATCGTGTTCTTTGCGAGGCGTGCGTCCGCTTCCGCTACCTTCTCCCTTTTCCCTTGCTTTCCCATCGATTTGACCACGAGATCCGTGAAGATCGGGCCACCCTAGAGGTTTTCCCTCATCAAGTTCAGGGGTAATTCAGGCATTAAAGTAGAGTTCTGGGCGAAGTAGAGGGGTACATGGGCCATAGGGCCCAGCTAGGCTCGCAGGCCCATCTTCAGGCCGGACAGTCTGGGTCGGAGCGGCCGGATAGTCCCGGGTGGCCGGACACTCCAGGCAGTGTCCGAACTGGCACACAGAATGTCCGAGTCTAGACGAGGCAGGGGTAGGCCGGACACTCTGGCTGAGTCGCGCCGGACACTCTGGCTGGAGTCGGGCGGACACTCCGGCTCTGGCAGCGTCAACTCAGGTGCAGCTTCAGGGCTCGTGGGTCGACGCGGCGGGGGCTCGTACCTAATGATGCACAAAGTAGTGGTATGAAGTAGCACGCCATCCAAGGAGGTATCAAATTGGCACGAAGAGAGGAGCGAGATCACCTTAGCTTGGAGGAGTTTGGCTCGGGCACGAGTCATGGATCCAATTGGGGGACTTGTTGTTGTAGATGTAGAAGCGTCCGTAGGACGGGCTGCATCATCTCCCCCCTGGGAAAGAGTCGTCCTCGACTCTTCATGGATATCATCTTGAGCATCTCCATGGTAGGGTGAGAGATCATTGACATTGAATGTATTGCTTGCAAGGTACTTGGAGGTCGGTATGTCGATGATGTAGGCGTTGTTGTTGATTCTTTTGAGGACCTTGAAGGGACCATCTCCTCTTGGCTGGAGCTTGGAGTCACGTTCCTTGGGGAAGCGTTCCTTGCTTAGGTGTATCCACACAAGGTCACCTTCTTCAAATATCATCTCCTTCTTGTCCTTGTTTAACCTTGAAGCTTGGCGAAGTACTTGTTGTTCGATAGTAGCTCTTGTTTCTTCATGAAGCGTCTTCATAGCTTGTGCGCGCTTCTCGACGTCCATGTTCGTGCGCTCATGGAGAGGTAGTGGTAGGATGTCGAGCGTGGTGAGGGGCTCGAAACCATAAACGGTCATCAATGGACTCATCTTGGTTGTTGAGTGCTTGGCTCGATTGTAGGCGAACTCGGCGTGTGGAATGCATTCCTCCCAATCCTTCAGGTTTTTCTTGATCAACACACGAAGGAGAGTTCCGAGGCTTCTGTTGACAACTTTGGTTTGGCCATCAGTTTGAGGATGTGATGCAGATGAGAAGAGGAGCTTCACGCCGAGCTTGGCCATGAGGGTCTTTCACAAGTAGCTCATGAATTTGACGTCGCGGTCGGAGACGATTGTCCTTGGCACACCGTGAAGATGGACGATTTCCCTGAAAAACAGATTTGCAACATGTGAAGCATCGTCGGTCTTATGGCACGGTATGAAGTGTGCCATTTTAGAAAAATGATCCACAACACCAAATATAGAATCATGACCATGCTTAGATCTAGGCAATCCTAACACGAAATCCATGCTAATGTCTGACCAAGGTGTATGAGGAATAGGCAATGGCATATAAAGACCATAGGGATTATGATATGGGGTGGCTCGATCTTCTCAGCAAGCTCTTGTCGATGGTGATGGTGGATGATAGATAACTAGTGCGTAGCTATGATCTCTCCCACTCGATCTCTGATGCCAATGCAACAGCTCTCGAACCTTGTAGGATATTCACAACACCACACTCTTGCGCACGTAGCTGTGACCACGAACGGTAGTATGCAATCTACTAATTCCCAATGGAACAACAGATCACACTCAATTATAGTTGGTAGATTCGAACACAAGGTAATTCCAGAGGTTCTATGAAAGAAACAACTCCAAAATATTTTAACGTGGTCTAAACCCTAACTTGTGACAGCTACGGAGGTTTATATGAGGGCTGGGGCGTCCTCCCCTCTAAACGGGCCTAAAAACAGCCATAACTTGGCCCAAACTGACTCGGTTTGACTCAAACTGATACATACCGACCCATATATGGGTTCGGCCTTATTGGCACGCAGTCCAAACGTCGTGGAACACCTCAAACATGTAATTCTTGGTGCGCCATCTCTCTCTCTTGCTCATACGTGATTTCCTCATTGCGTCCTAGTGCGCCTGCCTCCCGCTCCTCCCTCGCGCACTTGTTGATATTGGAAATCAGCGCTTGTCCTTCTTGCTACAACTCTCCTCCTCCTCACGCAACGCTTGTGTTATCAATAAACCTATTGCTCAATCTGCTTTGCATGAGCTCTTGTAATGGGTCCAATCCTGATTTTATTGGACTTGTTCTTTGCAGCAACATCTTCATTGTGAATAGGAGTAGGAGATAGTGGAATAGTATGGATGTCATCATCATCTCCCCCCCTTCAAAAGGCGTCGACCTCGACGCTCCCAGGTCTTCTCCAGCATATGGTGATAAATCAGCAACGTTGAAGCTGTTGCTAGCACCACCAAACTCCTCAATAGGTATATTAACTGAGTAGGCATTATCATTAATTTTTGCTAGCACTTTGTAAGGACCAGCACCACGTGGCTTCAACTTGGACTTGCGAAGTAGTGGAAATCTATCCTTGCGTAGATGCACCCAAACCATATCTCCACGCTCGAACAACACTTCTTTTCTTGCTTGATTCCTTACAGCAGCAATGTTCTTGCCTTTCTTTTCAATAGCCTATCGAGTCTTCTCATGTATTTTCTTCACATAATCAGCACGTTTTGATGCATCCATATCAACTCTCTCATGTAATGGCAGAGGCAACATATCAAGTGGCGTCAATGGCTTGAAACCATACACCACCTCAAAAGGACAAAGATGAGTAGTTGAATGCACAGCCCTGTTTTAAGCAAACTCAACATGTGGTAAACACTCTTCCCACTCCCGCAGATTCTTTTTAATCATGGTCCTTAGTAGCTGTGACAATGTTCTATTCACCACCTCCGTTTGACCATCTGTTTGGGGGTGACATGTAGTACTGAACAGCAACTTTGTTCCTAGCTTACCCCATAAGGACTTCCAAAAGTAGCTCATGAACTTCACATCACGGTCAGAAACAATCGTCTTTGGTACGCCATGTGATCTCACAATGTCCCTGAAAAACAGGTTAGCAACATGCGACGCATCGTCGCTTTTGTGCCAGGCAATAAAATGAGCCATCTTAGAGAACCTATCCACTACCACAAATATAGAATCATGACCTCTCTGAGTTTTAGGTAGACCTAGCACAAAATCCATCCTAATGTCTTCCCATGGAGTAGTAGGTGCAGAGAGAGGTGTATACAAACCGTGAGGCTTCAGCTTGGATTTCGACTTGTGGCAAGTAATGCATCTGCTCACAAATCTGTACACATCACGCCTCATCTTGGGCCAATAAAAATGATCAGCAAGCATGAGCAACGTCTTCTCACGCCCAAACTGACCCATCAAACCACCAACATGTGATTCCTGCACTAAGAACAAACGCAACGACGATTCTGGAATACATAGTTTGTTAGCTCGAAACAAATATCCATCATGTATATGATACTTATCCCATGCGTTTCTAAGAGCACAAAAACGATATGGTTCAGCAAAATCATGGTCAGTTGCATAAAGTGCACAAATAGCTTCTAATCCAGGAATTTTAACATCAAGATTGGTTAATAGCATGTTCTTCCTTGATAGAGCATCAGCAACAACATTCTCTTTTCCCTTCTTATAATTAATGATGTAAGGAAAAGACTAAATGAACTCAACCCATTTAGCTAATCTTCGATGCAAGTTTGATTGAGCTTTCAAGTATTTCAATGCTTCTTAATCAGAATGTATGATGAATTCCTTTGGCCACAAATAATGTTGCCAAACTTCAAGTACTCTCACAAGTGCATACAATTCTTTATCATAGATTGAATAATTCAAACGAGCACTAGTCAATTTCTCAGAAAAATAAGCGATAGGCCGACCCTGTTGCATCAAAACGCCACCTATGCCTATACCACTAGCATCACATTCAACTTCAAATTGCTTCAAAAAATCAGGTAATGCAAGCAATGGTGCAGAAGTAAGCAAACATTTCAATGTATCAAATGCAATGTCTTGGGCCGCGCCCCATACAAAAGGAACACCTTTCTTTGTCAAATCATTTAATGGTGCAGCAATGGTGCTAAAATCTTTCACAAAGCACCTATAGAAACCAGCGAGACCGTGGAAACTACGCACTTGACTTACATTCATTGGAGTAGGCCAATTCTGAATTGATTCAATTTTAGATTGATCTACCTCTACTCCATGCTTAGAAACAACAAATCCTAGGAATATGACCTTATCTTTTGCAAATGTACACTTCTCAAGATTAGCATACAGTTTATTATCACGTAACACTTGCAAAACTTGTCTAATATGAGTGCAATGTTCAGATTCGGTGTGGCTGTAGATGAGTATATCATCAAAGTAAACAACCACAAAACGACCAATAAACTCTCTCAAAACATGATTCATCAAACGCATGAAAGTACTAGGTGCATTAGTAAGACCAAACGGCATGACTAACCACTCATACAAACCGAATTTAGTTTTGAAAGCAGTTTTCCATTCATGCCCTTCTTTCATCCTAATTTGATGATAACCACTATGCAAGTCAATTTTAGAGAAAACAGCAGCACCACTCAATTCATCTAGCATATCCTCTAAGCGTGGAATAGGATGACGATATCAAATAGTGATGTTATTAATCGCTCTACAGTCAACACACATGCGCCATGTACCATCTTTCTTAGGAACTAAAATAACAGGAACAGCACAAGGGCTAAGAGAAACACGAATGTACCCTTTATCCAGCAACGCTTGTACTTGCTTCTGAATTTCCTTAGTTTCTTCGGGATTAGTCCTGTAGGGTGCACGGTTGGGAAGTGTGGCACCAGGAATCAAGTCCACTTGATGTTCTATACCACGAAATGGGAGTAAGCCTGCGGGTACATCTTCTGGAAACACATCCCCAAAGTCCTACAAAACAGACGAGACACCAAGAAAAATAGGGGTCATGTCGTTAGAAACCAATACCTCGCCCTTATACATGAGCACAAGTGGCATGGCTGTAGGATCCTCACGGAATTCTCTCATATCTTCCTTAGTGGCTAATATCAATAAACCAGGCACTCTCTCACTTTTTGTTATATCACTCAATTTGGGCTCAATTACATCAGGAACAGCTGTCACGCAATCTCGCCGAGTGGTAGTATCTTCCTTCAAGTTCACCTCTATCTTTTGGCGAGAATCATTCACCACTTCTTGTGGTGTCATTGGCTGCATAGTAATCTTCTTTCCTTTGAATTCCAAGTGATATGTATTGGCTCGGCCATTGTGTTGCACATGGCGATCATAGAGCCAAGGCCGACCCAATAGTAGGTGATAAACAGTCATAGGAACCACATCAAAATCAATAGAATCTTTGTATGGCCCTATTTGAAAGTTCACTCGTACCATATGATTTACCTTCATCTCATCATTGTTGCTCAACCATTGTATGTAGTATGGCTTGGGATGAGGTAAGTATGTCAAATTCAGTATGGCACATAGTTCCTTACTTGCAAGATTTCTGCACCTACCTCCATCAATAATGACCTTGCAAGCTTTATTTGGTCCAACTAGAGCTTTTGTTTGGAACAAGTTGCAACGCTAGGATTCCTCAACCGGTTGCACACTAAGTACACGTGAAGACACGACGATAGTTGGTGCACGCTCAGCATATGCATCAGCACCACCCTCGCCGTCATCAATATCATCATCCGAAGCTTCATCTCCACTTTCTACTTCACCTTGTTCATTAACAAACATAACCTTGCTGTTTGGACAATTCGTCTTGTAGTGACCTCTGCCTCCACAAGTATGGCACACCACATCACGAGTACGTGCAGTAGACATGTTGGAACCCGAGCTAGCAGCAGGAGCAGCGGGTTTCCGAGTATTAGAACCAAACGAAGGTGTACTTGCTGGTTTGGCTGATGGTGTAAACGGAACAGCAGCTGGTGGCATGATAGTGGGAGGTGTAGATCTGGTCGAAAATCTGCTAGAAGATGGAAATCAAGCACGTGACTTTGCCTCTTCAGCCAGCTGGGACTCGGCCTCTCTAGCATGGTGCAACAACTCGTTCATTGTCTCATACTTGTGATAATGCACAATACTCTTGATTTGAAGCTTCAAATTGTTGAGGAAACATTGCATCATCATCTCTCGTGATTCACGAACATTAGCACGCTGCATAAGCATCTCCATATCCATGTAGTACTCATCAACTGTCATTGTGCCTTGCCTCAACTGTGTGAGCTTGTCAAACACAGAACGCAAATAATTGGAGGGAACAAAACAATCCGCCATGATGGCCTTCATCTCACGCAAATCCCTCACAGGAAGTTCATTGTCGTTCCGTCTATTCTGCACAATAGCTTCCCACCAACGCAAAGCGTAACCATCAAATTCTGATGCAGCAAGTTTGACCTTCTTGTCTTCTGGGTAATCAAATAAACGCCAGAGCTTTTCAATCTTCAACTCCCAAGTAATATAATCCTTAGGATCAAGCGAGCCATTGAATGAAGGAATTGAGAACTTGAGCTTGCCCAAACTATCATCAGCTGGATTATAAGCACGCTGGGCACGTCCAAGAGGAGCATACCCACGGCCATACAGAGGTGCAGCCGCAGGTGCAGGGGGATTTGCACGTCCCCTGCCACGATGTGGAGCCGCATCAGCTGCACTCCCCTCATCAAAGTCCTCTAACCCATCATCACGTTGTGCCAGTCCGGGCTAGAGTGTTGCCTGAATTGCCTCAATGGAACGCTACAAAGTGGCAAAGTTGACATTCATAGCAGTCAGTTGCGTCTGAATATTATTGATGGCTCCAATATTATTCTCCACAACATCTTGTATGTCGGTGATATTTCTATCAACAGACTCTCTCCAAGTAACAAGCTCCTCCACCTGCTTTTTCTGTGACACAATTTCATCATCACTCAAAGACATGATTAGTAAGTTAGTGCAAAAATCAAAATCAGTATGGTGGAAACTCTCACAACTCACTCACAACTGATAAGAAAGAAGATCTCACCGTTCCAAAGTGAATAGAGATGCTCTACCAAACATAATCAAAGACTGATGCACTGAAGTGATGAAGTGAATATCAAAGGTATAGAGAACGATCACAGGGCACACAGGTTATTTATGGTGGAGCTATAGGTATGGTATCCTAACTACACCGCAAACAAGTCCTAGTGCTGATCGTATGACAAAGACCCACGGAAACACACACGGTGGAGATAAATGGGGCAACTGCAACTATGAAAATGAGCTCAAAAAAGTAAGGTATGTCGGAGAAATGCTCGTGTTGCAATGCACAAGGAGAGATGCTAGCAATGTCTCAACGAAACGGGCACAAGATTGCTAACTAAGCAGCCCGCAGAGCACTAAGCACGCTAGTCTCGTAGGATAGTTATAGACACAAAGAAAGGCTTACTAAGGCTCACAAGGATAGGTACGCTATGTGGACTCAGTAAAAAAATAAACAAAAAAAGAAAAAAAATTGACCTGAGAATTGGTCTCTGCCATGGTAGAAAAACGGCCTAAAATCCTGCCGTGGCAGGATGGCGGCAGAAATTTTTTTTTTCGGAATTTTTTTTGTCACGCTGGAGCACAGACTTGTCTGCGGTCAGGCGTGAGGCAGCGAACCGATTTTTTTAATTCCGACTCGCCAAGTAGTACACAACTATGACTCTTTACTTGGATCAGATCTGACTTGATGGTAGCGGAAAAAGATGGTGGAAAACAACTAGACCAACTAGAAAAAAATCTACGAAGAACAGATTTAGATCTAATCTAATAGAGGAACGCGACCAGCAACTATTACTCAAATACGATGTAATCTAGGCTATGGCAACTCTTTTTGTGAGGCTTTTTCTGTATAGGATGAAAAACACTCTCTAATCTATGGATGGATTGTGGATTGCTTACCGAGGCAACGAGGAAATCTGATACCAAGATGATATGGGGTGGCCCGATCTTCTCAGCAAGCTCTTGTCGATGGTGATGGTGGATGACAGATAACTAGTGTGTAGCTATGATCTCTCCCGCTCGATCCCTGATGCCAATGCAACAGCTCTCGAACCTTGTAGGATATTCACAACACCACACTCTTGCGCACGCAGCCATGACCACGAACGGTAGTATGCAATCTACTAATTCCCAATGGAACAACAGATCACACTCAATTATAGTTGGCAGATTCGAACACAGGGTAATTCCAGAGGTTCTATGAAAGAAACAACTCCAAAATATTTTAACGTGGTCTTAAACCTAACTTGTGACGGCTACGGAGGTTTATATGAGGGCTGGGGCGTCCTCCCCTCTAAACGGGCCTAAAAATAGCCATAACTTGGCCCAAACTGACTCTGTTCAACTCAAACTGATACATACCGACCCATATATGGGTTCGGCCTTATTGGCACGCAGTCCAAACGTCGTGGAACACCTCAAACATGTAATTCTTGGTGCGCCATCTCTCTCTCTTGCTCATACGTGATTTCCTCATTGCGTCCTAGTGCGCCTGCCTCCCGCTCCTCCCTCGCACACTTGTTGATATTGGAAATCAGTGCTTGTCCTTCTTGCTGCAACTCTCCTCCTCCTCGCGCAACACTTGTGTTATCAATAAACCTGTTGCTCAATCAGCTTTGCACGAGCTCTTGTAATGGGTCCTATCCTGATTTCATTGGACTTGTTCTTTGCAGCAACATCTTCATTATGAATAGGAGTAGGAGATAGTGGAATAGTATGGATGTCCTCATCAGATTAGCTTGCGACTTAGCTTGAACACATGTCGTGCATCATTGAACGTAGCGCTCCATGTCACTATTCATCTTGGGCCAAAAGTAGGGATTGGAGAGCATGTCCAATGTCTTGTCGCGACCAAAGTGACCCATAAGGCCTCCACCATGAGATTCTTGGAGGAGCAAAAGTTGAAGCGACGACTTCGGGATGCATAGCTTGTTTTGTTTAAATAGAAAGCCCTTATGCAAATAGAAATCATCAACTCCTTTGTCATTGGAGCACTTTGTGAAAATTGGTTCAAAGAACGGATCGGAAGCATACAAAGATTTTATTTCCTCAAGACCCAACACGTTGATTTCATGTCTCGTAAGAAGGCTTGTATGTTTGCAAGACAATGCGTCCGCAACTACATTATCTTTGCCCTTCTTATACTTGACAATGTACAGAAAAGACTCCATGAACTCAACCCACTTAGCGTGTCTCTTGCTCAAATTAGCTTGGCCTTTGAGATATTTGAACGACTCGTGGTCGAAATGTATTATAAATTCCTTGGGCCAAAGGTAGTGTTGCCAAACTTGAAGGACACGAACTAAGGCAAAAATCTCTTTGTCATAAATCGGATAGTTAAGGCGAGCACCATCCAGTTTTTCGCTATGGTCGGCTATAGGACGCCCGTTTTGCATAAGGACTCCTCTAATGCCAATACCACTAGCATCACACTCTATCTCAAAAGTTTTTGTGAAATTCGGTAAAGTAAGGAGAGGTGCTTCGGTGAGCCTCTTTTTAAGTTCATCAAAAGCTTTTTGTTGTGCTTTGCCCCACACGAAGGTGACATTCTTTTTGGTCAATTCATTAAGGGCACAAGCAATGGTTGAAAAGTCTTTCACAAAGCGACGATAGAAGCCGGCCAACCCATGAAAACTTCGGAGTTCACTCACATTTGTTGGTATGTGCCAATCTCATGTCCTTTACCTTGGAAACATCAACTTCAATTCCCTTCGAAGAAATGACAAATCCAAGAAAAATCAACTTGTCTTTAGCAAAAGTGCACTTGGCAAGATTAGCATAAAGCTTTTCATGTCGAAGGATTTGCAAAACTTCCTTGACATGTGTTATATGGTCCTCAAGTGATTTGCTATAAACAAGAATATCATCGAAATAGACAACAACACTTTTTCCAATGAGGGAACGCAAGATGTGATTCATAAGGCGCATGAAGGTGGATGGGGCATTTGATAAACCAAAAGGCATAACCAACCATTCATAGAGACCAAGTTTGGTCTTGAAGGCGGTTTTCCACTCATCACCTTCAGCCATGAGTATTGGATGGTAACCACTACAAAGATCAATTTTCGGAAAAATAGTGGCTTCACACAACTCATCAAGCATGTCATCGAGACGTGGTATGGGATGTTGATAACGCATGGTGATAGCATTGATTGGACGGCAGTAAATGAATAACCGTAACGTATCATCCGTATTTGGAACAAGAATCACGGGTACGACACTTGGACTAGTGCTAATTTGGATCAAACCTTTGGAGACGAGTTGGTTGATTTGACGTTCGATCTCCTTCGTCTCCTCCGGGTTCATGCGGTAAGCGGCACGGTTGGGAAGTGGTGCACCGGGGATGAGGTCAATTCGATGTTCGATGCCGCGAAGAGGAGGTAGTCCATGTGGAAGCTCTTCGGGGAACACATCCTTGAATTCCTGCAAAACATTCATCAAAGATGGAGGAACATTGGTTAAGTCATTAGTTCCTTGCGCTAGTCCCTTGCAAAGGAGGACATAGTGCAAGATGGATGGGTTGTTCCGAACATCTCTCATCTCACTTTTGGTGGCAAGGAGAACACTCTTAGTTTTTCCACTCGAATTTGGCTTGTGGCTCTCACTCACTATGAGGTGGTTCTCTCTCTCACCGCTCTTCTCACAAGTAGGTATTGTTCTTTGCGCCCTCGCTAAAGCCTTTGCATTGTCCGCAATTATTTGGCTAGGAGTCATCGGTTGCAAAAGACATGTTTTGTTGAGCCATTTGAAGGTGTATATATTAGTGCGACCATCATGTTGAGCAGCCTTGTCAAATTGCCATGGTCGACCAAGAAGCATGTGGCAAACTATCATAGGAACCACATTACACTCCACCGTATCTTTGTAAGGACCAATGGCGAAGGCGACCGATACGGTATGCATGATCTTCACGGACCCTTGGTCACTTAGCCATTGCACGTGGCGTGGTAGGGGTGCTTGTGTGTATGGAGGGTGAGGTTGAGCTTCTCACACAACTCGGTGCTAGCAAGGTTGTGACAACTTCCTCCGTCAATGATCACCTTGATAGATTTGCCGTTGATGCCGGCTCGTGTTTGGAAGATATTGGAGCGTTGGTCTTCATTCTCTTGTGCTTGAGTGGTCAAGATCCTTGTGACGACAAGCGATGGACTTGTGTCATGCTCACACATGAGGAGTTCTTGATCATCTTCCACTCGTTGCCTTCCCATTGCTTCCTTGACACGGGCATCAAACTCATCTTCACTCAAGTACTCTTCATCACCATTGTCATGGATGAACAAGACTTTCTTGTTTCCACATTCGGCCGACTTGTGTCCTTTACCTCCACACTTGTAGCATTCAGCGTTGAAAGGTGTATCACTCTTTGCTTGCTTGCCACTTGGAAGCAGTTTTCCTTGAGGAAGTGTGGGCTTGAAGGAGGGCTTGGAGGTACTTGAGGAGCTACCATTGAAAGTTGTTGGTGTAGGGGTTGAAGCTTACTTGTATGTGAAGTACGTCTTGGGCTTGTTGTACTTGATGTCCTCTTGCACTTGACGTTCAGCCTTTGTTGCGATGTGCACAAGCTCAACCATGGTGTTGTATGTTTGGAACTCGACGATGCGCTTGATTGGGTGATTCAAGCCAATAAGGAAATGTGCCAATTTTGCTCCATGCGCTCATCAATGTTGGCGCGAATCAAGTTGAGTTCCATTTCCTTGAAGTATTCTTCCACGATCTTTGTCCCTTAACGAAGAGCTTGAAGCTTGTTGAAGAGGTCACACGTGTAGTGCGCGGGGACAAACCGGGATCTCATGTGAGCCTTCATGTCATGCCAAGTTGTGATTGGTGGCTCTTGTCTTGCATCACGAGCAACTTGAACTTGTTCCCACCAAAGGTTGGCGTAATCATCAAACTCTAGCGAAGCCATGGCGACCATCTTCTCGTTGCTATAGTTGTGCATGTGGAAGATCTTGTCGACTTTGAGTGCCCACGAGAGGTATTCTTCGGGGTCATTGGATCCGGTGAACTTGGGCATCGTGAACTTGAGCTTGCCAAAAGTTTCTTCATCGTTGCGGTCATTGCGACGAGCTTGGTGACCTTGTTGATGATCTTGTACTTGGGGAGGTGGAACTTGGTTCTCGCGTCCTTGTTGTGGAACTTGCTCTTGATATTGTTGTTGAGGAGGAGCTTGCTCTTGCTCCTGGCGCGGTTGTTGACGTGGTTGAGGCGCTTGAGCCTCAAGGTGAAGACGGTGTGGACCCTCTTGGCGCGGTTGATGATGAAGAGGAGGCTCGTTCCTCGGTTGGTTGTGTTGGTTAGGCACATGGGCCTCATGACGAAGAACATGGTCATGAGCCTCTTGACGTGGTGGGCCTCACTCAACTTGTATCACTTGACGCTCCAAGTTTTGTTGATGTGGAGGAGGCGCCGCGTGATGACCATGGTGTCGTTGTTGACGTTCATGACGTTGAAGACGAGGAGGAGGATCTTGGAGAGCTTCACGTCGATGACGAGCTTGAGTCTCCAAATTAGAGTCATCACTCGTTGTGTCAAGTATGTTCCGCGGTCGATGGTGGTAGACTTGCGGTTGCACTTGCGGTTGCGCTTGCGGTTCCTCTTGTGGTTGCTCTTGTTGGATCACTAGTGCCCTTGTGTGATGACAGTGTGCTTCTTGCCTTGCTTGTGGCCTTGAAGAGAGGTCACCATCATAGCTTGATGTTGGGGCGTGCCGTGGGGAAGGTACATAGATCGAACAGGTTCCATCTTCAACCACGGGGGCATCATTGCATCTTTGAGCACTTTAATGTAGATCTTGTGGAAGAGGTGCATGACGATGCGAAGAACTTGAAGAGCTTGACGCGTGTGAACGTGGTCTTGCCATTCCGTCGATGAGGCGTCGAAGATTGTCATTTGTTTAGGCGACGGAGCATTGGAGCGCTTCATTTTGGTGACTGATGTTGTGATGCATTGCTTGCATTTGCCTTTCGAGGCCGTCGAAGCGGTTGTCGATGTTCTTGAACTCGGCTTGTGTCTTGCCAAATTGTTCATCTTGTCGCGTCTCAAGTGCTTGGCAACGTTGACGGAACTCTTGTCAAACGATGAAGTGACTTGCGCGCGTCATGTATGGACCTTGATCTTCTTCTTGGGGAGGTGGTTAGCTCGTCTCACCGTGCCTATCCTTATTGCAAAACACACGAGTATTGTATGGAAGTGGAATATGGTGGTGTTAGCCTTATACCTCACCTTGGGGATTGCACCAAACTAGAAACCACAAGTGAGAGCTATTCACCTTAGCAAGCCATCCGGGGGTGTATCGAAGTCACATGAGTACAAGAGCGAATTCACCTTAGCTTGGAGAAGCTTGGCTTGAGCACGAGTCATGGGTCCACTTGGGGGACTTGGTGGTGTAGATGTAGGAGCGTCCGTAGGACGGGCTGCATCAGGAATATGGTGGTGTTAGCCTTGTACCTCACCTTGGGGATTACACCAAACTAGAAACCACAAGTGAGAGCTATAGGCGTGCAAAGTGGAATTGCAAAGAAAACTCACACTAAAGAAAGAACTAACTCTCAAAAGCTTGTTGGTGGTAGGTTAGGATTGTGGAAAGCCAAAGAACCAACCAAAAGAAAAGGGATAGTCAAAAGTGGGTAAAATCCAACAAAACTCAAGTCAAAGGCGAAGGTCAACAACTCGAAAGGGTGACGGGAACCTACGACTATATACACACACGTGGAGAAAGTTGGGATTGACACGACTATGAAAATGAGCAAACAAAATGTCCTAACGAAGACTAAGCTCGTTGTCGTGCCAATGCAAGGAGAGACCGTGGCTCGTTTGCAAAGATTAAAAGTGAGCAACGGATTTGTGCACTTGCCTTGGGCGCTCTTGTTTCTCTCTTGCTTACAAGCTTGGAGACTCTCTTTTGCAAGGGGAGACTATTTTTTTTTGCTTTTTCTTTGTATCTTTTTCCTTTTTTTTTGCTCTCCCTTGATGGTACCTAGTCACACTTGCTATTGCTCTTGCACTCTCACTATCCAAGGACAAATGCACAATGCTCAAGCAAACACATGATGAGCCACTCTCATGGGATAGGTACACACAAAGGAAGATGGGGTTAACAAGGTGACGCAAGTTATACCTTCTTTGATGATGAACTTGGCGTCGGTGGTGCGGGATGATGTTCGTGGTTTGTGGTGTCGATGAGCGCGGAAGTTGATGATGTGGAAGCTTGCTGGTAGTTGCTGACACGCACACGGGACACGAGCAAACAAAGGAGATTAGCCAATGCAAAAAATGAGGCAAAATAGTCAAAACAGGCGTTACAGCCGGACACTCCGGTCTGTCTTGGACGGATACTCCGGTCTGGCCGGACACTCCGGTCTGGTTCGGCCGGACACTCCGATCGGTACAAGCCGGACACTCCGGCATGGGTTTCCTGCTCGTGTTCTTGAGCGAAAATCCTCGCCTTCGGCCTCAAATCCACAAAAAATTGGCCAAATCGGTCTGGGGAAACGCAGGATAAAGCTGGACCAACTCCGTAGACAAGGTTTGGTCGGATCAAAACAACAAATAACACTCCAAATCAAGAGATCGATCCAAAGGCAAATATTGGCTGTTTTTTGTGGGGATTTTCGAATTTTTGGTGGATAGAAGAAAAATTTGTGGGGAAAATTGTGAGCAACGAAGCTCTTGATACAAATATGTTGAGGGAAAACCTCTAGGGTGGCCCGATCTTTCACGATTCACTTTCAAATCGAGGGTAGAGTGCGGGGGAAGGAGGGAAGGATGAACACGACGAACACACGCACGAAGAACTCGATGAACACACACACGCAAAACCACGATAAACACCAATAGCTCACGCCGGCGGTGACCGGTCCGGCGCAATCCCTAGGATCGACGTCGAGCGGAGGACTCTCTCTCGAACCGACACGGCGAGATGGGAGACTCGGTGAGATCTTGACGTCTAGGCAAAGGGACACCGATGCCTAGGCCTTGTACAACGCGGAGGCACGATGCAAACTCCAACGAGGTTTGGGGATATTGGTGCTCCTTGGTCAAGGAGCATGACGCAAGAATTAGATAGATCCACAAAGGGGTTTCCACTAATTCCAATATCAAGCCTAGGGTTTACAATGGAGGTGGGGGTCTATATATAGGCCAACCACAAGTTCAGGGGTAATTCAGGCATTAAAGTAGAGTTCTGGGCGAAGTAGAGGGGTCCATGGGCCATAGGGCCTAGCTAGGCTCGCAGGCCCATCTTCAGGCCGGACAGTCTGGGTCGGAGCGGCCGGACAGTCTGGGGTGGCCGGACACTCCAGGCAGTGTCTAGGCAGTGTCCGAACTGGCACACAGAATGTCCGAGTCCAGACGGGACGGGGCTAGGCCGGACACTCCGGCTGAGTCGCGCCAGACACACCGGCTCTGGCTGCTTTAGCTCAGGTGCAGCTTCGGGGCTCGTGGGTCGACACGGCGGGGGCTCGTACCTGATGATGCACAAAGTATTGGTATGAAGTAGCACACCATCTAAGGAGGTATCAAATTGGCACGAAGAGAATAGCGAGTTCACCTTAACTTGGAGGAGTTTGGCTCGGGCACGAGTCATGGGTCCACTTGGGGGACTTGTTGTTGTAGATGTAGAAGCGTCCGTAGGACGGTCTGCATCAACAGGCGTGCGCTTTGACTAGGTGTCCAGAACAATTAGAAAAATGCAGTTCACTACAACAGGCTTGAACCTGCTGTAGTGCTGAAAAAACAAAAAAAGAGTTGATGATTTGGTTACCATGGTCGGATAGGCTTCTAATCATCATCCGTATAGGCGCGGGTGACATCCTTGTTACCCAGGGTGCTTCGGTTGCGCCGGCTGTTTGCTTCGGGGAAGCAGATCTTGGGCGCTCGATGCCGGCTTGACCGCGGTGGACGTGGTTGAATCGGTGCACTGCACGGCGCTTCAGGTAAGGTATGGGTGGGGAGGATGCCACCAGCGTTGATGCAGATCTTGGGCAGTCATTGACGGATTCAGCGTCGTGGAGGGGAAAGTGGGAAAAGGAAATCAAGTCCGGTGGACGACGACGGACTCGGTGACCAAGGTCGGGTCCGGTGGACGTTGGTGAAGCGGCAATGATGCTTTGGATGAGACCGCATCTGATGCAGCTCCGGTATACTATTGGCTGAGGAGTGCATGGTGTCGAGTTCCGGCGGGCAAAGCTAGCCGCGAAGAAGTGCTGCGGGAGGTTCTGGGCGCGAGAAATTTCGCAGTGTTTGAAATGGAGGGGCGCGAGGGAGTCGGGACCATGTGATTTTGGTATCGTTTGAAACGGACGGGCGCCAGAAATTTCGCAGTGTTTGAAACGAAGGGGCGCGAGGGAGTGGGGACCACGTGATTTTTGTATCGTTTGAAACGGAGTGGCGCGAGAAATTTCGTAGTGTTTGAAATGGAGGGGCGCGAGGGGGGACCATGTGATTTTGGTATCGTTTGAAACGGAGGCGTGCCAGAATTTTTGCAGTGTTTGAAACGGAGGGGCGCGAGGGAGTGGGGACCACTTGATTTTGGTATCGTTTGAAACGGAGGGGCGCCAGAAATTTCGCAGTGTTTGAAATGGAGGGGCGCGAGGGAGTGGGGACCACGTGATTTTGGTATCGTTTGAAACGGAGGAGCGCCAGAAATTTCGCACTGTATGAAACGAAGGGGCACGAGGGAGTGGGGACCACGTGATTTTTGTATCGTTTGAAACGGAGTGGCGCGAGAAATTTCGTAGTGTTTGAAATGGAGGGGCGCGAGGGGGGACCATGTGATTTTGGTATCGTTTGAAACGGAGGCGTGCCAGAATTTTTGCAGTGTTTGAAACGGAGGGGCGCGAGGGAGTGGGGACCACTTGATTTTGGTATCGTTTGAAACGGAGGGGCGCCAGAAATTTCGCAGTGTTTGAAATGGAGGGGCGCGAGGGAGTGGGGACCACGTGATTTTGGTATCGTTTGAAACGGAGGAGCGCCAGAAATTTCGCACTGTATGAAATGGAGGGGCACGAGGGAGTGGGGACCACGTGATTTTGGCCGTCTAGCAATCTTATCCGTCCATCCCAAATCAAGGGGCCATAGGGGATACCTTCCCTTTGAAGGTTCTGGCGCGGACGCCAATGCAAGCAATCGCTAGGTGTCCCAGAGTAAACTATGGGGGTAGATGTGTAGGTTACTGGAGTAGCAGACCATTAATCGGGCTAGCTGGCGCGATGTCATTTTGGTGCTCCGCGAGTTCAAACTTTTACTTATGGTGTTCAGGAGTGAATGCATGCAGCTCAAAAAAGGTATTGTACTTACATGACTAGTAAACTGTACGTGCTTCGCACGACTATTTTATTGCGTTCACTCCAATAACTTACCTTATTAAAGCATAATAATATCCTGCATAATTTAGAACTTTGGTGCAATACTTGGTCGACTTATTAGAACTAAACATCTCACGGGTATTTTAGAAGTACTCTCAAACATGTTTCTAGCTTACCAAGATATCGTGTATTTTTTAATGGATGCAGTACTATGGATGGATTTGCATGATTGTCGACATGCACAATTTTGGTTTTGCATTGTTCACATTTGACATCCAAGCAGACAATGTACATATACCTCTCCATGAACAACGATAAGTTTCGTCGTTTTTGCCCTACTTTCTAAATGTTACATTAAACTACCACCATTTCCAATGATGCATGAAACGACCAAAAAAGACCTGTGACCTTTTTTTAGTATCTAAAAATATTTTCATTGTTAATAATTATTTTTTACCATTTTACAGAGCATTTATAAAATGAAACAATGTTTTCACCATCAGGGGAAATGTTTCCATTACATGACAAAAAATAATGTATTCATCACCAAGAATATATAGCGCAAGAAATGAACTCCAACACAATAACCATATGCAATGACCTGATGTGTATAAACCTTAGTGACCGTCTAATTTGTAATTAGAAGTGTCAAGAACGGAGTATGCTAGATTCATTTGTGGTGGTTAGCTGCAAATTTTTAATTCAATAAATGTATTACATTCTTGTGGACACTCACAAAGACAGTTGACCTCTTGTCTTAGGAGACTTGTGATAAAACTATTACTAGTAGTTCGGAAATAAGTGACTTGGAATTTATCTAGATTCGTATGTATCACTAAAATACGTCTATATACTCGTGAATATGATATATATACTCGATCTATATACTCGTGAATCTAGACAAATCTAAGTTTCGTATTGAGGGAGTACGGCAATATTATAAATTTGCAATGTTGTCATGATAAATAATGATATTCGCTACACTCCATAAACGAAACCACTTCTCTTCTTCCGTCGTAGTTTTACATTTTTGTACTGAAGTATTTTTACTATAAAATAACGCACGAAATTAGTTACACGTTAGTGATTAAGTACTTCCGTTAATTTGTATTTACATACAGAGGTAATACTACATACCCAATTAACATCATAAGTAATTTCTCGTTCTCTCTTTCTAGAGGAGTTTTCTAGGTTGTTAGTTTGAAGAATCATTTGTTAGATACGGAGAAATGAACACTTTAAATTATATAGCGAGTGATTAGATGGATGCATAATTAGTGCATAGAGGCAGTCGAGCTAGTAAAATGCTCACATTTAATGGTAGATGTGAGCACAATTGATTGAGTGGCAAACCTTTTTTGTGCGGTCGAGGCCCCCGTACGCTGATGACCCTCGCTAATCAACGCAGCTCACAAATAAGTGTATTTTTACGTAGTAGTAGTAGAAACATCATCCAGGGAGACAAAGTTCAGCGTCTAGCAATCTTGACTGTCCAATCCGAAATCAACGGGTCAAAGCGAAGGCTCTGGCAGGAATGCCTATGCAAGGAATCGTTCACTGTCCGTGGGTAGACTATATGGGTAGCTATGCTTGTGACCCAAAGTACTCCAGAGTCCAGACAATAGGTGGGTGTCCCCGACGTTGACGGTGCATTTTCTTTTCTAGACATTGGATCCGGATCCCTACACATCTGACAAAGTAGAAAGTATGACCAAATTTAAAGATCACTCATTAACGATTTAATTATTTTTGATTTATAAGACATACTCTCCCTCCAGCCTAATTTTTCTGAAAATGCCCTCCAACCTAATTAAAAAGGATGTCACATATTTTACTAAATTTGAATGTAATATGTACACTAAGTAGTGACTACTATACGGCAAGTATATCATTACAAAAGCTCCACAGAGCGCATTCGAATGCTAAAGAGTGCAATATGATTATGCGCAGACGGATGAGAAAAAAATGATCCATGCACCCAAAACAAAGAAAAAGGAGGGCCACGTACGCAAGTCCTCCCCCTTCCTAGTTCCTACTCCAAGATTTGGCGATTGCATTACTGTGGCCGCCCTACGGAGGTAGGGCCTCGACGACCTCCGCAATGGTCACGACCTCGATGGACAACATGAGATGGCTTCTCTCTTCCTACTTAACGGGGCGTGACCTGGACGATCTCCACAATGGTAGCTGCTGGCTGCGGAGCACCGTGACTTATTTCTTCAAATTTTCACACTCAGCGTGAAGCGTGGAGGATTCACGCTCGTAAGATCGTGCGAGCTTCATTTGAAAACACAAATCGATTCGAAGGCGATCACACTCTAGGTTGAGCTCGAAGTTTTTCTGAAGAATGTTGATGTTATGGCTGTAGATTTCATCTACTTTGGCCGAGATTCTTGCCCTGACTTCCTGCATGGAAAATGCATCATCAGTAAGAAATCATGGAGTGCATGCAGAGAAGAACAAAAAATGTCAATACATGTATAGTGACTATAGTACCTCTCTTCTTCGACCGAGAGCGGGCATGAGGGCATCGTACGCCTTAGAGATATTCGTCGTGCTATCGACCCGTGGGGTGGAAAATTCGACGCTCGAGCCGCCTGCCCTGGAAGATATACATAGACGGTTCAATAGTAGGAGCAGACAGCCCACGAATCAACGGAAGTACAAACCTACCCGGACTCTTGGTCCCCATGATAGCCGCTCTTCGGATACATGCACGAATTTGAGGCCTCGCCCCATGGCTGGTCTCCTTTCTCGGTCCAAGCCTGCAGGTCACCCTGCCGACAGGATTTCTCCACGGCTCTAACCACCGCCATCTTTCTATTCTTTCGACAAGACAGGATATTTTGTGACATCGCTGGATGAAGAAGTAGAGTATAAAGGGAGGAGCAGTGGAAGAAAATGGTTTCTGCGAAGCCGGAGCGAGGTAGTACTAGTAGGAGGAGAGAGGAGAGTGAATAGTGGAAGCAAAACGTCAAGTACTGGGTCTCACTTATTCAAAAAAAAGTACTGGGTCTCGTCGCTAGCCTTCGAGCAATCTCGTTGGTCCATCAAGTGATCGAGCTTACTAGCTACAAATATTGTGCAGTGTGCTAAGGCTTGGGAATGAGCTAAAAAAATAACTTAGACGTCACTCTAGCAAAATCAAAAATGCTCCACCATTTAGGTCTCTTGCGTGGGTCCCATGTAGCAGCTTTTTTTCATATTTTCTCTCCAAACTACTAGTGCTCTGGCCAATGAAGATGCCTCAAAGTATTATGCCAAATATTTTAATCAACTAGCCTCCATGTCTTGTACTAGACAAAAGTCCAAGAATATTTTCCTTAGACCCATCTTCTCCACCGTTTAGACATAGGTGGGGCATGTGCAGCGTGCTAAAGCTTAGACGTGAGCTAAGAATATAACTAGAGTTGATTCTAACAAAACCAAAGTTGCTCCACCGTTTAGGACCCTTATGTAGGTCCTCTGCTCTAGATTTTTTTCCTTTCTCCCACCAAACTGCTACACCTCCAGCCAATGGAAGGAGCCCAAAGAATTGAAATAATTTTTTTAATCCACTAGTACCTGGGTCCTGTACTAGACTCAAGGCAAAGAATCTTTCTCTTAGACACACCTCCTCCACTGTTTAGACATATGATGTGGACATCCCTACAAATCTGGTACTTTGATTGATGAGAACTTTATACTGCCTAAACAGGTGAATTTACTCCTAAACAAATCTGGTACTTTGATTGATGAGAACTTTATACTGCCTAAATCTATGTATTTATGTATGATCAGGTTCGTTGGAGAAACAAGCATGGCGCGAGGAGGAGAAGGGATAGAAGAGAAGCCCAACATGATGATCGCCCAAGGATGCGCGAGGGAGGAGCGGGAGGAAGGCGCAATACAAGCAAGGGAGATCATCAAAGAGAAGAAACGTTCAATTCGGACAGACAGAAGTCCTGAAATTGAAACGGACGTGTAATTCCAAGATCTTTCCAATGAGTACTTCCATGTCTAAAAAGACCACGGATAATCTGGCCCCCACACCCCGGATAATACGGCCTTGCTTTGGAGATCCTGCTAAGGACTTCGGCGCGACGTTCTATGTCGGGGCGGATATTTGACCGGACTTTTCCCCTGGAAAATCCGGCCCCCGGACTTTTCCAATGAGTACCATCAAGCTTCAACGCCAAGACTTGACGTCCTAGATGACGCATGCAACCTCATGGATGAGGAGGACAAAGACCTCTACTTCGCCAAGTTGGACGAGTACGTCAAGAGGACTACACAAGCCAAGGTGCAAGATGGCGACGACAAGGTCAAGAATGGTGAGCATGGGACTTTCCCTTCACCAAAGGAGGCGCAAGGAGTTGAGAGAACCGAACCTACCCCCATATGCCTGAGTGATGATATGGTACCAATCCCATGTGAGTATGAGAGCCACTTAGCCCACTTGAGTGAAAGAAAGAGTGAGATGAGTGACTCCACCATATGTGAGATTGACTGCTTCCACTTGGAGGGCATGAGTGATACACCGAGTGAGTTGAGAGTGGTAGTTGATAGGTCATGTGAGACCACTTTCATTGCTAATAACTTACCCTCTACCTCTAGTGTGTTTCCTCATGATGTGCTAGGTTCCATGGATCAAGAAGCGCCAAGCTTGGAGATGATGATGCCTCCGACAGATAAGATGTACATGGTGGATGAAGATGATGCCATCCCCATACATGATGAAGAAGTCGCCCACATGGAGGCCAATGCTACCACAACACCCACTTCATATGAGAGGTATGAACAAGGTAAAAATAAGGGTGTTGATGATGCCATGATCCCGCTAGTGGACATGATGAATTGTGATGATTGGAATGCTATGGATGATGTTTGTGATATCACATATGCTTCATTGATATTTCCATGTGATACTTTGCATTTGCATAATGTTGAGCATGTGAAATTATTTGATTGTGATGATGTTGCCATAGACATGCCATGCTCTAAACGTTACGTTGGTGATATCATTGCTTGCACTTTGTTGAACAATTGCTCTTTCCAATGTTTTGCTTGCAATGATGTTACCAATGGTACCCCTCAAACCATGCTTTGTCATGAATGTTTTACAATCTCTCCCGTTGCTTGCAATATGTTGAATAATTGCTCTTTCACTTTCTTTTCTTGCAACAATAAGTCTACTATGGTTTATATTGAGATGGCCCCCATAGCTTTCTCAAATTTTGGAGATTTTGGTAAATGCCATGATAAGCATGTTCACCACTTGCATACTCACCATGCATATATTTCATACTTGATTGACACTCATGGTGATGTGCACAAGAAGAGATATGTCATGATGGATGATGTATTTCTCTACCATGCACACACGTTCTTCCTTTTGTGTTTGATGTGTGTAGGTACCCGCATGATCATGTCAACCTCGGTTGAGCACGAGTTGACAAAAAGAGCTCTAGAGAGCATCTCCCCAGTGAGTTCAAGATCGAACCCAGCTCTGATACCTTTTGCATGCTTTGCATCTTTCATGTTGAAAAATTGCTCTTTCCTATGGTTTGCTTGCAAGCATGTTAATGGTATTCTTTCACCTTGTGACAATCATGTTTCGTCGCTATTGGATATTGATGCTTTGTGTGTTGCCACAAAAATGTTGAACAATTTCTCTTTCCGATGTTTTGTGTGCAACCATAATGCCATTATGAGCATGTATTTTCATGAGAGCTTCCAAGTCTCTCGTATTGTTGTTGCAACAAACATAAGGACCACTTGCTCTTTCATATGGTTTGTTTGCAAACATATTGTTTTTGCTTCCGCTTGCGATACTCATACTCCCATCATTTTGGCTTTTGATGATATGTGTATGGCATCCAACATATTGAACAATTGTTCTTTCCAATGGTTGGTTTGCACACATAATGATGTTGCTTTGGATATTATTCCTCATGTGTTTTTGCCAAATTCTCCTAGCTTTGCATCAAAGATGTTGATCAATATTTTAGTCAATTGCTTTGAGTGCCACACTAAGATGTTATATGGAGTTTTTGAGTTCCCACATTTGGCTGATGTTCAAACAATTCCCATGCACTTTGACCTTGCATATGCATTCCGTTTGCTATACTTGAGTTGTGCTAATAGTGTTTTGAACAAGAATGGACATGCCACAAATGACATGCTCCTCTATCACACACAAACATATGTTGCTTGGTCTTTGTTGTATGAAGGTACAATTGCATACACGTCAACCTCTATGGACAAAGAGTTGACAAGACGAATCGAAGAGAGTTACCTAGGGCTACCCTTCAATGAGCTATCTCTACATTATAAGGTGACTTCCTTCTACTTGAGGACTCATGCTATAGTCTTCATGAATTGGCTACTCTTTGAGTGTTGCTTCGCTTTTGTTGTGAGCTTTGTAGGCTTCATGGAAGGTGAAGGAACATTGAAGAGTTGCCACATCAAGCTTCTTAAGGACGAATATATGGTGAACCCCGGGATCAAGAATGTCTCTCGACATCATCTGCTTAGGATGAGCATGAAGAGTCGAGGATGACTCTTTTTGAAGGGGGGAGCTGATGCAGCCCGTCCTGCGGACGCTACTACATCCACAACGGCAAGTCCCCAAGATCGTCCCCAAGTCAACCAAGAAGATGGACTAGGAGCAGCCAGCTCTAGAACGAAAGTCTCTGCCGTCATCGCCCCGGAGAGTCCGCCCAAATCCAGCCGGAGTGTCCGGCGCAGCCGGACTGTCCGGCGCGACTCAGCCGGAGTCTCCGGCCTACCCCAGCCCCGTCCTGGCGCGGACATTCAGTGTGCTACATCGGACTCTAACCGGACACTACCCGGAGTGCCCGACCCACTCGACCCGGAGTGTCCGGCCTACGTGATGGGCCTACGTGCCAACATCTAGGCCCTTGGCCCATGTATCCCTCTATTCCACACCAAACCCTAGTTTTATGCCCAAACTACCCCTGAACTTGTGGCTGGCCTATAAATAGAGCCCCCACCCCCTCATGTATCCCTTAGGCATAGATGATAGACTAAAGACACCCCCTTTGTGGAATCTCTAGTTTTGCCTCATCCCCTTCTACCAAAGGGGATCGACTATCGTCACCACCTCGTTGGAGTTTGCATCGCGCCTCCCTCGTTGTACAAGGCCTTGGGATCGGTGTCCCTTTCCCAAGACGTCAAGACCCTCTCCAAGGTGTTCTTCCCTTTCGGCTTGGGATTGACGGGAGCACGTTGACCGATCTTTCCTTGCGAGGATTCTATCGGACCGGTGGCGACCGGTGAGAGCAATCGGCCTTGTATCGTGTGTGTTTTGCGTGTGTTCATCTTGTTCTTCGTGAGGTTTGCCCTCATCACTCCTCAATAGGTATATCAACCGAGTAGGCATTATAAGCACCACGTGGCTTCAATTTTGACTTTCGAAGTAGTGGGAACCTATCCTTGTGTAGATGCACCCAAACCATATCCCTAGGCTCGAACAACACTTCTTTCCTTGCTTGATTCCTTGCAGCAGCAATGTTCTTGCCTTTCTTCTCAATAGACTCTCGAGTCTTCTCATGTATTTTCTTCACATAATCAGCATGTTTTGATGCCTCCATATCAACTCTCTCATGTAATGGTAGAGGCAACATATCAAGTGGCGTCAATGGCTTGAAACAATACACCACCTCAAAAGGACAAAGCCGAGTAGTTGAATGCACAGCCCTGTTGTAATTACAGGGATGTCCTCATCATCAACCATCACCGTGTTCCGCAAGTTCTCCTCGTTTTTCTGAGTCGACATAGCGTACCTTTGTTTGCATACCATAGACACAGCCTATCTACATCATCTGTGCCTAGGAACGTACCCACGAGACTAGTTGCTTTGCTCCGACAGGCTGCTCATTAGGGTTTGAAGTGCAAATTTTTTGTCCAGGAAGACCGGATTATCCAGCCCCCGACAAACCAGAATATCCGGCCCCTAATTGCTCAGAATTGTTGCATCACGTATTGCATTGTGTCAGATAGTTGAAAAATCAAAAAAAAAGAGAAAAAGGAAAAAAATGTTGTTAAAAAAAGAGAAAATAAAAGAGATACAAAAGTAAACAACAAAAGGGAGATATCAAGGTTGATTGGAGGACTAGTTTTATAATAGCACTAGTAGATTGAGCAATCTTGTGCCTGTTCTATTTCAGATATTACTAGCGTCTCTCTTGTGCATTGCAATATTCCTTTTCATAAGTTGCTTTGCCACGTTTATCTCCACCATGTGTGTTTCTTGGGTATTTGTACGATCAGCACTAGGACTTGTTTGCGGTGTAGATAGGGTACCATACCTATAGCTCCACCTTACATAACATGTGTGCCCTGCGATCATTCTCTATACCTTTGATATTCACTTCATCACATCAAGTGCATCAGTCTTTGATTTTGTTTGGTAGAGCATCTCTATTCACTTCGGAACGGTAAGATCTCCTTTCTTATTAGTTGTGAGTGAGTTGTGAGAGTTTCCATGATACAGATTTTGATTTTTGCACTAACCTACTAATCATGTCTTCTAGTGATGATGATGTTGTGTTGCAGAAAAAGAAGGATGAGGAGCTCGTTAATTGGCGTGAATATGAGGCTTTGAAATCCCACTTGACACGTGTGTTTACTAACACGACAGATGTCATTGACACGAATCTCCAAGATATGAATATGAGATTGGATCAGCATGTTGGGATGGTTGATACTATCCAAACGCAAGTGGCTACGCTCAATGTCAATGTCACCACTTTGCAGTGGTCCATTGAGGGTTTGACAGCCGCCTTACATAGAAGGGAAGATCCTCAACATGATGATGCCTTTGATGATTTCGATGAGGGTAGCGTTGTGGATGATGCTCCACATGTTGGCAGGGGACGTGTTATTCCCCCTGTCCATGCACCTGCTCATGGTCGTGGGTTTGCCCCTCTTGGGCATGCTCAACGTGTGCCCAACCAAGCTGCTGATGATGGTTTGGGCAAGCCAAAATTCTCAATTCCTAAGTTTGATGGTTCCATTGATCCTGAAGACTACCTCACATGGGAGTTGAAGATTGAGAAACTCTGGCACTTATTTGACAATCCAGAAGATAAGAAGGTCAAGCTTGCAGCATCTGAATTTGATGGTTATGCTTTGCGTTGGTGGGATTCTCTTGTGCAGCATAGAAGGGAGGACAATGAACTTCCTGTGATGGATTGGCGCGAGATGAAGCAAATCATGAAGGCTCGTTTCGTACCATCCAACTACTTGCGATCAGTTTTTGATAAATTGATGCAACTGAAGCAAGGCACCATGACAGTTGATGAGTACTACATGGAGATGGAGATGCTTATGCAGCGTGCTAGGATTCGTGAGTCCATTGAGATGACCATGCAACGATTCCTAAACAATTTGAATTTACCGATCAAGAGCATTGTTCGTCATCACAAGTATGAGACCATGAATGAGTTGTTGCATCATGCTAGAGAGGCTGAATCCCAGTTGGCAGAAGAGGCGAAGTCACGTGCTCGTTTTCCGTCTTCCAGCAGATTTTTGGCCAGGTCTACACCTCCTACAGTCACGCCACCAGCTGCTGCTCCTTCAACACCATCGGCCAAACCAGCAAGTACACCTTCGTTTGGTTCTAATGCTCGGAAACCCGCCGCTCCTGCTGCTAGCTCGGGTTCCAACATGTCTACGACACGTACTCGTGATGTGGTGTGCCATACTTGTGGAGGTAGAGGTCACTACAAGAAAGATTGTCCAAACAGCAAGGTTATGTTTGTTATGAAGCTTTTGATGATGCTATTGATGACGGCGAGGATGGTGCTGATGCATATGCTGAGCGTGCACCCACTATTGTCGTATCTTCACGTGTACTTAGTGTGCAACTGGTTGAGGAATCCCAGCGTTGCAACTTGTTCCAAACAAAAGCTATAGTTGGACCAAACAAAGCTTGTAAGGTAATTATTGATGGAGGTAGCTGCAGAAATCTTGCAAGTAAGGAACTATGTGCCAAACTGAATTTGACATACTTACCTCATCCCAAGCCATACTACATACAATGGTTGAGCAACAATGGTGAGATGAAGGTAAATCATATGGTACGTGTGAATTTTCAAATAGGGCCATACAAAGATTCTATAGATTTTGATGTGGTTCCTATGACTGTTTGTCACCTACTATTGGGTTGGCCTTGGCTCTATGATCGCCATGTGCAACACAATGGCCGAGCCAATACATATCACTTGGAATTCAAAGGAAAGAAGATTACTATGCAGCCAATGACACCACAAGAAATTGTGAATGATTCTCGCCAGAAGATAGAGGAGAACTTTAAGGAAGATACTACCACTCGGCAAGACTGTGTAACAGCTGTTCCTGATGTAATTGAGCCCAAATTGAGTGATATAACGAAAAGTGAGAGAGTGCCTAGTGTTGAGGGCAAACCTCTAGGGTGGCCCGATCTTTCACGATTCCCTTTCAAATCGAGGGTGGAGTGCAGGGAAAGGAGGGGAGGATGAACACGACGAACCCACACACGAAGAACGCGATGAACACACACACACAAAACCACGATAAACACCAATAGCTCAAGCCGGCGATGACCGGTCCAGCGCAATCCCTAGGATCGGCGTCGGGCGGGGGACTCTCTCTCGAACCGGCATGGTGAGATGGGAAACTCGGTGAGATCTTGACGTCTAGGCAAAGGAACACCGATGCCTAGGCCTTGTACAACGTGGAGGCACAATGCAAACTTCGACGAGGTTTGGGGATATTGGTGCTCCTTAGTCAAGGAGCATGAGGCAAGAACTAGATAGATCCACAAAGGGGTTTCCACTAATTCCAATATCATGCCTAGGGTTTACAATGGAGGTGGGGGTCTATATATAGGCCAGCCACAAGTTCAGGGTAATTCCGGCATTAAAGTAGAGGGGTACATGGGCCATAGGGCCTAGCTAGGCTCGCAGGCCCATCACTTGGGCCGGACACTCCGGGGCGAGTGAGCCGGACAGTCCGGGGTTGCCGGACACTCCGGGTCGAGTGGGCCAGATAGTCCGGGGTGGCCGGACACTCCGGGAAGTGTCCGATTTGACCTTCTAAATATCCACGCCAGGTCCGGTCTCGGGCAGGCCGGACACTCCGGCTGGATTCGGGCGGACACTCCGGCAGCTTCAGCTTAGTTGCAGCTTCAGGGCTCGTGGGTCGACGCGGCTGGGGCTCGTACCTGATGATGCACAGAGTAGAGGTATGAAGTAGCACGCCATCCAAGGAGGTATCGAATTGGCACGAAGAGAGGAGCGAGTTCACCTTAGCTTGCAGGAGTTTGGCTCAGGCACGAGTCATGGGTCCACTTGGGGGACTTGTTGGTGTAGATGTAGAAGCGTCCGTAGGACGGGCTGCATCAGCTCCCCCCTTGGGAAAGAGTCGTCCTCGACTCTTCATGGATATCATCTTGAACATCTCCATGGTAGGGTGAGAGATCCTTGACATTGAATGTATTGCTTGCAAGGTACTTGGAGGTCGGGATGTCGATGATGTAGGCGTTGTTGTTGATTCGTTTGAGGACCTTGAAGGGACCATCTCCTCTTGGCTTGAGCTTGGAGTCACGTTCCTTGGGGAAGCGGTCCTTGCTTAGGTGTATCCACACAAGGTCACCTTCTTCAAATATCATCTCCTTCTTGTCCTTGTTTAATCTTGAAGTTTGGCTAAGGACTTGTTGTTCGATAGTTGCTCTTGTTTCTTCATGAAGCTTCTTCATAGCTTGCACACTCTTCTCGACGTCCATGTTTGTGCGCTCATGGAGAGGTAGTGGTAGGATGTCGAGCGCGGTGAGGGGCTCGAAACCATAGACGATCATGAATGGACTCATCTTGGTTGTTGAGTGCTTGGCTCGATTGTAGGCGAACTCGGCGTGTGGAATGCATTCCTCCCAATCCTTCAGGTTTTTCTTGATCAACACACGAAGGAGGGTTCCGAGGCTTCGGTTGACAACTTCAGTTTGGCCATGAGGGTCTTCCACAAGTAGCTCATGAATTTTACGTCGCGGTCGGAGACGATTGTCCTTGGCACACCGTGAAGACGGACGATTTCCCTGAAAAACAGATTTGCAACATGTGAAGTATCTCGGTCTTATGGCACGGTATGAAGTGTGCCATCTTGGAAAAATGATCCACCACAACAAATATAGAATCATGACCATGCTTAGATCTAGGCAATCCTAACACGAAATCCATGCTAATGTCGGACCAAGGTGTATGAGGAATAGGCAATGGCATATAAAGACCATAGGGGTTAGCTTGCGACTTAGCTTGAACACATGTCGTGCATCGTTGAACGTAGCGCTCCACGTCACGCTTCATCTTGGGCCAAAAGTAGTGATTGGAGAGCATGTCCAATGTCTTGTCGCGACCAAAGTAACCCATAAGGCCTCCACCATGAGATTCTTGGAGAAGCAAAAGTTGAAGCGACGACTTCGGAATGCATAGCTTGTTTTGTTTAAAAAGAAAGCCCTTACGCAAATAGAAATCATCAACTCCCTTATCATTGGAGCACTTTGCAAAAATTGGTTCAAAGAACGGGTCGGAAGCATACAAAGATTTTATTTCCTCAAGACCCAACACGTTGATTTCAAGTCTCGTAAGGAGGCTGTATGTTTGCGAGACAATGCGTCCGCAACTACATTATCTTTGCCCTTCTTATACTTGACAATGTACGGAAAAGACTCCATGAACTCAACCCACTTAGCGTGTCTCTTGCTCAAGTTAGCTTGGTCTTTGAGATATTTCAACGACTCGTGGTCGGAATGTATGATAAATTCCTTGGGCCAAAGGTAGTGTTGCCAAACTTGAAGGACACGAACTAAGGCAAAAAGCTCTTTGTCATAAATCGGATAGTTAAGGCGAGCACCATCAAGTTTTTCGCTATGGTAGGCTATAGGATGCCCGTTTTGCATAAGGACTCCTCCAATGCCAATACCACTAGCATCACACTCTATCTCAAAAGTTTTTGTGAAATTCGGTAAAGCAAGAAGAGGTGCTTCGGTGAGCCTCTTTTTAAGTTCATCAAAAGCTTTTTGTTGTGCTTTGCCCCACACGAAGGTGACATTCTTTTTGGTCAATTCATTAAGGGGACACACAATGGTTGAAAAGTCTTTCAGAAAGCGACGATAGAAACCGGCCAACCCATGAAAACTTCGGAGTTCACTCACATTTGTTGGTATGGGCCAATCTCGTATGTCCTTTACCTTGGAAACATCAACTTCAATTCCCTTCGAAGAAATGACAAATCCAAGAAAAATCAACTTGTCTTTAGCAAAAGTGCACTTGGGAAGATTAGCATAAAGCTTTTCATGTCGAAGGATTTGCAAAACTTCCTTGACATGTGTTATATGGTCCTCAAGTGATTTGCTATAAACAAGAATATCATCGAAATAGACAACAACACCTTTTCCAATGAGAGAACGCAAGATGTGATTCATAAGGCGCATGAAGGTGGAAGGGGCATTTGATAAACCAAAGGGCATAACCAACCATTCATAGAGACCAAGTTTCGTCTTGAAGGCGGTTTTCCACTCATCACCTTCAGCCATGCGTATTTGATGGTAACCACTACGAAGATCAATTTTCAAAAAAATTGTGGCTCCACACAACTCATCAAGCATGTCATCGAGACGTGGTATGGGATGTCAATAACGCACGGTGATAGCATTGATTGGACGACAGTCCATGCATAACCATAACGTATCATCCGTCGTTGGAACAAGAATCACGGGTACGGCACTTGGACTAGTGCTAACTTGGATCAAACCTTTGGAGACGAGTTGGTTGATTTGACGTTCAATCTCCTTTGTCTCCTCCGGGTTCGTGCGGTAAGCGGCACGGTTGGGAAGTGGTGCACCGGGGATGAGGTCAATGTGATGTTCTATGCCGCGAAGAGGAGGTAGTCCATGT
Organism: Avena eriantha; assembly: GCA_910589775.1. NCBI lineage: Eukaryota > Viridiplantae > Streptophyta > Magnoliopsida > Poales > Poaceae > Avena > Avena eriantha. Next base: position 365,245,092 of record OU342744.1, read on the forward strand.
GGAAGCTCCTCGGGGAACACATCCTTGAATTCCTGCAAAACACTCATCAAAGATGGAGGAACATTGGTTAATTCGTTAGTTCCTTACGCTAGTCCCTTGCAAAGGAGGACATAGTGCAAGATGGATGGGTTGTTGGATGGGTTGTTCCGAACATCTCTCATCTCACTTTTGGTGGCAAGGAGAACACTCTTCGTTTTTCCACTCGAATTGGCTTGTGGCTCTCACTCACTATGAGGTGGTTCTCTCTCTCACCACTCTTCTCACAAGTAGGTGTTGTGCTTTGCGCCCTCGCTAAAGCCTTTGCATTGTCCGCAATTATTTGGCTAGGAGTCATTGGTTGCAAAACACATGTTTTGTTGAGCCACTTGAAGGTGTATATATTGGTGCGACCATCATGTTGAGCAGCCTTGTCAAATTGCCATGGTCGGCCAAGAAGCATGTGGCAAACTGTCATAGGAACCACATCACACTCCACCGTATCTTTGTAAGGACCAATGGCGAAGGAGACCGACACGGTATGCTTGATCTTCACGGACCCTTGGTCACTTAGCCATTGCACGTGGTAGGGGTGCTTGTGTGGATGGAGGTTGAGGTTGAGCTTCTCACACAACTCGGTGCTAGCAAGGTTGTGACAACTCCCTCCGTCAATGATGACCTTGATAGATTTGCCGTTGATGCCGGCTCGTGTTTGGAAGATATTGGAGCGTTGGTCTTCATGCTCTTGTGCTTGAGTGGTCAAGATTCTTGTGACGACAAGTGATGGACTTGCGTCATGCTCACACATGAGGAGTTCTTGATCATCTTCCATGCGTTGCCTTGCCATTGCTTCCTTGACACGGGCATCAAACTCATGTTCACTCAAGTACTCTTCATCACCATTGTCATGGATGAACAAGACTTTCTTGTTACCTCATTCGGCCGACTTGTGTCCTTTACCTCCACACTTGTAGCATTCACCGTTGAAAGGTGTATCACTCTTTGCTTGCTTGCCACTTGGGGGCAGTTTTCCTTGAGGAAGTGTGGGCTTGAAGGAAGGCTTGGAGGTACTTGAGGAGCTACCATTGAAGGTTGTTGGTGTAGGGGTTGAAGCTTGCTTGTAGGTGAAGTACGTCTTGGGTTTGTTGTACTTGATATCCTCTTGCACTTGACGTTCATCCTTTGTTGCAATGTGCACAAGCTCAACCATGGTGTTGTATGCTTGGAACTCGACGATGCGCTTGATTGGGTGATTCAAGCCAATAAGGAAACGTGCCATTGTTTGCTCCATGCGCTCATCAATGTTGGCGCGAATCAAGTTGAGTTCCATTTCCTTGAAGTATTCTTCCACGGTCTTTGTCCCTTGACGAAGCGCTTGAAGGTTGTTGAAGAGGTCACGCGTGTAGTGTGCGGGGACAAACCGGGATCTCATGTGAGCCTTCATGTCATGCCAAGTTGTGATTGGCGGCTCTTGTCTTGCATCACGAGAAACTTGAACTTGTTCCCACCAAAGGTTGGCGTCATCATCAAATTCTAGCGAAGCCATGGCGACCATCTTCTCGTTGCTATAGTTGTGCATGCGAAAGATCTTGTCGACTTTGAGTGCCCACGAGAGGTATTCTTCAGGGTCATTGGATCCGGTGAACTTGGGCATTGTGAACTTGAGCTTGCTAAAAGTTTCTTCATCGTTGCGGTCATTGCGACGAGCTTGGTGACCTTGGTTATGATCTTGTAGTTGGGGAGGTGGAATTTGGTTCTCGCGTCCTTGTTGCGGAGCTCGCTCTTGGTATTGTTGTTGAGGAGGAGCTTGCTCTTGATCTTGGCGCGGTTGTTGACGTGGTTGAGGTACTTGGGCCTCATGGTGGCGAAGGTATGTAGCCTCTTGACGTGGGTGATGACGAAGAGGATGCTCGTTCCTTGGTTGGTGATGTTGGTTAGGCACATGGGCCTCACGGCGAAGAACATGGTCATGAGCCTCTTGACGTGGTGGGCGTCGCTCAACTTGTATCACTTGATGCTCCAAGTTTTGTTGATGTGGAGGAGGCGCCTCGTGATGACCATGGTGTCGTTGTTGATGTTCATGACGTTGATGCCGAGGAGGAGGATCTTGAAGAGCTTGACGTCGATGACGAGCTTGATTCTCCAAATTGGAGTCATCACTTGTTGTGTCAAGAATGTGTCGCGGTCGATTGTGGTAGACTTGTGGTTGCGCTTGCGGTTCCTCTTGTGGTTGCTCTTGTTGAATCACTAGTGCCCTTGCGTGATGACGGTGTGCTTCTTGCCTTGCTCGTGGCCTTGTAGAGAGGTCACCGTCATAGCTTGACATTGCGGCGTGCTGTGGGGAAGGTACATAGTTCGAAGAGATTCCATCTTCAACCACGGGGGCATCATTGCGTCTTGGAGCACTTTGATGTAGATATTGTGGAAGAGGTACATGATGATGCGAAGAACTTGCCGAGCTTGATGCGCGTGAACGTGGTCTTGCCATGCCATCGATGAGGCGTCGAAGATTGTCATTTGTTTCGGCGATGGAGCGTTGAAGCGCTTCATTTTGGTGGCCGAAGTTGTGATGCATTGCATGCATTTGTCATTCAAGACCGTCGAAGCGGTTGTTGATGTTCTTGAACTCGGCTTGCGTCTCGCCAAATTGTTCATCTTGTCTCGTCTCAAGTGCTTGGCAACGTTCATGGAACTCTTGTCGAACGATGAAGTGACTTGCGCGCGTCATGTACGGACCTTGATCTTCTTCTTGGGGAGGTGGTTGGCTCGTCTGCCTATCCATCATGCGAAGCACACAAGTATTGTATATGGAAGTGGAATATGGTGGTGTTAGCCTTGTACCTCACCTTGGGGATTGCACCAAACTAGAAACCACAAGTGAGAGCTATTAGCGTGCAAAGTGGAAATGCAAAGAAAACTCACACTCTCAAAAGCTTGTTGGTGGTAGGTTAGAGTTGTGGAAAGCCAAAGAACCAACCAAAAGAAAAGGGATAGTCAAAAGTGGTAAAAATCCAACAAAACTCAAGTCAAAGGCGAAGGTCAACAACTCAAAAGGGTGACGGGAACCTACGACTATGTACACACACGTGGAGAAAGTTGGGATTGACACGACTATGAAAATGAGCAAACAAAATGTCCTAACGAAGACTAAGCTCGTTGTCGTGCCAACGCAAGGAGAGACCGTGGCTCGTTTGCAAAGAGGAAAAATGAGCAACGGATTTGTGCACTTGCCTTGGGCGCTCTTCTTTCTCTCTTGCTTACAAGCTTTGAGACTCTCTTTTGCAAGGGAAGACTATTTTTCTTTTGCTTTTTATTTGTATATTTTTTTTTGCTCTCCCTTGGTGCTACCTAGTCACACTTGCTATTGCTCTTGCACTCTCACTATCCAAGGACAAATGCACAATGCTCAAGCAAACACAAGATGAGCCACTCTCATGGGATAGGTACACACAAAGGAACATGGGGTTAACAAGGTGACGCAAGTTATACCTTCTTTGATGATGAACTTGGCGTCGGTGGTGCGGGATGATGTTCGTGGTCCATGGTGTTGATGAGCACGGAAGTTGATGATGCGGAAGCTTGCTGGTACTTGCTGACATGCACACGGGACATGAGCAAACAAAGGAGATTAGCCAATGCGAAAATTGAGGCAAAATTGTCAAAATAGGCCTTACAGCCGGACACTCCGGTCGGGCCGTACAATCCGGTCGGTATGAGCCGGACACTCCGGCGCGGGTTTCCTGCTCGTGTTCTTGAGTGGAAATCCTTGCCTTCGGGCCTCAAATCCGCGAAAAACTGGCAAAATCGGGCTGGGAGAACGCAGGATAAAGCCGGACCAACTCCTTAGACAAGGTTTGGTCGGATCAAAACCACAAATAACACTCCAAATCAAGAGATCGATCCAAAGGCAAATATGGGCTGTTTTATGTGGGATTTTCGGATTTTTGGTGGATAGAAGAAAAATTTGTGGGGGAAATAGTGAGCAACGAAGCTCTTGATACCAATATGTTGAGGGCAAACCTCTAGGGTGGCCCGATCTTTCACGATTCCCTTTCAAATCGAGGGTGGAGTGCAGGGAAAGGAGGGGAGGATGAACACAACGAACCCACGCACAAAGAACGCAATGAACACACACACGCAGAACCACGATAAACACCAATAGCTCACGCCGGGGGTGACCGGTCCGGCGCAATCCCTAGGATCGGCATCGGGCGGAGGACTGTCTCTCGAACCGGCACGGCGATATGGGAGACTCGGTGAGATCTTGACGTCTAGGCAAAGGAACACCGATGACTAGGCCTTGTACAACGCGGAGGCACGATGCAAACTCCGACGAGGTTTGGGGATATTGGTGCTCCTTAGTCAAGGAGCATGAGGGAAGAACTAGATAGATCCACAAAGGGGTTTCCACTAATTCCAATATCATGTCTAGGGTTTACAATGGAGGAGGGGGTCTATATATAGGCCAGCCACAAGTTCAGGGGTAATTCCGGCATTAAAGTAGAGTTCTGGGCAAAGTAGAGGGGTACATGGGCCATAGGGCCCAGCTAGGCTCGCAGGCCCATCACTTAGGCCGGACACTCCGGGGCGAGTGAGCCGGATAGTCCGGGGAGGCCGGACACTCTTGGTCGAGTGGGTCGGACACTCCGGGAAGTGTCCGGGCGGTGTCCGATTTGACTTCTGAATGTCCATGCTAGGTCCGGGCTCGGGCAGGCCGGACACTCCGGCTGAGTCAGGCCGGACACTCCGGCTGGATTCGGGCGGACACTCCGTCAGCTTCAACTCAGGTGCAGCTTCAGGGCTCGTGGGTCGACGCGGCGGGGGCTCGTACCTGATGATGCACAGAGTAGAGGTATGAAGTAGCACGCCATCCAAGGAGGTATCGAATTGGCACGAAGAGAGGAGCGAGTTCACCTTAGCTTGCAGGAGTTTGGCTCGGGCACGAGTCATGGGTCCACTTGGGGGACTTGTTGGTGTAGATGTAGAAGCGTCCGTAGGACGGGCTACATCACCTGGGTTATTGATACTAGCCACCAAGGAGGATATGAGAGAGTTTCGTGAGGATCCTACAGCCATGCCACTTGTGCTCAGGTATAAGGGTGAGGTATTGGTTTCTAACGACATGACCCCTATTTCTCTTGGTGTCTCTTCTGTTTTGCAGGACTTTGGGGATGTGTTTCCAGAAGATGTACCCGTAGGTTTTCCTCCATTGCGTGGTATAGAACATCAAGTGGACCTGATTCCTGGCGCCACACTTCCCAACCGTGCACCTTACAGGACTAATCCCGAAGAAACTAAGAAAATTCAGAAGCAAGTACAAGCGTTGCTGGATAAATGGTACAATCATGTTTCTCTTAGCCCTTGTGTTGTGCCTGTTATTTTGGTTCCTAAGAAAGATGGTACGTGGCGCATGTGTGTTGATTGTAGAGCGATTAATAACATCACTATTCGATATCGTCATCCTATTCCACGCTTATAGGATATGCTAGATGAATTGAGTGGTGCTGTTGTTTTCTCTAAAATTGGCTTGCGTAGTGGTTATCATCAAATTAGGATGAAAGAAGGGGATGAATGAAAAACTGCTTTCAAAACTAAATTCGGTTTATATGAGTGGTTAGTTATGCCATTTGGTCTTACTAATGCACCTAGTACTTTCATGCGTTTGATGAATCATGTTTTGAGAGAGTTTATTGGTCGTTTCATGGTTGTTTACTTTGATGATATACTCATATACAGCCACACCGAATCTAAACATTGCACTCATATTAGACAAGTCTTGCAAGTGTTACGTGATAATAAACTGTATGCTAATCTTGAGAAGTGTACATGATGAGGACATCCATACTATTCCACTATCTCCTACTCCTATTCACAATGAAGATGCTGCTGCAAAGAACAAGTCCAATGAAATCAGGATTGGACCCATTACAAGAGCTCGTGCAAAGCTAATTTAGCAACAGGTGAATTCACTCTTAATTGAACCTGATGTTTTACTTAATGAGAACTTTATACTACCTAAGTCTATGCATCTTTGTATGATTAGGTTTATTGATAACACAAGCGTTGCGCGAGGAGGAGGAGAGTTGCAGCAACAAGGACAAGAGCTGATTTCCAATATCAACAAGTGCGCGAGGGAGGAGCGGGAGGCAGGCGCACTAGGATGCAATGAGGAAATCACGTATGAGCAAGAGAGAGAGATGGCGCACCAAGAATTACATGTTTGAGGTGTTCCACGATGTTTGGACTACGTGCCAATAAGGCCGAACCCATATATGGGTCGGTATGTATCAGTTTGAGTCGAACTGAGTCAGTTTGGACCAAGTTATGGCTGTTTTTAGGCCCGTTTAGAGGGGAGGACGCCCCAGCCCTCATATAAACCTCCGTAGCCGTCACAAGTTAGGTTTTAGACCACGTTAAAATATTTTGGAGTTGTTTCTTTTATAGAACCTCTGGAATTACCCTGTGTTCGAATCTACCAACTATAACTGAGTGTGATCTGTTGCTCCATTGGAAATTATTAGATTGCATACTACCGTTCGTGGTCACGGCTGCGTGCGCAAGAGTGTGGTGTTGTGCATATCCTACAAGGTTCGAGAGCTGTTGCATTCGCATCAGGGATCGAGCGGGAGAGATCATAGCTACGCACTAGTTATCTATCATCCACCATCACCATCGACAAGAGCTTGCTGAGAAGATCGGGCCACCCCATATCAGTACATTTGCAAAAGATAAGGTCATATTCCTAGGATTTGTTGTTTCTAAGCATGGAGTAGAGGTAGATCAATCGAAAATTGAATCAATTCAGAATTGGCCTACTCCAATGAATGTTAGTCAAGTGCGTAGTTTCCACGGTCTTGCTGGTTTCTGTAGGCGCTTTGTGAAAGATTTTAGCACCATTGCTGCACCATTAAATGATTTGACAAAGAGATGTGTTCCTTTTGTATGGGGCGCGTCCCAAGACATTGCATTTGATACATTAAAACATTTTCTTACTTCTACACCATTACTTGCATTACCTGATTTTTCGAAGCAATTTGAAGTTGAATGTGATGCTAGTGGTATAGGCATAGGTGGCGTTTTGATGCAAGAGGGTCGGCCTATAGCTTATTTTTCTGAGAAATTGACTGGTGCTCGTTTGAATTATTTTATCTATGATAAAGAATTGTATGCACTTGTTAGATTACCTGAGGTTTCGCAACATTATTTGTGGCCAAAGGAATTCATCATACATTCTGATCATGAAGCATTGAAATACTTGAAAGCTCAATCAAATTTACATAGAAGATTAGCTAAATGGGTTGAGTTCATTGAGTCTTTTCCTTACATTATTAATTATAAGAAGGGAAAAGCGAATGTTGTTGCTGATGCTCTATCTAGGAAGAACATGCTATTAACCAATCTTGATGTTAAAATTCCTGGATTAGAAGCTATTTGTGCACTTTATGCAACTGACCATGATTTTGCTGAACCATATTTATGCAGCCCGCCCTACGGACGCTTCTACATCTACACCAACAAGTCCCCCAACTGGACCCATGACTCGTGCCCGAGCCAAACTCCTCCAAGCTAAGGTGAACTCGCTCCTCTCTTCGTGCCAATTTGATACCTCCTTGGATGGCGTGCTACTTCATACCTCTACTCTGTGCATCATCAGGTACGAACCCCCGCCACGTCGACCCATGAGCCCTGAAGCTGCACCTGAGCTGAAGCTGCCGGAGTGTCCGCCCGAATCCAGCCAGAGTGTCCGGCCACACCGGAGTGTCCGACCCGACTCAGCCGGAGTGTCCGGCCTGCCCGAGCCCGGACCTGGCGTGGACATTCAGAAGGTCGAATCGGACACTCCCCGGACACCACCCGGAGTGTCCGCTTTGCCCGGACTGTCCGGCCGTGCCGACCCGAACTGTCCGGCCCAAGCGATGGGCCTGTGAGCCTAGCTGGGCCCTATGGCCCATGTACCCCTCTACTTCGCCCAGAACTCTAATTTAATGCCTGAATTACCCCTGAACTTGTGGATGGGCTATATATAGACCCCCACCCCCATTGTAAACCCTAGGCTTGATATTCGAATTAGTGGAAACCCCTTTGTGGATCTATCTAATTCTTGCCTCATGCTCCTTGACTAAGGAGCACCAATATCCCCAAACCTCGTTGGAGTTTGCATCGTGCCTCCGCGTTGTACAAGGCCTAGGCATCGGTGTTCCTTTGCCTAGACGTCAAGATCTCACCGAGTCTCCAATCTCACCGTGCCGGTTCGAGAGAGAGTCCTCTGCCCGACGCCGATCCTAGGGATTGCGCCGGACCGATCACCGCCGGTGTGAGCTATAGGTGTTTCTCGCCGGTTTGCGTGTGTGTGTTCATCGCATTCTTCGTGCGTGTGTTCGTCGTGTTCATCCTTTCCTGCTTCCCCCGCACTCCACCCTCGATTTGAAAGGGAATTGTGAAAGATCAGGCCACCCTAGAGGTTTGCCGTCAACATATTGGTATCAAGAGCTTCGTTGCTCACGATTTCCCCCACAAAATTTTCTTCTATCCACCAAAAATTTGAAAATCCCCACAAAAAACAGCCCATATTTTCCTTTCGATCGATCTCTTGATTTGGAGTGTTATTTGTGGTTTTGATCCGACCAAACCTTGTCTATGGAGTTGGTCCAGCTTTATCCTGCGTTTCCCCAGCCCAATTTGGCCAATTTTTCGCGGATTTGAGGCCCGAAGGAGAGGATTTCCGCTCAAGAACACGAGCAGGAAACCCGCGCCGGAGTGTCCGGCTCATACGGACTAGAGTGTCCGGCCGAACCAGACCGGAGTGTCCAGCCAGACCGGAGTATCCGGCCCAGACGGACCGGAGTGTCCGGCTGTAACACCAGTTTTGACAGTTTTGCCTCATTTTTTGCATTGGCTAATCTCCTTTGTTTGCTCGTGTCCCGTGTGCGTGTCAGCAAGTACCAGCAAGCTTCCGCATCATCAACTTCCATGCTCATCGACAACACGGACCATGAACATCGTCCCGCACCACCGACGCCAAGTTCATCATCAAAGAAGGTATAACTTGCGTCACCTTGTTAACCCCCATCTTCCTTTGTGTGTACCTATCCTATGAGAGTGGCTCATCTTGTGTTTGCTTGAGCATTGTGCATTTGTCCTTGGATAGTGAGAGTGCAAGAGAAATATCAAGTGTGACTAGGTAGCATCAAGGGAGAGCAAAAAAAAGCAAAAGAAAAATAGTCTCCCCTTGCAAAAGAGAGTCTCAAAGCTTGTAAGCAAGAGAGAAAGAAGAGCGCCCAAGGCAAGTGCACAAATCCGTTGCTCACTTTTCCTCTTCACAAACGAGCCATGGTCTCTCCTTGCATTGGCACGACAACGAGCTTAGTCTTCGTTAGGACATTTTGTTTGCTCATTTTCATAGTCGTGTCAATCCCAAGTTTCTCCACGTGTGTGTACACAGTCGTAGGTTCCCGTCACCCTTTTGAGTTGTTGACCTTCGCCTTTGACTTGAGTTTTGTTGGATTTTTACCACTTTTGACTATCCCTTTTCTTTTGGTTGGTTCTTTGGCTTTCCACAACCCTAACCTACCACCAACAAGCTTTTGAGAGTTAGTGTGAGTTTTCTTGGCATTTCCACTTTGCACGCTAATAGCTCTCACTTGTAGTTTCTAGTTTGGTGCAATCCCCACGGTGAGGTACAAGGCTAACACCACCATATTCCACTTCCATATACAATACTTGTGTGTTTTGCATGATGGATAGGCACGGTGAGACGAGCCAACCACCTCCCCAAGAAGAAGATCAAGGTCCGTACATGACGCGTGCAAGTCACTTCATCGTTCGACAAGAGTTCCGTGAACATTGCCAACGACAGGATGAACAATTTGGCCAGACGCAAGCCGAGTTCAAGAACATCGACAACCGCTTCGACGGCCTCGAACGACAAATGCATGCAATGCATCACAACTTCGGCCACCAAAATGAAGCGCTTCAACGCTCCGTCGCAGAAACAAATGACAATCTTCGACGCCTCATCGACGACATGACAAGACCCCGTTCATGCGCTTCAAGCTCTGCAAGTTCTTCGCATCGTCATGCACCTCTTCCACAAGATCTACATCAAAGTGCTCAAAGACGCAAAGATGCCCCCCCCCCGGTTGAAGATGGAATCTCTTTGAACTATGTACCTTCCCCACGGCACGCCGCAACGTCAAGCTATGACGGTGACCTCTCTTCGAGGCCACGAGCAAGGCAAGAAGCACACCGACATCACACAAGGGCACTAGTGATTCAACAAGAGCAACCACAAGAGGAACCGCAAGCGCAACCGCAAGTCTACCACCATCGACCGCGCCACATTCTTGACACAACAAGTGATGACTCCAATTTGGAGAATCAAGCTCGTCATCGACGTCAAGCTCTTCAAGATCCTCCTCCTCAGCATCAACGTCATGAACGTCAACAACGACACCATGGTCATCACGAGGCGCCTCCTCCACATCAACAAAACTTGGAGCGTCAAGTGATACAAGTTGAGCGATGCCCGCCACGTCAAGAGGCTCATGACCATGTTCTTCGCCGTGAGGCCCATGTGCCTAACCAACATCACCAACCGAGGAACGAGCCTCCTCTTCGTCATCAACCGCGTCAAGAGGCTACACAGCTTTGCCACCATGAGGCCCAATTATCTCAACCACGTCAACAACCGCGCCAAGAGCAAGAGCAAGCTCCTCCTCAACAACAATACCAAGAGCAAGCTCCACAATAAGGACGCGAGAACCAAGTTCCACCTCCCCAACTACAAGATCATCAACAAGGTCACCAAGCTCGTCGCAATGACCGCAACGATGAATAAACTTTTGGCAAGCTCAAGTTCACAATGCCCAAGTTCACCGGATCCAATGACCCTGAAGAATACCTCTCGTGGGCACTCAAAGTCGACAAGATCTTCCGCATGCACAACTATAGCAACGAGAAGATGGTCGCCATGGCTTCGCTAGAGTTTGATGATTATGCCAACCTTTGGTGGGAACAAGTTCAAGTTGGTCGTGATGCAAGACAACAGCCGGATATATTGAGGGAAAACCTCTAGGGTGGCCCGATCTTTCACGATTCCCTTTCAAATCGAGGGTGGAGTGCGGGGGAAGGAGGAAAGGATGAACACGACGAACACACGCACGAAGAACGCGATGATAACACACATGCCAACCCGCGATAAACACCAATAGCTCACACCGGCAGTGACCGGTCCGGCGCAATCCCTAGGATCGGCGTCGGGCAGAGGACTCTCTCTCGAACCGGCACGCCGAGATGGGAGACTCGGTGAGATCTTGACGTCTAGGCAAAGGAACACCGATTCCTAGGCCTTGTACAACGCGGAGGCACGATGCAAACTCCAACGAGGTTTGGGGATATTGGTACACCTTAGTCAAGGAGCATGAGGCAAGAATTAGATAGATCCACAAAGGGGTTTCCACTAATTCCAATATCAAGCCTACGGTTTACAATGGGGGTGGCGGTCTATATATAGGCCAGCCACAAGTTCAGGGGTAATTCAGGCATTAAAGTAGAGTTATGGGCGAAGTAGAGGGGTACATGGGCCATAGGGCCCAGCTAGGCTCGCAGGCCCATCGCTTGGGCCGGACAGTCCGGGCAGAGCGGACACTCCGGGTGGTGTCCGGGGAGTGTCCGATTCGACCTTCTGAATGTCCACGCCAGGTCCAGGCTCGGGCAGGCCGGACACTTCGGCTGAGTCGGGCCGGACACTCCGGTGTGACCGGACACTCCGGCTGGATTCGGGCGGACACTCTGGCAGCTTCAGCTCAGGTGCAACTTCAGGGCTCGTGGGTCGACGCGGTGGGGGTTCGTACCTGATGATGCACAGAGTAGAGGTATGAAGTAGCACGCCATCCAAGGAGGTATCAAATTGGCACGAAGAGAGGAGCGAGTTCACCTTAGCTTGGAGGAGTTTGGCTCGGGCACGAGTCATGGGTCCACTTGGGGGACTTGTTGGTGTAGATGTAGAAGCGTCCGTAGGGCGGGCTGCATAAATATGGTTCAGCAAAATCATGGTCAGTTGCATAAAGTGCACAAATAGCTTCTAATCCAGTAATTTTAACATCAAGATTGGTTAATAGCATGTTCTTCCTAGATAGAGCATCAGCAGCAACATTCGCTTTTCCCTTCTTATAATTAATAATGTAAGGAAAAGACTCAATGAACTCAACCCATTTAGCTAATCTTCTATGTAAATTTGATTGAGCTTTCAAGTATGGGTCTACTTGGGGGACTTGTTGGTGTAGATGTAGAAGCGTCCGTAGGGCGGGCTGCATCACATATTGTTTGTGTGCTCTTAGAAACGCATGGGATAAGTATCATATACATGATGGATATTTGTTTCGAGCTAACAAACTATGTATTCCAGAATCGTTGTTGCGTTTGTTCTTAGTGCAGGAATCACATGCTGGTGGTTTGATGGGTCACTTTGGGCGTGAGAAGACGTTGCTCATGCTCGCTCATCACTTTTATTGGCCCAAGATGAGGCGTGATGTGTATAGATTTGTGAGCCGATGTATTACATGCCACAAGTCGAAATCTAAGCTGAAGCCTCACGGTTTGTATACACCTCTCTCTGCACTGACTACTCCATGGGAAGACATTAGTATGGATTTTGTGCTAGGTCTACCTAAAACTCAGAGAGGTCATGATTCTATATTTGTGGTAGTGGATAGGTTCTCTAAGATGGCTCATTTTATTGCCTGCCACAAAAGCGACGATGCATCGCATGTTGCTAAGCTGGTTTGCAGGGACATCGTGAGATTACATGGAGTACTGAAGACGATTGTTTCTGGCCGTGATGTGAAGTTCATGAGCTACTTTTGGAAGACCTTATGGGGGAAGCTAGGAACAAAGCTGCTGTTCAGTACTACATGTCATCCCCAAACAGATGGTCAAATGGAGGTGGTGAATCGAACATTGTCACAGCTGCTAAGGAGCATGATTAAAAAGAATTTGCGGGAGTGGTACGAGTGTTTGCCACATGTTGAGTTTGCTTACAATAGGGTTGTGCATTCAACTACTCAGCTTTGTCCTTTTGAGGTGGTGTATGGTTTCAAGCCATTGACGCCACTTGATATGTTGCCTCTGCCATTACATGAGAGAGTTGATATGGAGGCATCAAAACATGCTGATTATGTGAAGAAAATACATGAGAAGACTCGAGAGGCTATTGAGAAGAAAGGCAAGAACATTGCTGCTGCAAGGAATCAAGCAAGGAAAGAAGTGTTGTTCGAGCCTAGAGATATGGTTTAGGTGCATCTACGCAAGGATAGGTTCCCACTACTTCGAAAGTCAAAACTGAAGCCACGTGGTGCTGGTCCTTACAAGGTGTTAGCCAAGATTAATGATAACGCCTACTCGGTTGATATACCTATTGAGGAGTTTGGTGGAGTTAGCAACATTTTCAACGTTGTTGATTTGTCACCATATGCTGGAGAAGACCTTGGAGTATCGAGGTCGACGCCTTTTGAAGGGGCAGATGATGAGGACATCCCTACAATTACACCTACCCCAGTGTGATGAGGGCAAACCTCTAGGGTGGCCCGATCTTCACGGATCTCGTGGTCAAATCGATAGGAAATCGAGGGGAAAGGGAGAAGGTAGCGGAAGCGGACGCACACCTCGCGAAGAACACGATGATCACACGCAAAACACACACGATACAAGGCCGATTGCTCTCACCGGTGGCCGTCGGTCCGATAGAATCCTCGATCCCATGTGGAGAGGGAAGAACACCTTGGAGAGGGTCTTGACGTCTTGGCAAAGGGACACCGATGCCAAGGCCTTGTACAACGAGGGAGGCGCGATGCAAACTCCAACGAGGTGGTGACGATAGTCGATCCCCTTTGGTAGAAGGGGATGAGGCAAAACTAGAGATTCCACAAAGGGGGTTGTCTTTAGTCTATCATCTATGCCTAAGGGATACAATGAGGGGTGGGGGCTCTATGTATAGGCCAGCCACAAGTTCAGGGGTAGTTTGGGCATAAAACTAGGGTTTGGTGCGGAATAGAGGGGTACATGGGCCAAGGGCCCAGATGTTGGCACGCAGGCCCATTGCATAGGCTGGACACTCCGGATCGAGTGGGCCAGACAATCCGGGGTGGCCGGAAACTCCGGGTAGTGTCCGGGTAGAGTCCGATGTAGTACACAGAATGTCCGCGCCAGGACAGGGCTGGGGTAGGCCGGACACTCCGGATGGTTCCGGGCGGACTCTCCAGGGCAATGTCGGCGGAGACTCCAGTTCTGGAGCTTGCTGCTCCTTGTCCATCTTCTCTTCCAAGCCTGCATCTTATTGTGCTTGGTGCTCCAGGCTTCCTCCCATGCCTCCGTACTTGTTGGTGTGAACCTATCATTGATATGGGACGGAGTATGAAGTAGTATACCATTCAAGAGGGTAGGAAGTGGGTTTGCATAGAGGAACGGATTCACCTTTGGAGTCCATGGCGACTTGGCATAAGTTGGAGACCATGATGTGGTAACGACCGAAGGTCGGGCTACATCATCTCCCCTGCCTTCAAAAAGAGTCGTCCTCGACTCTACACGCTCATACAAAGTAGAAGATGTCGAGAGACCTTCTTGATCCTGGGGTTCACCATATAGTTGTCCTCGGGAAGATTGAATTGACAACACCTCAATGTTCCTTCACCTTCAATGAAGCCTACAAAGCTCATCACAAAGCGAAGCAACACTCGAAGCATAGCCAATTCATGAAGATTATATTATGAGTCCTCAAGTAGAGTTAAGTCACCTTAGGATGTAGAGATGGCTCGTTGAAGGGCAGTTATAGGTGACTCTCTACGGTTCGTCTTGTCAACTCTTGGTCCATAGAGGTTGACGCGTAAGCAATCGTAACTTCACACAACAAAGACCAAGCAACATATGTTTGTGTGTGAGAGAGGAGCATGTCATTTGTGGCATGTCTGTTCTTGTTCACCACACTATTAGCACAACTCAAGTATCGCAAACTTCATGCGTATGCAAGGTCAAAGTGCATGAAAATTGTTTCAATATCATCCAAATGTGGGAACTCGAAAACTCCATATAACTTCTTATGCACATCACCATTGGTGTCAATCAAGTATGAAAAATAGGCATGTTGAGTATGCAAGTGGGGAACATGCTTATCATGGCAATCATCAAAATCTCCAACATTTGAGAAAGCTATGGGCGCCATCTCAATATAAACCATATGAGAATTATTGTTACAAGCAAAACAAGTGAAAGAGAAATTATTCAACTTATTGCAAGCAACGGGAGAGATTGTAAAACATTCATGACAAAGCATGGTTCGAGGGGTACCATTGGTAACATCATTGCAAGCAAAACATTGGAAAGAGCAATTGTTCAACAAAGTGCAAGCAATCATATCATCAACGTAACGTTTAGAGCATGGCATGTCTATGGCAACATCATCACAATCAAATAATTTCACATGCTCAACATTATGCAAAGGCAAAGTATCACATGGAAAAATCAATGAAGCATATGTGATATCACAAACATCATCCATAGCCTGCCAATCATCACAAGTCATCATGTCCACTAGTGGGATCATGGCATCATCAACACCCTTATTTTTACCTTGTTCATACCTCTCATATGAAGTGGGTGTTGTGGTAATGCTGGCCTCCATGTGGAAAACTTCTTCATCATGTATGGGGATGGCATCATCTTCATCCACCATGTACATCTTCTTGGTTGGAGGCATCATCATCTCCAAGCTCTGCGCTTCTTTATCCAGGGAACCTAGCACATCATGAGGAAACACACTAGAGGTAGAGGGTAAGTTGTTAGCAATCAAAGTGGTCTCACATGACCTATCAACTACCACTCTCAACTCACTCGGTGTGTCACTCATGCCCTCCAAGTGGAAGCGCTCAATCTCACGTATGGTGGAGTCGCTCATCTCACTCTTGTTTTCACTCAAGTGGGCTAAGTGGCTCTCATACTCACATGGTATTGGTACCACATCATCACTCAAGCATATGGGGGTAGGCTTGGTTCTCTCAACTCCATGCGCCTCCTTTGGTGAAGGGAAAGTCCCATGCACACCATTCTTGACCTTGTCATCGCCATCTTGCACCTTGGCTTTTGTAGTCCTCTTAATGTACTCGTCCAACTTGGCGAAGTAGAGGTCTTCGTCCTCCTTATCCATGAGGTTGCATGCATCATCTAGGACGTTAAGTCTTGGCATTGAAGCTTGATGGCGTGGAGGAGAACTTGCTCTTGGTGCCATTTTGGTGGTGGCACGAGTAGTTGAAGGTGCCTTATGATGGTGTAGATGTAGGTCATTGGTGTGCCTTGCCAAAGGTTGATGTAGATGGCGCACTTTGTCATCCACATGACGCTTGCGATGATGCTTCTTGTCCTTGGCACTCTTCTTGGTGAGGCGTTGTAATGAGCGCAAAGGATCATTAGTCTTGGCCATCATGCTCATGGTTTTGGCGAAGTTGTTGTCCATGTCGCGCTTGAAGTTGTCCATCTGATCGTGGACCATGTTGCTCTTGAGGTGGAGGCTCCGTCTTGGTCAACGTGACTTGAGGAGCTTGTCGTTGTCGTTCGTGAAGTCGTCCATGCTTGGGTAGTTATTGTTGTTGTAGAACTCCATATCACCCAAGCATGTGGAGGTCTTCCATAACTAGCTCATGAATTTGACGTCGTGGTCAGAGACGATTGTCCTTGGCACACCGTGAAGACGGACGAGTTCCCTGAAAAACAGATTTGCAACATGTGAAGCATTGTCGGTCTTATGGCACGTTATGAAGTGTGCCATTTTGGAAAAATGATCCACAACAACAAATATAGAATCATGACCATGCTTAGATCTAGGCAATCCTAACACGAAATCCATGCTAATGTCGGATCAAGGGGTATGAGGAATAGGCAATGGCATATAAAGACCATAAGGGTTAGCTTGCGACTTAGCTTGAACACATGTCATGCATCGTTGAACGTAGCGCTCCACGTCACGCTTCATCTTGGGCCAAAAGTAGTGATTGGAGAGCATGTCCAATGTCTTGTCACGGCCAAAGTGACCCATGAGGCCTCCACCATGAGATTCTTGGAGAAGCAAAAGTTGAAGCGACGACTTCGGAATGCATAGTTTGTTATGTTTAAATAAAAAGCCCTTATGCAAATAGAAATCATCAAATCCTTTGTCACTGGAGCACTTTGCGAAAATTGGTTCAAAGAATGGGTCGGAAGCATACAAAGATTTTATTTCCTCAAGACACAACACGTTGATTTCAAGTCTCGTAAGAAGGCTTGTATGTTTGCGAGACAATGCGTCCGCAACTACATTATCTCTGCCCTTCTTATACTTGACAATGTACGGAAAAGACTCCATGAACTCAACCCACTTCGCGTGTCTCTTACTCAAGTTGACTTGGCCTTTGAGGTATTTCAAGGACTCATGCTCGGAATGTATGATAAATTCCTTGGGCCAGAGGTAATATTGCCAAACTTGAAGGACATGAACTAAGGCAAAAAGCTCTTTGTCACAAATCGAATAGTTAAGGCGAGCACCATCAAGTTTCTCGCTATGGTAGGCTATAGGACGTCCGTTTTGCATAAGGACTCCTCCAATGCCAATACCACTAGCATCACACTCGATCTCAAAAGTTTTTGTGAAATCTGGTAAAGCAAGAAGAGGTGCTTCGGTGAGCCTCTTTTTAAGTTCATCAAAAGCTTTTTGTTGTGCTTTGCCCCACATGAAGGTGACATTCTTTTTGGTCAATTCATTAAGGGGAAAAGCAATGATTGAAAAGTCTTTCACAAAGCGACGATAGAAACCGGCCAACCCATGAAAACTTTGGAGTTCACTCACATTTGTTGGTTTGGGCCAATCTCGTATGTCCTTTACCTTGGAAACATCAACTTCAATTCCCTTCGAAGAAATGACAAATCCAAGAAAAATCAACTTTTCTTTAGCAAAAGTGCACTTTGGAAGATAAGCATAAAGCTTTTCATGTCGAAGGATTTGCAAAACTTCTTTGATATGTGTTATATGGTCCTCAAGTGATATGCTATAAACAAGAATATCATCGAAATAGACAACGACACTTTTTCCAATGAGAGAACACAAGATGTGATTCATAAGGCGCATGAAGGTGGATGGGGCATTTGATAAACCAAAGGACGTAACCAACCATTCATAGAGACCAAGTTTGGTCTTGAAGGCGGTTTTCCACTAATCACCTTTAGCCATGCGTATTTGATGGTAACCACTACGAAGATCAATTTTCGAAAAAATAGTGGCTCCACACAACTCATTAAGCATGTCATCGAGACGTGGTATGGGATGTCGATAACGCATGGTGATAGCATTGATTGGACGGCAGTCCATGCATAACCGTAATGTTATCATCCGTCTTTGGGACAAGAATCATGGGTACGGCACTTGGAGTAGTGCTAACTTGGATCAAACCTTTGGAGACGAGTTGGTTGATTTGACGTTCGATTTCCTTCGTCTCCTCCAGGTTCGTGCAGTAAGCGGCGCGGTTGGGAAGTGGTGTACCGGGGATGAGGTCAATGCGATGTTCAATGCCGCAAAGAGGAGGTAGTCCATGTCGAAGCTCTTTGGGAAACACATCCTTGAATTCCTGCAAAACATTCATCAAAGATGGAGGAACATTGGTTAATTCATTAGTTCCTTGCGTTAGTCCCTTGCAAAGGAGGACGTAGTGCAAGATGGATGGGTTGTTGGATGGGTTGTTCCGAACATCTCTCATCTCACTTTTGGTGGCAAGGAGAACACTCTTAGTTTTCCACTCGAATTTGGCTTGTGGCTCTCACTCACTATGAGGTGGTTTTCTCTCTCACCTCTCTTCTCACAAGTAGGTGTTGTGCTTTGCGCCCTTGCTAAAGCCTTTGCATTGTCCGTAATTATTTGGCTAGGAGTCATCGGTTGCAAAACACATGTTTTGTTGATCCATTTGAAGTTTTATATATTGGTGTGGCCATCATGTTGAGAAGCCTTGTCAAATTGCCATGGTCGACCAAGAAGCATGTGGCAAACTGTCATAGGAACCATATCACACTCCACCGTATCTTTGTAAGGACCAATGGCGAAGGAGACCGATACGGTATGCTTGATCTTCAAGGACCCTTGGTCACTTAGCCATTGCACGTGGTTGGGGTGCTTGTGCGGAAGGAGGGTGAGGTTGAGCTTCTCACACAACTCAGTGCTAGCAAGGTTGTGGCAATTCCCTCCGTCAATGATCACCTTGATAGATTTGGCATTGATGTCGGCTCAGGTTTGGAAGATATTGGAGCGTTGCTCTTCATGCTCTTGTGCTTGAGTGGTCAAGATCCTTGTGATGACAAGCGATGGACTTGCATCATGTTCACACATGAGGAGTTCTTGATCATCTTCCACTCGTTGCCTTGCTATTGCTTCCTTGACATGGGCATCAAACTCATCTTCACTCAAGTACTCTTCATCACCATTGTCATGGATGAACAAGACTTTCTTGTTTCCACATTCGGCCAACTTGTGTCCTTTGCCTCCACACTTGTAGCATTACCGTTGAAAGGTGTATCACCCTTTGCTTGTTTGCCACTTGGGGGCAGTTTTCCTTGAGGAAGTGTGGGCTTGAAGGAAGGCTTGGAGGTACTTGATGAGCTTCCATTGAATGTCGTTGGTGTAGCGGTTGAAGCTTGCTTGTAGGTAAAATATGTCTTGGGCTTGTTGTACTTGATGTCCTCTTGCAGTTGACGTTCAGCCTTTGTTGCTATGTGCACAAGTTCAACCACGGTGTTGTATGTTTGGAACTCGACAATGCGCTTGATTGGGTGATTCAAGCCAATAAGGAAACGTTCCATTGTTTGCTCCATGCGTTCGTCAATGTTGGCGCGAATCAAGTTGAGTTCCATTTCCTTGAACTACTCTTCCACGGTCTGTGTCCCTTGATGAAGCGCTTGAAGGTTGTTGAAGAGGTCGCGCATGTAGTGCGCGGGGACGAACCGGGATCTCATGTGAGCCTTCATGTCATGCCAAGTTGTGATTGGCGGTTCTTGTCTTGCATCACGAGCAACTTGAACGTGTTCCCACCAAAGGTTGGCGTAATCATCAAACTCAAGCGAAGCCATGGCGACCATCTTCTCGTTGCTATAGTTGTGCATGCGGAAGATCTTGTCGACTTTGAGTGCCCACGAGAGGTATTCTTCGGGGTCATTGGATCCGGTGAACTTGGGCATTGTGAACTTGAGCTTGCCAAAAGTTTCTTCATCGTTGCGGTCATTGCGACGAGCTTGGTGACCTTGTTGATGATCTTGTAGTTGGGGAGGTGTAACTTGGTTCTCGTGACCTTGTTGTGGAGCTTGCTCATGATATTGATGTGGAGGAGCTTGCTCTTGCTCTTGGCGCGGTTGTTGATGTGGTTGAGGCGCTTGGGCCTCATGGTGGTGAGGGTGCGGAGCCTCTTGACGCGGTTGACGACGAAGGGGAGGCTCGTTCCTCGGTTGGTGATGTTGGTTAGGCACATGGGCCTCACGGCGAAGATCATGGTCGTGAGCCTCTTGACGTGGTGGGCGTCGCTCAACTTGTATCACTTGATGCTCCAAGTTTTGTTGATGTGGGGGAGGCGCCTCGTGATGACCATGGTGTCGTTGTTGACGGTCATGACGTTGATGACGAGGGGGAGGATCTTGGAGAGCTTCACGTCGATGACGAGCTTGATTCTCCAAATTGGAGTCATCACTTGTTGTGTCAAGTATGTGTCGCGGATGATGGTGGTAGACTTGCGGTTGCACTTGTGGTTCTTCTCGTGGTTGCTCTTGTTGGATCACTAGTGCCCTTGCGTGATGACGGTGTGCTTCTTGCCTTGCTCGTGGCCTTGAAGAGAAATCACCATCATAGCTTGACATTGCGGCATGTCGTGGGGAAGGTACATAGTTCGAAGAACTCCCATCTTCAACCACGGGGGCATCATTGCGTCTTTGAGCATTTTGGTGTAGATCTTGTGGAACAGGTGCATGACGATGCGAAGAACTTGCCGAGCTTGAAGCGCGTGAATGTGGTCTTGCCATGCCATCGATAGGGCGTCGAAGATTGTCATTTGTTTCGGCGACGGAGCGTTGCAGCGTTTCATTTTGGTGGCCGAAGTTGTGATGCATTGCATGCATTTGTCGTTCGAGGCCGTTGAAGCGGTTGTCGATGTTCTTGAACTCAGCTTGCGTCTCGCCAAATTGTTCATCTTGTCGCGTCTCAAGTGCTTGGCAACGTTCACGGAACTCTTGTCGAACGATGAAGTGACTTGCGCGCGTCATGTACGGACCTTGATCTTCTTCTTGGGAGGTGGTTGGCTCGTCTCACCGTGCCTATGCATCATGCAAATCACACAAGTATTGTATATGGAAGTGGAATATGGTGGTGTTAGCCTTGTACCTCACCTTGGGGATTGCACCAAACTAGAAACTACAAGTGAGAGGTATTAGCATGCAAAGTGGAAATGCAAAGAAAACTTACACTAAAGAAAGAACTAACTCTCAAAAGCTTGTTTGTGGTAGGTTAGGATTGTGGAATGCCAAAGAACCAACCAAAAGAAAAGGGATAGTCAAAAGTGGGTAAAATCTAACAGAAATCAAGTCAAAGGTGAAGGTCAACAACTCAAAAGGATGACGGGCACCTATGACTATGTACACACACGTGGAGAAAGTTGGGATTGACACGACTATGAAAATGAGCAAACAAAATGACCTAACAAAGACTAAGCTCGATGTCGTGCCAATGCAAGGAGAGACCGTGGCTCGTTTGCAAAAAGGAAAAATGAGCAACGGATTTGTGCACTTGTCTTGGGCGCTCTTCTTTCTCTCTTACTTACAAGCTTTGAGACTCTCTTTTGCAATGGGAGACTATTTTTCTTTTGCTTTTTCTTTGTATCTTTTTCTTTCTTTTTTTTGCTCTCCCTTGATCCTACCTAGTCACACTTTATATTGCTCTTGCACTCTCACTATCCAAGGGTAAATGCACAATGCTCAAGCAAACACAAGATGTGCCGCTCTCATGGGATAGGTACACACAAAGGAAGATAGGGGTTAACAAGGTGACGCAAGTTATACCTTCTTTGATGATGAACTTGGCGTCGGTGGTGCGAGATGATGTCCATGGGCCGTTTTTGCGACCTCGGATCGTTAAGGATCCTAAGTCCCTGTGATTAACATGCTAGTCCCTGGAACAATAGCTAGCACTTCACAGTCAATGAATATCATGTAAAACACAAGTCATTATTACACGAATAATCCAGAGTATAATTATTACAACTTGCATAGCTTATAGCTAGCTCAAATAAAACAGCGGAAACTAAGAAAAACTTGAGTCCATCAATGCCTCGGGATAGCTGCGTGAAGACCCGTGATCCCTACGCACCTTTCAATCTTCGGATTCTGCACATAAGACGTGCAGCCAACAAGTTGGGTCAATACTTTGAATGTATTGGAAAATTACACCAAGGAAAGAGTAAGTCTATCTCTACATGCAAGGCTAAGAGTAGGCTCTGGGGTTCATTTGCGTAAAGCCAATTTTATCAATGTAATAAGAAAAGAGGAAGAAAGGTTTCCCTACTTTGTAAACTTTGATAAATAGTATAGGGTCGAATGGAACACGTGGATATTACTCACCAAGTGCCCAATCAACCTAGCACTTGGATATTACGCACCAAGTTCCCCAAATCCCACCCAATGGCGATATTACTCACGCCTTGGGGTTTATAAAACGTTAGGTTTGGAAAAGAGAGAGGAAGATCTTTCAGAGGCTTCATCCTTCAGATGCTCAAGGTTGTTCTGTTTTCGTGAACACGGCTGATCGATCAGATTGCAATACTCTCGAGAGGTTGTGCACTTTCCCCACAATCCACGATCAAGTCCTTTTGCAGACAAGACCATGGCGAAGCCTTCCCTTAGTAGCCCCTCTACCAGCTAGATCCAACCGTGCCAAGAACCTCTAAATGTTGGTACCTCGGTGAGGTTTCCCACTAAGTACTAAGCCAAGACAGAGCCCATATGTATTGTGGTTGCACGGGAAGCTTCTGAATTCTGAAACATGGCAGACTTCTTTGATTTCCTGGGCGGCCGTCCTCCACCAAAATTCCACTCGTTGTCCCGACAACCATTCCGCCCAGAAGAAAACTTAGTTTTATTTTGAAGGGGGTTTTGAGAGAAAAAAGGTTCGCTCGAGAAAGAGCTCTCATACTTAGAAAATTTTCAAGTCTTTCGAACCCCCCAACGGTACTTTATATATATAGCATATCTAGCAGTACTTAGTGAAAACAAGGATAACCTACTAGGAAGGAAAATCTAAGTATAGAACTATCATGGCATACTACAAAATCATCGCACTTGCAAAATATTTTCAAGTAGATCTACCAAAACAATTCTACACATGCGTACTACTATTTTGAAGAGAAAAACATGCACAGTATTCAAAACTGGGACATAAACATGAACAAGTGGTGTAACTTGCCTTGATCCGAGCAGCACTCTACACAACAGTACTCGTCAGCGCACTCCGAGCAATCTAACGAAAACACAAACATAGATCTGATCACAATTTGCACAAAACAAAGTCACGAAGTCGAATATGCATGCATGCAACAAGGTAATATGCAAGGATGGATTCAATTTCGACCAAGGGTTTTATTCTACGGTGTTATTGAGTTGGGGGTGTCATTAGAATCGGTTTCCCACAGGTTTTGAGTATTTTGGATTAAACCCTAAATAACCAAGCTCAAAACTAGATCTACAACTCCAATCTACCTCGAGACAGATCTGAACACCCTAAGCAAGATATTACAATTTTCTACAGAAGGTCTCGTAGAAACAAGGCCAACGCAACAAGAATCAACTAAAACGGATCTACGGATAATTTTCTAGAATTAAAATACTCTAATCTAAACTTTGAATCCTACTGCAAGATTTCTGTAGTAAAACACCAGTTTTATTGTAGATCTGTGTTCTACTCAATTTTGTGAATCCAACGGTATATTGTACGCAATTTTTGGACTAATACTCGAATTACTATGAATTTTATGAGATTAAAGTGTTTTCTGCCTATTTTAAAAGAAAACAGGACGGTGGCCAGCTGTGTAGCGCCAAGTGGCGGCTCGGGATTGGGCCAGCGGGGCACGCGGGGCAGACGAGGCGCTGACGCGGTGATGACGCGGCGAGTGCCACGCGGCACGACGTGATAGGGCGGTACCGGTTCGGTGTGGCCGGTCTAATCTCGCCATCGGATCGCGATCTAACGGACGGGGACGGAGGAACTCACCGCGGCGGTGAGTACTTGACGACGACGATGACGACGAACGGCGGCGGTGCATCGGTGGCGATGCTCGGCGGCGGTCGGGTGGTCCCCCGAGGCGGTGGCGTGGACGACGAGGTGCAGCTCCTCCTCGCGGTTCTTCCAGCACGGATGCCGACGGCGCTCGCTGCCTCGGTTTGCGGTGAATTGGGTACCTCTATCAGAGACAATCCCCTTGGGTACACCATGAAGACTTACGATCCTTGACATATAAATCTTAGCAAGTTTAGCACTCGTATAGGTGGTCTTTACGGGAATAAAGTGGGCCACCTTTGTGAAGTGGTCGATCACTAACCAGATGGAGTCATACCCAGAACGAGTCCGGGGTAGTCCCGTGATAAAATCCATGCCTACCTTGTCCCACTTCCAATCGGGCACAGGTAATGGCTGCAGCAGTCCTGCTGGTTTTTGATGTTCGGCCTTGACTCTATTGCACACGTCACACAAGGAGATATATTCAGCAATTTCTCTTTTCATGTTGTTCCACCAAAATCTATCTTTCACATCCATGTACATCTTTGTATTACCGGGATGAATCGAGTAAGGCGAATCGTGATCTTCCTGAAGGATTAACTTCCTGATATTGGGATCATCGGGAACGCACAAACGCTTCTCATACCAAAGTGTTCCTTGTTCATCCGTGTGAAACCCTTTTGCTTTACCCTTGCTTATATTAGCTCTTATTTCTTCCAACTCTGTGTTCCCCTTCGGGGCCTCTTTGATTTGGTCCAGAAGCGTTGGCACTATCTCCATAGTTGCTAAGTACCCCTCCGGAACTATTTCCAACCTGAGATCCTTGAATTGTTCACACAAATCATTTGGAAGTTCTCCCACGATAAGTCCATTTACATAGACTTTCCGGCTTAACGCGTCAGCCACAACGTTGGCCTTTCCAGGATGGTACTACAGGTCCAAGTCATAGTCCTTGATGAGCTCAAGCCATCTCCTTTGCCTCATATTTAATACCTTTTGAGTGAAGATGTATTTAAGGCCCTTGTGATCCGTGAACACATCACAATGTTTGCCCATTAGGTAATGTCTCCATACCTTGAGCGCATGCACAACTGATGCTAGTTCCAAATCGTGCGTGGGGTAGTTATTCTCATGGTTCTTAAGTTGCCGAGAGGCGTAAGACACTAATTTTCCATCTTGCATCAGTACACTACCAAGTCCTTGCCGGGAAGCGTCGCAATAGACCTGGAAGTTCTTTTGGATGTCAGGGAGGCACAAAACTGGTGCTGTTACTAGGCACTTCTTCCACTCTTGAAAACTTGCTTCACATGCCTCGGTCCATTGGAACTTCTTCTCTTTCTTCAACAATTCTGTCATAGGCTTTGCTATCTTGGAAAAGTTTTCAATGAACCTTCGGTAATATCCTGCAAGGCCCAGGAAACTCCTAATGTCACCCACATTCTTAGGGGACTCCCATTCTGTCACGGAAGCTACCTTACATGGGTTCACGACAACACCTTTAGCTGATACAATATGACCAAGGAATCCCACTTCTTTCAACCAGAACTCACATTTGCTAAATTTGGCATACAACTTGTGTTCCCTTGACTTTTCCATGATTAGGCACAGGTGCCTCTCATGTTCCTTTCTCGTCCTTGGAGTATATGAGTAAGTCATCAATGAATACCACAATAAACTTATCCAAGTACTCCATGAACACCTTGTTCATCATAGTCATGAAGTATGCTGGGGCATTGGTTAAGCCAAACGACATCACGGTGTATTCATACAATCCGTATCTCGTGGTGAAAGCTGTCTTGGGTACATCCTGTTCTCGGATCTTTAGCTGGAAATAACCTGATCGTAGATCAATCTTAGAGAACACACTAGCTCCCTTTAATTGATCGAACAGGTCGTTGATATTGGGTAGAGGGTACTTGTTCTTGATTGTCACTTCATTCAACGACCGGTAGTCCACGACTAGTCTCTTGGTTTTATCCTTCTTCTCCATGAATAAGACAAGCGCTCCCCAAGATGACGCACTTGCTTGAATGAAGCCTTTGTCCAATTGATCTCTAAGTTGTTTCTTAAGTTCCTTCAGCTCATCGACATCCATCTTGTACGGTCTCTTTGCTATTGGTCCAGTACCAGGCATCAAGTCAATGAGAAACTCGATGTCTCGGTCAGGAGGCATCCCTGGCAATTCTTCCGGAAACACATCTGGATACTCCTTCACAATTGGCACATCCTCCAAGCTAATCCCCTTAAGAGAGTTCACCATACTTCCTTTGAGTGCGAAAGCTGACTTAAAGCGGATCCTTTTCTTATCCGGAGTCGTGAGTGCGATAGTCCTTTTGGCACAATCTATGACTCCCTCGTATTCGGTCATCCAGTTCATGCCCAAAATTATGTCTAAGCCTTGTGACTCCAGAACGACTAGGCTGGTGGGAAAGATGTGTGCCCCAATCCTTAGTTCTAACCCACGGCATCCAGAGTTTGCCACTATTTCTCCACCAGGAGAACTTACCCTTAGAGGAGTACTAATAGTCTCTGTAGGTATCTTGCCTCTATCCACAAATACCCTTGATATGAATGAATGCGATGCACCAGTATCAAAAAGAACAACTGCGGGGGTGGAGTTAAGCTTGAACTTACCAATCACGGAGTCAGGTGCCTCACGAGCATCCTCCACGGAGACATGATTCACTGTGGCTTTGACGAACGAATTCGGCTTCTTCCCGTTTCCATTACCATTGCCATGGTTGTGTCCGTTGCCATTTCCATTACCATTCCCATTCTTCATCTTTTCGGGGCAAGTAGTTGCATAGTGCCCTGTCTTGTTACACTTGAAGCATGTCACTTCACTCAAATCCTTCCCGTTGCCGCTTCCATTGCGGTGTTTATGGCCATTGTGGTTGTGTCCCCCATGACGATGACCATTGTGGTTGTGGCCATTGTGGGGTGGTGGTGACGAAGTGCGTTGCTTCTGATACGGGGCTGAGTTGTGCTTGTGTGAGGTGGACTTTCTCTTTTGGTTCTCTATACTCCTTTGCTTTGCTTCAACCACCACTGCCCTGTCCAGAAGTTCCTGATAGTTATCAAACTTCAGAGCCACAAGCTGAATGGATATTTCATCATTAAGTCCCCTTAAGAACTCTGCCTGTCTCTTGGCATCAGTGGACACATCATCAGGTGCATAACGTGCCAGCTTGTTGAAAAGGTCCCCATACTCGGAGATAGAGCGGTGTAGTTGTTTCAAGTTGCGGAACTCACGTCTCTTAAGTGACATGACTCCCGCGGCTACGTGATGAGTACGAAAGGCTGCTTCAAACTGGTTCCAGGTGATAGCTTCAATATCGGGGTGGGTGACCTGGCAGTTATCCCACCATTCAGCAGCTGGTCCCTCAAGCTGGTGCGCGGCAAAGCGCACCCTGTCAGCTCCACCAACTTGGACGGTGTCTAACTTCTTATTGGTGGTGCGGAGCCAGTCATCTGCCACAATTGGCTCAGAACTACTTGAGAAAACTGGAGGGTTCAACCTCAAGAACCGAGTCAGGCGATCCTGTTGGGGCGGTGGGGGTGGTGGAGGCGGCGGGTTGTTGTTGTTTTGCATGTTCTGAGTGAGGAGTTGGATCAGCTGATTCTGGGAGTTCAGAAGTTGTGCTATCTCTAGGGGCATGTTGTTGTTGTTGTTTCCACGTCTCGCCATCTGTGGGGTTCGAGAGACAAGTTAAGAAATAGATAGAAAGCCTAAGGAATAAACTCCTACCCTTATGTAAACAAGAGAAAAACACACGAGAAAAGCAAGGCACACAAGGCACATAGTTCAACACACTCAACCAAGTTTAACTAAACCAATATAATTTTTGGTACTCATTACAATCGCGGACAACGCTTGACTATAGAATTAAAGGTGGTCCAACCACTCTACTCATCTTCCACTTCCTCTTCCTCAATGATTAAGCCTTCCTTCTCTAGTAGCGACTTGTATAACTCCATGTCCTTCGTCGTGGCTTCAAGCTTCTTCTGAAGTTCCTTCACCTCCTGTGGCTTCGGTGTAGCAGCTTCGAGCCTCTCTTGAAGGTCCTTCACTTCTTGCAGCTCCTGGGTAGCAGATTCGAGCTTCTCTTGGAGTTCCTTCTTCTCCTTCTGTAGCTTCTTGATCAAACTTGACCCCATAGTCACGGGCGTGATCTTCTTCTCCAGGCTCCTCTTGGCTGCTCGCAGGTCCTTCAACATGGTGGCGAAGTTCTTGAACACCATCTCTTTTTTTGCGAGCACCAGACTTAGCTCCCCAATTCTCTTGTTGTTATCTTGCACCCTCTTCTCTTGATTAGCGAACCTCTTGTCTTGGGCGGTGAGCTCCCCTCCTAGGGACTTGATCTTTTCTTCCAGCTCCTCGATCTTCTTGTCCTTCTCCTTGACTAGGGCACAAAGCTCGTCATTCCTCATGATCTCAAGGCAGCTCCCCTTCTGAAGGTCATTGATGTGGGACTCCAAGTCTTGGTATTGGATTCTTTGACGCTTGCATGTCTTCCTTTCCTCTGGGGTTAACTCAATTGGAACTCCCTTCTCATCACATCTTCAAAAGAGTTTGATATAGTGTCCTTCAACCTCTTCATGGTGGCGTCCGCAAAGGCGTCCAATGAGCTCCTGCAAGCTGATGCTAAGTCCCTTCTCCTTGGAGTCACTGGTGACGTTGAGTACAATGGCCTCTGTCTTGGGTTCTATCTGACTGCGCCCTGGTTGGATGACTTCAATCGCCCAGCATCCTTCCTTGTGCATCTTCCTCAACTCGCTTCCCTTGATTGACGGCATGGGTAACTGCAACGTCTTGATGATGTCCAGAAGGCATTCCCCAAAGCGCAGGCACTTGATGTCTTCAGCGGTGTCGTAGTAGAAGGCCGTCATCTTTAGGTTAGGAGAAATAAAATTAGGCACAAGGTGATAAGGAAGAGAATTACTAGAAGAATACAAATAACTTAGAAGAATATGGAAAGCAAAAACACACATGGTAAAGGTGGTTTCCAATCCTAGGGTCACGTCCTACAGGCAACTTTGTGCTCTGATACCATATGTTGGGACCTCGGATCGATAAGGATCCTAAGTCCCTGTGATTAACATGCTAGTCCCTGTAACAATAGCTAGCACTTCACAGTCAATGAATATCATGTAAAACACAAGTCATTATTACACGAATAATCCAGAGTATAATTATTACAACTTGCATAGCTTATAGCTAGCTCAAATAAAACAGCGGAAACTAAGCAAAAACTTGAGTCCATCAACGCATCAGGCTAGCTGCGTGAAGACCCGCGATCCCTACGCACCTTTCAATCTTCGGATTCTGCACATAAGACGTGCAGCCAACAAGTTGGGTCAATACTTTGAATGTATTGGCAAATTACACCAAGGAAAGAGTAAGTCTATCTCTACATGCAAGGCTAAGAGTAGGCTCTGGGTTCATTTGCGTAAAGCCAATTTTATCAATGTAATAAGAAAAGAGGAAGAAAGTTTTCCCTACTTTGTAAACTTTGATAAATAGTATAGGGTCGAATGGAACACGTGGATATTACTCACCAAGTGCCCAATCAACCTAGCACTTGGATATTACGCACCAAGTTCCCAAAATCCCACCCAATGGCGATATTACTCACGCCTTGGGGTTTATAAAACGTTAGGTTTGGAAAAGAGAGAGGAAGATCTTTGAGAGGCTCCATCCTTCAGATGCTCAAGGTTGTTCTGTTTCCGTGAACACGGCTGATCGATCAGATTGCAATACTCTCGAGAGGTTGTGCACTATCCCCACAATCCATGATCAAGTCCTTTTGCAGACAAGACCATGGCGAAGCCTTCCCTTAGTAGCCCCTCTACCAGCTGGATCCAACCGTGCCAAGAACCTCCAAATGTTGGTACCCCGGTGAGGTTTCCCACTAAGTTCTAAGCCAAGACAGAGCCCATATGTATTGTGGTTGCACGGGAAGCTTCTGAATTCTGAAACATGGCAGACTTCTTTGATTTCCCGGGCATCCGTCCTCCACCAAAATTCCACTCGTTGTCCCGACAACCATTCCGCCCAGAAGAAAACTTAGTTTTATTTTGAAGGGGGTTTTGAGAGGAAAAAGGTTCGCTCGAGAGAGCTCTCATACTTAGCGAAAACAAGGATAACCTACTTTATATATATAGCATAGCTAGCAGTACTTAGCGAAAACAAGTCTATCGAACCCCCCAACGGTACTTTATATATATAGCATAGCTAGCAGTACTTAGCGAAAACAAGGATAACCTACTAGGAAGGAAAATCTAAGTATAGAACTATCATGGCATACTACAAAATCATCGCACTTACAAAATATTTTCAAGTAGATCTACCAAAACAATTCTACACATGCATACTACTATTTTGAAGAGAAAAACATGCACAGTATTCAAAACTGGGACATAAACATGAACAAGTGGTGTACCTTGCCTTGATCCTAGCAGCACTCTACACAACAGTACTCGTCAGCGCACTCCGAGCAATCTAACGAAAACACAAACATAGATCCGATCACAATTTGCACAAAACAAAGTCACGAAGTCGAATATGCATGCATGCAACAAGGTAATATGCAAGGATGGATTCAATTTCGACCAAGCGTTTTATTCTGGGGTGTTATTGAGTTGGGGGTGTCATTAGAATCGGTTCCCCACAGGTTTTGAGTATTTTGGATTAAACCCTAAATAACCAAGCTCAAAACTAGATCTACAACTCCAATCTACCTCGAGACAGATCTGAACACCCTAAGCAAGATATTACAATTTTCTACAGAAGGTCTCGTAGAAACAAGGCCAACGCAACAAGAATCAACTAAAATGGATCTACTGATAGTTTTCTAGAATTAAAATACTCTAATCTAAACTTTAAATCCTACTACAAGATTTCTGTAGTAAAACACAAATTTTATTGTAGATCTGTGTTCTACTCAATTTTGTGAATCCAAAGGTATATTATACGCAATTTTTGGACTAATACTCGAATTACTATGAATTTTACAAGATTAAAGTGTTTTCTGCCTATTTTAAAAGAAAACAGGACGGTGGCCAGCTGTGTAGCGCCAAGTGGCGGCTCGGGATTGGGCCAGCGGGGCACGCGGGGCTGACGAGGTGCTGACGCGGTGATGACACGGCGAGTGCCACGTGGCGTGACGCGATAGGGCGGTACCGGTTCGGTGTGGCCGGTCTAATCTGTCCGTCGGATCGCGATCTAACGGACCGGAGGGAACTCACCGCGGCGGTGAGTACTTGACGACGACGATGACGATGACGAACGGCGGCGGCGTGTCGGTGGCGATGCTCGGCGGCGGTCAGGTGGTCCCCCTAGGCGGTGGCGTGGACGATGAGGTGCAGCTCCTCCTTGCGGTTCTTCCAGCACGGACGGCGACGGCGCTCGCTGCCTCGGTTTGCGGTGAAGCTCCGTCGGTGTCCTACTCCTCCGGCGAGTCTCTGGCGACAAATCTGGGGCGGCACGGGGCTCTGCTCAAGGGGAAACAAACGTGAATCAAAGCGGTACTAAAGGGGGAAGGCAGAGAGGAAGAGAGGAGGGGAAGGGGTGGTCTCGGACCCTGTCCGTCGAGCTCGGCGGCGGCGGCTCCGGCGAGATCGATCTCGAGCTCCAAGGTGGCAGCCCGGTGGCAAACAGCGAAAAAAGTAGGGTTTTCTTGGAGGGCGTGCCGAGGGTACTTATAGGCGACCTTGCTTGGCGCGGGGGTCATGGAATCGTTCCGATTCGGCCGGGGAGGTTGGCGCCGACGCGGCCGTGCGCCGTCTTCGACCTGGGCTCGATGAGGGAGGGGGATGACAGGTGGGACCGCGGCGTCAGCGTCTGCGGGGCGCGGGCTGGCTGCTGCTGGCGTCTGCTGGGCCGGCCTACGCGGCGCCCACTCTGCCAGGCGGGCGGCAGATAGATCACGGGCTGGTCTAGCCGGCCCCTTAGGCTAGATCTCCTTTTTATTTTTTCTTTTATTTTTTTTGTTTCTCTATTTGTTTCATAACTTTTGCAATAGGACTCCGAATTAAGTGAGATTGGTCTCTAAAAAATTTGTAAAAAGAAGAAGATTAGTATGGAGTTATAAAAATAACACTTTTGCAAAGGTTTAGGAGGATTGATATTGTTTAACCCTTTTAGTCTTTATATGACTATGGGGTTTTGGAAAATATTTGATGCAATTTTTTTTATGTGATCCCAAGATGCAAGGATATGATGCATGCTTCTAGTAACATCTGTAATTGCAAAAATTTGGGATGTTACAGCCGTGGTGTTGATGAGCGTGGGGTTTGTTGATGCGGAAGCTTGCTGTTAGTTGGCGACACGCACACGGGCACAAACAAACAAGAGGAAATTAGCCAATGCAAGATTAGAGGCAAAACTGTCAAAATCAGGCGTCAGGCCGGAGACTCCGGGGTTTCAGGCCGGAAACTCCGGTTCAGGCTGGAGACTCCGGTGTGGATAGGCCGGAGACTCCGGTGCGCAGGCCGGAGACTCCGGTCTAGAGTCAGATCGTGAACTGCTCGTGTTCTTGAGCGGAAATCCACGCCTTGGGTCCTCAAATCCGCGAAAAATTAGCCAAATTGGGTTGGCAAAACGCAGGATAAAGCTGGACCAACTCCTAAGACAAGGTTTGGTCGGATCAAAACCAAAAATAACACTCTAAATCAACAGATCGATCCAAAGGAAAATTTGGGGCTCTTTTTTGGGGATTTTCGAATTTTGGGTGGATAGAAGAAAATTTTGTGGGGGAAATCGTGAGCAACGATGCTCTTGATACCAATATGTTGAGGGCAAACTTCTAGGGTGGCCCGATCTTTCACGATTCCCTTTCAAATCGAGGGTGGAGTGCGGGGGAAGGGGGAAGGATGAACACGACGAACACATGCACGAAGAACGCGATGAACACACACACGCAAAACCACGATAAACACCAATAGGTCACGCCGGCGGTGACCGGTCCGGTGCAATCCCTAGGATCGGCGTTGGGCGGAGGACTCTCTCTCGAACCGGCATGGCGAGATGGGAGACTTGGTGAGATCTTGACGTCTAAGCAAAGGGACACCGATGCCTAAGCCTTGTACAACGCGGAGGCACGATGCAAACTCCAACGAGGTTTGGGGATATTGGTGCTCCTTAGTCAAGGAGCATGAGGCAAGAATTAGATAGATCCAAAAATGGGTTTCCACTAATTCTAATATCATGCCTAGGGTTTACAATGGAGGTGGGTGTCTATATATAGGTCGGCCACTTAAACAGGGGTACTTTAGGAATAAACGACAAGTTCTGGACGGACTAAGGGGTACATGGGCCGAAGGCCCAAAGGCCTTTTCATACCTGGAGACGGTCGGACCGGAGACTCCGGTGTGGTGGATCGGAGACTCCGGTCTAGGCCGGAGATTCCGGTGTAGCCTTTGGACCAGCCTCTGGAGGGGCACACAGATTGTCCTAGGGCCTGGTGCAGGGGGTCAGACCGGATTTCACAAAAACTTTTGAGATAGAGTGTGATGCTAGTGGTATTGGCATTGGAGGAGTCCTTATGCAAAACGGACGTCCTATAGCCTACCATAGCGAGAAACTTGATGGTGCTCGCCTTAACTATCCGATTTATGACAAAGAGCTTTTTGCCTTAGTTCGTGTCCTTCAAGTTTGGCAACACTACCTTTGGCCCAAGGAATTTATCATACATTCCGACCACGAGTCGTTGAAATATCTCAAAGGCCAAGCTAACTTGAGCAAGAGACACGCTAAGTGGGTTGAGTCATGGAGTCTTTTCCTTACATTGTCAAGTATAAGAAGGGCAAAGATAATGTAGTTGCGGATGCATTGTCTCGCAAACATACAAGCCTTCTTACGAGACTTGAAGTCAACGTGTTGGGTCTTGAGGAAATAAAATCTTTGTATGCTTCCGATCTGTTCTTTGAACCAATTTTCGCAAAGTGCTCCAATGACAAAGGATTTGATGATTTCTATTTGCATAAGAGCTTTCTATTTAAACAAAACAAACTATGCATCCCGAAGTCGTCACTTCAACTTTTGCTTCTCCAAGAATCTCATGGTGGAGGCCTTATGGGTCACTTTGGGCGCGACAAGACATTGGACATGCTCTCCAACCACTACTTTTGGCCCAAGATGAAGCGTGACGTGGAGCGCTACGTTCGACGATGCACGACATGTGTTCAAGCTAAGTCGCAAGCTAATCACTATGGTCTTTATATGCCATTGCCAATTCCTCATACACCTTGGTCCAACATTAGCATGGATTTCGTGTTAGGATTGCCTAGATCTAATCATGCACATGATTCTATATTTGTTGTTGTGGATCGTTTTTCCAAAATGGCACACTTCATACCGTGCCATAAGACCGACGATGCTTCACATGTTGCAAATCCGTATTTTAGGGAAATCGTCCGTCTTCATGGTGTGCCAAGGACAATCGTCTCCGACCGCGATGTAAAATTCATGAGCTACTTATGGAAGACCCTCATGGCCAAGCTCGGCGTCAAGCTCCTCTTTTCATCCGCATCACATCCTCAAACTGATGGCCAAACCGAAGTTGTCAACCGAAGCCTCAGAACTCTCCTTCGTGTGTTGATCAAGAAAAACTTGAAGGATTGGGAGGAATGCATCCCACACGCCGAGTTCTCCTACAACCGTGCCAAGCACTCAACAACCAAGATGAGTCCATTCATGACCGTCTATGGTTTCGAGCCCCTCACCGCGCTCGACATCCTACCACTACCTCTACATGAGCGAATGAACATGGACGTCGAGAAGCGCGCACAAGCTATGAAGAAGCTTCATGAAGAAACAAGAGCTACTATCGAACAACAAGTCCTTCGCCAAGCTTCAAGGTTAAACAAGGACAAGAAGGAGATGATCTTTGAGGAAGGTGACCTTGTGTGGATACACCTAAGCAAAGACCGCTTCCCCAAGGAACGTGACTCCAAGCTCAAGCCAAGAGGAGATGGTCCCTTCAAGGTCCTAAAATGAATCAACAACAACGCCTACATCATCGACATACCAACCTCCAAGTACCTTGCAAGCAATACATTCAATGTCAAGGACCTATCACCCTACCATGGAGAAGGTCAAGATGATAACCATGAAGAGTCAAGGACGACTCTTTCCCAAGGGGGGGGGGAGCTGATGCAGCCCGTCCTATGGACGCTTCTACATCTACACCAACAAGTCCCCCAAGTGGACCAATGACTCGTGCCCGAGCCAAACTCCTACAAGCTAAGGTGAACTCGCTCCTCTCCTCGTGCCAATTCGATACCTCCTTGGATGGTATGCTACTTCATGCAACTACCCTATGCATCATCAGGTACGAAGCCTCGACACATCACCAGGCACCCAAGGATGGTGGACAAGGAGCAGAACGTGAAGCAAGCGTTGCTGGAGCTTCTAAGACCGGAGTCTCCGGTCTGCGCACACCGGAGTCTCCGGCCTACCAAAGTCTCCGGCCTGAAGACACCGGAGACTCCGGCCCCGCCTCCGGTCTGACCACCCTGCACCAGGCCCTAGGACAATCTGTCTGCCCCTCCGGAGGCTGGTCCGGAGACTACACCGGAATCTCCGGTCCACAACACCGGAGTCTCCGGTCCGACCGTCGCTAGGCATGAAAAGGCCTTTGGGCCTTCGGCCCATGTACCCCATAGTCCGTCCAGAACTTGTCTTTTATTCCTAAAGTACCCCTGTTTAAGTGGCTGGCCTATATATAGACCCCCACCTCCATTGTAAACCCTAGGCATGATATTGGAATTAGTGGAAACCCCTTTGTGGATCTATCTAATTCTTGCCTCATGCTCCTTGACTAAGGAGCACCAATATCCCCAAACCTCGTTGGAGTTTGCATCGTGCCTCCGCGTTGTACAAGGCCTAGGCATCGGTGTCCCTTTGCCTAGACGTCAAGATCTCACCGATTCTCCCATCTCGCCGTGCCGGTTCGAGAGAGAGTCCTCCGCCCGACGCCGATCCTAGGGATTACGCCGGACCGGTCACCGCCGGCGTGAGCTATTGGTGTTTATCGTGGTTTTGCGTGTGTGTGTGTTCTTCGCGTTCTTCGTGCGTGTGTTCGTCGTGTTCATCCTTCCCCTCCTTTCCCCGCACTCCATCCTCGACTTGAAAGGGAATCGTGAAAGATCGGACCACCCTAGAGGTTTTCCCTCAACATGTAATCTATAGTCATGTCTTGGACCTGCTATGTTTCTGTTGTACCACTCTGAGGGATGTAATATTAGTGAACGGTGTTTCGTTGGTGTTATGTCAACGACTATAGTGTACTACATCATGGAGTGGTATGCTAGGTCACCGCAGCTGGTATCAGAGCATATGCTTTGACCTTAGGATTAAAACCCTTTTAGGAAGATCTATAGGTTGGATAGTTACTATAGGAGCCATCTTATCTAAACCAAGACTTGTGATGGTATCCAGTTGATGATAAACCTTGTCACACTTAAGTTGGCTGTTCTTATCATCTTTCTTAAGAATTAGTTATATGTAATCTCTAGAGAAATGTCATTTGAGTATAGCTCTAAATAGGTATAACACCACTAAGATATCTTAAGTAAGATAAAATATCAAGTAAGATTAGGAGATTAGGATATCATGTGGAGAAGTATTAGTCATGGAGTCTGTATTTAGAACCCCTGTGAAGTAGCAGAAACTTACCATTAGTTGATACCACTATACCACATAAGGTAGACCATTAGAGTATGTATAGATACAATTGGAAGTAAATCATGTGGCATTCACTTGAGAATTCCCTGTGATGGAGTAGAATTTTGTTAAGAATCATTAATTGTAAGCTAAGAAGAATAGTCGTCATGGTGAGATTAGCGCTTTAATCACGACGACTAGGTAAATCTTAACAAGTTCGTGGTGAGAATAGCTCCGAGACCATGATAAGTCTGTAATTAGGACAAGTACTTGGTAACTAATCTTGTAGTAACAGTAAGTAAAGAACAGTGTAGGTCTATGATAGCAGTCATAGGTATAATAACATTATTATAATTGTTGGATTAAGGTAGTAACTACAATTTTGTTAGTAGTTTGAGAAATCATGTGAGGATAGTTTACGATAGAATGGAAAGTTGGTAGTCTTTAGTAGTCTCCAAAGAAAGGGAGGTTAGTCAGAACCAAAGTGAGACCACTTTGCTCAAAATCATCCAGTTGCAATTGGGCAGTTTGGGTAAATAATGAGACAAAGAGTAGTTTAACACTTAAGTGCTAAGTATCACGGTGTAAACCTATAATGGGAGGTGTCATATACTACACAGCTAAGCCTAAATTTAGAGGTACTATACTCAACTATTATATTCTGGGCTTAGAATGATGTGTGTTATATGTACCACATTTGGATTCTTGGTTTTTCTTGCATCTTCTTGGTTGACTAGATCTGTGCATGATGTTTGACCTAATGTGCAAATGCATGTTGCATCATCAAGTTACTACTTGATGTTATAGACTAGATAGAAAAGGGAATTCGTGTAAGGGAGTGACGAGTCCCGAAGCTCCAGATGAAGATTTGCACGAAGAAGGAAGCCTAAGATAAGGTGTATCAACACTATTTTGAAGAATGGATCAATCCCAACTCAATATGAGTTGGCAATAAGAAGGAATAGTAGTGTCGAAAAGGGTGTGGAGCAACATTAAAAGATGAAGTTAAGTTCACTTAAGATAGGTGATGTTGCTAAGATGCTAATAAAGTAGTTGTACCAGGTTCATGGAAGTATCATGAATCAGTGCAAAGAAGAAGTTTTTGAATAAGGGTGGTATTCAAGCTCTAACAATTCAGAGAGAATGCCCGTAGCAAGTCCCAAACCTGTAGGGTAATCCATACACTTAGGAGGATCCGCAGCTGGTATCCGTAGTTAGTATCCGCAGCTAGTATCCGTAGCTGGTATCCTAGCGGTTTAGCTGATTAGGTCATCTTTGTATGACTTAAAGAGTATAAAACTTGTCCTAAGTTAAGTTAGACCTAAGGAAGTAGGAAATTAAAGATCGTATTTTGAGACGCTTCGCGAAATCGGGTCTACCAAAGCGAAAATGTCCAGAAGGTTAAGAGTAAGTCAAGTAATGTCGGAAGATTCATTTCGGAGATCCACAATTATGTGGATATACCACAGATTCTTTCGTGAGAACTTCCAAAGGTACGATATAGGCTGGACATAGACCAATACCTTAACTATTGGAGATTCAACATACAGATTAGAGACCATTAGGAAACCCCAAGGGGGAGAGTAAACAATAAACACTGAAGTGTGTTGTCCAACTTTCCGACTAAAGGTTGGAGAAGTACAAAATTATGGTGAGATTAAGCCTTATTCTCATAAGGTTATAAGAAATCATTTCTATAAGAGTACTCTCTAGAGTATGTCCGGATGATAGGTTAGAATCCAAGAGATTATAGTAGAAGAAATTGTAGGATATATTAGAATTGATAGTGGATATTGTCGAGTATGAAGAGAATTCAAGGAAAAAGATGTGGATACGGGATACCACAAGTATCCTCAATTATGATCACTATGGATTTGAGAAATGGTGTGATCAATACAAGTCAATACCTCATTCCGAAATGCAAGAGAGTACGAACTTCAGGGACAAAGTTTATTTTAAGGGGGAGAGTCTGTAACATCCCAGCATTAGAGCTTATAAATAAGCTAAACACAGGTGTGTGCATTACATTCATGCATAGAAAATCTGGATAATTTTCACGCTTTTAAATAAAACTTGTCAAAGTGATTGAAGCTTCTCTTAACTTGGTGGAACTAAAGTAGATCATCAAGTTGACTGCGATAAGTTTCAATATGACCTTTGCTAAAACATTATCTTTGGGGAATATAATTTGATCTAAGGGTAGATCAAATGTAATAAAACTGAGTCACAACACACTACTTAATAAGGAGTACTTGATCTTCTAGAGATCATTACATGGTATTCCATACCACAACTCAAGGATGAATACTTAATGTTCTAAAGATGATATTAAGATATTACCTACCATAAACTTTGTATGCCAAGTTAAGTATATAACTTAAGTAAAAGAAACTCTGTAGCTAAATCTTGAAACACTTATTTGCCATAGTTACTCCTACCATGGGTATCATGGTAGTTCTTAAGCATTTACTCTTATTACAAATAGAGTAGAAAGGGAAGTCAAGCCAAGACCATCCAACACATATTCTTAATATGATATTAAGGGGTGCCATATCTATTTAACCAAGTCCCAGTATCGGACTTATTGACGTATAGCCTTTGACTTATTGTGTTGACCTTCCAAATACTTTAAGTAAATTAATCTGAAGGAAGAACTAGTTATGGTAGAGTATACCATCATCAATGGAATGTGATCCTTAGTGGAGATCAAACCATTTGATGTTGGAGGAGTTAACTCACTCATGGGTTAACTAGAAGCAGTACCTAAACTCAAGGGTTGAGCTAGTAACTCAGGAGCTATGAGAAAGCTAGTTGTATTAGTACATTAGATAACAATCTTGTTAGGACAAGTGGATATAGACTTAGAATAAGCTTGCTTAACAAGATAAGTCTATAGAGAGACTAATACAAGTTTACTGTTTAGTTGAGTAATAGATCTTGATCAAACAATTAGAAGCCTAAGCTTTATTTGATCAAATGATGGTGGTCACTATTCTCAAGTCACTTGGGAATAGATGACTAGGTGTTGAAGAAGACTTGTGAGTATACCACGTTAGGCAAGTCCTAGTAAGCTGAATCATCTAGCTTGATCATTAGAAGTCAAGCTAGAGTATGATGAAGTGTTTGATGAGTTGTATGGAGTAGTTGGAGGCATAATATCTTAACAAAGTTAATATAAGGACAACTGGTATTAGGGGAGTAGTACTATACCTATTTCAAAGGATTGATATCCTTTGTATGTATAGTAAGGATTGCAGTCTTGCAAACCTTGGAAGTAGTTGCAAGATGAAGTTAAGGAAGTTAATAGATGGAGTTAGCAGTAGCTACATTGATAGGTGCATCAATGGTAGTTAATTAAGGGGAGTTATATACTATGAGTAAGAATGGAGTAATGTTGAAGTGGCATGACCATGTCATCATATGATGATGGATATGGTGGAGTCAGATGATTGTCATATTCAGGAAGATGTGATCTTTGTGAATAAGATAAGAGAGATATATAGAGTATATTTAGGATAGGAACTCTTTAGAAACCTTTAGCTAGCTATACATGCAGCCATGACAAGATCCATGTCTAATTCATTATTTAAGACCCTAGAATCAAATGGATAGTGAAACCATTCCTATTCCTAGGTAACTACTGAACAATACTTCTTGGGTAACTAAAAGTTTCCAAGAGGTAATTAGAGAACCATATGAGTGTTTAAGAAACCTTGTCTACCTGGTTGTCTTAAACCCTAATAGAAATCTAGAATGATAGAATTATCAGGATCATATTACTAAGTAATTCCAATATCTCACTCTATGTGGAGATATCAAACCCACTCATAGATTTAGATGTAGTATCCCTAAACCTTGATCCTTGTCCCTATCTATAATTGAATATGGGTTATTAAATCCTCTCAAAACCTATGTACCTATATTGTATAAACCTTGGTATTTCTCTACCAATGATTAATATTGGTTTATTACTACCTGATGAGGACATCCCTACGGTTGATACAACCGTTGCACCTACAGCCACACTTCCTCACGTTCCACAATTCCAAGGACCTCTCACAACAGCTCGTGCACGCCAACTAAATTATCACGTACTTTCGTTTCTAGGAACTATTCCTAATATTCATGAGAATATGATGCTGCCTAAATCAGATTGCGCAAGTCTAAATTAATGCCACGTGCTGCTGGTCCTTTTAAAGTGTTAGAGAAAATGAATGATAATGCATATAAATTTGAGCTTCCTGCAGAGATGGGCACGGTAAGGCCCTCATTTGAAACCATACTTTGGAGAAGAAGATGAGATTGCGTCGAGGACGACTTCAATTCAAGAAGGGGAGGATGATGAGGACATCCCTACGGTTGATACAACCGTTGCACCTACAGCCACACTTCTTCACGTTCCACAATTCCAAGGACCTCTCACAAGAGCTCGTGCACGCCAACTAAATTATCAGGTACTTTTGTTTCTAGGAACTATTCCTAATATTCATGAGAATATGATGCTGCCTAAATCAGATGTGTGTATGTTACTTAGGAATGATGGGCCTAGCATGGATGAGAGGGACAAGCATTGGAGCATGATCATGCATGGAGATAATGGCAGCAATCGTGTGAAGATCCAGGATGACGCTGCAAGTGAAGATTTCAGAACTTTGAAGCCACCATAATGAAAAGATGAAGACATGGACGAACTAGAGAGCTATACACTTCAAATTTTCGTCCATGTGATTAGATGGTGATGCGTCTGATGACCCACAAGTATAGGGGGTGTATCGCAGTATTTTCGATAACTAAGAGTGTTGAACCCAACGAGGAGCAGAAGGTGCTGGCTAGTGGTATGGATCAGGAATTCTCTGCAAATACTTAGCAAACGGATTTTTAGGGGTTTTCGATAAAGCAAGTAAACAAAGTACGAGTAAATAAAAGACAGTAGGAATAAATGCAGCAAGTGGCCCAATCCTTTATGCAGCAAAGGACAAGCTGGTTGTATTACTTAAGAGGACCAAACGTTCTCGAGGACACATGGGAAGACTGTCAAGTGCTTTCGCTTCATATAGTTAATTAATCTTCTTTAGCTTGCTAAGTGTTGTGTGGGTGAACCTGTGTTAATATACCGCCCCATCCAGGACTAATACATACTTGTGATTAAACCCTTTGCAAACATCTGTAAGTACAAGAAAGTAATTAAGGTAGAAACCTAACCACCGCTTTGAACTCTAAGACCCTTACGTCCCTTGTGCAATGGTTTCCTAACGGGGGTTCAGGTTTCTGTCAATCCGGCAACCCCTACGATTAGTAGCCAAATACAGAATGCATTCCCCTAGGCCCATATAGGTGAAGTGTCATGTAGTCGACGTTCACATGACACCACTAGAAGAAGTACACCACAACTTAAATAACAATCTATTGAATCTTTCTCAACACAACTCCACTACTAACAACAAGACTTCTCCCATGTCCTCAAGAACAAAACGAACTACTCACAAGACATCATATGGATCATGATCATAGATGGAATAATGATGTATAACAATCTGAACATAAACAATAATTCAATGGTTCACTCAATAGCATTAACTACAAAGAGTAATCAACACCAGGAAAGTTTCCCCTATGAACTAATGCAAGATTCAACCC
Organism: Avena eriantha; assembly: GCA_910589775.1. NCBI lineage: Eukaryota > Viridiplantae > Streptophyta > Magnoliopsida > Poales > Poaceae > Avena > Avena eriantha. Next base: position 365,287,682 of record OU342744.1, read on the forward strand.
AATTGTCACAACAATATGGAGATGGTGATGAGGATGGATATGGTGATGATGGTGGTGGTGATGATGATGATGATACCGATGAAGTCTAGCTTGATGGTGGTGTTGATGGTGATGATCTTCCCTCTCCGGGAAGGAATTCCCCCAGCAGAAATCTGTCTGCCGGAGAGATCTTTCTCTCTCGGTGTTTTCCGCCCTGCAGAGGTGGCGTAATCTTTCTGTGGTCGCTCCCCGAGTCTTAGGGTTTCGGGAGGATGATATACGCTAGAGGGGAGAGGCTGGAGTGGGCCAGGGTGGCCACACCACCTCCTGGCGCGGCCTAGGGCTTCCCGCGCCGGGGGTGGTGTGGGCCCCCTGTGGCCCATCTCCACTCCGTCTTCTGGCATCCTAAGTCTTCTGGAAAAATAGGATTTTCCGTATATTTTCCCGGATTTTCTGATCTTCGCGAATTTTGCCTCCAAACAGCACCTTTTCCATCAGAATCCTGACTGCAGCGGTCCATGCTCCAAAAGTCATGAACCATGCAAAAATAGATGAAATAACATAAGTATCATCTCTCAATATGAAATATATCAATGAATAATAGTGAATTAAGACATAGAATAGTGATGCAAAATGGATGTATCAACTCCCCCAAGCTTAGACTTCGCTTGTCCCCAAGCGAAACACGCTGCAGGTTTCCACCATGTCAGCATGGATTAGACCAGCGGCCCAGGCGTTTCTCTAACACACATGCATAACTCCATAGACTTACAAGCTCCCCTTTCATTTCACACCGACGACATCCATAGACAAAAGAACATGATATCAACTAGGTACGAAGTACCAGTGCAATGTTGAAAGCGTTCCCCATGACAGCATGGTTCTGCTAATCCACAACTTACAAAGCGCAAGCATATACGCAACATAGGTGAGCACAATGGTTCAAGTTTATTAAGTGCAAGGAAGTAAAGTGTGCCATCAAGTTCATGAGAGCTTTAATCACTAATTTTCACATGACAAGTTTAATTTGGGAGGTAGATAAAACAAGAATTTACTTGGAATAGCAATAATGCTACTAGGTAGGTATGGTGGACACAAATGGCAAAGGTTTTGGTTTAAAGGAGGTGGATGCACGAGAAGAATTCCCTCTCAGTACAGGTTTTTGGCTAGCAAGGCTGGGTAGCAAGTATAAGAGTTGATGGAAACAACCAAACATACAAGTGATAAAAACAAACATGCAATCTTCCTCGGAAGCACAAAAGATCTTAACTAGAGAATACTAAACTTATGAGGAAATCAAGAAAGAAAGATGATGAAATTATTTTTCTTTAAAGTACTTTTATCTTTTCTTTCAACTCTCAAAAATAGTGTGCTACTGACCGAGCCAGGTTTGCCAAAACCAACTGAATTAACTCAATGATCCCAAAGTGATACCAATACTAACAACAAGATCAATCATACAACCACGAATTGAAAACTAATATAAGCTATGCAAAAGAGCGAATGATAGAACTTCTCATTAATAATCCATAACGGCAACTCACACCAAGGGATACATATCTAACGAGAGAGGGGACACTTCCATAATGAAAACCATACTACATAATAACTCCTCTATTCATGATATGACTCTACTAAAAAGGTAAAAAAAAATAGAAGTTAGTGATGTGATACCGCGGCACTCCCCCAAGCTTGTAACAAACCAAGGGGATGCCAAACCTGATGACGAATTACTCCTTTGGTGGTGGTGGTATCCTCTCATCTTCGTCCGTCTTCAGGTTAAAGGTTTCCCATCAACAAAGGACACCGTGGTTTCCAACATCCTGAAACTTGCAGCAAAACTTATGCGTTTAAACCTAGCCTCATACTCACAGTTTTGATTTTGAACGTCATAGAACTGTGCTTGCAGTTCGTTGGTTGTTTGGCGGAGTGAGAGGACTTCGTCTTTGAGTTCAGTAGTCTCCTTTTGGTGCTCGGTGATGAGTTCAGAACAAATCTTATGGATGATATGCACTTCGCGCTCCGCCATCTTCTTGTACCTAAAGACTTCTTGCTCCAGTGCTTCCATCCTGTCCTCCAGACTTCCTTCACCTTTAGGGCCTTGAACTTCTTTAATCCAGACCTCCCCATCTTTGATCAACAACTCCTTGGGATGAATCTTCAACTCTCTCATGTATGGGTTGATGATATCTTCTAAGGAATCTCCCTCGGCTGATCCAGTGGAAGACATTGTGGCTCAAATCTGGGATTCTACCTGGCAGAAACAGATCGAAACAAAAACACAACGAAAACACAATATACGAACCTCGGAAGATCCGGGGGGTTATATATTACGAAGTTTCATAACAAAAGGAAGGTACTGGGAGAAAACGAGTCAGAGGTGGAGTCCGAGGTGGCCTCACCACCTGGTGGCGCGGCTCTGTGGTGCGGGCCACCCTGGCTCCTTTTCCGTCCCTTTTTCGCTTCGTAACTTCCCTTATTGACTGAAAACTGCAAAAATATAATTGGATTGTATTTTCGTGGAAATTTTCTTACCAGAACTATTTCCTATTTGAAAACAGACTCTGCAGGTCTCCGAATTTGCTCCTTGATGAATTTCTCCGGAGTTATAACTTGAAAGGCATCAACGTCTTCATTGTAAGAATCTCCAGCAATATAGTGCTTGAGTCTCTGCCCATTCACTACTTGTGTAGTATTATCTTTTAAATAAGAAATTTTTATTGCTCCTGAACGGTATACTTCTTCAATAATGAAAGGTCCTTCCCATTTTGATAGTAGTTTTCCTGCAAAAAATCTGAGCGAGACCTATACAATAGAACTTTCTCACCAACATGAAATTCTCTCTTAAGTATTCGCCTGTCATGCCATATTTTAACTTTTTCCTTAAAGGGCCTAGCATTTTCATAGGCTTCACTCCTCCATTCATCTAAAGAACTTAAGTCAAATAATCTTTTCTCACCAGCGAGCTTACAATCTCTATTTAGTTCTTTAACTGCCCAGTAAGCTTTGTGTTCTAATTCTAAGGGTAGGTGACAAGCTTTCCCATAAACCATTTTGTAAGGAGACATCCCCATAGGATTTTTGTAAGCAGTTCTATAAGCCCATAAAGCATCATTCAACTTTTTAGCCCAGTTTTTTCTAGATCTATTAACAGTCTTTTCCAAGATGGATTTAATTTCTCTATTTGATAACTCTACTTGCCCACTAGTTTGGGAGTGATAGGCTAAAGCAATCCTATGATTAACATTGTATTTAGCAAGGGTCTTTCTAAAGCCACCATGAATGAAATGCAAACCCCCATCAGACATGAGATACCTAGGCACTCCAAACCTAGGAAAGATAACATCCTTAAGCATTTTTGAGAGGTCTCCCCATCAGCACTCTTTGTAGGAATGGCTTCTACCCACTTAGTAACATAATCAACGGCAACAAGAATATGAGTGTAACCTTTCGAAGGAGGGAAAGGACACATAAAGTCGAATCCCCAGCAATCAAAAGGTTCAATAACTAGAGAGTAGTTCATAGGCATTTCATTGCGTCTAGAAATATTACCAACACGCTGACATTCATCACAAGATATAACAAATTTTCTTGCATCTTTAAAAAGGGTAAGCCAGTAGAAACCTGATTATAGTACCTTCTGTGCAGTTCTATATCATGCATGATGTCCTCCATAAGCACTACCATGTCATTTATGCAATATCTCCTTTTGTTCATATTCTGGAACACATCTTCGCATTAAGTGTGGGTCATCCCAAAAATAATGCCTCAAATCATAGAAGAACTTCCTTCTTTGCTGAGCTGTAAAAGTTGGAGGCAAATACTTGGAGACAATAAAGTTAGCATAATCAGCATACCAAGGGCTCCCTCGCGAGCTCACCCCTACTACAACTAACTGTTCATTTGAGAAACTATCATTAATAGGCATTGGGTCAAAAGAGATGTTTTCCAAATGAGATAAATTATCAGCTACAGGGTTTTCAGCACCCTTTCTATCTACTATATGTAGATCAAATTCTTGTAGAAGCAACACCCATCTAATAAGCCTAGGCTTAGCATCCTTCTTCGTCATAACATATTTAATAGCAGCATGATCAGTATGAATGGTGACCTTTGAGTCTACAATATAGGGCCTAAACTTATCACAAGCAAAAACAACAGCTAGAAATTCCTTTTTAGTAGTAGCATAATTCCTTTGAGCAGCGTCTAGAGTCTTACTAGCATAATGGATAACGTTTAACTTTTAATCAATACGTTGCCCAAGGACAGCCCCTACAGCAAAATCACTAGCATCACACATTATTTCAAAGGGTAAACTACAATCAGGTGGTTGAACAATAGGGGCTGTAGTTAAAGCCTTCTTAAGAGTTTCAAAAGCTTCCTTACAATCATCATCAAAAATGAAGGGTACGTATTTTTGAAGAAGATTAGTGAGGGGTTTTGATATCCTAGAAAAGTCTTTAATAAACCTCCTATAGAAACCAGCGTGACCAAGGATACTACGAATACCTTTGATGTCTCTTGGACATGGCATCTTCTCAATTGCCTCAACCTTAGCTCTATCAACGTCTATGCCTCTTTCAGAAACTTTATGCCCAAGAACAATCCCTTCATTAACCATGAAGTGGCATTTCTCCCAATTAAGAACAAGATTAGTTTCTTCACATCTCTGCAAAACTTTATCGTGTAGACAATTATCAAAAGAAGTTCCATAGACAGAAAAGTCATCCATGAACACTTCTACAATTTTCTCACAAAAACCATGAAAGATAGCAGACATGTGAAGGAAATATGCCCTAGAGGCAATCATAGAGATGATTGTATTTCATGTGTATCCATGAGTTACTATAATGTTCCTTGAATATCCATATACCAGGCAACTTGTATTGATTGGCAATTATGTGAATTGTTTGTGAAACTCTTTACTTGTATGGTTATCTAATAATTGTCCCTAGTCGGAGTTCATGCGAGGACACACGTGAATATTAGACTAGCACATCGATTGGTTGATGACTATGTTTCACAAGTCATTGACATGGAGATGTCAAACCAATGATGTGGACACATGTTATGAACATGGGGTTGGACTGACCCAACATGAGACTAGCAATAATACTTGCAGCTCTCTCTACACATCGTGTACGTTTTGTCCTTAGACCTGAGATTGTCGCATGTACTTGAGATGTGGATCGACCTACTTTAGGGCTATCAAACACTACTCCGTAACTGGGTAGTTATAAAGGTAGCTTTCAGGTTTGTCCTGATACATGCTGCAAGGCATCGGTCAATCAAGATGGGATTTGCCCCTCTCTACTTGAGAGAGATATCTCTGGGCCCCTCGAGTGATCGGATCCAGAAATGCATGGCCGTGCTACATATGGTTAAGAGTTAACCTAGTAAAGGGATTCTGAATCACAGTATCGAGAAAGAGAGGTCAGCTTAGAGCTAGACCAAATATCGTGAGGCAAAGGGAAAGACATGTACTCAACCTTGTGATGGTTCGTCCGAATGATCTTTATATGCGTTTAGGAGTTGGCACGTCTTGCTAGAGGCCGCTACCAACTATTGACGGAGTAAGTGTACTCGCGTCATGTCTATACGTGTATGAACCTATAGGGTCGCACACTTTAGGGGCTAGAAGCCTAATGAGGACTGGATCCAAATTAGACCAGGCTTAGGCTGCTAATGGGCTGCTAATGTAGAAGCCCACCAGGGATGCCTATATAAGAGAGTGAGGCGAGCTGAAAAAGAGGGCATTCCACCCAGCCGCCACTCCTCTTTCGCCTGTGTTGCACGCGCAGACCTAGCAGTCTGGCGTGTGACGGCTTCCACTCCGGACGTGTGGATACCTCGGAGGTGCTGCATCTGTAGCACTTGGACGAGCCGCGCAAAGGGGAGCTGCTCGTGGGACGAGGACGAGGAGGAGACGTAGAACATCTACACTGCCGCAACGTGCTTCATCGAGTTCCGCACCTGCGCGTCTAGCGGTAATCCTGTGATCTATGACAATAGTATTCCTGGTTGACGCGGTAGAAAATTTTGATTTTACGCTAGTGTAGCCTACCCGTTACCCTTCAACATGCACCTCTGAAAAGTAGCAGGAGCATTACATAAACCAAAAGGCATACGTCTATAAGCATAAGTTCGGTAAGGGCAAGTAAAAGTAGTTTTTTCTTGATCTTGTTGTTTTACAGCAATTTGAGAGAAACCAGAGTAACCATCAAGAAAAAACAAAAATGGGTCTTTTTAGACAACCTTTCCAACATTTGATCAATAAAAGGAAGTTGGTAGTGATCTTTCTTAGTAACTTTATTAACCTTCCTAAAATCAATGCACATCCTATAGCCTACCACTATTCTTTGAGGAATAAACTCATCATTATCATTAGGGACAACGGTAATACCTCCCTTTTTAGGAACACAATGAACAGGACTAACCCATTCACTATCAGCAATAGGGTAAATAATACCAGCATCAAGGAGTTTCAATACCTCATTCCTTACCACTTCCTTCAACCTAGGATTTAAACGTCGTTGGTGCTCCACTACTGGCTTCGCATCTGGTTCTATGTTGATAGAATGCTGACATATAATAGGTGAAATCCCTTTTAAATAATCCAGAGTATAGCCCATAGCTCCTGATGTAGCCCGACCTTCGGTCGTTACCACATCATGGTCTCCAACTTATGCCAAGTCGCCATGGACTCCAAAGGTGAATTCGTTCCTCTATGCGAACCCACTTCCTACCCTCTTGAATGGTATACTACTTCATACTCCGTCCCATATCAATGTTTGGTTCACACCAACAAGTACGGAGGCATCGGAGGAAGCCTGGAGCACCAAGCACGACTAGACAAAGGCTTGGAAGAGAAGATGGATAAGGAGCAGCAAGCTCCAGAACTGGAGTCTCCGCCGTCATCGCCCCGGAGTGTCCGGCGCAGCCGGACTGTCCGGCGCAGCCGGACTGTCCGGCGCGACTCGGCCGGAGTGTCCGGCCTGCCCTAGCCCCAACCTGGCGTGGACATTCTGAGGGCCAGTTCGAACACTACCCAGACACTACCCGGAGTGTCCGGCTACCCCGAACTATCCGGTCACTCCGACCCGGACTGTCTGGCCCAAGTGATGGGCCTGCGAGCCAACAGCTGGGCCCTTGGCCCATGTGATGAGGACATCCATACTATTCCACTATCTCCTACTCCTATTCACAATGAAGATGTTGCTGCAAAGAACAAGTCCAATGAAATCAGGATTGGACCCATTACAAGACCACGTTAAAATATTTTGGAGTTGTTTCTTTCATAGAACCTCTGGAATTACCCTATGTTCGAATCTGCCAACTATAATTGAGTGTGATCTGTTGTTCCATTGGGAATTAGTAGATTGCATACTACCGTTCGTGGTCACGGCTGCGTGCGCAAGAGTGTGGTGTTGTGAATATCCTACAAGGTTCGAGAGCTGTTGCATTGGCATCAGGGATCGAGCGGGAGAGATCATAGCTACGCACTAGTTATCTATCATCCACCATCACCATCGACAAGAGCTTGCGGAGAAGATCGGGTCACCCCATATCATCTTGGTATCAGAGCGCTGGGTTTACTCGGTGAGCAATATCATCTTGGTATCAGATTTCCTCGTTGCCTCGGTAAGCACTCCACAATCCATCCATAGATTAGAGAGTGTTTTTCATCCTATACAGAAAAAGCCTCACAAAAAGAGTTGCCATAGCCTAGATTACATCGTATTCGAGTAATAGTTGCTGGTCGCGTTCCTCTATTAGATTAGATCTAGATCTGTTCTTCGTAGATTTGTTTTCTAGTTGTTCTAGTTGTTTTCCACCATCTTTTTCTGCTACCATCAAGTCAGATCCGATCCAAGTAAAGAGTCCTAGTTGTGTACTACTTGGCGAGTCAGAATAAAAAAATCGGCTCGCTGCCTCACGCCTGACCGCAGACAAGTCTGTGCTCCAGCGTGACCAAAAAAAAATTTCCGAAAAAAAAAATCGAGCCGTCGCCTTACCACAGACCAGTCTGTGCTAGTACGAGAAAAAAAATTCTGCCGCCATCCTACCGCGGCAGGATTTTAGGCCGTTTTTCTGCTGTGGCAGAGACCAATTTTCAGGTCAAATTTTTTTCTTTTTTGTTTATTTTTTTACTGAGTCCACATAGCGTACCTATCCTTGTGAGCCTTAGTAAACCTTTCTTTGTGTCTAAAACTATACTACGAGACTAGCATGCTTAGTGCTCTGTGGGCTGCTCAGTTCAGCAATCTTGTGCCCGTTTCGTTGACACAGTGCTAGCGTCTCTCCTTGTGCATTGCAACACGAGCGTTCCTCCGACATACCTTACTTTTTTGAGCTCATTTTCATAGTTGCAATTGCCCCATTTATCTCCACCGTGTGTGTTTCCGTGGGCCTTTGTCATACGATCAGCACTAGGACTTGTTTGCGGTGTAGTTAGGATACCATACCTACAGCTCCACCATAAATACCCTGGATGCCCTGTGATCGTTCTCTATACCTTTGATATTCACTTCATAACTTTAGTGCATCAGTCTTTGATTACGTTTGGTAGAGCATCTCTATTCACTTTGGAACGGTAAGATCTCCTTTCTTATTAGTTGTGAGTGAGTTGTGAGAGTTTCCACCATACTGATTTTGATTTGTGCACTAATGTACTAATCATGTCTTCTAGTAGTGTTGATGTGATGCAGAAAATGGAGGCAGGTGATGTTACAAATAATGTGGAGACGTATAGTTACAAATTCATCGACAATTGGCGTTGTAGTGGAACTTTTTGGAAGGAAGAACGCGGTATTTTTGATGGTGATGGTCTTTTCCACCATAGTGTGATGATTGGTGAGCGATGTGCTTCCATTACCATTGATAGTAACTCTACTATTAATTTGATCAGCGTTGAAGTTGTACAAAAGTTGCAGCTACCCACATGTGCCCGTGCGGTGCCATATCTCTTGCATTCATCATATGGCACATTGCTGATTTCACACACCGCTGATGTTCCTATTACTTTTAAAGAGCATACTGAGATTGTGCGCTGTGATGTATCTCCTATACCACTTGATTCTTGTCACATACTATTGGGAGAACCTTGGAGCAGAAGGTTTGACTCTCAAATATGTCCTATTGTTGGAAGGATTTCTTTCAAATGGAACATGAAGAGGCGTGTTATGCTCAGGATTTCAGCCGACAAATTTCATGAGTATCATCTTCTTCGCAAGGAGAGGACAAAAGAGTTCAGTTTGTCTGCTAAGTACAAGGTCATGATGAATGGTGACAATTCTATTATTTGTCATCTTGAACACGGTGTGCATTACAACCCATGTGAGAATGAGATCCACATAGCCAAGCTGAGTGAGAGTGTTATGAAAAGTGAGCTGTGTGATTCCACTAAACGTGAGGTTGAGAGCATCCATTCTAAGATTATGAGAGAAAAACAAAACATCAGTGCAGTAGATGCTAATACATGTGAGGATATTTCTACTAATGTAATCATCTCTACTCCTGGTATTGTTTCTTGTGCTATGTAGGTTGCTTTTGAAGAAAGGGAGCAATCTATTTTACAACCTACATCATCGGACTGTGCATTGTCACTTGCGGCGGATGTTTTAGTACCTACTACAACTGAGGAGATTGAAAAAGAAGAAATAGAAAAAGAAACAAGCAAGTGCCTCGTAGAATCGGAAGCGCAAGCTCGATGAACATCAAATATGACGAGGGCAAACCTCTAGGGTGGCCCGATCTTCACGGATCTCGTGGTCAAATCAATGGGAAAGCGAGGGGAAAGGGAAAAGGTAGCGGAAGCGGACGCACACCTCGCGAAGAACACGATGAACACACGCAAAACACACACGATACAAGGCCGATTGCTCTCACCGGTGGCCACCGGTCCGATAGAATCCTCACAAGGAAAGATCGGTCAACGTGCTTCCGTCAATCCCAAGCAGAGAGGGAAGAACACCTTGGAGAGGGTCTTGACGTCTTGGCAAAGGGACACCGATGCCAAGGCCTTGTACAACGAGGGAGGCGCGATGCAAACTCCAACGAGGTGGTGACGATAGTCGATCCCCTTTGGTAGAAGGGGATGAGGCAAAACTAGAGATTCCACAAAGAGGGTTTTCTTTAGTCTATCATCTATGCCTAAGGGATACATGAGGGGGTGGGGGCTCTATTTATAGGCCAGCCACAAGTTCAGGGGTAGTTTGGGCATAAAACTAGGGTTTGGTGCGAAATAGAGGGGTACATGGGCCAAGGGCCCAGCTGTTGGCTCGTAGGCCCATCCCTTGGGCCGGAAAGTCCGGGTCGGAGTGACCAGACAGTCCGGGGTAGCCAGACACTCCGGGTGGTGTTCGGGGAGTGTCCGATATGACCTTCTGAATGTCCACGCCAGGTCAGGGCTCGGGCAGGCCGGACACTCCGGCTGAGTCGCGTCGGACACTCCGGCTGGATTCAGGCGGACACTCCGGCTCAGGCAGCTTCAGGGCGGGTACAACTTCAGGGCTCGTGGGTCAACGATCTTGGGGACTCGGCGTTGTAGATGTAGTAGCGTCCGCAGGACGGGCTGCATCAAAATAGGTGGTACTTATTGTGCATATCTTGTAGCCCACCAATTTATTGCAATCAAACTAGCGTCTCTCCTTCCACTTGTGCGACATGAGCTTATAGTCTTCGCTAGGTAATCATTTGGTTCTTAGCTCACTTTCTCCGTCGCACAAGTACCATTTATCCCACCATGTGTGTTTCCTTGTACATATTTCCTCTTGTGGATTGACTTGTTTTGCTTTGTGATCATCGTGGTTCTTTACTTGCCATTACAACATCTTGATTTTGGATTGGTTCTTGACATGCCACCTTCCATACCTATCCACCATAAGCTTTTTGTGTGTGTGTTTTTTAGTGGTTAGTTGGTTTTAGTGTTCCGCGTGAACTTCACTTTGCTTGGTTTTGATTGCTCTCAAGTGTTGCCACTTGCACGATACTGTCTTCCAAGGTAAAGTAAGGTTTGACGTTGCATTCCTAACCCCTACCACTTCCATATACACCACTAGGTCTTGTGAATCATGTCTAGGGACTCCGGAGCCGAGGATGATATCTATGAAGAATCCATGATGAGCCACCACGACTATGACTCCACAAGTATAGAGGACATGATGGAGCACTACACCGACAATGCCTCCGCATGCTTTGAGGACCCGGAGCATTGCACCTATGATGACTCCACATGCATGGAAGACATGGAGAACGTCATCAACTATGACTCCTCAAGCATGGAGGAATTGGAGCTCTACATAGACAATGGCTCCTCATGCATGGAGCAATACAACGACAATGGCTCCACATGCTTGGGTGATATGGAGTACTACATCAACAACGACTCCCCAAGCATGGACGACTTCGAGTGCTTCAACAACGACGCCTCCCCAAGCACGGAGGACATGGCTAGCTTCACCAACTTCGAGGGCTCTTCCATGAGCCATGAAGAATACCTCCACCGCTTGGAGATGGAGGACTACTACGCCAAGCTAGCGGACACGCATCATCAAGAAACCATGACCTTCAAGGCCAAGCGTGCCACACCAAAGGGCACCACCTACTTCGATGATCCACCTCCAAGGCATCAAGCGCCACCACCTACATGGCGTCATGCACCACCATCTCAAAGGCGACGAGCACCATCACCTCCAAGCCACCAAGCACCACCATCTCCAAGGCGCCAAGCACCACAACCTCGAAAGCATCAAGTGCAACAACCTCCAAGGCAACAAGTGCCACCGCCTACAAGAACAGTGGCGCCCCAACATCATCTTCCAAAAAAGGCGCCACGAACCAAGAATCTTCATTGACATACTTCCTCTAGAGATCATCGCCAACATCAAGAGGATAAAAGACATCGTTCAAGACATCTTCGCCATGAAGACCGAGAATACATGTTGAGCACCATCCATAATGCTCAACCAAGCTCAAGAAGGCACTACCATAAAGAGAAGAGTGCCAAGGACAAGAAGCATCGTCGCGAGCGTCATGTGAATGACCAAGTGCACCATCTACATCAACCTTTGGCAAGGCACACCAATGACCTCCGTCGACACCATCATAAGGCACCTTCGACTACTCGTGCCAACACCAAAATGGCACCAAGAGCAAGCTCTCCTCCACGCCATCAAGCTTCAACACCAAAACTTGACGTCCTATATGACGCATGCAACTTCATGGATGAGGAACATGAAGACCTCTACTTCGCCAAGTTGGACGAGTACGTCAAGAGGACTACACAAGCCAAGGTGCAAGATGGCGACGACAAGGTCAAGATTGGTGAGCATGGGATTTTCCCTTCACCAAAGGAGGCGCAAGGAGTTGAGCACACTGAGCCTATCCCCATATGCTTGAGTGATGATGTGGTACCAATCCCATGTGAGTATGAGAGCCACTTAGCCCACTTGAGTGAAAACAAGAGTGAGATGAGTGACTCCACCATACGTGAGATTGAGTGCTTCCATTTGGAGGGCATGAGTGATACACCGAGTGAGTTGAGAGTGGTAGTTGATAGGTCATGTGAGACCACTTTGATTTCTCACGACTTACCCTCTACCTCTAGTGTGTTTCCTCATGATGTGCTAGGTTCCATGGATCAAGAAGCGCCAAGATTGGAGATGATGATGCCTCCAACCAAGAAGATGTACATGGTGGGTGAACATGATGCCATCCCCATACAAGAAGAAGAAGAAGTCGCCCACATGATGGCCAATGCTACCACAACACCCACTTCATATGAGAGGTATGAACAAGGTAAAAATAAGGGTGTTGATGATGCCATGATCCCACTAGTGGACATGATGATTTGTGATGACTTGCATGCTATGGATGATGTTTGTGATATCACATATGCTTCATTGATATTTCCATGTGATACTTTGCCTTTGCATAATGTCGAGAATGTGAAATTATTTGATTGTGATGATATTTCCATAGACATGCCATGATCTAAACGTTACATTGATGATATCATTGCTTGCACTTTGTTGAGCAATTGCTCTTTCCAATGTTTTGCTTGCAATGATGTTACCAATGGTACCCCTCGGATAATGCTTTGTCATGAGTGTTTCACAATTTCCCCCGTTGCTTGCAATAAGTTGAATAATTGCTCTTTCACTTGTTTTGCTTGCAACAATAATTATCATATGATGTCTATTGAGATGGCCCCCATAGCTTTCTCAAATTTTGGTGATTTTGATGATTGCCATGATAAGCATGTTCCCCACTTGCATACTCACCATACATCTATTTCACACTTTATTGACATTAATGGTGATGTGCACAAGAAGAGATATGTCATGATGGATGATGTATTTCTCTACCATGCACATACGTTCTTCCTTTTATCTATGATGTCTGTAGGTACCCACACGATAATGTCAACCTCGGTTGAGCACGAGTTGACAAAAAGAGCTCTAGAGAGCATCCCCCAAGTGAGTTCAAGATTTGGATGATGTCCAAACGATTTCCATGCACTTTGACCTTGCATATGCATCCCATTTGCTATCCTTGAGTTGTCCTATTAGTGTTCTGAACAAGAATGGACATGCCATGAATGACATGCTCCTCTATCACACACAAACTTATGTTGCTCTGTCTTTGTTGTGTGAATGTACAATTGCGTACAGGTCAACCTCTATGGACAAAGAGTTGACAAGACGAATCGAAGAGAGTTACCTATGGCTGCCCTTCAACGATCCATCTATACATCCTAAGGTGACTTCCTTCTACTTGAGGACTCATGCTATAATCTTCATGAAATGGCTACGCTTTGAGTGTTGCTTCGCTTTTGTGGTGAGCTTTATAGGCTTCATAGAAGGTGAAGGAACATTGAAGTGTTGCCAATTCAATCTTCCCGAGGACGACTATATGGTGAACCCCAGCATCAAGAAGGTCTCTCGACATCTTCTACTTTGTGATAAGCATGTAGAGTCGAGGACGACTCTTTTTGAACGGAGGGGAGATGATGTAGCCCGACCTTCGGTCCTTACCACATCATGGTCTCCAACTTATGCCAAGTCGTCATGGACTCCAAAGGTGAATCTGTTCCTGATATGGGGTGGCCCGATCTTCTCAGCAAGCTCTTGTCGATGGTGATGGTGGATGATAGATAACTAGTGCATAGCTATGATCTCTCCCACTCGATCCCTGATGCCAATGCAACAGCTCTCGAACCTTGTAGGATATTCACAACACCACACTCTTGCGCACGCAGCCGTGACCACGAACGGTAGTATGCAATCTACTAATTCCCAATGGAACAACAGATCACACTCAATTATAGTTGGCAGATTCGAACATAGGGTAATTCCAGAGGTTCTATGAAAGAAACAACTCCAAAATATTTTAACGTGGTCTTAAACCTAACTTGTGACGGCTACGGAGGTTTATATGAGGGCTGGGGCGTCCTCCCCTCTAAACGGGCCTAAAAACAGCCATAACTTGGCCCAAACTGACTCGGTTCGACTCAAACTGATACATACCGACCCATATATGGGTTCGGCCTTATTGGCACGCAGTCCAAACGTCGTGGAACACCTCAAACATGTAATTCTTGGTGCGCCATCTCTCTCTCTCTTGCTCATACATGATTTCCTCATTGCGTCCTAGTGCGCCTGCCTCCCGCTCCTCCCTCGCGCACTTGTTGATATTGGAAATCAGCGCCTGTCCTTCTTGCTGCAACTCTCCTCCTCCTCGCGCAATGCTTGTGTTATCAATAAACCTGATCATACAAAGATGCATAGACTTAGGTAGTATAAAGTTCTCATTAAATAAAACATCAGGTTCAATTAGGAATAAATTCACCTGATAGTCATTATTGATTTGACTCAATATTTCCTTCCAGTTTAGGCAGCCAGAATCATCATAATCCATGTATATATCCTCATCATCCTCCCTTTCTTCATGAAAAGCCGTCCTCGGCTTTGGGTAAGCTGAAAGTGGGAGAAACAAAAAGAACAACGTGTACGCAAAGTATATGTATATATAAGATGTTGTATTATTGTTGTTCATATGAAAAGTATGTCCAGTATACATCAAGCAACTTAAATTGCAGGTATAAGTGAAGTACAAAGAATCATGATCATGGTGAAAAACAACTAAACAGATAGTCATGTTCTTCAATATTAAATTCAGTTTTCTCAAAGAAGATCTATGATCAAATTTGTGAACAAGATCAAACCAATTCAATATGTCTGAAAACCAAATAGAATCATGACATGCTTCAACTGCGCTACTCTGATTATTATGAACATGATCATGTTGTCCAGTATGTAAAATGCAACTCAATTTGCAAATATCAAGGAAGTCTAAAGTAGTAACAAAACTAGACAAAGACTTTTGGGACAAACATAGTGAATATGAAAACTTGGGTCCTATTCTAGCAAGATTAGAACAATCCAACATAGGTAAAATTACTTGTGTTGGTTGCAATATATCAACTAGACCAGAATGTGTTTCTATAATATCGGGAACATGAGCTATTGTCCCATAGCAAACATTTTGTGATGTATGGCTGAAAACAGCATGTTTCAGTTCAGCGATTCTATCACAAGTAATGCATATGTGATCCACAAGAAAATTTTCATGCATGATATATTCACCAATCAGATTGAAAGTGAAACAAGGAGAATATGTGCTAGAATTCAGAAATGAAATTTCAGAAATCTTATCCATAGCACAACTCATACTCATAGGTTCATTTAGCATGATGGAATACACAATATCAGCAGGTGGTATTCGAGCAAGTATTTCCTTATGTGTTATCAGTACCACATGATCAAAATTTGAATTTGGTAAACTATCACATGGTGCTGAAACAGTAGTGTAAGGCAAATCACAAGGAGGCTTCAGTAAAGGAATAGACTCACAATATGTCGCACATGTTGGCTGAAGCTCCAAATCAGTACCAATGTCATTAACAAACTTCTCAGCTGTAGTAGGTACTACGATATCCTCCTCAAGTAACAATACCAGATCGTGTGATGCAGGTTGTAAAATAGGCGGCTCCCTTTCTTCAAAAGCAACCTGCATAGCACAAGAAACAATACCAGGAGTAGAGATGATTACATTAGTAGAAATATCCTCACATGTATTAGCATCTACTGCACTGATGTTTTCTTTTTTCTCATACTCTTAGAATGGATGCTCTCAACCTCACGTATAGTGGAATCACACAGCTCACTTTTGATAACACTCTCACTCAGCTTGGCTATGTGGCTCTCATTCTCACATGGGTTGTAATGCACACCATGTTCAAGATGACAAATAATAGAATTGTCACCATTCATCATGACCTTGTACTTAGCAGACAAACTGAACTCTTTTGTCCTCTCCTTGCGAAGAAGATGATACTCATGAAATTTGTCGGCTGAAATCCTGAGCATAACACGCCTCTTCATGTTCCATTTGAAAGAAATCCTTCCAACAACAGGACATATTTGAGCGTCAAACCTTCTGCTCCAAGGTTCTCCCAATAGTATGTGACAAGAATCAAGTGGTATAGGAGATACATCACAGCGCACAATCTCAGTATGCTCTTTAAAAGTCAGAGGAACATCAGCGGTGTGTGAAATCAGCAATGTGCCATATGATGAATGCAAGAGATATGGCACCGCACGGGCACATGTGGGTAGCTGCAACTTTTGTACAACTTCAACGCTGATCAAATTAATAGTAGAGTTACTATCAATGGTAATGGAAGCACATCGCTCACCAATCATCACACTATGGTGGAAAAGACCATCACCATCAAAAATACCGCGTTCTTCCTTCCAAAAAGTTCCACTACAACGCCAATTGTCGATGAATTTGTAACTGTACGTCTCCACAATATTTGTAACATCACCTGCCTCCATTTTCTGCATCACATCAACACTACTAGAAGACATGATTAGTACATTAGTGCACAAATCAAAATCAGTATGGTGGAAACTCTCACAACTAATAAGAAAGGAGATCTTACCATTCCAAAGTGAATAGAGATGCTCTACCAAACGTAATCAAAGACTGATGCACTGAAGTGATGAAGTGAATATCAAAGGTATAGAGAATGATCACAGGACACACAGGTTATTTATGGTGGAGCTATAGGTATGGTATCCTATCTACACCGCAAACAAGTCCTAGTTCTGATCGTATGACAAAGACCCACGGAAACACACACGGTGGAGATAAATGGGGCAATTGCAACTATGAAAATGAGCTCAAAAAGTAAGGTATGTCGGAGGAATGCTCGTGTTGCAATGCACAAGGAGAGACGCTAGCAATGTCTCAACGAAACGGGCACAAGATTGCTAACTGAGCAGCCCGTAGAGCACTAAGCACGCTAGTCTCGTAGGATAGTTATAGACACAAAGAAAGGCTTAGTAAGGCTCACAAGGATAGGTACGCTATGTGGACTCAGTAAAAAAATAAAAAAGAAAAGAAAAAATTTTGACCTGAGAATCCACGGCAGTAAAACGGCCTAAAATCCTGCCGCAGCAGGATGGCGGCAGAATTTTTTTTTTCTCGTACTAGCACAGACTGGTCTGTGGTAAGGCGACGGTTCGATTTTTTTTTTCGGAATTTTTTTTTTGGTCACGCTAGAGCACACACTTGTCTGCGGTCAGGCGTGAGGCAGCGAGCCAATTATTATTATTATTTTTGACTCGCCAAGTAGTACACAACTAGGACTCTTTACTTGGATCGGATCTGACTTGATGGTAGCGGAAAAAGATGGTGGAAAACAACTAGAACAACTAGAAAACAAATCTACGAAGAACAGATCAAGATCTAATCTAATAGAGGAACGCGACCAGCAACTATTACTCGAATACGATGTAATCTAGGCTATGGCAACTCTTTTTGTGAGGCTTTTTCTGTATAGGATGAAAAACACTCTCTAATCTATGGATGGATTGTGGATTGCTTACCGAGGCAATGAGGAAATCTGATACCGAGATGATATTGCTCACCGAGTAAACCCAGCGCTCTGATACCAAGATGATATGGGGTGGCCCGATCTTCTCAGCAAGCTCTTGTCGATGGTGATGGTGGATGATAGATAACTAGTGCGTAGCTATGATCTCTCCCGCTCGATCCCTGATACCAATGCAACAGCTCTCGAACCTTGTAGGATATTCACAACACCACACTCTTGCGCACGCAGCCATGACCACGAACGGTAGTATGCAATCTACTAATTCCCAATGGAACAACAGATCACACTCAATTATAGTTGGCAGATTCGAACACAGGGTAATTCTAGAGGTTTTATGAAAGAAACAACTCCAAAATAATTTAACGTGGTCTTAAACCTAACTTGTGACGCCTACGGAGGTTTATATGAGGGCTGGGGCGTCCTCCCCTGTAAACGGGCCTAAAAACAGCCATAACTTGGCCCAAACTGACTTGGTTCGACTCAAACTGATACATACCGACCCATATATGGGTTCGGCCTTATTGGCACGCAGTCCAAACGCCGTGGAACACCTCAAACATGTAATTCTTGGTGCGCCATCTCCCTCTCTTGCTCATACGTGATTTCCTCATTGCGTCCTAGTGCGCCTGCCTCCCGCTCCTCCCTCGCGCACTTGTTGATATTGGAAATCAGCGCTTGTCCTTCTTGCTGCAACTCTCCTCCTCCTCGTGCAACGCTTGTGTTATCAATAAACCTGATCATACAAAGATGCATAGACTTAGGTAGTATAAAGTTCTCATTAAATAAAACATCAGGTTCAATTAGGAATAAATTCACCTGATAGTCATTATTGATTTGACTCAATATTTCCTTCCAGTTCAGGCAGCCAGAATCATCATAATCCATGTATATATCCTCATCATCAAGACCCTCTCCAAGGTGTTCTTCCCTCTCCATGTGGGATCGAGGGAGCACGTTGACTGATCTTTCCTTGCGAGGATTCTATCGGACCGGTGGTCACCGGTGAGAGCAATCGGCCTTATATCGTGTGTGTTTTGCGTGTGTTCATCGTGTTCTTCACGAGGTGTGCGTCCGCTTCCGCTAACTTCTCCTTTCCCCTCACTTTCCCATCGATTTGACCACGAGATCCGTGAAGATCGGGCCACCCACGGGGTTACCCCATAACATTTAATCCTTTGTTTTCAGCAAAACCGATGAGATTGACAACCTCATCGCAAGTTGGAGACAGAGTTATGTGCTTGTGTTATGCAGGTCTCCACGTTGCTGCTGGCACCGGTAGTGCGCCCTGCCAAAGTTCAGCTAGCTACATCTTTGGGGTGTTTCCTTGCTCTTACTGGATGGATAACCTTGGTTTCATAACTGAGGGAAAACTTATTGCTGTGCTCATCATACCTTCCTCTTGGGGTTCCCTAACGAGCTCGTTAATACACGAGTCAGCAAGTACTTTTTCTGGCGCCGTTGCCGGGGAGTCAAGGACATCTTCACAAGGGGAGTCCCTCATAACCAATCTCTTTACTTTGTTGTTTTTGTTTTGCTTAGTTTACTTTTGTTTTGTTTTCTTGTTTCTATATCAAAAACACACAAAAAAATAGTTTTACAAGTTTGCTTTCTTTATTAAAAACACACAAAAAAATTATTAAGTCTTTCTATAGTTGTTACCTCTTCCTTAGCACACCATGTTAATCCCTAAATTCACCCTAAAAGACCTTTCAATAGGTGGTGGTTCTTTAATTGGAAAAGATAATATTGAAGAATTCTTTAATCATGTTAGTAAGCATGAGGATATTGAGGATAGATCCCTTGCAGAACTTGCTCCAAACAATGAGATTGCTGCAGCTTCTTTAGTTCACATGTTGGAAGCTAGGTTTGTTAACCTTAACCCCTTAATGCAAGTAATGTTTCTTAAACTTAAAGAAATGGAGGACCCTGAAAAGAGGGATTTTATTCTAGAAACTTTGCTTAAGGAATTCTATGATGTTGCCACGGAAGCTAGAAAAGTCTTTGAACGTTTCAATATGCTAGGCTCATGTGTAGATGTTATTGGTATACGAGAAAATATGAACAAAACTGAACCTAATAGGGAGGAAACTAAGATACCAATACCCTTTAAACTAGTAGCAATGCATGAAGCCATAGAAAAGAATCTTGATTGGATTGTTCCCGAAAACCCGTTTGATGAAAATAGTGAACCCAAGAGCGTTAAGAGAGGATCCTCTAGAACTTATTTGGAAGAGATACCTTGCCTTGTTGAAGATATTTCTGGTATTAATCTTAATGCTTCTTCATTTGAGAACACTTGATCCTTTTTTTGCTTCTTATGCCTAACTTAAAGGCGTTAAAGAAAAGTACTTATTGGGAGATAACCCAAAAGTTTTAGATGAGTCTTGGAAGTTATTACTTCAGTAATAACCGCTCTATCCTTTTTATTTGCTTTTTGTGCCAAGAGTAACCTCTAATGAGAGAGAAGTAATGATTGGGAAAGTTGTTGTCCCGAAACAGATTTCTGTGCTTCACCGTACAAATTCGTGTAAAATCTCTGTACGTCCTTTTGAGGCGTGAATTTTTGTGCTCCTGCCCTAGGTTTTTATCTAACTTCAACACTTTTTGATTTGAGCAACAGAAGGTCTTCGAAAAAATTCATCTTTACCTGCTGGTCTGTTTTGACAGATTTCTGCCATTTTCTGCATTTGCTTCTTGTTGGTTCCTTTTTGAGTTCTTGAGGGGAATTGAGCTTTTTGAGGGAAGTACTACAGTGGCTAGTGTTTTAATGGAAGTTTTATTGGTGTTGTAACTGAACCTAAAGACTTATTATCTTAAGTGCACTAATGTTGTTAATAAAGATTGTGTGAAGTTTTGTATTAAGGAAAAAATTTAGGTGTATGGAAGGAATGAGTAATGAGATGAAGGATGGACTAAAGCTCAAGCTTGGGGATGCCACGCGTGTCACCCCAAGAAAATATCTAAGAAGTACAAGCGTCAAAGCTTGGGGATGCCCAAGGCATCCCCCTCTTCTTCAATAAAAATCCCAGGTTTCTTCCAAACGCTTCATTTTTATTGTTTCATGCACATTTGTGTTGTTCTTGGAGCGTCTTCTTTCTTGTTTTCATTTTGGTTTTTCGTTTGCTTTGTTTTCTTAGTTTGCTGAATAAATTGGTTGGACCCCCTCTTTCATACATTGGTTTTCAAATAGTTTGGTTTGGATTGGAAAAAGAGTAGGAAAGTTCATGCTTAAGTGGTAAAGAGAGTTTGTTTTTGACTGTGGCCTATGCTTTGTCATGCCATGCTCGATATTGTTTTGGCTTTATGCTTAGTATTCTTTGTTGTAGCATGACTTGTTATAAACAATTGAGATTGCTTAATGTGCCTTGGAAGGATCAAGCGTTGTTTTAGCATATTAAAGCATAGTATAGTGGTATTCTCCTTTGATGCTTTATTTGGGTTGACTTGGCGCATGCTCAAACCATGTTATGACTATCCCAAGTCACCATAAGCCTTTATGATCCTTTAGTTTTCAACTTGTAGTATCACTGTATGCTTTGATCAATGATATTTTGTCGCTCTGCATGATTATGGCCATTATTGCTCTCTTAGTTTGTCGCTCCCAGTCTTTTGCTAGCCTCCGCAACCAAGTATGAGTTCCACTCATGCATCCAACTCCTAAAACCAAGTTATTCCAAAGAGTCTACCATACCTACCTACTAGCATATGCTATTCCAAGTATATTCACGTTTTTATCGACCTTCGGAATTAAACTTGTTATGAGAAAACTAGTGATTAAAGCTCTCACGGACTTGATGGCACACTTTACTTTTCTTGCCCTTAATAAACTTGAACCATTGTGTTGTCTATGTTGTATATGCTTGCACTTATTTGTTGGGGATTAGCAGAACCATGTTGTCATGGGGAACGCTTTCAACATTGCACTTGTACTTTGTACCTAGTTGATATCATGCTCTTTTGTCTATGGATGTCGTCGGTGTGAAATGAAAGGGGGGCTTGTAAGTCCATGGAGTTATGTATATGTGTTAGAGAAATGCCTGGGCCGCTGGTCTAATCCATGCTGTCATGATGGAAACCTGCAACATAACCATAATGAGTTGTCTATGAAGCATTCTTCTTATAAAAAAAGAGTCAGATATTGAGAAAAAAGAGAAAAAGAAAAAAAGAGATTATGAAAAGAGGAAAGAGAGAAAAAAAGCACCATATTCCCATGGTAAATAAGAAGATTGATGAGATGCTCGTTGTCTGCTTGCCTTGTCATTTTGATATGGGGATTCTTCTGTATCATCGGGCAAGGGGTACCCCGTTGGCGGTTCTCTATGATACACATGTACTTACGATGACAAGAACTTACCGGTGACTAAACTTGAGTAGCATGAGGAGCGGCCCTCGTATTCAAGGGACATGAGATTTCCAACTTATACTTCATCAAGCATATACACCATAGTTTGTTCACTTTAACATTAATCACTTCAAGATGCTTATGATAGGGGCAATGAGAGATGAAAGCTATTAAGTACCATAATTTTTGGAAGCTCTTTATGAAACTTGAATCTCTGCTTCCTTCTATGAAGGCCTTTCTTCCACTTTTATATTGAGTCTCCACCTTCTACCTTTATGCACCTACTTTGAGAGCATAGTGGCCATTCTTAGTTCTATGTGCATTGTCCCAAGACTTGTTGATTGATGCATAACTTGATATTGCTTGTTTTAAACTATTTGTATCTAGTCACTCTTATGAACTTTGAAGGTGTCCTATGCATTTATGCATTTATGTTTGCTGAATGCTACTATGCTATGTTTTCTTTATGTGAAACAAACAAACGTCTTGCAAAGTATTGTTATTCATGAATCTTTTGTTTGTGTCTTTTCATGTTGCAACATAGTTTCTTTGTCTTATTGCTAGAAGTTTGTCTTTCATGTTATGATTGAAGTACTATGATCCTAGCTTTGAATGTTTTACAAATACTTTGATCAAGTTTATGATGGTGCATGTCACCTCAAAAATTATTCTTTCTTTTTATCACTTACCTACTCGAGGACGAGCAGCAGTTAAGCTTGGGGATGTTGATACGTTGCAAACGTATCCATAATTTTTGATGTTCCATGCTTGGTTTTATCTACTTTCTTGTGTTTTGTCCACACTTTGGAGTACTTTTCATATGATTTCTTGGACTAACCTATTAACAAGAGCCACAGTGCCAGCTGCCTGTTTTCTGCTGTTTTTGGTTCCAGGAAAGTCAGAAAATGAATATTCTCAAAATTGGACGGGACAAAAGCGAAAGTCAGTTTTTCACCGAGGGACACTTGGAGCCAGAATACGAGACGGAGAGGGGCTGGGGCCCGGCCACACCACCTGGCCGCGCGGCCAGGCCTAGCCCGCGCCAGGGGGTGGTCAGGCCGCCCCAGGCACCCCCTCGACCTCTCGTTCCGCCTATATATTGCCTCTGATACGGAAACCCTAAGTAACCGATCAAAATTCCACGAAAGAGTCTGTAGCCACTGTCTTCTCCATCCCTAGACCGGGAGGGATCTGAAGCTCTTCCCGGCACCCTACCGGAGAGGGGAATTCACCCTGTATGCCTTCTTCATCACCATGCAAGCCTCCGGTGTGGTGCGTGAGTAGTTTATCTCTGGACTACGGGTCCATGTAGTAGCTAGATGGCTGGTTCTCCTCCTTTGTGCTATCATGTTTAGATCTTGTGAGCTCCATTCATGATCAAGATCATCTATTTGTAATTTTGCATGTTGTGTTTGTGGGGATCCGATGGATATTGAAATGCTATTTCAAATTGATTATTGATTCTATCATGTCTTTGTTATTTGTGATCTTGCATTCTTTCCGTTGTTAGTAACTATCTTGGCCAAGTAGATGCTAGCAACTCCAAGAGTTAGTATTTATGCTCGATAGTGGGTTCATGCCTCTGGTAATCTAGGGAAGTGACAGAAATATCTAAGGTACTAGATGTGATGTTGCTACTAGGGAGAAAACAACAATCCTTTGTTCATAGAACAATCGTATTGTTTACTTTACACGCAATTCGTAATGCAATTATTCATTGCTTGCAACTTAATACTGGAGGGGGTTCGGATGATAACCTGAAGGTGGATTATTAGTCATAGATGCAGTTGGATGGTGGTCTATGTATAATGTTGTAATGATCTCAAAGGAGTCAAGATGATTAGTATATGCTTGTATGCTTTCTCGATGTTTGTCAATTGCCCCGCTGTAATTTGTTCACCCAACAAGTTATCTATCTTAAGGAGAGCCACCTCTAGTGAACTATGGACCCCGGTCCTTTCTTTTACTATCAATCTACAATCAACTGTTTACTGCTTTGTGTTTACTTTCTGCAAACTATTACTTTCTTCCACTCGATACGTTTAATCCTTTGTTTTCAGCAAAATCGGTGAGATTGACAACCTCATCGCAAGTTGGGGACAAAGTTCTGTGGTTGTGTTGTGTAGGTCTCCACATTGCTGCTGGCACCGGTAGTGCACCCTGCCAAAGTTCAGCTAGCTACACCTTTGGGATGTTTCCTTGCTCCTACTAGATTGATAACATTGGTTTCATAACTGAGGGAAAACTTACTGTTGTGCTCATCATACCTTCCTCTTGGGGTTCCCCAACGAGCTCGTTAATACACGAGTCAGCAGTCCCCGCGCACTACACGCGTGACCTCTTCAACAACCTTCAATCGCTTCGTCAAGGGACAAAGACCGTGGAAGAGCACTTCAAGGAAATGGAGCTCAACTTGATCCGCGCCAACATTGAAGAACGCACAGAGCAAACTATGGCACGTTTCCTTATAGGCTCAAATCACCCATTCAAGCGCATCGTCGAGTTCCAAACATACAACAACATGGTTGAGCCTGTGCACATCGCAACAAAGGCCGAACGTCAAGTGCAAGAGGACATCAAGTACAACAAGCCCAAGACGTATTTCACCTACAAGCAAGCTCAACCGCTACGCCAACAACCTTCAATGGAAGCTCCTCAAGTACCTCCAAGCCTTCCTTCAAGCCCACACTTCCTCAAGGAAAACGGCCCCCAAGTGGCAAACAAGCAAAGAGTGATACACCTTTCAATGGTGAATGCTACAAGTGTGGAGGCAAAGGACACAAGTCGGCCGAGTGTGGTAACAAGAAAGTCTTGTTCATCCATAACAATGGCGACGAAGAGTACTTGAGTGAAGATGAATTTGATGCCCGAGTCAAGGAAGCAATGGCACGACAACGAGTGGAAGATGACCAAGAACTCCTCATGTGTGAACATGACGCAAGTCCATCGCTTGTCGTCACAAGGATCTTTAACACTCAAGCACAAGAGCATGAAGGTCAACGCTCAAATATCTTCTAAACACGAGCTGGCATCAATGGAAAATCTATCCAAGTGATCATCGATGGAGGGAGTTGCCCCAATCTTGCTAGCACTGAGTTTTGTGAGAAGCTCAACCTCACCCTCCATTCACAGAAGCACCCCTACAACGTGCAATGGTTAAGTGACCAAGGGTCCCTAAAGATCAAGCATACTTTATCGGTAACCTTCGCCATTGGTCCTTACAAAGATACAGTCGAGTGCGATGTGGTTCCTATGACAATTTGCCACATGCTACTTGGTCGATCATGGCAATTGTACAAGGCTACCCTACATGATGGTCACACGAATGTGTACACATTCAAATGGCTCAACAAAACATGAGTTTTGCAACCAATGACTCCTAGCCAAATAATTGCGGACAACACAAAGGCTTTAGTGAGGGCGCAAAGCACAACACCTACTTGTGAGAAGAGCGGTGAGCGAGAGAACCACCTTGTTATGGGGTAACCTCATGGGTGGCCCGATCTTCACGGATCTCGTGGTCAAATCGATGGGAAAGCGAGGGAAAAGGGAGAAGGTAGCGGAAGCGGACGCACACCTCGCGAAGAACACGATGAACACACGCAAAACACACGCGATACAAGGCCGATTGCTCTCACCGGTGCCCATCGGTCCGATAAAATCCTCGCAAGCAAAGATCGGTCAACGTGTTCCCTCGATCTCACGCGGAGAGGGAAGAACACCTTGGAGAGGGTCTTGACGTCTTAGCAAAGGGACACCGATGCTAAGGCCTTGTACAACAAGGGAGGCGCGATGCAAACTCCAACGAGGTGGTGACGATAGTTGATCCCCTTTGGTAGAAGGGGATGAGGCAAAACTAGAGATTCCACAAAGGGGGTTTTCTTTAGTCTATCATCTATGCCTAGGGTTACATGAGGGGGTGGGGGCACTATATATAGGCCAGCCACTAGTTCAAGGGTACTTTAGGAATAAAAGGGGAAAGTCTGGGTGGACTAAGGGGTACATGGGCCAAAGGCCTAGCTGGCGGCACATAGGCCCATACGCTCAGGCCGGAGACTCCGGTGTGGGGTTCGGAGACTCCGGTGTGGGCCGGAGACTCCGGTCCGTCTCCGGCGTGGCAGAGAGACTGTCCTTGAGCTCGATCTGGGGGTCGGACCGGAGATGGGTCCGGAGACTCCGGGGTACGCAGGCCAGAGACTCCGGTGTCTTCAGGCCGGAGACTCCGGTGTGCACAGGCCGGAGACTCCGATGCTCCTGCTGCTGGTTCTTCCGTCTTCTCTTCCAAGCCTCCGTCTTGTCAGGCTTGGTGCTCCAGGCTTCCCCCTTGTCTCCGTACTCATCAGTCTGAACCTATCATGGATATGGGACGAAATATGAAGTAGTATACCATTCAAGAGGGTAGGAAGTGGGCTCGCATAGAGGAACGGATTCACCTTTGGAGTCCATGATGACTTGGCATAAGCTGGAGACCATGATGTGGTAACAACCGAAGGTCGGGCTACATCATCTCCCCTCCCATCAAAAAGAGTCGTCCTCGACTCTACATGCTCATCACAAAGTAGAAGATGTCGAGAGACCTTATTGATCCTTGGGTTCACCATATAGTCGTCCTCTGAATGATTGAATTGACAACACCTCAATGTTCCTTCACCTTCAATGAAGCCTACAAAGCTCACCACAAAAGCGAAGCAACACTCAAAGCGTAGCCAATTCATGAAGATTATAGTATGAGTCCTCAAGTAGAAGGAAGTCACCTTAGGATATAGAGATGGCTCGTTGAAGGGCAGCCATAGGTAACTCTCTTCGATTTGTCTTGTCAACTCATTATCCATAGAGGTTGATGCGTATGCAATAGTACATTCACACAACAAAGACCAAGCAACATATGTTTGTGTGTGATAGAGGAGCATATCATTTGTGGCATGTCCATTCTTGCTCACAACACTATTATCACAACTCAAGTATAGCAAACGGGATGCATATGCAAGGTGAAAGTGCATGGAAATTGCTTGAACATCATCCAAATGTGGGAACTCAAAAACTCCATAAAACATTTTACTATGGCACTCAAAGCAATGGACAATATTGGTCAACATCTTTGATGCAAGAGTAGGAGAATTCGGCAAAAACACATGTGGAAGAACATCCAAAACAACATCATTATGTGTGCCAACCAACCATTGGAAAGAACAATTGGTCAATATGTTGGATGCCACACACAAATCATCAAAACCAAATATCATTGGGATATGAGTATCACGAGCGGAAGCAAAAGCAACGTGTTTGCAAACAAACCATATGAAAGAGCAAGTGGTCCTTATGTTTGTTGCAACAACAATACGAGAGACTTGGAAGCTCTCATGACAATACATGCTCAAAATGGCATTATGGTTGCACACAAAACATTGGAAAGAGAAATTGTTCAACATTTTTGTGGCAACACACAAAGCATCAATATCCAAAAGCAACAAGACATGATTGTCACAAGGTGAAAGAATACCATCAACATGCTTGCAATCAAACCATAGGAAAGAGCAATTTGTCAACATGAAAGATGCAAAGCATGCGAAAGGTATCAGAGTTGGGTTCGATCTTGAACTCACTTGGGGGATGCTCTCTAGGGCTCTTTTTGTCAACTCGTGCTCAACCGAGGTTGAAATTCTTGTGCGGGTACCTACACACATCAAGCACAAAAGGAATAACGTGTGTGCATGGTAGAGAAATACATCATCTATCATGCCATATCTCTTCTTGTGCACATCACCATTAGTGTCAATCAAGTATTAAAAATATGCATGGTGCGTATGCAAGTGGGGAACATGCTTATCATGGCAATCATCAAAATCTCCAACATTTGAGAAATCTAGTGGGGCCATCTCAATATAAACCATATGAGAATTATTGTTGCAAGCAAAACAAGTGAAAGAGCAATTATTCAACTTATTGCAAGCAACGGGAGAAATTGTAAAACATCCATGACAAAGCATTGTCCGAGGGTTATCATTTGTAACGTCATTGCAAGCAAAACATTGGAAAGAGCAATTGTTCAACAAAGTGCAAGCAATGATATCATCATCGTAACATTTAGAGCATGGCATGTCTATGGCAACATCATCACAATCAAATAATTTCACATGCTCAACATTATGCAAAGGCAAAGTATCACATGGACATATCAATAAAGCATATGTGATATCACAAACATCATCCATAGCATGACAATTATCACAAGTCATCATGTCCACTAGTGGGATCATGGCATCATCAACACCCATATTGTTACCTTGTTCATACCTCTCATATGAAGTGGGTGTTGTGGTAGTATTGGCCTCCATGTGGGCAACTTCTTCATCATGTATGGGGATGGCATCATCTTCATCCACCATGTACATCTTCTTGGTTGGAGGCATCATCATCTCCAAGCTTGGTCCTTCTTGATCCATGGAACCTAGCAAATCATGAAAAAACACACTAGAGGTAGAGGGTAAGTTGTTAGAAATCAAAATGGTCTCACATGACCTATCAACTACCACTCTCAACTCACTAGGTGTATCACTCATGCCCTCCAAGTGGAAGCACTCAATCTCACATATGGTGGAGTCACTCATCTCACTCTTGTTTTCATTCAAGTGGGCTAAGTGGCTCTCATACTCACATGGGTATTGGTACCACATCATCACTCAAGCACATAGGGATAGGCTTGGTTCTCTCAACTCCATGCGCCTCCTTTGGTGAAGGGAAACTCCCATGCTCACCTATATTGACCTTGTCATCGCCATCTTGCACCTTGGCTTGTGTAGTCCTCTTGACGTACTCGTTCAACTTGGCAAAGTAGAGGTCTTCGTCTTCCTCATCCATGAAGTTGCATGTGTCAACTAGGACGTCAAGTTTGGGCGTTGAAGCTTGATGGCGTGGAAGAGAGCTTGCTCTTGGTGCCATTTTGGTTGTGGCACGAGTAGTTGAAGGTGCCCTTTGATGGTGTCGACGAAGGTCATTGGCGTGCCTTGCCAAAGGTTGATGTAGATGGCGCACTTGGTCATCCACATGATGCTCGCTACGATGCTCCTTGTCCTTGGCACTCTTCTTGGTGAGGCGTTGTAATGAGCGCAAAGCATCATTTGTCGGCCATCATGCTCAGTGTATTGGCGAAGTTCTTGTACATGTCGCGCTTGAAGTTGTCCATTCGATGGTGGACCTTGTTTCTCTTGAGGTGGGGGCTCCCTCTTGGTCGATGCTACTTGAGGAGCTTGTCGTTGTCGTGCTTGAAGTCGTCCATGCTTGGGGAGTTATTGTTGTTGTAGAACTCCATATCACCCAAGAATGTGGAGCCATTCTTGGTGTAGTGCTCCATCATGTCATCCATGCTTGTGGAGGCATATGCATGGTGGCTCATCGTGGATTCTTCATAGATATCATCCTCGGTTCCGGAGTCCCTAGACATGTTTCACAAGACCAAGTGGTGTATATGGAAGTGGTAGGGGGTTAGGGATGCAACATCAAACCTTACTTTACCTTGGAAGATAGTATCGTGCAAGTGGCAACACTTGAGAGCAATCAAAACCAAGCAAAGTGAAGTTCACGCAGAACACCAAAACCAACTAACCACTAAAAAACACACACACACAAAGCTTATGGTGGATAGGTATGGAAGGTGGCGTGTCCAAGAACAATCCGAAATCAAGATATTGTAGTGGCAAGTAAAGAACCACGATGATCACAAAGCAAAACAAGTCAATCCACAAGATAGGAATATATACAAGGAAACACACACGGTGGGATAAATGGGACTTGTACGACGGAGAAAGTGAGCTAAGAACCAAATGATTACCTAGCGAAGACTATAAGCTCATGTCGCACAAGTGCAAGGAGAGACGCTAGTTCGATTGCAATTATATTGGTGGGCTACAAGATATGCACAATAAGTACCACCTATTTGATGTTCATCGAGCTTGCGCTTCCTATTCTATGAGGCACTTGTTTGCTTATTTCTCTTTTTCTTCTTTTGCTATTTTTTTCTCTTTTTTCTTTTCTTTCCACTTGCCTCTTCTTTGTGCCAACAACTATACAAGATAACTATATGAGATAGGGCGCTCACAACTTTTGCTCGGAATTCTACAAGGTATCAAATGTGCATAGCCCAAGAAATCATAGGAGGAACTAGTCTCAATAGGTGTTTCTTGAACGCAAAGATAGTGTAGCTCACAAAGGGATGCAAGTGGGGAGAAGTCACGGAATTTTTATACCTTTCTTCGCCAATCTTCAACCTTTATTGCTGGATTCCGCCTTGCTCAGGGAATTTGGATGGCGTAGATAGCATGAACCACGGATATGATGATGAAGAGCTCCTTCTCTTCAAAACGAGCTAAAGAACACCAAAATCTGAGTTCGTATGCAAAAGTTATGCCCAAAACGGTGAAACAGATTTGCTGTCAGCAGTGGGGGGAGGAGACTTTGCCAGAAACTCCGATCTGGACCGGAATCTCCGGTCTAGGCCGGAGGTTCCAGGACGTGCAGAACTCGTCCGGGACGCAATTTTGGCGGAAAAACTCGAGCCAAAACACCAAACTGGTGGGGGAAATCAAGGAATTAGGCCATGGGAACGCATGGGAAGGTAGATCAACAAGTTTAGCAAGTAATCCACGGATCAAAACCTACCAAAACACACTCAAATCACAGATCGATCCAAAACATGAATTGGGGCTGTTTTTGGTGGAATTTTCGAATTTATGGGGGAAAAGACCAAATCGTTGAGGAATCCGTGGCAACCAAAAGCTGCGGATACCAGATGTTATGGGGTAACCCCGTGGGTGGCCTGATCTTCACGGATCTCGTGGTCAAATCGATGGGAAAGAGAGGGGCAAGGGAGAAGGTAGCGGAAGCGGACGCACACCTCGCGAAGAACACGATGAACACACGCAAAACACACACGATACAAGGTCGATTGCTCTCACCGGTGGCCAGCGGTCCGATAGAATCCTCGCAAGGCAAGATCGGTCAACGTGTTCCCTCGATCCCACGCGGAGAGGGAAGAACACCTTGGAGAGGGTCTTGATGTCTTGGCAAAGGGACACCGATGCCAAGGCCTTGTACAACGAGGGAGGCACGATGCAAACTCCAACGAGGTGGTGACGATGGTCGATCCCCTTTGGTAGAAGGGGATGAGGCAAAACTAGAGATTCCACAAAAGGGGTTTTCTTTAGTCTATCATCTATTCCTAGGGTTACATGAGGGGGTGGGGGCACTGTATATAGGCCAGCCAATAGTTCAAGGGTACTTTAGGAATAAAAGGAGAAAGTCTAGGCGGACTAAGGGGTACATGGGCCAAAGGCCCAGCTAGCGGCGCACAGGCCCATACGCTCGGGCCAGAGACTCCGGTGTGGGGTTCGGAGACTCCGGTGTGGGCCGGAGACTCCGGTCCGTCTCCGGGGTGGCAGACAGACTGTCCTCGAGCTCGATCTAGGGGTTGGTCCGAAGGTGGGTCCGGAGACTCCAGGGTACGCAGGATGGAGACTCCGGTGTCTTCAGGCCGGAGACTCCGGTGTGGCCGGAGACTCCCGCCGGAGACTTCGGTGTGGCCAGAGACTCCGGTGTGCACAGGCGGGAGACTCCGGTGCTCCAGCTGCTGCTTCTTCCGTCTTCTCTTCCAAGCCTCCGTCTTGTCGGGCTTGGTGCTCCAGACTTCCTCCCTTGCCTCCGTACTCATCGGTCTGAACCTATCATGGATATGGGACGGAATATGAAGTAGTATACCATTCAAGAGGGTAGGAAGTGGGCTCGCATAGAGGAACGGATTCACCTTTGGAGTCCATGACGACTTGGCATAAGTTGGAGACCATGATGTGGTAACAACCGAAGGTCGGGCTACATCACACCTCATAGAGAGTGAGAGCCACAAGCCAAACTCGAGTGGAAAAACTAAGAGTGTTCTCCTTGCCACCAAACGTGAGATGAGAGATGTGCGGAAGAACCCATCCATCTTGCACTATGTCCTCATTTGCAAGGGACTAGCACAAGAAACTAATGACTTAACTAATGTTTCCCCATCTTTGATGTTTGTTTTGCAGGAATGCAAGGATGTGTTTCCCGAAGAGCTTCCACATGGACTACCTCCCCTTCACCGAATTGAGCATCGCATTGACCTCATTCCCGGTGCACCCCTTCCAAACCGCGCTGCTTACTGCACGAACCCGGAGGAGACAAAGGAAATTGAACATCAAATCAACCAACTCATCTCCAAAGGTTTGATCCAAATTAGCACTAGTCCAAGTGTTGTGCCCGTGATTCTTGTTCCAAAAACGGATGATACATTATGGTTATGCATGGACTGTCGTCCAATCAATTGATCTTCGTAGTGGTTACCATCAAATACGCATGGCTGAAGGCGATGAGTAGAAAACCACCTTTAAGACCAAACTTGGTCTCTATGAATTGTTGGTTATGCCCTTTGGCTTATCTAATGCCCCATCCACCTTCATGCGCCTCATGAATCATATTTTGCGTTCTCTCATTGGCAAGAGTGTCGTTGTCTATTTCGATGATATACTTGTTTATAGCAAGTCACTTGAGGACCATATTAAACATGTCAAGGAAGTTTTGCAAATCCTTCGACATGAAAAGCTATATGCTAATCTTCGAAAGTGCACTTTTGCTAAAGACAAGTAGATTTCCCTGGGTTTGTTGTTTCTTTGAAGGGCATTGAAGTTAATGTGTCCAAAGTAAAGGACATACAAGATTGGCCCATCCCAACAAATGTGAGTGAACTCCAAAGTTTTCATGGGTTGGCCGGTTTCTATCGTCGCTTTGTGAAAGACTTTTCAAGCATTGCTTGTCCTCTCAATAAGTTGACGAAAAAGAATGTCACCTTCATGTGGGGCAAAGCTCAACAAAAAGCTTTTGATGAACTTAAAAAGAGGCTCACCGAAGCACCTCTTCTTGCGTTAACATATTTCACTAAAACTTTTAAGGTAGAGTGTGATGCTAGTTGTATTTGCATTGGAGGAGTCCTTATGAAAAACGGACATCCTATAGCCTCCCATAGCAAGAAACTTGATGGTGCTCGCCTTAATTATCCGATTTATGACAAAGAGCTTTTTGCCTTAGTTCATGTTCTTCAAGTTTGGCAACACTACCTATGGCCCAAAGAATTTATCATACATTCCGACCATGAGTCGTTGAAATATCTCAAAGGCCAAGCTAACTTGAGCAAGAGACACGCTAAGTGGGTTGATTTTATTGAGTCTTTCCTGTACATTATCAAGTATAAGAAGGGCAAAGATAATGTAGTTGCGGACGCTTTGTATCGCAAGCACACAAACCTTCTTACTCGACTTGAAGTCAACGTGTTGGGTCTGGAGGAAATAAAAACTGATATGGGCATGAAGGAGGAGGTGAAGCCTAATTTTAGGACTCCACCAAGCTAGGTGATGCGGGCGCATCCCATTGATGATTGGCACGCCAGGACGACCTACGATATGTAATGATAAGTCTAAGGTTGTGTCAAATATTGTTTCTATGTTATTGAGTCCGAGTCCATGTTAGGTTCGAGTCCGTTTGTGTGTTCGGTTTGGGTCTATCCAACCGACTAGTTGCAGGCCTCCTATATAAAGGAGCCAACCACCTGGGTTTAGGGGAGTTCAGTTGTTTAGTCTAAAAACTATATTGTGCTCCACCGTGTATCATCCCTCCGGGGACAGCGATACCGTTTATCAGATTATTATTGCTGCGAAGGTTCTTGTGTGCATCAAGGATTATCGAGTTGTGGTTTGAGGCCTAGTGATCTTCATCACGTTACTTGCTGGATTCGTTCCTCTTCTTCAGGTTGCGTTCATCGCGTGATTGGAAGGATTACTATCCGGGTTACTCGCTGTGAAAGATCGGGACAACAATCAAGGATCATCGGCTTGATCCGTATCAGGTGGTATTAGAGCTCTCGTTGATCACAGCGTGTTCTTGAATCATTTGTAGACTATTTTTCTACAAGTAGTTTACATATCAGTTTGTTCGGAATCGATCGGATCTTGATCAGATCCGATCAAGGCAGCTGGTACGTGGAGTCCAGGAAAGGAGATAGTTCCGTCGGCAGCAAGGTGTGATCGATCTTCTACTACTTGATCCGTATCACTGGTTTTCTGATTGGGGAAGTACACGATCAGGCACTCGTGCTATTTCCAATCTCAGGCGAGGGTTGCTGGTGTTCTATCTTGACGTGATCCGTTCCAGCTAGTCGATCAAGGAGGAGGCCTTTCGTTTTGGTCTACAATTCATCCCTCGGATCCGATCGCGGGGATCAAAGAAAAAAAGTGGCAATCGAGGGAAGCGCTCGCACCCGCCTGGGCCGCCTAGGTCGTCCCACGTGCCGCACGCCTAAGGACAGACGTCCTCTGTCCTCGAGCGAGGACGCGCATGCTCGGTAGGATCAGGAAAGAGTCCGGCCATACAACGAATTGATACGTACGTCTAGAAAAGAAAAAAACGGCAGGTTTTGATTTGCTTCCACACGATCGCTAATTTCTAGGGCAATAAAAGGGAAGGCAGGTTTTGATTTGCTTCCAGATTGTGTACTACTACTGAGCAAGCTCCGATCAACGTGACCTCGCGCGTGCCTAGAAGCGTTCGTGTGCTTGGTGCTACACGTCCTCGTGATTCTTTTGGCCTGGGATTGATAGCTATCTGTTTTGGCTGTGTGAATTTTGTCAGAGTTCTACTAAAGTTTGGAGATGGATCTTGAGGGTAATGTTAGTGATTTTTCAGCGCAAGACGTCTACAATGATTATCTAGACCTGAAAAATTGTGTGCGCTGGGATTCTAGTAAATTGAAGTGGAAGCTCCTACATACTGCAACCTCGACAGAATACAAGTTATGGGAAGAGACAATGCAAGCTGGTTTTCGCTTATGTGTTGATCTTTCTCCAGATCTACAGTTTGACGACACTATCACTTTTCGTCTTGCAAAAAGGTGTGAGGATGCGCGAATTTTCCAGTGGTGGAATGTGGACACACGTACGCGAGGTGTCTCAATAAATACTGTTTGGGAGGACTACAAAAAGTTTTTACGTGCTAAATTTTTGGCACCATCAGAGATAGAGGACAAGGTGATTGTTCCGAAGGATGTTGTACCATTGAGTGGGCTGCATTTGCAACTCAAGAAAGTACAAGACGATGCCTGCATGACAGTTGACAAGGGCCAGCATTGGAATTTATTTCAGACGCAGTGTATGATCAAAGGAAAGCATGCAAGTTGATTGTTGATGGAGAAAGCTGTACTAATGGCATTAGCAAGGCAATGGTGGCAGCATTGGGGTTGTCTACATGGCGTATTCCTGAACCTAAGCATCTAAAGTGGTTCAATAGCTGTGGTATGGTGAAGGTAACTCATAAGGTGCGTGTGCCATTTACAGATGGTGATTATGTTGATGAGATTGAGTGCGATGTGTTGCCATTGGAGGTATGTGGGCTGTTACTTGGACGTCCATGGCAATATGATCGCAATGTTACACATGCTAGAAGAGCAAATACATATTTGTTTGTGCATGGTGGCAAACAATAGACTTTGAAGCCTATGCAGGATGATCACATAAAGTCTGATGTAGAGCTGGTGGTACATAAGGAGAAGGTGTGCAAGGCTAAGCCAAAATCTGGGCTCTCTAAGTGATGAGGACATCCCTACAATTACACCTACCCCAATGACTACTGAAGATGCTACAACTGTTGCAAGAAAGGATCAATCCAATGAGATTAGAATTGGACCTATTACAAGAGCTTGTGCTAAGCTACTAGATCAACAGGTGAATTTACTCCTAAACGAATCTGGTACTTTGATTGATGAGAACTTTATACTTCCTAAGTCTATGCATTTGTGTATGATCAGGTTCATTGGAGAAACAAGCATGGCACGAGGAGGAGAAGGGCTACAAGAGAAGCCCAACATGATGATCGCCCAAGGATGCGCGAGGGAGGAGCGGGAGGAAGGCGCAAGAGAAGATCATCAAGACGCAGGCAAGAAGATCTGCCACGACCGGAGTGTCCGGCCGGATCCACCCGGACTGTCCGGCCTGGTCGAGAGGCGAACTGGCGTGGACAATCAGTATATCAAATCGGACACTGCCTGGACACCATCCGGAAATTTGAAGTTTCTGGCCAGGCCGGACTGTCCGTCACGCTCCACCCGGAGTGTCCGGCCGATTTCAACCGGAGTGTCCGCCCACCGACCGAATCTGGTCCGAGTCGGTTTGTATCAGTTTGAGTCGTTTGCATTTCATTTCGGTTTCTGGCCGCCCCAGCTGCCCTTATAAGCCCTGGGACGACCCCTAGTTAGGTTTTAGACCACGTTAAAATATTTTGGAGTTGTTTCTTTCATAGAACCTCTGAAATTACCCTGTGTTCGAATCTACCAACTATAATTGAGTGTGATCTGTTGTTCCATTGGGAATTAGTAGATTGCATACTACCGTTCGTGGTCACGGCTGCATGCGCAAGAGCGTGGTGTTGTGAATATCCTACAAGGTTTAGAGAGCTGTTGCATTGGCATTAGGGATCGAGCGGGAGAGTTCGTAGCTACAGGCTAGTTATCTATCAACCACCATCATCACCGCCATCAGCTTACTGAGAAGATCGGGCCACCCCATATCATCTTGGTATCAGATTTCCGGTGTTGCCTCAGTAAGCATCCACAAATCCATCCATAGATTAGAGAGTGTTTTTCGTCCTATACAGAAAAAGCCTTACAAAAAGATTTGCCATAGACTAGATTGCATCGTTTTCGAGTTTTAGTTGCTGATTGTATCTTCTCATAGATCCGATCTGCAGGTTTTCCTCGTAGGAGTCTAGTTTCTGTTTGTGTCTAGGTTTAGGGTTTGATCTTGTTTTCCCCTGTTCCCACCGTTACCGTTTCCGCAAGTCTTTTTCGTTTTTTTTTCCGAGTCCACATAGCGTACTTTTGTTTGCATACCATCGACACAGCCTATCTACAGCATCTGTGCCTAGGAACGTACCCACGAGACTAGTTGCTTTGCTTCGACAGGCTGCTCATTAGGGTTTTGAAGTGCAAAAAATTTCGACGGGCAAAACCGGACTATCCGGCCGAATCACACCGGACTATCCGGCTCAACCGGAGTCTCCGGCGCATATCAACCGGACTATCCGGCCCAGTTCTGTTATAAGTTGTTGTACTCGTTCGCATTTGAGTAATATAGTTGAAAAATCAAGAAAAAAAGAGAAAAGAAAAGAGAATCAGTATTTAAAAAGAGAAAAGAGCTACAAGCCTGACAAAAAGAGATATCGAAGTGTGCAATATTGGAGGCCTTGTTGTGTATAGCACTAGTATATTGAGCAATCTTGTGCCTGTTCTATTTGAGCTATTACTAGCGTCTCTCTTGTGCATTGCAATATTCCTTTTCATAAATTGCTTTGCCATGTTTTTTCTCCACTGTGTGTGTTTCTTGGGTATTTGTACGATCAGCACTAGGACTTATTTGCGGTTTAGATAGGATACCATACCTATAGCTCCACCTTAAATAACCTGTGTGCCTTGTGATCGTTCTCTATACCTTTGATATTCACTCCATCACATCAAGTGCATCAGTCTTTGATTTCGTTTGGTAGAGCATCTCTATTCACTTTGGAACGGTAAGATCTCCTTTCTTATTAGTTGTGAGTGAGTTGTGAGCGTTTCCACCATACAGATTTTGATTTTTGCACTAACCTACTAATCATGTCTTCTAGTGATGATGATGTTGTGTTGCAGAAAAAGAAGGACGAGGAGCTCGTCAATTGGCGTGAATATGAGGCTTTGAAATCCCACTTGACACGTGTGTTTACTAACACAACAGATGCCACTGACAAGAATCTCCAAGATATGAATATGAGATTGGATCAGCATGTTGGCACGGTTGATACTATCCAAACGCAAGTGGCTATGCTCAATGGCAATGTCACCGCTTTGCAGCAGTCCATTGAGGGTTTGACAGCCGCCTTACATAGAAGGGAAGATCCTCAACATGATGATGCCTTTGATGATTTCGATGAGGGTAGCGCTGTTGATGCTGCTCCACATGTTGGCAGGGGACGTGCTATTCCGCCTGTCCATGCACCTGCTCATGGTCGTGGGTTTGCCCATCTTGGGCGTGGTCCACGTGTGCCCAACCAAGCTGCTGATGACGGTTTGGGCAAGCCAAAATTTTCAATTCCTAAGTTTGATGGTTCCATTGATCCTGAAGACTACCTCACCTGGGAGTTGAAGATTGAGAAACTCTGGCGCTTATTTGACTATCCAGAAGATAAGAAGGTCAAACTTGCCGCATCTGAATTTGATGGTTATGCTTTACGTTGGTGGGATGCACTTGTGCAACATAGAAGGGAGGACAATGAACTTCCTGTGAGGGATTGGAGCGAGATGAAACAAATCATGAAAGCTCGTTTCGTACCAACCAACTACTTGCGATCAGTTTTTGATAAATTGACGCAACTGAAGCAAGGCACCATGACAGTTGATGAGTACTACATGGAGATGGAGATGCTTATGCAGTGTGCTAATGTTCGTGAGTCCATTGAGATGACCATGCAGCGATTCCTAAACAATTTGAAGTTACCAATCAAGAGCATTGTTCGTCATCACAAGTATGAGACCATGAATGAGTTGTTGCATCATGCTAGAGAGGCCGAATCCCAGTTGGCAGAAGAGGTGAAGTCACGTGCTCGTTTTCCATCCTCCAGCAGATTTTCGGCCAGACCTACTCCTCCTACAGCTGCGTCACCAGCTGCTGTTACGTTTACACCATCGGCCAAGCCCGCAAGTACACCTTCGTTTGGTTCTAATGCTCGGAAACCCGCTGCTCCTGCTGCTAGCTCGGGTTCCCACATGTCTACTGCACGTACTCGTGATGTGGTGTGCCATACTTGTGGAGGTAGAGGTCACTACAAGAAAGATTGTCCAAACAGCAAGGTTATGTTTGTTAATGAACAAGGTGAAGTAGAAAGTGGAAATGAAGCTTCTGATGCTGATATTGATGACGACGAGGTTGGTGCTGATGCATATGCTGAACATGCACCCACTATTGTTGTATCTTCACGTGTACTTAGTGTGCAACCGGTTGAGGAATCCCAGCGTTGCAACTTGTTCCAAACAAAAGCTCTCGTTGGACCAAACAAAGCTTGCAAGGTCATTATTGATGGAGGTAGTTGCAGAAATCTTGCAAGTAAGGAACTATGTGCCAAACTGAATTTGACATACTTACCTCATCCCAAGCCATACTACATACAATGGTTGAGCAACAATGGTGAGATGAAGGTAAATCATATGGTACGTGTGAATTTTCAAATAGGGCCATACAAAGATTCTATTGATTTTGATGTGGTTCCTATGACTGTTTGTCACCTACTATTGGGTCGGCCTTGGCTCTATGATCGCCATGTGCAACACAATGGCCGAGCCAATACATATCACATGGAATTCAAAGGAAAGAAGATTACTATGCAGCTAATGACACCACAAGAAATTGTGAATGATTCTCGCCAGAAGATAGAGGTGAACTTGAAGGAAGATACTACCACTCGGCGAGATTGCGTGACAGCTGTTCCTGATGTAATTGAGCCTAAATTGAGTGATATAACAAAAAGTGAGAGAGTGCCTGGGTTATTAATACTAGCCACCAAGGAGGATATGAGAGAGTTTCGTGAGGATCCTACAGCCATGCCACTTGTGCTCATGTATAAGGGCGAGGTATTGGTTTCTAACGACATGACCCCTATTTCTCTTGGTGTCTCTTCTGTTTTGTAGGACTTTGGGGATGTGTTTCCAGAAGACATACCCGCAGGTTTGCCTCCATTGCGTGGTATAGAACATCAAGTGGACCTGATTCCTGGCGCCACACTTCCCAACCGTGCACCTTACAGGACTAATCCCGAAGAAACTAAGGAAATTCAGTAGCAAGTACAAGCGTTGCTGGATAAAGGGTACATCCGTGTCTCTCTTAGCCCTTGTGTTGTTCCTGTTATTTTAGTTCCTAAGAAAGATGGTACTTGTGGCATGTGTGTTGATTGTAGAGCGATTAATAACATCACTATTCGATATCGTCATCCTATTCCACGCTTAGAGGATATGCTAGATGAATTGAGTGGTGCTGCTGTTTTCTCTAAAATTGACTTGCGTAGTGGTTATCATCAAATTAGGATGAAAGAAGGGGATGAATGGAAAACTACTTTCAAAACTAAATTCGGTTTGTATGAGTGGTTAGTTATGCCGTTTGGTCTTACTAATGCACCTAACTTTCATGCGTTTGATGAATCATGTTTTGAGAGAGTTTATTAGTTGTTTCGTGGTTGTTTACTTTGATGATATACTCATATACAGCCATACTAAATCTGAACATTGCACTCATATTAGACAAGTTTTGCAAGTGTTACGTGATAATAAACTGTATGCTAATCTTGAGAAGTGTACATTTGCAAAAGATAAGGTCATATTCGTAGGATTTGTTGTTTCTAAGCATGGAGTAGAGGTAGATCAATCTAAAATTGAATCAATTTCAGAATTGGCCTACTCCAATCAATGTTAGTCAAGTGCGTAGTTTCCACGGTCTCGCTGGTTTCTATAGGCGCTTTGTGAAAGATTTTAACACCATTGCTGCACCTTTAAATGATTTTACAAAGAAAGGTGTTCCTTTTGTTTGGGGCGCGGCCCAAGACATTGCTTTTGATACGTTAAAACGTTTGCTTACTTCTGCACCATTACTTGCATTACCTGATTTTTCGAAGCAATTAGAAGTTGAATGTGATGCTAGTGGTATAGGCATAGGTAGCATTTTGATGCAAGAGGGTCGGCCTATAGCTTATTTTTCTGAGAAATTGACTGGTGCTCGTTTGAATTATTCTATCTATGATAAAGAATTGTATGCACTTGTTAGAGTACTTGAGGTTTGGCAACATTATTTGTGGCCAAAGGAATTCATCATACATTCTGATCATGAAGCATTGAAATACTTGAAAGCTCAATCAAACTTTCATAGACGATTAGCTAAATGGGTTGAGTTCATTGAGTCTTTTCCTTACATCATTAACTATAAGAAGGGAAAAGAGAACGTTGTTGCTGATGCTCTATCTAGGAAGAACATGCTATTAACCAATTTTGATGTTAAAATTCCTGGATTAGAAGCTATTTGTGCACTTTATGCAACTGACCATGATTTTGCTGAACCATATCGTTTGTGTGCTCTTAGAAACGCATGGGATAAGTATCATATACATGATGGATATTTGTTTCGAGCTAACAAACTATGTATTCTAGAATCGTCGTTGCGTTTGTTCTTAGTGCAGGAACACATGCTGGTGGTTTGATGGGTCACTTTGGGCGTGAGAAGACGTTGCTCATGCTTGCTGATCACTTTTATTGGCCCAAGATGAGGCGTGATGTGTACAGATTTGTGAGCCAATGTATTACATGCCACAAGTCGAAATCTAAGCTGAAGCCTCACGGTTTGTATACATTAGTATGGATTTTGTGCTAGGTCTACCTAAAACACAGAGAGGTCATGATTCTATATTTGTGGCAGTGGATAGGTTCTCTAAGATGGCTCATTTTATTGCCTGCCACAAAAGCGACGATGCGTCGCATGTTGCTAACCTGTTTTTCAGGGACATCGTGAGATTACATGGAGTACCAAAGACGTTGTTTCTGACCGTGACGTGAAGTTCATGAGCTACTTTTGGAAGACCTTATGGGGGAAGCTAGGAACGAAGCTGCTGTTCAGTACTACATGTCATCCCCAAACAGATGGTCAAACGGAGGTGGTGAACCGAACATTGTCATAGCTGCTAAGGACCATGATTAAAAAGAATCTGCGGGAGTGGGAAGAGTGTTTGCCACATGTTGAGTTTGCTTACAACAGGGTTATGCATTCAACTACTCAGCTTTGTCCTTTTGAGGTGGTGTATGGTTTCAAGCCATTGACGCCACTTGATATGTTGCCTCTGCCATTACATGAGAGAGTTGATATGGAGGCATCAAAACGTGCTAATTATGTGAAGAAAATACATGAGAAGACTTGAGAGGCCATTGAGACGAAAGGCAAGAACATTGCTGCTGCAAGGAATCAAGCAAGGAAAGAAGTGTTGTTTGAGCCTGGAGATATGGTTTGGGTGCATCTACGCAAGGATAGGTTTCCACTACTTCGAAAGTCCAAATTGAAGCCACGTGGTGCTGGTCCTTACAAGGTGTTAGCCAAGATTAATGATAACGCCTACTCGGTTGATATACCTATTGAGGAGTTTGGTGGAGTTAGCAATAGCTTCAACGTTGCTGATTTGTCACCATACGTTGGAGAAGACCTTGGAGCATCGAGGTCGACGCCTTTTGAAGGGGGGGAGATGATGAGGACATCCCTACAATTACACCTACCCCAATGACTACTGAAGATGCTACAACTGTTGCAAGAAAGGATCAATCCAATGAGATTAGAATTGGACCTATTACAAGAGCTCGTGCTAAGCTACTAGATCAACAGGTGAATTTACTCCTAAACGAATCTGGTACTTTGATTGATGAGAACTTTATACTGCCTAAGTCTATTCATTTGTGTATGATCAGGTTCTTTGGAGAAACAAGCATGGCGCGAGGAGGAGAAGGGCTACAAGAGAAGCCCAACATGATGATCGCCCAAGGATGCGCGAGGGAGGAGCGAGAGGAAGGCGCAAGAGAAGATCATCAAGACGGAGGCAAGAAGATCTGCCACGACCGGAGTGTCTGGCCGGATCCACC
This sequence comes from Avena eriantha, assembly GCA_910589775.1. Taxonomy (NCBI): domain Eukaryota; kingdom Viridiplantae; phylum Streptophyta; class Magnoliopsida; order Poales; family Poaceae; genus Avena; species Avena eriantha. The sequence goes on from OU342744.1 coordinate 365,330,717, forward strand.
CGGACTGTCCGGCCTGGTCGAGAGGCGAACTGGCATGGACAATCAGTATATCAAATCGGACACTGCCCGGACACCATCCGGAAATTTGAAGTTTCCGGCCAGACCGGACTGTCCGGCACGCTCCACCCGGAGTGTCCGGCCTGACCGGACTGTCCGGCCGATTTCAACCGGAGTGTCCGCCCGCCGACCGAATCTGGTCCGAGTCGATTTGTATCCGTTTGAGTCGTTTGCGTTTTGTTTCGGTTTGTGGCCGCCCCAGCTGCCCTTCTAAGCCCTGGGACGACCCCTAGTTAGGTTTTAGACCACGTTAAAATATTTTGGAGTTGTTTCTTTCATAGAACCTCTGAAATTACCCTGTCTTCGAATCTACCAACTATAATTGAGTGTGATCTGTTGTTCCATTGGGAATTAGTAGATTGCATACTACCGTTCGTGGTCACGGCTCGTGCGCAAGAGCGTGGTGTTGTGAATATCCTACAAGGTTTCGAGAGCTGTTGCATTGGCATTAGGGATCGAGCGGGAGAGTTCATAGCTACAGGCTAGTTATCTATCAACCACCATCATCACCGCCATCCGCTTACTGAGAAGATCGGGCCACCCCATATCACTAAGGTGCAGGGTGGAGAGCATGATGCGTAGTGTGACAATGTTGATATTGCTTCAGCTATGCCTGTAGATGACAAGACAGTGGAACTTGTTAGTGACAAGCCAGTTGAAATGCATCCTCTTATTGCTGAGAGGAAGGATGTTGCAGCATGTGTTCAAAAGGTAGTTTGTGTTGACACAGGTGTTCAGACGAATGATAGTTGTGCTCCTGATGTTCCAGTGCATGTGGTGCAGCGGGGTAACAAGAGCAGTTTTGTTAGCACACTTGTGAGGCATTTTGTTGGGACAGTTGTGCGGATGCACAGACGCAAGGATGGACATGTTCGACAGTTCTGTGGTCCAGGCATTACTCATCTTATGCCAGGTTGTGCAAAGAAGGTCCATGTTCAGCAACCACGGGTTCCAACAAGAGTTGAGAAGAAGAAGAAGATGATGGCGCCTAGGTCCAAGCTTGTATGGAGACGCAAGGAGGTGCAGGCGCCGAGGGATGTATCAAGTCGAGTAGGCCAAGAGGCAGGATGTGGTGAGGAAGGCAAGCAAAACTTGAAGATGGCGAAGACACGTGAAGCGATTGTTCATATCACGCCACCTTTCCGACCCAACCCGCAAGCGTTAGGGACAACGCTTCTTGAAGGGGGGATGATGATATGGGCATGAAGGAGGAGGTGAAGCCTAATTTTAGGACTCCACCAAGCTAGGTGATGCGGGGCGCATCCCATTGATGATTGGCACGCCAGGACGACCTACGATATGTAATGATAAGTCTAAGGTTGTGTCAAATATTGTTTCTATGTTATTGAGTCCGAGTCCATGTTAGGTTCGAGTCCGTTTGTGTGTTCGGTTTGGGTCTATCCAACCGACTAGTTGTAGGCCTACTATATAAAGGAGCCAGCCACCTAGGGTTTAGGGGAGTTCAGTTGTATAGTCTAAAAACTATATTGTGCTCCACCGTGTATCATCCCTCAGGGGACAGCGATACCGTTTATCAGATTATTATTGCTGCGAAGGTTCTTGTGTGCATCAAGGATTATCGAGTTGTGGTTTGAGGCGTGGTGATCTTCATCACGTTACTTGCTAGATTCGTTCCTCTTCTTCAGGTTGCGTTCATCGCGTGATTGGTAGGATTACTATCCGGGTTACTCGATGTGAAAGATCGGGACAACAATCAAGGATCATCGGCTTGATCCGTATCAAAAACTTTGTATTCTTCTGACCCATTCTTTGAACCAATTTTCACAAACTGCTCCATTGATAAAGGAGTTGATGATTTCTATTTGCATAAAGGCTTCCTTTTAATCAAAACAAGATTTGCATTCCGAAGTCGTCTCTTCAACTTTTGCTTCTCCAAGAATCTCATGGTGGAGGCCTAATGGGTCACTTTGGCTGTGACAAAACATTGGACATGCTCTCCACTCACTACTTTTGGCCCAAGATGAAGCACGATGTGGAATGCTACATTCAACGATGCACGACATGTGTTCAATCTAAGTCGCAAGCTAACCCTTATGGTCTTTATATGCCATAGCCTATTCCTCATACACCTTGGTCCGACATTAGCATGGATTTTGTGTTAGGATTACCTAGGGAAATCGTCCGTCTTCACGGTGTGCCAAGAACAATCGTCTCCGACCACGACATCAAAATTCATGAGCTACTTATGGAAGACCCTCATGGCCAAGCTCGGCGTCAAGCTACTCTTTTCATCCGCATCGCATCCCCAAATCGATGGCCAAACAGAAGTTATCAACCAAAGCCTCGGGACTCTCCTTCGTGTGTTGATCAAGAAAAACCTCAAGAATTGGGAGGAATGTATTCCACATGCCGAGTTTGCCTACAACCATGCCAAGAACTCAACAACCAAGATGAGTCCCTTCATGATCGTCTATGGTTTCGAGCCCCTCACCGCGCTTGACATCCTACCACTACCTCTCCATGAGCGCACCAACATGGATGTTGAGAAGCACGCATAAGCTATGAAGAAGCTTCATGAAGAAACTAGAGCTACTATCGAGCAACAAGTCCTTCGCCAAGATTTAAAGTTAAACAAGGACAAGAAGGAGAGGATCTTTGAAGAAGGTGATCTTGTGTGGATACACTTGAGCAAGGACCGTTTCCCCAAAGAATGTGATTCCAAGCTCCAACCAAGAGGAGATGGTCCCTTCAAGGTACTTAAAAGAATCAACAACAACACCTACATCATCGACATACCGACCTCCAAGTACCTTGCAAGCAATACATTCAATGTCAAAGACCTTTCACCCTACCATGGAGATGTTCAAGATGATACCCATGAAGAGGCGAGGATGAATCTTTCCCAAGGGGGGAGCTGATGCAGCCCGTCCTACAAATGCCTCTACATCTACACCACCAAGTTCCCCAAGCAGACCAATGACTCGCACTCGAGCCAAGCTCCTCCAAGCTAAGGTGAACTCGCTCCTATACTCATGTAACTTCGATACACCCTTGGATGGCTTGCTACTTCATGCCCCGACACTATGCATCATCAGGTATGAAGACACAAGCCAATGGAACGAGACAGCAGCCAGCAGCTTCCAGGAGCAAGCGGTACTACCGACCCCGAGGAGCGGTACTACCGTCCAAGCGGTACTACCGCCTAGAGCACCCGGTACTACCGCCTAGAGCACCCGGTACTACCGCCCCAAACAGAGAGCTTCCACCAGCCACCTAGACCTGCCCGGTACCTGCGAGCGGTATCACCACCTTCAACCGGTACTATCGCACTCATCGAGCGGTACTACCGCCCGTGTCTGAAGACCTCGCCACAGCCTCTGCCCGCACCGGTACCGGCAAGCGGCGCTACCGTGACTTACTGGTACTACCGGTCATCAGACCCGGTACTACTGGTCGGCCCAGGGCCTGCGTGTCCCTAGCTTGGCCCTTTGGTCTTGTAACGCACCCCTTTGATATTTTAGTTGCCTAAATTACCCCTGAACGTGTAGGTGGTCTATATATAGTCCCCCACCTCTATTGTAAGCGGTAGGCATGATATTTGGAATTAGTGGAAACCCCTTGTGGATCTATCTAGTTCTTGCCTCATGCTCCTTTGACAAAGGAGCGCCAAATATCCCAAACCTTGTTGGAGTTTTGATGCAGCCCGTCCTGCGGACGCTACTACATCCACAACACCAAGTCCCCAAGATCGTCCCCAAGTCAACCAAGAAGATGGACCAAGAGCAGCTAGCTCCAGAACGAGAGTCTCCGCCGTCATCGCCCCGGCAAGTCCGCCCGAATCCGGCCGGAGTGTCCGGCGCAGCCGAACTGTCCGGCGCGACTCAGCCGGAGTGTCCGGCCTACCCCAGCCCCATCCTGGCGCGGACATTCTGTGTGCTACATTAGACTCTACCCGGACACTACCCAGAGTGTTCGGCCACCCCGGACTGTCCGGCCCACTCGACCCAGCGGCCCAAGTGATGGGCCTGCGAGCCAACAGCTGGGCCCTTGGCCCATGTACCCCTCTATTTCGCAACAAACCCTAGTTTTATGCCCAAACTACCCCTGAACTTGTGGCTGGCCTATAAATAGAGCCCCCACCCCTCACTGTATCCCTTAGGCATAGATGATAGTCTAAAGAAAACCCCCTTTGTGGAATCTCTAGTTTTGCCTCATCCCCTTCTACCAAAGGGGATCGACTATCGTCACCACCTCGTTGGAGTTTGCATCGCGCCTCCCTCGTTGTACAAGGCCTTGGCATCGGTGTCCCTTTGCCAAGACGTCAAGACCCTCTCCAAGGTGTTCTTCCCTCTCCGCTTGGGATTGATGGGAGCACGTTGACCGACCTTTCCTTGCGAGGATTCTATCAAACCGGTGGCCACCGGTGAGAGCAATCGGCCTTGTATCGTGTGTATTTTGCGTGTGTTCATCGTGTTCTTCGCGAGGTGTGCGTCTGCTTCTACAACCTTCTCCCTTTCCCCTCGCTTTCCCATCGATTTGACCACGAGATCCGTGAAGATCGGGCCACCCTATAGGTTTGCCCTCATCATCTGGTATCAGCAGCTTCTGGTTGCTAGGGATTCCTCATCGATTTGGTCTTTTCCCCCATAAATTCGAAAATCCCCAAAAAATAGCCCCAATTTCGTGTTTTGGATCGATCTATGATTTGAGTGCATTTTGGTAGGTTTTGATCCGTGGATTATTTGCTAAACTTGTTGATCTACCTTCCCATGTATTTCCATAGCCCAATTCCTCGTTCTCCCCCATCAATTTGAGATTTTAGTCCCAGTTATCTGCCAAAACTCGTCCTGTTCGTGTTCTGGAAGTTCTGGTTCGACCGGACCGGACTGTCCGGCCAAAACGGACCGGAATATCCGTCCACCAGAGTTTCCGGCCTAAACTGGCCGCAATCTCCGCCCCGTCAGGACTGTCCGGCCTGTGCGCACCGGACTGTCCGCCCCCCTGCTGACAGAAAAATCCGCTTCACGGTTTTGAGCATAACTTTTGTATACGAACTCGGATTTTGGTGTTCTTTAGCTCGTTTTGAAGAGGAGAAAGAGCTCTACATCATAATATCCGTGGTTCATGCTATATACTCATCCAAATTCCGTGAGCAAGGCGGAATCCACCAATAAAGGGTGAAGATCGGCGACGAAAGTTATAAAAATTCCACGACTTCTCCCCACTTGCATCCCTTTGTGAGCCACACTATCTTTGCGTTCAACAAACACCTATTGAGACTAGTTCCTCCTATGACTGCTTGGGCTATGCACATCTGATACCTTGTAGAATTCCGAGCAAAAGTTGTGAGCACGCTATCTCATATAGTTATCTTGTATAGTTGTTGGCACAAGGAAGAGGCAAGTGAAAAGAAAAGAAAAAAATTATAGAAAAAGAAAAAGAAGAAAAAGAGAAAGAAAGAAACAAGTGCCACATATAATAGGAAGCGCAAGCTCGATGAACATCAAATAGGTGGTACTTATTGTGCATATCTTGTAGCCCACCAATTTATTGCAATCGAACTAGCGTCTCTCCTTGCAGTTGTGCAAGACGAGCTTATAGTCTTCGCTAGGTAATCATTTGGTTCTTAGCTCACTTTCTCTGTCACACAAGTCCCATTTATCCCACCGTGTGTGTTTCCTTGTACATATTTCCTCTTGTGGATTGACTTGTTTTGGTTTGTGATCATTGTGGTTCTTTACTTGACATTACAACATCTTGAGTTCGGATTGGTTCTAGACATGCCACCTTCCATACCCATCCACCATAAGCTTTGTGTGTGTGTGTTTTTTAGTGGTTAGTTGGTTTTGGTGTTCCACGTGAACTTCACTTTGCTTGGTTTTGATTGCTCTCAACTGTTGCCACTTGCACGATACTATCTTCCAAGGTAAAGTAAGGTTTGACGTTGCATTCCTAACCCCCCCTACCACTTCCATATACACCACTTGGTCTTGTGAATCATATCTAGGGACTCCGGAACCGAGGATGATATCTATGAATAATCCATGATGAGCCACCACGACTATGACTCCACAAGTATAGAGGACATGATGGAGCACTACACCGACAATGGCTCCGCATGCTTTGAGGACCCGGAGCATTGCACATATGACGGCTCCACATGCATGGAAGACGTGGATCACGTCATCAACTATGGCTCCTCAAGCATGGAGGAATTGGAGCTCTACATCGACAATGGCTCCTCATGCATGGAGCACTACACCGACAATGGCTCCACATGCTTGGGTGATATGGAGTACTACATCAACATTGACTCCCCAAGCATGGATGGCTTCGAGTGCTACAACGACAACGCCTCACCAAGCATGGAGGACATGGCGAGCTTCACCCACTTCGAGGACTCTTCCACGAGCCATGAAGAATACCTCCATCGCTTGGAGGTGGAGGACTACTACGCCAAGCTAGCGGAGGCGCATCATCAAGAAACCATGACCTTCAAGGCCAAGCATGCCACACCAAAGGGCACCATCTACTACGATGATCCACCTCCAAGGCGTCAGGCGTGACTACCTACATGGCATCATGCGCCACCATCTCCAAGGCGACGAGAGCCATCACCACCAAGCCGTCAAGCGCCACCATCTCCAAGGCGCGAAGCATGACCATCTCCAAGGCGTCAAGTGCGTCTATCTCCAAGGCATCAAGTGCCATCTACTCCAAGAAGAGTGGCGCCCAAACATCATCTTCCACACAAGGCGCCACAAGGCAAGAATCTTCATCGACAAACATCCTCTCGAGATCATCACCAACATCAAGAGGATACAAGACGTCGTTCAAGGCAACTTCGCCATGAAGACAGAGAGTACATGTTGAGCACCATCCATAATGCTCAACCAAGCTCAAGAATGCACCACCATCACAAGAAGAGTGCCAAGGACAAGGAACATCGTCGCGAGCGTCATGTGGATGATCAAGTGCGCCATCTACATCAACCTTTGGCAAGGCACGCCAATGACCTCCGTCGACACCATCATAAGGCACCTTCAACTACTCGTGCCACCACCAAAATGGCACCAAGAGCAAGCTCCTCCATGCCATCAAGCTTCAATGCCAAGACTTGACGTCCTAGATGACGCATGCAACCTCATGGATGAGGAGGACGAAGACCTCTACTTCGCCAAGTTGGACGAGTACGTCAAGAGGACTACACAAGCCAAGGTGCAAGATGGCGACGACAAGGTCAAGAATGGTGAGCATGGGACTTTCCCTTCACCAAAGGAGGCGCAAGGAGTTGAGAGAACCGAGCCTACCCCCATATGCTTGAGTGATGATGTGGTACCAATCCCATATGAGTATGATATCCACCTAGCCCACTTAAGTGAAAACAAGAGTGAGATGAGTGACTCCACCATATGTGAGATTGAGTGCTTCCACTTGGAGGGCATGAGTGATACACCGAGTGAATTGAGAGTGGTAGTTGATAGGTCATGTGAGACCACTTTGATTTCTAACGACTTACCCCCTACCTCTAGTGTGTTTCCTCATGTTGTGCTAGGTTCCATGGATCAAGAAGTGCCAAGCTTGGAGATGATGATGCCTCCAACCAAGAAGATGTACATGGTGGATGAAGATGATACCATCCCCATACATGATGAAGAAGTTGCCCACATGGAGGCCAATGCTACCACAACACCCACTTCATATATGGGTTCGGCGTCATTGGCACGGAGTCCAAACGTCGTGGAACACCTCAAACATGTAATTCTTGGTGCGCCGTCTCTCACTCTTGCTCATACGTGATTTCCTCATTGCCTCCTAGTGCGCATGCCTCCCGCTCCTCCCTCGCGCACTTGTTGATACTGGAAATCAGCGCTTGTCCTTCTTGCTGCAACTCTCCTCCTCCTCGCGCAACGTTGTGTTATCAATAAACCTGATCATACAAAGATGCATAGACTTAGGTAGTATAAAGTTCTCATTAAGTAAAACATCAGGTTCAATTAAGACTGAATTCACCTGTTGCTCAATCAGCTTTGCACGAGCTCTTGTAATGGGTCCAATCCTGATTTCATTGGACTTGTTCTTTGCAGCAACATCTTCATTGTGAATAGGAGTAGGAGATAGTGGAATAGTATGGATGTCCTCATCATCTCCCCCCCCTTCAAAAGGCGTCGACCTCGACACTCCAAGGTCTTCTCCAGCATATGGTGATAAATCAGCAACGTTGAAGCTGTTGCTAGCACCACCAAACTCCTCAATTGGTATATCAACCGAGTAGGCATTATCAATAATTTTGGCTAGCACTTTGTAAGGACCAGCACCACGTGGCTTCAACTTGGACTTGCGAAGTACTGGAAATCTGTCCTTGCGTAGATGCACCCAAACCATATCTCCAGGCTCGAACAACACTTATTTTCTTGCTTGATTCCTTGCAGCAGCAATGTTCTTGCCTTTCTTCTCAATAGCCTCTCGAGTCTTCTCATGTATTTTCTTCACATAATCAGCACGTTTTGATGCATCCATATCAACTCTCTCATGTAATGGCAGAGGCAACATATCAAGTGGCGTCAATGGCTTGAAACCATACACCACCTCAAAAGGACAAAGATGAGTAGTTGAATGCACAGCCCTGTTGTAAGCAAACTCAACATGTGGCAAACACTCTTCCCACTCCCGCAGATTCTTTTTAATCATGGTCCTTAGTAGCTGTGACAATGTTCTATTCACCACCTCCGTTTGACCATCTGTTTGGGGGTGACATGTAGTACTGAACAGCAACTTTGTTCCTAGCTTACCCCATAAGGACTTCCAAAAGTAGCTCATGAACTTCACATCACGGTCAGAAACAATCGTCTTTGGTACGCCATGTGATCTCACAATGTCGCTGAAAAACAGGTTAGGAACATGCGACGCATCGTCGCTTTTGTGCCAGGCAATAAAATGAGCCATCTTAGAGAACCTATCCACTACCACAAATATAGAATCATGACCTCTCTGAGTTTTAGGTAGACCTAGCACAAAATCCATCCTAATGTCTTCCCATGGAGTAGTAGGTGCAGAGAGAGGTGTATACAAACCATGAGGCTTCAGCTTGGATTTCGACTTGTGGCAAGTAATGCATCTGCTCACAAATCTGTACAGATCACGCCTCATCTTGGGCCAATAAAAATGATCAGAAAGCATGAGCAATGTCTTCTCACGCCCAAAGTGACCCATCAAACCACCAGCATGTGATTCCTGCACTAAGAACAAACGCAACGACGATTCTGGAATACATAGTTTGTTAGCTCGAAACAAATATCCATCATGTATATGATACTTATCCCATGCATTTCTAAGAGCACATAAACGATATGGTTCAGCAAAATCATGGTCAGTTGCATAAAGTACACAAATAGCTTCTAATCCAGGAATTTTAACATCAAGATTGGTTAATAGCATGTTCTTCCTAGATAGAGCATCAGCAACAACATTCTCTTTTCCCTTCTTATAATTAATGATGTAAGGAAAAGACTCAATGAACTCAACCCATTTAGCTAATCTTCTATGCAAGTTTGATTGAGCTTTCAAGTATTTCAATGCTTCATGATCAGAATGTATGATGAATTCCTTTGGCCACAAATAATGTTGCCAAACTTCAAGTACTCACACATGTGCATAGAATTATTTATCATAGATTGAATAATTCAAACGAGCACCAGTGAATTTCTCAGAAAAATAAGCTATAGGCCGACCCTCTTGCATCAAAACGCCACCTATGCCTATACCACTAGCATCACATTCAACTTCAAATTGCTTCGAAAAATCAGGTAATGCAAGCAATGGTGCAGAAGGAAGCAAACGTTTCAATGTATCAAATGCAATGTCTTGGGCCGCACCCCATACAAATGGAACACCTTTCTTTGTCAAATCATTTAATGGTGCAGCAATGGTGCTAAAATCTTTCACAAAGCGCCTATAGAAACTAGCGAGACCGTGGAAACTACGCACTTGACTTACATTCATTGGAGTAGGCCAATTCTGAATTGATTCAATTTTAGATTGATCTACCTCTACTCCATGCTTAGAAACAACAAATCCTACGAATATGACCTTATCATTTGCAAATGTACACTTCTCAGGATTAGCATATAGTTTATTATCACGTAACACTTGCAAAACTTGTCTAATATGAGTGCAATGTTCAGATTCGGTGTGGCTGTATATGAGTATATCATCAAAGTAAACAACCACAAAATGACCAATAAACTCTCTCAAAACATGATTCATCAAACGCATGAAAGTACTAGGTGCATTAGTAAGACCAAACGGCATGACTAACCACTCATACAAGCCGAATTTAGTTTTGAAAGTAGTTTTCCATTCATCCCCTTCTTTCATCCTAATTTGATGATAACCACTACGCAAGTCAATTTTAGAGAAAACAGCAGCACCACTCAATTCATCGAGCTTATCCTCTAAGCGTGGAATAGGATGACGATATCGAATAGTGATGTTATTAATCGCTCTACAGTCAACACACATGTGCCATGTACCATCTTTCTTAGGAACTAAAATAACAGGAACAACACAAGGGCTAAGAGAAACACGAATGTACCCTTTATCCAGCAACGCTTGTACTTGCTTCTGAATTTCCTTAGTTTCTTCGGGATTAGTCCTGTAGGGTGCACGGTTGGGAAGTGTGGCACCAGAAATCAAGTCCACTTTATGTTCTATACCACGCAATGGAGGTAAGCCTGCAGGTACATCTTCTGGAAACACATCCCCAAAGTCCTCCAAAAAACAGACGAGACACCAAGAGAAATAGGGGTCATGTCGTTAGAAACCAATACCTCGCCCTTATACATGAGGACAAGTGGCATGGATGTAGGATCCTCATGAAATTCTCTCATATCTTCCTTAGTGGCTAATATCAATAAACCAGGCACACTCTCACTTTTCGTTATATCACTCAATTTAGGCTCAATTACATCAGGAACAGCTGTCACGCAATCTCGCCGAGTGGTAGTATCTTCCTTCAAGTTCACCTCTATCTTCTGGCGAGAATCATTCATAATTTCTTGTGGTGTCATTGGCTGCATAGTAATCTTATTTCCTTTGAATTCCAAGTGATATATATTGGCTCGGCCATTGTGTTGCACATGGCGATCATAGAGCCAAGGCCGACCCAATAGTAGGTGACAAACAGTCATAGGAACCATATCAAAATCAATAGAATCTTTGTATGGCCCTATTTGAAAGTTCACTCGTACCATATGATTTACCTCCATCTCACCATTGTTGCTCAACCATTGTATGTAGTATGGCTTGGGATGAGGTAAGTATGTCAAATTCAGTTTGGCACATAGTTCCTTACTTGCAAGATTTCTGCAGCTACCTCCATCAATAATGACCTTGCAAACTTTGTTTGGTCCAGCTAGAGCTTTTGTTTGGAACAGGTTGCAACGCTGGGATTCCTCAACTGGGTGCACGCTCAGCATATGCATCAGCACCAACCTCGCTGTCATCAATATCATCATCAGAAGCTTCATCTCCACTTTCTACTTCACCTTGTTCATTAACAAACATAACCTTGCTGTTTGGACAATCCTTCTTGTAGTGACCTCTGCCTCCACAGGTATGGCACACCACATCACGAGTACGTGCAGTAGACATGTTGGAACCCGAGCTAGCAGCAGGAGCAGCGGGTTTCCGAGTATTAGAACCAAACAAAGGTGTACTTGCTGGTTTGGCCGATGGTGTAAACGGAACAGCAGCTGGTGGCGTGACTATAGGAGGAATAGATCTGGCTGAAAATCTACTAGAGGATGGAAAACGAGCGTGTGACTTCGCCTCTTCTGCCAACTGGGATTCGGCCTCTCTAGCATGGTGCAAAAGCTCATTCATGGTCTCATACTTGTGATGACGTACTATGCTCTCGATTGGCAACTTCAGATTGTTTAGGAATCGCTGCATGGTCATCTCAATGGACTCGCGAACTCGAGCACGCTGCATAAGCAGCTCCATCTCCATGTAGTACTCATCTACTGTCATTGTGCCTTGCTTCAATTGCGTCAATTTATCAAAAACTGATCGCAAGTAGTTGGTTGGAACGAAACGAGCCTTCATGATTTGCTTCATCTTGCGCCAATCCATCACAGGAAGTTCATTGTCCTCCCTCCTATGTTACACAAGAGCATCCCACCAATGCAAAGCATAACCATCAAATTCAGATGCTGCAAGCTTGGCCTTCTTGTCTTCTGGATAGTCAAATAAGCGCCAGAGTTTCTCAATCTTCAACTCCCATGAGAGGTAATCTTCAGGATCAATGGAACCATCAAACTTGGGGATCGAAAACTTTGGCTTGCCCAAACCATCATCAGCAGCTTGGTTGTGAACACATTGAGCACGCCCAAGAGGGGCACCTTCCCTTGCGTTCCCATGGCCTAATTCCTTGATTTCCCCCATCAATTTGAGGTTTTGGTTCGAGTTATTCCGCCAAAACTCGTCATGTTCGTGTTCTGGAAGTTCTGGTCCGACTGGACCGGACTGTCTGGCCAAAACGCACCGGAATATCCGCCCCACCGTAGTATCCGGCCTAAACTGACCGGAATATCCGGCCCGGCCAGACTGTCCGCCCTACGCGCACCGGACTGTCCGCCCCCTGCTGACAGAAAAATCTGCTTCACGGTTTTGAGCATAACTTTTGCATACGAACTCGGGTTTTGGTGTTCTTTAGCTTGTTTTGAAGAGGAGAAGGAGCTCTACATCATCATATCTGTGGTTCATGCTATCTACTCCATCCAAATTCTGTGAGCAAGGCGGAATCCACCAATAAAGGGTGAAGATCGGCGACGAAAGGTATAAAAATTCCGCGACTTCTCCCCACTTGCATCCCTTTGTGAGCTACACTATCTTTGCGTTCAACACACACCTATTGAGACTAGTTCCTCCTATGATTGCTTGGGCTATGCACATTTGATACTTGTAGAATACCGAGCAAAAGTTGTGAGCACGCTATCTCATATAGTTATCTTGTATAGTTGTTGGCACAAGGAAGGGGCAAGTGAAAAAGAAAAGAAAAGGAGAAAAAAAAATAGAAAAAGAGAAAAAAATAGAAAAAGAGAAAAAGAAGAAAAGGAAAGAAAGAAACAAGTGCCTCATAGAATAGGAAGCGCAAGCTCGATGAACATCAAATAGGTGGTACTTATTGTGCATATCTTGTAGCCCACCAATTTATTGCAATCGAACTAGCGTCTCTCCTTGCAGTTGTGCGACACGAGCTTATAGTCTTCGCTAGGTAATCATTTGGTTCTTAGCTCACTTTGTCCGTCACGCAAGTCCCATTTATCCCACCATGTGTGTTTCCTTGTACATATTTCCTCTTGTGGATTGACTTGTTTTGCTTTGTGATCATTGTGGTTCTTTACTTGCCATTACAACATCTTGAGTTTGGATTGGTTCTTGACATGCCACCGTCCATACCTATCCACCATAAGCTTTGTGTGTGTGTGTTTTTTAGTGGTTAGTTGGTTTTGGGTGTTCCACGTGAACTTCACTTTGCTTGGTTTTGATTGCTCTCAAGTGTTGACACTTGCACGATACTATCTTCCAAGGTAAAGTAAGGTTTGACGTTGCATCCCTAACCCCCCTACCACTTCCATATACTCAACTTGGTCTTGTGAATCATGTCTAGGGACTCCGGAACCGAGGATGATATCTATGAAGAATCCATGATGAGCCACCACGACTACGACTCCACAAGTATAGAGGACATGATGGAGCACTACACCGACAATGGCTCTGCATGCTTTGAGGACCCGGAGCATTACACCCATGACGGCTCCACATGCATGGATGACATGGAGCACGTCATCAATTATGGCTCCTCGAGCATGGAGGACTTGGAGCTCTACATCGACAATGGCTCCTCATGCATGGAGTACATGGAGCACTACACCGACAATGGCTCCACATGCTTGGGTGATATGGAGTACTACATCAACAACGACTCCCCAAGCATGGATGACTTCGAGTGCTACAACGACGACGCCTCACCAAGCATGGAGGACATGGCGAGCTTCACCCACTTCGAGGGCTCTTCCATGATCCATGAAGAATACCTCCACCGCTTGGAGATGGAGGATTACTACACCAAGCTAGCGGAGACGCATCATCAAGAAACCATGACCTTCAAGGCCAAGCGTGCCACACCAAAGGGCACCACCTACTTCGATGATCCACCTCCAAGGCGTCAAGCGCTACCACCTACATGGCGTCATGGGTCACCATCTCCAAGGCAGCGAGCGCCATCACCTCCAAGCCCTCAAGCACCACCGTCTCCAAGGCGCCAAGAACCACCATCTCCAAGACGCCAAGCAAGGCCACCTCGAAGGCGTCATGTGCAACAACCTCCTGGGCATCAAGTGCCACCAACTACAAAAAGAGCGGCGCCCCAACATCACCTTCCAAAAGAGGCGCCAAGAAGCAAGAATCTTCATCAACATACATCCTCTCGTGATCATCACCAACATCAAGAGGATACAAGACGTCGTTCAAGGCAACTTCGCCATGAAGACGGAGAGTACATGTTGAGCACCATCCATAATGCTCAACCAAGCTCAAGAATGCACCACCATCACAAGAAGAGTGCCAAGGACAAGGAACATCGTCGCGAGCGTCATGTGGATGATCAAGTGCGCCATCTACATCAACCTTTGGCAAGGCACGCCAATGACCTTCGTCGACACCATCATAAGGCACCTTCAACTACTCGTGCCACCACCAAAATGGCACCAAGAGCAAGCTCTCCTCCACGTCATCAAGCTTCAACGCCAAGACTTGACGTCCTAGATGATGCATGCAACCTCATGGATGAGGAGGACGAAGACCTCTACTTCGCCAAGTTGGACGAGTACGTCAAGAGAACTACACAAGCCAAGGTGCAAGAGGACGACGACAAGGTCGAGAATGGTGAGCATGGGACTTTCCCTTCACCAAAGGAGGCGCATGGAGTTGAGAGAACCGAGCCTACCCCTACATGCTTGAGTGATGATGTGGTACCAATCCCATGTGAGCATGAGAGCCACTTAGCCCACTTGAGTGAAAACAAGAGTGAGATGAGTGACTCCACCATACGTGAGATTGAGTGCTTCCACTTGGAGGGCATGAGTGATACACCGAGTGAGTTGAGAGTGGTACTTGATAGGTCATGTGAGACCACTTTGATTTCTAACGACTTACCCTCTACCTCTAGTGTATTTCCTCATGATGTGCTAGGTTCCATGGATCAAGAAGCGCCAAGCTTGGAGATGATGATGCCTCCGATAGACAAGATGTACATGGTGGATGAAGAAGATGCCATCCCCATACATGATGAAGAAGTTGCCCACATGGAGGCCAATGCTACCACAACACCCACTTCATATGAGAGGTATGAACAAGGTAAAAATAAGGGTGTTGATGATGCCATGATCCCACTAGTGGACATGATGACTTGTGATGATTGGCATGCTATGGATGATGTTTGTGATATCACATATGCTTCTTTGATATTTCCATGTGATACTTTGCCTTTGCATAATGTTGAGCATGTGAAATTATTTGATTGTGATGATGTTGCCATAGACATGCACTGCTCTAAACATTACGTTGATGATATCATTGCTTGCACTTTGTTGAACAATTGCTCTTTCCAATGTTTGCTTGCAATGATGTTACCAATGGTACCCCTCGAATCATGCTTTGTCATGAATGTTTTACGATCTCTCCCCCTGCTTGCAATAAGTTGAATAATTGCTCTTTCACTTGTTTTGCTTGCAACAATAATTCTCATATGGTTTATATTGAGATGGCCCCATAGCTTTCTCAAATTTTGGAGATTTTGTTGAATTCCATGATAAGCATGTTCACCACTTGCATACTCACCATGCATCTATTTCATACTTGATTGACACTCATGGTGATGTGCACAAGAAGAGATACGTCATGATGGATGATGTGTTTCTCTACCATGCACACACATTCTTCCTTTTGTGTTTGATGTGTGTAGGTACCCGCACAAGAATGTCAACCTCGGTTGAGCACGAGTTGACAAAAAGAGCTCTAGAGAGCATCCCCCAAGTGAGTGCAAGATCGAACCCAGCTCTGATACCTTTTGCATGCTTTGCATCTTTCATGTTGACAAATTGCTCTTTCCTATGGTTTGATTGCAAGAATGTTGATGGTATTCTTTCACCTTTTGACAATCATGTCTCGTTGCTATTGGATATTGATGCTTGGTGTGTTGCCACAAAAATGTTGAACAATTTATCTTTCCAATGTTTTGTGTGCAACCATAATGCCATTTTGAGCATGTATTGTCATGAGAGCTTCCAAGTCTCTCGTATAGTTGTTGCGACAAACATAAGGACCACTTGCTCTTTCATATGGTTTGTTTGCAAACACGTTGCTTTTGCATCCGCTTGCGACACACATACCCCCATGATTTTGGTCTTTGATGCTATGTGTATGGCATCCAACATATTGAACAATTGTTCTTTCCAATGGTTGGTTTGCACACATAATGATGTTGCTTTGGATATTCTTCCTCAAGTGTTTTTGCCGAATTCTCCTAGCTTTGCATCAAAGATGTTGATCCATTTCTTAGTCAATTGCTTTGAGTGCCTCCCTAAGACGCTTTATGGAGTTTTTGAGTTCCCACATTTGGATGATGTTCAAACGACATCCATGCACTTTGACCTTGCATACGCATTTTGTTGCGATATTTGAGTTGTGCTAATAGTGTTGTGAACAAGAATGGGCATGCCACAAATGACATGCTCCTCTATCACACACAAACATATTTTGCTTGGTATTTGTTGTGTGAAGGTACAATTGCTTACGCGTCAACCTCTATGGACCATAAGTTGACAAGACGAACCGTAGAGAGTTACCTATGGCTACCCCTCAACGAGCTATCTCTACATCATAAGGTGACTTCACTCTACTTGAGCACTCATGCTATAATCTTCATGAATTGGCTACTCTTTGAGTGTTGCTTCGCTTTTGTTGTGAGCTTTGTAGGCTTCATGGAAGGTGAAGGAACATTGATGAGTTGCCACATCAAGCTTCTCAAGGACGACTGTATGGTGAACCCCAGGATCAAGAAGGTATCTCGACATCATCTTCTTAGTGATGTGCATGAAGAGTCGAGAACGACTCTTTTTGAAGGGGGAGCTGATGCAGCCCGTCCTGCGGACGCTACTACATCTACAATGCCGAGTCCCCAAGATCGTCGACCCACGAGCCCTGAAGCTGCATCTGTCCTGAAGCTGCATGAGCCGGAGTGTCCGCCCGAATCCAGCCGGAGTGTCCTGCGCCACCGGAGTGTCCGGCGCGACTCATCCGGAGTGTCCGGCCTGCCCAAGCCTGGACCTGGCATGGACATTCAGAAGGTCAAATCGGACACTCCTCGGACACCACCCGGAGTGTCCGGTCAGCCCGGACTGTCCGGCCGTGCCGACCCGGACTGTCCGGCCCAAGTGATGGGCCTGCGATCCAACAGCTGGGCCCTTGGCCCATGTACCCCTCTATTTCGCACCAAACCCTAGTTTTATGCCCAAACTACCCCTGAACTTGTGGCTGGCCTATAAATAGAGCCCCCACCCCTCATTGTATCCCTTAGGCACAGATGATAGACTAAAGAAAACCCCCTTTGTGGAATCTCTAGTTTTGCCTCATCCCCTTCTACCAAAGGGGATCGACTATCGTCACCACCTCGTTGGAGTTTGCATCGCGCCTCCCTCGTTGTACAAGGCCTTGGCATCGGTGTCCCTTTGCCAAGACGTCAAGACCCTCTCCAAGGTGTTCTTCCCTCTCCGCGTGGGATCGAGGGAGCACGTTGACCGATCTTTCCTTGCGAGGATTCTATCGGACCGGTGGCCACCGGTGAGAGCAATCGGCCTTGTATCGTGTGTGTTTTGCGTGTGTTCATCGTGTTCTTCGCGAGGTGTGTGTCCGCTTCCGCTACCTTCTCCCTTTCCCCTCGCTTTCCCATCGATTTGACCACGAGATCCGTGAAGATCGGACCACCCTAGAGGTTTGCCCTCATCAAGACATGCCAGAAATGACATGCTCCTCTATCACACACAAACATATGTTGCTTGGTCTTTGTTGTATGAAGGTACAATTGCATACGCGTCAACCTCTATGGACAAAGAGTTGACAAGACGAATCAAAGAGAGTTACCTAGGGCTACCCTTCAATGAGCTATCTCTACATTATAAGGTGACTTCCTTCTACTTGAGGACTCATGCTATAATCTTCATGAATTGGCTACTCTTTGAGTGTTGCTTTGCTTTTGTTGTGAGATTTGTAGGCTTCATGGAAGGTGAAGGAACATTGAAGAGTTGCCACATCAAGCTTCTCAAGGACGACTATATGGTGAACCCCAGGATCAAGAAGGTCTCTCGACATCATCTTCTTAGGATGAGCATGAAGAGTCGAGGACGACTCTTTTTGAAGGGGGGAGCTGATGCAGCCCGTCCTGCGGACGCTACTACATCCACAACACCAAGTCCCCAAGATCGTCCCCAAGTCAACCAACAAGATGGACTAGGAGCAGCCAGTTCCAGAACAAGAGTCTCCGCCGTCATCGCCCCGGAGAGTCCGCCCAAATCCAGCCGGAGTGTCCGGCCTACCCCAGCCCCGTCCTAGCGCGGACATTCTGTGTGCTACATCGGACTCTACCCGGACACTACCCGGAGTGTCCGGCCACCCTGGACTATCCGTCCCACTCGACCCGGAGTGTCCGGCCTACGCGATGGGCCTGCGTGCCAACATCTGGGCCCTTGGCCCATGTACCCCTCTATTCCGCACCAAACCCTAGTTTTATGCCCAAACTACCCCTGAACTTGTGGCTGGCCTATAAATAGAGCCCCCACCCCCTCATGTATCCCTTAGGCATAGATGATAGACTAAAGACAACCCCCTTTGTGGAATCTCTAGTTTTGCCTCATCCCCTTCTACCAAAGGGGATCGATTATCGTCACCACCTCGTTGGATTTTGCATCGCGCCTCCCTTGTTGTACAAGGCATTGGCATCGGTGTCCCTTTGCCAAGACGTCAAGACCCTCTCCAAGGTTTTCTTCCCTCTCCGCTTGGGATTGACGGGAGTACGTTGACCGATCTTTCCTTGCGAGGATTCTATCGGACCGGTGGCCACCGGTGAGAGCAATCGGCCTTGTATCGTGTGTGTTTTGCGTGTGTTCATCGTGTTCTTCGCGAGGTGTGCGTCCGCTTCCGCTACCTTCTCCCTTTCCCCTCACTTTCCAATCGATTTGACCACGAGATCCATGAAGATCGGGCCACCCTAGAGGTTTGCCCTCATCAAGTGTCATTGGATGTGTTCTTCTCATGAACCACACATGGATCCACCGGTGTCATTGCATGTATGTTCCTCTAAACAAACCACAAAAGGATCCACCAGTGTCATTCCTTGTCTGTTCTTTTCATGAACCACACCTAGTGTCATTGCATGCGTGTTCTTTTCATTAACCACAGCTAGAGTCATTGCATGTCTGTTACTTCCATAAACCACACATGGATCCAGCGATGTCATTGCATGTCTGTTCTTTTCATGAACCACACCTAGTGTCACTGCATGTCAGTTCTTTTCATGAACCACATAAGGATCCACCTAGTGGCATTGGATGTGTGTTCTTCTTATGAACCACACGTGGATCCACCGGTGTCATTGCATGTATGTTCCTCTAAATAAACGACATAAGGATCCACCAGTGTCATTGCATGTCTGTTCTTTTCATGAACCACACCCAGTGTCATTGCATGTGTGTTCTTCTAAACAAACCACATAAGGATCCACAAGTGTCATTGCATGTCTGTTCTTTTCATGAACCACACATAAGGATCCACCAGGGTCATTGCATGTCTGTTCTTTTCATGAACCACACCTAATGTCATTGCATGTGTGTTCTCCTGACATACCACATATGGATCCACCAGTGTCATTGCATGTTTGTTCTTTTCATGAACCACAGCTAGAGTCCACCAGTGTCATTGGATGTGTGTTCTTCCCATGAACCACACATGGATCCACCAGTGTCATTGCATGTCTGTTCTTTTTATGAATCACAGCTAGAGTCATTGCATGTCTGTTACTTCCATAAACCACGTATGGATCCACCTAGTGTGATTGCATGTATGTTCCTCTAAACAAACCACATAAGGATCCACCAGTGTCATTGGATGTGTGTTCTTGTCATGAACCACACATGGATCCACCAGTGTCATTGCATGTTTGTTCCTCTAAACAAACCACATAAGGATCCACCGGTGTCATTGCATGTCTGTTCTTTTCATGAACCACACATAAGGATCCACCTGTGTCAGTGCATGTCTGTTCTTTTCATGAACCACACCTAGTGTCACTGCATGTCAGTTCTTTTTATGAACCACATAAGGATCTACCAGTGTCATTGGATGTGTGTTATTCTCATGAACCACATGTGGATCCACCGGTGTCATTGCATGTATGTTCCTCTAAACAAACCACATAAGGATCCACCAGTGTCGTTGCATGTCTGTTCTTTTCATGAACCACACCCAGTGTCATTGCATGTGTGTTCTTCTACACAAACCACATAAGGATCCACCAGTGTCATTGCATGTCTATTCTTTTCATGAAACACATAAGGATCCACCAGTGTCATTGCATGTCTGTTCTTTTCATGAACCACACCCAGTGTCACTGCATATCTGTTCTTTTCATGAACCACACCCAGTGTCACTGCATGTCTGTTCTTTTCATGAATCACATAAGGATCTACCAGTGTCATTGGATGTGTGTTCTTCTCATGAACCACACGTGGATCCACCAGTGTCACTGCATGTCTGTTCCTCTAAACAAACCACATAAGGATCCACCAGTGTCATTGCGTGTCTGTTCTTTTCATGAACCACACCCAGTGTCATTGCATGTGTGTTCTTCTAAACAAACCACATAAGGATCCACTAGTGTCATTGCCTGTCTGTTCTTTTCATGAACCACACCCAGTGTCATTGCATGTGTGTTCTTCTAAACAAACCACATAAGTCATTGCATGTCTATTCTTTTCATGAACCACACCCGGTGTCATTGCATGTGTGTTCCTGATGTATCCCAACACATGGAAACTACCATTGGTCCACATCATGCTACGCCAACCATGCTAATCAAGGTGAACTCCTTCCATCTCTTGCCTTTCTTCGGTTATCATGTGAATGGGATCCTACTTGAGATGAATTCCCATTGTATGACTAGGCCCATGACCATGACGCCAAGAGGAGGAAACAAGGATGTACAAGGAGCCAAGACCCACAAGCATGAAGACTGGAAGAGAAGACGCAAGAAGCTGCTCGAAGCAGACAGGAGTCTCCGGTCTACCACATCGGAGTCTCCGGACCGCGAACCCCGGAGTCTCCGGCTGACCTCCGGACCCGCCCCTAGACCAGCATGCGGGATAGTTTGTGACCCACTCCGGAGACGGACCGGAGATGGACCGGAGTCTCCGGCCTACTCGACATAGGCCTGTGAGCCTTAAGATGGGCCTGGCCCATGTAACACCCAAAACTCCATGTTTATGCCTAAACTACCCCTAGCTCCTGGCTGGCCTATATATATGCCCGCACCCCCTCCTTAGAATCCTAGAATGGAATGGATGATGACTTGAGGCATGTGCCTAACCCTAGATGGGATCCCACTCTCTATAGTTAATCTAAGAGTTGTACAAGGCCTTGGAGTCGGTGCCCTTCTCCAAGTCGTCAAGACCCTCTTCTAGTTCATGGTCTCTCCCACATATGGATTCTAGTAGTGCTAGGTCTCTCCCCTTTGGGATTCTACTTGGTTGCTACTCTCTCCCTATGTGTGGTTCTACCAAGAGCTAGCTGATCTCTCTCATGGGATTCTACCTTTGGTCTCTCCCTTGAGATTCTAATGGGTTGGTGGTTCGGGCCAACGAGAGCAAATCGGAATTGTATCGGCTGTGGTGTGCGTTTGTATCGATTTCCCCCTTGCGTGTTTATCGTGTTCTTCGCTCCCTCCCCCAAATCCCCTCGAATCTATGAAGATCGGGCCACTCCAAGGGTAAATCCACAAGGAGACCCATAACAACTAGTATCAAGAGCTTTTGGTTGCCATGGATTCGAGTTTGTGTTGAGTTTCTAGCCACCAATTTCGTTTTTCTTGCCTAAATTTGAAAATTTCCACCAAAAATAGCCATATTCGTGATTTGGATCGATATAGATTTTGAGAGTGTTTTGGTAGGTTTTGATCCATAGATCCACTGCTATATTCGTTGATCTACCTTCCTTTGCGTTCCCATGGCCTAATTCCTTGATTTCCCCATCAATTTTTAGGTTTTGGATCGAGTTTTCCGCCCAAAATCGCGCCACAGACGAGTTCTGGACGTTCTGGAAGTCCCAGACCGGAGTCTCCGGCCCAGGACCGGAGTTTCCGGTGTAAGTGAACTCAGACCGGAGTCTCCGGACTCCCAGACCGGAGACTCCGCCCCCTGCAGACAGAAAAACTGATTCACCGTTTTGCACATAACTTTTGCATTCGAACTCGGATTTTGGTGTTCTTTAGCTCGTTTTGAAGAGGAGGAGCTCTACACCATCATCCACGTTGTTCATGCTATATACTTCAACCAAATCCGTGAGCAAGGACGGATCCACCAAATAAAGGGTGAAGATCGGCGACGAAAGGTATATCAATTCCGCGACTTCTCCCCACTTGCTTTACTTTGTGAGCCACACTATCTTTGCGATACAACAAATACCTATTGAGACTAGTTCCTCCAATGATTGCTTGGGCTTTGCACAACCTTGTAGAATTCCGAGCAAAAGTTGTAAGCACTATCTCATAGAGTTATCTTGTATAGTTGTTGGCACAAGAAAAAGCAAGTGAAAAAGAAAAAAAGCTTCTAAGCAAAAGAAAAATACAAAAAGAAAAAGAAAGATACAAGTGCCATAGGGAATAGCAAGCGCAAGCTCGATGAACATATTGTAGGTGGTACTTATTGTGCAAATCTTGTAGCCCTCCAATTTTGTGCAATCGAACTAGCGTCTCTCCTTGTACTTGTGTGGCATGAGCTTTTAGTCTTCGCTAGGCCTTCATTTGGTTCTTAGCTCACTTTTTCCGTCGCACAAGTCCCGTTCATCCCACCGTGTGTGTTTCCTTGATCTTAATTGTTATCTTGTGGATCGACTTGTTTTCTTTGGATCATCGTGGTTCTCTACTTGCCTTTACATATCTCGATTTTCGGTTGTTCCAAGTTGCACGCCACTTGACCTACCTAAGCTCCTCATAAGCCGTGTGTGTTTGGTGTTTCTTGTGTTTTTGGATACGACGCCACTTCTCCTTTGCATTTTGTTAGCTCTCGGTCCTTACCATTGATCCAATACTATCTAAAAGGTGAGCTAAGGCGTAGCATCTTTGAACCCTTTTTTCCACTATATCACACATGGTCTTGTGAGCACAATGTCTAGGGACTCTGAAACCGATGAGGAAGGATCCATAATGAGCCACGACAACAACGACTTCTCAAGCATGGAGCACATGGAGCACCATGAGGACTTTGACTCCCCAAGCATGGAGCACATGGACCACCATGAGGACTTCGACTTCTCATTCATGGAGGACATAGGACACTTCATCGACTATGATGGCAACATCCTCGTGAGCTTTGATGACTTCTTCCAGAACTTGGAGACCGAGAACTTCTACACCATGCAAGCGGAGGCACGTCTCCAAGAGGACAACAACGACAAGCTCTTCAAGTCGAACCCATCAAGAGGAACTCTATACCCCGAGGGTTGTCCATCAAGATATCCATCAAGCTTAAGAAGACGTGACAACTCCACAAGCGCCAAGACACATGAACCAAGACAAGTGCGTCGCCACCAACAAGAGCTCAAGGGCATCCATGCTATGTGCTATACAAGCTCAAGTCGGTGTACAAGTCCTCTCCACCATGAGAACAAGGAAGCAAGCTACCGTTCGCACCATCAAGCTACATCGACAAAACAAGTTTGACATGAGGTTCCCAACTACAAGAACATCATCGAGACCACTTCTCCTTCGACGAAGACCACTACTCAAGCTTCAAGACCCTCAAGAGAGAAGACCTCATATGACGTTGGTGCTACCTCACGGACAAAGAAGGTGACCAAGAAAACGCGTCGTCACCAACACCATGAAGCTTCCAATACCAAGAACTTCCACGACAAACCTTCTTCAAGGAAGCCTCCTACGCATGCTACAAGATCGTCAACAAATGAGAAGGACGCTATGGATCTCTACTTCGCCAAGTTGGATGAATCCTTCAAGATGCCCTCTCATGAAGTTGATGCCTTCAAGACATGGTGCAAAGCCTTGGATGATGACAAGCATTGTGGTACAACCATGGAGGTGAGATATGATACCTCGGATGGCGATGAGAGTGATGATGCCCAACTTAAGGCATTCATATTTGGAGGCGATAAGGTTGAGGATGGTGAGCATGGGATTTTCCTTTCACCAACGGAGGCGCTTGGAGTTGAGGAAACCGAGCCTATTTCCATATGCTTGAGTGATGATGTTGTACCAATCCCATGTGAGCTTGGGAGCCACTTAGCCCACTTGAGTGAGAGCAAAAGTGAGTTGAGTGACTCCACCATATGTGAGATTGTGTGCTTCCACTTTGAGGACATGAGTGATACACCTAGTGAGTTGAGAGTGGTAGTTGATAGGTCAAGTAAGGCCATTTCAATTTCTAACAACTTACCCTCTACCTCTAGTGTGTTTCTTCTTGATGTGCTAGGTACCTTGGAGGATGAGCCACCAAGCTTGGAGATGATGGTGCCTACTATTGAGAAGATGTACATGGTGGATGAAGATGAGGCCATCCCTATTTTTGATGAAGAAGTCACCCACATGGAGGCCGCTACTACCACAACACCCACTTCACATGAGAGGTACGACCAAGGTAACAATATGGGTGTTGATGATGCCATGCTCCCACTAGTGGACATGATGAATTGTGAGGATATGCATGCTATGGACACTACTTATGACATTTCATATGCTTCATTCATGTTCCCATGTGATACTTTGCCTTTGCATAATGTTGATCATGTGGAATTATTTGAGTGCGATGATATTGCCATAGATATGCCATGCTACAAATCCTTCTTCTATCCTACAATTGTTGCGACAAACTTGATGAACAATTGCTCTTTCCCTATGTTTGTCTGCAACCATACTCGTACCTTGGAAATGCTTGATCATGCATGTTCTTCATTTTCTCCCATTGTTGATTGCAATAATGATCATATGTTTCATATTGAGATCGCCCCCATAGCTTTCTCAAATTTTGGAGATATTGATACTTGCCATGTTAAGCATGTTCCCTCCTTTTTCTCGCATAATCACCATTTTTTCTATAATATCTTGCTTGACGCTAATGGTGATGTGCACAAGAGAAGATGCATCATGATGGATGATGTATTCATCTACCACGCACATACGTTGTTTCTTTTCTCTATGATGTGTGTAGGTACCCACATTCCAATGTCAACCTCGATTGAGCACGAGTTGACAAAACGAGCTCTAGAGAGCATCCATCAAGATATAAAGGGTACATCTCCTTCCTTACAATATGATGACAAGATATCGTCGAGGTCGACTCTTTTCAAGAGGGGGGAGATGATGTAGCCCAACACATGGAAACTACCATTGGTCCACATCATGCTACGCCAACCATGCTAATCAAGGTGAACTCCTTCCATCTCTTGCCTTTCTTCGGTTATCATGTGAATGGGATCCTACTTGAGATGAATTCCCATTGTATGACTAGGCCCATGACCATGACGCCAAGAGAAGGAAACAAGGATGTACAAGGAGCCAAGACCCACAAGCATGAAGCCTGGAAGAGAAGACACAAGAAGCTGCTCGAAGCAGACTGGAGTCTCCGGCCGACCTCCGGACCCGCCCCTAGACCAGCACGCGGGACAGTCTGTGACCCACTCCGGAGACGGACCGGAGATGGACCGGAGTCTCTGGCCCACACCGGAGTCTCCAGCCTGCAGACCGGAATCTCCAGCCTGATTGGCACACGCATGTGAGCCTTAAGATGGGCCTGGCCCATGTAACACCCAAAACTCCCTGTTTATGCCTAAACTACCCCTAGCTCGTGGCTGGCCTATATATATGCCCCCACCCCCTCCTTAGAACCCTAGAATGCAATGGATGATGAATTGAGGCATGTGCCTAACCTTGGATGGGATCCCCCTCTCTATAGTTAATCTAAGAGTTGTACAAGGCCTTCGAGTCGGTGCCCTTCTCCAAGTCGTCAAGACCCTCTTCTAGTTCATGGTCTCTCCCACATACGGATTCTAGTAGTGCTAGGACTCTCCCCTTTGGGATTCTACTTGGTTGCTACTATCTCCCTATGTGTGATTCTACCAAGAGCTAGCCGATCTCTCTCATGGGATTCTACCTTTGGTCTCTCCCTTGAGATTCTATTGGGTTGGTGGTTCGAGCCAACAAGAGCAAACCGGAATTGTATCGGGTGTGGTGTGCGTTTGTATCGATTTCCCCCTTGCGTGTTCATCGTGTTCTTCGCTCCCTCCCCCAAATCCCCTCGAATCTATGAAGATCGGGCCACTCCAAGGGTAAATCCACATGTGAAATCGCACCTTTGTTTAGAAGAATTTGTGGTTGAAGTAATGAAATGCCTCGATTTAGATCTCTGTCTCGATTAATTTGTGGAAGAATTTGTGATTTAGATCAATTTCTACCTCGATTTAGATCTCTGTCCCGGATTGAGAACATGACCGTGGACCAAAGACACCTTTTCTACTAGTGTATTCTGACATTGGTGGTTTGTTTAAACGTAATCTACGTGGATTGTGCCGCATGCAAATGGCACAACCACAATTTATAAAGTGGAAGCACGTACACCCGGTTACTAGAGATCCAGGAGCTTCGCCAGATGCAGGGGATGCAGGAGTAGAGAGGCGGTGAGATAGACAGGCTCAAGATTAGGCCAGAAAGTGGTACCCATTTCCTCCTCATCTGGGCATTATCGGTGAGAACATTGCTATTTATGTTGCCACGTCATTGTGCAGCATCTAAAATAAGTTGCTGCTTCGTGGAGTGTGGCAGCTTAAATAATTTATTTATGTGCCACTTACAGTCGTATTTGGAGACCTCCTGTCCCTCAGCAATCGTAGAACCGGTGGATCTTTGTTTTCAGATAGCAGTGGCACAATCACAATTTCGGATTCAACTACTAACTCAGGCGTTTCTAAATCCTAAGTCGCGGTACATTTTATTCAGAGAACGTGGGTAGATTGTTTCACCCAGCAACGTGCCACACATAGAGCGATCAGAATTTAACAGAATTACATATATAGGTTTAAGTTTAACACATTACTATGCATCTTCATTGCCAGCAGCCTTCTTCCGTAGCCTAGGTGCCAAGCCTTCACGTCCAATGGCTTCTTTATTTCCTGCCTTCTTCCTCTTCCTCGGTGCCAATTTTCTTAGCTTCACGTACTCTGCATCGCCAGGACAATGGGCACCAGAATCGTGTCCAGCATCATCTTTCCACTCATTTTTAATTTCTTCGAGCAGCAAAATGACATCTTTCCACTTGTTTTTAATTTCTTCGGGCAGCAAAATGACTGACCCAGCAGTCATGTTTCTAACCTTGCGGCGCTTCCTGTCAAAGAAACAAGACTGTTGCATAACTGCCCAATATCTACAGAGTAAATAAAACAAAAATTACAATTCAGCACAAACATGCGAACCCAAGAGACCTTTGCTTACCAGGAGCTAATTGGGTTCGAGCAACCACCCTTTCCAAGAATAGAAGGGCGACTCCCAGTTGCAGCAGCTTCCGCATCCAGTACATCACATTTCAGCTCAAACATGGCAGCCGGAGCATACCTTTTCATCAACCCAATTAGCTGACTGTCACATGTTATAGGAACCATGATGCCACATCCATCCATGAAGCTGAACTTTGCAGTCTGCTTCCGCCATAATTCAACATGATTACGCAGAGCAGCAACCATACCAGATATAGTGCAGATCTGCGCAGGCGCTTCTTCCATCGTGAAACAATGGTGTCCATACATCTTGCCCTTGAGTCGTACCTATAGAGGACTACCGTAACCAGGTAAGGGGGGTCCGCGCAGATCCCACTTGACAGAAAACTATGGACAAAATATGTTTGTCAGCGTTGGGCTAACAAACAATTTGAGGTTCAGTAGCCAGCTAGTAGTTGTAACTAGTGCGAATAGCAAAGAGAAGGGTAGCTCACCCGCTTGTAGACAGAACTTCTTCTTTCTTGATAGTAGGATCTGCCATCCTCCGAGCTGCTCGGCTCGTCGGCGGCGGAGGCGGGCTAGAGGCCTCGCAACGGCGGCTACGGCATGCGCCATTGGAGCTCGAGATCAGCGACTGTGCCCAGCAACTTGGCGCAGCAACTTGGCGCCAGAAGTCAAATGTCCGAAGAGATCGTCCTGCCTGGAGGGTGGATTCCGACGTTGCCGGTGCTAGGGGAAAGCTGAGAATGGATTTGTGAAATTGGTCAACGCATCCAATCTACTTAGCTGCTCGATTTGCCTAAGAGGTTGCCGCGTTGGCGCCCGCGTCACGGACAGATGACCGACATGAGGGTCCCGACCGTCTACTTCATGGGGCAGTTTAACGAAACGTTTGAATTTGGCAGGGGTGAGATGAATTTGCCTCAAAATGGCCCCTCTCAGTAGTTGGCGGCCCAATTTTTCGAAACGCCTTAATTTCAGGCAACTTAGGTACCGCTATGCGCTAGCCTGCCAATTTTGATACCGCAGACTAACAAGCCCCTCCACCGTGTGCCCACGGTATTATCGCGCCACTGGTGCCGCTGTAGCCACACAGAGACGCCGGCTCCCGCAACGAGTCACGCAACCGCCACTATGTCCCGGTGGTGGAAGTGCGCTGGCGCTGGCGCACGGGGACCCCGGTGGAGGAGTGGGACATGCACCTCCTGCACGGGTGGCATCTGAACCGCGGGAGGTTTCCGGTGTCGCCCGTCCCACACAAAGGGGCACGCCTGGACGCCGAGATCGAGCACCACCAGGAGATGTTACCGCCGGGCCACCGCCGAGACCCCGCGTACCACCTGGAGGCTGCCTTCTGGGTGGAGTTCCTCCGATGGGAGCACAATTTCCGCTGGCGCAACACCTTCCGCAGGGACATCCACCCGGATGTCATGCCCGAGGATCTGCAGGACGTCGGCAGCTGTAGCGACGACGATGACGACTCCTCCGACTTCGATTGGGAAGAGGACGAGGAGGAGGTGAAGTAGGAGACGCAGGACGAGCCGCCACCGGTCCCGGAGGAGGTTGCGGTGGCAATCATGCCGCCCGACCTCGACCCGGAGGAGGCCCTCGCTCGCGCTTTGTGCGAATTGGAGGAAGAGGCGGCGCTCGCGGAGGAGAGGCTCTAAGGCGGGACATTCCAGGCCCTCCGCGTCGGCGTTGGAGGCCTAGGCCGCCGCCGCCCTAGTACACGCCTCCGCAGATCCCCCACCACACCCGCAATGGCCGTGGCCACAACTGGTGTGGATTGACGTAGCGGACGATGATGACGACGAGTAGGCCATGGTGATGGCCTACTTAGTTTAAATTTGCTATTTTTCTAAGTTTTTGGCCTTTTTCGGACGTATGTACATTATGCTTAATTTCAATAAAACTTGGAAAAAAATGTGCTGCTTTCTTGGACGCGCGCGCACCGCAGGCGGACCGAATCGGACAGCCGCCGCTGGGATGCTCTTACAGGAGTAGTGTGGAGTAACATTGATATAGGCAAAGGAAAGACTTTGCGAGCCATCTTGAGATAAGTTTTAGCAGAGAAAGTTTTTTTGCAAGTCAGTTTGATCTTTTACCAAACTGAAAGATGACAAATCCTTTTGTCCGAGAACCGATCCAAATTAAATGATTTGGATTTATCTAGATTCATATGTATCTAACCGAATCTAGACAGATCCAAGTCGATTAATTTGGATCGGAGGGTACATGTTTGAGACCAAAGCTTGCAAAGATCTAACTCTCAACAGAAGAAAGTTCGCAAAGACGTATGGTTGTATCTACTACAGCAGGCCCGTACAGTTTACACTTGTATTCTTCTTTGTCTTGTGGTCTACGTTGCTTTGCATGGTTGGCAACTAATGAACTAACTACCCCGCCCCCCCCCCCAAAAAAAATGAACTAACTGAGGCCAGTAGAATTTTACATTTGATTCAGATGGCAACGAAGTTAGAGTTCTGTCGATGCCATACTACAGAAGAGTCGCAAGGAATTTCAACTCTCTATTCTATCATTACATTTGCTTTTTTTTTTTACAAATCACATACATGATGGCAACACAAAACAATGAAGAATAACAGAACAATATGCAGAAAAACTATGAAATAAACTGATGGCAAAATGTTGCTTATCAGCTGTTACACGAGTGGAGATTTTTTTTTTTGAAACCACACGAGTGGATATTTGGTGC
This sequence comes from Avena eriantha, assembly GCA_910589775.1. Lineage (NCBI taxonomy): Eukaryota > Viridiplantae > Streptophyta > Magnoliopsida > Poales > Poaceae > Avena > Avena eriantha. The sequence continues at coordinate 365,361,279 of OU342744.1, forward strand.
CATGGCCACTCGTGATCCCGCTTTTTTTTAAACAATTCATGTTTTTGTGTTCCAAAAAATTCTAAAAACAAATCAGGATATAGCCCGTGATTTATATCACAAACGTGCAAGATCTCAATTCTATTTTGAACTACATAAAAATGATAAAATTATAGATCTAGTGATTCCAAATCACAATAAAGACACATTTTGTTATTTTTATACAGCTCGGATACAACACTTCGAATTAAGATTTTGCACGTTTGTGGGACACATCATTAGCAACTTTTAGAATTTTGTTTCAATTTTTTTTTAAATTTATAAGTGTAATTTTTAATTTTTAATAAGTAGGGAGGACTTTCCGCTGTTACACTGAAATTGGTGCGATGTCTGAACCAAGATGTGTGCTGCAGATGTTCCACTTATTTTTTAAATGAAATCAAATTAGATATGCCAAAGTTTCTTGAACCCAACTGTGGCCTTTTCTCCATTTTCACAAGATTTTATTACCATAAAAACTGAGATTCTATTCCTATGAGAGGGGAAAAATATCTGTGATGCCAGAAAAAATATCTGCACTATTCATGGCAGGTAAATGAGTGACTTGTCAAAATCTCCTGCCCCCAGAATTCAGAAATATTAGAATAAAAAATACTTATACATGTGAAAAATAAAAGGAGAGGGAGAAAAGAATCAGCGAGAATGAGGCCAAAATAAAGAAAGGAAAGAGCGATTCTCTTCTGTGCTTGCTTGTTGGGCACCCCCAACCAAGCGACTCTTCTCCCCTCTTATCTCCTCGGAGGAGAAACTAACCAAGGACGTGCTCTTCCTTCTTTCTCCCCCTCTCCTCGCAGGTGAGCAGCTCTTCACCATGGCTTCCCTATCTATCTAGAGTTCCTCCTTCCAGGGTCCGGAAATAGCGTTTTTGGTCCGAGGGCTCGATTCTCCAACACCAAGTTTTCGCGCGTAGTGTGATTCTTGGTGTTTCTCTTGCTGGGGAATTCAAGAACATCGTTTTTTGTTTTTATTCTGGGTAAGTATGGCATGGTCGATCTCGCTGCAGCATTAAATTGATTGTTTGATGCCGCGACGAGTTCCAAGTGCGCCAGCGATCCCAATCTTTTTAACGGACCGGCTAACTCACACTCTTCCGCTTGAAATTTTACGAGCTCGGAAATTATTCTTTGGGTTGGGCAGCGCCGCACTTGTAACTGTTGAAATTTTACCAGTAGCTATTGATGATTTACATACACAGTAGTATAAAAGTAGGTTCGTGATGAAGCACACGGGCGAGATAACGATAAATCAAACATTGACTTGTACTACCTCCGATCCAAATGTAAAGCCTTTTTAGCAGTTCAAGTTGAACTGCTAGAAAGGCTTATATTATGGAAAGGAGGTACTAGTATTCTTGTTATAGAAACGCATTTCTAATTTGTTTACTCTGAGCATTTAGTTTACTTCTCTTTGCGGATCAGCTATCTAGAATGGTTTGTGACTACTTCTGTACTAACATCTTGCACAGGTTTGGGGCAGCTACTTCTGACCATGGCAGGGACCTTAGTCCTGCCGGTTGCTCTTCGGGAAACTTTCGCAGGCCGTGCAGGGAAGTCTCATGGAACCAGGAGGCCTACCTCAATGCTGGCAATGTCCTTGAACCGTCCTGTAAGGATGGCAGCATTTACTGGTCTGAGATCAGTACATAGCTTCACAACAGTGCCCTCGTCCAGCTTCAGATCGACAGCGACATCTTATAGATCCTCAAGACGGGGAAGACGTTCTCGTTTTGTCACCAGAGCGATGTTCGAGAGGTTTACCGAGAAAGCTATAAAGGTCATCATGCTTGCACAAGAGGAAGCAAGGCGTCTGGGACACAACTTTGTCGGAACTGAGCAAGTTCTATTGGGTTTGGTCGGAGAAGGCACTGGTATTGCCGCAAAGGTGCTCAAGTCAATGGGTATCAATCTTAAGGATGCTCGCGTGGAAGTGGAAAAGATCATCGGGAGGGGAAATGGTTTTGTTGCGGTCGAAATACCGTTCACACCACGCGCAAAACGTGTTTTAGAGCTTTCATTGGAGGAAGCTCGCCAACTAGGTATGTCAGTCAAGAGTTATTTCTATAGTTTGGATCCATTATTCTTAAATTTAGACAAACTGAAACCTAATAAAAGGATAGTTGCATCTCTGTTACCAAGAAATTGGCGCATTTTCTAAGCTACCCGAGTATTCTCTCCATCCCAAATTAATTGAGTCTAGATACATCCGAGTCAATTAATTTGGGACTGAGGGAGTAACTGATATCCCTAAGTTATAGCTTACAAGTTATTCAACCACCAGCAGACGAATTTTGCAAAACAAAAAAAAACAGCAGACGAATTTATTCATTCACGGTGACCCAAATTGAGTTAGGTGCAACTGATATCAGAAGGAAGGGTTATGAATTTCTGAGTGATAATAAATATTTGATTACTGTAACCATTTTATGAAGTCACTATTTTCGTGACCATTATGCTACTTTTTTGCGAAAACGCAAAAAGCTTTGCGTTTCGATGCATTGATAGATAAGAACTATATGTTACAAGTCCTAGAGAGGACCAACACCCGCACCATACAACTCAACCCAAGAAGCTAACAAGGCTAGTCTAAGGGAGTATCTGGCGCAATCCCCGCACTCCGGCCTCAGCCCGCGCCTTAGCCTCAGCTTTGATCGTGTCGACTAGGGAAGCCATCGAGGGGGACTCGTTGTTGAAGACAATCGTATTCCTATTCTTCCAAATCCACCACGCCGTGAGCATGATCACAGACGAGGTTCCTTTGCGCATCTGATGTGGGATGGATCGCACCACCAGCTTCCACCACTCCGCGAAGGAGCCTTCAGCAACCGGGGGCCCAGCAGTAGATCGTGACCATTATGCTACTATCTAGAACAATTGAAGCGGAAGTCACCAACATATTATTTAGTGCATGCCCACCGCATTCTTGTAAAGCTTCTCCTCTTGCTACAGTGTTGCTCCATTTTATAAGTCTAAAATCTTTCTGTTGTCTGAGAATATTTCTTAGCTACCTGACTACATTCAGTTACAACTTACAAGTCTTGGACAAACAACTAAAATTTGTAGTTGCCTGAGTGATCCCTTCTGAGCCAGCTGCAGTTATATTTATTCAGTATGTAAATTCTCCTGTGTGATTTCATGAGGTGGTGCATATGATTTTCTCATTATATTTGAATAAAGTGCTTAGAAGATTAGTTGTTTTCTGGAGCTGATGCCTTCATCTTTCCAGGACACAATTATATTGGGTCTGAGCACTTGCTTCTTGGACTGCTTCGTGAGGGTGAAGGTGTGGCAGCCCGTGTACTTGAGTCTCTTGGTGCTGACCCAAGCAATATTCGTACACAGGTAAACAATATCTGGAATTGCTTTCTCGTCTTTTTGAGAGGCAAGAATGGTTTCTTCTTAGCTTGTTATCACAAACCTTATACACTTCTAGGTAGTCCGAATGATTGGTGAGACAACAGAAGCTGTTGGTGCTGGAGTTGGTGGAGGGAGCAGTGGTAATAAGATGCCAACACTTGAGGAGTATGGAACTAATTTAACAAAATTAGCAGAGGAGGTAATACTTTTGTTCCACAGTGACGTAATAAACACTAGTTCAGGCCTAATTGTTTAGCCTGATAATCTCTGTAGGGAAAGTTGGATCCTGTTGTTGGAAGAGAACCACAGATTGAACGTGTCATACAAATTTTGGGCAGACGAACAAAGAACAACCCCTGCTTAATTGGAGAACCTGGTGTTGGGAAGACAGCAATTGCAGAAGGGCTTGCTCAACGCATTAATAGTGGCGATGTGCCTGAGACAATAGAGGGGAAGAAGGTATGGTCTGTTGCTTTAGTTCTGTTATACATGTGTGGCAATTCTAAATATGTTAATCCTAGTGTTCACTCTATCTATTGATTCACTTCCATGAAAATGTGCACAAATTAGATTTGCATAAGGATTTGTTTTTGTATGTATGTTATGCTTTTTTTTACGTAGAATGTATGTTATGTTTCGGGTTGTGTCGTGAAATCGCCACGGCAGATGCTACACGGGGTAGCTTACAAAGAGGAGAGTAGGGCAAGGCGATGTGGGAGAATCCAGAATTGAGATGGCACACAATGTACCCAGGTCCAGGTCCCCTGCTGTGGAGGATCCCTACTCCTGCTATAAGTCACTATATGATCATAGATGTGTTTACAAGCGAGTCGCTGGTGGTGAGTCCTATCTAATCTCGTATCTCGTATGGGCTAATTTGGTTTCTGGTTTCCCCAAGGGGTGCCCCTGCCTGGCTTTATATATTCAGCAGGCTATGGTTTACAAGAGGTTCCTTGTCGTTTACTCCAAGTCGGTGTGACGTGCGAGCCTAGCTTTAGTTGAGTCGTCGTGCTGGGCCACCTCCGTGTTGGGGTATTGAATTGATGCACTAGCCATCTGAACCAAAAGTCCGAACTGATGGAAAGGGCTAGGCGTGTATTACATTCTTAACACTCCCCCTCACGTCTAGTCTATTTTAGTCCTTAGTGTGGGTTCAGTGCAGGCCGCAGAATCTTTTTTTAATACTACGTGAGCAGGGTCTTGAACTTGAGACCTCTTGGCTCTGATACCATATTAAATTGATGCACTAGCCATCTGAACCAAGAGTCCGAACTGATGGAAAGGGCTAGGCGTGTATTATATTCTTAACATGGAGCGCGTTCTCCCTCCATGAGAATACCCGCATCAACATATCCTCGTCAGGTTGCTGCATTGTGTTTTGTTTATCTATGATGTTCTACTTGAGCTTGTGCATTTATGGTTTATTTATGTGACTATCACTATTCATATATTGCTTTTAATGGAAAAAGATAACTTTATATCTCAAATTTATTTAACTAACTTCTAATGCATAGAGTTATAAGCAAAAGGAGAACTTGCACGAACTTCCTCTGGACAAATAATGCAGGGAAGAAATGCAATCCACTTGGTACATGACAATAAGAAACTTCCATAGAGATAGTTAGATGTTGAAAAAAAATGTATGGGATAGTATCGGCACTATGCCTGATAGCTATAATTTTGTGTGGTAGTTTTTTTATTGTTTTGAAGAGATTGCCAGGAAATGATTATCTTTGAAACCATTTATTACTGTAGGTCATTACACTTGATATGGGGCTGCTTGTTGCTGGTACAAAATACCGTGGAGAATTTGAAGAACGGTTGAAGAAACTGATGGAAGAAATCAAGCAGAGCGATGAGATAATTCTTTTCATCGATGAAGTTCACACCCTCATAGGAGCAGGAGCTGCTGAAGGTGCTATTGATGCTGCTAATATCTTAAAGCCAGCATTAGCAAGAGGAGAACTACAGGTACGTCGAAGAGGTTATGTTCTGTATGTTAAACTCTCTGCTATGCTTCCATAAAGCTGAATCTATAGTTTCTTCTTGCTTTTACTGAAATGTTTATATTAACTTTCTGTTCAATTTCAGTGTATTGGAGCTACCACACTTGATGAGTACAGGAAGCATGTTGAGAAAGACCCAGCATTAGAAAGGCGTTTCCAGCCAGTAAAGGTACCAGAGCCATCAGTTGATGAAACCATAGAAATTCTCAGAGGGCTTCGGGAACGATATGAGATCCATCATAAACTCAGTTACACTGACGATTCATTGATTGCAGCTGCTAAGCTGTCTTATCAATATATCAGGTATGTGAACTATATAAAGTGCAAAATGTAATGTATGCTATTCTGAGATTTTAAAAACATCTCTGAGAAAAGTACTGTGTTTTTCGGCTGAATCTCATATATACAGCTTGATTGTATCTTGTATCCTTTTAATCACCTGGCAAACATTGTGCTTGCAGCGACCGTTTCCTTCCAGATAAAGCAATTGACTTGATCGATGAAGCAGGTTCACGTGTGAGGCTTCGACATGCCCAGGTAAAGAATGGGCCATATGCTATTGTTTGTTTGGATGCGCGTACGTACATATATTGCCCTTTCTATTTTACAAGCATGGTTCAAACAGAATTTACACTGGATAATTTCTGCAGGTTCCTGAGGAAGCCAGAGAGCTCGACAAGGAGCTTAAGCAAATAACAAAGGATAAAAATGAGGCCGTCCGTGGCCAGGATTTTGAAAAGGTATATGCCTTTGGTGAACTTCCAGATTAAAAATTCTATTCATGATCATAAAGCAACCTAACTGGTTAAAGACTTTCTGTGGGATTTTTATCCACCATGGCTGACTTGCCAGGAATGTTCATTGATATAATTGGAAGGTGATATGTAATTTCAGGTGATCTAGGAATTATTGTCCATTTGTTCTGTTCTCTTATTTGAGAATAAAGTTTTAATTTAATGTGGTAATATCATGATGGTAAAAAATACTTGTAATAGTTTCGCCATTCAATAGTTATCACAACAAGTAAAAATGCTATTGGTATCCTTGAACCTGCCTTCTCTCTGCTTTATGCAAACTACTGTTTGCTATTCATCCGTGTTGATTATCTCTACAACCTGGATGTTACTCCTCGTAAATTTGCATTTTTGTTTGATATACATGCGCCTGTGTTAATTTTATGCTATTAGGCTGGGGAATTGCGAGATCGTGAAATGGAATTGAAGGCCCAGATTACGGCCCTGATTGACAAGACCAAGGAGATTATCAAAGCAGAGACTGCGTCGGGAGAGACTGGGCCGATGGTCCATGAATCAGATATCCAGCACATCGTATCATCGTGGACTGGTATCCCAGTGGAGAAAGTCTCAACTGACGAATCTGATAAACTTCTTAAGATGGAAGAGACATTGCATAAGCGTGTCATTGGCCAAGATGAGGCTGTGAAAGCAATAAGCCGCTCCGTCCGCCGTGCTCGTGTCGGCCTCAAGAACCCCAACAGACCAATTGCGAGCTTCATTTTTGCAGGTCCAACTGGTGTTGGGAAATCAGAGCTTGCAAAGACTCTTGCATCATATTACTTTGGCTCCGAAGAAGCCATGATCCGACTGGATATGAGTGAGTTCATGGAGAGGCACACGGTGTCAAAGTTGATCGGTTCACCACCAGGCTATGTGGGATACACTGAGGGTGGCCAGTTGACGGAGGCGGTTCGACGCCGGCCTTACAGCGTTGTGCTTTTTGATGAGATTGAGAAAGCACATCCGGATGTGTTCAACATGATGCTCCAGATCCTGGAAGACGGAAGGTTAACTGACAGCAAGGGGAGAACAGTGGACTTCAAGAACACGCTTCTCATAATGACATCAAACGTTGGAAGCAGCGTCATCGAGAAGGGAGGGCGTAAGATCGGGTTCGACCTCGAGTCTGACGAGAAGGACAGCAGCTACGGCAGGATCAAGAGCTTGGTCATCGAGGAGATGAAGCAGTACTTCCGCCCTGAATTTCTCAACCGTCTTGACGAGATGATCGTCTTCAGGCAGCTGACCAAGCTGGAAGTCAAAGAGATCGCTGACATCATGCTACAGGAGGTCTTCACCAGGCTGAAGTTGAAGGAGATCAATCTGCAGGTCACCGAGAAGTTCAAGGAGCGGGTTGTCGACGAAGGGTACAACCCTAGCTATGGGGCACGTCCACTAAGGAGGGCGATCATGAGGCTGCTGGAGGACAGCCTCGCGGAGAAGATCCTGGCCGGGGAGGTCAAGGAGGGCGATTCTGCCATTGTTGACGTGGACTCTGAGGGAAAGGTCGTTGTGCTTAACGGACAGAGTGGACTGCCTGAGCTTCCAACTCCGGCCGTCACTGTATAGTTAGTTTCATACGTCTTGTAAAAAATACAGCATTTTCATTTCAGTCGAGCACGATCTTTGTAGGTAGATGATAACTATATCTGTATATACATAGTATGCATATAATTAAGGAAAATGATACGATACCCCCGGAGGATCGCAAATTCCTATCCCCCTAGGTCACTATCGCCGACGAGAGGCCCACGTTCGCTTCGGTTTCACCATATCCCCTCGCCGTGTTCCTGTGTCGCTGCAGCCGCAGCCGCAGCCGCCACCTCTCCTAGCTGCGCCGCCGTAGCTGCAGTTTGGACCACGTGTCGGAGGCGCTGGCTCTTGATGACTCTGGCCTTCCCCATCTCTGCACGTACTCCGCCACCGGTGGTGGCTTTGCACCGGTTTGCGGTGGCAGGTGCTGCTGGCGCCAGTGGCGGTGCTGCCCCATGTCGATGGCGGTGCTACTCCCTGCCCTGCTACGATTTGTGTGAGGCTCTACTACAAGCAGTCACCGGACTTGCTATAGAGGCATGCTGGCCTCGCTACAGAGGCACGTCGAGGGAGAGGTATAGCGGAGGCGCCTTTGCTACAAGCGGTGATATGGGGTGGCCCGATCTTCTCAGTAAGCGGATGGTGGTGATGATGGTGGATGATAGATAACTAGCCTGTAGCTATGAACTCTCCCGCTCGATACCTGATGCCAATGCAACAGCTCTCGAACCTTGTAGGATATTCACAACACCACGCTCTTGCGCACGCAGCCGTGACCACGAATGGTAGTATGCAAGCTACTAATTCCCAATGGAACAACATATCACACTCAATTATAGTTGGTAGATTCGAACACAGGGTAATTCCAAAGGTTCTATGAAAGAAATAACTCCAAAATATTTTAACGTGGTCTAAAACCTAACTAGGGGTCGTCCCAGGGCTTATAAGAGCAGCTAGGGCGGCCAGAAACCGAAACGACACGCAAACGACTCAAACTGATACAAACCGACTCGGACCGAAACCGGCCGGACAGTCCGGTCAGGCCGGACACTCCGGGTGGAGCGTGCCGGACAGTCCGGTCTGGCCGGAAACTTCAAAGTTTCCGGGTGATGTCCGGGCAGTGTCCGATTTGATATACTGATTGTCCACGCCAGTTCGCCTCTCGACCAGGCCGGACAGTTCGGGTGAATCTGGCCGGACACTCCGGTCGTGGCAGATCTTCTTTCCTCTGTCTTGATGATCTTCTCTTGCGCTTTCCTCCCGCTCCTCCCTCGCGCATCCTTGGGCGATCATCATGTTGGGCTTCTCTTGTAGCCCTTCTCCTCCTCGCGCCATGCTTGTTTCTCCAACGAACCTGATCATACATAAATGCATAGACTTAGGCAGTATAAAGTTCTCATCAATCAAAGTACCAGATTCGTTTAGGAGTAAATTCACCTGTTGTTCTAGTAGCTTAGCATGAGCTCTTGTAATAGGTCCAATTCTAATCTCATTGGACTGATCCTTTCTTGCAACAGTTGTAGCATCTTCAGTAGTCATTGGGGTAGGTGTAATTGTAGGGATGTCCTCATCATCTCCCCCCCCCTTGAAAAGGCGTCGACCTCGACGCTCCAAGGTCTTCTCCAGCATATGGTGACAAATCAGCAACATTGAAGCTATTGCTAACTCCACCAAACTCCTCAATAGGTATATCAACCGAGTAGGCGTTATCATTAATCTTGGCTAACACCTTGTAAGGGCCAGCACCACGTGGCCTCAATTTTGACTTTCGAAGTAGTGGAAACCTATCCTTGCGTAGATGCACCCAAACCATATCTCCAGGCTCAAACAACACTTCTTTCCTTGCTTGATTCCTTGCAGCAGCAATGTTCTTGCCTTTCTTTTCAATAGCCTCTCGAGTCTTCTCATGTATTTTCTTCACATAATCAGCACGTTTTGATGCCTCCATATCAACTCTCTCATGTAATGGCAGAGGCAACATATCAAGTGGCGTCAATGGTTTGAAACCATACACCACCTCAAAAGGACAAAGCTGAGTAGTTGAATGCATAGCCCTGTTGTAAGCAAACTCAACATGTGGCAAACACTCTTCCCACTCCCGCAAATTCTTTTTAATCATGGTCCTTAGCAGCTGTGACAATGTTCGGTTCACCACCTCCGTTTGACCATCTGTTTGGGGATGACATGTAGTACTGAATAGCAGCTTCGTTCCTAGCTTCCCCCATAAGGTCTTCCCAAAGTAGCTCATGAACTTCACGTCACGGTCAGAAACAATCGTCTTTGGTACTCCATGTAATCTCACGATGTCCCTGAAAAACAGGTTAGCAACATGCGACGCGTCGTCGCTTTTGTGGCAGGCAATAAAATGAGCCATCTTAGAGAACCTATCCACTACCACAAATATAGAATCATGACCTCTCTGAGTTTTAGGTAGACCTAGCACAAAATCCATACTAATGTCTTCCCATGGAGTAGTAGGTGCAGAGAGAGGTGTATACAAACCGTGAGGCTTCAACTTAGATTTCGACTTGTGGCATGTAATACACCGGCTCACAAATCTGTACACATCACGCCTCATCTTGGGCCAGTAAAAGTGATCAGCAAGCATGAGCAACGTCTTCTCACGCCCAAAATGACCCATCAAACCACCAGCATGTGATTCCTGCACTAAGAACAAACGCAACGACGATTCTGGAATACATAGTTTGTTAGCTCGAAACAAATATCCATCATGTATATGATACTTATCCCATGTGTTTCTAAGAGCACATAAACGATATGGTTCAGCAAAATCATGGTCAGTTGCATAAAGTGCACAAATAGCTTCTAATCCAGGAATTTTAACATCAAGATTGGTTAATAGCATGCTCTTCCTAGATAGAGCATCAGCAACAACATTCTATTTTCCCTTCTTATAGTTAATGATGTAAGGAAAAGACTCAATGAACTCTACCCATTTAGCTAATCTTCTATGCAAGTTTGATTGAGCTTTCAAGTATTTCAATGCTTCATGATCAGAATGTATGATGAATTCCTTTGGCCACAAATAATGTTGCCAAACCTCAAGTACTCTAACAAGTGCATACAATTTTTTATCATAGATAGAATAATTCAAACGAGCACCAGTCAATTTCTCAGAAAAATAAGCTATAGGCCGACCCTCTTGCATCAAAACGCCACCTATGCCTATACCACTAACATCACATTCAACTTCAAATTGCTTCGAAAAATCAGGTAATGCAAGTAATGGTGCAGAAGTAAGCAAACGTTTTAACGTATCAAAAGCAATGTCTTGGGCCGCGCCCCAAACAAATGGAACACCTTTCTTTGTCAAATCATTTAAAGGTGCAGCAATGGTGCTAAAATCTTTCACAAAGTGCCTATAGAAACCAGCGAGACCGTGGAAACTACGCACTTGACTAACATTCATTGGAGTAGGCCAATTCTGAATTGATTCAATTTTAGATTGATCTACCTCTACTCCATGCTTAGAAACAACAAATCCGAGGAATATGACCTTATCTTTTGCAAATGTACACTTCTCAAGATTAGCATACAATTTATTATCACGTAACACTTGCAAAACTTGTCTAATATGAGTGCAATGTTCAGATTCGGTGTGGTTGTATATAAGTATATCATCAAAGTAAACAACCACAAAATGACCAATGAACTCTCTCAAAACATGATTCATCAAACGCATGAAAGTACTAGGTGCATTAGTAAGACCAAACGACATGACTAACCACTCATACAAACCGAATTTAGTTTTGAAAGCAGTTTTCCATTCATCCCCTTCTTTCATCCTAATTTGATGATAACCACTACGCAAGTCAATTTTAGAGAAAACAGCAGCACCACTCAATTCATCTTGCATATCCTCTAAGCGTGGAATAGGATGACGATATCGAATAGTGATATTATTAATCGCTCTACAATCAACACACATGCGCCAAGTACCATCTTTCTTAGGAACTAAAATAACAGGAACACCACAAGGGCTAAGAGAAACACGAATGTACCCTTTATCCAGCAACGCTTGTACTTGCTTCTGAATTTCCTTAGTTTCTATACCACGGTTGGGAAGTGTGGCACTAGGAATCAGGTCCACTTGATGTTCTATACCACGCAATGGAGGCAAACCTGCGGGTACGTCTTCTGGAAACACATCCCCAAAGTTCTGCAAAACAGAAGAGACACCAAGAGAAATAGGGGTCATGTCGTTAGAAACCAATACCTCGCACTTATACATAAGCACAAGTGGCATGGCTGTAGGATCCTCACGAAACTCTCTCATATCCTCCTTGGTGGCTAATATCAATAACCCAGGCACTCTCTCACTTTTCGTTATATCACTCAATTTATGCTCAATTACATCAGGAACAATTGTGACACAGTCTCACCGAGTGGTAGTATCTTCCTTCAAGTTCACCTCTATCTTCTGGCGAGAATCATTCACAATTTCTTGTGGTGTCATTGGCTGCATAGTAATCTTCTTCCCTTTGAATTCCAAGTGATATGTATTGGCTCGGCCATTGTGTTGCACATGGCGATCATAGAGCCAAGGCCGACCCAATAATAGGTGACAAACAGTCATAGGAACCACATCAAAATCAATAGAATCTTTGTATGGCCCTATTTGAAAATTCACACGTACCATATGATTTACCTTCATCTCACCATTGTTGCTCAACCATTGTATGTAGTATGGCTTGGGATGAGGTAAATATGTCAAATTCAGTTTGGCACATAGTTTCTTACTTGCAAGATTTCTGCAGCTACCTCCATCAATAATTACCTTGCAAGCTTTGTTTGGTCCAACTAGAGCTTTTGTTTGGAACAAGTTGCAACGCTGGGATTCCTCAACCGGTTGCACACTAAGTACACGTGAAGATACGACAATAGTGGGTGCACGCTCAGCATATGCATCAGCACCAACCTCGTTGTCATCAATATCATCATTAGAAGCTTCATCTCCACTTTCTACTTCACCTTGTTCATTAACAAACATAACCTTGCTGTTTGGACAATCTTTCTTGTAGTGACCTCTACCTCCACAAGTATGGCACACCACATCACGAGTACGTGCAGTAGACATGTTTGGAAACCGAGCTAGCAGCAGGAGCAGCGGGTTTCCGAGCATTAGAACCAAACGAAGGTGTACTTGCTGGCTTGGCCGATGGTGTAAAGGGAGCAGCAGCTGGTGGCGCGGCTGTAGAAGGTGTAGATCTGGCCGAAAATCTGCTGGAGGACGGAAAACGAGCACGTGACTTCGCCTCTTCTGCCAACTGGGATTCAGCCTCTCTAGCATGATGCAACAACTCATTCATGGTCTCATACTTGTGATGACAAACAATGCTCTTGATTGGTAACTTCAAATTGTTTAGGAATCACTGCATGGTCATCTCAATGGACTCACGAATTCTAGCACACTGCATAAGCATCTCCATCTCCATGTAGTACTCATCAACTGTCATGGTGCCTTGCTTCAGTTGCGTCAATTTATCAAAAACTGATCGCAAGTAGTTGGTTGGTACGAAACGAGCTTTCATGATTTGCTTCATCTCGCGCCAATCCCTCAGAGGAAGTTCATTGTCCTCCCTCATATGTTGCACAAGAGCATCCCACCAACGTAAAGCATAACCATCAAATTCAGATGCGGCAAGTTTGACCTTCTTATCTTCTGGATAGTCAAATAAGCGCCAGAGTTTCTCAATCTTCAACTCCCAGGTGAGGTAATCTTCAGGATCAATGGAACCATCAAACTTAGGAATTGAGAATTTTGGCTTGCCCAAACCGTCATCAGCAGCTTGGTTGGGCGCACGTGGACCACGCCCAAGATGGGCAAACCCACGACCATGAGCAGGTGCATGGACAGGGGGAATAACACGTCCCCTGCCAACTTGTGGAGCAGCATCAATAGCGCTACCCTCCTCGAAATCATCAAAGGCATCATCATGTTGAGGATCTTCCCTTCTATGTAAGGCGGCTATCAAACCCTCAATGGACTGCTGCAAAGCGGTGACATTGACATTGAGCGTAGCCACTTGCGTTTGAATAGTATCAACCGTCCCAACATGCTGATCCAATCTCATGTTCATATCTTGGAGATTCTTGTCAATGGCATCTGTCGTGTTAGTGAACACACGTGTCAAGTGGGATTTCAAAGCCTCATATTCACGCCAATTGACGAGCTCCTCATCCTTCTTTTTCTGCAACACAACAGCATCATCACTAGTAGACATGATTAGTAGGTTACTGCAAAAATCAAAATCTGTATGGTGGAACTCTCACAACTCACTCACAACTAATAAGAAAGGAGATCTTACCATTCCAAAGTGAATAGAGATGCTCTACCAAACGAAATCAAAGACTGATGCACTTGATGTGATGAAGTGAATATCAAAGGTATAGAGAACGATCACAGGACACACATGTTATGTAAAGGTGGAGCTATAGGGATGGTATCCTATCTACACCGCAAACAAGTCCTAGTGCTGACCGTACAAATACCCAAGAAACACACACAGTGGAGATAAACGTGGCAAAGCAACTTATGAAAAGGAATATTGCAATGCACAAGAGAGACGCTAGTAATAGCTCAAATAGAACAGGCACAAGATTGCTCAATCTACTAGTGCTATACACAACCAGGCCTCCAATATTGCACACTTCGATATCTCTTTTTGTCAGACTTGTAGCTCTTTTCTCTCTCTTTTTTTAATACTGATTTTTTTTTGATTTTTCAACTATATTACTCAATGCAAACAAGTACAACAACTTATAACAGAACTGGGCCGAATAGTCCGGTTGATATGCGCCGGAGACTCCGGTTGGACCGGATAGTCCGGTGTGATTCGGCCGGATTGTCCGGGTTATGCCTGTCGAAAATTTCTGCACTTCAAAAACCTAATGAGCAGCCTGTCGAAGCAAAGCAACTAGTCTCGTGGGTACGTTCCTAGGCACAGATGCTGTAGATAGGCTGTGTCTATGGTCTACAAACAAAAGTACGATATGTGGACTCGGAAAAAAGATAAAGTCTTGCGGAAACGGTAACGGTGGAAACAGTGGAAAACAAGATCAAACCCTAAACCTAGACACAAACGGAAACTAGACTCCTACGAAAACCTACAGATCGGATCTACGAGAAGATGTTATAAGGGAATATGTTGGAAACTCCCGTAATACCGATTAAAATCAAGTAGGAAGCGAGGTGAACAAAACATCGAAAGTTGCACAGAGTGCACTCGTGTTTCGATGAATACATTTATAATAATAGATAAGGGTACCATCTAAAGTGTTGTATAATGTTATGGTGGGACTAGTTCGCTTTTAACGTAGAATGATGTGTCCTAGGGCACAGTACCCATGAGAAAGCCCTCGAGGTTAATCTAAAGTCACTGTAGGCTCCTGGAATCCAACCTCATTCTACTGCCATAGCAACGCTGCATACACAAAGATGTTATCATGTGATGATAAAGTATTAATGTCAATCAAGGTGACATTAGTAAGTTGTAAAGGATTTGGGACTATAAAGTACAGACCCAAGACTCAACCTCTTCCATGAGCAAGCATGTTCAGGGTACCGGATATATGGTGCCAATGATTAAGAACAAATGCAACTAGTTTATTTGTACTCTAGTGCAAGTGGGAAAACTGTTGGAAATATTCCCTAGAGACAAATAATGATAAGGATTATTATCATATTTCATAAAGTTTATGATTAAGTTTTATATCATGCTATAACTATATTGAGAGGAAACATCAATACACGTGTGATATATAAACGACCAGGGGTTCCCAGTGGAACTCTAGTCACTGGTTCGTTGGTCAATAGATGAGGTTTCCTGATCATGTGGCATTTATGCCAATTGGAAATGGAGTCAACTCATTTTGAGAATGAGATGATGAACCAATACCCAACCTAAACATCGTGACCCGATCATGTCACAAAGTTCAAGTTACGATGATTATAAATGGATCCTCATAGACTATTCCTTAGACCGTGAGGCTATATCAATCACTGTCTCCTGAGAATGCTTAGATAGCATCAAGCGTCACTTGGTAATACAGTGACAATAAAGGTGTGTTCAGGTATTCGAAGGAACCGTAGAGGCAATATATGCCAAGAGAGGATTTGTCCGTCCATGTGACGGAAAGATACCCAAGGGCCCACTCGGAGAAATTATATCCAATAGCTGCGCAGCGTGTGATTTGATCACAGGGATATCACTTGTCGAGCGATTCAAGTAGCATTGTTCAGTAACGAGATTGAACACGATATGGTGATGTCATTGATCAAATCTCGGGCAATGCGAGTGTCGAGAGACAAAGGGAATAAGACACGACTGTCTCGGTGCAAACGACAAAAGATCTTTGTGGAATGTACAGGGGTCACATGGCCATCTAGGTCCCTCTATCGATCATTGGTCTGGGAGTGTCCCGACCATGTCTGGAGTGTTGCCGAACCATGGGGTATCACACATAAGGGTTTGATGATGCTTAGAGAGTGTTTATAGGATCGGTAGAATCGTCGAAGGATAGTAGAGAGAAAACCGAAAGGGTTTCAATAAGTCCGGAGGATGTTCGGAGTGGAGGTGGAGGGTGTTCCATAGCCACGGAGATTGAATAATATGTGAATGAATGTTAAACATTGATTTAATCATTTATTCATAATTATTTAATAAAGAGAAAATCAATTTAAAGGTCAAAAGGCTTAATGGGCCAATTCCGGAGGGAAGAGGGCCCATTAGGGAAAGGCAAGAGGGGAGAAGGGCCAAGGGGGTGGCCGGCGGCGCCTCCCCCTCTCCCTCTCCTTTAGTCCCACCCCGGGACTTTGAGGGAGGTAGTACCTCCCCTCCCCTATATATAGTGGGGGTATTTGGCCAGATAAATACACACAATATTAAATAAAGGTTTCCTCACTTTTGGGGAGACCTCCAATTGATATTCTCTCTCTCTCTCTCTCTCATGACCGTGGTCCCAAGTTCAGACTACGCGAATGAGAGACATCTTCACCATGGAGCGCCGTTGCGCTACGGGATTCGGATCCAGGAGCTCTACTTCCGCAACAGCTGCTGGATCGGGGAAGCAGGAGTCATCGTCATGCACCAGACGTGTGTAACTCCCCGCGAGGTGTCACACTTGAGGCACTCAAGTCGTTGGAGCCACAGGAGCGCAAGGACTTCATCTCGACCTTGAGGTCGGCTTCGGCTCGTCTACATCAACCATGCTCTCCTAAGCGTTGACAACGCTTTTCGGTCTTCAAGGGTAAGTTCGCGAAAACCCCCTCCCGTTACTGCATTACTAATAGATAGGTCCTGGCAACATCAGGGGTTCAGGGGCGTAGGGTAAAAAATTATTGTTTTCATACACGAAACTCCTTCAAAAAGTACGGAGGCAAGGGAGGAAGCCCAGAGCATCAACCCCGACAAGACGGATGCTTGGAAGAGTAGGAGGAAGAAGACAGACCTGACCGGTACTACCGCCCCTAACAAGTGGTACTACTGGCCCTACTGCATCGAGCCCGTGCTGCGCCATCACCGGTACTACCAGACCCAAGGGACTGGTACTACCGACCACTAGTGAAGATCACGCCACCACCTTTGGATGCCTTGGTACCGGCTTGCGATACTACCGGTTATCAAGTCCGGTACTACCGGACACAACAGTGCCTGTGCGCACCAGATCTGGGCCACAACCCATGTACACCTTTATTATGTTCCAACCCTAGTTCTATTCCCAAACTACCCCTATGTAAGTGGCTGGCCTATAAATAGATCCCCCACCCCTCATGTATCCCTTAGGCATAGATGATAGACTAAATACAATCCCCTTTGTGGAATCTCTAGTTTTGCCTCATCCCCTTTACCAAGGGAACCGACTATCGTCACTAACCTCATTGGACTTTGCATCGTGCATCCATCGTTGTACAAGGCCTGCGTTTGCGAGTGTGTGAGCGTAGTTTTGAAGACCCTCTCCAAGGTGTTCTTCCCTCTCCACTTGGGATTGAAGGGAGCACGTTGACCGATCTTTCCTTGCGAGGATTCTATCAGACTGGTGGCCGCCGGCGGGAGAAATTGGCCTTGTATCGTGTAAGTTTTGCGTGTGTTCATCATGTTCCACGCGAGGTGTGTGTTCGCTTCCGCTACCTTCTCCCTTTCCCCTCGCTTCCCATATATTTGACCACGATATCCGTGAAGATCGGGCCACCCTTGAGGTCATCCCTTATCATCTGGTATCAGCAACTTTTGGTTGCCACAGATTTCTCACTGATTTGGTCTTTTCCCCATAAATTCGAAAATTCCACCAAAAATAGCCCAAATTCGTGTTTTGGATCGATCTGTGATTTGAGTGTATTTTGGTAGGCTTTGATCTGTGGATTACTTGATGAACCTGTTTTTCTACCTCCCCCTATGTTTCCATGGCTTGAATCCATCATTTACCCATTTGATTTGGTGTTTTTCTTGAAGATTTTCCGCCTGAATTGCCTCAAAATCGTGAAAACACGTCAAATCTAGGTGTTTCTGTGACCCCCCGGTACTACCGGGCTCAAAACCCTGTACTACCGCACCTCCCCAGTATCTAAACGGTACTACCGGCACCCAGAAACCCGCTACTACCGCTCAGAAATCCGGTACTACCACCCATACCAGACAAGATTCAGCAGATTCCCAGATTTTAGCTTCTCACTGTTTTAAGCATAACTTTTGCATTCGAACTTGGATTTTGGTGTTCTTTAGCTCGTTTCGAAGAGGAGAAGGATATATACATCATAATCCAAGTGTTTCATGCTATATACGCCATCCAAGTTCTGTGAGCAAGGAGGAATCCAACAATAAAGGGTGACGATCGGCGATGAAAGGTATAAACATTCTGCGACTTCTTCCCACTTGCATTGCTTTGTGAACTGCACTATCTTTGCGACCAACAAACACCTATTGAGACTAGTTCCTCCTATGATTGCTTGGGCTATGCACATTTGATAGCTTGTAAAATTTCGAGAAAAAGCTGTGAGCGTAGTATCTCATATAGTTATCTTGTATAGTTGTTGGCACAAGGAAGAGGCAAGTGAAAAGAAAAGAAAAATAGTGAAAAAAGGAAAAGAAAAAGAAAAGAAATAAACAAGTTCCTCATAGAATAGGAAGCGCACGCTCGATGGACATCATATAGGTGGTACTTATTGTGCATATCTTGTAGCCCACCAATTTTGTTGCAATCGAACTAGCGTCTCTCCTTGCACTTGTGCGACATGAGCTTATATTCTTCGCTAGATAATCATTGGTTCTTAGCTCACTTTCTCCGTCACACAAGTCCCATTTATCCTACCGTGTGTGTTTCCTTGCACATAATTCCTATCTTGTGGATTGACTTGTTTTGCTTTGTGACCATCATGGTTCTTTACTTGCCATAACAACATCTTGATTTTGGATTGGTTCTTGACATGCCACCTTCCATACCTATCCACCATAAGCTTTGTGTGTGTATTTTTTAGTGGTTAGTTGGTTTTGGTGTTCTGTGTGAACTTCACTTTACTTGGTTTTTATTGCTCTCAAGTGTGGCCACTTGCACGATACTATTTTCCAAGGTAAAGTAAGGTTTGACGTTGCATCCCTAACCCCCTACTACTTCCATATACACAACTTGGTCTTGTGAATCATGTCAGCACAATCTCTAGGATTGGCATCGGGCGAAGATCTCTCTTTCGAACCGGCATGGCGAGTGGGGAGTCTTGGTGAGATCTTGACGTCTTAGCAAAGGGCTCTGATGCCAAGGCCTTGTACAACGAGGGAAGCACGATGCAAACTCCAACGAGGTGGGGGATAATTGATGCTCCTTGATAAAGGAGCATGAGACTAGAAATTAGGTAGATCCACAAGGGTGTCTTCTCATTTCAATTATCCAAGTCTGAGGTTTACATTGGGATAAGTACCATATACATGAACCATATCGTTTATGTGCTCTTAGAAACGCATGGGATAAGTATCATATACATGATGGATATTTGTTTCGAGCTAACAAACTATGTATTCCAGAATCGTCGTTGTGTTTGTTCTTTGATGTAGCCCGACCTTTGGTCGTTACCACATCATTGTCTCCAACTTATGCCAAGTCGTCATGGACTCCAAAGGTGAATCCGTTTCTCTATGCGAGCCCACTTCCTACCCTCTTGGATGGTATACTACTTCATACTCCGTCCCATATCCATGATAGGTTCACACCAACAAGTACCGAGGCATGGGAGGAAGCCTGAAGCACCAAGCCTGACAAGACGGAGGCTTGGAAGAGAAGACGGTAGAAGCAGCAGCTGGAGCACCGAAGTCTCTAGCCTGCGCACACCGGAGTCTCCGGCCACACCGGAGTCTCTGGCCTGAAGACACCGGAGTCTCCGGCCTGTAGACCCCGGAGGCTCTGGACCCATCTCCGGACCGACCCCTCGATCGAGCTCGAGGACAGTCTATCTGCCACTCCGGAGATGGACTGGAGACAGACCGGAGTCTCCGGCCCAGATCGGAGTCTCCGGACCCCACACCGGAATCTCCGGCCTGAGCGTATGGGCCTGCGCGCCGCCAGCTAGGCCTTTGGCTCATGTACCCCTTAGTCCGCCCAGACTTTACCCTTTTATTCCTAAAGTACCCTTGAACTAGTGGCTGGCCTATATATAGTGCCCCCACCCCCTCATGTAACCCTAGGCATAGATGATAGACTAAAGAAAAACCCCTTTGTGGAATCTCTAGTTTTGCCTCATCCCCTTCTACCAAAGGGGATCGACTATCGTCACCACCTCGTTGGAGTTTGCCTCGTGCCTCCCTCGTTGTACAAGGCCTTGGCATCGGTGTCCCTTTGCCAAGATGTAAAGACCCTCTCCAAGGTGTTCTTCCCTCTCCGTGTGGGATCGAGGGAGCACGTTGACCGATCTTTCCTTGCGAGGATTCTATCGGACCGGTGGCCACCGGTAAGAGCAATCGGCCTTGTATCGTGTGTGTTTTGCGTGTGTTCATCGTGTTCTTCGCGAGGTGTGCGTCCGCTTCCGCTACCTTCTCCCTTTCCCCTCGCTTTCCCATCGATTTGACCACGAGATCCGTGAAGATCGGGCCACCCACGAGGTTACCCCATAACATTTGGTATCAGCAGCTTTTGGTTGCCATGGATTTCTCCTCGATTTGGTCTTTTTCCCCATAAATTCGAAAATTCCACCTAAAACAGCACCAATTCGTGTTTTGGATCGATCTTTGATTTGAGTGCGTTTTGGTAGGTTTTGATCCATGGATTACTTGCTAAACTTGTTGATCTACCTTTCCATGCGTTTCCATGGCCTAATTCCTTGTTTTCCCCCACCAATTTGAGGTTTTGGGTCAAGTTTTTCCGTCAAAACTCGTCCCGTTCGTGTTCTGGAACTTCTGGAATCGACCGGACCGGAGATTCCGGCCCCCGGACCGGAGACTCTGGCCCAGACCGGAGATTCCGGTCTAGACCGGAGTTTGTGGCAAAGTCTCCGCCCCTCCTGCTGACAGCAAATCTGTTTCACGGTTTTGAGCATAACTTTTGCACACGAACTCGGATTTTGGTGTTCTTTAGCTCGTTTTGAAGAGGAGAAAGAGCTCTACATCATCATCTCCGTGGTTCATGATATCTACTCCATCAAAATTCCGTGAACAAGGCGGAATCCGCCAATAAAGGGTGAAGATTGGCGAAGAAAGGTATAAACATTCCGCGACTTCTCCCCACTTGCATCCCTTTGTGAGCTACACTATCTTTGCGTTCAACAAACACCTATTGAGACTGGTTCCTCCTATGATTGCTTGGGCAATGCACATTTGATACCTTGTAGAATTCCGAGCAATGGTTGTGAGCGCGCTATCTCATGTAGTTATCTTGTATAGTTGTTGGCACAAAGAAGAGGCAAGTGCAAAAGAAAAGAAAAAGAGAAAAAAAAGCAAAAGAAGAAAAAGAAAGAAAGAAACAAGTGCCTCATAGAATAGGAAGCACAAGCTCGATGAACATCACATAGGTGGTACTTATTGTGCATATCTTGTAGCCCACTAATTTATTGCAATCGAACTAGCGTCTCTCCTTGCACTTGTGCGACACAAGCTTATAGTCTTCACTAGGTAATCATTTGGTTCTTAGCTCACTTTCTCCGTCGCACAATTCCCATTTATCCCACCGTGTGTGTTTCCTTGTATATATTCCTATCTTGTGGATTGACTTGTTTTTCTTTGTGATCATCGTGGTTCTTTACTTGCCATTACAATATCTTGATTTCGGATTGTTCTTGGACACACCACCTTCCATACCTATCGTGGTTCTTTACTTGCCATTACAATATCTTGATTTCGGATTGTTCTTGGACATGCCACCTTCCATACCTATCCACCATAAGCTTTGTGTGTGTGTTTTTTTAGTGGTTAGTTGGTTTTGGTGTTCCGCGTGAAATTCACTTTGCTTGGTTTTGATTGCTCTCAAGTGTTGCCACTTGCACGATACTATCTTCCAAGGTAAAGTAAGGTTTGACGTTGCATCCCTAACCCCCTACCACTTCCATATACACCACTTGGTCTTGTGAATCATGTCTAGGGACTCCGGAACCGAGGATGCTATCTATGAAGAATCCATGATGAGCCACCACGACTACGACTCCACAAGTATAGAGGACATGATGGAGCACTACACCGACAATGGCTCCACGTGCTTGGGTGATATGGAGTTCTACAACAACAATAACGCCCCAAGCATGGATGACTTCAAGAACGACAACGACAAACTCCTCAAGTCGCATCGACCAAGAGGGAGCCTCCACCTCGAGAGCGCCAAGGTCCACCGTCACATGGACAAGTTCGCAAGCTCCCTCAACAACTTCAAGAGCGACATGGACAACAACTTCGCCAAAACCATGAGCATGATGGCCAAGACTAATGATGATTTGTGCTCATTACAACGCCTCACCAAGAAGAGTGCCAAGGACAAGGAGCATCATCGCGAGCGTCATGTGGATGACCAAGTGCACCATCTACATCAACCTTTGGCAAGGCACACCAATGACCTCCGTCGAGACCATCATAAGGCGCCTTCAACTACTCGTGCCACCACCAAAAGGGCACCAAGAGCAAGCTCTCCTCCACGCCATCAATCTTCACGCCACGAGTCTACACTTCAAGATGGAGGAAGCCAAGGCCACAAATGTGATGAAGTCGATACGAGCACTGCCCTCAACAACAACATGAGCCTACTTCCACCACTACCACAAGATGGCGACGACAAGGTCAAGAATGGTGAGCATGGGATTTTCCCTTCACCAACGGAAGCGCATGGAGTTGAGAGAACCGAGCCTACCCCCATATGCTTGAGTGATGATGTGGTACCAATCCTATGTGAGTATGAGAGCCACTTAGCCCACTTGAGTGAGAACAAGAGTGAGATGAGTGACTCCACCATACGTGAGATTGAGTGCTTCCATTTGGAGGGCATGAGTGATACACCGAGTGAGTTGAGAGTGGTAGTTGATAGGTCATGTGAGACCACTTGGATTTCTAACAACTTACCCTCTACCTCTAGTCTGTTATATCATGATGTGCTAGGTTCCATGGATCAAGACGTGCCAAGCATGGAGATGATGATGCCTCTAACCAAGAAGATGTACGTGGTGGATGAAGATGATGCGATCCCCATATTGGATGAAGAAGTCGCCCACATGGAGGCCAACACTACCACAACACCCACTTCATATGAGAGGTATGAACAAGGTAACAATATGGGTGTTGATGATGCCATGATCCCACTAGTGGACATGATGACTTGTGATGATTGGCATGCTATGGATGATGTTTGTGATATCACATATGACTCATTGATTTTTCCATGTGATACTTTGCCTTTGCATAATGTTGAGCATGTGAAATTATTTGATTGTGATGATGTTGCCATAGACATGATATGCTTTAAACATTACATTGATGATATCATTGCTTGCACTTTGTTAAACAATTTCTCTTTCTAATGTTTTGCTTGCGATGATGTCACCAATGGTACCCCTCGAACCATGCTTTATCATGAATGTTTTATAATCTCTCCCGTTGCTTGCAGTAAGATGAACAATTGCTCTTTCACTTGTTTTGCTTGTAACAATAATTCTCATATGCTTTCTATTGAGATGGCCCCCGTAGCTTTCTCAAATTTTGGAGATTTTCGTAAATGCCATGATAAGCATGTTCACCACTTGCATACTCACCATGCATCTATTTCATACTTGATTGACACTCATGGTGATGTGCACAAGAAGAGATATGTCATGCTAGATGATGTATTTCTCTACCATGCGCACACGTTCTTCCTTTTGTGTTTGATGTGTGTAGGTACCCGCATGATCATGTCAACCTCGGTTGAGCACGAGTTGACAAAAAGAGCTCTAGAGAGCATCACCCAAGTGAGTTCAAGATCGAACCTAGCTCTGATACCTTTTGCATGCTTTGCATCTTTCATGTTGACAAATTGCTCTTTCCTATGGTTTGATTGCAAGCATGTTGATGGTATTCTTTCACCTTGTGACAATCATGTCTCGTTGCTTTTGGATATTGATGCTTTGTGTGTTGCCACAAAAATGTGGAAAAATTTCTTTCCAATGTTTTATGTGCAACCATAATGCCATTTTGAGCATGTATTGTCATGAGAGCTTCCAAGTCTCTCGTATTGTTGTTGCAACAAACATAAGGACCACTTGCTCTTTCATATGGTTTTTTTGCAAACACGTTGCTTTTGCTTCCCCTCGTGATACTCATATCCCAATGATATTTGCTTTTGATGATATGTGTATGGCATCCAACATATTGAACAATTGTTCTTTCCAATGGTTGGTTTGCACACATAATGATGTTGTTTTGGATGTTCTTCCACATGTGTTTTTGCTGAATTCTCCTATCCTTGCATCAAAGATGTTGATCAATACTTTAGTCAATTGCTTTGAGTGCCACTCTAAGATGTTTTATGGAGTTTTTGTGTTCCCACATTTGGATGATGTTCCCATGCACTTTGACCTTGCATACGCATTTCGTTTGTGATACTTGAGTTGTGCTAATAGTATTGTGAACAAGAATGGACATGCCACAAATGACATGCTCCTATATCACACACGAACATATTTTGCTTTGTCTTTGTTGTGTGAAGGTACAATTGCTTCCGCGTCAACCTCTATGGACAAAGAGTTAACAAGACGAACCGTAGAGAGTTACCTATGGCTTCCCCTCAACGAGCTAACTCTACATCATAAGGTGACTTCACTCTACTTGAGGACTCATACTATAGTCTTCATGAATTGGCTATGCTTTGAGTGTTGCTTCACTTTTGTGGTGAGCTTTGTAGGCTTCATTGAAGGTGAAGGAACATTGAGGTGTTGTCAATTCAATCTTTCCGAGGATGACTATATGGTGAACCCCAGGATCAAGAAGGTCTCTCGACATCTTCTACTTTGTGATGAACATGTAGAGTCGGGACTCTTTTTGAAGGGAGGGGAGATGATGTAGCCCGAACTTCGGTCATTACCACATCATGGTCTCCAACTTATGCCAAGTCGTCATGGACTCCAAAGGTGAATCTGTTCCTCTATGCGAGCCCACTTCCTACCCTCTTGGATGGTATACTACTTCATACTCCGTCCCATATCCATGATAGGTTCACACCAACAAGTACGGAGGCATGGGAGGAAGCCTGGAGCACCAAGCCTAACAAGACGGAGGCTTGGAAGAGAAGACGGAAGAAGCAGTAGCTGGAGCACCGGAGTCTCCGGCCTGCGCACACCGGAGTCTCCGGCCACACCGGAGTCTCTGGCCTGAAGACACCGGAGTCTCCGTCCTACAGACCCCGGAGACTCCGGACCCATCTCCAGACCAACCCCCTGATCGAGCTCGAGGACAGTCTATCTGCCACTCTGCAGACGGACCGGAGTCTCCGGCCTGGACCGGAGTCTTCGGACCCGACACCGGAGTCTCCGGCCTGAGCGTATGGGCCTGGACGCCGCCAGCTGGGCCTTTGGACCATGTACCCCTTAGTCCGCCCAGACTTTACCCTTTTATTCCTAAAGTACCCTTGAACTAGTGGCTGGCCTATATATAGTGCCCCTACCCCCTCATGTAACCCTAGACATAGATGATAGACTAAAGAAAACCCCCTTTGTGGAATCTCTAGTTTTGCCTCATCCCCTTCTACCAAAGGGGATCGACTACGTCACCACCTCGTTGGAGTTTGCATTGCGCCTCCCTCGTTGTACAAGGCCTTAGCATCGGTGTCCCTTTGCCAAGACGTAAAGACCCTCTCCAAGGTGTTCTTCCCTCTCCGTGTGGGATCGAGGGAGCACGTTGAGAGTGGCATCCCACTAAAAGCACTACTAGAAAATCGTTGTGTTTTTGTGTTGCGCATCATCATGAACGCATGCTCATGTCATCATGCCACATTGCATTTGAGCATCGTCATGTCATCATGCATTTGTTTGTCTAAAAATATTTTCTAAAAGCCTAGTTTTTTTTCTAAAATATCCCCCGTCTTTATTTAAATTAAAACCCTAGTCTTTTTCGAATCTTTTATTTGTCTAAAATCTATTTACCAAAGCCTCTCTAAAAATAAAACAAATAAAATAAAAAGTTTTAGTGGGGGAGGTAGCCGCCGGCCAGGCCCAAAAGCCCAGCCAACAGCCACCTACGACCCCACAAGAAGACCCTAGTCTAACCCTAACCCCACCTACCACCGCCGCCAGCCGCCACACACCGCGCGCGCAGTGACCGAACACACCCCACCTCCTCACGCCCACACATCACACACGCACGCAACACGCTACCGTTCCCAGCCCCTGCCCGCACAACACCCACGCACGCATCGCCAGCCTGGCCCCACCCTGCCTCGATGGTGATCCCCATCCCCGATCCCCACCTGCCCCAGCCCCGCTCTCCACGCACGCCCAGCCGCCAACCCACCACGCCCTCGCCACACGCCAACCCACCCGCGCTCCCACCCACCTGACCCGGTCCACCCCATCGCACGCTGCCGACAACCCCGATCCCCACGCTCGGCCCCACCACCATCTCTCTCTCCCCCGATGGAATCCCCACCCCGCACCTCGCGATCCCTCCGCCTCGCGCGACCCATTCCGGCGTCCTCCCCGCGCGCCTCGGCCGGTATCCCTCTCCGTGCCGCCGCCTCGTGAGGCCTCCTCGCCGCCCTCTCCTCCCGCATGTCCCTACCCCGGGGCCTCACCCCGCTGGCTCGGCATCGCCCCGCCGCGACCCTCCTCGCCCGGATCTCCAGCAGCGCCGCGCCTGGCCTCCCCTTCCCACTTGAGCTCACCTCGTCGCCGCCTGCTGCCGAGCTCACCCCGCGCCCTGCCGCAGGTGCGCCCGCCGCCAACGCCCGCCATTCGCCGTCCTCCGGCCTCGTCTTCCCCACGACCGCTGCGTGTCGTCGCCTCTGCCCACGTCGCAGCTGAGCCGAGCTCCTCTTGGCCATGCCGTGCCGCTTCACCCCGGCCCACCCTGCAACCTCACTGTCGACAGAGGTCGCCGTATCCGCAGGTCCTTCCTCCTGCCGACCTCCGGCAACGGCTCGGCTTTGGCGCGTTCCACCCTGCTGCCAGCCTGCAAGCTACTCCTCCGGTCGTCGCCTCCCCGCAAGCGCGGCCCCCGTCTCCGGCTCGCTGGCCGACAACATCGAGCCTGCTACACGCCTCCCTGTGGCCGCGCCTATCTTGGCCCAGAGCATCGTCACAGCCTGGTTCAGAGACTGGATGCACTGCCACAAGTACTACATGAGTCCTTCTCGACAAGTTGTCCGTGTCCATTCCAAGATTAGCCTCGATCCTGGGTCTTCGAACCACCTCGGCAGTCAAGGTCGACAATTTTGGCAAGGCCGTACCGACCCGTAGGTGCTCGAAGTGTCACCGACAAGTACCCCCCTCTCGGATTCGATAGCACAAAGTTCTCCTTCCCGAAAGCATTGACGCCAGTGCGACAAGATCGTCTCCCCGAAGCCTCGATCCGAAGTCAAGACTGCAAAGTGGAGACATCGCCGAGTTCTTTCGATGACCGCCAAGATCGCCGACATGGAAACCGCAAGACCTCCTTCCCAGAGCGTCGAGTTCTACATCCCGGAACGGCAAGATCTAATTCACGGATCCGCAGACCACCAAGATTGCCACCGAACGCCAAGACCGACCCGATACGCGGACCCGACATGATCTTCGCGACGACAAGATCGACCTCACGACGACAAGATCTTCTTCCCAGACCCGAAGACCTCGAGTCCTTCGTCATGGATCTGATTGAAGCGACCCCGAAGATCGAACCCAGGAACGCCAAGCTCTCCTTCCCGTTTTTGAAGACAAATCCCGTCGAACCCTGTGACCCAGACCCGAACCCCGGGAACCAAGATCGTCCGAACCCAGATGTGTGAACCTTTCTCGAGCCCCTATTTTATAAATGCTATATATAAAACTATCGCATATTAATTTGTTCGTGCATGCATACCTGTCTGTGGGTTGGGGGCATTATGCCGAATCACCTCATAATTAAATATGGAGTCTATATGCGGACTATTCTAGTCTTATTTCGGACTCCATTTAAATTGGTGTAGCCAACCGATGCCATGTTTCACCCTGTTAATACAACATTTGAATTGCGGGGGTTTCTAAACAACATGAACCCTCTAATTAATTGTCGGGACCCCGGTTCCGCTTAATACTGCCTAATTGCACTGCATCTGCATCATATCATAAGCATGCCGGATCTTCTGCAGTAGTATTAAATATTGCATCCGGTGTTTCTTCTAGTGTTTGCTTCTTCGCGGATTAGGCCGATGAGTTGATGCGAGTATCGACAAGTTCTCCGGATATGATCCTTTGGCAGTGTTTCCCAGACGAGCATCTCTTCCCCTTCTACCTATTTTGCATTTATAGTCTTTACTCCCTCCTGTTGATCTATTGCTATCCGTCTCGCGATGCTTTAGTTTCCGAACACCAGTTATATCCTGTGCAGCCTCTATATTGCCTTGGACACCTCCTATTACCTGTGTTTGGTAGATAGCTGGCCTTGCGAGTCGTAGTTGCGTGCTCAGGTGCGATCTCATGTTGTCGAGTACCACAGTTGTTGGAATGCTGGCAGATGCTTAATGGTGGAGATGTTAATTGGTGGAGATGATCATGACTTCAAATACAACTATTAAATTGCTAGATATAACTAATGGAGAGGCATCGGTGGGCAATAGATGTTATTTCGTTCTTCCACGCTCACTTGTGTCCCGTAGGACCCCGAGTACTTGATACCTGTTCCTTGACTATTCGCACTATCCACATCCGGGAGGCCGTGGACCCCCCTGAGCCAGAGCTTGATTCATTTCTATTTCTTGGGGCCACAAACTAGTTTGGGGTTTTATTACTATCCTGTACTTATGCCATGTTACTGCTTTATTTAGGATTGTGCGTGGAACACCTGTACGGTTTAGGATCATGACACGTTTTCGCTGTATCGACAAGCCTAGTCACACTTTCGGGTTCCCAGTCGTTTACAGCCGTCCACACAAACCCTGGGTCCGTTCTGGAGCCGGCCAACTTCTTTGCGGGTAGCTTAGTGGGGTGGCCCCCTGAAATATTTCTGAATCCTGTGATCGCTTTGTCGTGAATGCCTCGTTGGGTTTTGAGTTGGTTTTTCCGAGGTTGATCGAGTGTGTGTTGCTATTTGTGCACCCCTGTAGGGTAAAACTTTCTGAAAGCCGTGTCCGCGGTTATGGACGACTTGGAGCACAGTATGTCGATCATAGACAAGCATAACTAAAGTAGTGCTATAAATTTGACTTAATATATCTGACTAGTAATCAACTTCACTATAACGGAATGGATATTAAAAATTCCAACAACTGGTGAATCTGTGGTGATCTATGTCATACTATACCTACCTAGTAAGTATTGCAACTCCAATGGAATGTGATAAAAGTGCCAACTACAACGGAAATGTTCCAACTACAACGGAATATTAACTAAAACTGCCCACTACTTATGCTATCAGGATGACTCATGCAATATATCTGACTAGTAAATGCTGCAACTATAATGGAATGAGTAAAATTGCCAACTGTGTGAGTTCCTTGGTCTGACTTCCTCATTTGGTCTCGAAGGGGAAATACCAGGATGGGTTTGTTTGGTGTTAGCTTCAGGTTGGATCCGAATAGGTCTTTCTTACCCCTCTCTGATAACTGCCAGATGTCTCGAGTCTCTATAGGTTGTTTAGTGCCGCTGTGCTACCGCTTCAGCCCACCATACCTGTGTAGGCGAGAGCCGCCGAATTCTAGCCTCGCCATGTACTGGCCTTAGTACTGATGCTCCTCTTTTTCCTTTGCCCTTTGTCGGCACCCCTTTTGTTTTAACAGGTTTGAGATCGTCGTCATTAGCAGGGTTACCCTTCCGGCTTGGCCTGGGCAGGGTTATGGACGCCATTGGTTATTCTTCAGGGCTCTTAGCCCCATTTGCATCTTGTCCTTAGTCGGACGCTCTATCGTTTCCAAGGTGATTTGGATCTTTGTATAATATATCTGTATTCTTAACTCATGGAGTCGTTGTTGTATTTATCTGTTTTGTGGGTCCCTTCGAGGACTGTTGTGTAATGGTATTACTTTGTTTTCCACCCGCACGAAGTGCCTGGTGGGCGTCCTTGAATCGTTTCTATGCGGGTTTGGCGGAAAGGGCTAAAACTTGCATAGGGCCGAGTCGAGGGTGTTATAGAGTGGTATCAGAGCCCAGCAGTTGCGATACCCCACAAGTCCAGCCTGTAGGATAACCTAGCTAACGGCCGAAGTAGAGTGTCAAAACTATTCGGGAAAATCGGTTGGATAGATCTGATTAGGTCTGCTTTTACTCCTTACCCTCTGCTATTCTCCTCTTACCTCTACGTGTTTTGGATCTGTTCTCTTATCTTTTCTTCGAGTTCAGGAATTCTCGTGGTTGGGTTTCCGTCGTACCTTTAGGGTTTCGCTTCCTCCTTTGGCAATGGTGTTTTTACCTCCGGACTTCATGCTATCTGAGTAATCCTTTATCTGTGGTACCATTCTCTGTTCCTTGTTGTGCCTTCCGGTGTTTTTCCGACGCGACGACACCATCTACGCCAGATCCGACGCAGAGTCTGCATCACTCCTTTGTTTCCAAACCTCGCTTGTCGAGATCTTCAGTCTGATTCCGAGAATGGCTGCACGCTTTTCCACCGAATGTGCGGAGTAATAGTTTGGGTGCGTGATGGATTGGCCCCCATGCCGACTACTCACTCTATTTGCTCGTGTACATTGAAGTGGATGAGAATGCATCGGTTCTCTCTTTCTATCAAAGTTAGAGGTGGCTTTATTTGTGGATACCTCTACTTTCGCCCTTTGTTCCCGGAGTGTTCTCTTGACGATCACGGACAACGACCTTTTGTTAGTGGTGTCGCGAGGATCTACACGAAGCGAGAAGATTCAGATCGCCGACCTTCCTTCCGGTACCATGAGGCGGATCTCGAGGACGAGATCCTTTGTTAGTGGTGTCGAATTGTGGCATCCCGCTAAAACCACTACTAGAAAATCGCTGTGTTTTTGTGTTGCGCATCATCATGACCGCATGCTCATGTCATCATGCCACATTGCATTTGAGCATCGTCATGTCATCATGCATTTGTTTGTCTAAAACTATTTTCTAAAAGCCTAGTTTTCTTTTCTAAAATATCCTCCATCTTTATTTAAATTAAAACCCTAGTCTTTTTCGAATCTTTTATTTGTCTAAAATCTATTTACCAAAGCCTCTCTAAAAATAAAACAAATAAAATAAAAAGTTTTAGTGGGGGAGGCAGCCGCCGGCCAGGCCCAAAAGCCCAGCCAGCAGCCACCTACCACCCCACAAGAAGACCCTAGTCTAACCCTAACCCCACCTACCACCGCCGCCAGCCGCCACACACCACGCGCGCAGCGACCGAACACACCCCACCTCCTCACGCCCACACAACACACACGCACGCAACACGCTACCGTTCCCAGCCCCTGCCCGCACAACACCCACGCACGCATTGCCAGCCTGGCCCCATCCCGCCTCGATCGTGATCCCCATCCCCGATCCCCACCTGCCCTAGCCCCGCTCTGCGCGCACGCCCATCCGCCAACCCACCATGCCCTCACCACACGCCAACCCACCCGCGCTCCCGCCCACCTGACCCGGTCCACCCCATCGCACGCTGTTGACAACCCCGATCCCCGCGCCTGGCCCCACCACCATCTCTCTCTCCCCCGATGGAATCCCCACCCCGCACCTCGCGATCCCTCCGCCTCGCCCGACCCATTCCGGCGTCCTCCCCGTGCGCCTCTGCCGGTATCCCTCTCCCTGCCGCCGCCTCGCGAGGCCTCCTCACCGCCCTCTCCTCCCGCAGCTCCCTACCCTGGGGCCTCACCCCGCCGGCTCGGCATCGCCCCGCCGCGACCCTCCTCGCCCGGATCTACAGCAGCGCTAGCGCCGCGCCTGGCCTCCCCTTCCCGCCTGAGCTCACCTCGTCGCCGCCTGTTGCCGAGCTCACCCGGCCCCCTGCCGCAGGTGCGCCCGTCGCCAACGCCCGCCGTTCGCCGTCCTCCGGCCTCGTCTTCCCCGCGACCGCTGCACGTCGTCGCCTCTACCCACGTCGCCGCTAAGTCGAGCTCCTCTTGGCCGCGCCGTGCCGCTTCACCCCGGCCCACCCTGCAACCTCACCGCCGACAGAGGTCGCCGTACCCACAGGTCCTTCCTCCTGCCGACCTCCGACAGCGGCTCGGCTTTGGCGCATTCCACCCTGCTGCCGGCCTGCAATCTACTCCTCCGGTCGTCGCCTCCCCGCAAGCGCGACCCCCATCTCCGGCTCGCTGGCCGACAACGTCGAGCCTGCTGCACGCCTCCCTATGGCCGCGCCTATCCTGGCCCGGAGCATCGTCACAGCCTGGTTCAGAGACTGGATGCACTGCCACAAGTACTACATGAGTCCTTCCCGACAAGTTGTCCGTGTCCATTCCCAGATCAGCCTCGATCCCGGGTCTTCGAACCACCTCGGCAGTCAAGGTCGACAATTTTGGCAAGGCCGTACCGACCCGGAGGTGCTCGAAGCGTCACCGACAAGTACCCCCTCTCGGATTCGACAGCGCAAAGTTCTCCTTCCCAAAAGCATTGATGCCGGGGAGACAAGATCGTCTCCCCGAAGCCTCGATCCGAAGTCAAGACTGCAAAGTGGAGACATCGCCGAGTTCTTCCGATGACCGCCAAGATCGCCGACACAGAAACCGCAAGACCTCCTTCCCGGAGCGCCGAGTTCTCCATCCCGGAATGACAAGATCTACTTCACGGATCCAAAGACCGCCAAGATTGCCACCGAACACCAAGACCGACCCGATACGTGGACCCGACAAGATCTTCGCGACGACAAGATCGACCTCACGACGACAAGATCTTCTTCCCGGACCCGAAGACCTCGAGTCCTTCGTCATGGATCTGATTGAAGCGACCCCAAAGATCGAACCCAGGAACGCCAAGCTCTCCTTCCCGTTTTCGAAGACCGATCCCGTCGAACCCTAAGACCCAGACCCGAACCCCGGGAACCAAGATCCTGTCGAGTACCACAGTTCTTGGAATGCTGGTAGATGCTTAATGGTGGAGATGTTTATTGGTGGAGATGATCATGACTTTAAATACAACTATTAAATTGCTAGATATAACTAATGCAGAGGCATCGGTGGGCAATAGATGTTATTTGGTTCTTCCATGCTCACTTGTGTCCCGTAGGACCCTGAGTACTTGATACCTGTTCCTTGACTATTTGCACTATCCACATCCGGGAGGCCGTGGACCCCCCTGAGCCAGAGCTTGATTCATTTATATTTCTTGGGGCCACAAACTAGTTTGGGGTTTTATTACTATCCTGTACTTATGCCATGTTACTGCTTTATTTACGATTGTGCGTGGAGCACCTGTACTGTTTAGGATCATGACACGTTTTCGCTGTATCGACAACCCAGTCACACTTTCGGGTTCCCAGTCGTTTACAACCGTCCACACAAACCCTGGGTCAGTTCCGGTGCCGGCCAACTTCGTTGCGGGTAGCTTAGTGGGGTGGCCCCCTGAAATATTTCTGAATCCTGTGATCGCTTTGTCGTGAATGCCTCGTTGGGTTTTGAGTTGGTTTTTCCGAGGTTGATCGAGTGTGCGTTGCTATTTGTGCACCCCTGCAGGGTAAACCTTTCTGAAAGCCGTGTCCGCAGTTATGGACGACTTGGAGCACAGTATCTCGATCATAGACAAGCATAACTAAAGTAGTGCTATAAATTTGACTTAATATATCTGACTAGTAATCAGCTTCACTATAACGGAATGGATATTAAAAATTCCAACAACTGGTGAATCTATGGTGATCTATGTCATACTATACCTACCTAGTAAGTATTGCAACTCCAATGGAATGTGATAAAAGTGCCAACAACCACTGAGTTTTGGGATTCCTCTGGACAATTATATCTGACTAGTAAATGTTCCAACTACAACGGAATATTAACTAAAACTGCCCACTACTTATGCTATCAGGATGACTCATGCAATATATCTGACTAGTAAATGCTGCAACTATAATGGAATGAGTTAAATTGCCAACTGTTTGAGTTCCTTGGTCCGACTTCCTCATTTGGTCTCGAAGGGGAAATACCAGGATGGGTTTGTTTGGTGTTAGCTTCAGGGTGGATCCGAATAGGTCTTTCTTACCCTTCTCTGATAACCGCCAGATGTCTCGAGTCTCTATAGGTTGTTTAGTGCCGCTGCGCTACCGCTTCAGCCCACCATACCTGTGTAGGCGAGAGCCGCCGAATTCTAGCCTCGCCATGTACTGGCCTTAGTACTGACGCTCCTCTTTTTTCCTTTGCCCTTTGTCGGCACCCCTTTTTATTTAGCAGGTTTGAGATCGTCGTCGTTAGCAGGGTTACCCTTCTGGCTTGGCCTGGGCAGGGTTATGGACGCCATTGGTTATTCTTCAGGGCTCTTAGCCCCATTTGCATCTTGTCCGTAGTCGGACGCTCTATCGTTTCCAAGGTGATTTGGATCTTTGTATAATATATCTTTATTCTTGACTCATGGAGTCGTTGTTGTATTTATCTGTTTTGTGGGTCCCATCGAGGACTGTTGTGTAATGGTATTATTTCGTTTTCCACCCGCACGAAAGTGCCTGGTGGGCGTCCTTGAATCGTTTCTATGCGGGTTTGGCGGAAAGGGCTAAAACTTGCATAGGGCCGATTCGAGGGTGTTACATTGACCGAGCTTTCCTTGCAAGGATTCTATCGGACCGGTGGCCACCGGTGAGAGCAATCGGCCTTGTATCGTGTGTGTTTTGCTTGTGTTCATCGTGTTCTTCGTGAGGTGTGCGTCCGCTTCCGCTACCTTCTCCCTTTCCCCTCGCTTTCCCATCGATTTGACCACGAGATCCGTGAAGATCGGGCCACCCAGGGGGTTACCCCATAACATTCTTAGTGTAGGAATCACATGCTGGAGGTTTGATGGATCACTTTGGGCGTGAGAAGACGTTGCTCATCCTTGCTGATCATTTTTATTGGACCAAGATGAGGCGTGATGTGTAAGATTTGTGAGCCGATGTATTACATACCACAAGTCCAAATCCAAGCTGAAGCCTCACAGTTTGTATACACCTCTCTTTGCACCTGCTACTCCATGGGAAGACATTAGTATGGATTTTTTGCTAGGTCTACCTAAAACTCAGAGAGGTCATGATTCTATATTTGTGGTAGTGGATAGGTTCTCTAAGATGGCTCACTTTATTGCCTGCCACAAAAGCATCGATGCGTCGCATGTTGCTAACCTGTTTTTCAGCGAAATCGTGAGATTACATGGAGTACCTAAAACGATTGTTTTTTACCATGATGTGAAGTTCATGAGCTACTTTTGGAAGACCTTATGGGGGAAGCTGGGAACAAAGCTGTTATTCAGTATTACATGTCATCCTCAAACAGATGGTCAAACGGAGGTGGTGAATCGAACATTGTCACAACTGCTAAGGACTATGATAAAAAGAATTTGTGGGAGTGGGAAGATTGTTTGCCACATGTTGAGTTCGCATACAACAGGGCAGTGCATTCAACTACTCAGCTTTGTCCTTTTGAGGTGGTGTATGGCTTCAAGCCATTGACGCCACTTGATATGTTGCCTTTGCCATTACATGAGAGAGTTGATATGGAGGCATCAAAACGTGCAGATTATGTGAAGAAAATTCATGAGAAGACTCGAGAGGCTATTGAGAAGAAAGGCAAGAACATTGCTGCTGCAAGGAATCAAGCAAGGAAGGAAGTGTTGTTCAAGCCTAGAGACATGGTTTGGATGCATCTACGCAAGGATAGATTTCCACTACTTCGCAAGTCCAAGTTGAAGCCACGTGGTGCTGGTCCTTACAAGGTGTTAGCCAAAATTAATGATAATGCCTATTCAGTTGATATACCTATTGAGGAGTTTGGTGGAGTTAGCAACAGCTTCAACATTGAAGATTTGTGATATGCTGGAGAAGACCTTGGAGCATCGTGGTCGACGCCTTTTGAAGGGGGAGATGATGTGGACATCCCTAAAATTACACCTACCCCAATTGCTAATGATGATTTTCCAATTGCTGCAAAGAAAGATCAATCCAATGAGATAAGGATTGGACCAATTACAACTTGTTTCTTTAATGAACCTGGTGTTTTAGTTAATGAGAATTTTATACTACCTAAGTCTTTGAATTATTGTATGATCAGGTACTTGGGAGAAGAAGGCATAGCAAGGAGCAAGGAACTAATGGAACATGGCCTGTTGATGAATGAAGAATGCGCGAGGGAGGAGAGGGAGGAAGCACAAGGAACTGTCCAAGACGAGGATCAACCAAAGGAGAAAGTTCTCTGCTGCGGCAGAGAAAATCACCTATTCTCTGCCACTGAAGGCTGCCGCGATAAAAAACAGAGTCCAACTCTGCCACGGCAGGCTGCCGCGGCAGAGAAAGTGACTGAAACTCTGCCACGACAGAGTCATGTGGCCGAACCCACTAAGGGTCGGTTTGTATCTAGTTGGGTGGGACCAAATCGGATCCCACCTTAGGGCGCCGCACCCCCAGACTCATAAATAGATGGGGCGCACTAGTTTAGGGTTTTAGACCATGTTAAAATTATTTTGGAGTTGTTTCTTTTATATAACCTCCGGAATTACCCTGTGATCGAATTCTACCAATTGCAATTGAGTGTGATCTGTTGTTCCACTGGGAATCGGTAGATTACATACTACCATTCGTGGTCGACGGCTACGTGCGCAAGAGCATGGTGTTGTGAATATCCTACAAGGTTCGAGAGCTGTTGCATTGGCATCAGGGTTCGAGCGGGAGAGTTCATAGCTATAGGCTAGTTATCTATCATCCACCATCACCATCGACAAGTGCTTGCTGAGAATATCGGGCCACCCCATATCATCTTGGTATCAGATTTCCTCGTTGCCTCATTAAGCAATCCACAATCCATCCATAGATTAGAAAGTGTTTTTCGTCCTATACAGAAAAATGGCCCACAAAAAGAGTTGCCATAGCCTAGATTACATCGTAGACGAGTAATAGTTGCTGGTTGTGTTCATCCTTTAGTTAGATCTAGTTCTATTTCATTGTTTCTTCTTGTTCTAGTCGTTTTCCACCATTATTTCCTCTGCCATAGTCAGATCCATTTTTAGCTAGAGTCCTGGTCATACACCCTTGGCCGAGTCGGATTGATAAAAAAAATCGCTTACCGATTTCCGCCGCGACACAGAATCGCACCTTTTCTCTGCCACGGCAGCGTGTCCGATTCGAACTCTGCCGCGGCACGGTTTCTCTACCGCGCGCGCCTGCCCTGCTGCCGCTCTGCCGCGGCACAATTTCTGCGTGTTTTTCTGCCACGCGCCAGCTGCTCTGCCGCCGCTTCTGCCACGACACGATTTTGCCCGTTTTCTCTGCCATGGCAGGATTTCTTCTGCCACGGCAGGATTTTGCCCTGTTTTTCTGCCACAGCAGGAATTACAAAGTGTGACGAAAAATTTCACTTTTCGTTAACTTTAGCCACATGCATTCTACTACATAGGTGTAGGAACTTGCCTATTGAGACTAGTTTCCGCTCCTACTCTTAGGATTTTGGTGTTGTACTTTGTAATTTGGCCTTGTGTGATATATAAAAAAAAGAGAAAAAGCAAAATAGCAACAGAAAAAGAAAAAATAGCTATACAAAAGAAAAAGGAAAAGTACAAAAAAAGAAGTTGAGCAAGAGGCCTAGTGATATCTTTGTGCACCGGTAGATTGAGCAATCTTGTGCCTGTTTACATTGAGCTTTGCTAGTGTCTCTCGAGAGTAGTGCAACACCTTTCCTAGTTGCATTGCCACGTTTTTCTCCACGTGTGTGTTTCTTGGGTTTTTGGACGATCAACACTAGGACTTGTTTGCGATGTAGATAGGGTACCATACCTATAGCTCCACAATAAATAACCTGTGTGCCCTGCGATCGTTCTCTATACCTTCGATATTCACTTCATCACATCAGTGCATTAGTCTTTGATTACGTTTGGTAAAGCATCTCTATTCAGTTTGGAACGGTAAGATCTACTTTCTTGTCAGTTGTGAGTGAGTTGTGAGAGTTTCCACCATACAGATTTTGATTTTTGCACTAACCTACTACTCATGTCTTTGAAAGATGATGAAGTTGTGTCACAGAAAAAGCAGCTTGAGGAGCTTGTTAATTGACACGAGTCTGTTGATGGGAACATCAAGGATATGCAAGATGTAGTGGAGCACAATACTAGAGCAATCAATAATATTCAGACTCAACTGACAACAATGAATGTCAACTTTGCCACCTTACAGTGTTCCATTGAGGCTATTCAAGCGACAATTCAACAAGGACACGCACCACACCATGATGATGCGTTTGAGGATTTTGATGAGGGTAGTGCGGCTGATGCTGCCCCATCGTGGCAGGGGACGTGCCATTCCCCCTGCACCTGCTGCTTCTCCTCCTTATGCCCGTGGTTATGCCCCTTTGGGACGTGCTCAACGTGTTCCGAATCAGGTTGATGATGGTTTGGGCAAGCCCAAGTTTTCAATTCCCTCTTTTAGTGGATCCCTTGATCCTGAGGATTATCTTACTTGGGAGTTGAAGATTGAGAAGCTCTGGCGTTTGTTTGATTATCCAGAAGACAAGAAGGTCAAGCTTGCTGCGTCAGAATTTGATGGATATGCTTTGTGTTGGTGGGATGCTATAGTGCAGAATACAAGAAACGGCAATCAACTTCCTGTGATGGATTGGCGTGAGATGAAGAGCATTATGACAGATCATTTTGTCCCCACCAATTACTTGCGGACAGTATTCGACAAGATTACACAACTGATGCAAGGAACAATGACAGTTTGTGAGTACTACATGGAGATGGAGATGCTTATGCAACGTGCTAACGTTCGTGAATCACGTGAGATGACAATGCAGCATTTCCTCAACAATTTCAAGCTTCAAATCAAGAGCATTGTGCGT
The DNA here is from genome assembly GCA_910589775.1 of Avena eriantha. NCBI lineage: Eukaryota > Viridiplantae > Streptophyta > Magnoliopsida > Poales > Poaceae > Avena > Avena eriantha. The sequence goes on from OU342744.1 coordinate 365,400,567, forward strand.
TATCACAAGTACGAGACGATGAACGAGCTGCTGCACCATGCTAGAGAGGCCAAGTCACAGCTAGCTGAGGAAGCGAAATCACGTGCTCATTTTCCATCTTCTAGCTGTTTTTTGGCCAGATCTACACCTCCTATTGTAGCGCCACCTGCTGTTAGTCCTTCTACACCATCGGCCAAGCCAACAAGTACACCTTCGTTTGGTTCCAATGCTCGGAAGCCCCCTGCTCCTGCTACTAGTTCGGGTTCCAATATGTGACTGCGCGTACTCGTGATGTGGTGTGCCATACTTGTGGAGGTAGAGGACACTACAAGAAGAATTGTCCAAACAGTAAGGTAATGTTTGTTCATGAACAAGGTGAAGTAGAGAGTCGAGATGAAGCTGATGAGGATGGTGTCGATGCTTATCCTGAGCGTGCACCAACTATTGTCGTATCTTCACGTATACTTAGTGTGCAACCAATTGATGAATCTCAGCGTTGCAACTTGTTCCAAACAAAAGCTCTAGTTGGACCTAACAAAGCTTACAAGGTCATTATTGATGGAGGTAGCTGCAGAAATCTTGCAAGTAAGGAATTATGTGCCAAGCTGAATTTGACATATTTGCCTCATCCGAAGACATACTACATACAATGGTTGAGCAACAATGTTGAGATGAAGGTAAATCATATGGTACGTGTGAATTTTCAAATAGGGCCATACAAAGATTCTATTGATTTTGATGTGGTTCCTATGACTGTTTGCCATCTTCTACTGGGTTGGCCTTGGCTTTATGATCACCATGTGCAACACAATGGCCGAGCCAATACGTATCACTTGGAATTCAAAGGAAAGAATATTACTATGCAGCCAATGACACCACAAGACATTATGAATGATTCTCGCCAGAAGATAAAGGTGAATTTGAAGGAAGATCCTATAGCTTGGCGATATTGTGTGACAGCTGTTCCTGATGTAATCAAGCCTAAATTGAGTGATATAACAAAAAGTGAGAGAGTGCCTAATCTTTGGATATTATCCACCAAGGAAGATATGAGAGAATTTCGTGAGGATCCTACAGCCATGCCACTTGTGCTCATGTATAAGGGCGAGGTATTGGTTTCTAACGACATGACCCCTGTTTCTCTTGGTGTCTCGTCTGTTTTGCAGGATTTTGGGGATGTGTTTCCAGAAGATGTACCCGCAGGCTTACCTCCATTGCGTGGTATAGAACATAAAGTGGACTTGATTTCTGGTGCCACACTTCCCAACTGTGCACCCTACAGGACTAATCCCGAAGAAACTAAGGAAATTCAGAAGCAAGTACAAGCGTTGCTGGATAAAGGGTACATTCATGTTTTTCTTAGCCCTTGTGATGTTCCTGTTATTTTAGTGCCTAAGAAAGATGGTACATGGCGCATGTGTGTAGATTGTCGAGCGATTAATAACATCACTATTCGATATCGTCATCCTATTCCACGCTTAGAGGATATGTTAGATGAATTGAGTGGTGCTGTTGTTTTCTCTAAGCTTGACTTGCATAGTTGTTATCATCAAATTAGGATGAAAGAAGGGGATGAGTGGAAAACTGCTTTCAAAACAAAATTTGGCTTGTATGACTGGTTAGTCATGCCGTTTGGTCTTACTAATGCACCTAGTACATTCATGCGATTAATGAATCATGTTTTGAGAGATTTTATTGGTCATTTTGTGGTTGTTTACTTTGATGATATACTTATCTACTGCCACAATGAAACTAAACATTGTAATCATATCCGACAAGTTTTGCAAGTGTTGCGTGATAATAAATTGTATGCTAATCTTGAGAAGTGCACATTTGCAAAAGATAAGGTCATATTTCTGGGATTTGTTGTATCTAAGAATGGGGTAGAGGTAGATCAATCTAAAATTGAATGAATTCAGAATTGATTTCTATAGGCGCTTTGTGAAAGATTTTAGCACCTTTGCTGCACCTTTGAATGATTTGACAAAGAAAGGTGTTCCTTTTGTATGGGGCGCAACCCAAGGCATTGATTTTGATACATTGAAACGTTTGCTTACTTCTGCACCATTACTTGCATTACCTAATTTTTCAAATCAATTTGAAGTTGAATGTGATGCTAGTGGTATAGGCATTGGTGGCATTTTGATGCAAGTGGGTTGCCCTATAGCATATTTTTCTAAGAAACTTACTGGTGCTCGTTTGAATTATCCTATCTATGATAAAGAATTGTATGCACTTGTTAGAGTACTTGAAGTTTGCCAACATTATTTGTGGCCAAAGGAATTTATCATACATTCTAATCATGAAGCATTGAAATACTTGAAAGCTCAATCAAACTTGCATAGACGATTAGCTAAATGGGTTGAGTATATTGAGTCTTTTCCTTACATCATTAAATATATGAAGGGAAAAGAGAATGTTGTTGCTGATGCTTTGTCTAGGAAGAACATGCTATTAACCAATCTTGATGTTAAAATTCCTAGATTAGAAGCTATTTGTGCACTTTATGCAACTGACCATGATTTTGCTGAACCATATCGTTTGTGTGCTCTTAGAAACGCATCGGATAAGTATCATATACATGATGGATATTTGTTTCGAGCTAACAAACTATGTATTCCAGAATCATCATTGCGTTTGTTCTTAGTGCAGGAATCACATGCTGGTGGTTTGATGGGTCACTTTGGGCGTGAGAAGACGTTGCTCATGCTTGCTGATCATTTTTATTGGCCCAAGATGAGGCGTGATGTGTAAGATTTGTGAGCCGATGTATTACATGCCATAAGTCCAAATCCAAGCTGAAGCCTCACGGTTTGTATACACCTCTCTCTGCACCTACTACTCCATGGGAAGACATTAGTATGGATTTTGTGCTAGGTCTACCTAAAACTCAGAGAGGTCATGATTCTATATTTGTGGTAGTGGATAGGTTCTCTAAGATGGCTCACTTTATTGCCTGCCACAAAAGCAACAATGCGTCGCATGTTGCTAACCTGTTTTTCAGCGAAATCGTGAGATTACATGGAGTACCTAAAACGATTGTTTTTTATCGTGATGTGAAGTTCATGAGCTACTTTTGGAAGACCTTATGGGGGAAGCTGGGAACAAAGCTATTATTCAGTATTACATGTCATCCTCAAACAGATGGTCAAACGGAGGTGGTGAATCGAACATTGTCACAACTGCTAAGGACTATGATAAAAAAGAATCTGTGGGAGTGGAAGATTGTTTGTCACATGTTGAGTTCGCATACAACAGGGCAGTGTATTCAACTACTCAGCTTTGTCCTTTTGAGGTGGTGTATGGCTTCAAGCCATTGACGCCACTTGATATGTTGCCTTTGCCATTACCTGAGAGAGTTGATATGGAGGCATCAAAATGTGCTGATTATGTGAAGAAAATTCATGAGAAGACTCGAGAGGCTATTGGGAAGAAAGGCAAGAAAATTGCTGCTGGAAGGAATCAAGCAAGGAAGGAAGTGTTGTTCAAGCCTGGAGACATGGTTTGGGTGCGTCTGCGCAAGGATAGATTTCCACTACTTCGCAAGTCCAAGTTGAAGCCACGTGGTGCTGGTCCTTACAAGGTGTTAGCCAAAATTAATGATAGTGCTTATTCGGTTGATATACCTATTGAGGAGTTTGGTGGAGTTAGCAACAGCTTCAACGTTGCTGATTTGTCACCATATGCTGGAGATGACCTTGGAGCGTCGAGGTCGACGCCTTTTGAAGGGGGGGGGGGATGATGAGGACATCCCTACAATTACACCTACCCCAATTGCTAATGATGATGTTCCAATTGCTGCAAAGGAAGATCAATGCAATGAGATAAGGATTGGACCAATTACAACTTGTTTCTTAATGAACCTGGTGTTTTAGTTAATGAGAATTTTATACTACCTAAGTCTTTGAATTATTGTATGATCAGGTACTTGGGAGAAGAAGGCATAGCAAGGAGCGAGGAACTAATGGAACATGGTGTGTTGATGAATGAAGAATGCGCGAGGGAGGAGAGGGAGGAAGCGCAAGGAGCTGTCCAAGACGAAGATCAACCAAAGGAGCAAGTTCTCTGCCGTTGCAGAGAAAAGCACCTATTCTCTGCCATGGCAGTTTGCCGCGATAGGAAAACAGAGTCCAACTCTGCCACGGCAGGCTGCCGCGGCAGAGAAAGCGACTAAAACTCTGCCACGGCAGAGTCATGTGGCCGAACCCACTAAGGGTCGGTTTCTATCTAGTTGGGTGGGACCAACTCGGATCCCACCTTAGGCCGCCGCACCCCTAGACTCATAAATAGATGGGGCCCACTAGTTTAGTGTTTTAGACCACATTAAAATTATTTTGGAGTTGTTTCTTTTATAGAACCTCTGGAATTACCCAGTGATTGAATTCTACCAATTGCAATTGAGTGTGATCTGTTGTTCCACTGGGAATTAGTAGATTACATACTACCGTTCGTGGTCAACGGCTACGTGCCCAAGAGCGTGGTGTTGTGAATATCCTACAAGGTTCCAGAGTTGTTGCATTGGCATCAGGGTTCGAGCGGGAGAGTTCATAGCTATAGGCTAGTTATCTATCATCCACCATCACCATCGACAAGTGCTTGCTGAGAAGATCGGGCCACCCCATATCAAAAAGCTTTGAAGGCATGTGTTGAAACAATTGGAGATGGGATTGACTCCTACTAGATGATGAGCAAAGACGTTGAGAAAAAGGTCGATGACATCGATGGTAGAGTTGGTTTCTTGATTTAAACTGTTTTTGAGTTGACAGATGAGAAGAATTTCCTCAATAAGAAAATGTTGAAGCTTCAATATGACATGGCTGAGCTCAGCATCTGCTTTGCAAGCATAGTCAAAGATGGCAACACAAAAGAGAAGGGCAATGCTCTTCCTACCTAGGAGGAGGAATAGGTACCAACAAGGAGTTATTTGATCCCGCCTGGCTTGATTCCAAGCTTGGGGAGATCTTTAAAACCTTGTAATCTATCTTATAAGTTTTATATTACTATTTTAGTTTTGCATTAGTTCGAATTTAGAAATAAGTTTGCATCATTCGAGTTCCCTTAAGGAATAGTCGATCCCATTTGTGAAATTTCGAGTTTATTATTATATATGGAGCATTATTAAGTTTGTGCTTGTCTTATTAGATATATGAATGGCTTGAGTATAATTTTACTTGCACTTGATGATAAAAATAGTAGTCTTCCACACCATTGGTATTAATGGAACATATAAAGATAATTTAATCAATATGTTGTAAGTTCATAGTTTGATTTTCAAAAGTAAAATAAATCTGATTAGTCAAGATGGAAAAGAAACATTGAACAAAAGGAAAATTAAAAGCGCTACCAAAATAGAGTGAGACAAGTCGAGGTAGAATCTTTAAGTCATAAAGATGCTTCATATACAATTTGAATTTGATAATTGAGATCATTAAACTTTGGATTCCTACAAGAAGTGGAATGTGTGGCTAGCTTCTTTGCACATCACTTAAAAAAGTGTGAGCATAAATAAAAAATAAAAAATAAAGAAGAGAAGAAAAAGAGCAAGTAGGCATACACCACTATATTGTGGTATGACAAAGAAGCGCTTTGAGATTTTGAATACTAAGTGAATATGTTAATCCTAAAACACTTGGGACTACCTTGCTGACTCATTTGGTCGAACCGAATACTTTTACATCATGTTGAGATTCAGCTTTTGTGAATTGTTGATCACTAAGGTGTGGAAGCCTTCTAATATTATTCTGATTGTTCGAGTAAGGTACTATTCATGAACTTATTCCTATGTATCATATATGATAAACACATGCTGCAACTGCCTCATTTATTTTATCAACTCAGCTTCATGAATATGAGGATCACATCCATTAAGCTAAACTTGCTCGGGACAAGCAAGAGTCTAATCTTGGGGAAGTTGATGAGTTATATTATTATTTTGCATTGTAGATGTGGGATCTTGGTATTTTACGACGTTCGCGCACACATTTTATGTCTGTTTTCACCAGGATCAGGACAGATGATGGAAACCATGGACACAATCCGTGGAGAAGTTGTACTGGGGAGAAAAGGAGTCAAAAACAACATAAATCGCCTATTTGGGAAATATTAATAATACCAGAAGAAAACCTGGAGCGATCAAGGCTTACAGATGGTTCAACGACCAACTATATGACTGGAATACTTTTTCCGACCGTATAGTTTTGGTCATATAGTTGGCGCCGCCACCGCCTCCTCAAATAGTTTCACCCCGTGCAACTAGATCAGAGAGACGACATACAAAACACCTAGAAATCACCGAAAACCTCACCTTCGGAAGGAATCTGGAGGAGGAACTCGCCCAAGGGATCCATCTTCGCCCTAAGCAGATCTGGGAGGCAAGGCATCGATCTCCATCTTCATCAACCGCTACACCACCATCATCTCCATCCATCCCATCTTCACCCATCTAGATCTTGTTGTAATTTCTGTACTCGTTGTAGATTTATACAAGAACTACTCATTTACAATCGATTCCATTACCATTGCTATGATGTTGATTGCCTCCATGTCTGAGTAGATCTTTAGTTCTTGGGGAGATGGAGAAACCCTAGCATATGATTGAGATAAAATAGAGATTATTATGTTATACATCATTATGTGTATGAGTTAATTGTCTTCATATTGATGTTGGGAGTTGTGCACCTCCTTAATATTTGCCTCATATGGGGACTTGATGAAGGGGATTACTTTTTAGTAGACAGAGGAATGATATCACTTACTGTGATTATAAAGCTGTTGTCATTCTTTACGTACTAACTTGGGGAATCAAGGAGAACTCATAAAGCCATGTCTATGCCATGGAAGAAATCCCTTAATATTGGGATAATAAGATTGATGTCGTTTATCTGTCGGTTGTGGTTATGAAGGATGATGTGAGCAGTGATTGCTTCCTATTTTTCCATATATGGAGCTCCTCCCACATACATGCATATCATGAGAATATTCGTTATAATAATCTTGATTGCTTAGTATAAATCGCTAGTGGTGTATCCACCACTCCCTGAGAACGCCTTTTTCCCTATTGCGGTTCTATGTTCTTTTATACACGCGATTCTTACTTTCTGTATTAAGTTCTACTTTACTTTACTTGCTTCGTTCAACCAAAAACCCAAAAGCAACTCTACTATTCTTGCATCTTAAATGTATTCCTTAAGTACTTCGTTTAGTTTTAGTTAAAAGCATTTTAGTCTTTCACCTACTACTCCCTGTGGGATCGATATCTTTATTTCGAAACTAGCTACAACCGATCTGTGCACTTGTAGTCATCACCCCTTACCAAAGGGAACGACTAACGTCACCACCTCATTGGAGTTTGCATCGCGCCTCCCTCGTTGTACATGGCCAACGTTTGCGAGTGCGTGGGCGTAGTTGTCAAGACCCTCTGCAAGGTGTCCTTCTCTTTCCGCTTGGGATCGAGGGAGCACACTGACCGATCTTTCGTTGCGGGTATTCTATCAGACCGGTGATCACTGGCGGGAGCAATCGGCCTTGTATCGTATGAGTTTTGTGTGTGTTCATCATGTTTCGCAAGGTGTGCATCCTATTCTGCTACCTTTCCCCTTTCCCCTCGCTTTCCCATCAATTTGACCATGAGATCCGTAAAAATCGTGCCACCCACGAGGTTAGCCCTCAACTTCTGGTATCATCGATTTGGTATTTTCCCCATAAATTCGAAAATTCCACCAAAAATAGCCCCAATTCGTGTTTTGGATCGATCTGTGATTTCAGTGAGTTTTGGTAGGTTTTGATCCTTGGATTACTTGCTAAACTTGTTGATCTACCTTACCTGCATTCCTATAGCCTAATTCCTTGATTTCCCCCATCAATATGAGGTTTTGGTTCGAGTTTTTCGCCCAAAACTCGTCCCGTTTGAGTTCTTGAAGTCCTGGAATTGACTGGATCTGAGTTTCCGTCCCAGGACCGTATTTTACGATATTAGGGACTCTAGACCGGAGTCTCCGGCCCTCCCAGACCGAAGTCTCCGCCCCCTGCAGACAACAAATCTGTTTCACGGTTTTGAGCATAACTTTTGCATTCGAATTCAGATTTTGTTGTTCTTTAGATCGTTTCGAAGAGGAGAAGGATATCTACATCACCATGCAAGTTGTTCATGCTATTTACTCCATACAAAATCCATGAGCAAGGCGGAATCCAACAATAAAAGAGTGAAGATCAACGACAAAAAGTATAAACATTTCGTGACTTCTCCCCACTTGCTTTCCCTTGTGAGCTACACTATCTTTGCGAACAACAAACAACTATTGAGAATAGTTCCTCCTCAGATAGCTTGGACTATGCACATTTGATACCTTGTAGAATTTTGAGCAAAAGTTGTGAGCACGCTAGCTCATATAATTATCTTGTATAGTTGTTGGCACAAGGAAGAGGCAAGTGAAAAAGAAAAGATAAAGATAAAGATAAAAAAATATAAAAAGAAAAAGAAGAAAAATAAAGAAAGAAACAAGTGCCTCATAGAATAGGAAGCGCAAGCTTGATGAACATAATATAGGTGGTACTTATTGTGCATATCTTGTAGCCTACCAATTTGTATTACAATCGAACTAGCGTCGCTCCTTGCACTTGTGCGACACGATCTTATAGTCTTCGCTTGGTAATCATTTGGTTCTTAGCTCACTTTCTCGTTGCACAAGTCCCATTTATCCTACCGTTTGTGTTTCCTTGTACATAATTCCTATATCTTGTGGATTGACTTGTTTTGCGTTGTGATCATCGTGGTTCTTTACTTGACACTACAACATCTTGATTTCGGATTGTTCTTTGACATGCCAAATTACATACCCATCCACCATAAGCTTTGTGTGTGTGTGTGTGTTTTAGTGGTTAGTTGGTTTTGGTGTTCCACGTGAACTTCCCTTTACATGGTTTTGATTTATCTCAAGTGTGGCCACTTCCACGATACTATCTTCCAAGGTAAAGTAAGATTTGACGTTGCATCCCTAACCCCCTAACACTTCCATAGACACCACTTGGTCTTGTGAATCATGTATAGGGACTCCGGAACTGAGGATGATATCTATGAAGACTCCATGATGAGCCACCATGACTACGATTCCACAAGTATAGACGACATGATGGAGCACTACACCGATAATGGCTCTGTATGCTTTGAGCACCCGGAGCACTACACCTATGACGGCTCCACATGTATGGAAGACATGGAGCATGTCATTAACTATGGCTCCTCAAGCATGGAGGAATTGGGGCTCTAGATCGACAATGGCTCCTCACGCTTGGAGAACTACACTGGCAATGCCTGCACATGCTTGGGTGATATGGAGTACTACAACAACAATGACTCCCCAAGCATGGACGACTTCGAGTGCTACAACGACGACGCCTCACCAAGCATGGAGGACATGGCGAACTTCATCGACATTGAGGGCTCTTCCATGAGCCATGGAGAATTCCTCCATCGCTTGGAGATGGATGACTTGATGCAGCCCGTCCTACGGACGCTCCTACATCTACACCACTAAGTCCCCTAAGTGGACCCATGACTCGTGCGCGAGCAAAACTACTATAAGTTAAGGTGAATTCGCTCCTTGTCTCATGTGATTTCGATACATCCTTGGATGGCTTGCTACTTCATGCCAATACTTTTTGCCTCATCGGGTATGAAGCCCATGAAGAAGTGATGTAGCCCAACACATGGAAACTACCATTGGTCCACATCATGCTACACCAACCATGCCAATCAAGGTGAACTCCTTCCATCTCTTGCCTTTCTTCGGTTATCATGTGAATGGGATCCTACTTGAGATGAATTCCCATTGTATGACTAGGCCCATGACCATGACGCCAAGAGGAGGAAACAAGGATGTACAAGGAGCCAAGTGATGAGGATATCTACAGGGATTATGATGATTCTGACTGCCTGAACTGGAAGGAAATACTGAGTCAAATCAATAATGACTATCAGGTGAATTCATTCCTAATTGAACCTGATGTTTTACTTAATGAGAACTTTATACTACCTAAGTCTATGCATCTTTGTATGATCAGGTTTATTGATAACACAAGCGTTGCGCAAGGAGGAGGAGAGTTGCAGCAAGAAGGACAAGCGCTGATTTCCAATATCAACACGTGCGCGAGGGAGGAGCGAGAGGCAAGCGCACTAGGACGCAATGAGGAAATCACGTATGAGCAAGAGAGAGAGATGGCGCACCAAGAATTACATGTTTGAGGTGTTCCACGATGTTTGGACTGCATGCCAATAAGGCCGAACCCATATATGGGTCGGTATGTATCAGTTTGAGTCGAACCGAGTTAGCTTGGGCCAAGTTATGGCTGTTTTTAGGCCCGTTTAGAGGGGAGGATGCCCCAGCCCTCATATAAACCTCCGTAGCTGTCACAAGTTAGGTTTGAAGACCACGTTAAAATATTTTGGAGTTGTTTCTTTCATAGAACCTCTAGAATTACCCTCTGTTCGAATCTGCCAACTATAATTGAGTGTGATCTGTTGTTCCATTGGGAATTAGTAGATTGCATACTACCGTTCGTGGTCATGGCTGCGTGCGCAAGAGTGTGGTGTTGTGGAATATCCTACAAGGTTCGAGAGCTGTTGCATTGGCATCAGGGATCGAGCGGGAGAGATCATAGCTACGCACTAGTTATCTATCATCCACCATCACCATCGACAAGAGCTTGCTGAGAAGATCGGGCCACCCCATATCATCTTGGTATCAGAGCACTGGGTTTACTCGGTGAGCAATATCATCTTGGTATCAGATTTCCTCGTTGCCTCGGTAAGCAATCCACAATCCATCCATAGATTAGAGAGTGTTTTTCATCCTATACAGAAAAAGCCTCACAAAAAGAGTTGCCATAGCCTAGATTACATCATATTCGAGTAATAGTTGCTGGTCGAGTTCCTCTATTAGATTAGATCTAGATATGTTCTTCGTAGATTTGTTTTCTAGTTGTTCTAGTTGTTTTCCACCATCTTTTTCCGCTACCATCGACAAGAGCTTGCTGAGAAGATCGGCCACCCCATATCATCTTGGTATCAGAGCCGATCAAGTCAGATCCGATCCAAGTAAAGAGTCCTAGTTGTGTACTACTTGGCGAGTAGAAAAAAAATCGGCTCGCTGCCTCACGCCTGACCGCAGACAAGTCTGTGCTCTAGCGTGACAACCAAAAAAAAAATCCGAATTTTTTTTTGAACCGTCGCCTTACCACAGACCAGTCTGTGCTAGTACGAGAAAAAAAATCTGCCGCCATCCTGCCGCGGCAGGATTTTAGGCCGTTTTTCTGCCGTGGCAGAGACCAATTCTCAGGTCAAATTTTTTTCTTTTTTTGTTTATTTTTTTACTGAGTCCACATAGTGTACCTATCCTTGTGAGCCTTAGTAAGCCTTTCTTTGTGTCTATAACTATCCTACGAGACTAGCGTGCTTAGTGCTCTGCGGGCTGCTCAGTTAGCAATCTTGTGCCTGTTTCGTTGAGACATTGCTAGCGTCTCTCCTTGTGCATTGCAACACGAGCATTCCTCCGACATACCTTACTTTTTTTGAGCTCATTTTCATAGTTGCAATTGCCCCATTTATCTTCACCGTGTGTGTTTCCGTGGGTCTTTGTCATACGATCAGCACTAGGACTTGTTTGCGGTGTATTTAGGATACCATACCTATAGCTCCACCATAAATAACCCGTGTGCCCTATGATCCTTCTCTATACCTTTGATATTCACTTCATCACTTCAGTGCATCAGTCTTTGATTAAGTTTGGTAGAGCATCTCTATTCACTTTGGAACGGTAAGATCTTCTTTCTTATCAGTTGTGAGTGAGTTGTGAGAGTTTCCACCATACTAATTTTTATTTGTACACTAATGTACTAATCATGTCTTTTAGTAGTGTTGATGTGATGCAGAAAATGGAGGCAGGTGATGTTACAAATAATGTGGAGACGTACAGTTACAAATTCATCGACAATTGGCGTTCTAGTGGAACTTTTTGGAAGGAAGAACGCGGTATTTTTGATGGTGATGGTCTTTTCCACCATAGTGTGATGATTGGTGAGCGATGTGCTTCCATTACCATTGATAGTAACTCTACTATTAATTTGATCAGCGTTGAAGTTGTACAAAAGTTGCAGCTACCCACATGTGCCCGTGCGGTGCCATATCTCTTGCATTCATCATATGGCACATTGCTGATTTCACACACCGCTGATGTTCCTATGACTTTTAAAGAGCATACTGAGATTGTGCGCTGTGATGTATCTCCTATACCACTTGATTCTTGTCACATACTATTGGGAGAACCTTGGAGCAGAAGGTTTGACGCTCAAATATGTCCTGTTGTTGGAAGGATTTCTTTCAAATGGAACATGAAGAGGCGTGTTATGCTCAGGATTTCAGCCGACAAATTTCATGAGTATCATCTTCTTCGCAAGGAGAGGACAAAAGAGTTCAGTTTGTCTGCTAAGTACAAGGTCATGATGAATGGTGACAATTCTATTATTTGTCATCTTGAACATGGTGTGCATTACAACCCATGTGAGAATGAGAGCCACATAGCCAAGCTGAGTGAGAGTGTTATCAAAAGTGAGCTGTGTGATTCCACTAAACGTGAGGTTGAGAGCATCCATTCCAAGAGTATGAGAGAAAAAGAAAACATCAGTGCAGTAGATGCTAATACATGTGAGGATATTTCTACTAATGTAATAATCTCTACTCCTAGTATTGTTTCTTGTGCTATGCAGGTTGCTTTTGAAGAAAGGGAGCCGCCTATTTTACAACCTGCATCACACGATCTAGTATTGTTACTTGAGGAGGATGTCGTAGTACCTACTACAGCTGAGAAGTTTGTTAATGACATTGGTACTGATTTGGAGCTTCAGCCAACATGTGCGACATATTGTGAGTCTATTCCTTTACTGAAGCCTCCTTGTGATTTGCCTTGCACTACTGTTTCAGCACCATGTGATAGTTTACCAAATTCAAATTTTGATCATGTGGTACTGATAACACATAAGGAAATACTTGCTCGAATACCACCTGCTGATGTTGTTCCATCATGCTAAATGAACCTATGAGTATGAGTTGTGCTATGGATAAGATTTCTGAAATTTCATTTCTGAATTCTAGCACATATTCTCCTTGTTTCACTTTCAATCTGATTGGTGAATATAGCATGCATGAAAATTTTCTTGTGGATCACATATGCATTACTTGTGATAGAATCGCTGAACTGAAACATGCCGTTTTCAGCCATACATCACAAAATGTTTGCTATGGGACAATAGCTCATGTTCCAGATATTATAGAAATACATTCTGGTTTAGTTGATATATTGCAACCAACACAAGTAATTTTACCTATGTTGGATTGTTCTAATCTTGCTAGAATAGGACCCAAGTTTTCATATTCACTATGTTTGTCCCAAAAGTCTTTGTCTAGTTTTGTTACTACTTTAGACTTCCTTGATATTTGCAAATTGAGTTGCATTTTACATACTGGACAACATGATCATGTTCATAATAATCAGAGTAGCGCAGTTGAAGCATGTCATGATTCAATTTGATTTTCAGACATATTGAATTGGTTTGATCTTGTTCACAAATTTGATCATAGATCTTCTTTGAGAAAACTGAATTTAGTATTGAAGAACATGACTATCTATTTAGTTGTTTTTCCCCATGATCATGATTCTTTGTACTTCACTTATACCTGCAATTTAAGTTGCTTGATGTATACTGGACATACTTTTCATGTGAACAACAATAATACAACATGTTATATATACATATACTTTGCGTACACGTTGTTCTTTTTGTTTCTCCCACTTTCAGCTTACCTAAAGCCGAGGACGGCTTTCCATGAAGAAAGGGAGGATGATGAGGATATCTACAGGGATTATGATGATTCTGACTGCCTGAACTGGAAGGAAATACTGAGTCAAATCAATAATGACTATCAGGTGAATTCATTCCTAATTGAACCTGATGTTTTACTTAATGAGAACTTTATACTACCTAAGTCTATGCATCTTTGTATGATCAGGTTTATTGATAACACAAGCATTGCGCGAGGAGGAGGAGAGTTGCAGCAAGAAGGACAAGCGCTGATTTCCAATATCAACAAGTGCGCAAGGGAGGAGCGGGAGGCAGGCGCACTAGGATGCAATGAGGAAATCACGTATGAGCAAGAGAGAGAGATGGCGCACCAAGAATTACATGTTTGAGGTGTTCCACGACGTTTGGACTACGTGCCAATAAGGTCGAACCCATATATGGGTCGGTATGTATCAGTTTGAGTCGAACCGAGTCAGTTTGGGCCAAGTTATGGCTGTTTTAGGCCCGTTTAGAGGGGAGGACGCCCCAGCCCTCATATAAACCTCCTTAGCCGTCACAAGTTAGGTTTGGAGACCACGTTAAAATATTTTGGAGTTGTTTCTTTCATAGAACCTCTGGAATTACCCTCAGTTCGAATCTGCCAACTATAATTGAGTGTGATCTGTTGTTCCATTGGGAATTAGTAGACTGCATACTACCGTTCGTGGTCACGGCTGCGTGCGCAAGAGTGTGGTGTTGTGAATATCCTACAAGGTTCGAGAGCTGTTGCATTGGCATCAGGGATCGAGCGGGAGAGATCATAGCTACGCACTAGTTATCTATCATCCACCATCACCATCGACAAGAGCTTGCTGAGAAGATCGGGCCACCCCATATCACCAAGACCCACAAGCATGAAGCCTGGAAGAGAAGACACAAGAAGCTTCTCGAAGCAGACCAGAGTATCCGGTCGGCTGGAGACTCCGGGGTTCGCGGTTCGGAGACTCCGGTGAGACCGGAGTCTCCGAACCGCGAACCCCGGAGTCTCCGGCCGACCTCTGGACCAGCCCCTAGACCAGCACGCGGGACATTCTGTGACCCACTCCGGAGATGGATCGGAGATGGACCGGAGTCTCCGGCCCACACCGGAGTCTCCGGCCTGCAGACCGGAATCTCCGGCCCACACCGGAGTCTCCGGCCTGCAGACCGGAATCTCCGGCCTGATCGACACAGGCCTGTGAGCCTTAAGATGGGCCTGGCCTATGTAATGCCCAAAACTCCCTGTTTATGCCTAAACTACCCCTATCTCGTGGCTGGCCTATATATATGCCCCCACCCCCTCCTTAGAACCCTAGAATGGAATGGATGATGAATTGAGCCATGTGCTAACCCTGGATGGGATCCCCCTCTCTATAGTTTATCTATGAGTTGTACAAGGCCTTCTTAATTGAAGTCGTCAAGGTGCTCTTCTAGTTCATGGTCTCTCCCACATACGGATTCTAGTAGTGCTAGGTCTCTCCCCTTTGGGATTCTACTTGGTTGCTACTCTCTCCCTATGTGTGATTCTATCAAGAGCTAGCCAATCTCTCTCATGGGATTCTACCTTTGGTCTCTCCCTTGAGATTCTATTGGGTTGGTGGTTCAGGCCAACGAGAGCAAACCGGAATTGTATCGGGTGTGGTGTGCGTTTGTATCGATTTTCCCTTTGCGTGTTCATCGTGTTCTTCGCTTCCTCCCCCAAATCCCCTCGAATCTATGAAGATCGGGCCACTCCAAGGGTAAATCCACAAGGAGACCCATAACATATGGTATCAAGAGCTTTTGGTTGCCATGGATCCGAGTTTGTGTTGAGTTTCTAGCCACCAATTTCATTTTCTTGCCTAAATTCGAAAATTTCCACCAAAAATAGCCATATTCGTGATTTGGATCGATCTGGATTTTGAGAGCGTTTTGATCCATAGATCCACTGCTATACTCGTTGATCTACCTTCGTTTGCGTTCCCATGGCCTAATTTCTTGATTTTCCCATCAATTTTGAGGTTTTGGATCAAGTTTTCCGCCCAAAATCGCGCCACAGATGAGTTCTGGACGTTCTGGAAGTCCCAGACCGGAGTCTCCGGCCAAGGACCGGAGTTTCCGGTGTAAGTGAACTCAGACGGAGTCTCCGAACCCTCAGACCGGAGTCTCCGCCCCCTGTAGACAGAAAAACTGCTTCACCGTTTTGCGCATAACTTTTGCATTCGAATTCGGATTTTGGTGTTCTTTAGCTCGTTTTGAAGAGGAGAAGGAGCTCTACACCATCATCGACGTTGTTCATGCTATCTACTTCAACCAAATCCATGAGCAAGGACGGATCCACCAAATAAAGGGTGAAGATCGGCGACGAAAGGTATATCAATTTCGCGACTTCTCCCCGCTTGCTTTACTTTGTGAGCCACACTATCTTTGTGATACAACAAATACCTATTGAGACTAGTTCCTCCAATGATTGCTTGGGCTTTGCACATTTTACCTTGTAGAATTCCGAGCAAAAGTTGTAAGCGCTATCTCATAGAGTTATCTCGTATAGTTGTTGGCACAAGAAAAAACAAGTGAAAAAGAAAAAGAAAAGCTTCTAAGCAAAAAAAAGAAGAGAAAATACAAAAAGAAAAAGAAAGATACAAGTGCCATAGGGAATAGGAAGCGCAAGCTCGATGAACATATTGTAGGTGGTACTTATTGTGCAAATCTTGTAGCCCTCCAATTTTGTTCAATCGAACTAGCGTCTCTCCTTGTACTTGAGTGCCATGAGCTTTTAGTCTTCGCTAGGCCTTCATTTGGTTCTTAGCTCACTTTTTCCGTCGCACAAGTCCCGTTCATCCCACCGTGTGTGTTTCCCTGATCTTAATTGCTATCTTGTGGATCGACTTGTTTGCTTTGGATCATCGTGGTTCTCTACTTGCCTTTACATATCTCGATTTTCGGTTGTTCCAAGTTGCATGCCACTTTCCTTACCTAAGCTCCTCATAAGCCATGTGTGTTTGGTGTTTCTTATGTTTTTGGATACGATGCCACTTCTCCTTTGCATTTTGGTAGCTCTCGGTCCTTACCATTGATCCAATACTATCTACAAGGTGAGCTGAGGCGTATCATCTTTCAACCCAATTTCCACTGTATCACACATGGTCTTGTGAGCACAATGTCTAGGGACTCCGAAACCGATGAGGAAGGATCCATGATGAGCCACGACAACGCCGACTACGCAAGCATAGATGACATGATGGAGCACTACACCGACATTGGCTCCGCATGCTTGGAGGACTTGGAGTACTACACCGACAATGACTCTCCAAGCATGGAGTACATGGACCACCATGAGGACTCCGACTTCTCATTCATGGAGGCCATAGAACACTTCATCAACTATGATGGCAACATCCTCATGAGCTTTGATGACTTCTTCCACAACTTGGAGACCGAGAACTTCTACACCATGCAAGCGGAGGCACGTCTCCAAGAGGACAACAACGACAAGCTCTTCAAGTCAAACCCATCAAGAGGAACTCTATACCCCGAGGGTTGTCCATCAAGATATCCATCAAGCTCAAGAAGACGTGATAACTCCACAAGTGCCACTACACATGAGCCAAGACAAGTGCGTCGCCACCAACAAAAAATCAAGAGCATCCATGCTATGTGCTATACAAGCTCAAGACGGCTTACAAGTCCTCTCCGCCATGAGACCAAGGAAGCAAGCTACCGTCTGCACCATCAAACTACATCGACAAAACAAATTCGACATGAGGTGCCCAACTACAAGAACATCATCGAGACCACTTCTCCTTCAACGAAGACAACTACTCAAGCTTCAAGACCCTCAAGAGATAAGACCTCATATGACGTTGGTGCTACCTCACGGACAAAGAAGATGACCAAGAAAACGCGTCGTCACCAACACCATGAAGCTTCCAACACCAAGAACTTCATCGACAAACCTTCATCAAGGAAGCCCCCTACACAAGCTACAAGATCATCGACAAATGAGAAGGACACTTTGGATCTCTACTTCGCCAAGTTGGATGAATCCGTCAAGATGACCTCTCATGAAGTTGACGCCTTCAAGACATGGTGCAAAACCTTGGATGATGACAAGCGTTGCGGTACAACCATGGAGGTGAGATATGATACCTCGGATGGCGATGTGAGTGATGATGCCCAACTTAAGGAATTCATCTTTGGAGGCAATATGGTTGAGGATGGTGAGCATGGGATTTTCCCTTCACCAACGGAGGCGCTTGGAGTTAAAGAAACCGAGCCTATTTCCATATGCTTGAGTGATGATGTTGTACCAATCCCATGTGAGCTTGAGAGCCACTTAGCCCACTTGAGTGAGAGCAAAAGTGAGTTGAGTGACTCCACCATATGTGAGATTGTGTGCTTCCACTTTGAGGACATGAGTGATACACCTAGTGAGTAGAGAGTGGTAGTTGATAGGTCAAGTGTGGCCATTTCAATTTCTAACAACTTACCCTCTACCTCTAGTGTGTTTCTTCATGATGTTCTAGGTACCTTGGAGGATGAGCCGCCAAGCTTCGAGACGATGGTGCCTACTATTGACAAGATGTACATGGTGGATGAAGATGATGCCATCCCCATTTATGATGAAGAAGTCACCCACATGGAGGCCGCTACTACCACAACACCCACTTCACATGAGAGGTACGACCAAGGTAACAATATGGGTGTTGATGATGCCATGCTCCCACTAGTGTACATGATGAATTGTGAGGATATGCATGCTATGGACACTACTTATGACATTTCATATGCTTCATTCATTTTCCCATGTGATACTTTGCCTTTGCATAATGTTGATCATGTGGAATTATTTGAGTGCGATGATATTTCCATAGATATGCCATGCTACAAATCCTTCTTATATCCTACAATTGTTGCGACAAACTTGATGAACAATTGCTCTTTCCCTATGTTTGTCGGCAACCATACTCGTACCTTGGAAATGCTTGATCATGCATGTTCTTCATTTTCTCCCATTGTTGATTGCAATAATGATCATATGTTTCATATTGAGATCGCCCCCATAGCTTTCTCAAATTTTGGAGATTTTGATACTTGCCATGTTAAGCATGTTCCCTCCTTTTGCTCGCATAATCACCATTCTTTCTATAATATCTTGCTTCATGCTAATGGTGATGTGCACAAGAGAAGATACATCATGATGGATGATGTATTCATCTACCACGCACATACGTTGTTTCTTTTCTCTATGATATGTGTAGGTACCCATATTCCAATGTCAACCTCGATTGAGCACGAGTTGACAAAACGAGCTCTAGAGAACATCCATCAAGATATAAAGGGTACATCTCCTTCCTTACAAGATGATGACAAGATATCGTCGAGGTCGACTCTTTTTCAAGAGGGGGGAGATGATGTAGCCCAACACATGGAAACTACCATTGGTCCACATCCTGCTACGCCAACCATGCCAATCAAGGTGAACTCCTTCGATCTCTTGCCTTTCTTTGGTTATCATGTGAATGGGATCCTACTTGAGATGAATTCCCATTGTATGACTAGGCCCATGACCATGACGCCAAGAGGAGGAAACAAGGATGTACAAGGAGCCAAGCCCCACAAGCATGAAGCCTAGAAGAGAAGACGCAAGAAGCTGCTCGAAGCAGACCGGAGTCTTCGGTCTGCCACACCGGAGTTTCCGGACCGCGAACCCCGGAGTCTCCGTCCAACCTCCGGACCAGCCCCTACACCAGCACGCGAGACAGTCTGTGACCCACTTCGGAGATGGACCGGAGTCTCCGGCCCACACCAGAGTCTCCGGCCTACAGACCAAAATCTCCGGCCTGATCGACACAGGCCTGTGAGCCTTAAGATGGGTCTGGCCCATGTAACACCCAAAACTCCCTGTTTATGCCTAAACTACCCCTAGCTCGTGGTTGGCCTATATATATGCCCCCACCCCCTCCTTAGAACCCTAGAATGGAATGGATGATGAATTGATGCATGTGCCTAACCCTGGATGGGATCCCCCTCTCTATAGTTTATCTATGAGTTGTACAAGGCCTTCTTAATTGAAGTCGTCAAGGCGCTCTTCTAGTTCATGGTCTCTCCCACATACGGATTCTAGTAGTGCTAGGTCTCTCCCCTTTGGGATTCTACTTGGTTGCTACTCTCTCCCTATGTGTGATTCTATCAAGAGCTAGCCAATCTCTCTCATGGGATTCTACCTTTGGTCTCTCCCTTGAGATTCTATTGGGTTGGTGGTTCGGGCCAACGAGAGCAAACCAGAATTGTATTGGGTGTGGTGTGATTTTGTATCGATTTCCCCTTTGCGTGTTCATCGTGTTCTTCGCTCCCTCCCCCAAATCCCCTCGAATCTATGAAGATCGGGCCACTCCAAGGGTAAATCCACAAGGAGACCCATAACAAGAAGTGCCAAGGGAAGCAGCCAAGCCATCGCAAGACGGAGTCGTGGACCAAACCGGCGCCAAGATCGGTGGACCGGAATTCCTGCCAGAATTTCCGCGTGCATGCTCCGGTGGACCAGATCATCGACCAGAAATCCCGGCGCGCGCCGAAACCTTCCGACGCTGACCGAACAACGCATCTGTGAGTCGTTCCGGTTTTGACCGAAATTTTCGGCGGCGCTGGATTTCGGCGCCGCTGGACTTATTGTCGAAATCGTCCCCTTGAATGCCTACATGGGTTTGATGCCCGAGAATATCCCTATTTCATCCAATTTTTACCCTTTTATGCCTAAAGTACCCTTGAACTAGTGGTTGTCCTATATATTGTCCCCCACATCCATTCTAAACCCTATGCATGATATTTGGAATTAGTGGGAACCCTTTTGTGGATCTATCTAGTTCTTGTCTCATGCTCCTTTGACAAAGGAGCACCAAATATCACAAACCTCATTGGAGTTTGCATCATGCCTACATGTTGTACAAGGCCTAGGCATCGGAGTCCCTTTGCCTAGACGTCAAGATCTCACCGAGTCTCCCTCCTCGCCGTGCCAGTTCGAGAGAGAGTCCTCCGCCTGACGCCGATCCTAGGGATTGCGCTGGACCGGTCACCGCCGACGTGAGCTATTGGTGTTTATTGAGTCTTCGTGTGTGCGTGTGTTCATCGTGTTCTTCATGCGTGAGTCCGCGGATTTCGTCCTTCCCATCTTCCCCCTCCTTGATTTCAAAGGATTCGTGAAAGATCGGGTCACTCTAGAGGTTTGCCCTCAACATGACTACTATGCCAAGCAAGAGGAGGCGCATCATCAAGAAAACATGACCTTCAAGGCCAAGCATGCCACACCAAAGGGCACCACCTACTTCAATGATCCACCTCCAAGGCGTCAAGCGCCACCACCTACATGGCATCATGCGCCACCATATCCAAGGAGAAGAGCACCATCTCTTTCAAGTCGTCCAGCACCAACATCTACAAGGTGCGAAGCACCACCATCTCCAAGGCATCAAGCGCATCTACCTCCAAGGCAACAAGTGCCACCTACTCCAAGAAACTGGCGCCCAAACATCATCTTGCACACAAGATGCCAAGAAGAAAGAATCTTCATCGATATACATCCTCTCGTGATTATCGCCAACATCAAGAGGATACAAGACATCGCCCAAGGAATCTAAGCCATGAAGGAGGAGAATACATGTTGAGCTCCATCCATAATGCTCAACCAAGCTCAAGAAGGCACCACCATCACACGAAGAGTGCCAAGGAAAATGACCATCGTCGCGAGCGTCATGTGGATGACCAAGTGCTTCACCAACATAAACCTTTGGCAAGGCACGCCAATGACCTCTGTCAACACCATCATCATAAGGCACCTTTAACTACTAGTGCCACCACCAAAGTGGCATCAAGAGCAAGCCTTCTTCCAAGCCATCAAGCTTCAATGCCGAAACTTCAAGTTCAAGATGAAGCATCCAACTACAAGGGCTTCAATGCAACTTCTTCTCCAAGCACTCCAAGAATGTCATTCAAGCAAGCGATGGACCTCTACTTCACCAAGTTGGACGAGGCCATAAAAAATATGACCCCCTAAGAGATAGAAGAAAACAAGTTGCTTTGCCAACAATTGGATGCAATGGTGAAGATGGCGTCAAGGACCAATACTTCCTATATGAGTGCTACCACCACAATGGAACCCAAAGTACAAGATGACGAC
The DNA here is from genome assembly GCA_910589775.1 of Avena eriantha. NCBI lineage: Eukaryota > Viridiplantae > Streptophyta > Magnoliopsida > Poales > Poaceae > Avena > Avena eriantha. The sequence goes on from OU342744.1 coordinate 365,422,570, forward strand.
AAGGTCGAGAATGGTGAGCATGTGATGAGGACATCCCATCTATTGATACAACTGCTTTACCTACGGCTGCACAAACACAAGGTCCTATCACTCGAGCTCATGCCAAACAACTTAACTATCAGGTACTTTCGTTTCTTGAAACTATTCCTCATATACATGAGAATATGATGTTGCCTAAATTAGATGTGTTTGTTACTCTTAGGAATGATGGACCTAGCATGGACGAGAGGGAAAAACATTGGAGCATGGTCATGCATGGAGATGGCAGCAAGCATGTGAGGATTGAAGAGGACGCCAGAAGTGGAGATTTTAGAACTTTGAAGCCACCGTAATGATGATTGAAGACTTGGACAAAATATTCAAGAATATTACTTCATAGATTCATCCATAGCTTAATATGGTGTTGCGTCACCTTTGTTTTGGGCCAGGCCCATGTTATTTTTGCAAGAATTTAAATAGCCACTTTTTAGAGTCCGTATTTGAGGGGTAAAGGTCTTTTAGGGTTGGCACCTTTTCCTCCTTAAATACCCCCATAGCCATCACTTTAGACTCAGATTTTGTTTAGACTAAAAGTTAGCCATCATTGCAACTTCGCCAAGGCTTGAGTGTCGCAGAGACCTCCTATACTTCACACCTATTCAGGATCCCACCTTTTTCAATAAAGCTTTCATCTTAATCCGCAATATCTAGATTGCAATATAAGTTCTTACGTGTGCTCGATTTTAGGTAGGAATTAAGACCCTCACTCGTCAGGTGATCATGCTTCTGCAAGATCAGTAACCTCCAAGAGATTGGCCTAGCCATTGCATTGGCGCTCGTGCTCGCACGTGTAGTTAGATCGTCAAGACTGAACTCCACCCAAATCGACTATCATCATCTCATCGAAAGATCAGGCACCTTTGCCCTATCAAAGGAGGTGGGAGGAGGCGCCAAGGGAGGAGCCGCCATGGTCTGGATGGCCGGGACAAGTGGGCCCACCCTGCGCGCAGCACCATGCTGGCCGGGTGGGCCCCTAGGCGGTAGCTAGGCCCTTGGCCCTTGCTGTAGGGAAGTTTGCCCTCTTGGGCCTCGTTCCTTCGGGAACTTGGGCCATTAGTGGAATTACCCTTTCAAATTACATTTTAATGATATTTTTAATATTAATTACATTAATTAATATGAAATACATATTATCAAATCTCATTTGATCCGAAACACCGTTTTGGTTCCCTCTGAATGACTTCAAACTCTCCTAGAACAATTTTGGTTCTCTCGTGAAACTCTTATGTTCTCTCTCTCTCTTATGTGATTCCATCTGACAAAACAATCTCCATGTGTCATCATACCCTTAAGCATGTTACCCCAATGGCTCGGGAACATCACACACATGATCGAGACTCCTCTCATATTAATGATCATTAGAGGGATAAAGCATGTTTCTATCGTCGCTTTGTGAAAGACTTTTCAACCATTGCTTGTCCCCTTAATGAATTGACCAAAAAGAATGTCACCTTTGTGTGGGGCAAAGCACAACAAAAAGCTTTTGATGAACTTAAAAAGAGGCTCACCGAAGCACCTCTTCTTGCTTTACCGATTTCACAAAAACTTTTGAGATAGAGTGTGATGCTAGTGGTATTGGCATTGGAGGAGTCCTTATGCAAAACGGACGTCCTATAGCCTACGATAGCGAGAAACTTGATGGTGCTCGCCTTAACTATCCGATTTATGACAAAGAGCTTTTTGCCTTAGTTCGCGTCCTTCAAGTTTGGCAACACTACCTTTGGCCCAAGGAATTTATCATACATTCTGACCACGAGTCGTTGAAATATCTCAAAGGCCAAGCTAACTTGAGCAAGAGACACGCTAAGTGGGTTGAGTTCATGGAGTATTTTCTGTACATTGTCAAGTATAAGAAGGGCAAACATAATGTTGTTGCGGACGCATTGTCTCGCAAACATACAAGCCTTCTTACGAGACTTGAAATCAACGTGTTGGGTCTTGAGGAAATAAAATCTTTGTATGTTTCCGATCCGTTCTTTGAACCAATTTTCGCAAAGTGCTCCAATGACAAAGGAGTTGATGATTTCTATTTGCATAAGGGCTTTCTATTTAAACAAAACAAGCTATGCATCCCGAAGTCGTCGCTTCAACTTTTGCTTCTCCAAGAATCTCATGGTGGAGGCCTTATGGGTCACTTTGGTCATCACAAGACATTGGACATGCTCTCCAATAACTACTTTTGGCCAAGATGAAGCGTGACGTGGAGCGCTACATTCAACGATGCACGACATGTGTTCAAGCTAAGTCGCAAGCTAATCCCTATGGTCTTTATATGCCTTTGCATATTCCTCATACACCTTGGTCCGACATTAGCATGGATTTCATGTTAGGATTGCCTAGATCTAAGCATGGTCATGATTCTATATTTGTTGTTGTGGATCGTTTTTCCAAAATGGCACACTGCATACCGTGCCATAAGACCGACGATGCTTCACATGTTGCAAATCTGTTTTTCAGGGAAATCGTCCGTCTTCACGGTGTGCCAAGGACAATCGTCTCCGACCGCGACGTCAAATTCATGAGCTACTTGTGGAAGACCCTCATGGCCAAGCTCGGCGTGAAGCTCCTCTTCTCATCCGCATCACATCCTCAAACTGATGGCCAAACCGAAGTTGTCAACAGAAGCCTCGGAACTCTCCTTCGTGTGTTGATCAAGAAAAACCTGAAGGATTGGGAGGAATGCATTCCACACGCCGAGTTCGCCTACAATCGAGCCAAGCACTCAACAACCAAGATGAGTCCATTCATGATCGTCTATGGTTTCGAGCCCCTCACCGCGCTCGACATCCTACCACTACCTCTCCATGAGCGCACGAACATGGACGTCGAGAAGCGCGCACAAGCTATGAAGACGCTTCATGAAGAAACAAGAGCTACTATCGAACAACAAGTCCTTCTCCAAGCTTCAAGGTTAAACAAGGACAAGAAGGAGACAGTATTTGAAGAAGGTGACCTTGTGTGGATACACGTAAGCAAGGACCGCTTCCCCAAGGAACGTGACTCCAAGCTCAAGCCAAGAGGAGATGGTCCCTTCAAGGTCCTCAAAAGAATCAACAACAATGCCTACGTCATCGACATATCGACCTCCAAGTACCTTGCAAGCAATACATTCAATGTCAAGGATCTCTCACCCTACCATGGAGATGCTCAAGATGATATCCATGAAGAGTCGAGGACGACTCTTTCCCAAGGGGGGGGAGTTGATGCAGCCCGTCCTACGGACGCTTCTACATCTACAACAACAAGTCCCCCAAGTGGACCCATGACTCGTGCCCGAGCCAAACTCCTCCAAGCTAAGGTGAACTCGCTCCTCTCTTCGTGCCAATTTGATACCTCCTTGGATGGCGTGCTACTTCATACCACTACTTTGTGCATCATCAGGTACGAGCCCCCGCCGCGTCGACCCACGAGCCTTGAAGCTGCCAAAGCCAAAGTGTCCGACGTGACTCAACCGGAGTGTCCGGCGCAGCCGGAGTGTCCGACGCGACTCAGCTGGAGTGTCCGGCCTGCCCGAGCCCGAACCTGGCGCTGACATTCTATGTGCTAGTTCGGACACTGCCCGGAGTGTCCGACCCACTCGACCCGGAGTGTCCGGCCCACTCGACCCGGAGTGTCCGGCCCAAGTGATGGGTCTGCGAGCCTAGTTAGGCCCTATGGCCCATGTACGCCTCTACTTCGCCCATAACTCTACTTTAATGCCTGAATTACCCCTGAACTTGTGGTTGGCCTATATATAGACCCCCACCTCCATTGTAAACCCTAGGCTTGATATTGGAATTAGTGGAAACCCCTTTGTGGATCTATCTAATTCTTGCCTCATGCTCCTTGACTAAGGAGCACCAATATCCCCAAACCTCATTGGAGTTTGCATTGTGCCTCCGCGTTGTACAAGGCCTAGGCATCACTTGTGCTGAAGCTGCCAAAGCCGGAGTGTCCGGCGCGACTCAGCCAGAGTGTCCGGCCTGCCCGAGCACGAACCTGGTGCGGACATTCTGTGTGCTAGTTAGGACACTGCCCGGAGTGTCCGGCCACCCCGGACTGTCCGACCCACTCGACCCGGAGTGTTCGGCCCAAGTGATGGGCCTGTGAGCCTAGCTAGGCCCTATGGCCCATGTACCCCTCTATTTTGCCCAGAACTCTACTTTAATGCCTGAATTACCCCTGACTTTGTGGTTCGCCTATATATAGACCCCACCCCCATTGTAAACCCTAGGCTTGATATTGGAATTAGTGGAAATGCCTTTGTGGATCTATCTAATTCTTGCTTCATGCTCCTTGGCTAAGGAGCACCAATATCCCCAGACCTCATTGGAGTTTGCATTGTGCCACCGCGTTGTACAAGGCCTAGGCATCGGTGTCCCTTTGCCTAGACGTCAAGATCTCACCGAGTCTCCCATCTCGCTGTGCCGGTTCGAGAGAGAGTCCTCCACCCGACGCCGATCCTAGGGATTGCGCCGGACCGGTCACCGCCGGCGTGAGCTATTGGTGTTTATCGTGGTTTTGTGTGTGTGTGTTCTTCGCGTTCTTCGTGCGTGTGTTTGTCGTGTTCATCCTTCCCTCCTTACTCCGCACTCCACCCTCGATTTGAAAGGGAATCATGAAAGATCGGACCACCCTAGAGGTTTGCCCTCAACAAATAGGAATTTAAGTTTGTGCATGCATGCATCTGTAAAATCTGGGTAAATTTTTCGCCAAACAAAACACTAAAGGGATCAGAGTTTCTTTCACTAACTAGAGGTGGGTATAGCTCTTGTTAGTGATTGCTATGAATTTTGACATGATCTTTAGGAAGTATTAAGAAATTGGGGGAATTACTTGGAATTTAAATTTGAAATTTCAAATCAATTTGAAATTATTTAAATATTAGAAGTTATTAATATTGAAGGGTTTTCCAAAAGAAAACCTTATTAACATTGTTTGATTTTAAGAAAGACATAGTAATTGATGCAGCTCGTCCTACGGACGCTACTACATCTACACCAACAAGTCCCCCAAGTGGACCCATGACTCGTGCTCGAGCCAAACTCCTTCAAGCTAAGGTGAACTCGCTCCTTTCCTCGTGCCAATTTGATACCTTCTTGGATGTTGTGCTACTTCATGCATCTACACTATGTATCATCAGGTACGAAGCCTCGACACATCACCAAGCACCCAAGGATGGAGAACAAGGAGCAGAACGTGAAGCAGAAGCCTCGGAAGCTGCTCAGACCGGAGTCTTTGGTCTGCGCACACCGGAGTCTCCGGCCTGCCAAAGTCTTCGGTCTGAAGACACCGGAGACTCCGGCCCTCTCTCTGGTCTAACCCCCTGCACCAGGCCCTAGGACAATCTGAAGACCCCTCCGGAGGCTGGTCCGAAGACTACACCAGATTCTCTGGTCTAGACCGGAGTCTCTGGTCCACCACACCAGACTCTCCGGTCCAACCATCGCCAGGCATGAAAAGGCCTTTGGGCCTTCGGCCCATGTACCCCTTAGTCCGTCCAGAACTTGTCTTTTATTCCTAAAGTACCCCTGTTTAAGTGGCTGGCCTATATATAGACCCCTACCTCCATTGTAAACCCTAGGCATGACATTGGAATTAGTGGAAACCCCTTTGTGGATCTATCTAATTCTTGCCTCATGCTCCTTGACTAAGGAGCACCAATATCCCCAAACCTCGTTGGAGTTTGCATTGTGCCTCCGCGTTGTACAAGGCCTACGCATCGGTGTCCCTTTGCCTAGACGTCAAGATGTCACCGAGTCTGCCATCTCATCGTGCCGGTTCGAGAGAGAGCCCTCCGCCCGACGCCGATCCTAGGGATTGCGCCAGACCGATCACCGCCGGCATGAGCTATTGGTGTTTATCGTGGTTTTGCGTATGTGTGTTCATCGCGTTCTTCGTGCGTGTGTTCGTCGTGTTCATCCTTCCCTCCTTCCCCCGCACTCCTCCCTCGATTTGAAAGGGAATCGTGAAAGATCGGGCCACCCTAGAGGTTTGCCCTCAACATATTGGTATCAAGAGCTTCGTTGCTCACGATTTCCCCCACAAAATTTTCTTCTATCCACCAAAAATTCGAAAATCCCCAAAAAATAGCCCAAATTTGCCTTTGGATCGATCTCTTGATTTCGAGTGTTATTTGTGGTTTTGATCCGACCAAACCTTGTCTTCAGTATTGGTCCAGCTTTTGCCTGTGTTTTCCCAGCCCAATTTGGCCAATTTTTCGCGGATTTGAGGACCCAAGGTGTGGATTTCCGCTCAAGAACACGAGAAATTCGGGATCTGACTCTAGACCGGAGTCTCTGGCCTGGACACCAGAGTCTCTGGCCTACCCACACCGGAGTCTCCGGCCTAGACCGGAGTTTCTGGCCTGAAACCATGGATTCTCCGGCCCTGACACCTGATTTTGACAGTTTTGCCTCTAATCTTGCATTGGCTAATTTCCTCTTGTTTGTTTGTGCCCGTGTGCGTGTCGCCAACTAACAGCAAGCTTCCGCATCAACAACCCCCGCGCTCATCGACACCACGGCCCATGAACATCACCCCACACCACCGACGCCAAGTTCATCATCACCAACGAAGGTATAACTTGCGTCACCTTGTTAACCCCTATCTTCCTTTGTGTGTACCTATCCCATGAGAGAGGCCCATCTTGTGTTTGCTTGAGCATTGTGCATTTGTCCTTGGATAGTGAGAGTGCAAGAGCAATAGCAAATGTGACTAGGTAGCATCAAGGGAGAGCAAAAAAACAAAGAAAAAGCTAAAGAAAAATAGTATCCCCTTGCAAAAGAGAGTCTCAAAGCTTGTAAGAAAGAAAGAAAGAAGAGCGCCCAAGGCAAGTGCACAAATCCGTTGCTCATTTTTCCTCTTGGAAAACGAGCCACGGCCTCTCCTTGCATTGGCACGACAACGAGCTTAGTCTTTGTTAGGACATTTTGTTTGCTCATTTTCATAGTCGTGTCAATCCCAACTTTCTCCACGTGTGTGTACATAGTTGTAGGTTTCAGTCACCCTTTTGAGTTGTTGACCTTCGCCTTTGACTTGAGTTTTGTTGGATTTTACCCACTTTTGACTATCCCTTTTCTTTTGGTTGATTCTTTGGCTTTCCACAATCCTAACCTACCACAAACAAGCTTTCGAGAGTTAGTTCTTTATTTAGTGTGAGTTTTCTTTGCATTTCCACTTTGCACGCTTATAGCTCTCACTTGTGGTTTCTAGTTTGGTGGAATCCCCACGGTGAGGTACAAGGCTAACACCACCATATTCCACTTCCATAGAGAATACTTGTGTGTTTTGCATGATGGATAGGCACGGTGAGACGAGCCAACCACCTCCCCAAGAAGAAGATCAAGGACCGTACATGACGCGCACAAGTCAATTCATCGTTCGACAAGAGTTCCGTGAACGTTGCCAAGCCCTTGAGATGCGACAAGATGAACAATTTGGCGAGACGCAAGCCGAGTTCAAGAACATCGACAACCGCTTCGACGGCCTCGAACGACAAATGCATGCAATGCATCACAACTTCGGCCACCAAATTGAAGCGCTCCAACGCTCCGTCACCGAAACAAATGGCAATCTTCGACGCCTCATCGACGGTATGGAAGACCATGTTCACGCGCATCAAGCTCTTCAAGTTCTTCGCATCGTCATGCACCTCTTCCACAAGATCTACATCCAAGTGCTACAAGACGCAACGATGCCCCTGTGGTTGAAGATGGAAGTTCTTCGAATTATGTACCTTCCCCATGGCATGCCGCAACGTCAAGCTATGATGGTGACCTCTCTTCAAGGCCACGAGAAAGGCAAGAAGCACACCGTCATCACACAAGGGCACTAGTGATCCAACAAGAGCAACCACGAGAAGAACCAGAAGTGCAACCGCAAGTCTACCACCATCGACCGCGACACATACTCGACACAACAAGTGATGACTCCAATTTGGAGAATCAAGCTCGTCATCACCGTGAAGCTCTCCAAGATCCTCCTCCTTGTCATCAACGTCATGAACGTCAACAATGACACCATGGTCATCACGAGGCGCCTCCTCCACATCAACAAAACTTGGAGCGTCAAGTGAAATGAATTGAGCGACGCCCGCCACGTCAAGAGGCTCATGACCATGTTCTTCGTTGTGAGGCCCATGTGCCTAACCAACATCACCAACCGAGGAACGAGCCTCCTCTTCGTCATCAACCGCATCAAGAGGCTCCACACCCTCACCACCATGAGACCCAAGCGCCTCAACCACGTCAACATCCGCGCCAAGAGCAAGAGCAAGCTCCTCATCATCAATATCAAGAGCAAGCTCCACAACAAGGTCACGAGAACCAAGTTCCACCTCCCCAACTACAAGATCATCAACAAGGTCACCAAGCTCATCGCAATGACCGGAACGATGAAGAAAATTTTGGCAAGCTTAAGTTCACCGGATCCATGACCCTGAAGAATACCTCTCGTGGGCACTCAAAGTCGACAAGCTCTTCCGCATGCACAACTATAGCAACGAGAAGATGGTCGCCATGGCTTCGCTTGAGTTTGATGATTATGCCAACCTTTGGTGGGAACAAGTTCAAGTTGCTCGTGATGCAAGACAAGAACCACCAATCACAACTTGGCATGACATGAAGGCTCACATGAGATCCCGGTTCGTCCCTGCGCACTACACGCGTGACCTCTTCAACAACCTTCAAGCGCTTCGTCAAGGGACAAAGACCGTGGAAGAGTACTTCAAGGAAATGGAACTAAACTTGATTCGCGCCAACATTGATGAACGCATGGAGCAAAAAATGGCACGTTTCCTTATTGGCTTGAATCACCCAATCTAGCGCATCGTCGAGTTCCAAACATACAACACCATGGTTGAGCTTGTGCACATAGCAACAAAGGCTGAACGTCAAGTGCAGGAGGATATCAAGTACAACAAGCCCAAGACGTACTTCACCTACAAGCAAGATTCGACCGCTACACCAACAACTTTCAATGGAAGCTCCTCAAGTACCTCCAAGCCTTCCTTCAAGCCCACACTTCCTCAAGGAAAACTACCCCCAAGTGGCAAGCAAGCAAAGCGTGATACACCTTTCAATGGTGAATGCTACAAGTGTGGAGGAAAAGGACACAAGTCTGCCGAATGTGGAAACAAGAAAGTCTTGTTCATCCATGACAATGGTGATGAAGAGTACTTGAGTGAAGATGATTTTGATGCCCGTGTCAAGGAAGCAATGGCAAGACAACGAGTGGAAGATGATCAAGAACTCCTCATGTGTGAAGATTACGCAAGTCCATCGCTTGTCGTCACAAGGATCTTGACCACTCAACCACAAGAGCATGAAGACCAATGCTCCAATATCTTCTAATGCAGCCCGTCCTACGGACGCTACTACATCCACAATGCCAAGTCCCCAAGATCGTCCCCAAGTCAACCAAGAAGATGGACCAGGAGCAGCCAGCTCCAGAACAAGAGTCTCCGCTGTCATCGCCCCGGAGAGTCCGCCCAGAACCAGCCGGACTGTCCGGCCTACCCCAGCCCCCTCCTAGCGCGAACATTCTGTGTGCTACATCGGAATCTACCCGGACACTACCCGGAGTGTCCGGCCACCCCGGACTGTCCGGTCCACTCGACCCGGAGTGTCCGGCCCAAGTGATGGGCCTGCGAGCCAACAGCTAGGCCCTTGGCCCATGTACCCGTCTATTTCGCACCAAACCCTAGTTTTATGCCCAAACTACCCCCGAACTTGTGGCTGGCCTATAAATAGAGCCCCCACCCCCTCATGTATCCCTTAGGCATAGATGATAGACTAAAGACAACCCCCTTTGTGGAATCTCTAGTTTTGCCTCATCCCCTTCTACCAAAGGGGATCGACTATCGTCACCACCTCGTTGGAGTTTGCATCGCGCCTCCCTCGTTGTACAAGGCCTTGGCATCGGTGTCCCTTTGCCAAGACGTCAAGACCCTCTCCAAGGTGTTCTTCCCTCTCCGCTTGGGGTTGACGGGGGCACGTTGACCGATCTTTCCTTGCGAGGATTCTATCGGACCGGTGGCCACCAGTGAGAGCAATCGGCCTTGTATCGTGTGTGTTTTGCGTCCGCTTCCTCTACCTTCTCCCTTTCCCCTCGCTTTCCCATCGATTTGACCACGAGATACGTTAAGATCGGGCCACCCTAGAGGTTTGCCCTCATCATCTGGCATCAGTGCCCAAGTTGCCACGGATTTCACCCTCGTTCTTCCCCACCAAATTTTTCTTGAAAAACCACAAAAATAGCCACAAATTTGAGTGGATCTTGTGTCAACGCACATCATCTGGTATCAGTAGCTTTTGGTTGCCACGGATTTCTCCTCGAGTTGGTCTTTTCCCCCATAAATTCGAAAATCCCCAAAAAATAGCCCCAATTTCGTGTTTTGGATCGATCTGTGATTTGAGTGCGTTTTGGTAGGTTTTGATCCGTGGATTACTTGCTAAACTTGTTGATCTACCTTCTCCTGCGTTTCCATAGCCTAATTCCTTGTTTTCCCCCATCAATTTGAGGTTTTGGTTCGAGTTTTTCCGCTAAAACTCGTCCCGTTCGTGTTCTGGAAGTTCTGGTTCGACCGGATCGGACTGTCCGGCCAAAACTGACCGGAACATCCGCCCCACCGGAGTTTCTGGCCTAAACTGACCGGAATATCCGGCCTGGCCGGACTGTCCGGCCTACGCGCACCGGACTGTCCGCCCCCCTGCTGACAGAAAATCTGCTTCACGGTTTTGAGCATAACTTTTGCATACGAACTCGGATTTTGGTGTTCTTTAGCTCGTTTTGAAGAGGAGAAAGTGCTCTACATCATCATCTCCATGGTTCATGCTATCTACTCCATCAAAATTCCGTGAGCAAGGGGTAATCCACCAATAAAGGGTGAAGATTGGCGACGAAAGGTATAAAAATTCCGCGACTTCTCCCCACTTGCTTCCCTTTTTGAGCTACACTATATTTGCGTTCAACAAACACCTATTGAGACTAGTTCCTCCTATGATTGCTTGGGCTATGCACATTTGATACCTTGTAGAATTCCGATCAAAAGTTGTGAGCGCGCTATCTCATATAGTTATCTTGTATAGTTGTTGGCACAAGGAAGGGGCAAGTGAAAAATAAAAGAAAAAGAGAAAAAAATAAAAAAAGAGGAAAAGAAGAAAAAGAAAGAAAGAAACAAGTGCGTCATAGAATAGGAAGCGCAAGCTCGATGAACATCAAATAGGTGGTACTTATTGTGCATATCTTGTAGCCCACCAATTTATTGCAATCAAACTAGCGTCTCTCCTTGCACTTGTGCGACACGAGCTCATAGTCTTCGCTAGGTAATTATTTGGTTCTTAGCCTACGTTCTCCGTCGCACAAGTCCCATTTATCCCACCGCGTGTGTTCCTTGTACATAATTCCTATATCTTGTGGATTGACTTGTTTTGCTTTTTGATCATCGTGGTTCTTTACTTGCCATTACGACATCTTGAGTTCGGATTGGTTCTTGACATGCCACCTTCCATACCCATCCACCATAAGCTTTGTGTGTGTGTGTTTTTTAGTGGTTAGTTGGTTTTGGTGTTCCGCGTGAACTTCACTTTGCTTGGTTTTGATTGCTCTCAAGTGTTGCCACTTGCACGATACTATCTTCCAAGGTAAAGTAAGGTTTGACGTTGCATCCCTAACCCCTACCACTTCCATATACACCACTTGGTCTTGTGAATCATGTCTAGGAATTCCGGACCCAAGGATGATATCTATGAAGAATCCACGATGAGCCACCATGCCTACGCCTCCACAAGCATGGATGACATAATGGAGCACTACACCGACAATGGTTCCACATGCTTGGGTGATATGGAGTTCTACAACAACAATAACTCCCCAAGCATGGACGACTTCAAGAACGACAACGGCAACCTCCTCAAGTCGCATCGACCAAGAGGGAGCCTCTACCTCGAGAGCGCCAAGGTCCACCATCACATGGACAAGTTCAAAAGCTCCCTCAACAACTTCAAGAGCGACATGGACAACAACTTCACCAAAACCATGAGCATGATGGCCAAGACTAATGATGCTTTGCGCTCATTACAACGCCTCACCAATAAGAGTGCCATGGACAGGGAGCATCGTCACGCGCGTCATGTGGATGACCAAGTGCGCCATCTACATCAACCTTTGGCAAGGCACACCAATAACCTTCGTCGACACCATCATAAGGCGCCTTCAACTACTCGTGCCACCACCAAAAGGGCACCAAGAGCAAGCTCTCCGCCTCACCATCAAGCTTCACGCCAAGAGTCTACACTTCAAGACGGAGGAAGCCAAGGCCACATATGTGATGAAGTCGATCCGCGCACCGCTCTCGACAACAACATGAGCCTACTTCCACCACTACCACAAGATGGCAACGACAAGGTCGAGAATGGTGAGCATGGGACTTTCCCTTCACCAAAGGAGGTGCATGGAATTGAGAGAACCGAGCCTATCCCCATATGCTTGAGTGATGATGTAGTACCAATCCCATGTGAGTATGAGAGCCACTTAGCCCACTTGAGTGAGAACAAGAGTGAGATGAGTGACTCCACCACACGTGAGATTGAGTGCTTCCACTTTCAGGGCATGAGTGATACACCGAGTGAGTTGAGAGTGGTAGTTGATAAGTCATGTGAGACCACTTTGATTTCTAACAACTTACCCTCTACCTCTAGTGTGTTTTCTCATGATTTTCTAGGTTCCATGGATAAAGAAGCGCCAAGCTTGGAGATGTTGATGCCTCAAACCGAGAAGATGTACATGGTGGATGAAGATGATGCCATCCCCATACATGATGAAGAAGTCGCCCACATGGAGGCCAATGCTACCACAACACCCACTTTATATGAGAGGTATGAACAAGGTAAAAATAAGGGTGTTGATGATGCCATGATCCCACTACTGGACATGATGACTTGTGATGATTGGCATGCTATGGATAATGTTTGTGATATCACATATGCTTCATTGATATTTCCATGTGATACTTTGCCTTTGCATAATGTTGAGCATGTGAAATTATTTTATTGTGATGATGTTGCCATATACATGCCATGCTTTAAACATTACGTTGATGATATCATTGCTTGCACTTTGTTGAACAATTGCTCTTTCCAATGTTTTGCTTGCGATAATGTTACCAATGGTACCTCTCGAACCATGCTTTGTCATGAATGTTTTACAATCTCTCTCGTTGCTTGCAATATGATGAACAATTGCTCTTTCACTTGTTTTGCTTGCAACAATAATTCTCATATGTATTCTATTGAGATGGCCCCCATAGCTTTCTAAAATTTTGGAGATTTTGGTAAATGCCATGATAAGCTTGTTCACCACTTGCATACTCACCATGCATATATTTCATACTTGATTGACACTCATGGTGATGTGCACAAGAAGAGATATGTCATGATGGATGATGTATTTCTCTACCATGCACACACATTCTTCCTTTTATCTATGATGTGTGTAGGTACCCGCACAAGAATGTCAACCTCGGTTGAGCACGAGTTGACAAAAAGATCTCTAGAGAGCATCCCCCAAGTATGTTCAAGATCGAACCCAGCTTTGATACCTTTTGCATGCTTTGCATCTTTCATGTTGACAAATTGCTTTTTTCCAATGGTTTGATTGCAAGCATGTTGATGGTATTCTTTCACCTTGTGACAATCATGTCTCGTTGCTTTTGGATATTGATGCTTTGTGTGTTGCCACAAAAATGTTGAGCAATTTCTCTTTCCGATGTTTTGTATGCAACCATATTGCCATTATGAGCATGTATTGTCATGAGAGCTTCCAAGTCTCTCGTATAGTTGTTGCAACAAACATAAGGACCACTTGCTCTTTCATTTGGTTTATTTGCAAGCATGTTGTTTTTTCTTCCGCTTGTGATACTCCAATGCCCATGATCTTTGATTTTGATGATTTGAGTGTGGCATCCAACATGTTGACCAATTGTTCTTTCCAATGGTTGGTTTGCATACATAATGATGTTGCTTTGGATATTCTTCCTCATGTGTTTTTGCCGAATTCTCCTAGCTTTGCATCAAAGATGTTGATCCATTTCTTAGTCAATTGCTTTGAGTGCCTCCCTAAGACGCTTTATGGAGTTTTTGAGTTCCCACGTTCGGATGATGTTCAAACGACATCCATGCACCCCCCCTTCGGAAAGAGTCGTCCTCGACTCTTCATGGATATCATCGTGGACATCTCCATGGTAGGCTGAGAGATCCTTGACATTGAATGTATTGCTTGCAAGGTACTTGGAGGTCGGTATGTCGATGATGTAGGCATTGTTGTTGATTCTTTTGAGGATCTTGAAGGGACCATCTCCTCTTGGCTTGAGCTTGGAGTCACGTTCCTTGGGGAAGCGGTCCTTGCTTAGGTGTATCCACACAATGTCCCTTCTTCAAAGATCATCTCCTTCTTGATGAGGGCAAACCTCTAGGGTGGCCCGATCTTCACGGATCTCGTGGTCAAATCGATCGAAAAGCGAGGGGAAAGGGAGAAGGTAGCGGAAGCGGACGCACACCTCACGAAGAACACGATGAACACACGCAAAACACACATGATACAAGGCTGATTGCTCTCACCGGTGGCCACCGGTCCGATAGAATCCTCGCAAGGAAAGATCGGTCAACGTGCTCCCGTCAATCCCAAGCAGAGAGGGAAGAACACCTTGGAGAGGGTCTTGACGTCTTGGCAAAGGGGACACCGATGCCAAGGCCTTGTACAACGAGGGAGGCACGATGCAAACTCCAACGAGGTGGTGACGATAGTCGATCCCCTTTGGTAGAAGGGGATGAGGCAAAACTAGAGATTCCACAAAGGGGGGTTTTCTTTAGTCTATCATCTATGCCTAAGGGATACAATGAGGGGTGGGGGCTCTATTTATAGGCCAGCCACAAGTTCAGGGGTAGTTTGGGCATAAAACTAGGGTTTGGTGCGAAATAGAGGGGTACATGGGCCAAGGGCCCAGCTGTTGGCTCGTAGGCCCATCACTTGGGCCGGACAGTCCTGGTCGGCACGGCCGGACAGTCCGGGCTGACCGGACACTCCGGGTGGTGTCCGATATGACCTTCTGAATGTCCACGCCAGGTCCGGGCTCGGGTAGGCCGGACACTCCGCCTGAGTCGCGCCGGACACTTCGGTGGCGCCGGACACTCCGGTTGGATTCGGGCGGACACTCCGGCTCAAGTAGCTTCAGGACCGGTGCAGCTTCAGGGCTCGTGGGTCGACGATCTTGGGGACTCGGCGTTGTAGATGTAGTAGCATCCGCAGGACGGGCTGCATCACCAATCCTTCAAGTTCTTCTTGATCAACACACGAAGGAGAGTCCCGAGGCTTCGGTTGACCACTTCGGTTTGGCCATCAGTTTGGGGATGCGATTCGGATGAGAAGAGTAGCTTGATGCCGAGCTTAGCCATGAGGGTCTTCCATAAGTAGCTCATGAATTTGACATTATGGTCCAAGGAGGTATCAAATTGGCACGAGGAGAGGAGCGAGTTCACCTTAGCTTGAAGGAGTTTGGCTCGGGCACGAGTCATGGGTCCACTTGGGGGACTTGTTGGTGTAGATGTAGGAGCGTCCGTAGGACGGCTGCATCAGAGAACACTCTTAGTTTTTCCACTCGAGTTTGGCTTGTGGCTCTCACTCACTATGAGGTGGTTCTCTCTCTCACCGCTCTTCTCACAAGTAGGTGTTGTGCTTTGCGCCCTCGCTAAAGCCTTTGCATTGTCCGCAATTATTTGGCTAGGAGTCATCGGTTGCAAAACACATGTTTTGTTGAGCCAATTGAAGGTGTATAGATTGGTGCGACCATCATGTTGAGCAGCCTTGTCAAATTGCCACGGTCGACCAAGAAGCATGTGGCAAACTGTCATAGGAACCACATCACACTCCACCATATCTTTATAAGGACCAATGGTGAAGGAGACCGATACGGTATGCTTGATCTTCACGGACCCTTGGTCACTTAGCCATTGCACGTGGTAGGGGTGCTTGTGCGGATGGAGGGTGAGGTTGAGCTTCTCACACAACTCGGTGCTAGCAAGGTTGTGGGAACTCCCTCCATCAATGATCACCTTGATAGATTTGCCATTGATGCCGGCTCGTGTTTTGAAGATATTGGAGCGTTGGTCTTCATGCTCTTGTGCTTGAGTGGTCAAGATCCTTGTGACGACAAGCGATGGACTTGCGTCATGTTCACACATGAGGAGTTCTTGATCATCTTCCACTCGTTGCCTTGCCATTGCTTCCTTGACATGGGCATCAAACTCATCTTCACTCAAGTACTCTTCATCACCATTGTCATGGATGAACAAGACTTTCTTGTTTCCACATTTGGCCGACTTGTGTCCTTTACCTCCGCACTTGTAGCATTCACCGTTGAAAGGTGTATCACCCTTTGCTTGTTTACCACTTGGGGCAGTTTTCCTTGACGAAGTGTGGGCTTGAAGGAAGGCTTGGAGGTACTTGATGAGCTTCCATTGAATGTTGTTGGTGTAGCGGTTGAAGATTGCTTGTAGGTGAAATATGTCTTGGGCTTGTTGTACTTGATGTCCTCTTGCACTTGACGTTCAGCCTTTGTTGCTATGTGCACAAGCTCAACCATGGTGTTGTATGTTTGGAACTCGACGATGCGCTTGATTGGGTGATTCAAGCCAATAAGGAAACGTGCCATTGTTTGCTCCATGCATTCATCAATGTTGGCGCGAATCAAGTTGAGTTCAATTTCCTTGAAGTACTCTTCCACGGCCTTTGTCCCTTGACGAAGCGCTTGAAGGTTGTTGAAGAGGTCACGCGTGTAGTGCGCGGGGACGAACCGGGATTTCATGTGAGCCTTCATGTCATGCAAAGTTGTGATTGGCGGTTCTTGTCTTGCATCACGAGCAACTTGAACTTGTTCCCACCAAAGGTTGGTGTAATCATCAAACTCAAGCGAAGCCATGGCGACCATCTTCTCGTTGCTATAGTTGGGCATGCGGAAGATCTGGTTGACTTTGAGTGCCCACGAGAGGTATTGTTCGGGGTCATTGGATCCGGTGAACTTGGGCATTGTGAACTTGAGCTTGCCAAAAGTTTCTTCATCGTTGTGGTCATTGCAACGAGCTTGGTGACCTTGTTGATGATCTTGTAGTTGGGGAGGTGGAACTTGGTTCTCGTGACCTTGTTGCGGAGCTTGCTCTTGATATTCATGTGGAGGAGCTTGCTCTTGCTCTTGGCACGGTTGTTGACGTGGTTGAGGCGCTTGGGCCTCATGGTGGTGAGGGTGTGGAGCCTCTTGACGCGGTTGACGACGAAGGGGAGGCTCGTTCCTCGGTTGGTGACGTTTGTTAGGCACATGGGCCTCACGGCGAAGATCATGGTCGTGAGCCTCTTGACGTGGTGGGCGTCGCTCAACTTGTATCACTTGACGCTCTAAGTTTTGTTGATGCGGAGGAGGCGCCTCGTGATGACCATGGTGTCGTTGTTGACGTTCATGACGTTGGTGACGAGGAGGATCTTGGAGAGCTTCATGTCGATGACGAGCTTGATTCTCCAAATTGGAGTCATCACATGTTCTGTCAAGTATGTGCCGTGGTCGATGGTGGTAGACTTGCGGTTGCACTTGTGGTTGCGCTTGCGGTTCCTCTTGTGGTTGGTCTTGTTGGATCACTAGTGCCCTTGCGTGATGACGGTGTTCTTCTTGCCTTGCTCGTGGCCTTGAAGAGAGGTCACCATCATAGCTTGACGTTGCGGCGTTCCGTGGGGAAGGTACGTAGTTCCAAGAGGTTCCATCTTCGACCACGGGGGCACCATTGCATCTTGGAGCACTTGGAGGTAGATCTTGTAGCGGAGGTGCATGACGACGTGAAGAACTTGAAGAGCTTGAAGCACGTGAACGCGGTCTTGCCATTCCGTTGATGAGGCATCAAAGATTGTCATTTGTTTCGGCGACGGAGCGTTGAAGCGACTCATTTTGGTGGCTGAAGTTGTGATGCATTGCTTGCATTTGCCTTTCGAGGCCATCGAAGGGTTGTCGATGTTCTTGAACTCGGCTTGCGTCTCGCCAAATTGTTCATCTTGTCACGTCTCAAGGGATTGGTAACGTTCACGGAACTCTTGTCGAACAATGAAGTGACTTGCGCGCGTCATGTACAGTCCTTGATCTTCTTCGTGGGGAGGTGGTTGGTTCGCCTCACCGTGCCTATCCATCATGCAAAACACACAAGTATTGTATATGGAAGTGGACTACGGTGGTATGAGCCTTGTACCTCACCTTGGGGATTGCACCAAACTAGAGGAAATTGGCGACACGCACACGGGCACAAACAAGAGGAAATTAGCCAATGCAAGATTAGAAGCAAAACTGTCAAAATCAGGCATCAGGCCAGAGCCTCCGGGGTTTTAGGCCGGAAACTTCGGTGCAGGCCGGACACTCCGGTGTGGGTAGGCCGGAGACTCCGGTGTGCAGGTCGGAGACTCCGGTCTGGAGTCAGATCGCGAATTGCCCGTGTTCTTGAGTGGAAATCCACTCCTTGGGTCCTCAAATCTGCGAAAAATTGGCCAAATTGGGCTGGGAAAACGCAGGATAAAGCTGGAAAACACCTAAGACAAGGTTTGGTCAGATCAAAACCACAAATAACACTCCAAATCAAGAGATCGATCCAAAGGAAAATTTGGGGCTCTTTGTTTGGGGATTTTCGAATTTTTGGTGGATAGAAGAAAATTTTGTGGGGGAAATCGTGAGCAACGAAGCTCTGATACCAATATGTTAAGGGAAAACCTCTAGGGTGGCCCGATCTTTCACGATTCCCTTTCAAATCGAGGGTGGAGTGCGGGGGGAGGAGGGAAGGATGAACACGACGAACACACGCACGAAGAACGCGATGAACACACACACGCAAAACCACGATAAACACCAATAGCTCACGCTGGCGGTGACCGATCTGGCGCAATCCCTAGGATCAGCGTCGGGCGGAGGACTCTCTCTCAAACCGGCCCGGCGAGATGGGAGACTCGGTGAGATCTTGACGTCTAGGCAAAGGGACACCGATGCCTAGGCCTTGTACAACGCAGAGGCACGATGCAAACTCCAACGAGGTTTGGGGATATTGGTGCTCCTTAGTCAAGGAGCATGAGGCAAGAATTAGATAGATCCACAAAGGGGTTTCCACTAATTCCAATATCATGCCTAGGGATTACAAAGGAGGTGGGGGTCTATATATAGGCCAGCCACTTAAACAGGGGTACTTTAGGAATAAAAGACAAGTTCTGGACGGACTAAGGGGTACATGGGCCGAAGGCCCAAAGACCTTTTCATGCCTAGCGACGATCGGACCGGAGACTCCGGTGTGGTGGACCGGAGACTCTGGTCTAGACCGGAGAATCCGGTGTAGTCTCCGGACCAGCCTCCGAAGGGGTCTTTAGATTGCCCCAGGGCCCGGTGCAGGGGGTCAGACCGGAGAGAGGGCCAGAGTCTCCGGTGTCTTCAGACCGGAGACTTTGGCAGGCCGGGGTCTGAGCAGCTCCAGCGGCTTCTGCTTCATGTTCTGCTCCTTGTTCTCCATCCTTGGGTGCTTGGTGATGTGTCGAAGCTTCGTACCTGATGATGCATAGGGTAGTTGCATGAAGTAGCACACCATCCAAGGAGGTATCAAATTGGCACGAGGAGAGGAGCGAGTTCACCTTAGCTTGGAGGAGTTTGGCTCGAGCACGAGTCATGGGTCCACTTGGGGGACTTGTTGGTGTAGATGTAGAAGCGTCCGTAGGATGGGATGCATCAATTTTTGATAATAAAACAATCTTTGAAGAAATGTTTACGAAAAGTGCATAGTACTAAGGACGTATTGTCCGAGGTGGTAGATAGAGCATCAAACTTCCCACAATGCATATAATGAACTTGCTGGGTAACGCTGTTACTCAATCTTTCTTTTGAACCCCTGCTTAGACTCTGAGAATCCAGAAGACACATCGATGTACGTAGCTGATGGACAAGAGGACGTCTGCTATGAAGAACCCGACCTGTCCAGAGGAGTTGAAGGGTTGGACTACGAGATACGCTATGGAGTGGAGGGCAACGAGTCTGAGTAGTTGCCTTAGTTATTAGTAAACCAATTGAGCCGAGCAGCAGGAACTATATAGAATAAGTTGTTGAGCTCAACTCGAAGTATGAGTTTAGTTTTTAATATCTTCCGCTGAAACTACTTAAGTTTGGTTTGTACTTTCATAATATTTGAAGTGTGAGAACTCTCGGTTTGTAATAATAAAGTGTGTATGTTTGTAATATGGACTCGCAATGTTTCTGTTGTACCACTCTGAGGGTGTGATATTTACGGAACGGTGTTCTATGAGTGTCATATCAACGACTATATTGTACTACACATGCAGTGGTATGCTGGGTCACCGCAAGATCGAACACGTCGTCAAGGTTTCTGAGTACCTAGTGCCCCTCTTTCCCCTCATCCTCATCCCCGTGGTCTTCTGACTCGCCTCACGTTTTTCCCCTGTACACAGAGCATCAGGAACCCCAGGAGGAGTCGCTGGAGTCCGATGTTGCCCAAGCCAGTCCAGCGGCTCCTCCTCACCATCACAGGAAGCTAGTCACCGTGTCGTGGCCACCATCAGCCTCCCCGTGCTACTATGCACCTCATCCACCACTCCACGGAATCTGAGGACCTCAGGAATGCCTCCACCGTCGCCTACCGAACTACGCCGCCGCCCTGCTACCATCTACACCGCTGATGGCTTGCCATCTTCGACGAGTGCCATACGATCTAATCTGGGTGGACCAGATCTCTTCGAGCTGAGCCAAGCCGAGCTAGGAGCCGGGAGCTCAAGCCGACACCAAGCCGAAGAGCGAGCGCTCGCCCCACCGTCTGATTAAGATCCGGAGGCTGCACATGATCGACTTAATTGACGGGGTATGGACCAATCAGATCTTGCCACATCATCGCCATGCTCTGTCTTTTTAAAAAATAGATTAAATAGGCATAAAAACATATAAACTTGTAAAAATCATAGTAAAATATGTACCTGTCCAACAATTGTTTAAAATATATTGTTAGAAAGATAATTTTAACGTTTAACACTATTTCTTGATCATATCTATTTTTTATAGCAAAGTTTGTATGTATTTATTTAAATTGGTTAAATAGCCTTTTAATGGTATTTAATTTGTAGAACAATAACTACAACTAAGAAAAATACAAATAATATGTCAATAGATTCATAATTTTGTGTCCAATACTAATATGTCTTTATATATGACTTTTGTCAAATTTATATTTTAAAGTATTTAAACTCTCTTAATTGGTAATTAAATCATAGAAATTATTTATAAATCCAAACTTAGTCAAACCAGTTTATATGGTTTTGATCTGATCACATCTATCAAGTAAAAATATACACAAAATTATTTGATACAGTTTTACCAGATGTTTTTGTAGAAATCCTAAATTGCATTTTTTATTAGCTAAATCATAGAAAAAGATCTATAATTCCTTTTTGCATGATTCCAATTGCTACTGGCTATAAATTTAATTACCCATCCAGTGGTATTTAATTCAAAATTTAATATTACGAAAACATTTGAATTTGAGCTAAAATAATTTAAACCTCTATTTAAATCAATATAGTTCATTAATAAATAGTTTTATGCATTAAATGCCTTTTCATATGCATCATGTGTTATAATAGTGTTCTTAATACTAAATACAACCATTGTGATATATTAAATAGTCATGCATGCATATGATGGCCATTGTTTTGTTCTATGTTGTATTGTTCCTATGTTTGCAATTGTTTTGATTAGAATTTATTTATTACCGTGTTAGATTGACCGGAGAGTGTGTTTGCTATGGTGGAATTCAATCGTCACACATATTATTAACATAAGACAAGTTACACCTCTTGTTCATATATTGTCCTAGTTTTGAATACTATGCATGTTTTTGTAACATCCCAGGAATCAACCCTCCCTGAAGTGCTACCACTCTATTTTAAAAGTGCGTATGAAAACTATTCGAGACTTGGACAGAATTTCCCTTATATATATGGACATCCAAGATAGGCAATAGATAATGAATTTATAGATAATAACTTGAAAGAACACCCATACAGCTTACAAAAAAACTAGGCAAGTTGCACGAGCGGGAGTACATCGGTTCGACCAAATAACCAGAAGTAAAATAGTAGGAATTGTTGGTGACATGTTTAAACCATCCACTATGTATTAGATGAGTATGTGTGATGTGCTAAACAATGTAGAAGTGTGCTACGCCTGGGTCCCATGCATGCAGATTACTTAGTACCTGAAAACCAAGTGAAAGAAAGTGTGAGTACAGAAATACTCAGCAAGTACAAACCAAAACCATAAGAACATCAGTCAATGAACATCATTAAAACTTCAATTAGAAACATAGATTTAGTCTGAACTATAGAACACCGTTGGCTCGGAATTTACCAACTATGGGTTTTGGCAGTTGATATGGGGTGGCCCGATCTTCTCAGTAAGCGGATGGCGGTGATGACGGTGGATGATAGATAACTAGCCTGTAGCTATGAACTCTCCTGCTCGATCCCTGATGCCAATGCAATAGCTCTCGAACCTTGTAGGATATTCACAACACCACGCTCTTGCGCATGCAGCCGTGACCATGAACGGTAGTATGCAATCTACTAATTCCCAATGGAACAACAGATCACACTCAATTATAGTTGGTAGATTCGAACACAGGGTAATTCCAGAGGTTTTATGAAAGAAACAACTCCAAAATATTTTAACGTGGTCTAAACCCTAACTAGGGGTCGTCCCAGGGCTTATAAGGGCAGCTGGGGCGGCCAGAAACCGAAACTAAACGCAAAGGACTCAAAGTGATACAAACCGACTCGGACTAGATTCGATCGGCGGGCGGACACTCCGGTCGAATTCAGCTGGACAGTCCGGTCAGGCCGGACAGTCCGGTCAGGCCGGACAGTCTGGGTGGAGCGTGTCGGACAGTCCGGTCTGGCCGGAAACTTCAAAGTTTCCGGATGGTGTCCGGGCAGTGTCTGATTTGATATACTGATTGTCCACGCCAGTCCGCCTCTCGACCAGGCCGGACAGTCCGGGTGGATCCGGCCGGACACTCCGGTCGTGGCAGATCTTCTTGCCTCCGTCTTGATGATCTTCTCTTGCGCCTTCCTCCTGCTCCTCCCTCGCGCATCCTTGGGCGATCATCATGTTGGGCTTCTCTTGTAGCCCTTCTCCTCCTCGCGCCATGCTTGTTTCTCCAACGAACCTGATCATACATAGATGCATAGACTTAGGCAGTATAAAGTTCTCATCAATCAAAGTACCAGATTCGTTTAGGAGTAAACTCACCTGTTGTTCTAGTAGCTTAGCATGAGCTCTTGTAATAGGTCCAATTCTAATCTCATTGGACTGATCCATTCTTGCAACAGTTGTAGCATCTTCAGTAGTCATTGGGGTAGATGTAATTGTAGGGATGTCCTCATCATCTCCCCCCCCCCTTGAAAAGGCGTTGACCTCGATGCTCCAAGGTCGTCTCCAGTATATGGTGACAAATCAGCAACGTTGAAGCTGATGAGGATATATACATGGATTATGATGATTCTAACTGCCTGAACTGGAAGGAAATATTGAGTCAAATCAATAATGACTATCAGGTGAATTTATTCTTAATTGAACCTGATGTTTTACTTAATGAGAACTTTATACTACCTAAGTCTATGCATCTTTGTATGATCAGGTTTATTGATAACACAAGCGTTGCACGAGGAGGAGGAGAGTTGCAGCAAGAAGGACAAGCACTGATTTCCAATATCAACAAGTGCGCGAGGGAGGAGCGGGAGGCAGGCGCACTAGGCCGCAATGAGGAAATCACGTATGAGCAAGAGTGAGAGATGGCGCACCAAGAATTACATGTTTGAGGTGTTCCACGATGTTTGGACTGCGTGCCAATAATGCCGAACCCATATATGGGTCGGTATGTATCAGTTTGAGTTGAATCGAGTCAGTTTGGGCCAAGTTATGGCTGTTTTTAGGCCCGTAGAGAGGGGAGGACGCCCCAGCCCTCATATAAACCTCCGTAGCCGTCACAAGTTAGGTTTTAAGACCACGTTAAAATATTTTGGAGTTGTTTCTTTCATAGAACCTCTGGAATTACCCTATGTTTGAATCTGCCAACTATAATTGAGTGTGATCTGTTGTTCCATTGGGAATTAGTAGATTGCATACTACCGTTCGTGGTCACGGCTGCGTCCGCAAGAGTGTGGTGTTGTGAATATCCTACAAGGTTCGAGAGTTTTTGCATTGGCATCTTGGTATCAGAGCGCTGGGTTTACTCGGTGAGCAATATCATCTTGGTATCAGAGCTCCTCGTTGCCTCGGTAAGCAATCCACAATCCATCCATTTATTAGAGAGTGTTTTTCATCCTATACAGAAAAAGCCTCACAAAAAGAGTTGCCATAGCCTAGATTACATCGTATTCGAGTAATAGTTGCTAGTCGCGTTCCTCTATTAGATTAGATCTAGATCTGTTCTTCGTAGATTTGTTTCCTAATTGTTCTAGTTGTTTTCCACCATATTTTTCCGCTACCATCAAGTCAGATCCGATCCAAGTAAAGAGTCGTAGTTGTGTACTACTTGGCGAGTCGGAAAAAAAAATCGGCTCGCTGCCTCACGCCTGGCCGCAGACAAGTCTGTGCTCTAGCGTGACCAAAAAAAATTCCGAAAAAAAAATTCAAACCGTCGCCTTACCACAGACCAGTCTGTGCTAGTACGAGAAAAAAACAATTTCTGCCGCGGCAGGATTTTAGGCCGTTTTTCTGCCGTGGCAGAGACAATTCTCAGGTCAATTTTTTTTTCTTTTTTTGTTTATTTTTTTACTGAGTCCACATAGCGTACCTATCCTTGTGAGCCTTAGTAAGCCTTTCTTTGTGTCTATAACTATCCTACGAGACTAGCGTGCTTAGTGCTCTGCGGGCTGCTCAGTTAAGCAATCTTGTGCCCGTTTCATTGAGACATTGCTAGCGTCTCTCTTTGTGCATTGCAACACGAGCATTCCTCCGACATACCTTATTTTTTTGAGCTCATTTTCATAGTTGCAATTGCCCCATTTATCTCCACCGTGTGTGTTTCCGGGGGTCTTTGTCATACGATCAGCACTAGGGCTTGTTTGCGGTGTAGTTAGGATACCATACCTATAGCTCCACCATAAATAACCTGTGTGCCCTGTGATCGTTCTCTATACCTTTGATATTCACTTCATCACTTCAGTGCATCAGTCTTTGATTAAGTTTGGTAGAGCATCTCTATTCACTTTGGAATGGTAAGATCTTCTTTCTTATCAGTTGTGACTGAGTTGTGAGAGTTTCCACCATACTGATTTTGATTTGTGCACTAATGTACTAATCATGTCTTCTAGTAGTGTTGATGTGATGCAGAAAATGGAGCAGGTGATGTTACAAATAATGTGGAGACGTACAGTTACAAATTCATCGACAATTGGCGTTGTAGTGGAACTTTTTGGAAGGAAGAACGCGGTATTTTTGATGGTGATGGTCTTTTCCACCATAGTGTGATGATTGGTGAGCGATGTGCTTCCATTACCATTGATAGTAACTCTACTATTAATTTGATCAGCATTGAAGTTGTACAAAAGTTGCAGCTACCCACATGTGCCGTGCGGTGCCATATCTCTTGCATTCATCATATGGCACATTGCTGATTTCACACACCGCTGATGTTCCTATGACTTTTAAAGAGCATACTGAGATTGTGCGCTGTGATGTATCTCCTATACCACTTGATTCTTGTCACATACTATTGGGAGAACCCTGGAGCAGAAGGTTTGATGCTCAAATATGTCCTGTTGTTGGAAGGATTTCTTTCAAATGGAACATGAAGAAGCGTGTTATGCTCAGGATTTCAGCCGACAAATTTCATGAGTATCATCTTCTTCGCAAGGAGAGGACAAAAGAGTTCAGTTTGTCTGCTAAGTACAAGGTCATGATGAATGGTGACAATTCTATTATTTGTCATCTTGAACACGGTGTGCATTACAACCCATGTGAGAATGAGAGCCACATAGCCAAGCTGAGTGAGAGTGTTATGAAAAGTAAGCTGTATGATTCCACTAAACGTGAGGTTGAGAGCATCCATTCTAAGAGTATGAGAGAAAAAGAAAACATCAGTAGAGTAGATGTTAATACATGTGAGGATATTTCTACTAATGTAATCATCTCTACTCCTGGTATTGTTTCTTGTGCTATGCAGGTTTCTTTTGAAGAAAGGGAGCAATCTATTTTACAACCTACATCGTCGGACTGTGCATTGTCACTTGCGGCGGATGTTTTAGTACCTACTAGAACTGAGGAGATTGTTGATGACATTGGTACTGTTTTGGAGCTTCAGCCAACATGTGCGACATATTGTGAGTCTATTCCTTTATTGAAGCCTCCTTGTGATTTGCCTTGCACTACTGTTTCAGCACCATGTGATAGTTTACCAAATTCAAATTTTGATCATGTGGTACTGATAACACATAAGGAAATACTAGCTCGAATACCACCTGCTGATGTTGTGTATTCCATCATACTAAATGAACCTATGAGTATGAGTTGTGCTATGGATAAGATTTCTGAAATTTCATTTCTGAATTCTAGCACATATTCTCCTTGTTTCACTTTCAATCTGATTGGTGAATATAGCATGCATGAAAATTTTCTTGTGGGTCACATATGCATTACTTGTGATAGAATCGCTGAACTGAAACATGCTGTTTTTAGCCATACATCACAAAATGTTTGCTATGGGACAATAGCTCATGTTCCAGATATTATGGAAATACATTATGGTCTAGTTGCTATATTGCAACCAACACAAGTAATTTTACCTATGTTGGATTGTTCTAATCTTGCTAGAATAGGACCCAAGTTTTATATTCACTATGTTTGTCCCAAAAGTTTTTGTCTAGTTTTGTTACTACTTTAGACTTCCTTGATATTTGCAAATTGAGTTGCATTTTACATACTAGACAACATGATCATGTTCATAATAATCAGAGTAGCGCAGTTGAAGCATGTCATGATTCAATTTGGTTTTCAGACATATTGAATTGGTTTGATCTTGTTCACAAATTTGATCACAAATCTTCTTTAAGAAAACAGAATTTAATATTGAAGAACATGACTATCTATTTAGTTGTTTTTCACAATGATCATGATTCTTTGTACTTCACTTATACCTGCAATTTAAGTTGCTTGATGTATACTGGACATACTTTTCATGTGAACAACAATAATACAACATGTTATATATACATATACTTTGCGTACACGTTGTTCTTTTTGTTTCTCCCACTTTCAGCTTACCCAAAGCCGAGGATGGCTTTTCATGAAGAAAGGGAGGATGATGAGGATATATACATGGATTATGATGATTCTGACTGCCTGAACTGGAAAGAAATACTGAGTCAAATCAATAATGACTATCAGGTGAATTTATTCTTAATTGAACCTGATGTTTTACTTAATGAGAACTTTATACTACCTAAGTCTATGCATCTTTGTATGATCAGGTTTATTGATAACACAAGCGTTGCACGAGGAGGAGGAGAGTTGCAGCAAGAAGGACAAGCGCTGATTTCCAATATCAACAAGTGCGCGAGGCAGGAGCGGGAGGCAGGCGCACTAGGACGCAATGAGGAAATCACGTATGAGCAAGAGTGAGAGATGGCGCACCAAGAATTACATGTTTGAGGTGTTCCACGATGTTTGGACTACGTGCCAATAACGCCGAACCCATATATGGGTCGGTATGTATCAGTTTGAGTCGAACCGAGTCAGTTTGGGCCAAGTTATGGCTGTTTTTAGGCCCGTTTAGAGGGGAGGACGCCCCAGCCCTCATATAAACCTCCGTAGCCGTCACAAGTTAGGTTCTCAAGACCACGTTAAAATATTTTGGAGTTGTTTCTTTCATAGAACCTCTGGAATTACCCTGTGTTCGTATCTACCAACTATAATTGAGTGTGATCTGTTGTTTCGTTGGGAATTAGTAGATTGCATACTACCGTTCGTGGTCACGGCTGCGTGCGCAAGAGTGTGGTGTTGTGAATATCCTACAAGGTTCGAGAGCTGTTGCATTGGCAATCAGGGATCGAGCGGGAGAGATCATAGCTACGCACTAGTTATCTATCATCCACCATCACCATCGATAAGAGCTTGCTGAGAAGATCGGGCCACCCCATATCATCTTGGTATCAGAGCGCTGGGTTTAGTCGGTGAGCAATATCATCTTGGTATCAGATTTCCTCGTTGCCTCGGTAAGCAATCCACAATCCATCCATAGATTAGAGAGTGTTTTTCATCCTATACAGAAAAAGCTCCACAAAAAGAGTTGTCATAGCCTAGATTACATCGTATTCGAGTAATAGTAGCTGGTCGCGTTCCTCTATTAGATTAGATCTAGATCTGTTCTTCGTAGATTTGTTTTCTAGTTGTTCTAGTTGTTTTCCACCATCTTTTTCCGCTACCATCAAATCAGATCCGATCCAAGTAAAGAGTCCTACTTGTGTACTACTTGGCGAGTCGGAATAATAATAAAAAAATTCGGCTCGCTGCCTCACGCCTGATCGCAGACAGGTCTGTGCTCCAGCGTGAAAAAAAAATTCCGAAAAAAAAATCGAACCGTCGCCTTACCACAGACCAGTCTGTTCTAGTACGAGAAAAAAAAATTCTGCCGCCATCCTGCCGCGGCAGGATTTTAGGCCGTTTTTCTGCCGTGGCAGAGACCAATTCTCAGGTCAAATTTTTTTCTTTTTTTGTTTATTTTTTTACTGAGTCCACATAGCGTACCTATCCTTGTGAGCCTTAGTAAACCTTTCTTTGTGTCGAAAACTATCCTACGGGACTAGCGTGCTTAGTGCTCTGCGGGCTGCTCAGTTAAGCAATCTTGTGCCCGTTTCATTGAGACATTGCTAGCGTCTCTCTTTGTGCATTGCAACACGAGCATTCCTCCGACATACCTTATTTTTTGAGCTCATTTTCATAGTTGCAATTTCCCCATTTATCTCCACCGTGTGTGTTTCCGGGGGTCTTTGTCATACGATCAGCACTAGGGCTTGTTTGCGGTGTAGTTAGGATACCATACCTATAGCTCCACCATAAATAACCTATGTGCCCTGTGATCGTTCTCTATACCTTTGATATTCACTTCATCACTTCAGTGCATCAGTCTTTGATTAAGTTTGGTAGAGCATCTCTATTCACTTTGGAACGGTAAGATCTTCTTTCTTATCAGTTGTGAGTGAGTTGTGAGTGAGTTGTGAGAGTTTCCACCATACTGATTTTGATTTGTGCACTAATGTACTAATCATGTCTTCTAGTAGTGTTGATGTGATGCAGAAAATGGAGGCAGGTGATGTTACAAATAATGTGGAGACGTACAGTTACAAATTCATCGACAATTGGCGTTGTAGTGGAACTTTTTGGAAGGAAGAACGCGGTATTTTTGATGGTGATGGTCTTTTCCACCATAGTGTGATGATTGGTGAGCGATGTGCTTCCATTACCATTGATAGTAACTCTACTATTAATTTGATCAGCGTTGAAGTTGTACAAAAGTTGCAGCTACCCGCATGTGCCGTGCGGTGCCATATCTCTTGCATTCATCATATGGCACATTGCTGATTTCACACACCGCTGATGTTCCTATGACTTTTAAAGAGCATACTGAGATTGTGCGCTGTGATGTATCTCCTATACCACTTGATTCTTGTCACATACTATTGGGAGAACCCTGGAGCAAAAGGTTTGATGCTCAAATATGTCCTGTTGTTGGAAGGATTTCTTTCAAATGGAACATGAAGAAGCGTGTTATGCTCAGGATTTCAGCCGACAAATTTCATGAGTATCATCTTCTTCGCAAGGAGAGGACAAAAGAGTTCAGTTTGTCTGCTAAGTACAAGGTCATGATGAATGGTGACAATTCTATTATTTGTCATCTTGAACACGGTGTGCATTACAACCCATGTGAGAATGAGAGCCACATAGCCAAGCTGAGTGAGAGTGTTATCAAAAGTGAGCTGTGTGATTCCACTAAACGTGAGGTTGAGAGCATCCATTCTAAGAGTATGAGAGAAAAAGAAAACATCATTGCAGTAGATGCTAATACATGTGAGGATATTTCTACTAATGTAATCATCCCTACTCCTGGTATTGTTTCTTGTGCTATGCAGGTTGCTTTTGAAGAAAGGGAGCCGCCTATTTTACAACCTGCATCACACGATCTGGTATTATTACTTGAGGAGGATGTCGTAGTACCTACTACAGCTGAGAAGTTTGTTAATGACATTGGTACTGATTTGGAGCTTCAGCCAACATGTGCGACATATTGTGAGTCTATTCCTTTACTGAAGCCTCCTTGTGATTTGCCTTGCACTACTATTTCAGCACCATGTGATAGTTTACCAAATTCAAATTTTGATCATGTGGTACTGATAACACATAAGGAAATACTCGCTCGAATACCACCTACTGATATTGTGTATTCCATCATGCTAAATGAACCTATGAGTATGAGTTGTGCTATGGATAAGATTTCTGAAATTTCATTTCTGAATTCTAGCACATATTCTCCTTGTTTCACTTTCAATCTGATTGGTGAATATAGCATGCATGAAAATTTTCTTGTGGATCACATATGCATTACTTGTGATCGAATCGCTGAATTGAAACATGCTGTTTTCAGCCATACATGTTGTGTGTCGACGATTTTGTGTTGTGAGATATATGCTAAAATTTGTGATAATATGAAACTAAAGTCAGGTCTAGTTGATATAAAGGGTACATTCATGTCTCTCTTAGCCCTTGTGTTGTTCCTATTATTTTGGTTCCTAAGAAAGATGGTACATGGCGCATGTGTGTTGACTATAGAGCGATTAATAACATCACTATTCGATATCGTCATCCTATTCCACGCTTAGAGGATATGCTAGATGAATTGAGTGGTGCTGCTGTTTTCTCTAAAATTGACTTGCGTAGTGGTTATCATCAAATTAGGATGAAAGAAGGGGATGAATGGAAAACTGCTTTCAAAACTAAATTTGGTTTGTATGAGTGGTTAGTCATGCCGTTTGGTCTTACTAATGCACCTAGTACTTTCATGCGTTTGATGAATCATGTTTTGAGAGAGTTTATTGGTCGTTTTGTGGTTGTTTACTTTGATGATATACTTATATACAGCCACACCAAATCTGAACATTGCACTCATATTAGACAAGTTTTGCAAGTGTTACGTGATAATAAACTGTATGCTAATCTTGAGAAGTGTACATTTGCAAAAGATAAGGTCATATTCCTCGGATTTGTTGTTTCTAAGCATGGAGTAGAGGTAGATCAATCTAAAATTGAATCAGTTCAGAATTGGCCTACTCCAATGAATGTTAGTCAAGTGCGTAGTTTCCACGGTCTCGCTGGTTTCTATAGGCGCTTTGTGAAAGATTTTAGCACCATTGCCGCACCTTTAAATGATTTGACAAAGAAAGGTGTGCCTTTTGTATGGGGCGCGGCCCAAGACATTCCATTTGATACATTGAAAAGTTTGCTTACTTCTGCACCATTGCTTGCATTACCTGATTTTTCAAAGCAATTTGAAGTTGAATGTGATGCTAGTGGTATAGGCATAGGTGGCATTTTGATGCAAGAGGGTCGGCCTATAGCTTATTTTTCTGAGAAATTGACTGGTGCTCGTTTGAATTATTCAATCTATGATGAAGAATTGTATGCACTTGTTAGAGTACTTGAGGTTTGGCAACATTATTAGTGGCCAAAGGAATTCATCATACATTCTGCTCATGAAGCTTTGAAATACTTGAAAGCTCAATCAAATTTACATATAAGATTAGCTAAAAGGGTTGAGTTCATTGAGTCTTTTCCTTACATCCTTAACTATAAGAAGGGAAAAGAGAATGCTGTTGCTGATGCTCTATCTAGGAAGAACATGCTATTAACCAATCTTGATGTTAAAATTCCTGGATTAGAAGCTATTTGTGCACTTTATGCAACTGACCCTGATTTAGCTGAACCATATCGTTTGTGTGCTCTTATAAACGCATGGGATAAGTATCATATACATGATGGATATTTGTTTCGAGCTAACAAACTATGTATTCTAGAATCGTCGTTGCGTTTGTTCTTAGTGTAGGAATCACATGCTGGTGGTTTGATGGGTCACTTTGGGCGTGAGAAGACGTTGCTCATGCTCACTGATCACTTTTATTGGCCCAAGATGAGGCGTGATGTGTACAGATTTGTGAGCAGATGCATTACTTTCCACAAGTCGAAATCCAAGCTGAAGCCTCACGGTTTGTATACACCTCTCTATGCACCGACTACTCCATGGGAAGACATTAGTATGGATTTTGTGCTAGGTCTACCTAAAACTCAAAGAGGTCATGATTCAATATTTGTGGTAGTGGATAGGTGTTAAGCCACGTAGATATAAACAAAACTTTTTCCCTACGCGGTGATCCCAAGATCTAGCTTAGGTAGAAGGCCACGAGGATTACCACTAGACGCGCAGTTGCGGAATTGATGAAGCACGTCGCTTGATGCAGTGCAGTCCTCGCGATCCGTTCTGGTTCCACGATCCACGATCCGTTCCTTCTTCATGATCGTCGAAGTGCTGAACGTACAGCACCTCCGCCGGTATCCACACGTACGAGGAGGAACGCCGGCGATCGACTACTAGGTCCGGTACGGCGGCGACAGGACAGACTGGGGCTAGGGTTTCCAACACATGGAGTGCCCTAACCTTATGCTCTAAGCACCTATGCCCCAGCTTATATAGGGAGTGAAAGTGGGCTCCACTCACTTGTGGCCCATTCATTAAAAAGGCCTATATTAGCCACTGCAAGTCTCACTTGCTGACTAAGTCCATGTCTCTATTTGGGTCCAACCCAAATAGGTTTCCTGTTTGGGTCTAACCCAAACTTGCTCCCGCTCTTAAGTGTGTGACCCGTCAGGCTCATGGTAACCCGGACACGATTCCGAGTCTCACTCGTGATCGATCAGTTGGTAGCGGCTCCTAGCAGAACGTGCCAACTCCCAAGTACCAATAAGTCATGACGACATACCTTTCCAATGCGACTTTCGTCTGAGTCCCTTTTGCCTCACGATATACCTTGTCAGACTATATGCGAATGATCGTCATCCATTAAATAGTCCGACTCTCTTTCTCGATCCGAGATAAGTGATTCATCCGACTAACTCTTAGTCGGCTGCCTCGGTTAACACTTAACCGTGACGCGCATGGCCATGCTTTCCGAATCATATCTTCCAAGAGGGCCCAGAGAATATCCTCCATATGGAGGGGCAAAATCCCGTCTTGGTTATTCACATCACATAGCTTGATTCTCAGTCGACCTGAACTCCGCCTTTATAACTGCCCAGTGACGGAACAACGTTTGATAGAACCTAAGTCGGAGATCCTCAACTCGGATTGCGCAATAACCTCAGGTCTAAGGATTACATTGATTGAGACATGCAAATGATGACTTGTTCGTTGCATCTCAATATGGGTCAGTCCAACTCGCTAAACTCTTTAGCCGAATCCGTGTAAGTCAGAATAGCATCTCCATGCCCATGACAAGTGGAACCTAGTCATCTGCCGACTTTCACATTGGTCTAAGTTGTGTGTCCGGCACAACCTCAATGACCAAGGACAATTAGTATGAACAACATGAATATGTAGTTCCACAATCAAATCACATATTCGATGATACATATCAGCAGTTCATACATGGACCATAACCTTATGAATACACAGGAATATCATCATACATGATTGCCTCTAGGCCATATTCCCAACAATCTCCCACTTGCACTAGAGTCAATCTTCCGACATCACATGTCTAGGCATCTAATGCCCATTGCTCTCAGTTGCGCCTCATGCTTCGGCTGTGGAAGTGGCTTTTCAACGGATTCGCAATGTTTGCATCTGTGTGTACCTTGCATAACTTGATATCACCTTGATCCACGAACTGGCGAATAAGGTGGTACCGCATGAGTATATGTTTGTTCTTCTGGTGTTGTCTAGGTTCCTTGGCTTGTGCAACAGCACCATTGTTGTCACAATACACGTCTAACGGATTGGACGAGCCCTGAACCACACCAAGATCCATGAGGAAATTCCTCATCCAAACGGCTTCCTTTGCCGCCTCCGAGGCAGCAATATACTCAGCCTCTGTCGTAGACGCAGACACCATTTCTTGCTTGGAACTTTTCCAGCTCACAGCCCCTCCGTTTATCACAAACACATATCCGGATTATGAACGAGAATCATCCGAGTTAGTGAGATAACTCGCATCCGTGTAACCCTTTACACTGAGTTCATCCTCACCTCCATAAACCAGGAACATATCCTTAGTCCTTCTCAAGTACTTGAGGATATTTTTAGCCGCTGCCCAGTGGATCTCTCCTGGGTTAGCTTGGTATATGCTCACAACACTTAGAGCATAGGAAACATCCGGCCTAGTACAAATCATAGCATACATGATGGATCCGATTGCAGAAGCATACGGAATCGCACTCATCCGACTTTGGTCATCAGTTGTCGAAGGACACTGAGTCTTGCTAAGTTTTACGCCATGGGACATCGGTAAGAACCTGTAACACCCTCGAATCGTCCCTATGCAAGTTTCAGCGCTTCCCGCCAAACCCGCATAGAAACGATTCAAGGACGCCCACTAGGCCCTTTTGTGCGGGTGGAAAACGAAGTAATAACATCACACTGACAGTCCTCGATGGGACCCACAGAACAGATATATATACAACAGCGACTTCCTGAATCAAGAATACCGATATACAATACAAAGATCCAAATCACCTTGAAAAACGATAGAGCGTTCGACTACGGACAAGATGCAAATGGGGCTAAGAGCCCTGAAGAATAACCAATGGCGTCCATAACCCTGCCCAGGCCGAGCCGGAAGGGTAACCCTGCTAACGACGTCGATCTCAAACCTGCTAAAACAAAAGGGGTGCCGACAAAGGGCAAAGGAAAAAGAGGAGCGTCAGTACTGAGGCCAGTACACGGCGAGGCTAGAATTCGGTGGCTTTCGCCTACATAGGTATGGTGGGCTGAAGCGGCAGCGCAGCGGCACTAAACAACCTATAGAGACTCGATACAACTGGCGGTTATCAGAGAGGGATGGGAAAGACCTATTCGGATCCAACCTGAAGCTAACACCAAACAAACCCATCCTGGTAATTCCCCCTCGAGACCAAACGAGGAAGTCGGACCAAGGAACTCACACAGTTGGCAATTTTACTCATTCCATTATAGTTGCAGCAATTACTAATCAGATATAGATAGCATGAGTCATCCTGAAGCATAAGTAGTGGGCAGTTTTAGTCACCATTCCGTTGTAGTTGGAACATTTACTAGTCATATATAATTGTCCCGAGGAATCCCAAAACCCAGCAGTTGTTGGCACTTTTATCACATTCCATTGGAGTTGCAATACTTACTAGACAGGTATAGTATGGCATAGATCACCACAGATCCACCAGTTGTTGGCATTTGTAATATCCATTCCGTTATAGTGAAGCTGATTACTAGTCAGATATCTTAAGTCAAATTTATAGCACTACTTTAGTTATGCTTGTCTATGATCGAGATACTGTGCTCCAAGTCGTCCATAACCGCGGACACGGCTTCCAGAAAGTTTTACCCTGTAGGGCTGCACAAATAGCAACACACACTCGATCAACCTCGGAAAAACCAACTCCAAACCCAACGAGGCATTCACGACAAAGCGATCATAGGATTCAGAAATATTTCAGGGGGCCACCCCATTAAGCTACCCACAACGAAGTTGGCCGACTCCGAGACGGACCAAAGGTTTGCGCCAATGGCTATAAACGACTGGGAACCCGAAAGTGTGACTGGGCTTGTCGATACCGCGAAAACACTCCGCAATCCTAAACAGTACAGGTGCTCCACGCACAATCTTAAATAAAGTAGTAAGACATGGCATAGGTACAGGATAGTAATAAAGCCCCAAACTACTTTGTGGCCCCAAGAAATAGAAATGAATCAAGCTCTGGCTCAGGGGGGTCCATAAGGCCTCCCGGATGTGGATAGTGCGAATAGTCTAGGAACAGGTATCAAGTACTCGGGGTCCTACGGGACACAAGTGAGCGTGGAAGAACCAAATAACATCTATTGCCCACCGATGCCTCTGCATTAGTTATATCTAGCAATTTAATAGTTGTGTTTAAAGTCATGATCATCTCCACCACTGAACATCTCCACCATAAACATCTGCCAGCGTTCCAACAACTGTGGTACTCGACAACACAATCGCACCTGAGTAAGCAACTACGACTCACAAGGCCAGCTATCTACCAAACACAGGTCATAGGAGGTGTCCAAGGCAATATAGAGGCTGTGCAGGATATAACTGGTGCACGGAAACTAAAGCATCGCGACACGGATAGCAATAGATCAACAGGAGGAAATAAAGACTATAAATGCAAAATAGGTAGAAGGGGGAGAGATGCTCGCCTGGGAACACTGTCGGAGATACATTAGCCGAAGAACTTGTTGATGCTCGCATCAACTCAACGGCCTAATCCGTGAAGAAGCAAACACTAAAAGAAACACCGGATGCACTATTTAATACTATGGCAGAAGATCGGGCATGATGAATGCGTGATGCATGACATGGCAAGGATGCGATGCAACTAGGCAATATTAAGCGGAACCGGGGTCCCGACAATTAATTAATAGGTTCCAGATATTTAGATACCCCGCAATTTAAATGTTGTATTAACAAGGCAAAACATGGCATCGGTTCGCTACACAAAATTTAATGGGGCCAATATAAGACTAGAATAGCCTGCATATAGACTCCATATTTAATTATGAGGTGAATCGGCATAATGCCTCCAAACCAAGACAGCCATGCATGCATGAAGAATTAATTATGCGACAGTTGATAATGTCATATTATAAAAATAGGGGCTTAGGATCACACATCTGGGTTCGGCAGATCTTGGGTTCGGGGTCGACGGGATCGGGTTTGGTCTTGTCGGACGGATGGTTCGGGGTCAGAGTACTTGGCCCGCCTGGGTTCGTTCTCGACAGGATCGGTTTCGGCGAGAACATTCTCGGACAAGGGAGTAGATCTTGTCGCATCCGTGGTCTTCGGGTCCGGGATCAGGGTCTTTCGATTCCATGAAGGAGATCTTGAAGTCCTTGACGAAGACCTTCGGCTTACTTCTTCATATCCCCGCCTTTCGAAGAGCTTGGTGGTGGTGTTTACAATTACCCGAATGGTTTCAGGACCAGATAATTTTCATGGCGAACGATGGTCTTGGACTCGGACGAAACATCGCGTGGAGCACCTATTTGGTACAGCAACTCGAACTGGAACCAAACTTGGTCGAGGAGTACGAACAACCTGCACGATAGGATCTGGTCACTTCTCTGCTACATCTCCCACGAGGTTACAAAACAACAAAGTACCAGCATGGTACTACACAGGGGAACCTACACGAGTGGAGGCAGATAGGTATCGTGCGCGCGACACGGGAAGCAGTCGCGCATGCGGGCGGCGATGGGCAACGACGAGGACGCAGAACGGGCGGCCGGAGAGGATGTCGATCTTGCGGGGCCGAGGATGTGTGGCCATCAATGGCGCTTGCTGGCAGCACCATGGCTCGAGCGGGGACGGAACAGGGCGCAGGACCGGCGGCGGTGGCTGCAAGATGCGGCAGCACGACCTGGAGGCGGGGAGGCCTGGCCGACGTGGTGCTCGCGGGTCGCGCGGGCCAGGCGCAGGAGGTGGCCTCCTGGGCACCGAGGAGGAGAACACGGAGGCGCGCGCGGCTCGCGGCCTGCAGAGAGGCGGGGAAACATGGCGAGCGGCAGGACGGGGAGGCACGGCGGCGATCGAGGTCCAGGGCGGCGCTAGAGACGGCCTTGGCACTGGTGGCGGCGGCGAGGCCGTGGCGGAAGGGAGGCGAGAGGGAGGGGCTCGGCGAAGGCGGCGAGGCCAGGGCGGCCGGAGAAGCAGAGGGTTCCGGCGAGGAGAGGAAGCGAGCGGGGCGTGGGAGAGGAAGACGCCGGCGAGGAGGATGGTGGCGGTGGTCGCTCAGGAGGCCGGAGAGGCGGCGAGGAGACGCAGGGAAGAGGCCGAGAGGGCGGCGGCGGGTTCGGCGCCGTGCGGGAATTGGAGAGAGAGAGGGTGGGAAGAGAGAAGGAGGCGTGTGGGGAGGTGGGTCGCGGGGCGAGCGGGGGTTGGGGCAGGTGGCGTTGGGGGGTGCGCCCAGGTGGGGCTGGGGTCGGGTGGTTGGTGGCGATTGGCCAGGGAGCGGGTGCGTGCGTGTGGTGTTCGGTGGGGAGTGGGTCAGGTGGGTGGGTGGCGGACGCGGTCCGCACGCGGGGTGGCGTGCGTCGCGTGCTGCGCTGGTTGGGGCGTGTAGTGTGGATAAGGTTAGGGGTAGGTGGATAGGATGGTGGCTGACAGAGTGGGGCCCAGGTGGGACAGGGAGGCATGTGGCTGGGCGGGAAACGAGTTGGGAGGAGGGAGTTGCGCGCGCGGTGGAGGTGTTGGCTGTGTGAGGGAGTGAGGTGGAGGGGTTGGTGAGGTGGAGGGAGGGGATTGGATGGGGTGAGGTGGAGGGGGGTGGGTAGACTAGGATTGGGTAGAAAAGGGTTTGGAGTTAGACAGATTAGGGTTTTAATTTGGAGGTGGCCGGCTAGGCTTTCGGGCCTGGCTGGCTGCCTCCTATAAAATAATATAAATTTTGTTTATTTAAAACGGGGCTTTTGAAAACCGTTGGTAGACGAAACAAAATATTCCGGAGACCCGGGTTTTGGATTTGAAATAGAGACGGGGCGTCTAGAAAATAAAACCAGACTTTCGAAATAGTTTTTAAATAAACCATGCATGATGATGACGATGCTCAAATGCAATGTGGCATGATGAGATGAGCATGCGATCATGATGATCCAATGCACAAAAACAACGCGATTTTCTAGTAGTGGTTTTTGCGGGGCGCCACAGAACCCCTTCTTAGACGATCCCATGTTGAACTTCTTCAACACTTTTTTCAAATATGTACTCTGACTCAATCCAATGAGCCACCTTGATCTATCTCTATAGATCCGGATTCCTAGTATGTAAGTCGCCTCACCCAAGTCTTTCATCGAAAAACTCCTTTCCAATGATTCCTTGGTCTCTTGCAACATTTGGACATCATTTCCAATCAGTAATATGTCATCCACATATAAGATGAGAAAGTTTACTTTGCTCCCACTAAACTTCTTGTATAAACAAGAATCATGATCGCTCTTGATGAAGCCAAACGATTTGACTACCTCATCAAAGTGAATGTTCCAACTCCAAGATGCTTGCTTCAACCCATAAATGGATTTCCGAAGCTTGCATACCTTGTCAGCATTAGCCAGATTGACAAAACCCTCGGGCTGTATCATATACACGTCCTCGGTTAAATTTCCATTAAGGAAAGCCGTCTTGACATCCATCTGCCATATCTCATAGTCGAAATAGGCTGCTATAGCTAACATGATCCGAACTGATTTAAGCATCGCCACAGGAGAGAAAGTCTCATCATAGTCAACTCCTTGAACTTGTCGGAACCCCTTCACGACAAGCCGTGCTTTATGGATAGAAACATTTCCATCCATATCAGTTTTCTTCTTAAAGACCCATTTGCACTCGACGGGTCTTGCACCGTCTGGCAGATCCACCAAGTTCCAAACTTGATTTTCATCCATGGACTTTAACTCGGATCTCATGGCTCCAAGCCATGACTCAGAATTAGAACCCACCATCGCTTCCGAATAAGTTGTCGGCTCATCACTGTCCAACAGCATCACATCACGAACACTTCGCAATCTAGCCGATCTTCGCAGTGTCGGTGCAGTTTCCGGTTCAGGTACCACGTCCGGCTCAACCTCTAAGGCTTTTGCTGACTCGCTCTTAGCCGGCATCTCTCGAATTTCTTCGAGATGCACCGTACTCCCACTGACTCCCCGACTGAGAAACTCTTTCTCAAGGAAGACACCGTTTCGAGCGACAAACACTTTGCCCTCTTCTCGGTGGTAGAAGTAGTAACCCAAGGTTTCCCTCGGATACCCCACGAAAATACACTTATCTGACTTAGCTGTAAGCTTGTCCGACTGAAGTCGCTTGACAAAAGCTTCACAAACCCAAATCTTAAGAAAAGACAAACTCGGCTTCTTGCCAGTCCACATCTCATGCGGTGTCTTCTCTACCGACTTTGATGGTACTCTGTTTAGTGTGAACGCTGCAGTTTCTAGACAATAACCCCAAAATGATAAAGGCAGATCTGTCCGACTCATCATTGATCGTACCATGTCCAACAAGGTCCGATTCCTCCTTTTCGACACACCGTTTCTCTACGGCGTTCCTGGAGGAGTGAGCTGGGGAACTATTCCACAACTCTTCAGATGGTCATCAAACTCATGGCTCATGTACTCGCCTCCTTGGTCTGACCGAAGAAACTTTATTTCCTTGCCAAGTTGGTTTTGTACCTCATTCTAGAATTCCTTGAACTTTTCAAAGGCTTTCGACTTATGTTTCATCAAGTAGATATATCCATATCTACTCAAATCATCAATGAAGGTAATGAAGTACTCATAACCACCTCTAGATGTCGTGCTCATTGGGCCAGATACATCACTATGTACTAGACCCAATAAGTCAGACGCCCTTTCACAACTCTTTGCAAAAGGTGTCTTGGTCATCTTGCCGAGAAGGCAGGATTCACATGTCTCAAATGACTCTAAGTCGAATGAAGTTAGGAGTCCATCATCATGGAGCTTCTTCATGCGTTTCCA
This sequence comes from Avena eriantha, assembly GCA_910589775.1. NCBI lineage: Eukaryota > Viridiplantae > Streptophyta > Magnoliopsida > Poales > Poaceae > Avena > Avena eriantha. Next base: position 365,463,495 of record OU342744.1, read on the forward strand.
ACTTATATGACCAAGCCTACAATGCCAAAAGTAAGTCATATTCAGATCATTTGGTTTTAACCTTTTCACATTTATGTTATAGACAGATTCACTATCAAGATTCAAAATAAATAACCCGTCCTAGACGGGCGCAAAGCCATGAAACGTATCATTCAAATATAAAGAACAACCATTATTCTTAATATTCGACTCATAGCCCTGTCTCATCAAACATGAGGCAGAAATGATGTTTCGACTAAGCACTGGAACATAATAACAATTATTTAGCTCCATTAAGAATCCAGAAGGTAAATGAAGTTGCATTGTGCCGACTTCCAACGCAGCGACTCTCGCTTTCTTTCCGACTCTAATGTCAACCTCGCCTCTTGCCACGCTCCTAGTTCTTACCAGTCCCTGCAACGAGTTGCAGATGTGAATGACTGATCCGGTATCATATACCCAAGAACTACCAGGTGCATCAGCAAGATAAATGTCTATAACATTGCAAAAAAGCGTACCTGAGCCGGAAGTCACACCTCCGCTCTTGACTTTATCAGCCAGATACTTGCTGCAATTCCTCTTCCAATGGCCATCCGACTTGTAGTAGAAGCAAGTGGATCCGGCTGCAGGAGATGGCTTAGTCCCTGAGGAAGCGCTTTGGACTAGGTCCTCCGCCTTACCTCCTGACTTTGCCTTCTTCTTCTTAGTCCAAGAACTATTCTTGAACTTAGCCTTTTTTTGTACCATCAACACTTGACTGGCACCTTTCTTGAGATCCGCCTCAGCCTGCTTGAGCATCCCATGTAATTCAGTGAGCTTCTTATCCATACCATGCATGTGGTAGTTCGATATGAACTGGCCATACGCACTAGGAAGAGAGTTTAGAATTATGTCTGTAGCGAACTCTTTGCTTATGGGGTAGCCAAGTCTTTCCAGAGACTGCACGTAACCAACCATCTTGATCACATGCGGACTCAGTGGATCGCCATCCTTAAGCTTGCATCTCAACAAAGCCTGAGAGACTTGATACCTCTCAGTCTTTGCCTGAGCCTGGAACATACTTTTGAGGCTTTCGATCATATCGTAGGCCTCAACATTCTCGAACTGCTGCTGCAAGTCCGGTTCCATGTGAGCAAGCATAAGACAGCTAATCTCCGTGGATTCATCACAAATTCGACGGTAGGCATTGGTGGCTGCGACAGTCACATTCTCATCCGGCTCAGCTAGAAGTGGGTTGTCTAGGACACGATCCCTTTTTTCTTGTTTGAGAACAATTCTCAGATTACGATACCAGTTGGTGAAATTAGTTCCATTCAGCTTATCTTTCTCTAAGATGGTTCTCAAAGCAAAACCGGAAATCTGAGGAAGACTGCTAGGTGCCATTGATCTACAACAGAAAATATGCAAAACACTTAAGACATGTATCCATAAAGAGCAAGCATATTAAACACTTTAATATTTATGCTCCCACTAGAACCAACACCCCTCCGATGGTTACTTAGTGATTCAGGACCCTAAATAAGCAAGTCGACTAGTGAGCTTTAGCATCACCGCTAGCCGTCAAGTGATCTAGGTAGACAACTCCTTGTCAATCGTATCTCATACGACTCCTGTTGGATGGGTGGCATCACATGCCCCGGCTCCCATCCGACTTTTCCCCAAGTCCCACAACCGTTGTGATAGACCTGTCTAGATTACCAAGTGCTTCAGCTGTAAGAGTCCGACTCAAACCCACCTAGTTGGAAAGAATTGATAGCACCTCAATTTTATGAGCCCACTACCAAAAATGTCCGACTTGTGATGGTGCAGCACTGGCGGGGAAACCGACTAGACCTTCTTTGAGGGATTATTTTCTACCAACTATCTAATAGAGGTAAAACAGAGACATAACAATAACACAAAATAAGGCAATTATAATGTGAAATGGTATGACTCTCTTCATGGCGATCTCCATCTCCATAAAGCCTGTAATCTGACTCGTGTCAACTCTTGTCACAGGCCGTCTTACACCATGTAGCCGACTTGTACACCGACTTGCATGCCATCCAGATTCTCCAAACAGCTACACTAGCTAGTAATCCAAATTACACAGAGAATCCGACATGCAGGCCGTTATACAATAAGATGATAGCACCTAGGCTCCAGCCGGCTGACAAAATCCGTGATACGCAGATCACGTATGGATTACACACATCACATGCACATAAGCCATACCATTCACAACATCATCCTGCAAAAACAAGTTATGCATAGATACGATATCTACCGGCGTTGTGAAACTCGCAACGACATCTAAGGCGCTACGACAGGGCAAAGCCGGTGGTCCTGAGTACATGGATTTCATCCATTCCAGATCTCATCTGCATTCCGGACATGAATTTCATCCATTCCCCCGAGTACAGTTGATCTAATCAACTTTATACAAAACCGATCTATCTCATAGATCGACCACCAAAACTGCAATTAGATCCAATCTAACGCCAACCGCATATCACATATGCGTGATCTCGGGCCTAAAACCAGAAGCTAGTGCTCTGATACCACTGCCACATAGAGATAAACAAAACTTTTTCCCTATGCGGTGATCCCAAGATCCAGCTCAGGTAGAAGGCCACGAGGATTACCACTAGACGCGCAGTTGCAGAATTGATGAAGCACGTCGCTTGATGCAGTGTAGTCCTCGCGATCCGTTCCGGTTCCACGATCCACGATCTGTTCCTTCTTCATGATCGTCGAAGTGCTGAACGTACAACACCTCCGCCGGTATCCACACGTACGAGGAGGAGCACCGGCGATGGACTGCTAGGTCCGGTACGGCGGCGACAGGACAGACTGGGGCTAGGGTTTCCAACACATGGAGTGCCCTAACCTTGTGCTCTAAGCACCTATGCCCCAGCTTATATAGGGAGTGAAAGTGGGCTCCACTCACTTGTGGCCCATTCACTAAAAAGGCCTATATTAGCCACTGCAAGTCTCACTTGCTGACTAAGTCCATGTCTCTATTTGGGTCCAACCCAAACAGGTTTCCTGTTTGGGTCTAACCCAAACTTGCTCCTGCTCTTAAGTGTGTGACCCGTCAGGCTCATGGTAACCCGGACACGATTCCGAGTCTCACTTGTGATTGATCAGTTGGTAGCGGCTCCTAGCAGAACATGCCAACTCCCAAGTACCAATAAGTCATGATGACATACCTTTCCAATGCGAATTTCGTCTGAGTCCCTTTTGCCTCACGATATACCTTGTCGGACTATAGGTGAATGATCGTCATCCCTTAAATAGTCCGACTCTCTTTCTCGATCCGAGATAAGTGATTCATCCGACTAACTCTTAGTCAGCTGCCTCGGTTAACACTTAACCGTGACGCGCATGGCCATGCTTTCCGAATCATATCTTCCGAGAGGACCTAGAGAATATCCTCCATATGGAGGGGCAAAATCCCGTCTTGGTTGTTCACATCACGCAGCTTGATTCTCAGTCGACCCGAACTCCGCCTTTATAACTGCCCAGTGACGGAATAGCATTTGACAGAACCTAAGTCGGAGATCCTCAACTCGGATTGCGCAATAACCCCAGGTCTAAGAATTACATTGATTGAGACATGCAAATGACGACTTGTTCGTTGCATCTCAATATGGGTCAGTCCGACTCACTCAACTCTTTAGCCGAATCCGTGTAAGTCGGAATAGCATCTCCATGCCCATGACAAGTGCCTAGTCATCTGCCGACTTTCACATTGGTCTAAGTTGTGTGTCCGGCACAACCTCAATGACCAAGGAAAATTAGTATGAACAACATGAATATGTAGTTCCACAATCAAATCACATATTCGATGATACATATCACCAGTTCATACATGGACTATAACCTTATGAATACACAGGAATATCATCATACATGATTGCCTCTAGGGCATATTCCCAACAATAGGTTCTCTAAAATGGCTCATTTTATTGCCTGCGACAAAAGCGAAGATGCGTCGCATGTTGCTAACCTGTTTTTTAGGGACATCGTGAGATTACATGGAGTACCTAAGACGATTGTTTCTAACCGTGATGTGAAGTTCATGAGCTACTTTTGGAAGACCTTATGGGGGAAGCTAGGAACGAAGCTATTGTTCAGTACTACATGTCATCCCCAAACAGATGGTCAAATGGAGGTGGTGAATAGAACATTGTCACAGCTGCTAAGGACCATGAATCTGCGGAAGTGGGAAGAGTGTTTGCCACATGTTGAGTTCGCTTACAACAGGGTTGTGCATTCAACTACTTAGCTTTGTCCTTTTGAGGTGGTCTATGGCTTCAAGCCATTGACGCCACTTGATGTGTTGCCTCTGCCATTACATGAGAGAGTTGATATGGAGGCATCAAAACGTGCTGATTATGTGAAGAAAATACATGAGAAGACTCGAGAGGCTATTTAGAAGAAAGGCAAGAACATTGCTGCTGCAAGGAATCAAGCAAGAAAAGAAGTGTTGTTCGAGCCTGGAGACATGGTTTGGGTGCATCTACGCAAGGACAGATTTCCACTACTTCGCAAGTCCAAGTTGAAGCCACGTGGTGATGGTCCTTACAAAGTGCTCGCCAAAATTAATGATAATGCCTACTCAGTTGATATACCTATTGAGGAGTTTGGTGGTGCTAGCAACAGCTTTAACGTTGCTGATTTATCACCATATGCTAGAGAAGACCTTGGAGTGTCGAGGTCGACGCCTTTTGAAGGGGGGGAGATGATGAGGACATCCCTACAGTTACACCTACCCCAATTGCTAATGAAGATGTTCCAATTGCAAAGAAGGATCAATCCAATGAGATAAGGATTGGACCAATCACAAGAGCTCGTGTTAGGCTACTAGAACAACAGGTGAACTTGTTTCTTAATGAACCTGGTGTTTTAATTAATGAGAATTTTATACTACCTAAGTCTTTGAATTATTGCATGATCAGGTACTTAGGAGAAGAAGGCGTAGCACAGAGCGAGGAGCTAATGGAACAAGGCATGTTGATCAATGAAGAATGCGCGAGGGAGGAGAGGGAGGAAGCGCAAGGAGCTATACAAGACGAAGATCAACAAGAGGAGGACGTTCTCTGCCGCGGCAAAGAAAAGCATCGTTTCTCTGCCATGGCAGGCTGCCGCGGCAGGAAAACCGAGTCCTTCTCTGCCACGGCAGGCTGCTGCGGTAGAGAAAACGACTACAACTCTGCCACGGCAGAGTCAGCTTGACCGAACCCAAGTTGGGTCGGTTTGTATCCATAGGTGGGTGGGACCAACTCGGATCCACCCTTAGGCCGCCGCCTCCCAGACCCTTAAATAGATGGGGGTGCTCTAGTTTTAGTCTTTAGACCACGTTAAAATATTTTGGAGTTTTCTTTCATAGAACCTCTGGAATTACCCTGTGTTTGAATCTACCAACTATAATTGAGTGTGATCTGTTGTTCCATTGGGAATTAGTAGATTGCATACTACCGTTCGTGGTCACGGCTGCGTGCACAAGAGTGTGGTGTTGTGAATATCCTACAAGGTTCAAGATCTGTTGCACGGGAATCAGGGATCGAGCGGGAGAGATCATAGCTACACACTAGTTATCTATCATCCACCATATCATCGACAAGAGCTTGCTGAGAAGATCGGGCCACCCCATATCAGGAGAAGTCATAGTTTGAGGCACGATGGTTTTGCCCACACCTGAAGCATATCAATCCTTGCCTAGGAGCGGGGCGCATGAATTCTGTCCTTGAAGAAATTTGCGACATAGGTCTAGATTGTTGTTGGGATTGCCCATCTTGCTTGGACTTCTTGAAAGCAAGACACTCCGTAAGATCACTCCCATCTTGATGGTTCCTCTTATGTCTACTACTCGTGCCACTACTACCACTTGTACGAGCTACCTCTTCCTTTGTGAGTTGAATCTGTAACTCCATCCCCCTCGCCTGTTTAACCACAGTGAAATACTCATTTGGCCGATTAACTCCCATGACATGTCGATAATCTGGATTAAGTCCTTCAAAGAATATCCTAGCTTTTTCAACCTCATTTTGATTAATGTGGTCCACAAAATTAACAATCTTACTGAACTCAGTCTCGTACTCATCCAATGTCTTGTCGCCTTGCTTAATATTCCTTAGGGAAACGTCCATCTTCTCCTCGAATGAAACCGGATAGTATTTGTTAGTGAATTGCTTAAGAAAACACCCCATGTAGGCGGTCCATGGGCCAGTGCCCAAGCTGCGCGCACTCCTTCCCACCAATCATCAGCAAGACCCTTCAGTTGAAAATCCACGTAGACAACTCTATCCTCTGGTGTCATCACTAATGAATCCATGTATTTCTCCATGGTACGAAGCCAACTAGCAGCGTCCATTGGTGTCCCTGATCCATCAAACTTGTACAACTTCATATCCAGCCACTTGGTAAGCGTCATGTTTGAAACCCAACGTCCATCACTATTTCCAGATTGGCTCACTTCCTCATCTTCATCATGACTCCGCTCATCTGACCCCGCACGACATTGCGGCCAGCATGGCCACGAGCCCTGATAGGGTAAAGGTGCCCGATCTTTCGATGAGACGATATCTGTCGATTATGGTGGAGGTCGACGTAGACGATCCGACTACAAATGTGCGAGACGTTGTGCCTTAGCAATCGACACACCAACTTCCAAGGCTATTGATCACGCCGGAGCTAGATCAACCTGATCACTAGGATCAATCCCTACAAGCAATCGAAGAACCAGCAAGAATTATAGATGCAATCAAGATATTGCGAATATAGATGAAAGCTTTATTGAAGAGGTGGGATTCTGTCAGTGCGTAGTACAAAAGGTCGGTTTGACACTTGTGCCTATGGCGAAGAGTAGCTCGTGGCAAAGTCTTTTACTAAACAAAATCCGAGTCTAAACGATGACCTAATGGGAGTATATATGGAGGAACAGAAGGAAATTTCGGCCAGCCTTGGGAAGGAGATCGAAATCCATCTCTAGGCCGGTTTTCTCCACTATATGGACTCTAAAAAGTCAGCCCCTTTATTTGGACGAAAAATACATGGGCCTAGCCCATATCTAAAGGTGACGCAGCACCATCTAATCACATGGACGAAAATTTGAAGTGTGTAGCTCTCTAGTTCGTCCATGTCTTCATCTTTTCATTATGGTGGCTTCAAAGTTCTGAAATCTTCACTTGCAACATCACTTGCAACAATAGTATTAGGCACACCATGCAAGCGAACAACATCGCGAAAGAATAATTCAGCAACATGAGCAGCATCATCACTCTTATGACAAGAAATAAAGTGTGCCATCTTAGAAAATCTATCCACAACCACAAAAATACTATCCCCCCCCTTATGTGTTCGAGGTAATCCTAAAACAAAGTTCATAGAAATATCCTCCCAAGGTACACTAGAAATAGGAAGAGGCATATATAAACCATGTGGATTAAGGCGTGACTTAGCTTTTTGACATGTTGTGCAGCGAGCAATAAACCTCTCAACATCCCTTCGCATGTGTGGCCAAAAGAAGTGTGTAGCAAGTATGTCTTCTGTCTTCTTTACTCCAAAGTGACCCATCAATCCTCCTCCATGCGCCTCCTGCAACAACAGAAGACGAATGGAACCTTCTGGAATGCATAGTTTGTTAGCACGGAACACAAACCCATCATTGAGGACGAATTTGTTCCAAGTTCTACCCTCTAGACAATGTTGCAAAACATCTTTAAAATCGGCATCTTTCATATATTGTTCTTTAATAGTTTCCAATCCAAAGATTTTGAAGTCAAGTTGAGATAACATGGTATAACGATGTGACAAAGCATCAGCAATAATATTATCTTTACCCTTTTTATGTTTAATAACATAAGGAAAAGATTCAATGAATTCAACCCACTTTGCATGACGTTTATTCAACTTAGCTTGACTATGAATATGCTTCAAAGATTCATGATCAGAATGTATAACAAATTCTTTAGGCCATAAATAATGTTGCCAAGTTTGTAATGTCCGAACAAGAGCATATAATTCCTTATCATAAGTAGAATAGTTCAAACTAGCTCCACTCAATTTCTCACTGAAATATGCAACAGGTTTTCCCTCTTGTAACAACACTCCTCCCAAACCAATTCCACTAGCATCACATTCCAACTCAAAGGTCTTATTAAAATCAGGAAGTTGGAGTAAAGGAGCATGTGTAAGCTTATCTTTGAGTAGCATGAAGACATCTTGTTGTGCATCGCCCCAAACAAAGGGCACATCTTTCTTAGTAAGCTCGTTCAGCGGCGGTGCAATGGAACCAAAATCTTTGACAAAGCTCCTATAAAATCCAGCGAGGCCAAGGAAGCTCCTCACTTGTGTGACTGTTTTGGGTTGTGGCCAACTCGAAATTGCTTCAATCTTGGCGGGGTCAACTTCAATACCCTGTGTTGTAACAACACAACCAAGAAAAGCAACTATATCCGTGCAAAAGGTGCACTTCGCAATGTTACCAAACAAACGTGCAGCACGTAAAGCATCAAAAACAGCATGTAAATGTTCCAAATGTTCTTCTACAGATTTGTTATATATCGATATATCATCAAAATAGATCACCACAAAATGTCCAAAAAAAGCACGTAAAACTTCATTCATTAATCTCATGAAAGTGCTGGGAGCATTAGTTAAACCAAAGGGCATCACTAACCACTCATATAGGCCAAATTTAGTTTTAAATGCAGTTTTCCATTCATCTCCTAACTTCAAACGAATCTGGTGGTAACCACTACGCAAATCAACCTTAGAGAACATGGTAGAGCCACTCAATTCATCAAGCATGTCATCTAAACGAGGAATAGGATGACGATATCGAATAGTAATATTATTGATTGCTCTACAATCAGTACACATGCGCGAAGAACCATCTTTCTTTGTTACCAAAATAATAGGAACAACACATGGACTAAGAGACTCATGAATATGACCCTTGTCAAGAAGTTCTTCAATTTGTCGCTGAATCTCTTTCGTCTCCTCCGGATTGGTACGATATGGCACACGGTTGGGGAAAGATGCTCCAGGAATCAAATCAATTCGATGCTCAATTCCATGAATAGGTGGCAGTCCTGGAGGTACATCTTGTGGGTAAACGTCCTCATATTCCTGCAAAATGTTAGCAATAGAAGGTGGAAACGAAGGAGGAATCTCCTCAGCTGAAAACAACACTTCTTTGCAAATGATAGCATAACATGTAGTACTCACATCAATTTCAGAAATATCAGATTTGCTAGCTAGCAAACAAGTACTTTTCAAACGAATATCATTAGCATATTTTGGATCAGATTTAGAAGTACTTGGAGAAGGCATAAGTTCCTTAGCAACAATATGATTTTCACTCAGATTTTTCCCCTCATTATGTGCTCTACTAGCTTTAGCAAGATCATCTTTTAAAATACTTTTAGGAGACATGGGAAGTAACACAATTTTCTTATCATTATGAACAAGAGAATACTGATTTGTGCTACCATAGTGTATAGAATTTGTATCAAATTGCCATGGTCTACCAAGTAAAAGCGCACATGCTTGCATAGGAACAACATCACACTCAACATAATCAACATATGCAGCAATAGTACACACGAACTGTACGTGTTACCTTAACCTTGCTGTTGTTATTAAACCATTGAATGTGATATGGACGAGGATGGGGTCGTGTCATGAGAGAAAGCTTTTCAACCATCTCCATGCTCGCCAAGTTGTTGCAGCTCCCTCCATCAATAATAATGCGAATACAACGATCTTTAACCACGCCCTTGGTATGGAACAGATTATGGCGCTGGTCAGGCTCAAGACTCGCTGTACAATTAAACTCGGGTATTTATCCGCATGTTCCGCAGCCATATATTTAGAATCTTGCTCCGTGGGTGCTGCAGCACATTGCTCATCATATGCAATAAGAGCCAAAGTATCTTCATCATAATACTAGCGAAATCATATCCACCATCCTCAAGAGCAATCATCACATGAGAAGAGGCACAATCACATGCAAAGTGACCAAGTCCACCACATTTGCGACACTGAATTTGGCTGGACTTGCCCGTAGATGCCATGGAGGACGCAACACTCGGGGCTGGTCCCGGAGTAGTCTTTCGTGCAGCAAACGGAGGTGGTGTAGATGCTGCAGATCGCGTGGGTGTGGTCGCTGGAGGTGTAGGTGCAGCAGCCCGTGACGCCCCGGTGATCTGCAAGTAGAACGCCCTGCAGAATAATTAGTTCGTATCGCCTCGCATCGATCCTGCACTTCACATTCAGCATTGCAAGCAAGATGGAACAAACGGGTAATAGTGTGATAAGATTTATATCTAAGAATGGTCTGAATTTCCTTATTTAACCCACCTACGAATCGTGCCATTAATGCTTCATTATCCTCCTCTATACCACAACGCAACATGCCAGTTTGCAACTCCTGATAGTAATCCTCTATAGAATTTTTCCCTTGATCTAGACGTGCTAATTTGGTAAGCATGGAACGCTGATAATATGGTGGAACAAAACGAATACGCATAGCATGTTTTAAAGCATCCCACGTAGTAATTGGATTAGCATGATTAGCACGACAATATTCAGACCACCATATGGAAACAAAACTAGTGAACTCACAAGCAGCAGCACTAACACGTTTATCCTCGGGATAATTTCAGCATGCAAAACGCTGGTCTAATTCTAATTCCCGAGAGAGGTATGCATCAGGATTATAGCGACCATTAAACGTAGGAACATTTAATTTTAGTTCAGCAACATGGTCATCATCACGTACCAACAGAAAAGGAGGTGGACAACGAATGTGGGGATTGTATTGCCTAGGACAGCCAGCTGGCTGATCAACTGTGAAGTCGTCCGCATCTTCCCCATAATAATCATCCACCTGAGTCTCACGGGCCAGGGTGACACCCGTAGCTCCTGCAACGCCCGCAACAGCAGTGCCCGTGGTAGCAGCAGCACCCGCAGCCGAAGTTTGTGCCGGATGTTTGAGAATGCGCTGTGCACGTCCCAACAAGTGTGGTGTAGGAGCCCCGCGAGTCGGCTGTGGAGGAGGCACGCGAGCCGTCGGTGGTGGAGGTAAGCGTGCTAGCACCTCCTGGAATTTGGCGTCGAGTTTGGTGGTGAAGGCGGTCTCGAGTCCCTCGAGTTGCTCCATCGTGTCAGTAAAACGCTTGTCCACATCCTACATATGGTCAGCCAAACGTGTGGTGACGTGAGCTTGCAAGGCTTCACCCTACAGTGGCTGTGTCTCGGTGTTTTAGTATGCAAAAAAGCACAGGTATATAATGGAGATACAGCATGAACAGTGGTGGAAAACGCTTAATCTATCAAGCAAACCAATACTCTTACCCGTTCTTACCCTGCAGCAGGTGGTGAGCAGCAACCGTCGTGATCAAGCTTCGGGAAGATTGAATAGAGCGATTGCCAAGTGGTGTCAACGCACGGTGTAGGAATATGTGGAGTTCTAGGTGGCTGCAATATCTATAGACACAATTTCAAAACAACAATGCAAGGTTGAATAACAGCTCAACGACGGTATTGTGCTGGTCCTAGACTATCCCAAGCTAGAGACGCGAGCCTAGAACACTACGAGTCACGCCGCGACACCGAAAAGCAACAGGCACCAGTGCTCTGAACAGCGCGCGAATGAGGCGGAAATCACTAGTATGGAAAGTGTCTCAAAACGATCAGCAAATTGGAATATCAGGATAGGCTCAAGATATTTTTTTGAAATTTCCGAAAACTGCACGAAACTACTTTGGAAAGCATGCAGACGCCAATTTTTGTTCACTATAATGGCGTATAGCTCAAAACGATCCCAGAAGCCTAAAAACAGTATAGCCCAAAAAAAAATTGCTCTCCCCTCCTCTTCCCTGTTGGCCGAAACTTTCTGAAACTCAGATCAAGTTACAACTCGGATCGGATCTATAATGATGGAAAGCACGAGTAGGAAAACAAAAACAAACCTAACTGGACTGGAACAAGGACATGTGGTGGTGGAGGCGGTATGTGGGCGTAGGATTGTAGCAAGTGTATGGCGGTGGTGATGGCGGACTCGGTGGTGGCGGTGCTGATGATTGTGACCAGAACTCGAAAATCTAAAGATCTAGATTTAAAACCAGCACTGGACACGACGATGCAGACTAGAACTCAACAAAGCAAATACTGAAAAGAAACGATGCAATAGGCCCGAAAGTGTTTTTAGGATACGGATCTAACCCTAATTTGTTGGCTTTTTATGGTTTATAGAAAGAAGAACATGTGCAATCTAAACTACGAAAACTGTAAGATCTCACCGAGAAACCCGAAATCTGATACCACTTGATAGGGTAAAGGTGCCCGATCTTTCGATGAGACGATATCTGTCGATTATGGTGGAGGTCGACGCTGAGGATCCGACTACAAACGTGCGAGACGTTGGGCCTTAGCAATCGATACACCAACTTCCGAGGCTATTGATCACGCCAGAGCTAGATCAACCTGATCACTAGGATCAATCCCTGCAAGCAATCGAAGAGCCAACAAGAATTATAGATGCAATCAAGATATTGCAAATATAGATGAAAGCTTTATTGAAGAGGTGGGATTCTGTCAATGAGTAGTACAAAAGGTCGATTTGAGACTTGTGCCTATAGCGAAGAGTAGCTCGTGGCTATGTCTTTTACTAAACAAAATCCTAGTCTAAACGATGACCTAATGGGAGTATATATGGAGGAGTAGAAGAAAATTTCGGCCAGCCTTTGGGAAGGAGGTCGAAATCCATCTCTAGGCCGGTTTCCTCCACTATACGAACTCTAAAAAGTCAGCCCCTTTATTTGGACGAAAAATACATGGGCCTGGCTCATATTTAAAGGTGACGCATCACCATCTAATCACATGGACGAAAATTTGAAGTGTGTAGCTCTCTAGTTCGTCCATATCTTCTTTTCATTATGGTGGCTTCAAAATTCTGAAATCTTCACTTGCAGCATCATCCTGAATCCTCACACGATTGCTGCCATCATCTCCATGCAAGATCATGCTCCAATGCTTGTCCCTCTCATCCATGCTAGGGCCATCATTCCTAAGTAACATACACACATTTAATTTAGACAGCATCATATTCTCATGAATATTAGGAATAGTTCCTAGAAACAAAAAGTACCTGATAATTTAGTTGGCGTGCACCGAGCTCTTGTGAGAGGTCTTTGGAATTGTGGAACGTGAGGAAGTGTGGCTATAGGTGCAACGGTTGTATCAACCGTAGGGTTGTCCTCATCAAGCCCGACCTCTACGATTCGGTGCCATATCTATACAACACACTATCAACAAAGCAAACAAAAACAAATAACACCAAATCATCTCCATCCCACTCAAATGGATAACCTGTAAGAAAATAAAATCAGCAGTAATGTGAATGAGATGCATGTCCCATGAACCCCATCCTATTGTGCACCAGTGTGTCAATTTTTTTAGTTGGTCCTAAGTCAAGTATTAGGTGTTTACAAACCTTGTCCTAACTACGCCAGAGATCTAAAGCCTAGACTCTGATACCAACTATAACATCCAAGGAATCAACCCTCCTTGAAGTGCTACCACTCTAATTTAAAAGTGCGTATGAAAACTATTTGAGACTTGGACAGAATTTCCCATATATATGGACATCCAAGATAGGCAATAGATAATAAATTTATAGATAATGACTTGAAAGAACACCCATACAGCTTACAAAAAAACTGGGCAAGTTGCACGAGCGGGAGTACATCGGTTCGACCAAATAACCAGAAGTAAAATAGTAGGACTTGTTGGTGAGATGTTTAAACCATCCACTATGTCTTATATGAGTATGTGTGATATGCTAAACAATGTAGAAGTTTGCTAGGCATGGGTCCCATGCACGCAGATTACTTAGTACCTGAAAACCAAGTGAAAGAAAGTGTGAGTACAGAAATACTCAGCAGGTACAAACCGAAACCATAAGAACATCAGTCAATGAACATCATTAGAACTTCAATTAGAAACATAGATTTAGTCTGAACTATAGAACACCGCTGGCTCGAAATTTACCAACTATGGGTTTTGGCAGTGCTGGCTCGGAATTTACCAGCGTGTCGGCTCGGACTTACGGTCCTGCCGCAGTGTTGGCTCAGAACTTGCCAAACCGCAACCCATGAAATATAGAAGGAAACATCGGATGAAATAAAGTATCAAATAAGAATCGAGCACACCGAATCACAACCAGCAACACAACCAATCATAAAGAAGAATGGTCCATCATGCACTTGCCTCAGACGTGCGTTCAAATTCAAGAATTACTTCCGTCACACGAAGCTCCGAAACCTGCGAGTAAATAGCTTGAGAAGCTGTGCTAAAAGAAACAAATCGTTAGACAAAAACAACCAACACCTAACGCGGTCCTACACAAACATAAACTCGTGGTCTGATCTTGTAAATCATTTTCTGTAGATAATAGACTGACAACTCAATGTACTGATCCGTCCCAAACTTTCTATCCATAAAGTATGCCAGAACGTGTTAATTCCTATTTGCCTAGCTCCTTTTACATCTAGCGAACTGGCACATAACCAAGTTATCACTTGCGTTCAAAGCTAAAACGTGTACAACCATGAGTACCCAGATCCATGTGGAAATCGGTCAACCACTATATACAAAAAGAAATCAAGTTCTCCTAGTGGTACAGATGCGATTCAAAAAAAGTAGACCCATCTTCAAAAGGCTACATGAGTCGAGCACGGAGATAGGTTATTAGCATCAGATCGAATTGCTCCCCACCGCTACACGCCTCTGATGCTACTGCTACGAGCAACCAAAACCAATTGCTGGAGGGCTTCAAGATACCTGGAACAGCAGGATCTTGACGATGCAGGTGGCCACACATTCACTTCAGATGCCAGATGCCAGGGGCGGCGAAAGGCTAGTGGCGGCGCTCCTCGACAAGGTGTCGACTGCAGGTGGCGGCGCAAGGATCCTAGGCGGCGGCTTCCAAGGTCCGTGATTTGGGTGTCCGTTCGGTTGTGTGCCAGAATAGGACGCTGAGGGACTTCTTTATTTATTCTCCCTTATGGCTTATCCGGACCTGAGTTTGTTTTTATTTGTATTTCTGATTTTATCCAAAAGCTAGAATTAAAGTGGCTCTCCAAAGTTCATCTGGCGTCCGAATCAAATACATGGATTGTCATTTTTTATCAACTCGACAGGATAGATTTAACCATTTTCTTTAATTTTGTAGGTGACCAACAATTCAAAATGTCATCTTTTGGTCAACTCTCTCGTGTATTATGTAATATAAAAATTGCTCTTCAAAATTCCAGGGTATTACAGTTTCGCTCTTCAAAATAGTAGTATGCATGTGTAGGATTATTTTGGTAGATCTACTTGGAAGTATTTTGCAAGTGCTTGATTTTTGTAGTATGCCATGATAGTTCTATACTTAGGGTTTTTTCTTAGTAGGTTACCCCTGTTTTTGCTAAGTACTTCTTGCTATGTTATATATATAAAGTATCATTGGGGGATTCGAAAGATTGAAAACTTTCTAAGTATACAAGCTCTCTCGAGCGAACCTTTCCTTCTCAAAACCCCCCTTCAAATAAAAACTAAGTTTTCTTCTGGGCGGAATGGTTGTCGGGTCAACGAGTGGAATTTGGTGGAGGACGGCCACCCAGGAATCAAAGAAGTCCGCCATGTTTCAGAATTTAGAAGCTTCCAGTGCAATCACAATACATATGGACTCTGTCTTGGCCTAGTACTTAGTCGGAAACCTCACCTGGGTACCAACATTTGGAGGTTCTTGGCACGGTTGGATCCTGAAGGTAGAGGCGCTACTAAGGGAAAGCTTGGCATTGGTCTTGTCTGTAAAGGACTTGATCATGGATTATGGGTAAAGTGCACAACCTCTCAAGAGTATTGCAATCTGATCGATCAGCCGAGTTCATGGAAAATAACACTTTGAGCATCTGAAGGATGGAGCCTCTCAAGGATCATCCTCTCTCTTTCCAAACTTAAAGTTTTCTAAAACTCCATGGCATGTGTAATATCGCCAGTGGGTGGGATTTTGAGGACTTGGTGTGTCATATCCAAGTAACTTGGTGCGTAACATCCAAGTGTGATTTGGTGTGTAATATCCAAGTGTTAGGTTGATTGGACACTTGGTGCGTAATATCCTCGTGTTCCACTCGACCCTATACTACTTAAACAATGTTTACAAAGTAGGTAAAGCTGATGCAGCCCGTCATGCGGACGCTACTACATCTACAACGCCAAGTCCCCAAGATCGTCCCCAAGTCAACCAAGAAGATGGACCAAGAGCAGCCAGCTCTAGAACCGGAGTCTCCGCTGTCATCGCCCCAGAGAGTCTGCCCGATGCCAGCCAGAATGTCCGGTGCAACCGGAGTGTCCGGCCCGACCACGCCGGAGTGTCCCGCCTACCCCAGCCCCATCCTGGCGTGGACAATCAATATGCTACATCAGACTCTACCCGGACACTATCCGGAGTGTCCGGTAAACCCGGACTGTCCGGCCCACCCGACCCGGACTGTCCGGCCTAAGTGATGGGCCTATGTAGCATCCCAATTGTCTAAGAATTGTAATGCTACTTGGTCTAGTAATATAATGGCTACTTCCTATATATAATTGTTGCATCATAATTATATCATGCTCATGTCATCATGCCACCTTGGTCATCATGCAAAGTTCTCCAAGTGTGAATTCTGGCTGCCTCAAGTTACCTACCTTGGTCACGTCATCTCTGCCAAGGGCATTGCCATCAACCCAGAAACTATTAAGACAATTATGGACTGGCTTCCACCCATAAATGTCAAAGAAGTCTGGAGTTTCCTTGGTTTGGCCAGTTACTGTCGTTGTTTCGTTCAAAACTTCTCGAAGATTGCGAAGCCTCTTACCGATCTCCTCAAGAAAGGCAAAAAATACCTTTGGACTCCTGCATGTTAAGCAAGCTTTGAAACACTCAAAGAGAAGCTCACTTCCACACCAGTCTTGGTTCCTCCAGATACATCAAAGCCTTTCCAAATATTCTGTGACGCCTCATTGCAAGGATTGGGTGCGGTCCTTATGCAAGAAAAACAAGTTGTTGCTTATGCCTCTCGACAGTTGAAGACGCATGAGATCAACTATCCTACACATGACCTCGAACTCGCAGCAGTTGTCTTTGCTTTGAAAGTATGGAGGCATTACTTGCTTGGCAACCGTTGTGAGATCTTTTCTGATCACAAGAGTCTGAAGTATATCTTCACACAACCTGATCTCAACCTTCGTCAGAGGAGGTGGATTGAAACAATCAATGATTTCGATTTGACCATCAACTACACTCTGGGCAAAGCTAATGTCATGGCCGATGCTCTCAGCCGAAAAGCGTATGTCAACAATCTCATGGTGGAAGAACAACAGCCTCTCTTGTGCGAGGAATTCCGCAAGCTCAACCTTGAAATTGTAGATCAAGGTATCTTCTGAACCTTCTGGCAACACCTCTCTTGGATGAAAAAGTTCGCTCCATTCAACTTGGTGATCCTTACACTAAAAAGATCATCTCCAACATTCAACTTCCGAAGTATGAATCTTTCCACGTTGATGACCAAGGCACTCTTTTCTTTGAACACCGGATGTTTGTTCCGAACTACCCGGGTTTAAGAGAGCAAGTTCTTAAGGAGGTGCATGATTCTGTTCTTTCCATCCATCCTGGCAGCACTAAGATGTACATGGACTTGAAAACACAATATTGGTGGCCTGGATTGAAACGATATTGTGCCTAGTATGTCTCAGAGTGTGATGTCTGTCGCAGAGTTAAAGCTGTCCATCAGAAACCTTCCGGTCTTCTACAGCCATTGAAGCCTCCGGAATGGAAATGGGAGAAAGTAGAGATGGACTTCATCACTGGTTTTCCAAGGTCGCAAAAGGGCAACAATGCAATCTTTGTTGTCATCGACAGACTTTCTAAAGTAGCTCACTTCTTTCCAGTCAAGAAAACAATTTCTGCAATTCAGTTGGCTGAGCTCTATATCAACAGAATTGTCTCTTTGTATGGGGTTCCTCTTGAGATCAGTTCAGACCGTGGAAGCATCTTCACTTCCAAGTTCTGGGGAAGTTTCCAAAATGCTTTGGGAACAAAATTGAACTTCAGCACAGCTTACCACCCTTAGTCGCAAGGACAAGTTGAAAGGATCAATCAGATTCTGGAAGATATGCTCCGTGCTTGCGTTATCTCTTTCGGCATGAAGTGGGAAGAATGTCTTCCTTATGCTGAATTCTCTTACAACAACAGCTTTCAGAAAAGTCACCATTCGAGGCTCTCTATGGTTGCAAATGCAGAACTCCGATTGGTTGGTCGGGCGCAAGTGAAAGAATATTGTTTGGCCCCGACATTGTAACTCAAGCGGAGGAGAAGGTTCACATCATTCTTGAAAATCTGAAGATTGCTCAAAGTCGCCAGAAGAGCAATTATGACAGAAAGCACATGGACATGGAGTATGTCCCTGGTGATCTCGTTTACCTTCGTGTCACTCCCATGAGAGGCACACACCGCTTTGGTATCAAAGGAAAGCTGGCTCCTAGATACATCGGTCCTTTCAAAATTCGTGGAAGGAGAGGAGAAGTTGCTTATGCTCTTGAGCTCCCTGAAAAACTCAAGGTCCATGATGTTTTCCACATCTCACAACTCAAGAAGTGCTTCAAGGATCCCGGCAGGACCGTGGACCATGAACTCATCAACCTCCAAGAAGATCTGTCTTATCAAGAACACCCCATAAAAATCCTTGAAGTCGCAAAAAGAAGGACTCGCAACAAGTCCATCAAGTTTTGCAAGGTGTAGTGGTCGCACCATTCCGTTGATGAAGCCACTTGGGAACGTGAAAACGAGCTCCGTGCCAAGTATCCTACCCTCTTTGAGTCTTCTTCTTCTTCCTAGAATCTCGGGGCGAGATTCCTGTTTAGTGGGGGAGAGTTGTAGCATCCCAATTGTCTAAGAATTGTAATGCTACTTGGTCTAGTAATATAATGGCTACTTCCTATATATAATTGTTGCATCATAATTATATCATGCTCATGTCATCATGCCACCTTGCATTTGAGCATCATATAAAACTCTTTCATTTGGTTTTACTCCCATATGCATTATTAATTGTATTTGGCTCTTGATATAATGTATTTGAATTTTGATAAATGCTTGATGCCCAAATTGAGTTGGGGGCATATCTTTTATTCCAATTCACCACCTTTCTTGCCACCACCTCATATTTCCACCATCCTAGTTAATCATGAGCTATTCTTTTTCTTTGGCATTTAATTTAGCTCATGTGGGTTGGGTTGGATCCAATTCCTTTTTCTTTTGCTTGGCCTTTATTCCACATTTTGGTAAGGCATGGAATCATGCCATGTTATATCATTATTGTTTTCACAAAGTAAAACATGGGCCATGCAAATTATCACCATCCTCTTCGTTTGGGATTTGTTTGTATTTTTGGAAGTGTGGCATGGTCCTTTGAGATTCAATTCAAGGTGGCCATACTTTTGCTTTCACCATCAAACCATACCCTCTCTCCTTATCCATCATCTACCATGCATGATCATGTGGGCTTTTCTCTTTGATTTTTAAAACCCTCTCCCTCTCTCTCCCTCTTGTATTGTTTCCTCACCATCAACTTAGGCTCAACCACCAAGCCCTCTCCTCACTCCATAGCCATCTCTGTTCCACTTATTCAAAATTTGCAAAAACTTCCAAAAAGGGTTATTTCTTGGGCTTGTTTAAATCTGCAACAAAACAAAATCAAAACAGTTAATTAAAAAAAAGAAAAACGAGTAAAAGGGAGAGCCCAGCAGCCCCTCCTTACCTGGTCGCAGCCCAGCAACAGCCCGGCCCGCTCTTCTTTTTCCTCCTGGGCCACTCCTTCTCTTTCCCCTGGGTCGTACCTCTTCGCCGTTCAGAACGACACCACCCTGTTTCTCTTCTTCCTCGACTGACGCCGTCTCGCCCGCTCTCTCTTGGCAGCAGACGGAAAGCGGCAGCGAGGCAGGTGGCCGTCTCCGCCGTCTGCCGCGTCAGCTCGCGCCTCTCGTACGCCAGCTCCCCGCCCTTATCCTCTTGCGCCGCACTGCCGAACCCTAGCCCCTTCTCCAATTTCCCCTCTGCCCTTCTCCGCCGTACCATGCCCGCCGCCAGTCAGAGCCCCACAACGCCAATTCCGGCCTAGTTGTCGACCGTGGACTCACCTGGGAGCATCGCCGCGGACCGAGGCGTCGTTTTCCGCCGGCTAGGAGGACCCGGACCGCTCGGAGCCTCCCCCTCGTCAGAGAACCGTGTGCCGCCGGCACGACCTCGTCGTCCCCCTCCGCTCCGGTCGTCCCATCCTCTGATTCCCTGGGGAATCAGACGAGGTGAGCGCCCCTCTCGTTCCTCTCCCGTATCCTCCCCTCCGCGTGCCTGCGCCGCCCGAATTTAGCCCCCGCCGGTGAGCTGCCCTACCGATGCACAGACAAGGCCGGCGTTCCCCCTCTGTTCCTCGAAGGCCCCCGTCCTGTACAGTCCCCCTCCGACGAGCCTCCCTGAACAAGATCCGTAGCGGGAGATCCCCTCTGTCTTTTTCGTTTTTGCGGCGAAGACTTTCTTGCCGTGGTTGCGCCGTCGTCCTCGTCCGAAGCCGCTGCCGCCGTCAGGTTGTCGCCGGGTTCAGAAGACAGACGGCAGAGCACGGGCGCCGTTTTGCGACCCCCCCAACTTTTGTCGATCACGCCTAGGTCCTTCGCAGCCCCAGTGACCCCACGAGTCAGCCCCGGTGTAATCTTGCAAGAAAGCCCCCGCGGTCTGGAGATTCTCCACCCGCGCTGCCCTGGATCACCCACGTGTCAGTCGCCCGCTGGCCCGCGCACGTGTGTGGCCCCGCGGTTTGACCGGCCCACCCGTCAGCCACTGCAGCTAGCCTCCCCCGCGGTGTATAAAGTTTTCGCCACGCCAGCTCGTCCAGTCAGCACCTGGCCCACCTGTCTGTGACTGTGGCTAGGTGTGGCTGAGTGCAAAAAGGTTTTCGTTTATCTGTTTAATAAAAAGAATTTCCAGAAATGTTTTAATATGATTTAACTTCTGTTTTTAATAACTTTAATAATATAAATCCAAATAATACATATGATATATGTTTTGGAATCAGAAAAATGTGAGGAATTCAAATAAGCCATTCAAAATATTATTTGAGCACTTTAAATTTTCGAGATGATTAAAATTGCAATAAAATGCCCTTTTTCTTAATAAATTAATAACTTTAAATCTACAACTCCAAATTTGTCAAATAATGTGTCTAAATCGATCAGCGCGATGAGCCCGTTCTATCTATGCACTTCTTGTTCTGAATTGAAGCATGCATCATGTCATTATTAAAAATCAGAACTGTTTATGGTAATAAAACTTGGTTAAATAATTAATAAAATGATTTATTCTTGTACCACACCTCACCCTTGCCATGCTATTTTAATGCCATGTAAATTGAGCATCATTCATCATGGCATGCTTGTTTGCTTGTCGCATTTTAATTCATATGCTTGTGCACCTTATTTATGTTGGCCCTTGTTTGTTTGGTTCTTCTTCGAATAGACGCCCAGCAGGAGAATTATCAGGAATCACAGGAGTACTACCCAGACCCATCTCTCGCTTCAACTGAGCTGCCAGGCAAGCACTACCACATGCTTGCATACATATAGTACCTATTGCCTCTATCTTATTCTTGCATCATTGAGTTGCGATTGCATTAAATTGAATCCTAAGTACGGCATAGCCTTTACTCTTAAACCACACCGAAGCTTGTTCCTCCATCCCATGAGCCATTACTACAGGAGTTGTTTGAGCCATGCGGGTCGTAGAACAGCATGTGTAGGGTATGTGAGGTCTGATGGATAACGAGGTACCTAAACAACTTAATATGAGTAGTAATGGGATAACTAATGAAAGAGGCACCGGTGAGCAATATCTGCTATTTGGTTCTTCATGCTCACTTGTGTCCCGTAGGACCCCGAGTACTTGATTCCTGTTCCTTGACTATTCGCACTATCCACATCCGGGAGGCCTTATGGACCCCCCTAAGCCAGAGCTTGATTCATTCTTATTTCTTGGGGCCACAATTAGTTTGGGGCTTTACTACTATCATGTACTTATGCCATGTTACTGCTTTATTTAAGATTGTGCGAGGAGCACCTGTACTGTTTTGGATCGCGCCACGTTTTCGTGGTATCGACAAGCCCAGTCACATTTTCGGGTTCCCAGTCGTTTACAGCCATCGTCGCAAACCCTGGGTCCGTCTCGGAGCCGGCCAACTTCGTTGCGGGTAGCTTATTGGGGTGGCCCCCTGAAATATTTCTGAATCCTGTGATTGCTTTGTCATGAATGCCTCGTTGGGTTTTGAGTTGGTTTTTTCCGAGGTTGATCGAGTGTGTGTTGCTATTCATGCACCCCTGCAGGGTAAATCTTTCTAAAAGCCATGTCCGCGGTTATGGACGACTTGGAGCACAGTTTCTCGATCATAGACAATTATAACTAAAGTACCGCTTTAATCTGACTAAGTATCTGATTAGTAAATAGTGCAAAACTCATGGAATGGTTAATAAAAATGCCAACGGATGGGGGTTGTTCGTCCGCTTCCTCGTTGGTAAGCGAGGAGGAGGATGGATCTATTAATTAGACTGTTACAACTGTTGTTCTTAATTCAACATCCGTCTATCATTGGTTAGGCGGATGGTTAGCGAGTATCTATAGAATTGTTAGTGATTATCTTTTGCTGTAGTTGCGTCACCCCAGGTTGTGTCCCCTTTAGAGGCATAAAGACTTGCTGAGTACCCCTAGGGTCTCACACGATAAATTGTTTGATTCAGATGGACAGGTGTACTCGCATGACGGATACTGGGTGGAGGAGACGGATGATGTTGGTAATGATCACTCGGTGTAGAGATTCCGGGAACGGGGATCCGTGAGATCTGTGGACGGGATGTGTCTATTTATGTGGCATCTTATGCCGATTTGCTTCTTATCCGTACTCGGACCTTGTTTTCCGCTTCCGCCTGGTACTCTGATGTGTGATGTATGAGGAGCTATCCTAAAATATTATCTCTATCTAGGATATTTGAATCTTGCCGTATGGCGTTGCAATATTTCTATTTCTTTTAGATGGAATGGCTCTGAGGACTATTGTATGTGGCTTGCATACATACTCACTTGTGTATGTAGTTGATCCCTTCGCCTGCCGATTACGCCGCTCGTTCTTGTCCCGATGCTCTGAAAGTGGTTAGGACGGCCGAAAGGTCTACTGTGAGTGGCCCCGGGCCCCACCGTACTATTTTAACCACTTTCGCTAATCCAGGCATGTAACTAAGAGCGTAATTCACCGGGGAAGTTAGAGCCTGCGAGCCAACATTTTGGCCCTTGGCCCATGGACCCCTCTATTCCGCACCAAACCCTAGTTTTATGCCCAAACTACCCCTGAACTTGTGGCTGGCCTATATATAGAGCCCCCACCCCTCATTGTATCCCTTAGGCATAGATGATAGACTAAAAACAACCCTGATGAGGACATCCCTACAATTACACCTACCCCAATGACTACTGAAGATGCTACAACTGTTGCATGAAAGGATCAGTCCAATGAGATTAGAATTGGACCTATTACAAGAGCTCGTGCTAAGCTACTAGAACAACAGGTGAATTTACTCCTAAACGAATCTGGTACTTTGATTGATGAGAACTTTAGACTGCCTAAGTCTATGCATTTATGTATGATCAAGTTCGTTGGAGAAACAAGCATGGGGCGAGGAGGAGAAGGGATACAAGAGAAGCCCAACATGATGATCGCCCAAGGATGCGTGAGGGAGGAGCGGGAGGAAGGCGCAAGAGAAGATCATCAAGACAGAGGCAAAAAGATCTACCACGACCGGAGTGTCCGGCCAAATCCACCCGGACTGTCCGGCCTAGTCGTGAGGCAAACTGGCGTGGACATTCAGTATGTCAGTTCGGACACTACACGGACTCCACCCGGAAACTTCGTAGTTTCCGGCCAAACCGGACTGTCCGGCACACTCCACCCGGAGTGTCCGGCCTGACCGGAGTGTCCGGCCGATTTCGACCGGAGTGCCCGCCCGCCGACCGAATCTGGTCCGAGTCGGTTTGTATCAGTTTGAGTCGTTTGCGTTTAGTTTCGGTTTTTGGCCGTCCCAGCTGTCCTTATAAGCCCTGGGACGACCCCTAGTTAGGGTTTAGACCACGTTAAAATATTTTGGAGTTGTTTCTTTCATAGAACCTCTGGAATTACCTTGTGTTCGAATCTACCAACTATAATTGAGTGTGATCTGTTGTTCCATTGGGAATTAGTAGATTGCATACTACCGTTCGTGGTCACGGCTGCATGCGCAAGAGCGTGGTGTTGTGAATATCCTACAAGGTTCGAGAGCTATTGCATTGGCATCAGGGATCGAGCGGGAGAGTTCATAGCTATAAGCTAGTTATCTATCATCCACCATCATCACCACCATCCGCTTACTGAGAAGATCGGGCCACCCCATATCATCTTGGTATCAGATTCCCAGTGTTGCCTCGGTAAGCATCCACAAATCCATCCATAGATTAGAGAGTGTTTTTCGTCCTATACAAAAAGCCTTACAAAAAGATTTGCCATAGACTAGATTGCATCGTTTTCGAGTTTTAGTTGCTGATTGTATCTTCTCGTAGATCCGATCTGCAGGTTTTCCTCGTAGGAGTCTAGTTTCCATTTGTGTCTAGGTTTAGGGTTTGATCTTGTTTTCCGCTGTTTCCACTGTTACCGTTTCCGCAAGTCTTTATCGTTTTTTCCGAGTCCACATAGCGTACTTTTTTTTGCATACCATAGACACAGCCTATCTACAGCATCTGTGCCTAGGAACGTACCCACGAGACTAGTTGCTTTGCTCCGACAGGCTGCTCATTAGGTTTTGAAGTGCAGAAATTTTCGACAGGCAAAACCGGACTATCCGGCCGAATCACACCGGACTATCCGGCCCCACCGGAGTCTCCGGCGCATATTAACCGGACTATCCGGCCCAGTTCTGTTATAAGTTGCTGTACTTGTTTGCTTTTGAGTAATATAGTTGAAAAATCAAAAAAAAGAAAAGAGAATCAGTATAAAAAAAGAGAAGAGAAAGAGCGAAAAGAGCTACAAGCCTGACAAAAAGAGAGATATAGAAGTGTGCAATTTGGGAGTCCTTGTTGTGTATAGCACTAGTAGATTGAGCAATCTTCTGCCTGTTCTATTTGAGCTATTACTACCGTCTCTCTTGTGCATTGCAATATTCCTTTTCATAAGTTGCTTTGCCACGTTTATCTCCACTGTGTGTTTCTGGGGTATTTGTACGATCAGCACTAGGACTTGTTGCAGTGTCGATAGGATACCATAGCTATAGCTCCACCTTTACATAACCTGTGTGCCCTGTGATTGTTCTCTATACCTTTGATATTCACTTCATCACATCAAGTGCATCAGTCTTTGATTTCGTTTGGTAGAGCATCTCTATTCACTTTGGAACGAAAAAGAAGGATGAGGAGCTCGTCAATTGGCGCGAATATGAGGCTTTGAAATCCCACTTGACACGTGTGTTTACTAACTCGACAGATGCCATTGACAAGAATCTCCAAGATATGAACATGAGATTGGATCAGCATGTTGGGACGGTTGATACGATCCAAACGCAAGTGGTTATGCTCAATGTCAATGTCACCGCTTTGTAGCAGTCCATTGAGGGTTTGACAGCCGCCTTACATAGAAGGGAAGATCCTCAACATGATGATGCCTTTGATGATTTCGATGAGGGTAGCGCTGTTGATGTTGCTCCACATGTTGGCAGGGGACGTGCTATTCCCCCTATCCATGCACCTGCTCGTGGTCGTGGGTTTGCCCATCTTGGGCGTGGTCCACGTGTGCCCAACCAAGCTGCTGATGACGGTTTGGGCAAGCCAAAATTCTCAATTCCTAAGTTTGATGGTTCCATTGATCCTGAAGACTACCTCACATGGGAGTTGAAGATTGAGAAACTATGGTGCTTATTTGACTATCCAGAAGATAAGAAGGTCAAACTTGCAACATCTGAATTTGATGGTTATGCTTTACGTTGGTGGGATGCTCTTGTGCAACATAGGAGGGAGGACAATGAACTTCCTGTGAGGGATTGGCACCAGATGAAACAAATTATGAAAGCTCGTTTCGTACCAACCAACTACTTGCGATCAGTTTTTGATAAATTGACGCAACTGAAGCAAGGCACCATGACAGTTGATGAGTACTACATGGAGATGGAGATGCTTATGCAGCGTGCTAGAATTCGTGAGTCCATTGAGATGACCATGCAGCGATTCCTAAACAATTTTGAAGTTACCGATCAAGAGCATTGTTCGTCATCACAAGTATGAGACCATGAATGAGTTGTTGCATCATGCTAGAGAGGCCGAATCCCAGTTGGCAGAAGAGGCGAAGTCACGTGCTCGTTTTCCGTCCTCTAGCAGATTTTCGGCCAGGTCTACACCTTCTACAGCCGCGCCACCAGCTGCTGCTCCCTTTACACCATCGGCCAAGCCAGCAAGTATACCTTCGTTTGGTTCTAATGCTCCAAAACCCGCTGCTCCTGCTGCTAGCTCGGGTTCCAACATGTCTACTACACGTACTCGTGATGTGGTGTGCCATACTTGTGGAGGTAGAGGTCACTACAAGAAAGATTGTCCAAACAGCAAGGTTATGTTTGTTAATGAACAAGGAGAAGTAGAAAGTGGAGATGAAGCTTCTGATGATGATATTGATGACGGCGAGGTTGGTGCTGATGCATATGCTGAGCGTGCACCCACTATTGTCGTATCTTCACGTGTACTTAGTGTGCAACCGGTTGAGGAATCCCAGCATTGCAACTTGTTCCAAACAAAAGCTCTAGTTGGACCAAACAAAGCTTGCAAGGTAATTATTGATGGAGGTAGCTGCAGAAATCTTGCAAGTAAGGAACTATGTGCCAAACTGAATTTGACATACTTACCTCATCCCAAGCCATACTACATACAATGGTTGAGCAACAATGGTGAGATGAAGGTAAATCATATGGTACGTGTAAATTTTCAAATAGGGCCATACAATGATTCTATTGATTTTGATATGGTTCCTATGACAGTTTGTCACCTACTATTGGGTTGGCCTTGGCTCTATGATCGCCTTGTGCAACACAATGGCCGAGCCAGTACATATCACTTGGAATTCAAAGGAAAGAAGATTACTATGCAGCCGATGACACCACAAGAAATTGTGAATGATTCTCGCCAGAAGATAGAGGTGAACTTGAAGGAAGATACTACCACTCGGCGAGACTGTGTCACAACTATTCCTGATGTAATTGAGCCTAAATTGAGTGATATAACGAAAAGTGAGAGAGTGCCTGGGTTATTAATATTAGCCACCAAGGAGGATATGAGAGAGTTTCGTGAGGATCCTACAGCCATGCCACTTGTGCTCATGTATAAGGGCGAGGTATTGGTTTCTAACGACATGACCCCTATTTCTCTTGGTGTCTCTTCTGTTTTGCAGGACTTTGGGGATGTGTTTCCAGAAGACGTACCCGCAGGTTTGCCTCCATTGCGTGGTATAGAACATCAAGTGGACCTGATTCCTGGCGCCACACTTCCCAACCGTGCACCTTACAGGACTAATCCCGAAGAAACTAAGGAAATTCAGAAGCAAGTACAAGCGTTGCTGGATAAAGGGTACATCCGTGTCTCTCTTAGCCCTTGTGCTGTTCCTGTTATTTTAGTTCCTAAGAAAGATGGTACTTGGCGCATGTGTGTTGATTGTAGAGCGATTAATAACATCACTATTCGATATCGTCATCCTATTCCACGCTTAGAGGATATGCTAGATGAATTGAGTGGTGCTGCTTTTTTCTCTAAAATTGACTTGCGTAGTGGTTATCATCAAATTAGGATGAAAGAAGGGGATGAATGGAAAACTGCTTTCAAAACTAAATTCGGTTTGTATTAGTGGTTAGTTATGCCGTTTGGTCTTACTAATGCACCTAGTACTTTCATGCGTTTGATGAATCATGTTTTGAGAGAGTTTATTGGTTGTTTATTTTGATGATATACTCATTTACAGCCATACCGAATGTGAACATTGCACTTACGTGATAATAAACTGTATGCTAATCTTGAGAAATGTACATTTGCAAAAGATAAGGTCATATTCCTAGGATTTGTTGTTTCTAAGCATGGAGTAGAGGTAGATCAATCTAAAATTGAATCAATTCATAATTGGCCTACTCCAATGAATGTTAGTCAAGTGCGTAGTTTCCACGGTCTCGCTGGTTTCTATAGGCGCTTTGTGAAAGACTTTAGCACCATTGCTGCACCTTTAAATGATTTGACAAAGAAAGGTGTTCCTTTTGTTTGGGGCGCGGCCCAAGACATTGCTTTTGATACGTTAAAACATTTGCTTACTTCTGCACCATTACTTGCATTACCTAATTTTTCAAAGCAATTTGAAGTTGAATGTGATGCTAGTGGTATAGGCATAGGTGGCGTTTTGATGCAAGAGGGTCGGCCTATAGCTTATTTTTCTGAGAAATTGACTGGTGCTCGTTTGAATTATTCTATCTATGATAAAGAATTGTATGCACTTGTTAGAGTACTTGAGGTTTGGCAACATTATTTGTGGCCAAAGGAATTCATCATACATTCTGATCATGAAGCATTGAAATACTTGAAAGCTCAATCAAGCTTGCATAGAAGATTAGCTAAATGGGTTGAGTTCATTGAGTCTTTTCCTTACATCATTAACTATAAGAAGGGAAAAGAGAACGTTGTTGCTGATGCTCTATCTAGAAAGAACATGCTATTAACCAATCTTGATGTTAAAATTCCTGGATTAGAAGCTATTTGTGCACTTTATGCAACTGACCATGATTTTGCTGAACCATATCGTTTGTGTGCTCTTAGAAACGCATGGGATAAGTATCATATACATGATGGATATTTGTTTCGAGCTAACAAACAATGTATTCCAGAATCGTCGTTGCGTTTGTTCTTAGTGCAGGAACACATGCTGGTGGTTTGATGGGTCACTTTGGGCGTGAGAAGACGTTGCTCATGCTTGCTGATCACTCTTATTGGCCCAAGATGAGGCGTGATGTGTACAGATTTGTGAGCCGATGTATTACATGCCACAAGTCGAAATCTAAGCTGAAGCCTCACGGTTTGTATACATTAGTATGGATTTTGTGCTAGGTGTACCTAAAACACGGAGAGGTCATGATTCTATATTTGTGGTAGTGCATAGGTTCTCTAAATTGGCTCATTTTATTGCCTGCCACAAAAGCGACGATGCGTCGCATGTTGCTAACCTGTTTTTCAGGGACATCGTGAGATTACATCGTGAGGCTATTGAGAAGAAAGGCAAGAACATTGCTGCTGCAAGGAATCAAGCAAGGAAAGAAGTGTTGTTCGAGCCTGGAGATATGGTTTATGTGCATCTACACAAGGATAGGTTTCCATTACTTCGAAAGTACAAATTGAAGCCACATGGTGCTGGTCCTTACAAGGTGTTAGCCAAGATTAATAATAACGCCTACTCGGTGGATATACCTATTGAGGAGTTTGGTGGAGTTAGCAATAGCTTCAACGTTGCTGATTTGTCACCATATGCTGGAGAAGACCTTGGAGCGTCGAGGTCGACGCCTTTTCAAGGGGGGGGGGGAGATGATGAGGACATCCCTACAATTGCACCTACCCCAATGACTACTGAAGATGCTACAACTGTTGCACGAAAGGATCAGTGCAATGAGATTAGAATTGGACCTATTACAAGAGCTCGTGCTAAGCTACTAGAACAACAGGTGAATTTACTCCTAAACGAATCTGGTACTTTGATTGATGAGAACTTTATACTGCCTAAGTCTATGCATTTATGTATGATCAGGTTCGTTGGAGAAACAAGCATGGCACGAGTAGGAGAAGGGCTACAAGAGAAGCCCAACATGATGATCGCCCAAGGATGCGCGAGGGAGGAGCGGGAGGAAGGCGCAAGAGAAGATCATCAAGACAGAGGCAAAAAGATCTGCCAGGACCGGAGTGTCCGGCCAGATCCACCCGGACTGTCCGGCCTGGTCGAGAGGCAAACTGGCGTGGACATTCAGTATGTCAGTTCGGACACTACACGGACTCTACCCGGAAACTTCAAAGTTTCCGGCCAGACCGGACTGTCCGGCACACTCCACCCGGAGTGTCCGGCCTGACCGGACTGTCCGGCCGATTTCGACCGGAGTGTCCGCCCGCCGACCGAATCTGGTCCGAGTCGGTTTGTATCAGTTTGAGTCGTTTGCATTTAGTTTCGGTTTCTGGCCGTCCCAGCTGCCCTTATAAGCCCTGGAACGACCCCTAGTTAGGGTTTAGACCATGTTAAAATATTTTGGAGTTGTTTCTTTCATAGAACCTCTGGAATTACCCTGTGTTCGAATCTACCAACTATAATTGAGTGTGATCTGTTGTTCCATTGGGAATTAGTAGATTGCATACTACCGTTCGTAGTCACAGCTGCGTGCGCAAGAGCGTGGTGTTGTGAATATCCTACAAGGTTCGAGAGCTATTGCATTGGCATCAGGGATCAAGCGGGAGAGTTCATAGCTACAGGCTAGTTATCTATCATCCACCATCATCACCGCCATCCGCTTACTGAGAAGATCGGGCCACCCCATATCAAACCCCCTTTGTGGAATCTCTAGTTTTGCCTCATCCCCTTCTACAAAAGGGGATCGACTATCGTCACCACCTCGTTGGATTTTGCATCGCGCCTCCCTCGTTTTACAAGGCCTTGGCATCGCTGTCCCTTTGCCAAGACGTCAAGACCCTCTCTAAGGTGTTGTTCCCTCTCCGTGTGGGATCGAGGGAGCACATTGACCGATCTTTCCTTGCGAGGATTCTATCGGACCGGTGGCCGCCGGCGAGAGCAATCGGCCTTGTCGTGTGAGTTTTGCGTGTGTTCATCGTGTACTTTGCGAGGTGTGCGTCCGCTTCCGCTACCTTCTCCCTTTTCCCTCGCTTTCCCATCGATATGACCATGAGATCCATGAAAATCGGGCCACCCATCTGGTATCAGCAGCTTTTGGTTGTCACGGATTCCTCATCGATTTGGTCTTTTCCCCCATAAATTCGAAATTTCCACCAAAAATAGCCCCAATTCGTATTTTGGATCGATGTGTGATTTGAGTGTGTTTTGGTAGGTTTTGATCCGTGGATTACTTGCTAAACTTGTTGATCTACCTTCCCCTGCGTTTGCATAGCCTAATTCTTTGATTTCCCCCCATCAATTTGAGATTTTGGTTCGAGTTTTTCCGTCAAAACTCGTCATGTTCGTGTTCTGGAAGTTCTGGTTCAACCAGACCGGACAGTCCGGCCAAAACGGACCGGAATATCCGCCCCATCGGAGTTTTCAGCATAAACGGACCGGAATGTCCGCCCCGGCCGGACTGTCCGGCCTGCAGGACCCGGAATGTCCGCCCCGTGCTGATAGAAAAATCTGATTCACGGTTTTGAGCATAACTTTTGCATACGAACTCGGATTTTGGTGTTTTTTAGCTTGTTTCGAAGAGGAGAAGGAGGTATACATCATCACATCAGTGGTTCATGCTATATACTCCATCCAAATTCCGTGGGCAAGGCAGAATGCACCAATAAAGGGTGAAGATTGTCGACGAAAGGTATAAAATTTCCGCGACTTCTCCCCACTTGCTTTCCTTTGTGAGCTACACTATCTTTGCGTTAAACAAACACCTATTGAGACTAGTTCCTCCTATGATTGCTTGTGCTATGTACATTTGATACTTGTAGAATACTGAGCAAAAGTTGTGAGCGCGCTATCTCATATAGTTATCTTGTATAGTTGTTGGCACAAGAGGCAAGTGAAATAGAAAAAGAAAAAGAAAGAAAAAGAGAAAAAAATAGAAAAAGAAAAAGAGAAACAAAGAAACAAGTGCCTCATAGAATAGGAAGCGCAAGCTCGATGAACATCAAATGGGTGGTACTTATTGTGCATATCTTGTAGCCCACCAATTTTATTGCAATCGAACTTGCGTCTCTCCTTGCACTTGTGTGACACGAGCTTATAGTCTTCGCTAGGTAATCATTTGGTCTAGCTCACTTTCTCCATCGCACAAATCCCATTTATCCCACCGTGTGTGTTTCCTTGTACATAATTCCTATCTTGTTGATTGACTTGTTTTGCTTTGTGATCATTGTGGTTCTTTACTTGCCATTACAATATCTTGATTTCAGATTGTTCTTGGACACACCACCTTCCATACCCATCCACCATAAGCTTTGTGTGTGTGTGTTTTTTAGTGGTTAGTTAGTTTTGGTGTTCCGCGTGAACTTCACTTTGCTTGGATTTTATTGCGATCAAGTGTTTCCACTTGCACGATACCATCTTCCAAGGTAAAGTAAGGTTTGACGTTGTATCCCTAACCCCCCTACCACTTTCATCTACACCACTTGGTCTTGTGAATCATGTCTAGGTACTCCAGAACCGAGGATGATATCTATGAAGAATCCATAATGAGCCACCACGACTACGACTCCACAAGTATAGAGGACATGATGGAGCACTACACCGACAATGGCTCCGCATGCTTTGAGGACCCGGAGCATTGCACCTATGATGGCTCCACATGCATGGAAGACATGGAGCACGTCATCTGTGGCTCCTCAAGCATGGAGGACTTGGAGCTCTACATCGATAATGGCTCCTCATGCATGGAATACATGGAGCACTACATCGACAATGACTCCACATGCTTGGGTGATATGGAGTACTACATCAACAACGACTCCCCAAGCAAGGATGACTTCGAGTGCTACAACGATGACACCTCACCAAGCATGGAGGACATGGCGAGCTTCACCCAGTTCGAGGGCTCTTCTATGAGCCATGAAGAATACCTCCACCGCTTGGAGATGGAGGACTACTACGCCAAGCTAGTGGAGACGCATCATCAAGAAACCATGACCTTCAAGGTCAAGTGTGTCGCACCAAAGGGCACCACCTACTTCGATGATCCACCTCCAAGGCCTCAAGAGCCACCACCTACATGGCGTCATGAACCACCATCTCCAAGGCGACGATGTAGCACCCGGCAAATCCACTACTAGAAAATCGCGTGTTGTTTTTATTTTGTGCATCATCATGACTGCATGCTCATGTCATCATGCCACATTGCATTTGAGCATCTACATGTCTGCATTCATATTGTTTGCTAAAACTATTTTTATAAAAGCCTAGCTTTGTTTTCTAAATAACCCCCTCTCTATTTAAAATCAAAACCCTCGGTTTGCCGGGATCTTTTATATATCTAAAACTATTTACCAAAATAATATTTAAAACAAAATAAATAAACAAAAACAAATTCTTATAAAATCCCCGGTAGATAGTCTGGCCAGCCAGACCAGAAGCCCAACCGTCCAGACTACCTACTACCGGGACTAAACCCAGACCACCTGGAACCCTAATCTAATCCCTAACCCTAGCCGCCACCACCTGGCCGCACTCACCCACACCCGCCGCCGCTCTGCATCGCACGTACGATGCGAGCCGCAACGCATCGCACCCCTGTTACGTTGCACGCCTCACACATAGAGCATGCACGCAAGCCACGAACCCACCCCTCCGCTGACCGGCAACTTCCCTGAAGCGCTAGCCCACCCCGCGCTTGCGATCCGCTCCACCAACTACCCAGCGACCGACACGCTCCCGCTCGCCCCCTGCCCGATCGAACCGCCCCGTACACCCTGTGGGACCCACCCACGCATCGCGCGGCCCCCGTCTCGCTCTGTCTCTCGCCCCGCCAGACCGAGTCCCCGCTCGCGTACATCCCACACCCAGCGCCTCTCCTCACCATCGAGCGAACCCACCGCCAGGCACCTCCTCACCTCGGCGCCACTGGCTGCATCATCGCCTTGCCAGAGCCGACCCTGCGCTCCCGTTCCACCTCGCGGAGACCACCTGACCGAGTCGCGCTGCATCGTGCCGGCCATCTTCACCTCCTCGTCGCTCCCCTCGCTACGCCGCTCCCCCCGCATCGGCCTGGCCGGCCTCAACCTCGCCGCCCCGGAGCTCTACCTCTCCTCCGGTCGCCCTCGTCCCGCCCAACACAGCACCATCTCGCGCCGACCTCGCCCCTTCCGCTTGAGCATGCCCCGCGTCATTCCCAGAGCCCAAGGCCCCGCCGCGGCCACTCCTCCTGTGACCCCGCCCGCGTCACCGGCCCCTCTCCTCTTTGCTCCCCTGTTCAACCTCCCCTTGCGGAGCTCCTCGTCGCTGTGGCCCGTCTGCCGTGCCGTGCGGCCCTCGCCCCAGCTCGATCCCCATCGCCCGGAGCTCCTCCATGTCGCCACCTCCAAGCCTGCGTCGACCTTGCCCTCTGTTCTGCCGCCGGCCACTGCACCTTCCGCGCCCAGTTACCGACCTCCGCCACGAGTGCATCGTCGTCACATGCATGTCCTGCCTCGGCCCCCTCCTCCCTGGCATTCGTCCTCGACCAGCAACGCCCCGCGCCGCGCCCGGCCACTTCGCAGGGCAGCCAACCCATGCCTCGCGGCTCTGACCTCCCGCACCCGCCTCGCGCGCGCCCTCACCATCGTGCCCAGTAGGTGTTTGTGCTTCGGTCTGGAAGAGGACACACCTCCCTAGAGTACACCTTCAATTTGTTGGCTTGTCCCTATGGCAAGTTACATGGCACTCCCTTTATGCATGCGAGACCAAATGGTGCAATCTTACAAGGTACTGTTGTGGGATCGTGGATGACATGGTTTGGTTCTACCAGAAGAACCACTGAGATGCCACTCCTTCTGGGAACCGCCATGACCTTCTTCACGGATCCGATGGCCGAGACTCTGAAGACCCTCGATCCCGGAATCCGAAGACCCTGGGTCCAAACCTGAACCCCGGCACCGGCTTCATGATCTCCTTCACGACGCCAAGGCCCGTTCTTAGATGTGAAGACCGATCCCGCCGAGACCGAACCCGAACACCCTCGGATCCCCAAGATCGCTGATACCCTAATATGTGAACCTTTTTCTAGCCCTATTTTATAAAGTGCCATCTATATAAATTGTTGCATATTAAATTGTGCATGCTTTCTAATGTCTACGCACTTCTATTCTTGTAGACAGTTGTTGGGCCTCCAAGTGCAGAGGTTTGTAGAACAACATCAAGTTTCCCTTAAGTGGATTACCCAAGGTTTATCGAACTTAGGGAGGAAGTGGTCAAAGGTATCCCTCTCAAGCAACCCTGCAATCAAGATACAAGAAGTCTCGTGTGTGCCCAACACACCCAATACACTTGTCAGGTGTATAGGTGCACTAGTTCGGCGAAGAGATAGTGAAATACAAGTGGTATGGATAATTATAAGTGGTAACGGTGCCATAAAATAGCTTTGATAATGCGTGGTTGAGACTAAAGACAATCTGAAATAAAGATGGAAGCTAGCAAACATGTAACAGATCTAGTTGCAAACGGAGTTTCAATGCTTAGAAACAAGGTGATGAGGACATCCCTACAGTTACAAGTACCCCAATTGATAATGAAGATGTTCCAATTGCAAAGAAGGATCAATCCAATGAGATAAGGATTGGACCAATCATAAGAGCTCGTGCTAAACTACTAGAACAACAGGTGAACTTGTATCTTAATGAACCTGGTGTTTTAATCAATGAGAATGTTATACTACCTAAGTCTTTGAATTATTGTATGATCAGGTACTTAGGAGAAGAAGGCATAGCACAGAGCGAGGAGTTGAAGGAACATGGTGTGTTGATCAATGAAGAATGTGCGAGGGAGGAGAGGAAGGAAGCGCAAGGAGCTGTCCAAGACAAAGATCAACAAGAGGAGGGAGTTCTCTGTCGTGGCAGAGAAAAGCCTTGTTTCACTGCCACGGCAGGCTGCCACGGCAGGAAAACCGAGTCCAGCTCTGCCACGACAAGCTGCCGCGATAGAGAAACTGTGTGAAAGTCTGTCACCGCAGAACATGTGGCCGGTCTGTATGCAGGTTGGGTGGACCCAACTCGGGTTCCACCATAGGCCGCCACCCCATAAACTCATAAATAGATGGGAGCGCCGTAGATTACATTTTAGACCACGTTAAAATATTTTGGAGTTGATTCTTTCATAGAACCACTGAAATTACCTTGTGTTCGAATTCTACAACTATAATTGAGTGTGATTTGTTGTTCCATTGGGAATTAGTAGATTGCATACTACCGTTCGTGGTCACGGCTGCGTGCGCAAGAGTGTGGTGTTGTGAATATCCTACAATGTTCGAGATCTGTTGCACTGGCATTAGGGATCGAACGGGAGAGATCATAGCTACGCACTAGTTATCTAATCATCCACCTTATCATCGACAAGAGCTTGCTGAGAAGATCGGGCCACCCCATATCACAAGGCCTAGGGATCATACTTTCACTAGTGAACACTCTCATACAAATATCTTCTCTTTACGATACTACTCTGAACTACTCTCCGGTTGGACACTCTAATCCATGGTAGGGCTATAACATCACACCTCAAAGTTCGCTTTCCCCATCTAGATAACCCCACACTGTCACCTTGAGCTCTAGATGGTTCCAAGAAACACCACAATTTCATAAAGACATCCAACTCCAAATATAACTCATAACAAGTATTTGTAATCTCTAGCCTAAGTTCCACCATGGTGTCCATGCTGTCACTTTCACAAACATGGGGAGAGCATAGATCTATTAAAGCACTTGACTAGCAAAGTAGATCTACTTGATTACAAAGATCATGATCACAATATGATCATTCATAGAGAGAGATGAACACATAGCTACCGGTAGAACCCTTAGCCTCGAGGAAGAACTACTCCCTCATCATCATGGGAATCAGCAACATCGATGGAGATGGTGGTGGAGATCGATGGAGATGGCTCCGGGGGCAATTCCCCGTCCCGGCAGGGTGCCGGAACAGAGACTTTCTGTCCCCCGAATCTCCCCTTCGGTGGCGGCGGTGTTGCGGAACTTTTCGTGGCTGGAGGCTGGATTATTTAGGGTTTTTTCCCAGGGGGATTTTATAGGCGAAGGGGCGATGTCAGAGGGTGGACCAGGGGCCCACACCACCTGGTGGCGCGGCCAGGGGTGACCCGCACCACCATATGGTGTGGCCAGGCCCTGGCCCTCCTCCGCTCATCTTCTGGCTCCGTGTTCCCCTCGGTGAAATATTGACTTCAGCTTTTGTCCTGTCCAATTCCGAGAATATTCATTTTCTGGCTTTTCTGGAACCAAAAACAGAAGAAAACATGCAACTGGCATTGTGGCATCTTGTTAATAGGTTAGTTCCAGAAAATGTGTAAAAGTACTTCAAAGTGTGGACAAAACATAAGAAAGTAGATATAAAACAAGCATGGAATATCAAAAATTATAGATACGTTTGCAACGTATCAACATCCCCAAGCTTAACTCCTGCTCATCCTCGAATAGGTAAGTGATAAAAAAGAATAATTTTTTAGGTGACATGCACCATCACAATCAAGATCAAACCATTTGCAAAGCATGAAAGCTGGGATCAAAGTACTCTAAACATGAGCATGAAAGATGAAGTTCTAATAAGACATACTAACTATGTTGTTACATGAAAAGGTACAAACAAAGATCATGAATAAAAATGCATTGAAAGACGTTTATTTGTTTCACATATAGAAAACATAGCATAGTGGCATTCAGCTTGTCCCTCATGGTGAGTAGCAAAACATAAATGCATAGGACACCTTCAAAGTTCATAAGGGTGACTAGATACAAGTAGTTTAAGAACAAGAAATATCAACATTATGAATCAATCGAAAAGTTTTGGGACAGTGCACATAGAACTAAGAATGACCACTATGCTCTCTCAATAGGTGCATA
The DNA here is from genome assembly GCA_910589775.1 of Avena eriantha. Classification (NCBI taxonomy): domain Eukaryota; kingdom Viridiplantae; phylum Streptophyta; class Magnoliopsida; order Poales; family Poaceae; genus Avena; species Avena eriantha. The sequence continues at coordinate 365,501,413 of OU342744.1, forward strand.
AATATAGAAGATGGAGAGTCAACATAAAAGTAAAAGAAAGGCCTTCATAGAAGGAAGCAGGGATTCAAGTCTCATAAAGAGCTTCCAAAAATTATGGTACTTATTAGCTTTTAGTTCTCATTGCCCTATCATATGCACTCTTGAAGTGATTAAGGTTAAAGTTAACAAACTATGGAGTATATGCTTGACAAAGTATAAGTTGGCAATCTCATGTCCCTTGAATACGAGGATCGCTCCTCATGCTACTCAAGTTTAGTTACCGGTAAGTTCTTGTCATAGTAAGTACATGTGTATCATAGAGAACTGCCAACGGGGTACCCCTTACCCGATGATATGGAAGAATCCCCATATCGAAATGACAAGTCAAGCAGACAATAAGCATCTCAGCAATCTTCTTATTTACCATGGGGAAATGGCGCTTTTTTCTTTCTTTCCTCTTTTCTCATCTTTTTTTATTTTTCTCTTTTTCTCAATCTCTATCTCTTTTTTTATAAGAAGAATGTTTCATAGATTGCTCATTATGGTTACGCTACAGGTTTCCACCATGATTAGGCATGAATTAGACCAGCCGCCCAGGTGTTTCTCTAAAACACATACATAACTCCATGGACTTACAAGCTCCCCTTTCATTTCACACCGACGACATCCATAAACAAAAGAGCATGATATCAACTGGGTACAATGTACAAGTGCAATGTTGAAAGCGTTCCCCATTACAACAGGGTTCTGCTAATCCCCAACGTATAAGTGCAAGCATATACAACATTGATGACACAATGGTTCAAGTTTATTAGGGGCAAGAAAAGTAAAGTGTGCCATCAAGTTCGTGAGAGATTTAATCACTAACTTTCACATAACAAGTTTAATTCGGAAGGTAGATAAAAACATGAATATACTTGGAATAGCAAGTGCTAATAGGTAGGTATGGTGGACTCTTTGGAATAACTTGGTTTTATTTGGAGTTGGATGCATGAGTGGAACTCATACTTGGTTATGGAGGCTAGCAAAAGACTGAGAGCGGCCAACTAAGAGAGCAATAATGGCCATAATCATGCAAAGCGACAAAACATCATTAATTAAAGCATAAAGTGATGTTACAAGTCGAAAACTAAAGGATCATAAAGGCTATGGTTACTTGGGATAGTCTTCACATGGTGTGAGCATGCGCCAAGTCAACCCAAATAAAGCATCAAAGGAGAATACCACAATACTATGCTTTAATATGCTAAAACAACGCATGATTCTTCCAAGGCACATTAAGCAATCTGAATTGTTTATAACAAGTCATGCTACAACAACGAATACTAAGCATAAAGCCAAAACAATATCGAGCATGGCATGACAAAGCATAGGCCACAGTCAAAAACAAGCTCCCTTTTGTACCACTAAAGCATGAAGCTTTCTACTCTCTTCCAACACCAATCGACTTATTTGAAACAACTCACAAAGATAATAATAAATAAATATCAGTGAGCTTGTCTCACAAATCCACAAAGAAGAACTAAAAAGTTCTAAGCTGAAAGCACAAGAAAACTAAGGCTAAACATGGTGCTAGCAAGGGAGAACGCTCGCAGAACAATAAGAATGCAAACTAGAGTGTTCTTAGGCAATGAATAACGAGATGTGTCTATCTCCAAAAGAAGTGTGCTAGAATCCTACCAACTTATTCAAGCAAACAAAGCAAAAGAAAACTAAAAACGAAAACTAAGACTGGTGAGGGCAAACCCCTAGGGTGGCCCGATCTTCACGGATCTCGTGGTCAAATCGATGGGAAAGAGAGGGGAAAGGGAGAAGGTAGCGGAAGCGGACACACACCTCGCGAAGAACACGATGAACACACGCAAAACACACACAATAAAAGGCCGATTGCTCTCACCGGTGGCCACCGGTCCGATAGAATCCTTGCAAGGAAAGATCGGTCAACGTGCTCCCGTCAATCCCAAGCGGAGAGGGAACAACACCTTGGAGAGGGTCTTGATGTCTTGGCAAAGGGACACCGATTCCAAGGCCTTGTACAACAAGGAAGGCGCTATGCAAACTCCAACGAGGTGGTGACGATAGTCGATCCCCTTTGGTAGAAGGGGATGAGGCAAAACTAGAGATTCCACAAAGGGGATTTTCTTTAGTCTATCATCTATGCATAAGGGATACAATGAGAGGTGGGGGCTCTATTTATAGGCCAGCCACAAGTTCAGGGGTAGTTTGGGCATAAAACTAGGGTTTGGTGCGGAATAGAGTGGTACATGGGCCAAGGGCCCAGATGTTGGCACGCATGCCCATCACTTAGGTCGGACACTCCGGGTTGAGTGGGCCGGACAACCCGGGGTGGCCGGACACTCCGGGTAGTGTCCGGGTAAAGTCCGATGTAGCACACAGAATGTCCGCGCCAGGACGGGGCTGGGGTAGGCCGGACACTCCGGCTGAGTCGCGCCGAACAGTCCGGCTGCGCCGGACACTCCGGCCGGATTCGGGCGGACTCTCCGGGGCGATGACGGTGGAGACTCTTGTTCTGGAGCTGGCTGCTCCTGGTCCATCTTCTTGGTTGACTTGGGGACGATCTTGGGGACTTGGTGTTGTGGATGTGGTAGCGTCCGCATGACGGGCTGCATCAGCTCCCCCGCTTCAAAAAGAGTCGTCCTCGACTCTTCATGCTCATCCTAAGAAGATGATGTCGAGAGACCTTCTTGATCATGGGGTTCACCATATAGTCGTCCTTGAGAAGCTTGAATCAACTACACCTCAATGTTCCTTCACCTTCCATGAAGCCTACAAGGCTCACCACAAAAGCAAAGCAACACTCAAAGCATAGCCAATTCATGGAGATTATAGCATGAGTGCTCAAGTAGAGTGAAGTCACGATATGATGTAGAGATAGCTCGTTGAGGGGTAGCCATAGGTAACTCTCTACGGTTCGTCTTGTCAACTTATGGACCATAGAGGTTGACGCGTAAGCAATTGTACCTTCACACAACAAAGACCAAGCAACATATGTTTGTGTGTGATAGAGGAGCATGTCATTTGTGGCATGTCCATTCTTGTTCACAACACTATTAGCACAACTCAAGTATCGCAAACGAAATGCGTATGCAAGGTCAAACTGCATGGATGTCGTTTGAACATCATCCAAATGTGGGAAATCAAAAACCTCCATAAAGCATCTTAGGGAGGCACTCAAAGCAATTGACTAAGAAATGGATCAACATCTTTGATGCAAAGCTAGGAGAATTCGGCAAAAACACATGAGGAAGAATATCCAAAGCAACATCATTATGTGTGCAAACCAACCATTGGAAATAACAATTGTTCAATATGTTGGATGCCATACACATATCATCAAAGGCCAAAATCATGGGCGTATGAGTATCACAAGCGGAAGCAAAAACAACATGTTTGCAAACAAACCAAATGAAAGAGCAAGTGGTCCTTATGTTTGTTGCAACAACAATACGAGAGACTTGGAAGCTGTCATGACAATACATGCTCAAAATGGCATTATGGTTGCACACAAAACATCCGAAAGAGAAATTGTTCATCATTTTTGTGGCAACACACAAAGCATCAATATCCAATAGCAACAAAACATGATTGTCACAAGGTGAAAGAATACCATTAACATGCTTGCAAGCAAACCATAGGAAAGAGCAATTTTTTCAACATGAAAGATGCAAAGCATGCAAAAGGTATCAGATCTGGGTTCGATCTTGAACTCACTTGGGGGATGCTCTCTAGAGCTCTTTTTGTCAACTCGTGCTCAACCGAGGTTGACATTCTTGTGCGGGTACCTACACAAATCAAACACAAAAGGAAGAACGTGTGTGCATGGTAGCGAAATACATAATCCATCATGGCATATCTCTTCTTGTGCACATCACCATGAGTGTCAATGAAGTATGAAGTAGATGCATGGTGAATATGCAAGTGGTGAACATGCTTATCATGGCAATCATCAAAATCTCCAAAACTTGAGAAAGCTATGGGGGCCATCTCAATATAAACCATATGAGAATTATTGTTGCAAGCAAAACAAGTGAAAGAGCAATTATTCAACTTATTGCAAGCAACGGGAGAGATTGTAAAACATTCATGACAAAGCATGGTTCGAGGGGTACCATTGGTAACATCATTGCAAGCAAAACATTGGAAAGAGCAATTGTTCAACAAAGTGCAAGCAATGATATCATCAACATAATGTTTAAAGCATGGCATGTCTATGGCAACATCATCACAATCAAATAATTTCACATGCTCAACATTATGCAAAGGCAAAGTATCACATGCAAATACCAATGAGTCATATGTGATATCACAAATATCATCCATAGCATGCCAATAATCACAAGTCATCATGTCCACTAGTGGGATCATGGCATCATCAACACCCTTATTTTTACCTTGTTCATACCTCTCATATGAAGTGGGTGTTGTGGTCGTATTGGCCTCCATGTAGGCAACTTCTTCATCCATGGAACCTAGCAAATCATGAGAAAACACACTAGAGGTAGAGGGTAAGTTGTTAGAAATCAAAATGGTCTCATGTGACCTATCAACTACCACTCTCAACTCACTAGGTGTATCACTCATGCCCTCCAAGTGGAAGCACTCAATCTCACATATGGTGGAGTCACTCGTCTCACTCTTTTTTTTCACTCAAGTGGGCTAAGTGGCTCTCATACTCACATGGGATTGGTACCACATCATCACTCAAGCATATGGGGGTAGGCTCGGTTCTCTCAACTCCATGCGCCTCCTTTGGTGAAGGGAAAATCCCATGCTCACCAATCTTGACCTTGTCAACACCATCTTGCACCTTGGCTTGTGTAGTCCTCTTGACGTACTCGTCCAACTTGGCGAAGTAGAGGTCTTCGTCTTCCTCATCCATGAAGGTGCATGCGTCATCTAGGACATCAAGTCTTGGCGTTGAAGCTTGATGGCGTGGAGGAGAACTTGCTCTTGGTGCCATTTTGGTGGTGGCACGAGTAGTTGAAGGTGCCTTATGATGGTGTCGACGGAGGTCATTGGCGTGCCTTGCCAAAGGTTGATGTAGATGGCGCACTTAATCATCCACATGACGCTCGCGACGATGCTCCTTGTCCTTGGCACTCTTCTTGTGATGGTGGTGCATTCTTGAGCTTGGTTGAGCATTATGGATGGTGCTCAACATGTATTCTTCGTCTTCATGGCGAAGATGCCTTGAACGACGTCTTGTATCCTCTTGATGTTGGTGATGATCACGAGAGGATGTATGTTGATGAAGAGTCTTGCTTCTTGGCACCTCTTTGGGAAGATGATGTTGGGACGCCACTCTTCTTGTAGGCGGTGGCACTTGTTTCCTGGGAGGTTGTTGCACTTGACGCCTTCGAGGTTGTGGTGCTTGGTGGCTTGGAGGTGATGGCACTCGTCGCCTTGGAGATGGTGGTGCATGACGCCATGTAGGTCGTGGCGCTTGACGCCTTGGAGGTGGATCATCGAAGTAGGTGGTGCCCTTTGGTGTGGCACGCTTGGCCTTGAAGGTCATGGTTTCTTGATGATGCGTCTCCGCTAGCTTGGCGTAGTAGTCCTCCATCTCCAAGCGCTGGAGGTATTCTTCATGGCTCATGGAAGAGCCCTCGAAGTTGGTGAAGCTCGCCATGTCCTCTGTGCTTGGTGAGGCGTCGTCGTTGAAGCACTCGAAGTCGTCCATGCTTGGGGAGTCGTTGTTGATGTAGTACTCCATATCACCCAAGCATGTGGAGCCATTGTCGGTGTAGTGCTCCATGTACTCCATGCATGAGGAGCCATTGTCGATGTAGAGCTCCAAGTCCTCCATGCTTGAGGAGCCATAGTTGATGACGTGCTCCATGTCTTCCATGCATGTGGAGCCATCATAGGTGCAATGCTCCGGGTCCTCAAAGCATGCGGAGCCATTGTCGGTGTAGTGCTCCATCATGTCCTCTATACTTGTGGAGTCGTGGTGGCTCATCATGGATTCTTCATAGATATCCTCCTCGGTTCCGGAGTCCCTAGACATGATTCACAAGACCAAGTGGTGTATATGGAAGTGACAGGGGGTTAGGAATGCAACGTCAAACCTTACTTTACCTTGGAAGATAGTATCGTGCAAGTGGCAACACTTGAGAGCAATCAAAACCAAGAAAGTGAAGTTCATGCGGAACACCAAAACCAACTAACCACTAAAAAACACACACACACAAAGCTTATGGTGGATGGGTATGGAAGGTGGCATGTCAAGAACCAATCTGAAATCAAGATGTTGTAATGGCAAGTAAAGAACCATGATGATCACAAAGAAAAACAAGTCAATCCACAAGATTGGAATATATAAAAGGAAACACACACGGTGGGATAAATGGGACTTGTGCGACAGAGAAAGTGAGCTAACAACCAAATGATTACCTAGCGAAGACTATAAGCTCGTGTCGCACAAGTGCAAGGAGAGACGCTAGTTTGATTACAATAAATTGGTGGGCTACAAGATATGCACAATAAATACCACCTATTTGATGTTCATCGAGCTTGCGCTTCCTATTCTATGAGGCACTTGTTTCTTTCTTTCTTTTTTCTTCTTTTTCTCTTTTTCTATTTTTTTTCACTTGCCTCTTATTTGTGCCAACAACTATACAAGATAACTATATGAGATAGCGCGCTCACAACTTTTGCTCGGAATTCTACAAGGTATCAAATGTGCATAGCCCAAGCAATCATAGGAGGAACTAGTCTCAATAGGTGTTTGTTGAACGCAAAGATAGTGTAGCTCACAAAGGGAAGCAAGTGGGGAGAAGTCGCGGGATTTTATACCTTTCGTCGCCGATCTTCACCCTTTATTGGTGGATTCCGCCTTGCTCACAGAATTTGGATGGAGTAGATAGCATGAACCATGGATATGATGATGTAGAGCTCCTTCTCCTCTTCAAAACGAGCTAAAGAACACCAAAATCCGAGTTCGTATGCAAAAAAAATTCTGTCAGCAGGGGGCGGACAGTCCGGGGCGCGCAGGCCGGACAGTCCGGCCTGGCCGGATATTCTGGTCAGATTAGGCCGGAAACTCCGGTGGGGCGGATATTCCGGTCCGTTTTAGCCGGACAGTCCGGTCTGGTCGTACCAAAACTTCTAAAGCACGAACTGGACGAGTTTTGGCAGAAAAACTCGAACCAAATCCTCGAATTGATGGGGAAAACAAGGAATTAAGCCATGGGAACGCAGGGGATGGTAGATCAACAAGTTTAGCAAGTAATCCACGGATCAAAACCTACCAAAACGCACTCAAATCACAGATCGATCCAAAACACGAAATTTGGGCTATTTTTGGGGGATTTTCGAATTTATGGGGGAAAAGGCCAAATCGATGAGGAATCCGTGGCAATCAAAAGCTGCTGATACCAGATGATGAGGGCAAACCCCTAGGGTGGCCCGATCTTCACGGATCTCGTGGTCAAATCGATGGAAAAGCGAGGGGAAAGGGAGAAGGTAGCGGAAGCGGACGCACACCTCGCGAAGAACACGATGAACACACGCAAAACACACACGTTACAAGGCCGATTGCTCTCACGGGTGGCCACCGGTTCGATAGAATCCTCGCAAGGAAAGATCGGTCAACGTGCTCCCGTCAATCCCAATTGGAGAGGGAAGAACACCTTGGAGAGGGTCTTGACGTCTTGGCAAAGGGACACCGATGCCAAGGCCTTGTACAACGAGGGAGGCGCGATGCAAACTCCAATGAGGTGGTGATGATAGTCGATCCCCTTTGGTAGAAGGGGATGAGGCAAAACTAGAGATTCCACAAAGGGGGTTTTCTTTAGTCTATCATCTATGCCTAAGGCATACAATGGGGGTGGGGGATCTATTTATAGGCCAGCCACAAGTTCAGGGGTAGTTTGGGCATAAAACTAGGGTTTGGTGCGGAATAGAGGGGTACATGGGCCAAGGGCCCAGATGTTGGCACACAGGCCCATCACTTAGGCCGGACACTCCGGGTTGAGTGGGCCGGACAGTCCGGGCTGGCCGGACACTCCGGGTAGTGTCCGGGTAAAGTCCGATGTAGCACACAAAATGTCCGCGCCAGGACATGGCTGGGTAGGCCGGACACTCCGGCTGAGTCGCGCCGGACACTGGCCAGATTCGGGCGGACTCTCCGGGGCGATGACGGCGGAGACTCTTGTTCTGGAGCTGGCTGCTCCTGGTCCATCTTCTTGGTTGACTTGGGGACGATCTTGGGGACTTGGCGTTGTGGATGTAGTAGCGTTCGCAGGACGGGCTGCATCAAAGACGCTCCAAGAACAACACAACTGTGCATGAAACAATAAAAACGAAGTGTCTAGAAAGACCTGAGATTTTTATTGATGTAGAAGGGGATGCCTTACCCGCAAAAAAATTCTTCTTTTACCCGCAAAAAAAAGAAGAAGGGGATGCCTTGGGATCCCCAAGCTTTGACGCTTGTACCTCTTGAATATTTCTTGGGATGACACGGGGTGGCATCCCAAGGCTTGAGATTTTGTCCTTCCATTCTTCATCTCATTACATCATTCTTTCCCTACACCAGAAAATTTTCCTTCATTAAAAACTTCACACAATCTTCATTAGCAACATTAGTGCATTCAAAAGATAATAAACCTTTGGGGTTTAGTTTTAAAACAGCAAAACTTTCATTAAAAACACAAGCTACTGTAGCACTTCCTTTAAAAAGGTCAAATGATCAAAGAGAACTTAAAGAGAAAGAGATTAAAAAGCAAATGCAAATAATGGCAGAAATCTATCAAAACAGACAAGCAGGTAAAAACCAATTTTTTCGAAGACCTTCTGTTGCTCAAATCGAAAAGTGTTGAATTAACGAAAGTGGGATAACAACCTAGGATAGAAGAACAACAAATTACAGCTCAAACCGACGTATAGAGATTTTTCACGAATTTTTACAGCGAAGCACAAAAATCTGTTTCGAGACAGTAACTTTTCCAAGCATTACTCTTGGCACAAAAACCACACAAAAATGATAAGGAGCGGTTATTACAGAGGTAATAACTTGAAAGACTCAACTAAAACTTTTGGGTTATCACCCAATAAGTACTTTTCTTTAACGCCTTTAAGTCTTGAATTTTTACGAAGACCTTATGTTGCTCAAATCAAAAAGTGTTGAACTAACGGAAGTTAGATAACAACCTGGGGGATTTATTCAGAAAATTACATCTCAATCCGACATACAAAGATTTTTCATGAATTTTTAGAGTGAAGCACAAATATCTGTTTCAGGACAACACTTCCCCAAATCTTACTTCCCTCCCATTAGAGGTTATCCTTGGCACAAAATTCAAACAAAAAGGATAAGGAGAGGTTATTACAGAGGTAATAACTTCCAAGACTCAACTAAAACTTTTGGGTTATCTCACAATAAGTACTTTTTTAACACCTTTAAGTTAGGCTTGATAGTTTGAGAAGATACTCACATAAGAAATATGAATTGAAGTAAAAGAGAGCATCAAGAAGCAAATTGAAAACACATTTAAGTCTAACCCACTTCCTCTGCATAGGAATCTTGTAAAGAAACAAGTCATGAAAGCACAAAGCAACAAGCATAGGAGAAAAACAAGTGCAACTTCAAGACTTTCAACATAACGAGGGGAAACTTAATAATGTTGAGATACATAAGACCATGTTTCCATCTCTCATAATAACTTTCAGTAGCAACATGAATAAAATTAACAATATAACTATCACATAAAACATTCTTATCATGAGCCACATGCATAAAACAATTAATACTCTCCACATAAACATAGTCATTCTTATTAATTATAGTGGGATCAAATTCAACAAAATAGCTATCATTATTATTCTCATCACCATAATCATCAAATATAGGAGGCATATTGTAATCATAATTAATTTTATCCTCAATAGTAGGTGGACTGAAAATATCATATTCATCATTGTAATCATCATATATTAGAGGCATAGTATCATCAAAGTAAATTTTCTCCTCCGTGCTTGGGGGACTAAAAAGATCATTTTAATAAAAACTAGCTTCCCAAGCTTAGACTTTTCCATAGCATTAGCAATAATGGTGTTCAAAGAATTCATACTAATAATATTGCTATTAGCATGCAAATAAAGTTCCATAGGTTTTTAAATTTTCTCTTCAAACACTTCATGTCCTAACTCAAGATAAATACTATAAAGCTCTCTAATTTTGTTGTTGTTTTCCATTAAGCCTAACTAGTGAAAATAAAAACAAGAAACAAAAAAATATGATTGCAGAATCTAAAGGAAATAACTTTGAGCACTCACACACCAGCAACCGTACTAGAAGATAGCTTAGTAGCTAGAGGATGTGAGTACCTTTTACCTTACCTCCCCGGCAACGGCGCCATAAAATAGCTTGATATCTACGCACTTCTATTCTTGTAGACAGTTGTTGGGCCTCCAACTGCAGAGGTTTGTAGAACAGCAGCAAGTTTCCCTTAAGTGGATTACCCAAGTTTTATCGAACTCAGGGAGGAAGTGGTCAAAGGTATCCCTCTCAAGCAACCCTGCAATCAAGATACAAGAAGTCTCTTGTGTCCCCAACACACCCAATACACTTGTCAGGTGTATAGGTGCACTAGTTCGGCGAAGAGTGATGTAGCCTGACCTTTGGTCGTTACCACATCATGGTCTCCAAATTATGCCAATTCGTCATGGACTCTAAAGGTGAATCCGTTCCTCTATGGAAGCCCACTTCCTACCCTCTTGGATGGTATACTACTTCATACTCCATCCCATATCCATGATAGGTTCACACCAACAAGTACGGAGGCATGAGAGGAAGCCTGGAGCACCAAGCCTGACAAGACGGAGGCTTGGAAGGGAAGACGGAAGAAGCAACAGCAGGAGCACCGGAGTCTCCGTCCTGCGCACACCAGAGTCTCCGGCCTGAAGACACCGAAGTCTCCGGCCTGCTGACCCCGGAGTCTCCAGACCCACCTCCGGACCGACCCCTAAATCGAGCTCGAGGACAGTCTGTCCGCCACTCTGGAGATGACACCAGAGACAGACCGGAGTCTCCGGCCCACACCGGAGTTTCCGGACCCCACACCGGAGTCTCTGGCCTGAGCGTATGGGCCTGCGCGCCGCCAGCTGGGCCTTCGGCCCATGTACCCCTTAGTCCGCCCAGACTTCCCCTTTTATTTCGAAAGTACCCCTGAACTAGTGGTTGGCCTATATATAGTGCCCCAACCCCCTCATCTAACCCTAGGCATAGATGATAAACTAAAGAAAACCCCCTTTGTGGAATCTCTAGTTTTGCCTCATCCCCTTCTACCAAAGGGGATCGACTATCGTCACCACCTCGTTGGATTTTGCATCGTGCCTCCCTCGTTGTACAAGGCCTTGGCATCGGTGTCCCTTTGCCAAGACATCAAGACCCTCTCCAAGGTGTTCTTCCCTCTCCGCGTGGGATCGAGGGACCATGTTGACCGATCTTTCCTTGCGAGGATTCTATCGGACCGGTGGCCACCGGTGAGAGCAATCGGCCTTGTATCGTGTGTGTTTTGCGTGTGTTCATCATGTTCTTCGTGAGGTGTGCGTCCGCTTCCGCTACCTTCTCCCATTCCCCTCGCTTTCCCATCGATTTGACCACGAGATCCGTGAAGATCGGGCCACAAAGAGATAGTGAAATACAAGTGGTATGGATAATTATAAGTGGTAACGGTGCCAGAAAATAGCTTTGATAACGCGTGGTTGAGACTAAAGGCAATCTGAAATAAAGATGGAAGCTAGCAAACATGTAACAGATCTAGTTGCAAACGGAGTTTCAATGCTTAGAAACAAGGCCTAGGGATCATACTTTCACTAGTGAACACTCTCATATAAATATCTTCTCTTTATGATACTACTCTGAACTACTCTCCGGTTGGACACTCTAATCCATGGTAGGGCTATAACAGCACACCTCAAAGTTCGCTTTCCCCATCTAGATAACCCCACACTGTCACCTTGAGCTCTAGATGGTTCCAACGAACACCACAATTTCATAAAGACATCCAACTCCAAATATAACTCATAATAAGTATTTGTAATCTCTAGCCTAAGTGCCACCATGGTGTGCACGCTGTCACTTTCACAAACATGGGGAGAGCAGAAATCTATTAAAGCACTTGACTAGCAAAGTAGATCTACTTGATTACAAAGCTCATGGTCACAATATGATCATGCATAGAGAGAGAGAGATGAACACATAGCTACCGGTAGAATCCTTAGCCTCAAGGAAGAACTACTCCCTCATCATCATCATGGGAATCAGCAACGGCGATGGAGATGGTGGTGGAGATCGATGGAGATGGCTCCGGGGGCAATTCCCTGTCCCGGCAGGGTGCCGGAACAGAGACTTTCTATCCCCCGAATCTCCCCTTCGGTGGTGGCGGTGTTGCAGAGCTTTTCGTGGCTGGAGGCTGGATTATTTAGGGTTTTCGTCCCAGGGGGATTTTGTAGGCGATGGGGCGATGTCAGAGGGTGGACCAGGGGCCCACAGCACCTGGTGGCGCATCCATGGGTGACCTGCGCCACCATATGGTGTGGCCAGGCCCTGGCCCTCCTCCGTCTCGTCTTCTAGCTCCGTGTTCCACTCGGTGAAATATTGACTTTAGCTTTTGTCCCGTCCAATTCCGAGAATATTCATTTTCTGGCTTTTCTAGAACCAAAAATAGAAGACAACAGGCAACTGGCACTGTGGCATCTTGTTAATAGGTTAGTTCCAGAAAATGTGTAAAAGTACTCCATTAACATAAGAGAGTAGACATAAAACAAGAATGGAACATCAAAAATTATAGATACGTTTGCAATGTATCACTTGCATACATCTCATCCTATGGGTTTGGGGGCATTATGCTGATTCACCTCATAATTAAATATGGAGCGCATATGCGGGCTATTCTAGGCTTATATTGGCTCCATTTAAATTTATGTAGCGAACCGATGCCATGTTTTGCCTTGTTAAACCAACATTTAAATTGCGGGGTATCTAAAGAACTTGAACCATATAGGGACCCTAGTTCCGCTTAATATTGCCTAGTTGCATCGCATCTTTGCCATGTCATGCATCATACATGCACCATGCCCGTTCTTCTATCGTAGTATTAAATAGTGCATCCGGTGCTTCTTTTAGTGCTTTGCTTCTTCGTGGATTAGGCCATTGAGTTGATGTGAGGTTCGACAAGCTCTTCGGATAATGTGTCTTTGGCTATGTTTTCCAGGTAAGCATACTCCTCCTTTCTACCTATTTTTGCATTTATAGACTTTACTTCCTTCCTATTGATCTACTGCTATTGGTGTTGCGATGCTTTAGTTTCTGTACCATTTATATTCGTGTTGCTCAGGTGCTGCTTCGCGTCGTTGTTGTTCCAATGTTGTTGGAAGGTTGGCACATGCTTAATGGTGGAGATGATCATGACTTTAATTTCAACTGATAATTAAAATGCTAGGAATAGATATAACTAATGTAGAGGCACCAGCGGGCAATAGCTAATATTTGGTTCTTCCACGCTCACTTGTGTCCGGTAGGCCCTGAGTACTTGATACCTGTTCCTTGACTATTCGCACTATCCACATACAGGAGACTCTATGAATCCCCCTTTGCCTGAGCTTGATTCACACTAGTTTGGGGCTTTATTACTATCTTGTACTATGCCATGCTTTACTGCTTTATTTACGATTGTGCGTGGAGCACCTGTACTATTTAGGAATTGTGGAGTGTTTTCGTGGTATCGACAAGCCCAGTCACACTTTCGGGTTCCCAATCGTTTACAGCCATTGGCGCAAACCTTGGGTCCGTCTCAGAGCCGACCAACTTCGTTGCGGGTAGCTTAATGGGGTGCCCCCCTGAAATAATTTATGAATCCTGTGAATGCATTGTCGTGAGTCCTCGTTGCGTTTTATTTGGTTCTTCCCGAGGTTGATCATGTGTGTGTTGCTATTTGTGCACCCCGGTAGGGTAAAACTTTCTGAAAGCCGTCTCCGTGGTTATGGATGACTTGGAGCACAATATCTCGATCATAGACAACTATAACTAAAGTAGTGCTATAAATTTGACTTTGACATGTCTAGTAATCAGTTTCACTACAACGGAATGAGTAAATAAAAGTGCCAACAACTACTGGATTTGGAATGTATTATGCTAATTGTATTTGACTAGTAAGTTCCACAACTATAATGGAATGAATAAAATTGCCAACTGTGTGAGTTCCTTGGTTTGACTTCCTCATGTGGTCTCGAGGGGGAAATACTAGGATGGGTATGTTTTGGTGTTACTATCAGGTTGGATCTGAATAGGTCTTTCTTATCCCTCTCTAATAGCCGACAGTTGAATCGAGTCTCTATAGATTGTTTAGTGCATGCCACGCCGCCGCTTCAGTCCACCACACCTATGTAGGCGAGAGCCGCCGAATTCTAGACTCGCCATGTACTGGCCTCAGTACTGACCGCTCCCTTTTTCCTTTGCCCTTTGTTGGCACCCCTTTTGTTTTAGCAGGTATGGGTTAGCAGGGTTACCCTTCTGGCTTGCCCTGGGCAGGGTTATGGACGCCATTGATTATTCTTCAGGGCTCTTAGCCCCATTTGCATCTTGTTCGTACTCGGACGTTGTATTGGTTTCAAAGTGATTTGGATCTTTGTACTGTATATCTGTATTCTTGACTCGTTGAGTCATTGATGTATATCTATGTTCTGTGGGTTCCATCGTGAACTATTGTGTAATTGTGTTACTTCGTTTGCACCACACGCAAGTGCCTAGTGGGCATCTTTGAATCGTTTCTATGCGGGTTTGGCGGGAACCGCTGAAATCTGCATAGGGCCAATTCGAGGGTGTTACAAAGTGGTATCAGAGCCCAGCAGTTACGATACCCCATTGGTCCAGCCTGTAGGATAACCTAGCTAACAGCCGCTGTAGAGTGTCAAAACTATTTTGGAAAATCGGTTGGGTAGATCTGATTAGGTCTGTTTTACTCCTTACCCCCATGCTATTCTCCTCTTACTTGCACGTGTTTTGAATCTACTCTTATCTTTTCTTTGAGTCCAGGATTTCTCGTGGTTGGGTTTCCATCGTACCTTCAGGGTTTCTTTTTCTCCCTTTTATAATGGTGGAGCCACAATCATCAATCTGCATCTCGTTTGCTGTACCCTTCATCGAATCTTTTTGGTCCTTGTAATCATTATCTGTATCTACACCTTGACGGATATCCGTATCATTGAAAAGCATATGAGAAGGATGAGCAGTGGTGAAGTTGGAGTATAACTTGAGCATGTGTTGTTCATGCCGATGGAACCATCATGGAACCTAATCATTATGTCTTTTCATATGATTTCTTTTGTATCTTCGGGTGGTCCCCAACACGACGACATCATCTATGAAGAGTGTGCATGACTCCTTTGTTTTCCAAACATCGCTTGTGAAGATCTTCGGTCTGAATTCCGAGAATGGGTTGCACGATTTTTCTACTGCATGTGCGGAGTAATAGTTTGGGTGCGTGATGGATTGGCCCCCATGCCGACTACTCATTATATTCGCTCTCGTACATTGGAGTGGATTAGGTTGCACCTTCTTGCTCTCCTTCCATGGAAGTCAGAGGTGGCCTTACCTTTAACTTCATCCTTGTTTATTCGGAGTGCTCTCTCGACAAACATGAGCAACGACCCCTTGTTGGTGGTGTCGACAATTTCAAGACAGAGAAAGAATCTTTGTTACTGGTGTTGCGAGGATCTACACGAAGCGAGAAGATTTGGATCATCGGCCTTCTTCCCCGTACCATGAGGCGGATCTCGAGGGCGAGATCCATTGTTAGTGCTGTTGAATTGTAGCACCCGGCAAAACGACTACTAGAAAATCGCGTGTTGTTTTTATTTTGTGCATCATCATGACTGCATGCTCATGTCATCATGCCACATTGCATTTGAGCATCTGCATGTCTGCATTCATATTGTTTGCTAAAACTATTTTTATAAAAGCCTAACTTTGTTTTCTGAATAACCCCCTTTCTATTTAAAATGAAAACCCTCGGTCTGCCGGGATCTTTTATTTGTATAAAACTATTTACCAAAAGAATATTAACAAAATAAATAAACAAAAACATATTTTATAAAATCCCGAGGAGACAGTCCGGCTGGCCAAACCAGAAGCCCAATCGGCCAGACTACCTACTACCTGGACTAAACCTAGACCACTGATACATTGCAAATGTATCTATAATTTTTTATGTTCCATGCTTGGTTTTTTATACTTCCTTGTGTTTTGTCCACACTTTGGAGTACTTTTCATATGATTTCTTGGACTAGCCTATTAACAAAGAGCCACAGTGCCAGCTGCCTGTTTTCTGCTGTTTTTGGTTCCAGGAAGTCAGAAAATGAATATTCTCGGAATTGGACGGGACAAAAGCCAAAGTCACTATTTTACTAAGGGACACACAGAGCCAGAATAGGAGACGGAGAGGAGCCAGGGGCAGCCACACTACCTGGTCGCGCGGGCCAGGCCTGGCCACGCCAGGGGGTCGTGTGGCCAGCCCAGGCACCCCCTCGGCCTCTCCTTCCGCCTATAAGATGCCTCCGATACCAAAACCCTAAGGACCCGATCAAAAATCCACGAAAGAGTATGTAGCCACCGTCATCTCTGTCCCTAGATCGGGAGGGATCTGAAGCTCTTCCCGGCACCCTGCCAGAGAGGAGAATTCACCTTGGAGGCCTTCTTCATCATCATGCAAGCCTCCGGTGTGATGCGTGAGTAGTTCATCTCTGTACTACGGGTCCATGTAGTAGCTAGATGGCTGGTTCTCCTCCTTTGTGCTTTCATGTTTAGATCTTGTGAGCTCCATTCATGATCAAGATCATCTATTTGTAATTTTGCATGTTGTGTTTGCGGGGATCCGATGGATATTGAGATGCTATTTCAGATTGATTATTGATTCTATCATGTCTTTGTTATTTCTAATCTTGCATGCTTTCCGTTGTTAGTAGCTATCTTGGCTAAGTAGATGCTAGCAACTCTAAGAGTTAGTATTTATGCTCGATAGTGGGTTCATGCCTCTGGTAATCTAGGGAAGTGACAGAAATCTCTAAGGTACTAGATGTGTTGTTGCTACTAGGGAGAAAACAACAATCCTTTGTTCATAGAACAATCGTATTGTTTACTTTACACGCAATTCGTAATGCAATAATCTGTTGCTTGCAACTTAATACTAGAGGGGGTTCGGATGATAACCTGAAGGTGGATTATTAGTCATAGATGCAGTTGGATGGCAGTCTATTTATAATGTTGTAATGCCCAATCAAGTCTCAAAGGAGTCACGATGATTAGTATATGCATGTATTGATTTCTCGATGTTTGTCAATTGCCCCGTTGTAATTTGTTCACGCAGCATGTTATCTATCTTAAGGAGAGCCACCTCTAGTGAACTATGGACCCCGTTCCTTTCTTTTACATACAATCTACAAACTGTTTACTACTTTGTGTTTACTTTCTGCAAACTATTACTTTCTTCCATTCGATACGTTTAATCCTTTGTTTTCAGCAAAACCGGTGAGATTCACAACGTCATCGCAAGTTGGGGGCAAAGTTCTGTGGTTGTGTTGTGCAGGTCTCCACGTTGCTGCTGGCACCGGTAGTGCGCCCTGCCAACGTTCAGCTAGCTACACCTTTGGGGTGTTTCCTTGCTCCTACTGGTTCGATTAAACCTTGTTTTCGTACCAAGGGAAAACTTGCTGCTGTGCTCATCATACCTTCCTCTTGGGGTTCCCCAACGAGCTCGATATATTTGGGCCATCAAGCTATTTTTCTGGCGCTGTTGCCGGGGAGTCAAGGACATCTTCACAAGGGGAGTCCCTCATAACCAATCTCTTTACTTTGTTATTTTTGTTTTGCTTAGTTTCTTTTTGTTTTGTTTGCTTGTTTCTTTATCAAAAACACACAAAAAATAGTTTTACAAGTTTGCTTTCTTTATTAAAAACACAAAAAATGTCTACTCTTGAAAACACTAAGTTGTGTGACTTCACTAGCACCAACAACGATGATTTTATGAGCACACCTATTGCTCCACCTGTGCCTGAAGCTATTTTCTTTGAGATAAAACCTTCTTTACTCAATCTTGTTATGAGAGAACAATTTTCTGGTATTGGTAATGAAGATGCTTCTGCCCATCTAAATAACTTTGTTGAACTTTGTGAGATGCAAAAGCATAGGGATATAGATGGTGATATTATTAAGCTGAAATTGTTTCCTTTCTCTTTGAGAGGAAAAGCTAAAGAATGGTTGAATTCCTCAACTAGGAATAGTATTGATCCTTGGACTAAATGCAAAGATGCTTTTATTGGAAAATATTATCCTCCTGCTAAGATTATATCTATGAGAAGTGAAATAATGAAGTTCAAACAATCTGATAACGAACATGTTGCTCAAGCTTGGGAAAGAATGAAATCTTTGGTAAAGAATTGTCCCACTCATGGACTAACTGCTTGGATGATCATCCAAACTTTTTATGCAGGATTGAACTATTCTTCAAGGAACCTATTGGATTCTGCTACTGGAGGTACCTTTATGACCATTACTTTGGGTGCTGCAACAAAGCTTCTGGATAATTTGATGGTTGAGTACTCTGAATGGCATACTGAAAGAGCTCCACAAGGTAAGAAGGTAAATTATGTTGAAGAAACCTCCTCCTTGAGTGATAAGATTGATATTATTATGTCTATGCTTGTTAATGGGAAAGCCCATATTGATCCAAATAATGTTTCTTTAGCTTCTTTGGTTGCTCAAGAAGAGCAAATTGATGTGAACTTCATAAAAAATAAGAATTTTGGCAACAATGCTTATGGTAATAACAATTATAGGCCCTATCCTCCTAATAATACTTATGGTTATAATGGAAAACCTAGAGCACCCAGTGAGGTAAGAATTTTAGAAGTTGAAAGAGCCACTAAAAACTTCATGCAAGTGCAATATGAGCAACATAAACTATTCACTAAAACTATGGAGGAACAATCTACCATTTTGAAAAACATTAGCCATCAACTTGAGAGTCTAAATAGGGAAATTCCTAGTTTACAATTGAAACTCTCTAATGCTGAAAGAAATATATCATCTTTGTCTGAAGCTCAATCCTCTTTGATTAATAAAATGGCTGCTATCTGAAACTGATGATAATCCAATTGCATCTACTAATGCCATACAAGTAAGAATTGATGAAAATGTTAGACTATTAGCTGAATTACATGCTAAGTGGGAAAGAGAAGATGAAATTGCTAGAAACATTAGTTTTTTACTATCACCACTAGTGTTGAGGCTAGTAACAGCTCTACTACTTTAGATGATAAATTTAATTTTGATCTTGATGGTTGTAATATCTCTGAAGTTATTAAGTTCCTACAAAATCTTGCTAAAAGTCCTAATGCTAGTGCTATGAACATGGCCTTTACAAAACACATTACTGACGCTCCCATAAAGATTAAAGAAGAAAATATGAAACATGAAGCTTCTATTACTATAAAACAAGAAGATGGTTGGGAACCCATCATTAATATGAAAGTGAATGATTTTGATTTCAAAGCTTTATGTGATCTTGATAGTAGTGTTTCTATTATGCCTAGAAGGATTTATGATATGCTTGATTTGCCTCCACTTGAAGATTGTTATTTGAATGTCCCACTTGATGATAATGCTAAAAATAAACTCATGGGGGGTATTAATGACGTTCTTATTATGGTCAACAATGCCTATGTCCCCGTTGATTTCTATGTTTTGGATGTTGAATGCAATGCTTCTTGTCCTATTACTTTGGGAAGACCTTTTCTTAGAACTGTCGGTGCCATTATTGATATGAAAGAAGGCACCATTTGATGAGGATATCCATACCATTCCACAATCTCCTACTCCTATTCATAATGAAGATGTTGCTGCAAAGAACAAGTCCAATGAAACCAGGATTGGACCCATTACAAGAGCTCGTGCAAAGCTGATTGAGTAACAGGTGAATTCACTCTTAATTGAACCTGATGTTTTACTTAATGAGAACTTTATACTACCTAAGTCTATGCATCTTTGTATGATCAGGTTTATTGATAACACAAGCGTTGCACGAGGAGGAGGAGAGTTGCAGCAAGAAGGACAAGTGCTGATTTCCAATATCAACAAGTGCGCGAGGGAGGAGCGGGAGGCATGCGCACTCGGAGGCAATGAGGACATCACATATGAGCAAGAGAGAGAGATGGCTATTGAGGGAAAACCTCTAGGGTGGCCCGATCTTTCACGATTCCCTTTCAAATCGAGGGTGGAGTGCGGGGGAAGGAGGGAAGGATGAACACGATGAACACACGCACGAAGAACGCGATGAACACACACACGCAAAACCATGATAAACACCAATAGCTCATGCTAGCGGTGACCGGTCCGGCACAATCCCTAGGATCGGCGTCGGGCGGAGGACTCTGTCTCGAACCGGCACGACGAGATGGCAGACTCGGTGAGATCTTGACGTCTAGGCAAAGGGACACCGATGCCTAGGCCTTGTACAACGCGGAGGCACGATGCAAACTCCAACAAGGTTTGGGGATATTGGTGCTCCTTAGTCAAGGAGCATGAGGCAAGAATTAGATAGATCCACAAAGGGGTTTCCACTAATTCCAATATCATGCCTAGGGTTTACAATGGAGGTGGGGGTATATATATAGGCCAGCCACTTAAACATGGGTACTTTAGGAATAAAAGACAAGTTCTGGACGGACTAAGGGGTACATGGGCCGAAGGCCCAAAGGCCTTTTCATGCCTGGCGACGATCGGACCGGAGACTACGGTGTAGTGGACCGGAGACTCCGGTCTAGGCCGGAGATTCCGGTGTAGTCTCCGGACCAGCCTCCGGAGGGGCCTTCAGATTGTCCCAGGGCCTGGTGCAGGGGGTCAGAACGGAGAGAGGACCGGAGTCACCGGTGTCTTCTGGCCGGAGACTTTGGCAGGCCGGAAACTTCGGTGTGCGCAGACCGGAGACTCCAGTCTAAGCAGCTCTAGCGGCTTTTGCTTCACGTTCTGCTCCTTGTCCTCCATCCTTGGGTGCTTGGTGATGCGTCGAAGCTTCGTACCTGATGATGCATAGGGTAGTTACATGAAGTAGCACACCATCCAAGGAGGTATCAAATTGGCACGAGGAGAGGAGCGAGTTCACCTTAGCTTGTAGGAGTTTGGCTCGGGCACGAGTCATAGGTCCACTTGGGGGACTTGGTGTAGATGTAGAAGCGTCCGTAGGACAGGCTGCATCAGCTCCCCCCCCTTGGGAAAGAGTCGTCCTTGACTCTTCATGGATATCATCTTGAACATCTCCATGGTAGGGCAAGAGATCCTTGACATTGAATGTATTTCTTGCAAGATAGTTGCAGGTCGGTATATCGATGATGTAGGCGTTGTTGTTGATTCTTTTGAGGACCTTGAAAGGACCATCTCCTCTTGGCTTGAGCTTGGAGTCACGTTCCTTGGGGAAGCGGTCTTTGCTGAGGTGTATCCACACAAGGTCACCTTCTTCAAAGATCATCTCCTTCTTGTCCTTGTTTAACCTTGAAGCTTGGCGAAGGACTTGCTGTTCGACAGTAGCTCTTATTTCTTCATGAAGTTTCTTCATAGCTTGGGTGCGTTTCTCGACATCCATGTTTGTCCGCTCATGGAGGGGTAGTGGTAGGATGTCGAGTGCGGTGAGGGGCTCAAAACCATAGACGATCATGAGTGGACTCATCTTGGTTGTTGAGTGCTTGGCTCAATTGTAGGCGAACTCGGCGTGTGGAATGCATTCCTCCCAATCCTTCAGGTTTTTCTTGATCAACACACGAAGTAGAGTTCCGAGGCTTCAGTTGACAACTTCGGTTTGGCCATCCGTTTGAGGATGCGGATGAAAAGAGGAGCTTGACGCCGAGCTTGGCCATGAGGGTCTTCCACAAGTAGCTCATGAATTTGACGTTGCAGTCGGAGACGATTGTCCTTGGCACACCGTGAAGACGGATGATTTCCCTGAAAAACAGATTTGCAACATGTGAAGCATCGTCGGTCTTATGGCACGGTATGAAGTGTGCTATTTTGGAAAAACGATCCACAACAACAAATATAGAATCATGACCATGCTTAGATCTAGGCAATCCTAACACGAAATCCATGCTAATGTCGGACCAAGGGGTATGAGGAATAGGCAATGGCATATAAAGACCATAAGGGTTAGCTTGCGACTTAGCTTGAACACATGTCGTGCATCGTTGAACGTAGCGCTCCACGTCACGCTTCATCTTGGGCCAAAAGTAGTGATTGGAGAGCATTTCCAATGTCTTGTCACGGCCAAAGTGACCCATGAGGCCTCCACCGTGAGATTCTTGGAGAAGCAAAAGTTGAAGCGACGACTTCGGGATGCATAGTTTGTTTTCTTTAAATAGAAATCCCTTATGCAAATAGAAATCATCAACTCATTTGTCATTGGAGCACTTTGCGAAAATAAGTTCAAACAATGGGTCGGAAGCATACAAACATGTTATTTCCTCAAGACCCAACACGTTGATTTCAAGTCTCGTAAGAAGGCTTGTGTGTTTGCAAGACAATGCGTCCGCAACTACATTATCTTTGCCCTTCTTATACTTGACAATGTACGGAAAAGACTCCATGAACTCAACCCACTTAGCGTGTCTCTTGCTCAAGTTAGCTTTGCCTTTGAGATATTTCAACAACTCGTGGTTGGAATGTAAGATAAATTCCTTGGCCAAAGGTAGTGTTGCCAAACTTGAAGGACATGAACTAAGGCAAAAAGCTCTTTGTCATAAATTGGATAATTAAGGCAAGCACCATCGAGTTTCTCGCTATGGTAGGCTATAGGACGTCAGTTTTGCATAAGGACTCCTCCAATGCCAATACCACTAGCATCACACTCTATCTCAAAAGTTTTTGTGAAATCCGGTAATGCAAGGAGAGGTGCTTCGGTGAGCCTCTTTTTAAGTTCATCAAAAGCTTTTTGTTGTGCTTTGCCCCACACGAAGGTGACATTCTTTTTGGTCAATTCATTAAGGGGACAAGCAATGGTTGAAAAGTCTTTCACAAAGCGACGATAGAAACTGGCCAACCCATGAAAACTTTGGAGTTCACTCACATTTGTTGGTATGGGCCAATCTCGTATGTCCTTTACCTTGGAAACATCAACTTCAATTCCCTTCGAAGAAACGACAAATCCAAGAAAAA
This sequence comes from Avena eriantha, assembly GCA_910589775.1. Classification (NCBI taxonomy): domain Eukaryota; kingdom Viridiplantae; phylum Streptophyta; class Magnoliopsida; order Poales; family Poaceae; genus Avena; species Avena eriantha. The sequence continues at coordinate 365,524,610 of OU342744.1, forward strand.
TCAACTTGTCTTTAGCAAAAGTGCACTTGGGAAGATTAGCATAAAGCTTTTCATGTCGAAGGATTTGCAAAACTTCCTTGACATGTGTTATATGGTCCTCAAGTGATTTGCTATAAACAAGAATATCATCTAAATAGACAACGACACTTTTTTCAATGAGAGAACGCAAGATGTGATTCATAAGGCGCATGAAGGTGGATGGGGCATTCGATAAACCAAAAGGCATAACCAACCATTCATAGAGACCAAATTACAGCGGGGCAATTGACAAACATCGAGAAAGCATACAAGCAAATACTACTCATCTTGACTCCTTTGAGACTTGATTGGTCATTACAACATTATACATAGACCACCATCCAACTGCATCTATGTCTAATAATCCACCTTCAGGTTATCATCCGAACCCCCTCTAGTATTAAGTTGCAAGCAATGTATAATTGCATTACGAATTGCGTGTAAAGTAAACAACAATCCATTGTTCTATGAACAAAGGATTGTTGTTTTCTCCCTAGTAGCAACAACACATCTAGTACCATAGAGATTTTTGTCACTTCCCCAGATTACCAGAGGCATGAACCCACTATCAAGCATAAATACTAACTCTTGGAGTTGCTAGCATCTACTTGGCCAAGATAGCTACTAACAACAGAAAGCATGCAAGATCACAAATAACAAAGACATGATAGAATAAATAATCAATCTGAAATAGCATCTCAACATCCATCGGATCCCCGCAAACACAACATGTAAGAATTACAAATAGATGATCTTGATCATCAACGAAGCTCACAAGATCTAAACCTGGGGGTGCCGAGGGGGTGCCTGGGGCGGACAGACCACCCCCTGGCGCGGGCCAGACCTGGCCATGCGGCCAGGTGGTGTGGTCGGGCCCCATCCCCTCTACATCTCGTATTCTGGCTCCAGGTGTCCCTCGGTGAAAAACTGCCTTTGGCTTTTGTCCCGTCTAATTCCGAGAATATTTCATTTTTTGACTTTCCTGGAACCAAAAACAGCAGAAAACAGGCAGCTGGCACTATGGCTCTTGTTAATAGGTTAGTCTAAGAAATCATATAAAAAGTACTCCAAAGTGTGGACAAAACATAAGAAAGTAGATAAAACCAAGCATGGAACACCAAAAATTATGGATATGTTTGCAACGTATCAACATCCCCAAGCTTAACTCCTGCTCATCCTCGAGTAGATAAGTGGTAAAAAGAAAGAATAATTTTTTATGTGACATGCACCATCATAAACTTGATCAAAGTATTTCTAAAACATTCAAAGCTGGGATCATTAGTACTTCAATCATAACATGAAAGTCAAAGTTCTAGCAATAAGGCAAAGAAACTGATGTAGCCCAACCTTCGGTCATTACCACATCATGGTCTCCAACTTATGCCAAGTCGCCATGGACTCCAAAGGTGAATCCGTTCCTCTATGCGAACCCACTTCCTACCCTCTTGAATGGTATACTACTTCATACTCCGTCCCATATCAATGATAGGTTCACACCAACAAGTACGGAGGCATGGGAGGAAGCCTGGAGCACCAAGCATGACAAGACGAAGGCTTGGAAGAAAAGATGGACAAGGAGCAGCAAGCTCCAGAACTGGAGTCTCCACCATCATCGCCCTGGAGAGTCCGCCCGGAACCAGCCGGACTGTCCGGCTCGACTCAGCCGGAGTGTCCGGCCTACCCCAGCCCCGTCCTGGAGCGGACATTCTGTGTGCTACATCGGACTCTACCCGGACACTACCCGGAGTGTCTGGCCACCCCGGAGTGTCCGGTCCACTCGACCCGGAGTGTCCGACCCAAGTGATGGCCCTGCGAGCCAACAGCTGGGCCCTTGGCCCATGTACCCCTCTATTTCACACCAAACCCTAGTTTTATGCCGAAACTACCCTTGAACTTGTGGCTGGCCTATAAATAGAGCCCCCACCCCCTCATGTATCCCTTAGGCATAGATGATAGACTAAAGACAACCCCCTTTATGGAATCTCTAGTTTTGCCTCATCCCCTTCTACCAAAGGGGGTCGACTATCATCACCACCTCGTTGGAGTTTGCATCGCGCCTCCCTCGTTTTTCAAGGCCTTGGCATCGGTGTCCCTTTGCCAAGACGTCAAGACCCTCTCCAAGTTGTTCTTCCCTCTCCGCGTGGGATCGAGGGAGCACGTTGACCGATCTTTCCTTGCGAGGATTCTATCGGACCGGTGGCCACCGGTGAGAGCAATCGGCCTTGTACCGTGTGTGTTTTGCATGTGTTCATCGTGTTCTTCGTGAGGTGTGTGTCCGCTTCCGCTACCTTCTCCCTTTCCCCTCGCTTTCCCATCGATTTGACCACGAGATCCGTGAAGATCGAGCCACCCTAGAGGTTTGCCCTCATCAGAAACTATGTTGCAACATGAAAAGGCACAAACAAAAGATTCATGAATAACAATGCTTTGCAAGACATTTGTTTGTTTCACATAAAGAAAACATAGCATAGTAGTATTCAGCTTGTCCCTCAGTGAGTAGCAAACATAAATGCATAGGACACCTTCAAAGTTCATAAGAGTGACTAGATACAAATAGTTTAAAACAAGCAATATCAAAGCTATACATCAATCAACAAGTCTTGGGACAATGCACATAGAACTATGAATGGCCACTATGCTCTCAAAGTAGGTGCATAAAGATAGAAGGTGGAGACTCAATATAAAAGTAAAAGAAAGGCCTTCATAGAAGGAAGTAGGGATTCAAGTTTCATAAAAGAGCTTCCAAAATTATGGTACTTAATAGCTTTTAGCTCTCATTGCCCTATCATAAGCATCTTGAAGTGATTAAGGTTAAAGTGAACAAACTATGGTGTATATGCTTGACGAAGTATAAGTTGGAAATCTCATGTCCCTTGAATACGAGGGCCGCTCCTCATGCTACTCAAGTTTAGTCACCGGTAAGTTGTTGTCATCGTAAGTACATGCGTATCATAGAGAACCGCCAACGGGGTACCCCTTGCCCGATGATACTGAAGAATCCCCATATCAAAATGACAAGGCAAGCAGACAACGAGCATCTCAGCAATCTTCTTATTTACCATGGGAATATGGTTCTTTTTTCTCTCTTTCCTCTTTTCATAATTTTTTTTCTTTTTCTCTTTTTTCTCAATATCTGACTCTTTTCTTATAAGAAGAATGCTTCATAGACAGCTCATTATGGTTACGCTGTAGGTTTCCACCATGACAGCATGGATTAGACCAGCGCCCCAGGCATTTCTCTAACACATATACATAACTCCATGGACTTACATGCTCCCTTTTCATTTCATACCGACGACATCCACAGACAAAAGAGCATGATATCAACTAGGTACGAAGTACAAGTGCAATGTTGAAAGCGTTCCCCATGACAGCATGGTTCTGCTAATCCCCAACAAATAAGTGCAAGCATATACAAGATAGACGACACAATGGTTCAATTTTATTAAGGGCAAGAAAAGTAAAGTGTGCCATCAAGTTCGTGAGAGCTTTAAACACTAGTTTTCTCATAACAAGTTTAATTCGAAAGGTAGATAAAAACATGAATATACTTGGAATAGCATATGCTAGTAGGTAGGTATGGTGGACTCTTTTGGAATAACTTGGTTTAAGGAGTTGGATGCATGAGTGGAACTCATACTTGGTTACGGAGGCTAGCAAAAGACTAGAGCGACAAACTAAGAGAGCAATAATGGCCATAATCTTGTAGAGCGACAAAACATCATTGATCAAAGCATAAAGTGATACTACAAGTTGAAAACTAAAGGATCATAAAGGCTATGGTGACTTGGGATAGTCATAACATGGTGTGAGCATGCGCCAAGTCAACCCAAATAAAGCATCAAAGGAGAATATCACAATACTATGCTTTAATATGCTAAAACAACGCATGATTCTTCCAAGGCACATTAAGCAATCTGAATTGTTTATAACAAGTCATGCTACAACAACGAATACTAAGCATAAAGCCAAAACAATATCGAGCATGGCATGACAAAGCATAGGCCACAGTCAAAAACAAGCTCTCTTTACCACTTAAGCATGAACTTTTCTACTCTTTTTCCAATCCAAACCAAACTATTTGAAAACCAATGCAAGAAAGAGGGGGTCCAACCAATTTATTCAGCAAACTAAGAAAACCAAGCAAACGAAAAACCAAAACGAAAACGAAAAATAAGACGCTCTAAGAACAACACAACTGTGCATGATACAAAACGAAAAACCAAAACGAAATTCCGCGACTTCTCCCCACTTGCATCCCTTTCTGAGCCACACTATCTTTGCGTTCAACAAACACATATTGAGACTAGTTCCTCCTATGATTGCTTGGGCTATGCACATTTCATACCTTGTAGAATTCTGAGCGAAAGTTGTGAGCGCGCTATCTCATATAGTTATCTTGTATAGTTGTTGGCACAAGGAAGAGGCAAGTGAAAAATAAAAGATAAAGAGAAAAAAATAAAAAAATAAAAAGAAGAAAAAAGAAAGAAAGAAACAAGTGCCTCATAGAATAGGAAGCGCAAGCTCGATGAACATCAAATAGGTGGTACTTATTGTGCATATCTTGTAGCCCACCAATTTATTGCAATCGAACTAGCGTCTCTCCTTGCACTTGTGCGACACGAGCTTATAGTCTTCGCTAGGTAATCATTTGGTTGTTAGCTCACTTTCTCTGTCGCACAAGTCCCATTTATCCCACCGTGTGTGTTTCCTTTTATATATTCCAATCTTGTGGATTGACTTGTTTTTCTTTGTGATCATCATGGTTCTTTACTTGCCATTACAACATCTTGATTTCAGATTGGTTCTTGACATGCCACCTTCCATACCCATCCACCATAAGCTTTGTGTGTGTGTGTTTTTTAGTGGTTAGTTGGTTTTGGTGTTCCGCGTGAACTTCACTTTCTTGGTTTTGATTGCTCTCAAGTGTTGCCACTTGCACGATACTATCTTCCAAGGTAAAGTAAGGTTTGACGTTGCATTCCTAACCCCCTGTCACTTCCATATACACCACTTGGTCTTGTGAATCATGTCTAGGGACTCCGGAACCGAGGAGGATATCTATGAAGAATCCATGATGAGTCACCACGACTCCACAAGTATAGAGGACATGATGGAGCACTACACCGACAATGGCTCCGCATGCTTTGAGGACCCGGAGCATTGCACCTATGACGGCTCCACATGCATGGAAGACATGGAACACATCATCAACTATGGCTCCTCAAGCATGGAGGACTTGGAGCTCTACATCGACAATGGTCCTCATGCATGGAGTACATGGAGCACTACACCGACAATGGCTCCACATGCTTGGGTGATATGGAGTACTACATCAAAAACGACTCCCCAAGCATGGATGACTTCGAGTGCTTCAACGACGACGCCTCACCAAGCACGGAGGACATGGCGAGCTTCACCAACTTCGAGGGCTCTTCCATGAGCCATGAAGAATACCTCCACCGCTTGGAGATGGAGGACTACTACGCCAAGCTAGCGGAGACGCATCATCAAGAAACCATGACCTTCAAGGCCAAGCGTGCCACACCAAAGGGCACCACCTACTTCGATGATCCACCTCCAAGGCGTCAAGCGCCACGACCTACATGGCGTCATGCACCACAATTTCCAAGGCGACGAGTGCCATCACCTCCAAGCCACCAAGCACCACAACCTCGAAGGCGTCAAGTGCAACAACCTCTAAGGCAACAAGTGCCACCGCCTACAAGAAGTGTGGCGTCCCAACATCATCTTCCCAAAGAGGTGCCCAGAAGCAAGAATCTTCATCAACATACATCCTCTCGTGATCATCACCAACATCAAGAGGATACAAGACGTCGTTCAAGGCATCTTCGCCATGAAGACGAAGAATACATGTTGAGCACCATCCATAATGCTCAACCAAGCTCAAGAATGCACCACCATCACAAGAAGAGTGCCAAGGACAAGGAGCATCGTCGCGAGCGTCATGTGGATGATCAAGTCCGCCATCTACATCAACCTTTGGCAAGGCACGCCAATGACCTCCGTCGACACCATCATAAGGCACCTTCAACTACTCGTGCCACCACCAAAATGGCACCAAGAGCAAGTTCTCCTCCATGCCATCAAGCTTCAACGCCAAGACTTGACGTCCTAGATGACGCATGCACCTTCATGGATGAGGAAGACGAAGACCTCTACTTCGCCAAGTTGGACGAGTACGTCAAGAGGACTACACAAGCCAAGGTGCAAGATGATGATGACAAGGTAAAGATTAGTGAGCATGGGATTTTCCCTTCACCAAAGGAGGCGCATGGAGTTGAGAGAACCGAGCCTACCCCCATATGCTTGAGTGATGATGTGGTACCAATCCCATGTGAGTATGAGAGCCACTTAGCCCACTTGAGTGAAAACAAGAGTGAGACGAGTGACTCCACCATATGTGAGATTGAGTGCTTCCACTTGTAGGGCATGAGTGATACACCTAGTGAGTTGAGAGTGGTAGTTGATAGGTCACATGAGACCATTTTGATTTCTAACAACTTACCCTCTACCTCTAGTGTGTTTTCTCATGATTTGCTAGGTTCCATGGATCAAGAAGTCACCTACATGGAGGCCAATACTACCACAACACCCACTTCATATGAGAGGTATGAACAAGGTAAAAATAAGGGTGTTGATGATGCCATGATCCCACTAGTGGACATGATGACTTGTGATGATTGGCATTCTATGGATGGTGTTTGTGATATCACATATGCTTCATTAATATTTCCATGTGATACTTTGCCTTTGCATAATGTTGAGCATGTGAAATTATTTGATTGTGATGATGTTGCCATAGACATGCCATGCTTTAAACATTACGTTGATGATATCATTGCTTGCACTTTGTTGAACAATTGCTCTTTCCAATGTTTTGCTTGCGATGATGTTACCAATGGTACCCATCGAACCATGCTTTGTCAGGGATGTTTTACAATCTCTCCCGTTGCTTGCAATAAGTTGAATAATTGCTATTTCACTTGTTTTGCTTGCAACAATAATTCTCATATGGTTTATATTGAGATGGCCCCCATAGCTTTCTCAAATTTTGGAGATTTTGGTAAATGCCATGATAAGCATGTTCACCACGTGCATACTCACCATGCATATATTTCATACTTGATTGACACTCATGGTGATGTGCACAAGAAGAGATACGTCATGATGGATGATGTGTTTCTCTACCATGCACACACGTTCTTCCTTTTGTGTTTGATGTGTGTAGGTACCCGCATGATCATGTCAACCTCGGTTGAGCACGAGTTGACAAAAAGAGCTCTAGAGAGCATCCCCCCAGTGAGTTCAAGATCGCACCCAGCTCTGATACCTTTTGCATGCTTTGCATCTTTCATGTTGACAAATTGCTCTTTCCTATGGTTTGATTGCAAGCATGTTGATGGTATTCTTTCACCTTGTGACAATCATGTCTCGTTGCTATTGGATATTGATGCTTTGTGTGTTGCCACAAAAATATTGAACAATTTCTCTTTCCGATGTTTTGTGTGCAACCATAATGCCATTTTGAGCATGAATTGTCATGAAAGCTTCCAAGTCTCTCGTATTGTTGTTGCAACAAACATAAAGACCACTTGCTCTTTCATTTGGTTTGTTTGCAAACATGTTGCTTGTGTTTCCGCTTGCGATACTCATACCCCCATGATTTTGGCTTTTGATGATATGTGTATGGCATCCAATATATTGAACAATTGTTCTTTTCAATGGTTGGTTTGCACACATAATGATGTTGCTTTGGATATTCTTCCTCATGTGTTTTTGCCAAATTCTCCTAGCTTTGCATCAAAGATGTTGATCAATATTTTAGTCAATTGCTTTGAGTGCCACACTAAGATGTTATATGGAGTTTTTGAGTTCCCACATTTGGATGATGTTCAAGCAACTTTCATGCACTTTGACCTTGCATACGCATTTCGTTTGCGATACTTGTTTGCTAATAGTGTTGTGAACAAGAACGGACATGCCACAAATGACATGCTCCTCTATCATACACAAACATATGTTGCTTGGTCTTTGTTGTGTGAAGGTACAATTGCTTACGCGTCAACCTCTATGGACCAAGAGTTGACAAGACGAACCGTAGAGAGTCACCTATGGCTGCCCTTCAACGAGCCATCTCTACATCCTAAGGTGACTTCACTCTACTTGAGGACTCATAATATAATCTTCATGAATTGGCTATGCTTTGAGTGTTGCTTCGCTTTTGTGGTGAGCTTTGTAGGCTTCATTGAACGTGAAGGAACATTGAGGTGTTGTCAATTCAATCATTCCGAGGACGACTATATGGTGAACCCCAGGATCAAGAAGGTTTCTCGACATCTTCTACTTTGTATTAGCGTGTAGAGTCGAGAACGACTCTTTGTGAAGGGAGGGGAGATGATGTAGCCCGACCTTCGGTCGTTACCACATCATGGTCTCCAACTTATGCCAAGTCGCCATGGACTCCAAAGGGGAATCTGTTCCTCTATGCGAACCCACTTCCTACCCTCTTGAATGGTATACTACTTCATACTCCGTCCCATATCAATGATAGATTCACACCAACAAGTATGGAGGCATGGGAGGAAGCCTGGAGCACCAAGCACGACAAGACGAAGGCTTGGAAGAGAAGATGGACAAGGAGCAGCAAGCTCCAGAACTGGAGTCTCCGCCGTCATCGCCCCGGAGAGTCCGCCCGGAACCAGCCGGACTGTCCGGCGCGACTCAGCCGGAGTGTCCGGCCTACCCCAGCCCCGTCCTGGTGCGGACATTCTGTGTGCTACATCGGACTCTACCCGGACACTACCCGGAGTGTCCGGCCACCCCGGACTGTCTAGCCCACTCGACCCGGAGTGTCCGGCCCAAGTGATGGGCCTGCGAGCCAACAGCTGGGCCATTGGCCCATGTACCCCTCTATTTCACACCAAACCCTAGTTTTATGCCCAAACTACCCCTGAACTTGTGGCTGGCCTATAAATAGAGCCCCCACCCCCTCATGTATCCCTTAGGCGTAGATGATAGACTAAAGACAACCCCCTTTGTGGAATCTCTAGTTTTGCCTCATCCCCTTCTACCAAAGGGGATCGACTATCGTCACCACCTCGTTGGAGTTTGCATCGCGCCTCCCTCGTTTTTCAAGGCCTTGGCATCGGTGTCCCTTTTCCAAGACGTCAAGACCCTCTCCAAGGTGTTCTTCCCTCTCCGCGTTGGATCGAGGGAGCACGTTGACCGATCTTTCCTTGCGAGGATTCTATCGGACCGGTGGCCACCGGTGAGAGCAATCGGCCTTGTATCGTGTGTGTTTTGTGTGTGTTCATCGTGTTCTTCGCGAGGTGTGCGTCCACTTCCGCTACCTTCTCCCTTTCCCCTCGCTTTCCCATCGATTTGACCACGAGATCCGTGAAGATCGAGCCACCCTAGAGGTTTACCCTCAGAAACTATGTTGCAACATGAAAAGGCACAAACAAAAGATTCATGAATAACAATGCTTTGCAAGACATTTGTTTGTTTCACATAAAGAAAACATAGCATAGTAGTATTCAGCTTGTCCCTCATAGAGTAGCAAACATAAATGCATAGGGCACCTTCAAAGTTCATAAGAGTGACTAGATACACATAGTTTAAACAAGAAATATCAAAGCTATGCATCAATCAACAAGTCTTGGGACAATGCACATTGAACTAAGAATGGCCACTATGTTCTGAAAGTAGGTGCATAAAGATAGAAGGTGGAGACTCAATATAAAAGTAAAAGAAAGGCCTTCATAGAAGGAAGTAGGGATTTAAGTTTCATAAAGAGCTTCCAAAATTATGGTACTTAATAGCTTTCAGCTCTCATTGCCCCTATCATAAGCATCTTGAAGTGATTAAGGTTAAAGTGAACAAACTATGGTGTATATGCTTGACGAAGTATAAGTTGGAAATCTCATGTCCCTTGAATACGAGGGCCGCTCCTCATGCTACTCAAGTTTCGTCACCGGTAAGTTGTTGTCATCGTAAGTACATGCGTATCATAGAGAACCGCCAACGAGGTACCCCTTGCCCGATGATAAGGAAGAATCCCCATATCAAAATGACAAGGCAAGCAAACAACAAGCATCTCAGCAATCTTCTTATTTACCATGGGAATATGGTTCTTTTTTATCTCTTTCCTCTTTTCATAATTTTTTTTCTTTTTCTCTTTTTTCTCAATATCTGACTCTTTTTTATAAGAAGAATGCTTCATAGACAGCTCATTATGGTTATGCTGCAGGTTTCCACCATGACAGCATGGATTACACCAGCGGCCCAAGCGTTTCTCTAACACATATACATAACTCCATGGACTTACAGGGTCCCTTTTCATTTCATACCGACGACATCCACAGACAAAAGAGCATCATACCAACTAGGTACAAAGTACAAGTGCAATGTTGAAAGCGTTCCCCATGACAGCATGGTTCTGCTAATCCCCAACAAATAAGTGCAAGCATACATAAGATAGACGACACAATGGTTCAAGTTTATTAAGGGCAAGAAAAGTAAAGTGTGCCATCAAGTTCGTGAGAGCTTTAATCACTAGTTTTCTCATAACAAGTTTAATTCGAAAGGTAGATAAAAACAAGAATATACTTGGAATAACATATGCTAGTAGGTAGGTATGGTGGACTCTTTTGGAATAACTTGGTTTAAGGAGTTGGATGCATGAGTGTAACTCATACTTGGTTACGAAGGCTAGCAAAAGACTGGAGCGACAAACTAAGAGAGCAATAATGGCCATAATCTTGTAGAGCGACAAAACATCATTGATCAAAGCATAAAGTGATACTACAAGTTGAAAACTAAAGGATCATAAAGGCTATGGTGACTTGGGATAGTCATAACATGGTGTGAGCATGCGCCAAGTCAATCCAAATAAAGCATCAAAGGAGAATATCACAATACTATGCTTTAATATGCTAAAACAACGCATGATTCTTGCATGGCACATTAAGCAATCTCAATTGTTTATAACAAGTCATGCTACAACAACGAATACTAAGCATAAAGCCAAAACAATATCGAGCATGGCATGGCAAAGCATAGGCCACAGTCAAAAACAAGCTCTCTTTACCACTTAAGCATGAACTTTTCTACTCTTTTTCCAATCCAAACCAAACTATTTGAAAACCAATGCAAGAAAGAGGGGGTCCAACCAATTTATTCAGCAAACTAAGAAAACCAAGGTAACAAAAAACCAAAACCAAAACGAAAAATAAGACGCTCCAAGAACAACACAACTGTGCATGATACAATAAAAATTTAGTGTTTGGAAGAAACCTGGGATTTTTATTGATGAAGAGGGAGATGCCTTGGGCATCCCCAAGCTTTGACGCTTGTACTTCTTGGATATTTCTTAGGGTGACACGCGTGGCATCCCCAAGCTTGATCTTTAGTCTATCCTTCATCTCATTACTCATTCCTTCCATACACCTGAAATTTTATCCTTCATACAAAACTTCACACAATCTTTATTAGCAACATTAGTGCACTTAAGATAATAAGTCTTTAGGTTAGTTCCAACACCAATAAAACTTCCATTAAAACACAAGCTACTGTAGCACTTCCCTCAAAAATCTCAATTCCCCAAAAGAACTCAAAAAGGAACCAACAAGAAGCAAATGTAGAAAATGGCAGAAATCTGTCAAAACAGACCAGCAGGTAAAGACGAATTTATTCGAAGACCCTTTGTTGCTCCAATTGAAAAGTGTTGAACTAAAGAAAGTTAGATAACAACCTGGGGAAGAAGCAAAAAAATTCACGCCTCAAAAGGACATACAGAGATTTTACACGAATTTTTATGGTGAAGCATAGAAATCTGTTTCAGGACAGCAACTTTCCTAATCATTACTTCTCTCTCATTAGAGGTTACTCTTGGCACAAACAGCAAATATACAGGATAAGGAGAGGTTATTACCGAAGCAATAACTGCCAAGACTCAACTACAACTTTTGGGTTATCTCCCAATAAGTAATTTTCTTTAACGCCTTTGAGTTAGGCATGATAGTTTGAGAAGATGCTCACATAAAAAAATATGAATTGAAGTAAAAGAGAGCATCAAGATGCAAATTCAAAACACATTTAAGTCTAACCCACTTCCTATGCATAGGAATCTCGTATGCAAATAAATTCACAAATAACAAAGTGACATGCATAGGAAGATAAAACGAGAATAACTTCAAAACTTTCAGCACATAGAGAGGTGTTTCAATACCATGAAAACTTCTACAACCATATTTTTCTCTCTCATAATAATTTTCAGTAGCCTAATGAATAAAATCAACAATAAAACTATCACATAAAGCATGATTTTCATGATCTACAAACACTAGAGCTTTATTATAAACATTTTCAAAAGAATCCTCAGGAATATGACATTCGTCCTCCTTTGTTAAGCATGGGGGACAATCAAATAATGTAAGGGGTAAAGATTTACTCTCATTAGAAGGTAGGGATGGGTAGATCCATTCTTCCTCCTCTTGATCATCACTCTCCTCCTCTTTTTCATCCAATGAGCTTCTAGTTTCAGCAATTTCTGCTTCCATAGGCTCCTGCAAGGTATTAGTCTCTTCCATCTATCAAGATATTCAAGAATATAGCCATTTTCTACCTTGTAATTATCAAAGAAAAATTTAAGTATATCATAAACCTCATATTTATAAGGTGAATCATCAGTATTTTCAAGCAAACTAGCAAGTTCAAATGCACCCTTCCAAGCAATAAATTCTTCAATTTGTTCCACATCATAAAAGTCATAATTCCCTTTAACATAAGAAGATATGGTAACATTATCATTATACTCACATTGAAAAGGGAGGTGTTTATACCTCCTATAGCAACAAGATTTATCAAAGCAATAATTAATATTATAATTAGAGCACACGTTTATAGCAATGGTATACAATTTATCAATTTGTTCCATAAGTGTTTCCCATTTTGTGACAAGCGGTGTTCCTTATAATAATATTTTTGTTCTTCCGTGAACCCACCTTGCCAATAAGATTCAGTTTCAAAGAAACCAACCATTGATAGAAAGCATGATAAAGCAAGACAATAACAGACCAATGAAAATAACAACTATAGTAGGAACTAATTTTTGTGTGTTTTTGATAACGAAACAAGCAAACAAAGCAAAAATAAACTAAGCAAAACCAAAATAACAAAGTAAAGAGATTGGTTATGAGGGACTCCCCTTGTGAAGATGTCCTTGACTCCCCGACAACGGCTCCAGAAAAAGTCTTTGATGGCGCGTGGTTGACGTGGGAGCTTCTTCTTCTTCAGTCCCCGGCAACGGTGCTAGAAAAAGCACTTGCTGACTCGTGTATTAACGAGCTCATTGGGGAACCCCAAGAGGAAGGTATGATGAGTACATCAGTAAATTTTCCCTCAGTTATGAAACCAAGGTTATCAATCCAGTAGAAGTAAGGAAACACCCCAAAGGTGTAGCTAGCTGAACTTTGGCAGGGCGCACTACCGGTGCCAGCAGCAACATGGAGACCTACACAACACAACCACAGAACTCTGTCCCCAACTTGCGATGAGGTTGCCAAACTCACCGCTTTTGCTGAAAACAAAGGATTAAACGTATCGAGTGGAAGAAAGTAATAGTTTGCAGAAAGTAAACACAAAGCAATAAACAATTGATTTTAGATTGATAGTAAAAGAAAGGACCGGGGTCCATAGTTCACTAGAGGTGGATCTCCTTAAGATAGATAACATGTTGGGTGAACAAATTACAGTAAGGCAATTGACAAATATCGAGAAAGCATACAAGCATATACTACTCATCTTGACTCGGTTTCTGTATCGGAGGCAACTTATAGGCAGAAGGAGAGGCCGAGGGGGTGGCTGGGGCGGCCAGACCACCCCTAGCGCGGGCCAGGCCTGGCCACGCGGCCAGGTGGTGTGGCCGGGCCCCAGCCCCTCTCCGTCTCGTATTCTGGCTCCAGGTGTCCCTCGGTGAAAAACTGACTTTGGCTTTTGTCTCGTTCAATTCCGGGAATATTCATTTTCTGACTTTCCTGGAACCAAAAACAGCAGAAAACAGGCAGCTGGCACTGTGGCTCTTGTTAATAGGTTAGTCCAAGAAATCATATAAAAATTACTCCAAAGTGTGGACAAAACATAAGAAAGTAGATAAAACCAAGCATGGAACATCAAAAATTATGGATACGTTTGCAACGTATCAGATATATTTTTCATGTGTTTTTGCCGAATTCTCCTATCCTTGCATCAAAGATTTTGACCAGTATTTTAGTCCATTGCTTTGAGTGCCACACTAATAAGTTATATGGAGTTTTCGAGTTCCCACGTTTGGATGATGTTCAATTAACTTCCATGCACTTTGACCTTGCATACGCATTTCATTTGTGATACTTGAGTTGTGCTAATAGTGTTGTGAACAAGAATGGACATGCCACAAATGACATGCTCCTCTATCACACACAAACATATGTTGCTTGATATTTTTTGTATGAAGGTACAATTGCTTACGCGTCAACCTCTATGGACCATAAGTTGACAAGACAAATCGAAGAGAGTTACCTAGGGCTACCCTTCAATGAGTTATCTCTACATTATAAGGTGACTTCCTTCTACTTGAGGACTCATGCTATAATCTTCATAAATTGGCTACTCTTTGAGTGTTGCTTCACTTTTGTTGTGAGCTTTGTAGGCTTCATGGAAGGTGAAGGAACATTGAAGAGTTGCGACATCAAGCTTCTCAAGGATGACTGTATGGTGAACCCCAGGATCAAGAAGGTCTCTCGACATCATCTTCTTAGTGATGAGCATGAAGAGTCGAGGACGACTCTTTTTGAATAGGGGGAGCTGATGCAACCCGTCCTGTGGACGCAACTACATCTACAACGCCAGGTCCCCAAGATCGTCCCCAAGTCAACCAAGAAGATGGAACAAGAGCATCCAGCTCCAGAACCGAAGTCTCTGCCATCATCGCCTCGGAGAGTCTATCCGATGCCAGCCAGAATGTCCGGTGCAACCGGAGAGTCCGGCCCAACCACGCCAGAGTGTCCGGCCTATCCCAGCCCCATCCTGGCGCAGACAATCAGTATGCTACATTGGACTCTACCCGGAGTGTTCGGCAACCCCGGATTGTCCGACCCACCCGACCCGAACTGTCCGGCCTAAGTGATAGGCCTGCGAGCTAACATTTGGGCCCTTGGCCCATGTACCCCGCTATTCCGCACCAACCCCTAGTTTTATGCCCAAACTACCCCTGAACTTGTGGCTGGCCTATAAATAGATCCCCCACCCCTCATTGTATCCCTTAGGCATAGATGATAGACTAAAGACAACCCCCTTTGTGGAATCTCTAGTTTTGCCTCATCCCCTTCTACCAAAGGGGGTCGACTATCGTCACCACCTCGTTGGAGTTTGCATCGCGCCTCCCTTGTTGTACAAGGCCTTGACATCGGTGTGCCTTTGCCAAGACGTCAAGATCCTCTCCAAGGTGTTCTTCCCTCTCCGCGTGGGATCAAGGGAGCACGTTGACCGATCTTTCCTTGCGAGGATTCTATCGGATCGTTGGCCACCGGCGAGAGCAATTGGCCTTGTATCGTGTGACTGTTGCGTGTGTTCATCGTGTTCTTCGCAAGGTGTGTGTCCTCTTTTGCTACCTTCTCCCTTTTCCCTCGCTTTCCCATCGATTTGACCACGAGATCCGTGAAGATCGGGCCACCCACAGGGTTACTCCATAACAAAAACTCTCCCTCTTTTCTTCTTACTTAGAGAAAATTGGCTTTATGCAATTGAACCCCAAAGCCTACTATAGCCTTGCATGTAGAGTTAGTCTTGTTCTTTCCTTGTTGTAATTTGCCAATACATTCAAAGTATTGACCAACTCGTTTGGTTGCACGTTTCATGTGTAGAATTTGGATATCGTTGAAAGGTGCGCTAGGATCGTGGGTCTTCACTCAACCTGCCTGTGGCATTGATGGGACTCCAAGTTGTATTATTTTGCTTCTGTTGTAATAATGTAAAGTCTAGATTATTCAATTCATGTAAATAAGACTTGGGTTTTACATGATATTTCATCAACTGTGAGTGCTAGCTATTGATCCAGGGACTAGCATGTTAATCACAGGGACTTAGGATCTCTATCGATCCGAGGTCACTACACCGGCATGCTTCTTGCGGTTGCGCACGCGCGAGCATGGGTGGGCAGTAGCTAAGCACGGGGCTTGGTGGGCTGGGCCGCGAGCTAGGGCGGGGTAGGTTTAGATTATATATTTTTTATTCCTTTTTTTCCATTTTCCATTTACTTCTTTCTCACATATCCTTTTCATGTGAACTCCAAATGAGTTCAAACTTGTTTCTAAAATTTTATAAATTCAAGTAGATCATTTTAGGCTAGTGGTTAGCAAAGTTTGTTGTCTTAGCAATAATGGTTTTAACCAAGCCTATATAATTCCCTTTAGGAATAAAGTGGCACATAGAATTTAGGGTTTTTAGATTTCGATTTGAAAATTGTGCATGATGCCAGGATGCAATGCAACACAAAGTTTTTTTTGGATTTATACAAAAACTTCCAACCCAATTCGACAATCATGCTAATCCATTCTCATTTTTGTGTGGCTTAGGAAAGTTTGAACAATCCTAAAATGTTTCTTTTCAATCAAATTTCAACAGGTCACACAACCTAATTAACTTATTTAATTTACTTTATCTTTCCAAAATTTAGGAATTTTTTTGGGATATTACACATCCACTTGCCGATATATCCTTTGGTGATTCTACTTCAAGATCTCTCGCTGAGGATTCTATTGGATTGGTTATTTGAACCAACTTGAGCAAATCGAATAGTGTGTGTTTTGGCATGTATTTGTATCTTTACCTTGCATTAGAGTGTGTTCATCGGGTTTTCCCTGACTCCCTAATGGCCCAAAATATATCGAGCTCATTGGGGAACCCCAAGAGGAAGGTATGATGAGCACAGCAACAAGTTTTCCCTCAGTTATGAAACCAAGGTTATCAATCTAGTAGGAGCAAGGAAACACCTCCAAGGTGTTGCTAGCTGGACTTTGGCAGGGCGCACTACCAGCGCCAGCAGCAACGTGGAAACCTGCACAACACAACCACAGAACTTTTCCCCCAACTTACAGTGAGGTTGTCAATCTCACCGGTTTTGCTGAAAACAAAGGATTAAACGTATTGTGTGGAAGAAAGTAATAGCTTGTAGAAAGTAAACAGAAAGCAGTAAACAGTTGTAGGTTGATGGTAAAAGAAAGGACCGGGGTCCATAGTTCACTAGTGGTGGCTCTCCTTAAGATAGATGACATGTTGGGTGAACAAATTACAGCGGGGCAATTGACAAACATCGAGAAAGCATACAAGCATATACTACTCATCTTGACTCCTTTGAGATTTGATTGGGCATTACAACATTATACATAGACCGTAATCCAACTGCATTTATGACTAATAATCCACCTTCAGGTTATCATCCAAACCCCCTCCAGTATTAAGTTGCAAGCAACAGATAATTGCATTACGCATTGCGTGTAAAGTAAACAATACGATTGTTCTATGAACAAAGGATTGTTGTTTTCTCCCTAGTAGCAACAACACATCTAGTACCTTAGAGATTTTTGTCACTTCCCTAGATTACTAGAGGCATGAACCCACTATCGAGCATAAATACTAACTCTTGGAGTTGCTAGCATCTACTTGGCCAAGATAGCTACTAACAACGGAAAGCATGCAAGATCACAAATAACAAAGACATGATAGAATCAATAATCAATCTGAAATAGCATCTCAATATCCATCGGATCCTCGCAAACACAACATGTAGGATTACAAATAGATGATCTTGATCATGAACAGAGCTCACAAGATCTAAACATGGTAGCACAAAGGAGAAGAACCAACCATCTAGCTACTACATGGACTCGTAGTCCAAGGATGAACTACTCACGCATCACACCGGAGGCTTGCATGGTGATCAAGAAGGCCTCCAGGGTGAATTCTCCCCTCTGGCTGGGTGCCGGGAAGAGCTTCAGATCCCTCCCGGTCTATGGATGGAAATGGCGGTGGCTACAGACTCTTTCGTGGAATTTTGATCGGGTCCTTAGGGTTTCTATATCAGAGGCATCTTATAGGTGAAAGGGGAGGCCGAGGGGGTGCCCTAGGCGGCCAGACCACCCCCTGGCGCGAGCCAGGCTTGGCCATGCAGGTAGGTGGTGTGGCGGCCCCCTGGCCCCTCTTCGTCTCATACTCTGGCTCCGTGTCCCCCTCGGTGCAAAACTGACTTTGGCTTTTGTCCCGTCCAATTCCGAGAATATTCATTTTCTGTCTTTCCTAGAACCAAAAATAGCAGAAAACAGGCAGCTGGCACTATGGCATCTTGTTAATAGGTTAGTCCAAGAACGTGTATAGAAAGTACTCCAATTGTGGACAAAACATAAGAAAGTAGATAAAACCAAGCATGGAACATCAAAAATTATGGATACGTTTGCAACATATCAACATCCCCAAGCTTAACTCATGATCGTCCTCGAGTAAGTAAGTGATATAAAGAAAGAATAATTTTTGAGGTGACATGCACCATCATAAACATGATCAAAGTATTTGTAAAACATTGAAGGCTGGGATCATAGTACTTCAACATAGCATGAAAGTTCTAACAATAAGACAAAGCAACTATGTTACAACATGAAAAGGCACAAACAAAAGATTCATGAATAGCAATGCTTTGCAAGACGTTTGTTTGTTTCACATAAAGAAAACATAGCATAGTGACATTCAGCTTGTCCCTCATAGAGTAGCAAACATAAATGCATAGGACACCTTCAAAGTTCATAAGAGTGACTAGATACAAATAGTTTAAGAACAAGCAATATCAAAGTTATGCATCAATCAACAAGTCTTGGGACAATGCACATAGAACTAAGAATGGCCACTATGCTCTCTCAATAGGTGCATAAAGATAGAATGTGGAGAATCAACATAAAGGTAAAAGAAAGGCCTTAATAGAAGGAAGTAGGGATTCGAGTTTCATAAAGAGCTTCCAAAAATTATGGTACTAATTAGCTTTCAGCTCTCATTGCCCCTATCATAAGCATCTTGAAGTGATTAAGGTTAAAGTGAACAAACTATGGAGTATATGCTTGAGAAAGTATAAGTTGGAAATCTCATGTCCCTTGAATACGAGTGCCGCTCCTCATGCTACTCAAGTTTAGTTACCGGCAAGTTCTTGTCATAGTAAGTACATGTGTATCATAGAGAACCGCCAACGGGTACCCCTTGCCCGATGATACGGAAGAATCCCCATATCAAAATGATAAGGCAAGCAAACAACGAGCATCTCAGCAATCTTCTTATTTACCATCGAAAAACTGTGCTTTTTTCTCTCTTTCCTCTTTTCATATTTTTTTTCTTTTTCTCTTTTTCTCAATATCTGACTCTTTTTTTATAAGACGAATGCTTCATAGACAGCTCATTATGGTTACGCTGCAGGTTTCCACCATGATAGCATGGATTAGAACGGCGGCCCAAGCGTTTCTCTAACACACATACATAACTCCATGGACTTACAAGCTCCCCTTTCATTTTACACCGACAACATCCATAGACAAAAGAGCATGATATCAACTAGGTACAAAGTACAAGTGCAATGTTGAAAGCGTTCCCCATGACAGCATGGTTCTGCTAATCCCCAACATATAAGTGCAAGCATATACAACATAGACGACACAATGGTTCAAGTTTATTAAGGGCAAGAAAAGTAAAGTGTGCCATCAAGTTCGTGAGAGCTTTAATCACTAGTTTTCTCATAACAAGTTTAATTTGGAAGGTAGATAAAAACGTGAATATACTTGGAATAGCAAATGCTAAAAGGTAGGTATGGTGGACTCTTTGGAATAACTTGGTTTTAGGAGTTGAATGCATGAGTAGAACTCATACTTGGTTATGGAGGCTAGCAAAAGACTGTGAGCGACCAACTAAGAGAGCAATAATGGCCATAATCATGCAAAGTGACAAAACATCATTAATCAAAGCATAAAGTGATATTATAAGTCGAAAACTAAAGGATCATAAAGGCTATGGTGACTTGGGATAGTCATAACATGGTGTGAGCATGCGCCAAGTCAACCCAAATAAAGCATCAAAGGAGAATACCACAATACTATGCTTTAATATGCTAAAACAACGCATGATTCTTCAAAGGCACATTAAGAAATCTCTATTGTTTATAACATGTCATGCTATAGCAAAGATCACTAAGCATAAAGCCAAAACAATATCGAGCATGGCATGACAAAGCATAGGCCATAGTGAAAAACAAGCTCTCTTTACCACTTAAGCATGAACTTTCCTACTCTTTCCAATCCAAACCAAACTATTTGAAAACTAATGTATGAAAGAGGGGGTCCAACCAATTTACTCAGCAAACTAAGAAAACCAAGCAAACGAAAAACAAAAAATAAGACGCTCCAAGAACAACACAACTGTGCATGAAACAATAAAAATGAAGTGTTTGGAAGAAACCTGGGATTTTTATTGATGAAGAAGTGGATGCCTTGGGCATCCCCAAGCTTTGATGCTTGTACTTCTTGGATAATTCTTAGGTGACACGGGGTGGCATCCCCAAGCTTTGATGCTTGTACTTCTTGGATAATTCTTAGGTGACACGGGGTGGCATCCCCAAGCTTGAGCTTTAGTCCATTCTTCATCTAATTACATCATTCTCTCCATACACCTGAAATTTTTCCTTCATACAAAACTTCACACAATCTTTATTAGCAACATTAGTGCACTCAAGATAATAAGTCTTTAGGTTCAGTTTCAGCACGAATAAAAATTCCATTAAAACACAAGCTATTGTAGCACTTCCCTCAAAAAGCTCAATTCCCCAAAAGAACTCAAAAAGGAACCAACAAGAAGCAAATGCAAATAATGGCAGAAATCTGTCAAAACAGACCAGCAGGTAAAAGCCAATTTTTTTGAAGACCTTCTGTTGCTCAAATCAAAAAGTGTAGAACTAACGAAAGTTAGATAACAACCTGGGGCAGAAGAACAAAAATTCACGCCTCAAAACAACGTACAGAGATTTTACACACATTTTTACGGTGAAGCACAGAAATTTGTTTCGGGACAGCAACTTTCCCAATATTACTTCTCTCTCATTAGAGGTTACTCTTGGCACAAAAAGCAAATAAAAAGAATAAGGAGAGGTTATTACTGATTCAGTAACTTCCAAGACTCATCTAAAACTTTTGGGTTATCTCCCAATAAGTACTTTTCTTTAACGCCTTTAAGTTAGGCATAAGAAGCAAGAAAAAGAATCAAGTGTTCTCAAATGAAGAAGCATTAAGATTAATACCAGAAATATCTTCAACAAGGCAAGGTATCTCATCCAAATAAGTTCTAAAGGATCCTCTCAACGCTCTTGGTTTCACTATTTTCATCAAACGGGTTTTCAGGAACAATCCAATTAAGATTCTTTTCTATGGCTTCATGCATTGCTACAAGTTTGAAAGGTATTGGTATCTTAATTTCCTCCCTATTAGGTTCGGTTTTGTTCATCTTTTCTCGTGTACCAACAACATCTACACATGAACCTAGCATATTAAAACATTCAAAGACTTTTCTAGCTTCCTTGGCAACATCATAGAATTCCTTAAGCAAAGTTTCCAAAATAAAATCTCTTTTTTCCGGGTCCTCAATTTCTTTAAGTTTAAGAAACATTACTTGCATTAAGGGGTTAAGGTTAACAAACCTAGCTTCCAACATATGAACTAAAGAAGCTGCAGCAATTTCATAGTTTGGAGCAAGTTCTGCAAGGGATCTATCCTCAATATCCTCATGCTTACTAACATGATTAAAGAATTCTTCAATATTATCTTTTCCAATTATAGAGCAACTACCTATTGAAAGGTCCTTCCGGGTGAATTTAGGGATCAACATGGTGAGCAAAGGATGAGGTAACAACTAAAGAAAGATTTAATTTTTTGTGTTTTTAATAAAGAAAGCAAAGTAGTAAAACTATTTTTTGTGTGTTTTTGATAAAGAAACAAGCAAACAAAGCAAAAGTAAACTAACCAAAACAAAAATAACAAAGTAAAGAGATTGGTTATGAGGGACTCCCCTTGCGAAGATGTCCTTGATTCCCCGGCAACGGCGCCAGAAAAATAGCTTGATGGCCCAAAATATATTGAGCTCATTGGGGAACACCAAGGGGAAGGTATGATGAGCACAGCAGCAAGTTTTCCCTTAGTTATGAAACCAAGGTTATCAATCTAGTAGGAGCAAGGAAACACCTCCAAGGTGTTGCTAGCTAGACTTTGGCAGGGCGCACTACCGGCGCCAGCAGCAACGTGGAAAACTGCACGACACAACCACAGAACTTTTCCCCCAACTTACAGTGAGGTTGTCAATCTCACCGGTTTTGCTGAAAACAAAGGATTAACCGTATTGTGTGGAAGAAAGTAATAGCTTGCAGAAAGTAAACAGAAAACAGTTGTAGATTGATGGTAAAAGAATGGACCGGGGTCCATAATTCACTAGTGGTGGCTCTCCTTAAGATAGATGACATGTTGGGTGAACAAATTACAGCGGGGTAACTGACAAACATCGAGAAAGCATACAACCATATACTACTCATCTTGACTCCTTTGAGATTTGATTTGGCATTACAACATTATACATAGACCGTAATCCAACTGCATCTATGACTAATAATCCACCTTCAAGTTATCATCCGAACCCCCTCCAGTATTAAGTTGTAAGCAACAGATAATTGCATTACGTATTGCGTGTAAAGTAAACAATACGATTGTTCTATGAACAAAGGATTGTTGTTTTATCCCTAGTAGCAACAGCACATCTAGTACCTTAGAGATTTCTGTCACTTCCCCAGATTACTAGAGGCATGAACCCACTATCGAGCATAAATACTAACTATTGGAGTTGCTAGCATCTACTTGGCCAAGATAGCTACTAACAACGGAAAGCATGCAAGATCACAAATAACAAAGACATGATACAATCAATAATCAATCTGAAATAGCATCTCAATATCCATCGGATCCCCGCAAACACAACAGTAGAATTACAAATAGATGATCTTGATCATGAATGAAGCTCACAAGATCTAAACACGGTAGCACAAAGGAGAAGAACCAGCCATCTAGCTACTACATGGACCCGTAGTCCAAGGATGAACTACTCACGCATCACACCGGAGGCTTGCATGGTGATGAAGAAGGCCTCCAGGGTGAATTCTCCCCTCCGGCAGCGTGCCGAGATGGAGATGACGGCGGCTAGAGACTCTTTCATGGAATTTTGATTGGGTCCTTAGGGTTTCTGTATCAGAGGCATCTTATAGGTGAAAGGGGAGGCCAAGGGGGTGCCCTAGGTGGCCAGACCACTCCCTGGTGCGGGTCAGGCTTGGTCACGCGACCAGGTGGTATGGCGCCCCCTGGCCCCTCTTCGTCTCGTATTCTGGCTCCATGCCCCCCTCGGTGAAAAACTGACTTTGGCTTTTGTCCCGTCCAATTCTGAGAATATTCATTTTCTGATGAGGGCAAACCTCTAGGGTGGCCCGATCTTCACGGATGTCGTGGTCAAATCGATGGGAAAGCGAGGGGAAAGGGGGAAGGTAGCGGAAGCGGACGCACACCTCGCGAAGAACACGATGAACACACGCAAAACACACACGATACAAGGCCGATTGCTCTCACTGGTGGCCACCGGTCCGATAGAATCCTCGCAAGGAAAGATCAGTCAACGTGCTCCCGTCAATCCCAAGCGGAGAGGGAAGAACACCTTGTGGAGGGTCTTGACGTCTTGGCAAAGGGACACCGATACCAAGGCCTTGTACAACGAGGGAGGCGCGATGCAAACTCCAACGAGGTGGTGATGATAGTCGATCCCCTTTGGTAGAAGGGGATGAGGTAAAACTAGATATTCCACAAAGGGGTTGTCTTTAGTCTATCATCTATGCGTAAGGGATACAATGAGGGGTGGGGGCTCTATTTATAGACCAACCACAAGTTCAGGGGTAGTTTGGGCATGAAACTAGGGTTTGGTGCGGAATAGAGGGGTACATGGGCCAAGGGCCCAGATGTTGGCACGCAAGCCCATCGCGTAGGCCGGACACTCTGGGTTGAGTGGGCCGGACAGTCCGGGGTGGTCGGACACTCCGGGTAGTTTCTGGGTAGAGTCTGATGTAGCACACAGAATGTCCGCGCCCGGACGGGGCTGGGGTAGGCCGGACACTCCGGCTGAGTCGTGTCGGACACGCCGGACACTCTGGCTGGTTCGGGCGGACTCTCCAGGGTGATGACAGCGGAGACTCTCGTTCTGGAGCTGGCTGCTCCTGGTCCATCTTCTTGGTTGACTTGGGGACGATCTTGGGGACTTGGCGTTGTGGATGTAGTAGCGTCTGCAGGACGGGCTGCATTAGCTCCCCCCTTTCAAAAAGAGTCATCCTCGACTCTTCATGCTCATCCTAAGAAGATGATGTCGAGAGACCTTCTTGATCCTGGGGTTCACCATATAGTCGTCCTTGAGAAGCTTGATGTGGCAACACTTCAATGTTCCTTCACCTTCCATGAAGCCTACAAAGCTCACAACAAAAGCGAAGCAACACTCAAAGAGTAGCCAATTCATGAAGATTATAGCATGAGTCCTCAAGTAGAAGGAATTCACCTTATAATGTAGAGATAGCTCATTGAAGGGTAGCCCTAGGTAACTCTCTTCGATTTGTCTTGTCAACTCTTTGTCCATAGAGGTTGACACGTATGCAATTTTACCTTCAGAGAACAAAGACCAAGCAACATATGTTTGTGTGTGATAGAGGAGCATGTCATTTGTGGCATGTCCATTCTTGTTCACAACACTATTAGCACAACTCAAGTATAGCAAACGGAATGCATATGCAAGGTCAAAGTGCATGGGAATTGTTTGAACATCATCCAAATGTGGGAACTCAAAAACTCCATATAACACCTTAGTGTGGCACTCAAAGCAATTGACTAAAATATTGATCAACATCTTTGATGCAAAGCTAGGAGAATTCGGCAAAAACACATGAGGAATAATATCCAAAGCAACATCATTATGTGTGCAAACCAACCATTGGAAAGAACAATTGTTCAATATGTTGGATGCCATACACATATCATCAAAATCCAAAATCATGGGAGTATGAGTATCGCAAGCGGAAGCAAAAACAACATGTTTGCAAACAAACCATATGAAAGAGCAAGTGGTCCTTACGTTTGTTGCAACAACAGTACGAGAGACTTGGAAGCTCTCATGCCAATATATGCTCATAATGGCATTATGGTTGCACACAAAACATCGGAAAGAGAAATTGTTCAACATTTTTGTGGAAACACACAAAGCATCCGATATGGGGTGGCCCGATCTTCTCAGTAAGCGGATGGCGATGATGATGGTGGATGATAGATAACTAGTGTGTAGCTATGATCTCTCTCGCTCGATCCCTGATGCCAGCGCAATAGATCTCGAACCTTGTAGGATATTCACAACACCACACTCTTGCGCACGCAGTGACCACGAACGGTAGTATGCAATCTACTAATTCCCAATGGAACAACAGATCACACTCAATTATAGTTGGTAGATTCGAACACAGGGTAATTCCAGAAGAGGTTCTATGAAAGAAACAACTCCAAAATATTTTAACGTGGTCTAAACCCTAACTTGTGACGGCTACGGAGGTTTATATGAGGGCTGGGGCGTCCTCCCCTCTAAACGGGCCTAAAAACAACCATAACTTGGCCCAAACTGACTCGGTTCGACTCAAACTGATACATACCGACCCATATATGGGTTCGGCGTTATTGGCACGCAGTCCAAACGTCGTGGAACACCTCAAACATGTAATTCTTGGTGCGCCATCTCTCACTCTTGCTCATACGTGATTTCCTCATTGCCTCCTAGTGCGCATGCCTCCCGCTCCTCCCTCGCGCACTTGTTGATATTGGAAATCAGCGCTTGTCCTTCTTGCTGCAACTCTCCTCCTCGTCGCGCAACGCTTGTGCTATCAATAAACCTGATCATACAAAGATGCATAGACTTAGGTAGTATAAAGTTCTCATTAAGTAAAACATCAGGTTCAATTAGGA
This sequence comes from Avena eriantha, assembly GCA_910589775.1. Classification (NCBI taxonomy): domain Eukaryota; kingdom Viridiplantae; phylum Streptophyta; class Magnoliopsida; order Poales; family Poaceae; genus Avena; species Avena eriantha. Next base: position 365,550,784 of record OU342744.1, read on the forward strand.
ATGAATTCACCTGATAGTCATTATTGATTTGACTCAATATTTCCTTCCAGTTCAGGCAGTCAGAATCATCATAATCCCTGTATATATCCTCATCATCCTCCCTTTCTTCATGAAAAGCCGTCCTCGGCTTTAGGTAAGCTGAAAGTGGGAGAAACAAAAAGAACAACATGTACGCAAAGTATATGTATATATAACATGTTGTATTATTGTTGTTCACATGAAAAGTATGTCTAGTATACATCAAGCAACTTAAATCGCAGGTATAAGTGAAGTATAAAGAATCATGATCATGGTAAAAAACAACTAAATAGATAGTCATGTTCTTCAATATGAAATTCAGTTTTCTCAAAGAAGATCTATGATCAAATTTGTGAACAAGATCAAACCAATTCAATATGTCTGAAAACCAAATTGAATCATGCCATGCTTCAACTGCGCTACTCTGATTATTATGAACATGATCATGTTGTCCAGTATGTAAAATGCAACTCAATTTGCAAATATGAATGAAGTATAAAGCATTAGCACAACTAGGCAATGAATTTCGGGACAAACACAACGAATATGAAAACTTGGGTTCTATTCTAGCAAGATTACAATGATCCAACATAGGTAAAATTACTTCTGTTGGCTGCATTATATCAACTTGATCTGACTTTAGTTTCATATTATCACAAATTTTAGCATATATCCCACAACACAATGTCGTCGACACACAACATGTATGGCTGAAAACAGCATGTTTCAGTTTAGCGTTTCGATCACAAGTAATGCATATGTGATCCACAAGAAATTTTTCATGCATGCTATATTCACCAATCAGATTGAAAGTGAAACAAGGAGAATATGTGTTAGAATTCAAAAATGAAATTTCAGAAATCTTATCCATAGCACAACTCATACTCATAGGTTCATTTAGCATGATGGAATACACAATATCAGCAGGTGGTATTCGAGCAAGTATTTCCTTATGTGTTATCAGTACCACATGATCAAAATTTGAATTTGGTAAACTATCACATGGTGCTGAAACAATAGTGCAAGGCAAATCACAAGGAGGCTTCAGTAACGGAATAGACTCACAATATGTCGCACATGTTGGCTGAAGCTCCAAATCAGTACCAACGTCATTAACAATCATCTCAGCTGTAGTAGGTACTACGACATCCTCCTCAAGTAACAATACCAGATCGTGTGATGCAGGTTGTAAAATAGGCGGCTCCCTTTCTTCAAAAGCAACCTGCACATCACAAGATACAACACTAGGAGTAGACATGATTACGTTAGTAGACAACTCACATTTCTCATTAGTGTCCACTCTCAAAATTTCTGGAAGAGGCCATTTGCAGTTGTTCAAAAACATAGAACGTAGAAATTGCTTGAAATCTTCCCAAAGAATTTTTTACCCATGACACCATACACAATCCTTGCGTCCTTCCACCAACGAGCTACCTCTTCATCCCCACGTCGGTGAGCAAGAATGTATTCTATATGGCCATTAAACTTGCGATCGAAAGTACGACATCTCGCAAAACCAAATCCCATATCAATTTCCCAAATCTGATATTCTGCGGGTGTGGCGGAACTTTCCAATCGCCACTTGATTGTAGTTGGATCATATGCCATGCCAACCACAATAGCTAAATAGTCATGGTAAACATCATCTGATTTCTGCATCACATCAACACTACTAGAAGTCATGATTAGTACATTAGTGCAAAAACACAAAACTGTTTTGGTGGCACACTCACAACTCACTCAAAAACTGACAAGAAAGCAGATCCTACCGTCCCAAAGTGAATAGTGATGCTTACCAATTCGAAATCAAGGACTGATGCACTGATGTGATGAAGTTAATACCAAAGGTATAGAGAACGATCGCAGGGCACACAAGTTATTTATGGTGGAGCTGTAGGTATGGTATCCTAACTACACCGCAAACGAGTCCTAGTGTTGATCGTATGACAAAGACCCACGAAAACACACATGTTGGAGATAAATGGGGCAATTGCAACTATGAAAATGAGCTCAATAAAGTGAGGTATGTCGGAGGAACGCTCGTGTTGCAATGCACAAGGAGAGACGCTAGCAATGTCTCAACGAAACGGGTACAAGATTGCTAAACTGAGCAGCCCGCAGAGCACTAAGCACGCTAGTCTCGTTGGATAGTTTTAGACACAAAGAAAGGCTTACTAAGGCTCGAAGGATAGGTACGCTACGTGGACTCAGTAAAAAAAATAAACAAAAAAAGAAAAAAAATTGACCTAAGAATTGGTCTCTGCCACGGCAGAAAAACGGCCTAAAATCCTGCCGCGGCAGGATGTCGGCAGACCCAAAAATTTGTCGTATGAGGACAGACCTGTCTATGGTAAGGCGATGGTCCGATTTTTTTCGGATTTTTTTTTAGCTTTCACGCTGGAGCACAGACCTGTCTGCGGTCAGGCGTGAGGCAGCGAGTCGATTTTTTTACTTCAACGTGAAGCAAACTCAGTACAAGTCTAGATCCGATCGGTTTGTTTTTTTCTCTTTCTTTCAAACGGATCTACAACCTGAGACTAAAAGAAAACAGATCTACTAGATCTAAGACTCAAGAACACGACGAACAGTCTAAAAATAGTCTAGGGACTCCGACAATAGATCAAAAACTAGACAAAACACTACGACTCAGATTTAGAAGAAAGGCTACACAAAAGGATTATGATCAGCAACTAGAACTCAAGAACAGTGTTATCTAGGCTATGGCAATGAACTATGAACCCTAATATTTTTGTGTGGCTTTTTCTGTATAGGACAAAAACAACTAATCTACGGATGGATTTGTGGATGCTTACCGAGGCAACAGTGGAAATCTGATACCAAGATGATATTGCTCACGAGTAAACCCAGCGCTCTGATACCAAGATGATATGGGGTGGCCCGATCTTCTCAGTAAGCGGATGGCGATGATGATGGTGGATGATAGATAACTAGTGCGTAGCTATAATCTCTCCCTCTCGATCCCTGATTCCAGCGCAACAGATCTCGAACCTTGTAGGATATTCACAACACCATACTCTTGTGCACGCAACCGTGACCACGAACGGTAGTATGCAATCTACTAATTCCTAATGGAACAACAGATCACACTCAATTATAGTTGGTAGATTCGAACACAGGGTAATTCCAGAGGTTCTATAAAAGAAACAACTCCAAAATATTTTAACGTGGTCTAAACCCTAACTTGTGACGGCTACGGAGGTTTATATGAGGGCCGGGGCGTCCTCCCCTCTAAACGGGCCTAAAAACAGCCATAACTTGGCCCAAACTGACTCGGTTCGACTCAAACTGATACATACCGACCCATATATGGGTTTGGCGTTATTGGCATGCAGTCCAAACGTCGTGGAACACCTCAAACATGTAATTCTTGGTGCGCCATCTCTCACTCTTGCTCATACGTGATTTCCTCATTGCCTCCTAGTGCGCATGCCTCCCGCTCCTCCCTCGCGCACTTGTTGATATTGGAAATCAGCGCTTGTCCTTCTTGCTACAACTCTCCTCCTCCTCGCGCAACGCTTGTGTTATCAATAAACCTGATCATACAAAGATGCATAGACTTAGGTAGTATAAAGTTCTCATTAAGTAAAACATCAGGTTCAATTAGGAATGAATTCACCTGATAGTCATTATTGATTTGACTCAATATTTCCTTCCAGTTCAGGCAGTCAGAATCATCATAATCCCTGTATATATCCTCATCAGCATCAATATCCAATAACGACGAAACATGATTGTCACAAGGTGAAAGAATACCATTAACATGCTTGCAATAGGAAAGAGCAATTGTTCAACATGAAAGATGCAAATCATGCAAAAGGTATCAGAGCTGGGTTCGATCTTGAACTCACTGGGGGGATGCTCTCTAGAGCTCTTTTTGTCAACTCGTGCTCAACCGAGGTTGACATGATCATGCGGGTACCTACACACATCAAACACAAAAGGAAGAACGTGTGTGCATGGTAGAGAAATACATCATCCATCATGACATATCTCTTCTTGTGCACATCACCATGAGTGTCAATCAAGTATGAAGTAGATGCATGGTGAATATGCAAGTGGTGAACATGCTTATCATGGCAATCATCAAAATCTCCAAAATTTGAGAAAGCTATGGGGGCCATCTCAATATAAACCATATGAGAATTATTGTTGCAAGCAAAACAAGTGAAAGAGCAATTATTCAACTTATTGCAAGCAACACGACAGATTGTAAAACATTCATGACAAAGCATTATACGAGGGGTACCATTGGTAACATCATTGCAAGCAAAACATTGGAAAGAGCAATTGTTCAACAAAGTGCAAGCAATGATATCATCAATGTAACGTTTATAGCATGGCATGTCTATGGCAACATCATCACAATCAAATAATTTCACATGCTCAACAATAAGCAAATGCAAAGTATCACATGGAAATATCAATGAAGCATATGTGATATCACAAACATCATCCATAGCATGACAATCATCACAAGTCATCATGTCCACTAGTGGGATCATGACATCATCAACACCCTTATTTTTACCTTGTTCATACCTCTCATATGAAGTGGGTGTTGTGGTAGCATTGGCCTCTATGTGGGCGACTACTTCTTCTTGCATGGGGATGGCATCATCTTCATCCACCATGTTCATCTTCTTGGGTGGAGGCATCATCATCTCCAAGCTTGGCGCTTCTTGATCCATGGAACCTAGCACGTCATGAGGAAACACACTAAAGGTAGAGGGTAAGTCGTTAGAAATCAAAGTGATCTCACATGACCTATCAACTACCACTCTCAACTCACTAGGTGTATCACTCATGCCCTCAAAGTGGAAGCACTCAATCTCACATATGGTGGAGTCACTCGTCTCACTCTTGTTTTCACTCAAGTGGGCTAAGTGGCTCTCATACTCACATGGGATTGGTACCACATCAGCACTCAAGCATATGGGGGTAGGCTTGGTTCTCTCAACTCCATGCGCCTCCTTTGGTGAAGGGAAAATCCCATGCTCACCATTCTTGACCTTGTCGTCAGTGTCTTTCACCTTGGCTTGTGTAGTCCTCTTGACGTACTCGTCCAACTTGGCGAAGTAGAGGTCTTTGTCCTCCTCATCCATGAGGTTGCATGCGTCATCTAGGACGTCAAGTCTTGGCGTTGAAGCTTGATGGCGTGGAGGAGAGCTTGCTCTTGGTGCCATTTTGGTGGTGGCACGAGTAGTTGAAGGTGCCTTATGATGGTGTCGTCGGAGGTCATTGGCGTGCCGTGCCAAAGGTTGATGTAGATGGCGCACTTGGTCATCCACATGACGCTCGCGACGATGCTCCTTGTCCTTGGCACTCTTCTTTTCATGGTGGTGCCTTCTTGAGCTTCGTTGAGCATTATGGATGGTGCTCAACATGTACTCTCCGTCTTCATGGAAAAGATGCCTTGAATGAAGTCTTGTATCCTCTTGATGTTGGCGATGATCTCTAGAGGATTTATGTCGATGAAGATTCTTGCTTCGTGGCGCCTCTTTGGGAAGATGATGTTGGGGCGCCACTCTTCTTGTAGGAGGTGGCACTTGTTGCCTTGGAGGTTGGTGCACTTGACGCCTTGGAGATGGTCGTGCTTGGTGCCTTGGAGATGGTGGCGCTTGACGGCTTGGAGGTGATGGCGCTCGTCGCCTTGGAGATGGTGGTGCATGACGCCATGTAGGTGGTGGCGCTTGACGCCTTGGAGGTTGATCATCGAAGTAGGTGGTGCCCTTTGGTGTGGCACGCTTGGCCTTGAAGGTCATGGTTTCTTGATGATGCGTCTCCGCTAGCTTGGCGTAGTAGTCCTCCATCTCCAAGCGGTGGAGGTATTCTTCATGGCTCATGGAAGATCCCTCGAAGTGGGTGAAGCTCGCCATGTCCTCCATGCTTGGTGAGGCGTCGTCGTTGTAGCACTCGAAGTCATCCATGCCTGGGGAGTCGTTGTTGATGTAGTACTCCATATCACCCAAGCATGTGGAGCCATTGTCGGTGTAGTGCTCCATGTACTCCATGCATGAGGAGCCATTGTCGATGTAGAGCTCCAAGTCCTCCATGCTTGAGGAGCCATAGTTTATGACGTGCTCCATGTCTTCCATGCATGTGGAGCCATCATAGGTGCAATGCTCCGAGTCCTCAAAGCATGCAGAGCCAATGTCGGTGTAGTGCTCCATCATATCCTCTATACTTGTAGAGTCGTAGTCGTGGTGGCTAATCATGGATTCTTCATAGATATAATCCTCGGTTCCAGAATCCCTAGACATGTTTCACAAGACCAAGTGGTGTATATGGAAGTGGTAGGGGGTTAGGAATGCAACACCAAACCTTACTTTACCTTGGAAGATAGTATCGTGCAAGTGGCAACACTTGAGAGCAATCAAAACCAAGCAAAGTGAAGTTCACGCGGAACACCAAAACCAACTAACCACTAAAACACACACACACAAAGCTTATGGTGGATGGGTATGGAAAGGTGGCGTGTCCAAGAACAATCCGAAATCAAGATATTGTAATGGCAAGTAAAGAACCACGATGATCACAAAGCAAAAAAAGTCAATCCACAAGATATAGGAATTATCTACAAGGAACACACACGGTGGGATAAATGGGACTTGTGCGACGGAGAACGTGAGCTAAGAACCAAATGATTACCTAGCGAAGACTATAAGCTCGTGTCGCACAAGTGCAAGGAGAGACGCTAGTTCGATTGCAATAAATTGGTGGGCTACAAGATATGCACAATAAGTACCACCTATTTGATGTTCATCGAGCTTGCGCTTCCTATTCTATGAGGCACTTGTTTCTTTCTTTCTTTCTTTTTCTTTTTATATTTTTTTCTCTTTTTCTTTATTTTTTTCTTTTTTCACTTGCCTCTTCCTTGTGCCAACAACTATACAAGATAACTATATGAGATAGCGCGCTCACAACTTTTGCTCGGAATTCTACAAGGTATCAAATGTGCATAGCCCAAGCAATCATGAGAGGAACTAGTCTCAATAGGTGTTTCTTGAACGCAAAGATAGTGTGGCTCACAAAGGGATGCAAGTGGGGAGAAATCGCGGAATTTTTTATACCTTTTGTCGCCGATCTTCACCCTTTATTGGTGGATTCTGCCTTGCCCACGGAATTTGGATGGAGTAGATAGCATGAACTACGAATATGATGATGTAGAGCTCTTTCTCCTCTTCAAAACGAGCTAAAGAACACCAAAATCCAAGTTTGTATGCAAAAGTTATGCTCAAAACCGTGAAGAAGATTTTTCTGTCAGCAGGGGACGGACAGTCCGGTGCGCACATGCCGGACAGTCCGGCCGGGCCGGATATTCCGGTCAGTTTAGGCCGGAAACTTCTGTGGGGCAGATATTCCGGTTTGTTTTGGCCGGACAGTCCGGTCCTGTCGAACCAGAACTTTCAGAACACGAACAGGACGAGTTTTAGCGGAAAAACTCGAACCAAAACCTCAAATTGATGGGGGAAATCAAGGAATTAGGCCATGGAAACGTAGAGGAAGGTAGATCAACAAGTTTAGCAAGTAATCCACGGATCAAAACCTACCAAAACGCACTCAAATCACAGATCGGTCCAAAACACGAATTGGGGCTATTTTTGGTGGAAATTTCGAATTTATGGGGAAAAAGACCAAATCGAGGAGAAATCCGTGGCAACCAAAAGCTTCTGATACCAGATGATGAGGAACGAAGGTGAAATCCATGGCAACTTGGGCTCTGATACAAGATGTTGAGGGCAAACCTCTAGGGTGGCCCGATCTTCACGGATCTCGTGGTCAAATCGATGGGAAAGCAAGGGGAAAGGGGGAAGGTAGCGGAAGCGGGCGCACACCTCGTGAAGAACACGATGAACACACGCAAAACACACACGATAGAAGGCCGATTGCTCTCATCGGTGGCCACCGGTCCGATAGAATCCTCACAAGGAAAGATCGGTCAACGTGCTCCCGTCAATCCCAAGCAGAGAGGGAAGAACACCTTGGAGAGGGTCTTGACGTCTTGGCAAAGGGACACCGATGCCAAGGCCTTGTACAACGAGGGAGGCGCAATGCAAACTCCAACGAGGTGGTGACGATAGTCGATCCCCTTTGGTAGAAGGGGATGAGGCAAAACTAGAGATTCCACAAAGGGGGTTGTCTTTAGTCTATCATCTATGCCTAAGGGATACAATGAGGGGTGGGGGCTCTATTTATTGGCTAACCACAAGTTCAGGGGTAGTTTGGGCATAAAACTAGGGTTTGGTGCGGAATAGAGGGGTACATGGGCCAAGGTCCCAGATGTTGGCACACAGGCCCATCGCGTAGGCCGGACACTCCGGGTCGAGTGGGCCGGACAGTCCGGGGTGGCCGGACACTCCGGGTAGTGTCCGGGTAGAGTCAGATGTGGCACACAGAATGTCCGCGCCAGGACGGGGCTGGGGTAGGCCGGACACTCCGGCTGAGTCGTGCCGGACAGTCCGGCTGCGCCGGACACTCCGACTGGTTCGGGCGGACTCTCCGGGGCGATGACGGCAGGGACTCTCGTTCTGGAGCTGGCTGCTCCTGGTCCATCTTCTTGGTTGACTTGGGGACGATCTTGGGGACTTGGCGTTGTGGATGTAGTAGCGTCTGCGGGACGGGATGCATCATTTTCTGACTTTCCTGGAACCAAAAACAGCAGAAAACAGGCAGCTGGCACTGTGGCATCTTGTTAATAGGTTAGTCCAAGAAAGTGTATAGAAAGTACTACAATGTGTGGACAAAACATAAGAAAGTAGATAAAACCAAGCATGGAACATCAAAAATTATGGATACGTTTGCAACGTATCACTCCCCGCCTCAAATCCGTAAAGATGAGGCCACCCTAAGGGGTCAAACCTAACAAATTGGTATGAAGAGCTTTTGGTTGCCACCACTACAAGAATTTGGACGGTTCATGACGTTTTATTAATGACACGCATAAAAATGTCACCGAAATATGACGTTCTAGGCCGTTTCGTCCCGACGCACTTGAAGGCCCTCCAGCTCAGTTATCAACGACGTTCTAGGTTTTCATCGACAAAAATTCATCACGGATTTCGTCCGAGGCCCTGAAACCTAGTTCGGCATATCGTCCCATACAAAATCATCACGGAATTCGTCAAGGGCCATTGGTCGACTGTCTTTTTTTGATGACCAGGTCATCTGTGCATGTACCCCACCCGTTAGCTTGGTTTGAATGGAAGGGTCTAACGGGTTGGTCTCACAGTTTTGGCCGAGCTTAGTTGTAAGCCCATCTGATAGAAATTAAATAGCATAAAAATAGAGTATCCTGACCAGGGTTCGAACTCGCGACCACACTCGTTTCTCGAAGGCCCGGAACCACTGGACCAGGGGACTCTGTTTAGACAGTTCTACTACTTTGATGTTCTTATACGCATGTTCTAAGTCAACCATCCTTCCATATTTACATTGATGCTTTCACTAACATCCCCAACAGCTAGACTCTCAATTACGTTTCAAACATAGCACTACTTCGTATTTCTTATACACATGTTCTCGATCACACAAAGAAGCAAAATGTGAAAGTTCAAGAAATTACAGCAACAATCAACACAACATATATCAACATGGAGATAGCACACAATCTTACAAATATATAGAGAACATGGTTGACATACAATTCCAAACCAACTAGACAACCAGATTCACATAGAGTTCCAAACCAAGTACACAACCTACAGGTTCACCTATAGTTCCAAACCGACTACGAGTTCACTTATAACATATCCAACCTGCATCCCAGGTACTTTGTGCCCTCATTTCAGGCTACTAACATGACACATGAAGCCAGATATGGGCTCCTCAAAGAAGGTGAAGATGAACAAGTCCCCTTTTTGATTCGAGAAGCCTCGACAACCTTTGACGAGTTGCTTGTCATCTAGGCAACATCATTCTTGCCTTTGATGAACTGAACATGATCACGACCCACATGATCTGCGACTATGACAGAAATCTCCAACGGTAGGTACTGGTTGAGGTGGGCATTGTTGTACCTATCTAAAAAGTACTAGATGTTAAGAATAAAGTTAGTTGATGAAGTATTGATAAGGGGTGACCTCAAGGGTGGCCCGATCTTCACGGATCTCGTGGTCAAATCAATGGGAAAGCGAGGGAAAAGGGAGAAGGTAGCAGAAGTGATGTAGCCCGACCTACGGTCATTACCACATGAAGGTCTCCAACTTATGCCAAGTCTTCATGGACTCCAAAGGTGAATTCGTTCCTCTATGCGAGCCCAATTCCTACCCTATTGAATGGTATACTACTTCATACTCCGTCCTATGACCATGTTAGGTTCACACCGCCAAGTACGGAGACAGGGAAGGAAGCCCGAGGACTCACGCCCGATAAAACGGAGGCTTGGAAGAGAAGACGAATGAGGCAGAGCCAAACCAGCGGAGACTCCGGCACTGCCGGATCCACCACCGGAATTTCCGGCGCTAGAACCGGCGCACCGGACTCCACGCCGAGCAGGCCGACGACCAGACCAGCGGACTAGAAATCCAGTCGGACCCGCATACCGAAGACCAAAACGGTGCCGACCGGAAATATCGGCGATCCTAGGAAATCCCGAGGACAGATCTGGCGCCGCCGGACTTATTGCTGGAATTGCCGTCAATGCAGGGATCTAGGTTTGATGCCCTAGAATATTCCCTTTACTTAACCTTTTGCCTAGTTTATTCCCAAACTACCCCCATACTAGTGGTTGGCCTATAAATATAGCCCCCACCCTCTCATGTATTCCTGGGCATAGATGATAGACTAAAGACACCCCCTTTGTGGAATCTCTAGTTTTGCCTCATCCCCTTGGTAAAGGGGACCGACTATCATCACCACCTCGTTGGAGTTTGCATCGCGCCTCCCTCGTTGTACAAGGCCTTGGCATCGGTGCCCTTTGCCAAGACGTCAAGACCCTCTCCAAGGTGTTCTTCCCTCTCCGCTTGGGATCGAGGGAGCACGTTCACCGATCTTTCCTTGCGAGGATTCTATTGGACCAGTGGCCACCAGCGGGAGCAATCGGCCTTGTATCGTGCGAGTTTTGTGTGTGTTCATCGTGTTCTTCATGAGGTGTGCGTCCGCTTTCGCTACCTTCTCCCTTTCCCCTCGCTTTCCCATCGATTTGACCATGAGATCTGTGAAGATCGGGCCACCCACGAGGTTACCCCTCATCATCTGGTATCAGAAGCTTTTGGTTGCCATAGATTTCTCATCGATTTGGTCTTTTCCCCATAAATTTGAAAATTCTACCAAAATAGCCCCAATTTGTGTTATGGATCGATCTATGATTTGAGTGTGTTTTGGTAGGTTTTGATCCGTGGATTACTTGCTAAACTTGTTGATCTACCTTCCCCTGCGTCCCCATGGCCTAATTCTTTCATTTCCCCCTCAGATCTGAAGTTTTCCATCAAGTTTTTCCGTATAAATCGAGTTTTTCGCTCCCAGAACTCATTACGGCGCCAGGTCCGATCGACCGGTTCACGAACCGGAATTTCCGATCAGAATTCTGGCAAAACTGGCTCCACCGCCGGAAATTCTGGTCCGAATTCTGGCCGACCGATTTGGCTGCCAACTGCTTTAGCTTCTCACCGTTTTGAGCATAACGTTTGCATACGAATTCGGATTTTGGTGTTCTCTAGCTCGTTTCGAAGAGGAGAAGGAGCTCTACAACATCAGCCCAGTGGTTTGTGCTATCTACTCCATTCAAATTCCACGAGCAAGGCGGAATCCACCAATAAAGGGTAAAGATCAACAAGGAAAGGTATAAAAATTCCGTGACTTCTCCCAACTTGCTTTACTTTGTGAACTACACTATCTTTGCAATCAACAAACACATATTGAAACTAGTTCCTCCTTTGATTGCTTGGGCTATGCACATTTGATAACTTGTAGAATTTCGAGCAAAAGTTATGAGCGCGCTATCTCATATAGTTATCTTATACAGTTGTTGGCTCAAGGAAGAGGCAAGTGAAAAAGAAGAAAAAGAAAAAAATAGAAAAAATAAAAATAAAAGAAAGAAAGAAACAAGTGCCTCATAGAATAGGAAGAGCAAGCTCGATGAATATCATGTAGGTGGTACTTATTGTGCATATCTTGTAGCCCACCAATTTTATTGCAATCAAAATAGCGTCTCTCCTTGCACTTATGCGACATGAGCTTATAGTCTTCGGTTAGGTAATCATTTGGTTCTTAGCTCACTTCCTCCGTTGCACAAGTCCCATTTATCCCATCGTGTGTGTTTCCTTGTACATAATTCCTATCTTGTGGATTGACTTATTTTGCTTTGTGATCATCGTTATTCTTTACTTGCCATTACAACATCTTGATTTTGGATTGTTTCTTGAGACGCCACCTTCCATACCCATCCACCATAAGATTTGTGTGTGTGTGTGTTTTAGTGGTTAGATGGTTTTGGTGTTCTGCGTGAATTTCACTTTGCTTGGTTTTGATTGCTCTCAAGCGTGGCCACTTGCACAATACTATCTTCCAAGGTGAAGTAAGGTTTGACGTTGCATCCCTAACACGTATAACACTTCCATATACACCACTTGGTCTTGTGAATCATGTCTAGGGACTCCAGAACCGAGGATGATATCTATGAAGAATCCATGATGAGCCACCATGACTATGTGTTGAGGGCAAACGTCTAGGGTGGCCCGATCTTTCACGATTCCCTTTCAAATCGAGGGAGGAGTGCGGGGGAAGGAGGGAAGTATGAACACGACGAACACATGCACGAAGAACGCGATGAAGACACACACGCAAAACCACGATAAACACCAATAGCTCACGCCGGCGGTGACCGGTCCGGCGCAATCCCTAGGATCAGCGTCAGGCGGAGGACTCTCTCTCTCGAACCGGCACGACGAGATGGGAGACTCGGTGAGATCTTGACGTCTAGGCAAAGGGACTCCGATGCCTAGGCCTTGTACAACGCGGAGGCATGATGCAAACTCCAACGAGGTTTGGGGATATTGGTGCTCCTTAGTCAAGGAGCATGAGACAAGAATTAGATAGATCCACAAGGGGTTTCCACTAATTCCAATATCATGCCTAGGGTTTACAATAGAGGTGGGGGCTATATATAGGCCAGCCACACAGTCAGGGGTACTTTAAAAATAAAAGACAAGTTCTGGGCGGACTAAGGGGTACATGGGCCGAAGGCCCAAAGGCCTTTTACATGCCTGGCGACGGTCGGTCCGGAGACTCCGGTGTGGTGGACCGGAGACTCCGGTCTGGACCGGAGATTTCGGTCGGTCTCCGGACCAGCCTCCGGAGGGGCCGTCAGATTGACAACGAGCTCGATTCTGGGGGCAGACCGGAGGTGGGGCCGGAGACTCCGGTGTCTTCAAGCAGGAGACTTTGGTGGACCGGAGACTCCGGTGTGCGCAGACCGAAGACTCCGGTCTAAGCAGCTCTAGCATCTTTTGCTTCACGATCTGCTCCTTGTTCTCCATCCTTGGGTGCTTGGTGATGTGTCGAAGCTTCCTACCTGATGATGCATAGGGTAGTTGCATGAAGTAGCATACCATCCAAGGAGGTATCAAATTGGCACGAGGAGAGGAGCGAGTTCACCTTAGCTTGTAGGAGTTTGGCTCGGGCACGAGTCATGGGTCCACTTGGGGGACTTGTTGGTGTAGATGTAGGAGCGTCCGTAGGACGGGCTGCATCACTATGACTCCACAAGTATAGAGGACATGACGGAGCACTACGCCGACAATGGCTCTGCATGCTTTGAGGACCCGGAGCACTTCATCTACGATGACTCCACAGGCATGGAACACATGGAGCACATCATCAACTATGGATCCTCAAGCATGGAGGAATTGGAGCTCTACGTCGACAATGGCTCCTCATACATGGAGCACTACACCAACAATGGCTCCACATGCTTGGGTGATATGGAGTACTACATCAACAACGACTCCCCAAGCATGGACGACTTTGAGTGCTACAACAACGAAGCCTCACCAAGCATGTAGGACATGGCGAACTTCACCAACTTCGAGGGCTCTTCCATGAGCCATGAAGAATACCTCCACCGCTTGGAGATGAAGGACTACTATGCCAAGCAAGAGGAGGCGCATCATCAAGAAACCATGACCTTCAAGGCCAAGCATGCCACACAAAAGGGCACCACCTACTTCGATGATCCACCTCCAAGGCATCAAGCGCTAGCACCTACATGGCGTCATGAGTCACCATCTCCAAGGCGACGAGCTCCATCACCTCCAAGCCGTCAAGCTCCACCGTCTCCAAGGCACCAAGCACCACCACCTCGAAGGCGTCAAGTGCAACAACCTCCAAGGCAACAAGTGCCACCGCCTACAAGAAAAGTGGCGCCCAAACATCATCTTCCACATAAGGTGCCACGAAGCAAGAATCGTCATCAATAAACATCCTCTCGAGATCATCGCCAACATAAAGAGGATACAAGATGTTGTTCAAGGCATCTTTGCCATGAAGACGAAGAACATATATTGAGAACCATCAATAATGCTCAATCAAGCTCAAGAAGGCACCACCATCATAAGAAGAGTGCCAAGGAAAAGGATGATCGTCGCGAGCATCATGTGGATGACCAAGTGCTTCACCAACATAAACCATCGGCAAGGCACGCCAATGACCTCCGTCGACACCATCATAAGGCACCTTTAACTACTTGTTCCACCACCAAAATGGCACCAAGAGCAACCTCTCCTCCATGCCATCAAGCTTCAACGCTAAGACTTGACGTCCTAGATGACGCATGCAACTTCATGGATGAGGAAGACGAAGACATCTACTTCGCTAATGTAATACCTCGGACATTACGCTCTAAGCACGAGCCTGGATGAACCAAATGTGGACAAGGGATTCTACCGTGGAAGCCCAAGGCCACCCACTTGTAGGCCCGTCGAAGCGGAGTAGGGCACGGTACCGGCCGACCACCTTATCCACTTTCAAGAACATCAGGACTAGAGCGAGCGGCGTAAGCGATAGGTAAAGCGACCACAACATACACAAATGAGTATGTATGTCTGCGACTTACAATAGACATTAGAGTCACACCATCTAGAAACAATAGAAACAGAAATATTCAACGTCATACGGCAAGATCCAAATATCCTAGATAGATATAATAGTTTAGGATATCTCCTCATACATCACGCAACAGAGTATAAAGTGGAAATGGAATACAAGATCCGAGTACGGATAAGAAGCAAATCGGCATAAGATGCCACATAACTAAGCACATCCCGCCCATAGATCTCACGGATCTCCATCCCTAGAATCTCTACACCTGATAGTCGTTGCCACCATCATCGGTCTCTTCGACCCAGTAGCCTTCCTAAGAGTATACCTATCCATCTGAATCAAATATTTATCGTGTGAGACCCTAGGGGTACTCAGCAAGTCTTAATGCATCTAAAGGGAACAACCTAGGGGTGACGCAATTGTAGCGAAAGATAATATCTACAAAATTCTATCGAGACACGCTACACATCCGCCCAACCAGAAAGGGACGGACGCCCGTTAATTAGTAACAATAGTTATATAAGAAACATAAATAACCTCGCTCGCCCTCCTTCTCTCTTACCAACGAGGAAGAACATCCCATTCGTTGGCAATTTTATTAACCATTCCATGAGCATTGCACTATTTACTAGTCATCTCTTAGTCAAATTCAAGGCGGTACATTAGTTATTCTTATCTATGATCGAGATACTGTGCTCAAAGTCATCCATAACCGCGGACACGGCTTTCAGAAAGATTTACCTTGCAGGGGGTGCACAAATAGCAACACACGCACGATCAACCTCCAGAAGAACCAAATAAAACACAACGAGGCCTCACGAGAAAGCATTCACATGATTCATAAATCATTTCAGAGGGCCACCTCACTCCCGCAATGAAGTTGGCCGGCTCCGAGACAGACTCAGGGTTTGTGTCAATGCATGTAAATGATCCGAAAGTGTGACTGGGTTTGTCGATACCACGAAAACATTCCATGTTCCAAAACAGTACAGGTGCTCCATGCACAATCGTAAATAAAGCAGTAAAGCATGGCATAAGTACAAGATAGTAATAAATCCCCAAACTACTTTGTGGCCCTAGGAAATAAACTGTGAATCAAGCTCAGGCAAAGGGGATTCATGGTCCCACATGCGGATATTGCGATAGTCAAGGAACAAGAATCAAGTACTCAGGATCCTACAGGACACAAGTGAGCTTAAAGAACCAAATAGCAGATAATGCTCACCGGTGCCTCTTTCATTAGTTATCTCATTACTACTCAGATTCAGTTGTTTAGGTACCTCATTATCCAAGACTCGCACAAACCCTACACATGCAATTGTACGACTCGCATGGCTAAAACAACTCCTGTAGTAATGGCTCTTAGGATTGAGGAACAAGCTTCGGTGGGGTTTACAAGTAAATGCCATGCAATACTTGGGATTCAATTTAATGCAATCGTGACTCAATGATGCAAGAGTAAGATAGAACCATATGTCCTATATGTATGCAAGCATAGAGAATTGCTTGCCCGGAAGTTCAGTTGTGGAAGAAGAAGGATCAGGATAATACTCCTGAGGCTCCTGGTATTCTCCCTGCTCAGTGTCTATCCAGATAAAAATAAAACACATAAGGACCGAAATAAATACATTGCACAATCATATAAATCATATGCAACAAGCATGCAAGGTATGCCATGATAGGATGATGCATAATTTACATGGTATAACATAGCATGATATAGGTGAGAGGTAGGAACAAGAAATAAGCATCTTATTAATTATTTGGTCAAGTTTTACTTGCATAAACCATTCAAGTTTTTAACTATTTATATGATGCATGTTTCAATTTATATTATGTAATGCATAAATAGAACGGGCTCATCACGCTGATCAATTTAGACATATTATTTGCCGAATTTCGAATTACGAAACTAAAGTTATGAATTTATTAAGATAAAGGTATTTATTGGCATTTAATAAATTCGAAATTTTTAAATTGCTCAAAAATTATTTTAGATGGCATATTTGAATTCCTCACATTTTTTTATTAGAAAACATATATTTTATGTATTATTTGAAAATAATGATTAAAAGATATAATAATTGCATTTTATATAGAACAAGGGGCAAAATTGTCATTAGTTTGAATAGATAGGGGCATTAAGGTAATTTCCTGGAAAATGGATTTGAATTCACCTCTGAAATATATTTACTTTTCTTTTTTAAAGTTTTTATAAATTCCAAACAGATTTATAGATATGATTTTATATGTAGCTTTGCATTAATTAAAATATTTACAAGAATTGTTTAGGGAAAAGAATAAAGGGCAGTGGGCCACCGGAAGGGAGAACTGGGCCGCAGGTTGGCTATCTGCCGCACACGGGCGAAAGGAACAAGTCAGGGCCGGTTTTAACTGAAAACGAAGACAGAGACATAGTGTAATTTGCCGAACTTTTGACCTCCGATTTGAACACGGGTTGTTTATGAGGAAAGATGGTACGTAGGAGAAGAACCTAGCATGAAATGATTCTTCGGAACACCACTAAGATAGCTGAGATAAATTCGGTAACATGGATGGAAACACACTGTTTCGCAGATACGCACACTGACAGTGACATTGGGCGTTAATCAATGGATGATTTCGAGAGCTACGGGCCACCGTTTCAAGAGAGGTTTTCGCTGGTGTGAAGAGAAGATGTAGGAGATCAACTTTGATCAAATAAGGGTTGATGAAGGAAGACTGTAGTGCTCGGGAACTTGCAAAGAACAGAGGGGTTTCGGTCGATTAACTAACGAACCGAAACAGCAGATTTGCAGTGACGAACAGCGGACTTCGGGAGAGGGTTACGGGTGATGTAGAGCACCAAATTATGCAAGGTTTGCTGCTGAGAGCTAGTACATCCAAGTTCACGTACGTTTGAAGGACGGTGCAGGAGATGCACTGGATCGTTCGCAAACTTTCATAGAACAGAGGCCAAAACGCAGACCCCAAACTGTCAAACTGCAGGCCAAAATTTAGAGAGTTTGGGGGATCTTTCGAGGATGATTACAAGCTGCACGGTGGATTAAATCAAGCAAGCAGTGGCTCGTTTTGAAGAGGGTTTCTAGGGCTACAATTTTTGTTCAGAATGTCGGGACTAAGGTGGACTGCAGAGGGCACGCTTCCGTGATGAATAGACAGGAAAAGCCATCCTGCAGTAAGCGCGGCTGCTGCTGCTTCCGTCAGATGTGCACGGCGCAGCATGCGATGCAAGGCGACCAGAGAAGGGCGAGGCGGGGCTCACCGAGGTGTGGACGGAGATGTGGTCGCCGGCCGGGAGACGGCAGCGCAGCGACGGTGGGCTTTCGGGTGCACGGGTGGGGCGTGGTCGATATGCTGCATCTCCTCCTCGCCTCGTGAACCGAGAGGCTCCAGCAGCACCTTGGAACGCTCTAGGACACGGCGGCTAGGCTCCGGTGGCACACGATGAATGGCGGAGCACGGTGGCCGGCAAGGTTAACATGACCACGGTGGGGTTTGAGGTTGCCGTGGGGAGGAAGAAGGTAAAGTCTAGATCGGGATCTGGGATGGAGAGAATAGGGTAGGCGGCAGGGCAGGGTCTTGCTTTTGTGGATAGAGAGAGAGGGGAAGGTCGAACACGGGCTTGGCATGGGCTTTGCTGGCGTCGGCACGTGATCAGCTTCGTGGAAAATCAACAGAGACAACGACGTGGCGTCGGTCTCCAGCGGTTCAGTCGAGCCAAGAAGAGAAAAGGGGTTGATGATGCGGCTGGTGCAGCTGGTACACGCGCAGGAGTGCTCGGCTGCTGCTGGGTTCGGTTCACGCCAGGGAGAGAGAAGGTTGAGCTAGCTGGGCTGGTGGTTCAGGAAGAGAGGGATGAGTGTTTCATTGGGTGCACACGTGTAGGTTAGGTTTAGAAAAATATTTAGGCAAGGATTAGTGTAGAGATTAAAAAGGAAGCAGTCTTTATTTGATCATCCGGGTTCAAGGGTATTTGGTGGAAACCAGAATATGCATCTACGACTAACAAGAGTTCACACCCAGCGATTGAGTCAATGACCTGGTCTATCCTCGGCAGAGGGAAAGGATCTTTTGGACACGCCTTATTTAGGTTCGTGTAATCGATACACATATGCCACACTACTGCTATGTTCGGATCATCTTTCTTCTTTTCCACCAGCACCGGATTAGACAACCAATCCAGGTAAAGTACTTTCATGATAAACCCGGTTGCAAGGAGCCGAGCTATCTTGTCACCAATGACCTTTCTCCTGTCTTGGGCGAAGCGGCGGAGAGGTTGCTTCACCGGCTTTGCGCCAGGTCTGACATGCAAAGAGTGCTCTACCAACTCCCTCGGCACACCTTGCAGATCCTGTGTAGACCAAGTAAAGATATCCCGATTCTCATAGAGAAAGCTGACGAGCTCGCTTTCCCATTTGTCGCCAAGGCCCGCACCAATAGTCACGATGCGCTCTTGGAACTAATCATCAATTAGCACCTTCTTGGTATCTTTTGTCGGCCGAAACGACACACTTCCATGCGGGCTACTTAGAGCCAGCATATTCAGCTATGCTGATTGAGCTAGTGCCGCAACCTCCTAGATCCTTTTCTTTTCTTGAGTGATAACCAATGACCCAGTCAGGTTTGACCCGGCTTAGGCACACTCCATGGAGCGCCTAAAGGCCCCTGCTTGTTGGGAATATGCCCTAGAGACAATCGTGTATGATGATATTCCTGTGTATTCATAAGGTTATGGCCCATGGACGAACTGCTGATATGTATCATCGAATATGTGATTTGATTGTGGAACTACATATTCATGTTGTTCATACTAATTGTCCTTGGTAATTGAGGTTGTGCCGGATACACAACTTAGACCAATGTGAAAGTCGGCAGATGACTAGGTTCCACTTGTCATGGGCATGGAGATGCTATTCCGACTTACACGGATTCGGCTAAAGAGTTTAGCGAGTCGGACTGACCCATATTGAGATGCAACGAACAAGTCGTCATTTGCATGTCTCAATCAATGTAATCCTTAGACCTAAGGTTATTGCACAATCCGAGTTAAGGATCTCCGACTTAGGTTCTATCAAACGATGTTCCGTCACTAGGAACTTATAAAGGCGGAGTTCGGGTCGACTGAGAATCAAGCTGCGTGATGTGAATAACCAAGACGGGATTTTTCCCTTCCATCTAGAGAGATATTCTCTGGGCCCTCTCGGAAGATATGATTCGGAAAGCATGGCCATGCGCGTCACGGTTAAGTGTTAACCGAGGCAGCCGACTAAGAGTTAGTCGGATGAATCACTTATCTCGGATCGAGAAAGAGAGTCGGACTATTTAAGGGATGACGATCATTCGCCTATAGTCCGACAAGGTATATCGTGAGGCAAAAGGGACTCAGACGAAAGTCACATTGGAAGGTATGTTGTCATGACTTATTGGTACTTGGGAGTTGGCACATTCTGCTAGGAGCCGCTACCAACTGATCGATCACGAGTGAGACTCGGAATCATGTCCGGGTTACCATGAGCCTGTCGGGTCACACACTTAAGAGCGGGAGCAAGTTTGGGTTAGACCCAAACAGAAAATCTATTTGGGTTGGACCCAAATAGAGACATGGACTTAGTTAGCAAGTGATACTTGCAGTGGCTAATATAGGTCTTTTTAGTGAGTGGGCCACAAGTGAGTGGAGCCCACTTTCACTCCCTATATGAGCTGGGGCACGGGTGCTTAGAACACAAGGTTAGGTCACTCCATGTGTTGGAAACCCTAGCCCCAGTCCGTCCTATCGCCGCCGTACCGGACCTAGCAGTCCATCGTCGGCGCTCCTCCTCGTACGTGTGGATACCGGCGGAGGTGCTGTACGTTCAGCACTTCGACGATCGTGAAGAAAGAACGGATCGTGGATCGTAGAACCGGAACGGATCGTGAGGACTGCACTGCATCAAGCGACGTGCTTCATCAATTCCGCAACTGCGCGTCTAGTGGTAATCCTCGTGGCCTTCTACCTGAGCTAGATCTTGGGATCACCGCGTAGGGAAAAAGTTGTGTTTATCTCTACGTAGCCCAACACTGCTATGGTGATCACCCCATTTGGTCCTAGCATCTTCATCTTTAAGTAGCTGAGGTGGTCACTTGCCATAAAGTTTGAAAGAGCTGGTCTACCAAGTAATACATGGTAGCAGCTATCCAAATTCACAACCTCGAACTCCAAATTCTCTATCCGACAATTGTCTCTTGTGCTGTATAAGACATCAATCTGGACCTTTCCAATAGGCTCACAGGACAAACCCGGAACAATTCCATGGAAAGTGGTCTTTGTTGCCTGGAGCATGTTCTCTAAGACTTCCAACTTGTGCATGGTGTCCTTATACAATATAATAATGCTACTGCCATAGTCAATCAACACCTTGGGAAATTTCACATTAATGTTTGGTCCGATGAAAGTGGGGTTAAGCACCAAAGTGTATGATCTAGGACTCGGCATGAGCCTAGGATGATCCTTGATATTCCATGTGATTTCCTGGTCAGACCAATGCATGTACCTCGGCATGGCCGGCATAACCGCATTGACCTCCATATGTCGGTGTCGCACGCTCTGCCTATCAGTTTCTTCCGTGGTAAACACACAATAAGCTTGATGATGTTCCATATACTCATTTCTTACGTCATTGTCGGAGTTTCCTCGGTTCCCCTGATTCTGGTTTTCCACCTGATCCACTGCATCCCTTCTGTCGTGATTCTCATACCTCGGCGGGGGCAGTGGCAACATTAGTTAATGCGCATTTGCTCCAGAGAGCTGTTGCTGCCGAGGTGCATCGTGCCAAGGTGCCTACACATTCCTCGTGTTACTTTGTTCTATCTTCCTCATCCACTCACACTGCCGAGTCGTGTGGTTCGCTAGGTTATTTGGGTTAGGCGTGTGAAACTTTCATGGTTGATCTAGCATAGCCTCATACGTGTACCTCGGCCTGTCTTTCTTTTCTTGCATCTATTTCTTCTTCTCTGGTATCCAAGTTTTCTTGACATCATTTCTTGGGGTCCACAGTTGTCCTCCATTCTTCTAGCGCTAGCTATTCCCAGCTCTGGGTTAATCTTGATCTACAATAGCAACTCGATCCTAGCCATATGTGTAATCCGGCCTGTCATCTCTCCTCTTACCCCGGTAATCGTTTCGCCAGGATGACCCGACTCCATCACGGGGGTACTCATTTGACTCGTTACACATAAGAAGAAGTTGCGTTGGGTCACCCAATGCATACGAGTCAATGACTCTGATTGTATCATCCAACGTAGTTGGCATATCCCTTTGCAACTTTTGCCATAACACACTTCCATACCTGCACCCTTATGGAAACTAGGTAATAACGTGTGAGTCGATTACTCCTTCGCATGGATTGCGCATATTGCACCACCGAGTCAAAAATTCACGGTATGTCTCATTCGGCCTCTGCCTGCACATCACCAGTTATTGCGGCCTATTGGGCCTCTGTACGTGCTTGTGAAATTGCTGATAAACATCTCTCTGAAATCTAGCCAACAATTGATACTTCATGCTGGCAGATTATTCAGCCAAACTCTTGCCGGTCCCTCCATCATCTGCGGTACATACCTCACCGCCCATCTCAAGTTACCCATCGCAATGTTCACTGCTATAGCATAACCAATCAACCAATCTTCTGGCTTGGTACTGCCGTTATACGTCTTCGTCCCTCTAGCGAACTGGAAGTTCGGCACTGCAGGCTCTCTCATAATCCGAGGTCCAAAGCATGCTGGACCCGGAGGACCTTGCCCCTCCATTATTTCTGACCTATAGATCCGGTCCAACTTCAATCTTGCATCATCTAGCTGTAGGTTCCTGTTTCCTAGCCTTGACCCTATCACATGATGATCCGGCTTGGGAAAACCGGCATGGGCGATTGCCAAATAGCCATCATCGTATCTGTTTTGACCTAGATTAACATATTGTTATTGCATAGCTGGGCCGGCACTTTGCTCTTGCCAAGGTATGTATTGTTGCTGATGCTGCCGAGGTGGATTTTATCTAGCTCCTGCCGAGTTACACTGTTTGGTATTGTGGTACCCAGCATTCGCCTGGCATGCATGGCCTTGGTCGAGGTTACCTCGTCCACCTTCACCTCGGCTGGCACTGTGATGATCTTCATCATAGTGTATTGCATTTTATTTCCCTCACCTTGTTGGGTCATATGGTACCATCTGCTTATTTTTTCTTCTCGAGGTCACCACCTCTTCTCTTCTTGGGCCTGCATGTGGGGATAATGTTGCCCCGACTAATTTTGCCAGAGCGCCCCCTGCCAAATGAACGACTCGGGAGCCCCTATCCTCGCTGGGTTAGCCTTGAGCAACTCCTCATTTTTCATGTTATCAATTTTTACTAACTCAATGACTCTTTATTGCTGCCTCTGTCGGGCTTCACCAGTCATATCCTCTAACTCGAATGTTGTTGTGTCTATAGCCCTGGGGTTCTTTGTCGAGGTGCTATACCTCGGTAGACCTGCCGACATGAGGTTAATTGATTCCCCTAGCCTAGGTACATATTCCTTGTCTATCTCACTGATGAGGTTTCTACCCCTAATCTTCACTCCGTCCATATGAGTGGGACTAGTATTAATCTTGTTTGCTTTCGCATACTCACGCTGCGTGATGTTCAATGCCTGTTGAGCGTTGCTACTTCCTTTTCCCTCGCTAACATTTTTAGCCGGGTCTCCTCTAGCTCGGCATGTGCCTGAGCCGGGTCTACTATGGGGGCTATAGGAGTAGTAAGTCTCTCTATTGCCTACTGCAAGATGTTCTATGTCCTCTCTAATGGCAGACCTCTAGCCCTAGGTACCTTGGGAGTTGTTTCCAGGTCTTCTGTCGGATCTTTGCTTGCTCCTGCATCAGGCGCAGTCATCATCACCTCGACGCATCTAGCGGGGCGAGTGATACATGGACCGCGAGTTGCACTAAGAGGAGGTCTCCTCCCTCGACAACGTGCTGCGGGTGCACGCAGGACTTGTCGACACCGATGTAGATCTTCTGGATGCCAAAGCTGATGAAGATCCCATTGCACTGAGGAGGGCGGCCACCGAAGCTGCGTGCGTTGTCGCTGACGTAGTCCAGCACACCAAAGCGCTGAACAAGCCCAAAGACGATGTGCTCCCCGGTGACGATGAAGTTTCCCGTCTGGATCTTGACTCCAGCTAGCACCGCTGCTAGCCCCACGGTGGGCGCTAACTGTCGTGGTGGTTTCACAGCAGATGCCATGGATAGGCTAAAGATGGGGCCAATGTGCGCTAGTGTATCCAGGGAGGGATAGTGTGGTGATTCCACACACGAAGGTTTGTATTCTCAAGATCAATGAAGGTTACAGATGCTCCTTGAGCTGTATCATGGAGTGGAGGAAGATGAAGTTCTTCTCCGCTCACTCCTCTCTCTAGGGTTCTTCCCTCTAGTAAAATGGCTGCCCCCTCCTTGGAGGTCCTGGCTCACCTTATCAAGGGGTGGCCATGTTACACTTAGGGCATACGTGGAGAGCATATTCCACGAATATGCTCCTCCCAGAATAGCAAAACGGTGCTCTCCTGTTCCCTAGCGTAAGCCTCCCAGAGACTATGGCATAAGCCTCTCCGAAACCATGTCGTAAGCCTCTGTCCCGCCATGTGACCCGACCAGCAATGGTCAATCGATGTCACCTTTGTCGGCTCGTACCTCCGATCATCGTCTCTCTATTTTCTGCGCTCTCTCTACAGTGGCTCCAGTAGAGAGAGAAAAGTTCTGACCATGGGAAGATCCCTTCCTTCTTCTGTAAGCCAACTAGTAACCCGGATCCCGCGTGGTTAACTCGGCCTAGTCGATACTTGCAAACACACAACATGGTGGTGCCAACATATGCTCTATGTCGGTTGATGTAATGTTGGGTGGACACAACCATGGCTAAGTCGACCGTAACTCGGGTAGCCTTTAGGTACCTCGGTCAGCACTTGGTTTGACCTTGTTATACCTCGGTAGACATTGACTTTATGCCCCGACTCGACCCTCCCTGGGGTCATCCCCCCAACAGAAGGTGCCTTATGATGGTGTCAACGAAGGTCATTGGCGTGCCTTGTCGAAGGTTGGTGTAGGTGGCGCCTTCGAGTGCTTGACTCGTCAAATTTGGTGAGGTTGTCATCCATGTCCCTCTTGAATGTGACGAGGTTGCTTTTCAACTTCTCCAATAAGTGTTGGACCTTGGATCTCTCGAGGTGGCAAAGATGCCTTAGACGATGTCTTGTATCCTCTTGATGTTGGCGATGATCATGATAGGATGTATGTCGTTGAAGATTCTTGTATCATGGCACCTCTTGTGGAAGATGATGTTTGGGCGCCACTTTTCTTGGAGTAGGTGGCACTTGATGCCTTGGAGGTAGATGAGCTTGACGCCTTGGAGATGGTGGTACTTGGCGCCTTGGATATGGTGGCGCTTGAAGGCTTGGAGGTGATTGCGCTTGTCGCCTTGGAGATGGTGGCGCATGACGCCATGTAGGTGGTGGCACTTGACGCCTTGGAGGTCGATCATCGAAGTAGGTGGTGCCCTTTGGTGTGGCATGCTTGTCCTTGAAGTTCATGGTTTATTGATGATGCGCCTCCTCTTGCTTGGCGTAGTAGTCCTCCATCTCCAAGCGGTGGAGGTATTCTTCATGGATCATGGAAGAGCCCTCAAAGTTGGTGAAGTTCATCATGTCTTACATTCTTGGTGAGGCATCCTCGTTGCCGCACTCGAAGTCGTCCATGCTTGGGGAGTCATTGTTGTTGTAGTACTCCATAGCACCCAAGCATGTGGAGCCATTGTTGGTGTAGTGCTCCATGTACAATGCATGATGATCCATTGTCGATGTAGAGCTCCATGTCTTCCATGCATGTGGAGTCATCATAGGTGTAGTGCTCCGGCTCCTCAAAGCATGCGGAGCCATTGTCGGTGTAGTGCTCAGTCATGTCCTCTATACTTGTGGAGTCGTAGTCATGGTGGCTCATCATGAATTCTTCATCGATATCATCCTCGGTTCCAGAGTCCCTAGAGACGATTCACAAGACCAAGTGGTGTATATGGAAGTGGCAGGGGTTTAGGGATGCAATGTCAAACCTTACTTTACCTTGGAAGATAGTATCATGCAAGTGGCCACATGTAAGAGCAATCAAAACCAAGTAAAGTGAAGTTCATGCGGAACACCAAAACCAACTAACCACTATAAAAACACACAAACAAAGCTTATGGTGGATGGGTATGGAAAGTGGCATGTCAAAGATGATGAGGACATCCATACTATTCCACTATCTCCTACTCCTATTCACAATAAAGATGTTGCTGCAAAGAACAAGTCCAATGAAATCAGGATTGGACCCATTACAAGAGCTCGTGCAAAGCTGATTGAGCAACAGGTGAATTCACTCTTAATTGAACCTGATGTTTTACTTAATGAGAACTTTATACTACCTAAGTCTATGCATCTTTGTATGATCAGGTTTATTGATAACACAAGCGTTGCGCGAGGAGGAGGAGAGTTGCAGCAAGAAGGACAAGCGCTAATTTCCAATATCAACAAGTGCGCGAGGAGGGAGCGGGAGGCAGGCGCACTAGGACACAATGAGGAAATCACGTACGAGCAAGAGAGAGATTTGGCGCACCAAGAATTACATGTTTGAGGTGTTCCACGACGTTTGGACTGCGTGCCAATAAGGCCGAACCCATATATGGGTCGGTATGTATCAGTTTGAGTCGAACCGAGTCAATTTGGGCCAAGTTATGGTTGTTTTTAGGCCCGTTTAGAGGGAAGGACGCCCCAGCCCTCATATAAACCTCCGTAGCCGTCACAAGTTAGGTTTTAGACCACGTTAAAATATTTTGGAGTTGTTTCTTTCATAGAACCTCTGGAATTACCCTGTGTTCGAATCTGCCAACTATAATTGAGTGTGATCTGTTGTTCCATTGGGAATTAGTAGATTGCATACTACCGTTCGTGGTCACGGCTGCGTGCGCAGGAGTGTGGTGTTGTGAATATCCTACAAGGTTCGAGAGCTGTTGCATTGGCATCAGGGATCGAGCGGGAGAGATCATAGCTACGCACTAGTTATCTATCATCCACCATCATCATCGACAAGAGCTTGCTGAGAAGATCGGGCCACCCCATATCAAAAGAAAAATCTGAAATCAAGATGTTGTAATGGAAAGTAAAGAACCATGATGATCACAAAGCAAAACAAGTCAATCCACAAGATAGAAATTATCTAGAAGGAAACACACACGGTGGGATAATGAGACTTGTGCGAAGGAGAAAGTGAGCTAAGAACAAAATTATTACCTAGCGAAGACTATAAGCTTGTGGCGCACAAGTACAAGGAAGGACGCTAGTTCGATTGCAACAAAATTGGTGGGCTACAAGATATGCACAATAAGTACCACTTATATGATGTTCATCGAGCTTGCGCTACCTATTCTGTGAGGCACTTGTTTCTTTCTTTCTTTTCTTTTTTATTTTTTTCTTATGTTTTTCTCTTTTTATTCTATTTCACTTGCCTTGTGCCAACAACTATACAAGATAACTATATGAGATAGTGTTCGCTACTTTTTCTCGGAATTCTACAAGATATCAAATGTGCATAGCCCAAGC
Source organism: Avena eriantha (assembly GCA_910589775.1). NCBI lineage: Eukaryota > Viridiplantae > Streptophyta > Magnoliopsida > Poales > Poaceae > Avena > Avena eriantha. Next base: position 365,578,494 of record OU342744.1, read on the forward strand.
AATCATAGGAGGAACTAGTCTCAGTAGGTGTTTGTTGTTCGCAAAGATAGTGGAGTTCACAAGGGAATGCAAGTGGAGAGAAGACGCGGAATTTTTATACCTTTCATCACCGATCTTCATCCTTTATTGTTGGATTCCGCCTTGCTCACAGAATTTGGATGGAGTAGATAGAATAAACCACTTGGAAGATCATGTAGAGCTCCTTCTCGTCTCCGAAACAAGCTAAAGAACACCAAAATCTGAGTTTCTATGCAAAAGTTATGCTCAAAACGGTGTGTAGCTGAAGCTATTGGCGGCCAAACCGATCGGACTAGAATTCGCACCGTAATTTCCGACGGTAGAGCCGGTTTCACCAGAATTCTGACCAGAAATTCTGGTTGCTGAACCGGTTGACCGGACCTAGTGCTAGAACGAGTTCCGAACGCAAAAAACGCTATTTTCTACGGAAAAACTCGATGGAAAACATTAGATCTGAGTGGCAAATAATGGAATTAACCCATGGGAACGAATGGGAAGGTAGATCAATGAGTTTAGCAAGTAATCCATAGATCAAAACCATCAAAATACACTCAAATCACAGATCGATCTAAAATATGAAATTGGGGCTATTTTTTGTGGAATTTTCAAATTTATGGGGAAAAGTCCAAATCGATGAGGAATCCGTGGCAACCAAAAGCTGCTGGTACCAGATGATAAGCGGTGACCTCAAGGGTGGCCCGATCTTCACGGATCTCATGGTCAAATTGATAGGAAAGTGAGGTGAAAGGGGGAACATAGCGAAAGCGGACAAACAACTAGTGAAGAACACACGAAAAACTCACACGATATAAGGCCAATTGCTCCCGCCGGCGGCCACCGGTCCAATATAATCCTCACAAGGAAAGATCGGTCAATGTGCTCTCTTTGATCCTAAGCGGAGAGGGCATTGACAACTATGCTCAATGACTTGCAAGCGTAGGCCTCGTACAACGACGGATGCGCGATGCAAACTCCAACAAGGTTGGTGACGATAGTCGGTCCCTTGATAAAGGGGATGAGGCAAAACTAGAGATTCCACAAAGGGGGTTGTCTTACTCTATTATCTATGCCTAAGGAATACATGAGGGGGTGGGAGCTCTATTTATAGGCCAGCCACTAGCATGGGGGTAGTTTGGGGATAAACTAGTGATATGGGGTGGCCCGATCTTCTCAGCAAGCTCTTGTCGATGATATGGTGGATGATAGATAACTAGTGTGTAGCTATGATCTCTCCCGCTCGATCCCTGATGCCAGTGCAACAGATCTCGAACCTTATAGGATATTCACAACACCACACTCTTGCGCACGCAGCCGTGACCACGAACGGTAGTATGCAATCTACTAATTCCCAATGGAACAACATATCACACTCAATTATAGTTGGTAGATTTGAACACAGGGTAATTCCAGAGGTTCTATGAAAAAAACAACTCCAAAATATATTAATGTGGTCTAAACCCTAACTTGTGACGGCTACGGAGATATGAGGGTTGGGGCGTCCTCCCCTCTAAACGGGCCTAAAAACAACCATAACTTGGCCCAAACTGACTCGGTTCGACTCAAACTGATACATACCGACCCATATATGGGTTCAGCCTTATTAGCACGCAGTCCAAACGTCGTGGAACACCTCAAAAATATAATTCTTGGTGCGCCATCTACCTCTCTTTCTCATACGTGATTTCCTCATTGCCTCCTAGTGCGCATGCCTCCTGCTCCTCCCTCGCGCACTTGTTGGTATTGGAAATCAGCGCTTGTCCTTCTTGCTGCAACTCTCCTCCTCCTCGCGCAACGCTTGTGTTATCAATAAACCTGATCATACAAAGATGCATAGACTTAGGTAGTATAAAGTTCTCATTAAGAAAAACATCAGGTTCAATTAGGAATGAATTCACCTGATAGTCATTATTGATTTGACTCAATATTTCCTTCTAGTTCAGGCAGTCAGAATCATCATAATCCCTGTATATATCCTCATCATCCTCCCTTTCTTCATGAAAAGCCATCCTCGGCTTTAGGTAAGATGAAAGTGGGAGAAACAAAAAGAACAACATGTACGCAAAGTATATGTATATATAACATGTTGTATTATTATTGTTCACATGAAAAGTATGTCTAGTATACATCAAGCAACTTAAATCGCAGGTATAAGTGAAGTACAAAGAATCATGATCATGGTAAAAACAACTAAATAGATAGTCATGTTCTTCAATATGAAATTCAGTTTTCTCAAAGAAGATCTATGATCAAATTTGTGAACAAGATCAAACCAATTCAATATGTCTCAAAACCAAATTGAATCATGCCATGCTTCAACTGCGCTACTCTGATTATTATGAACATGATCATGTTGTCCAGTATGTAAAATGCAACTCAATTTGCAAATATAAGTGAAGTATAAAGCATTAGCACAACTAGACAATGAATTTTGGGACAAACACAACGAATATGAAAACTTGGGTTCTATTCTAGCAAGATTACAATGATCCAACATAGGTAAAATTACTTGTGTTGGATGCATTATATCAACTAGATCTGACTTTAGTTTCATATTATCACAAATTTTAGCATATATCCCACAACACAAAGTCGTCGACACACAACATGTATGGCTGAAAACAGCATGTTTCAGTTCAACGATTCTATCACAAGTAATGCATATGTTATCCACAAGAAAATTTTCATGCATGCTATATTCACCAATCAGATTGAAAGTGAAACAAGGAGAATATGTGCTAGAATTCAGAAATGAAATTTCAGAAATCTTATCCATAACACAACTCATACTCATAGGTTCATTTAGCATGATTGAATACACAATATCAGCAGGTGGTATTCGAGCAAGTATTTCCTTATGTGTTATCAGTACCACATGATCAAAATTTGAATTTGGTAAACTATCACATGGTGCTGAAACAGTAGTGCAAGGCAAATCACAAGGAGGCTTCAGTAAAGGAATAGAATCACAATATGTCGCACATGTTGGCCAAAGCTCCAAATCAGTACCAATGTCATTAACAATCTTCTCAGCTGTAGTAGGTACTACGACATCCTCCTCAAGTGACAATACCAGATCGTGTGATGCAGGTTGTAAAATAGGCAGCTCCCTTTCTTCAAAAGCAACCTGCACATCACAGATACAACACTAGGAGTAGACATGATTACGTTAGTAGACAACTCACATGTCTCATTAGTGTCCACTCTCAAAATTTCTGGAATAGGCCATTTGTAGTTGTTCAAAAACATAGAGCATAGAAATTGCTTGAAATCTTCCCAAAGGATATTTGACCCATGACACCATACACAATCCCATCGTCCTTCCACCAACGAGCTACCTCTTCATCCACACGTCGGTGAGCAAGAATGTATTCTATATGGCCATTAAACTTGCTATCGAAAGTACGACATCTCGCAAAACCAAATCCCATATCAATTTCCCAAATCTGATATTCTGCGGGTGTGGCGGAACTTTCCGATCGCCACTTGATTGTAGTTGGATCATATGCCATACCAACCACAATAGCTAAATAGTCATGGTAAATATCATCTGATTTCTGCATCACATCAACACTAGTAGAAGTCATGATTAGTACATTAGTGCAAAAACACAAAACTGTTTTGGTGGCACACTCACAACTCACTCAAAAACTGACAAGAAAGCAGATCTTATCATTCCAAAGTAAATAGTGATGCTTACCAATTCGAAATCAAGGACTGATGCACTGATGTGATGAAGTGAATACCAAAGGTATAGAGAACGATCGTAGGGCACACAGGTTATTTATGGTGGAGCTGTAGGTATGGTATCCTAACTACACCGCAAACAAGTCCTAGCGCTGATCGTATGACAAAGACCCACGGAAACACACGCGGTGGAGATAAATGGGGCAATTGCAACTATGAAAATGAGCTCAATAAAGTGAGGTATGTCGGAGGAACGCCCGTGTTGCAATGCACAAGGAGAGACGCTAGCAATGTCTCAACGAAACGGGCACAAGATTGCTAAACTGAGCAGCCCACAGAGCACTAAGCATGCTAGCCTCGTAGGATAGTTTTAGACACAAAGAAAGACTTACTAAGGCTCACAAGGATAGGTACGCTATGTGGACTCAGTAAAAAAAATAAGCAATTTTCTTTACCTGAGAAATGGTCTCTGCCACGGCAGAAAAACGGCCTAAAATCTTGCCGCGATAGGATGGCGGCAGAAAAAACTTTTTTTCTCGTACTAGCACAGACTGGTCTGTGGTCAGGCGGCGTCCTTTTTTTTTTCATGTACGACCACAGAACGGTCTAGGGTCAGGCGTGAGCGGCGAGCGGATTTTTTTTAAACGTGAGGATGCTAACGTACTAGGACAGAAGACTCTGCCCTGTAGCGATCGAGGCGGTATTCTTTTTTTTTCTTTTCTTTCACGTGAAGGAAGCTCACGTACGATCTGGTTTTTGTTTTTTTTCTCTATCTCTCCTTTAGCAGAACGGATCTACAACTCAAACTAAAAGAAAACAGATCTAATAGATCTAAGACTTAAGAACATGACGAATAGTCCAGAAATAGTCTAGGGACTCCGACAACAGATCAAAAACAGACGAAAACTAGACAAAAAACTACGACTCAAATTTAGAAGAAAGGCCGTACAAAAGGATTACGATCAGCAACTAGAACTCACGAACAGTGTTATCTAGGCTATGGCAATGAACTATGAACCCTAATATTTTTGTGTGGCTTTTTATGTATAGGACAAAAACAACTAATCTATGGATGGATTTGTGGATGCTTACCGAGGCAACATTGGAAATCTGATACCAAGATGATATTGCTCAGCAAGTAAACCCAGCGCTCTGATACCAAGATGATATGGGGTGGCCCGATATTCTCAGCAAGCTCTTGTCGATGATATGGTGGATGATAGATAACTAGTGCGTAGCTATGATCTCTCCCGCTTGATTCCTGATGCCAACGCAACATATCTTGAACCTTGTAGGATATTCACAACACCACACTCTTGCGCACGCAGCCGTGACCACGAATGGTAGTATGCAATCTACTAATTCCCAATGGAACAACAAATCACACTCAATTATAGTTGGTAGATTCGAACACAGGGTAATTCCAGAGGTTCTATGAAAGAAACAACTCCAAAATATTTGAACGTGGTCTAAACCCTAACTTGTGACGACTACGGAGGTTTATATGAGGGCTGGGGCATCCTCCCCTCTAAACAGGCCTAAAAACAGCCATAACTTGGCCCAAACTGACTCGGTTCGACTCAAATTGATACATACCGACCCATATATGGGTTTGGCCTTATTGGCACGAAGTCCAAACGTTGTGGAACACCTCAAACATGTAATTCTTGGTGCGTCACCTCTCTCTCTCTTGCTCATACGTGATTTCCTCATTGCCTCCTACTGCGCATGCCTCCCACTCCTCCCTCACGCACTTGTTGATATTGGAAATCGGCGCTTGTCCTTCTTGCTACAACTATCCTCCTCCTCGCGCAACGCTTGTGTTATCAATAAACCTGATCATACAAAGATGCATAGACTTAGGTAGTATAAAGTTCTCATTAAGTAAAACATCAGGTTCAATGAGGAATGAATTCACCTGATAGTCATTATTGATTTGACTCAATATTTCCTTCCAGTTCAGGCAGTCAGAATCATCATAATCCCTGTATATATCCTCATCAACTAGGCAAAAGGGTAAGTAAAGGGAATATTCCAGGGCATAAAACCTAGATCCGTGCGCATATGGCATTTCCAGCGATAAGTCCGGTGGCGCTGGAGCTACCGCCTGGATTTCTGGTCATCGCTGGGTATTCCGGTCGTTGGCTAGAAATGCATACATAACGAACTTTCGGTACGGGGTCCAGTGCACCAGACTTTCAGCATCGGAAGTTCTGGTGTGGGCTTTGGTCCACCAGAGCTGTCGTTGGTAATTCCGGCAGCAATGTCGGTTTTTGTAGCATCCCATCTGTCTAACATCTGTAATGCTACATTGTTTAATAATAAAATTCTACTTCCTACATGTATTGTTGCCTCATCATTATATCATGCTCATGTCACCATGCCACCTTGCATTTAAGCATCATATAAAACCCCTCTATTTGGTTCTTATCCCTGATGCATTATATATTATAGTTGCCTCTTGATATACTGTATTTGCTTCTTGATATATTGCATCATGCCCTGTGAGACAATAGAATTGGGGGAACCGGCTCAACCCTCAATGGGGTGGCCTATCACATATATATAATGGGTGTGTTACAATAGGTACAAACATGTACACATATACAGAAGCTATATACAGTCTAACACCCTCCCTCAATCTTAGCCACTTCCTAAAGAATCTAGAAGGGTAAGATTGCGCCTACATACCTCAAACTGTGGTAGAGGTAACGGCTTGGTGAAGATGTCTGCAAGTTGATCCTTAGAGGAGATGAACTTGATCTGTAGTCGCTTCTGTGACACACGTTCCCGTACAAAGTGATGATCAACTTTGATGTGTTTCGTTCGGGCATGAAATATCGGATTTGCAGAAAGGTATGTAGCACCGATGAAATAGGAGGCTGTGATTGAGATATACCCAACTCCTGAAGCAAAGACTATACCCAAATAATCTCCGCAGTAGCATCAGCCACAACCTTGTACTCGGCTTCAGTACTGCTCCATGAGACATTAGCCTGTTTCCGAGCACTCCAGGCGATCAAGCTAGAGCCAAAGAACACAGCATAGCCCCCCGTGGATCGCTTGTCATCAGGACTGCCAGCCCAGTCCGCATCAGAGTATGCCGAAAGGACCCTGGTGGGGTTCGGCCATATATGTAGCCCGTGGGACACGGTTAGACGGACATAGCGTAATATACATTTAACAGCTGACCAATGAGTGTCGCGGGGCGTCTGGAGATACTGACAAACTCAGTTGACAGCATAAGATATATCTGGCCTCGTGATTGTCAAATACTGGAAACCACCAACAATACTCCTGTACTCCGTAGCATCAGCAGAAGACAGAAGCTCTCCATCAACAGCAGTGATCTTGTCAGTGCTAGACATAGGCGTAGTCGTCGTCTTGCACATGAGCATCCCAGCCCGCTGCAACAAGTCTAGTGAATATGTTGAGGGAAAACCTCTAGGGTGGCCCGATCTTTCACGATTCCCTTTCAAATCGAGGGTGGAGTGCGGGGGAAGGAGGAAAGGATGAACACGACGAACCCACGCACGAAAAACGCGATGAACACACACACGCAAACCCGCGATAAACACCAATATCTCACACCGGCGGTGACCGGTCCGGCGCAATCCCTAGGATCGGCGTCGGGCGGAGGACTCTCTCACGAACCGGCATGGCGAGATGGGAGACTCGGCGAGATCTTGACGTCTAGGCAAAGGAACATCGATGCCTAGGCCTTGTACAACGCGGAGGCACGATGCAAACTCCAACGAGGTTTGGGGATATTGGTGCTCCTTAGTCAAGGAGCATGAGGCAAGAATTAGATAGATCCACAAAGGGGTTTCCACTAATTCCAATATCAAGCCTAGGGTTTACAATGGAGGTGGGGGTCTATATATAGGCAGCCACAAGTTCAGGGGTAATCCAGGCATTAAAGTAGAGTTCTAGGCGAAGTAGAGGGGTACATGGGCCATAGGGCCCAGCTAGGCTCGCAGGCCCATCGCTTGGGCCGGACAGTCCGGGTCGGCATGGCCGGACAGTCTGGGCAGAGCGGACACTCCGGGTGGTGTCCGGGGAGTGTCCGATTCGATCTTCTGAATGTCCACGCCAGGTCCGGGCTCGGGCAGGCCGGACACTCCGGCTGAGTCGGACCGTACACTTCGGTGTGGCCGGACACTCCGGCTGGATTCGGGCGGACACTCCGACAGCTTCAGCTCAGGTGCAGCTTCAGGGCTCGTGGGTCGACACGGCGGAGGTTCGTACCTGATGATGCACAGAGTAGAGGTATGAAGTAGCACGCCATCCAAGGAGGTATCAAATTGGCACGAAGAGAGGAGCAAGTTCACCTTAGCTTGGAGTAGTTTGGCTCGGGCACGAGTCATGGGTCCACTTGGGGGACTTGTTGGTGTAGATGTAGAAGCGTCTGTAGGGCGGGCTGCATCAGCTCCCCCTCCTTGGGAAAGAGTCATCCTCGACTCTTCATGGATATCATCTTGAGCATCTCCATGGTAGGGTGAGAGATCCTTGACATTGAATGTATTGCTTGCAAGGTACTTGGAGGTCGGGATGTCGATGATGTAGGCGTTGTTGTTGATTCGTTTGAGGACCTTGAAGGGACCATCTCCTCTTGGCTTGAGCTTGGAGTCACGTTCCTTGGGGAAGCGGTCCTTGCTTAGGTGTATCCACACAAGGTCACCTTCTTCAAATATCATGTCCAGAACTCCATGTTCCTTGGGGAAGCGATCCTTGAAGCTTGGCGAAGGACTTGTTGTTCGATAGTTGCTCTTGTTTATTCATGAAGCTTCTTCATAGCTTGCGCGCGCTTCTCGACGTCCATGTTTGTGCGCTCATAGAGAGGTAGTGGTAGGATGTCGAGCGCGGTGAGGGGCTCGAAACCATAGATGATCATGAATGGACTCATCTTAGTTGTTGAGTGCTTGGCTCGATTGTAGGCGAACTCGGCGTGTGGAATGCATTCCTCCCAATCCTTTAGGTTTTTCTTGATCAACACACGAAGGAGAGTTCCGAGGCTTCGGTTGACAACTTTGGTTTGGCCATCAGTTTGAGGATGTGATGCGGATGAAAAGAGGAGCTTGACGCCGAGCTTGGCCATGAGGGTCTTCCACAAGTAGCTCATGAATTTGACGTCGCGGTCGGAGACGATTGTCCTTGGCACATCGTGAAGACGGACGATTTCCCTGAAAAACAGATTTGCAACATGTGAAGCATCGTCGGTCTTATGGCACGGTATGAAGTGTGCCATCTTGGAAAAACGATCCACAACAACAAATATAGAATCATGACCATGCTTAGATCTAGGCAATCCTAACACGAAATCCATGCTAATGTCAGACCACGGTGTATGAGGAATAGGCAATGGCATATAAAGACCATAGGGATTAGCTTGCGACTTAGCTTGAACACATGTCGTGCATCGTTGAACGTAGCGCTCCACGTCACGCTTCATCTTGGGCCAAAAGTAGTGATTGGAGAGCATGTCCAATGTCTTGTCGCGACCAAAGTGACCCATAAGGCCTCCGCCATGAGATTCTTTGGAGACGAGTTGGTTGATTTGACGTTCAATCTCCTTTGTCTCCTCCGGGTTCGTGCGGTAAGCGGCGCGGTTGGGAAGTGGTGCACCGGGGATGAGGTCAATGCGATGTTCTATTCCGCGAAGAGGAGGTAGTCCATGTGGAAGCTCCTCGGGGAACACATCCTTGAATTCCTGCAAAACACTCATCAAAGATGGAGGAACATTGGTTAATTCGTTAGTTCCTTGCGCTAGTCCCTTGCAAAGGAGGACATAGTGCAAGATGGAGGACTGCGCGTATGGGGACGCAGAACAGGAGCCGACGAAGGACTCGGCGATGGTGACGGCGAGGGCCCAGCCGGCGAGGGGCTGGGCGATGGTGACAACGACGACCCAGCCGGCGAGGGGCTGGGCGATAGGCTGCGAGGCGACGCACTTGACGTCGAAGAGGCCGGCGACACACTTGACGTGGGAGAAGCCGAGCTGGAGCCCGCCGAGGGAGTCACAAGGGCTGGGCTGCTCGGCGAGAGAGACAACCTAGACGGAGGTGACATAGGGGAGGCAGGCGAAGATGGCCGGGGGCTCGGCGAGGGCAGCCCAGCGGCAGGAGGTGACAGCGGGCATGCATGGGCACGGTGCCCGAGGCCATGCAGGTGCACAGGCGGATCGACGTGAACGTCGGATGGCGCCGGTGATGGAGGTTCGGAAGCCTCCAGAATTTCCAAACGAGCCCCACGTCCAGTTGCTGCACCATGGTTAGGCAACAATACATGAGAGTATGCAACATCATCAAATTAGTCAGAGGCAATGGAAGATGAATGCATGGATGGAGGTTCAGTGGTGGACACAGGGAATTTGGCAAAGGGAAAAACACGCTCATCAAACACGACATCCCGAGATATATAGACACGATTAGTGGGAACATGAAGACATTTGTATCCTTTGTGAAGAGAACTATAGCCAAGAAAGACACACTTTTTAGATCGAAATTCTAGTTTGTGTTTATTGTATGGGCGAAGGTGCGGCCAGCAAGCACACCCAAACACTTTAAAAAAATGTGTAGTCAGGCTATTCATTGAGACGAAGTTCAACATGAGTTTTCATGTTTAGAACACGTGTGGGAGTACGATTGATGAGGAAACATGCAGTAGTAAAGGCATCACTCCAAAAATGAAACGGAACCGATGCATGGGCCAAAAGAGTTAAACCAGTTTCAACAATGTGACGATGCTTACGTTCTACGGAGCCATTTTGCTGATGTGTATGTGGACATGCTAAACGATGAGCGATCCCAAGCGACTGGAAAAACAAGTTGAGATTGCGATATTCACCTCCCCAATCCGATTGAACATGAACAATTTTATGCTTGAGAAGACGTTCAACATGTTTTTGGAACTGAACAAAGATATCAAACACATCAGATTTACGCTTAATAAGATAAAGCCACGTAAAGCGACTGTAAGCATCAACGAAACTGATATAATAATTATGACCACTAACAGAGGTTTGGGTAGGGCCCCATACATCTGAAAAAACAAGTTCTAGAGGATGTTTCACCTCACGAGTAGACTCCGAAAAAGGAAGTTGATGACTCTTCCCCTGCTGACAAGCATCACACACTGCCTCATGACGACGCAAAACATGGCGAACAATAGGAGTGGCAGGATGACCAAGACGAGCATGCCACTATGACGACGAAACGCGAACTCCACTGAAAACGCGAGAAACTCCAGGATGCTCCAGACGATAGAGACCATGGCAAAGGCGCCCACTAAGGAGCACGTCCCTCGTGTCCCGATCCTTAATAAAAAGATCAAACGGGTGAAATTCTCAAAACACGTTATTATCATAGGTGAGTTTGGGAACGGAAAGGAGATTACGTGTCACAAATGGTACTCGAAGGATATTACGAAGTTGGAGACTCCTATTGGCATGACTAGTAAGAAGAGATGTTTGATCAATATGAGAGATGCGCATACCTGCTCCATTGGCGGTGTGAACCTTGTCAGTGCCGTGATATGGCTCATGAGTATGAAGCTTCCCCATCTCATTGGTAAAGTGCTCCGTCGCCCCAGAGTCCATGTACCAATATGGATCTATGGGGTAGGACTGAGTCTGTCCAAGGTTCGCTTGGGGCTTCGGTGGCGGCGCCGGTTTATCAGCCATAGCCGCATGGCGCTGAGTGTTGCGCACATCCTTGCCGTCGTTGCCGAGGCCGAGGAAGCTCTTCTGAAAGCGACGGTGGCACTTGGAGGCCCAGTGCCCATCAAGTCCACACAGCTGACACACCTTCCGCCCCCCGCTGGAAGTCAGCGACGATGGGGGGCCAGACGAAGGCGAGGGCGACGGCGCGGGCCCCTTGCCCGAGGCGGATGACGGGGCACCCGAGGAGGAGCGGCCGCTCCTGTAGGCGGCGTTCGCGGAGGAACCCCCACCTCGGCTACGATTGGCGCGACGCGCCTCGACGCGCTGTTCGGTGAGGAGAAGGCGGGAGTAGACCTCATGCGCCATCATGGGCGTCGTGTTGCCCTGCTCGTTGATGATCTCGACCAAACCATCGTACTCCTCATCGAGGCCATTGACGATGAAGGAGTTGAACTCGGAGTCGATGAGCGGCCGCCGATGGACGCGAGCGTGTCAGCAAGGGCCTTGACCTTGTTGTAAAACTCCGAGGCGGTGGTGTCGAGCTTCTCACACTCGCCGAGCTCGCGACGAAGTGAGCTGGCACGAGCTTGCGACTGCGACATGAAGGAGCGCTCGAGGATTGTCCATGCCTCATGAGACGTCTTGGCAAATACGATGAGTCCGGCAACAGCCGAGGTAAGCGACCCCTGGATGGAAGAGAGGTTCGCCTGATCCTGCCCCGTCCACACACGGTGCGCCGGATTATAGACCGGGCCGTTGACGCTGTCCACCAGCACGGGGGGCAGGGAAAGGAGCCGTCGACATAGCCGAGCAGGTAATGACTCCCAAGGAGCGGAAGAACCTGCGCTCGCCAGAAAATATAATTATCCGGCGAGAGCTTGACGATGATGAGATTGTCGAAATGGAACGGCGGAGGCAGCGAGCCTGTCGAAAAGACTGCCGGAGGCGTATATGCCATCGGGACAGAGGCGGGCGACGCGGTTGGGGTTGATCCTGCCGAAGGCGCTTGCGCCGTGAGGACAGGGTGCATCGGCACGGACGCCGAGAGACCAGCGGTCTAGGCCGCCGAGGAGGCCGCGGGCGCGAAGGCGAGCGGTGAGATGGCAGCGGCCGTGGAGGCGGGCGAGGAGTCACTGGACGTGTGGACCATCAGCGATTGCCCCGGTGACGAAGGGACCGGGGGATGGTTGGAGAAGAAGGAGCCGACGCTCCTCGTCCCGATTGGGGGCGGCCGGATGGCGGCAGCGTCGAGGGGTCGGGAGAGGAGGGCGCTGAGGGAGGCGGGCAGATAGCCCGCGTTGGTGGAGCCGGAGACAGCGGCACACGACATGACAATGGCAGCGGCGATCGGGGGCCGGGCGGAGGCGTCGATGGCGATCGGCGACGGCGGCATCGGGGGCGGCGGCGCGGCTAGGGTTTGGAGGCGGAAGCGGGGGTCGTGACCAAGTCTGATACCAAGTGAGACAATAGAATTGGGGGAACCGGCTCAACCCTCAATGAGGTGGCCTATCACACATATATAATGGGTGTGTTACAATAGGTACAAACACGTACACATATACATAAGCTATATACAGTCTAACATGCCCAAGTTGAGTTGGGACTCCACCACCTTTCTTTGACACCACCTTATAATTCCACCATCCAACCTCTATCTGAGCCCATGCATTTCTTATGGTATTTTAAATTTAGCTCATAAATAGCTCGGGTGGATCCTATCTTGTTCTCCTACATATGGTTCCTTCTAAATCCATGGTCGTGATTGAATGTATGGGGGCTATATTAAACATATACACCACCTTGCTATTCATGCTTGATCTTGATTTAGAATTAAGCCACACAAGTTGTGAGAGCTTCTTCTCACACATTCCTTCAACCTCTTTTCCTTTTGTTGAGCTTGCAAAACCTCTTGGACCATGCTAACATATTGCGTTGTTTTCACAACTAGATCATGGACCATGCACAACTTATCATCCTCCCCTTCTTGCTTTGCTCTCCTTTGGTTTATGGAGCTTTTGATTTGAGTACTCTCATGACAAGCAAGACAAGCAAAGCCTCTTGAACCATAATCCTTCCTCCATCATGTTTCCACCTTTGGTTTTGCTTGAGTTGGAATCTATGCAAGGCTCTTATTGTTTCTTCTGGGTTAAACAAATACAACTAAAATCCATGCAATTCATTTAAAAAATCATAGCTAAGCTAATCTACTCTAACCCTAATCTCTCTCTTCCTCATCTTTAGCTAGCTAAACCTAAGCTACCTCCTAGCTTTAACCCTAGCTAAAACCAAGCCTGAGCGGCCTCCCTCACTCTCTCGGTATCCAGCCCGAGACCAGCCCGACCTGGTCCCCCGCCAACCCTCTCTCGCGCTACAGGACATGGAGGGGAGAAGAGAAATAGGAGCCTTAGCTACACCCGACGCTACCCCCTCTCCCTCTCTCTCTTTTGCAAAGGGGAGCATCCCACGTGAGCTTCCTCCACCCTACCTTACCCTCCAAGTTTTCTCTAGATCGCGATCTGGGAGGAGACCCAGACCTCTTTCCCTTCCTCCTACCTGCCCCGCAATGGCCCTCACCTTCTAAACCCTAGCCTAGCCCAGCCTCTTTTGCTAGCCGGAGGAGCAGTGGTGTCAGGTGGCGCGAAGGGAGTCGCAGAAGCTTCGTCTTCGTCTCCCCGTCGTTCTAGACCAGGGGCCCGACGCAGAACCCTACCGGAGTAGTAGCCGCCACCTCCGTCGTGGACCGGAGCACCGGCAACGTCTCCCTTCCTCACCGTCAACCGACCCCACCCAAGCTCGTCACCTGTCGTCTGCAGGTCGCCGGTGAGACCCTCTGCAACCCTGACATGGTCGTAGCCCCTAGCTCACCGAGCCTCGCTGCCACGCTCGCCGTGGTGCGCACTCCCCGCCACGAGCAGCTGCAGTTGTTGCTGCCTCTGTTCAGTGCAAGCTCGGTTCTCGCATAGCCAACGCTAGCCCTCTCCGATGAAACTCCTACGTAGCCTGTTTCTCCCTCTTCGAAACGAGCCATAGAACACCCTTTTTGGTTAAGCATATTGGCCGGAATCCTCCCTGCAACTCGCGTCGCCGCGCCGTTTCTCTGTCAGGTTTCAGTCACGCGAGCTGTTCAGAGAAGATTCCAATCCAACGAGTACATCTAGTAGAGAGCGTGTAGTGGAACACAAAACCTAGCCCAGCCCAATGGCCATCAACCTAGGCCATGAACCTCTTGGTCGCAGGTTCGAGTTCCGGATGGCCGCCCCCTTTATCTTTTATCTTTTGTTTTTCCACCGGTCAGCACGCCCGCCCCCTTTTTCTTTTGTTTTTCCACCGGTCAGCAGGCCCACCAGTCAGTCCCCTACCACATCACCTCACCGTCTTAGTCTAGTTCATAGCGCCCTGGCTCGCACGTCAGTTTGCGTGGCTGGCTGAGCCTATGTAAGGAAAGTTTCTAACCTTTTTGTTATTTTTAAATAAAAGAAAAACCAGAAAAGGAATATAAATGCTCTTATATGCATGTATCTCATATCTTTTATTTGCCAAATGCCAATAATACATATAATATATGTTTTATGATAAGAAATGTGAGGAATTCAAATATGCCATCCAAAATAATTTCTGAGCAATTTAAAATTTCGAAATTATTTAAATACCAATAAATATCTTTTCTTAATAAATCTACGAAGTTGGCTGGCTTCGAGATGGACTCAGGGTTTGCAATGATGGCGGTAAATGATTGGGAACCCGAAAGTGTGACTAGTCTTGTCCATACAGCATAAACGTGGCGTGAGGTCCTAAACAGTACAAGTGCTCCACACACAATCATAAATAAAGCAGTAAAGCATGGAATAAGTACACGATAGTAATAAATCCCCAAACTACTTTGTGGCCCCAAGAAATAAAGTGCGAATCAGGATCAGGCGAAGGGGATCCATAGAGTCTCCCGTATGAGGATAGTGTGAATAGTCAAGAAATAGGAATCAAGTATTCGGGGTCCTACATGACACAAGTGAGCTTAAAGAACCAAATAGCAGATAATGCTCACCGGTGCCTCTTTCATTAGTTATCCCATTACTACTCAGATTAAGTTGTTTAGGTACCTCGTTATCTAAAGACTCACACAAACCCTACACATGCAATTCTACGACTCCCATGGCTCAAACAACTCCTGTAGTAGTGGCTCATGGGATTGAGATACAAGCTTCGGTGGGGTTTAAAAGTAAAGGCTAAATACTTGGGATTCAAATTTAATGCAATCGCGACTCAATGATGCAAGAGTAAGATAGAAGCATAGATACTATATGTATGCAAGCATGGGAAATATCTTGCCTGGCAGTTTAGTTGCGGAATAAGAAGGGTCTGGGTAATACTCCTGAGGCTCCTGGTATTCTCCTTGCTCAGTGTCTACCGGATAAAACCAAACACACAAGGGCCAAAATAAATATATTACACAAACATATAAATCATATGCAACAAGCACACAAGGTATGCCATGATGGAATGATGTTCAATTGCACGGTATAACATAGCATGGCATGGGTGAGGTGTGGAAACAATAATAAAGCACTTTATTCATTTATTTAGGCATGTTTTACTCTCATAAAAAGTTCTGATAATTTAATATTTACATGATGCATGCTTCAGTTCATATCATGTAATGCATAATCAGGACGGGCTCATCGCGCTAATTGATTTAGGCATATTATTTGTCGAATTTGGAATTACGGATTTAAAATTATAGATTTATTAAGAAAAAATATTTATTGGCATTTAAATAATTTGAAAGTTTTAAATTGCTCAAAAATTATTTTGGATGGCATACTTGACTTCCTCACATTTTCTTATCATAAAACAAATATTATATGCATTATTAGCATTTGGCAAATAAAATATATGAGATATATGCATATAAGAGCATTTATATTCCTTTTTTGGTTTTTCTTTTATTTAAAAATAACAAAAAGGTGAGAAACTTTTCTTACAGAGGCTCAGCCAGCCACACCAACTGACATGCGGGCCAGGGCACTGCGGACTAGACTAAGACGGTGAGGTGGTGTGCTAGGGGACTGACTGGTGGGCCTGCTGACTGGTGGAATGCATAATCAGGACGAGCTCGTCGCGCTGGTCGATTTAGGCATATTATTTGACGAATTTGGAATTACGGATTTAAAGTTAGTCCATGCAAAGAATACACATTCAATGACACTAGGGGATCCATATGTGGTTAATGAAAATAACACATATGCAATGACACTAGTGGATCCATATGTGGTTTTTGAAAAGAACAGACATTCAATGACACTGGTGTATCCATGTGTGGTTTGTGAAAAGAACATATGGATCCACTAGTGTCATTGAATGTGTGTTCTTTTTCTAAAACACATATGGATCCACCAGTATCATTGGATGTGTATTCTTTTCATGAACCACAACTAAATTCATTGAATGTGTGTTCTTTTCACAAACCACATATGGATCTACCACTGTCATTGAATGTGTGTTCTTTTCACAAACCACATGGATCCACCAGTGTTATTGAACGTGTGTTCTTCTCACAAACCACATATGGATCCCCTACTGTCATTGCATGTGTGTTCTTTTCATTAACCACAGCTAGAGTCATTGCATGTGTGTTCTTTTCACAAACCACATATGGATCCAGTAGAGTCATTGCATGTGTGTTCTTTTCACAAACCACATATGGATCCACTAGAGTCATTTCATGTGTGTTCTTTTCACAAACCACATATGGATCTACCAGAGTCATTGCATGTGTGTTCTTTTCACAAACCACATACGGATCCACTAGAGTCATTTCATGTGTGTTCTTTTCACAAACCACATATGGATCCACCAGCGTCATTGCATGTCTGTTCTTTTCATAAACCACATGGATCCACTAGAGTTATTGCATGTGTGTTCTTTTCATAAACCATAGCTAGAGTCATTGGATGTGTGTTCTTTTCATAAACCACAACTAGAGTCATTAAATGTGTGTTCTTTTCACAAACCACATATGGACCCACCAGTGTTATTGAATGTGTGTTCTTTTCACAAACCACATATGGATCCACCAGAGTCATTGCATGTGTGTTCTTTCCCTAAAACACATATGGATCCACCAAAGTTATTGTTATGGGGTAACCCCGTGGGTGGCCCGATCTTCACAGATCTCGTGGTCAAATCGATGGGCAAGCGAGGGGAAAGGGAGAAGGTAGGGGAAGTGGACGCACACCTCGCGAAGAACACGATGAACACACGCAAAACTCACACGATACAAGGCTGATTGCTCTCGCCGGTGGCCACCGTTCTGATAGAATCCTCGCAAGGAAAGATCGGTCAACGTGCTCCCTCGATCCTACGCGGAGAGGGAAGAACACCTTGGAGAGGGTCTTGACGTCTTGGCAAAGGAACACCGATGCCAAGGCCTTGTACAACGAGGAAGGCGCGATGCAAACTCCAACGAGGTGGTGACGATAGTCGATCCCCTTTGATAGAAGGGGATGAGGCAAAATTAGAGATTCCACAAAGGGGGTTTTCTTTAGTCTATCATCTATGCCTAAGGGATACATGAGGGTTGGGGGCTCTATTTATAGGCCAGCCACGTACATAGGGGTAGTTTGGGCATAATACTAGGGTTGCGACATAATAAGGTGGTACATGGGCTGTGGCCCAGCTGTTGAGGCGCGTAGGCCCAGTCTTGACCGGTAGTACCGGTCCTCGGGTCTAGTAGTACCAGACCGAAGCGGTAGCGGCTTCAGGGAGCGGGCTCTGAGCTTCAGCTGTCGTCGAGCTCTAGGTCCGGTAGTACGGTTGGGAAATAGGTAGTACCGCTTGGGGCGGTAGTACCGCAAGCCAATACCGGGGCGTCCAGAGGCGATGGCGTGGGCTTCAGTCATGGTCGGTAGTACCGCTGAGGCTGAGCGGTAGTACCGGGGCGTGGTAGTACCCCTATTGGGAGCGGTAGTACCGCTCGTGCCTGTCTTGTTGGGTGAATTGGGGACGAGCTTGGTCTTGGCGTTGTAGATGTAGTAGCGTCCGTAGGACGGGCTACATCAGCTCCCCCTTTCGAAAAGAGTCGTCCTCGACTCTAGACGCTCGTCATGTAGAGGTGGTCGAGAGACATTCTTGATCCTGGGGTTCGCCATGTAGTCGTCCTTGAGTAGCTTGATGTGGCAGCTCTTCAATGTTCCTTCACTTTCCATGTAGCCTACAAAGCTCAAAACAAAAAGGAAGCAACACTCAAAGAGTAGCCAATTCTTGAATATTATAGCATGCGTCTTCAAGTAGAAGGAAGTCACCTTATAATGTAGAGATGGCTCATTGAAGGGTAGCCCTAGGTAACTCTCTTCGATTTGTCTTGTCAACTCTTTGTCCATAAAGGTTGTGATGTAGCCCGACCTTCGGTCGTTACGACATCATGGTCTCCAACTTATGCCAACTCGTCATGGACTCCAAAGGTGAATCCGTTCCTCCATGCGAGCCCACTTCCTACCCTCTTGAATGGTATACTACTTCATACTCCGTCCCATATTCATGATAGGTTCATACCGACGAGTACAGAGGCAAGGGAGGAAGCCTAGAGCACCAAGCCCGACAAGACGGGGGCTTGGAAGAGAAGACGGAAGAAGCAGCAGCTGGAGCACCGGAGTCTCCGGCTTGTGCACACCGGAGTCTCCGGCCACAGTCTCCGTCCTGAAGACACCGGAGTCTCTGGCCTACTGACCCCGGAGTCTACGGACCCATCCCCGGACCGACCCCCAGATGGAGCTCGAGGACAGTCTGTCTGCCACTTCGGAGATGACAACGGAGACAGACCGGAGTCTTCGGCCCAGACCGGAGTCTCTGGACCACCACACCGGAGTCTCCGGCCTGAACGTATGGGCCTGCGCGCCGACAGCTGGGCCCTTGGCCCATGTATCCCTTAGTCCGCCCAGACTTTCCCCTTTTATTCCTAAAGTACCCTTGAACTAGTGGCTGGCCTATATATAGTGCCCCACCCCCTCATGTAACCCTAGGCATAGATGATAGACTAAAGAAAACCCCCTTTGTGGAATCTCTAGTTTTGCCTCATCCCCTTCTACCAAAGGGGATCGACTATCGTCACCACCTCGTTGGAGTTTGCATCGCGCCTCCCTCGTTGTACAAGGCCTTGGCATCGGTGTCCCTTTGCCAAGACGTCAAGACCCTCTCGAAGGTGTTCTTCCCTCTCCGCATGGGATCGAGGGAGCACGTTGACCGATCTTTTCTTGCGAGGATTCTATCAGACCGGTGGCCACCTGCGAGAGCAATCAGCCTTGTATCCTGTCTGTTTTGCGTGTGTTCATCGTGTTCTTCGCGAGGTGTGTGTCCGCTTCCGCTACCTTCTCCCTTTCCCTCGCTTTCCCATCGATTTGACCACGAGATCCATGAAGATCGGGCCACCCACGGGGTTACCCCATAACATCTGGTATCAGCAGCTTTTGGTTGCCATAGATTTCTCCTTGATTTGGTCTTTTTCCCCATAAATTCGAAAAATTCCACCAAAAACAGCCCCAATCGTGTTTTGGATCGATTTGTGATTTGAGTGCATTTTGGTAGGTTTTGATCCATGGATTACTTGCTAAACTTGTTGATCTACCTCCTCCTGCGTTTTCATGGCCTAATTCCTTGATTTCCCCCACCAATTTGGTGTTTTGGTTCGAGTTTTTCCGCCAAAATCGCGTCCCGGACAAGTTCTGCACATCCTGGAACCTCCAGACCGGAGATTCCGGCCCCCGGACCGGAGATTCCTGTCCAGACTGGAGTTTTTGGCAAAGTCTCCGCCCCCCACTGCTGACAGCAAATCTGTTTCACCGTTTTGGGCATAACTTTTGCATACGAACTCGGATTTTGGTGTTCTTTAGCTCGTTTTGAAGAGGAGAAGGAGCTATACATCATCATCTCTGTGGTTCATGCTATCTACTCCATCCAAATTCCATGAGCAAGGCGGAATCCACCAATAAAGGTTGAAGATCGACGAAGAAAGGTATAAAAATTCTGCCACTTCTCCCCACTTGCATCCCTTTGTGAGCCACACTATCTTTGCGTTCAAAAAGCACCTATTGAGACTAGTTCCTCCTATGATTGCTTGGGCTATACACATTTGATACCTTGTAGAATTCCGAGCAAAAGTTGTGAACGTGCTATCTCATATAGTTATCTTGTATAGTTGTTGGCACAACGAAGAGACAAGTGAAAAAGAAAAGAAAAGTGAAAAAAAATTGAAAAAGAAAAAGAAGAAACAAAAAAAAGAAAGAAACAAGTGCCTCATAGAATAGGAAGCGCAAGCTCGATGAATATCAAATAGATGGTACTTATTGTGCATATCTTGTAGCCCACCAATTTATTGCAATCGAACTAGCGTCTCTCCTTGCACTTGTGTGACATGAGCTTATAGTCTTCGCTAGGTAATCATTTGGTTCTTAGCTCACTTTCTCCGTCGCACAAGTCCCATTTATCCCACTATGTGTGTTTCCTTGTACATAATTCATATCTTGTGGATTGGCTTGTTTTGCTTTGTGATCATCGTGGTTCTTTACTTGCCATTACAACATCTTGATTTCGGATTGGTTCTTGACATGCCACCTTCCATACCTATCCACCATAAGCTTTGCGTGTTTTTTTAGTGGTTAGTTGGTTTTGGTGTTCCGCGTGAACTTCACTTTGCTTGGTTTTGATTGCTCTCAAGTGTTGCCACTTGCACGATACTATCTTCCAAGGTAAAGTAAGGTTTGACGTTGCATCCCCAACACCCTACCATCTCCATATACAGCACTTGGTCTTGTGAATCATGTCTAGGAACTCCGGAGCCGAGGATGATTTCTATGAAGAATCCACGATGAGCCACCATGCATATGCCTCCACAAGCATGGCTGACATGATGGAGCACTACACCGACGATGGATCCACATGCTTGGGTGATATGGAGTTCTACAACAACAATAACTCCCCAAGCATGGACGACTTCACGAATGACAACGACAAGCTCCTCAAGTCGCGTCGACCAAGACGGAGCCTCCACCTCAAGAGCAACATGGTCCACGATCAAATGGGAAACTTCAAGCGCAACATGGACAACAACTTCGCCAAAACCATGAGCATGATGGCCAAGACAAATGATGCTTCGTGCTCATTACAACGCCTCACCAAGAAGAGTGCCAAGGACAAGAAGCTTCGTCACGAGCGTCATGTGGATGACCCAGTGCGCCATCTACATCAACCTTTGGCAAGACGCGCCAATGACTTCCGTCGACACCATCATAAGGCACCTTCAACTACTCGTGCCACAACCAAAATGGCACCAAGAGCAAGCTCTCCTCCATGCCATCAAGCTTCAACGCCCAAACTTGCCGTCCTAGGTGATGCATGCAACTTCATGGATGAGGAAGATGAAGACCTCTACTTCACCAAGTTGGATGAGTACGTCAGGAGGACTACACAAACCAAGGTGCAAGACGGTGATGACAAGGTTAATAATGGTGAGCATGGGATTTTCCCTTCACCAAAGGAGGCGCAAGGAGTTGAGAGAACCGAGCCTACCCCTACATGCTTGAGTGATGATGTGGTACCAATCCCATGTGAGTATGAGAGCCACTTAGCCCACTTGAGTGAAAGCAAGAGTGAGATGAGTGACTCCACCATACGTGAGATTGAGTGCTTCCATTTGGAGGGCATGAGTGATACATCGAGTGAGTTGAGAGTGGTAGTTGATAGGTCATGTGAGACCACTTTGATTTCTAACGACTTACCCTCTACCTCTAGTGTGTTTCCTCATGATGTGCTAGGTTCCATGGATCAAGAAGCGCCAAGATTGGAGATGATGATGCCTCTAACCAAGAAGATGCACATGGTGGATGAAGATGATGCCATCCCCATCCATGATGAAGAAGTTGCCCACATGGACGCCAATGCTACCACAACACCCACTTCATATGAGAGGTATGAACAAGGTAACAATATGGGTGTTGATGATGCCATGATACCACTAGTGGACATGATGACTTGTGATGATTGGCATGCTATGGATAATGTTTGTGATATCACATATGACTCATTGATTTTTCCATGCGATACTTTGCCTTTGCATAATGTTGATCATGTGAACTTATTTGATTGTGATGATGTTGCCATAGTCATGCCATGCTCTAAATGTTACGTTGATGATATCATTGCTCGCACTGTGTTGAACAATTGCTCTTTCCAATGTTTTGCTTGCAATGATGTTAGAAATGGTACCCCTCGAACCATGCTTTGTCATGAATGTTTTACAATCTCTCCCATTGCTTGCAATAAGATAAACAATTGCTCTTTCACATGTTTTGCTTGCAACAATAATTCTCATATGGTTTATATTGAGATGGCCCCCATAGCTTTCCCAAATTTTGGAGATTTTGATGATTGCCATGATAAGAATGTTCACCACTTGCATACTCACCATGCACCTATGTTACACTTGCTTGACACTAATGGTGATGTGCACAAGAAGAGATATATCATGATGGATGATTTATTTCTTTACCATGCACACACGTTCTTCCTTTTGTGTTTGATGTGTGTAGGTACCCGCACAAGAATGTCAACCTCGGTTGAGCACGAGTTGACAAAAAGAGCTCTAGAGAGCATCCCCCAAGTGAGTTCAAGATCGAACCTAGCTCTGATACCTTTCGCATGCTTTGCATCTTTCATGTTGACAAATTGCTCTTTCCTATGGTTTGATTGCAAGCATGTTGATGGTATTCTTTCACCTTGTGACAATCATGTCTTGTTGCTATGGGTATTGATGCTTTGTGTGTTGCCACAAAAATGTTGAACAATTTCTCTTTCCGATGTTTTGTGTGCAACCATAATGCCATTATAAGCATGTATTGTCATGAGAGCTTCCAAGTCTCTCGTATTGTTGTTGCAACACACATAAGGACCACTTGCTCTTTCATTTGCTTTGTTTGCAAACATGTTGCTTGTGTTTCCGCTTGCGATACTCATACCCCCATGATCTTGGCTTTTGTTGATTTGTTTATGGCATCCAACATATTGAACAATTGTTCTTTCCAATGGTTGGTTTGCACAAATAATGATGTTGTTTTGGACATCTTTCCTCATGTGTTTTTGCCAAATTCTCCTATCCTTGCATCAAAGATGTTGACCAATATTGTCCATTGCTTTAATTGCCACACTAAGATGTTATATGGAGTTTTTGAGTTCCCACATTTGGATCCAAAGGTGAATCCTTTCCTCTATGCGAGCCCACTTCCTAACCTCTTGAATGGTATACTACTGCATACTCCGTCCCATATCCATGATAGGTTCATACCGACGAGTACGGAGGCAAGGGAAGAAGCCTGGAGCACCAAGCCCGACAGGACGGAGGCTTCGAAGAGAAGACGGAAGAAGCAGCAGCTGGAGCACCGGAGTCTTTGGCCTGTGCACACCGGAGTCTCCGGCCACACCGGAGTCTCAGGCCTGAAGACACTGGAGTCTCTGGCCTGCTGACCCCGGAGTCTACGGACCCATCCCCGGACCGACCCCCAGATGGAGCTCGAGGATAGTCTGTCTGCCAGTCCGGAGACAACACCGGAGACAGACCGGAGTCTCCAGACCACCACACCGGAGTCTCCGGCCTGAACATATGGGCCTGCGCGTCGATAGCTGGGCCCTTGGCCCATGTATCCCTTAGTCCGCCCAAACTTACCCCTTTTATTCCTAAAGTACCCTTGAACTAGTGGCTGGCCTATATATAGTGCCCCACCGCCTCATGTAACCCTAGGCATAGATGATAGACTAAAGAAAACCCCCTTTGTGGAATCTCTAGTTTTGCCTCATCCCCTTCTACCAAAGGGAATCGACTATTGTCACCACCTCGTTGGAGTTTGCATCGCGCCTCCCTCGTTGTACAAGGCCTTGGCATTGGTGTCCCTTTGCCAAGACGTCAAGACCCTCTCCAAGGTGTTCTTCCCTCTCCGCGTGGGATCGAGGGAGCACGTTGACCGATCTTTCCTTACGAGGATTCTATCGGACCGGTGGCCACAGGCGAGAGCAATCGGCCTTGTATCGTGTGTGTTTTGCGTGTGTTCATCGTGTTCATCGCGAGGTGTGCGTCCGCTTCCGCTACCTTCTCCCTTTCCCCTCACTTTCCCATCGATTTGACCACGAGATCCGTGAAGATCGGGCCACCCACGGGGTTACCCCATAACAGGTTGACGCGTATGCAATTGTACCTTCACACAACAAAGACCAAGCAACATATGTTTGTGTGTGATAGAGGAGCATGTCATTTGTGGCATGTCCATTCTTGTTCACAACACTATTAGCACAACTCAAGTATCGCAAATGAAATGCGTATGCAAGGTCAAAGTGCATGAAAGTTAATTGAACATCATCCAAATGTGGGAACTCAGAAACTCCATATAACGTCTTAGTGTGGCACTCAAAGCAATGGACTAAAATATTGGTCAATATCTTTGATGCAAGGATAGGAGAATTCGGCAAAAACACATGAGGAAAGATATCCAAAACAACATCATTATGTGTGCAAACCAACCATTGGAAAGAACAATTGTTCATTATGTTGTATGCCATACACATATCATCAAAACCAAAATCATGGGGGTATGAGTATCGCAAGATGAAACATTTAACAAGCAACATGTTTGCAAACAAACCAAATGAAAGAGCAAGTGGTCCTTATGTTTGTTGCAACAACAATACGAGAGACTTGGAAGCTCTCGTGACAATACATGCTCAAAATGGCATTATGGTTGCACACAAAACATCAAAAAGAGAAATTGTTCAACATTTTTGTGGCAACACACAAAGCATCAATATCCAATAGCAAAGAAACATGATTGTCACAAGGTGAAAGAATACCATCAACATGCTTGCAAGCAAACCACGGGAAAGAGCAATTTTTCAACATGAAAGATGCAAAGCATGCAAAAGGTATCAGAGCTGGGTTCGATCTTGAACTCACGTGGGGATGCTCTCTAGAGCTCTTTTTGTTAACTCGTGCTCAACCGAGGTTGACATTCTTGTGCGGGTGCCTACACACATCAAACACAAAAGGAAGAACGTGTCTGCATGGTAAAGAAACACATCATCCATCATACCATATCTCTTCTTATGCACATCACCATTAGTGTCAAGCAAGTATCTCGCTGGCCCATCTTCAGGCCGGACAGTCCGGGACGGACCGGCCGGACAGTCCGGGGTGGCCGGACACTCCGGGCAGTGTCCGAACTAGCACACAGAATGTCCGAGTCTAGACGGGGCGGCGGTAGGCCGGACACTCAGGCTGAGTCGCGCCGGACACTCCGGCTAGGCCGGACACTCCGGCTAGAGTCGGTCGGACACTCCGGCTCTGGCAGCTTCAGCTCAGGTGCAGCTTCAGGGCTCGTGGGTCGACGCGGCGGGGGCTCGTACCTGATGATGCACAAAGTAGTGGTATGAAGTAGCACGCCATCCAAGGAGGTATCAAATTGGCACGAAGAGAGGAGCGAGTTCACCTTAGCTTGGAGGAGTTTGGCTCGGGCACGAGTCATGGGTCCACTTGGGGGACTTGTTGTTGTAGATGTAGAAGCGTCCGTAGGACGGGCTGCATCAGTAATCTTCTTTCCTTTGAATTCCAAGTGATATGTTTTGGCTCGGCCATTGTGCTACACATGGCGATCATAGAGCCAAGGCCAACCCAAAAGTAGGTGACAAACAGTCATAGGAACCACATCAAAATCAATAGAATCTTTGTATGGTCCTATTTGAAAATTCACACGTACCATATGATTTACCTTCATCTCACCATTGTTGCTCAACCATTGTATGTAGTATGGCTTGGGATGAGGTAAGTATGTCAAATTCAGTTTGGCACATAGTTCCTTACTTGCAAGATTTCTGCAGCTACCTCCATCAATAATTACCTTGCAAGCTTTGTTTGGTCCAACTAGAGCTTTTGTTTGGAACAAGTTGCAACGCTGGGATTCCTCAACCGGTTGCACACTAAGTACACGTGAAGATACGACAATAGTGGGTGCACGCTCAGCATAGGCATCAGCACCAACCTCGCTGTCATCAATATCATCATCAGAAGCTTCATGTCCGCTTTCTACTTCACCTTGTTCATTAACAAACATAACCTTGTTGTTTGGACAATCTTTCTTGTAGTGACCTCTACCTCCACAAGTATGGCACACCACATCACGAGTACGTGCCGTAGACATATTGGAACCCGAGCTAGCAGCAGGAGCAGCAGGTTTCCGAGCATTAGAACCAAACGAAGGTGTACTTGCGGGCTTGGCCGATGGTGTAAAGGGAGCAGCAGCTGGTGGCGCGGCTATAGAAGGTGTAGACCTGGCCGTAAATCTACTGGAGGACGGAAAACGAGCACGTGACTTCGCCTCTTCTGCCAACTGGGATTCGGCCTCTCTAGCATGGTGCAACAACTCATTCATGGTCTCATACTTGTGATGACGAACAATGCTCTTGATCGGTAACTTCAAATTGTTGAGGAGTCTATGCATGGTCATCTCAATGGACTCACGAATTCTAGCACGTTGCATAAGCATCTCCATCTCCATGTAGTACTCATCAACTGTCATGGTGCCTTGCTTCAGTTGCGTCAATTTATCAAAAACTAATCGCAAGTAGTTGGTTGGTACGAAACGAGCTTTCATGATTTGCTTCATCTCGCGCCAATCCATCACAGGAAGTTCATTGTCCTTCCTCCTATGTTGCACAAGAGCATCCCACCAACGTAAAGCATAACCATCAAATTCAGATGCTGCAAGCTTGACCTTCTTATCTTCTGGATAGTCAAATAAGCGCCAGAGTTTCTCAATCTTCAACTCCCATGTGAGGTAGTCTTCAGGATCAATGGAACCATCAAACTTAGGAATTGAGAATTTTCGCTTGCCCAAACCATCATCAGCAGCTTGGTTGGGTACACGTTGACCACGCCCAAGATGGGCAAACCCACGACCATGAGCAAGTGCATGGACAGGGGGCATAGCACGTCCCCTGCCAACATGTGGAGTAGCGTCAACAGCGCTACCCTCATCGAAATCATCAAAGGCATCATCATGTTGAGGATCTTCCCTTCTATGTAAGGCGGCTGTCAAACCCTCAATGGACTACTGCAAAGTGGTGACATTGACATTGAGCATAGCCACTTGCGTTTGTATAGTATCAACCGTCCCAACATGCTGATCTAATCTCATATTCATATATTGGAGATTCTTGTCAATGGCATCTGTCGTGTTAGTAAACACACGTGTCAAGTGGGATTTCAAAGCCTCATATTCACGCCAATTGACGAGCTCCTCATCCTTCTTTTTCTGCAACACAACATCATCATCACTAGTAGACATGATTAGTAGGTTAGTGCAAAAATCAGAATCTGTATGGTAGAAACTCTCACAACTCACTCACAACTATTAAGAAAGGATATCTTACCGTTCGAAAGTGAATAGAGATACTCTACCAGACGAAATCAAAGACTGATGCACTTGATGTGATGAAGTGAATATCAAAGGTATAGAGAACAATCGCAGGGCACACAGGTTATGTAAGGTGGAGCTATAGGTATGGTACCCTATCTACCCCGCAAACAAGTCCTAGTGCTGATCGTACAAATACCCAAGAAACACACAAAGTGGAGATAAATGTGGCAAAGCAACTTATGAAAAGGAATATTGCAATGCACAAGAGAGACGCTAGTTGATGAGGGCAAACCTCTAGGGTGGCCCGATCTTCATGGATCTCGTGGTCAAATCGATACGAAAGCAAGGGAAAGGGAGAAGGTAGCGGAAGCGGACGCACACCTTGCGAAGAACACGATGAACACACGCAAAACACACACGATACAAGGCCGATTGCTCACACCAGTGGCCACCGGGCCGGTAGAATCCTCGCAAGGAAAGATCGGTCAACGTGCTCCCTCGATCCCACACGGAGAGGGAAGAACACCTTGGAGAGGGTCTTGACGTCTTGGCAAAGGGACACCGATGCCAAGGCCTACAATGAGGGAGGCGCGATGCAAACTCCAACGAGGTGGTGACGATAGTCCATCCCCTTTGGTAGAAGGGGATGAGGCAAAACTAGAGATTCCACAAAGGGGGTTGTCTTTAGTCTATCATCTATGCCTAAGGGATACAATGAGGGGTGGGGGTTCTATTTATAGGCCAGCCACAAGTTCAGGCGTAGTTTGGGCATAAAACTAGGGTTTGGTGTGGAATAGAGGGGTACATGGGCCAAGGGCCCAGATGTTGGCACACAGGCCCATCACTTAGGCCGGACACACCGGGTCGAGTGGGCCGGACACTCCGGGGTGGCCGGACACTCCGGGTAGTGTCTGGGTATAGTCCGATGTAGCACACAAAATGTCCGCGACAGGACGGGGCTGGGGTAGGCCGGACACTCTGGCTGAGTCGCGCCGGACACTCCGGCCGGATTCGGGCAGACTCTCCGGGGCGATGACGGCGGAGACTCTCTTTCTAGAGCTGGCTGCTCCTGGTCCATCTTCTTGGTTGACTTGGGGACGATCTTGGGGACTTGGCATTGTGGATGTAGTAGCGTCCGCAGGACGGGCTGCATTAGCTCCCCCTTCAAAAAGTGTCGTCCTCGACTCTTCATGCTCATCCTAAGAATATGATGTCGAGAGACCTTCTTGATCCTGGGGTTCACCATATAGTCGTCCTTGAGAAACTTGAATCGACTACACCTCAATGTTCCTTCACCTTCCATGAAGCCTACAAGGCTCACCACAAAAGCAAAGCAACACTCAAAGCGTAGCCAATTCATGGAGATTATAGCATGAGTGCTCAAGTAGAGTGAAGTCACCTTATGATGTAGAGATAGCTCATTGAGGGGTAGCCATAGGTAACTCTCTACGGTTCGTCTTGTCAACTTATGGTCCACAGAGGTTGACGCATAAGCAATTGTACCTTCACACAACAAAGACCAAGCAAAATATGTTTGTGTGTGATAGAGGAGCATGTCATTTGTGGCATGTCCATTCTTGTTCACAACACTATTAGCACAACTCAAGTATCGCAAACGAAATGTGTATGCAAGGTCAAAGTGCATGGATGTCGTTTGAACATCATCCAAATGTGGGAACTCAAAAACTCCATAAAGCGTCTTAGGGAGGCACTCAAAGCAATTGACTAAGAAATGGATCAACATCTTGGATGCAAAGCTAGGAGAATTCGGCAAAAACACATGAGGAAGAATATCCAAAGCAACATCATTATGTGTGCAAACCAACCATTGGAAAGAACAATTGTTCAATATGTTGGATGCCATACACATATCATCAAAGGCCAAAATCATGGGGGTATGAGTATCGCAAGCGGAAGCAAAAACAACATGTTTGCAAACAAACCATATGAAAGAGCAAGTGGTCTTTATATTTTTTGCAACAACAATACGAGAGACTTGGAAGCTCTCATGACAATACATGCTCAAAATGGCATTATGGTTGCACACAAAACATCGGAAAGAGAAATTGTTCAACATTTTTGTGGCAACACACAAAGCATCAATATCCAATAGCAACGAGACATGATTGTCACAAGGTGAAAGAATACCATCAACATGCTTGCAATCAAACCATAGGAAAGATCAATTTGTCAAAATGAAAGATTCAAAGCATGCAAAAGGTATCAGAGCTGGGTTCGATCTTGAACTCACTTGGGGATGCTCTCTAGAGCTCTTTTTGTCAACTCGTGCTCAACCGAGGTTGACATGATCATGCGGGTACCTACACACATCAAACACAAAAGGAAGAACGTGTGTGCATGGTAGAGAAATACATCATCCATCATGACATATCTCTTCTTGTGCACATCACCATTAGTGTCAATCAAGGATGAAAAATATGCATGGTGAGTATGCAAGTGGGGAACATGCTTATCATGGCAATCATCAAAATCTCCAAAATTTGAGAAAGCTATGGGGGCCATCTCAATATAAACCATATGAGAATTATTGTTGCAAGCAAAACAAGTGAAAGAGCAATTATTCAACTTATTGCAAGCAACATGAGAGATTGTAAAACATTCATGACAAAGCATTATCCGAGGGGTACCATTGGTAACATCATTGCAAGCAAAACATTGGAAAGAGCAATTGTTCAACAAAGTGCAAGCAATGATATCATCAACGTAATGTTTAAAGCATGGCATGTCTATGGCAACATCATCACAATCAAATAATTTCACATGCTCAACATTATGCAAAGGCAAAGTATCACATGGAAATACTAATGAGTCATATGTGATATCACAAACATCATCCATATCATGCCAATTATCACAAGTCATCATGTCCACTAGTGGGATCATGGCATCATCAACACCCTTATTTTTACCTTGTTCATACCTCTCATATGAAGTGGGTGTTGTGGTAGTATTGGCCTCCATGTAGATGACTTCTTCATCATGTATGGGGATAGCATCATCTTCATCCACCATGTTCATCTTCTCGGTCGGAGGCATCATCATCTCCAAGCTTGACGCTTCTTTATCCATGGAACCTAGCACATCATGAGGAAACACACAAGAGGTAGAGGGTAAGTCGTTAGCAATCAAAGTGGTCTCACATGACCTATAAACTACCACTCTCAAACCACTAGGTGTATCACTCATGCCCACAAAGTGGAAGCACTCAATCTCACGTATGGTGGAGTCACTCATCTCACTCTTGTTTTCACTCAAGTGGGCTAAGTGGCTCTCATACTCACATGGGATTGGTACCACATCATCACTCAAGCATATGGGGGTAGGCTCGGTTATCTCAACTCCATGCGCCTCCTTTTGTGAAGGTAAAATCCCATGCTCACCATTCTCGACCTTGTCGTCGCCATCTTGCACCTTGGCTTGTGTAGTCCTCTTGACGTACTCGTCCGACTTGGTGAAGTAGAGGTCTTCGTCCTCCTCATCCATGAGGTTGCATGCATCATCAATGACGTCAAGTTTTAGCATTGAAGCTTGATGGCGTGGAGGAGAGCTTGCTCTTGGTGCCATTTTGGTGGTGGCACGAGTAGTTGAAGGTGCCTTATGATGGTGTCGACGGTGGTCATTGGCAAGCCTTGCCAAAGGTTGATGTAGATGGCGCACTTGGTCATCCACATGACGCTTGCGACGATACTTCTTGTCCTTGGCACTCTTCTTGGTGAGGCATTGTAATGAGCGCAAAGCATCATTAGTCTTGGCCATCATGCTCATGGTTTTGGCGAAGTCGTTGTCCATGTCGCGCTTGAAGTTCTCCATTTGATGGTGGACCTTGGTGCTCTCGAGGTTGAGGCTCCGTCTTGGTCGACGCGACTTGAGGAGCTTGTCGTTGTCGTTCTTGAAGTCGTCCATGCTTGGAGAGTTATTGTTGTTGTAGAACTCCATATCACCCAAGCATGTGGAGCCATTGTTGGTGTAGTGCTTCATCATGTCATCCATGCTTGTGGAGGCATAGGCATGGTGGCTCATCGTGGATTCTTCATAGATATCATCCTTGGGTCCGAAGTTCCTAGACATGATTCACAAGACCAAGTGGTGTATATGGAAGTGGTAGGGGTTAGGGATGCAACGTCAAACCTTACTTTACCTTGGAAGATAGTATCGTGCAAGTGGCAACACTTGAGAGCAATCAAAACCAAGCGAAGTGAAGTTCACGCGGAACACCAAAACCAACTAACCACTAAAAAACACACACACAAAGCTTATGGTGGATAGGTATGGAAGGTGGCATGTCAAGAACCAATCCGAAATCAAGATGTTGTAATGGCAAGTAAAGAACCACAATGATCACAAAGCAAACAAGTCAATCCACAAGAGGAACTATGTACAAGGAAACACACACGGTGGGATAAATGGGACTTGCGCGATGGAGAAAGTGAGCTAATAACCAAATGATTACCTAGCGAAGAGAATAAGCTCGTGTCGCACAAGTACAAGGAGAGACGCTAGTTCGATTGCAATAAATTGGTGGGCTACAAGATATGCACAATAAGTACCACCTATTTGATGTTCATCGAGCTTGCGCTTCCTATTCTATGAGGCACTTGTTTGTTTCTTTCTTTTTTTTTTTTTCTTTTTTTCACTTTTCTTTTCTTTTTCACTTGCCCCTTCCTTGTGCCAACAACTATACAAGATAACTATATGAGATAGCGCGCTCACAACTTTTGCTCGGAATTCTACAAGGTAACAAATGTGCATAGCCCAAGCAATCATAGGAGAACTAGTCTCAAAAGGTCTTTGTTGAACGCAAAGATAGTGTGGCTCACAAAGGGATGCAAGTGGGGAGAAGTCGCGGAATTTTTATACCTTTCGTCGCCGATCTTCACCCTTTATTGGTGGATTCTGCCTCGCTCACGGAATTTGGATGGAGTAGATAGCATGAACCATGGATATGATGATGTATAGCTCCTTCTCCTCTTCAAAACGAGCTAAAGAACACCAAAATCCGAGTTCGTATGCAAAAGTTATGCTTAAAACCGTGAAGCAGATTTTTCTGTCAGCAGGAGGGCGGACAGTCCGGGGTGCGTAGGCCGGACAGTCCGGCCGGGCCGGATATTCCGGTCAGCTTAGACCGGAAACTCCGGTGGGGCAGATATTCTGGTCCGTTTTGGCCGGACAGTCCGGTCTGGTCGTAATAGAAACTCCCAGAACACGAACTGGACGAGTTTTGGCAGAAAAACTCGAACCAACACATCAAATTGATGGGGGAAAACAAGGAATTAAACCATGCGAACGCGGGGGAAGGTAGATCAACAAGTTTAGCAAGTAATCCACGGATCAAAACCTATCAAAACACACTCAAGTCACAGATCGATCCAAAACACGAAATTGGGGCTATTTTTTGGGGATTTTCGAATTTATGGGGGAAAAGACCAAATCGATGAGGAATCCATGGCAATCAAAAGCTGCTGATACTAGATGATGAGGGCAAACCTCTAGGGTGGCCCGATCTTCATGGATCTCGTGGTCAAATTGATGGGAAAGCGAGGGGAAAGGGAGAAGGTAGCGGAAGCGGACACACACCTCGCGAAGAACACGATGAACACACGCAAAACACACACAGAATGGGCCGGACAGTCCGGGTCGAGTGGGCCGGACAGTCCGGGGTGGCCGGACACTCCGGGTAGTGTCCGGGTAGAGTCCGATGTAGCACACAGAATGTCTGTGCCAGGACGGGGCTGGGGTAGGCCGGACACTCCGGCTGAGTTGCGCCGGACAGTCCAGCTGTGCCGGACACTCCTGCCGAATTCAGGCGGACTCTCCGGGGTGATGACAGCGGAGACTCTCGTTCTGGAGCTGGCTGCTCCTGGTCCATCTTCTTGGTTGACTTGGGGACGATCTTGGGGACTTGGCGTTGTGGATGTAGTAGCGTCCACAGGACGACTGCATCACTAGTAATAGCTCAAATAGAATAGGCACAAGATTGCTCAATCTACTAGTGCTATACACAACAAGGCCTCCAAAATTGCCACTTCTATATCTTTTTTTTTGTCAGACTTGTAGCTGTTTTTTTAAACTATATTACTCAATGCAAACGAGTACAGCAACGTATAACAGAACTAGGCCGGATAGTCCGGTTGATATGCGTCGAAGACTCTGGTTGGGCCGGATAGTCCGGTTTTGCCTGTCGAAAATTTCTGCACTTCAAAAACCCTAATGAGCAGCCTGTCGGAGCAAAGCAACTAGTCTCGTGGGTACGTTCCTAGGCACAGATTGATGCAGCCCGTCCTACGGACGCTTCTACATTTACACCAACAAGTCCCCCAAGTGGACCCATGACTCGTGCCCGAGCCAAACTCCTACAAGCTAAGGTGAACTCGCTCCTCTCTTCGTGCCAATTCGATACCTCCTTGGATGGCGTGCTACTTCATACCTCTACTCTGTGCACCATCAGGTACGAGCCCCCGCCGCGTCGACCCACGAGCCCTGAAGCTACACCTGAGCTGAAGCTGCCGGAGTGTCCGCCCGAATCCAGCCGGAGTGTCCGGCCACCCCGGACTGTCTGGCCCAACTCAGCCGGAGTGCCCGAGCCTAGACCTGGCGTGGACATTCAGAAGGTCAAATCGGACACCGCCCGGACACTTCTCGGAGTGTCCGGCCACCCCGGACTATCCGGCCCACTCGACCCGGAGTGTCCGGCCACCTCGGACTGTCCGGCTCACTCGCCCCGGACTGTCCGACTCACTCGCCCCGGAGTGTCCGGCCCAAGTGATGGGCCTGCAAGCCTAGCTGGGCCCTATGGCCCATGTACCCCTCTACTTCACCCAGAACTCTACTTTAATGCCTGAATTACCCCTGAACTTGTGGCTGGGCTATATATAGACCCCCACCTCCATTGTAAACCCTAGGCATGATATTGGAATTAGTGGAAACCCCTTTGTGGATCTATCTAGTTCTTGCCTCATGCTCCTTGACTAAGGAGCACCAATATCCCCAAACCTCGTTGGAGTTTGCATTGTGCCTCCGTGTTGTACAAGGCCTAGGCATCAGTGTTCCTTTTCCTAGACGTCAAGATCTCACCGAGTCTCTCACCTCACCGTGCCGGTTCGAGAGAGAGTCCTCCGCCCGACGCCGATTCTAGGGATTGCGCCGGACCGGTCATCGCCGGCGTGAGCTATTGGTGTTTATCGTTGTTTTGCGTGTGTGTGTTCATCGCATTCTTCGTGCGTGTGTTCGTCGTGTTCACCCTCCCCTCCTTTCCCCGCACTCCACCCTCGATTTGAAAGGGAATCGTGAAAGATCGGGCCATCCTAGAGGTTTTCCCTCAACATATTGGTATCAAGAGCTTCGTTGCTCATGATTTCCCCCACAAATTTTTCTTCTATCCACCAAAAATTCGAAAATCCCCACAAAAAACAGCCCATATTTGCTATTGGATCGATCTCTTGATTTGGAGTGTTATTTGTGGTTTTGATCCGACCAAACCTTGTCTAAGGAGTTGGTCCAGCTTTATCCTGCGTTTCCCTAGCCCGATTTGGCCAGTTTTTCGCGGATTTGAGGCCCGAAGGCGAGGATTTCCGCTCAAGAAAAAGAGCAGGAAACCCGCGCCGGAGTGTCCGGCTCGAACCGACCGGAGTGTCCGGCCCGACCGGAGTGTCCGGCCGAAACAGA
Organism: Avena eriantha; assembly: GCA_910589775.1. Taxonomy (NCBI): domain Eukaryota; kingdom Viridiplantae; phylum Streptophyta; class Magnoliopsida; order Poales; family Poaceae; genus Avena; species Avena eriantha. Next base: position 365,613,981 of record OU342744.1, read on the forward strand.
CCGGAGTGTCCGGCCCAGACAGACCGGAGTGTCTGGCTGTAACGCCTGTTTTGACAATTTTGCCTCATTTTTCGCATTGGCTAATCTCCTTTGTTTGCTCGTGTCCCGTGTGCGTGTCAGCAAGTACCAGCAAGCTTCCGCATCATCAACTTCCATGCTCATAGATACCACGGACCACGAACATCATCTCGCACCACCGACGCCATGTTCATCATCAAAGAAGGTATAACTTGCGTCACCTTGTTAACCTCATCTTCCTTTGTGTGTACCTATCCCATGAGAGTGGCTCATCTTGTGTTTGCTTGAGCATTGTGCATTTGTCCTTGGATAGTGAGAGTGCAAGAGCAATAGCAAGTGTGACTAGGTAGCATCAAGGGAGAGCAAAAAAAATACAAAGAAAAAGCAAAAGAAAAATAGTCTCCCCTTGCAAAAGAGAGTCTCAAAGCTTGTAAGCAAGAGAGAAAGAAGAGCGCCCAAGGCAAGTGCACAAATCCGTTGCTCATTTTTCCTCTTTGCAAATGAGCCACGGCCTCTCCTTGCATTGGCACGACAACGAGCTTAGTATTTGTTAGGACATTTTGTTTGCTCATTTTCATAGTCGTGTCAATCCCAACTTTCTCCATGTGTGTGTACATAGTCGTAGGTTCCCGTCACCCTTTTGAGTTGTTGACCTTTGCCTTTGACTTGAGTTTTGTTGGATTTTTACCACTTTTGACTATCCCTTTTCTTTTGGTTGGTTCTTTGGCTTTCCACAACCCTAACCTACCACCATCAAGCTTTTGAGAGTGTGAGTTTTCTTTGCATTTCCACTTTGCACGCTAATAGCTCTCACTGTGGTTTCTAGTTTGGTGCAATCCCCAAGGTGAGGTACAAGGCTAACACCACCATATCCCACTTCCATATACAATACTTGTGTGTTTTGCATGATGGATAGGCACGGTGAGACGAGCCAAACACCTCCCAAGAAGAAGATCAAGGTCCGTACATGACGCGCGCAAGTCACTTCATCGTTCGACAAGAGTTCCTTGAAAGTTGCCAAGCACTTGAGACCAGACAAGATGAACAATTTGGCGTGACGCGAGCCGAGTTCAAGAACATCGACAACCGCTTCGATGGCCTCGAACGACAAATGCATGCAATGCATCACAACTTCGGCCACCAAAATGAAGCGCTTCAACGCTCTGTCGCCGAAACAAATGACAATCTTCGACGCCTCATCGATGGCATGGCAAGACCACGTTCACGCGCATCAAGCTCTGCAAGTTCTTCGCATCGTCATGAACCTCTTCCACAAGTTCTACATCAAAGTGCTCCAAGACGCAATGATGCCCTGTGGTTGAAGATGGAATCTCTTCGAACTTTGTACCTTCCCCACGGCACGCCGCAACGTCAAGCTATGACGGTGACCTCTCTTCAAGGCCACGAGCAAGGCAAGAAGCACACCGTCATCACGCAAGGGCACTAGTGATTCAACAAGAGCAACCACAAGAGGAACCGCAAGCGCAACCGCAATTCTACCACCATCGACCGCGACACATTCTTGACACAACAAGTGATGACTCCAATTTTGAGAATCAAGCTCCTCATCGACGTCAAGCTCTTCAAGATCCTCCTCCTCGTCATCAACATCATGAACGTCAACAATGAGACCATGGTCATCACAAGGCGCCTCCTCCACATCAACAAAACTTGGACCGTCAAGTGATACAAGTTGAGCGACGCCCACCACGTCAAGAGGCTCATGACCATGTTCTTCGCCGTGAGGCCCATGTGCCTAACCAACATCACCCACCAAGGAATGAGCCTCCTCTTCGTCATCAACCGCATCAAGTGGCTACACACCTTCGCCACCATGAGGCCCAAGTACCTCAACCACGTCAACAACCGCACCAAGAGCAAGAGCAAGCTCCTCCTCAACAACAATACCAAGAGAGAGCTCCGCAACAAGGACGCGAGAACCAAGTTCCACCTCCCCAACTACAAGATCATCAACAAGGTCACCAAGCTCATCGCAATGACCGCAACGATGAAGAAACTTTTGGCAAGCTTAAGTTCACAATGCCCAAGTTCACCGGATCCAATGACCCTGAAGAATACCTCTCGTGGGCACTCAAAGTCGACAAGATCTTCCGCATGCACAACTATAGCAACGAGAAGATGCTCGCCATGGCTTCGCTAGAATTTGATGATTACGCCAACCTTTGGTGGGAACAAGTTCAAATTTCTCGTGATGCAAGACAAGAGCCGCCAATCACAACTTGGCATGACATGAAGGCTCACATGAGATCCCGGTTTGTCCCCGCACACTACACGCGTGACCTCTTCAACAACCTTCAAGCGCTTCGTCAAGGGACAAAGACCGTGGAAGAATACTTCAAGGAAATGGAACTCAACTTGATTCGCACCAACATTGATGAGCGCATGGAGCAAACAATGGCACGTTTCCTTATTGGCTTGAATCACCCAATCAAGAGCATCATCGAGTTCCAAACATACAACACCATGGTTGAGCTTGTGCACATTGCAACAAAGGCTGAACGTCAAGTGCAAGAGGATATCAAGTACAACAAACCCAAGACGTACTTCACCTACAAGCAAGCTTCAAGCCCTACACCAACAACCTTCAATGGTAGCTCCTCAAGTACCTCCAAACCTTCCTTCAAGCCCACACTTCCTCAAGGAAAACTGCCCCCAAGTGGCAAGCAAGCAAAGAGTGATACACCTTTCAACGGTGAATGCTACAAGTGTGGAGGTAAAGGACACAAGTCGGCCGAATGTGGAAACAAGAAAGTCTTGTTCATCCATGACAATGGTGATGAAGAGTACTTGAGTGAAGATGAGTTTGATGCCCGTGTCAAGGAAGCAATGGCAAGGCAACGAGTGGAAGATGATCAAGAACTCCTCATGTGTGAGCATGACGCAAGTCCATCGCTTGTCGTCACAAGAATCTTGACCACTCATGCACAAGAGCATGAAGACCAACGCTTCAATATCTTCCAAACACGAGCCGGCATCAATGGCAAATCTATCAAGGTGATCATTGACGGAGGGAGTTGTCACAACCTTGCTAGCACCAAGTTGTGTGAGAATCTCAACCTCCATCCACACAAGCACCCCTACCACGTGCAATGGCTAAGTGACCAAGGGTCCGTGAAGATCAAGCATGCCGTGTCGGTCTCCTTCGCCATTGGTCCTTACAAAGATACGGTGGAGTGTGATGTGGTTCCTATGACAGTTTGCCACATGCTTCTTGGTCGACCATGGCAATTTGACAAGGTTGCTCAACATGATGGTCGCACCAATATATACACCTTCAAATGGCTCAATAAAACATGTGTTTTGCAACCGATGACTCCTAGCCAAATAATTGCAGAAAATGCAAAGGCTTTAGCGAGGGCGCAAAGCACAACACCTACTTGTGAGAAGAGCGGTGAGAGAGAGAACCACCTCATAGTGAGTGAGAGCCACAAGCCAAATTCGAGTGGACAAACTAAGAGTGTTCTCCTTGCCACCAAAAGTGAGATGAGAGATGTTTGGAACAACCCATCCATCTTGCACTATGTCCTCCTTTGCAAGGGACTAGCGCAAGGAACTAACGAATTAACCAATGTTCCTCCATCTTTGATGAGTGTTTTTTAGGAATTCAAGGATGTGTTCCCCGAGGAGCTTCCACATGGACTACCTCCTCTTCGCGGCATTGAACATCGCATCGACCTCATCCCCGGTGCACCACTTCCCAACCGTGCCGCTTACCGCATGAACCCGGAGGAGACAAAGGAGATTGAACGTCAAATCAACCAACTCGTCTCCAAAGGTTTGATCCAAGTTAGCACTAGTCCAAGTGCCGTACCCGTGATTCTTGTTCCAAAGACGGATGATACGTTACAGTTATGCATGGACTGCCATCCAATCAATGCTATCACTGTGCGTTATCGACATCCCATACCACATCTCGATGACATGCTTGATGAGTTGTGTGGAGCCACTATTTTTTCGACAATTGATCTTCGTAGTGGTTACCATCAAATACGCATGGCTGAAGGTGATGAGTGGAAAACCGCCTTCAAGACCAAACTTGGTATCTATGAATGGTCGGTTATGCCCTTTGGTTTATCAAATGCCCCATCCACCTTCATGCGCCTTATGAATCACATCTTGCGTTCTCTCATTGGAAAAAGTGTTGTTGTCTATTTCGATGATATTCTTGTTTATAGCGAATCACTTGAGGACCATATAACACAGGTCAAGGAAGTTTTGCAAATCCTTCGACATGAAAAGCTTTATGCTAATCTTCCCAAGTGCACTTTTGCTAAAGACAAGTTGATTTTTCTTGGATTTGTCGTTTCTTCGAAGGGAATTGAAGTTGATGTTTCCAAGGTAAAGGACATACGAGATTGGCCCATACCAACAAATGTGAGTGAACTCCGAAGTTTTCATGGGTTGGCCGGTTTCTATCGTTGCTTTGTGAAAGACTTTTCAACCATTGCTTGTCCCCTTAATGAATTGACCAAAAAGAATGTCACCTTCGTGTGGGGCAAAGCACAACAAAAAGCTTTTGATGAACTTAAAAAGAGGCTCACCGAAGCACCTCTTCTTGCTTTACCGGATTTCACAAAAACTTTTGAGATAGAGTGTGATGCTAGTGGTATTGACATTGGAGGAGTCCTTATGCAAAACGGACGTCCTATGGCCTACCATAGCGAAAAACTTGATGGTGCTCGCCTTAACTATCCGATTTATGACAAAGAGCTTTTTGCCTTAGTTCGTGTCCTTCAAGTTTGGCAACACTACCTTTGACCCAAGGAATTTATCATACATTCCGACCACGAGTCGTTGAAATATCTCAAAGGCCAAGCTAACTTGAGCAAGAGACACGCTAAGTGGGTCGAGTTCATGGAGTCTTTTCCGTACATTGTCAAGTATAAGAAGGGTAAAGATAATGTAGTTGCAGACGCATTGTCTCGCAAACATACAAGCCTTCTTACGAGACTTGAAATCAACGTCTTGGGTCTTGAGGAAATAAAATCTTTGTATGCTTCCGACCCGTTCTTTGAACCAATTTTCGCAAAGTGCTCCAATGAGAAGGGACTTGATGAGTTCTATTTGCATAAGGGCTTTCTTTTTAAACAAAACAAGCTATGCATTCTGAAGTCGTCGCTTCAACTTTTGCTTCTCCAAGAATCTCATGGTGGAGGCCTTATGGGTCACTTTGGTCGCGACAAGACATTGGACATGCTCTCCAATCACTACTTTTCGTGCTAGGATTGCCTAGATCTAAGCATGGTCATGATTCTATATTTGTTGTTGTGGATCGTTTTTCCAAGATGGCACACTTCATACCGTGCCATAAGAGCGACGATGCTTCACATGTTGCAAATCTGTTTTTCAGGGAAATCGTTCGTATTCACGGTGTGCCAAGGACAATCGTCTCCGACCGCGACGTCAAATTCATGAGCTACTTGTGGAAGACCCTCATGGCCAAGCTCGGCGTCAAGCTCCTCTTTTCATCCGCATCAGATCCCCAAACTGATGGCCAAACTGAAGTTGTCAACCGAAGCCTCGGAACCCTCCTTCGTGTGTTGATCAAGAAAAACCTGAAGGATTGGGAGGAATGCATTCCACACGCCGAGTTCGCCTACAATCGAGCCAAGCACTCAACAACCAAGATTAGTCCATTCATGATCGTCTATGGTTTCGAGCCCCTCACCGCGCTCGACATCCTACCGCTACCTCTCCATGAGCGCACAAACATGGACGTCGAGAAGCGTGCACAAGCTATGAAGAAGCTTCATGAAGAAACAAGAGCAACTATCGAACAACAAGTCCTTCGCCAAGCTTCAAGGTTAAACAAGGACAAGAAGGAGATAATATTTGAAGAAGGTGACCTTGTGTGGATACACCTAAGCAAGGACCGCTTCCCCAAGGAACGTGACTCCAAGCTCAAGCCAAGAGGAGATGGTCCCTTCAAGGTCCTCAAACGAATCAACAACAACGCCTACATCATCGACATCCCGACCTCCAAGTACCTGGCAAGAAATACATTCAATGTCAAGGATCTCTCACCCTACCATGGAGATGTTCAAGATGATATCCATGAAGAGTCGAGGACGACTCTTTCCCAAGGGGGGGGAGCTGATGCAGCCCGTCCTACGGATGCTTCTACATCTACACCAACAAGTCCCCCAAGTGGACCCATAACTCGTGCCCGAGCCAAACTCCTGCAAGCTAAGGTGAACTCGCTCCTCTCTTTGTGCCAATTCGATACCTCCTTGGATGGCGTGCTACTTCATACCTCTACTCTGTGCATCATCAGGTACGAGCCCCCGCCGCGTCGACCCACGAGCCCTGAAGCTGCACCTGAGCTGAAGCTGCCGGAGTGTCCGCCCGAATCCAGTCGGAGTGTCCGGCCACCCCGTAGTGTCCAGCCCGACTCAGCCAGAGTGTCCGGCCTGCCCGAGCCCGGACCTGGCGTGGACATTCAGAAGGTCAAATCGGACACCGCCCAGACACTTCCCGGAGTGTCCGGCCACCCCGGACTGTCCGGCCCACTCGACTCGGAGTGTCCGGCCACCCCGGACTGTCCGGCTCACTCGCCCCAGAGTGTCCAGCCCAAGTGATGGGCCTACGAGCCTAGCTGGGCCCTATGGCCCATGTACCCCTCTACTTTGCCCAGAACTCTACTTTAATGCTTGAATTACCCCTGAACTTGTGGCTGGCCTATATATAGACCCCCACCTCCATTGTAAACCCTAGGCATGATATTGGAATTAGTGGAAACCCCTTTGTGGATCTATCTAGTTCTTGCCTCATGCTCCTTGACTAAGGAGCACAATTATCCCCAAACCTCGTTGGATTTTGCATTGTGCCTCCGCGTTGTACAAGGCCTAGGCATCGGTGTTCCTTTGCCTAGACGTCAAGATCTCACCGAGTCTCCCATCTCGCCGTGTCGGTTCGAGAGAGACTCCTCCGCCCGACGCTGATCCTAGGGATTGCGCCGGACCGGTCACCGCCGGCGTGAGCTATTGGTGTTTATCGTGGTTTTGCGTGTGTGTGTGTGTTCATCGCGTTCTTCGTGCGTGTGTTTGTCATGTTCATCCTCCCCTCCTTTCCCCGCACTCCACCCTCGATTTGAAAGGGAATCGTGAATGATCGGGCCACCCTAGAGGTTTGCCCTCAACACAGATCCTGTAGATAGGCTGTGTCTATGGTATGCAAACAAAAGTATGCTATGTGGACTCGGAAAAAACGATAAAGACTTGCGGAAACGGTAACAGTGGGAACAGCAGAAAACAAGATCAAACCCTAAACCTAGACACAAACGGAAACTAGACTCCTACGAGGAAAACCTGCAGATCGGATCTACGAGAAGATACAATCAGCAACTAAAACTCGAAACGATGCAATCTAGTCGATGGCAAATCTTTTTGTAAGGCTTTTTCTGTATAGGATGAAAAACACTCTCTAATCTATGTGATATGGGGTGGCCCGATCTTCTCAGTAAGCGAATGGCGATGATGATGGTAGATGATAGATAACTAGTGCGTAGCTATGATCTCTCCCACTCGATCCCTGATGCCACCGCAACAGATCTCGAACCTTGTAGGATATTCACAACACCACCCTCTTTCGCACGCAGCCTTGACCATGAACGGTAGTATGCAATCTACTAATTCCCAATGGAACAACAGATCACACTCAATTATAGCTGGTAGATTCGAACACAGGGTAATTCCAGAGGTTCTATGAAAGAAACAACTCCAAAATATTTTAACTTGTGACGGCTACGGAGGTTTATATGAGGCTGGGGCGTCCTCCCCTCTAAACGGGCCTAAAAATAGCCATAACTTGGCCCAAACTGACTCGGTTCGAGTCAAACTGATACATACCGACCAATATATGGGTTCGGCCTTATTGGCACGCAGTCCGAACATCGTGGAACACCTCAAACATGTAATTCTTGGTGCGCCATCTCTCTCTCTTGCTCATACGTGATTTCCTCATTGCCTCCTAGTGCGCATGCCTCCCGCTCCTCCCTCGCGCACTTGTTGATATTGGAAATCAGCGCTTGTCCTTCTTGCTGCAACTCTCCTCCTCCTCGCGCAACGCTTGTGTTATCAATAAACCTGATCATACAAAGATGCATAGACTTGGGTAGTATAAAGTTCTCATTAAGTAAAACATCAGGTTCAATTAAGACTGAATTCACCTGTTGCTCAATCAGCTTTGCACGAGCTCTTGTAATGGGTCCAATCCTGATTTCATTGGACTTGTTCTTTGCAGCAACATCTTCATTGTGAATAGGAGTAGGAGATAGTGGAATAGTATGGATATCCTCATCATCTCCCCCCCTTCAAAAGGCGTCGACCTCGACGCTCCAAGGTCTTCTTGAGCATATGGTGATAAATCAGCAACGTTGAAGCTGTTGCTAGCACCACCAAACTCCTCAATAGGTATATCAACTGAGTAGGCATTATCATTAATTTTTGCTAGCACTTTGTAAGGACCAGGACCACGTGGCTTCAACTTGGACTTGCGAAGTAGTGGAAATCTGTCCTTGCGTAGATGCACCCAAACCATATCTCCAAGCTCGAACAACACTTCTTTTCTTGCTTGATTCCTTGTAGCAGCAATGTTCTTGCCTTTCTTCTCAATAGCCTCTCGAGTCTTCTCATGTATTTTCTTCACATAATCGGCACGTTTTGATGCCTCCATATCAACTCTCTCATGTAATGGCAGAGGCAACATATCGAGTGGCGTTAATGGCTTAAAGCCATACACCACCTCAAAAGGACAAAGCTGAGTAGTTGAATGCACAGCCCTGTTGTAAGCGAACTCAACATGTGGCAAACACTCTTCCCACTTCCGCAGATTCTTTTTAATCATGGTCCTTAGTAGCTGTGACAATGTTCTATTCACCACCTCCGTTTGACCATCTGTTTGGGGGTGACATGTAGTACTGAATAGTAGCTTCGTTCCTAGCGTTCCCCATAAGGTCTTCCAAAAGTTTCTCATGAACTTCACATCACGGTCAGAAACAATCGTCTTTGGTACTCCATGTAATCTCACGATGTCCCTGAAAAACAGGTTAGCAACATCCGACGCATCGTCGCTTTTGTGGCAGGTAATAATATGAGCCATCTTAGAGAACCTATCCACTACCACAAATATAGAATCATGACCTCTCTGAGTTTTCGGTAGACCTAGCACAAAATCCATACTAATGTCTTCCCATGGAGTAGTCGGTGCAGAGAGAGGTGTATACAAACCATGAGGCTTCAGCTTAGATTTCGACTTGTGGCATGTAATACATCGGCTCACAAATCTGTACACATCACGCCTCATCTTGGGCCAATAAAAATGATCAGCAAGCATGAGCAACGTCTTCTCACGCCCAAAGTGACCCATCAAACCACCAGCATGTGATTCCTGCACTAAGAACAAACGCAACGACGATTCTGGAATACATAGTTTGTTAGCTCGAAACAAATATCCATCATGTATATGATACTTATCCCATGCGTTTCTAAGAGCACATAAACGATATGGTTCAGCAAAATCATGGTCAGTTGCATAAAGTGCACAAATAGCTTCTAATCCAGGAATTTTAACATCAAGATTGGTTAATAGCATGTTCTTCCTAGATAGAGCATCAGCAACAACATTCTCTTTTCCCTTCTTATAATTAATGATGTAAGGAAAAGACTCGATGAACTCAACCCATTTAGCTAATCTTCTATGCAAGTTTGATTGAGCTTTCAAGTATTTCAATGCTTCATGATCACAATGTATGATGAATTCCTTTGGCCACACATAATGTTGCCAAACTTCAAGTACTCTCACAAGTGCATACAATTCTTTATCATAGATTGAATAATTCAAACGAGCACCAGTCAATTTCTCAGAAAAATAAGCGATAGGCCGACCCTCTTGCAACGCCACCTATGCCTATACCACTAGCATCACATTCAACTTCAAATTGCTTCGAAAAATCAGGTAATGCAAGCAATGGTGCAGAAGTAAGCAAACGTTTCAATGTATCAAATGCAATGTCTTGGGCCGCGCCCCATACAAAAGGAACACCTTTCTTTGTCAAATCATTTAATGGTGCAGCAATGGTGCTAAAATCTTTCACAAAGCGCCTATAGAAACCAGCGAGACCATGGAAACAACGCACTTGACTTACTTTCATTTGAGTAGGCCAATTCTGAATTGATTCAATTTTAGATTGATCTACCTCTACTCCATGCTTAGAAACAACAAATCCTAGGAATATGACCTTATCTTTTGCAAATGTACACTTCTCAAGATTAGCATACAGTTTATTATCACGTAACACTTGCAAAACTTGTCTAATATGAGTGCAATGTTCAGATTCGGTGTGGCTGTATATGAGTATATCATCAAAGTAAACAACCACAAAACGACCAATAAACTCTCTCAAAACATGATTCATCTAACGCATGAAAGTACTAGGTGCATTAGTAAGACCAAACGACATGACTAACCACTCATACAAGCCGAATTTAGTTTTGAAAGCAGTTTTCCATTCATCCCCTTCTTTCATCCTAATTTGATGATAACCACTACGCAAGTCAATTTTAGAGAAAAAAGTAGCACCACTCAATTCATCTAGCATATCCTCTAAGCGTGGAATAGGATGACGATATCGAATAGTGATGTTATTAATCGCTCTACAGTCAACACACATGCGCCATGTACCATCTTTTTTAGGAACTAAAATAACAGGAACATCACAAGGGCTAAGAGAAACACGAATGTACCCTTTATCCAGCAACGCTTGTACTTGCTTCTGAATTTCCTTAGTTTCTTCGGGATTAGTCCTGTAGGGTGCACGGTTGAGAAGTGTGGCACCAGGAATCAAGTCCACTTGATGTTCTATACCACGCAATGGAGGTAAGCCAGCGGGTACATCTTCTGGAAACACATCCCCAAAGTCCTGCAAAACAGACGAGACACCAAGAGAAATAGGGGTCATGTCGTTAGAAACCAATACCTCGCCCTTATACATGAGCACAAGTGGCATGGCTGTAGGATCCTCATGAAATTCTCTCATATCTTCCTTAGTGGCTAATATCAATAAACCAGCCACTCTCTCACTTTTTGTTATATCACTCAATTTAGGCTCAATTACACCAGGAACAGCTGTCACGCAATCTCGCCGAGTGGTAGTATCTTCCTTCAAGTTCACCTCTATCTTCTGGCGAGAATCATTCACAATTTCTTGTGGTGTGATTGGTTGCATAGTAATCTTCTTTCCTTTGAATTCCAAGTGATATGTATTGGCTCGACCATTGTGTTGCACATGACGATCATAGAGCCAAGGCCGACCCAATAGTAGGTGACAAACAGTCATAGGAACCACATCAAAATCAATAGAATCTTGTATGGCCCTATTTGAAAGTTCACTCGTACCATATGATTTACCTTCATCTCACCATTGTTGCTCAACCATTGTATGTAGTATGGCTTGGGATGAGGTAAGTATGTCAAATTCAGTTTGGCACATAGTTCCTTACTTGCAAGATTTCTGCAGCTACCTCCATCAATAATGACCTTGCAAGCTTTGTTTGGTCCAACTAGAGCTTTTGTTTGGAACAAGTTGCAACGCTGGTATTTCTCAACCGGTTGCACACTAAGTACACGTGAAGATACGACAATAGTGGGTGCACGCTCAGCATATGCATCAGCACCAACCTCGTCGTCATCAATATCATCATCAGGAGCTTCATCTCCACTTTCTACTTCACCTTGTTCATTAACAAACATAACCTTGCTGTTTGGACAATCCTTCTTATAGTGACCTCTACCTCCACAAGTATGGCACACCACATCACGAGTACGTGCAGTAGACATGTTGGAACTCGAGCTAGCAGTAGGAGCAGCGGGTTTCCGAGCATTAGAACCAAACGAAGGTGTACTTGCTGGTTTGGCCGATGGTGTAAACGGAATAGCAGCTGGTGGCGTGACTATAGGAGGAATAGATCTGGCCAAAAATCTGCTGGAGGATGGAAAACGAGCGCGTGACTTCGCCTCTTCCGCCAATTGGGATTCGGCCTCTCTAGCATGGTGCAATAGCTCATTCATGGTCTCATACTTGTGATGATGCACTATGCTCTTGATTGGCAACTTTAGATTGTTTAGGAATCGCTGCATGGTCATCTCAATGGACTCGCGAACTCGAGCACGCTCCATAAGTAGCTCCATCTCCACCGACATACCTTATCATCGACACGAGCATTCCGCCGACATACCTTACATTTTTGAGCTCTTTTTCATAGTTGGAATTGCCCCATTTATCTCCACCGTGTGTGTTTCCGTGGGTCTTTGTCATACGATCAGCACTAGGACTTGTTTGCGGTGTAGTTAGGATACCATACCTATAGCTCCACCATAAATACCATGTGTGCCCTGTGATCGTTTTCTATACCTTTGATATTCACTTCATCACATCAGTGCATCAGTTTTTTATTTCGTTTGGTAGATCATCTCTATTCACTTTGGAACGGTAAGATCTCCTTTCTTATTAGTTGTGAGTGAGTTGTGAGAGTTTCCACCATACTGATTTTGATTTGTGCACTAATGTACTAGTCATGTCTTCTAGTAGTGTTGATGTGATGCAGAAAATGGAGGCAAGTGATGTTACAAATAATGTGGAGACGTATAGTTACAAATTCATCGACAATTGGCGTTGTAGTGGAACTTTTTGGAAGGAAGAACGCGGTATTTTTGATGGTGATGGTCTTTTCCACCATAGTGTGATGATTGGTGAGCGATGTGCTTCCATTACCATTGATAGTAACGCTACTATTAATTTGAGGGGCAAACCCACGACCATGAGCAGGTGCATGGGCAGGGGAAATAGCACGTCCCCTGCCAACATGTGGAGCAGCATCCACAGCGCTACCCTCATCGAAATCATCAAAGGCATCATCATGTTGAGGATCTTCCCTTCTATGTAAAGCGGCTGTTAAGCCCTCAATGGAACGCTGCAAAGTGGTGACATTAACATTGAGCATAGCCACTTGCGTTTGAATAGTATCAACCGTTCCAACATGCTGATCCAATCTCATATTCATATCCTGGAGATTCTTGTCAATGGCATCTGTCGTGTTAGTAAACACACGTGTCAAGTGGGACTTCAAAGCCTCATATTCACGCCAATTAACAAGCTCCTCATCCTTATTTTTTGCATCACAACATCATCATCACTAGAAGACATGATTAGTAGGTTAGTGCAACAATCAAAATCTGTATGGTGGAACTCTCACAGCTCACTCACAACTAATAAGAAAGGAGATCTTACCGTTCCAAAGTGAATAGAGATGCTCTACCAAACAAAATCAAAAACTGATGCACTATTGTGATGAAGTGAATATCAAAGGTATAGAGGACGATCACAGGGCACACAGGGTATTTATGGTGGAGCTGTAGGTATGGTATCCTAACTACACCGCAAACAAGTCCTAGTGCTGATCGTGTGATAAAGACCCACAGAAACACACACGGTGGAGATAAATGGGGCAATTGCAACTATGAAAATGAGCTCAATAAAGTGAGGTATGTCGGAGGAACGCTCGTGTTGCAATGCACAAGGAGAGACGCTAGCAATGTCTCAACGAAACGGGCACAAGATTGCTAACTGAGCAGCCCGCAGAGCACTAAGCACGCTAGTCTCGTAGGATAGTTTTAGACACAAAGAAAGGCTTACTAAGGCTCACAAGGATAGGTACGCTATGTTGACTCAGTAAAAAAAATAAACAAAAAAGACAAAAATTTGACCTGAGAATTGGTCTCTGCCACGGCAGCAAAACGGCCTAAAATCCTGCCACGGCAGGATGTCGGCAGACCCCAAATTTTCTCCTATGAGGACAGACCTGTCTATGGTAAGGCGACGATCTGATTTTTTTTAGCTTTCACGCTGGAGCACAGACCTGTCTGCGGTCAGGCGTGAGGCAGCGAGCCAAATTTTTTTTACTTCAACGTGAAGCAAACTCAGTATAAGTCTAGATCCGATCGGTTTGTTTTTTTTCTCCTTCTTTCAAACGGATCTACAACCTGAGACTAAAAGGAAACATATCTACTAGATCTAAGACTCAAGAACACGACGAACAGTCTAGAAATAGTCTAGGGACTCCGACAATGGATCAAAAACAGACGAAAACTAGACAAAAACTACGACTCGGATTTAGAAGAAAGGCTACACAAAAGGATTACGATCAGCAACTAGAACTCACGAACAGTGTTATCTAGGGTATGGTAATAAACTATGAACCCTAATATTTTTGTGTGGCTTTTTCTGTATAGGACAATAACAACTAATCTATGGATGGATTTGTGGATGCTTACCGAGGCAACAATAGAAATCTAATACCAAGATGATATTGCTCACCGAGTAAACCCAGCGCTCTGATACCAAGATGATATGGGCTGGCCCGATCTTCTCAGTAAGCGGATGGCGATGATGATGGTGGATGATAGATAACTAGTGCGTAGCTATGATCTCTCCCACTCGATCCCTGATGCCAGCACAATAGATCTCGAACCTTGTAGGATATTCACAACACCACACTCTTGCGCACGCAGCCGTGACCACAAACGGTAGTATGCAATCTACTAATTCCCAATGGAACAACATATCACACTCAATTATAGTTGGTAGATTCGAACACATGGTAATTCTAGAGGTTCTATGAAAGAAACAACTCCAAAATATTTTAACGTGGTCTAAACCCTCACTTGTGACGGCTATGGAGGTTTATATGAGGGCTGGGGCGTCCTCCCCTCTAAACGGGCCTAAAAACAGCCATAACTTGGCCCAAACTGACTCGGTTCGACTCAAACTGATACATACCGACCCATATATGGGTTCGGCCTTATTGGCATGCAGTCCAAACGTCGAGGAACACCTCAAACATGTAATTCTTGGTGCGCCATCTCTCTCTCTTGCTCATACGTGATTTCCTCATTGCCTCCTATTGCGCATGCCTCCCGCTCCTCCCTCACGCACTTGTTGATATTGGAAATCAGCGCTTGTCCTTCTTGCTGCTACTCTCCTCCTCCTCGCGCAACGCTTGTGTTATCAATAAACCTGATCATACAAAGATGCATAGACTTAGGTAGTATAAAGTTCTCATTAAGTAAAACATCAGGTTCAACTAAGAGTGAATTCACATGTTGCTCAATCAGCTTTACACGAGCTCTTGTAATGGGTCCGATCCTGATTTCGTTGGACTTGTTCTTTGCAGCAACATCTTCATTGTGAATAGGAGTAGGAGATAGTGGAACAGTATGGATGTCCTCATCACTATGGATGGATTTGTGGATGCTTACCGAGGCAACACTAGAAATCTGATACCAAGATGATATGGGGTGGCTCGATCTTCTCAGTAAGCGGATGGCGATGATGATGCTGGATGGTAGATAACTAGTGCGTAGCTATGATCTCTCCCGCTCGATCCCTGATGCCAGTGCAACAGATCTCGAACCTTGTAGGATATTCACAACACCACACTCTTGCGCACGCAGCCGTGACCACGAACGGTAGTATGCAATCTACTAATTCCCAATGGAACAACAAATCACAGTCATGTATAGTTGGTAGATTCGAACACAGGGTAATTCCAGAGGTTCTATGAAAGAAACAACTCCAAAATATTTTAACGTGGTCTAACCCTAACTAGAGGTCGTCCCAGGGCTTATAAGGGCTGCTGGGGCGGCCAGAAACCGAAACTAAACGCAAACGACTCAGACTGATACAAACCAACTCTGACCAGATTCAGTCGGTGGACGGACACTCCGGTCGAAATCGGCCGGACAGTCCGGTCTGGCCAGACACTCCGGGTGAAGTGTGCCAGACAGTCCGGTCTGGCCGGAAACTTTGAAGTTTCCGGGTGGTATCCGGGCAGTGCCCGAACTGGCAGACAAAATGTCCACGCCTGTTTGCCTCTCGACCAGGCCGGACAGTCCGGGTGGAACTGGCCGGACACTCTGGTCATGGCAGATCTTTTTTCCTCCGTCTTGATGATCTTCTCTTGCGCCTTCCTCCCGCTCCTCCCTCGCGCATCCTTGGGCGATCATCATGTTGGGCTTCTCTTGTAGCCCTTCTCCTCCTCGCGCCATGCTTGTTTCTCCAACGAACCTGATCATACATAAATGCATAGACTTAGGCAGTATAAAGTTCTCATCAATCAAAGTACCAGATTCGTTTAGGAGTAAATTCACCTGTTGTTCCAGTAGCTTAGCATGAGCTCTTGTAAAAGGTCCAATTCTAATCTCATTGGACTGATCCTTTCTTGCAACAGTTGTAGCATCTTCAGTAGTCATTGGGGTAGGTGTAATTGTAGGGATGTCCTCATCAATGACACTAGTGGATCCATATGTGGTCTGTGAAAAGAATAGTAATAAAATGACTCCAGAAGTGGTCTCTGAAAAGAATACACATTCCAATGACACTAGTGGATCCATATGTGGTTTGTGAAAAGAACACACATCTAGTGACTCCATATGTGGTCTTTGAGAAGAACACACATGCAATGCCACTGGTGGATCCATATGTGGTTAATGAAAATAACACACATGCAATGACTCTAGTTGTTATTAATAAAAAGAACAGACATGCAATGACACTGGTGGTTCCATATGTGGTCTGTGAAGAGAATACACATGCAATGACACTGGTGGATCCATATGCAATGACACTGGTGGATCCATATGTGGTTAATGAGAAGAACACACATTTCAATGACACTAGTGGATGCATATGTGGATTGTGAAAAGAACACACATGCAATGACTCTAGCTGTGGTTAATGACAAGAACACACATGCAATGACACTGGTGGATCAATATGTTATTAATGAAAATAACACACATGCAATGACTCTAGTTGTTGTTAGTAAAAACAACACACATGCAATGACACTGGTGGATCCATATGTGGTCTGTGAAGAGAACACACATGTAATGACACTAGTGGATCCATATGTGATCTGTGAAAAGAATAGTCATGAAATGACTCCAGATGTGGTCTCTAAAAAGAATACACATTCCAATGACACTGGTGGTTCCATATGTGGTTTGTGAAAGGAACACACATGCAATGAACTCTGGTGGATCCATATGGAATGACACTGGTGGATCCATGTGTGGTCTCTGAAAAGAACACACATTTCAATGACACTGGTGGATCCATATGTGGTCTCTGAAAAGAACACACATCCAATGACTCTAGTTGTAGTCAATGAGAACAATACACATGCAATGACACTGGTGGATCCATATGTGGTTAATGAAAATAACACACATGCAATGACTCTAGTTGTTGTTAGTAAAAAGAACACACATGCAATGACACTAGTGGATCCATATGTGGTCTGTAAAGAGAACACACAAGCAATGCCACTGGTGGATCCATATGTGGTATGTGAAAAGAATAGTCATGTAATGACTCCAGATGTGGTCTCTGAAAAGAATACACATTCCGATGACACTGCTGGTTCCATATGTGGTTTGTGAAAAGAACACACATCCAATAACTCTAGTTGTGGTTAATGAGAAGAACACACATGCAATGACACTGGTGGATCTGTAGGTGGATTGTGAAAAGAACACACATGCAATGAACTCTGGTGGAACCATATGCAATGACACTGGTGGATCCATGTGTGGTCTCTGAAGAGAACACACATGCAATGACACCGGTGGATCCATATGTGGTATGTGAAAAGAATAGACATGAAATGACTCCAGATGTGGTTAACGAAAGAATACACATTTCAATGACAATGGTGGTTCCATATGTGGTTTGTGAAAAGAACACACATGCAATGACTCTAGATGAGGTTAATGAGAAGAACACACCTGCAATGACACTGGTGGATCCATAGTGGATTGTGAAAAGAACACACATGCAATGAACTCTGGTGGAACCATATGGATCCATGTGTGGTCTCTGAAGAGAACACACATGCAATGACACTGGTGGATCCATATGTGGTCTGTGAAAAGAATAGTCATGAAATGACTCCAGATGTGGTTAATGAAAGAATACACATTTCAATGACAATGGTGGTTCCATATCTGGTTTGTGAAAAGAACACACATGCAATGACTCTAGATGTGGTTATTGAGAATAACACACATGCTATGACACTGGTGGATCCATATGTGTATTGTGAAAAGAACACACATGCAATGGACTCTGATGGAACCATATGCAATGACACTAGTGGATCCATGTGTGGTCTCTGAAAAAACACACATTTCAATGACAATGCTGGATCCATATGTGGTTTGTGAAAAGAACACACATCCAGTGA
This sequence comes from Avena eriantha, assembly GCA_910589775.1. NCBI lineage: Eukaryota > Viridiplantae > Streptophyta > Magnoliopsida > Poales > Poaceae > Avena > Avena eriantha. Next base: position 365,632,319 of record OU342744.1, read on the forward strand.
CTCTAGTTGTTGTTAATGAGAAGAACACACTTGCAATGACACTGGTGGATCCATATGTTGTTAATGAAAATAACACGCATCCAGTGACACTAGCTATGGTTAATGAAAAGAACACACATTGCAATGACACTGGTTGATCTATATGTGGATTGTGAAAAGAACACACATGCAATGACACTGGTGGATCCATATGTGGCCTGTGAAAAGAATAGTCATGAAATGACTCCAGATGTGGTCTCTGAAAAGAACACACATTTCAATGACACTGGTGTTCCATATATGGTTTTTGAAAAGAACACACATCTAATGACTCTAGATGTGGTCTCTGAGAAGAACACACATGCAATGACACTAGTGGATCCATATGTGCTTAATGAAAATAACACACATGCAATGACTCTAGTTGTTGTTAATAAAAAGAACACACATGCAATGACACTAGTGGATCCATGTGTGGTATCTGAAAAGAACACATATTTCAATGACAACGGTGGTTCCATATGTGGTTTGTGAAAAGAACACACATCCTGTAACTCTAGCTGTGGTTAATGAGAAGAACACACTTGCAATGACACTGGTGGATCCATATGTGGTTAATGAAAATAACACACATTCAGTGACTCTAGCTATGGTTAATGAAAATAACACACATTGCAATGACACTGGTGGATCTATATGTGGATTCTTAAAAGAGCACACATGCAATGACACTGGTTGATCCATATGTGGCCTGTGAAAAGAATAGTCATGAAATGACTCCAGATGTGGTCTCTAAAAAGAACACACATTTCAATGACACTGGTGGATCCATATGTGGTTTTTGAAAAGAACACACATCTAGTGACTCCAGATGTGGTCTCTAAGAAGAACACACATGCAATGACACTGGTGGATCCATATGTGGTTAATGAAAATAACACACATGCAATGGCTCTAGTTGTTGTTAATAAAAAGAACACACATGCAATGATACTGGTGGATCCATATGTGGTTAATGAGAAGAACACACTTTTCAATGACACTGGTGGATCCATATGTGGATTGTGAAAAGATCACACATGCAATGACTCTAGCTGTGGTTAATGAGAAGAACACACATGCAATGACACTGGTGGATCCATATGTGGTTAATGAAATAACAGACATCTAGTGAGACTAGCTGTGGTTAATGAAAAGAACACACATGCAATGACACTGGTGGATCCATATGTGGATTGTGAAAATAACACACATGCATTGACATAGGTGGATCCATATGTGGTATGTGAAAAGAATAGTCATGAAATGACTCCAGATGTGGTCTCTGAAAAGAACACACATTTCAATGACATTGGTGGATCCATATGTGGTTTGTGAAAAGAACACACATCCAGTGACTCTAGATGTGGTCTCTGAGAAGAACACACATGGAATGACACTGGTGGATCCATATGTGGTTAATGAAAATAACGCACATGCAATGACACTTCTGGATCCATATGTGGTTAATGAGAATAACACACATTTCAATGACACTAGTGGATCCATATGTGGATTGTGAAAAGAACACAGATGCAATGACTTTAGCTGTGGTTAATGAGAAGAACACACATGCAATGAAACTGGTGGATCCATATGTGGTTAATGAAAATAACACACATGCAATGACTCTAGTTGTTGTTAGTAAAAAGAACACACATGCAATGACACTGGTGGATCCATATGTGGTCTGTGAAGAGAACACACATGTAATGACACTGGTGGATCCATATGTGGTCTGTGAAAAGAATAGTCATGAATGACTCCAGATGTGGTCTCTAAAAAGAATACACATTCCAATGACACTGGTTGTTCCATATGTGGCTTGTGAAAGGAAAACACATGCAATGAACTCTGGTGGATCCATGTGTGGTCTCTGAAGAGAACACACATGCAATGACACTGGTGGATCCATATGTGGTCTGTGAAAAGAATAGTCATGAAATGACTCCAGATGTGGTTAATGAAAGAATACACATTTCAATGACAATGGTGGTTCCATATCTGGTTTGTGAAAAGAACACACATGCAATGACTCTAGATGTGGTTATTGAGAATAACACACATGCTATGACACTGGTGGATCCATATGTGTATTGTGAAAAGAACACACATGCAATGGACTCTGATGGAACCATATGCAATGACACTAGTGGATCCATGTGTGGTCTTTGAAAAAACACATATTTCAATGACAATGCTGGATCCATATGTGGTTTGTGAAAAGAACACACATCCAGTGACTCTAGTTGTTGTTAATGAGAAGAACACACTTGCAATGACACTGGTGGATCCATATGTGGTTAATGAAAATAACACGCATCCAGTGACACTAGCTATGGTTAATGAAAAGAACACACATTGCAATGACACTGGTTGATCTATATGTGGATTGTGAAAAGAACACACATGCAATGACACTGGTGGATCCATATGTGGCCTGTGAAAAGAATAGTCATGAAATGACTCCAGATGTGGTCTCTGAAAAGAACACACATTTCAATGACACTGGTGGATCCATATATGGTTTTTGAAAAGAACACACATCTAGTGACTCCAGATGTGGTCTCTGAGAAGAACACACATGCAATGACACTAGTGGATCCATATGTGCGTAATGAAAATAACACACATGCAATGACTCTAGTTGTTGTTAATAAAAAGAACACACATGCAATGACACTAGTGGATCCATGTGTGGTATCTGAAAAGAACACATATTTCAATGACAATGGTGGATCCATATGTGGTTTGTGAAAAGAACACACATCCTGTAACTCTAGCTGTGGTTAATGAGAAGAACACACTTGCAATGACACTGGTGGATCCATATGTGGTTAATGAAAATAACACACATTCAGTGACTCTAGCTATGGTTAATGAAAAGAACACACATTGCAATGACACTGGTGGATCTATATGTGGATTGTGAAAAGAACACACATGCAATGACACTGGTTGATCCATATGTGGCCTGTGAAAAGAATAGTCATGAAATGACTCCAGATGTGGTCTCTAAAAAGAACACACATTTCAATGACACTGGTGGATCCATATGTGGTTTTTGAAAAGTACACACATCTACTGACTCCAGATGTGGTCTCTAAGAAGAACACACATGCAATGACACTGGTGGATCCATATGTGGTTAATGAAAATAACATACATGCAATGGCTCTAGTTGTTGTTAATAAAAAGAACACACATGCAATGATACTGGTGGATCCATATGTGGTTAATGAGAAGAACACACTTTTCAATGATACTGGTGGATCCATATGTGGATTGTGAAAAGATCACACATGCAATGACTCTAGCTGTGGTTAATGAGAAGAAGACACATGCAATGACACTGGTGGATCCATATGTGGTTAATGAAATAACAGACATCCAGTGAGACTAGCTGTGGTTAATGAAAAGAACACACATGTAATGACACTGGTGGATCCATATGTGGATTGTGAAAAGAACACACATGCATTGACATAGGTGGATCCATATGTGGTATGTGAAAAGAATAGTCATGAAATGACTCCAGATGTGGTCTCTGAAGAGAACACACATTTCAATGACATTGGTGGATCCATATGTGGTTTGTGAAAAGAACACACATTCAGTGACTCTAGATGTGGTCTCTGAGAAGAACACACATGGAATGACACTGGTGGATCCATATGTGGTTAATGAAAATAACACACATGCAATGACACTGCTGGATCCATATGTGGTTAATGAGAAGAACACACATTTCAATGACATTGGTGGATCCATATGTGGATTGTGAAAAGAACACACATGCAATGTCTCTAGTTGTGGTTAATGAGAAGAACACACATGCAATGAAACTGGTGGATCCATATGTGGTTAATGAAAATAACACACATGCAATGACTCTAGTTGTTGTTAGTAAAAAGAACACACATGCAATGACACTGGTGGATCCATATGTGGTCTATGAAGAGAAGACACATGCAATGACACTGGTGGATCCATATGTGGTCTGTGAATAGAATAGTCATGAAATGACTCCAGATGTGGTCTCTGAAAACAATACACATTCCAATGACACTAGTGGATCCATATGTGGTTTGTGAAAAGAACACACATGCAATGACTCTAGCTGTGGTTAATGAGAAGAAAACACATGCAATGACACTGGTGGATCCATATGTGGTTAATGAAAATAACACACATGCAATGACTCTAGTTGTTGTTAGTAAAAACAACACACATGCAATGACACTTGTGGATCCATACGTGGTCTGTGAAGAGAACACACATGTAATGACACTGGTGGATCCATATGTGGTCTGTGAAAAGAATAGTCATGAATGACTCCAGATGTGGTCTCTAAAAAGAATACACATTCCAATGACACTGGTTGTTCCATATGTGGCTTGTGAAAGGAACACACATGCAATGAACTCTGGTGGATCCATATGGAATGACACTGGTGGATCCATGTGTGGTCTCTGAAAAGAACAGACATTTCAATGACACTGGTGGATCCATATGTTGTCTCTGAAAAGAACACACATCCAGTGACTCTAGCTGTAGTCAATGAGAAGAACACACATGCAATGACACTGGTGGATCCATATGTGGTTAATGAAAATAACACACATGCAATGACTCTAGTTGTTGTTAGTAAAAAGAACACATATGCAATGACACTTGTGGATCCATATGTGGTCTGTGAAGAGAACACACAAGCAATGCCACTGGTGGATCCATATGTGGTCTATGAATAGAATAGTCATGTAATGACTCTAGATGTGGTCTCTGAAAAGAATACGCATTCCAATGACACTAGTGGTTCCATATGTGGTTTGTGAAAAGAACACACAACCAATGACTCTAGATGTGGTTAATGAGAAGAACACGCATGCAATGACACTGGTGGATCCATAGGTGGATTGTGAAAATTACACACATGCAATGAACTCTGGTGGAAGCATATGCAATCACACTGGTGGATCCATTTGTGGTCTCTGAAGAGAACACACATGCAATGACATCGGTGGATCCATATGTGGTATGTGAAAAGAATAGACATGAAATGACTCCAGATGTGGTTCATGAAAGAATACACATTTCAATGACAATGGTGGTTCCATATGTGGTTTGTGAAAAGAACACACATGCAATGACTCTAGCTGTGGTTAATGAGAAGAACACACATGCAATGACACTGGTGGATCCATAGGTGGATTATGAAAAGAACACACATGCAATGAACTCTGGTGGAACCATATGGATCAATGTGTGGTCTCTGAAGAGAACACACATGCAATGACACTGGTGGATCCATATGTGGTATGTGAAAAGAATAGTCATGAAATGACTCCAGATGTGGTTAATGAAAGAATACACATTTCAATTATAATGGTGGTTCCATATCTGATTTCTGAAAAGAACAGACATGCAATGACTCTAGATGTAGTTATTGAGAAGAACACACATGCAATGACACTGGTGGATCCATATGTGGATTGTGAAAAGAACACACATGCAATGAATTCTAGTGGAACCAAATGCAATGACACTAGTGGATCCATGTGTGGTCTCTGAAAAGAACACACATTTCAATGACAATGGTGGATCCATATGTGGTTTGTGAAAAGAACACACATCCAGTGCCTCTAGCTGTGGTTAATGACAAGAACACACTTGTAATGACACTAGTGGATCCATATGTGGGTAATGAAAATAACACACATCTAGTGACTCTAGCTGTGGTTAATGAAAAGAACACACATTGCAATGACACTGGTGGATCTATATGTGGATTGTGAAAAGAACACACATGCAATGACACTGGTGGATGCATATGTGGCCTGTGAAAAGAATAGTCATGAAATGACTCAAGATCTGGTCTCTGAAGCGAACACACATTTCAATGACACTGGTAGATCCAAATGTGGTTTTTGAAAAGAACACACATCTAGTGACTCCATATGTGGTCTCTGAGAAGAACAAACATGCAATGACACTAGTGGATCCATATGTGGTTAATGAAAATAACACACATGCAATGACTCTTGTTGTTGTTAGTAAAAAGAACACACATGCAATGACACTGGTGGATCCATATGTGGTATGTGAAGAGAACACACATGCCATGACACTGGTGGATCCATATGTGGTCTGTGAAAAGAATAGTCACGAAATGACTCCAGATGTGGTCTCTGAAAATAACACACATTTCAATAACAATGGTGGTTCCATATCTGGTTTGTGAAAAGAACACACATGCAATGACTAGATGTGGTTAATGAGAAGAACATACATGCAATGACACTGGTGGATCCATATGTGGTTAATGAAAGTAACACACATGCAATGACTCTAGTTGTTTTTAGTAAAAAGAACACACATGCAATGACACTGGTGGATCCATATGTGGTCTGTGAAGAGAACACACGTGCAATGACACTAGTGGATCCATTTGTGGTATGTGAAAAGAATAGACATGAAATGACTCTAGATGTGGTTAATGAAAGAATGCACATTTCATTGACAATGGTGGTTCTAAATGTGGTTTGTCAAAAGAACACACATGCAATGACTCTAGCTATGGTTAATGAGAAGAACACATATGCAATGACACTAGTGGATCCTTATGTGGATTGTGAAAATAACACACATGCAATGACTCTGGTTGTTGTTAATAAAAATAACACACATGCAATGACACTGGTAGATCCATAAGTGGTCTAGGAAGAGAACACACATGAAATGGAACTGGTGGATCCATATATGGTATGTGAAAATAATAGACATGAAATGACTCTAGATGTGGTTAATGAAAGAATACACATTTCAATGATAATGGTGGTTCCAAAAGTGGTTTGTGAAAAGAACACACATGCAATGACTCTAGCTATGGTTAATGAGAAGAAAACACATGCAATGACACTGGTGGATCCATGGGTGGATTGTGAAAAGAACATACATGCAATGAACTCTGGTGGATCCATATGCAATGACACTGGTGGATCCATCTGTGGTCTCTGAAAAGAACACACATTTCAATGACAATGGTGGATCCATATGTGGTCTATGAAAAGAACAGACATCTAGTGACTCTAGCTGTGGTTAATGAGAAGAACACACATGCAATGATACTGGTGGATCCATATGTGGTTAATGAAAATAACACACATCTAGTGACTCTAGCTATATTAATGAAAAGAACACACATTGCAATGACATTGGTGGATCCTATATGTGGATTGTGAAAAGAACACACATCCAATGACACTGGTGGATCCATATGTGGTCTATGAAAAGAATAGTCGTGAAATGACTCAGGTTGTGGTCTCTAAAAAGAACACACATTTCAATGACACTAGTGGATCGATATGTGGTTTGTGAAAAGAACACACATCCAGTGACTCCAAATGTGGTCTCTGAGAAGAACACACGTGCAATGACACTGGTGGATCCATATGTGGTTAATGAAAATAACACACATGCAATGACTCTAGTTGTTGTTAATAAAAAGAACACACATGCAATGACACTGGTGGATCCATATGTGGTATGTGAAGAGAACACACATGCAATGACACTGGTGGATCCATATGTGGTCTGTGAAAAGAATAGACATGAAATGACTCTATATGTGGTTAATGAAAGAATACACATTTCAATGACAATGGTGGTTCCATATCTGGTTTGTGAGAAGAACACACATGCAATGACTCTAGATGTGGTTAATGGGAAGAACACACATGCAATGACGTTGGTGGATCCATAGGTGGATTGTGAAAATAACATACATGCAATGAACTCTGGTGGAACCATATGCAATGACTCTAGATGTGGTTAATGAAAATAACACACATGCAATGACTCTAGTTGTTGTTAATGAGAAGAACACACGTGCAATGACATTGGTGGATCCATATATGGTCTCTGAAAAGAATACACATGCAATGACACTGGTGGATCCATATGTGGTCTGTGAAAACAATAGTCATGAAATGACTCCAGATGTGGTCTCTGAAAAGAACACACATTTCAATGACACTTGTGGATCCATATGTGGTTTGTGAAAAGAACACACACCTAGTGACTCTAGATGTGGTTAATGAGAAGAACACACATGTAATGACACTAGTGGATCCATAGGTGGATTGTGAAAAGGACACACATGCAATGAACTCTGGTGGAGCCGTATGTGGTTTGTGAAGAGAACACACATGCAATGAACTCTGGTGGATCCATATGTGGTCTGTGAAAAGAATCGACATGAAATGACTGTAGATGTGGTTAATGAAAGAATACACATTTCAATGATAATGGTGGTTCCATATGTGGTTTGTGAAAAGAGATTTGCCCTCTCTCTCGGTCACAAATCTCACAAAATCCCAAACGTGTGCTCACTCTGGGTGCTATGCCCTGATTGGCTAACACAGATGTCACACGGATCGTCTCCACCAACTGTTGATCCTTTGTGATCCAACGGGCAGGATAACCCCTCTGTTCTCCACTTTTTTATGCATGGTCTATCCGTTCCACCTCTCTATCCATGCCACCGATACTTTACCTCCATAAACAACTGAAAATCTATCTATCTAAATAAAATAAATAATCATATTACGAAGAAGCTATCATCTTCGTCTTCCGGTTCGTCCTCGTCTTCGTAATGCCATGGTCCCTGATACATTGCAAATGTATCTATAATTTTTGATGTTCCATTCTTGGTTTTATCCACTTTCTTATGTTTTGCTCCAACTTTGGAGTACTTTTCATATGATTTCTTGGACTAACCTATTAACAAGAGCCACAGTGCCAGCTGTCTATTTTCTGCTGTTTTTGGTTCCAGGAAAGTCAGAAAATGAATATTCTCGGAATTGGACGGGACAAAAGCCAAAGTGCCTACTTTTCCAGATGTCATCAAGTGCCAGAATACGAGAGGGAGAGGGGCCAGGGGGGCACCACACCACCTGGCCACGTGGCCAGGCCTGGCCCGCGCCAGGGGGTGGTGTGGCCGCTCCCGGCACCCCCCCGGCCTCCCCTTCCGCCTATAAGATTCCCTCGGGACGAAAACCCTAAGTACCCGATCAAAAATCCACGAAATAGTCCAGCCACCGTCATCTCCATCCCTAGATCGGGAGGGATCTGAAGCTCTTCTCGGCACCCTGCCGGAGAGGGGAATTCACCCCGGAGGCCTTCTTCATCACCATGCAAGCCTCCTGATGCAGCCCGTCCTACGGACGCTTCTACATCTACACCAACAAGTCCCCCAAGTGGACCCATGACTCGTGCCCGAGCCAAACTCCTGCAACCTAAGGTGAACTCGCTCCTCCCTTCGTGCCAATTAGATACCTCCTTAGATGGCGTGCTACTTCATACCTCTACTCTGTGCATCATCAGGTACGAGCCCCCGCCGCGTCGACCCACGAGCCCTGAAGCTGCACCTGAGCTGAAGCCCCCAGAGTGTCCGGCCCAACTCAGCCGGAGTGTCCGGCCTGCCCGAGCCCGGACCTGGCGTGGACATTCAGAAGGTCAAATCGGACACCGCCCGGACACTTCCCGGAGTGTCCGGCCACCCCGGAGTGTCCGGCCCACTCGACCCGGAGTGTCCGGCCACCCCGAACTGTCCGGATCACTTGCCCCGGAGTGTCCGGCCCAAGTGATGGGCCTGCGAGCCTACCTGGGCCCTATGGCCCATGTACCCCTCTACTTCGCCCAGAACTCTACTTTAATGCCTGAATTACACCTGAACTTGTGGCTGGCCTATATATCGACCCCCACCTCCATTGTAAACCCTAGGCATGATATTGGAATTAGTGGAAACCCCTTTGTGGATCTATCTCGTTCTTGCCTCATGCTCCTTGACTAAGGAGCACCAATATCCCCAAACCTCATTGGAGTTTGCATCGTGCCTCCGCGTTGTACAAGGCCTAGGCATCGGTGTTCCTTTGGCTAGACGTCAAGATCTCACCGAGTCTCCCATCTCGCCGTGCCAGTTCGAGAGAGAGTCCTCCGCCCGACGCCGATCCTAGGGATTGCGCCGTACCGGTCACCGCCGGCGTGAGCTATTGGTGTTTATCATGGTTTTGCGTGTGTGTGTTCTTCGCGTTCTTCGTGCGTGTGTTTGTCGTGTTCATCCTCCCCTCCTTTCCCCGCACTCCACCCTCGATTTGAAAGGGAATCGTGAAAGATCGGGCCACCCTAGAGGTTTGCCCTCAACATATTGGTATCAAGAGCTTCGTTGCTCATGATTTCCCCCACAAATTTTTCTTCTATCCACCAATAAATCGAAAATCCCCACAAAAAACAACCCATATTTGCCTTTGGATCGATCTCTTGATTTGGAGTGTTATTTGTGGTTTTCATCCGACCAAACCTTGCCTAAGGAGTTGGTTCAGCTTTATCCTGCATTTTCCTAGCCCGATTTGGCCAGTTTTTCGCGGATTTGAGGCCCGAAGGCGAGGATTTCCGCTCAAGAACACGAGCAGGAAACCCGCACCAGAGTGTCCGGCACGTACCGACCGGAGTGTCCGGCCGAACTAGACCGGAGTGTCCGGCTGTAACGCCTGTTTTGACAATTTTGCCTCATTTTTCGCATTGGCTAATCTCCTTTGTTTGCTCGTGTCCCGTGTGTGTGTCAGCAAGTATCAGCAAGCTTCCGCATCATCAACTTCGACGCTCATTGACACCACGGACCACGAACATCATCCCGCACCACCGACGCCAAGTTCATCATCAAAGAAGGTATAACTTGCGTCACCATGTTAACCCCGATCTTCCTTTGTGTGTACCTATCCCATGAGAGTGGCTCATCTTGTGTTTTCTTGAGCATTGTGAATTTGTCCTTGGATAGTGAGAGTGCAAGAGCAATATCAAGTGTGACTAGGTAGCATCAAGGGAGAGCAAAAAAAAAGAGATACAAAGAAAAAGCAAAAGAAAAATAGTCTCCCCTTGCAAAAGAGTCTCAAAGCTTGTAAGAGAGAAAGAAGAGCCCCCAAGGCAATTGCACAAATCTGTTGCTCATTTTTCCTCTTTGCAAACGAGCCACGGTCTCTCCTTGCATTGGCACGACAACGAGCTTAGTCTTTGTTAGGACATTTTGTTTGCTCATTTTCATAGTCGTGTCAATCCCAACTTTCTCCACCTGTGTGTACATAGTCGTAGGTTCCCGTCACCCTTTTGAGTTGTTGACCTTCGCCTTTGACTTGAGTTTTGTTGGATTTTTACCACTTTTGACTATCCCTTTTCTTTTGGTTGGTTCTTTGGCTTTCCACAACCCTAACCTACCACCAACAAGCTTTTGAGAGTGTGAGTTTTCTTTGCATTTCCACTTTGCACGCTAATAGCTCTCACTTGTGGTTTCTAGTTTGGTGCAACCCGCAAGGTGAGGTACAAGGCTAATACCACCATATTCCACTTCCATATACAATACTTGTGTGTTTCGCATGATGGATAGGCACGGTGAGACGAGCCAACCACCTCCCCAAGAAGAAGATCAAGGTCCGTACATGACGCGCGCAAGTCACTTCATCGTTCGACAAGAGTTCCGTGAACGTTGCCAAGCACTTGAGACGAGACAAGATAAACAATTTGGCGAGACGCAAGCCGAGTTCAAGAACATCGACAACTGCTTCGACGGCCTCGAACGACAAATGCATGCAATGCATCACAACTTCGGCCACCAAAATGAAGCGCTTCAACGCTCCGTCGCCGAAACAAATGACAATCTTCGACATCACATCGATGGCATGGCAAGGCCACGTTCACGCGCATCAAGCTCTGCAAGTTCTTCGCATCGTCATGCACCTCTTCCACAAGATCTACATCAAAGTGCTCCAAGACGCAATGATGCCCCTGTGGTTGAAGATGGAATCTCTTCGAACTTTGTACCTTCCCCACGGCACGCCGCAACGTCAAGCTATGATGGTGACCTCTCTTCATGGCCACGAGCAAGGCAAGAAGCACACCGTCATCACGCAAGGGCACTAGTGATTCAACAAGAGCAACCACAAGAGGAACCGCAAGCGCAACCGCAATTCTACCACCATCGACCGCGACACATTCTTGACACAACAAGTGATGACTCCAATTTGGAGAATCAAGCTCCTCATCGATGTCAAGCTCTTCAAGATCCTCCTCCTCGTCATCAACATCATGAATGTCAACAATGACACCATGGTCATCACAAGGCGCCTCCTCCACATCAACAAAACTTGGACCGTCAAGTGATACAAGTTGAGCGACGCCCACCACGTCAAGAGGCTCATGACCATGTTCTTCGCCGTGAGGCCCATGTGCCTAACCAACATCACCCACCAAGGAATGAGCCTCCTCTTCGTCATCAACCGCATCAAGTGGCTACACACCTTCGCCACCATGAGGCCCAAGTACCTCAACCACGTCAACAACCGCACCAAGAGCAAGAGCAAGCTCCTCCTCAACAACAATACCAAGAGCGAGCTCCGCAACAAGGACGCGAGAACCAAGTTCCACCTCCCCAACTACAAGATCATCAACAAGGTCACCAAGCTCATCGCAATGACCGCAACGATGAAGAAACTTTTGGCAAGCTTAAGTTCACAATGCCCAAGTTTACCGGATCCAATGACCCTGAAGAATACCTCTCGTGGGCACTCAAAGTCGACAAGATCTTCCGCATGCACAACTATAGCAACGAGAAGATGGTCGCCATGGCTTCGCTAGAATTTGATGATTACGCCAACCTTTGGTGGGAACAAGTTCAAATTTCTCGTGATGCAAGACAAGAGCCGCCAATCACAACTTGGCATGACATGAAGGCTCACATGAGATCCCGGTTTGTCCCCGCACACTACACGCGTGATCTCTTCAACAACCTTCAAGCGCTTCGTCAAGGGACAAAGACCGTGGAAGAATACTTCAAGGAAATGGAACTCAACTTGATTCGCGCCAACATTGATGAGCGCATGGAGCAAACAATGGCACGTTTCCTTATTGGCTTGAATCACCCAATCAAGCGCATTGTCGAGTTCCAAACATACAACACCATGGTTGAGCTTGTGCACATTGCAACAAAGGCTGAACGTCAAGTGCAAGAGGATATCAAGTACAACAAACCCAAGACGTACTTCACCTACAAGCAAGCTTCAAGCCCTACACCAACAACCTTCAATGGTAGCTCCTCAAGTACCTCCAAACCTTCCTTCAAGCCCACACTTCCTCAAGGAAAACTGCCCCCAAGTGGCAAGCAAGCAAAGAGTGATACACCTTTCAACGGTGAATGCTACAAGTGTGGAGGTAAAGGACACAAGTCGGCCGAATGTGGAAACAAGAAAGTCTTGTTCATCCATGACAATGGTGATGAAGAGTACTTGAGTGAAGATGAGTTTGATGCCCGTGTCAAGGAAGCAATGGCAAGGCAACGAGTGGAAGATGATCAAGAACTCCTCATGTGTGAGCATGACGCAAGTCCATCGCTTGTCGTCACAAGAATCTTGACCACTCATGCACAAGAGCATGAAGACCAACGCTTCAATATCTTCCAAACACGAGCCGGCATCAACGGCAAATCTATCAAGGTGATCATTGACGGAGGGAGTTGTCACAACCTTGCTAGCACCGAGTTGTGTGAGAAGCTCAACCTCAACCTCCATCCACACAAGCACCCCTACCACGTGCAATGGCTAAGTGACCAAGGGTCCGTGAAGATCAAGCATACCGTGTCGGTCTCCTTCGCCATTGGTCCTTACAAAGATACAGTGGAGTGTGATGTGGTTCCAATGACAGTTTGCCACATGCTTCTTGGTCGACCATGCCAATTTGACAAGTCTGCTCAACATGATGGTCGCTCCAATATATACACCTTCAAATGGCTCAACAAAACATGTGTTTTGCAACCAATGACTCCTAGCCAAATAATTGCGGACAATGCAAAGGCTTTAGCGAGGGCGCAAAGCACAACACCTACTTGTGAGAAGAGCGGTGAGAGAGATAGAACCACCTCATAGTGAGTGAGAGCCACAAGCCAAATTCGAGTGGAAAAACTAAGAGTGTTCTCCTTGCCACCAAAAGTGAGATGAGAGATGTTCGGAACAACCCATCCATCTTGCACTATGTCCTCCTTTGCAAGGGACTAGCGCAATGAACTAACGAATTAACCAACGTTCCTCCATCTTTGATGAGTGTTTTGCAGGAATTCAAGGATGTGTTCCCCGAAGAGCTTCCACATGGACTACCTCCTCTTCGTGGCATAGAACATCGCATTGACCTCATCCCCGGTGCACCACTTCCCAACCGCGCCGCTTACCGCATGAACCCGGAGGAGACAAAGGAGATTGAACGTCAAATCAACCAACTCGTCTCCAAAGGTTTGATCCAAGTTAGCACTAGTCCAAGTGTCGTACCCGTGATTCTTGTTCCAAAGACGGATGATACGTTACGGTTATGCATGGACTGTCGTCCAATCAATGCTATCACCGTGTGTTATCGACATCCCATACCACGTCTCAATGACATGCTTGATGAGTTGTGTGGAGCCACTATTTTTTCGAAAATTGATCTTCATAGTGGTTACCATCAAATACACATGGCTGAAGGTGATGAGTGGAAAACCGCCTTCAAGACCAAACTTGGTCTCTATGAATGGTTGGTTATGCCCTTTGGTTTATCAAATGCCCCATCCACCTTCATGCGCCTTAGGAATCACATCTTGCATTCTCTCATTGGAAAAAGTGTTGTTGTCTATTTTGATGATATTCTTGTTTATAGCAAATCACTTGAGGACCATATAACACAGGTCAAGGAAGTTTTGCAAATCCTTCGACATGAAAAGCTTTATGCTAATCTTCCCAAGTGCACTTTTGCTAAAGACAAGTTGATTTTTCTTGGATTTTTCGTTTCTTCGAAGGGAATTGAAGTTGACGATTCCAAGGTAAAGGACATACGAGATTGGCCCATACCAAAAAATGTGAGTGAACTCCGAAGTTTTCATGGGTTGGCCGGTTTCTATCGTCGCTTTGTGAAAGACTTTTCAACCATTGCTTGTCCCCTTAATGAATTGACCAAAAAGAATGTCACCTTCGTGTGGGGCAAAGCAGAACAAAAAGCTTTTGATGAACTTAAAAAGAGGCTCACCGAAGCACCTCTTCTTGCTTTACCGGATTTCACAAAAACTTTTGAGATAGAGTGTGATGCTAGTGGTATTGGCGTTGGAGGAGTCCTTATGCAAAACGGACGTCCTATAGCCTACCATAGCGAAAAACTTGATGGTGCTCGCCTTAACTATCCGATTTATGACAAAGAGCTTTTTGCCTTAGTTCGTGTCCTTCAAGTTTGGCAACACTACCTTTGGCCAAAGGAATTTATCATACATTCCGACCACGAGTCGTTGAAATATCTCAAAGGCCAAGCTAACTTGAGCAAGAGACACGCTAAGTGGGTTGAGTTCATGGAGTCTTTTCCGTATATTGTCAAGTATAAGAAGGGCAAAGATAATGTAGTTGCGGACGCATTGTCTCGCAAACATACAAGCCTTCTTATGAGACTTGAAATCAACGTGTTGGGTCTCGAGGAAATAAAATCTTTGTATGCTTCCGACCCGTTCTTTGAACCAATTTTCGCAAAGTGCTCCAATGACAAGGGAGTTGATGATTTCTATTTGCATAAGGGCTTTCTTTTTAAACAAAACAAGCTATGCATTCCAAAGTCGTCGCTTCAACTTTTGCTTCTCCAAGAATCTCATGGTGGAGGCCTTATGGGTCACTTTGGTCGCGACAAGACATTGGACATGGTCTCCAATCACTACTTTTGGCCCAAGATGAAGCGTGACGTGGAGCGCTACGTTCAATGATGCACGACATGTGTTCAAGCTAAGTCGCAAGCTAACCCCTATGGTCTTTATATGCCATTGCCTATTCCTCATACACCTTGGTCCGACATTAGCATGGATTTCGTGTTAGGATTGCCTAGATCTAAGCATGGTCATGATTCTATATTTGTTGTGGTGGATCGTTTTTCCAAGATGGCACACTTCATACCGTGCCATAAGACTGACGATCCTTCACATGTTGCAAATCTGTTTTTCAGGGAAATCGTTCGTCTTCATGGTGTGCCAAAGACAATCGTCTCCGACCGCGACGTCAAATTCATGAGCTACTTGTTGAAGACCCTCATGGCCAAGCTCGGCGTCAAGCTCCTCTTTTCATCCGCATCACATCCTCAAACGGATGGCCAAACTGAAGTTGTCAACCGAAGCCTCGGAACCCTCCTTCGTGTGTTGATCAAGAAAAACCTGAAGGATTGGGAGGAATGCATTCCACACGCCGAGTTCGCCTACAATCGAGCCAAGCACTCAACAACCAAGATGAGTCCATTCATGATCGTCTATGGTTTCGAGCCCCTCACCGCGCTCGACATCCTACCACTACCTCTCCATGAGCGCACAAACATGGACGTCGAGAAGCGCGCACAAGCTATGAAGAAGCTTCATGAAGAAACAAGAGCAACTATCGAACAACAAGTCCTTCGCCAAGCTTCAAGGTTAAACAAGGACAAGAAGGAGATAATATTTGAAGAAGGTGACCTTGTGTGGATACACCTAAGCAAGGACCGCTTCCCCAAGGAACGTGACTCCAAGCTCAAGCCAAGAGGAGATGGTCCCTTCAAGTTCCTCAAACGAATCAACAACAACGCCTACATCATCGACATCCTGACCTCCAAGTACCTTGCAAGATGATATCCATGGAGAAGTTCAAGATGATATCCATGAAGAGTCGAGGACGACTCTTTCCCAGGGGGGGGGGAGCTGATGCAGCCCGTCCTACGGACGCTTCTACATCTACACCAACAAGTCCCCCAAGTGGACCCATGACTCGTGCCCGAGCCAAACTCCTGCAAGCTAAGGTGAACTCGCTCCTCTCTTCGTGCCAATTTGATACCTCCTTGGATGGTGTGTTACTTCATACCTCTACTCTGTGCATCATCAGGTACGAGCCCCCGCCGCGTCAACCCACGAGCCCTGAAGCTGCACCTGAGCTGAAGCCCCCGGAGTGTCCGGCCCGACTCAGCCGGAGTGTCTGGCCTGTCCGAGCCCGGACCTGGCGTGGACATTCAGAAGGTCAAATCGGACACCACCCGGACACTTCCCGGAGTGTCTGGCCACCCCGGACTGTCCGGCCCACTCGACCCAGAGTGTCTGGCCCAAGTGATGGGCCTGCGAGCCTAGCTGGGCCCTATGGCCCATGTACCCTTCTACTTCGCCCAGAACTCTACTTTAATGCCTGAATTACCCCTGAACTTGTGGCTGGCCTATATATAGACCCCCACCTCCATTGTAAACCCTAGGCATGATATTGGAATTAGTGGAAACCCCTCTGTGGATCTATCTGGTTCTTGCCTCATGCTCCTTGACTAAGGAGCACCAATATCCCCAAACCTTGTTGGAGTTTGCATCGTGCCTCCACGTTGTACAAGGCCTAGGTATCGGTGTTCCTTTGCCTAGACGTCAAGATCTCACCGAGTCTCCCATCTCGTCGTGCCGGTTCGAGAGAGAGTCCTCCGCCCGACGCCGATCCTAGGGATTGCGCCGGACCGGTCACCGCCGGCGTGAGCTATTGGTGTTTATCGTGGTTTTGTGTGTGTGTGTTCTTCGCGTTCTTTGTGCGTGTGTTCGTCGTGTTCATCCTCCCTTCCTTTCCCTGCACTCCACCCTCGATTTGAAGGGAATCGTGAAATATCGGGCCACCCTAGAGGTTTGCCCTCAACACCTCCGGTGTGATGCGTGAGTAGTTCATCCTTAGACTACGGATCCATGTAGTAGCTAGATGGCTGGTTCTCCTCCTTTGTGCTTTCATGTCTAGATCTTGTGAGCTCCGTTCATGATCAAGATCATCTATTTATAATTCTGCATGTTGTGTTTGCGGGGATCCGATGGATATTGAGATGCTATTTCAGATTGATTATTGATTCTATCATGTCTTTGTTATTTCAGATCTTGCATGCTTTCCGTTGTTAGTAGCTATCTTGGCCAAGTAGATGCTATCAACTCCAAGAGTTAGTATTTATGCTCGATAGTGGGTTCATGCCTCTGGTAATCTGGGGAAGTGACAGAAATCTCTAAGGTACTAGAGGTGTTGTTGCTACTAGGGAGAAAACAACAATCCTTTGTTCATAGAACAATCGTATTGTTTACTTTACACGCAGTTTGTAAAGCAATAATCTGTTGCTTGCAACTTAATACTGGAGGGGGTTCGGATGATAACCTGAAGGTGGATTATTAGTCATAGAGGCAGTTGGATGGCGGTCTATGTATAATGTTGTAATGCCCAATTAAGTCTCAAAGGAGTCAAGATGATTAGTATATGCATGTATTGCTCTCTCGATGTTTGGCAATTGCCCCACTGTAATTTGTTCACCCAACATGTTATCTATCTAAGGAGAGCCACCTCTAGTGAACTATGGATCCCGGTCCTTATCTATCTAAGGAGAGGGGAATTCACCGTGGAGGCCTTCTTCATCACCATGCAAGCCTCCGGTGTGATGCGTGAGTAGTTCATCCTTCTTCATCACTCTCATCTGCTTCTGCCTCCAACTGATCGATGAATGCCTCCTCCTTGGCCGAGTCGGACTCATCCAAATAGCTATCTCCTCTCTTCTTCCTGGTCTTCTTCTCGTTCCTCTTCTTGTTAGTACTCGCCGGTGCAACACGTGCCCCCGTCCTGGCTGCTGCTTTGTGCTCGTCCGTCACTACAGGTACCCCACACTCCTCCCACGTGGCATGTACGAGCTTCAACATCACGGTGTCCTCGAGTGCCAATGACGATGGATCCTGGCGTGGACGGACACGACGTGTTGCCTCAGCAGGCGACTCGCGAGCGTGAACGATGTAGTGAAGAGCCAGGGACGCAGGGCGGTCAGTGGACGGCTTGGACCGGCCATTGCCACGGCGAGGGAGCATCGTGCTAGAGGTAGTTGCTCTGAATGGTCGATGGCGGGTACACAGAGTGGGGGTGCCGATCTGATCTAGGATGAGCAGTGGTTTCGTGCGTCGTGTCCACGCATGCATTTGTCGATTATCAAAAAAGAAGAAGTAATATCTCGCGTACTAAACATAATTTGATCACAACAAAAGTGGCACGGCGTATTCTAGACTCGTAAATATCCCGTGCATGCCTGTCGATGTGGAGTTCGACGGAGTTCGATGTGTCGATGTGATCGTGCAGCAGTTGCGCGCGTCATTTTCCCATCAACACGTGACACACGCACGCGGGACGTGCGCACCGATGCCTGATGACCACCTAGCTTCCACTCCTCTTATTATATACTGGATTTTGGGTGGCACCGAAGGCCATTGAACTGTCCATCACAATAAAGACAAGTCCCATCAATTCCCTACCCTGCCTCCATGGATTCTTTGAGAAGGTAGACCGTACACGGTGGTCTTGTATAATAGTAGTAGTACTATCAGACCACGACCTGTACTCTTTGACTCTTCTCCCACACTAATTACTATCTTCTTCCTCCTGCCGCCGCCACCCTCACCCTGCAAGCCATGGCTCCCCTGAGGAGGGGAGAGGACGGTCGCTGATCCTCGCGAAGAAAAGGGAGAGAAAATGCCGTGAGGCACTTCTTGCTCTACCATCCGCTCAAGCCCCCTCTCATCGAGGCCCAATCTCCCCCGACAATGGCGCCAAATGTTCTAGCAGGCGAGGGCTCCTCTCGGTACGGTCTTCTTGTTCTACTTCTTCTTCATCTCCCTCTCCATCATGATCTTATTCACCTTCTTCTTGTTTTTCTTCTTCTTCTTGCTCTTCCTCTTCTACGTATTACAGGCCGGCCGTGGAGCCAGAATCCACCACGACGGAGGCGTTGTAGGACCCGTTCGGCCCCGTTCCACGTCTCAGCGAGGTAGAAAATCTCCACACTGTTATTTCTCCGATTTGTGATGTGGATTTCTTAGATCGTGTCCGCCCCGCATTGGTTTTTCTTCTTATTTTGCGAGTTGTATTAATTTTCATGAATATGACTAGATCTCTTAGTCTTTCCTTAATACCGCTATTCATAGATTCACTATGGATTTTTTGTGATTAGGATTAGTATATCATGGTCATGAATAGATCTCTAGGTCCATTTTTAACACTACGGTCAATAGATTCAACGGGGAATTTTTGATCTGTATTAGTATTCACTTGGAACCTGGAGTGTAATTATAGAATTCCTATTTCAATTAACATGAACGATGCAGCGATCGAAGGCCGAGTACCGTGACAAGGTGTGATGAGGACATCCCTACAATTACACCTACCCCAATTGCTAATGAAGATGTTCCAATTGCAAAGAAGGATCAATCTAATGAGATAAGGATTGGACCAATCACAAGAGCTCATGCCAAGCTACTAGAACAATAGGTGAACTTGTTTCTTAATGAACCTAGTGTTTTAATTAATGAGAATTTTATACTACCTAAGTCTTTGAATTATTGCATGATCAGGTACTTAGGAGAAGAAGGTAAAGCACGGAGCGAGGATCTAATGGAACAAGGCATGTTGATCAATGAAGAATGCGCGAGGGAGGAGAGGGAGGAAGCGCAAGGAGCTGTCCAAGAAAAGGATCAACGAGAGGAGGCCGTTCTCTGCCGCGGCAGAGAAAAGCATCGTTTCTCTGCCATGGCAGGCTGCCGCGGCAAGGAAACCGAGTCCTACTCTGCCACGGCAGAGAAAACGGCTACAACTCTGCTACGGTAGAGTCAATTTGATCGAACCCAAGTTGGGTCGATTTGTATCTCTACTTGGGTGGGACCAACTCGGTTTCCACCTTAGGCCGCCGCCTCCCGGACCCTTAAATAGATAGGGGCGCACTAGTTTAGGTTTTTAGACCACGTTAAAATATTTTGGAGTTGTTTCTTTCATAGAACCTCTGGAATTACCCTGTGTTCGAATCTACCAACTATAATTGAGTGTGATCTGTTGTTCCATTGGGAATTAGTAGATTGCATACTACCGTTCGTGGTCACGGCTGCGTGCACAAGAGTGTTTTGTTGTGAATATCCTACAAGGTTCGAGATCTGTTGCACTGGCATCAGGGATCAAGCGGGAGAGATCATAGCTACTCACTAGTTATTTATCATCCATCATCATCATCGCCATCCGCTTACTGAGAAGATCGGGCCACCCCATATCATCTTGGTATCAGATTTCCTCGTTGCCTCGGTAAGCAATCCGCAATCCATCCATAGACTAGAGAGTGTTTTTAGTCCTATACAGAAAAAGCCCCACAAAAAAGAGTTGTCATAGACTAGATTGCATCGTAGACGAGTAATAGTTGCTGGTCGTGTTCATCCTTTAGTTTAGATCTAGATCTGTTCTTCGTAGATTTGTTTTCTCTTTGTTGTTAGTCATTTTCCACCATTGTTTTCCGCCACCATCACGTCAGATCCGATCTACTCTAACAGTCCTAGGCATCTACTCTTGGCCGAGTCGGAAGTAACAATTTTTTTTTCCAAGTTACCAAGTTACCGAGTCTGCCACGGCAGGATTTCTGCGTCTTTCTCTGCCACGACAGGATTTTGAGCTATTTTTCTGCCACGACACCATAATTACCAAGTGTGATCGATTTGCACTTTTCCAAAACCCTTAGCCATAGCCAATCTACTATATAGGTGTAGGAACTTACCCATTGAGACTAGTTTCCGCTCCTACAGGCTGCTCTTAGGATTTTTGGTGCCGTACTTTGTAATTGGCCGTGTGTTATCTATAAATAAATAAAAAAGAGCAAGATAGCAAAAGGAAAAGCTATACAAAAGAAAAAGAAAAAAAATTGGGAAAAAGAGAATTTGAGCAAGAGGCCTAGTGATATCTTTGTGCACCGGTAGATTGAGCAATCTTGTGCCTGTTTACTTTGAGCTTTGCTAGTGTCTCTCGAGCGTAGTGCAACACCCTTCATAGTTGCATTGCCACGTTTTTCTCCACGTGTGTGTTTCTTGGGTATTTGTACGATTAACACTAGGACTTGTTTTTCTCCACGTGTGTGTTTCTTGGATACCATACCTATAGCTCCACCTTAAATAACCTGTGTGCCCTGCGATCGTTCTCTATACCTTTGATATTCACTTCATCACATCAAGTGCATCGTTCTTTGATTTCGTTTGGTAGAGCATCTCTATTCACTTTGGAACGGTAAGATCTCCTTTCTTATTAGTTGTGAGTGAGCTGTGAGAGTTCCACCATACAAATTCTGATTTTTGCACTAACCTACTAATCATGTCTACTAGTGATGATGATGTTGTGTTGCAGAAAAAGAAGGATGAGGAGCTTGTCAATTGGCATGAATATGAGGCTTTGAAATCCCACTTGACACGTGTGTTTACTAACACGACAGATGCCATTGACAAGAATCTCCAAGACATGAAAATGAGATTGGATCAGCATGTTGGGATGGTTGATACTATCCAAACGCAAGTGGCTACACTCAATGTCAATGTCACCGCTTTGCAGCAGTCCATTGAGGGTTTGACAGCCGCCTTACATAGAAGGGAAGATCCTCAACATGATGATGCCTTTGATGATTTCGATGAGGGTAGTGTTGTTGATGCTGCTCCACATGTTGGCAGGGGACGTGCTATTCCCCCTGTCCATGCACCTACTCATGGTCGTGGGTTTGCCCATCTTGGGCGTGGTCAACGTGTGCTCAACCAAGCTGCTGATGATGGTTTGGGCAAGCCAAAATTTTCAATTCCTAAGTTTGATGGTTCCATTGATCCTGAAGACTACCTCACATGGGAGTTGAAGATTGAGAAACTCTGGCGCTTATTTGACTATCCAGAAGATAAGAAGGTCAAGCTTGCAGCATCGGAATTTGATGGTTATGCTTTACGTTGGTGGGATGCTCTTGTGCAACATAGGAGGGAGGACAATGAACTTCCTGTGCGGGATTGGCGAGAGATGAAGCAAATCATGAAAGCTCGTTTCGTACCAACCAACTACTTGCGATCAGTTTTTGATAAATTGACGCAATTGAAGCAAGGCACCATGACAGTTGATGAGTATTACATGGAGATTGAGATGCTTATGCAGCGTGCTAGAATTCGTGAGTCCATCGAGATGACCATGCAGTGATTTCTAAACAATTTGAAGTTACCAATCAAGAGCATTGTTCGTCATCACAAGTATGAGACCATGAATGAGTTGTTGCATCATGCTAAAGAGGCCGAATCCCAGTTGGCAGAAGAGGCGAAGTCACGTGCTCGTTTTCCATCCTTCAGCAGATTTTTGGCCAGATCTATTCCTCCTACAGTCACGCCACCAGTTCCCGTTCCATTTACACCATCGACCAAACCAGCAAGTACACCTTCGTTTGGTTCTAATGCTCGGAAACCCGCTGCTCCTGCTGCTAGCTCGGGTTCCAACATGTCTACTGCACGTACTCGTGATGTGGTGTGCCACACTTGTGGAGGTAGAGGTCACTACAAGAAATATTGTCCAAACAGCAAGGTTATGTTTGTTAATGAACAATGTGAAGTAGAAAGTGGAGATGAAGCTTCTGATGATGATATTAACGATGGCGAGGTTCGTGCTGATGCATATGCTGAGCGTGCACCAACTATTGTCGTATCTTCACGTGTACTTAGTGTGCAACCGGTTGAGGAATCCCACCGTTGCAACTTGTTCCAAACAAAAGCTCTAGTTGGACCAAATAAAGCTTGCAAGGTCATTATTGATGGAGGTAGCTGCAGAAATCTTGCAAGTAATGAATTATGTGCTAAACTGAATTTGACATACTTACCTCATCCCAAGCCATACTACATACAATGGTTGAGCAACAATGGTGTGATGAAGGTAAATCATATGGTACGAGTGAATTTTCAAATAGGGCCATACAAAGATTCTATTGATTTTGATGTGGTTCCTATGACTGTTTGTCACCTCCTATTGGGTCGGCCTTGGCTCTATGATCGCCATGTGCAACACAATGGCCGAGCCAATATATATCACTTGGAATTCAAAGGAAAGAAGATTACTATGCAGCCCATGACACCACAAGAAATTGTAAATGATTCTCGCCAGAAGATAGAGGTGAACTTGAAGGAAGATACTACCACTCAGCGAGACTGTGTCACAGGTGTTCCTGATGTAATTGAGCCTAAATTGAATGATATAACGAAAAGTGAGAGAGTGCCTGGGTTATTGATATTAGCCACCAAGGAAGATATGAGAGAGTTTCGTGAGGATCCTACATCCATGCCACTTGTGCTCATGTATAAGGGTGAGGTATTGGTTTCTAACGACATGACCCCTATTTCTCTTAGTGTCTCTTCTGTTTTGCAGGACTTTGGGGATGTGTTTCCAGAAGACGTACCCGCAGGGTTGCCTCCATTGCGTGGTATAGAACATCAAGTGGACCTGATTCCTGGCGCCACACTTCCCAACCATGCACCTTATAGGACTAATCCCGAAGAAGCTAAGGAAATTCAGAAACAAGTACAAGCGTTGCTGGATAAAGGGTACATTCATGTTTCTGTTAGCCCTTGTGTTGTTCCTGTTATTTTAGTCCCTCAGAAAGATGGTACTTGGCGCATGTGTGTTGATTGTAGAGCGATTAATAACATCACTATTCGATATCGTCATCCTATTCCACCCTTAGAGGATTTGCTAGATGAATTGCGTGGTGCTGCTGTTTTCTCTAAAATTGACTTGCGTAGTGGTTATCATCAAATTAGGATGAAAGAAGGGGATGAATGGAAAACTGCTTTCAAAACTAAATTCGGTTTGTATGAGTGGTTAGTCATGCCGTTTGGTCTTACTAATACACCTAGTACTTTCATGCGTCTGATGAATCTTGTTTTGAGAGAGTTTATTGGTCGTTTTGTGGTTGTTTACTTTGGTGATATACTTATATATAGCCACACCGAATCTGAACATTACACTCATATTAGACAAGTTTTGCAAATGTTACGTGATAATAAACTGTATGCTAATCTTGAGAAGTGTACTTTTGCAAAAGATAAGGTCATATTCCTAGGATTTGTTGTTTCTAAGAATGGAGTAGAGGTAGATCAATCTAAAATTGAATCAATTCAGAATTGGCCTACTCCAATGAATGTTAGTCAAGTGCGTAGTTTCCACTGTCTCGCTGGTTTCTATAGGCGCTTTGTGAAAGATTTTAGCACCATTGCTGCACCTTTGAATGATTTGACAAAGAAAGGTGTTCCTTTTGTATGGGGCGCGGCCCAAGACATTGCTTTTGATAGATTGAAACGTTTGCTTACTTCTGCACCATTGCTTGCATTATCTGATTTTTCGAAGCAATTTGAAGTTGAACGTGATGCTAGTGGTATAGGCATAGGTGGCGTTTTGATGCAAGAGGGTCGACCTATAGCTTATTTTTCTGAGAAATTGACTAGTGCTCGTTTGAATTATTCAATCTATGATACAGAATTGTATGCACTTGTGAGAGTACTTGAAGTTTGGCAACATTATTTGTGGCCAAAGGAATTCATCATACATTCTGATCATGAAGCATTGAAATACTTGAAAGCTCAATCAAACTTGCATAGAAGATTAGCTAAATGGGTTGAGTTCACTGAGTCTTTTCCTTACATCATCAACTATAAGAAGGGAAAAGAGAATGTTGTTGCTGATGCTCTATCTAGGAAGAACATGCTATTAACCAATCTTGATGTTAAAATTCTTGGATTAGAAGCTATTTGTGCACTTTATGCAACTGACCATGATTTTGCTGAACCATATCGTTTGTGTGCTCTTAGAAACGCATGGGATAAGTATCATATACATGATGGATATTTGTTTCAAGCTAACAAACTATGTATTCCAGAATCGTCGTTGCATCTGTTTTTAGTGCAGGAATCACATGCTGGTGGTTTGATGGGTCACTTTGGGCGTGAGAAGACGTTGCTCATGTTTGTTGATCATT
The DNA here is from genome assembly GCA_910589775.1 of Avena eriantha. Lineage (NCBI taxonomy): Eukaryota > Viridiplantae > Streptophyta > Magnoliopsida > Poales > Poaceae > Avena > Avena eriantha. The sequence continues at coordinate 365,658,224 of OU342744.1, forward strand.
TTTATTGGCCCAAGATGAGGCGTGATGTGTACAGATTTGTGAGCAGATGCATTACTTGCCACAAGTCGAAATCCAAGCTGAAGCCTCACGGTTTGTATACACCTCTCTCTGCACCTACTACTCCATGGGAAGACATTAGTATGGATTTTGTGCTAGGTCTACCTAAAACTCGGAGAGGTCATGATTCTATATTTGTGGTAGTGGATAGGTTCTCTAAGATGGCTCATTTTATTGCCTGCCACAAAAGGGACGATGCGTCGCATATTGCTAATCTGTTTTTCAGGGACATCGTGAGATTACATGGCGTACCAAAGACCATTGTTTCTGACCGTGATGTGAAGTTCATGAGCTAGTTTTGGAAGACCTTATGGGGGAAGCTAGGAACGAAGTTGATGTTCAGTACTACATGTCATCCCCAAACAGATGGTCAAACGGAGGTGGTGAATAGAACATTGTCACAACTACTAAGGACCATGATTAAAAAGAATCTGCAGGAGTGGGAAGAGTGTTTGCCACATGTTGAGTTTTCTTACAACAGGGCTGTGCATTCAACTACTCAGCTTTGTCCTTTTGAGGTGGTGTATGGTTTCAAGCCATTGACGCCGCTTGATATGTTGCCTTTGCCATTACATGAGAGAGTTGATATGGAGGAATCAAAACGTGCTGATTATGTGAAGAAAATACATGAGAAGACTCGAGAGGCTATTGAGAAGAAAGGCAAGAACATTGCTGCTGCAAGGAATCAAGCAAGAAAAGAAGTGTTGTTCGAGCCTGGAGATATGTTTTGGGTGCATCTACGCAAGGATAGGTTTCCATTACTTCGAAAGTCCAAATTGAAGCCACGTGGTGCTGGTCCTTACAAGGTGTTAGCCAAGATTAATGATAATGCCTACTCGGTTGATATACCTATTGAGGAGTTTGGTGGAGTTAGCAACAGCTTCAACGTTGCTGATTTGTCACCATATGTTGGAGAAGACCTTGGATCGTCGAGGTCGATGCCTTTTGGAGGGGGGGAGATGATGAGGACATCCCTACAATTACACCAACCCCAATTGCTAATGAAGATGTTCCAATTGCAAAGAAGGATCAATCTAATGAGATAAGGATTGGACCAATCACAAGAGCTCGTGCCAAGCTACTAGAACAACAGGTAAACTTGTTTCTTAATGAACCTAGTGTTTTAATTAATGCGAATTTTATACTACCTACGTCTTTGAATTATTCATGATTAGGTACTTAGGAGAAGAAGGTAAAGCACGGAGCGAGGAGCTAATGGAACAAGGAGTGTTGATCAATGAAGAATGCGCGAGGGAGGAGAGGGAGGAAGCGCAAGGAGCTGTCCAAGACAAAGATCAACGACAGGAGGACGTTCTCTGCCGCGGCAAAGAAAAGCATCGTTTCTCTGCCATGGCAGGCTGCCGTGGCAGGGTAACCGAGTCCTACTCTGCCACGGCAGGCTGCCGTGGCAGAGAAAACAGCTACAACTCTGCTACGGCAGAGTCAGTTTGATCGAACCCAAGTTGGGTCGATTTGTATCTCTAGTTTGGTGGGACCAACTCGGTTTCCACCTTAGGCCGCCGCCTCCCGGACCCTTAAATAGATAGGGGCGCACTAGTTTAGGTTTTTAGACCACGTTAAAATATTTTGGAGTTGTTTCTTTCATAGAACCTCTAGAATTACCCTGTGTTCGAATCTACCAACTATAATTGAGTGTGATCTGTTGTTCCATTGGGAATTAGTAGATTGCATACTACCGTTCGTGGTCACGATTGCATGCGCAAGAGTGTGGTGTTGTGAATATCCTACAAGGTTTGAGATCTATTGCACTGGCATCAGGGATCGAGCGGGAGAGATCATAGCTACTCACTAGTTATCTATCATCCATCATCATCATCGCCATCAGCTTACTGAGAAGATCGGGCCACCCCATATCAAGGTGGGCGCGATCAGTGCCAAGATTGACAACCAACATGAGCTTGCACGCTCCCTCACCCAAGATAATGAGAGCCTACGCAAGCAATTATCTGTGCAAAAGGAGATCTCACTAGATTTTGCACGTGACATCGTGAGGCTGCAGAAAGTGCTCGACCATAACTTGAACAAGCAAGAGCAGGCCATCAAGATAATCAACAAGCTCATGGAGGAGATGAAGAATCTCGTGGAAATGTGCACACTCCTGCAGGACGAAGTCACCGAGGCACTTAGAGGACGCGTCGAGGAAACCAAGGCTACCATCCGAGCCTACCATGATAGGCACCATTGCCTGGATGCAGTGAAAGAGATGAAGGAGGACATGAGAAGAGGGATCACCGTACTCAAGGGTGTTCGGAAAGAGAATGAGGAGCTAATGGCTTGTTTGGAGGCGTATTGGAGCAATGCCCAAGTCTGATTCCTGTTAGAGGGGACACGGATATCAGTTCGTGCTCCACTCATTTTGTAATGTTTAGGGTTCAGGGAGCAATGCCCAAGTCTGCTTCCCATTATAGGGTGCAATAAGAATCCTAGGGAAACTCCTTATCTATCTGGACATGTGTTGGTGTTCATGTTCATGAATGGACACCATGTGCTCTTTCCATTATGTATCTGGACATGGGTTTCTGCATTATGAGTTTGCCACTAGCCCACTACTATTTGGTGATATTGGAAAAAACCCACAACACACTAAACTGCAGATAAACCTTATTTGTCTTTGAAATTGAAATTATGACAGTGCCACTAGTCGATTCATAAAATGTTGATTAGTCCTAGATTGCTTCTTCCTTGAAATTATGACAGTGCCACTAGTCGATTCAGTTAATTATGGAAACTAACCAGCTTTTCCTGGTGAACTAAACAAAGCATACTATGTATTTTTGTTGCAGGGAAAGAGGCGAAATCTCGACCAGGACCTGGCGACCTAGCTAAAGGACAAGATAGCAATCCAAAGGGAGAAGCAGAATTCCCAGAAACTGGCCTTTGACCACCTGCGTGCTGAACACGCGGTCATTTCTAACTAGTACCAGAAACTGAAGGAGTTAAATGCCGGCTGGGCGAAGCTTCACAGTGAAGGTCGCAACTCGGCTAGGAAGCAGATGGAGATCATGAAAGGGATCTTGAAGGAAAATCGTATGGCTACGGACCAACTTCTCCAATCCGTGACGGAGCGCTGGAACCTATGGCTGGCGCACAACAAAGTACTAAAGGAGCTAGCCGATCTTAGGGAGGAAAACAAGAAACTCTGGGCCAGGCTCGCTTGAACACATCATATGTCTATTTAGTACTGAACTGCCATGTTTATCCTCTGTAGTGGTGATTTTGTAAGTGTGAAATTAACTCTATGCACGATATGTGTGTTCGTCTGAAATTAATTTGCTCGAGGATTGAGTTTGGCTTAGTTAAGAAAGCGCAACTTCAAGTCTTACAGTTCACTAGTTTCAGGCATTGGCACAACATAAATTATTCATCTCGAATTTCCTTTATCCTCTGTAGTCTGTCCTTGTTCACCCTCGCGCGCCTTCTTCATTTCCTTCAACAGATCCGCAATGCAGTACTCTGGCTTCTTCTTGTCTTCCCTGAGCTGATCCCTCTCCTTTTCTGCATTATGAATCAGCATCCTGTGACTATCCTGAAGCTTCTTTACAGTTCCAACAACCAAGCTCCCATTAATTCTGTCAGTTAGCTCTGACTGCAAATTCTCAATTTCTTGTTCTAGCTCCTTATTTCGTACCGACAATTTGTAATTTTTTTCAGCTGCATCACTTACATCAGTAAATCTCCCCGACCTTTCCAACTCATACATCTCCCATAAATGTGGTAACCATTTCTTAAGTGCATCTGGCCACTTAAGATCCACCCACTCTACTGCTTTACACACCGGGCCAACCTAAAACACACACACTATAGTGTTATGAACATACACGATAAATTTTACTTCATGTCACCATTGCACATAATGTAAACAAACCTGATTTGTACAGCCCAAAAACCTTCTCCCAGTGTTACTGCCTTCGAATGCAACATATCTCCTCAGTTTTAGCCCATGGTCACATGGCACTTCTCCATCGAGATCTAGGCCCTCCCATTTGGAGTCGTAGATCGTCCGTGGTACCTATAGGTAAACGCAAAGCTGGAATTGAACACGATTGCATGCACATATGGAGCTCAGATCGAGAGATTTACCATTGCCTAACCCTAGCCCGAGAAAACAGAGGAAGTCACATCATGGAAGGAATACTCGATGTCAGAGAGAAGGCTGTCGCTGCTCGACTTGTCGTCCTCGTTGTTCAAGGACAGCATGGCGAATGCGTCGTTGCCGGCAACAATGTCGGCGTCGGTGAGGAGAGAGAGAGGGAGCAGCCCTTCTACCGCTGCAACAATGACTAAATTGGCATGTTACAATAGTTTAATGGATACCATGCCCTTCCCTAGATTACTGTCTCCTGCCTAATATGGATTCTCTTCATACATTCTTATTTCAAATATTAAACCTATACTCCCTCTATCCCAATTTTATTGCTTAACGAAAACATACCAGTATATTACATCATCTAAAGAAACAAAATCATGTCAACTACGAGGTACTTATGCATCACTTGTTCAGTCATGGTTTCACAAAACATTACATTACAATCTCTCAACAAACATAATCACATCATGGTTTCACAAAACATCACATTACAATCTCTCAACAAATATAATCACAGAAACAAGTATATTACATCAACTCAAGAAACAAAATCATGTCGACGACAAGGTACTTACACATCACTTGTCCAGTCATGGTTTCGCAAAACATTACATTACAATCTCTCAACAAAAAAATAACAGAAACAAGTATAGTACATCATCTCAAGAAACATAATCATGTCAACTACAATGTATTTATGCATCACTTGTCAAGTCATGGTTTCACAAAACATTACATTACAATGTCCCAACAAACATAATAATAGAAACAAGTACGATACGTCCTCTTAAGAAACATAATCATGTCAACTACAATTTACTTATGTCTTATTACAACAACGATGGTTTCAGTGAGTAACATGTCCAAAAATCTCAACAGCTCGCACATCATTATATCGCAATCTCTCAACAAACATAATCACAGAAACACGCTCTAAATGCAACAACAGTCAATATTACAAATACAGGTAGGAGAACCCCGCGGTCCATATGACAAGCCTAGGGTAGCAGCTCTCATTAGATCTCATCAATGTTGGCCACCTCATTCTGTTCAGCCACTACAGGGGCCTGTACATCCATTATAACCTGTTCAACAACATCAGAAATGGTACCAAGGAAGAACACCTTCCTGGTTCGCTTCTTTCGTTGCATAATCTGCATAAGATCTTTAGTATCCAAAACATCTATGAGTTGCTGCTTCTTATGATGGCACCACCGGATTTGTGCCATCTGCTTACGGCCAATACTAATTTCCTTACCCCGATCATTTCTCTCATTTCATCAAGAGTTGTGTTTTTGGAATCAATAGTGATCTCCACAATACATGACGAAACTGGCTTATTAACTCCCTCATCAAGTTTTGCCATGTATGAATCCACCTCTATGCATATACTGAACTTATCTAGATCAGCATCTATTGGTCCGTATTCTCTAGGAGCAGTAGCTCTGGCAGCAAGATCTCAAACATCTGCATACATATCATCAATCATCGTGTAACACACCAAAAATACTAATCAAGATTATCAAGATCTAATCACCCAATTTTAGGGGTAACAAAAAAATTTATTCCAAAAATCTATATGAATGCATGTGTGTTTTGCATTAGTGTAGAATTGATTGAATTTTTGCCATGGTTGATTGCTACAAATGATAAGAAATGGTTTAAAGGTGAATACTACATCATCTAGGCCATTTACAAGCAAAATCAAAAGAAAAAGAAATAAAATATGAATTAAATAACCAAATGGTCATTTTGACCAAAGTTAACCACTAGGCCACTTTGAGTGTTCCTAGAAGATACTTTCTAACAGAAACAATTCCACTTCTCTTCACCCCTTGCTAGACCAAGTAAAAGTGAACCCAATCCCACTTTACAAAGCCACAGAAAATATTTTCAAATTAATTTAAAGGACAGTTCAAATTTGAATCTAGTTCATATGGTAAGATCACACTTTTGCAAAAACCATCCAAATCATTTCACCTTGCCTTTGCCAAGCAATCATAGACACTCAAGCTTAAGACCAAATCACTCACCAAATTTCATTTGAAAATTTCAAACTAAAGTTCTTGTGGCCATTTTATCAAACACTTTGTTTACCCTAATTAAGCACTACCTAACTTTACTATTTTGGAGCAGTGATCATCCACCCCACTGTCCCCTCTTCAGTCCCTTGTCTCCCCCAGTGTCGAGCAGCACCAGACCAACTCCCCCTGCCGTTGTGCACTAGTGCAGCGCCACCCGAAAGTGGTCATCACCGGCCGACCATGGACAGAGCAACAGAGGCCATGCCACCCTCCCCCACAACGCGCACCAGACACGCCATAATCCATCGCCACCCCTGTCCAAGCCTCGACCACAGCCTGGCCCTGGACCAGCCTAGCGACGCCGCACCCTATGTCTCTGCGCCGTGCCGAGAATGCGCCAGAGCGCCGCACTCCACCGGCTCGCATAGACCATGCCTCGCCCTCTCCACGCACGTGCCCACGCGCCATGATCACCACCACCTCCCAGACACCCCAGTTCGCCGCCGCACGACCCGTAGCACCCGTGCACCACCGCAAACACCGCCGCAACCGCGCAGAGCATCGCACGCTCCCGACCAACCTAGACCGCCTCGTGCCACGCCATTACTTCCTTGATGAACGCTAGGGAACACTGCATCGCCCCTACCCTCAACCGCGCTGCTAGCCGTCTGTACCGTCGTCACCGACGAGCCCGAGACCATGCCGCTCAGTCTCCTCGCCACGGTATAAATAGAGGCCCCCTCTGCCTCCATTATCCACACCAACCCACTCACCATTCCTCACAGCCACTCCCTCACCCTTCCCCGGAGCAAGGCGAGCTCTCCTTCACCAGAATTTGGCTGGAGCTCGCCGTTGCAGAAGGAGAAGGGCGTCGTCGATTGAAGCCGCCCTGGGAGCTACCGCGCCCATCGTTAGAACCACCATCGTCGATCATGCCGTTCGCCCCAATCACCAACCCTAGCTGGAGCTCAGGTGAGCCTCGCCAGACCCCCACCGCCACATTAGGTTTAATTCCTCGCCAGAGCTGTTCGTTGTCGACGATGACCCTCCTGATGCAGCCCGTCCTACGGACGCTTCTATATCTACAACAACAAGTCCCCCAAGTGGACCCATGACTCGTGCCCAAGCCAAACTCCTCCAAGATAAGGTGAACTCGCTCCTCTCTTCGTGCCAATTTGATACCTCCTTGGATGGCGTGCTGCTTCATACCACTACTTTGTGCATCATTAAGTACGAGCCCCCGCTGCGTCGACCCACGAGGCCTGAAGCTGCACCTGTCATGAAGCTGCCAGAGCCGGAGTGTCCGCCTGGATCTAGCCGGAGTGTCCGGCGCGACTCAGCCGAAGTGTCCGGCCTACCCCTGCCCTGTCTGGACTCGGACATTCTGTGTGCCAGTTCGGACACGACCCGGACACTGCCCGGAGTGTCCGGCCACCCCGGACTTTCCAGCCGTTCCGACCTGGACTGTCCGGCTTAAAGATGGCCTACGAGCCTAGCTGGGCCCTATGGCCCATGTACCCCTCTACTTCGCCCAGAACTCTACTTTAATGCCTGAATTACCCTTGAACTTGTGGTTGGCCTATATATAGCCCCCTACCTCCATTGTAAACCCTAGCCTTGATATTGGAATTAGTGGAAACCCCTTTGTGGATCTATCTAATTCTTGCCTCATGCTCCTTGACTAAGGAGCACCAATATCCCCAAACCTCGTTGGAGTTTGCATTGTGCCTCCGCGTTGTACAAGGCCTAGGCATCGGTGTCCCTTTTCCTAGATGTCAATATCTCATCGAGTCTCCCATCTCGTCATGCCGGTTCGAGAGAGAGTCCTCCGCCCGACGCCGATCCTAGGGATTGCGCCAGACTGGTCACCGCCAGCGTGAGCTATTGGTGTTTATCGTGGTTTTGCGTGTGTGTGTTCATTGCGTTCTTTGTGCGTGTGTTCGCCGTGTTCATCCTTCCCTCCTTCCCCCGCACTCCACCCTCGATTTGAAAGAGAATCGTGAAAGATCGGGCCACCCTAGAGGTTTTCCCTCAACATATTGGTATCAAGAGCTTCTTTGCTCATGATTTCCCCCGCAAATTTTTCTTCTATCCACCTAAAATTCGAAAATCGCCAAAAAAACAGCCCATATTTTCCTTTGGATCAATCTCTTGATTTGGAGTGTTATTTGTGGTTTTGATCCAACCAAACCTTGTCTAAGGAGTTGGTCCAGCTTTATCCTGCGTTTCCCCAGCCCGATTTGGCTAGTTTTTCGTGGATTTGAGGCCTGAAGGCGAGGATTTCCGCTCAAGAACATGAGCAGGAAACCCGCGCCGGAGTGTCCGGCTCGTACCAACCGGAGTGTCCGGCCGAACCAGACCGGAGTATCCGGCCAAGACAGACCAGAGTGTCCGGCTGTAACACCTGTTTTGACTGTTTTGCCTCATTTTTCGCATTGGCTAATCTCCTTTGTTTGCTCGTGTCCCGTGTGCGTGTCTGCAACTACCAGCAAGCTGTCCCGTGTGCGTGTCAGCAACTCCCGCATCATCAACTTCCGCGCTCATCGATTCGTTTTGGCTAGAGACCTTTTCACAGCCAACAAGCGGCGCATGGCCTTTCGCCTCTGAAAGCGTCCTTCCTTCTCAATGCCTAGACAATAGGCAATAGGATGTGTCCAAGGCAATATAGAGGCTGCAAGGAACATAAATGATGCACGGAAACTAAAGCATCGCAACACGGATAGCAATAGATCAACAGGAGGGAGTAAAGACTATAAATGCAAAATAGGTAGAAAGGGGTAGAATGCTCGCCTAGGAAACACTGCCGCAGATACATTTTCCGAAGGACTTGTGAATAATCGCATCAACTCAACGGCGTAATCCTCGAAGAAGCAAAGCACTAAAAGAAACACCGGATGCACTATTTTAATACTACGGCAGAAGGTCCGTCATGATTATGATATGATGCATGGCATGTCAAAGATACGGTGCAACTAGTCAATATTAAGCGGAACCGGGGTCCCGATGTTTAATTAAGAGGTTCATGTTATTTTCCTACCCTGCAATTTAAATGTTGTATGAATAAGGCAAAACATGGCATCGGTTCTCTACACAAATTTAAATGAAGACAATATAAGACTAGAAAAGCCCGCATATGATCTCCATATTTAATTATTAGGTGAGTCGATAAAATACCACCAAACACATGAATATGTATGCCATCATGAACAATTTAATATGCAACAGATGAATGTCATATTTTATAAAAATAAGGGGGATCTCGGAGTCACACATTAAGGTCCCAAGATCTTGGGATCGGAGGGGCTCGGGTTCGGCGGGATCGGTCTTCGGGGTCTCGACCGTGAAGATAATCCGTCAATGGTTCGTCGAGTGCTACCGGATCCGGTATGGTCTTCGGATCTCACGGGTTCTTGATGTGGTTCTTCGGGCTCAGAGATATTGTTTCGGCTTTAATGTCGGTGTAGAACTTGTTTAGGCAGCCTTCGGCTTCCATATTCAACTGGCCAGAACAAACACCGAGGCAGAGACATGTGCGACGTCTTCAGAACAAAGAGGAGGCCCCTCGGGTCCTATAGGGGTCACAAACATGGTCAAATAACAGGCGGCAGAGGGGGTCTTGTTGCTGCCTGCTACAAAGGGGATGGAGGTAACCTGCAGGCTCGGCCGGTGGCGTGGCTCTAGGCATAGAACATCAGCAAGGGCGAACCGACAGAGAATATGGCGTCGAGCGTGCTCGCAGGAAGGCAGAGGGTGGCGCTGACCGGAGGAAGGAGGGCGTGGCGAGATCGAGGATGGTCAGGGAGATGGGGACCTAGCGAGGGTGTGCAGAGCGGAGGCGGGGCGCCGGTCTTGAGCGGCTGATGCGGCACGGCGACGCTCTGAGGACGCCAGGCCTCGGTCTGGGAAGGAGACGACATGGGAGGTGGCGCTCCGCAGGAGATGACGATGGCGGTGGCCCGAGGAGAGGAGGGGCGGCGGACAGAGCCAGAACACGAGGTGGCTCTGCTTGTCTCGGGCGGAGGAGCTCGGGCGCGGGAATCGCGGCCGGCCGCGGCGGCGGGGTCAAGCTTTGTCGAGTGGAGGGCTAAGGCGGCGAGGAGAGCTCAGGCCGGAGGATGACTTGCAGGGGCAGCCTCAGGGCAGCGGCGATTATGGACCGGATGGGGATCGCGAGGAAGAGATTTCGGGGATGAGCGGGTTGCGGGGTCACGCGTCGAGGTAGGCCGGAGACTTGTCGCGTGGCGACGTGCAGGTTGGGGCGATTGCTGCATGTACGTGCATGTGTTGTTGGTACGCTGCTGCACACGCGCTGCGGCGCTGGGTGGCGGCTGGGTTGTGTACGTTACAACGGGAGGGTGGATCGCACGTCTGTGTGCTTCACACGCGAGTGCATGCGCGTGCTGCTGGCGGCGGCGGCAGGTGGGGTGAGGGTTGGATGGTTTTTGGTTAGGGTTTTGAGAGGTTAGTTTTTAGGTTTTGGGTAGTAGGCTGGCTGGCTAGGCCTTTGGGCTTGGCCGGCTGCCTCCCTGAAAAATATTGTAATTATTTATTTTAGTTTTATAAAAGGCTTTCGTAAATAGTTTTTAGGTAAATAAAAGATATCCAAAAACACCAGGGTTTTGATTTGAATAAAGAGAGAGGATATTTAGAAAACAAAGATAGGCTTTTGGAAAATAGTTTTTGGCAAACATATGCATTATGACATGATGATGCTCAAATGCAATGTGGCATTATGACATGAGCATGCGATCATCATGATGCACAAAATAAAAACAACACGCAATTTTCTAGGAGTGGTTTTACCGGGGTGATACAATGGTCGGGTTTGAAAAAGAAGTTAAATATATGTACAGAGAGGGGACCCACTAGCCAAAACATACAAGGATGCATCAGGGACCCACAAGCCAGAACATAGCAGAGAGGCTGACATGTGGGCCCTAGATAGCAAGACCATACATGTCTGCCGCATCGAGCAATGTTTGAAAGGTCAAAACAGCGGACGCGACCGAAGAAAGTCCATCATACACACGTTTCAATTATAGAGAGATGGACATGTGGGACTTAGCGGCCTGAAAAAGGCTGATGCAACGAGCAACATTATCAAGTTCGAAACACGGAGGTGCGAGCGAAATAAAGAAGTCAATCATACAACTGATCCTTCTAATGAGAGGCTGACATGTAGGACCCAGCTGCATGACCAAATGGCAGATTCTTCGAGCAACGCTATCTAGTTCAGAACAGGGTAGCACTACAGAACAAAAAAATCCATCATACACATGATTCTTCTAGTGAGATGCTAAAATAGGGGACCCACTAGCCGGAATAACGGCTGATGCAGCGAGCAACGCTCTCAAGTTCGGATCACGGAGGCGTGCCCGAGGGAAATATTTCCATCATACACACGATTCTTCTAATGAGAGGATGACATGTGGGGCCCAGCTGCATAATTAAACTGTAGATGCATCGAGCAACCCTATCAAGTTTGGAACAGTGTAGCACGAGCGTAGGAAAAAAATCCATCATACACATGATTCTTCTAATGAGAGGCTAACATGTGGGACCCATCAGCCTGACTAAATGGCAGACGCATCGAGAAATGTTATTGAGTTCACATCAGGGAGGCATGAGCCAAGGAAAAATACCATCATGCACACGTTTCTTCTAATGAGAGGATGACATGTGGAACCCATCAACATGATTAAAAGGTAGATGCATCGAGCAACGCTATCAAGTTCAGAACAGGGTAGCATGAGCGCAGGAAAAAATTCCATGATAGACACGATTCTTCTAATGGAGGCTGACATGTGGGACCCAACAGCCTGACTAAACGGTAGACGCATCGAGCAATGTTATCAAGTTCAAATTAGGGAGGCGCGACCGAAAAGTATGGTCCAATAGAGACACTGACATCTGGGACCCACACGCCTCAAAAGACTTCGGCGAGTCAACATCGCACGAGGAACCGAAAATCTAGCTTATGCCACACGTCGGCCGACCTTCCTCCATGTTTTTAGTAGTTTAATCATAGTAGAGGGTCGCGCAACCGAAAAATAAGTTTTCCATCAGCCACGATCGAGCCGGGAAATTCATCACCGAAGACGCGCCTTCTATGACGACCGACGGGCCATGTCGTTGCGGATGGAAAAAAAATTCTAGTGTGTATTTCCTAAATATAGTTATGCATACTAACCATGATTATTTGCATCACATCTATTTTCCAACCTGCCCATATCACTAGGGCCTATCTGAACTATAACTAATTAAGGTCAACCCTTTCGAATAGCCCAGATCAATGCATTAACGCTTCTTGAACACACATAATCCTCAAAATATCACATATCCCCCTTATTTTCCATAGCTGTCACTTTAGGGTTCGTAGGTTCAACATAATAATAGATACTACACTATGCAGATAAATACAAATCATATATATGATGGGGCAATAAAATTCCAGTACTAAAATCATGTCACTCGGGCCCTAGAAACAAGCATTAAACATAGCAAAAACGCATCAACACCCATACAAGAATAGCCTCAAGACAAGCACCTCAAATATCAGCATTTGTACATGATTACATAATCGATATCATAAAATTCCCATCCACCTAACATGCCTATAGAGGACTAATCATGGAGAGGGAGAAGGAGCACATATGTAATACCCCAGTCTCTCCGTGCTCGGGCTGTCATGCCCGGCAGCTTAATAGGATATCTAGACTAGCACCACAGACCAACACTAGTCTTTTCTGCGCACTTTGTCCTCACTCATGTGCATATGGAACCCACTTTAGGGTCGGTCACCCATCTTGAAAATGCTCCAAGCCAAGCACACCTAACCTCAGAGTTCATTTCAAATGAGCTTCTTGAGATGAAGTTGCAACTTATTGATACGGGTATCCTATTAATCCTATTAAGCTATGTGCTAGGGCCTCACAACATAGTTGATGGATATTACGTTGGTGATGATGGTAGTGAAGAAGTTGTCAAGACCGCGCTCTCCGACGTGGAGAGCCGAATCAATCTGGCCCAAAAAATGAAGAACATGATGGTGGCATCGCTCTATTTTGTGAAAAGCTCCTTTCTCCCAACTGGGTAGTTTTTAAGGTATATAAGGAGGTATGGCAACAGAGAAGATGAGACGATTCTCGAGGCCCATTTGGGCCTAGGTGGCGTGGCCCCTACCATAGGCCACCCCACCAGTCCATTTTTGGGCCTCGTGGCCCCTCTCGTGAGTTTCCAACGCCCAGGATGCTTGTTCGAATGAATATATTCCGTGGTATTTTTCTCCATATATATTTCCAGCGTAAAAATACAAAAATGAAACTTTTTCTAAAAACAACATCATACTTAGCAATTTTACTTTAAGTTGATGATTTCCAAAGTAGAACATTGAGCAGAGTACTTGGTAAAGTTGATACATTTTGGATGTATAACCCACGTCCTCCGCAACTGAGCCTCCGAATTGGTTATGTTGACCTAAACTCAAATAGTTAGGCTTAATTTCATAGTTCTCGGTTGTAATAATGGGCTGAGTAATGGTTGCACGTAAATAATAATCATTGAGAGTTGCATACTCCCCAAGCTTATTTTGTGCCAAAATTTTAATGTTTTTGGGATTTTTTGAAGGACAAATAACAAGATTAACAATAAAAAGATAAACTAAGAACAATAAATAAAATAAAATTAACTATCAAGGTCACTAATAACCTCACTGTGGTCGCGAGAATTTCTTCCCTGACAACATCGCTAGAAAAAGTTTGATACCTTCAATTGCAATTACGGATATAGTATAGCCTGCTTTTTCCCTAGAACATCAAGGTTTATCGAACCTTGGAAAGAATTTATTTAATGTAATATTATGTCGAACAACACTTTCAGAACTCGTATTATCTTTGTTTACTAAACCATTCAGGTTCACTTCTTTTGTTTGTATCAATTGATGCAAATAGGCTAGAGCTAACGATTCACTTGTAACTGTGCACACATATGGAATAAATATAATAATCTCATTCATGAGTTGTGATCTAATATTGATAAAGGTTGTGGCCTGTGTAACATCCCATATTTTATACTCTTGTTTGAGTTGTTGTGATGCTTGAAAATTAGGGAGAACAAAAACTTATTATGCTTATGTGAATGAGTGTTTGTGGTGCTACTTATGTTGGTTATTAAGATGAATTGTCTTGATCTGATAAAATCATAGACACAATAGTGGTGTGCTAGTGTTGGTTCATAGCCTTGTTTAGCTAGATCACTGCCTTCATGGAAACATGAATCCTACTTAATTCCACATAAAACCCTAGTGAAAAACCTAGAAAATGGCTAAGTCAAAACCTTTTATTTTGTTCCAATATTGGATCCCAATAATTACTCAACCTTGTACATCCAAGGCCATGCAAATACACCACCTAGTACTTGGCCTTGTGTACTGCCAAACCTCACCAAGGACCTGGTTTAGATCCCTCTCCCAACCACAAAAACATGCTGGTTTGGAAGCCTTAACATAAATCTATCCATGGAACTTCAAAAAAGTGCTAACCTTGACAGTTATTAATGAAGCCACCAAGGCTAGCTAGGAAGCATGCAAGCCATGTTTGCAATCTAAACCAACTACTCTTCACCCTCATCCTCTCACCTTAGCCAAAGGATCTCTGAGCCATCTAAACCAACAAGGTTTTAAAGGCTTAGGGTTAACTTACAGCTAGATCACTAAATCACACTAATTCCAACTCAACTTTTGAATTTTCAAAACCAAGACACATAAACTAACCCACACCTCACCCTGGGCGTGCACGACTCTCCCCAACACAACCTCAAGGTCATTAGCCGACATGAGTGAGAGAGATAAAGATCTAGCAAGATCTTGCCTTAGTGAATGCGCCCCTCCCTCTCTTCGGTCCCCTTTGATCTACACCCACCTCCCTACAAGCTACAACTCCGTAGGAACACACTTGACCATCCTACCCTCACACTACTACCCTAGGCATCCCAACCAGTGTTGTCCATGTTGCCCTGAACACGTCGCACCACCGCACCTCACCTCCCTCCCTCTGTAAATTCTATCACCCACCATCTATGGAAAGGTAGGCACCACCACCCTTGCACGTGTCCACCACACCCCGCGAATTGTGCATGCAGCCTTCGATAGTAGAAGACACGAGCCATTTTATCGAATGCCTCACGCGCGACCCCACTCCTTCTTTGCCTCGCTAGTTCCCAACATTGCCCAGATAGACCCTCTCACAAGGACAACTCTATATCACACGTAGACACTCCACCATTGCCCCTCTCAGCCAATCTCCTGTTGTCGTCCCCTCCCTTCGCCTGGTCGTGCACCCGGTTCACCATGAGCAGCCCTCTAGTGGCTAAATAGCCCTAGGATACTTAGCGTCTCCCAACCACATCCACTCCACTCCACTCCCACCACATCATCTCTCTAGGAGTAGAGTCACCACATCTCACTCTCTGCTTGCCAAAAGAGTTGTCGCTCCACAATTGAACCACTGGGCAGAAGTCGAGGTTGCGGTTGCCTCTTTTCCTCTTGCTTGTCACTTCTCGCTTTGGTATGCTTGCCTCTCCTAAGAGCGACTAACCCTCCATCTTGTTCCCTTAGGAGCACCAGCATCACTGATGCCTGCAAACGCTCATGCCAACCTCCGTAGTCAGCATGTTCGAGTTCATGTCTCAAAGCAAGGGAGCTGAAACCGTACCTCGTTGGAATCGTCGAGCACCGCTTTGTCTCTGACCACCCCAACCCTTATCTGACCCTAGGTGAGCCTGCTAGTGCTCCGCTTTACCTCATCTAGGGTTTCATCATCACTGTTTTTTCTCACAAATGATGAGGTTGTTTCACCATCCTGACTAGATCCCACGACCTAGATCTATCCATACCAATTCACTCCACTGCCCTCACCGACCTTTGGGGCCCAACCGGGAGTTTAAATCTAGCGACTCCTGCGTGACCTGCAGAATATCTGGGCCATCCCAGCATTGTGTTAGCCAGGCCTGTTAGATCCGGGCCTTTAGAGTTTTTCTTTTATGTTTGTTTTTATTAAAATTAGATAGATCTATTGGTCTGTAAATTCCAACAAATATTACCTAGTCATCTTTTGGGAGTAATTCAAAATTTTCCTAGCTCAACTGTAAGTGCCCTTAGTACATGTCTAACAAATTAATCCCACTAAATAGGCATTTTACACTAGAAAGTTCACACATAATTTTTTTAAACCCAAAAATATCAAACATAGTTTGTGTGTGTCACCTGTTTGAATATCTTTCTGGTAAAAAATGTTTGGTATGGTTTTGACTAGTAGATGGAGGATTTTTAAAAGATTAATCCAAATCTGCTTTTAGGATTTCCCTAGGGTGTTGTATGCATGATTTTCAGATGAAACCAGCTCTCAGAGTTGTGTCTCGGTGATGTGTATACCTCACATTTATCTCAAGATTTATTGTTCTATTGTGAATTTACGAGAATTAAATTACTACTACAAAGGTTATTTTTTGTTTAAAAATCACTAAAAGTGAACTAAAATTGATGAAATGATGAAACCACCTCTATAGGATTTGTTATATCATTCGATATCCGTTGATATGATTTTTGTGCTCTGATGTCCTACAAAACTATGTCGTGATAAAACTCCCCTTGTTTAACATGTGTTTACTAATTAATTCACCATTAAAGTTATACACTAGCTTTTTGAGCGATTCTAGTTGCTTTATGACCATAATACTATTACCTACTGGTATGTATGATTGTTTGTCGAAGTGGAACCGTGTACATTACTAGTGGTTTTGTTTGGATGGATGTTGTTTTGGTGTTTGTTTGTGTGTTTTCTAATATTCACGATGCTAGAAACGAATGAAGGAGGTTACGAGGAAGATGGATGTTTTGAGAGTTTTTAAGAAGAAGTGATGAGGACATCCCTACAATTACACCTACCCCAATGACTACTGAAGATGCTACAACTGTTGTAAGAAAGGATAAGTCCAATGAGATTAGAATTGGACCTATTACAAGAGCTCGTGCTAAGCTACTAGAACAACAGGTGAATTTACTCATAAACTAATCTGGTACGTTGATTGATGAGAACTTTATACTGCCTAACTCTATGCATTTATGTATGATCGGGTTCGTTGGAGAAACAAGCATGGCACGAGGAGGAGAAGGGCTGCAAGAGAAGCCCAACATGATGATCGCCCAACGACGCGCGAGGGAGGAGCGGGAGGAAGGCGCAAGAGAAGATCATCAAGACGGAGGCAAAAAGATCTGCCATGACCGGAGTGTCCAGCCAGTTCCACCCGGATTGTCCGGCCTGGTCGAGAGGCAAACTGGCGTGGACATTCTGTCTGCCAGTTCGGACACTACCCGGATACCACCCGGAAACTTCAAAGTTTCCGGCCAGACCGGACTATCCGGCACACTTTACCCGGAGTGTCCGGCCAGACCGGACTGTCCGGCCGATTTCGACCGGAGTGTCCGCCCGCCGACTGAATCTGGTCCGAGTCGGTTTGTAT
The DNA here is from genome assembly GCA_910589775.1 of Avena eriantha. Lineage (NCBI taxonomy): Eukaryota > Viridiplantae > Streptophyta > Magnoliopsida > Poales > Poaceae > Avena > Avena eriantha. The sequence continues at coordinate 365,675,930 of OU342744.1, forward strand.
CAGTCTGAGTCGTTTGCGTTTAGTTTCGGTTTCTGGCCGCCCCAGCCGTCCTTATAAGCCCTGGGACGACCTCTAGTTAGGGTTTAGACCACGTTAAAATATTTTGGAGTTGTTTGTTTCATAGAACCTCTGGAATTACCCTGTGTTTGAATCTACCAACTAAAATTGAGTGTGATCTGTTGTTCCATTGTGAATTAGTAGATTGCATACTACCGTTCGTGGTCACGGATGCGTGCGCAAGAGCGTGGTGTTGTGAATATCCTACAAGGTTCGAGAGCAGTTGCATTGGCATCAGGGATCGAGCGGGAGAGTTCATAGCTACAGGCTAGTTATCTATCATCCACCATCATCACCGCCATCCGCTTACCGAGAAGATCGGGCCACCCCATATCATCTTGGTATCAGATTTCTAGTGTTGTCTCGGTAAGCATCCACAAATCCATCCAAATATTAGAGAGTGTTTTTCGTCCTATACAGAAAAAGCCTTACAAAAAGATTTGCCCTCGACTAGATTGCATCGTTTTCGAGTTTTAGTTGCTGATTGTATCTTCTCGTAGATCCGATCTGCAGGTTTTTCTCCTAGGAGTCTAGTTTCCGTTTGTATCTAGGTTTAGGGTTTGATCTTGTTTTCTGCTGTTCCCACCGTCACTGTTTCCGCAAGGTTTTTATTGTTTTTTCTGAGTCCACATAGCGTACTTTTGTTTGCATACCATAGACACAGCCTATCTACAGCATCTGTGCCTAGGAACGTACCCACGAGACTAGTTGCTTTGCTCCGACAGGCTGCTCATTAGGTTTTTGAAGTGCAGAAATTTCGACAGGCAAAACCGAACTATCCGGCTCAACCGGAGTCTCCGGCGTATATCAACCGGACTATCCGGCCCAGTTCTGTTATACGTTGTTGTACTCGTTTGCATTGAGTAATATAGTTGAAAAATCAAAAAAAAGAGAATCAGTATAAAAAAAGCTACAAGTCTGACAGAAAAAAGAGATATAGAAGTGTGCAATTTTGGAGCCCTTGTTGTGTATAGCACTATTAGATTGAGCAATCTTGTGCCTGTTCTATTTGAGCTATTACTAGCGTCTCTCTTGTGCATTGCAATATTCCTTTTCATAAGTTGCTTTGCCACGTTTATCTCCACTTTGTGTGTTTCTTGGGTATTTGTACGATCAGCACTAGGACTTGTTTGCGGTGTAGATAGAACACCATACCTATAGCTCCACCTTTACATAACCTGTGTGCCGTGCGATCGTTCTCTATACCTTTGATATTCACTTCATCACATCAAGTGCATCAGTCTTTGATTTCGTTTGGTAGAGCATCTCTATTCACTTTGGAACGGTAAGATCTCCTTTCTTATTAGTTGTGAGTGACTTGTGAGAGTTTCCACCATACAAATCCTGATTTTTGCACTAACGTACTAATCATGTCTACTACTGATGATGATGTTGTGTTGCAGAAAAAGAAGGATGAGGAGCTCGTCAATTGGCGTGAATATGAGGCTTTGAAATCCCACTTGACACGTGTGTTTACTAACACGACAGATGCCATTGACAAGAATCTCCAAGATATGAATATGAGATTGGATCAGCATGTTGGGACGGTTGATACTATCCAAACGCAAGTGGCTACTCTCAATGTCCATGTCACCACTTTGCAGCAGTCCATTGAGGGTTTGACAGCCGCCTTACATAGAAGGGAAGATCCTCAACATGATGATGCCTTTGATGATTTCGATGTGGGTAGCGATGTTGATGCTGCTCCACATGTTGGCAGGGGACGTGCTATTCCCCCTGTCCATGCACCTGCTCATGGTCGTGGGTTTGCCCATCTTGGGCGTGGTCAACGTGTGCCCAACCAAGCTACTGATGAGGGTTTGGGCAAGCCAAAATTCTCAATTCCTAAGTTTGATGGTTCCATTGATCCTGAAGACTACCTCACATGGGAGTTGAAGATTGAGAAACTTTGGCGCTTATTTGACTATCCAGAAGATAAGAAGGTCAAGCTTGCAGCATCTGAATTTGATGGTTATGCTTTGCGTTGGTGGGATGCTCTTGTGCAGCATAGAAGGGAGGACCATGACAGTTGATGAGTACTACATGGAGATGACCATTGAGATGACCATGCAGCGATTCCTAAACAATTTGAAGTTAGCGATCAAGAGCATTGTTCATCATCACAAGTATGAGACCATGAATGAGTTGTTGCATCATGCTAGAGAGGCCAAATCCCAGTTGGCAGAAGAGGCGAAGTCAGGTGCTCGTTTTCCATCCTCCAGCAGATTTTCGGCCAGGTCTACACCTTCTACAGCCGCGCCACCAGCTGCTGTTCCCTTTACACCATCGGCCAAGCCAGCAAGTACACCTTCGTTTGGTTCTAATGCTCGGAAACCCGCTGCTCTTGCTACTAGCTCGGGTTCCAACATGTCTACTGCACGTACTCGTGATGTGGTGTGCCATACTTGTGGTGGTAGAGGTCACTACAAGAAATATTGTCCAAACAGCAAGGTTATGTTTGTTAATGAACAATGTGAAGTAGAAAGTGGAGATGAAGCTTCTGATGATGATATTAATGATGGCGAGGTTGGTGCTGATGCATATGCTGAGCGTGCACCAACTATTGTCGTATCTTCATGTGTACTTAGTGTGCAACCGGTTGAGGAATCCCAGCGTTGCAACTTGTTCCAAACAAAAGCTCTAGTTGGACCAAATAAAGCTTGCAAGGTCATTATTGATGGAGGTAGCTGTAGAAATCTTGCAAGTAATGAATTATGTGCTAAACTGAATTTGACATACTTACCTCATCCCAAGCCATACTACATACAATGGTTGAGCAACAATGGTGTGATGAAGGTAAATCATATGGTACGAGTGAATTTTCAAATAGGGCCATACAAAGATTCTATTGATTTTGATGTGGTTCCTATGACTGTTTGTCACCTCCTATTGGGTCGGCCTTGGCTCTATGATCGCCATGTGCAACACAATGGCTGAGCCAATACATATCACTTGGAATTCAAAGGAAAGAAGATTACTATGCAGCCCATGACACCACAAGAAATTGTGAATGATTCTCGCCAGAAGATAGAGGTGAACTTGAAGGAAGATACTACCACTCGACGCGACTGTGTAACAGCTGTTCCTGATGTAATTGAGCCTAAATTGAGTGATATAACGAAAAGTGAGAGAGTGCCTGGTTTATTAATATTATCCACTAAGGAAGATATGAGAGAATTTCGTGAGGATCCTACAGCCATGCCACTTGTGCTCATGTATAAGGGCGAGGTATTGGTTTCTAACGACATGACTATTTCTCTGGGTGTCTCTTCTGTTTTGAAGGACTTTGGGGATGTGTTTCCAGAAGACGTACCGGCAGGTTTGCCTCCATTGCGTGGTATAGAACATCAAGTGGACCTGATTCCTGGCGCCACACTTCCCAACCGTGCACCTTACAGGACTAATCCCGAAGAAACTAAGGATATTCAGAAGCAAGTACAAGCGTTGCTGGATAAAGGGTACATCCGTGTCTCTCTTAGCCCTTGTGTTGTTCCTGTTATTTTAGTTCCTAAGAAAGATGGTACTTGGCGGATGTGTGTTGATTGTAGAGCGATTAATAACATCACTATTCAATATCGTCATCCTATTCCACGCTTAGAGGATATGCTAGGTGAATTGAGTGGTGCTGCTGTTTCTCTAAAATTGACTTGCGTAGTGGTTATCATCAAATTAGGATGAAAGAAGGGGATGAATGGAAAACTGCCTTCAAAACTAAATTCGGTTTGTATGAGTGGTTAGTCATGCCGTTTGGTCTTACTAATGCACCTAGTACTTTCATGCGTTTGATGAATCATGTTTTGAGAGAGTTTATTGGTCGTTTTGTGGTTGTTTACTTTGATGATATACTTATATACAGCCACACCAAATCTGAACATTGCACTCATATTAGACAAGTTTTGCAACTGGTACGTGATAATAAACTGTATGCTAATCTTGAGAAGTGTACTTTTGCAAAAGATAAGGTCATATTCCTAGGATTTGTTATTTCTAAGCATGGAGTAGAGGTAGATCAATCTACAATTGAATCAATTCAGAATTGGCCTACTCCAATGAATGTTAGTCAAGTGCATAGTTTCCACGGTCTTGCTGGTTTCTATAAGCGCTTTGTGAAAGATTTTAGCACCATTGATGCACCATTAAATGGCTTGACAAAGAAAGGTGTTCCTTTTGTATGGGGCGCGGCCCAAGACATTGCATTTGATACATTGAAACGTTTGCTTACTTCTGCACCATTGCTTGCATTACCTGATTTTTCGAAGCAATTTGAAGTTGAATGTGATGCTAGTGGTATAGGGATATGTGGCGTTTTGATGCAAGAGGGTCGGCCTATAGCTTATTTTTCTGAGAAATTGACTGGTGCTCGTTTGAATTATTCTATCTATGATAAAGAATTGTATGCACTTGTTAGAGTACTTGAGGTTTGGCAACATTATTTGTGGCCAAAGGAATTCATCATACATTCTGATCATGAAGCATTGAAATACTTGAAAGCTCAATCAAACTTGCATAGAAGATTAGCTAAATGGGTTGAGTTCATTTAGTCTTTTCCTTACATCATTAACTATAAGAAGGGAAAAGAGAACGTTGTTCCTGATGCTCTATCTAGGAAGAACATGCTATTAACCAATCTTGATGTTAAAATTCCTGGATTAGAAGCTATTTGTGCACTTTATGCAACTGCCCATGATTTTGCTGAACCATATCATTTGTGTGCTCTTAGAAACGCATGGGATAAGTATCATATACATGATGGATATTTGTTTCGAGCTAACAAAATATGTATTCCAGAATCGTCGTTGCGTTTGTTCTTAGTGCAGGAGTCACATGCTGGTGGTTTGATTGGTCACTTTGGGCATGAGAAGACGTTGCTCAGGCTTGCTGATCACTTTTATTTGCCCAAGATGAGGCATGATGTGTACAGATTTGTGAGCCGATGTATTACATGCCACAAGTTGAAATCTAAGCTGAAGCCTCACGGTTTGTATACACCTCTCTCTGCACCTAGTACTCCATGGGAAGACATTAGTATGGATTTTGTGCTAGGTCTACCTAAAACTCAGAGAGGTCATGATTCTATATTTGTGGTAGTGGATAGGTTCTCTAAGATGGCTCATTTTATTGCCTACCACAAAAGCGACGATGCGTCGCATGTTGCTAACCTATTTTTAAGGGACATCGTGCGATTACATGGAGTACCAAAGACGATTGTTTCTGACCGTGATGTGAAGTTCATGAGATACTTTTGGAAGACCTTATGGGGAAAGCTAGGAACGAAGCTACTGTTCAGTACTACATGTCATCCCCAAACAGATGGTCAAACGGAGGTGGTGAATCGAACATTGTCACAGCTGCTAAGGACTATGATTAAAAAGAATCTGCGGAAGTGGGAAGAGTGTTTACCACATGTTGAGTTTGCTTACAACTTGCTGTGCATTCAACTACTCAGCTTTGTCCTTTTGAGGTGGTGTATGGTTTCAAACCACTTGATATGTTGCCTCTACCATTACATGAGAGAGTTGATATGGAGGCATCAAAACGTGCTGATTATGTGAAGAAAATACATGAGAAGACTCGAGAGGCTATTGAGAAGAAAGGCAAGAACATTGCTACTGCAAGGAATCAAGCAAGCAAAGAAGTGTTGTTCGAGCCTGGAGATATGGTTTGGGTGCATCTACGCAAGGATAGGTTTCCACTACTTCGAAAGTCCAAATTGAAGCCACGTGGTGCTGGTCCTTACAAGGTGTTAGCCAAGATTAATGATAACGCCTACTCGGTTGATATACCTATTGAGGAGTTTGGTGGAGTTAGCAATAGCTTCAACGTTGCTGATTTGTCACCATATGTTGGAGAAGACCTTGGAGCGTCGAGGTCGACGCCTTTGGAAGGGGGGGAGATGATGAGGACATCCCTACAATTACACCTACCCCAATGACTACTCAAGATGCTACAACTGTTGCAAGAAAGGATCAGTCCAATGCGATTAGAATTGGACCTATTACAAGATCTCGTGCTAAGCTACTGGAACAACAGGTGAATTTACTCCTAAACGAATCTCGTACTTTGATTGATGAGAACTTTATACTGCCTAAGTCTATGCATTTATGTATGATTAGGTTCGTTGGAGAAACAAGCATGGCACGAGTAGGAGAAGGGCTACAAGAGAAGCCCAACATGATGATCGCCCAAGGATGCGCGACGGAGGAGCGGGAGGAAGGCGCAAGAGAAGATCATCAAGACAGAGGCAAAAGGATCTGCCACGACCGGACTGTCCGGCCTGGTCGAGAGGCAAACTGGCATGGACATTCTGTCTACCAATTCGGACACTACCCGGATACCACCTAGAAACTTCAAAGTTTCCGTCCAGACCGGACTGTCTGGCACACTTCACCTGGAGTGTCCGGCCGATTTCGACCGGAGTGTCCGCCCGCCGACCGAATCTGGTCCGAGTTGGTTTGTATCAGTCTGAGTCGTTTGCATTTAGTTTCGGTTTCTGGCCGCCCAGCCGCCCTGGGACGACCTCTGGTTAGGGTTTAGACCACGTTAAAATATTTTGGATTTCTTTCATAGAACCTCTGGAATTACCCTGTGTTCACATCTACCAACTATAATTGAGTGTGATTTGTTGTTCCATTGGGAATTAGTAGATTGCATACTACCGTTCATGGTCACGGCTGCGTGCGCAAGAGCGTGGTGTTGTGAATATCCTACAAGGTTAGAGAGCTGTTGCATTGGCATTAGGGATCGAGCGGGAGAGTTCATAGCTACAGGCTAGTTATCTATCATCCACCATCATCACCGCCATCCGCTTACTGAGAAGATCGGGCCACCCCATATCAAGAAGACTAGGGACAATTTGCTGATAAAGGTAAGCCACCTACTTGTTCATAGGCTTGTCCTAATATTTTCCTTATGCATGTTTTACTTATCTATTTATGCAAATTGCATTGTTTTACTATGTTGCTATTTATACCTTATAGTATCTTGGCTCCTCCAAAATATTACATAATTGTACTGCTAAGTACAGACCCTTGATGAGAGCTACTCATCGCCTAGTATATTAGGTTAGTGGTTTACACCATACCATTTTGGAAACCTTTTTAGCCAAAGAAAAATTATAGGTTGGGAAACCCTTGGAAAGTTTACAAATGATTTTTATGGTAAAACCTTGGTAAGGTTTCCTTACTAATAGGAAGTTTTGGATAAAATAAATGGTTTTTTTTACAAATGATAATGGAAGGAACAGGAGGAACAATGTTTACAAAAACACACTCAGTTCTGTGTAGTTTGTTGGAACCACTACAAGAATTTGGGCGGTTCATGACGATTTGATATCATCCTGGATGAGGTTCAAAACATCGTTGATGGCCATCTGCGACGAATTCTGCGACAAAAAATAGTTCATGAACCTCACGTAATAATTGAATTTGTGATGTTTTTCTGTCTGAAAACGTCACGCCCAATCGCGACGCTGCAATTTTGTCACAGCTAATTGGACCGGCCTAGCCCAGGCCTAATCTTTCATGAATTTTTTTCATCATGATCGAGGCCACGTGTCAGACGGCACCACAGGCAGCTGTCAGCGACGTTTGCTGACGTCATGTTCACCATCTATGACATCATCGATGTTGTGACATTTTTTTCCATCACGCCCAGATTCCGTTGTTTCCATATCTGTGACCTCTTCCAACCCGTTCATGACGCCATCCATCCCATTTATGACATCACATGGGCCATGACGAAGTTTTTTGTTGCCACCTTTCGATTCCTTGACACATGGACGGTTGGCAGCGCCAAGCTTGTGACAATCGGACGAGGCCACGTGGGCAAACCGCAGAACGACACGTGGGAAAATCAAAATGGGACACATATCACCTAACGACACGTGGGAAAATCAAAATGGGACAATTCTATGTGATGACGTCATTGTTGGCCATGACGTTTCTGTTTCGTCTAGATAGTTTTCCATTGAAAGATGGCCACGTCAGCGTTTACCTGTGAGGGAAATGTTTTGTCAAGAACAACTAAGACGATTTCGTTTTCATCGCGGATGCGTGCTAGCATAACAGTGAGATCAGAGGGCCATTTGAGCACATAAATTTCTACTAGCCCTAATTGTCCGCGACCCATATCACACCACATACATCAAATAACAAAATTTCACAATAAAATAATAGAATTTGACAATAAATATCAAGACAAGTTTCCACCTAAATTTCAACAGCAGTTGCTGAGCCAAAAGCCTCACAAGCTTGCACAGCCAAAAACTTTCCACGACGGTTTATGAGCCAAAAGCCTCACAAGTTTCCCTGCCTAAAATACTCACAAGTTTCCACATCAGTTAACTTTCCTAGCCCAAGAACTCACAAGTGTTAACCACAAGTTCACTTATCTTGCGACAGCTGAAGGTGCTGCTTCTACTGAGTTATCTGAGACAACACTTGCAAAAGTAAGTTGTTTGTATGGTTTTGTTTATCATGCATCTCTTCTTGCTTCTTCTGCATTTCTCTCATGTATTTAGCATACTGCAGCCTCTATGCCTCTGCAGCTTCTTTCGCTCTCTGCAATTTGTCTATGGTACATGGCAGTTTGTCACTCCCTTATCTCTTAGCCAAAAATTCCTCTTCAAGGCTAGACCTGCTTCGTCTCGATGTACTTGGATGGCAGCCGATGTTCTTCAGGAAAGTTGGCTTTATGCTATCCAACAAGAGTGCAAAGTGCACAACCTTAGTGGAAGAAAGTAATTATTCCCCTAGGACATCTAGAGCCATCTTCTTTTCAATGGTTTCGTACAATATTAGGAATAGAAGCAAACATTATAAAAATAGCAAGCAAACTACAATCTCATCGTATAAAATTGAGATATGAAGGTAGCATTGAATTTTACAAAGATGAAAAGTATTCAAGAGGACTTACAATTGCTTCCTTCACATTCTTACTCTAGCAATTTTTCGGGCTGCAATTCATCTGTTTCAAGAGTTCGAAGGCATCGTCCTCACTGTTGCACACAACCTCATAGGTACGAGAACCTGTGGCAGCAAGGTACAACACTTTGCTCCTATTGATCTTGTTTTTTACACAAGTGCTCTACACAAGCAGAAACCATACAGTATAAGAGGCAGTTCCAGTCAAACAATGCAAACACATGCAGTAATAGTATAAGAGTAAATGAAAAGTAACTTGTTTCCTGGGGTCATACCAAGTATCGACAAGCTTACACCACTGCTCATTGTTCATGTGTTTCACTTCATCAGGACATTTCCTTATAACTTAGTTCAGAGGGTAGGTATCAAAATACTTCTTCTTAAGAATATGCCATTGATTCCTTGCATGCCTCATAAACTGATTTCGCAAGCATTCTGCATGTCAGGGTGATTTGTGTCCATGGCCAACTTGTCTGGTCTAGTTCTTCTTAGAAGAACTTTAAGGGAAAGCCTCCATCCTTTGGACAACTTGGCAAGTCTCTTCCCCAGGTTTTCCCCCTCACCGCCATATCTTCAAAATTCTGCATTTCGGTGTCTTCAGAACAAGTTGCATCAAAGTCTTGAGACAGCTGGTAGCCATCATCATCTACAAGAATACAATGTGTTGAATTAGTGTCCCATAGTAATATGATGGGATTAAATGGATTACTATAGAGCAAGCAATTGGTTTAACGCATTACCACGTTGAGACCAGTCACTCCAGTCTTGGCATGGTACTTCATGACTAGGATCAGATTCCCCATATTCGATAGCTAACTCATCGTATTGGGTAGCTGACCCCTGACCCTCAAATTGGGTACCAGATTCCTCTGCATCAACAGCTAAACACAAATGTTGGGTAGCTGATGTAGCGCCTTGGGTACCGAACCCATCCGTTTGGGATGGTGAATGGTCTCTTTAGGGAGGTTCCCGCAGACATTTGGGAGGTGGCTTATGGCTTTGGATAGGTGGCAAGTCACCTTTGGAAGATGTCCGTGGGCAGAAGGACGCGGACTTCAACACTTGGGAAGGTGGCTTCTTGATTTGTAGAGGTGGCAGACTGGCTTTGGGAGGTGCTAGAGGATTGCAGGATGTGGGTTCAGGTTCCACACCTTGGGTACATGGCTGCTGGCTTTGGGACGTGGATGCTGGCTTTGGGGAGTTGGATGCGGGCATTGGGGGGTGCATGTTGGATTTAGGGAGGTGGTTGTTGGCTTTTGGGGAGGTGGCGGCCGGCATACCAGCGGGTCGGAGGGAGTGGGCAGCTCGCCTTGGGCAGAGTGCTGCTCATGTTGGGCAGCTGCCAGCTCACATTGGGCAGCTAGTTGCTTGCCTTGGGATGCTGCCTTCTTGGCTTGGGTAGGTGGTAGATTAACGGCTGCTGGCTTCTCGCCTTGGTGGGCATCAGGAACTGCACCTTTACCCACTTGGCCGGCATTAGGAACTGCAGCTTTGGTCAGTTGGTGGGCATCAGGAACTGAAGGTTTAGCTACTTGCCTAGCATCGGGAACTGCAAATTTGGCCACTAGGTTGCCATCAGGAACTTCATCATCGGTCACCGGCGGGGGGATATGAAGTGCAACTTTAGCCACCTCCAGGGCATTAGGAAATGCAACTTTGGTATTTTTTCCTAGCATTAGAAAATGCGGCTTTGGTCGTTTTTCGGGCATCAGGAAGTTTGGCTTTGGCAATATTTTAGATTGCACTCCGAGTTTCTTGTGAATGGATCGCAGGACTTGTCGCTTTTGTTGTTCGTCATGTGGAACCTAGAGGTGGAAGTCCTGCTTTTAGCGGATTCCCCTTGGACCTCTTGTGTCTCTCATATTCAGTGTCTGGAGATAGTACTGATGCCACGATGCGCTTGCGAGATGATCCACCACCATGAGCCATTCTTCGTATGGGAGTTGTCTTCTTGAATTTTCTTTGCTTAAGCTACACATTTTACATGTAATAGTCAATTGGGGAAATAAAGAGGAACAAAACATATGGAAAAAAGAGTAAGCAAACAATTCCACACAAGATGATTTGGCAGCACCTTAATTATGGGGAAATCATGACAAGATGGTGCGCTAGCAGGTAAGGGGACTACCTACAACCCAGTCTCCTCGGTGACTAGTGTTTCATCACCTGATAGGTCACCTTCACTTATATCCCCCTAGATCATACTTTTGCTCTTTTTAGGGGATAATACAGCTGGGAATGCAACAACACTTGTCGTGGTATTGCCGACGAGTATGCCATGGAGGGGTCCTCACAGTGTGTGTTTAGAGATGTGGGGTAAGGTAGAGAGTTGGTGGGTACGAGATAACATAGCTTACCCAGGTTCAAGTCCCACAACGGTGGCGGAACTCTACTCCGGCTATAAATCACTATAATGGCAATACACCGAGTTACAGAGATAGGTTCGTTGTGCGAGGTGTTGTGCGTTGTACGCTACAATATATTGTGTTCTACCCTAAAGGCTCCCGCAGGCCGGCTTATAAAGGGGCCAAGACCTAGGGTTTACAGGGAAAGGTCCTTGCGGGACAAGGTAAAGAGTCCTACACCTGCACGAACTAGTCTTTCGTGTCTTATACTCCAAGGCTCCGAGTATGTCGGCAACTCCTGCGTAGCCTTCCTTTATCCGGCATGGGCTCCCTTCAGGATCCGTCTAACTGGGCTGCCCAGCAGGCCATAGCATATCCCCAACTATGGGCCAGGCCTTGCTACCAACTATGGGCCACCCGGGTTAGGCGGATTGGTGACATGCTATGGAGATACCCATATAGCATATCCCCAACAATAGCCCCCGAAGGACTTTGAAATCTTGCGCCGTCTTGCTCGTTGATCTCTAAATATCCCGTCTAAGTGATGCCAGCAATTCGTCAAGCAATATCTCAAAGGTCTCCCGAAGAACCATGCAATCCTCTCCGGCTTCATAATGTAGCCGGAGATTCCTTGAGTCTTTGTTTCGAGAGTCGGACGATCTCTGTCTTTGATGGAATCTTCGGACATGACCCTTGCTGAAATTTTCAGGAGGACGGCGTAGGGTACAACCTACGCTACCTCGAAACTCATAGAAGCAAATAATTAATCATTAGCTATTTTTACGCGCGCGAAATCTGAAACGGTAGAGCGGCAAAAGACGGAGGACGTGGCAAAATTACCACGCACGTTCACTTCCACGTCGGCAACGTTCCATCCATTAGATCTTTTTGCACTTCCACCACAATTAATTTATTTCTTTTTACCTGCATTTGCTCCCAGTCTTCGTCTTCCTCCAGCCGCATGACCGTTCGAGCTCCTCTGCGAAAACCCTAGCCAGAAACCTTTCTTCATCCACACGCTCCTTGTTGTAATGGCCTCCAGCAGCTCTACTCCTTCCACGGTGGTGATTCCCGAGATTACGGCGGAGCCATCTCAGGGAGTTATTGTTCCACCGGAGGGGGTGGTCGTCTCCGTCTCCGCCATGAAGGAATCTGCCGGTGATGACCAAGAACGAGCGGCGCCCGAAGCCAATGAAGAAGAAAGCAACTCCCATAAGGGGGTGTGGACAGGTTCTGATCTCTCCACCGAAGATCTCAAAGAGCTGATCGATGAGGGCTATCTCCCTGCGGCGGAGAAGTTCGTCTGGCGGGAGGCAATGGCCGGCGAGGTGGTCCCTTCTCTCCAAGCCGGAGAGAAAGTGTACCTCAAATCTCAGCTGGTACGTGGCGTAAGCCTGCCAGTCTCCGACTTCTTCCTGGATGTCCTTTGACACTTCCGGGTACTTCCCCACAATCTCTCTCCCAACTTTGTAGCTTTGTGTGAAGGATATCTAGGAATCAAACCTAGATTAGATCTATTTGTATATTTCTTCACCGTCAAGAGAGAGTCTGTAACATCCCAATTTCAGCAACCCTGATTAGTTGTCCAGAATGCAAAAATCAGGGGGAACAAAAACTTGTTCTTATTTAATTGTGTAGTGCTTGCTTGTTGTTGTTTGTGCTTATGCTTCTGATTATATAGCTTATGATATACTCCTTACCTCAACATCAGTTGTCAAAAAGCTATTTAACAAAACTATCATGGCTCATTTTACATACTCTCAAATGTTCTGGCATTTCAAAACATGAGCCAAGATGCTTATGTAACCAAAACTATTTTAGTAGCTTCTATTGACAAAACTATGGAGAGATATATAATATAATCTCCTTATGTTTTCAAGACAGAACCTTCAACTAATACTACCTATAGGATTTCCCAAAACCTTTTATAAAGCTTTTGAATTCAACTCTTGGTAGGGATACGAAGGACTCTTACCTTATTCAAACTCCAGCCTTTCAAAAATTCCCAACCTCACCTCAAGCTAAGCTTGATGGCAACCCTAGTAGTAGTTGATTTGTTTGTAAGATGAGTTGCCTTGATCTGCTGCTTGACTTGATTGCTTAAAAGTATGAGATACTCTAGGAGCTAATTCTCTAGGGTAGATACTTAAGATTACCAAACCCTAAGCAAGAATACAAGATGGATCTGATCTCTAGCCAGTAGGTGATCATCTAAAACCCTTAACCAAATCAATTCTGAAGTGATCCATTCTAGAAGTTTCAAAGTCAATGAAGACCAATATCAAGCATGGATCTATTCTACCCAATCTAAACTTCAACATCATCCACTTGATGATGCTTTGATACCTTGCAAACCCTCAAAAACATTCCCACTCATATTCTAGTCAAAAACCCTAAATCTGCCAAATTTGGCCAAGTCTAGAATCTGTTTCAACATCACCTTTTTAAATGTCTCCTTTTCTCAACCCTTGTGCATTTTTGAAAATGCATTTGAACCATCTTGTTAACCATCCTAAGGACTACCAAGGCCCCCTCTTTCCCTTGGTTATATCATCCTCCAACCCACTTGTTCTTGATGGTTTGACATGCAAGAAAATAACTATTCCTACAAATCTATTCAACATGCCTACTTTGACAGAAGCTCACACCTTCATCCTACATTCCTTGGACCAAATCTTTGCATGCTTGTGATATAATCATATAGGTCTATCAATACCTACTTCACTTGTTCCAATTAGATCTTGTTACTTCTTAAACCCACAAGGTTTTGAAAGCTACTTGATAATCTGTTTTGGGAAGCTTATTTTATTCAAAGTTTGAAATCCATTCTTGGTGAACTCAAGCAAGATCAAGCTCAAACCTATATACCATGTTGATTTACATCACTTGGTATATCCATCCATATATCCCATGCCCGAAGGGGAGCTTTGAGCTCCAAGATCCAGCAAGGTTTTGGTGGCATGAGAACAATCTTACCCTAGCTCCTTAATCTCATGTTTTCCACCAAAATCACCTTGATTTATCACATACCAAGGTTTCAAATGCTTGATACACATGGTGTACATCATTTACAATGATTACAAGGATTTACCAACTATTATCCATAATTATTATGGCTCCAAAACTATTTAATCTCTTAAATGGACAAACACTCCAAAACCTAATCTATAAAGGAAAGTTTATTTTTCTCCAAATCACAACTCTAACTTGGGACTTATTTGAGTCCTATACATCATACCCTAACTTCATACTTCAAAAATAAATATTTTTGAAGAGTTTTATTATTTCTTTTTGCCTATTTTCTTAAATGGCAGAAATGGAATAATAATTGTTTTAAATACTTTTTGTAACATCCAAATTTCAACAACCCTGATTAGTTGTCCAGAAGGCAAAAATCAGGAGGAACAAAAACTTATTCTTGTTCATTGGTGCAGTGTTTGCTTGTTGTTTGTTTGTGCTTATGCATGTGAGTGCATACCATATGATACTCCTTACCTCACCATCAGTTGACAAAAACTTTCAAAAAAAAGTTGACAAAAACTGTTTAACAAAACTATCCTGGCTCATTTTATATATTCTCAAATGTTCTGGCATTTCAAAAAGCTGAGCCAAGATGCCCTTGCTTCCCAAACTATTTTATTAGCCTCTATTGATCAAACTATGGATAGTTATAAACTATAATCTTCTTATGTTTCAAGACAGAACCTTCAACTACTCTCACCTCTAGGTTTTTCCAAAACCCTTTCGTTAAGCTGTTGAATTCCACTCTTGGTAGAGATACCAAGGACTCCCATCTTATTCAAAATCCAACCTTTCAAAATTACCCATCCTTACCTCAAGCTAAGCTTGATGGTAACCCTAGTAGTAGTTGATTTGTTTGTAAGATGAGTTGCCTTGATCTGTTATGACTTGATTGCTTAGAAGCAATATGAGCTACCCTAGGAGCTCATCCACTAGGATTAAGATACTTTAAAATCACCAAATCCTAAGCAAGAATACAATCTGGATCTAATCTCTAGCCACCAGATGATCATCTAAAACCCTTAACCAGATCAATTCTACATTGATCCATTCTTGAAGTTTCCAAGTCAATGAAGACCAATATCAAGCATGGATCCCTTATACTCAATCTACTCTTCAACATCATCCAGTTGATGATGCTTTGGTACCTTGCAAACCATCAAAATCATCACCACCCACATTCTAGTCAAAAACCCTAAATCTGCCAAATTTGGCTAAGTCTGGAAAACTATTTCCAACATCACCTTTTTGCATGCCTCCCTTTCTCAACCCTTGTGCATTTTGGTAATGCACCTGAACCATCTTATTACCCATCCTAAGGACTACCAAGGCCCACTATTTCCCTTGGTTAGATCATCCCCAACCCACTTGTTCTTGAATGTTTTGTAGGCAAGAAATTAACTATTCCTTCAAATCTAATCAACATGCCTACTTTGACAGAAGCTCACACCACCATCCCACCTTCTATGGACCAACTCTCTACACGGTTGTGCTCTACTCATATAGGTCTATCAATATCTACTTCACTTGCTCCAAGTGGATCCTTGTGCTTCTTAAACCCACAAAGTTTTTGAAGGCTAGTTGATAATCTTCTTTGGCAGGCTTATTTTATTCAAAGTTTGAAATCAATTCTTGGGAAACTCAAACAAGATCAAGCTCAAACCTCTATACCATGTTGATGTACATCACTTGGTCTATCCATCCATCTACCCCATGCCCCATGGGGGGGTCTGAACTCCATGATACAACCATGTTTTGATGGTATGAAAATAACATCACCCTAGATCCTTAATCTAGGGTATTTCACCAAAATCAACTTGGAATCTCCAATACCAAGGTTGAAAATGCTTGCTACACCTTATCTACATCATCTACCTTGGTCATCAAGATTTATCAAATATTATCCATAATTATTATGGCTCCAAATCTAATTAATCTCTTTAATAGTCAAAATCTGTAAAGCTCATTTCCCAAAGGAAGGTTTTGTTTTTGCCAAAACACTTACCCAACTACAAGCACATTGGAGTCATATATATCATACCCTATCATCCCAGTTCAAAAATAAATATTTTTGAAGAGTTTTATTATTTCTTTTTGCCTATTTTCTTAAATGGCTGAATTGGAATAATAATTGTTTTAAATACTTTTAGCTTCCAATAAATCTTGGGAAAATTCCCCTAAGTGTGTATTCACATTTGGGACAATCTCAAACCAAAAACTAACCTTGTCCAATGTAAAATTATCAAATGATCTTCTAGAAACTACTTCTGCACTTTTTGAATAAATGATCTAAAGTGGACCAAAATTCATCCAATAAATCTGAATTAATTCATGGAGTTATATCTTGTCCACCCCATCTACCAGCATATTTGCCTCATCTTGCATAGGTCAAATTTCTAGACTTCCTTCATGACCATCTATTTGATCAAATTGGGCAAACTAAGGAATTATCAAGCCAAACCAAGAATCAATCACCACCAAGGCTCACCACTACCCTCCACAGCACCACCCCTCAGTCCTGGTCGTGTGCACTATAGCTAAGCTACTGTAGCAACCCCTCTCCCTTGTCCCATGTGCTTGGAAGTAAGAAGGAGAGAGAGAGACAAGCATGTGAGGCCAATTAATTGCAACAGCTGCCACTCCCTCCCTCTGTGAGCTCCAGCACGACCAAATCTCTCCCTCACCCCTCTCCACCACCCCTCTAGGCCAATAACCAGCCAGCCCTACCTCGCTTGCATGTCCAAAATGGACATTTCCCCTTTTGAGCTCCCACCACGGTATAAATAGGCCAGAGGCCCTCCCAGCACGCCCCTGCCTCTCATTTGCTTCCCCTCCCCTCCATTTACCTCCCCGGAGCCCCATCTCCTCCCTTGCTCTATTATGCTCAAGAGAAGGAGAAAGAGGAACCTCGGCCTCCCCCAAAAATCGAGCTAAGCTCCCTATTCTCTGCTCCTCCCTCGCTGCATGTCATCGACCTGAGATCCTCTCCTCCTCCTGCATCTAATCCCCACCTTTTTGTTGCCCAGGACCCTCTCTACCACTGCCAGGGAGCTCCGACGAGGTCGTCATGGTGGCCGTCCCGCTAGACTTCTTCCGGTGCCGAACATGCCCTTGCCGCCCCTCTCCTGGACCGCCACGTCACGCCGCTCCTCCTCCACCACTCCATTGACGCCGGCGCACCTCGGTGAGCCCTCCCCAACAAGCCTTTGACTCCCCTAGGGTTTCTGCCCTGCCGCCACGTTGCTGGGGGAGAAGACGACCTCCCCACCGTCAATTTCCCTCTAAATCGAATGGCAGGCATCGTGCCTTACCCCTTTAGCCGCCAGCTCTCGCTGATAGGCGGGGCCGCGCCGTCAACCCTTCAAACCGCCTCCTCCTGTGCGGAGAGAAGCTGGGTGGGCCGGCTTCATCGCTGGGCAGGCCACGATCGCCAGATCCAGCCCATCGGCCTCTGCCTCGTTCCTTTTTTGTTTTTTTTCTAAAACAGTTCCAGATCTGTTAAATAGTTGTTCAGTTTAAATCGATATGAAAATGGTAAATACCTCCATATGACCAAATACAAATTTTCTAGGATACCTTAGGGTTTTGTCTATCTTGCTGTACCAAAAGTTTGGCCACATACCCCTAATATCTCCTTTGTAGATTTATTTACCAAGAGGTATCCTTTCCAATAAATAAATCCCTCAGGGACCTACACATCTCCAAAATGGATGAAACAAAGTTCCTTTGAAAGTATACCCATAGGCCTACCATCTAGCATTTATCTCATGCCAAGGTGAAGAGCAGTTTGGCTATAGTAAAAATAGCAAAAACTTAGTTTCTGCCTTAGGTGATTTCTCTAGATCAAACCAACAGAGTTATTGAACTATTTCCAACTCTTTGTGATGTGGTACACTAAGATCTACCAAAATCCAGGAGATCAAATTTCATTGAGGGTCTGCTTAATTTTGGTGAATTAATGATCTCTGTATAGTGTTATGTCAATAGAAAAATCACTAAAGGAGTTTGGCAACCCGAAAAAGAGTGAATCCAATTCCTACAGGAAGTTACTCAAAATACATACCATGTGGAATTGGTTTCCTATCAAGAGCTATTGTAGATTTAATCTGGTGAAAAAGACAATTTGTCTACAGAACTACCGTTGGGAATTTCCTGAGGGCATTCTAGTAATTATTTTGGCATGATTCCAACACTCACTGAACCAGTACATCAAGCCTTACCTAACCACCCAAGGAAATAATTTTTGGATCTCCAGAACTTTTCTGGTGAATTATCTCCTAAAACTAGAGCTTTATCCACTAGAATATTTATAAGGAATTAAAGAAAAGTGATAAATTAGTGAAACCACTTTTGTTGGTTTCATTTTCTGAATACCTATCTGTTGGTATCATGTTTTTACAATGGTACCTTATAGAATATGTCGTTGCTCCAAAACCCCTCTTAGGTAGTTCCTCGGCTATAAATCCTAAGGGGATTTTCTTCCATATTTCCAAGATAAGGCCAAAATCCTATTAAATCCATTCTTCCTAAGACCTAATGATTTGTAAACTTGAATTGCTCTTTGTTTGCTGTATGTATTGTTGTTTGTATGCCTTGTGTTGATTGTGGTTTGGTTTGCTTGCATGTGCTATCTTGACGATGATAGTTGCGGTGAAATCGGAGATCAGAAGATGGTTATTATGGTTATCTAAAGAAGAAGTCCAGGGACATATTTCCATATTGCGGATCATCAGGCAAGCCACCTTCTTTCTCATAAGCCTTGTCCTACTGTTTTACATATGCATGTTTTATCTTCTACTTATTTAAAACTGCATGGTTTTACTATATGTTGATGTATCTATATGGTAGTGGTTTGGCTTCTCCGAACTATTACACTTTTGTACTATTAAGTACAACCCCCTTGGTGACACCTACTTGTCTCTAGTAGAATAGATGGTGTATTACACCATACCCTTTGGAGACACCGTTTTAGCCGAAGCAAAAACTAGAGGATGGGAAGACCCCCGGAAAAAGTTTCACCAAATGTTTTATGATAAAACCTTGGTGAGGTGGGACCTCCCAAGAGATGTTGAGAAATAAAAAGGTTTTTCTTTACAAAATACTGAAGGAAAACTGGAGGAAAAAGGTTTACGAAAATGCACCCGGTTCTTTGCAGTTTAGCTATAACAACTTAACCCTGTACAACCACATTACCCTGGAATGGGACAGAGCTGGATTTGACGGTTGTTTATTCTGGTATAAGCTGCCTCGTAACTACTACAGGGGATCGCGATCCCTTGAGGGTGGGCCTTGATGAGGACATCCCTACAATCACACCTACCCCAATGACTACTAAAGATGCTACAATTGTTGCAAGAAAGGATCAGTCCAATGAGATTAGAATTGGACCTATTACAAGCACTCATGCTAAGCTACTGGAACAACAGGTGAATTTACTCCTAAACGAATCTGGTACTTTGATTGATGAGAACTTTATACTGCCTAAGTCTATGCATTTATGTATGATCAGGTTCGTTGGAGAAACAAGCATGGCGCGAGGAGGAGAAGGGCTACAAGAGAAGCCCAACATGGTGATCGCCCAAGGATGCGCGAGGGAGGAGCTGGAGGAAGGCGCAAGAGAAGATCATCAAGACGGAGGCAAAAAGATCTGCCATGACCGGAGTGTCCGGCCAGTTCCACCCGGACTGTCCGGCCTGGTCGAGAGGCAAACTGGAATGGACATTCTGTCTGCCAGTTCGGACACTACTCGGACACCACCCGGAAACTTCAAAGTTTCCGGCCAGACTGGACTGTCCGGCACACTTCACCCGGAGTGTCCGGCCTGACCGGACTGTCCGGTCGATTTCGACTGGAGTGTCCCCCCACCGACTGAATCTGGTCCGAGTTGGTTTGTATCAGTTTGAGTCGTTTGCGTTTAGTTTCGGTTTCTGGCCGCCCCAGCCGCCCTTATAAGCTTTGGGACGACCCCTAGTTAGGGTTTAGACCACGTTAAAATATTTTGGAGTTGTTTCTTTCATAGAACCTCTGGAATTACCCTGTGTTCGAATCTACCAACTATAATTGAGTGTGATCTGTTGTTCTATTGGGAATTAGTAGATTGCATACTACCGTTCGTGGTCACGGCTGCGTGCGCAAGAGTGTGGTGTTGTGAATATCCTACAAGGTTCGAGATCTGTTGCACTGGCATCAGGGAACGAGCGAGAGAGATCATAGCTACGCATTAGTTATCTACCATCCACCATCATCAACGCGATCCGCTTACTGAGAAGATCGGGCCACCCCGTGTCATCTTGGCATCAGTTTTCCAGTGTTGCCTCGATAAGCATCCACGAATCCATCCATAGATTAGGGAGTGTTTTCGTCCTATGTAGAAAAAGCCTTACAAAAAGATTTGCCATAGACTAGATTGCATCGTTTTCGAGTTTTAGTTGCTAATTGTATCTTCTCGTAGATCTGATCTATAGGTTTTTCCTCGTAGGAGTCTAGTTTTTCGTTTGTGTCTAGGTTTAGGGTTTGATCTTGTTTTCTGCCGTGTCAACCATCACCGTGTTCCACAAGTTTTCTTCGTTTTTTCCGAGTCCACATAGCGTACTTTTGTTTGCATACCATAGACACAGCCTATCTACAGCATCTGTGCCTAGGAACGTACCCACGAGACTAGTTGCTTTAATCCGACAGGCTGCTCATTAGGTTTTTGAAGTGCAGAAATTTTTGACAGGCAAAACCGGACTATCCGGCCAAATCACACCGGACTATCCGGCTCAACAGGAGTCTCCAGCGCATATCAACCGGACTATCCGGCCCAGTTCTATTATACGTTGCTGTACTCGTTTGCATTGAGTAATATAGTTGAAAAAAATCAAAAAAGAAGAAAAGAGAATCAGTGTAAAAAAAGAGCTACAAGTCTGACAAAAAAAGAGATATAGAAGTGTGCAATATTGGAGGCCTTGTTGTGTATAGCACTAGTAGATTGAGCAATCTTGTTCCTGTTCTATTTGAGGTATTACTAGCGTCTCTCTTGTGCATTGCAATATTTCTTTTCATAAGTTGCTTTGCCACGTTTATCTCCACTGTGTGTGTTTCTTGGGTATTTGTACGATCAGCACTAGGACTTGTTTGTGGTGTAGATAGGGTACCATACCTATAGCTCCACCTTTACATAACCTGTGTGCCCTGCGATCGTTCTTTATACCTTTGATATTCACTTCATCACATCAAGTGCATTAGTCTTTGATTTCGTTTGGTAGAGCATCTCTATTCACTTTGGAACGGTAAGATCTCCTTTCTTATTAGTTGTGAGTGAGTTGTGAGAGTTTCCACCATACAGATTCTGATTTTTGCACTAACCTACTAATCATGTCTACTAGTGATGATGATGTTGTGTTTAAAAAATAAGGATGAGGAGCTCGTCAATTGGCGTGAATATGAGGCTTTGAAATCCCACTTGACACGTGTGTTTACTAACACGATAGATGCCATTGACAAGAATCTCCAAGATATGAATATGAGATTGGATCAGCATGTTGGGACGGTTGATACTATACAAACGCAAGTGGCTACACTCAATGTCAATGTCACCACTTTGCAGCAGTCCATTGAGGGTTTGACAGCTGCCTTACATAGAAGGGAAGATCCTCAACATGATGATGCCTTTGATGATTTCGATGAGGGTAGCGTTGTTGACGCTGCTCCACATGTTGGCAGGGGACGTGCTATTCCCCCTGTCCATGCACCTGCTCATGGTCGTGGGTTTGCCCATCTTGGGCGTGGTCAACGTGTACCCAACCAAGCTGCTGATGACGGTTTGGGCAAGCCAAAATTCTCAATTCCTAAGTTTGATGGTTCCATTGATCCTGAAGACTACCTCACATGGGAGTTGAAGATTGAGAAACTCTAGCGCTTATTTGACTATCCAGAAGATAAGAAGGTCAAGCTTGCAGCATCTGAATTTGATGGTTATGCTTTATGTTGCTGGGATGCTCTTGTGCAACATAGGAGGGAGGACAATGAACTTCCTGTGAGGGATTGGTGCGAGATGAAGCAAATCATGAAAGCTCGTTTCGTACCAACCAAGTACTTGCGATCAGTTTTTGATAAATTGACGCAACTGAAGCAAGGCACCATGACAGTTGATGAGTACTACATGGAGATGGAGATGCTTATGCAGCGTGCTAGAATTCGTGAGTCCATTGAGATTACCATGCAGTGATTCCTAAACAATTTGAAGTTACCGATCAAGAGCATTGTTCGTCATCACAAGTATGATACCATGAATGAGTTGTTGCATCATGCTAGAGAGGCTGAATCCCAGTTGGCAGAAGAGGCGAAGTCACATGCTCGTTTTCCGTCCTCTAGCAGATTTTCGGCCAGGTCTACACCTTCTACAGCCGCGCCACCAGCTGCTGCTCCCTTTACACCATCGGCCAAGCCCGCAAGTACAACTTTGTTTGGTTCTAATGCTCGGAAACCCGCTGCTCCTGCTGCTAGCTCGGGTTCCAATATCTCTACGTCATGTACTCGTGATGTGGTGTGCCATACTTGTGGAGGTAGAGGTCACTACAAGAAAGATTGTCCAAACAACAAGGTTATGTTTGCTAATGAACAAGGTGAAGTAGAAAGCGGACATGAAGCTTCTGATGATGATATTGATGATGGCGAGGTTGGTGCTGATGCATATGCTGAGCGTGCACCAACTATTGTCGTATCTTCATGTGTACTTAGTGTGCAACCGGTTGAGGAATCCCAGCGTTGCAACTTGTTCCAAACAAAAGCTCTAGTTGGACCAAACAAAGCTTGCAAGGTAATTATTGATGGAGGTAGCTGCAGAAACCTTGCAAGTAAGGAACTATGTGCCAAACTGAATTTGACATACTTACCTCATCCCAAGCCATACTACATACAATGGTTGAGCAACAATGGTGAGATGAAGGTAAATCATATGGTACGTGTGAATTTTCAAATAGGGCCATACAAAGATTCTATTGATTTTGATGTGGTTCCTATGACTGTTTGTCACCTACTTTTGGGTCGGCCTTGGCTCTATGATCGCCATGTGCAACACAATGGCCGAGCCAACACATATCACTTGGAATTCAAAGGAAAGAAGGTTACTATGCAGCTAATGACACCACAAGAAATTGTGAATGATTCTCGCTAGAAGATAGAGATGAACTTGAAGGAAGATACTACCACTCGGCGTGACTGTAACAGCTATTCCTGATGTAATTGAGCCTAAATTGAGTGATATAACGAAAAGTGAGAGAGTGCCTGGGTTATTGATACTAGCCACCAAGGAGGATATGAGAGAGTTTCGTGAGGATCCTACAGCCATGCCACTTGTGCTCATGTATAAGGGCGAGGTATTGGTTTCTAACGACATGAACCCTATTTCTCTTTGTGTCTCTTCTGTTTTGCAGGACTTTGGGGATGTGTTTATAGAAGACGTACCCGTAGGTTTGCCTCCATTGCGTGGTATAGAACATCAAGTGGACCTGATTCCTGGCGCCACACTTCCCAACCGTGCACCTTACAGGACTAATCCCGAAGAAACTAAGGAAATTCAGAAGCAAGTACAAGTGTTGCTGGATAAAGGGTACATTCGTGTCTCTCTTAGCCCTTGTGCTATTCCTGTTATTTTAGTTCCTAAGAAAGATGGTACTTGGCGCATGTGTGTTGATTGTAGAGCGAATAATAACATCTCTATTCGATATCGTCATCCTATTCCACGCTTAGAGGATATGCTAGGTGAATTGAGTGGTGCTGTTGTTTTCTCTAAAATTGACTTGCGTAGTGGTTATCATCAAATTAGGATGAAAGAAGGGGATGAATGGAAAACTGCTTTCAAAACTAAATTTGCTTTGTATGAGTGGTTAGTTATGCCGTTTGGTCTTACTAATGCACCTAGTACTTTCATGCGTTTGATGAATCATGTTTTGAGAGAGTTTATTGGTCGTTTCGTGGTTGTTTACTTTGATGATATACTCATATACAGCCACACCGAATCTGAACATTGCACTCATATTAGACAAGTTTTGGAAGTGTTACGTGATAATAAACTGTATGCTAATCTTGAGAAGTGTACATTTGCAAAAGATAAGGTCATATTCCAAGGATTTGTTGTTTCTAAACATGGAGTAGGGGTAGATCAATCTAAAATTGAATCAATTCAGAATTGGCCTACTCCAATGAATGTTAGTCAAGTGCGTAGTTTCCATGGTCTCGCTGGTTTCTATTGGCGCTTTGTGAAAGATTTTAGCACCATTGCTGCACCATTAAATGATTTGACAAAGAAAGGTGTTCCTTTTGTATGGGGCGCGGCCCAAGACATTGCATTTGATACATTAAAACGTTTGCTTACTTCTGCACCCTTACTTGCATTACCTGATTTTTCGAAGCAATTTGAAGTTGAATGTGATGCTAGTGGTATAGGCATAGGTGGCGTTTTTATGCAAGAGGGTCGGCCTATAGCTTATTTTTCTGAGAAATTGACTAGTGCTCGTTTGAATTATTCTATCTATGATAGAGAATTGTATGCACTCGTTAGAGTACTTGAGGTTTGGCAACATTATTTGTGGCCAAAGGAATTCATCATACATTCTGATCATGAAGCATTGAAATACTTGAAAGCTCAATCAAACTTGCATAGAAGATTAGCTAAATGGGTTGAGTTCATTGAGTCTTTTCCTCACATCATTAATTATAAGAAGGGAAAAGAGAACGTTGTTGCTGATGCTCTATCTAGGAAGAACATGCTATTAACCAATCTTGATGTCAAAATTCCTGGATTAGAAGCTATTTGTGCACTTTGTGCAATTGACCATGATTTTGCTGAACCATATCGTTTGTGTGCTCTTAGAAACGCATGGGTAAGTATCATATACATGATGGATATTTGTTTCGAGCTAACAAAATATGTATTCCAGAATCGTCGTTGCGTTTGTTCTTAGTGCAGGAATCACATGCTGGTGGTTTGATGGGTCACTTTGGGCGTGAGAAGACGTTGCTCATGCTTGCTGATCACTTTTATTGGCCCAAGATGAGGTGTGATGTGTACAGATTTGTGAGCCGATGTATTACATGACACAAGTTGAAATCTAAGCTGAAGCCTCACGGTTTGTATACACCTGTCTCTGCACGGACTACTCCATGGGAAGACATTAGTATGGATTTTGTGCTAGGTCTACCTAAAACTCAGAGAGGTCATGATTCTATATTTGTGGTAGTGGATAGGTTCTCTAAGATGGCTCATTTTATTGCCTGCCACAAAAGCGACGATGCATCGCATGTTGCTAACCTGTTTTTTAGGGACATCATGAGATTACATGGAGTACCAAAGACGATTGTTTCTGACCGTGATGTGAAGTTCATGAGCTACTTTTGGAAGACCTTATGGGGAAAGCTAGGAACGAAGCTGCTGTTCAGTACTACATGCCATCCCCAAACAGATGGTCAAACGGATATTCAACTACTCAGCTTTGTCCTTTTGAGGTGGTGTATGGTTTCAAGCCATTGACGCCACTTGATATGTTGCCTCTGCCATTACATGAGAGAGTTGATATGGAGGCATCAAAACGTGCTGATTATGTGAAGAAAATACATGAGAAGACTCGAGAGGCTATTGAGAAGAAAGGCAAGAACATTGCTGCTGCAAGGAATCAAGCAAGGAAAGAAGTGTTGTTCGAGCCTGGAGATATGGTTTGGGTGCATTTACGCAAGGATAGGTTCCCACTACTTCGAAAGTAAAAATTGAAGCCGCGTGGTGCTATTGAGAAGAAAGATGCTACAACTGTTGCAAGAAAGGATCAGTCCAATGAGATTAGAATTGGACCTATTACAAGAGCTCGTGCCAAGCTACTGGAACAACAGGTGAATTTACTCCTAAACGAATCTGGTACTTTGATTGATGAGAACTTTATACTGCCTAAGTATATGCATTTATGTATGATCAGGTTCGTTGGAGAAACAAGCATGGCGCGAAGAGGAGAAGGGCTACAAGAGAAGCCCAACATGATGATCCCCCAAGGATGCGCGAGGGAGGAGCCGGAGGAAGGCGCAAGAGAAGATCATCAAGACGGAGGCAAAAAGATCTGCCACGGCCAGAGTGTCCGGCCAGTACCACCTGGACTGTCCGGCTTGGTCGAGAGGCAAACTGGCGTGGACATTCTATCTGCCAGTTCGGACACTACCGGGACACCACCCGGAAACTTTGATGCAGCCCGTCTTGCGGACGCTACTACATCCAAACCGCCAAGTCCCCAAGATTGTCCCCAAGTCAACCAAGAAGATGGACTAGGAGAAGCCAGCTCCAGAACAAGAGTCTCCACCGTCATCGCCCCGGAGAGTCCGCCCGAGTCCAGCCGGAGTGTCCGGCGCAGCCGGAGTGTCTGGCGCGACTCAGCCGGAGTGTCTGGCCTACCCCAGCCCCGTCCTGGCGCGGACATTATGCGTGCTACATCAGACTCTACCCGAACACTACCCGGAGTGTCCGGCCACCCCGGACTATCCGGCCAACTCGACCTGGAGTGTCTGGCCTACACGATGGGCCTGCGTGCCAACATTTGGGCCCTTGGCCCATGTACCCCTCTATTCCGCGCCAAACCCTAGTTTTATGCCCAAACTACCCTTGAACTTGTGGCTGGCCTATAAATAGAGCCCCACTCCTCATTGTATCCCTTAGGCATAGATGATAGACTAAAGACAACCCCCCTTTGTGGAATCTCTAGTTTTGCCTCATTCCCTTCTACCAAAGGGGATCGACTATCGTCACCACCTCGTTGGAGTTTGCATCGCGCCTCCCTCATTGTACAAGGCCTTGGCATCGGTGTCCCTTTGCCAAGACGTCAAGACCCTCTCCAAGGTGTTCTTCCCTCTCCGCTTGGGATTGACGGGAGCACGTAGACCGATCTTTCCTTGCGAGGATTCTATCGGACCGGTGGCCACCGGTGAGAGCAATCGGCCTTGTATCGTGTGTGTTTTGTGTGTGTTCATCGTGTTCTTTGCGAGGTGTGAATCTGCTTCTGCTACCTTCTCCCTTTTACCTCGCTTTCCCATCGATTTGACCACGAGATCCGTGAAGATCGGGCCACCCTAGAGGTTTGCCCTCATCATCTGGTATCAGCAGCTTTTGGTTGCCACGGATTTCTCATCGATTTGGTCTTTTCCCCCATAAATTCGAAAATCCCCAAAAAATAGCCCCAATTTCGTGTTTTGGATCGATCTGTGATTTGAGTGCGTTTTGGTAGGTTTTGATCCATGGATTACTTGTTAAACTCATTGATCTAGCTTCCCCTGCGTTTCCATAGCCTAATTCCTTGATTTCCCCCATCAATTTGAGGTTTTGGTTTGAGTTTTTCCGCCAAAACTCGTCCCGTTCGTGTTCTGGAACTTCTGGATTGACCGGACCAGACTGTCCGGCCAAAACGGACCGGAATATCCGCCCCACCGGAGTTTCTGGCCTAAACTGACCAGAATATCCGGCCCGACCGGACTGTCCGGCCTGCGCGCCCGGGACTGTCCGCCCCCCTGCTGACAGAAAAATCTGCTTCACGGTTTTGAGCATAACTTTTGCATACGAACTCGGATTTTGGTGTTTTTTAGCTTGTTTTGAAGAGGAGAAAGAGCTCTACATCATCATATCCGTGGTTCATGCCATCTACTCCATCCAAATTCTGTGCGCAAGGTGGAATCCACTAATAAAGGGTGAAGATCAGCGACGAAAGGTATAAAAATTCCACGACTTCTCCCCACTTGCATCCATTTTGAGCCACACTATCTTTGCGTTCAACAAACACCTATTGAGACTAGTTCCTCCTATGATTTCTTGGGCTATGCACATTTGATACTTGTAGAATTCCGAGCAAAAGTTGTGAGTGCGCTATCTCATATAGTTATCTTGTATAGTTGTTGGCACAAGGAAGGGGCAAGTGAAAAAGAAAAGAAAAAAAATATAGCAAAAAAAAGAAAAAGAAAGAAAGAAACAAGTGCCTCATAGAATAGGAAGCGCAAGATCGATGAACATCAAATAGGTGGTACTTATTGTGCATATCTTGTAGCCCACCAATTTTATTGCAATCGAACTAGCGTCTCTCCTTGCACTTGTGCGACACGAGCTTATAGTCTTCTCTAGGTAATCATTTGGTCCTTAGCTCACTTTCGTCGTCGCACAAGTCCCATTTATCCCACCGTGTGTGTTTCCTTGTACATAATTCCTATCTTGTGGATTGACTTGTTTGCTTTGTGATCATCATGGTTCTTTACTTGCCATTACAACATCTTGATTTTGGATTGGTTCTTGACATGCCACCTTCCATACCCACCCACCATAAGCTTTGTGTGTGTGTTTTTTTAGTGGTTAGTTTGTTTTGGTGTTCCGCGTGAACTTCACTTTGCTTGGTTTTGATTGCTCTCAAGTATTGCCACTTGCACGATACTATCTTCCAAGGTAAAGTAAGGTTTGACGTTGCATTCCTAACCCCCTACCACTTCCATATACACCACTTGGTCTTGTGAATCATGTCTATGGACTCCGGAACCGAGGAGGATATCTATGAAGAATCAATGATGAGCCACCATGACTCCACAAGTATAGAGGACATGATGGAGCACTACATCGACAATGGCTCCGCATGCTTTGAGGACCCGGAGAATTGCACCTATGACGGCTCCACATGCATGGAAGACATGGAGCACGTCATCAACTATGGCTCCTCAAGCATGGAGGACTTGGAGCTCTACATCGACAATGGCTCCTCATGCATGGAGTACATGGAGCACTACACCGACAATGGCTCCACATGCTTGGGTGATATGGAGTACTACATCAACAACGACTCCCCAAGCATGGATGACTTTGAGTGCTTCAACGACGACACCTCACCAAGCACGGAGGACATGGCGAGCTTCACCAACTTCGTGGGCTCTTCCATGAGCCATGAAGAATACCTCCACCGCTTGGAGATGGAGGACTACTACGCCAAGCTAGCGGAGACGCATCATCAAGAAACAATGACCTTCAATGCCAAGCATGCCACACCAAAGGGCACCACCTACTTCGATGATCCACCTCCAAGGCGTCAAGCGCCACCACCTACATGGCGTCGTGCACCACCATCTCCAAGGCGACGAGTGCCATCACCTCCAAGCCACCAAGCACCACAACCTCGAAGGCATCAAGTGCAACAACCTCCAAGGCAACAAGTGCCACCATCTACAAGAAGAGTGGCGTCCCAACATCATCTTCCCAAAGAGGCGCCAAGAAGCAAGAATCTTCATAAACATACATCCTCTCGTGATCATCACCAACATCAAGAGGATACAAGATGTCGTTCAAGGCATCTTTGCCATGAAGACGAAGAATATAGGTTGAGCACCATCCATAATGCTCAACCAAGCTCAAAAATGCACCACCATCACAAGAAGAGTGCCAAGGACAAGAAGCATTGTCACGAGCGTCATGTGGATGATCAAGTGCGCCATTTACATCAACCTTTGGCAAGGCATGCCAATGACCTCCGTCGACACCATCATAAGGCACCTTCAACTACTCGTGCCACCACCAAAATGGGACCAAGAGCAAGCTCTCCTCCACGCCATCAAGCTTCAATGCCAAGACTTGACGTCCTAGATGACGCATGCAACCTCATGGATGAGGAGGACGAAGACCTCTACTTCGCTAAGTTGGACGAGTACATCAAGAGGACTACACAAGCCAAGATGCAAGATGGCGACGACAAGGTCAAGAATGGTGAGCATGGGACTTTCCCTTCACCAAAGGAGGTGCAAGGAGTTGAGAGAACCGAACCTACCCCCATATGCTTGAGTGATGATGTGGTACCAATCCCATGTGAGCATGAGAGCCACTTAGCCCACTTGAGTGAAAACAAGAGTGCGATGAGTGACTCCACCATACATGAGATTGAGTACTTCCACTTGGAGGGCATGAGTGATACACCTAGTGAGTTGAGAGTGGTAGTTGATAGGTCATGTGAGACCACTTTGATTTCTAACGACTTACCCCTACCTCTAGTGTGTTTCCTCATGTTGTGCTAGGTTCCATGGATCAAGAAGCATCAAGCTTCGAGATGATGCTTCCTCCACCCAAGAAGATGAACATGGTGGATGAAGATGATGCCATCCCCATGCAAGAAGAAGTCGCCCACATGGAGGCCAATGCTACCACAACACCCACTTCATATGGGAGGTATGAAGAAGGTAAAAATAAGGGTGTTGATGATGCCATGATCCCACTAGTGGACATGATGACTTGTGATGATTGGCATGCTGTGGATGATGTTTGTGATATCACATATGCTTCATTGATTTTTCCATGTGATACTTTGCCTTTGCATAATGTTGAGCATGTGAAATGATTTGATTGTGATGATGTTGCCATAGACATGCCATGCTTTAAACATTACGTTGATGATATCATTGCTTGCACTTTGTTGAACAATTGCTCTTTCCAATGTTTTGCTTGCAATGATGTTACCAATGGTACCCCTCGAACCATGCTTTGTCATGAATGTTTTACAATCTCTCCGGTTGCAATAAGTTGAATAATTGCTCTTTCACTTGTTTTTCTTGCAACAATAATTCTCATATGGGTTATATTGAGATGGCCCCCATAGCTTTCTCAAATTTTGGAGATTTTGATGATTGCCATGATAAGCATGTTCACCGCTTGCATACTCACCATGCACCTATGTTACACTTGCTTGACACTAATGGTGATGTGCACAATAAGAGATATGTCATGATGGATGATGTATTTCTCTACCATGCACACACGTTCTTCCTTTTGTGCTTGATGTGTGTAGGTACCCGCAAGAGAATGTCAACCTCGGTTGAGCACGAGTTGACAAAAAGAGCTCTAGAGAGCATCCCCCAAGTGAGTTCAAGATCGAACCCAGCTCTGATACCTTTTGCATGCTTTGCATCTTTCATGTTGAAAAATTGCTCTTTCCTATGGTTTGCTTGCAAGCATGTTAATGGTATTCTTTCACCTTGTGACAATCATGTTTCGTCGCTATTGGATATTGATGCTTTGTGTGTTGCCACAAAAATGTTGAACAATTTCTCTTTTCAATGTTTTGTGTGCAACCATAATGTCATTATGAGCATGTATTGTCATGAGAGCTTCCAAGTCTCTCGTATTGTTGTTGCAACAAACATAAGGACCACTTGCTCTTTCATATGGTTTGTTTGCAAACATGTTGTTTTTGCTTCCGCTTGCGATACTCATACCCCCATGATTTTGGTCTTTGATGATATGTGTATGGCATCCAACAAATTGAACAATTGTTCTTTCCAATGGTTGGTTTGCACACATAATGGTGTTGTTTTGGATATCTTTCCTCATGTGTTTTTGCCGAATTCTCCTAATCTTGCATCAAATATGTTGATCCATTTCTTAGTCAATTGCTTTGAGTGCCACACGAAGATGCTTTATGGAGTTTTTGAGTTCCCACATTTGGATGATGTTCAAACGACATCCATGCACTTTGACCTTGCATACGCATTTCGTTTGCGATACTTGAGTTGTGCTAATAGTGTTGTGAACAAGAATGGACATGCCACAAATGAGATGCTCCTCTATCACACACAAACATATTTTGCTTGGTCTTTGTTGTATGAAGGTACAATTGCATACGCGTCAACCTCTATGGACAAAGAGTTGACAAGATGAATCGAAGAGAGTGACCTAGGGCTACCCTTTGATGAGCTATCTCTACATTATAAGGTGACTTCCTTCTACTTGAGGACTCATGCTATAATCTTCATGAATTGGCTACTCTTTGAGTGTTGCTTCGCTTTTGTTGTGAGCTTTGTAGGCTTCATGGAAGGTGAAGGAACATTGAAGAGTTGCCACATCAAGCTTCTCAAGGACGACTATATGGTGAACCCCATGATCAAGAAGGTCTCTCGACATCATCTTCTTAGGATGAGCATGAAGAGTCGAGGACGACTCTTTTTGAAGGGGGGAGCTGATGCAGCCCGTCCTGCGGACGCTACTACATGAACCAAGAAGATGGACTAGGAGAAGCCAGCTCCAGAACAAGAGTCTCCACCGTCATCGCCCCGGAGAGTCCGCCCGAATCCAGCCGGAGTGTCCGGCGCAGCCGGACTGTCCGGCGCGACTCAGCCGGAGTGTCCGGCCTACCCCAGCCCCGTCCTGGCGTGGACATTCTGTGTGCTACATCGGACTCTACCCGGACACTATCCGGAGTGTCCGGCCACCCCGGACTGTCCGGCCAACTCGACCCGGAGTGTCTGGCCAACTCGACCCGGAGTGTCTGGCCTACGCGATGGGACTGCGCGCCAACATCTGGGCCCTTGGCCCATGTACCCCTCTATTCCGCACCAAACCCTAGTTTTATGCCCAAACTACCCCTGAACTTGTGGCTGGCCTATAAATAAAGCCCCCACTCCTCATTGTATCCCTTAGGCATAGATGATAGACTAAAGACAACCCCCTTTGTGGAATCTCTAGTTTTGCCTCATCCCCTTCTACCAAAGGGGATCGACTATCGTCACCACCTCGTTGGAGTTTGCATCGCGCCTCCCTCGTTGTACAAGGCCTTGGCATCGGTGTCACTTTGCCAAGATGTCAAGACCCTCTCCAAGGTGTTCTTCCCTCTCCGCTTGGGATTGACGGGAGCACGTTGACCGATCTTTCCTTGCGAGGATTCTATCGGACCGGTGGCCACCGGTGGGAGCAATCGGCCTTGTATGTGTGTGTTTTGCATGTGTTCATCGTGTTCTTCGCGAGGTGTGCGTCCGCTTCCGCTACCTTCTCCCTTTTCCCTCGCTTTCCCATCGATTTGACCACGAGATCCGTGAAGATCGGGCCACCCTAGAGGTTTGCCCTCATCAAACTTCAAAGTTTTCGGCCAGACTGGACTGTCCGGCACACTTCACCCGGAGTGTCCGGCCGATTTCGACCGGAGTGTCCCCCCGCCGACTGAATCTGGTCCGAGTTGGTTTGTATCAGTTTGAGTCGTTTGCGTTTAGTTTCGGTTTCTGGCCGCCCCAGCCGCCCTTATAAGCTTTGGGACGACCCCTAGTTAGGGTTTAGACCACGTTAAAATATTTTGGAGTTGTTTCTTTCATAGAACCTTTGGAATTACCCTGTGTTCGAATCTACCAACTATAATTGAGTGTGATCTGTTGTTCTATTGGGAATTAGTAGATTGCATACTACCGTTCGTGGTCACGGCTGCGTGCGCAAGAGTGTGGTGTTGTGAATATCCTACAAGGTTCGAGATCTGTTGCACTGGCATCAGGGAACGAGCGGGAGAGATCATAGCTACGCACTAGTTATCTACCATCCACCATCATCAACGCCATCCGCTTACTAAGAAGATCGGGCCACCCCATATCAGGCCTTCTCACGTAAGGGTCCATGTGGGACATCGACCTAGAGAAGGAACGAAGGGTCTGCGGACCTCCACGCGTTACTATGAGCCCCTCATTGAAAGCGCACACTCGATAAGTGGAAAAAGCGCTCCGGTTGGTCCTCGGTACCCGACGTCCCGGTGTTGAGGGGAACAACACTCATAGGGTAGGAACTTATATTGGAGTGGGCATCCGGAGAGTCTTGATCGGTTACTCGACCCACGATCGGTGTAGATCAGGGTAGTGTACCCGGGTGATGTGGGGAAAGTGTACAACCTCTATAGAGTGTAAATCTATTTGAATAGCTGTGTCCGCGGTTAAGGATGGGTTGGACAAACTTCTGTAGTGTGGTGCTGGATTTGTTTTCAAAAACGATTTTCGGAAAAGAAATGGCTTTGGAAATGTTTTGACCATGGGATGGTCGCAAAGGAGAAAGGTTTTGACCATGCGATGGTTGGAAGGAGGAGAAAGGAGTTTGGTCGTGGGACGACCGGAAGAAAGGAACAAATGTGTTACCTAGTCCTAAGGTTTTCCAAAACTTTTCAAAACGGTTTCCAAAATGTTTTACAAAAGTTTTCAACAAAGATATGTAGATGCTATATCTACGAGAGAAACTATTTGAGAAAAGAACCTCTCTTGAATCCCTCCTAGCACCACTGCCATATTGCATATCCTCTTGTTATGATTATTCTCTTAAGGTGGTTTGCAAGTACATTCAAAGTACTCACTTGCATTGTCCTTGGCTATTAACTTGTCAGATATCAAGAAGAAGATGATGTTGGCGACTATGCGAGCTAGGACGTTCTCCCAGTCAGTTGCTTGTAGGTTGAGGCATGAGTGGGCTCTGCGCGTGATGATGTTCCGCTGGTGAAGATGGTATATCCATAACGGCTTTTATGTAAGTTTTGTATTCGTTATGTATTAGATGTTTACTTTGATACTTGTTGGTTATGTGCCACGACTAACTGATCATGGGATCATGGTTGTATGCATAACAGGGAATCTCGGAGGATTAATCCGGGGGCCCCACACTTTTAATCCCCAATAAATCATGGGAAAATTCATAAAGGTATGGACTCATATCTAGGACCACCTCACATCAAAAACCACATTTGTCCAATGGGAAAATATCAATTGAACTTCTAGAAATCATTTCTGCACTATTTGAATAAATGGATTTAATTGGACTAAAACTCCTTTGAAAAATCTCAAACAACTCTAGGAGGGGTACCTTGACTATATGTACCCACTAGTACCACTCCCTCATTTTATGAAGACTACATCCATGTACTTCCTTCATACCCATTAAATTGACAAATTATGCCAAATAATCAAATCCACTAGTCAAACCACCTCCAACCCTCATCAAAAGCTTGACCAGCACCTCTCTCCAGCACCCATCACAGCCTTGGTCGTGTACCATTGTAGCAGAAGCCCTCTCACTTGTCCTTTTCTCTTGGAATGAGAGAGAGATGTTTATTTTAAACACTCCTAGAGAAGAGAAAAAGCAGCAGCAGCCTCCACCACTCCCTCCCTGTATCCCTGCTCGACTCAGGCCCACCACTCACCTCCCCACCGCCAACTCGACCAACCAGAGGACCCCTACCTCTCTCCCCTTGCCCTCATGGGCTTTGTCCACCATGAACCACCCTATTTGGGATAAATAGCCTTAGGCCATCCCAGCACCCTCCCTTCGGCTCACTTTCCCCCTCTTCTCCCCCTTACCCTCCCCTGAGAGCCATCCCCTTTCCCCTATTCTAACTTTCCCAAGAGAGAGAGAGAAAGAAGGTTTGGCCATGGAAAATATCCGAGCACAACTCCACCTCCTCTTCTCCCCTGCCTCTGCATGTCACACCCTCACTCTCTCCTTGCTCTCCTTCCCCTAACCCTACCTTCAGTTTTCCCTAGGAACCCCTCTGCTGGCGCCCCGGCTAAGCTCCGTCGAGCTCCTCCTCGGCGACCTTGCGTGAGGAACCTACTGGCGTCAAAGGGGTGTGTGCCGCCCATCCCCGAGGTCGCCTTGGCCCGCCGCTCCTCCTCCACCGTATCCCCGACACCGACGAGCCCTCAGGTGAGCACCCCGGTCAATTTTCACCGTTGCTAGGGTTCGGACCCTCCTTACCGGCCGCGAGGAGGATGACACACCCCCGCCGTCCAATTCGATTTGATCGTGCGGCTGGGAATGCGCCATACCCTTTCGCCCCGGGCCTTCGCTGACTAGCGGGCCCCCTTGCCAGGGGTTTGAAATTTCCCTCTCGCGTGTAGCGTGTCCCTCGTGGGCCGAATTCGTTTTCCTGGTCCATCTCGCTACCAAATCCAGCATGATCCCCTGGTTCCCTTTATTAAATTTTTCTAGTTCTGGTGAAATAGTTGTAAGGACTAATTCCAAATAAAAATGGAAAACACCCTATTCTGGACAGATCCAAATCCCCACATGTTTCTGTGTGTGTTTGACAACATGCAGACCAAGTACCTGGGCCAACCCATAACCAGGTTTTTCTCAGAAATTAATTTACCAAGAAGTGACTAAACAACTCAATAATCATTTAAAATAGTTTTACAACTCCAAACAATGTGTTTCCAACTCGCTCTGGCAGGTATTGTAGGTACCTACCATTGGTCCTTTATCTCATGCCTTGTTGACCTGTGTTTTGCCTATAATAAAAATAACAAAAAACAATGTAGATATGACTTTAGAAAATTCCCTAGGCATATCTACAGCACCTATTAGGATAATTACAACTCCCATAGAAATGGTACATCAATACCTATCTAAAAACAGTAGATAAGGATTTATTGATCCTCTGTTGAATTTTAGTGAATTAAATACTTCTGTAGGTGGTATTATCACTAGATAAATCATTCTAGAAGTTTGGCAACCCCAAATACAGTGATTCGAAATCCTACTGGAAGGTATTTGTAATACCTATCCAATTACCTTGACCTCATACCATTCGGACATGTATATTTAATCTGGTGAAAAAGACAAGTTGTCTACAGAACTGTCTTTGGGAATTTCCTGAGGGCATTATGGTAAATACTTTGACATGATTCCAACTCTCAATGAATCCGTACATCAAACTCTCCCTACCCATCCAAGGAAATAAGTTTTGGACATAAAGAACATTTCTAGTGAATTATTTCCTAAAACTAGAGTTTTAATCACTAGAAAATGCTTTATAAATCAAGGGAGATTGATAAAATAGTGAAACCACTTTTGCTGGCTTCATTTTATCAATACCTACCTGATGGTACCATTTTTATACAATGAGATCATATAGGATATGGTCTTGGTCCAAAACCCATCTCTTAGGTAGTTTCTAGACTATAAATCCTAAGGGATTTTCTTCCATGTTTCCAAGACAAGGCCAATCTTATTAAATCCATTCTTCCTAAGACCTACTGATTTGTAAACTTGTATTGTTCATTGCTTGCTGTATGTATTGATGTTTGTATGCCTGGTGTTGATTGGGTCATTTGTTTGCTTGCATGTGATCCATATCGACGATAGATGCGATTATATCGGAGACCAGAAGAAGTTGGTTATCATTATTGGTTATTCTGGTTTTCTAAGAAGAAGTCTAGGGACATATATTGCCAGATTGCTGACCTCAGGCAAGCCACCTTCTTGCTCATAATGATATGGGGTGGCCCGATCTTCTCACTAAGCGGATGGCGGTGATGATGGTAGATGATAGATAACTAGCTTGTAGCTATGAACTCTCCCGCTCGATCCCTGATGCCAATGCAACAGCTCTCGAATCTTGTAGGACATTCACAACACCACGCTCTTGTGCACGCAGCCGTGACCACGAACGGTAGTATGCAATCTACTAATTCCCAATGGAACAACAGATCACACTCAATTATAGTTGGTAGATTCGAACACAGGGTAATTCTAGAGGTTCTATGAAAGAAACAACTCCAAAATAGTTTTAACGTGGTCTAACCTAAACTAGAGGGCGTTCCCAGGCTTATATGGCCGCCGGAACGTCCGAAAAACGCGAAACGAAAACGTGTCGGATACAGTCACATCTGTCCGGATCTGATGGAGACTTTTAGGGCCGGATTATCCGGTCTAGGTGGGCCGGATTATCCGGTGGCCGGATTTTCCGGGGGAAAAGTCCCGTCAAATATCCGCCCCAACACAGAACGTCGCGCCGACGTCCTTAGAAGGATCTCCAAAACAGGGCCGGATTATCCGGGGTGTGGGGGCCGGATTATCCGGGGTATTTTTAGACGTGGAAGTACTCATTGGAAAGATCTTGGAATTATCTATCCAACAAGTGCTTATTTGCTTGATTTGGAGTTCGTATGAGGAATCCACGTCCGTTTCAATTTCAGGACTTCTGTCTGTCCGAATTGAACGTTTCTTCTCTTTGATGATCTCCCTTGCTTGTATTGCGCCTTCCTCCCGCTCCTCCCTCGCGCATATCGTGCCCATATCATCATCCCCCTTCAAGAAGCTTTGTCCCCAACGCTTGCGGGTCGGGTCGGAAAGGTGGCGTGATATGAACAATCGCTTCACGCGTCTTCGCCATCTTCAAGTCTTGCCTGCCTTCCACTCCGCAACCTCCCTCTCGGCGTGCTTGACTTGAAATAGCCCCTGGCGCCTGCACCTCCTTGCGTCTCCATACGAGCTTTGACCTAGGCACCACCGTCTTCTTCTTCTTCTCAACTCTTGTTGGAACTCGTGGTTGCTGAACATGGACCTTCTTTGCACGACCTGGCATAAGATGAGTAATGCCTGGACCACACAACTGACGAACATGTCTATCCTTCCCTCTATGCATCCGCATAACAGTCCCAACAAAATGCCTCACAGGTGTGCTAACAAAACTGTTCTTGTTACCCCACTTCACCTCATGCACTGGAACATCAGGAGCACAACTATCATCCGTCTAAACACCCGTGTCAACACGAACAACCTTCTGAACACATGCTGCAACATCCGTCCTCTCAGCAATAAGAGGATGCACTTCAACTGGCTTGTCACTAACAAGTTCCACTGGCTTGTCATCTACGGGCATAGCTGAAGCAATATCAACATTGTCGCACTGTGCATCATGCTCTCCATCCTGCACCTTAGCTAGCCTAGATTTCGGCTTAGCCTTGCGCACCTTCTCCTTATGTACCACCAGCTCTACATCAGACTTTATGTGATCATCCTGCATAGGCTTCAAAGTCTGCTGTTTGCCACCATACACAAAACAATATATGTATTTGCTCGTCCAGCATGTGTAGCGTTGCGATCATACTACCATGGATGACCAAGTAACATCCCACATAAATCCAATGGCAACACATCGCACTCAATCTGATCAACATAATCACCAACTGTAAATGGCACACGCACCTTATGAGTTACCTTCACCATACCACAGCTATTTAACCACTGTAGATGCTTAGGTTCAGGAATACGCCATGTGGACAACCCCAACGCTGCCACCATTGCTTTGCTAATGCCATTAGTACAGCTCCCTCCATCAACAATCAACTTGCATGCTTTGCCTTGATCATACACTGCGCCTGAAATAAATTCCAGCGCTGGCCTCTATCAGCTGTCATGCAAGCATCGCCTTGTACTTTCTTGAGTTGCAAATTCAGCCCACTCAATGGTACAATATTCTCCACTGTAGTTTCAGCACACACAACAGCCTTGGCAACAACAGGCACTGCCACGCTGACCGTTTGCACTGGAAAAACTGCTGGAACCTCCTTTACATGAGATGGAATAGACATAACTGCAACCTTGGGCGACTGCTGGACTGCCTTCACGGGCTTGGTACAAAATACCTTACGACGAGGAGGCATAAAACAGCCACGCAAAAAATTATTGAAGTACTTCCAAGTTGCATCAACAATATCCTTCTCACGCACCTCTTTATCCCACCAACGAGCTATCTCCTCATCCACACGTCGTAATGCAAGACGCATACGTGTAGGATTATCCGAATACTCGTATGTATCACATTTGTAAAAACCATCTTGCATATGACGTTCCCATGACTCATATTCCTCATATGTCGCCATATGGACCAGTCTCCAACTGATTTGAGAATCATCACATACTATACCACGCAAGATGTCGAGATAATCATTGTACACATCACCAGATCTCTTCCTAGAAGTGCACCGTTTGCCAAAAAAGCACCCTGACACGATGGCATGCTTCCTAGCATGACTGCAGAACAAAAAAAGTCTGGGTCAGACTGTCCGATGTTGGAGGGCCGGACTATCCGGGTCGGTCGGATACTCCGGGCGGAATCCGTCGAACAATCCGGTGCGCGGATGTCGAGATCCAATCTGCACCACCACAACTCTGATCTCCACCAAGAACACACTCAGCCGATCAATCAACACAACCTCGCCGTGAGCAACCTGGTGCTCTGATACCACATGATATGGGGTGGCCCGATCTTCTTAGTAAGCAGATGGTGGTGATGATGGTGGATGATAGATAACTAGCTTGTAGCTATGAACTCTCCCGCTCGATCCCTGATGCCAATGCAATAGCTCTCGAACCTTGTAGGATATTCACAACACCACGCTCTTGCGCACACAGCCGTGACCACGAACGGTAGTATGCAATCTACTAATTCCCAATGGAACAACATATCACACTCAATTATAGTTGGTACATTCGAACACAAGATAATTCCAGAGGTTCTATGAAAGAAACAACTCCAAAATAGTTTTAACGTGGTCTAACCTAAACTAGAGGGTGTTCCCAGTCTTATATGGCCGCCGGAACATCCGAGAAACGCAAAACAAAAACGTGTCGGATACAGTCAGATCTGTCCGGATCTGATGGAGCCTTTTAGGGCTGGATTATCCGGTCTAGGTGGGCCAGATTATCTGGTCTAGGTGGGCTGGATTATCCGGTGGCCAGATTTTCCGGGGGAAAAGTCCGATCAAATATCCGCCCCGACACAGAACGTCGCGCCGACGTCCTTAGCAGGATCTCCAAAACAGGGCCAGATTATCCGGAGTGTGGGGGCCAGATTATCCGGGGTATTTTTAGATGTGGAAGTACTCATTGGAAAGATCTTGGAATTATCTATCCAACAAGTGCTTATTTGCTTGATTTGGAGTTCGTATGAGGAATCCACGTCCGTTTCAATTTCAGGACTTCTGTCTCTCCGAATTGAACGTTTCTTCTCTTTGATGGTCTCCCTTGCTTGTATTGCACCTTCCTCCCGCTCCTCCCTCGCGCATATCGTGCCCATATCACATAAGCCTTGTCCTACTGTTTTACTTACTGCTTTTTGAAAACTGCATTGTTTCAATATATGATGATCTCTACTTGGTAGTGGCTTGGCATCTCCAAACCATTACGCTTTTTGTACTATTAAGTACAACCGTCTTGATGACACCTATTTAACCCTAGTATGATAGATGGTGTATTACACCATACCCCTTTGGAGACCCCATTTTAGCCGAAGCAAAACTAGAGGATGGGAAGACCTCCGAAAAAGTTTTACCAAAAGTTTCATGATAAAACCTTGGTGAGGTGGACCTCCCAAGAGATGTTGAGAAGGAAAAAGGTTTTGTTTTACAAAATGCTGAAGGAAAGATGGAGGAAAAAGGTTTATGAAAACACACCTAGTTCTTTGCAGTTTTGCTAGAACAATTAACCCGTGCAACCACATTACTCTGGAATGGGACAAGGCGGGATTTGATGTTTGTCTATTATGGTATAAGCTGCCTCGCAACTACTATAGCGGGTCGCGATCCCCGGAGGCTGGGCCTTCTCCCGTAAAGGTCCATGTGGGACATCGACCTGGAGAAGGAACGAACTGTCTGTGGGCAGCCAGGCGTTACTATGAGCCCCTCATTGAAAGTGCCCACTGTGTGAAGTGTAAAATGTGCTCCGGTTGGTCCTCGGTACCCGACGTCCCAGTGTTGAGGGGAACAACACTCATAGGGTAAGCACTTATACTAGAGTGGCATTCGTAGAGTCTTGATCGGTTACTCAACCCACGGTCTGTGTAGATCAGGGCAGGGTACCCGGATGGTGTGGGTAAAGTGTACAACCTCTACAGAGTGTAAATCTTTTCGAATAGCCGTGTCCGCGGTCATGGACGGTTGGGAAGGTTGTTCTAGAGCGGTGCTGGTTTTGTTTTCAAAAAGTATTTCGGAAAAGAAATGGTTTTGGAAATGTTTTGACCATGGGATGGTCGTAAAGGAGAAAGGTTTTGACCATGGGATGGTCGGAAGGAGGAGAATGGAGTTTGGTCGTGGGACGACCTGAAGACGGGAACAAATGGGTACCCCAATCCTAGTGTTTACAGAACTTTTCAAAAGGATTCTAAAAAGGCTTTACAAAGGTTTTTAACAAAGATATGGAGATGCCATATCTACAAGAGAAACTATTTTAGAAAAGAACCCCGCTTGGAGCCCTCCTACTACCACAGCCATATTGCATATCTCCTTGTTTTTACTACTCTCTTAAGGTGGTTTGCGAGTAGATTCAAAGTACTCACTGGCATTGTCCCTGGCTATTAACTTGGTCAGATATCGAGAAGAAGGTGAAGTGGACGACTATGCGAGCTAGGACGTTCTCCCAGTCAGTTGCCTATAGGTTAAGGCATGGCTCGGGCTCTACGCTTAATGAAGTTCCGCTGATGTTGATCGAGGTAGCCATAATGGCAAAAAAGGTATGACATGTATTCGTTATGTATTGGATGTTTACTTTGATACTTGTCGGTTATGTCCCACGACTAACTGATCATGGGATCATGGTTGTATGCATAACGGGGATTCTCGGAGGATTAATCCGGGGGCACCACAGAGTCTGTAGAGTCCAAGGATGAACCGTGGATCTATGGAACCATTAGCTTCAAGATCCGACCTAGCCGGCGCTTCCCTGACATCATGGGGTATGAGTTGCAACAACTGGCAGTGCACGTATTTCTATGGGCCAGATATCCCTTTGCCAGACCGTCTTAACACTTACCCCAACTTTGTCGACGGAGCCACCACTAAAGTGCCTGCATGGCAGACCGCAGCCTCTCTTCCCTCCGACGATGAAGCCAATCGTGCCGTATGGTGGATCGAATGCCTTGTAGATGGAGGTCTAACGGGCCTAGATCTTGCCATGTGTTGGTACATTAGGCGGATCTAGCCTCTACATCATCGCGCCCAGCTGATGTGCAAATATAGCCAAGACAAGAGGGATCCCATGCGAATTTCACGGTATAACTTCTCTATTGACTCCATCAAGCTCCAGCTAAAGGACATCGTCAAGGTGAAGGACAAGAAGCATGGCTTCAAGATCACCTTCGACATGTTCGATTGCGGCACATGCCCAGAGGTAGCTTCTGTTTCCTTTGTTGCTCGTTATATACTCTATGGTTTTTCCGACTTGAAGTTGTGCATCTAACATTGCCGTGTATCCCAACTGGCGACCTTGGCGGCAGATCAAATGGCCTCCCAGGTCTATGATCCTAAGTTGAAGGATACCCAGGTGGTGTCTGATGGCTCGGTGTTGATGTGGAGCTCGTTGGGCAACCCCAAGAGAGAGGTATGATGAGCACAGCAGTAAGTTTCCCTCAGTTATGAAACCAAGGTTTAATCGAACCAGTAGGAGCAAGGAAACACCCCAAAGGTGTTGCTAGTTGAGCCTTGGCAGGGTGCACTACCGGTGCTAGTAGCAATGTGGAGACCTGCACAACACAACCACAGAACTTTGCCCCCAACTTGCGATGAGGTTGTCAATCTCACCGGTTTTGCTGAAAACAAAGGATTAAACGTATCGAATGGAAGGAAGTAATAGTTTGTAGAAAATAAACACAAAGCAGTAAACAGTTTGTAGATTGTATGTAAAAGAAAGGACCAGGGTCCATATTTCACTAGAGGTGGCTTTCCTTAAGATAGATAACATGCTGGGTGAACAAATTACAGCGGGGCAAGGCATTATCCAATGAGCTTCTTGTTTCAGCAATTTCTTCTTCCATAGGCTCCTGCAAGGCATTAGTCTCTTCCATTGGTGGAGAGCATCTATTAAGATATTCAAGAATATAGCCATTTTCTACCTTGTAATTATCAAAGCAAAATTTAAGTATATCATAAACCTCATATTTATAAGGTGAATCATCAATTTTTTCAAGCAAACTAGCAAGTTCAAATGCACCCTTCCAAGCAATAAATTCTTAATTCTTCAATTTGTTCCACATCATAAAAGTCATAATTTCCTGTAACATAAGAAGATATGGTAACATTATCATTATACTCACATTGAAAAGGGAGGTGTTTATACCTCCTACAGCAACAAGATTTATCAAAACAATAAGGAACATTATAAGTAGAGAACACGTTTCTAGCAATAATATTCAATTTATCAATTTATTCCAATAAGTGTTTCCCTTTTTGTGACAATCAGTGGTCCTTATAATAATATTTTTGTTCTTCCGTGAACCCACCTTGCCAATAAGATTCACTTTCAAAGAAACCAACCATTGATAGAAAACATGATAAAGCAAGACAATAACAGACCAATGAAAATAACAACTATAGAAGGAACTAATTTTTTTGTGTTTTTGATAAAGAAACAAGCAAACAAAACAAAAATAACAAAGTAAAGAGATTGGTTATGAGGGACTCCCATGTGAAGATGTCCTTGACTCCCCGGCAATGGTGCTAGAGAAATACTTGATGGCTCGGTGTTGATGTGGAGCTCGTTGGGGAACCCCAAGAGTAAGGTATGATGAGCACAGCAGTAAGTTTCCCTCAGTTATGAAACCAAGGTTTAATCGAACCAGTAGGAGCAAGGAAACACCCCAAAGGTGTTGCTAGCTGAGCCTTGGCAGGGTGCACTACCGGTGCTAGTAGCAATGTGGAGACCTGCACAACACAACCACAGAACTTTGCCCCCAACTTGTGATGAGGTTGTCAATCTCACCGGTTTTGCTGAAAACAAAGGATTAAACGTATCGAATGGAAGGAAGTAATAGTTTGCAGAAAATAAACACAAAGCAGTAAACAGTTTGTAGATTGTATGTAAAAGAAAGGATCAGGGTCCATATTTCACTAGAGATGGCTCTCCCTAAGATAGATAACATGCTGGGTGAACAAATTACAGCGGGGCAATTGACAAACATCGAGAAAGCAATACG
This sequence comes from Avena eriantha, assembly GCA_910589775.1. NCBI lineage: Eukaryota > Viridiplantae > Streptophyta > Magnoliopsida > Poales > Poaceae > Avena > Avena eriantha. Next base: position 365,720,783 of record OU342744.1, read on the forward strand.
TGCATATACTAATCATCTTGACTCCTTTGGAACTTGATTGGGCATTACAACATTATACATAGACCGCCATCCAACTTGCATCTATGACTAATAATCCACCTTCAGGTTATCATCCGAACCCCCTCCAGTATTAAGTTGCAGGCAACAAATTATTGCTTTACGAGTTGCGTGTAATGTAAACAATACGATTGTTCTATGAACAAATGATTGTTGTTTTCTCCCTAGTAGCAACAACACATCTAGTACCTTAGAGATTTCTGTCACTTCCCTAGATTACCAGAGGCATGAACCCACTATCGAGCATAAATACTAACTCTTGGAGTTGCTAGCATCTACTTGGCCAAGATAGCTACTAACAACGGAAAGCATGCAAGATCACAAATAACAAAGACATGATAGAATCAATAATCAATCTGAAATAGCATCTAATTATCCATCGGATCCCCGCAAACACAACATGCAAAATTACAAATAGATGATCTTGATCATGAACGGAGCTCATAAGATCTAGACATGAAAGCACAAAGGAGGAGAACCAGCCACTAGCTACTACATGGACCCGTAGTCCAGAGATGAACTACTCACGCATCACACCGGAGGCTTGCATGATGATGAAGAAGGCCTCCAGGGTGAATTCCCCTCTCCGACAGGGTGCTAGGAAGAGCTTTAGATCCCTCCCGATCTCGGGACAGAGACGACGGCGGCTACAGACTCTTTCGTGGATTTTTGATCGGGTACTTAGGGTTTTGGTCCCGAGGGCAATATATAGGCGGAAGGAGAGGTCGAGGGGGTGTTGGGTCGGCCAGACCACCCCTGGCGTGGGCCAGGCCTGGCTGCGCGGCCAGGTGGTGTGGCCGGCCCCCAGCCCTTCTCTGTCTCCTGTTCTGGCATCAGATGTATTCCGGAAAAATAGGCACTTTGGCTTTTGTCCCGTCCAATTCCGAGAATATTTATTTTCTGACTTTCCTGGAACCAAAAACAGCAGAAAATAGGCAGCTGGCACTGTGGCTCTTGTTAATAGGTTAGTCCAAGAAATCATATGAAAAGTACTCCAAAGTGTGGACAAAACACAGGAAAATAGATAAAACCAAACATGGAACATCAAAAATTATAGATACATTTGCAATGTATCAACATCCCCAAGCTTAACTCCTGCTCGTCCTCGAGTAGGTAAGTGATAAAAAGAAAGAATAATTTATGAGGTGACATGCACCATCAAAGACTTGATCAAAGTATTTGTAAAACATTCAAGGCTGGGATCATAGTACTTCAATCATAACATGAAAGACAAAGTTCTAGCAATAAGACAAAGAAACTATGATGCAACATGAAAAGGCACAAACAAAAGATTCATGATTAACAATGCTTTGCAAGAGTTTGTTTGTTTCACAGAAAGAAAACATAGCATAATAGTATTCATCTTGTCCCTCATAGAGTAGCAAATATAAATGCATAGGACACCTTCAAAGTTCATAAGAGTGACTAGATACAAATAGTTTAAAACAAGCAATATCAAGTTATGCATCAATCAACTAGTCTTGGGACAATGCACATAGAACTAAGAATGGCCACTATGCTCTCAAAGTAGGTGCATAAAGGTAGAAGGTGGAGACTCAATATAATGGTGGAAGAAAGGCCTTCATAGAAGGAAGCAGAGATTCAAGTTTCATAAAGAGCTTCCAAAAATTATGGTACTTATAGCTTTTAGCTCTCATTGCCCCTATCATAAGCATCTTCAAGTGATTAAGGTTAAAGTGAACAAACTATGGTGTACATGCTTGACGGAGTATAAGTTAGAAGTCTCATGTCCCTTGAATACGAGGGACGCTCCTCATGCTACTCAAGTTTAGTCACTGGTAAGTTCTTGTTATCGTAAGTACATGTGTATCATAGAGAACCGCCAACGGGGTACCCCTTGCCCGATGATACGGAAGAATCCCCATATCAAAATGACAAGGCAAGCAGACAATGAGCATCTCAACAATCTTCTTATTTACCATGGGAATATGGTGCTTTTTTCTCTCTTTCCTCTTTTCATAATCTCTTTTTTTCTTTTTCTCTTTTTTATCAATATAGGACTCTTTTTTTATAAGAAGAATGCTTCATAGACAACTCATTATGGTTACGCTGCAGGTTTCCACCATGTCAGCATGGATTAGACCAGCGGCCCAGGCGTTTCTCTAACACATATACATAACTCCAAGGACTTACAAGCTCCCCTTTCATTTCACACCGATGACATCCATAGACAAAAGAGCATGATAGCAACTAGGTACAGAGTACCCGTGCAATGTTGAAAGCGTTCCACATGACAACATGGTTCTGCTAATTCCCAACAAATAAGTGCAAGAATATACAACATAGACGACACAATGATTCAAGTTTATTAAGGGCAAGAAAAGTAAAGTGTGCCATCAAGTTCGTGAGAGCTTTAATCACTAGTTTTCTCATAACAAGTTTAATTTGGAAGGTAAACAAAAGCATGAATATACTTGGAATCGCATAAGCTAGTAGGTAGGTATGGTGGACTCTTTGGAATAACTTGGTTTAGGGAGTTGGATGCATGAGTGGAACTCATACTTGGTTGTGGAGGCTAGCAAAATACTAGGAGCGACAAACTAAGAGAGCAATAATGGCCATAATCATGCAGAGCGACAAAACATCATTGATGAAAGCATAAAGTGATACTACAAGTTGAAAACTAAAGGATCATCAAGGCTAATGGTGACTTGAGATAGTCATAACATGGTGCGCGCATGCGCCAAGTCAACCCAAATAAAACATCAAAGGAGAATACCACTATACTATGCTTTAATATGCTAAAAAACGCATGATTCATCCAAGGGATATTAAGCAATCTCAATTATTTATAACAAGTCATGCTACAACAAAGAATACTAAGCATAAAGCCAAAACAATATCAAGCATGGCATGACAAAGCATAGGCCACAGTCAAAAACAAGCTCTCTTTACCACTTAAGCAATGAACTTTCCTACTCTTTTCCAAACCAAACCAAACTATTTGAAGACCAATGTATGAAAGAGGGGGTCCAAAAAATTTATTCAGCAAACTAAGCAAATGAGAAACGAAAACAAAAACGAAAACGAAAAAGAAGACGCTCCAAGAACAACACAACTGTGCATGAAACAATAAAAATGAAGCGTTTGGAATAAACCTGGGATTTTTATTGATGAAGAAGGGATGCCTTGGGCATCCCCAATCTTTGACGCTTGTACTTCTTGGATATTTCTTAGGGTTACACGCGTGGCATCCCCAATCTTGAGCTTTAGTCCATCCTTCATCTCATTACTCATTCCTTCCATACAGCTGAATTTTTTTCCTTCATACAAAACTTCACACAATCTTTATTAGCAACATTAGTGCACTCAAGATAATAGGTCTTTAGGTTCAGTTATAACACCAATAAAGTTCCATTAAAACACTAACTACTGTAGAACTTCCCTCAAAAAGCTCAATTCCCAAAAAGAACTCAAAAAGGAACCAACAAGAAGCAAATGCAGAAAGTGGCAGAAATCTGTCAGAACAGACCAGTAGGTAAAGACGATTTTTTTCAAAGACCTTCTGTTTCTCAAATCGAAAAGTGTTGAACTAATGAAAGTTAGATAACAACCTGGGGCAGAAGCACAACAATTCACTCCTCAAAAGAACGTTCAGATATTTTACATGATTTTTTACGGTGAAGCACAGAAATTTGTTTTGGGACATCAACTTTCCCAATCATTACTTCTCTCTCATTAGAGGTTACTCTTGGCAGAAAAAGCAAATAAAAAAGATAAGGAGTGCTTATTACTGAATTAATAACTTCCAAGTCTCATCTAAAACTTTTGGGTTATCTCCCAATAAGTACTTTTCTTTAACGCCTTTAAGTTAGGCATGATAGTTTGAGAAGATGTTCACATAAGAAATATGAATTGAAGTAAACGAGAGCATCATGAAGCAAATTAAAAGCACATTTAAGTCTAACCCACTTCCTATGCATAGGAATCTTGTAAGAAAATAAATCAAAGAAGCACACAGTAACAAGAATGGGTAGATAAAACAACAGCAACTTCAAAACTTTCAGCACATAGGGAGGTGTTTCAGTACCATGAAAACTTCTACAACCATATTTTCCTCTCTCATAATAATTTTCAGTAGCCTCATTAATAAACTCAACAATATAACTATCACATAAAGTATGCTTTTCATGATCTACAAACACTAGAGCTTTATTATAAACAATTTCATAAGAATCCTCAGGAACATGACATTCGTCCTCCTTTGGTACGCATGGGGGACAACCAAATAATGTAAGGGGTAAAGAGTTACTCTCATTAGAAGGTAGGGATGGGTAGATCCATTCTTCCTCCTCTTGATCATCACTCTCCTCCTCTTTTTGATCCAATGAGCTTCTAGTTTCAGCAATTTCTTCTTCCATAGGCTCCTGCAAGGCATTAGTCTCTTCCATTGGTGGAGAGCATCTATTAAGATATTCAAGAATATAGCCATTTTCTACCTTGTAATTATCAAAGCAAAATTTAAGTATATCATAAACCTCATATTTATAAGGTGAATCATCAGTTTTTTCAAGCAAACTAGCAAGTTCAAATGCACCCTTCCAAGCAATAAATTCTTCAATTTGTTCCACATCATAAAAGTCATAATTTCCTTTAACATAAGAAGATATGGTAACATTATCATTATACTCACATTGAAAAGGGAGGTGTTTATACCTGCTACAGAAACAAGATTTATCAAAGCAACAAGTAACATTATAAGTAGAGCACACGTTTCTAGCAATAATATTCAATTTATCAATTTGTTCCCATAAGTGTTTCCCTTTTTGTGACAATCGGTGTTCCTTATAATAATATTTTTGTTCTTCCGTGAACCCACCTTGCCAATAAGATTCGGTTTCAAAGAAACCAACCATTGATAGAAAGCATGATAAAGCCAGACAATAATAGACCAATGAAAATAACAACTATAGTAGGAACTATTTTTTTGTGTTTTTGATAAAGAAACAAGCAAATAAAACAAAAATAAACTAAGCAAAACAAAAATAATAAAGTAAAGAGATTGGTTATGAGGGACTCCCTTGTGAAGATGTCCTTGACTCCCCGGCAACGGTGCTAGAAAAATACTTCATGGCTCGGTGTTGAGGTGGAGCTCGTTGGGGAACCCCAAGAGGAAGGTATGATGAGCACAGCAGTAAGTTCCCCTCAGTTATGAAACCAAGGTTTAATCGAACCAGTAGGAGCAAGGAAACACCCCAAAGGTGTTGCTAGCTAAGCCTTGGCAGGGCGCACTACCAGTGCTAGTAACAGCGTGGAGACCTGCACAACACAACCGCAGAACTTCGCCCCCAACTTGCGATGAGGTTGTCAATCTCAGCGATTTTGCTGAAAACAAAGGATTAAACGGTTCGAATGGAAGGAAGTAATAGTTTGTAGCAAGTAAACACAAAGCAGTAAATAGTTTGTAGATTGTATGTAAAAGAAAGGACCGGAGTCCATAGTTCACTAGAGGTGGCTCTCCTTAAGACAGATAACATACTGCGTGAACTAATTACAGCGGGGCAATTGACAAACATCGAGAAAGCAATACATGCATATACTAATCATCTTGACTCCTTTGGAACTTGATTGGGCATTACAACATTATACATAGACCGCCATCCAACTGCATCTATGACTGATAATCCACCTTCAGGTTATCATCCGAACCCCCTCCAGTATTAAGTTGCAAGCAACATATTATTGCTTTACGAATTGCATGAATGGAAACAATATGATTGTTCTATGAACAATAGGATTGTTGTTTTCTCCCTAGTAGCAACATCACATCTAGTACCTTAGAGATTTCTACCACTTCCCCAGATTACTAGAGGCATGAAACCACTATCGAGCATAAATACTAACTCTTGGAGTTGCTAGCATCTACTTGGCCAAGATAGCTACTAACAACAGAAAGCATGCAAGATCATAAATAACAAAGACATGATAGAATCAATAATCAATCTGAAATAGCATCTCAATATCCATCGGATCCCAGCAAACACAACATGTAGAATTACAAATAGATGATCTTAATCATGAACGGAGCTCACAAGATCTAGGCATGAAAGCACAAAGGAGGAGAACCAGCCATCTAGCTACTACATGGACCCGTAGTCCAGAGATGAACTACTCACGCATCACACCGGAGGCTTGCATGATGATGAAGAAGGCCTCCAGGGTGAATTCCCCTCTCTGGCAGGGTGCCAGGAAGAGATTCAGATCCCTCCTGATCTAGGGACAGAGACGACGGCGGATACAGACTCTTTTGTGTATTTTTGATCGGGTACTTAGGGTTTTAGTCCCGAGGGCAATATATAGGCGGAAGGAGAGGCCGAGGGGGTGCTGTGGTCGGCCAGACCGCCCCCTAGAGCGGGCCAGGCCTGGCCGTGTGGCCAGGTGGTGTGGCCGGCCCCCAACCCTTTTCCGTCTCGTATTCTGGCATCAAATGTCTTCCAGAAAAATAGGCACTTTGGCTTTTGTCCCGTCCAATTCCGAGAATATTCATTTTCTGACTTTCCTGAAACCAAAAACAGCATAAAACAGGCAGCTGACAATGTGGCTCTTGTTAATAGGTTAGTCCCAAAAATCATACGAAAAGTACTCCAAAGTGTGGAAAAACACAAGAGAGTAGATAAAACCAAGCATGGAACATTAAAAATTATAGATACATTTGCAATGTTTCAGTGTCCAATGACAACACCTCCAAAGATCAACAAGCTCCGGCAGCGCGAAAGCGGAAGAGCTCCACCACTAGCGCTGCTGCTGAGGCCAAGAAGAAGAAGAAAACAGAGAGTGGAGTCTCCAAATAATCCACTTCCGCCTTAGATGCGGAGAAGAAGAATAAGTCCATCGGCATTCCCCTCACCAAGGCTCCTACCGTGGAGTAAATATCTTCATTCTCCGTCTTGTGCTTTTTTAGCCTATACCTTTTTTCAACTCTTGTACTTATACCTTGTACATTTTAGGAGGAAAGTTGGTGTTAGTTTGAAGTGATCCTCCAAAGATGTTGGAGGGTCAAAAAACATTCGTGACATGTTGACCAAGGGTCCGTCCGCCAAGCCCTCTCTCGCCACCGCTCCCTACTCCTACCGCCATTCCCTCTGCTGGCCCCGCTAGGTCGTCATCTCCCGTCATCCCTGAGACCTCCACCATGGAGATAGATATCAATCCAAACCTTGATGTATCAGGCTTTGTCAAGGCAAACTTTGCTCCCAGTGGCCAGGCAATGCAGGAGAGCACCTCTTCTAAAGTGGCTGAAGCTCCGGCTAAGGAAGTCACCGAGAAGGGGAAGGAAGTGGAAGAGGTGGACGTGGAAGCTGCGATTGAGGCGGGAGACTTCGCGCCATCTACTGCCTTGTAGGTGCAGGAGGCATCTAGGGCTTCATTCATGCCTCCGGCTTCGACCTCTCCATTGGCTGCGACTCCTCCGACGTTGAGCCTAGATGATCTCATCAAGAAGGCTGACGCAATCTATAAGAATGCTCGGACCTTTCATGATTCCTACGCTCATCTAGCCAACAATCTCAGGATCATTGCCATCGTAAGGTTTTTGAACTTCACTTGCTTTACTTTGTGTAGTATATCCCATTGTAGCCCCGAAGCTCTTAGGCGGATCAGTCAATAGTTATTGGCCTGAGTGCTCCAGAGAACTAAGCATAGAACTTGTCAGTGTAGCCCTCGAGCATTTAGTTGAAACTGTAAAGTTCCGACTAGATGCTCTTTGAGAAACTAGCTTACTTTAAAATCGTGTACTGTAGCCCCCAATCGTATAGTTGAAACTGAATAGTTCTGACTAGAAGCTCTAGAGAAACTAAGCATGCTTATATCATGTGCGGAATGAGAATAAATGGAGGATAACGCTAATGAGAGATTTGCTGCTCTTCGGAAGGATATAAACCTTGAATAGGGTAAAAACAAATTCCTGAAGGAACAGATCAAAAATAGCCAGAGTTTGTTTCCTATGACAGCTCCTTACTTTCCCATTGAATCATTTTTTCCATCTTCTGATAGCACTTTCTAATTTCCGTCTTTCAGAAGCCAGTACTAAGGCCAAGAGCATCGTCGAGCAATCCAAGCATATCCAGGAACTCGATGATGAGAATAAGATCTTGAAGAAGGACCTGGCCGATGCCGTTAAGGGCCATGAGGCAACGATAAAGGCTATGCAAGAGTCTATAGACGTCGAGATGCAGCTCCTGAAGGATGAGATTGCACAACTCAAAGACCAGAACCAAGCTGCCAAAGAGCAAAATGCTAGGAGTTTTGAGATATTCAAGTCAGTCCAGAAGGAGCGCAATGTCTTGGCAGAGACATGCATGCAAGCGAAAACGAGCATCTTTGGTAACCTTTCTCTGTCTTGGTCTTTCTGTAAGTTGGACAACCATTTTATTTGTTTGTACTCATGGTCCTTGTGTTTTGTGCAAACCATAGCTCCCATTGGCTTAGCCAACTTGGGTGAGGGTGCTCCAAGTTCCAAGGAATGCATGATTCTTTCCAACAACTTCGTCAGCATCGCCATCGCCCAAGCCAAGGAGATAGCTCAACCTCTGGGTATTCATATCAAGGCGGCAGACTCAGCAGCTAAGTTAGCGGAAATCCTACGCCGAGCCCCCAAGAAAGTCAAGGACTAGAAAGCCTCTTGCGTCTGGGCTGGTGCAAGGATGACCTTATCCTTAGTCAAGGCGCACTATGATAATGCCGACATTGACCTAGTGACCTTCGGCTTTCCCAAGATAGACAAGGAAGGTTGAGATATTGATAGCAATGCTATCTGGAATTCTCTCGCCGGCTTCGACACCAGGGTTGCCAAGATGGTCAAGGCGGATGTCTTTGTGCCTACCGAGATTCTGGATGATGATGTGACTTCATCTGTGTCTAGCCCCTCTCCTTCCGAGTTTGACGAGCTCTCCTGGCCTGGCTCTCCTGATGATGCCAGCACGAAGCCCCTGCAGCAGAGCCATGAAAAACAATATTTGTAATAAATGTGTCTCTACAGAATGTATGCGGAAAAAACATATGTTTGTCTAAGGCGGAAAACTTGTACTCAATCCTCCTACAACTTATCTGTTTCCAGCATGTGTATATATTTGTTAAGCAAGTGCTGGCTTATCCATTATTCTGGTTCGTATGCTTCACCTTTCATGAGACGGAAGACTCTTAGCACAGAACTATGCTCTTAGGTGATGATGCTTAATAGAACCGTCGAGAACCTAAGAACAAAATCGCCGGCTTTGAGTGCCGAAAAGTCACTACTCCAAAATCCACATAAAAAACTTCAGAAAATGTGTAGACCGGAAAACTTAAGCTAACGCCCGTAGGCGGAATTTTCACAAGGGCAAAAGCAACCTTGCGCATAAAGGGTTTATATGATCAAAAATGAACAACTAAAGGAGGTAAAAGACTTAGAGAATATGAGTGAACCAAATGCTTTGTTTCATTGATCATATAAGAAACTTATTACATAATATAAATGTGCTAAGTGTAAAAGGGACGTAGCTATGCTATGTTCCATGGTCGATCTGTCTCCGGGTAATCATCATCGGAGTCACGTTGCTTGCGCTTGCGATTTTTTGTCCTATCTTTCAACTCGCGAATAACGTCGAGGTAATAGGAACCATTGAGCAATGCTTTCCTTATGATGAACGGTCCTTCCCAAGGCAGGGATAATTTGTGTGATTTTTCTTGCTTGAGTCTAAGCACCAGATCCCTTCTTTATACGAGCGATGCTTTACGCGGCAACTATGGTAGCTGCACAGCTTTTGCTATCGTCGGATTGAGGACAAGTACGCCATGAGGGGGTCCTCGAGGCGTGCGGGAGAGAGGGGTGTGAGACGTACGGTGTTCCGGGACGGTGAGCACACAAGTTTACCCAGGTTCGAATCCGCCGGCTTTGAACGAACCCTACTCCTGCTAGCAATCCAGTAATATGGTAGAGCCGTAATCTGGGTTACAAAGGTTTCGCCTGTGCGAGTTGAGATTGTAGACTATTGAGGTGTGCCCTAAAGGCTCTCCCTAGGACGGCTTATATAGATATCCGGCCTAGGGTTTACAGGAGAGATCAATCCGGCTATGACTAAGAGTTGGTTACAGAGTACATCTTGAACTACAAGTAACATTATGGGCCTAAGTCGGTAAGTCTTCTGGGCCTTCCCGTAGTCGGATTGGACTTCGTCTTCTCTCTCTAACTGGGCCGCCCGTGAAGCAAAGCTCTAACCCGAAGTGGGCCACCCTGGTCAGTGAGGAGCTGTGAGGATACCCGGAAAGTATATCCCCAACAGTAGACCCTGGAGGCCTCCAAGATCCAAAGTCGCATTTTATCATCGTCCAGCTTGATCTTCGACTTGCAGAATCTTGAAGGGTTCCTGAAACTTCACAACAAAAAATACGATCCGGGTCTTAAAAGTAAGTCGGACCTTTCAATTAGTTACTCGGATTTTCTAGCTCGCTTTTAAACTAAGCCGAAACTTGGTCTCTAACGCCACCTAACACAAGCATGGTCAAGTCACATCCTCTGACAGACATTCCGTCAGCACGACCGTTGGTGGGTCCGCAGTTCTCGCGCCCAAGGCGCCGTTTCAATGTGTGCGTGGAGATCGAGGCGACGCAATCATCGCGCGGGCCCTTCCTAGTTCTTTCCACGACACGTGGCAATTACACTGTAGCGTTTGCACGAATCTTGGCGCAGGTAGGTGGATATAAGGGGTTTAGATTTCTTCTTCTCATCCCCACCAGCCCTTTTCCGTTCCTTCCTTCCCAATCTTCCCACACGCCCAAAGCCTTTTCGTCCTCCTCCCACAGAGCTCCTAGCGCTGCCACTTTAAGGTCACCTTTTCCACCGGAGAGAAAATGGCTTCATCCTCTTCTTCCTCTCTGGCGGCGGCAGCGGCGGCGTCGGCGGAAGCAGCTGCGGAGAAAGAGAGCTTCCGGGGAATCTGGATCCCCTGTGCCCTCGACGAGGACGGCCTCAAAAACGTGGAGAAGGAGGGGCTTCTCGCCGCCGGCAACTGGTGGAGTGGTTCCGGCGAAACCGTCCCCAATCCGCGTGAGGGAGAGCGTGTCCACTTCGGCACCCATCTGGACCGAGGTTTGTCCTTTCCTCCCTCGGAGTTCTTCTCCGAGGTGATTGACCACTATGGAGTTCAACTCCATAATCTTCCTCCCAATTCTCTTCTAGAAATGAGCGCATATGCTGTGCTTTGCGAGGGCTTTCTTGGCATTAGGCCGAGTTTGCTTCTCTTCCGGTATTATTTCCATGTCCGGAGAAATTCCATTACTATCGGTGTTCCTTACATCACCGGTACCATTAGTTTTTCTGTTAGACGAGACCGGGCATATCCCAAAATTTTTGCCAGTGACTCAGTCAAACAATGGCCAACCACTTTTTTCTATCATAAGGATATTCCGGCTCCCGGCAAAGCTACTGCTTTGCCGGCTTTTGTCGATGGAGCTTCCACGGCCCAGCCTTCCTGGGACGAGGCTGCTCCGGCTCTCACCGACGATCTGATCCTCACTAAGAGGCGGATCGAATATCTTATCAAGCACAAGGGTCTGAAGGGATCCAACTTAGTCTAGTGCTGGGTCTCACGTCGGATCCAGCCACTTTAGTACCATGGGGATAGACTGATGCACTCCATCACGTCCTCCAAAAGAGACTCTCTTCGCATCAGCCCCAAATCCTACACCGTCCAAGGTTACATAAGCCAGATCAAGTGGCTGATCAAGGAGCGGATCGAGAGGAAAATTCCAGAGATTTCTCTGGATATGCACACGGCGGAAAACCCCATGGTAGCGGTAAGCTTCCATCAGTACACCTTTTACGTTTTTCAATCTTTAAGTTATATACTGCAATGCTGATATGTTTTCTTGTTTTCAGCTTGCTGATCTCCCCGAGTCGGAGCTTGCTCCACTCGAAGGATATCCTCCTGAGTTTTCTCAGGAGACTGAAGTGGTCCCATTGCCGGACCTTGCGCTCAAGAAGCGCAAAGCTCCGACACTGGCTGTTGGCACAAAGGAAGTGCCCGTTGTGAAGAGGTAACCTTCATTCACAATTTCCGCCTTTGTACCTTTCTCGAATTTCTTTCTGAGATGTAATGTTTCCGACTTTACTACATTCTCAGAGCAAAGCCTCTCATCAAGGGTAAGGGGAAAGGGATTCCTGCGAAGCCCCTATGACAGACGAAGCTTACCATAGCTTCCCCTGCCACGGATCCTCCGACTCCTGCCCCTCAACCTTCTGCAACACCGGCGATTACTCCTTCTCGGGTTGTTGCAGAATATCCGGCTCCTTCAACGGCGCCTGTATCCTTGGATTGCATACTAACGTCACCGTGGGTGCGTCAGCTCAAGATAAGGGTGAACCCTCTTCGGGTAATGATCCCTCGGCTGAAGTCTTCACCGACAACCTCCTCAGCAACCCCGGACTTGCCAAATTTGGCTTATCCCGGAAATCTGCAGAGGAGATCTAGTGGCTGGCCAGGCAAGTCCTAGACAATAGCCATCTATCCCCCGAAGAGGAAGCGCAAGAAGCAGAGGACGTCAAGTTCTCTGACCTTCTCGCTCAAGTCCGCCTTCGCGACGAGAGGATCAAGACTGGCGAGCTTCCAACAGCCCCAGTAATTCCTCTTACCCTCACCGAGAAGGTGGCTGCTGAAGTGAATGCGGGGTTAGACAAACTCACCCGCGAGCAATATGTAAGTCGGAATTCGAACTCTTGTTTTTTTACCTTATGTTATATCATATCCTCTAGCCCCCAAGCATGAAGTAGGATATAGAAATCCGGGTTTATCCTTTCATTAGGATGCCAAAGAACGAACTAGTGTAGCCCCCAAGGCTCGTGCTGATATTTAGCAAAAAATATTAGTCGGAGTCTTAAGTAGCTTTCTGACTTTGGGTATTCTGACTTACAGAAAGTATGTTCCTATAACCAAGAATTATTAACCAATGTCTGTGATAAGCGGAGAGAGATCAAAGCTCTCCGGCTTAAAAATGCTGAGATCAAGGTAGCCAAGGATGAAGCCGAAGGTAAACATTTCGAGATTCAAACCTTGTCTTTTGCTTTTTTCAATGTCGAATTTTTCTGAACTGTTGTTCTTTTTGACTTACAGCGTTGGTGAAACAATCCATTGCTATGATTGAAGAGGCCGAGAACCTCAAAACCCTAGTGGTGGAGAACAAGGGACTTCGCCAAGAGCTGGATAAGCTCAAGGCGGATCATGAAAGGAGCATAGCTCAAGTCCTTGAGTCCTCCTCCATGGCCACTGAAGAGCGCGATCTCAAGATTGCCGCTCAAGATAAACTTATCTCGGACCAGAAGAATGAGGTTGGCAGAGAGAATGATATCTCCTAGGCACTCCAGGCGGAACTCCAGAGTCTCCGAGAGGAGAAAGCCAAGATTGACGATGTCATTCTTGGTATGTTCCATCTATCTGACTTATCATTTCTTCGACTTTCATCAATGTCAGATTTTCATTGACTTGTTTTGTGTATAGGTCCTCTGAACTTGACGGACTCCTCCTCGTCCGAGCCTCGCACTCACCGGCTTACCCAAGTCGGTGATCTTCTTCCTGACTACCGCCAGTCCCTTGAGGACATTGGTGAGTCTCTCAGGATTCCGGACATGCCAAGCATGTTGGACTTCCAGGTGCGGGAGAAGGCCAAGGAGATGCCGCAGCTCGTTCGGGACTGGAACATGTCCTACGCGGGGACTGCTGCGCAGAACGCTCTCACCATGGTCATGAGCCATTATGGAAACATGGAGATATGGAAGTGACCAGAGGGTACTGCAAAGTAGATGAAGATGGCCAGGAGTAGGACCTTCAAGCCATCATGCACTCCTACGCCGGATATGGGTGCCACGTAGCTCACCTGACTAGCTACGAAGTCTCCTTCTTCACTCGCGTGGATACTCCGCCACCTCCTCTAGAAGAAACCGAAGAAAATTCCGACGATGAACGGACCACCTCGGATCCGGACATCCTGGCACGATATCAAGGCAGAGTAACCAGCGATCCAATAGTTCCTTCATCTCCTCCTGCATCATAGATTAGAAAATGATGTATTATTCTGGAAAGACATGATGCGTTTTTGTAAATATTAAGTACTACGACTTTTGCTAGTGCTAAGTTTTTTTATCTTTTCAGCACTTTTGTCTTAAACTTTTTGTGTGCCTGAAATGTTTTCATAAGCTGATATGGGGTGGCCCGATCTTCTCAGTAAGCGGATGACGGTGATGATGGTGGATGATAGATAACTAGCCTGTAGCTATGAACTCTCCCGCTTGATCCCTGATGCCAATGCAACAGCTCTCGAACCTTGTAGGATATTCACAACACCACGCTCTTGCGTACGCAGCCGTGACCACGAACGGTAGTATGCAATCTACTAATTCCCAATGGAACAACAGATCACACTCAATTATAGTTGGTAGATTCGAACACAGGGTAATTCCAGAGGTTCTATGAAAGAAACAACTCCAAAATATTTTAACGTGGTCTAAACCTAACTAGGGGTCATCCCAGGCTTATAAGGGCGGCTTGGGCGGCCAGAAACCGAAACTAAACGCAAACGACTCCAACTAATACAAACCGACTCGGACCAGATTCGGTCGGCGGGCAGACACTCCGGTCGAAATCGGCCAGACAGTCCGGTCAGGCCGGACACTCCAGGTGAAGTGTGCCAGACAGTCCGGTCTGGCCGAAAACTTTGAAGTTTCCAGGTGGTATCCGGGTAGTGTCCGAACTGGCAGACAGAATGTCCATGCCAGTTTGCCTCTCGACCAGGCCGGACAGTCTGGGTGGAACTGGCCGGACAGTCCGGTCGTGGCAGAACTTTTTGCCTCTATCTTGATGATCTTCTCTTGCGCCTTCCTCCCGCTCCTCAGTCGCGCATCCTTGGGCGATCATCATGTTGGGCTTCTCTTGTAGCCCTTCTCCTCCTCGCGCCATGCTTGTTTCTCCAACGAACCTGATCATACATAAATGCATAGACTTAGGCAGTATAAAGTTCTCATCAATCAAAGTACCAGATTCGTTTAGGAGTAAATTCACCTGTTGTTCCAGTAGCTTAGCACGAGATCTTGTAATAGGTCCAATTCTAATCTCATTGGACTGATCCTTTCTTGCAACAGTTGTAGCATCTTGAGTAGTTATTGGGGTAGGTGTAATTGTAGGGATGTCCTCATCATCTCCCCCCCTTCAAAAGGCGTCGACCTCGACGCTCCAAGGTCTTCTCCAGCATATGGTGACAAATCAGCAACGTTGAAGCTGTTGCTAACTCCACCAAACTCCTCAATAGGTATATCAACCGAGTAGGCGTTATCATTAATCTTGGCTAACACCTTGTAAGGACTAGCACCACGTGGCTTCAACTTTGACTTTCGAAGTAGTGGGAACATATCCTTGCGTAGATGCACTGAAACCATATCTCCAGGCTCGAACAAAACTTCTTTCCTTGCTTGATTCCTTGCAGCGGCAATGTTCTTGCCTTTCTTCTCAATAGCCTCTCGAGTCTTCTCCTGTATTTTCTTCACATAATCAGCACATTTTGATGCCTCCATATCAACTCTCTCATGTAATGGTAGAGGCAACATATCAAGTGGCGTCAATGGCTTGAAACCATACACCACCTCAAAAGGACAAAGCTGAGTAGTTGAATGCACAACCCTGTTGTAAGCAAACTCAACACGTGGTAAACACTCTTCCCACTCCCGCAGATTCTTTTTAATCACGGTACTTAGCAGCTGTGACAATGTTCGGTTCACCACCTCCGTTTGACCATCTGTTTGGGGATGACATGTAGTACTGAACAACAATTTCGTTCCTAGCTTCCCCCATAAGGTCTTCCAAAAGTAGCTCATGAACTTCACGTCACGGTCAGACACAATCATCTTTGGTACTCCATGTAATCTCACATGTCCCTGAAAAACAGGTTAGCAACATGCGACGCATCGTCGCTTTTGTGGCAGGCAATAAAATGAGCCATCTTAGAGAACCTATCCACTACCACAAATATAGAATCATGACCTCTCTGTGTTTTAGGTAGACCTAGCACAAAATCCATACTAATGTCTTCCCAAGGAGTAGTCGGTGCAGAGAGAGGTGTATACAAACCGTGAGGCTTCAGCTTAGATTTCGACTTGTGGCATGTAATACATCGGCTCACAAATTTGTACACATCACGCCTCATCGTGGGCCAATAAAAATGATCAGCAAGCATGAGCAACGTCTTCTCACGCCCAAAGTGACCCATAAAACCACCAGCATGTGATTCCTGCACTAAGAACAAACGCAACGACGATTCTGGAATACATAGTTTGTTAGCTCGAAACAAATATCCATCATGTATATGATACTTATCCCATGCGTTTCCTTCATCCAGCAACGCTTGTACTTGCTTCTGAATTTCCATAGTTTCTTCGGGATTAGTCCTGTAAGGTGCACGGTTGGGAAGTGTGGCGCCAGGAATCAGGTCCACTTGATGTTCTATACCACGCAATGGGGGCAAACCTGCGGGTACGTCTTCTGGAAACACATCCCCAAAATCCTGCAAAACAGAAGAGACACCAAGAGAAATAGGGGTCATGTCGTTAGAAACCAATACCTCGCCCTTGTACATGAGCACAAGTGGCATGGCTATAGGTTCCTCACGAAACTCTCTCATATCTTCCTTAGTGGCTAATATCAATAACCCAGGAACTCTCTCACTTTTCGTTATATCACTCAATTTAGGCTCAATTACATCAGGAACAGCTGTGGCACAGTCTCGCCGAGTGGTAGTATCTTCCTTCAAGTTCACCTCTATCTTCTGGTGAGAATCATTCACAATTTCTTGTGGTGTCATTGGCTGCATAGTAATCTTCTATCCTTTGAATTCCAAGTGATATGTATTGGCTCGGCCATTGTGTTGCACATGGCGATCATAGAGCCAAGGCCGACCCAATAGTAGGTGACAAACAGTCATAGGAACCACATCAAAATCAATAGAATCTTTGTATGGCCCTATTTGAAAATTCACACGTACCATATGATTACCTTCATCTCACCATTGTTGCTCAACCATTGTATGTAGTATGGCTTGGGATGACGTAAGTATGTCAAATTCAGTTTGGCACATAGTTCCTTACTTGCAAGATTTCTGCAGCTACCTCCATCAATAATGACCTTGCAAGCTTTGTTTGGTCCAACGAGAGCTTTTGTTTGGAACAAGTTGCAACGCTGGGATTCCTCAACCGGTTGCACACTAAGTACACGTGAAGATACGACAATAGTGGGTGCACGCTCAGCATATGCATTAGCACCAACCTCGCCGTCATCAATATCATCATCAGAAGCTTCATCTCCACTTTCTACTTCACCTTGTTCATTAACAAACATAACCTTGCTGTTTGGACAATCTTTCTTGTAGTGACCTCTACCTCCACAAGTATGGCACACCACATCACGAGAACATGCAGTAGACATGTTGGAACCCGAGCTAGTAGCAGGAGCAGTGGGTTTTCGAGCATTAGAACCAAACGAAGGTGTACTTCCTGGTTTGTACGATGATGTAAACGGAACAGCAGCTGGTGACGCAGCTGTAGGAGGAGTAGGTCTGGCCGAAAATCTGCTGGAGGATGGAAAACGAGCATGTGACTTCGCCTCTTCTGCCAACTGGGATTCGGCCTCTCTAGCATGATGTAATAAGTTATTCATGGTCGCATACTTGTGATGACGAGCAATGCCCTTGATCGGTAACTTCAAATTGTTTAGGAATCGCTGCATGGTCATCTCAATGGACTCACGAATTCTAGCACGCTGCATAAGCATCTCCATCTCCATGTAGTACTCATCAACTGTCATGGTACCTTGCTTCAGTTGTGTCAATTTATCAAAAACTGATCGCAAATAGTTAGTTGGTACGAAACGAGCTTTCATGATTTGCTTCATCTCGCGCGAATCCATCACAGGAAGTTCATTGTCCTCCCTCCTATGTTGCACAAGAGCATCCCACCAACGCAAAGCATAACCATCAAATTCAGATGCTGCAAGTTTGACCTTCTTATCTTCTGGATAGTCAAATAAGCGCCAGAGTTTCTCAATCTTCAACTCCCATGTGAGGTAGTCTTCAGGATCAATGTAACCATCAAACTTAGGAATTGAGAATTTTGGCTTGCCCAAACCGTCATCAGCAGCTTGGTTGGGCACACGTGGACCACGCCCAAGATGGGCAAACCCACGACCATGAGCAGGTGCATGGACAGGGGGAATAGCACGTCCCCTGCCAACATGTGGAGCAGCATCAACGGCGCTACCCTCATCGAAATCATCAAAGGCATCATCATGTTGAGGATCTTCCCTTCTATATAAGGCGGTTGTCAAACCCTCAATGGACTGCTGCAAAGTGGTGACATTGACATTGAGCGTAGCCACTTGCGTTTGGATAGTATCAACCGTCCCAACATGCTGATCCAATCTCATATTCATATCTTGGAGATTCTTGTCAATGGCATCTGTCGTGTTAGTAAACACACGTGTCAAGTGGGATTTCAAAGCCTCATATTCACGCCAATTGACGAGCTCATCATCCTTCTTTTTCTGCAACACAACATCATCATCACTAGAAGACATGATTAGTAGTTTAGTGCAAAAATCAAAATCTATATGGTGGAAATGCTCACAACTCACTCACAACTAATAAGAAAGGAGATCTTACCGTTCCAAAGTGAATAGAGATGCTCTACCAAACGAAATCAAAGACTGATGCACTTGATGTGATAAAGTGAATATCAAAGGTATAGAGAACGATCGCAGGGCACACAGGTTATTTAAGGTGGAGCTATAGGTATGGTATCCTATCTACACCGCAAACAAGTCCTAGTGCTGATCGTACAAATACCCAAGAAACACACACAGTGGATATAAACGTGGCAAAGCAACTTATGAAAAGGAATATTGCAATGCACAAGAGAGACGCTAGTAATAGCTCAAATAGAACAGGCACACGATTGCTCAATCTACTAGTGCTATACACAACAAGGCCTCCAATATTGCACACTTCGATATCTCTTTTTGTCAGGCTTGTAGCTCTTTTCTCTTTTTTAATACTAATTCTCTTTTCTTTTCTCTTTTTTTTAACTATATTACTCAAATGCAACGAGTACAGCAACTTATAACAGAACTGGGCCGGATAGTCTGGTTGATATGCGCCGGAGACTCCGGTGGGGCCGGATAGTCCGGTGTGATTCGGCCGGATAGTCCAGTTTTGCCTGTCGAAATTTTTTGCACTTCAAAACCCTAATGAGCAGCCTGTCAGAGCAAAGCAACTAGTCTCGTGGGTACGTTCCTAGGCACAGATGCTGTAGATAGGCTGTGTCTATGGTATGCAAACAAAGGTACGTTATGTGGACTCCGAAAAACGATTAAACACTTGCGGAAACGGTAACGGTGGGAACAACGGAAACAAGATGAAACCTTAAACCTAGACACAAACGGAAACTAGACTCCTACGAGGAAAAACCTGCAGATCGGATCTACGAGAAGATACAATCAGCAACGAAAACTCGAAAACGATGCAATCTAGTCTATGTCAAATCTTTTTTTGTAAGGCTTTTTCTGTATAGGACGAAAAACACTCTCTAATATATGGATCGATTTGTGGATGCTTACCGAGGCAACACTGGAAATATGATACCAAGATGATATGGGGTGGCCCGATATTGTCAGTAAGCGGATGACGGTGATGATGGTGGATGATAGATAACTAGCCTGTAGCTATGAACTCTCCCGCTCGATCCCTGATGCCAATGCAACAGCTCTCGAACCTTGTAGGATATTCACAACACCACACTCTTGCGCACGTAGCCGTGACCACGAACGGTAGTATGCAATCTACTAATTCCCAATGGAACAATAGATCACACTCAATTATAGTTGGTAGATTCGAACACAGGGTAATTCTAGAGGTTCTATGAAAGAAACAACTCCAAAATATTTTAACGTGGTCTAAAACCTAACTAGGGGTCGTCCCAGGGCTTATAAGGGCGGTTGGGGCGGCCAGAAACCGAAACTAAACTCAAACGACTCCAACTGATACAAACCGAGTCGGACCAGATTCGGTCGGCGGGCGGTCACTCCGGTCGAAATCGGCCGTACAGTTCGGTCAGGCCGGACACTCCGGGTGAAGTGTGCCGGACAGTCTGGTCTGGCCGAAAACTTTGAAGTTTCTAGGTGGAGTCCATGTAGTGTCCAAACTGACATACTAAATGTCCACGCCAGTTTGCCTCTCGACCAGGCCGGACAGTCTGGGTGGATCTGGCCAGACACTCCGGTCGTGGCAGATCTTTTTGCCTCCGTCTTGATGATCTTCTCTTGCGCCTTCCTCCCGCTCCTCCCTCGCGCATCCTTGGGCGATCATCATGTTGGGCTTCTCTTGTAGCCCTTCTCCTCCTCGCGTCATGCTTGTTTCTCCAACGAACCTGATCATACATAAATGCATAGACTTAGGCAGTATAAAGTTCTCATCAATCAAAGTACCAGATTCGTTTAGGAGTAAATTCACCTGTTGTTCTAGTAGCTTAGCACGAGCTCTTGTAATAGGTCCAATTCTAATCTCATTGGACTGATCCTTTCTTGCAACAGTTGTAGCATCTTCAGTAGTCATTGGGGTAGGTGTAATTGTAGGGATGTCCTCATCATAAGCACTTAGAATTTTCCATCTCTACTTATTGTTTATCTGGCTTTCCGCCTCGTCCCTTTCGTGAGCCGGCTAAACCTTCAGCCAGAAACTTTGCCGAGCAACGGAGCTCAATTGCTAAACCAGTTTAAACTCAGAAACAAAGCCGGCTTCCAGTACCAACAATTCACTACTTGGAAGATACCCGCATCCAGCAATCAGACAAATAACCCAAGTAAAGACTAGAATTTTTTAGAGTTATACCCGGAGGTAGCAGTTTTAGAATCGAAAATCTAAACCAGAACGAACATGAGCATAAAGTACTTTCAAGCATTCTGGGATTTTTGACTATGACATGATCACTAAGAAATAAGATGGTAAAAAACTTCTCAGAAAAACTTTGAGGTAACCAAAACTTTTATTTCTCACAGAACATGTACATATGTATGATTACAAAGAAGGATAAACTAAGAATAAAAGGGACATAGCTGAGCAATATTCCACGGTCTGTCTAACTCATCTGGATTTGTACTGCCGCCAGCTCTCTTTCTCTTCTTAGTAGCAGGTCTTTCTTTGATTGGCCTCATGTCAGTTAAGTAGTACGACCCATTGTGCAATACTCGATTAACTAAAAAGGGCCCTTCCCATACTGGGGAAAGTTTGTGCTTTCTTTGTTGCACAAGCCGGAGAACCAAATCACCTTTATTGAAAGATCTAGTTCGGGCTCTCTGGCTATGATACTTGCGTAACTTCTGCTGATAGGCTGTAGATCTCATTTCAGCAACGACGCAAACTTCTTCGACTAAGTCGGGATCATTTTGTCGAGAAATCTCGGCATCCTCTTCGATATACGCGGCCAGTCTAGGAGAAGTATGAATCAAATCACTAGGAAGAACTGCTTCTGTGCCATAAACCAAGAAGAAAGGTGTATATCCTGTTGACCTGTTTGGAGTTGTTCGTAAACTCCAAATTACAGAGGGTAGTTCCTCTGCCCAAGCCCCCGCAGCACGTCTTTGTGGTGCTTCGATTCTTGGTTTCAAGCCTTGTAGAATTAAACCATTTGCTCTTTTGACTTGTCCGTTAGCTTGTGGATGTGTGACTGACGCAATGTCAAGCCGGATATTTTGCTCGTCGCAGAATTCAGCCAACTCTCCCATGGAAAAATTACTCCCGTTGTCCGTGATAATGCTATGCGGATAACCATACCGGATTATAACATCCTCGACAAATGTTTTGGCTGTTGCTCCATCACAACTAGTGACAGGTTTAGCCTCGATCCATTTTGTGAATTTATCCACCATCACTAAGAGGTGAGTAAATCCACTTGGAGCTCGTTTAAAAGGTCCTACCATATCAAGCCCCCAGACCGCAAAAGGCCATGTTATAGGTATTGTTCGCAGCTGATCAGCCGGAACATGAGCTTGCTTGGCGTACTTTTGGCAGCCTTTGCATGTCTTGACTAATCGTTCGGCATCTGCCTGAGCTGTAAGCCAGAAAAAACCATGTCGAAAAGCTTTTGCCACTAAAGATTTGGCTGCAGCATGGTGACCACACTCGCCTTCGTGGATCTCTCTTAAGATTTCCACTCCTTCTTCCGGAGATACACAGCGCTAAAAACCCCCAGAAGCACTCCGTTTATGGAGCTCACCTTTAACAATAGTATAGGCTTTTGCTCGTCGGATAATCTGCCGGCTCAGCACCTCGTCTTCGGGTAATTTGCCATCTACCAAGTAATCAAGGTAGGGTTGAGTCCAGCTGGGAATTACAGCCAGAATTGCTATTAAAGGTGAGTCGGATTTGGTCGGATATTCCTCATCTACTCCCTTTATCGAGGGAACTTTGAGGTGCTCTAAAAATGCGCCATCTGGAACATCTTTCCGCGTAGAGCCTATTCGAGATAGTGCATCTGCTTCCTCGTTTCCTGCTCGAGGGATGTGTTGAACTTCAAACCCCTCGAACGATTTAGATAGATCATCCACGACAGCTTTATATGTTGCCATGTGCTTATTTGCATTACAAATATCCGAGACTTGCTGAGCAACAAGATCCGAATCTCCGTAACACATCAAACGTCGGATGCCAATATCCTTAGCAATCCGGATTCCATGCAGCAGTGCTTCATACTCGGCAATGTTGTTTGTCGCTATGAAGTGGATCCGCAACATGTATAAAAGTTTATCTCCTTGGGGTGATTTGAGCACCACGCCAGCCCCCTCGAGCCTTGGACCCGTCGAAAAAGAGGGTCCAATATTCCGACTCAGGGAGGACCATGTTCTCCTTGGTCTCTGTCCAATCAGTGACAAAGTCGGCAAGGATCTGGGATTTGATTGCTGTCCGGGGTTTGTACTCAATATCGAAAGCTGCAAGCTCTATACCCCATTTGGCGACGCGTCCTGTGGCATCGCTATTGTTGATTATATCTCTCATGGGAGCTTTGCTCACCACGATAATAGGATGCTCGTGAAAATATTGTCGTAACTTACGAGATGCTAGAAAAACACCGTAAGCCAACTTTTGATAGTTCGGATATCGCTGTTTTGATTTTGTCAGGACCTCGCGGACAAAGTATGTCGGACGCTGCACCAGGTGCTCCTGATTTTCTTCTGGTCTCTCCACCACCATAACTATACTGACAACCCTATTTGTCGCAGCAATGTAAAGCAACATCGGTTCCTGAGGTTCCAGTGCTGCAAGGATAGGAGCAGATGAGAGTACTTTCTTCAGGTCTTGTAATGCAGCTTCAGCTTCGTCAGTCCAGACAAAATCCTTAGTCTTCTTCAAGAGTTTGTATAATGGCGCGGCTCTTTCACTAAGCCGGCTGACAAATCGACTGACCGCAGCAATGCAACCAGTTAATCTTTGTACGTCCTTCAGGCGAGTTGGCCTGAAAATAATGAGAATAGCCTTGATCTTGTCACGGTTCACCTCTATGCCTCGTTGAGACACGATAAAACCTAACAATTTTCCGGCTGGTATTCCAAAGAAACACTTCTTCGGGTTAAGCATGATGTTGTATTTTCGTAAATTGGCGAACGTCTCCTCCAAGTCGGAAATCAATGTTTCCTTCTTTTTGGACATGACCGCAATATCATCCACGTATGCATGTACATTGCGTCCGAGTTGATCATGGAGGCAACGCTGCATCGTGCGCTGGTACGTAGCTCCTGCGTTCTTCAGCCCAAAGGGCATCGTAACATAACAGAAGGTTCCGAAAGGGGTTATGAATGAAGTTTTGATTTTGTCAGATTCCTTCATCAGGATTTGGTGATAACCGGAATATGCGTCGAGAAAACAGAGGAGTTCCGAGCCTGCCGTAGAATCGATAACCTGATCAATTCTAGGCAGAGCGAACAGATCTTTTGGACAAGCCTTGTTCAAGGCAGTATAATCAACACACATCCTTAAATCAGTGGTGTCCTTTTTAGGGACCATTATAGGGTTGGCCGACCAATCAGTATGGATGACCTCTTCTATGAATCCGGCTAACTCGAGCCGCGCTAGTTCCTTAGTTGTTGCCTTATGCTTTTCATCACCAAACCATCGTAAGGACTGTTTGACGGGTTTAGCGTTCGGGTTTACATTTAGAGAGTGCTCGGCAAGTTCCCTAGGTACTCCGGTCATGTCAGATGGCTGCCATGCGAAGATATCTTGATTTGCTCGGAGGAACTTGACGAGCGCGCTTTCCTATGCGCTACTTAGGCCTACGCCTATCTGGGTCACCTTGGAGGGGTCATCATCCTTCAACGGCGTCGTCTTCGTCTCTTCTGATGCCTTGAACTCTAGATTTGGCTTTGTCACCTCTTTATTTGTTGCGGGCATCTCGGATGGATCTATGCTCTTCTTGACCTCCTGGTACTCCTGGGTGTGCAGCACGGCTTTGGCAAAGGCGGCATTTCCATCCTCGCACTCTCGCGCTTTCTTCGGGTCTCCCTTGATGGTGATCACGCCGTTGGGACCTGGAATTTTCATCATATTGTAAATGTAACACGGACGAGCCATAAAAGCCCAGTAAGCCGGTCGTCCGAATATAGCGTGGTATGCGCTCTTGAACGGAACCACTTCGAAGGAAAGTGCCTCCGTTCGATAAGTTTTTGGTGTTCCAAAAGTAACATCCAAAGTGATCTCTCCCAGGGAATTAGCTTATCTTCCTAGGACAACTCCGTGAAAAATCACAGAGCTATGGTTAAGCTGTGTTTCCGAGATCTTCATCTGGCGTAGCGTTTCTACATAGAGAATATTGATGCTGCTACCACCGTCCATGAGGGTCTTGGAGAAACCATAACCGTCAATAAGTGGATTGACGATTAAGGCGTATTTTCCTCGCCTGTGTAGCTTAGGCGGATGATCAGCGCGGTCGAACATTATTGCCACTTCCGATCAGTCTAGATACTGAGGGACAGCCGGAACTGTTGCGTTGAGCTCGTGGAGAACTGCTTTCTTGACCTTTGCTG
Source organism: Avena eriantha (assembly GCA_910589775.1). Taxonomy (NCBI): domain Eukaryota; kingdom Viridiplantae; phylum Streptophyta; class Magnoliopsida; order Poales; family Poaceae; genus Avena; species Avena eriantha. The sequence goes on from OU342744.1 coordinate 365,745,940, forward strand.
GTTGAGATCCGAGGAAGGTGACGTAAGTGTCCTTCTTGGTAGGAAAAGTTTTCTTCCCTTCCGACTTGGGATTTGAAGCATTGGCTTCCTCCATGTCAGAATCTTCCTTGGTCTCTTTGTCTTTTTCGGGATTTTTCTTTCCCTTCTTCCTCTTAGCTTTGTAGCCCGCGGTATCATCTCTCTTGATGTCGTCGTTAAAACGACACTCAGCATTGGTGTGGGATGAGCCCCCATTGGCGTCCAAGTGATGCACACACGGGTTATTGGCGATGTCGGCCCAAGTGTAGGTTTTGCCTGGTTGTTGCTCTCCTCTACCTTGGACCCTTGATGTCCCATGGCCACGCCCGTGGTCTCCGCTACGCCCTCCTCGTCCTCTAGACCCGGAAATAGTAGTGACTACTGCCGTCTCCGCGTTCGGTTTTTCTTCCGAGGTGTTTTTGCGCTTCTGAGCCTGTTGCTTTGTCTTTGCTGACTGAGGTACAGCCAGGACGTTGAGTAATCCCTCTGCATCGTCGTTAGCATCTGCATACTTGCTCGCTGTTTCTATCATCTCTCCTAGATCAGTAACCTTGTCACACTTCAAGCGATGGCGTAGTAAACCAATTGAGAGACCTGCAATGAAAGCTTCAATTGCAGTTTGATCATTTACTCCCTCGCAGGAGTTCTTGGTGTCAATCCATCATCCGAGATAATCTCAGCAAGTTTCTCCGGCTTTCTGGGTGCAACGCTATAGGTCTCCAACCGTACAGGGCCTCCGATATGTGCCTTCAAAATTTCGAAAGAACGCACATTGTAAGTCATACCAGTTGTGGATGGTGTTCGCCAGAAGTTCATTGAGCCATGATCGTGCCTTCTTCCGCAGCATAAGTGGAAGATATCGGGTTGCGACCAGGCTGTTTCCGCCTTTAGCGATGCAACAAGCTTGGAAGAAGTCCTGTAACCAGGTGTCTGGCCGAGCAATGCCGTCGTAGGCTTGAATATGTCTTGAGATAGCAAATCCTTCCGGGAACCTTGTAGCTCTGATGCGTGGTCCGAAGCACTTTGGGCCCACGTACACGTCATCGTTTTCGTAGCGCCGAGCCTCTATGTTGGAGTTGATCCTGTGCCTTGCGTCGTTCGAGGATAGGGATCGTCCCGAATATCGTTTGTGGCTGTGGTGCTTTGGAGCCGGACTTCAGCTTCTGCCACCACCTCCTCCGCCATGTCGTCCTCCTTGACCTCCTTGGGGGCCGTTGTGATGACTGTGCTGTGGAGAGGGCGGTGCAGCTGGGTTGTTTCTGGCTGATCGCCGGCCTCCGTCCGGAGCGTCATTATTCCAGTTCTGGGGAGGTTCTTGACTATGACGAGCCCCCTACCGGTTTGTGCCAGCGTGGTTTCCGTCATTCCTTTGTTCGTCGTTCCCACCATGGTGAGGCTCGGCCGGACGGTTTTCATGTCTAGGAGGTGGCATTTTTTGACGATCCTCCTCCCGACGTTTCTCTTTATCTTCTCCTTTTCGGGGAGGATTCCTTGGAATCAGTGCAGCGATCGCGTCTTTCTCGGCTGCTGGAGCGACGTTGCTCCAGTTATGTGTAGTTCTGCGGTGCTGTCCTGATGATCCGGTTCTTGAATAATTGTCTTCCCTGTGTTCGGGGTGACGATGTCGCGCCCGATCATAGTGGGATCTTACGTCAGCCCATGCCGGATCTGTGCGACATTGGTCGGAATCTGAGACCAGCTTTTGACTTCCAGACAGGGTGACCTTTTGCTGCTCCAGTCCCTTATTGAGTAGCTTGATACCCAAACGTATCTCCTCTGGTCCTGGATTAGCCGATAGAATTTTGCGAGCTGCCATGGTATTTTGCACTGGTGTTGGGTAAACCCAATCACCATTGCTATCGTTCCGTGGCTTTCCCATCTCATCTCCAAAAAGAACGGCATGAACACGTGGGAATTGGTTGTCATCTATGTGACGCTTCCGTGTCTTCTGATGTAGACGGGACATATACTCCTTGTTTGACATGCGCTTCTTCCCCACCTCGATGTTTTTGGCTTCATCAACGAGTTGTTGACGACACGCTTCTAGGGCTTGGGCCCTTTCGTCCAGCTCATCTGCAGTAAGTTCTGCAGCTGTAGGGATAGGTGTGGTTAATGCGGCATCGATGAGTTTACGCGCACCTTCAGTGATCACGTGTCCATCCACCTATGCTTCTTTTTTCGGCTCGTCTAGGATAAGTGCTCCATCCGAGTCTTCCTCGTATTCCTCGGCAATCACCTCCTCTGTCAGAGGGTCTTTTCTCGGAGTCTTGTTCTTCTTGTTCTTCTTCTTTGCCTTCTTGGCAGCGCCGGTAGCAAAGACAGCTTTGGGTCCGTTTCCCGGAGTCAAGCTCTAACCGGTACTTTCGAACATCTGGACTTCGGGATTGTCTTCGACTTCCATATCATCCTGCGTTTTCGGAGAGTTTTCCCCGGATCCTTCGTCCATGGCTTCTCCATCTTCTACAGCTTTGGAGTTGTACTCCTCTTCATATTCCGCGGAGAACTTTCGGAAATCTGCCGATGTCATGGATTCATCCGAGGATGCGGGAACGTCAGCGTTTGTTCCAATTGCCTCCAGCACTGAGTCGGTGTTTTCTCCAGCATCGGCAGAGCCGGATCCGAATCCAACATATCCGACAAAGTGTGATGCGTGCTTCCTAAGGTACCTGCGGCTTTCGCGATCAGCCATATCGAAACTTTTAACGGTTTCGAGGATTGCATCTGTGCTAGCGCCTTGCAGTATCATACATCTTAGTGTGTACCTGAGGAAAGGCCTGTCTATCCCGACATCGTCAGAGTCGGAACCAGTGTCGTTGATGTGCTCCTCCTGGATTTCGACTTCCACGGGTGGGTCGATCTGGGATTCGGCTTCTCCAGGGAGATCCACTCCAGATTCGACTTGGACCGTGCGGTTTTCTTCAGGCTCGGATTTCTCCACTATCTCCGCAATTGGTGCGGGTTGGGTGGGGTTAGGGTTCTCTACAGACAAAGGGGACCCAGAAGATTCTTCTGCCTCTATCATCACCGCTGGGGTGGGTTGGGCAGGTTCAGCGAAACCGATGTAAACATCGATCTCGCCAAAAGACATGATAGTATAGGCAGTCACGGCCTCCCTAGCCGGAATCCAAGTCTAGTCGAGAACGATGAGAGGGACGTTGCTGGCGTAGAGGATGCGACCGACGGCGATGGTCTCGCCGATTCCAATTCTTGCAGATTCCACTCGGAACATAGATCCGAAGCTCACTTGCCCCATGGTGGGCGCCAACTGTTGTCGGATTGAGGACAAGTACGCCATGAGGGGGTCCTCGAGCTATGCGGGAGAGAGGGGTGTGAGACGTACGGTGTTCCGGGATGGTGAGCACACAAGTTTACCCAGGTTCGAATCCGCCGGCTTTGAACGGACCCTACTCCTGCTAGCAATCCAGTAATATGGTAGAGCCGTAATCTGGGTTACAAAGGTTTCGCCTGTGCGAGCTGAGATTGTAGACTATTGAGGTGTGCCCTAAAGGCTCTCCCTAGGACGACTTATATAGATATCCGGCCTAGGGTTTACAGGAGAGATCAATCCAGCTATGACTAAGAGTTGGTTACAGAGTACATCTTGAACTACAAGTAACATTATGGGCCTAAGTTGGTAAGTCTTCTGGGCCTTCCCGTAGTCGGATTGGACTCCGTCTTCTCTCTCTAACGGGGCCGCCCGTGAAGCAAAGCTCTAACCCCAAGTGGGCCACCCTGGTCAGTGAGGAGCTATGAGGATACCCGGAAAGTATATCCCCAACATCTGCTGGTAGACGGCAGATCTCTGGCATGCCAGCACGTGCTCTTCTTCAACTAGGTCGACAGATAGCCGTCTGGATTCTTCAGCATCATCTTCCTTATAGGCGAAAACTCTTGGTGCATCGTGGAGGATATCGGATGGAAGAACTGCTTCTGCTCCATAAACCATGAAGAAAGGAGTCAAGCCGATAGATCTATTAGGTGTTGTCCGTAAACTCCATAAAACAGATGGTAGTTCCTCCACCCAGGCTCCTGCTGCTCTATGTAGCGATGCCTCCAAGCGTGGCCTGATTCCGTGCAGAATTAGTCCATTGGCCCTCTCAACTTGTCCATTTGACTATGGATGTGCCACAGATGCTGGGTCAAGGCGGATGCCTTTCTCATGACAGTACTCCTCAACTTATCCGGGAGATAAATTTCTGCCATTGTCGGTGATGATGCTATGTGGGAGACCAAATCTCACCACTAGATCCCGGACAAACTATAGGGCTGTCACGCCATCAAGCTTTCTAATGGGTTTAGCTTCAATCCATTTTGTGAATTTATCCACTGCTACTAGCAAGTGTGTGAATCCACAGGGTGTTGTCTGCAAAGTTCCTACCATGTCCAGCCCCTAGACTACAAACGGCCAAGTTATTGGTATTTTGCATAAAACCGACACCCAAGGCATGTTTGTATCAACTTGTCGACGTCCGCCTTGGCAGTTATCCAGTAGAATCCTTGTCGAAAGGCCTTGGCCACCAATGATCGGGGAGCGGCGTGATGCCCGCAATCTTCGAGATGTATTTCTCTAAGGATTTCAATACCTTGCTGTCGAGAGACACACCGTAGGAAGACTCTTGTGGTACTTCTTTTGTATAGCTCGCCATCAATGATGACGTACCATTTTGCTCTGCGTACTTTTTGCCGGCTTTCGACTTCGTCGGCGGGCAAAGTTCCGTCTTGTAGATAATCCATGAATGGCTTCGTCCAAGCTGGAGAGGTCACTGTTCCTGCATTAACAAATGAGTCCACTCTATCTGGGTTGTTGGGATCCGCTCCTTTCACGGATGGAGTCTGTAAATGCTCCAGGAAAACGCCTGGCGGAATTAGTCGACGGGCTCATCCAAGCTTTGACAGCAGATATGCCGCTTCATTATCCTCCCTTTTGACGTACTTGACTTCGTAGCCGTCGAAGCACTTGGCTATTTTGTCTACTTCGTCTCGATATGCCACCATCATAGGGTTCCACGTGTTCCAGGTGCCAGCTACTTGCTGGGCAACCAAGTCGGAATCTCCACAGCAAACTATGCGCTTGATGCCAATATCCTTGGCTACGCAAAGTACGTGAATGAGGACCTCGTACTCCGCCATGTTATTGTAGCGTTGAAGTGGATCTGAAGGACTTATTGCAACTTCTCTCATGTTGGTGAGTGTAATAATACACCAGCCCCCCGAGCCATTGAGTTACTTGGATTCGTCAAAGTGCATGACCCAATACTCTGGTTCTGGCACAGAAGTGTCTTCCGGCAGCTCTGTCCAATCTGTAAGAAAATCTGCCAATGCTTGTGATTTGATAGCGTCGCATCGCTTGTAGGTGATGTCGAAGGCGGCGAGTTCAATGCCCCACTTTGCCACTCTCCCTATAGCGTCGATGTTGTTGATGATGTCAGGAAGTGCAGCTTTGCTCACTATTGTGATGGGGTCCTCCTGGAAATAATGCCTTAGCTTACGTGAAGCAAGGAAAACTCCATAAGCTATCTTCTGGTAGTGCGGGTAACGCTGCTTGGATTTCGTCAAGACCTCACTCACTTAGTATACAGGTCACCGCGACTCCATATTCGTGAGTTGGTTCCTTGCGCTCCACCATGATGATGATGCTGATTACTCGGTTGGTCGCCGCCATGTATACCAACATAGGCTCCCTTGGCACCGATGATGCAAGTATAGGTGGGGAGGAGAGTATACTCTTCAACTCCTGAAGTGTTGTGTCAGCCTCATCTGTCCATGTGAATTTGTCTGCCTTCTTGAGCAACTTGTAGATCGGCATAGCCTTCTCACCAAGTTGGCTGATGAACCGACTTACTGCTGCAATGCAACCTGTGAGCCTTTGTACGTCCTTCATGCATGTCGGGCGTTTTATGTCGAGGATGGCCTTCATTTTCCCCGGGTTCACCTCGATTCCGCGATGCGAAATGATGAAGCCCGACAGTTTGCCAGATGGTACCCCGAAGACACACTTCTTTGGGTTTAGCATCATGTTGTATTTCCGGAGATTGTCAAAGGTTTCCTGCAAGTCAGCGATAAGATCATTTGATTTATTTGACATTACTGCGATGTCGTCCACGTAGCGTGTACGTTGCGACCTATTTGGTCGTGTAGGCGACATTGCATCATTCGCTGGTACATAGCACCAGCGTTTTTCAACCCAAAGGGCATCGTGACGTAGCAATATGTGACGTAGGGTGTGGGAAACGAAGTGGCCAATTGGTCCGACTTTCACATCCGGATCTAGTGGTATCCTGAATAGGCATCGAGAAAACATAGAAGTTCCGAGCCAGCCGTCGAGTCAATGACTTGGTCAATGTGAGGCAAAGCAAATAGATCCTTTGGACATGATTTGCTCAAGCCGGTGTAATCAACACACATTCTTAATTCATTGGTTCCCTTTTTGGGGACAAGTACATGATTTGCCACCCATCGGGTGTGAATAACTTCTTGGATAAAGCCAGCCTTAAGTAACCTAGCTATTTCTTTGCCTATATCCCTTCGTCTTTCATCACCAAAGCGTCGTAGAGGTTGTTTCATCGGTTTGGCATTAGGATCAATATTCAAGCTATGCTTGGCAAGTTCCCTAGGTACACCTTTCATGTCGGTAGGTTGTCAGGCAAAGATGTCCCTATTCTCACGGAGGAACTCGACAAGCGTGCTTTCCTATTTGGGATCCTGGTCCGTGCCAATGGCGGTGGTCTTGGAGGAATCACCTTCGACAAGCTCCACCTTCTTGGTCTTGATGGCGGCCTTGAAGGCGGGTTCGTCATCAGTGATCTTCTTCTTCGAAGCTGGCTTCTCCAAGGCATCGACCTGGCTCTGGATCTCCTTGAACTCCTTACCGTAGAGGACTGTTTCGGCGAAGGCGGCTTCGCTGAGCTTGCACTCCCGTGCCTTGGTGAAGCTTCCGTCAATGGTTATGATGCCATTTGGTCCGGGAATCTTGAGTTTGTTGTAGACAAAGCATGGCCTTTGATGGAAGGTGTGGAAGATGTCACGTCCGAAGATGACGTGGTACACGCTCTTGAAAGGCACCACTTGAAAGGTCATGCGTTCTTGGAGGTAATTGTTTACATCACCAAAAGCGACCGGAAGGGTGATGCAGCCCAGGGAATTTGCTTGTCGGCCAGGGACAACCCCATGGAACATGTTATTGCTCTTCCTTAGCTGGGTCTCCGTCAAGTTCATCTTGTGTAGTGTATCCAGCTACATGATGTTGATGCTGCTTCCACTGTCCACGAGGCACTTGGTGAATTATGTGTCGTCAATCAAAGGGTTGATGACCATGGCATAATGGTTCTCAGTTGGGATAAGTTCTGGATGATCCTTCCTATCCCAAGTAATTGGAACTTCCGACCACCTGACGTACTAGGGAACTAGAGGGAGGGTAGCCATCAGTATCCTCAGAGAGCTTTTCTGGGCCCAGACGGTTGAGGTACCAAGGAAGGTGTGGTAACATGGAGCCTTCTTTTCGAAGGGATTTTTCCCTTTATCCTCTCCCTTGTCGGAAGATTTTGGGTCCACGTCCTCGTCCATATCACTTGATTCCTTGGGTTCTTCCTCCTTCTTCTTCCCCTTGCCCTTTCTGCAGGGTCTGTTTGTTATGGGGTGACCCTGCGGGTGGCCCGATCTTCACGGATCTCGTGGTCAAATCGATGGGAAAGCGAGGGGAAAGGGAGAAGGTAGCGGAAGCGGACGCACACTTCGCGAAGAACACGATGAACACACGCAAAACTCACACGATACAAGGCCGATTGCTCCCGCTGGTGGCCACCGGTGTGATAGAATCCTCGCAAGGAAAGATCAGTCAACGTGCTCCCTCGATCCCACGCAGAGAGTGAAGACCACCATGGAGAGGGTCTTGATGTCTTGGCAAAGGGACATCAATGCCAAGGCCTTGTACAACGAGGGAGACGCGATGCAAACTCCAACGAGGTGGTGACTGATATGTTGCTAACGTATCTATAATTTTTGATATTCCATGATGAGGACATCCCTACAATTACACCTACCCCAATGACTACTGAAGATGCTACAACTATTGCAAGAAAGGATCAGTCCAATGAGATTAGAATTGGACCTATTACAAGAGCTCGTGCTAAGCTACTGGAACAACAGGTGAATTTGCTCCTAAACGAATCTGGTACTTTGATTAATGAGAACTTTATACTGCCTAAGTCTATGCATTTATGTATGATCAGGTTCGTTGGAGAAACAAACATGGCGCGAGGAGGAGAAGGGCTACAAGAGAAGCCCAACATGATGATCGCCCAAGGATGCGCGAGGGAGGAGCGGGAGGAAGGCGCAAGAGAATATCATCAAGACAGAGGCAAAAAGATCTGCCACGAACGGAGTGTCTAGCCAGATCCACCCGGACCGTCCGGCCTGGTCAAGAGGCAAACTGGCATGGACATTCTGTCTGCCAGTTCGGACACTACCCGGACACCACCCAGAAACTTAAAAGTTTCCGGCCAGACCGGACTGTCCGGCACACTTCACCCGGAGTGTCCGGCCTGACCAGACTGTCCGGTCGATTTTGACCCGAGTGTCCGCCCGCCTACCGAATTTGGTCCGAGTTGGTTTGTATTAGTTTGAGTCGTTTGCGTTTATTTTCGGTTTCTAGCCGCCCCAGCCGCCCTTATAAGCCTTGGGGCGACCTCTAGCTAGGTTTTAGACCACGTTAAAACTATTTTGGAGTTGTTTCTTTCAAAGAACCTCTAGAATTACCCTGTGTTCGAATCTACCAACTATAATTGAGTGTGATCTGTTGTTCCATTGGGAATTAGTGGATTGCATACTACCGTTCATGGTCACGGCTGCGTATGCAAGAGCGTGGTGTTGTGAATATCCTACAAGGTTCGAGAGCTGTTGCATTGGCATCAGGGATCGAGCGGGAGAGTTCATAGCTACAGGCTAGTTATCTATCATCCACCATCATCACCGCCATCCGCTTACTGAGAAGATCGGGCCACCCCATATCATTCCATGCTTGTTTTATATTTACTTTCTTATGTTTTGTCCACACTTTATAGTATTATTATAGAATTTCTTTGACTAACCTACTAATAGTTGCAAAAGTGCACAATGTTCTTGTTTTACACTTTAATGTGTAGGAATTACTAAGAATACAAGTGGAAACCTTGTTGGAGTCAAATTGGGATTTCCAAAAATCTGGCTCAGAACTCTTTTTGAAGATGTTCACATTTCGGGTCGAAGACGGTGTCAAACGGAAAACTCTTCAACTACAAAGTTGCTGGAAATTTCACGATAATCGTTCTGGACATAAAATTTAGCTGATGCCGAGTCCGGATGGGCCCGATAGCCCCTATTTACTGCAGCCCAAGATGACGTGACGGGAATCCGAGAAGCTATATAAAGGGAGGAAACCTAATTCGTGTGAGACACCTCCACCCACGAATTTGCAGCCACCAAAGCCACATTTTTTTCTCCCCCATGGATCCCATCTCCATGGGAAAGGGCTCCCAAGAAGCCATGAAGGAAGGGTGCTAAGGGGCGGTGCTCCCCTGTGATACCGGCGGCGGGGAAGGAGTCCTCCGCGCCGCCGCCTCTTCACCATCTTCACCGCCATCTCCATCGCTGTTGCTGACTCCCATGATAAGGAGGGAGTAGTTCTTCCTCAAGGTTAAGGGTTCTACCGGTAGCTATGTGTTCATCTGTCTCTCTATGCATGATCATATTGTGATCATGAGCTTTGTAATCAAGTAGATCTACTTTGCTACTCAAGTGCTTTAATAGATCTCTTCTCTCCCCATGTGTGTGAAAGTGACAGCGTACACACCATTGTGGCACTTAGACTAGAGATTACAATTACTTGTTATGAGTTATATTTGGAGTTGAATGTCTCTATGAAATTGTGGTGTTTGTTGGAACCATCTAGAGCTCAAGGTGACAGTGTGGGGTTATCAAGATGGGGAAAGCGAACTTTGAGGAGTGCTGTTATAGCCCTACCATAGATTAGAGTATCCAACCGGAGAGTAGTTCAGAGTAGTATCATGAAGAGAAGACATTTATATTAGAGTGTTCACTAGAGAAAGTATGATCCCTAGGCCTTGTTTCTAAACATTGAAACACTGTTTGCAACTAGATATGTTACACGTTTGCTTGCTTCCATCTTATTTCAGTTTTCCTTTAGTCTCTTCCACGCCATCAAGCTATTTTCTGGCACCGTTGTCTTTTATCCATACCACTTGTATTTCACTATCTCTTCGCCGAACTAGTGCATCTATACACCTGACATGTGTATTGGGTGTGTTGGGGACACAAGAGACTTCTTGTATCTTGATTACAGGGTTGCTTGAGAGGGATACCTTTTACCACATCCTCCCTGAGTTCGATACACCTTGGGAAATCCACTTAAGGGAAAACTTGCTGCTGTTCTACAAACCTCTACACTTGGAGGCCCAACAACTGTCTACAAGAATAGAAGTGCGTAGACATCACTGACGATAGTCGATCCCCTTTGGTAGAAGGGGATGAGGCAAAACTAGAGATTCCACAAAGGGGGTTGTCTTTATTCTATCATCTATGCCTAAGGGATACATGAGGGGTGGGGGCTCTATTTATAGGCCAGCCACAAGTTCAGGGGTAGTTAGGGCATAAAACTAGGGTTTGGTGCGGAATAGAGGGGTACATGGGCCAAGGGCCTAGATGTTGGCTCGCAGACCCATCACTTAGGCCGGACAGTCCGGGTTGGGTGCACCAGACAATCCGGGGTGGCCACACACTCCGAGTAGTGTCCGGGTAGAGTCCGATGTAGCATACTGATTGTCCAGGCTAGGATGGGGCCAGGGCCGGCTGGACACTCCAGCGTGGCCGAGCTGAACACTCCGGTTGTGTCGGACATTCCGGCTGGCATCGGGCGGACTCTCCGGGGCGATGACGGCAGAGACCCCGGGCGATGACGGTGGAGACTCCGGTTCTGGAGCTGGCTGCTCCTGGTCCATCTTCTCTTCCAAGCCTCCGTCTTGTCGGGCTTGGTGCTTTAGGCTTCCTCCCTTGCCTTTGTACTCATCAGTATGAACCTATCATGAATATGGGGTGGAGTATGAAGTAGTATACCATTCAAAAGGGTAGTAAGTGGGATCTCATAGAGGAACGGATTCACCTTTGGAGTCCATGATGACTTGTCATAAGTTGGAGACCATGATGTGGTAACGACCGAAGGTCGGGCTACATCATCTCCCCTCCCTTCAAAAAGAGTCATCCTTGACTCTACACGCTCGTCACAAAGTATAAGATGTCGAGAGACCTTGTTGATCCTGGAGTTCACCATATAGTCGTCCTCGGGAAGATTGAATCGACAACATCTCAATGTTGCTTTACCTTCCATGAAGCCTACAAGGCTCACCACAAAAGCAAAGAAACACTCAAAGCTTAGCCAATTCATGGAGATTATAGCATGAGTCCTCAAGTAGAGTGAAGTCACCTTATGATGTAGAGATAGCTCGTTGAGGGGTATCCATAGGTAACTCTCTACGGTTCGCCTTGTCAACTTATGGTCCATAGAGGGTGACGTGTAAGCAATTGTACCTTCACACAACAAAGACCAAGCAAAATATGTTTGTGTGTGATAGACGAGCATGTCATTTGTGGCATGTCCATTCTTGTTCACAACACTATTAGCACAACTCAAGTATCGCAAACGAAATGCGTATGCAAGGTCAAAGTGCATGGAAGTTAATTGAACATCATCCAAATGTGGGAACTCGAAAACTCCATATAACTTCTTAGTGTGGCACTCAAAGCAATGGACTAAAATATTGGTCAACATCTTTGATGCAAGGATAGGAGAATTCAGCAAAAACACAAGAGGAAGAATATCCAAAGTAATATCATTATGTGTGCACACCAACCATTGGAAAGAACAATTGTTCAATATGTTGGATGACATACACATATCATCGAAAGCCAAAATCATGGGGGTATGAGTATCGCAAGCAGAAATAAGAACATGTTTGCAAACAAACCATATGAAAGAGCAAGTGGTCCTTATGTTTGTTGCAACAACAATACGAGAGACTTGGAACCTCTCATGACAATACATGCTCAAAATGGCATTATGGTTGCACACAAAACATCTGAAAGAAAACTGTTCAACATTTTTGTGGCAACACACAAAGCATCAATATCCAATGGCAATGAGACATGATTGTCACAAGGTGAAAGAATACCATCAACATGCTTGCAAGCAAACCACAGGAAAGAGCAATTTGTCAACATGAAAGATGCAAAGCATGCGAAAGGTATCAGAGCTGGGTTTGATCTTGAAATCACTTGGGGGATGCTCTCTAGAGCTATTTTTGTCAACTCGTGCTCAACCGAGGTTGACATTCTTGTGTGGGTACCTACACACATCATAGATAAAAGGAAGAACGTGTGTGCATGGTATATAAACACATCATCCATCATGACGTATCTCTTCTTGTGCACATCAAAATGAGTGTCAATCAAGTGTAAAATAGATGCATGGTGAGTATGCAAGTGGGGAACATGCTTATCATGGCATTTACTAAAATCTGCAAAAGTTGAGAAAGCTATGGGGGCCATCTCAATAGAAAACAAATGATAATTATTGTTGTAAGCAAAACAAGTGAAAGAGCAATCATCCATACTATTACAAGCAATGGGAGAAATAGTAAAACACTCATGAAAAGACATTATTCGAGGGGTACCGGTAACATCATTGCAAGCAAAACATTGGAAAGAGCAATTGTTCAACAAAGTGCAAGCAATGATATCATCAATGTAACGTTTAGAGCATATCATGTCTATTGGAATATCATGACAATAGAAGGATTCCACATGGTCATCATGATGCATAGAAAAATCAACACATGGGAATAAGAATGGAACATATGTCATATCACAAGTAACATCCATAGCATGCAAGTCATCACAAATCATCATGTCCACTAGTGGGATCATGGCATCCCAACACCCGCATTGTTACCTTGTTCATACCTCTCATATGAAGTGGGTGTTGTGGTAGCATTTGCCTCCATGTGGGCGACTTCTTCATCATGTATGGGGATGGCATCATCTTCATCCAAGTTTGTCTCTTCTTGATCCATGGAACCTAGCACGCACGAGAAAACACACTAGAGGTAGAGGGTAAGTCGTTAGCAATCAAAGTGGTCTCACATGACCTATCAACTACCACTCTCAACTCACTCGGTGTGTCACTCATGCCCTCCAAGTGGAAGCACTCAATCTAACATATGGTGGAGTCACGCATCTCACTCTTATTTTCATTCAAGTGGGCTAAGTGGCTATCGTACTCACATGGGATTGGTACCAAATCATCACTCAAGCATATGGGGATAGGCTCGGTGTGCTAAACTCCTTGCGCTTCCTTTGGTGAAGGGAAAGTCCCATGCTCACCATTATCGACCTTGTTGTCACCCTCTTGCACCTTGGCTTGTGTAGTCCTCTTGACGTACTCGTCCAACTTGACGAAGTAGAGGTCTTCGTCCTCCTCATCCATGAGGTTGCATGTGTCATCTAGGACGTCAAGTCGTGGCGTTGAAGCTTGATGGCGTCGAGGGGACCTTGCTCTTGGTGCCATTATGGCGGTGGCATGAGTAGTGGAAGGTGCCCTTTGATGGTGTCGACGGAGGTCATTGGCGTGCCTTGCCAAAGGTTGATGTAGATGGCGCACTTGGTCATCCACATGTCGCTCGCGACGATGCTTCTTGTCCTTGGCACTCTTCTTGGTGAGGCGTTGTAATGAGCGTAAAGCATCATTAGTCTTGGCCATCATGCTCATGGTTTTGGCGAAGTCGTTGTCCATGTCACGCTTGAAGTTGTCCATTTGATGGTGGACCTTGGTGCTCTCGAGGTGGAGGCTCCGTCTTGGTCGACGCGACTTGAGGAGATTGTCGTTGTCGTTCTTGAAGTCGTCCATGCTTGGGGAGTTATTGTTGTTGTAAAACTCCATATCACCCAAGCATGTGGAGCCATTGTCGGTGTAGTGCCCCATCATGTCATCCATGCTTCTGGAGGCATATGCATGGTGGCTCATCATGGATTCTTTATAGAAATCATCCTCGGTTCCGGAGTCCCTAGACATGTTTCACAAGACCAAGTGGTGCATATGGAAGTGGTAGGGGGTTAGGAATGCAACTTCAAACCTTACTTTACCTTGGAAGATAATATCGTGCAAGTGGCAACACTTGAGAGCAATCAAAACCAAGCAAAGTGAAGTTCACACGAAACACCAAAACCAACTAACCACTAAAAAACACACACACACAAAGCTTATGGTGGATGGGTATGGAAGGTGTGTGTCCAAGAACAATCTGAACTCAAGATGTTGTAATGGCAAGTAAAGAACCATGATGATCACGAAGCAAAACAAGTCAATCCACAAGAAGGAAATATGTACAAGGAAACACACACGGTGGGATAAATGGGACTTGCGCGACGGAGGAAGTGAGCTAAGAACCAAATGATTACCTAGCGAAGACTATAAGCTTATGTCACACAAGTGCAAGGAGAGACACTAGTTCGATTCCAATAAATTGGTAGGCTACAAGAAATGCACAATAAGTACCACCTATTTGATTTTCATCGAGCTTGCGCTTCCTATTCTATGAGGCACTTGTTACTTTCTTTCTTTTTCTTCTTTTTCTATTTTTTTCTTTTTTTATTTCTCTATTTAAGGTGGAGCTGTAGGTATGGTATCCTAACTACACCGTAAACAAGTCCTAGTGCTGATCATATAAAAACCCAAGAAACACACACGGTGGAGATAAACATGGCAAAGCAACTTATGAAAAGGATATTGCAATGCACAAGAGAGACGCTAGTAATGGCTCAAAGTAAACAGGCACAAGATTGCTCAATCTACAAGTGCTATGATCAACTAGGCCTCCAGCAATGCACAGTTTGATATCTCTTTTTGTCACGCCTGTAGATCTTTTCTTCTCTCTTTTTTTATACTGATTCTCTTTTCTTTTCTCTGTTGTTGTTTTTCACTATCTAACACAATGCAATACGGATGCAACAATGTTGGGCAATTAAGGGGTCGAATATTCCGGTTTTGTTGGGGGTCGAATAATCCGGTCTACCTGGACAAAAAATTTCACTTCAAAACCCTAATGAGCAGCCTGTCGGAGCAACTAGTCTCGTGGGAACGTTCCTAGGCACGGATGTTGTAGATAGGATGTGTCTATGGTATGCAAACAAAGGTACGCTATGTGGACTCAGACAAACAAAGAAAAATTTGTGGAAAACACGGTGATGGTTGACACGGTGGAAAACAAGAACAAACCCTAAACCTAGACAAAAATGAAAACTAGACTCCTACGAGGAAAACGTGCAGATCGGATCTATGAGAAGATACAATCAGCAATTAAAACTCGAAAACGATGCAACCTAGGCTATGGCAAATCTTTTTGTAAGGATTTTTCTGTATAAGATGAAAAACACGAACTAATCTAGGGATGGATTTGTGGATGCTTACAGAGGCAACATTGGAAATCAGATACCAAGATGATATGGGGTGGCCCGATCTTCTTAGTAAGCGGATGGCGGTGATGATGGTGGATGATAGATAACTAGCCTGTAGCTATGAACTCTCCCGCTCGAACCCTGATGCCAATGCAACAGTTCTCGAACCCTATAGGATATTCACAACACCACGCTCTTTCGGACGCAGCCGTCAACAACGAACGGTAGTTTGCAATCTACTAATTCCCGATGGAACAACAGATCACACTCAATTACATTAGTATGATTCAATCACAAGGTAATTCCAGAGGTTCTAGATAGAAACAACTCCAAAATAGTTTTAACGTTGTCTAACCTAATCTAGAGGGCGTTCCCAGGCTTATATGGCCGCCGGAATGTCCGAAATACATGAAACGAAAACGTGTCTAATACAGTCAGATCCATCCGGATCTGATGGGAACTTTTAGGGCTGGACTATCCGGTCTAAGTGGGACGGATTATCCGTGGCCGTATTGAACGTCGCGCATGAAGTCCTTAGCAGAATCTCCAAAGTAGGACTGGATTATTCGGGGTGTGGGGGCCGTATTATCCGGGGTCTTTTAGGTGTGGAAGTACTCATTGGAAAGATCTTGGAATTATCTTTCCAACAAGTGCTTATTTGCTTGATTTGGAGTTCGTACGAGGAATCCACGTCTGTTTCAATTTCAGGACATCTGTCTGTCCGAATTGAACATTCCTTCTCTTCGATGATCTCCCTTGCTTGTATTGCACCTGCCTCCCTCTCCTCCCTCGCGCCTTCATGGATGATCATCACGTCTGGATCCTCTTGACGCATTCCTTCTCCTTCTCGTGCCATGCTTGTCTCCTTAGTGAACCTGAGCATACATAAATGCATAGACTTAGGTAGTATAAAATTCTCATTAGCAAAACATCAGATTCATTTAGGAGTGAATTCACCTATTGTTCAAGTAGCTTAGCACGAGCTCTTGTAATGGGTCCAATTCTAATCTCATTGGATTGATCCTTCCTTGCAATAGTTGGAGCATCTTCAGTAGGTGTAATTGTAAGGATGTCCTCATCGTGATGGCTATGGTGTCGCCGATTCCCACGAAGATATTGGACATCGCCTGGTGTAGAGCTCGAAGCGCCTCTTGCCCCACGGTGGGCGTCAACTGTCGTGGTATTGCCGACGAGTACGCCATGGAGGGGTCCTCAGAGTGCGTGTTTAGATACGTGGGTAAGGCGAAGAGTTGGCGGGTACAAGGCAACACAATTTACCCAGGTTCAAGTCCCACAACGGTGGTGGAACTCTACTCCTGCTATAAATCACTATAATGGCAATACACCGAGTTACAGAGATAGGTTTTCTGTGCAAGGTGTTGCCTGTTGTACACTGCAATCTATTGTGTTCTGCCCTAAAGGCCCCCGCAGGCCGGCTTATAAAGGCGCCAAGACCTAGGGTTTACAGGGAAAGGTCCTTGCGAGACAAGGTAAAGAGTCCTACACCTACACGAACTAGTCTTCCGTGTCTTGTACTCCAAGGCTCCGAGTATGTCGGTGACTCCTGCGTAGCCTTCCTTTATCCGGCAGGGGCCTCCCTTCAGGGTCCGTCTAACTGGGTCGCCCAGCAGGCCATAGGCCTTGCTACCAACTATGGGCCACCTGGGTTAGGCGGATTGGTGACATGCTATGGGGATACCCATATAGCACATCCCCAACAGCACTGGATGCGAACCTAATACCAAGTCGTAGCATCCATGGACTCTTTCTCATGATGGTTTTCAAACAACTTTCTTCCATCGGTAGTATTTGTGGTTCTAACATGAATAAATAATTCCAATTAATCTAGAAATATAAAACTAGCTGGGATACCAACCTATGTTATATAGTACTCATCATTTAACAGGTTGCCAGGAGCAATTTAAACAAAAAGATCGTAGGCTGCCAAACTAATGCAACACATAGGATAATGTAACCTGGTCTAAAGCCTGCCTTTATGCTACTTCTAGGTGGTTGAATACAGTTGGCGATGGAACAACGTATGGTAAGAACCTAAGAGCATGTACAATGTAAGACGCTTAGAGAAGTGCTTAGCAAAATAAACCAGTTTTGGTTAAGCAATGGTGCTTATTTATAACAGGATGATGTTTAAATTAGCACCTCTCAAATACAAATAAGCACTGGTTCTTACAAAAAAGCTTGGATTATTTTTCTAAGCAACACCCCCAAGCACATTCCTCTATACATATTTGTTTCTAACATGTATAGGGAACTCCAAATACGGCTCAATATATAACATATGGGGTATAACAATCCACTATGACCAATTTATACTCTCATCATAAGACATGCGACGAAACAACAAAACAAATGCAACATGGATTGCATGATACTCCTACTATGGGTAGCCTAGCTGGTATTATATACTAGTATCGTACACATATTACTAGTGTGTACAAACTTCCCACTATGACCAACCTAAATGATGGTGTCTATGTTATAAGACCTATGACACTGCTCACTATGGAGATAATATTAAGACCACTCATAATGGGGAGTAATATAGCCTAGTAACATGCTATGTTACTCCCCACTATGACCATACTTAGTATTATACACTGCAATAATAAGCAGGGCATGATGATTAAACATAAGTAGTACAAGCATCTACCATGCAATTAAATAGGCAATTAAGCAAAATATAACCTATGGTGCTCATTGTCCTATCACCATCATGTAAAATAGTAAACTATGAACTACTTATACTATGAATAGAAGACATATCAGGAAGCAGCCAAAGTAATGCAACAAACAGCATAATGCAACCTTTATGACATGCAAACTGATCATAAGCCTAATAGTTTACAAGTTGGACAATTCACCAATTGTTTGCAATAATAAGGAGGGCATGACAATTAAACATGAATAGTATATGCATCTATATTTTGCGACTAAATAGGCAAGTAGGCAAAATATAACATATGTTGTTGATTGTCCAATATTAATCAGAAGTGTAAAACAGTCCACTGTGAAAAAAATGTATTTATACTCTAATCATAAGACATATGATGAAGAAGCCAAAATATTGTAACAAATAATATAATGCAACCTTTATTTGCAATAAACAATATAACCAAACAACAAAAAATCAAGGTGAGTGTTTGCTTGGCTTCGAGCTATGGGGCCTTTTTCTTACTGCTATTCCTAGCGGAACGCTTAAATCATGACATCAAGGCTTGTCAGCGGAACTTGGTAGCATACCATGTGGCTGAGGTGCACGACGAGTAGGCAGACTTGTCGACGGTGTGGTGGCAGACCTTGTCAACGACGAGGTGGTAGCTCTTGTCGACTAGGTGGACGAAGAGGTGCACGATGAGTAGGCGTACCTTGTAGTCGAGGTGCACGTCGAGTGAGCACACCTTGACCACGAGTGGGTAGACCTTGATGGTGAGGTGCACAGATAGTAGGAATGCCTTGACGATGAGATGGTAGACCTTGTCGATGAGGTGCACGGTGAGGTGGCGTACCTTGTCAGCGAGGTGCAAGTCGAGTGAGCAGACCTTGACCGCGGATGGGTAGACCTTGGCGTCAAGGGAGCAGACCTTGACAGAAAGGTGCACAACGAGTGGGGATACCTTGATGGATAGGTGCACGTAGATGTGGCATATTTTGCTGGTAAGGTTGACGGTGTGGTTGCAGACCTGCGAGCTTGATAGTTGGCACGACGTGGTGGAAACCCGCAAAGGTGACGACCGGCTAGGGTTTGGACTATGACAACGGCTAGTTGTCTACTGGAGGGAAGGACGGCGGCATGGTGAGGAGGGGCATAGGGCGGCGAGGTCGAAGGGAAGGACGGCGGTGAGTGGAGGAGGGACAAACGGTGGCGAGGGTGAGGGCGAGGAAGGACGCAAAGGCCGGCAAGGTGAGGAAAATTGGATCTCGTCCACTTTCGTCGAGGGAGGGGATAAAGAGGGTTTCTTTTAGGTTACCTAAATGCCCTCTACACGAATGATGCGTGGTGTTCAAATGAAGGGTTGATCAGTCTATCCTAGGCACGAAATTTCTAGGAGCGAAATTTTTAGCGGGTTGTGTCGGTCAATTTTTTTGAAGGCGTATCATGGCCATCTATTGCATGATGAGTGGCTCAAATAAATTAATTGATATGGGGTGGCCCGATCTTCTCAGTAAGCAGATGGCGGTGATGATGGTGGATGATAGATAACTAGCCTGTAGCTATAAACTCTCCCGCACAATCCCTGATGCCAACGCAACAGCTCTCAAACCTTGTACGATATTCACAACACCACGCTCTTGCGCACGCAGCCGTGACCACGAACGGTAGTATGCAATCTACTAATTCCCAATGGAACAACAGATCACACTCAATTATAGTTGGTAGATTCGAACCCAGGGTAATTCCAGAGGTTCTATGAAAGAAACAACTCCAAAATATTTTAACGTGGTCTAAAAACTAATCTACGGCGCCCCATCTATTTATGGGTCCAAGGGCGGCGGCCTATGGGGAAACCGAGTTGGTTCCACCCAACCTGGATACAAACCGGCCACAAAGTGGCTCGGCCAAACTGACTCTACCGTGGCAGAGTTCTAGTCGGTTTTCCTACCGTGGCAGAGAAACGAGGCTTTTCTCTGCCGCAGCAGATAACTTCCTCCTCTTGTTGATCTTCGTCTTGGATAGCTCCTTGTGCCTTCAATTGGGGTAGGTGTAACTGTAGGGATGTCCTCATCGTCTCCCCCCCTTCAAAAGGCGTCGACCTCGATGCTCCAAGGTCTTCTCTAGCATATGGTGATAAATCAGCAACGTTGAAACTGTTGCTAGCACCACAAAACTCCTCAATAGGTATATCAACTGAGTAGGCATTATCATTAATTTTGGCGAGCACTTTGTAAGGACCAGCACCACGTGGCTTCAACTTGGACTTGCGAAGTAGTGGAAATCTGTCCTTGCGTAGATGCACCCAAACCATATCTCCAGGCTCGAACAACGCTTCTTTTCTTCCTTGATTCCTTGTAGCAGCAATGTTCTTGCCTTTCTTCTCAATAGCCTCTCGAGTCTTCTCATGTATTTTCTTCACATAATCAGCATGTTTTGATGCCTCTATATCAACTCTCTCATGTAATGGCAGAGGCAACATATCAAGTGGCGTCAATGGCTTGAAGCCATAGACCACCTCAAAAGGACAAAGCTGAGTAGTTGAATGCACAGCCCTGTTGTAAGCGAACTCAACATGTGGTAAACACTCTTCCCACTCCCGCAGATTCTTTTTAATCATGGTCCTTAGCAGTTGTGACAATGTTCTATTCACCACCTCCATTTGACCATCTGTTTGGGGATGACATGTAGTACTGAACAGCAGCTTCGTTCCTAGCTTCCCCCATAAGGTCTTCCAAAAGTAGCTCATGAACTTCACATCACGGTCAGAAACAATCGTCTTAGGTACTCCATGTAATCTCACGATGTCCCTAAAAAACAGGTTAGCAACATGCGACGCATCGTCAATTTTGTGGCAGGCAATAAAATGAGCCATTTTAGAGAACCTATCCACTACCACAAATATTGAATCATGACCTCTCTGAGTTTTAGGTAGACCTAGCACAAAATCCATACTAATGTCTTCTCATGGAGTAGTCGGTGCAGAGAGAGGTGTATACAAACCGTGAGGCTTCAGCTTGGATTTCGACTTGTGGCAAGTAATGCATCTGCTCACAAATCTGTACACATCACGCCTCATCTTGGGCCAATAAAAGTGATCAGCGAGCATGAGCAACGTCTTCTCACGCCCAAAGTGACCCATCAAACCACCAGCATGTGGTTCTTGCACTAAGAACAAACGCAACGACGATTCTGGAATACATAGTTTGTTAGCTCAAAACAAATATCCATCATGTATATGATACTTATCCCATGCGTTTCTAAGAGCACATAAACGATATGGTTCAGCAAAATCATGGTCAGTTGCATAAAGTGCACAAATACCTTCTAATCTAGGAATTTTAACATCAAGATTGGTTAAGAGCATATTCTTCCTAGATAGAGCATCAGCAACAACATTCTCTTTTCCCTTTTTATAGTTAATGATGTAAGGAAAAGACTCAATGAACTCAATTTAGCTAATCTTCTATGCAAGTTTGATTGAGCTTTCAAGTATTTCAAAGCTTCATGATCAGAATGTATGATGAATTCCTTTGGCCACAAATAATGTTGCCAAACTTCAAGTACTCTCACAAGTGCATACAATTCTTTATCATAGATTGAATAATTCAAATGGGCACCAGTCAATTTCTCAGAAAAATAAGCTATAGGCCAACCCTCTTGCATCAAAACGCCCCCTATGCCTATACCACTAACATCACATTCAACTTCAAATTGCTTCAAAAAATCAGGTAAAACAAGCAATGGTGCAGAAGTAAGCAAACGTTTC
This sequence comes from Avena eriantha, assembly GCA_910589775.1. Classification (NCBI taxonomy): domain Eukaryota; kingdom Viridiplantae; phylum Streptophyta; class Magnoliopsida; order Poales; family Poaceae; genus Avena; species Avena eriantha. Next base: position 365,767,896 of record OU342744.1, read on the forward strand.
AATGTATCAAATGCAATGTCTTGGGCCGCTCCCCATACAAAAGGCACACCTTTCTTTGTCAAATCATTTAATGGTGCAGCAATGGTGCTAAAATCTTTCACAAAGCACCTATAGAAACCAGCGACACCGTGGAAATACGCACTTGACTTACATTCATTGGAGTAGGCCAATTCTGAATTGATTCAATTTTAGATTGATCTACCTCTACTCCATGCTTAGAAAAAACAAATCCTAGGAATATGACCTTATCTTTTGCAAATGTACACTTCTCAAGATTAGCATACAGTTTATTATCACGTAACACTTGCAAAACTTGTCTAATGTGAGTGCAATGTTCAGATTTGGTGTGGCTGTATATGAGTATATCATCAAAGTAAACATCCACAAAACGACCAATAAACTCTCTCAAAACATGATTCATCAAACGCACGAAAGTACTAGGTGCATTAGTAAGACCAAACGGCATGACTAACCACTCATACAAGCCGAATTTAGTGAAAGCAGTTTTCCATTCATCCCCTTCTTTCATCCTAATTTGATGATAGCCACTACCCAAGTCAATTTTAGAGAAAATAGCAGCACCACTCAATTCATCTAGCATATCCTCTAATAGTGGAATAGGATGACGATATCGAATAGTGATGTTATTAATCGCTCTATAGTCAACACACATGCGCCATGTATCATCTTTCTTAGGAACTAAAATAACAGGAACAACACAAGGGCTAAGAGAAACACGAATGTACCCTTTATCCAGCAACGCTTGTACCTACTTCTGAATTTCCTTAGTTTCTTCCGGATTAGTCCTGTAGGGTGCATGGTTGGGAAGTGTGGCACCAATAATCAAGTCCACTTGATGTTCTATACCACGCAATGGAGGTAAGCCTGCGGGTACATCTTCTGGAAACACATCCCCAAAGTCCTACAAAACAGACGAGACACCAAGAGAAATAGAGGTCATGTCGTTAGAAACCAATACCTCGCCTTTATACATGAGCACAAGTGGCATGGATGTAGGATCCTCACGAAATTCTCTCATATCTTCCTTAGTGGTTGTTGAGGGAAAACCTCTAGGGTGGCCTGATCTTTCACGATTCCCTTTCAAATCGAGGGTGCAGTGCGGGGGAAGGAGGGAAGGATGAACACGATGAACACACGCACGAAGAACGCGATGAACACGCACACACAAAACCACGATAAACACCAATAGCTCAAGCCGGCGGTGACCGGTCCGGCGCAATCCCTAGGATCGGCGTCGGGCGGAGGACTCTCTCTCGAACCGGCATGGCGAGATGGGAGACTCGGTGAGATCTTGACGTCTAGGCAAAGGGACACTGATGCCTAGGCCTTGTACAACGCGGAGGCACGATGCAAACTCTAGCGAGGTTTGGAGATATTGGTGCTCCTTAGTCAAGGAGCATGAGGCAAGAATTAGATAGATCCACAAAGGGGTTTCCACTAATTCCAATATCAAGCCTAGGGTTTACAATGGAGGTGGGGGGCTATATGTAGGCCAACCACAAGTTCAGGGGTAATTCAGGCATTAAAGTAGAGTTATGGGCGAAGTAGAGGGGTACATGGGCCATAGGGCCCAGCTAGGCTCGCAGGCCCATTACTTGGGCCAGACAGTCCGGTTGGAACGACCGGACAGTCCGGGGTGGCCGGACACTCCGTGTGGTGTCCAGGCAGTGTCCAAACTAGCACACAAAATGTCCGAGTCTAGACGGGGCGGGGGTAGGCCGGACACTCCGGCTGAGTCGCGCCGGACACTCCGGCTGGATCCGGGCGGACACTCCGACTCTGGCAGCTTCAGGACAGGTGTAGCTTCATGGCTCTTGGGTCGACGCGGCGGGGGCTCGTACCTGATGATGCACAAAGTAGTGGTATGAAGTAGCACGCCATCCAAGTAGGTACCAAATTGGCATGAAGAGAGGAGCGAGTTCACCTTAGCTTGGAGGAGTTTGGCTCGGGCACGAGTCATGGGTCCACTTGGGGGACTTGTTGGTGTAGATGTAGAAGCGTCCGTAGGACGGGCTACATCAGTGGCTAATATCAATAAACCGGGCACTCTGTGACTTTTCGTTATATCACTCAATTTAGGCTCAATTACATCAGGAACAGCTGTCACGCAATCTCGCCGAGTGGTAGTATCTTCCTTCAAGTTCACCTCTATCTTCTGGCGAGAATCATTCACAATTTCTTGTGGTGTCATTGGTTGCATAGTAATCTTCTTTCCTTTGAATTCCAAGTGATATGTATTGGCTCAGCTATTGTGTTGCACATGGCGATCATAGAGCCAAGGCTGACCCAATAGTAGGTGACAAACAGTCATAGGAACCACATCAAAATCAATAGAATCTTTGTATGGCCCTATTTTAAAATTCACACGTACCATATGATTTACCTTCATCTCACCATTGTTGCCAGACCATTGTATGTAGTATGGCTTGGGATGTGGTAAGTATGTCAAATGCAGTTTGGCACATAGTTCCTTACTTGCAAGATTTCTGCAGCTACCTCCATAATGACCTTGCAAGCTTTATTTGGTCCAACTAGAGCTTTTGTTTGGAACAAGTTGCAACACTGGGATTCCTCAACCGGTTACACACTAAGTACACGTGAAGACACGACAATAGTTGGTGCACGCTCAACATATGCATCAGCACCATCCTCGCCATCATCAATATCATCGTCAGAAGCTTCATCTCCACTCTCTACTTCTCCTTGTTCATTGACAAACATAACCTTGCTGTTTGGACAATCCTTCTTGTAGTGACCTCTACCTCCACAAGTATGGCACACCACATCACGAGTACGTGCCTTAGACATGTTGGAACCTGAGCTAGCAGCAGGAGCAGCGAATTTCCGAGCATTAGATCCAAACGAAGGTGTACTTGCTGGTTTGGCCGATGGTGTAAACGGAACAGCAGCTGGTGGCGTGACTGTAGGAGGAATAGATCTGGCCGAAAATCTACTGGAGGATGGAAAATGAGCGCGTGACTTCGCCTCTTCCGCCAACTGGGATTCGGCCTCTCTAGCATGGTGCAATAGCTCATTCATGGTCTCATACTTGTGATGACACACTATGCTCTTGATTGGCAACTTCAGATTGTTTAGGAATCGCTGCATGGTCATCTCAATGGACTCGCGAACTCGAGCACGCTGCATAAGTAGCTCCATCTCCATGTAGTACTCATCTACTGTCATTGTGCCTTTCTTCAATTGCGTCAATTTATCAAAAACTGATCGCAAGTAGTTCGTTGGAACGAAATGAGCCTTCATGATTTGCTTCATCTCGCGCCAATCCATCACAGGAAGTTCATTATCCTCCCTGCTATGTTACACAAGAGCATCCCATGAACGCAAAGCATAACCATCAAATTCAGATGCTGCAAGCTTGACCTTCTTGTCTTCTGGATAGTTAAATAAGCGCTAGAGTTTCTCAATCTTCAACCCCCATGTGAGGTAATCTTCAGGATCAATGGAACCATCAAACTTAGGGATTGAAAATTTTGGCTTGCCAAACCATCATCAGCTTGGTTGGGCACACCTTGACCACGCCCAAGGGGGGCAAACCCACGACCATGAGCATGTGCATGGACAGGGGGAATAACATGTCCCCTGCCAACATGTGGAGCAGCATCCACAACGCTACCCTCATCGAAATCATCAAAGGCATCATCATGTTGAGGATCTCCCCTTCTATGTAAAGTGGCTGTCAAACCCTCAATGGATTGCTGCAAGGTGGTGACATTGACATTGAGCGTAGCCACTTGCGTTTGGATAGTATCAACCGTCCCAACATGCTGATCCAATCTCATATTCATATCTTGGAGATTCTTGTCAATGGCATCTGTCGTGTTAGTAAACACACGTGTCAGGTGAGATTTCAAAGCCTCATATTCACGCCAATTGACGAGCTCCTCATCCTTCTTTTTATGCAACACAACATCATCATCACTAGTAGACATGATTAGTAGGTTAGTGCAAAAATCAGAATCTGTAAGGTGGAAACTCTCACAACTCACTCACAACTAATAAGAAAGGAGATCTTACCGTTCCAAAGTGAATAGAGATGCTCTACCAAACAAAATCAAAGACTGATGCACTTGATGTGATGAAGTGAATATCAAAGGTATAGAACGATCGCATGGCACACAGGTTATTTAGGGTGGAGGTATGGGTATGGTACCCTAAGTACACCGCAAACAAGTCCTAGTGCTGATCGTACAAATACCCAAGAAGCACAAACATGGAGAAAAAGTGGCAATGCAACTATGAAGGGTGTTGCACTACGCTCGAGAGATACTAGCAAAGCTCAAAGTAAACATGCACAAGATTGCTCAATCTACCGGTGCACAAAGATATCACTAGGCCTCTTGCTCAAATTCTCTTTTTCGACATTTTTTCTTTTTCTTTTGTATAGCTCTTTTTTTTGCTTTTTTCTGTTGCTATATTGCTTTTTTTTATTTTATAGATCACACACGGCCAATTACAAAGTACAGCACCAAAATCCTAAGAACAGCCTATAGGAGCGGAAACTAGTCTCAATGGGCAAGTTCCTACACCTATGTAATAGATTGGTTGTGGCTAAGGTTAAGGAAAATTGCAAATTTTATCACACTTTGTAAGAATTCCTGCCGTGGCAGAAAAAACACACCAAAATCGTGTCGTGGCAGAAAATCCTGCCGCGGCAGTAAAACACGTCAAAAACGTGCCATGGCAGCGAATCCGAGTCGTGGCAGAACAGGGCTCGCGACAGAGAACCGGGTCGTTTCTTTTCCGCGGCAGAGTCAGTAGGAATTTTTTTAATTCCGACTCGGACAAGAGTAGATGACTAGGACTCTTAGAGTAGATCGGATCTGACATGATGGTGGCGGAAACAAAGGTGAAATCGACTAAAACCGACTAGAAAACAAAACTACGAAGAACATATCTAGATCTAAACTAAAGGATGAACACGACCAGCAACTATTACTCATCTACGATGCAATCTAGTCTATGACAACTCTTTTTGTGGGCCTTTTTCTGTATAGGACTAAAAACACACTCTAATCTATGGATGGATTTGTGGATACTTACCGAGGCAACGAGAAAATCTGATACCAAGATGATATGGGGTGGCCGGATCTTCTCAGTAAGCAGATGGCGGTGATGATGGTGGATGATAGATAACTAGCCTGTAGCTACGAACTCTCCCGCTCGCTCCCTGATGCCAACGCAACAACTCTCGAACCTTGTAGGATATTCACAACACCACGCTCTTGCGCACGCAGCCGTGACCACGAACGGTAGTATGCAATCTACTAATTCCCAATGGAACAACAGATCACACTCAATTATAGTTGGTAGATTCAAACACAGGGTAATTCTAGAGGTTCTATGAAAGAAACAACTCCAAAATATTTTAACGTGGTCTAAAAACTAATCTATGACGCCCCCATCTATTTATGGGTCCAAGGGCGGTGGCCTATGGGGAAACCGAGTTGGTTCCACCCAACCTGGATAGAAACCGGCCACAAAGTGGCTCGGCCAAACTGACTCTACCGTGGCAGAGATCTAGTCGGTTTTCCTGCCGTGGCAGAGAAACGAGGCTTTTCTCTGCCACGGCAGATAACTTCCTCCTCTTGTTGATCTTCGTCTTGGATAGCTCCTTGCGCTTCCTCCCTCTCCTCCCTCGCGCATTCTTCATTGATTAACACGCCTTGTTTCATTAGCTCCTCGCTCCGTGCTACGCCTTCTTCTCCTAAGTACTTGATCATGCAATAATTCAAAGACTTAGGTAGTATAAAATTCTCATTAATTAAAACACCAGGTTCATTAAGAAACAAGTTCACCTGTTGTTCTAGTAGCTTGTCACGAGCTCTTGTGATTGGTCCAATCCTTATCTCATTGGATTGATCCTTCTTTGGAATTGGAACATATTTATTAGCAATTGGGGTAGGTGTAACTATAGGGATGTCCTCGTCATTAATCATATACGATACTAGTTAAAATGGTACCTTTCAAAGAAATAACCAATTACTGACCCAAAAAATAAGGGAAAATCCATTATGTTGATTTTTGCCAAAATATTGGTATAGGTGAGATCAAAAGTGTGGTATGAAAATGACTTAGAGACCTTTTCTAGCATTATTTGAGCAGGTAACACAAACAAGACAAAATCTCTTTATGGGTGAACCAGATATAAAACATGTGGAATCATCATGAATCTACATTGTCCAATGCATGTTGCTACCTAAACTAACTAGAATAAGGGTAAAAGTTTGGTCAGTCGTCGTTGTGGTAGGTCGAAGGGGCAGGAACCCATGTTTTAGAGGGTTTCATTGCTGGAAACCAAGAGTGCCATAATACTTTCAAAATCTCGCATATGGCACTACCGTATCTATGAAAGTGTGGTGGGATGTTGATATATGAAGAACCAACCCATGGAGCATGTTATCACATACAACGTCTCTGTCATGCATCATCTAGCAGTTGCATATTTTCCTATGTGTTTTTTGGGATTTTTGACCATGGTTTGACACATGGAATCTATAGAGTCCATTGCATGTGTTCTTTTCCAAACCACTTTGATCCACATGACCACACACACTCCAATATGGATGCTTCTATCACACTGGTGCATCCACTCCATGTTGGTACTTGCATAATATTTTATTATTCCAGAGGCTCTATGGGATTTCTAACCATGGTTTGACACATGGAGTATATCTAGTGTTATGGGGTAACCCCGTGGGTGGCTCGATCTTAACGGATCTCATGGTCAAATCGATGGAAAAGCGAGGGGAAAGGGAGAAGTGATGAGGATATCTACAGGGATTATGATGATTCTGACTGCCTGAACTGGAAGGAAATACTGAGTCAAATCAATAATGACTATCAGGTGAATTCATTCCTAATTGAACCTGATGTTTTACTTAATGAGAACTTTATACTACCTAAGTCTATGCATCTTTGTATGATCAGGTTTATTGATAACACAAGCGTTGCGCGAGGAGGAGGAGAGTTGCAGCAAGAAGGACAAGCGCTGATTTCCAATATCAACAAGTGCGCGAGGGAGGAGCGGGAGGCAGGCGCACTAGGACGCAATGAGGAAATCACGTATGAGTAAGAGAGAGAGATGGCGCACCAAGAATTACATGTTTGGTGTTCCACGACGTTTGGACTATGTGCCAATAAGGCCGAACCCATATATGGGTCGGTATGTATCAGTTTGAGTCGAACCGAGTCAGTTTGGGCCAAGTTATGGCTGTTTTTAGGCCCGTTTAGAGGGGAGGACGCCCCAGCCCTCATATAAACCTCCGTAGCCGTCACAAGTTAGGTTTTAAGACCACGTTTAAATATTTTGGAGTTGTTTCTTTCATAGAACCTCTGGAATTACCCTGTGTTCGAATCTGCCAACTATAATTGAGTGTGATCTGTTGTTCCATTGGAAATTAGTAGATTGCATACTATCGTTCGTGGTCACGGCTGTGTGCGCAAGAGTGTGGTGTTGTGAATATCCTACAAGGTCCGAGAGCTGTTGCATTGGCATCAGGGATCGAGCGGGAGAGATCATAGCTACGCACTAGTTATCTATCATCCACCATCACCATTGACAAGAGCTTGCTGAGAAGATCGGGCCACCCCATATCATCTTGGTATCAGATTTCCTCGTTGCCTCGGTAAGCAATCCACAATCCATCCATAGATTAGAGAGTGTTTTTCATCCTATACAGAAAAAGCCTCACAAGAAGAGTTGACATAGCCTAGATTACATCGTATTCGAGTAATAGTTGCTGGTCGCGTTCCTCTATTAGATTAGATCCAGATCTAGATCTGTTCTTCGTAGATTTGTTTTCTAGTTGTTCTAGTTGTTTTCCACCATCTTTTTCCGCTACCATCAAGTCAGATCCGATCCAAGTAAAGAGTCCTAGTTGTTTACTACTTGGCGAGTCGAAAAAAAAATCGGCTCACTGCCTCACGCCTGACTGCAGACAAGTCTGTGCTCTAGCGTGACCACAAAAAAAATCCGAAAAAAAAATCGAACCATCGCCTTACCACAGACCAGTCTGTGCTAGTACGAGAAAAAAAATTCTGCCGCCATCCTGCCGCGGCAGGATTTTAGGCCGTTTTTCTACCGTGGCAGAGACCAATTCTCAGGTCAAAAAAAAATTTGTTTATTTTTTTTACTGAGTCCACATAGCGTACCTATCCTTGTGAGCCTTAGTAAGCCTTTCTTTGTGTCTAAAACTATCCTACGAGACTAGCGTGCTTAGTGCTCTGCGGGCTACTCAGTTAGCAATCGTGTGCCCGTTTCGTTGAGACATTGCTAGCGTCTCTCCTTGTGCATTGCAACACGAGCATTCCTCCGACATACCTTACTTTTTTGAGCTCATTTTCATAGTTGCAATTGCCCCATTTATCTCCACCGTGTGTGTTTCCGTGGGTCTATGTCATACGATCAGCACTAGGACTTGTTTGCGGTGTAGTTAGGATACCATACCTACAGCTCCACCATAAATACCCTGTGTGCCCTATGATCGTTCTCTATACCTTTGATATTCACTTCATCACATCAGTGCATCAGTTTTTGATTTCGTTTGGTAGATCATCTCTATTCACTTTGGAACGGTAAGATCTCCTTTCTTATTAGTTGTGAGTGAGTTGTGACAGTTTCCACCATACTGATTTTGATTTGTGCACTAATGTACTAATCATGTCTTCTAGTAGTGTTGATGTGATGCAGAAAATGAAGGCAGGTGATGTTACAAATAATGTGGAGACGTATAGTTACAAATTCATCGACAATTGGCGTTGTAGTGGAACTTTTTGGAAGGAAGAACGCGGTATTTTTGATGGTGATGGTCTTTTCCACCATAGTGTGATGATTGGTGAGCGATGTGCTTCCATTACCATTGATAGTAACTCTACTATTAATTTGATCAGCGTTGAAGTTGTACAAAATTTGCAGCTACCCACATGTGCCCGTGCGGTGCCGTATCTCTTGCATTCATCATATGGCACATTACTGATTTCACACACCGCTAATGTTCCTATGACTTTTAAAAAGCATACTGAGATTGTGCGCTGTGATGTATCTCCTATACCACTTGATTCTTGTCACATACTATTGGGAGAACCTTGGAGCAGAAGGTTTGACGCTCAAATATGTCCTGCTGTTGGAAGGATTTCTTTCAAATGGAACATGAAGAGGCGTGTTATGCACAGGATTTCCGCCGACAAATTTCATGAGTATCATCTTCTTCGCAAGGAGAGGACAAAAGAGTTCAGTTTGTCTGCTAAGTACAAGGTCATGATGAATGGTGACAATTCTATTATTTGTCATCTTGAACACGGTGCGCAATACAACCCATGTGAGAATGAGAGCCACATAGCCAAGCTGGGTGAGAGTGTTATAAAAAGTGAGCTGTGTGATTCCACTAAACGTGAGGTTGAGAGCATCCATTCTAAGAGTATGAGAGAAAAAGAAAACATCAGTGCAGTAGATGCTAATACATGTGAGGATATTTCTACTAATGTAATCATCTCTACTCCTGGTATTGTTTCTTGTGCTATGCAGGTTGCTTTTGAAGAAAGGGAGCAATCTATTTTACAACCTACATCGTCGGACTGTGCATTGTCACTTGCGGCGGATGTTTTAGTACCTACTATAACTGAGGAGATTGTTGATAACATTGGTACTGTTTTGGAGCTTCAGCCAACATGTGTGACATATTGTGAGTCTATTCCTTTACTGAAGCCTCCTTGTGATTTGCCTTGCACTACTGTTTTAGCACCATGTGATAGTTTACCAAATTCAAATTTTGATCATGTGGTACTGATAACACATAAGGAAATACTTGCTCGAATACCACCTGCTGATATTGTGTATGCCATCATGCTAAATGAACCTATGAGTATGAGTTGTGCTATGGATAAGATTTCTGAAATTTCATTTCTGAATTCTAGCACATATTCTCCTTGTTTCACTTTCAATCTGATTGGTGAATATAGCATGCATGAAAATTTTCTTGTGGATCACATATGCATTACTTGTGATCGAATCGCTGAATTGAAACATGCTGTTTTCAGCCATACATGTTGTGTGTCGACGATTTTGTGTTGTGAGATATATGCTAAAATTTGTGATAATATGAAACTAAAGTCAGGTCTAGTTGATATAATGCAGCCAACACAAGTAATTTTACCTATGTTGGATCGTTGTAATCTTGCTAGAATAGAACCCCAGTTTTCATATTCATTTGTTTATCCCAAAATTCGTTGTCTAGTTGTGCTAATGCTTTATACTTCACTTATATTTGCAAATTGAGTTGCATTTTACATACTGGACAACATGATCATGTTCATAATAATCAGAGTAGCGCAGTTGAAGCATGGCATGATTCAATTTGGTTTTCAGACATATGGAATTGGTTTGATCTTGTTCACAAATTTGATCATAGATCTTCTTTGAGAAAACTGAATTTAATATTGAAGAACATGACTATCTATTTAGTTGTTGTTTACCATGATCATGATTCTTTGTACTTCACTTATACCTGCAATTTAAGTTGCTTGATGTATACTGGACATACTTTTCATGTGAACAACAATAATACAACATGTTATATATACATATACTTTGCGTACACGTTCTTTTTGTTTCTCCCACTTTCAGCTTACCTAAAGCCGAGGACGGCTTTTCATGAAGAAAGGGAGGATGATGAGGATATCTACAGGGATTATGATGATTCTGACTACCTGAACTAGAAGGAAATACTAAGTCAAATCAATAATGACTATCAGGTGAATTCATTCCTAATTGAACCTGATGTTTTACTTAATGAGAACTTTATACTACCTAAGTCTATGCATCTTTGTATGTTCAGGTTTATTGATAACACAAGCGTTGCGCGAGGAGGAGGAGAGTTGCAGCAAGAAGGACAAGCGCTGATTTCCAATATCAACAAGTGCGCGAGGGAGGAGCGGGAGGCAGGCGCACTAGGACGCAATGAGGAAATCACGTATGAGAAAGAGAGAGAGATGGCGCACCAAGAATTACATGTTTGAGGTGTTCCACGACGTTTGGACTGCGTGCCAATAAGGCCGAACCCATATATGGGTCGGTATGTATCAGGTTGAGTCGAACCGAGTCAGTTTGGGCCAAGTTATGGCTGTTTTTAGGCCCGTTTAGAGGGGAGGACGCCCCAGCCCTCATATAAACCTCCGTAGCCGTCACAAGTTAGGTTTTAAGACCACGTTTAAATATTTTGGAGTTGTTTCTTTCATAGAACCTCTGGAATTACCCTGTGTTCGAATCTGCCAACTATAATTGAGTGTGATCTGTTGTTCCATTGGAAATTAGTAGATTGCATACTACCGTTCATGGTCACGGCTGCGTGCGCAAGAGTGTGGTGTTGTGAATATCCTACAAGGTTCCAGAGCTGTTGCATTGGCATCAGGGATCGAGCGGGAGAGATCATAGCTACGCACTAGTTATCTATGATCCACCATCACCATCGACCAGAGCTTGCTGAGAAGATCGGGCCACCCCATATCAAGAAGGTAGCGGAAGCAGATGCACACCTCGCGAAGAACACAATGAACACATGCAAAACTCACACGATACAAGGTCGATTGCTCTCACGGGTGGCCACCGGTATGATAGAATCCTCGCAAGGAAAGATCGGTCAACCTGCTCCCTCGATCCCACGCGGAGAGGGAAGAACACCTTGGAGAGGGTCTTGACGTCTTGGAAAAGGGACACCGATGCCAAGGCCTTGTACAATGAGGAAGGCGGGATGCAAACTCGAACTAGGTGGTGACGATAGTCGATCCCCTTTGGTAGAAGGGGATGAGGAAAAACTAGAGATTCCACAAAGGGGGTTTTCTTTAGTCTATCATCTATGCCTAAGGGATACAATGAGGGGTAGGGGATCTATTTATAGGGCAGCCACGAGTTAAGGGGTAGTTTGGGTATAAAACTAGGGTTTGGTGCGGAATAGAGGGGTACATGGGCCAAGGTCCCATATGTTGGCTTGCAGGCCCATCACTTAGGCCGGACAGTCCGGGTCGAGTGGACAAGACAGTCCGGGGTGGCCGGACACTCCGGGTAGTGTCCGGGTAGAGTCCGATGTAGCATACTGATTGTCCACGCTAGGATGGGTTTGGGTAGGCCGGACATTCCGGCGTGGTCGGGTCGGACACTCCGGTTGCACCAGACATTCCGGCTGGCATCAAGAAGAATCTCCGGGGTGATGACGACACAGTCTCCTTGCGATGATAGCGGGACTCCGGTTCTAGAGCTGGCTGCTCCTGGTCCATCTTCTTGGTTGACTTGGGACGATCTTGGGGACTTGGCGTTGTAGATGCAGTAGCGTCCGCAGGACGGGCTGCATCAGCTCCCTCCTTCAAAAAGAGTCGTCCTCGACTCTTCATGCTCATCACTAAGAAGATGATGTCAAGAGACCTTCTTGATCCTAGGGTTCACCATATAGTCATCATTGAGAAACCTGATGTGGCAACTCTTCAATGTTCCTTCACCTTCCATGAAGCCTATAAAGCTCACAACAAAAGCGAAGCAACACTCAAAGAGTAGCCAATTCATGAAGATTATAGCATGAGTCCACAAGTAGAAGGAAGTCACCTTATAATGTATAGATAGCTCACTGAAGGGTAGCACTAGGTAACTCTCTTCGATTCGTCTCGTCAACTCTTTGTCCATAGAGGTTGACGCGTATGCAATTGTACCTTCACACAACAAAGACCAAGCAAAATATGTTTGTGTTTGATAGAGGAGCATGTCATTTGTGGCGTGTCCATTCTTCTTCACAACACTATTAGCACAGCTTAAGTATAGCAAACCAGATGCATATGTAAGGTCAAAGTGCATGGAAATCGTTTGAACATCATCCAAATGTGGGAACTCAAAAACTCCATATAACATCTTAGTGTGGCACTCAAAGCAATGGACTAAAATATTGATCAACATCTTTGATGCAAGAATAGGAGAATTCAGAAAAAACACATGAGGAAGAATATCCAAAACAACATCATTATGTGTGCAAACCAATTATTGGATAGAGAAATTGTTCGATATATTGGATGCCACACACAAATCATCATAAGCAAAGATCATGGGCACTGGAGTATCACAAGCGGAAGCAAAATCAACACGTTTGCAAACAAACCATATTAAAGAGCAAGTGATCCTTATTTTTTTTGCAACAACAATACGAGAGACTTGGAAGCTCTCATGACAATACATGCTCAAAATGGCATTATGGTTCCACACAAAACATCAGAAAGATAAAGTGTTCAACATTTTTGTTGCAACACACAAAGCATCAATATCCAATAGAAATGAGACATGATTGTCACAAGGTGAAACAATACCATCAACATGCTTGTAATCAAACCATAGGAAAGAGCAATTTGTCAACATGAAAGATGCAAAGCATGCGAAAGGTATCAGAGTTAGGTTCAATCTTGTACTCACTTGGGGGATACTCTCTAGAGCTCTTTTTGTCAACTCGTGCTCAACCGAGGTTGACATTCTTGTGCGGGTACCTACACACATCATAGATAAAAGGAAGAACGTGTGTGCATGGTATATAAACACATCATCCATCATAACGTATCTCTTCTTGTGCACATCACAATGAGTGTCAATCAAGTATGAAAAATATGCATGGTGAGTATGCAAGTGGGAAACATGCTTATCATGGCCATCATCAAAATCTGAGAAAGCTGTGGGGGCCATCTCAATATAAACCATATGAGAATTATTGTTGCAAGAAAAACAAGTGAAAGAGCAGTGATTCAACTTATTGCAAGCAACGGGAGAGATTGAAAAACATTCATGACAAAGCATGGTTTGAGGGGTACCATTGGTAACATCATTGCAAGCAAAACATTGGAAAGAGAAATTGTTCAACAAAGTGCAAGAAATGATATCATCAACATAAAGTTTAGAGCATGGCATGTCTATGGCAACATCATCACAATAAAATAATTTCACATGCTCAACATTATGGAAAGGCAAAGTGTCACATGGAAATACCAATCATATGTGATATCACAAACATCATCCATAGCATGCCAATCATCACAATTCATCATGTCCACTAGTGGGATCATGGAATCATCAACACCCTTATTTTTACCTTGTTCATACCTCTTATATGAAGTGGGTGTTGTGGTAGCATTGGCCTCCATGTGGTCGAGTTCTTCATCATGTATGGGGATGGCATCATTTTCATCCACCATGTTCATCTTCTCCATCGGAGGCATCATCATCTCCAAGCTTGGCGCTTCTTGATCCATGGAACCTAGCACATCATGAGGAAACACACTAGAGGTAGAGGGTAAGTCATTAGAAATCAAAGTGGTCTCACATGACCTATCAACTACCACTCTCAACTCACTAGGTGTATCACTCATGCCTTCCAAGTGGATGCACTCAACCTCACATATGGTGGAGTCATTCATCTCACTCTTGCTTTCACTCAAGTGGGCTAAGTGGCTCTCATACTCACATGGGATTGGTACCACATCATCACTCAAACATATGGGGGTAGGCTCAGATCTGTCAACTCCATGCGCCTCCTTTGGTGAAGGGAAAGTCACATGCTCACCATTCTCGACCTTGTTGTCGCCATCTTGCGGTAATGGTGGAAGTAGGCTCATGTTGTTGTCGAGAGCGATGCTCGGATAACCTTCATCACATATGTGGCCTTGGCTTCTTCCATCTTGAAGTGTATACTCTTGGTGTGAAGCTTGATGGTGTGGAGGAGAGCTTGCTGTTGGTCCCCTTTTGGTGGTGGCACGAGTAGTTGAAGGCACCTTATGATGGTGTCGACGGAGGTCATTGGCGTGCCTTGCCAAAGGTTGATGTAGATGGCGCACTTGGTCATCGACATGATGCTCGCGATGATTCTCCTTTTCCTTGGCACTCTTCTTGGTGAGGCGTTATAATGAGCACAAAGCATCATTAGTCTTGGCCATCATGCTCATTGTTTTGGCCAAGTTGTTGTCCATGTCGCTCTTGAAGTTGTTGAGGGATCTTTCGAACTTGTCCATGTGATGGTGGACCTTGGGGCTCTCGAGGTGGAGACTCCCTCTTGGTCGATGCGACTTGAGGAGCTTGTCATTGTCGTTCTTGAAATCTTCTATTCTTGGGGAGTTATTGTTATTGTAGAACTCCATATCACCCAAGCATGTGGAGCCATTGTCGGTGTAGTGCTCCATCATGTCATCCATGCTTGTGGAGGCATATGCATGGTGGCTCATCGTGGATTCTTCATAGAAATAATCCTCGGTTCCGTAGTTCCTAGACATGATTCACAAGACCAAGTGGTGTATATGGAAGTGGTAGGGGGTTAGGGATGCAACATCAAACCTTACTTTACCTTGGAAGATAGTATCGTGCAAGTGGCAACACTTGAGAACAATCAATACCAAGCAAAGTGAAGTTCACGCGGAACACCAAAACCAACTAACCACTAAAAAACACACACAAAGCTTATGGTATGGAACGTTGCATGTCAAGAATCAATCCGAAATCAAGATGTTGTAATAGCAAGTAAAGAACCACGATGATCACAAATTAAAACAAGTCAATCCACAAGATATAGGAATTATGTACAAGGAAACACACACGGTGGGATAAATGGGACTTGTGCGACGGCGAAAGTGATCTAAGAACCAAATTATTACCTAGCAAAGACGATAAGCTCGTGTCGCACAAAAGCAAGGAGAGGCGCTAGTTCGATTGCAATAAATTGGTGGGCTACAAGATATGCACAATAAGTACCACCTATTTGATGTTCATCGAGCTTGCGCTTCCTATTCTATGAGGCACTTGTTTCTTTCTTTTTCTTTTTTCTTCTTTTTCTTTTTCTATTATTTTTCCACCTTTTTTTCTCTTGTCCCTTCCTTGTGCCAACAACTATACAAGATAAATATATGAGATAGCGCGCTCACAACTTTTGCTCGGAATTCTACAAGGTATCAAATGTGCATAGCCCAAGCAATCATAGGAGGAACTAGTCTCAATAGGTGTTTGTTGAACGCAAAGATAGTGTATCTCACAAAGGAAAGCAAGTGGGGAGAAGACGCGGAATGTTTATACCTTTCGTCGCCGATCTTCACCCTTTATTGGTGGATTCCGCCTTGCTCACGGAATTTGTATGGAGTATATAGCTTGAACTACAGAGATGATCATGTAGAGATCTTTGCCATCTTCAAAACGAGCTAAAGAACACCAAAATCCGAGTTCGTATACAAAAGTTATGCTAAAAACTGTGAAGCAGATTTTTCTGACAGCAGGGGGCGGACATTCCGGGGGGCGTAGGCCGGACAGTCCGGCTGGGGCGGAGATTCTGGCCCGTTTATGCCGGATACTCCGGTGGGGCGGATACTCCGGTGCGTTTTGGCTGGACAGTCCGGTCCGGTCGAACCAGAACTTCCAGAACACGAACATGACGAGTTTTGGCGGAAAAACTCAAACCAAAATCTCAAATTCATGGGGGAAATCAAGGAATTAGGCTATGGAAACTCAAGGGAAGGTAGATCAACAAGTTTAGCAGGTAATCCACGGATCAAAACCTACCAAAACGCACTCAAATCACAGATCTATCCAAAACACGAATTTGGGCTATTTTTGGTGGAAATTTTGAATTTATGTGGAAAAGACCAAATTGATGTGGAATCCGTGGCAACCAAAAGCTGCTGATACCAGATGTTATGGGGTGACACAAGATCCACTCGATTTTGTGGCTATTTTTGTGGTTTTTCAAGAAAAAAATTGGTTGGGAAGAACGAGGGTGAAATCCTTGGCAACTTGGGCTCTGATGCCACATATTATGGGGTAACCCCGTGGGTAGCCCAATCTTTACGGATCTCATGGCCAAATCGATGGGAAACTACGGGAAAGGGAGAAGGTAGCGAAAGAAGACGCACACCTCGCGAAGAACATGATGAACACACGCAAAACTCACACGATACAAGGTCGATTTCTCTCACCGGTGGCCACCAGTCTGATAAAATCCTCACAAGGAAAGATCGGTCAATGTGCTCCCTCGATCCCACGCGGAGAGGGAAGAATACCTTGGAGAGAGTCTCGACGTCTTGGCAAAGGGACACCGATGCCAAGGCGTTGTACAATGAGGGAGGAGCGATGCAAAATCCAATGAGGTGGTGACGATAGTAGATCCCCTTTGGTAAAAGGGGATGAGGCAAAACTAGAGATTCCACAAAGGGGGTTTTATTTAGTCTATCATCTATTCCTAAGGGATACAATGATGGGTGGGGGCTCTATTTATAGGACAGCCACAAGTTCAGGGGTAGTTTTGGCATAAATCTAGGGTTTGGTGCGGAATAGAGGGTGATATGGGGTGGCCCGATCTTCTCAGTAAGCGGATGGCGATGATGATGGTGGATGATAGATAACTAGTGCGTAGATATGATCTCTCCCGCTCGATCCTTGATGCCAGCGCAACAGATCTCGAACCTTGTAGGATATTCACAACACCGCACTCTTGCGCACGCAGCCGTGACCACGAACGATAGTATGCAATCTACTAATTCCCAATAGAACAACAAATCACACTCAATTATAGTTGGTAGATTCGAACATAGGGTAATTTCAGAGGTTCTATGAAAGAAACACCTCCAAAATATTTTAACGTGGTCTAAACCCTAACTTGTGACGGCTACGGAGGTTTATATGAGGGCTGGGGCGTCCTCCCCTCTAAACGGGCCTAAAAATAGCCATAACTTGGCCCAAACTGACTCGGTTCGACTCAAACTGATACATAACTCGCATGCCTCCCGCTCCTCCCTCGCGCACTTGTTGATATTGGAAATCAACGCTTGTCCTTCTTGCTGCAACTCTCCTCCTCCTCGTGCAACACTTGTGCTACCAATAAACCTGATCATACAAAGATGCATAGACTTAGGTAGTATAAAGTTCTCATTAAGTAAAACATCAGGTTCAATTAGGAATGAATTCACCTGATAGTCATTATTGATTTGACTTAATATTACCTTCTAGTTCAGGCAGTCAGAATCATCATAATCCCTGTATATATCCTCATCCTCCTCCCTTTCTTCATTAAAAGTCGTCCTCGGCTTTAGGTAAGCTGAAAGTTGGAGAAACAAAAAGAACAACGTGTACGCAAAGTATATGTATATATAACATGTTGTATTATTGTTGTTCATAGGAAAAGTATGTCCAGTATACATCAAGCAACTTAAATTGCAGGTATAAGTGAAGTACAAAGAATCATGATCATGGTGAAAAACAACTAAATAGATGGTCATGTTCTTCAATATTAAATTCAGTTTTCTCAAAGAAGATCTATGATCAAATTTGTGAACAAGATAACACCAATTCAATATGTCTGAAAACCAAATTGAATCATCCATGCATCAACTGTGCTACTTTGATTATTATGAACATGATCATGTTGTCCAGTATGTAAAATGCAACTCAATTTGCAAATATAAATGAAGTATAAAGCATTAGCACAACTAGGCAATGATTTTCGGGACAAACACAACGAATATGAAAACTTGGGTTCTATTCTAGCAAGATTACAACAATCCAACATAGGTAAAATTACTTGTGTTGGCTGCATTATATCAATTTGATCTGACTTTAGTTTCATATTATCACAAATTTTAGCATATATCCCACAACACAAAGTCGTCGACACACAACATGTATGGCTGAAAACAGCATGTTTCAGTTCAGCGATTCAATCACAAGTAATGTGTATGTGATCCACAAGAAAATTTCCATGCATGCTATATTCACCAATCAGATTGAAAGTGAAACAAGGAGAATATGTGCTAGAATTCAGAAATGAAATTTCAGAAATCTTATCCATAGCACAACTCATACTCATAGGTTCATTTAGCAGGATGGAATACACAATATCAGCAGGTGGTATTCGAGCAAGTATTTCCTTATGTGTTATCAGTACCACATGATGAAAATTTGAATTTGGTAAACTATCACATGGTGCTGAAACAGTAGTGCAAGGCAAATCACAAGGAGGCTTCAGTAAAGGAATAGACTCACAATATGTCGCACATGTTGGTTGAAGCTCCAAATCAGTACCAATGTCATTAACAATCTTCTCAGCTGTAGTAGGTACTACGACATCCTCCTCAAGTAACAATACCAGATCGTGTGATGCAGGTTGTAAAATAGGCGGCTCCCTTTCTTCAAAAGCAACCTGCACATCACAAGATACAACACTAGGAGTAGACATGATTACGTTAGTAGACAACTCACATTTCTCATTAGTGTCCACTCTCAAAATTTCTGGAAGAGGCCATTTGCAGTTGTTCAAAAAGATAGAACATAGAAATTGCTTGAAATCTTCCCAAAGATTTTTTTACCCATGACACCATACACAATCCTTGCGTCCTTCCACCAACGAGCTACCTCTTCATCCACACGTCGGTGAGCAAGAATGTATTCTATATGGCCATTAAACTTGCTATCGAATGTACGACATCTCGCAAAACCAAATCCCATATCAATTTCCCAAATCTGATATTCTGCGGGTGTGGCGGAACTTTCCAATCGCCACTTGATTGTAGTTGGATCATATGCCATGCCAACCACAATAGCTAAATAGTCATGGTAAACATCATCTGATTTCTGCATCACATCAACACTAGTAGAAGTCATGATTAGTACATTAGTGCAAAAACAGAAAACTGTTTTGGTGGCACACTCACAACTCACTCAAAAACTAACAAGAAAGCAGATCTTACCGTTCTAAAGTGAATAGTGATGCTTACCAATTCGAAATCAAGGACTGATGCACTGATGTGATGAAGTGAATACCAAAGGTATATAGAACAATCGCATGGCACACAGGTTATTTATGGTGCAGCTATAGGTATGGTATCCGAACTACACCGCAAACGAGTCCTAGTGCTGATCGTATGACAAAGACCCACGAAAACATACGCGGTGGAGATAAATGGGGCAATTGCAACTATAAAAATGAGCTCAATAAAGTGAGGTATGTCGGAGGAACGCTCGTGTTGCAATGCACAAGGAGAGACGCTAGCAATGTCTCAACGAAACGGGCATAAGATTGCTAAACTGAGCATCCCACAAAGCACTAAGCACGCTAGTCTCGTAGGATAGTTTTAGACACAAATAAAGGCTTACTAAGGCTCACAAGGATAGGTACGCTATGTGGACTCAGTAAAAAAATAAACAAAAAAAGAAAAAAAATTGACCTGAGAATTGGTCTCTGCCACGGCAGAAAAACGGCCTAAAATCCTGCCGCGGCAGGATGTCAGCAGACACAAAAATTTCTCGTATGAGGACAGACCTGTCTGTGGTACATCAACGGTCCAAGATATATTTTTTTTGTCGGATTTCTTTTTGCTTTCACGCTACAGCACAGACACGTCTGTGGTCAGGCGTGAGGCAGCGAGCAGAATTTTTTTTTGTTTTGCCTTCAACGTGAAGCAAACTCAGTACAAGTCTAGATCCGATCGGTTTGCTTTTTTTTCTCCTTCTTTCAAACGAATCTACAACCTGAGACTAAAAGAAAACAGATCTACTAGATCTAAGACTCAAGAACACGACGAACAGTCTAGAAATAGTTTAGGGACTCCGACAACGGATCAAAAACAGATGAAAACTAGACAAAAACTACGACTCAGATTTACAAGAAAGGCTACACAAAAGGATTACGATCAGCAACTACAACTCAAGAACAGTGTTATCTAGGCTATGACAATGAACTATGAAACCTAATATTTTTGTGTGGCTTTTTCTGTATAGGACAAAAACAACTAATCTATGGATGGATTTGTGGATGCTTACCGAGGCAACACTGGAAATCTGATACCAAGATGATATTGCTCACCGAGTAAACCCAGCGCTCTGATACCAAGATGATATGGGGTGGCCTGATCTTCTCAGTAAGCGGATGGCGATGATGATGGTGGATGATAGATAACTAGTGCGTAGCTATGATCTCTCCCGCTCGATCCCTGATGCCAGCGCAAACAGATCTCGAACCTTGTAGGAAATTCACAACACCGCACTCTTGCGCACGCAGCCGTGACCACGAATGGTAGTATGCAATCTACTAATTCCTAATGGAACAACAGATCACACTCAATTATAGTTGGTAGATTCGAACACAGGGTAATTCTAGAGGTTCTATGAAAGAAATAACTCCAATTTTTTTTAACGTGGTCTAAACCCTAACTTGTGATGGCTACGAAGGTTTATATGAGGGCTGGGGCGTCCTCCCCTCTAAACGGGCCAAAAAACAGCCATAACTTGGCCCAAACTGACTCGGTTCGACTCAAACTGATACATAGCGACCCATATATGGGTTCGGCGTTATTGGCACGCAGTCCAAACGTCGTGGAACACCTCAAACATGTAATTCTTGGTGCGCCATCTCTCACTCTTGCTCATACGTGATTTCCTCACTGCCTCCTAGTGCGCATGCCTCCCGCTCCTCCCTCGCGCACTTGTTGATATTGGAAATCAGCGCTTGTCCTTCTTGCTGCAACTCTCCTCCTCCTCCTCACGCAACGCTTGTGCTATCAATAAACCTGATCATATAAAGATGCATAGACTTAGGTAGTATAAAGTTCTCATTAAGTAAAACATCAGGTTCAATTAGGAATGAATTCACCTGATAGTCATTATTGATTTGACTCAATATTTCCTTCCAGTTTAGGCAATCAGAATCATCATAATCCCTGTATATATCCTCATCAGAGGGGTACATGGGCCAAGGGCCCAGATGTTGGCTCGCAGGCCCATCACTTAGGCCGGACAGTCCGGTCGAGTGGACCGACAGTCCGGGATGGCCGGACACTCCGTGTAGAGTCCGATGTAGCATACTGATTGTCCGCGCCGGGGTGGGTCTGGGGTAGGCCGGACACTCTAGCGTGGTCGGGCCGGACACTCCGGTTGCACCGGACATTATGGCTGGCATCGGGCAGAGTCTCCGGGGCGATGACGGCGGAGTCTCCGGGCGATGATGGCAGAGACTCCGGTTCTGGAGCTGGCTGCTCCTGGTCCATCTTCTTGGTTAACTTGGGACGATCTTGGGGACTTGGTGTTGTAGAAGCAGTAGCGTCCGCAGGACGGACTACATCATCTAGTCTTTGCATGTGTTCTTTTCCAAACCACATTGATCCACATGAGCACACACAATCCAATGTATGGATGCTTCTAGCTATATCCATTGCATGTTGGTGGTTTCATTAATCCCAGTGGCTTTTGGGGACCACAATTATCCACATGAGCACACACACTCAAATAGATGTGGTGATGCAACTTCTTTCACACTGGTGTATCATTATATTCCATGTGGCAGTTGCATTATATTCCTATGTGTTTTGGGGCTCTTTTCACATATGTAGTCTATAGAGTCCATTGCATGTGTTCTTTTCCAAACCACCTGGTTCCACATGACCACACACACAATAATATGGATGCGTCTATCACACTAGTGCATCATTCCATGTTGGTAGTTACATTATTCAAGGCTTTTTTGGCTTTCTGATCATGGTTTGACGAATGGAATCACTACAAGAAAAGTTGGCTTTTACAATAGACGATTTCCGTGGTTGAAGGCCCGTTTTTCGTGGCTAAAAAGTCTTCTACCACAGATGCCCTTCGTGGTAAAAGCCCTGT
This sequence comes from Avena eriantha, assembly GCA_910589775.1. Lineage (NCBI taxonomy): Eukaryota > Viridiplantae > Streptophyta > Magnoliopsida > Poales > Poaceae > Avena > Avena eriantha. The sequence continues at coordinate 365,790,583 of OU342744.1, forward strand.
CACAACAGAATCTACCACAGTTTTTTCCTGACCGTGGCGGATCGCACCCTTCAGCCACGAAAACTTGTTCCGTCGTAGATCTGTTCACCAGCCGTATTGACTGCTGACGTCATGCAACACCCAATTACCACCGTCAACGTCCACAGAAACAGTGGTAGAAGCCAGGCCCAACCAAGGCCTACTAATAATTAAGTGGGCCGGCCCATTAGGAGAGCCCAATAAGATTATGGCCCGTTAGTGTTTCTTCCTGCACTGCTTGAAATGAGCCAAAAAATGCGGACAGCAGCAACCCGCGAATGTCAGGCCTATTACTGTTTCATCCTAAAGAAGCCCACATTGTTTGAATACTGCTCAGCCTGTTAATAGCCTGCGTCATTTAGGCCCGATACTGTTAAGGCCGATAGCCAGCCCGTCACTGTTCTCACAACTCGTCCTGGGCCGCCTACGAATGGCCCATTTTTGAGAAGGTCCGGTATTGTTCTGGCCTTTTACTATACTTTCAGTTAACCTTTCGGGCCCACTAGCTGCCTGTAACTGTTCTGATTTGCTACTATTCTAGCCTGGCAATATGTTTGGCCTGTTATTATTCCTGTCTGGTACAATTTTTGGCATGTTACTGTTCTAGGTCATTACTATTCTGGCCATTTGCTCGTCAGGTCCATACTATTGTGGACCTTCACTGTTCTAGCCTACCACTTTTCTGGTCTGTTACTATTCTAGCTCGTTACTGTGCTGGGTTACCTCCGTTCTGGCCTGCTGGTGTTCTGGCCTGTTACTATTTTGGTGTGTTACCGTTTTGGCCTTTTACTATTTTGGCCTCGTACTGTTTTGGTCTGTTACTGTTCTAGCCTGTTGCTGTTACTAGTTGCCACCTGACGGTAGGCCCGTTACGGTCGCGTACACCTACAGTTTCGGCCTTTCTGAAGCTCACACAAATATCATAAAAGAAGTATAATTAGCGAGCATCTTTTACTGTTCATGGTAGGCCTAATACAATAAGGGAAAATAACAAAGACCTAAACTCTTACCTGATCGACCTGGCTGGCACAGTTATGATACCGCCTACCGCCATGCATGGACGGCGTCAACTAAATGCCTACATGGCCTAGCTCAAAAAATGTCTACATGGCCTATGCGAGTTATCTAGATATTACATCAGCTGCAAACTTCTTAAAAGTATTACATAATATCAACGCTCGGGAAACAAAATTCAGCATTTCAGTTGATAATTTGATAGCATTGTCCTCAATTTGCTTTCTCAATCCATGAACTGCATCTCCCTTTGAGTGTGATAGCTACATTGGAAAATCACCTTGAGACATGATGTTGTAGCCCCCTCTTTGGTGGCAATAGCAATAATTGCAGGCTGAAACTAAGTAATAACAAGTTAATACAACAAACAAGAAAACTACCCATAGCTAAGAATGAACTAGATAGAAATTATAATCACATCATATGAGAACTTGTATAGCAGGAATGCAAACGGGGAATGAACTATATATTGTAGAGGATAGTTATGTTGTTGCTTAGGACAAACCATAACAAGATGCGAGATATAGTAGCATCGCACGTGAACCTGTAGAACAAGACAAACAATCATTAGACAAGTGTGCCTACAATGAAATGAGCAATCAAACAAAGTGTTTTTTAGAATTTCAGCAAATATAAACTAGGCAGGTCATATAAGCAAATATAAATGGAAGCAGTGGTATTTCCTGGAATGCTAGAGACGTATGGTCACTCAGAATTTACGGTGAATTACACAATGTCATCCAGTTTCTGTCATAGCTAAGAATCAACCAGATAGAAATATTGGCATCAAAAGACAACTTCTAGAGTAGGAACACAAACCACGAGTGAACTACATAGTAGAGGACAGTTATGCCATTGCTTAGGCCAAACTAGCACCAGCTAAGGAAATAATGGCGTCACTTGTGAACCTGTAGAAGAGGCTATACAAACCATCAAGTTCATTGTTCCATTCTAGGCTCTATGCAAGAAAAAGAAAATATTTAGTGTTGCGGCTTTTGAAGAACCAGATGGCAACAACAAAATTATAATCGTATTAGTGTGAAGAGTATAAACGGGTAATAAAAGATAGCATAATGATGCCAAGGAGGAAACAATAACAAAAACTTACACGATAGCAAGCAATTATTGTTCTTCAGAGTAGCTAAGAACATGTGCATGAGTTCAAAATTTGTAGAGAAGCCAATGCAAACGAACATGTCTAGTGACCTACTCCATAGTATCTAGAACGAAGAACAAGCGTGCGCTTTGACTGGGTGTACAGCACGATTAGAAAAATGCAGTTCACTGCGACAGGCTTGATCCTGCTGTACTGCTGACAAAACAAAAAAAAGAGTTGGAGATTTGGTTACCTTGGTCGGATAGGCTTCTAAGCATCATCCATACCGGCGCGGGTGACATCCTTGTCACCTAGGGTGCTGCGGTTGCATCGACTGTTTGCATCGGGGAAGTAGATCTTGGGTGCTTGATGCCGGCTTGAGCGCGGTGGACGAGGGAGAATCGGTGCACTACACGGTGGTTCAGGTAAGGTATAGGTAGGGAGGATGTCGACAGCGTTGATGCAGATCTTGGGCAGTTGTTGATGGATTCGGTGCCATGGACGGGAAAGTGGGAAAAGGAAATCAGGTGTGGTGGACGACGATGGACTCGGTGACCAAGGTCGGGTGCAGTGGACATTGGTGAAGCGGGAATGATGCTTTGGATGATACCGCAGCTAATGCAGCTCTGGTATACTGTTGGGTGAGGAGTGCATGGTGTCAAGTTCCGGCGGGGAGAGCCAGCCGAAGAAGTGCTATGGGAGGTTCTGGGCGCGAGAAATTTCGCAGTGTTTGAAATGGAGGGGCGCGAGGGAGTAGGGACCACGTGATTTTGGTACGTTTGAAACAAAGGGTGCGAGAAATTTCGTAGTGTTTGAAATGGAGGGGCACGAGGGAGTGGAGACCACATGATTTTGGTACCGTTTGAAATGGAGGGGCGCCAGAAATTTCGCAGTGTTTGAAATGGAGGGGCGCGAGAGAGTGGGCCACATGACTTTGGTATTGTTTGAAACAGAGGGGCGTGAGAAATTTCGTAGTGTTTGAAATGGAAGGGCACAAGGGAGTGGGGACCACATGATTTTGGTATCGTTTGAAACGGAGGGGCACCATAAATTTCGCAGTGTTTGAAATGGACGGGCGCGAGGGAGTGGGGACCACGTGATTTTGGCCGTCTAGCAATCCTGTCCGTCCATCCCAAATCAATGGGCAATAGGGGATACCTTCCCTTCGAAGTCTCTGGCGTGGACGCCTATGCAAGCAATCGCTGGGTGTCCTAGAGTAGACTATAGGGTAGATGTGTAGGTTACTGTAGTAGTAAACCATTAATCGGGCCAGCTGGCACGATGTCATTTTGGTGCTCCACGAGTTCAAACTTTTACTTATGGTGTTCAGGAGTGAATGGATGCAGCTCAAAAAAAGGTACTTATGTGATTACGTGTATGATATTATTAGGATACAGAGTTGCATGGATCGTGTAGTAATGAGTGGATTATATTGGGTTCATCATTGTATTACTCGTATTCTGTCTCCGTATATACATTGATCACAGTCTAGTTACTGAGTTGCATGGATGTGAGAACAATTGATTGAGTTACAAACCTTTTTTTATGCGGTCAAGGCCCCCGTCCGCTGATGACCCTCGCTAATCAACGCAGCTCACACATACTATAGTTTGCAGTCATAACCAGACTTCTAATGAAATCAGACTAGTAACACATAAGCACAGTTACATTTGTAGTTTTACAAGTTTATTTTACATACTCCCTCCGACCCATATTAGTTGACTTACATTCATCTAGATTTGAATGTATCTACTGAATTTTTAGTGCTAGATAGATCCGTATCTAGACAAATTTGAGTCAACTAATATGGGTTAGAGGGAGTAGTAGTAGTTGGAACATCATCTAGGAAGACAGAGTTTAGCGTCTAGCCATCTTGTCCGTCCAATCCGAAATCAACGGGTCAAAGCGGATACCTTCCCTGCGAAGGCTCTAGCGGGAATGCCTATGCAAGGAATCGTTGGGTGTCCGTGGGTAGACTATAGGGGTAGCTGTGCTTGTGACCCAAAGTACTTCAGACAATAGCTGGATGTCCGAGACGCTGACGGTGCATTTTCTTGATGCAGCCCGTCCTGCGGACGCTACTACATCCACAATGCCAAGTCCCCAAGATCGTCCCCAAGTCAACCAAGAAGATGGACCAGGAGCAGCCAGCTCCAGCACGAGAGTCTCCGCCGTCATCGCCCCGGAGAGTCCGCCCGAATCCGGCCGGAGTGTCCGGCCTACCCCAGCCCCGTCCTGGCGCGGACATTCTGTGTGCTACATCGGACTCTACCCAGATTCTACCCAGAGTGTCCGGCCACCACGGACTGTCCGGCCCACTCGACCCGGAGTGTCCGGCCTACGCGATGGGCCTGCGTGCCAACATCTGGGCCCTTGGCCCATGTACCCCTCTATTCCGCACCAAACTCTAGTTTTATGCCCAAACTACCCCTGAACTTGTGGCTGGCCTATAAATAGAGCCCCCACCCCTCATTGTATCCCTTAGGCATAGATGTTAGACTAAAGACAACCCCCTTTATGTAATCTCTAGTTTTGCCTCATCCCCTTCTACCAAAGGGGATCGACTATCGTCACCACATCGTTGGAGTTTGCATCGCGCCTCCCTCTTTGTACAAGGCCTTGGCATCGGTGTCCCTTTGCCAAGACGTCAAGACCCTCTCCAAGGTGTTCTTCCCTCTCTGCATGGGATCGAGGGAGCACGTTGACCGATCTTTCCTTGTGAGGATTTTATCGGACCGGTGGCCACCGGTGAGAGCAATCGTCCTTGTATCATGTGTGTTTTGCATGTGTTCATCGTGTTCTTCGCGAGGTGTGCGTCCACTTCCGCTACCTTCTCCCTTTCCCCTCGGTTTCCCATCAATTTGACCACAAGATCCGTGAAGATCGGGCCACCCTAGAGGTTTGCCCTCATCATTTCTTTTCTAGATAGACACCGTGCCTCCTGATAGTATATATACTACTACTGCCTAAACGGTGGAGCGCAGTTGAGTAAGAAAGATTCCTGGAGGTGAGTCTAGTAGTACTACACAATGTCTACTACAATAAAGAAATGAAAAAGGAACCAGAGAAGAGAACAAGGTTGAACAAAACTTGTAACTTAAACATAGACTATAACATCCATAAGTTATTAGTCTATGTTAATACAGGAATAGACTAATTATTAGGTAATAGTCTAATTTCAGCTTGGTATGTGTGAATAACTCACTGCCACATAAGCAATTTACTGAGTAGGACCCTTAGTTACTCATGAAGTTATTTGCGCTACGACTAGCCTAAAAGGATTCTTCCCCTAAATTTTGCTTATCTCCAGCAGCAACCCTACATTATGTCCCCTATATCATAACCACAATATTTTAATAGGAAGAGCAAAAAATTCACCCAATAACTCACTCAACGACGTAGGGGCCATATAAATGGAAGATAGAACAGTTGGTAAGTATAGTAGACACGCGATCCCTACACATCTGACAAAGTAGAAAGTATGACCAAATTTAAAGATCAGTCATTGGCGATTTAATTATTTTGATTTATCAAACATACTCTCCCTCCATCCTAATTTTTTAAATGCCCTCTAACCTAATTAAAAAGGATGTCACATACTTGACTAAATTTGAATGTATATGTACACTAAACAGTGACTACTATACAACAAGTATATCGTTACAAAATCTCCACAGAGCGCATTCGAACGCTAAAGAGTGCAATATAATTGTGCAAAGACGGATGAGAAAAAACGATGCACCCAAAAGAAAGAAAAAGGAGGGCCACGCCAGCAAGTCCTCCCCTTCCTAGTTCCTACTCCAAGATTCAGCAATTGCAACACTGTGGCAGCCCTGCGGAGGCAGGGCCTCGACGACCTCCACAATGGTCATGACCTCGACGGCCAAGATGTGATGGCTTCTCTCTTCCTACTTAGCGGGCCATGACCTGGATGATCTCCACAATGGTAGCTGCTGGCTAGGGAGCTCCGTGACTTCCTTCTTCAAATTTTCGCCCTCAGCACAAAGCGTGGAGGAGTCACGCTCGGAAGATCGTGTGAGCTTCATTTGAAAAGCCAAATCGGCTCGGAGGCGATCACACTCTAGGTTGAGCTCGAAGGTTTTCTGAAGAATGTTGATGTTATGGCTGTAGATTTTGTCTACTTTGGCTGAGATTCTCACCCTGACTTCCTGCATGGAAAATGCATCATCACTAAGAGAGCATGGAGTGCATGCCTAGAACATAAAATTTCAATACATGTATAGTGACTATAGTACCTCTCTTCTTCGACCAAGAGCGGGCATGAAGGCATCGTACATGTCAGAGATATCCATCGTGCTATTGACCAGTGAGGTGGAAAATTCAACGATTGAGCCACCTGCGCTAGAAGATGTACAGAGATGGTTCAATAGTAGGAGCAGACAACCCAGGAATCAATGGAAGTACAAACCTACCCGGACTCTTGGTCCCCATGATAGCCACTCTTCGGATACATGCGAGAAGACGAGCCCTCGCCCCATGGCTGGTATCCTTTCTTGGTCCTAGCCTGCAGGTCAGCCTGCCGGTGGGATTTCTCCACGACTCTAACCATCGCCATCTCGCTGTTCTTCCGATGATATAGGATATTCTGTGACATCGCTGGATGAAGAAGTAGAGAAGAAAGGGAGGATCAGTGGAATAAAATTGTTTCTATGAAGGCGGAGCGAGGTAGTACTAGTAGGAGGAGAAAGGAGAGTGAATAGTGGAAGCAAAATGTCAAGTACTGGGTCTCGTCGCTGTCCTTCGAGCAATCTCGTTGGTCCATCAAGCGATCGAGCTACTAGCTGCAAATATTTACGACCCACAAAAAGTTTACGGAGAAATTTGGCTATGGATACATAATGGTGCAATCAATTGGCCTATGTTTTACTAAGTGGGTCCCATCTTTAGGATTTGTTTTTGCTAGCCAGTTTAGTAAATTTCTAGTAGATTTGGAAAAAAAGTCTAGTATGTACATTTCTTAGCCACGTCTAGGAACGGCTCACGCTGTGCTTGCTCTTAGTAGTAGTAGTAGTACTTCCTCCGATCCATATTACTTGTCGCTTAATTGGAGGTATCTAGCAATGAATCAGAGGGAGTAGTAGTAGTAGTAGTAGTAGTAGTAGTAGTAGTAGTGACATTGAATATACTTAGGGCTTGATGCATAAGCATCACAAACGGACGCAAAAAGATCGAACGACAAACTTAAAGATAACTTAGGGCGTCTTTGGATAACAGGATTTAAAAACACAGGAATTTGACTCGGTCCCTGGTACAAAACAATGGATTGCAAAACAGAGGAAACAACTTCTTTGGATCATAGAATTTCCAAACACAGGATAACAGGGTCGGAGGTACAAAACTGGGGAAATCTCTAGGATTAAAGTCATTTCAATGGAACATAGTAAACACGGAGGAAAATTGCCTCAATCCTATGGGATTGGTTTGTAGAAATGCAATCTATATGAATTTTGGAGGTATGATTCCTTTCATCCAAAGGGCTTCCTTTTGAAAAAAATTCCTATGGGTCAAATTCCTCCAAAATTTCTTTGAAAATCCTTCGATCCAAATTGGCACTTAATCAAGATGTGTGTGCTCACGACAGATGAACACCTTCTAGCAGGAGGTGATGCGGTCGTAGATTTTCATCTTGAACCCGTCTATGGTGACCTTGAACATAAGGCGGTCACCCTCCTTCAACTCATGGAAAGCAGCAAAGGTAGCCCACTCTTTGTCTAGGACGATCTGGTCTTTGTTGCGGTTGGCATGGACAACCCACTCGCATTCCTCGCATGCTTAGACCACCACTAGTTGTGGGTAGGGGCGTCCCTTCAAGTAAGGCTTGAAGTAAGTCGGGATGATAAGCATATACAAGTCATGCTGGACTAACAAGATGTAGAAGCGCCTAGGATGATGCGTCGTGGCATGGTGTCCAACCGACCTAGGGCGTCTTCTCGGTTTGGCAGAAGTAGCGACCGACCTGGTAGCACTTGCCCTTGCCAAGGCCTCCGCTCTCCTGCCCGGCAGCTTCAACTCCCTTGGAATGATGGGGAGACCATCTTCATAGCCACCTGGAGCTGGAGCAGTCTGGTCAAGAATGTAGTCTCAGTTCGGCATTACAACTGGGCCGTCCTACATGAAAATTACCATTATGTCAGTCCTTTGGAATTACCAAAACACCACAATGCATTGTATAAATTGACTAAAGATCACAATGCATCATTGCACCATCAAAATTCCCTAAACATCACAAGGTATTAGGTAAATTAAATTGCCTACAGAGCACAATGCATTGTCAGAATGACCTAAACCGACGGGTCCTCAAAATTATCTAAACATCTACTAGAAGGAATAACATTTAATTAGATAGATTAAACAGCACAATGCATAATCTGAATGGCTAAAACAGCACAATGCATTATCTGGATAGACAAAACAACATATATGAAGTGCATCATCAAAAATACCAAAACAACACAAGGTATCGTGTAATTAAATTTAATAAACAGTGTCTGCAGAATCAAAATTACCTAAACTGATGGGTCATTGAAATAATATGAACAGCTAGAAGGTGTTGGGAATATGCCCTAGAGGCAATCATGTATGATGTTATTCCTGTGTATTCATAAGGTTATGGTGCATGTATGAACTACTGATATGTATCATTGAATATGTGATTTGATTGTGGAACAACATATTCATGTTGTCCATACTAATTGCCCTTGGTCATTTTGGTTGTGCCGGACACACAACTTAGACCAATGTGAAAGTCGGCAGATGACTAGGTTCCACTTGTCATGGGCATGGAGATGCTATTCCAACTTACACGGATTTGGCTAAAGAGTTTAGCGAGTCGGACTGACCCACATTGAGATGCAACGAACAAGTCGTCATTTGCATGTCTCAATCAATGTAATCCTTAGACCTGAGGTTATTGCACAATCCGAGTTGAGGATCTCCGACTTAGGTTCTGTCAAACGTTGTTCTGTCACTAGACAGTTATAAAGGCGGAGTTCGGGTCGACTGAGAATCAAGCTGCGTGATGTGAATAACCAAGACGGGATTTTGCCCCTCCATCCGGAGAGATATTCTCTGGGCCCTCTCGGAAGATATGATTCGGAAAGCATGGCCATGCGCGTCACGGTTAAGTGTTAACCGAGGCAACCGACTAAGAGTTAGTCGGATGAATCACTTATCTCGGATCGAGAAAGAGAGTCGGACTATTTAAGGGATGACGATCATTCGCCTATAGTCCGACAAGGCATATCGTGAGGCAAAAGGGACTCAGACGAAAGTCACATTATAAAGGTATGTCGTCATGACTTATAGGTACTTTGGAGTTGGCACATTCTGCTAGGAGCCGCTACCAACTGATCGATCACGAGTGAGACTCGGAATCGTGTCCAGGTTACCATGAGCCTGTCGGGTCACACACTTAAGAGCGGGAGCAAGTTTGGGTTAGACCCAAACAGGAAACTTATTTGGGTTGGACCCAAATAGAGACATGGACTTAGTCAGCAAGTGAGACTTGCAGTGGCTAATATAGGCCTTTTAGTGAATGGGCCACAAGTGAGTGGAGCCCACTTTCACTCCCTATATAAGCTGGGGCGCAGGTGCTTAGAGCATAAGGTTAGGTCACTCCATGTGTTGGAAACCCTAGCCCCAGTCCGTCCTGTCGCCGCCGTACAGGACCTAGCAGTCCATCGCCGGTGCTCCTCCTCGTACGTGTGGATACCGGCGGAGGTGCTGTACGTTCAGCACTTCGACGATCGTGAAGTAAGAATGGATCGTGGATCGTGGAACCGCAACGGATCGCGAGGACTGCACTGCATCAAGCGACGTGCTTCATCAATTCCGCAACTGAGCGTCTAGTGGTAATCCGCATGGCCTTCTACCTGATCTAGATCTAGGGTTCACCGCGTAGGGAAAAAGTTTTGTTTATCTCTACGTGGCCCAACAGAAGGCATATCATTTAATCCTAAACAGAAGAACGCAGATCAAAATGGACGAAACAACACAGTGAGGAGACAGGACACAATGCATCATAAAAATACCAAAACATCACAACGCGTCATGGAAAATTCGTAAACACCCCAATGCATCATCTAAGTACCAAAAAAGAACCATGTATCATCGTCGTCAAGAATATTCCATAACTAAGCAGAACAACACAAAAAACAAATATAGAAACATTCGAGTCTAGGCAAAGTCAAGTTAGATATTTCTGGATGGAGGGAGTATAAAGAAGAGCAACAAAGACAATTATCAAGAATATGACATACAACTAAGCAGTTCAACAAAGGACTTGCAATACACGTTGCAAAAATCTGACTAGATACACATCAGATTTGGTTTAAAGCCCCAATCCGCCAGGTCTAACCTCGTTGCAGTTCGGGGGCGTGAACTTGCACAGGGGTTGATTGGTTGAGCAGATGAACATGGCACCACCGACAAAGAACCAGCAACATACACCAAAGAAGCACAAACAATCGCTAATGAAGGGGGCACCGATAGGGATTTCACTGCATACACTCTGAAATTTGGCACATTGGGAATGAGAGTCCAACCTGCAGACAAAATGGACGCGTCCGCCACCACACGAGCATTTGGTCCCAACACAAGCGGCACCAGAGGCTTGGACGACCGCTCGACGGGCGATGAGGGTTTCAGCGCGACAGGCCAAAACCCTAAGGGTGATGGACGCCTCACCTTGGGCACGACCCACACACACGCGAAGGGAGAAGGACGCTTCAAAGAGGGTGTTGTGGTTGTCGGAATCAAACAAGCCACCTACAGCTCCGAAGCAGAGCTTGATGAGGACAACAGCTCAACCATAACACAAAGATTTTGGCATTGGTTTCATCAAGGCAACGACTGGGTTAATGACTGAGAGTTGTGAGGTGAGTGTGGGAATGTGATAGCGAGAGAGGGAATGGTGGGGGAGGAGTTAGAGAATGGGAGTGGGTAACCCTCTATCCGCTGTAGTAGTACCGTACTACAAAAAAACTACATTTCAAATATCATCACTTTTTGACGAACTAGTTCATTTCTTTGAACCGACTAAAATAGTGGGTACCCTTTAGGTTTCAAACATCCATCTGGTACCTGTTTTGCTAGTAGTAAGTACAGCACAATACTCTGTATAACCCTCCATGGTAGTATAAAACATTGAGTCAAATCAATAATGACTATCAGGTGAATTCATTCCTAGTTGACCATGATGCTTTCATTTATAAGAACTTTATATTGCCTAAGTCTTTGTGTTATTGTATGATCAGGTACATGGGAGAAGAAGGCGTATAACGGAGCGAGGAGCTTAAGCATATGGGGCATGGTGTGTTAATCAATGAAGAATGCACAAGGGAGGAGAGGGAGGAAGCGCAAGGAGCTACCAATAAGAAGATCAACACCTGGAAGGATCCCTGTCGTGGCAGAGAAACGACGTGTTTTCCTACCGTGGCACAGAAACAGAGTCCTTTTCTACCACGGCAGGCTGCAGCGGCAGAGAAACAGCCCCAAACTCTACCACGGCAGAACCCTGAGCCAAACCCAATTTTGGGCCGGGTTGTAGCCTAGTTGCGTGGGACCAACTCGGTCACCCCCTTAGCCGCCGCACCCCCAGACTCATAGATAGATCGGGACACCCCAAGTTAGGTTTAGACCACGTTAAAATATTTTGGAGTTGTTTCTTTCATAGAACCTCTGGAATTACCCTATGTTCGAATTTACCAACTATAATTGAGTGTGATCTGTTGTTCCATTGGGAATTAGTAGATTGCATACTACCGTTCGTGGTCACGGCTGCGTCCACAAGAGTGTGGTGTTGTGAATATCTTACAAGGTTCAAGAGCTGTTGCATTGGCATTAGGGATCGAGTGGGAGATATCATAGCTACGCACTAGTTATCTATCATCCACCATCGCCATCGACAAGAGCTTGCTGAGAAGATCGGGCCACCCCATATCATCTTGGTATCAGAGCGCTGGGTTTACTTGGTGAGCAATATGATCTTGCTATCAGATTTCCTCGTTGCCTCAGTAAGCAATTCACAATCCATCCATAGATTAGAGAGTGTTTTTTGTCCTATACAGAAAAAGCCCCACGAAAAGAGTTTCCATAGCCTATATTACATCGTATTCGAGTAATAGCTGCTGGTTGTGTTCCTCTTTTAGTCTAGTTCTAGATCTGTTCTTCGTAGATTTGTTTTTTCTTTCTAGTTGTTCTAGTCGAGTTCCCCATCAATTGTTTCCGCCACCATCAAGTCAGATCCGATCCAAGCAAAGAGTCCTAGTTGTGTACTACTTGGCAAGTCAGAATTGCAAAAAAAAAATTGCCGACTTCTGCCGCGGCACAGAAACGGCCTGTTTCTCTGTCACGAGTCCTTCTCAGCCACGGCATGTTTTCCCTCGATTTTTCTGCCGCGGCAGGAATTTTTTCTGCCACGACATGTTTTTGCACTGTTTTTCTGCCACGGTAGCTAGACTTACAAAGTGTAAAAATTGCACTTTTCCTTAACTTTAGCCACATCCATTCTATTTCAAAGGTGTAGGAACTTGCCCATTGAGACTAGTTTCCGCTCCTACAGGCTGCTCCTAGGATTTTGGTGTTGTGCTTTGTAATTTGGTCATGTGTGAAATATATTCAAAAAAAGAGAGAAAAAGCAACATAGCAAAAGAAAAAAGCAAAAAGAAAAAGAAGCTATACAAAAGAAAGAGAAAAATAAAAGGAGAATTGAGCAAGAGGCCTAGTGATATCTTTGTGCACCGGTAGATTGCGCAATCTTGTGCCTGTTTACTTTGAGCTTTGCTAGTGTCTCTCTAGCGTAGTGTAACACCTTTCATAGTTGCATTGCCACGTTCATCTCCACGTGTGTGTTTCTTGGGTTGTTGTACGATCAACACTAGGACTTGTTTGTGGTGTAGTTAGGATACCATACCTAGATCTCCACCATACATAACCTGTGTGCCCTGTGATCGTTCTCTATACGCTGGATATTCACTTCATCACATTTGTGCATAAGTTGTTGATTCGAATTGGTAAGCATCACTATTCCCTTTGGAACGGTAAGATCTGCTTTCTTGTCAGTTTTGAGTGAGTTGTGAGAGCTCCACCACCAGATTTTATTTTGTGCACTAATGTACTAATCATGTCTTCTAGTAGTGTTGATGTGATGCAGAAAAAGGATGCAGATGATTATCCCTTTCCATTACAATCCTACTATAGCAAGACATTTTGGGAAGAGGAGTTAGGAGTGGTGCCTCCTTCGGGTTTGTTCCACTTCATCACAGAAATTAGTGGTAGACAAGTTGCTACTACCATTGATACTTGTTCTTACATAAATGTGGTTAGTGTTGAGGTTGTTGAAAAGCTACAATTATATACAAGTGCATTAAAAAAACCATTTATTTTAGCAACTTCTTGTCATGCACTACTAGTTACTCAGATCGCATCTGTTCCACTCACCATTTATGGCCCTAGCAGGAATATTTCTTGTTTTGTCATTCCTAGAGCATTTAACTCCTGCCATATCATGTTGGGAACAAAGTGGTGTAAATCATTCCAGGTTGTGTTTGGTAGTGAGTGTTTTGATCCTACTATCTTTTGGAATGATAAGCACACGTGGTTAGCATGTTCAAATATTAAACTATTACAGGAGATTAGGCGTCAAAACCTATGTGCACCTGTAACCACCAACATAAAACCACATGTTGATCATGTCATAGAAGAACCGAGAGTGAGAGTTGATGAGACAAATGTGGTTTCTACTAATGTAATCATCTCTACTCCTAGTGTTGTTTCTTGTGATATCCAGGTTGCTTTTGAAGAAAGGGAGCTGTCTATTTTACAACCTGTATCACTGGACTTTGCATTGTCACTTGTGGAGGACGTGTTAGTACCTACTACAACTGAGGAGATTGTTGATGACATTGGTACTGATTTGGAGTTTCAGCCCACATGTGCGACATATTGTGAGTCTTTCCTTTACTGAAGCCTCCTTGTGATTTGCCATGCACTAATGTTTCAACATCTTGTGATAGTTTACCCTATATAAATTTTGATCATGTGGTACTGATTACACATAAAGAAATACTTGCTCGAATACCACCTACTGATATTGTGTATTCCATCATGCTAAATGAACCTAGGAGTATGAGTTGTGCTATGGATAAGATTTCTGAAATTTCATGTCTAAATTCTAGCACATATTCTCCTTGTTTCACTTTCAATCTAATTGGTGAATATAGGATGGATGAAAATTTGCTTGTGGATCACATATGTATTACTTGTGATAGAATCGCTGAACTGAAACAAGCTGTTTTCAGCCATATATGCAATGTGTCACAAAATGTTTGCTATGGGACAATAGTTCATGTTCGAGATATTATGGAAATACATTCTGGTCTAGTTGATATATTGTAACCAACACAAGTAATTTTACCTATGTTGTATTGTTTTAATCTTTCTAGGATAGAACCCAAGTTTTCATATTCATTGTGTTTGTCGCAAAAGTCTTTGTGTAGTTATATTACCACTTTAGACTTCCTTGATATTTGCAAATTGAGTTGCATCTTACATACTAGACAACATGATCATGTTAATAATAATCAGAGTAGCGCAGTTGAAGCATGGCATGAATCAAATTGGTTTTCACACATATTGAATTTGTTTGATCTTGTTCACAAATTTGATCATAGGTCTTCTTTGAGAAAACTGAATATAATATTGAAGAACAAGACTATCTATTTAGTTGTATTTCACCATGATCATGATTCTTTGTACTTCACTTATACCTGCAATTTAAGTTGCTTGATGTATAGTGGACATACTTTTCATGTGAACAACAATAATACAACATGTTGTATATACATATACTTTGCGTACACGTTGTTCTTTTTGTTTCTTCCACTTTCAGCTTACCCAAAGCCGTGGATGGCTTTTCATGAAGAAATGGAGGATGATGAGGATATATACAAGGATTATGATGATTCTGACTGCTTGAACTGGAAGGAAATATTGAGTCAAATCAATAATGAATATCAGGCGAATTCATTCCTAGTTGACCATGATTCTTTCATTTATAAGAACTTTATATTGCCTAAGTCTTTGTGTTATTGTATGATTAGGTACATGGGAGAAGAAGGCGTAGCACGGAGCGAGGAGCTGAAGCATATGGAGCATGGCGTGTTGATCAATGAAGAATGCGCGAGGGAGGAGAGGGAGGAAGCACAAGGAGCTACTAATAAGAAGATCAACACCTGGCAGGATCTCTGCCGCGGCAGAGAAACGACGTGTTTTCCTGCCACGACAGGCTGCGGTGGCACAGAAATTGAGTCCTTTTCTGCCACGGCAGGCTGCCGCGGTAGAGAAACAGGCCCAATCTCTGCCACAGCAGAACCCTGAGCCGAACCCAATTTTGGCTCGGTTTATACCCTAGTTAGGTGGGACCAACGCGGTCACCCCCTTAGCCGTTGCATCCCCAGACTCATAAATAGATCGGGCCACCCCAAGTTAGGTTTAGACCATGTTAAAATATTTTGGAGTTGTTTCGTCCATAGAACCTCTGGAATTACCCTATGTTCAAATTTACCAACTATAATTTAGTGTGATCTGTTGTTCCAATAGGAATTAGTAGATTGCGTACTACCGTTCATGGTCACGACTGCATGCGCAAGAGTGTGGTGTTGTGAATATCCTACAAGGTTTGAGATCTATTGCATTGGAATTAGGGATCGAGCGGGACATATCATAGCTACGCACTAGTTATCTATCATCCACCATCGCCATCGATAAGAGCTTGCTGAGAAGATCGGGCCACCCCATATCAGCTAACTTGGATCAAAACTTTGGAGACGAGTTGGTTGATTTGACGTTTGATCTCCTTCGTCTCCTCCGGTTTCGTGCGGTAGGCGGCATGGTTTGGAAGGGGTGCGCCGGGGATGAGGTCACTGCGATGCTCAATTCCACGAAGGGGAGGTAGTCCATGTGGAAGCTCTTCGAGAAACACATCCTTGAATTCCTACAAGACAATCATCAAAGATGGAGGAACATTGGTTACTTCATTAGTTCCTTGTGCTAGGCCCTTGCAAATGAGGACTTAGTGCAAGATGGATGGGTTCTTCCGCACTTCTATCATCTCACTTTTGGTGGCAAGGAGAACACTCTTAGTTTTTGCACTCGAATTTGGCTTGTGGCTCTGACTCACTATGAGGTGGATCTCTCGCTCACCGCTCTTCTCACAAGTAGGTGTTATGCTTTACGCCCTCGCTAAAGCCTTTGCATTATCCGCAATTATTTGGCTAGGAGTCATCGGTTGCAAAACACATGAATTGTTTAGCCATTTGAAGGTGTATACATTGGTGCGACCATCATGTAGAGCAGCCTTGTCGAATTGCCATGGTCAACCTAGTAGAATGTGGCAAACTGTCATGGGAACCACATTGCACTCCACCGTGTCTTTGTAAGTACCAATGGCGAAGGAGACCGATACGGTATGCTTGATCTTCACAGACCCTTGGTCACTTAGCCATTGCACGTGGTAGGGGTGCTTGTGCGGATGGAGTGTGAGGTTGAGCTTCTCACACAACTCGGTGCTAGCAAGGTTGTGGCAACTCCCTCCGTCGTTGATCACTTTGATAGATTTTCCATTGATGTCGGCTCATGTTTGGAAGATATTTTAGCGTTGGTCTTCATGCTCTTGTGCTTGAGTGGTCAAGATCCTTGTAACGACAAGCAACGGACTTGCGTCATGTTCACACATGAGGAGTTCTTGGTCATCTTCCACTTGTTGCCTTGCGATTGCTTCCTTGACTAGGGCATCAAATTCATCTTCACTCAAGTACTCTTCTTCACCATTGTCGTGGATGCACAATACTTTCTTGTTACCACATTTGGCCGACTTGTGTCCTTTGCCTCCACACTTGTAGCACTCACCGTTGAAAGGTGTGTTACTCTTTGCTTGTTTGCCACTTGGGGGCAGTTTTCCTTGAGGAAGTGTGGGCTTGAAGGAAGGCTTGGAGGTACTTGAGGAGCTTCCATTAGAAGTTGTTGGTGTAGTGGTTGAAGCTTGCTTGTAGGTGAAGTATGTCTTAGGCTTGTTGTACTTGATGTCCTCTTGCACTTGACGTTCGGCCTTTTTTGCGATGTGCACAAGCTCAACCATGGTGTTGTATGTTTGGAACTCGACGATGCGCTTGATTGGGTGGTTCAACCCAATAAGGAAGTGTGCCATAGTTTTCTCCATGCGCTCGTCAATGTTGGCGCAAATCAAGTTGAGTTCCATTTCCTTGAATTACTCTTCCATGGTATTTGTCCCTTGACGAAGTGCTTGAAGGTTGTTGAACAGGTCGCGTGTGTAATGCACGAGGACAAAGCGGAATCTCATATGAGCCTTCATGTCATGGCAAGTTGTGATTGGGGGCTCTTGTCTTGCATCATGAGCAACTTGAACTTGTTCCCACCAAAGGTTGGCGTAATCATCAAACTCAAGTGAAGCCATGGCGACCATCTTCTCGTTGCTATAATTGTGCATACGGAAGATCTTGTCGACTTTAAGTACCCACGAAAGGTATTCTTCGGGGTCATTTGATCTGGTAAACTTGGGCATTGTGAATTTGAGCTTGCCGAAAGTTTCTTCATCATTGCGGTCACGGTAGTGATTGTTTCCATGTTAATGATGGTCTTCATCTTCCATGCGATCATTGCGACGACCTTGTTCACAATCTTGTGGTTGAGGAGGTGGAACTTGGTTCTCGTGATCTTGTTGCGGAGCTTGCTCTTGATGTTGATGTTGTGGAGCTTGCTCTTGCTCTTGGCGCGGTTGTTGACGTGGTTGAGGCACTTGGGCCTCATGGTGGTGAATGTGTGGAGCCTCTTGACGCGGTTGACAATCAAGGGGAGGCTCGTTCCTCATTTGGTGACATTGGTTATGCACATGGGCCTCACGGCAAAGATCATGGTCTCAAGCATCTTGACGTGGTGCGCGCCGCTCAATTTGGACCACTTGGCGCTCCAAGTTTTGACGTGGTGGAGGAGGCGCCTCGTGATGACCATGGTGTCGATGCGGACGTTCATGAAAATGATGACAAGGAGGAGGATCTTGGATAGCTTCACGTCGATGACGAGCTTGATTTTCCAAATTGGAGTCATCACTTGTTGTGTCAAGTACATGTCGCGGGCGATGGTGGTGGACTTGCGGTTGCACTTGCGGTTCTACTCGTGGTTGCTCTTGTTGTATCACCAATGCCCTTGCGTGATGACGGTGTCCTTCTTGCCTTTCTTGTGGCCTTGAAGAGAAATCACCATCATAGCTTGACGTTGCGACCTGCCGTGGAGAAGGTACGTAGTTGGAAGAACTTCCATCTTCAAACACGGGGGCATCATTGCGTCTTGGAGCACTTGCATGAAGATCATGTTGGAGAGGAACATGACGACGTGACGAGCTTGAAGAGCTTGATGCACGTGAGCGTGGCCTTGCCATTCCGTCGATGAGGCATCAAAGATTGTCATTTGTTTCGGTGATGGAGCGTTGGAGTGCTTCATTTTGGTGGCCAAAGTTGTGATGCATTGCATGCATTTGTCGTTCGAAGCTGTCGAAGCGGTTGTTGATGTTCTTGAAATCGACTTGCGTCTCGCCAAATTGTTCATATTGTCGCGTCTCAGGGCTTGGAAACGTTCACGGAACTCTTGTCAGACGATGAAGTGACTTGCGCGCATCATGTACGGTCCTTGTTATTCTTCTTGGGGAGGTGGTTGGCTCGACTCACCGTGCCTATCCATTATGCAAAAAACACAAGGATTGTGTATGGAAGAGTAATATGGTGGGTGGTAGCCTTTATCTCACCTTGACAATTGCACCAACTAGAAACCACAAGAGGGAACTATTGGCTTGCAACGTGAAAATGCAAAGAAAACTCACACTAAAGAAGGGAAGCTAAAGCTCTCAAACGCTGTGGGTGGAAGGTTAGGGTTGTGGAAAACCAAACGCAACGATCCAAAGAAAAGGTTATTGTTAAACGTGGTAGAGAACCAAAAGATCAAAAGCAAATAGGAGGCGATCTACAAAACACTAGGATACACACACGTGGAGACAGATGTGGTTAGAACGACTATGAAAATGAGCACAAAAGGTTCTAACGAAGACTACACTCGGTGTTGTTCCAACACAAGGAGAGACCACAACTCGTTCCCCAAAAGATAAATAAGCAACGGATTTGTGGACTTGCCTCGGTCGTGCTCTTTTGCTCTCTTTGCTTACAAGCTTGAGACTCTCTTTGTATTGGGAGACTATGTATCTTTCTATTTTTCTTTTGCTTTTTCTTTTTCTCTTTTTTGATTCTTTTTCTCCCTTTCTATACTACTATGTTAACTCTTGTATTTTCTCTCACACTCTCACTTTCCAAGGACAAGTGCACAATGCTCAGGCAAACACAGGATGAGCTGCTCTCATAGGATAGATACACACAAGGAAGAAGTGTTATGGGGTAACACGTGGGTGACCCGATCTTCACAGATCTCATGGTCAAATTGATGGGAAAGCGAGGGGAAAGGGAGAAGGTAGCGGAAGCGGATGCACACCTCGCGAAGAACACGATGAACACACGCAAAACTCACACGATACAAGGTTGATTGCTCACGCCGGTGGCCACCGGTCCGATCGAATCCTCGCAAGGAAAGATCGGTCAACGTGCTCCCTCGATCCCACGTGGAGAGGGAAGAACACCTTGGAGAGGGTCTTGATGTCTTGGCAAAGGGACATGATGTAGCCTGTCCTGCGGACGCTACTACATCCACAACGCCAAGTCCCCAAGATCGTCCCCAAGTCAACCAAGAAGATGGACTAGGAGAAGCCAGCTCCAGAACGAGAGTCTCCATTGTCATCACCCCGGAGAGTCCGCCCAAATCCAGCCGGAGTGTCCGGCATAGCCGGACTGTCCGGCACGACTCAATCGGAGTGTCCAGCCTACCCCAGCCACGTCCTGGCGCGGACATTCTGTGTGCTACATCGGACTCTACCCGGACACTACCCGGAGTGTCCGGCCACCCCGGACTGTCCGGCCCACTCGACCCGGAGTGTCCGGCCTACGCGATGGGCCTGCGTGCCAACATTTGGGCCCTTGGCCCATGTACCCCTCTATTCCGCACCAAACCCTAGTTTTATGCCCAAACTACCCCTGAACTTGTGGCTGGCCTAGAAAAAGTGCCCCCACTCCTCATTGTATCCCTTAGGCATAGATGATAGACTAAAGAAAACCCCCTTTGTGGAATCTCTAGTTTTGCCTCATCCCCATCTACCGAAGGGGATCGACTATAGTCACCACCTCGTCGGAGTTTGCATCGCGCGTCCCTCGTTGTACAAGGCCTTGGCATCTGGGTCCCTTTGCCAAGACGTCAAGACCCTCTCCATGGTGTTCTTCCCTCTCCGCTTGGGATTGACGGGAGCACGTTGACCGATCTTTCCTTGCGAGGATTCTATCGGACCGGTGGCCACCGGTGAGAGCAATCGGCCTAGTATCGTGTGTGTTTTGCGTGTGTTCATCCTTTTCTTCACGAGGTGTGTGTCCTCTTCCGCTACCTTCTCCCTTTCCCCTCGTTTTCCCATCGATTTGACCACGAGATCCGTGAAGGTCGGGCCACCCTAGAGGTTTGCCCTCATCATCTGGTATCAGCAGCTTTTGGTTGCCACGGATTCCTCATCGATTTGGTCTTTTCCCCCATAAATTCGAAAATCCCAAAAAAATAGCCCCAATTTCGTGTTTGGGATCAATCTGTGATTTGAGTGCGTTTTGGTAGGTTTTGATCTGTGGATTACTTGCTGAACTTGTTGATCTACCTTCCCCTGTGTTCCCATGGCCTAATTCCTTGATTTCCCCCATCAATTTGAGGTTTTGGTTCGAGTTTTTCCGCCAAAACTTGTCCTGTTCGTGTTCTGAAAGTTCTGGTACGACCAGACCGGACTGTCCGGCCGAAATGGACCGGAATATCCGCCCCACCGGAGTATCCGGCCTAAACTGACCGGAATATCCGGCCCGGCCGGACTGTCCGGCCTACGCGCACCGGACTGTCCCCCCTGCTGACAGAAAAATCTGCTTCACGGTTTTGAGCATAACTTTCGCGTACGAACTCGGATTTTGGTGTTCTTTAGCTCATTTTGAAGAGGAGAAAGAGCTCTACATCATCATCTCCGTGGTTCATGCTATATACGCCATCCAAATTCCGTGAGCAAGGCAGAATCCACTAATAAAGGGTGAAGATCGGCGACGAAAGGTATAAAAATTCCGCGACTTCTCCCCACTTGCATCCCTTTGTGAGCCACAATATCTTTGCGTTAAACAAACACCTATTGATACTAGTTCCTCCTATGATTGCTTGGGCTATGCACATTTGATACTTGTAGAATTCCGAGCAAAAGTTGTGAGCGCGCTATCTCATATAGTTATCTTGTATAGTTGTTGGCACAAAGAAGAGGCAAGTGAAAAATAAAATAAAAAGAGAAACAAAAAATAGAAAAAGAAAAAGAAAGAAAGAAACAAGTGCCTCGTAGAATAGGAAGCGCAAGCTCGATGAACATCAAATAGGTGGTACTTATTGTGCATATCTTGTAGCCCACCAATTTATTGCAATCGAACTAGCGTCTCTCCTTGCACTTGTGCGACACGAGCTTATAGTCTTCTCTAGGTCATAATTTGGTTCTTAGCTCACTTTCTCCGTCGCACAAGTCCCATTTATCCCACCGTGTGTGTTTCCTTATATATATTCCTTCTTGTGGATTGACTTGTTTTGCTCTGTGATCATTGTGGTTCTTTAGTTGCCATTACAACATCTTTATTTTGGATTGGTTCTTGACATGCCACCTTCCATACCTATCCACCATAAGCTTTGTGTGTGTGTTTTTTTAGTGGTTAGTTGGTTTTGGTGTTCCGCGTGAACTTCACTTTGCTTGGTTTTGATTGCTCTCAAGTGTTGCCACTTGCACGATACTATCTTCCAAGGTAAAGTAAGATTTGACGTTGCATCCCTAACCCCCTACCACTTCCATATACACCACCTTGGTCTTGTGAAGCATGTCTAGGAACTCCGGAACCAAGGATGATATCTATGAAGAATCCACGATGAGCCACCATGCATATGCCTCCACATGCATGGATGACATGATGGAGCACTACACCGACGATGGCTCCACATGCTTGGGTGATATGGAGTTCTACAACAACAATAACTCCCCAAGCATGGACGACTTCACGAACGACAATGACAAGCTCCTCAAGTCGCGTCGACCAAGATGGAGCCTCCACCTCAAGAGCAACATGGTCCATGACCAAATGGACAACTTCAAGCGCGACATGTAAAAAACAACTTCGCCAAAGCCATGAGCATGATGGCGAAGACAAATGATGATTTGCGCTCATTACAACGCCTCACCAAGAAGAGTGCCAAGGACAAGGAGCATCGTAGCGAGTGTCATATGGATGACCAAGTGCACCATCTACATCAACCTATGGCAAGGCACGCGAATGACCTCCCTCGACACCATCATAAGGCACCTTCAACTACTCGTGCCACCACCAAAATGGCACCAAGAGCAAGCCCTCCTCCATGCCATCAAGCTTCAATGCCCAAACTTGACGTCCTAGATGACGCATGCACCTTCATGGATGAGGAAGACGAAGACCTCTATTTCGCCAAGTTGGACGAGTACGTCAAGAGGACTACACAAGCCAAAGTGCAAGACAGCGACGACAAGGTCGAGAATGGTGAGCATGGGACTTTCCCTTCACCAAAGGAGGCGCATGGAGTTGAGAGAACCGAGCCTACCCCTACATGCTTGAGTGATGATGTGGTACCAATCCCATGTGAGCATGAGAGCCACCTAGGCCACTTGAGTGAAAACAAGAGTGCGATGAGTGACTCCACCATATGTGAGATTGAGTGCTTCCACTTTGAGGGCATGAGTGATAGACGTAGTGATTTGAGAGTGGTAGTTGATAGGTCACGTGAGACCACTTTGATTGCTAACAACTTACACTCTACCTCTAGTGTGTTTCCTCATGATGTGCTAGGTTCGATGGATAAAGAAGCGCCAAGCTTGGAGATGATGATGCCTCCGACCGATAAGATGTACATGGTGGATGAAGATGATGCCATCCTCATACATGATGAAGAAGTCGTCCACATGGAGGCCAATGCTACCACAACACCCACTTCATATGAGAGGTATGAACAAGGTAAAAATAAGGGTGTTGATGATGCCATGATCCCACTAGTGGACATGATGACTTTTGATGATTGGCATGCTATGGATGATGTTTGTGATATCACATATACTTCATTGCTATTTCCATGTGATACTTTGCCTTTGAATAATGTTGAGCATGTGAAATTATTTGATTATGATGATGTTGCCATAGACATGCCATGCTCTAAACATTACATTGATGATATCATTGCTTGCACTTTGTTGAACAATTGCTCTTTCCAATGTTTTGCTTGTAATGATGTTACCAATGGTACCCCTCGAACCATGCTTTGTCATGAATGTTTTACAATCTCTCCCGTTGCTTGCAATAAGTTGAATAATTTCTCTTTCACTTGTTTTGCTTGCAACAATAATTCTCATATGGTTTATATTGAGATGGCTCCCATAGCTTTCTCAAATTTTGGAGATTTTGATGATTGCCATGATAAGCATGTTCCCCACTTGCATACTCACCATGCATATTTTTCATACTTGATTGACACTAATGGTGATGTGCACAAGAAGAGATACGTCATGATGGATGATGTGTTTCTCTACCATGCACAAAAATCTCCAACATTTGAGAAAGCTATGGGGGCCATCTCAATATAAACCATATGAGAATTATTGTTGCAAGCAAAACAAGTGAAAGAGCAATTATTCAACTTATTGCAAGTAATGGGAGAAATTGTGAAACACTCATGACAAAGCATTATCCGAGGGGTGCCATTGGTAACATCAATACAAGCAAAACATTGGAAAGAGCAATTGTTCAACAAGGTGCAAGCAATGATATCATCAATGTAACGTTTAGAGCATGGTATGTCAATGGCAACATCATCACAATCAAATAATTTCACATGCGCAACATTATGCAAAGGCAAAGTATCACATGGAAATACCAATGAGTCATATGCGATATCAGAAACATCATCCATATCATGGAAATCATCACAAGTCATCATGTCCACTAGTGGGATCATGGCATCATCAACACCCTTATTTTTACCTTGTTCATACCTCTCATATGAAGTGGGTGTTGTGGTAGCATTGGCCTCCATGTGGACGACTTCTTCATCATGTATGGGGATGGCATCATCTTCATCCACCATGTACATCTTCTTGGTTGGAGGCATCATCATCTCCAAGTTTGGCGCTTCTTGATCCATGGAACCTAGCACATCATGAGGAAACAGATTAGAGGTAGAGGGTAAGTCGTTAGAAATCAACGTGGTCTCACATGACCTATCAACTACCACTCTTAACTCACTCGGTGTATCACTCATGCCCTTGAAGTGGAAGCACTCAATCTCACGTAGGGTGGAGTCACTCATCTCACTCTTGCTCTCACTTGAGTGGGCTAAGTGGCTCTCATACTCACATGGGATTGGTACCACATCATCATTCAAGCACATAGGGATAGGCTCGGTGTGCTCCACTCCATGCACCTCCTTTGGTGAAGGGAAAGTCCCATGCTCACCATTCTCGACCTTGTCGTCGTCTTGTACATTGGGTGCCATTGTGGTGGTGGCACTCAAATTGGAAGTATTGATCCTTGACGCCATCTTCTCTCTTGCATCCACTTGCTGCCAAAGCAACTTGTTTTCTTCTATCACTTGGGGGGTCATGTTTTTGACAATGAGGGGTGGGGGCTCTATTTATAGGCCAGCCACAAGTTCATGGGTAGTTTGGGCATAAAACTAGGGTTTGGTGTGGAATAGAGGGGTACATGGGCCAAGGTCCCAGATGTTGGCTCGCAGGCCCATCACTTAGGCCGGACAGTCCGGGTCGGGTGGGCCGGACAGTCTGGGGTGGCCGGACACTCAGGGTAGTGTCCGGGTAGAGTCTGATGTAGCATACTGATTATCCGCGCTAGGACGGGGCTGGGGTAGGCCGGACACTCCGGCTGGATCTGGTCGGACACTACGGCTGCGCCGGACATTCCGACTAGCATCAGGCGGACTCTCTGGGGCGACGACAGCGGAGACTCTGGTTCTGGAGCTGGTTGCTCCTGGTTCATCTTCTTGGTTGACTTGGGGATGATCTTGGGGACTTGGCATTGTAGATGTAGTAGCGTCTGCACGACGGGCTGCATCAAGAAGGGTTAACAAGGTGGAGCAAGTTATACCTTCGGTATAATGACTTGTTACCGGTGTTGGGGCTGATGTTTGGTGTCGCGTTGTCGATGAGCATGGTATGTGAATATTGTTGCAGAAGCTTGAAGTTAGTTGGGCGACAGGCACATGAAACACGAACAACGCGAGATGAAAAAAGGACAAAAATGGGCGAAACAGAAATTTCGGTGGCCAAACCAGCGGCGCCGAGCCTGGCGCCGGAAATTCCGGTCGAGATTCCTGTTCGCCGGAACGGTCGCCAAAATTTCCGGAGGCTGGGCCGGTCCGCCGAGCCTGGTGCCGGTTTGAGTTCATGACGAACTCCAAATGACAAATCGGTCAAAATTTTCGGAAATTTATCCAAATTGGGCTGGGAAAAGGTTCTAGGAAGGTAGATCGGTACCCAAAGCAACAGATATGTGGAACAAAACCATGAAAAATGCACCAAATCCAGAGATCGGTCCGTAGGCAAATTTGGGGCTCTTTTTTGGTGATTTTCAAATTTTTGGTGGATAGAAGAAAATTTTGTGGGGTAATTCGTGAGCAACGAAGCTCTTGATACCAATATGTTGAGGACTAACCTCAAGGGTGGCCTGATCTTTCACGAATCCCTTGAAATCGAGGCGGAGGAGGTGTGGGGATGAGGGAGAGAGCAAAACCGTGAACTCACGCACGAAGAACACGATGAACACACACACACCACGAAGACACGATACAAGCCACTTGGTCACTCCGACGGCTACCGGTCCGGCGCAATCCCTAGGATCAGCGTTGGTCGGGGATCTCTCTCTCTCGAACCGACACGACTAGATGGAACTCGGTGAGATCTTGATGGCTAGGCAAAGGGACTCCGATGCCTAGGCCTTGTACAACGCGGAGGCACGATACAAACTCCAACAAGGTTTGTGATATTTGGTGCTCCTTTGTCAAAGGAGCATGAGGCCAGAACTAGATAGATCCACAAGGGGTTTCCACTAATTCCAAATATCATTCATAAGTATTATAAAGGGGTGTGGGGGCTATTTATATGCCAGCCACTAAAACAGGGGTAGTTTGGGCATAAAAGGGTAAAACTGGATTAAATAGGGAATATTCTCGGGCATCATACCCTAGTCGACTTGAGACTGGAGGCGTTCCGGCGGTAAGTCCGGTTGCGCCGGACTAGGTGCCGGAATTTCCGGTCCGCACCGGTCGTTTTGGTCGGCCACCAGAATGGCGTACATAATAGTGTTTTGGCATGCGCCGGTCGGTTCTGGCATGCGCTGGAAATTCCGGTCCTGGGTCCGGTCCACCGAGGCGTGCGCCGGAAGTTCTGGCGAGAAGTCCGGTCTGCCGATCCTATCGCCGGTATGGCCTGGGACTCTGGCTCGTGTTGGCTTGGCTCCTTCTCTTGGCATTTCTTCATGGGGTTCATACCTGATGATGCATAAGGTATTGGCATGAATTAGCAAGCCATCCAAGGATGTATCGAAGTCACATGAGACAAGGAGCGAATTCACCTTAGCTTGAAGGAGCTTGGCTCCAGCACGAGTCATTGGTCCACTTGGGGGACTTGCTGGTGTCGATGTGGGAGCGTCCATAGGACGGGCTGCATCAAAAGGAGTCCATGATTCTGACTGGTAACTTCATCAATACTACAATCACCCAGGCCAAGGAGATAGCCTAGCCCCTAGACATCACTATCAAGGCGGCAGACTATGTGGCCAAATACTTGGAAATCCTGCGTCGAGCCCCCGAGAAAGTCAAGAGATGGAAATCCTCTTACGTCCGGGCTGGTGAAAGGATGGCCTTGTCTTTGGTCAAGGCACACTGTGACGATGCTGACATGGGCCTGATAACCTCCGGCATGCCAAAGCTTGATGAGGAAGGGAATGAAATTGATAGCGATGCTATATGGAACTCCCTCGCCAGCTACGACACCAAGGTTGCTAAGATGGTCAAGGAGGACATCTACCTGCCTGCCGAGGAGATGGACAACAAGCCAGCATCTTTAGAGTCTAGCTTGTGCTCCTCCGAATTTGATGAGCTTTCTAGGCCTGGTTCTCCTGCTGATGGTGATGTAGTTGTGAAGTCCCCTGCAGTAGATCCATAAAACACATTATTGTATTAAATGTATCTCTACAATGCTTATGCGGAAAAACTTATTTAGAAGTAAGGCAAAAAAATTGGCTGCAAGCCTCCTGCTACTTAACTAGATCTAGCATGTACATATTTTTTTAAGAATGTGCTAGCTTATCCATTATTCTGGTCGTATTCTTGACCTTTCATGAGACAGAAAACTCACAGCACAAAACCATGCTCTCAGGCGATCATGCTTAATAGCATTGTTAAGAACCTAAGAGAAAAATCGACGGCTTTGGGTGCCGAAAAGTCACTACTCCGGAATCCACATAAAAAACATCAGAAAACATGTGGACCAGAAAACTTAAGCTATCGCCCGTAGGCAGAATTTTCACAAGTGCAAATGCAAACTTGCGCATAAAGGGTTTAGATGATCCATAAATGAACAACTAAAGGAGGTAAAAGACTTAGAAAATATGAGTGAACCATTCTTTAATTCATCGATCATATAAGGTACTTATTACATAATATAAAATATGCTAAGTGTAAAAAGGACGTAGTTGTGCTATGCTCCATGTACGATATGTCTCCGGGTAATCATCATCGGAGTCACTTTGCTTGCGCTTGCGCTTTTTTGGCCTATCTTTCAACTCGGGAATATCGACGAGGTGATAGGAACCATTGAGCAATGCCTTTCTTATGACAAACGGTCCTTCCCAAGGCGGGGATAGTTTGTGTGACTTTTCCTGCTTGAGTCAAAGCACCAGATCCCCCTCTTTAAACAAGCGATGCCTAACACGGCGACTATGGTGACCTCATAGCTTCTTCTGGTAGATGGAGGATCTCTAGCATGCCAGCACGTGCTCCTCCTCGAGTAGGTCCATAGATAAGCGTCTGGATTCTTCAACATCATCTTCGTCGTAGGCAGCGACTCTTGGTGCATCCTGGAGGATGTCAGATGGTAGGACAACTTCTACTCGATAAACTAGGAAGAAAGGGGTCAATCCGGTAGATTTTTTGGGCGTTGTTCATAAACTCCACAATACAGATGGTAATTCCTCTGCCCAGGCTCCACCTGCTCTATGTAGCGGTGCCTCTAAGCATGACTCGATTCCTTGCAGAATTAGTCCATTGGCTCGCTCAACTTGTCCATTTGACTGTGGATGTGCCATAGATGCTAGGTCAAGGCGGATGCCTTTGTCGTGACAATATTCCTCAACTTTTCCGAGAGACAAATTTCTGCCATTGTTGGTGATGATGCTATGTGGGAGACCAAATCTCAGCACTAAATCCTGGACAAAATTTAGGGTTGTTGCCCCATCGAGCTTTATAATAGGTTTAGCTTCAATCCAGTTTGTGAACTTATCAACTGCTACTAGCAGATGTGTGAATTCACAAAGTGTTGTTTGCAAAGGCCCAACCATGTCATGCCCCCAGACTGCAAATAGCCAAGTAATTGCTATTGTTCGCAATTCTTCAGCTAGAACATGTGGTTGCCATGCATAGAGCTGGCACCCAATATAGGTTCATACCAGCTTGTCGGCATCCTCCTTGGGGTCAACCAGTAGAATCCTTGCTAGAAGGCTTTTACCACCAGCGATCAGGGAGCGTCATGATGCTCGCAATCTCCGAGATGTATCTCTCTAAGGATATCCATACCTTGTTGCTGGGAGATGCACCGTCGGAAAAATCTTGTGGTACTTCTTTTGTATAGCTGTCCGTCAATGATGATGTAGCCCTTTGATCTGTGTACTATCTGCCGGCTTTTGACTTCATCGGCGGGCAGTGTTCGTCTTGAAGATAGTCCATGAACGGCTTCGTCCAAGCCGGAGAGGTCACAGTTACTGCATTAACAAATGATTCCACTCTATTCGGGTTGTCGGGGTCCGCTCCTTTCACGGTTGGGGTCCGCTAATGCTCCAGGAAAATGCCTGGTGGAATTGGTCGGCGAGCTGATCCAAGTTTAGACAGCAGATCTACCACCTCATTGTCTTCCCTTTTGACATACTTGACTTCGTAGTCATCGAAGCACTTGGCTATCTCGTCTACTTCGTCTCGATATGCCGCCATCATAGGGTTCCCTGTGTTCTAGGTGCCAGCCACCTGCTGGGCAAACAAGGCGGAATGTCCATAGCAAACTATGCCCTTGATGCCAATATCCTTGGCTACACGAAGTCCGTGAATGAGGGCCTCATACTCCAGTATGTTGTTGGTAGCGTTGAAGTGGATATGCAGTACATACTAACTTCTCTGCTATTGGTAATTGTAGTAATACACCAGCCCCCGAGCCATTGAGAAACATGGATCCGTCAAAGTGCATAACCCAATACTCTGGCTCTAGCACAGGAGTGTTTTCCGGTAGTTTTATCCAATCTGCAATGAAATTTGCCGATGCTTGAGACTTCATAGCGTCGCGCCTCTTGTAGGTGATTTCAAAGGCAGCAAGTTCAATGCCCCACTTTGCCACCCTTCCTGTAGCGTCGCTATTGTTGATAATGTTGGACAGTGGAGCCTTGCTCACCACTGTGATGGGGTGCTCCTAGAAATAATGCCTTAGCTTCCGTGAAGCAAGGAAAACTCCATAAGCTAGCATCTGGTAGTGCGGGTAATGCTACTTGTATTTCGTCAAGATGTCACTTACATAGTAAACTAGTCACTGAAATCTGTGCTCGTGTGTTGGCTCCTTGCGCTCCATGCTCGGTTTGTTGCTTCCATGCATACTAACATAGCTCCATTGACTCCAGTGCTGCAAGTATTGGTGTGAAGGAGAGTATTCTCTTCAACTCTTGAAGTGTTGCATCTTCTTCGTCCATCCATACGAATTTATCCACCTTCTTGAGCAACTTGTAGAGCGGCATAGCCTTCTCTCCAAGTCGACTATTGAACTGTCTTACCGCTGCAACACAACCTGTGAGCCTTTTTATGTCCTTCAAGCACGTCGGGCATTTGATGTCGAGGATGGCCTTAATCTTCTCCGAGTTTACCTCAATTCCATGATGTGAAATGATGAAGCCCAACAATTTGTCGGCTAGCACCCGAAGATACACTTCTTAGGCTTAAGCATCATGTTGTACTTCTGAAGATTATCAAAGGTTTCCTGCAAGTCAGCGATGATATCATTTGATTTCTTTGACATCACCGCGGTGTCTTCCACGTAAGCATGTATGTTGCGACCTATTTGGTCATGTAAGCAATGCTGCATCGTCCGCTGGTAGGTAGCACCAGCATTTCTCAACCCGAAGGGCATCGTGACATAGCAGTATGTGTCATAAGGTGTGATGAACAAAGTGTCCAATTGGTCCGACTTTCGCATCTTGATTTGGTGGTACACTGAGTATTCATCGAGAAAATACAGAAGTCCTAAGCCAGCCGCCAAGTCAATGACTTGGTCAATGCGTGGCAAAGAAAACGGATCCTTTGGACATGCTGGTGTAACTAACGCACATTCTTAACTCTTTGGTTCCCTTTTTTGGGTACAAGTACAAGATTTGCCACCCATTGGGTGTGAATAGCTTCTCGGATAAAACTAGCCTTAAGTAACCTAGCTAGCTCTTTGCCTATAGCCCGTCGTTTTTCATCACCGAAGCAACATAGAGGTTTTTAAACTAGTTTTGCTTTAGGATCGATGTTTAGGCTGTTCTCTACAAGTTCCCTAGGTACACCCTTCATGTCAGTAGGTTACCAGGCAAAGATGTCCCTATTCTCACAAAGGGACTCGACAAGCGTGCCATGCTATTTGGGATCCAAGTCCGTGCCAATGGAGGTGGTCTTGGAGGAATCTCCTTCAACAAGGTCCACCTGCTTGGTCTTGATGGTGGCCTTGAATGCTGGTTCAGAGTCAGAAATCTGCTTCTTCGAAGCAGGCATCTCCAAGGCATCGACCTCACGCTATATCTCTTGGAACTCTTCACCATAGAGGACCGCTTCAGTGAAGGCGGCTTCACTCAGCTCGCACATTCTTGCCTTTGTGCAGCTTTCGGCAATAATCATGATGCCTTTTGGTCCAGGTATCTAGAGCTTGCAGTAGACAAAGCATGGCCTGGCGAGGAAGGAGTGGAAGATGTCGCGTCCAAAAATGATATGGTACACTCTCTTGAAGGGCACCATTTCAAAGGTCATGCGCTCTTGGCGGTAATTATTAACATCACCAAAGGAGATCGAAAGGGTGATGCAGCCAAGGGAATTATCTTGCCGGTTAGGAATGACGCCATGAAACACGGTGTTGCTCTTACTTAGCTGGGGTCTCCGTCAAGTTCATCTTGTGCAGTGTATCTAGGTACATGATGTTGATTCTACTTCCACTATCCACGAGGCACTTGGTGAACTCACTGTCGTCAATCAAGGGGTTGATGACCATGGCATACTAGTTCTCAGTTGGTATGAGCTTTGGGTGATCTTCTTTGTCCCAAGTGATTGGAATCTCCGACCACCTGACATACTAGGGAACTAGCGGGAGGATAGCCATCAAGATCCTTAGTGAGGTTTTCTAGGCCCGGACGATGGGAGTACCAAGGAAAGTGTGGTAGACTAGGGCCTTCTTTTTGAAGGGGTTCTGAACCCTTGCCATCACCCTTGTCGGTGGGTTTAGGGTTTGTGTCCTCGTACATGTCATATGAATTGTTGGACTCTTCCTCCTTCTTCTTCCCTTTGCCTTTTCCATGGGGTCTTTTCTTCGAACTTCTTTTGTAGCCGGACTCATGGTCTTCCTTGAGGTTGTTGACAAACTTGCATTGGCGGTTGTTCTAGGTGGCTTTGCCGTTTGCATCAAGGTGGACGAAACACGTCATATCACGGTACTCCTCATACGTCTGGGGAACACGGGGCGTTTTGGGTGTAGAGTCCCTCCGCTGCTACCCACGACTAGCCCCCGGCCACGACCACATTGTCCACCATCGCCTCTGCCAGCAAACGTCATGGCGAACATGTCAGTAGCTTGCTTCTCTTCTGGCAGATTCTTCCGCTTATTGTTATTATTCTTCTTGGCCTGGGTAGGGATGGCCAGGGCAGGCAATAAACCGCGAGCGTTATCATCAACGGTGGCAAATTCGCTAGCCATGGTAATCATCGAGTTGAGGTCGAGCTTGCCGTTTTCCTGGTGGCACTTCAGCGTATGTTGGAGCAATGTTCCCTTTTCCAGGTCTTTGATGAAGGCAGTCATAGTGGTTTGATTGTGTACTCCCGCGCATGAATTTTTCATGTCAATCCAACAAGAGAGGTAGGCGCGAGAGGACTCGTCCTTTTCTTGCACACACCGTTGTAGGTCACCGGTACAAGGACGCTTGTACGTACCCTCTAAGTTCTTGTTGAACACCTCATGCATGTCCAACCAATGCAGATTGATTTATTTGGCAAGTCATCGATCCATTGTCATGCAGTGTCGGTGAGCATGATTGGGAGGTACTTGACGGCGACATTGGGGTTTCCCCCAGTGATGTGAATCGCTTCGTTGTAGTCCTGTAACCACGTGGCTGGCCTGGCAGTGCTATCATAGGGCTTGTTAGTCTTGTCGATCTGGAGACCCTTGGGGCTAGTTGTGGCCCGGATTACCGGTCCGAAACAACATGGCCCTAGGTATGGGAGTTCCCGGGCCTCTTGAATCTTGTCAAGGTGCGAACATGCATCGTACAACTATGATTGATTCCCCTTTCTGCCATGGGGAGGAGAGTTGTGGTACGAGCCATGGGACCTGCCAGGTCCTCTGCCATGGTGGCCACTGGGTGGCGACAGTGGCGGTGGAGGCAGTGGGTTATCCTTCTTGCTGCTCCGTCCATGTGAGTCCTCACGCCTGTCGCGGTTGCTCGTCAGATACGGTGCTTCCTTATGGGATCTGCACCTGTGTCCTTTGTTGCCGCTACACTCTCTGTCATGCCAGGGCTATTCCCCCTGGTAGCGTATAATGATACCAATCTGGGGGGACCTAGGAGGTGGCATGCCTGTACGGTGGCGCAGCTATGGTTCCTCACGATGATGGGACCACGGGAGTGGACACGAGCGATGAGGGTGAGCCTTGTCTCCGTTGCCAGAGGATACTGGAATGGCATCAGTCCTGTTGCGCTCCTCCCTCCGCCTTCGTTCTATGCAGCCCGTGTGGGATCCTTCATCACACGGAGATCTTGGCCTTCAGTAGTTGTTCATGCTTGACTGGCAAAACTCCAGATTAGACTCGATCCTTTGCAAGGTGGCCTTCTCATGCTTCTTGCAAGCCTTGCCTACGAGGTCATAGACCTGAGCCACCACTTCTGGCAACCTATCTTGTTGGAGGAGGGTTTTGGCGACGACGATGTTGAGGGCAGGAGTTGGCATTACTTGTCTCCCCTCAATAGATGTATGGGGTGGATTTTACCGGTTTAGACGCTTCCCAGCCTAACCTACATCGAACGCCGAGATCACCGATGATGTGAGCTGGTGCCTTCTTTGCCCTATGCTTTAGAAGCATCTGCTTATATTCAGCCTCCATTGCTCTTGCTGCCTTGATCGATTATTGTACCTTGGCCAAATCATGTCCAGCTAGGCTCCTTGCCCCGCGATGCACTTGGCCTCCGCGAGTATCACAGCGCACTTGTTGTCAAGCTCCGTGACGCTCCGAATATGGGCGACGGTTAATGGCTCGACAAGGAGCTGGTGCGACCATCATGTTGAGCAGCTTTGTCAAATTGCCATGATCGACCAAGAAGCATGTGGCAAACTGTCATAGGAACCACATCACACCCCACCGTATATTTGTAAGGACCAATGGCGAAGGAGACCGATACGGTATGCTTGATCTTCACGGACCCTTGGTCGCTTAGCCATTGCACGTGGTAGGGGTGCTTGTGCGGATGGAGGGTGAGGTTGAGCTTCTCACACAACTCGGTGCTAGCAAGGTTGTGGCAACTCCCTCCATCAATGATCACCTTGATAGATTTGCCATTGATGCCAGCTCGTGTTTGGAACATATTGGAGCGTTGGTCTTCATGCGCTTGTGCTTGAGTGGTCAAGATCCTTGTGACGACAAGCGATGGACTTGCGTCATGTTCACACATGAGGAGTTCTTGATCATCTTCCACTCGTTCCCTTGCCAGTGCTTCCTTGACATGGGCATCAAACTCATCTTCACTCTAGTACTCTTCATCACCATTGTCATGGATGAACAAGACTTTCTTGTTTCCACATTCGGCCGACCTGTGTCCTTTACCTCCACACTTGTAGCATTCACCGTTGAAAGGTGTATCACCCTTTGCTTGTTTGCCACTTGGGGGCAGTCTTCCTTGAGGGAGTGTGGGATTGAAGGAGGCTTGGAGGTACTTGAGGAGCTTCCATTGAAAGTTGTTGGTGTAGCGGATGAAGCTTGCTTGTAGGTGAAGTACGTCTTGGGCTTGTTGTATGTGATATCCTCTTGCACTTGACGTTCAACCTTTGTTGCGATGTGCACAAGCTCAACCATGGTGTTGTATGTTTGGAACTCGATGATGCGCTTGATTGGGTGATTCAAGCCAATAAGGAAACGTGCCATTGTTTGCTCCATGCGCTCATCAATGTTGGCGCGAATCAAGTTGAGTTCCATTTCCTTGAAGTACTCTTCCACGGTCTCTGTCCCTTGACAAAGCGCTTGAAGGTTGTTAAAGAGGTCACGCGTGTAGTGCGCGGGGACGAACCAGGATCTCATGTGAGCCTTCATGTCATGCCAAGTTGTGATTGGCGGTTCTTGTCTTGTATCACGAGCAACTTGAACTTGTTCCCACCATAGGTTAGCGTAATCATCAAACTCAAGCGAAGCCATGGCGACCATCTTCTCATTGCTATAGTTGTGCATGCGGAAGATCTACTCGACTTTGAGTGCCCACGAGAGGTATTCTTCAGGGTCATTGGATTCGGTGAACTTGGCCATTGTGAACTTGAGCTTGCCAAAAGTTTCTTCATCGTTGCGGTCATTGTGACGAGCTTGGTGACCTTGTTGATGATCTTGTAGTTGGGGAGGTGGAACTTGGTTCTCGTGACCTTGTTGCGGAGCTTGCTCTTGATATTTATGTGGAGGAGCTTGCTCTTGATCTTGGCACGGTTGTTGACGTGGTTGAGGCGCTTGGGCCTCATGGTGGTGAGGGTGCGGAGCCTCTTGATGCGGTTGACGATGAAGGGGAGGCTCATTCCTTGGTTGATGGTTTTGGTTAGGCACATGGGCCTCATGGTGAAGAACATGGTCATGAGCCTCTTGACGTGGTGAGCGTCCCTCAACTTGTATCACTTAATGCTCCAAGTTTTGTTAATGTGTAGGAGGCGCCTCATGAAGACCATGGTGTCGTTGTTGACGTTCATGATGTTGATGATGAGGAGGAGGATCATGGAGAGCTTCACGTCGATGACGAGCTTGATTCTCCAAATTGGAGTCATCACTTGTTGTGTCAAGTATGTGCCGCGGTTGCTCTTGTGGTTGCGCTTGTGGTTGCGCTTGTTGGATCACTAGTGCCCTTGCGTGATGACGGTGTGCTTCTTGCCTTGCTCTTGGCCTTGAAGAGAAATCACCATCAAAGCTTGACGTTGCGGCGTGCCGTGGGGAAGGTACATAGTTCGAAGAGGTTCCATCTTCAACCACGGGGGCGCCATTGCGTCTTGGAGCACTTGGAGGTAGATCTTGTTGCGGAGGTGCATGATGACGCGAAGAACTTGAAGAGCTTGAAGCACGTGAACGTGGTCTTGCCATTCCGTCGATGAGGCGTCGAAGAATGTCATTTGTTTTGGTGACGGAGCGTTGAAGCGACTCATTTTCGTGGACGAAGTTGTGATGCATTTCTTGCATTTGCCTTTCGAGTCCATCGAAGCGGTTGTCGATGTTCTTGAACTCGGCTTGCGTCTCGCCAAATTGTTCATCTTGTCGTGTCTCAAGGGCTTGGCAACGTTCACGGAACTCTTGTCGAACGATGAAGTGACTTGCGCGCGTCATGTACAGTCCTTGATCTTCTTCTTGGGGAGGTGGTTGGCTCGCCTCATCGTGCCTATCCATCATGCAAAACACACAAGTATTGTATATGGAAGTGGAATATGGTGGCGTTAGCCTTGTACCTCACCTTGGGGATTGCACCAAACTAGAAAGCACAAGTGAGAGCTATAAGCGTGCACAGTGGAATTGCAAAGAAAACTCACACTAAAGAAAGAACTAACTCTCAAAAGCTTGTTTGTGGTAGGTTAGGATTGTTGAAAGCCAAAGAACCAACAAAAGAAAAGGGGTAGTCAAAAGTGGGTAAAATCCAACAAAACTCAAGTCAAAGGCAAAGGTCAACAACTCAAAAGGGTGACGGGAACCTATGACCATATACACACACGTGGAGAAAGTTGGGATTGACACGACTATGAAAATGAGCAAACAAAATGTCCTAACAAAGACTAAGCTCGTTGTCGTGCCAATACAAGGAGAGACCGTGGCTCGTTTGCAAAGAAGAAAAGTGAGCAACGGATTTGTGCACTTGCCTTGGGCGCTCTTCTTTCTCTCTTGCTTACAAGCTTTGGAACTCTCTTTTGCAAGGGGAGACTATTTTTCTTTTGCTTTTTTCTTTGTATCTTTTTCTTTCTTTTGTATTTTTTTGCTCTCCCTTGATGCTACCTAGTCACACTTGATATTGCTGTTGCACTCTCGCTATCCAAGGACAAATGCACAATGCTCAAGCAAACACAAGATGAGCCACTCTCATGGGATAGGTACACACAAAGGAAGATAGGGGTTAACAAGTTGACGCAAGTTATACCTTCGTTGGTGATGATGAACTTGGCGTCGGTGGTGTGGGATAATGTTCGTGGGCCGTGGTGTCGATGAGCGTGGGGTTTGTTGATGAAGAAGCTTGCTGTTAGTTGGCGACACGCACACGGGCACAAACAAACAAGAGGAAAATTAGCCAATGCAAGATTAGAGGCAAAACTGTCAAAATTAGGCGTCAGGCCGGAGACTCCAGGGTTTCAGGCCAGAAACTCCGGTACAGGCTGGAGACTCCGGTGTAGGCCGAAGACTCCGGTGTGTAGGCCGGAGACTCCGGTCTGGAGTCAGATCGTGAACTGCTCATGTTCTTGAGCGGAAATCCACGCCTTGGGTCCTCAAATCCGCGAAAAAATGGCCAAATTGGGCTGGGAAAACGCAGGATAAAGCTGGACCAACACCTAAGACAAGGTTTGGTCGGATCAAAAGCACAAATAACACTCCAAATCAAGAGATCGACCTGAAGGCAAATTTGGGGTTCTTTTTTGGGGATTTTCGAATTTTTGGTGGATAGAAGAAAATTTTGTGGGGGAAATCATGAGCAACGAAGCTCTTGATACCAATATGTTGAGGGCAAACCTCTAGGGTGGACTGATCTTTCACGATTCCCTTTCAAATAGAGGTGGAGTGCGGGGAAAGGAGGGAAGGATGAACACGACGAACACACGCACGAAGAACGCGATGAACACACACACGCAAAACCACGATAAACACCAATAGCTCATGCCAGCGGTGACCGGTCCGGCGCAATCCCTAGGATCGGCGTCGGGCGGAGGACTCTCTCTCGAACCGGCACGGCAAGATGGGAGACTCGGTGAGATCTTGACGTCTAGGCAAAGGGACACCAATGCCTAGGCCTTGTACAACGTGGAGGCACGATGCAAACTCTAACGAGGTTTGGGGATATTGGTGCTCCTTAGTCAAGGAGCATGAGGCAAGAATTAGATAGATCCACAAAGGGGTTTCCACTAATTCCAATATCATGCCTAGGGTTTACAATGGAGGTGGGGGTCCATATATAGGCCAGCCACTTAAATAGGGGTACTTTAGGAATAAAAGACAAGTTCTGGATGGACTAAGGGGTACATGAGACGAAGACCCAAAGGCCGTTTCATGCCTGGCGACGGTCGGACCGGAGATTCCGGTCTAGGTCAGAGATTCCGGTGTAGTCTCCGGACCAGCCTCCGGAGGGGCCTTCAGATTGTCCCAGGGCCTGGTGCGGGGTCAGACCGGAGAGAGGACCGAAGTCTCCGGTGTCTTTAGGCCGGAGACTTTGGCAGGCCAGAGACTCCGGTGTGCGTAGACCAGAGACTCCGGTCTGAGCAGCTCTAGCGGCTTCTGCTTCATGTTCTGCTCCTTGTTCTCCCTCCTTGGGTCCTTGGTGATGTGTCGAAGCTTCGTACCTGATGATGCATAGGGTAGTTGCATGAAGTAGCACACCATCCAAGGAGGTATCAAA
This sequence comes from Avena eriantha, assembly GCA_910589775.1. NCBI lineage: Eukaryota > Viridiplantae > Streptophyta > Magnoliopsida > Poales > Poaceae > Avena > Avena eriantha. The sequence goes on from OU342744.1 coordinate 365,829,295, forward strand.
TTGGCACGAGGAGAGGAGCGAGTTGACCTTAGCTTGCAGGAGTTTGGCTCGGGCAGGAGTCATGGGTCCTGATGAGGGCAAACCTCTAGGGTGGCCCGATCTTCACGGATCTCGTGGTCAAATCGATGGGAAAGTGAGGAGAAAGGGAGAAGGTAGCAGAAGCAGACGCACACCTCGCGAAGAACACAATGAACACACGCAAAACACACACGATACAAGGACGATTGCTCTCACCGGTGGCCACCGGTCCGATAGAATCCTCGCAAGGAAAGATCGGTCAACATGCTCCCGTCAATCCCAAGTGGAGAGGGAAGAACACCTTGGAGAGGGTCTTGACGTCTTGGCAAAGGGACACCGATGCCAAGGCCTTATACAACGAGGGAGGCACGATGCAAACTCCAACGAGGTGGTGACGATAGTCGATCCCCTTTGGTAGAAGGGGATGAGGCAAAACTAGAGATTCCACAAAGGGGGTTTTCTTTAGTCTATCATCTATGCCTAAGGGATACAATGAGGGGTGGGGGCTCTATTTATAGGCCAGTCACTAGTTCAGGGGTAGTTTGGGCATAAAACTAGGGTTTGGTGCAGAATAGAGGGGTACATGGGCCAAGGGCCCAAATGTTGGCACGCAGGCCCATCGCATAGGCCGGACACTCCGGGTCGAGTGGGCCGGACAGTCCGGGGTGGCCGGACACACCGGGTAGTGTCCGGGTAGAGTCCGATGTAGCACACAGAATGTCCGCGCCAGGACGGGGCTGGGGTAGGCCGGACACTCTAGCTGAGTCGCGTCGGACAGTCCGGCTGCGCCGGACACTCCGGCTGGATTCGGACAGACTCTCCGGGGCGATGACGGCGGAGACTCTCGTTCTGGAGATGGCTGCTCCTAGTCCATCTTCTTAGTTTACTTGGGGACGATCTTGGGGACTTGGCGTTGTGGATGTAGTAGCGTCCGCAGGACGGGCTGCATCAGGTCCACTTGGGGGACTTGTTGGTGTAGATGTAGAGGCATCCGTAGGACGGGCTGCATCATTTGTTATGCTTAATTTTTTGGGTGAAGTTGCAGCAAATGTTCCTTTTCCAAAGGAAATTGAGGTTTTGTTCCTCTTTGATGATTTTGTTTCCATGTCTTTTTAAACTTAGTATTACTTCATGTTTTAGAGATGAGAATATATTATCTCGTTTTTGTCATTCATGTTTTATCCACATAGCTTGTATAAGCATCTTTTAGTCTAGGAGGTCATTCCACCATTTCTTGCTATATGCCTTCTTTTTAACTATGTGGGAAGTAGATCTCATTTAGCAAATTTATACATGACTCGGTAGATCAGTAAACATAGTTTTGGCATGGTGGTAATGAGTTAGTGTTTCATGCTGAATCCTTGGTAAGCCATTTTAATTTGTGACTATTGGTTGAGCATGTGAAGCCAGGGAAGATTTTTCTTGCTGTAAGACATTTTAATCTTGTGTTTCACGTGCTATTTGGATATAATCATGTTGGTTAGGCTTAGTCAAGTGGATATTATTCTCCTACTTTACCATTAGCGAGTACACTTCATGCTTCTTCCCAGCTTACTTTCTTCTTTATGTCAATGTTCCGTAAACTCTACACATGCATACCTAGTATTATTGTACGCATGCATCCTTGTTTAAACCTAGCTACTGTTTGGTTATCCATTTTATTTTGTCCCTAACTTACCTGCTTTGTTGCTAGCAGGCACTACCTTAATACATGTTAATTGAAGATGAAAGTGGTCTTCCCCTCTTTTACAAGATCTCATAAGTTGAAGAACTTCTAAGCTTGAAGCCCCGGTTAGAAAATTGTAGATAATATTTTTGTAGCCTGTAATATTGTGATCGAAAATATCTATAAGAAGAGTGGCCATCTAGGTCCCTACGGGTCTAGGGGCTGGGGTAAGCCTGTAATTGAACGCACAGGGGTCACATGGCCATCTAGGTCCCTCTATTGATCATTGGTGCGGGAGTGTCCCGCCCATGTCTGGAGTGTTCCCGAACCGTGGGGTATCACGCTTAAGGGCTTGATGATTCTTAGAGAGCATTTATAGGATCGGTAGAATCACCGAAGAAGAGAAGGGAGAAAACTGGAAGAGTTTCGGTAAGTCCGGAGGATGTCCGGAGTGGAGGTGGAAGGTGTTCCAAGGCCACGGAGATTAGATAATGTGTGAATGAATGTTAAATATTGATTTAATCATTTATTATTAATTATTTAATAAAGAGAAAATCAATTAAAGGTCAAAAAGGCTTAATGGGCCAATTCCGGAGGGAGAGGGCCCATTAGGGGAAAGGAGAGAGGGAGAAGGGGCAAGGGGGAGGCCAGCTGGGCCTAGCCCCCCGCGCGAGGCCCACTAGGTGGCCGGCGGCCACCTCCTCCCCCTCCTCTCCTTTAGTCCCACCCCAGAACTTTGAGGGAGGTAGTACCTCCCCTCCCCCTATATATAGTGGGGTATTGGGCCTAGAAAAATACAACAATAATCAATAAAGGTCTCCCCACTTTTGCGAGGACCTCTAATTGATATTTTCTCTCTCCTCTCTCTCTCGTGACCGTGGTCCCAAGTCTGGACTGCGCGAGCGAGAGACATCTTCATCGCGGAGCGCCGTCGCGCTGCGGGATTCGGATCCGGGAGCTCTACTTCCGCAACTCCTGCTGGATCGGGGAAGCGGGAGTCATCGTCAGGCACCAGACGTGTGTAACTCCCCGCGAGGTGTCACACTTGAGGCACTCAAGTCATTTGAGCCAGAAGGAGCGCAAGGACTTCATCACGACCTTGAGGTCGGCTTCGGCTCGTCTACATCAACCACGCTCTTCTGAGCGTTGCGAACGCTTTTCGGTCTTCGAGGGTAAGTTCACGAAAAGCTCCTCCCGTTACTGTATTACTAATAGATAGGTCCTGGCAGCTTCAAGGGTTCAGGGGCGTAGAGTAAAATTTATTGTTTTTATGCGCGGAACCCCTACAGTGGTATCAGAGCTAGATCTATGCATAGTAATGCTAGTATGGGTAGAACACATGAGATGTAGCGTGTGGGCGTTGATCTTTTAGTTGTTACCCTCCCACGTGTACTTGTGTATACCACAGTAATGCTTGATGAAGCGGCCCCCAACCGACTTTACGCGTTCATTCGCGAGACTGGTCCACGCTTCACATACGGCTTGTACCGTATAAAGTGGCTTAGGGGGGTGTCTGTCTCTCTTGCATTAGTTGGTACACCATTTGCAACGGAGGGCCCCGAAAGGAGTGTAGTAGAGGCAACTACTTGATCAGCGTTGTGCTGAAAGTTCGTAGGTAAGAACGGTTCTTGTACGAAAGCCCATTCAGCCACGTAAAACATGCAAAGACAAAGTAGAGGCGTCTAACTTTGTTTTGCAGGGGGGCGTTGCTTTGTGATATGGTTGTGGCAAAGGTAAAATGATTACCTTTTGTTACGTAGTAGTAGATAGTCACAGAGGTGACGAAACTACCACGCCGGAATGACACTGGTACCCTAGTGTCTACGGCACCGAAACCCTGGCACCGGAACCCGGTGACGGCAGATGGAGATCACGACGTGAAGGACCATATCACATAGCATTTACATTAAATGTTATTGTTTGTATGTCTTATTGTGTGCTAGTATTAGATACTCGACGGTAGCCTAATAAGATGATCCCTATTAAAATAACCAACGATTGTGTTCCCCCTTAGTGTGCACCACCAAGAAAGTTCTTCGGTATGAGGCGATCCAGGGTGACAGTCCTGGGTGTCATACATATCTACGTTCGCATACAGTGGGTGTAAGCCATGTTGCACAGCGAATACACTAAGGTTGAGTTGGCGAGCCTAGCACGCTAGAGAAGCATGGCCTCGGAACACGGATGGTCGAAAGATCGAGCAGGAGTCGCATGAATGATGTGACCGACGTTTAGCGTCCACCCTTGAACCCACATTGATCGCCGTGACGATCGGGGGAGATGTGGCTGATAGGGGTCGTTTTATCACTAGGAACCCTCACTAGGGATAGGTGTTTCTGAGTGGAGTTATTATTAACTAATTTAATTATAAAATTAGTCTGAATTACTTTTGCAATTATAAATGTAGATGGGACCTTTCGTGTTGACAATTGAATGGTTAGAAGGAGAGAAGCTCAGATTAGATGGATCGGACTTCTCCATTTGGGTTGCCAGTCTCCATGTCCTCCTTAGCGTGAACGACATGGTCGACTACATACTCGACGGGATGGATTTGGATCTATCCACGGACCATGAGACCCCAGAGGGGCGGAAAGACCGCTATCTCCGTCGTGAGATGGCCTCCTATATTTCAGTTGGGATGCGTTTCAGAATGGTGGACGAGCTGTGGCCTTTCGTGGGTGATGTCAACCCTCGTTCGGTAATGCTGCAGCTTAGGACACATTTCGTGGAGCAGACACGCATCTAGGAGCATGAATTGATGGGAGAGTTCCTCTCCATTAAGATGGAGGAGAACTCGTCACTGGACAGCCACTTGCAGCACATGCATGATGTGTACATCAGGCTAGCATACTTCCTGGATGTCTGGATTTCAGGCTCTTTTGAAATGCTGCTATGCTGCGGTCGCTGCCACCAAGCTACCAAGCACAAGTCAGGACTTGCGTAATGAGGGGCGACACGAAAATGGAGTTCCACCAGTTCATGACACATCTCAGGAATGTGTTGGTTGAACCAGATGTCGCTCAGGTCATTGATGACAAAGGTATATATTTGATATACAGTATAAATGTTATAATCTTGCAAACACATTGCAGTGTTAAGTATATCTGATACTTGTTCTATTTTAATGAAAACAGGTCCTTCTGCATGAGAGGTGCTTGTTGGAGAGGAGGTGACATTGCGTGTTGATGGCAAGCATGATGATGATGGCCGACGACACTCTCCCTCGACATTTATCATTTAGTTTGTGTTTTACGATGATTAATGTAATCGAGAGATTTGAACTTCTTTAGTTTGTCTCACACTTCGTGAGACGGTCATTCATATCAGTTTGTAACAAACAGTTGTTCTACTTTTATGAATGATTTCTATTCGTGTTCATATCTTGTTTGATTACGTGTGAATTATCCTTGTTCTTTGAAACTAATTGATAATGTATGAACATTTGTAAAACATTAAAATGCCTTGTTTAAAATACCCAACTTAATGATATTTCATTAATGAATGAAACCATTGTTTAAATTCAAAGTTATGCGATAATATGTGAAAGTCATTCGACTTCTTCTCACGTATAAATCATGCCTAAGTTCAGCAAAATAACTTGAACACCGTGTATTACTTGAATACAAAATGTTTAAAGAATTGTTAAAAGTAAATACATATTCGATGTATTGTGTTTTAACGAAAATGGTAATTATCATTAAATGAGTGTTTAAATGTGTAAAGTAGTTTACCAAAGGAAACATGAATATGAAACTATTTGATTTGATCAAAATGTTCCATCAACAAAGGGTATAAATATAAAAGAGAATCAAATTACTATGATTTGATCAATAGTAATGAAATTCAACTTTATAAGAATGGCATAAAAGAAATTGTGGAATGCAAAGTGTTTTGAAACGTCAAAATACAAAGCATCACAATGTGATATTAGATATCAAAGAGGGTTAAATAGATGGCACCAAATAAATCGTTGTAGTGTAGATGTAGAGACCATTAGTAAGAAATAGTTAGCACTCAATTAGAATTGGTAAACCATTTGAATTCGTGAAAGTTTTGGGGTTATTCGATATAACCAAAACAATAGCGAATAAGTCCTTGTAGAGTATTCATTGGAAACTTTGAATACGAAATCCATAGCTCAAACCAAAAGGAAAGCAAGATTCGTATTGCTTGGATTTTGGTGCATTATTGAGAAAGCTCACAGCTACTGATGTTTCTCAATTATGGAGCAAATGGAAATTACTGTAAAACACGATGAGGATTCAAAACCCTGCATCAGAGTGTTGAGAAGCGCAACGGACAGTGTTCCTGAACGATTCTCTTCATAGAAGGAAAGAATCAATGATTTTGATCATTGGTTTTTTCCCTCCACTATTGTTTTTCACTACATGAAGTAGGATTCAAAATGTAAATCCATATCTTGTATGGAGACATTTGTGAATCATTTGTCATGATTTTGAAACATGACATACCTACGAACTACAAAGGAAATAATGGTAAACTAAATTATGAGAAATCCTAGAAGCAAAATTCCCTTGATATTAGAAAGCAATTCGTTGATGAATCTCACAAGTAAAAGGGGTTTACTTGAATTTTCCCAAATGACTGCAAAGCCATAGTGGAAAAAGGGGTGAATGACAAAAGCACAATTTGTCAAGTATTGGATGAATTCAAATGAATTTGATTCATATGTGCTAAATGTCTAGTGGATTTAAAACTAGTAAAGTACTAGTATCTCATAGTAAATCTCCAAGTTTGATATTTGATCAAAGGATTTTTTGAAGTTGTTCAAAGTAGTAAGGAGATATGCAATTTGCATAAAATTGAGTGGGAGCTATGAAAGTCTTCCGGAAACAATATGTGATTGACATATTTTTAAGTGGGAGCGACATAAGTCTCATATGTAGGAACATATTTTGAGTGGGAGCTTATAGGAGTAATTCTTAAATATGTTAAGGATGAAAGCGCAAATACTTATAAATAATGATTTATAAGATGTAGAAGTTGATAATAGGTGTATTATGATATTATGTAATATTCCTTAAGGGATTCTGAAAAGTGTTTTAGAATAGAAGTTAATCAAGGAACCAGTCCTTAATAACTCAAATTAGGAATAGTGATAAGTTTAGCATCGATGGTTGAAAGAAAGAAAAGGATGATCGTCATATACTATGTTGAGACATAGGTTCTATCTTAGTAAACCATGATGATAACTTAGCATAATATCCAATCCAAATTAAGGAATGTTTGAAAGTGATTAAGTTCGAATCACAGAACGTTGAGCTAAGTTTGTCCACAGTGTCTAGTAGAGAACTGTAGACATGTTTTCCATATCCATAAAGGATAACATATCTTAAAGCATAAAGAGTTATGTTATAAGGGAATATGTTGGAAACTCCTGTAGATACCAATCAAAAGTCAAGTAGGAAGCGAGGTGAACAAAACATTGAAAGTTGCACAGAGTGCACTAGTGTTTCGATGAATACATTTATAATAATAGATAAGGGTACCATCTAAAGTGTTGTATAATGTTATGGCGGGGCTAATTCGCTTTTAACGTAGAATGATGTGTCCCAGGGTACAGTGCCCATGAGAAAGCCCTCGAGGTTGATCTAACGTCACCCAAGCCTTGTTCTGCTGCCATAGTGATGATGCATACACACAGATGCTATCATGTGATGATAAAGTATTAATGTCAATCAAGGTGACATTAGTAAGTTGCAAAGGATTTGGGACTGTAAAGTACAGACCCAAGACTCAACCTCTTCCATGAGAAAGCATGTTCAGGGTACCGGTAACATGGTGCCAATGACTAAGAACAAAATGCAGCTAGCGTATTTGTACTCTAGTGCAAGTGGGAGACTGTTGGAAATATGGCCTAGAGACAAATAGTAGTAAGGACTATTATCATATTTCATATAGTTTATGATTAAGTTTTATATCATGCTATAACTGTATTGAGTGGAAACATCAATACACGTGTGATATAAAAACAACCAGGGGTTCCCAGTGAAACTCTAGTCACTCGTTCATTGGTCAACGGATGATCATGTTTCCTGATCATGTGGCATTTAGGCCAGTTGGAAATGAGGTCATCTCATTCTCCGAATGAGATGATGAACCAATACCCAACCTAAACATCGTGACCCGATCATGTCACGAAGTTCAAGTTACGATGATTAGAAATGGATCCTCGTAGACTATTCCTTAGACCGTGAGGCTATATCAATCACTCTCTCCCGAGAGTGCTTAGATAGCATCAAACGCCATCTGGTAAAACGGTGGTTATAAAGGTGTGTTCAGGTATTCAGAGGAAACCATAGAGGCAATATATGTCAAGAGCGGGATTTGTCCGTCCATGTGACGGAAAGATACTCAAGGGCCCACTCGGAGAAGTTATATCCAATAGCTGCGCAGCGTGTGATTAGATCATGAGGATATCACTTGTCGGGACGAGTTAAGTAGCATTGTTCAGTAACAAGATTGAACACGACATGGTGATGTCAATGATCAGATCTCAGAAAATGCAAGTATCGAATGACAAAGGGAATAAGACACGACTGTCCCGGTTCAAACGATGAAAGATCTTCGTGGAACGCACAGGGGTCACATGGCCATCTAGGTCCCTCTGTTGATCATTTGTGCGGGAGTGTCCCGACCATGTATGGAGTGTTCCCGAACCGTGGGTTATCATGCTTAAGGGCTTGATGATGCTTAGAGAGCATTTATAGGATCGGTAGAATCACCGAAGAATAGAAGGGAGAAAACCTGAAGGGTTTCGGTAAGTCCGGAGGATGTCCGGAGTGGAGGTGGAAGGTGTTCCATGGCCACGGAGATTAGATAATGTGTGAATGAATGTTAAATATTGATTTAATCATTTATTCATAATTATTTAATAAAGAGAAAATCAATTAAAGGTCAAAAAGGCTTAATGGGCCAATTCTGGAGGGAGAGGGCCCATTAGGGGAAAGGAGAGAGGGAGAAGGGGCAAGGGGGAGGCCGGCTGGGCCTAGCTCCCCCGCGCGGGGCCCACTAGGTGGCCGGCGGCCACCTCCTCCCCCCTCCTCTCCTTTAGTCCCACCCCGGGACTTCGAGGGAGGTAGTACCTCCCCTCCCCGTATATATAGTGGGGTATTTGGCCTAGAAAAATACACCAATAATCAATAAAGGTCTCCCCACTTTTGGGAGGACCTCTAATTGATATTTTCTCTCTCCCCCTCTCTCTCGTGACCGTGGTCCCAAGTCTGGACTGCGCGAGTGAGAGACATCTTCACCGCGGAGCGCCGTCGCGCTGCGGGATTCAGATCCGGGAGCTCTACTTCCGCAACTGCTGCTGGATCAGGGAAGCAGGAGTCATCGTCAGGCACCGGACGTGTGTAACTCCCCGCGAGGTGTCGCACTTGAGGCACTCAAGTCGTTGGAGCCAGAAGGAGCGCAAGGACTTCATCACGACCTTGAGGTCGGCTTCGGCTCGTCTACATCAACCACGCTCTCCTGAGTTTTGCCAACGCTTTTCGGTCTTCGAGGGTAAGTTCGCGAAAATCTCCTCCTGTTACTGTATTACTAATAGATAGGTCATGGGAGCTTCAAGGGTTCAGGGGCGTAGAGTAAAATTTATTGTTTTTATGCGCGGAACCCCTATAGATATGTTGGTGCTCACGGCGGATGTATCAAATCTTGTGGGTAAAAGTGTAAAACTTCTGTAGAGTGTAAACCTAATAGCCATTTATGTTGTCATGTATTCTTGGGAAAGTTGGTGCTTAGCGGTGTTGGTTTTGTTTTAAAAAATGGTTTGGTAAAGGAAAAGCTTTAGAAATGTTTTTCTCAAGGGATGGCCGAAATGGAAGGAAAGGAGTTCGGTCATGGGATGACCGGTAAGGAATGTGTTTAGTTCATGGGATGATCAGGAAAGAAAAGTGGGTGATAAAGACATCCTATTACCTAGCCATATTGCATATGCTCTTATTATTGTTCTCTTAATGTGGTTTGTGAGTACATTCCAAAGTGCTCACTAGCATTGTCCATGGCCATTATGTTGGTCAGACTATGAGGAAGATGAGAATATGATGGCTTCGATGACGTCTATGCAAACTAGGGCTTTTTATGAGTCAGGTGCCTATAGGGTTAAGGTGTGACTTGGGTCTTCTGTGTTTGGAAGTTCCACTTATATTATGAATGTTATGCCTGACGAGGCATTTATGTAAGACTGGTTCCTAATGCCCTTACGTAAGACTCTTCATTCGGTATTGCAATGGATGTTGTACTTTGATACTAAGACGATTATGCTCCACGATGTATTGATCTTGGGATGGTTGTGGTTTGCATATGGGTATCTCAGATAGCTATTCCGGGGCACCACATACTTGGTATCAGAGCCATCCTGACTCTAGGAGCCCCTAGTTAGCTTGGATGTTGGACGAGGACCAAAAAAACTATTTTCTATACAAAGGGAAGGATATGAGTATTTACTAAAACAATTCTTATATCTCCTCCCCTCTATTTTGAAAACTACTTGCATTAATTTAAGTTTTGCATACTTAAAACTTTGCACACTAGTCACTAACTTAAACTACCCTAAAATTTTGTGTAGATGTCGCTTGTGTTCACCAATTTTTGTCTGGTAGGAGTGGATTAGCCTCTCATGTTGTTCGTGACGAACTTGTTCGAGATGTCTCAGCTTGTGGGATGCCCCACGCCAGATATGAAGGGCGCCATGATTCACAATCCCATTGAGGGAGAGATGGCTTGTCTTGTGGTGTGCACTATGAGGTGGAGTAGTGTCCCTACATTCTGTTGAGATAGAGGCACAATTTATGGAGATGGACTAGACAGCTGGTATCATTCAAGTGTCTAAGGAGGAACTTTCCTGTCTTGTGTACCACCATCGTTAGAAGATGAGAGGTACTCGCTTTTGGTTCTATAGGAAGTATCACGATAGGGATACCATGTTGAGACCCCTCAGCACTTATAATTTGGGCACCACATGCAGTACATGGAGTACCTTCTGCACCAGTCTCAGACTGCCATGGATCTGACTCGCATGAATGTCGATCTCCAGAAGATGGTTCAAGCCACAGTCATGCCATGCAGATCAAGAGGGACATGGTGACCCATAACAAGCTACTTCAAAAGAATATGAAGGATATGTAGTGTTATGGGGTAACCCCGTGGGTGGCCCGATCTTCACGGATCTCGTGGTCAAATCGATGGGAAAGCGAGGGGAAAGGGAGAAGGTAGCGGAAGTGGACGCACACCTCGCGAAGAACACGGTGAACACACGCAAAACACACTTGATACAAGGTCGATTGCTCTCACCGGTGGCCACCGGTCCGATAGAATTCTCGCAAGGAAAGATCGGTCAACGTGCTCCCTCGATCCCACGCGGAGAGGGAAGAACACCTTGGAGAGGGTCTTGACGTCTTGGCAAAGGGACACCGATGCCAAGGCCTTGTACAACGAGGGAGGCGCGATGCAAACTCCAACGAGGTGGTGACGATAGTCGATCCCCTTGGGATGAGGCAAAACTAGAGATTCGACAAAGAGGGGTTTTATTTAGTCTATCATCTATGCCTAGGGTTACATGAGGTGGTGGGGGCACTATATATAGGCCAGCCACTAGTTCAAGGGTACTTTAGGAATAAAAGGGTAAAGTCTAGGCGGACTAAGGGGTACATGGGCCAAAGTCCCAGCTGGCGGCGCGCAGGCCCACACGCTCAGGCCGGAGACTCCGGTGTGGGGTCCAGAGACTCCGGTCTAGGCCGGAGACTCCGATTTGTCTCCGGTGTCGCCTCCGGAGTGGCAGACAGACTGTCCTTAGCTCGATCTGGGGGTCGGTCTGGAGGTGGGTCCGGAGATCCGGGGTATGCAGGCCGGAGACTCCGGTGTCTTCAGGCCGGAGACTCCGGTGTGTGCAGGCCGTAGACTCTGGTGCTCCAGCTGCTGCTTCTCCCGTCTTCTCTTCCAAGCCTTCGTCTTGTCGTGCTTGGTGCTCCAGGCTTCCTCCCATGCCTCCGTACTTGTTGGTGTGAACCTATCATTGATATGGGACGGAGTATGAAGTAGTATACCATTCAAGAGGGTAGGAAGTGGGTTCGCATAGAGGAACGGATTCACCTTTGGAGTCCATGGCGACTTGGCATAAGTTGGAGACCATGATGTGGGAACGACCGAAGGACGGGCTACATAATCTCCCCTCCCTTCAAAAAGAGTCGTCCTCGACTCTACACGCTCATCACAAAGTAGAACATGTCGAGAGACCTTCTTGATCCTGGGGTTCACCATATAGTCGTCCTCGGAATGATTGAATTGACAACACTTCAATGTTCCTTCACCTTCAATGAAGCCTACAAAGCTCACCACAAAAGTGAAGCAACACTCAAAGCATAGCCAATTCATGAAGATTATAGTATGAGTCCTCAAGTAGAGTGAAGTCACCTTATGATGTAGAGATAGCTCGTTGAGGAGAAGCCATAGGTAACTCTCTACGGTTCGTCTTGTCAACTCTTTGTCCATAGAGGTTGACACGTACGCAATTGTACCTTCACACAACAAAGACCAAGCAACATATCTTCGTGTGTGATAGAGGAGCATGTCAATTGTGGCATGTCCATTCTTGTTCACAACACTATTAGCACAACTCAAGTATAGCAAATGGGATGCATATGCAAGGTCAAAGTGCATGGAAATCGTTTGAACATCATCCAAATGTGGGAACTCAGAAACTCCATAAAACATCTTAGTGTGGCACTCAAAGCAATGGACTGAAATATTGGTCAACATCTTTGATGCAAATCTAGGAGAATTTGGCAAAAACACATGAGGAAGAATATCCAAAACAACATCATTATGTGTGCAAACCAACCATTGGAAAGAACAATTGGTCAATATGTTGGATGCCACACACAAATCATCAAAAGCAAATATCATAGGGGTGTGAGTATCACAAGCGGAAACACAAGCAACATGTTTGCAAACAAACCAAATGAAAGAGCAAGTGGTCCTAATGTTTGTTGCAACAACAATACGAGAGACTTGGAAGCTCTCATGACAATACATGCTCATAATGGCATTATGGTTACACACAAAACATCAGAAAGGTAAATGTTTCAACATTTTTGTGGCAACACACAAAGCATCAATATCCAATAGCAACGAGACATGATTGTCACAAGGTGAAAGAATACCATCAACATGCTTGCAATCAAACCATAGGAAAGAGCAATTTGTCAACATGAAAGATGCAAAGCATGCGAAAGGTATCAGAGCTGGGTTCGATCTTGAACTCACTTGGGGGATGCTTTCTAGAGATCTTTTTGTCAACTCGTGCTCAACCGAGGTTGAAATTCTTGTGCGGGTACCTACACACATCATAGATAAAAGGAAGAACGTGTGTGCATGGTAGAGAAATACATCATCAATCATGACATATCTCTTCTTGTGCACATCACCATGAGTGTCAATCAAGTGTAATTTATGTGCATGGTGAGTATGCAAGTGGTGGACGTGCTTATCATGGCATTTAACAAAATCTCCAAAATTTGAGAAAGATATGGGGGCCATCTCAATAGAAATCATATGAGAATTATTGTTGCAAGCAAAACAAGTGAAAAAGCAATTATCCATATTGCAAGCAACGGGAGAAATTGTAAAACACTCATGACAAAGCATGGTTCGAGGGATACCATTGGTAACATCATTGCAAGCAAAACATTGAAAAGAGCAATTGTTCAACAAAGTGCAAGCAATGATATCATCAACATAACGTTTAGAGTATGGCATGTCTATGGCAACATCATCACAATCAAATAATTTCACTTGCTCAACATTATGCAAATGCAAAGTATCACATGGAAATATCAATGAAGCATATGTGATATCACAAACATAATCCATAGCATGCCAATCATCACAAGTCATCATGTCCACTAGTGGGATCATGGCATCATCAACACCCTTATTTTTACCTTGTTCATACCTCTCATATGAAGTGGGTGTTGTGGTAGCATTGGCCTCCATGTGGGCGACTTCTTCTTCGTGTATGGGTATGGCCTTAGCTTCATCCATCATGTTCATATTCTTTGTTGGAGGCATCATCATATCCAAGCTTGGCGCTTCTTGATCCATGGAACCTAGCACATCATGAGAAAACACACTAGAGGTAGAGGTTAAGTCGTTAGAAATCAAAGTGGTCTCACATGACCTATCAACTACCACTCTCAACTCACTCGGTGTATCACTCATGCTCTCCAAGTGGAAGCACTCAATCTCACATATGGTGGAGTCACTCATTTCACTCTTGTTTTCACTCAAGTGGGCTAGGTGGATCTCATACTCACATCGGATCGGTACCACATCATCACTGAAGCATATGGGGGTAGGCTCGGTTCTCTCAACTCCATGCGCCTCCTTTGGTGAAGGGAAAGTCCCATGCTCACCATTCTTGATCTTGTCATCGCCGTCTTGCACCTTGGTTTGTGTAGTCCTCTTGACGTACTCGTCCAACTTGGCGAAGTAGAGGTCTTCGTCTTCCTCATCCATGAAGGTGCATGCGTCATCTAGGACGTCAAGTCTTGGCATTAAAGTTTGATGGCATGGAGGAGAACTTTCTCTTGGTGCTAGTTTGGTGGTGGCACGAGTAGTTGAAGGTGCCTTATGTTGGTGTCGACGGAGGTCATTGGCGTGCCTTGCGAAAGGTTCATGTAGATGGCGCACTTTGTCATCGACATGACGCTCGCGACGATGCTTCTTGTCCTTGGCACTCTTCTTGGTGAGGCGTTGTAATGAGCGCAAAGCATCATTAGTCTTGGCCATCATGCTCATGGTTTTGGCGAAATTGTTGTCCATGTTGCGCTTGAAGTTGTCCATTTGATGGTGGACCTTGGTGCTCTCGAGGTGGAGGCTCCGTCTTGGTCGACGCGACTTGAGGAGCTTGTCGTTGTCGTTCTTGAAGTCATCCATGCTTGGGGAGTTATTGTTGTTTTAGAACTCCATATCACCCATGCATGTGGAGCCATCGTCGGTGTAGTGCTCCATCATGTCATCCATGCTTGTGGAGGCGTAGGCATGGTGGCTCATCGTGGATTCTTCATAGATATCATCCTTGGTTCCAGAGTTCCTAGACATGCTTCACAAGACCAAGTGGTGTATATGGAAGTGGTAGGAGGGTTAGGGATGCAACATCAAACCTTACTTTACCTTGGAAGATAGTATCGTGCAAGTGGAAACACTTGAGAGCAATCAAAACCAAGCAAAGTGAAGTTCACGCGGAACACCAAAACCAAGTATCCACTAAAAAACACACACACACAAAGCTTATGGTGGATGGGTATGGAAGGTGGCGTGTCCAAGAACAATCCGAAATCAAGATATTGTAATGGCAAGTAAAGAACCACGATGATCACAAAGCAAAAAAAGTCAATCCACAATATAGGAATTATGTACAAGGAAACACACACGGTGGGATAAATGGGACTTGTGCGATGGAGAAAGTGAGCTAAGAACCAAATGATTACCTAGCGAAGACTATAAGCTCGTGTCGCACAAGTGCAAGGAGAGACGCTAGTTCGATTGCAATAAAATTGTGGGCTACAAAATATGCACCATAAGTACCACCTATTTGATGTTCATCGAGCTTGCGCTTCCTATTCTATGAGGCACTTATTTCTTTCTTTTCTTTTTCTTCTTTTTCTTTTTCTATTTTTTTTCTTTTTCTTTTCTTTTTCTTCTTTTCTTTTTCACTTGCCCCTTCCTTGTGCCAACAACTATAGAAGATAACTATATGAGATAGCGCGCTCACAACTTTCGCTCAAAATTCTACAAGGTATCAAATTTGCATATCCCAAGCAATCACAGGAGGAACTAGTCTAAATAGGTGTTTGTTGAACGCAAAGATAGTGTAGCTCAGAAAGGGATGCAAGTGGGGAGAAGTCACGAAATTTTTATACCTTTCGTCGACGATCTTCACCCTTTATTGGTGGATTCTGCCTTGCTCATGGAATTTGGTTGAAGTAGATAACATGAAGCATGGATATGGTGATGTAGAGCTCCTTCTCCTCTTCAAAACGAGCTAAAGAACACCAAAATCCGAGTTCGTATGCAAAAGTTATGCCCAAAACGGTGAAACAGATTTGCTGTCAGCAGTGGGGGCGGAGACTCCGGTCTGGAGTGACTCACACCGGAAACTCCGGTCCGGGACCGGAGACTCCGGTCTGGTCGATTTCTCTGCATCTAGAACACGAATGGGATGCGATTTTGACGGAAAAACTCGAAACAAAACCCCAAATTGGTGGGGGAAATCAAGGAATTAGGTCATGGGAACGCAAGGGAAGGTAGATCAACAAGTTTAGCAAGTAATCCACGGATCAAAACCTACCAAAATGCACTCAAATGACAGATCAATCCAAAACACGAATTGGGGCTGTTATTGGTGGAATTTTCGAATTTATGGGGGAAAAGACCAATTCGATGAGGAATCTGTGGCAACCAAAAGCTGCTGATACCAGATGTTATGGGGTAACCCCGTGGGTGGCCCGATCTTCACGTATCTCATGGTCAAATCGATGGGAAAGCGAGGGGAAAGGGATAAGGTAGCGGAAGCGGACGCACACCTCGCGAAGAACACGATGAACACACGCGAAAACCACACGACACAAGGACGATTGCTCTCACCGGTGGCCACCGGTCCGATAGAATCCTCGCAAGGAAAGATCGGTCAACATGCTCCCTCGATCCCACGCGGAGAGGGAAGACACCTTGGAGAGGGTCTTGACGTCTTGGCAAAGGGACACCAATGCCAAGGCCTTGTACAACGAGTGAGGCGCGATGCAAACTCCAACAAGGTTGTGACGATAGTCGATCCCCTTTGGTAGAAGAGGATGAGGCAAAACTAGAGATTCCACAAAGGGGGGTTTTCTTTAGTCTATCATGTATGCCTAGGGTTACATGAGGGGGTGGGGGCACTATATATAGGTCAGCCACTAGTTAAAGGGTACTTTAGGAATAAAAGGGTAAAGTGTGGGCGGACTAAGGGGTACATGGGCCAAAGGCCTAGCTGGCGACGTGCAGGCCCACATGCTCAGGCCGGAGACTCTGGTGTGGGGTCCGGAGACTCTGGTCTAGGCCGGAGACTCTGGTCTGTCTCCGGTGTCGCCTCCGGAGTGGCAGACAGACTGTCCTCAGCTCGATCTGGGGGTCGGTCCGGAGGTGGGTCCGGAGACTCCGGTGTCTTCAGGCCGGAGACTCCGGTATGGCCGGAGACTCCGGTGTGTGCAGGCCGGAGACTCCGGTGCTCCAGCTGCTACTTCTTCCGTCTTCTCTTCCAAGCTTTCGTCTTGTCGTTCTTGGTGCTCCATGCTTCCCCCCATACCTCCGTACTTGTTGGTGTGAACCTATCATTGTTATGGGACGGAGTATGAAGTAGTATACCATTCAAGAGGGTAGGAAGTGGGTTCGCATAGAGGAACGGATTCACCTTTGGAGTTCATGGCGACTTGGCATAAGTTGGAGACCATGATGTGGGAACGACCGAAGGTCGGGCTACATCATGTAGTCTCTGTTTATGACTATGAATATGATGAGGACATCCCTACAATTACACCTACCCCAATTGCTAATGAAGATGTTCCAATTGCAAAGAAGGATAAATCTAATGAGATAAGGATTGGACCAATCACAAGAGCTCATGCCAAGCTACTAGAACAACAGGTGAACTTGTTTCTTAATGAACCTGGTGTTTTAATTAATGAGAATTTTATACTACCTAAGTGTTTGAATTATTGCATGATCAGGTACTTAGGAGAAGAAGGTGAAGCACGGAGCGAGGAGCTAATGGAACAAGGCGTGTTGATCAATGAAGAATGCGCGAGGGAGGAGAGGGAGGAAGCGCAAGGAGCTGTCCAAGACGAAGATCAACAAAAGGAGGACGTTCTCTGCCACGGCAGAGAAAAGCATCGTTTCTCTGCCACGGCAGACTGCCGCGGCAGGAAAACCGAGTCCTACTCTGCCACGGCAGGCTGCCACGGTAGAGAAAGCGACAACAACTCTGCCACGGCAGAGCCAGTTTGATCGAACCCAAGTTGGGTCGGTTTGTATCCATAGGTGGGTTGGACCAACTCGGATCCACCCTTAGTCCGCCGCCTCTTAGGCCCTTAAATAGATGAGGGCGCTCTAGCTTTAGTTTTTAGACCACGTTAAAATATTTTGGAGTTGTTTCTTTCATAGAACCTCTGGAATTACCCTGTGTTCGAATCTACCAACTATAATTGAGTGTGATCTGTTGTTCCATTGGGAATTAGTAGATTGCATACTACCATTCGTGGTCACGGCTGCGTGTGCAAGAGTGTGGTGTTGTGAATATCCTACAAGGTTCGAGATCTGTTGCACTGGCATCAGGGATCGAGCGGGAGAGATCATAGCTACTCACTAGTTATCTATCACCCATCATCATCATCGCCATCCGCTTACTGAGAAGATCGGGCCACCCCATATCATCTTGGTATGAGATTTCCTCGTTGCCTCGGTAAGCAATCCACAATCCATACATAGATTGGTGAGTGTTTTTAGTCCTATACAAAAAAAGCCCCACAAAAAGAGTTGTCATAGACTAGGTTGCATCGTAGACGAGTAATAGTTGCTGGTCGTGTTCATCCTTTAGTTTTAGATCTAGATCTATTCTTCATAGATTTGTTTTCTCTTTGTTGTTAGTCGTTTTCCACCATTGCTTTCCGCCACCATCACGTCAGATCCGATCTACTCTAAGAGTCCTAGTCATCTACTCTTGGCCGAGTCGGAATTAACAAAATATATATATATACTTTCCAAGTTACCAAGTTACCAAGTCTGCCACGGCAGGATTTCTGTGTTTTTCTCTGCCACGGCAGGACTTTCCGAGTTACCAAGTTACCAAGTCTGCCACGGCAGGATTTCTACGTCTTTCTCTGCCACGACAGGATTTGTTCTGCCATGGCAGGATTTTGAGATGTTTTTCTGCCACGACACCATAATTACAAAGTGTGATCGATTTGCACTTTTCCAAAGCCCTTAGCCACAGCCAATCTACTATATAGGTGTAGGAACTTGCCTATTGAGACTAGTTGCTGCTCCTACAGGCTGCTCTTAGGATTTTTGGTGCCGTACTTTTTAATTGGCCGTGTGTTATCTATAAAAAAAGAGCAAGATAGCAAAAGGAAAAGATATACAAAAGAAAAAGAAAAAATTGGGGAAAAAGGGAATTTGAGCAAGAGGCCTAGTGATATCTTTGTGCACCGGTAGATTGAGCAATCTTGTGCCTGTTTACTTTGAGCTTTGTAGTGTCTCTCGAGCGTAGGGCAACACCCTTCATAGTTGCATTGCCACGTTTTTCTCCACGTGTGTGTTTCTTGGGTATTTGTACGATCAGCACTAGGACTTGTTTGCGGTGTAAATAGGATACCATACCTATAGCTCCACCTTAAATAACCTGTGTGCCCTGCGATCGTTCTCTATACCTTTGATATTCACTTCATCACATCAAGTGCATCAGTCTTTGATTTCGTTTGGTAGAGCATCTCTATTCATGTTGGAACGTTAAGATTTCCTTTCTTATTACTTGTGAGTGAGTTGTGAGAGTTTCCACCATGCAAATACAGATTTTTGCACTAACCTACTAATCATGTCTACTAGTGATGATGATGTTGTGTTGCAGAAAAAGAAGGATGAGTAGCTCGTCAATTGGCGTGAATATGAGGCTTTGAAATCCCACTTGACATGTGTGTTTTCTAACACGACAGATGCCATTGACAAGAATCTCCAAGATATGAATATGAGATTGGATCAGCATGTTGGGACGGTTGATACTATCCAAACGCAAGTGGCTACGCTCAATGTCAATGTCACCACTTTGCAGCAGTCCATTGAGGGTTTGATAGCCGCCTTACATAGAAGGGAAGATCCTCAACATGATGATGCCTTTGATGATTTCGATGAGGGTAGTGCTGTGGATGCTGCTCCACATGTTGGCAGGGGACGTGCTATTCCCCCTGCGCAAGAACCTGCCCAAGAACCTGCCCATGCACCTGCTCATGGTCGTGGTTTTGTCCATCTTGGACGTGCTCAACGTTTTCACAACCAAGCTGTTGATGATGGTTTGGGCAAGCCAAAATTTTCAATTCCTAAGTTTGATGGTTCCATTGATCCTGAAGACTACCTCACATGGGAGCTGAAGATTGAGAAACTCTCGTGCTTATTTGACTATCCAGAAGATAAGAAGGTCAAGCTTGCAACATCTGAATTTGATAGTTATGCTTTGCGTTGGTGGGATGATCTTGTGCAACATAGGAGAGAGGACAATGAACTTCCTGTGATGGATTGGCGCGAGATGAAGCAAATCATGAAAGCTCGTTTCGTACCAACCAACTACTTGTGCTTAGTTTTTGATAAATTGACGCAACTGAAGCAAGGCACCATGACAGTTGATGAGTACTACATGGAGATGGAGATGCTTATGGAGCGTGCTAGAATTCGTGAGTCCATTGAGATGACGATGCAACAATTCCTAAACAATTTGAAGTTACCAATCAAGAGCATTGTTCGGCATCACAAGTATGAGACCATGAATGAGTTGTTGCATCATGCTAGCGAGGCCGACTCCCAGTTGGCAGAAGAGGCGAAGTCACGTCCTCGTTTTCCCTCCAGCAGATTTTCGGCTAGACCTACTCCTCCTACAGCTGCATCACCAGCTGCCATTCCTTTTACACCATCGGCCAAGCCAGCAAGTACACCTTTGTTTGGTTCTAATGCTCGGAAACCCGCTGCTCCTGCTGCTAGCTCGGGTTCCAACATGTCTACTGCACGTACTCGTGATGTGGTGTGCCACACTTGTGGAGGTAGAGGTCACTACAAGAAAGATTGTCCAAACAACAAGGTTATGTTTGTTAATGAACAAGGTGAAGTAAAAAGTGGAGATGAAGCTTCTGATGATGAAATTGATGATGGCGAGGTTGGTGTTGATGCATATGCTGAGCGTGCTCCAACTATTGTCGTATCTTCACGTGTACTTAGTGTGCAACCGGAATCCCAACGTTGCAACTTGTTCCAAACAAAAGCTCTAGTTGGACCAAATAAAGCCTGCAAGGTCATTATTGATGGAGGTAGCTGCAGAAACCTTGCAAGTAAGGAATTATGTGCCAAACTGAATTTGACATACTTACCTCATCCCAAGCCATACTACATACAATGGTTGACCAACAATGGTGAGATGAAGGTAAATCATATGGTACGTGTGAATTTTCAAATAGGGCCATACAAAGATTCTATTGATTTTGATGTGGTTCCTATGACTGTTTGTCAGCTCCTATTGGGTCGGCCTTGGCTCTATGATCGCCATGTGCAACACAATGGCCGAGCCAATACATATCACTTGGAATTCAAAGGAAGAAAGATTACTATGCAGCCAATGACACCACAAGAAATTGTGAATGATTCTCGCCAGGAGATAGCGGTGAACTTAAAGAAAGATACTACCACTCGGCGAGACTGTGTCATAGCTGTTCCTGATGTAATTGAGCCTAAGTTGAGTGATATAACGAAAAGTGAGAGAGTGCCTGGGTTATTGATATTAGCCACCAAGGAGGATATGAGAGAGTTTCGCGAGGATCTTACAGCCATGCCACTTGTGCTCATGTATAAGGGCGAGGTATTGTAACTACCTCGGTGAATTACGCTCTTCGTTAATGCCTGGATGAACGAAAGTGGTTAAAATAGTACGGTGGTGCCCAGGGCCGCTCACGGTAGACCTTTCGGCCGTCCTAACCACTTTCAGACAACGGGACAAGAACGAGCGGCGTAATCGTCAGGCGAAGGATCAACTACATACACAAATGAGTATGTATGCAAGCCACATACAACAGTCCTCAGAGCCATTCCATCTAAAAGAAATAGAAATATTGCAACGCCATACGGCAAGACCCAAATGTCCTAGATAGATGTAATAATTTAGGATAGCTCCTCATACATCACACATCAGAGTATCAGGCGGAAGCGGAAAACAAGATTCGAGTACGGATAAGAAGCAAATTGGCATAAGATGCCCCATAAATAAACACATCCCGCCCACAGATCACATGGATCCCCGTTCCCGGAATCTCTACACCGAATGATCGTTGCCAACATCCTCTGTCTCTTCCACCCAGTATCCATCTTGCGGGTACACCTGTTCATCTGAATCAAACAATTTATCGTGTGAGACCCTAGGGGTACTTAGCAAGTCTTTATGCCGCTAAAGGGGACACAACCTTGGGTGACGCAATTGCAGCAAAAGATTATACCTAACAATTCTACAGATACTTCGCTAACCATCCGCCTAACCAATGATAGACGGATGTCCTGTGAATTAAGAACAACAGGTTATAACAGTATAATTAACAGATCCATCCTCCTCCTCGCTTACCAACGAGGAAGCGGACGAACAACCCCCATCATCCGTTGGCAGTTTTATTAAGCATTCCATGAGTATTGCACTAGTTACTAGTCAAGTACTTAGTCAAATTAAGAGCGGCACTTTAGTTATACTTGTCTATGATCGAGAAACTGTGCTCCAAGTCGTCCATAACCGCGGACACGGGCTTTCAGAAATATTTACCCTGCAGGGGTGCACGAATAGCAACACACACTCGATCAACCTCGGAAAAACCAAATCAAAACCCAACGAGGCATTCACGACAAAGCAATCACAGGATTCGGTAATATTTCAGGGGGCCACCCCATTAAGCTACCCGCAACGAAGTTGGCCGGCTCCGAGACAGACCCAAGGTTTGCGCCGATGGCGGTAAACGACTGGGAACCCGAAAATGTGACTAGGCTTGTCGATAACGCGAAAACACTCCGCAATTCTTAAACAGTACAGGTGCTCCTCGCACAATCTTAATAAAACGGTAACATGGCATAAGTACAGGATAGTAATAAAGCCCCAAACTACTTTGTGGCCCCAAGAAATAAGAATGAATCAAGCTCTGGCTCAGGGGGGTCCATAAGGCCTCCCGGATGTGGATAGTGCGAATAGTCAAGGAACAGGAATCAAGTACTCGGGGTCCTACGGGACACGAGTGGGCATGAAAAACCAAATAGCAGATATTGCTCACCGGTGCCTCTTTCATTACTTATCCCATTACTACTCCGGTTAAGTTGTTTAGGTACCTCGTTATTCATCACACACTCACATACCCTACACATGCTTTTCTACGACTCGCATGGCTCAAACAACTCTTGTAGTAATGGCTCATGGGATGGAGGAACAAGCTTCGGTGGGGTTTAAAAGTAAAGGTTATGCAGTACTTGGGATTCAATTTAATGCAATCGCGACTCAATGATGCAAGAATAAGACAAAGGCAATAGGTACTGTATGTATGCAAGCATGTGGTAGTGCTTGCCTGGCAACTCAGTTGAAGCGAGAGATGGATCTGGGTAGTACTCCTGTGATTCCTGATAATTTTCCTGCTGGGCGTCTATTCGAAGAAGAACTAAACAAACAAGGGCCAACATAAATAAAGTGCACAAGCATATAAATCAAAATGCGACAAGCAAACAAGCATGCCATGATGAATGATGCACAATTTGCATGGCATTAAAGTAGCATGGCCAAGGTGAGGTGTGGATACAAGAAATAAAGCATTTTATTATTTATTTAACCAAGTTTTATTGTCATAAACAGTTCAGATTTTTTAATTACAACATGATGCATGCTTCAATTCAGAACAAGGACTGCATAGATATAACGGGCTCGTTGCGCTGATCGATTTAGACATATTATTTGCCAAATTTGGAGTTGTAGAATTAAAGTTATTAATTATTTAAGGAAAAGGGCATTTTATTGTAATTTTAATCATCTCGAAAATTTATAGTGTTCAAATGATATTTTGAATGGCATATTTGAATTCCTCACATTTTTCTGATTCCAAAACATATATTATTTGCATTATTTGGATTTGTATTTTAAAAATTATTTGAATCTGAATTGAATTTGAATTAAATCAATTTGAAAAAGGTTTAATTAAAAACAGACAGCCAAGAAAACTTTTCTTACTCAGTCAGATCCAGCCACAACCACTGACGGGTGGGCCTTGCGCTGACTGGGGCCACGCACGCGAAAATACTTTTTCTACCGCGGCCTGGCAAGCCCGTGCGACTGCGGGGTGGGCCAACTAGCGCAGGCCCACGTGACAGCGGTGAGGATGGCAGGGGCTGACAGGTGGGGACAGGCTGGACCGCAGGTTACGACACGGGGAAACTAGGTGGTTTTTGGCAAAACTGCCAGGGCGGCTGACTAGTGGGCCAGGAGGTACCGCGGGTTGAGATGAAAATAAAAAGAGGGGGCTTAATGTAAATCTACCACGGCCCTGGTACTGTTCTTCTTCTTCTCGGTATGACGAGAATCGGCGTGCGGCACGGGGCGGGGGTTCGAACCCAGGTCGCGGGCGTGCGCGCGGAGGGGGCTAACCAATGCGGCAGGTCAAGGGGAGTTGACAGGGAGGTTAGCGCGGCCTAGTTAGGGTGCTGCGCGGCGCGGGGAGGCTGCAGACGACGGCGAGCTCTGGCGCACTATGGCCGTTCGACGAAACGATCGGCGGCGCTAGACGGTGTCGGTGAAGCGGAGGTTGTCAGGGAGGTCGAGGGACTCACCGCGGGCTCGACGGCGGGCTTGGATCGGAGCGAGGAGCTGCGGAGCGACGAGATCGCTGGCGCTCTGGTGGGCTAGGGTTTCGTCGGGACGGCACAGTACCGGCGCATGTGGGGCTTCTCCTTCGCGACGGCGTGTGCAGGGCGACGTAGAGGATCATCCTCGGTCTTCCTGGCCACCTCCACGTCGCGCTGACCGGCTGGAACGACGGAGGCGAGGTGGTGCTGGCGGCGACCGGCGGCAGGTGTTGTGGTCGGAGAGGAAGAAGGAGAAGAAGAGGGGCGGCTCGGGCAGATCTGGGCGAGCCAGGAGAGCCGTGTGGGCGGAGGAAAAAGGAGGGAGAGGGAGGAGGGGCAGTCGTGGCAGGGGAGTAGATAAAGGTGGCCTCGGGTGCCACCTTTCTCTTCTCCTCACGTGCTGGCTCGAGCTGGGAGCAGGCAAGCACGGCGGGGGTGGCTGCAGGTGGACCAGGACGGCGTGGTGGCTGCAGGGTGGGGCTAGAACGCGGTGGAGAAAAGAGAGAAAGAGGAGGGGGGGTAGCTCGGGCTAAGTAGACATGGGCTAGGGTTAGGGTTTTGCTTAGGTTAGGTAGAGGGTTAGGATTAGCTGAGGTGGGCCAGGGAGAGAGAAGGGATCAGGTGGTGCTCATGGGAGAGAGAGAGAGAGATAGAGAGAGATCAATGTTAGGGTTTAGTAGAATTAGGGTTAGGAGAAATTAGAGAGAGTAGCTAGGCTTG
The DNA here is from genome assembly GCA_910589775.1 of Avena eriantha. Classification (NCBI taxonomy): domain Eukaryota; kingdom Viridiplantae; phylum Streptophyta; class Magnoliopsida; order Poales; family Poaceae; genus Avena; species Avena eriantha. Next base: position 365,854,364 of record OU342744.1, read on the forward strand.
ATTTTTATTAGGTTTGAGATTGTTAAAACTTGTGAGAAAGGCCAACCCAAGTGGAACATGATGAATGCTTGGATTATCATGAGAGGAAGGTGGAAGAGAATTCCAAGAAAAGAAAAAGAAGAGAATTATGGATTAGGCCCCATATGGTTCATGCATGGAGAAATAAAAATAAGAGAAAAATGATATGGATGAGACCATGAGGATGGTGGAATGGTAGGAGATGGTTCCCCAAGATAGGTTCCATTAAATCAAAAGAAAACCCATGGAGTAAAAGGTGGTGAAGAAGTGTGCATGGCCCATGCAAAATAATAATGCCATGATTTATTTTGTGAAAACAATAATAATAGTATGGCATTATTCTCATGCATTTCCAAGCAATGGAATAAAGCCAAGCAAAAGAATTTAAAGGGCTAGATCCACCCTATTGCCCATGAGCTAGATAAAACCAAAATAAAGACAAACAAGCTCATGAACTAGTAGGATGGTGGGATTATAAAGTGGTGGAAAGAAGGGTGATAGAATTGAAATAAAAAGATATGCCCCTAACTCAACTTGGGAATTTAGACAATATATCAACAACCAAATACAATATCAAGAGGCAAATACAATTAATAATGCATATGAGAGAAAAACCAAAAGAAGGAGGGTTTTATATGATGCTCAATTGCAAGGTGGCATGATGACATGAGCATGATATAATTATGATGCAACAACAATATATATGAAGTAGCCAATCTCTTACTAGGACAAGTAGCATTACAATTGTTAGACAATTGGGATGCTACAACTCTCCCCCACTAAACAGGAATCTCGCCCCGAGATTCTAGGAAGAAGAAGACTCAAAGAGGGTAGGATACTTGGCACGGAGCTCATCTTCATGTTCCCAGGTGGCTTCATCAACGGAATGGTGCGACCACTGCACCTTGCAGAACTTGATGGACTTGTTGTGAGTCCTTCTTTGTGCGACTTCAAGAATTTTTGTGGGGTGTTCTTGATAAGATAGATCTTCTTGGAGATTGATGAGTTCATGGTCCACGGTCCTGCCGGGATTCTTGAAGCACTTCTTGAGTTGAGAGATGTGGAAAACATCATGGACTTTGAGTTGTTCAGGGAGCTCAAGAGCATAAGCGACTTCTCCTCTTCTTCCACGAATTTTGAAAGGGCCGATGTATCTAGAAGCCAGCTTTCCTTTGATACCAAAGCGGTGCGTGCCTCTCATGGGAGTGACACGAAGGTAAAAGAGATCACCAGGGACATACTCCATGTCCGTGTGCTTTCTGTCATAATTGCTCTTCTGGCGACTTTGAGCAATCTTCAGATTTTCAAGAATGATGTGAACTTTCTCCTTCGCTTGAGTTACAATGTTGGGGCCAAACAATATTCTTTCACATGCGCCCGACCAACCAATCGGAGTTCTGCACTTGCGACCATAGAGAGCCTCAAATGGTGCCATCTTTAGACATTTCTGGAAGCTGTTGTTGTAAGAGAATTCAGCATAAGGAAGACATTCTTCCCACTTCATGCCGAAAGAGATAACGCAAGCACGGAGCATATCTTCTAGAATCTGATTGATCCTTTCAACTTGTCCTTGCGACTGAGGGTGGTAGCTGTGCTGAAGTTTAATTTTGTTCCCAAAGCATTTTGGAAACTTCCCCAGAACTTGGAAGTGAAGATGCTTCCACGGTCTGAGCTGATCTCAAGAGGAACTCCATACAGAGAGACAATTCTGTTGATATAGAGCTCCGCCAACTGAATTGCAGAAATTGTTTCCTTGACTAGAAAGAAGTGAACTACTTTGGAAAGCCTGTCAATGACAACAAAGATTGCATTGTTGCCCTTCTGCGACCTTGGAAAACCAGTGATAAAGTACATCTCTACTTTCTCCCATTTCCATTCCGGAGGCTTCAATGGCTGTAGAAGACCGGAAGGTTTCTGATGGACAGCTTTAACTCTGCGACAAACATCGCACTCCGAGACATACTTGGCACAATATCGTTTCAAACCAGGCCACCAATATTGTGTTTTCAAGTCCATGTACATCTTAGTGCTTCTAGGGTGGATAGAAAGAACAGAATCATGCGCCTCCTTGAGAACTTGCTCTCTTAAACCCGGGTAGTTCGGAACAAACATCCGGTGTTCAAAGAAAAGAGTGCCTTGGTCATCTACGTGGAAAGACTCATACTTCGGAAGATGAATGTTGGAAATGATCTTTTTAGTGTAAGGATCCCCAAGCTGAATGGAACGGACCTTTTCTTCCAAGAGAGGTGTTGCTAGAAGGTTTAGAAGATACCCTTGATCCACAATTTCAAGGTTGAGCTTGCGGAATTCCTCGCACAAGAGAGGTTGTTGTTCTTCCACCATGAGGTTGTTGACATAAGCTTTTCGGCTGAGAGCATCTGCCATGACATTGGCTTTGCCCGGGGTGTAGTTGATGGTCAAATCGAAATCATTGATTGTTTCAATCCACCTCCTCTGACGAAGGTTGAGATCAGGCTGTGTGAAGATATACTTCAGACTCTTGTGATCAGAAAAGATCTCACAACGGTTGCCCAGCAAGTAATGCCTCCATACTTTCAAAGCAAAGACAACTGCTGCGAGTTCGAGGTCATGTGTAGGATAGTTGATCTCATGCGTCTTCAACTGACGAGATGCATAAGCAACAACTTGTTTTTCTTGCATAAGGACCGCACCCAATCCTTGCAACGAAGCATCACAGAAAATCTGGAAAGGCTTTGATGTATCTGGAGGAACCAAGACTGGTGTGGAAGTGAGCTTCTCTTTGAGTGTTTCAAAGCTTGCTTGACATGCAGGAGTCCAAAGGTATTTCTTGCCTTTCTTGAGGAGATCGGTAAGAGGCTTCGCAATCTTTGAGAAATTTTGAACGAAGCGACGGCAGTAACTGGCCAACCCAAGGAAACTCCGGACTTCTTTGACATTTATGGGTGGAAGCCAGTCCATAATTGACTTAATAGTTTCTGGGTTGACGGCAATGCCCTTGGCAGAGATGACGTGACCAAGGTAGGTAACTTGAGGCAGCCAAAACTCACACTTGGAGAACTTTGCATACAGGTGGTTCTCACGAAGCTTGTTTAGGACACACCGAAGGTGTTCTTCATGTTCTTCCTTAGACTTAGAATAGACTAGAATGTCATCCAGATAAACCACAACGAACTTATCAAGATACTCCATGAAAACCGAGTTCATAAGCCTCGAGAAGGTTGCAGGGGCATTGGTGAGACCGAAAGACATGACTGTGTACTCATAGAGGCCATAGCGGGTGGTGAAAGCTGTTTTGGGAACATCTTCCTTGCGAATCTTGATTTGATGGTAACCACTTCTCAAATCAAGCTTAGAGAATACCACAGCTCCAGCTAGCTGATCGAAGAGATCATTAATCCGCGGAAGGGGATATTTATTCTTGATGGTTTTAGCATTGAGTGCCCGATAGTCAACACAAAGTCTATCAGTCTTGTCTCTCTTCTTCACAAAGATGGTTGGACTACCCCAAGAAGAAGTACTGTGCTGAATGAAACCCAACTTCTCTTGTTCATCCAACTGACGTTTGAGTTCAGCCAACTCAGCAGGACCCATTTTATAAGGCCGCTTGGAGATAGGAGCGGTACCAGGTTCAAGTTCAATGACAAACTCAACCTCACGATCCGGAGGCATACCTGGCAACTCTTTAGGAAAAACATCTGGGAACTCACAAACTACAGGAACACTCTGAATACCTTCCATAGTATCATCATTCAGAGCCGCCAAAGAATAAAGCTGAATTGCAGGAGTCAGACTTGGAGAATAGACTATATGGCCTTCGGGAATTTTCAAAGAAACCGAACGTTTAGCACAATCAATCACAGCTGCATTTGCTGTCAACCAATCCATGCCCAAGATAACATCAATATCAGAATTGCCCAGAATAATTAAGGAAGCCGGAAACGAAGAACCACCAATCTCAATTTTATTGTTATGGCTGATTTTAGAAGATGCCATTGTTGCTCCAGGAGAGAGAACCATTAAACGCTTGGGGAGAGGATCCATAGATAACCCATTCCTATCAGCAAAACTCGTAGAGATGAAAGAATGCGATGCACCAGAATCAAACAACACTCGTGCAGAAACTGAGTTAACAGGAAGCATACCCATGAAAACTCTAGGTGCATGCTCAGCTTGAGCGACATTGACACAGTTGGCTCGAGCAACCGTAAACCCCGGCTTGGTGTTGATGTTGAGAGCCCGAGGTGGAGGTGCACGAATCATAGGAGCACTTGCCGCAGGTCTTGGAGGTGGTGGTGGAAGAGCTTTGTTGTTCATAGGACAATTCCAGTGCTGATGCCCAGTGTTTCCACAAGTATAGCAAGCACCAGGTGGACGTGGAGCAACGTAGCCAGGGACTCCGCCAGGCGCTCCAGGGTAGTTGTGGTTGTAGCCCCTGGGAGCCGCAGTGAAGGAGTTTGGTGGCCTTGGTGCGTTGCTTGAAGGTCTTGGTGGAGCAGGGAGCGATGGTGGGGTGTTAGGAACCCAGACACGACGCTTAGAAGGAGTTGTCATAGCAGAAGAGCTTGCTGTATCACGGCTGTGTTTCTTTGACTCCTCAAACACTTTCCTACTTGCTTCTTCCTACAGAGCTGTGTGTTGAAGTTCCAGAAAAGATGCCGGCCTTGCATGAGTGATTGCATATTTGATGGAAGCATTGAGGCCTTGCCGAAACCTCTTTTGCTTCTTCTTGTCATCAGAGATCTCATTGCCACCGTAACGATAAAGGTTCATGAAGTTTCTGATGTAGGTGTTGACATTGTCAGTGCCCTGCTTGAGGTTGAGAAACACTTCCTTCATCCTTTCCATGACAATTTCTGACAGATATTGCTCTTTGAAAGCAGCAGTGAACCGCTCCCAAGTAGGCTGAAAACCAGAAAGATCTGCCTTGAGGTAATTTTCCCACCAGAGGGCTGCATCTCCCTTCAGAAGGTGAGTAGCACACTTGACCCATTCTTGCTCGGGAACATCCGCAGTCATCAGCAACCTTGACACTTCACGAAGCTAATCATCCGCATCAAGTAGCGGATCAGACACTTCAAATTGACATGGGTTGAACTCGAGAAAACTCTTGATGTCTCCTCGCTTGGGAGGTGGAGGTAGCGGAGCAAACTCATTCCTCCTCACGCTTTCCTCGAAGCGCTGCTGGTTTTGCTGCATAGTGCCCAAAGCATTTGCTGAAGGAAATATGCCCTAGAGGCAATCATAGAGATGATTGTATTTCATGTGTATCCATGAGTTACTATAATGTTCCTTGAATATCCATATACCAGGCAACTTGTATTGATTGGCAATTATGTGAATTGTTTGTGAAACTCTTTACTTGTATGGTTATCTAATAATTGTCCCTAGTCAGAGTTCATGCGAGGACACACGTGAATATTAGACTAGCACATCGATTGGTTGATGACTATGTTTCACAAGTCATTGACAAGGAGATGTCAAACCAATGATGTGGACACATGTTATGAACATGGGGTTGGACTGACCCAACATGAGACTAGCAATAATACTTGCAGCTCTCTCTACACGTCGTGTACGTTTTGTCCTTAGACCTGAGATTGTCGCATGTACTTGAGATGTGGATCGACCTACTTTGGGGCTATCAAACACTACTCCGTAACTGGGTAGTTATAAAGGTAGCTTTCGGGTTTGTCCTGATACATGCTGCAAGGCATCGGTCAATCAAGATGGGATTTGCCCCTCTCTACTTGAGAGAGATATCTCTGGGCCCCTCGAGTGATCGGATCCAAAAATTGCATGGCCGTGCTACATATGGTTAAGAGTTAACCTAGTAAAGGGATTCTGAATCACAGTATCGAGAAAGAGAGGTCAGCTTAGAGCTAGCCCAAATATCGTGAGGCAAAGGGAAAGACATGTACTCAACCTTGTGATGGTTCGTCCGAATGATCTTTATATGCGTTTAGGAGTTGGCACGTCTTGCTAGAGGCCGCTACCAACTATTGACGGAGTAAGTGTACTCGCGTCATGTCTATACGTGTATGAACCTATAAGGTCGCACACTTTAGGGGCTGGAAGCCTAATGAGGATTGGATCCGAATTAGACCAGGCTTAGGCTGCTAATGGGCTGCTAATGTAGAAGCCCACCAGGGATGCCTATATAAGAGAGTGAGGCGAGCTGAAAAAGAGAGCATTCCACCCAGCCGCCACTCCTCTTCCGCCTGTGTTGCACGCGCAGACCTAGCAGTCTGGCGTGTGACGGCTTCCACTCCGGACGTGTGGATACCTCGGAGGTGCTGCATCTGTAGCACTTGGACGAGCCGCGCAAAGGGGAGCTGCTCGTGGGACGAGGACGAGGAGGAGACGTAGAACATCTACACTGCCGCAACGTGCTTCATCGAGTTCCGCACCTGCGTGTCTAGCGGTAATCCTGTGATCTATGACAATAGTATTCCTGGTTGACGCGGTAGAAAATTTTGATTTTACGCTAGTGTAGCCTACCCGTTACCCTGCAGTGGTATCAGAGCCGATGCTATTCAGTCATAGGTTCGGGAAGTTTGCATATGGTGATATGTAGATTGATATGAATGATATGATCGTTTGTATGGCGGTGTTTCTGGATTGATCTATGATCTTACTTTCCGTGATCGTGATTCTAAGGTCGTCGAACGACTTACCCCTACCGGTCGGTTTCCGCCATCGGGGTAGACAGTGACACATAAATCCTTCTGAATCACGCGAAGATCAATATGATTGATCGAATCGGGAATTAGATCTGAATCGACGTATCGTGATCAAAGGAGTTTGGTCGAATCGGAACTATGGTCGGTTTATGGTAAATTTGATTTGCCGATCAAAATCCTTAAAGAAAATTGTATAGATTTGATCTCTCATTTTTCACAGGGGGCGCTGCCCCTTCGAACCCCGCAGGGGGAGACCCCCTAGACCCCCCTTAGTCGTAGCCCCCTTTTTGTATCTCGTTAAGGTTCATAGGTGGTACGATTTCACATGATCCGGTAGAATGCGATTCTATGCACAACTTGTTTTTTGCAGGATTTATGTGATCAGTATGGCCCAAAAATGTATGTGATGCATGTATGTATTTTTCATGACCTGCGTGTCGTGAGTTGGGCAACACGGCTGGAGCCATATGTGTTGTCAATTATTGTAAAGGCCTGTGTGCCAACTTGTGATGATCCCAATACCATGTAATTTTGATTACTAGATGTTAGGAGTAATAGCTTGTATTAGTTCTTGGAGAACTCATCACTTGGAGGATGGCTCGCATAGAGCATGAAGATGGAGATCATCATGGTGGATAGGTTCTATGGCGATGGAGATCACCATGAGAAAATGGGCCATACTGTATCACATCTATGTGAATGCTATTCTTATACGTTTTACTACTATGCATGCTTAGATGATAGAAGTAGAACGATCCCTCACAAAGTTTAAGTTAAACCATGCCCTCCCAACCAAACCTTGCACCATCCTATGCCCTGTACAATCGTTGGTGGGTCTATGAAATTAGGGTGCCACGGTTTTCCTTGGCTGGATGGGTTTGTATCGGATACCTACACGCATAAGGGTTGGTGAGCTTAACAAGGTCATCTTAACAGTTAAGGACCTTGGGGCATAAAGGTTGGGCGCCTAGTTTTGACATAGAGATGTCACCCAACAACAAGAGTCATATGTGATATGATTAGCAAAGGTTGCTTACCGATTTACCTTGTCTTCTAGCAGTGATGCTAAAGCTCACTAGTCGACTTGTTAATTGTGGATCTTGAATCACTTAGTATCAATAGAGGGATGTTGATTTAAGTGGGAGTATATGCTATTAAATTGTTTAATATGTTTTACTCTTTCATGGTTACATGGCTTAGTATTTTGCATATTTTTTTTGTTGTAGATCAATGGCACCGAACAATTCATCACCTTTTGCTTTGCGTTCGATTCTTGAAAAGGATAAACTAAATGGAACAAACTATTCGGACTGGGTTCGTAACCTGAGAATTGTTCTCAGGGCTGAGAAAAAGGAAACTGTTCTGGATACCCCAATCCCGGATGAACCTGCTGATAATGCAACTGCTACCCTTAAGAATGCCTACAAGAAAGCATGTGATGAATCTCTTGAGGTTAGTTGTCTTATGCTTGCATGCATGGAACCTGATCTTCAAAAGAAGTTTGAGGATCAGGAAGCGTACGATATGATCATTGCGCTTAAGGACATGTTCTAGACTCAGGCTAGGACTGAGAGGTACAATGTCGCTAAGTCCTTTGTGGAATGCAAGCTGGCAGAGGGAGCAGCTGTAGGCCCCCATGTGATCAAAATAGTTGGTTACAGTCAGACTTTGGAAAAGCTTGGTTTTCCATTAGGCCAAGAGTTGGCCACTGATTTCATTTTGGCATCTCTTCCATCTAGTTATGGGCATTTCATTTCGAACTACCATATGCATGGGGTGGAGAGGGGCCTTAATGAATTATGTGGGATGCTGAAAACAGCAGAATGTGACATTAAGAAGTGTGCAGGGCATAGCCATGTGATGGCTATGCAGAACAAGCCTAGCTTCAAGAAAAAGGGCACTTCTTGGCAGAAGAAGAAGGGCAAGGCTAAGGATACGATCCCTAAGCCAAACCCTGCACCCAAGCAAAAGGCTGGTCCTGCAGGAGACACTGAGTGTTTCTTTTGTCACGAATATGGCCACTGGAAGAGAAACTGCAGCAAGTACCAGGCTTCTTTGAAGAAGAGTGGAAGTAAGAGTACTTCCCACTCAGGTACGCTTATTGTAAATGTTGTGGACATTTTTCTCGCAGATTCTTATGTTAACTCTTGGGTATTTGATACCGGATCGGTTGCTCATATTTGCAATTCGGTGCAGGGGCTAATAAGGACTAGAGAAGTGCAGAAAGGCGAAGTGGATTTTCGCGTCGGAAATAAAGCAAGGGTTGCTGCATTGTTCGTCGGCGTCATGCAACTTCACCTTCCGTCAGGATTTATCATGGAGTTGAATAATTGTTATTACATTCCTAGTATGGGTCGAAACATTTTATCACCTTCGTGTTTGATGAGGGATGGTTATTCATTCGCGAGTACAAACAATAGTTGTGTAATCTCTAAGAATGCTATGTTTGTGGCTGATGCTCCCATTGTGAATGGGTTATTTATTTTAAATCTTGATAATGCATGTGTTTACAATGTTAGTGCTAAAAGGCTTCGGCCAAATGATTTGAGTCCTACCTATCTATGGCATTGTCGTTTGGGGCATATAAGTGAAAAGCGCATGAAGAAGCTCCATGGTGATGGTCTTCTAACTTCGTTTGATTTTGAATCATACGAGACATGTCAAGCTTGTTTACTTGGAAAGATGACCAAGACGCCTTTTACGGGGTTTCCCGAGAGAGCGACAGACTTGTTGGAACTCATACATACTGATGTATGTGGACCAATGAGCACGACAGCCAGAGGAGAATATCACTACTTCATTACTTTCACTGATGATTTCAGTAGATATGGCTATGTCTACTTGATGAAGCATAAGTCTGAATCTTTTGAAAAGTTCAAAGAGTTTCAAAATGAGGTAGAGAATCAACGTGGCAAGAAAATAGAGGCCTTGCGATCTGATCGCAGAGGTGAATATTTGAGTCACGAGTTTAGCAATCATCTTAAGAGTTGCGGAATTGTTCCACAGCTCACGCCGCCCGGAACGCCTCAAAGAAACGGGGTCTCTGAACGGCGTAATCGAACTTTGTTGGACATGGTTCGATCGATGATGAGCCAGTCGGATTTACCATTATCATTTTGGGGTTACGCGCTAGAAACAGTAGCTTTCACACTAAACAGGGTACCATCTAAATCCGTAGTTAAGATACCATATGAGATGTGGACTGGAAAGAATCCCAGTTTGTCTTTTCTAAAGATTTGGGGTTGTGATGCATTTGTCAAGCGACTTCAGTCGGACAAGCTAACACCTAAATCGGATAAGTGCATTTTTTGTGGGATACCCAAGGGAAACCTTAGGGTATTACTTCTACAACCGAGAAGAGGGCAAAGTGTTTGTCGCTCGTAGCGGTGTTTTCCAAAAGAAAGAGTTTCTCACAAAGGGAACGAGTGGAAGGTCGGTGCGACTTGAAGAAATTCAAGATGAGCCAGTCGGGGATGCTTCTACGAGTGATGCTATTGTAGCAGAACAAGTTGAGGAACCCGTGGCAATAGAAGCACCACAGCCACGAAGGTCGGCGAGGCTCCGCGAAGCGCGACAGTTATTATTGTAAGACAATGATGAGCCTGCGACCTATGCAGAAGCGATGGTGGACCCAGACTCTGAGAAATGGCTGATTGCCATGAGATCCGAGATAGAGTCCATGGGAGACAATCAAGTTTGGAACTTGGTTGACCTGCCTGATGGTTTTAAAGCCATCGAGTGCAAGTGGATCTATAAGAAGAAGATTGATATGGATGGAAATGTTCACATCCATAAAGCTCGACTTGTTGCAAAAGGTTTTCGACAAGTTCAAGGAGTTGACTACGACGAGACTTTCTCGCCCGTAGCGATGCTTAAATCTATACGGATCATTCTAGCCATTGCTGCACATTTCGATTATGAGATATGGCAGATGGATGTCAAGACGGCTTTCTTAAATGGAATCCTTTCTGAGGACGTGTATATGATGCAGCCCGAAGGTTTTGTCGATCCAAACAATGCTGGAAAGGTATGCAAACTTCAAAAGTCTATTTATGGGCTGAAGCAAGCATCTCGGAGTTGGAACATTCGATTTGATGAAGTTGTAAAGGAGTTTGGCTTCACCAAAAACGAACAAGAACCTTGTGTGTATAAGAAAGAAAATGGGAAATCACTTGTGTTTCTAATCTTATATGTGGATGACATATTATTGATTGGAAATGACATTCCTATGCTCGAGTCTGTTAAGACCTCATTGAAAAATAGTTTTTCTATGAAGGACTTGGGAGAAGCGGCATATATTCTGGGTATCAAGATCTATAGAGATAGATCAAGGAGGCTAATTGGATTAAGCCAGAGTACGTACATTGACAAAGTGTTGAAATGGTTCAGCATGGAAGAGGCTAAGAAGGGGTTCTTGCCTATGTCTCACGGCATTAAACTCAGCAAGACTCAGTGTCCTTCGACCACTGATGAGTGAGAACGCATGAGTAGGGTTCCATATGCTTCGGCTATTGGATCCATCATGTATGCAATGACATGTACTCGCCCAGATGTTTCCTATGCTCTAAGTGTTACGAGCAGATACCATGCTGATCTAGGTGAGATTCACTGGACAGCGGTAAAGAATATCCTTAAGTACTTGAGAAGGACTAAGGATATGTTCCTAGTTTATGGAGGTGAGGTTGAACTCAGTGTAAAGGGTTACACAGATGCGAGTTACCTTAATGACTCAGATGACTCGAAATCGCAATCAGGTTATGTGTTTGTCATGAATGGTGGTGCTGTGAGCTGGAAAAGTTCCAAGCAAGATACAGTGGCCTCCTCTTCAACAGAAGCTGAATATATTGCTGCCTCGGAGGCTGCAAAGGAAGCTGTTTGGATTAGGAATTTCCTGATCGCTCTTGGTGTGGTTCAGGGCTCGTCCAATCCCTTGGACGTTTATTGTGACAACAATGGTGCTATTGCACAAGTCAAAGAACCTAGACAGCACCAGAAGAACAAACATATTCGCATGCGCTACCATCTGATTCGTGAGTTCATTGATGAAGGTAATGTCATGTTATGCAAAATACATACGGACTTAAATGTTGCTGATCCCTTGACTAAGCCACTCCCGCAGCCTGCGCATGAAGCGCACACAAGAGCAATAGGTATTAGATACAGTCTAGATTGACTCTAGTGCAAGTGGGAGACTGAAGGAAATATGCCCTAGAGGCAATCATAGAGATGATTGTATTTCATGTGTATCCATGAGTTACTATAATGTTCCTTGAATATCCATATACCAGGCAACTTGTATTGATTGGCAATTATGTGAATTGTTTGTGAAACTCTTTACTTGTATGGTTATCTAATAATTGTCCCTAGTCAGAGTTCATGCGAGGACACACGTGAATATTAGACTAGCACATCGATTGGTTGATGACTATGTTTCACAAGTCATTGACATGGAGATGTCAAACCAATGATGTGGACACATGTTATGAACATGGGGTTGGACTGACCCAACATGAGACTAGCAATAATACTTGCAGCTCTCTCTACACGTCGTGTACGTTTTGTCCTTAGACCTGAGATTGTCGCATGTACTTGAGATGTGGATCGACCTACTTTGGGGCTATCAAACACTACTCCGTAACTGGGTAGTTATAAAGGTAGCTTTCGGGTTTGTCCTGATACATGCTGCAAGGCATCGGTCAATCAAGATGGGATTTGCCCCTCTCTACTTGAGAGAGATATCTCTGGGGCCCTCGAGTGATCGGATCCAGAAATGCATGGCCGTGCTACATATGGTTAAGAGTTAACCTAGTAAAGGGATTCGGAATCACAGTATCGAGAAAGAGAGGTCAGCTTAGAGCTAGACCAAATAATCATGAGGCAAAGTGAAAGACATGTACTCAACCTTGTGATGGTTCGTCCGAATGATCTTTATATGCGTTTAGGAGTTGGCACGTCTTGCTAGAGGCCGCTACCAACTATTGACGGAGTAAGTGTACTCGCGTCATGTCTATACGTGTATGAACCTATAGGGTCGCACACTTTAGGGGCTGGAAGCCTAATGAGGATTGGATCCGAATTAGACCAGGCTTAGGCTGCTAATGGGCTGCTAATGTAGAAGCCCACCAGGGATGCCTATATAAGAGAGTGAGGCGAGCTGAAAAAGAGAGCATTCCACCCAGCCGCCACTCCTCTTCCGCCTGTGTTGCACGCGCAGACCTAGCAGTCTGGCGTGTGACGGCTTCCACTCCGGACGTGTGGATACCTCGGAGGTGCTGCATCTGTAGCACTTGGACGAGCCGCGCAAAGGGGAGCTGCTCGTGGGACGAGGACGAGGAGGAGACGTAGAACATCTACACTGCCGCAACGTGCTTCATCGAGTTCCGCACCTGCGCGTCTAGCGGTAATCCTGTGATCTATGACAATAGTATTCCTGGTTGACGCGGTAGAAAATTTTGATTTTACGCTACTGTAGCCTACCCGTTACCCTTCATTTGCAATACTTGCCAAAGCAGCCCCAAGTTCAGGTGGTATGTCCTCCTCAGAACGGCGTGGTGGTGCCATCCTGTGATTGATATAAAACACAAGTCAGTACTATAATGGAGAATGATAATAATCCAAAATAGTACCAAAATGGAATTAATCAAGATTAAAGAATGCAATTCACTGAGATGATATTAAAATATCAACAAAGTTCAAGGCAACTAGAAGATATTAAGCATAACACACACAACTAAACAAGGAGTGTGGGACACAACTAATCAAAGAAAAAATTTCCACAAATTTCGGCATTAAAATACCACTAAATGCGCAAAACCACTTCACGAATCAAGATTAGTAACTCTACTAGTTCAATATACAAAAGCAAATGATAGAAGTAATGGTATGGTCGCGACTCCATCCCGCACTCAAATCATTACTCCGCACATGAATCAGTAAAACACATATCCCAACACCTTCTTCTTAAGATGAACCTAAAGATTGGTAACTACGGAAACGAACACCCCAAACAAGATAACGTCGGATAACAAAGAGTAAGATAGATCGCATCGGTGTACAACGAATCAGAATAGATCGCGTCGGTTTACAAAGGCCTGTCGGTATGGAATGTACCGACAATTGATAACCAAAAGGCAGATAGTGATAACATTTGGATGCAACAGATAGACAAGGAATTCACACACACACACATGCACACACACACACACAACCTATGGTACTACGGAACCCAGAACACGTGAATCCGAGTTTGAATTTTAGAAGAGGATTGAAAACGTTACACTTCCTTACCAGAAAAGGATGGGTGGGTGGGTAAGAAGAAAAATGGAAGCAGTCCTACTCTCACGTTTGTTTTTCCCTAGTATACATAGCTACCAAAATATTTGCTAGACCGACAACGACCATTTGGCTGAGACCCTGAAGGGCGGGATGGCTCTGATACCAATTGTAACTACCTCGGTGAATTACGCTCTTAGTTAATGCCTGGATGAACGAAAGTGGTTAAAATAGTACGGTGGGGCCCAGGGCCACTCACGGTAGACCTTTCGGCCGTCCTAACCACTTTCAGACAACAGGACAAGAACGAGCGACGTAATCGGCAGGCGAAGGGATCAACTACATACACAAATGAGTATGTATGCAAGCCACATACAACAGTCCTCAGAGCCATTCCATCTAAAAGAAATAGAAATATTGCAACGCCATACGACAAGACCCAAATGTCCTAGATAGATGTAATAATTTAGGATAGCTCCTCATACATCACACATCAGAGTATCAGGCGGAAGCGGAAAACAAGATCCGAGTACAGATAAGAAGCAAATTGGCATAAGATGCCCCATAAATAAACACATCCTGCCCACAGATCACACGGATCCCCGTTCCCGGAATCTCTACACCGAATGATCGTTGCCAACATCCTCTGTCTCTTCCACCCAGTATCCATCTTGCGGGTACACCTGTTCATCTGAATCAAACAATTTATCGTGTGAGACCCTAGGGGTACTCAGCAAGTCTTTATGCCGCTAAAGGGGACACAACCTGGGGTGACGCAATTGTAGCAAAAGATTATACCTAAAAATTCTATAGATACTCGCTAACCATCCGCCTAACCAATGATAGACGGATGTTCGTGAATTAAGAACAACAGTTATAACAGTATAATTAACAGATCCATCCTCCTCCTCGCTTACCAACGAGAAAGCGGACGAACAACCCCCATCATCCGTTGGCAGTTTTATTAACCATTCCATGAGTATTGCACTAATTACTAGTCAAGTACTTAGTCAAATTAAGAGCGGCACTTTAGTTATACTTGTCTATGATCGAGAAACTGTGCTCCAAGTCGTCCATAACCGCGGACATGGCTTTCAGAAAGATTTACCCTGCAGGGGTGCACGAATAGCAACACACACTCGATCAACCTCGGAAAAACCAAATCAAAACCCAACGAGGCATTCACGACAAAGCAATCACACGATTCGGTAATATTTCAGGGGGCCACCCCATTAAGCTACCCGCAACAAAGTTGGCCGGCTCCGAGACGGACCCAAGGTTTGCGCCAATGGTTGTAAACGACTGGGAACCCGAAAATGTGACTGGGCTTGTCGATACCACGAAAACACTCCGCAATTCTTAAACAGTACAGGTGCTCCTCGCACAATCTTAATAAAACAGTAACATGGCATAAGTACAGGATAGTAATAAAGCCCCAAACTACTTTGTGGCCCCAAGAAATAAGAATGAATCATGAACTAGTAGGATGGTGGGATTATAAAGTGGTGGAAAGAAGGGTGATGGAATTGAAATAAAAGATATGCCCCTAACTCAACTTGGGCATTTAGACAATATATCAACAACCAAATACAATATCAAGAGGCAAATACAATTAATAATGCATATGAGAGAAAAACCAAAAGAAGGAGGGTTTTATATGATGCTCAATTGCAAGGTGGCATGATGACATGAGCATGATATAATTATGATGCAACAACAATATATATGAAGTAGCCAATCTCTTACTAGGACAAGTAGCATTACAATTGTTAGACAATTGGGATGCTACAGGTATTAGTTTCTAACGACATGACCCCTCTTTCTCTTCGTGTCTCTTCTGTTTTGCAGGACTTTGGGGATGTGTTTCTAGAAGCCGTACCCGCAGGTTTACCTCCATTGCGTGGTATAGAACATCAAGTGGACTTGATTCCTGGCGCAATACTTCCCAACCGTGCACCCTACAGGACTAATCCCGAAGAAACTAAGGAAATTCAGAAGCAAGTACAAGCATTGCTGGATAAAGGGTACATCCGTGTTTCTCTTAGCCCTTGTGTTGTTCCTGTTATTGTGTGTTGATTGTAGAGCGATTAATAACATCACGATTCGATATCGTCATCCTATTCCATGCTTAGAGGATATGCTAGATGAATTGAGTGGTGCCGTTGTTTTCTCTAAATTTGACTTGCGTAGTGGTTATCATTAAATTAGGATGAAAGAAGGGGATGAATGGAAAACTTCTTTCAAAACAAAATTCGGTTTGTATGAATGGTTAGCTATGCCATTTGGTCTTACTAATGCACCTAGTACTTTCATGCGTTTGATGAATCATGTTTTGAGAGAGTTTATTGGTCGTTTTGTGGTTGTTTACTTTGATGATATACTTATATACAGCCACACCGAATCTGAACATTGCACTCATATTAGACAAGTTTTGCAAGTGTTACGTGATAATAAACTGTATGCTAATCTTGAGAGGTGTACATTTGCAAAAGATAAGGTCATATTCCTAGGATTTGTTGTTTCTAAGCATGGAGTAGAGGTAGATCAATCTAAAATTGAATCAATTCAGAATTGGCCTACTCCAATGAATGTAAGTCAAGTGCGTAGTTTCCACGGTCTCGCTGGTTTCTATAGGCGCTTTGTGAAAGATTTTAGCACCATTGATGCACCTTTGAATGATTTGACAAAGAAAGGTGTTCCTTTTGTATGGGGCGCAACCCAAGACATTGCATTTGATACTTTGAAACTTTTGCTTACTTCTGCACCATTACTTGCTTTACCTGATTTTTCAAAGCAATTTGAAGTTGAATGTGATGCTAGTGGTATAGGCATAGGTGGCGTTTTTATGCAAGAGGGTCGGCCTATAGCTTATTTTTCTGAGAAATTGACTGGTGCTCGTTTGAATTATTCTATCTATGATAAAGAATTGTATGCACTTGTTAGAGTACTTGAGGTTTGGCAACATTATTTGTGGCCAAAAGAATTCATCATACATTCTGATCATGAAGCTTTGAAATACTTGAAAGCTCAATCAAACTTGCATAGACGATTAGCTAAATGGGTTGAGTTCATTGAGTCTTTTCCTTACATCATTAATTATAAGAAGGGAAAAGAGAACGTTGTTGTTGATGCTCTATCTAGGAAGAACATGCTATTAACCAATCTTGATGTTAAAATTCCTGGATTAGAAGCTATTTGTGCACTTTATGCAACTGACCATGATTTTGCTGAACCATATCGTTTGTGTGCTCTTAGAAACGCATGGGATAAGTATCATATACATGATGGATATTTGTTTCGAGCTAACAAACTATGTATTCCAGAATCGTCGTTGCGTTTGTTCTTAGTGTAGGAATCACATGCTGGTGGTTTGATGGGTCACTTTGGGCGTGAGAAGACGCTGCTCATGCTTGCTGATCACTTTTATTGGCCCAAGATGAGGCGTGATGTGTACAGATTTGTGAGATGATGTATTACATGCCACAAGTCTAAATCTAACCTGAAGCCTCACGGTTTGTATACACCTCTCTCTGCACCTACTACTCCATGGGAAGACATTAGTATGGATTTTGTGCTAGGTCTACCTAAAACTCAGAGAGGTCATGATTCTATATTTGTGGTAATGGATAGGTTCTCTAAGATGGCTCATTTTATTGCCTGCCACAAAAGCGATGATGCGTCGCATGTTGCTAACCTGTTTTTCAGGGACATCGTGAGATTACATGACGTACCAAAGACGATTGTTTCTGACCGTGATGTGAAGTTCATGAGCTACTTTTGGAAGACATTATGGGGGAAGCTAGGAACGAAATTGCTGTTCAGTACTACATGTCACCCCCAAACAGATGGTCAAACGGAGGTGGTGAATAGAACATTGTCATAGCTGCTAAGTGATATGGGGTGGCCCGATCTTCTCAGCAAGCTCTTGTCGATGGTGATGCTGGATGATAGATAACTAGTACGTAGCTATGATCTCTCCCGCTCGATCCCTGATGCCAATGCAACAGCTCTCGAACCTTGTAGGATATTCACAACACCACACTCTTGCGCACGCAGCCGTGACCACGAACGGTAGTATGCAATCTACTAATTCCCAATGGAACAACAGATCACACTCAATTATAGTTGGCAGATTCGAACACAGGGTAATTCCAGAGGTTCTATGAAAGAAACAACTCCAAAATATTTTAACATGGTCTAAAAACCTAACTTGTGACGGCTACGGAGGTTTATAAGAGGGCTGGGGCGTCCTCCCCTCTAAACGGGCCTAAAAACAGCCATAACTTGGCCCAAACTGATTCGGTTCGACTCAAACTGATACATACCAACCCATATATGGGTTCGGCCTTATTGGCACGCAGTACAAACGTCGTGGAACACCTCAAACATGTAATTCTTGGTGCGCCATCTCTCTCTCTTGCTCATATGTGATTTCCTCATTGCATCCTAGTGCGCCTGCCTTCCGCTTCTCCCTCGCGCACTTATTGATATTGGAAATCAGCGCTTGTCCTTCTTGCTGCAACTCTCCTCCTCCTCGCGCAACACTTGTGTTATCAATAAACCTGATCATACAAAGATGCATAGACTTAGGTAGTATAAAGTTCTCATTAAGTAAAACATCAGGTTCAATTAAGAATGAATTCACCTGATAATCATTATTGATTTGACTCAGTATTTCCTTCCAGTTCAGGCAGTCAGAATCATCATAATCCCTATAGATATCCTCATCATCCTCCCTTTCTTCATGAAAAGCCGTCCTCGGCTTTAGGTAAGCTGAAAGTGGGAGAAACAAAAAGAACAACATGTACGCAAAGTATATGTATATATAACATGTTGTATTATTGTTGTTCACATGAAAAGTATGTCCAGTATACATCAAGCAACTTAAATTGCAGGTATAAGTAAAGTACAAAGAATCATGATCATGGTAAAAAACAACTAAATAGATAGTCATGTTCTTCATTATTAAATTCAGTTTTCTCAAAGAAGATCTATGATCAAATTTGTGAACAAGATCAAACCAATTTAATATGTCTGAAAACCAAATTGAATCATGCCATGCTTCAACTGTGCTACTCTGATTATTATGAACATGATCATGTTGTCCAGTATGTAAAATGCAACTCAATTTGCAAATATAAGTGAAGTATAAAGCATTAGCACAATTAGACAACGAATTTTGGGATAAACACAATGAATATGAAAACTGGGGTTCTATTCTAGCAAGATTACAACGATCCAACATAGGTAAAATTACTTGTGTTGGCTGCATTATATCAACTAGACCTGACTTTAGTTTCATATTATCACAAATTTTAGCATATATCTCACAACACAAAATCATCGACACACAACATGTATGGCTGAAAACAGCATGTTTCAGTTCAGCGATTCGATCACAAGTAATGCATATGTGATCCACAGGAAAATTTTCATGCATGCTATATTCACCAATCAGATTGAAAGTGAAACAAGGAGAATATGTGCTAGAATTCAGAAATGAAATTTCAGAAATCTTATCCATAGCACAACTCATACTCATAGGTTCATTTAGCATGATGGAATACAAAATATCAGCAGGTGGTATTCGAGCAAGTATTTCCTTATGTGTTATCAGTACCACATGATCAAAATTTGAATTTGGTAAACTATCACATGGTGCTGAAACAGTAGTGCAAGGCAAATCACAAGGAGGCTTCAGTAAAGGAATAGACTCACAATATGTCGCACATGTTGGCTGAAACTCCAAATCAGTACCAATGTCATTAACAAACTTCTCAGCTGTAGTAGGTACTACGACATCCTCCTTAAGTAACAATACCAGATTGTGTGATGCAGGTTGTAAAATAGGCAGCTCCCTTTCTTCAAAAGCAACCTGCATAGCACAAGAAACAATACCAGGAGTAGAGATGATTACATTAGGAGAAATATCCTCACATGTATTATCATCTACTGCACTGATGTTTTCTTTTTCTCTCATACTCTTAGAATGGATGCTCTCAACCTCACGTTTAGTGGAATCACACAGCTCACTTTTGATAACACTCTCACTCAGCTTGGCTATGTGGCTCTCATTCTCACATGGGTTGTAATGCACACCGTGTTCAAGATGACAAATAATAGAATTGTCACCATTCATCATGACCTTGTACTTAGCAGACAAACTGAACTCTTTTGTCCTCTCCTTGCGAAGAAGATGATACTCATGAAATTTGTCGGCTGAAATCCTGAGCATAACACGCCTCTTCATGTTCCATTTGAAAGAAATCCTTCCAACAACAGGACATATTTGAGCGTCAAACCTTCTGCTCCAAGGTTCTCCCAATAGTATGTGACAAGAATCAAGTGGTATAGGAGATACATCACAGCGCACAATCTCAGTATGCTCTTTAAAAGTCATAGGAACATCAACGGTGTGTGAAATCAGCAATGTGCCATATGATGAATGCAAGAGATATGGCACCGCACGGGCACATGTGGGTAGCTGCAACTTTTGTACAACTTCAATGCTGATCAAATTAATAGTAGAGTTACTATCAATGGTAATGGAAGCACATCGCTCACCAATCATCACACTATGGTGGAAAAGACCATCACCATCAAAAATACCGCGTTCTTCCTTCCAAAAAGTTCCACTACAACGCTAATTGTCGATGAATTTGTAACTGTACGTCTCCACATTATTTGTAACATCACCTGCCTCCATTTTCTGCATCACATCAACACTACTAGAAGACATGATTAGTACATTAGTGCACAAATCAAAA
This sequence comes from Avena eriantha, assembly GCA_910589775.1. Classification (NCBI taxonomy): domain Eukaryota; kingdom Viridiplantae; phylum Streptophyta; class Magnoliopsida; order Poales; family Poaceae; genus Avena; species Avena eriantha. The sequence goes on from OU342744.1 coordinate 365,875,083, forward strand.
TCAGTATGGTGAAAACTCTCACAACTCACTCACAACTGATAAGAAAGAAGATCTTACCGTTCCAAAGTGAATAGAGATGCTCTACCAAACGTAATCAAAGACTGAGGCACTGAAGTGATGAAGTGAATATCAAATGTATAGAGAATGATCACAGGGCACACAGGGTATTTATGGTGGAGCTGTAGGTATGGTATCCTATCTACACCGCAAACAAGTCCTAGTGCTGATCGTATGATAAAGACCCACGGAAACACACACGGTGGAGATAAATGGGGCAATTGCAACTATGAAAATGAGCTCAAAAAGTAAGGTATGTCGGAGGAATGCTCGTGTTGCAATGCACAAGGAGAGACGCTAGCAATGTCTCAACGAAACGGGCACAAGATTGCTAACTGAGCAGCCCGTAGAGCACTAAGCACGCTAGTCTCGTAGGATAGTTATAGACACAAAGAAAGGCTTACTAAGGCTCACAAGGATAGGTACGCTATGTGGACTCAGTAAAAAAAATAAACAAAAAAAGAAAAAATTTTGACCTGAGAATTGGTCTCTGCCACGGCAGAAAAACGGCCTAAAATCCTGCCGCGGCAGGATGCCGGCAGATTTTTTCTTCTTTTTTTTCCTCTCGTACTAGCACAGACTGGTCTGTGGTAAGGCACGGTTCGAATTTTTTTTTTCGGAATTTCTTTTTTTTTTGGTCACGCTAGAGCACAGACTTGTCTGCGGTCAGGCGTGAGGCAGCGAGCCGATTTTTTTTTTGCTCGCCAAGTAGTACACAACTAGGACTCTTTACTTGGATCGGATCTGACTTGATGGTAGTGGAAAAAGACGGTGGAAAACAACTAGAACACTAGAAAACAAATCTACGAAGAACAGATCTAGATCTAATCTAATAGAGGAACGCGATCAGCAACTATTACTCGAATACGATGTAATCTAGGCTATGGCAACTCTTTTTGTGGGGCTTTTTCTGTATAGGATGAAAAACACTCTCTAATCTATGGATGGATTGTGGATTGCTTACCGAGGCAACGAGGAAATCTGATACCAAGATGATATGCGGTGGCCCGATCTTCTCAGCAAGCTCTTGTCGATGGTGATGGTGGATGATAGATAACTAGTGCGTAGCTATGATCTCTCCCGCTCGATCCCTGATGCCAATGCAACAGCTCTCGAACCTTGTAGGATATTCACAACACCACACTCTTGCGCACGCAGCCGTGACCACGAATGGTAGTATGCAATCTACTAATTCCCAATGGAACAACAGATCACACTCAATTATAGTTGGCAGATTCGAACACAGGGTAATTCCAGAGGTTCTATAAAAGAAACAACTCCAAAATATTTTAACGTGGTCTAAAAACCTAACTTGTGACGGCTACGGAGGTTTATAAGAGGGCTGGGGCGTCCTCCCCTCTAAACGGGCCTAAAAACAGCCATAACTTGGCCCAAACTGACTCGGTTCGACTCAAACTGATACATATCGACCCATATATGGGTTCTGCCTTATTGGCACGCAGTACAAACGTCGTGGAACACCTCAAACATGTAATTCTTGGTGCGCCATCTCTCTCTCTTACTCATACGTGATTTCCTCATTGCATCCTAGTGCGCCTGCCTCCCGCTCCTCCCTCGCGCACTTGTTGATATTGGAAATCAGCGCTTGTCCTTCTTGCTGCACCTCTCCTCCTCCTCGTGCAACACTTGTGTTATCAATAAACCTGATCATACAAAGATGCATAGACTTAGGTAGTATAAAGTTCTCATTAAGTAAAACATCAGGTTCAATTAAGAATGAATTCACCTGATAATCATTATTGATTTGACTCAGTATTTCCTTCCAGTTCAGGCAGTCAGAATCATCATAATCCCTATAGATATCCTCATCACTAAGGACCATGATTAAAAAGAATCTGCGGGAGTGGGAAGAGTGTTTGCCACATGTTGAGTTTGCTTACAATAGGGTTGTGCATTCAACTACTCAGCGTTGTCCTTTTGAGGTGGTGTATGGTTTCAAGCCATTGACGCCACTTGATATGTTGCCTCTGCCATTACATGAGAGAGTTAATATGGTGGCATCAAAACGTGCGGATTATGTGAAGAAAATACATGAGAAGACTCGAGAGGCTATTGAGAAGAAAGGCAAGAACATTGCTGCTGCACGGAATCAAGCAAGGAAAGAAGTGTTGTTCGAGCCTGGAGATATGGTTTGGGTGCATCTACGCAAGGATAGGTTTCCATTACTTCGAAAGTCCAAATTGAAGCCACGTGGTGCTGGTCCTTACAAGGTGTTAGCCAAGATTAATGATAACGCCTACTCGGTTGATATACCTATTGAGGATTTTGGTGGAGTTAGCAACAACTTCAACGTTGCTGATTTGTCACCATATGCTGGAGACGACCTTGGAGCGTCGAGGTCGATGCCTTTTGAAGGGGGGGGGAGATGATGAGAACATCCCTACAATTACACCTACCCCAATTGCTAATGAAGATGTTCCAATTGCAAAGAAGGATCAATCTAATGAGATAAGGATTGGACCAATCACAAGAGCTCGTGCCAAGCTACTAGAACAACAGGTGAACTTGTTTCTTAATGAACCTAGTGTTTTAATTAATGAGAATTTTATACTACCTAAGTCTTTGAATTATTGCATGATCAGGTACTTAGGAGAAGAAGGTGAAGCACGGAGCGAGGAGCTAATGGAACAAGGCGTGTTGATCAATGAAGAATGCGCGAGGGAGGAGAGGGAGGAAGCGCAAGGAGCTGTCCAAGGCGAAGATCAACAAGAGGAGGACGTTCTCTGCCACGGCAGGCTACCGCGGCAGGAAAACCGAGTCCTACTCTGCCACGGTAGGCTGCCGCGGCAGAGAAAGCGACTACAACTCTGCCACGATAGAGCCAGTTTGATCGAACCCAAGTTGGGTCGGTATGTATCCATAGGTGGGTGGGACCAACTCGGATCCACCCTTAGTCCGCTGCCTCTTAGGCCCTTAAATAGATGAGGGCGCTCTAGCTTTAGTTTTTAGACCACGTTAAAATATTTTGGAGTTGTTTCTTTCATAGAACCTCTGGAATTACCCTGTGTTCGAATCTACCAACTATAATTGAGTGTGATATGTTGTTCCATTGGGAATTAGTAGATTGCATACTACCATTCGTGGTCACGACTGCGTGCGCAAGAGTGTGGTGTTGTGAATATCCTACAAGGTTCAAGATCTGTTGCACTGGCATCAGGGATCGAGCGGGAGATATCATAGGTACTCACTAGTTATCTATCACCCATCATCATCATCGCCATCCGCTTACTGAGAAAATCGGGCCACCCCATATCAGAAGACCAATATAGATGAGTTAGAGGAGTGTCTAGAACTCCGTAAGGAAAATGATGATCTTCTGGGGGATGATGATGCGGCCAACCAGGAAGACTTTGATATGGAGCCACAGAGTGAGCCTGAGCATGACGACTGTGTAGCCGAGTAGGAGGAAGACCCCGAGGAGGTTATCCCTAAGACAGAGGAGGATCCCAAGGATGTTATTCTAGAGACGGAGGATGACCTCGTTGAGGTCTTCATCAAGGAGGACACTACCGCATGTCGCAATGGCATAACCGATGAGTAGGAATTTCGCTAGTCTCCGAGAGGATGTGAGATAGTTGTCGTGTCCCCTTTTGAGTGGTGACTGTTATTTACTCTTATATATTTAGTATGTTGTTGCAGAATCGATGCTACAGTGATGTTGAACTTAACTCTGTTGTATTCCTAAGCGGTTGTTTCTAGTCTATGCATGCCATGTGGTATCTTGTTTTCTCTATTTCTTGTCATGTAATTTTGCTCGAGACCCCACCTTCCTCCAACCATCCTAACCATATACCTTTAGTGTTGAGGGCAAACCTCTAGGGTGGCCCGATCTTTCACGATTCCCTTTCAAATCGAGGGTGGAGTGCGGAGTAAGGAGGGAAGAATGAACACGATGAACACACGCATGAAGAACGCGATGAACACACACACGCAAAACCACGATAAACACCAATAGCTAACGCCGTCGGTGACCGGTCCGGCGCAATCCCTAGGATCGGCGTCGGGCGGAGGACTCTCTCTCGAACCGACACGGTGAGATGGGAGACTCGGTGAGATCTTGACGTCTAGGCAAAGTGACACCGAAGCCTAGGCCTTGTACAACGTGGAGGCATAATGCAAACTCCAACGAGGTTTGGGGATATTGGTGCTCCTTGGTCAAGGAGCATGAGGCAAGAATTAGATAGATCCACAAAGGGGTTTCCACTAATTCTAATATCAAGCCTAGGGTTTACAATAGTCCAACCACAAGTTCAGGGGTAATTTAGGCATTAAAGTAGAGTTCTGGGCGAAGTAGAGGGATACATGGGCCATAGGGCCCAGCTAGGCTCGCATGCCCATCACTTGGGCCGGACACTCCAGTTCGAGTGGGTCGGACACTCCGGGAAGTGTCCGGGCAGTGTCCGAACTGGCACACAGAATGTCCGCGCCAGGTTCGGGCTCGGGCAGGCCGGACACTCCGGCCGAGTCGAGCCGGACACTCCGGCTTTGGCAGCTTCAGCTCAGGTGCAGCTTCAGGGCTCGTAGGTCGACACAGCGGGGGCTCGTACCTGAGGATGCACAAAGTAGTGGTATGAAGTAGCACGCCATCCAAGGAGGTATCAAATTGGCACGAAGAGAGGAGCAAGTTCACCTTAGCTTGGAGGAGTTTGGCTCGGGCACGAGTCATGGGTCCACTTGGGGGACTTGTTGTTGTAGATGTAGAAGTGTCCGTAGGATGGGCTGCATCAGCTCCCCCACTTGGGAAAGAGTCGTCCTCGACTCTTCATGCATATCATCTTGAGCATCTCCATGGTAGGGTGAGAGATCCTTGACATTGAATGTATTGCTTGCAAGGTACTTGGAGGTCGGTATGTCGATGATGTAGGCGTTGTTGTTGATTCTTTTGAGGACCTTGAAGGGACCATCTCCTCTTGGCTTGAGCTTGGAGTCACGTTCCTTGGGGAAGCAGTCCTTGCTTAGGTGTATCCACACAAGGTCACCTTCTTCAAATATCATCTCCTTCTTGTCCTTGTTTAACCTTGAAGCTTGGCGAAGGACTTGTTGTTTGATAGTAGCTCTTGTTTCTTCATGAAGCGTCTTCATAGCTTGTGCGCGCTTCTCGACATCCATGTTCGTGCGCTCATGGAGAGGTAGTGGTAGGAGTCGAGCGCGGTGAGGGGCTCGAAACCATAGACGATCATGAACGGAATCATCTTGGTTGTTGAGTGCTTGGCTCGATTGTAGGCGAACTTGGCGTGTGGAATGCATTCCTCCCAATCCTTCAGGTTTTTCTTGATCAACACACGAAGGAGAGTTCCGAGGCTTCTTTTGACAACTTCGGTTTGTCCATCAGTTTGAGGATGTGATGCGGATGAGAAGAGGAGCTTGACGCCGAGCTTGGCCATGAGGGTCTTCCACAAGTAGGTCATGAATTTGGCGTCACGGTCGGAGATGATTGTCCTTGGCACACCGTGAAGACGGACGATTTCCCTGAAAAACAGATTTGGAACATGTGAAGCATCGTCGGTCTTATGGCATGGTATGAAGTGTGCCATTTTGGAAAAACAATCCACAACAACAAATATAGAATCATGACCATGCTTAGATCTAGGAAATCCTAACACGAAATCCATGCTAATGTCGGACTAAGGTGTATGAGGAATAGGCAAAGGCATATAAAGACCATAGGGATTAGCTTGTGACTTAGCTTGAACACATGTCGTGCATCGTTGAACGTAGCGCTCCACGTCACGCTTCATCTTGAGCCAAAAGTAGTGATTGGATAGCATGTCCAATGTCTTGTCGCGACCAAAGTGACCCATAAGGCCTCCACCATGAGATTCTTGGAGAAGCAAAAGTTGAAGCGACGACTTCGGGATGCATAGCTTGTTTTGTTTAAATAGAAAGCCCTTGTGCAAATAGAAATCATCAACTCCTTTGTCATTGGAGCACTTTGCAAAAATTGGTTCAAAGAACGGATCGGAAGCATACAAAGATTTTATTTCCTGAAGACCCAACACGTTGATTCAAGTCTCATAAGAAGGCTTGTATGTTTGCGAGACAATGCGTCCGCAACAACATTATCTCTGCCCTTCTTATACTTGACAATGTACAGAAAAGACTCCATGAACTCAACCCACTTAGCGTGTCTCTTGCTCAAGTTAGCTTGGCCTTTGAGATATTTCAACGACTCGTGGTTGGAATGTATGATAAATTCCTTGGGACAAAGGTAGTGTTGCCAAACTTGAAGGACACGAACTAAGGCAAAAATCTCTTTGTCATAAATTGGATAGTTAAGGCGAGCACCATCCAGTTTCTCGCTATGGTAGGCTATAGGACGTCTGTTTTGCATAATGACTCCTCCAATGCCAATGCCAATACCACTAGCATCACACTCTATCTCAAAAGTTTTTGTGAAATCCGGTAAAGCAATAAGACGTGCTTCGGTGAGCCTCTTTTTAAGTTCATCAAAAGCTTTTTGTTGTGCTTTGCCCCACACGAAGGTGACATTCTTTTTGTTCAATTCATTAAGGGGACAAGCAATTGTTGAAAAGTCTTTCACAAAGCGACGATAGAACCAGCCAACCCATGAAAGCTTCAGAGTTCACTCACATTTGTTGGTATGGGCCAATCTCGTATGTCCTTTACCTTGGGAACGTCAACTTCAATTCCCTTCGAAGAAACGACAAATCCAAGAAAAATCAACTTGTCTTTAGCAAAAGTGCACTTGGGAAGATTAGCATAAAGCTTTTCATGTCGAAGGATTTGCAAAACTTCCTTGACATGTGTTACATGGTCCTCAAGTGATTTGCTATAAACAAGAATATCATCGAAATAGACAACAACACTTTTTTTCCAATGAGAGAACGCAAGATGTGATTCATAAGGCGCATGAAAGTGGATGGGGCATTTAATAAACCAAAGGGCATAACCAACCATTCATAGCGACCAAGTTTGGTCTTGAAGGCGGTTTTCCACTCATCACCTTCAGCCATGCGTATTTGATGGTAACCACTACGAAGATCAATTTTCGAAAAAAATAGTGGCTCCACACAACTCATCAAGCATGTCATCGAGACGTGGTATGGGATGTCGATAACGCACGGTGATAACATTGATTGGACGGCAGTCCATGCATAACCGTAACGTATCATCCGTCTTTGGAACAAGAATCATGGGTACGGCACTTGGACTAGTGCTAACTTGGATCAAACCTTTGGAGACGAGTTGGTTTAGTTGACGTTCGATCTCCTTCGTCTCCTCCGGGTTCGTGCGGTAAGCGGCGCGGTTGAGAAGTGGTGCACCCGGGATGAGGTCAATTCGATGTTCAATGCCTCGAAGAGGAGGTAGTCCATGTGGGAGCTCTTCGGGGAACACATCCTTGAATTCCTCCAAAACATTCATCAAAGAGGGAGGAACATCGGTTAATTCATTAGTTCCTTGCGCTAGTCCCTTGCAAAGGAGGACATAGTGCAAGATGGATGGGTTGTTCCGAACATCTCTCATCTCACTTTTGGTGGCAAGAAGAACACTCTTAGTTTTTCCATTCGAATTTGGCTTGTGGCTCTCACTCACTATGAGGTGGTTCTCTCTCTCACCGCTCTTCTCACAAGTAGGTGTTGTGCTTTGCGCCCTCACTAAATCCTTTGCATTGTCCGCAATTATTTGGCTAGGAGTCAAAGGTTGCAAAACACATGTTTTGTTGAGCCATTTGAAGGTGTATATATTGGTGTGACCATTATGTTGAGCAGCCTTGTCAAATTGCCATGGTCGATGAAGAAGCATGTGGCAAACTGTCATAGGAACCACATCACACTCCACCGTATCTTTGTAAGGACCAATGGCGAAGGAGACCGATACAGTATGCTTGATCTTCATGGACCCTTGGTCACTTAGCCATTGCACGTGGTAGGGGTGCTAGTGTGGATGGAAGGTGAGGTTGAGCTTCTCACACAACTCGGTGCTAGCAAGGTTGTGACCACTCCCTCGGTCAATGATCACCTTGATAGATTTGCCGTTGATGCCGACTCGTGTTTAGAAGATATTGGAGCGTTGGTCTTCGTGCTCTTGTGCTTGAGTGGTCAAGATCCTTGTGACGATAAGCGATGGACTTGCGTCATGCTCACACACGAGGAGTTCTTGATCATCTTCCACTCGTTGCCTTGCCATTGCTTCCTTGACACGGGCATCAAACTCATCTTCACTCAAGTATTCTTCATCACCATTTTCATGGATGAACAAGACTTTCTTGTTTCCACATTTGGCCGACTTGTGTCCTTTACCTCCACACTTGTGACATTCACCATTGAAAGGTGTATCGCTCTTTGCTTGCTTGCCACTTGGGTGCAGTTTTCCTTTAGGAAGTGTGGGCTTGAAGGAAGGCTTGGAGGTACTTGAGGAGCTACCATTGAAAGTTGTTGGTGTAGGAGTTGAAGCTTGCTTGTAGGTGAAGTACGTCTTGGGCTTGTTGTACTTGATGTCCTCTTGCACTTGACGTTCAGCCTTTGTTGCGATGTGCACAAGATCAACCATGGTGTTGTATGTTTGGAACTCGACGATGCGCTTGATTGGGTGATTCAAGCCAATAAGGAAACGTACCATTGTTTGCTCCATGCGCTCATCAATGTTGGCGCGAATCAAGTTGAGTTCCATTTCCTTGAAGTATTCTTCCACGGTCTTTGTCCCTTGACGAAGAGCTTGAAGGTTGTTGAAGAGGTCACGCGTGTAGTGCGCGGGGACAAACCATGATCTCATGTGAGCCTTCATGTCATGCCAAGTTGTGATTGGTGGCTCTTGTCTTGCGTCACGAGCAACTTGAACTTGTTCCCACCAAAGGTTGGCGTAATCATCAAACTCTAGCGAAGCCATGGCGACCATCTTCTCGTTGCTATAGTTGTGCATGCGGAAGATCTTGTCGACTTTGAGTGCCCACGAGAGGTATTCTTCGGGGTCATTGGATCCGGTGAACTTGGGCATCGTGAACTTGAGCTTGCCAAAAGTTTCTTCATCGTTGCGGTCATTGCGACGAGCTTGGTGACCTTGTTGATGATCTTGTAGTTGGGGAGGTGGAACTTGGTTCTCGCGTCCATGTTGCGGAGCTTGCTCTTGATATTGTTGTTGAGGAGGAGCTTGCTCTTGCTCTTGGCGCGGTTGTTGACGTGGTTGAGGCGCTTGAGCCTCAAGGTGGCGAGGGTGTGGAGCCTCTTGACGAGGTTGATGACAAAGAGGAGGCTCGTTCCTTGGTTGGTGGTGTTGGTTAGGCACATGGGCCTCACGGCGAAGAACATGGTCATGCGCCTGTTGACGTGGTGGGCGTCGCTCAACTTGTATCACTTGACGCTCCAAGTTTTGTTGATGTGGAGGAGGTGTCGCGTGATGACCATGGTCTCGTTGTTGACGTTCATGACGTTGATGACAAGGAGGAGGATCTTGGAGAACTTCACGTCGATGACGAGCTTGATTCTCCAAATTGGAGTCATCACTTTTTGTATCAAGTATGTGTCGCGGTCGATGGTGGTAGACTTGCGATTGTACTTGCGGTTGCGCTTGCGGTTCCTCTTGTGGTTGCTCTTGTTGGATCACTAGGGCCCTTGTGTGATGAAGGTGTGCCTCTTTCCTTGCTCGTGGCCTTGAAGAGAGGTCACCATCATAGCTTGACGTTGCGGCGTGCCGTGGGGAAGGTACATAGTTCGAAGAGGTTCCATCTTCAACCACGGGGCATCATTGCGTCTTTGAGCACTTTGATGTAGATCTTGTGGAAGAGGTGCATGACGATGCGAATAACTTGAAGAGCTTGACGCGCGTGAACGTGGTCTTGCCATTCCGTCGATGAGGCGTCGAAGATTGTCATTTGTTTCAGCGACAGAGCGTTGGAGCGCTTCATTTTGGTGGCTGAAGTTGTGATGCATTGCTTGCATTTGCCTTTCGAGGCCGTCGAAGCGGTTGTCGATGTTCTTGAACTCGGCTTTCATCTCACCAAATTGTTCATCTTGTCGCATCTCAAGTGCTTGGCAATGTTCACGGAACTCGTGTCGAACGATGAAGTGACTTGCGCGCGTCATGTACGGACCTTGATCTTCTTCTTGGGGACGTGGTTGGCTCGTCTCACCGTGCCTATCCATCATGCAAAACACACGAGTAATGTATATGGAAGTGGAATATGGTGGTGTTAGCCTTGTACCTCACCTTGGGGATTGCACCAAACTAGAAACCACAAGTGAGAGCTATAAGCGTGCAAAGTGGAATTGCAAAGAAAACTCACACTAAAGAAAGAACTAACTCTCAAAATCTTGTTGGTGGTAGGTTAGGATTGTGGAAAGCCAAAGAACCAACCAAAAGAAAAGGGATAGTCAAAAGTGGGTAAAATCCAACAAAACTCAAGTCAAAGGCGAAGGTCAACAACTCGAAAGGGTGACGGGAACCTACGACTATATACACACACGTGGAGAAAGTTGGGATTGACACGACTATGAAAATGAGCAAACAAAATGTCCTAACGAAGTCTAAGGTCGTTGTCGTGCCAATGCAAGGAGAGACCGTGGCTCGTTTGCAAAGAGGTAAAGTGAGCAACAGATTTGTGCACTTGCCTTGGGCGCTCTTCTTTCTCTCTTGCTTACAAGCTTTGAGACTCTCTTTTGCAAGGGGAGACTATTTTTCTTTTGCTTTTTCTATGTATCTTTTTCCTTTTTTGCTCTCCCTTGATGCTACCTAGTCGCACTTGCTATTGCTCTTGCACTCTCACTATCCAAGGACAAATGCACAATGCTCAAGCAAAACACAAGATGAGCCACTCTCATGGGATAGGTACACACAAAGGAAGATGGGGGTTAACAAGGTGACGCAAGTTATACCTTCTTTGATGATGAACTTGGCGTCGGTGGTGCGGGATGATGTTCGTGGTCCGTGGTGTCGATGAGCGCGGAAGTTGATGATGTGGAAGCTTGCTGGTAGTTGCTGACACGCACACAGGACACGAGCAAACAAAGGAGATTAGCCAATGCGAAAAATGAGGCAAAACAGTCAAAACTGGCGTTACAGCTGGACACTCCGGTCTGTCTAGGCCGGATACTCCGGTCTGGCCGGACACTCCGGTCTGGTTCGGCCGGACACTCCGGTCGATATGAGCCGGACACTCCGGCGCGGGTTTCCTGCTCGTGTTTTTGAGCGGAAATCCTCGCCTTCGGGCCTCAAATCCGCGAAAAACTGGCCAAATCGGGCTGGGGAAACGCAGGATAAAGCTGGACCAACTCCTTAGACAAGGTTTGGTCGGATCAAAACCACAAATAACACTCCAAATCAAGAGATCGATCCAAAGGCAAATATGGGCTATTTTTTGTGGGGATTTTCGAATTTTTGGTGGATAGAAGAAAAATTTGTGGGGTAAATCATGAGCAACGAAGCTCTTGATACCGATATGTTGAGGGCAAACCTCTAGGGTGGCCTGATCTTTCACGATTCCCTTTCAAATCGAGGGTGGAGTGCGGGGGAAGGAGGAAAGGATGAACACGACGAACACACGCACGAAGAACACGATGAACACACACACGCAAAACCACGATAAACACCAATAGCTCAAACCAGCGGTGACCAGTCCGGCGCAATCCCTAGGATCGGCGTCGGGCGGAGGACTCTCTCTCGAACCGACACGGCGAGATGGGAGACTCGGTGAGATCTTGACGTCTAGGCAAAGGGATACCGATGCCTAGGCCTTGTACAACGCGGAGGCACAATGCAAACTCCAACGAGGTTTGGGGATATTGGTGCTCCTTGGTCAAGGATCATGAGGCAAGAATTAGATAGATCCACAAAGGGGTTTCCACTAATTCCAATATCAAGCCTAGGGTTTACAATGGAGGTGGGGGTCTATATATAGCCCAACCACAAGTTCGGGGGTAATTCAGGCATTAAAGTAGAGTTCTGGGCGAAGTAGAGGGATACATGGGCCATAGGGCCTAGCTAGGCTCGCAGGCCCATCACTTGGGTCAGACACTCCGGGTCGAGTGGGCCAGATAGTCCGGGGTGGCCGGACACTCCGGGAAGTGTCTGGGCTGTGTCCGAACTGGCACACAGAATGTCTGCGCCAGGTTCGGGCTCGGGCAGGCCAGACACTCCGGCTAAGTCGCGTCGGACACTCCGGTTGAGTCGCGTCGGACACTCCAGCTTTGGCAGCTTCAGGGCTCGTGGGTCGACGCGGCGGGGGCTCGTACCTGATGATGCACAAAGTAGTGGTATGAAGTAGCACACCATCCAAGGAGGTATCAAATTGGCACGAAGAGAGGAGTGAGTTCACCTTAGCTTGGAGGAGTTTAGCTCGGGCACGAGTCATGGGTCCACTTGGGGGACTTGTTCTTGTAGATGTAGAAGCGTCCGTAGGACGGGCTGAATCATTTAGGATGGTGCATCCCCGTGGTCAACCCCAACCACCCCCACCAGCAAAGGCAACCATGGCTCAACTCTTGTGCATGTTCATGGAAGATCGCCAAGCTGCTAGTGCTGAGCACCATGCCAATGTCATGGCTCTCCAGCAACTCGCCCAAGTGGCCACTGGGAACATTAACAACAACAACGGAGAGGAGGTCAATGGTGAAGTAAGGTCCAAGATCAAGGACTTCAATAATACCAATCAACCGGTGTTCTCTAAGTACCTTAAGCCACTAGACGCTAATGCCTAGCTCCACACTATCGAGAACCACTTGGAGGTCGCTCATGTAATATCTGGCTACTCATTTTGTAACATCCCAATTTCAGCGACCCTGATTAGTTATCTAGAATGCAAAAATTAGGGGGAACAAAAACTTTTTCTTGTGTATTGATGCAGTACTTGCTTGCTTGTTTGTTGATTCTTATGCATCTGAATGTATAACATATGATATACTCCTTACCTCAACACCAGTTGACAAAATCTATTTAACAAAACTATCCTGGCTCATTTTACATATTCTCACATGTTCTGGCATTTAAAAAACTGAGCTAAGATTCTTTTGTAAACCTTAACTATTTTAGTAGCGTCTATTGACCAAACTACGGAGAGCTATATAACATAATCTCCTTATGTTTTCAAGACAGAACCTTCAACTACTCTTACCTCTAGGTTTTTCCAAAAGCTTTTATAAATCTTTTGAATTCTACTCTTGGTAGAGATACCAATGACTCTTACCTTATTAAAACTCCAACCTTCCAAAATGCCCATCCTTACCTCGAGCTAAGTTTGATGGTAACCCTAGTAGTAGTTGAATTGCTTGTAAGATGAGTTGCATTGATCTATAGAGATGAGTTGCCTTGATCTGCTGTTTGACTTGACTGCTTAAGAAGTAGTATGGGTTACTCTAGGTGCTCATCCACTAGGATCAATAGGTTTGTATATCACAACACCCTAAGAAAGAATACAAAGCTGGATCTGATCTCTAGCAACTAGGTGATCATCTAAAACCCTTAACCAGATCAATTCTGAGATCCATTCTAGAAGTTTCCAAATCAATGAAGACCAATATCAAGCATGGAGCTTTTCTACTCAATCTACACTTCAACATCCTCCACTTGATGATGCTTTGATACCTTTCAACCCATCAAAAACTTTCCCACTCATATTTTAGTCAAAAACCCTAAACCTGCTAAATTTGACAAAGTATGGAAACTGCTTCAACATCACTTCTTTGAATACCTATCTTTCCCAACCCTTGTGCATTTTTGGAAATGCACTTGAACCATATTTTAGAACATAATAAGGAATACCAAGGCCCACTCTTGCCTTTGGCTATGTCATCTTTTAAGCCCCTTGTTCTTGATAGTTTTGCAGGCAAGAAATAACAATTCCTGCAAATCTTATCAACATGCCTACTTCAGAGGAAGCTCAGACCTACATGTTATCCTCTTTTCACCAACTCCTTCCATGTTTGTTTTCTACTCATAACGGTATAACAATACCTACTTCACTTGTTTCAAATGGATCCTTGTGCTTCAAAAACCCACAAGGCTTTGAAGGCTATTTGGTAATCTGCTTTGGCAGTCTTATTTTATTCAAAGTTTGGAATCAATCCTTGCAGAGCTCAAGCATGATCAAGCCCAAACTTAGGTACCATGATGATCTACATAACTTGATCTATCTATCCATATAGCCCGTGAACCAAGGGGAACCTTGAGCTCCAAGATACAACCATGTTTTGATGGTATGAAAATAACATCACTCTAGACCCTTTAATTCCTGTTCCTAACCAAAATCAAGTTGGATTCTCAAGACCCAAGGCTTAAAATGCTATATACACCTTGTTTACATCATATACCTTGATTATAAATATTTATATAATATTATCCATAATTACTATGGCTCAAAAACTATTTAATCAATTTAATGGGCAAAATCTCAAAAACTCCATCTACAAAGGAAAGTTTGGTTTCTAACAAGGAACTTCCCCAACTTTAAGCACTTTTGAGTCCTATATATCATACTCTATCCTCCCACTTCAAAAACATATGTTTTTGAAGAGATTTAATAATTCTTTTTGCCCTTTTTCCTAAATGGAAGAAACAACAAAATAAATGTGTTAAATACTTTTAGGCCCCAATAAATCTTGAGAAAATTCCCCAACATGTGATCTGGTATTTGGGACCATCTCACATCAAAAACCAACCATGTCAAATGTAAAAATATCAAATAATCTTCTAGAAACTACTTCTGCACTTCTTGAATAAATGGATTTAAGAGGACTAACACCCCTTAGAAAAATCCCAAATAAATCCTAGGAATGTACCTAACCATACCCATCTATCAGTACCATCTCCCCCACCTTTTCCAAGGTCATGCTAAGGGAGTGCTAGGAAAAGGCACCACATCAAGGAAGCTAGTCAACACAGCTAGAGGTCATGTGAATCATGTTAGTGTTGAAGAAGCTCATGAGTCCCCCGACAACGTTCTTTGTATATTTCTCGTCAACTCAGTACCTGCCATAGTATTGTTTGATTCCGGAGCATCACACTCGTTTGTTACTGAACTGTGTGTTGAAAGGAGTGGGAGGGCTCCTAGTAATATGGAGTGCCTTATGCTCATGCAAATTCCTTAGTCAACTAGCAAAACCTAATCCGTCTACCCTAGAATTCATTTTGTTATTCATGTAGTATGTTTCCTAGCTGATTTGATAGTTCTTGGAACCCATGGTTTAGAAGTAATACTCGGTATGGATTGGATATCCAAGTATCAAGGGATCATATATTGCGCTAGAAAAGCTATCACCCTAACTAGTAGTGGAGGAGTTCAAGTCGAGTACGTGGTAATTGTGCCATCCTCTCGAGCATACTACCAGAACAGTATATCTGGACTAACCTTAGAGGAAGTACCGGTTATGAGTGGGTATCTGGATGTGTTTCCCACAGAGTTACCTAGTATGACCCTTGGTCAGGATATCAAGTTCACAATGGAGTTAGTCCCCGGAACCTCCACCATAACTCAAAGGCCTTATCGTATGATCCTCGAAGATCTAGCTGAGTTGAAAAGGCAACTAGATGGAATGTTGCACAAAGGTCTGATTCGCCCGAGATCACCCCCTAGGGATCACCCGTTATCTTTGTGTATAAAGGGATGTTACTATCCGTTTAGTCATGGAGTAACGAAAGCTCAATGAGGTGACCATTAAGAGCAACTACCCCTTCCTAAGATTCAAGATTTGTTTGACTAGCTGAACAGAGCCCGTGTTTTCTCCAAGATAGATCTCTGCACTGGGTATCATCGACTCAAAGTACGAGTCATATATCCCCAAGCCAACTTTCACACCCGTTATGGTTTGTTTGAGTATATTGTCATGTCGTTTGGTTTGACTAATACACATGCCTAATCCATGAATATCATGAACAAAGTGTTCATGCCCTGCCTAGCAAAGTTTGTCATGGTGTTAATTGATAACATTCTGATTTACTCCAAGACCGGGGAGGAACATGAGGAGCATTTGAGGCTAGTCTCGGGAACACTTAGAGATCACCAACTGTATGCCAAGTTTAGCAAGTGCGAGTTCTGGCTGAAGGAAGTAGGATTATTAGGACATGTTTTTTCTACTAGTGGAATCTCGGTAGATCCCTCCAAGATAAAATCTGTGCTAGAATGGAAAGCCTCGATGAACCCGTTCGAGGTCAGAAGTTTTCTTGGATTAGCAGGATACTACCGGAAATTCTTTGAAGGTTTCTCAAGCATCATAAGGCCGATGACGTAACTACTAAAGAAAGACAGAAGTTTTGAATGGACTGGGAAATGTGAAGAAAGCTTCCAGGAGCTCAAGAAGATACTTCTCTCAGCACCAAGTATGACCATGCTAGATATCACCAGTAGTTTTGATATCTACTGCGATGCCTCAAATCAAGGACCAGGAAGTGTTCTTATGCAAGACGGAAAATTCATTTCATAACTATCCCGTTAGTTGCAACCCCATGAAGTGAACTATCCTAGTCATGATCTGGAGCTTGCCGTAGTGGTGCATTCTCACAAGACTTGGTGTCATTATTGTAGCATCCCAATTGTCTAACAATTGTAATGCTACTTGGTCTAGTAAGATAATGGCTACTTCCTATATATAATTGTGCATTGTAATTATATCATGCTCATGTCATCATGCCACCTTGCATTTGAGCATCATATAAAACCCTCTTCCTTTGGTTCTTCTCTCATATGCATTATTATTTCTATTTGCCTCTTGATATTGTATTTGGTTATTGATATATTGTCTAAATGCCCAAGTTGAGTTGGGGCATATCTTTTATTCCACTCCATCACCTTTCTTCCACCACCTTATAATTCCACCATCCTATTATCCGTGAGCTTGTAATTCTTTTTCTTTTGATTTTATTCTAGCTCATGTGGATGGGGTGGATCTAATCCCAACTTCTTTTTGCTTGGCCTTTACTCCACTTCTTGTGAATGCATAAGAACAATGCCATATTATTATTTTGTTTTCACAAAATAAATCATGGCCTTTATTATTTTTGCATGGGCCATGCAAGAGTACCACCACCTTTAATCCCATTGGTTTTTCCTTTGTTTTATGGGATCTTTCCTTTGTGGATCATCTCCATCCCTTCCACCATCCCCATATTCTCATCAACATCATTTTTATTTTATTTTCTCCATGCATGATTCAAATGAGGCCTTTTCCCATATCTCATTTCTCTCTCTTTTTCTTGGTTTCTCTTTCACCTTAGCTTATGCTAGATCAAGCCCCACTTTCCTCTTGGTATGATCTCATAAATAATTTCAAAAACCTAAAACCCTAATCAAAACCTAACCTAGCTTTCTCTCTCTACTTTTTCTTCTAACCCTAGTTCCACTTAAACCCTAACCCCTACCACACCTCTCTCACCTCCCTCTCTCTCTATCATCCTGGCCCCACCTGGCCCCCTCTCTCTTCCTGGCCCACACCCCATCTACCCATCTAACCACCCCAAACCCTAGCCCATGCCCTAGCTACACCCTAGCTCACCTGAGCCCTCCTCTCCTCTCTTTCTTTCTACCTGCCATGCTGGCCCGAGCTGCTACTCCACGCCGACCCCGCCTGCAGCCCCTCACCCTGCCCTGCCCTGGCTACCCAGGTCGAACCCCAGCTCGACCACATGATCGAGGAGAAAGGAAAAGGGCCAAAGCCACTTTTCCATCTACCACGCGCCCACACGTCCCTCTTCCCTCCCCCTCGCTTTCCTCCTTCTTCACGGCTTCCCCGCCTCTCCCAGATCCACCCCAGGTCGCTGCCTTCCTCTCCTTCCTCTCTTGATGACGCCCAGCTCTCGCCGCCAGAACCGCCAGCACCGTCGTCTTCCTCGCGCTCCCGCCGACGTGCTCGACGTGGAGGTGAACGAGGAGACCAGGAGTAGTCCCCTGCTTCGCCCTGGACATGCCGACGCGAAGGAGGAAGCCCCCAGGACCGCCAGCATCCTCGCCGCTCCGCCGAAACCCTAGTCCCCCTGGCCTCTGCGTCCTCATCGTTGCAGCGTCTCCCAGGCCGATCCGTCCACACCGACCTCTCCCCGGTGAGCCCCTCTTCCTCCCTGACAACCTCCGCCTCGCTGTCGCCGTCTTGCGCCGCCGTTAGTTTCGCCGAGCGCCATCAGTGCACGGCAGACGTTGCCGTCTGTTCCGCGCCGCGCCTCACAGAGGCATATCTAGCCGCCCGCCGCTCCTCTGTCACCATCCCGTAGCCCACCGCATTGGCACAGGTCTCGTCGTGCACCCCGCAGGTGGCAAGGTCTAGCCCCCGCGCCGCGCGCGCCACACCCCGCGTCGGTCGATCTCAGACCTGACGTGGTTCAGAGAAAACAGAAGCACAGTACCGCGGCCCCCCTTTTGCAGAAAACCCCCCCAACCTTTTTATTCCTAAACCCGCAGTCCAGCCTACCCCACCTGTCAGCCGTCCTAGCGTTTTGCAGAAAAGTCCCCCTGCTTTCTCAGGCCGTAACCCGCGCTCCAATCCACGTCGCACCTGACAGCCCCTGGGGATTACCCCACTGGCACATGGGCCCTAGCACGCTGGCCCCGCCTGTCACCCGCAGCAGCTAGCTAAGCCCGCGGTAGCAAAAGTTTCCCCGCGCGCGTGTGCCCCGCCAGCGGCTGGCCCACCCGTCAGTGGCTATGGCTGGGTCGATCTGGGTAACAAAAGTTTTCCCTGTTGTCTGTTTATTTAAACCTTTTTGTCAAAATTGATTTAAATTCAAATTCAAGTCAGATTTAAATAAATTTTAAAATACAAATCCAAATAATACAAATAATATATGTTTTCGAATCAGAAAAATGTGAGGATTTCAAATATGGCATTCAAAATATTGTTTGAGCACTTTAAAATTTCGAGATGTTTAAAATTACAATAAAATGCCCTTTTCCTTAATTAATTAATAACTTTAATTCTATAACTCCAAATTGGGCAAATAATATGTCTAAATCGATCAGCGCGACGAGCCCATTCTATTTATACAGTCCTTGTTCTGAATTGAAGCATGCATCGTGTCATTATTAAAAATCTGAACTGTTTATAACAATAAAACGGAACCAAATAAATAATAAAATGCTTTATTTCTTGTATCCACACCTCACCTTTGCCATGCTACTTTAATGCCATATAAATTGTGCATCATTCATCATGGCATGCTTGTTTGCTTGACGCAATTTAATTCATATGCTTGTGCACTTTATTTATGTTGGCCCTTGTTTGTTTGGTTCTTCTTCGAATAGACGCCCAGCAGGAGAATTACCAGGAATCACAGGAGTACTACCCAGATCCATCTCTCGCTTCAACTGAGCTGCTAGGCAAGCACTACCGCATGCTTGCATACGTACAGTACCTATTGCCTCTATCTTATTCTTGCATCATTGGGTCGCGATTGCATTAAATTGAACCCAAGTACTGCATAGCCTTTACTTTTAAACCCCACCGAAGCTTGTTCCTCCATCCCATGAGCCATTACTACAGGAGTTGTTTGAGCCATGTGAGTCGTAGAAAAGCATGAGTAGGGTATGTGAGTGTCTGATGAACAATGAGGTACCTAAACAACATAACATGATTAGTAATGGGATAACTAATGAAAGAGGCACCGGTGAGCAATATCTGCTATTTGGTTTTTCATGCTCACTTGTGTCCCGTAGGACCCCGAGTACTTGATTCCTGTTCCTTGACTATTCGCACTATCCACATCCGGGAGGCCTTATGGACCCCCCTGAGCCAGAGCTTGATTCATTCTTATTTCATGGGGCCACAATTAGTTTGGGGCTTTATTATTATCCTGTACTTATGCCATGTTACTACTCTATTTAAGATTGTGCGAGGAGCACCTGTACTGTTTTGGATCGCGCCACGTTTTCGCGGTATCGACAAGCCCAATCACATTTTCGGGTTCCCAGTCGTTTACAGCCGTCGTCGCAAACCCTGGGTCCGTCTTGGAGCCGGCCAACTTCGTTGCGGGTAGCTTATTGGGGTGGTCCCCTAAAATATTTCTGAATCCTGTGATTGCTTTGTCGTGAATGCCTCGTTGGGTTTTGATTTGGTTTTTCCGAAGTTGATCGAGTGTGTGTTGCTATTCATGCACCCCTGCAGGGTAAATCTTTCTGAAAGCCGTGTCCGCGGTTATGGACGACTTGGAGCACAGTTTCTCGATCATAGACAAGTATAACTAAAGTACCGCTTTTAAATTGACTAAGTACTTGACTAGTAAATAGTGCAATACTCATGGAATGGTTAATAAAACTGCAAACGGATGATGGGGGTTGTTCGTCCGCTTCCTCGTTGGTAAGCGAGGAGGAGGATGGATCTGATAATTATACTGTTATAACTGTTGTTCTTAATTCATGGACATCCGTCTATCTTTGGTTAGGCGGATGGTTAGCGAGTATCT
Source organism: Avena eriantha (assembly GCA_910589775.1). Lineage (NCBI taxonomy): Eukaryota > Viridiplantae > Streptophyta > Magnoliopsida > Poales > Poaceae > Avena > Avena eriantha. The sequence goes on from OU342744.1 coordinate 365,895,492, forward strand.
GTAGAATTGTTAGGTATTATCTTTTGCTACCATTGCGTCACCCCAGGTTGTGTCCCCTTTAGCGGCATAAAGACTTGCTGAGTACCCCTAGGGTCTTACACGATAAATTGTTTGATTCAGATGAACAGGTGTACCCGCAAGATGGATACTGGGTGGAAGAGATAGATGATGTTGGCAACGATCATTCGGTGTAGAGATTCCGGGAACGGGGATCCGTGAGATCCGTGGGCGGGATGTGTTTATTTATGGGGCATCTTATGCCGATTTGCTTCTTATCCGTACTCGGATCTTGTTTTCCGCTTCCGCCTGATACTCTGATGTTTGTTGTATGAGGAGCAATCCTAAATTATTATCCCTATCTAGGATATTTGAATCTTGCCGTATGGCGTTGCAATATTTCTATTTCTTTTAGATGGAATGGCTCTGAGGACTGTTGTATGTGGCTTGCATACATACTCATTTGTGTATGTAGTTGATCCCTTCGCCTGCCGATTACGCCGCTCGTTCTTGTCCCGATGTTCTGAAATTGGTTAGGATGGCCGAGAGGTCTACCGTGAGTGGCCCTGGGCCCCACCGTACTATTTTCACCACTTTCGTTCATCCAGGCATGCAACTAAGAGCGTAATTCACCGAGGTAGTTACAATTATCTGATGGGGAATCGATGTGAGATCTAAACATATCACAGGAGTTTGAAGTACATTTTATCTCAGAAGGAGTTGAACATGTGGAAAATAAGGCAGAATAAGCTAATTAAGGATTACGATCTTCAAATTCATTATCACCTGGGTAAGGCTAATGTGGTAGCGGATGCACTTAATCAGGAACCATGCTGTCGGAGTCCTAAAATTCAGGGTACCATGATCCTATGGCTGCCGGGCCCACCGCCTGAGCCGCGGCACCCTCCCGAGATGGAGGAATAGTGAAGGCAGCCTTAGGAGGGGAACCCGAGGCCTCTATGTCCACAGAGGCCTCGCCCAAGTCCTCCCACCGACCACCACCCCGTGTCATGGGACTCTGGCTCGCTCGGGTCACCAACGGGCCTCGGATGCTTCGGAGCAAGCCCTAGGGGCGCGTTTGTAATCTCACAACGACAGGGAAGAAGAAGACAAAGCCTCGTAGGAAAACTTAGGGCAGCATGGACCGCATCGGTAAATAGGAGCCAGACCACCCCATCTAGTGCAAAGGCAACATGAAAGTCACCTATGCCAGTGAGGCGAGCCCATGCCATTTTGGTGCAAAGGGGACAAGGGAGGTGTCGGGTAGTGAAGGACAGCGCTAGGAACCTCAGCTTTACTAAGGGTCAGAGGGAAGCCCGAAGCATTGGACTGAGTCCATCAAAAGCGGTCTTGTGGTCTGGAGGTCTGGTGGGCGGCGATGTGGCGACCCTTCCCACCCATGAACGGGGGGAAGAGGCCTAGCGCCCATATATAAGGAGACCTTCTCCTACCTTAGATTGGCTCGATCCTAGCGATCTGTAACCCTGGACATTGATTCACCATTGTACCCTCGCGAGACACGACGAGCAATACAACCAAGAAAGAGTAGGGGCTTTACCTACTCACGAGGGTCCCGACCTGGGTGAAAATGACCCCGTGTAAACCTCCATGTTGTGCTTGTGCATCATAATCTTCACTGCCGTGAGATGTTTAGAACGCATGTTCAGCCCCCTATCGAACTCAGGGCTTGTTGGACCACTTGTTCCTTCACGGGACACTCTCTCCGACATTTGGCATGCCAGGTAGGGGGCTGAGGCACATTCCCAAGACCTTCACCAGCCCTGTCGGCATGCCGGCTCGCACCAATACACGAGCCAAGCGCACCCTCCTCCGCGCGGCGAGCAGGTCTCAGACAGAGCCCGCCCCCTGATGCATCGCAACGATGCAAGCTTCATGGACGGAGGACAAGGAGGTATCCTCTTTCCGTCCATCATGGGAGCTCCAACTCTCCTCGCACAGAAACACGTCAATCTCGTTTCACCACGTCCTCTCGCGGCCAGCCGGACCGACCCATGCTGGAGACTACCAAGCGCATGGTGCAGGAGCTGCTCCACCACCCGTCGGCCGAGCCTAGTCAGGTGAAGTGGTGCGAGCGACTTGCCGAGCTCCTCGACATTGGTACCCTCACCCCTCCAGCACCTGGGGCTGAGATTGAGGACAAGGCACCGGGGGTTGTGAGTCATCCTCTAGCCCGGGGCTCTAACGAAGCTCCCAACCGCGTCTCGGCCCGGCGACAGCTGCCAGATCAGCTTGCCACTTCCCGAGGCTGCCCACATGGTCTCCACGCATCCTTTCAGGTGAGAGGACCGTATCTTGGGGAGATTGTTGTAGTGGCACAACAGAACCACGCGGCCCTTCCCAGCGGCAAGGAGGTATAGGGCAATGGTTGCCTGGCCTTCACCAGGGAGCTCCGACGCACGGTGTGGCCGCACAAGTTCTGCCCTGAGATACCTTCGTGCTATGATGGGACTGCAAACCCTTGCGAGTTTCTATAGCTCTACACCATGGGCATCGAGGCAGCAGGAGGCGACAACTGCGTCATGGCGAACTGGTTCCCCCTGAGCTTGAAAGATGTGGCCCAGACCTGGCTAATAAACCTCCATGAGGAATCCATTGGCTCGTGGTCGGCTCTCTTCTCGCTCTTCATCGCCAACTTCAAAGGGATCGACAAGCTCCCGCTCGCCTACTATGACCTTCGCCAGCAGCCCAGCGAGACCCTCTTCAAGTTCTTGCAGAGATTCAGCCAGATCCGCAACAAAATCCACAAGATCTTGGACTACAACGTCATTACCATCTTCTCCGAGGGAGTCAAGGATGTCCGAATGAGGGAAAAGATCGGCATCCGTAAATAGAATCTCACCATGGCTGCCGATGTATTCTTCATGCCCGAGAAGCGATCCAAGGCCTAGGTCGGGCGAATGTTCGGCCTTGCCGAGGTAGAGACCACTTCCAAGCCCTCAAGTGTCTCCAAGAGCACAAGCAAGGATCCCAAGCGAAAGCTCGCTGTCGTCCTCGCTACTAAAACCGAACTGAAGAATCCTCATGAGGCCACGAAGAAGGGGAGCGCAAGGACCGCTCATACTGCATCTTCCACAAGAAGCATGGGCATCCCACCGATGACTGTTACGATCTCAAGAAGCTTTGCGACCAACACAACAATCAAAGGAAGGGGAGACGAGGCCGCGAGCACAATAATGACCATGGTGGCATCCAAGGAGAGGGCGCTGGAAACACAACAACGGTGGCCAAGGCGCAAACTGCAGGAGTCATCTGGCTAACGCCATGTAGCATCTTCCCCGTGCTCCAGAGAAGGTCGAGGAGAATGTCAGGGGCTACCAGGAGCTGAGGGGTGCCATAGCCTACATCCTCAACACTCCCAGGCCCCAGTGTACAACATGCACTTCAAGCAGCTCACCTACGAGGTTGCCGCCGCTAGGCCCGAGACAACATCCCCAAAGCTCAAGTGGTCGCAGTGCACCATCACTTTTGACACCAAAGACCACCCTGTCTCCACCAAAGTGGTGGGCACTCTGCCCATGATCTGCACTCCCAGCATCAACAACATTGGAGTAGCCAAGATGCTTATCGATGGTGGAGCGGGCCTAAACGTGATCCCCACATAAACGTTCGCCAATCTACAGGTATCGTACGACCGGCTGATGCCAACCATGTCATTCTCTAGGTTCACGAATGACACAACCATACCCATTGGGCAGGTGCGCCTCTCCCTCACATTCAGGTCTCGTGACAACTACAACCATGTCATTCTCTAGGTTCACGAATGACACAACCATACCCATTGGGCAGGTGCGCCTCTCCCTCACATTCAGGTCTCGTGACAACTACATGAATGAGCTCATAGACTTCGACATGGCACACATCGGCCTCCCACATCCTAGGCTACCTTCCTCTAGCCAAGTTAATGCAGCCACTTACCACGCCTACAACATCGTCAAAATGTCGGAAGGCAATGGTGGGGTCATCACCGTCGCAATGAAAGGGAAGCCTTATGCTTTCTCGACCATGCCTACAGAATCACGGCCACTGCCTACCCAAAGGATGTGGATACCCTTGACCATATCGGGGGAACCTCAAGGAAGAAGCAGATGATGGCCCAAGAGAATGTCCTGGCAAAGAGGGCGGCAACCACGTCGTAGCCTTCTGAGGAGGGCCTTGTTGTGGCCGCCGCCCGCAGGCACGAAAAGTCCTCGGGACAATCCCATCTCACACTCGCCAGCGTCGGAGAAACTCGTGAGGGTGGTACTGACCCGTGGGCTCCTAACTTTCCCATGGATTGCACCCAGCACACACACAATGTCAACCCCCTCCCCGACTGCGCTTGAGGGCCGATGAATGGATATAGGAGTCAAGTGGGCTAACAAGCCCCTCCATGCAGCACGACTACCTACCCAACTTTTTTGAAGGTGACACTCGAAACTTTCATCCTTTGTATCCTTATTCCTCATAAGACCCCTTCCGGATCATGGAGGCGTTATAATAAGCTTGGACCCATTTGGCAGGTTTTTCAGATTTTCCGCCCTATGCCAGTTCTGCCATTTGCTTCTCTTTCGGGAAAATATTTTTAAAGCTATGCGCGGGTGAAGTTCCTCAACAGGTGCCACGTGAGTGGGGGCCTAGTATCAATGTCCATCGCTGGGACAATCCCCATCAACTCCAGGGCCTAAATTGTCAATCTCTGAACTTATGGACTAACTCCGGTGATAAGTCACCTCACCCATGGTTCCTAGTGCTTGAAAACTCTCGGGCGACACATATAGGGAACCTCAGCAGCGTGCGTTTTTCCCTACGGTCTTCTCGTCGAGAGGTTTACGGGGCGGCTCGTGAGGGTACCCCCTCCAATGGACAAACTTCATGATAGACCTACAGTCTCCTTGAGGGACCAACAAGATAAGCATTTTCCCTACGGTCTTCTCCTCGAGAGGCTTACAAGGCGGCTCGTGAGGGTAGCCCTCCAGCGGCCAAACTTCATCCTAGACCTATAGTCTCCCCCTCGAGGGACCAACATGATAAGAATTGGCCCTACGGTCTTCTCCTCGAGAGGCTTACCCGACAGCTCGTAAGGGTACCCCCTCTCCAGTGGCCAAACTTCATGCTAGACCTACAGTCTCCTCTTTGAGGGACCAATAGAATAAGAATTTTCCCAACGGTCTTCCCCACGAGAGGATTATAAGTCATCTCGTGAGGGGCCTATTCGGCTATGGTACCAAAGTTCACAGGCCAGCGCATGGCGGTACCTAAGTTCCCTGAACTTGCCGCGTTTCGAAAAGTTGGGCCGCCAACTACTGAGAGGGGCCATTTTGAGGCAAACGCATCTCACTCCTGCCAAATTCAAACATTCCGTTAAACTGCCCCGTGAAGTAGACTCCCGGGACCCTCATGTCAGTCATTTGTCCATGACGTGAGCGCCATCGCGGCAACCTCTTAGGAAAATCGAGGAACTAAGTGGATTGGATGCGTTGACCAATTTGACAAATCCATTCCCACCTTTCCCCTAGCACCGGTGGCGTCGGAATCCACCCTCCAGGCAGGACGGTCCCTTTGGACATTTGACTTCCAGCGCCAAATTGCTACACCCAGTTGTTGCGCCCAATCGCTGATCCCGAGCTCCAATGGCGCATGCTGTAGCCGCCATTGCAAGGCTCTAGGCCGCCTCCGCCGCTGACGAACCGAGCAGCTCGGAGGATGGCAGATCCTACTACCAAGGAAGAAGAAGTTCTGGCCACAAGCGGGTGATCTACCCTGCTCTTTGCTATTCGCACTAATTATAACTGCTAGCTGGCTACTGAACCTCAAATCCTTTGTTAGCCCAACGCTGACAAACATATTTTGTCCACAGTTTTCTGTCAAGTGGGATCTACGCGGACCACCCTTACCTGGTTATGGTAGTCCTCTTCAGGTATGACTCTAAGGGCAAGTGGTATGCACACCATTGTATCATGATGGAAGAAGCACCTGCGCAGATTTGCACTATATCTAGTATGGTTGTTGCTCTGCATAATCATGATGAATTATGGCCGAAGCAAACTGCAAAGTACAGATTCATGGATGAACATGGCATCATGGTTCCTCTAACGTGTGACAGTCGGCTAATTGTGTTGATGAAAAGGTATGCTTCGGCTTGCATGTTTGAGCTGAAATGTGATGTACTGGATGTGGAAGCTGCTGCAACTGGGAGTCGCCCTTCTATTCTTGGACAGGGTGGTTGCTCGAACCCAATTAGCTCCTGGTTGCTCTTGGGGTTCGCATGTTTGTGCTGAATTGTTATTTTTGTTTTATTTACTCTGTAGATATTGGGCAGTTATGCAACAGTCCTGTTTCTTTGTCAGGAAGCACCGCAAGGTTAGAAACATGACTGCCGGCTCACTCATTTTGCTGCCCGAAGAAATTAAAAACGAGTGGAAAGATGATGATGGACACGATTCTGGTGCCCATTGTCCCGTCGATGCAGAGTACGTGAAGCTAAGAAAATTGGCACCGAGGAAGAGGAAGAAGGCAGGAAATGAAGAAGCCAGTGGACATGAAGGCTTGGCACCCAAGCTGCAGAAGAAGGCTGCTGGCAATGAAGATGCATAGTAATGTGTTGAACTTGAACCTATATATGTAATTCGGTTAAATTCTGGAGCTTTGTGTGTGGTATTTTGCTGGGCGAAACAATCTACCCACGTTCTCTAAGTAAAATGTACCGTCACTTATGGTTTGGAAATGCTCGAGTCAGTAGTTGAATCCGAAATTGTGATTGTGCCACTGCTATCTGAAAACACGCAGCACCGGTTCCACGATTGCTGAGGAGCACGAGGTCTCCAAATACGACAGAATGTAAGTGGCACAGAAATAAATTATTTAAGCTGCTTGACTCCACGAAGCAGTAACTTATTTCAGCTGCTGCACACAATGACATGGCAACATAAACAGCAATGGCAACCGATAATGCCCAGATGAGGAGGAAATTGGTACCACTTTCTGGCCTAATCTTGTGCCCGTCTATCTCACGGCCTCTCTGCTCTTGCATCCCCTGCATCTGGCGAAGCTCCCAGATCTCTAGTAACCGGGTGTACGTGCTTCCACTTTATAAATTGTCGTTGTGCCATTTGCATGAGGCCAAATCCATGTAGATTACGTTTAAACAAACCACCAATGTCAGAATACACTAGTAGAAAAGGGGTCTTTGGTCCACGGTCACGTTCCCAATCTGGGACAGAGATCTAAATCGAGGCAGAAATTGATCTAAATCACAAATTCTTCCACAAATTAATCGAGACAGAGATCTAAATCGAGGCATTTCATTAATTCAACCACAAATTATTCTAAACAAAGGTGCGATTTTACATCCTACATTTATTCAACCACTAGTCAACAATTTCACTTCCGCTTCCGCTGTCCTCCGAGCCGCCGGCTTCCTCGTCATCGTCGGACGGAACCTCCATGATTTCCGCATTGTTCGTGAGACGGAGCACCTCTTCACGGCGAGCAGCGGCGATGATGGTGTACTTGGTCCGTCCAGGGATGGACCAGAACCTCTCCCGCCCTTCTTAGTTGCGGAGATCCTGGTGCACCACGCGCCCATAAACGATGCGGTTGCCAATCTTGGCCTTCCGCTCCTTCTTGAACAGCGCCGGCCAGTACGGGCTGGCCGCCGTGTACCAGGACAGCGCCCTCTTCCACGCGGGCATCTGGCGGCGGTGCGCCACGATTTCGCTCTCCATCACGGCTCCGCCGGGGGTGAGGAGCGGAGCCACCGGCACCCCCGCTTAGCTGATGCGCCATTTGTGGGGCACCGTCGTGGCCGGCGGCGCGAGGATGTCAAAGTGCGCGACCGTCACTGCCTCGTAGAAGTTCAGCGAGGGCATCTCCATGGCGGCATGGTGGATATTCGAGAGGGAGCGAGGGGATGGACGACGAAGCGACATCGCAGTGGATATTGGAGACGGCGAGGGGATGGACGGCGAAGCGACGCGTTGTGGCGCCTCCTATTTGTACACGAGGACGACGAAGCGATGGGCAGAATATCCAAGGGGCATTGGTCAGACAAAAGGAAGTAATGCAGGGTTAAGACAGATTAACGGGCGACCAATTTTTTTCCTCCCAGGACTCCGGAACCAATAGTTCAGACCGCTTGGTCAACAAGTACAACTATTACAACTTAAAAAAGGCACGGAGCTCAAGCTAAATAGAACTAGTTATCACAGATCTCCTTGATCTTCCTAATCTTAGCCTGATGCGCATCTTCCTGCGAGAGCAAGGATCGAATCGTCTGCTCCTTCCTTTTAGCATCTTCCTTGCATAGCTTCAATTGTTTCTCTGCATTTTTCCTCATGCACTTGTCAATACTCGTAGTTGTGAATTGCAGGACTTTGGCCTGGTGAAGATCCTTCCTTGCTTGAGTCAGTTCTTGCTCTGCTTTAGCCTTCAGAGCCAACGCCGCGTCCCTCTCCTTCTCGACTTTCCTAACCTTGTCTTCCACCCACCTGAGATCTCTCTTATGCTTGGTCGTGTCAACTGGTTCCCATAGCTTCATCTCAACACTGTCAAGAAGTGAGTTGAATGCGGATTCTTTCAACTCAACAGTCATTTCCCATAGTTTGTCTAGCATTTTCTGCATCGATTTTGGCCACTCTAGATCTACCCATTTGACAACACCGCAACTTCCGCCTCGCATCATTGCACGATGTCCTTGACACTGTAGAAACCTCCTGCCTACGTTTCGTCCTTCGAACACTACAAATTTAGCGGGCACATATCCATGTTTACATACCAGAGGACTATCTTCATCCGCTAAACCGTGATAGTCGGCATAATACATCGTCTGGTTGGCCTAATACATCATACGCGCATGAGTAAATGGAGTAGATCTGGCTCAAAAAATAGATAACTTGCCACGGATGATAGAAATAGAGATGAGACGACTCACATCGAAATCATCGTCCCTTTCGTGACGATGCGTTTCCTCGCCGTCTCCCCTTGAACCCATGGTGAGAGGGGAGGGGGTGGCTGCCAAAGATGGGATTGGGATGGAGGTGCCGTCAGCTTGCGGCTACGGCAGGATGGGAGTGAAGTGGGGAAAGTGGCTTCGAGGGGAAGGAAGAGAAGTACAGGGAGGAAGAGAAGTAATGGGGATGTGACACTGGGATATGGCCCACTCAACTCGTGAGTCGTGACACTCATAACAGGGGAGCCCCCGGTGTTGCCAGTTTGTCCAGAGAAAGCGTGGCCAATCATGTCGCAGAACAGACTACTCGCGGATCGATCTCACGAAAACCATCCCAATCGTCCAAGCGCCCCGCTCGAATGGTATGTAACAATTATCAAGCAGAACAACTATGTTAGGGTGTGCCTTCTAAAAGACTCGGTCTAACGCTAAGGTTAGGGCTCTCCTAAGGTTAATTAGGATCCATATGTGGTTTATGAAAAGAACACGCATCCAATGACACTAGTGGATCCATATGTGGTTTATGAGAGGAACACACATGCAATGACACTGGTGATATGTGGTTTGTGAAAAGAACACACATGCAATGAAACTAGGTGTGGTTCATGAGAAGAACACATATGCAATGACACTAGTGTTTCCTTATGTGGTTTGTGAGAATAACAGACATGAAATGACTCTAGCTATGGTTCATGAGAAGAATACACATGCAATGACACTGGTGTATCCATTTGTGGTTTATGAGAGGAACAGACATGCAATGACACTGGGTGTGGTTCATGAAAAGAACAGACATGCAATGACATTCGTGGATCCATGTGTGGTTTGTGAGAATAATAGACATGCAATCACACTTGGTGGATCCATGTGTGGTTCATGAGAAGAACACACATGCAATGACACTAGTGGATACATGTGTGCTCTGTGAGAGGATCACACATCCAATGACACTAGGTGTGGTTAATGAGAAAAACACACATGCAATGACACTGGGTGTGGTTCATGATGTGGTTTGTGAGAAGAACACACATGCAATGACTCTAGCTGTGGTTCATGAGAATAACACACATACAATGACACCGGTGGATCCTTATGTGGTCTGTGAGAGGAACACACGTCTAATGACACTGGGTGCGGTTCATGAAAGGAACACACATCCAATGATAGTGCTAGATCCTTATGTGGTTCATGAAAAGAACACACATGCAATGACACTTCTGGATCCTTATGTGGTTCATGAGAAGAACACACATCCAATGACACTGGTGGATCCATGTGTGGTCTGTGAGAGGATCACACATGCAATGACTCTAACTATGGTTCATGAAAAAGAGCAGACATGCAATGACACTGGTGGATCCATGTGTGGTCTGTGGGAGGAACACACATCCAATGATACTAGTGGATCCATATGTGGTTTGTGAGAAGAACACACATGCAATGAAACTGGTGGATCCATGTGTGGTCTGTGGGAAGAACACAAATGAATGACTCTAGATGTGGTTCATGAAAAGAGAAGACATGCAATGAGACTGGTGGATCCATGTGTGGTCTACGAGAGGAACACATATCCAATGACACCGGTGGATCCTTATGTGGTTTGTGAGAAGAACACACATGCAATGACACTGGTGGATCCATATGTGGTTTGTGAAAAGGACAGACATGCAATCACACTGGGTGGATCCATGTGTGGTTCATGAGAATAACACACATGCAATGACACTGGTGATATGTGGTTTGTGAAAATAACAGACATGCAATGACTCTAACTGTGGTTAATGAAAAGAGCAGACATGCAATGACACTGGTGGATCCATGTGTGGTTAATGAGAAGAACACACATGTAATGACACTGGGTGTGGTTCATGATATGGTTTGTGAGAAGAACACACATGCAATGACTCTAGTTGTGGTTCATGAGAAGAACACACATGCAATGACAATGGTGTATCCTTATGTGGTTTGTGAGAAGAACACACATGCAAGGACTCTAGGTGTGGTTCATGGAAAGAACAGACATCCAATGACACTAGCTGTGGTTCATGAGAAGAACACCCACATGCAATGACACTGGTGGATCCATGTGTGGTCTGTGGGAGGAACACACATCCAATGACACTGGTGGATCCATATGTGGTTTGTGAGAAGAAAAACATGCAATGACACTAGTGGATCCATGTGTGGTTTGTGGGAAGAGAACACATGCAATGACAGTGGTGATATGTGGTTTGTGAAAAGAACACACATGCAATGACACTAGGTGTGGTTCATGAGAAGAACACATATGCAATGACACTGGTGTATCCTTATGTGGTTTGTGAGAATAACAGACATGCAATGACTCAGGTTGTGGTCAATGAGAAGAACACACATGCAATGACACTAGTTTATCCATGTGTGGTTTATGAGAGTAATAGACATGCAATGACACTGTGTGTGGTTCATGAAAAGAATAGACATGCAATGACACTGGTGGATCCATGTGTGTTTTGTGAGAAGAACAGACATGCAATAACACTTGGTGGATCCATGGGTGGTTCATGAGAAGAACACACATGCAATGACACTAGTGGATCCATGTGTGGTCTATGAGAGGATCACACATCCAAATACACTGTGTGTGGTTAATGAGAAGAACACACATGCAATGACACTTGGTGTGGTTCATAATGTGGTTTGTGAGAAGAACACACATGCAATGACTCTAGTTGTGGTCCATGAGAAGAACACACATGCAATGACACTGGTGGATCCTTATGTGGTATGTGAGAGGAACACACGTCCAATGACACTGGGTGTGATTCATGACAAGAACACACATCCAATGACACTGTTGGAACCTTATGTGGTTCATGAAAAGAACACACATGCAATAACACTGCTGGATCCTTATGTGGTTCATGAGAAGAACACATAACCAATGACATTGGTTGATCCATGTGTGGTTTGTGAGAGGATCACACATGCAATGACTCTAACTGTGGTTCATGAAAATAGCAGACATGCAATGACACTGGTGGATCCATGTGTGGTCTGTGGGAGGAACACACATCCAATGACACTGGTGCATCCATATGTGGTTTGTGAGAAGAACACACATGCAATGACACTGGTGTATCCATGTGTGGTCTGTGGGAAGAACACACATCCAAAGACTCTAGATGTGGTTCATGAAAAGAGTAGACATGCAATGAAATCGGTGGATCCATGTGTGGTCTATGAGAGGAACACACATCCAATGCCACTGGTGGATCCTTATGTGGTTTGTGAGAAGAACACACATGCAATGACACTGGTGATATGTGGTCTGTGAAAAGAACACACATGCAATGACACTGGTGGATCCATATGTGGTTTGTGAAAAGGACATACATGCAATCACACTAGGTGGATCCATGTGTGGTTCATGAGAAGAACACACATGCAATGACACTGGTGATGTGGTTTGTGAAAAGAACAGACATGCAATGACTCTAACTGTGGTTAATGAAAAGAACACACATGCAATGACACTGATGGATCCGTGTGTGGTTAATGAGAAGAACACACATGCAATGACACCGGGTGTGGTTCATGATATGGTTTGTGAGAAGAACACACATGCAATGACTCTAGCTGTGGTTCATGAGAAGAACACACATGCAATGACACTGGTGTATCCTTATGTGGTTTGTGAGAAGAACACACATGCAATGACTCTAGCCGTGGTTCATAGAAAAAACACACATCCAATGACTCTAGTTGTGGTTCATGAGGACAACACACATGCAATGACACTGGTGGATCCATGTGTGGTCACACATGAAAGGAACATACATGCAATGACACTGGGTGTGGTTCATGAAAAGAACACACATGCAATGACATCGGTGGATCCTTACGTGGTTTGTGAGAAGAACACACTTGCAATGACACTAGTGGTTCCATGTGTGGTTCATGAGAAGAACACAGATGCAATGACACCGGTGGATCCATGTGTGATCTGTGAGAGGAACACACGTCCAATGACACTAGGTGTGGTTCCTGAAAAGAACACACATCCCATGACACTGCTAGATCCTTATGTGGTTCATGAAAAGAACACACATGCAATGACACTGCTGGATCCTTATGTGGTTCATGAGAAGAACACACATCCAATGACACTGGTGGATCCATGTGTGGTCTGTGAGAGGATAACACATGCAATGACTCTAACCGTGGTTCATGAAAAGAGCAGACATGCAATGACACTGGTGGATCCATGTGTGGTCTGTGGGAGGAACACACATCCAATGACACTGGTGGATCCATATGTGGTTTGTGAGAAGAAAAACATGCAATGACACTAGTGGATCCATGTGTGGTTTGTGGGAAGAGAACACATGCAATGACACTTGTGATATGTGGTTTGTGAAAAGAACACACATGCAATGACACTAGGTGTGGTTCATGAGAAGAACACATATGCAATGACACTGGTGTATCCTTATGTGGTTTGTGAGAATAACAGACATGCAATGACTCAGGTTGTGGTTCATGAGAAGAACACACATGCAATGACACTAGTTTATCCATGTGTGGTTTATGAGAGTAATAGACATGCAATGACACTGTGTGTGGTTCATGAAAAGAATAGACATGCAATGACACTGGTGGATCCATGTGTGTTTTGTGAGAAGAACAGACATGCAATAACACTTGGTGGATCCATGGGTGGTTCATGAGAAGAACACACATGCAATGACACTAGTGGATCCATGTGTGGTCTGCGAGAGGATCACACATCCAAATACACTGTGTGTGGTTAATGAGAATAACACACATGGAATGACACTTGGTGTGGTTCATAATGTGGTTTGTGAGAAGAACACACATGCAATGACTCTAGTTGTGGTCCATGAGAAGAACACACATGCAATGACACTAGTGGATCCTTACGTGGTATGTGAGAGGAACACACGTCCAATGACACTGGGTGTGGTTCATGACAAGAACACACATCCAATGACACTGTTGGAACCTTATGTGGTTCATGAAAAGAACACACATGCAATAACACTGCTGGATCCTTATGTGGTTCATGAGAAGAACACATATCCAATGACACTGGTTGATCCATGTGTGGTTTGTGAGAGGATCACACATGCAATGACTCTAACTGTGGTTCATGAAAATAGCAGACATGCAATGACACTGGTGGATCCATGTGTGGTCTGTGGGAGGAACACACATCCAATGACACTGGTGCATCCATATGTGGTTTGTGAGAAGAACACACATGCAATGACACTGGTGTATCCATGTGTGGTCTGTGGGAAGAACACACATGCAATGACTCTAGATGTGGTTCATGAAAAGAGAAGACATGCAATGACGCCGGTGGATCCATGTGTCGTCTATGAGAGGAACACACATCCAATGACACTGCTTGATCCATATGTGGTTTGTGAGAAGAACACACATGCAATGACACTGGTGATATGTGGTCTGTGAAAAGAACACACATGCAATGACACTGGTGGATCCATACGTGGTTTGTGAAAAGGATAGACATGCAATCACACTAGGTGGATCCATGTGTGGTTCATGAGAAGAACACACGTGCAATGACACTGGTGATGTGGTTTGTGAAAAGAACAGACATGCAATGACTCTAACTGTGGTTAATGAAAAGAACACACATGCAATGACACTGGTGGATCCGTGTGTGGTTAATAAGAAGAACACACATGCAATGACACCGGGTGTGGTTCATGATATGGTTTGTGAGAAGAACACACATGCAATGACTCTAGCTGTGGTTCATGAGAAGAACACACATGCAATGACACTGGTGTATCCTTATGTGGTTTGTGAGAAGAACACACATGCAAGGACTCTAGCTGTGGTTCATGGAAAGAACACACATCCAATGACTCTAGCTCTGGTTCATGAGAAGAACACACATGCAATGACACTGGTGGATCCATGTGTGGTCTGTGAGAGGAACAGACATGCACTGACACTGGGTGTGGTTCATTAAAAGAATACACATGCAATTACATTTGTGGTATGTGGTCTGTGAAAAGAACACACATGCAATGACACTGGTGGATCCATACGTGGTTTGTGAAAAGGATAGACATGCAATCACACTAGGTGGATCCATGTGTGGTTCATGAGAAGAACACACGTGCAATGACACTGGTGATGTGGTTTGTGAAAAGAACAGGCATGCAATGACTCTAACTGTGGTTAATGAAAAGAACACACATGCAATGACACTGGTGGATCCGTGTGTGGTTAATAACAAGAACACACATGCAATGACATCGGGTGTGGTTCATGATGTGGTTCATGAGAAGAACACACATGCAATGACACTGGTGTATCCTTATGTGGTTTGTGAGAAGAACACACATGCAAGGACTCTAGCTGTGGTTCATGGAAAGAACACACATCCAATGACTCTAGCTCTGGTTCATGAGAAGAACACACATGCAATGACACTGGTGGATCCATGTGTGGTCTGTGAGAGGAACAGACATGCACTGACACTGGGTGTGGTTCATTAAAAGAATACACATGCAATTACATTTGTGGTATGTGGTCTGTGAAAAGAACACACATGCAATGACACTGGTGGATCCATATGTGGTTTGTGAAAAGGACAGACATGCAATCACACTAGGTTCATGAAAAGAACACACATCCAATGAAACAAGTGGATCCATATGGTCTGTGAGAGGATCACACATGCAATGACTCTAACTGTGGTTCATGAAAAGAGCAGACATGCAGTGACACTTGTGGATCCATGTGTGGTCTATGGGAGGAACACACATCCAATGATACTGGTGGATCCATATGTGGTTTGTGAGAAGAACACACATGCAATGACACTGGTGGATCCATGTGTGGTCTGTGGGAAGAACACACAAGCAATGACTCTAGATGTGGTTCATGAAAAGAGTAGTAATGCAATGACACCGGTGGACCCATGTGGTTTATGAAAGGAACAGACATCCAATGACACTGATGGATCCTTATGTGGTTTGTGAGAAGAACACACATGCAATGACACTGGTGATATGTGGTCTGTGAAAAGAACACACATGCAATGAAACTGGTGGATCCATATGTGGTTTGTGAAAAGGATAGACATGCAATCACACTAGGTGGATCCATGTGTGGTTCATGAGAAGAACACACATGCAATGACACTAGTGATATGTGGTTTGTGAGAAGAACATACATGCAATGACTCTAACTGTGGTTAATGAAAAGAGCAGACATGCAATGACACTGGTGGATCCATGTGTGGTTAATGAGAAGAACACACATGCAATGACACTGGGTGTGGTTCATGATTTGGTTTGTGAGAAGAACATACATGCAATGACTCTAGCTATGGTTCATGAGAAGAACACACATGCAATGACACTGGTGTATCCTTATGTGGTTTGTGAGAAGAACACACATGCAAGGACTCTAGATGTGGTTCATAGAAAGAACACACATCCAATGACTCTAGCTATGGTTCATAAGAAGAACACACATGCAATGACACTGGTGGATCCGTGTGTGGTCTGTGAGTATCACAAATGCAATGACTCTAACTGTGGTTCATGAAAAGAGCAGACATGCAATGAGACCGGTGGATCCATGTGTGGTATGTGGGAAGAACACACATCCAATGACACTGCTAGATCCTTATGTGGTTTGTGAGAAGAACACACATGCAATGACACTGGTGGATCCATGAGTGGTCTGTGGGAAGAACACACATCCAAAGACTCTAGATGTGGTTCATAAAAAGAGTAGACATGCAATGAAATCGGTGGATCCATGTGTGGTCTATGAGAGGAACACACATCCAATGCCACTGGTGGATCCTTATGTGGTTTGTGAGAAGAACACACATGCAATGACACTGGTGATATGTGGTCTGTGAAAAGAACTCACATGCAATGACACTGGTGGATCCATATGTGGTTTGTGAAAAGGACATACATGCAATCACACTAGGTGGATCCATGTGTGGTTCATGAGAAGAACACACATGCAATGACACTGGTGATATGTGGTTTGTGAAAAGAACAGACATGCAATGACTCTAACTGTGGTTAATGAAAAGAGCAGACATGCAATGACACTGGTGGATCCATGTGTGGTTAATGAGAAGAACACACATGGAATGACACTGGGTGTGGTTCATGATATGGTTTGTGAGAAGAACACACATGCAATGACACTGGTGGATCAACATGTGGTTTATGAAAAGAACACACATGCAATGACACCAGTGGATCCATGTGGTTTATGACAATAACACACATGCAATGAACTCTAGTGGGTCTATGTAGTTTATGAGAAGAACACACATCCAATGAACTCTAGTGGATCTATCTTGGCATAATTTCATGTATGCCACGATGTATTTCATTGTACAAGACACTCACTTTCAATTTTTATACTACTTAGTTTTGCCCTTGGTTTTGTGTGGTACTACTCAGTTTTGCCCCCTCTCTATCTTTCGTAGAAGCCCAAACATGTGCTCACCCTGTCTGTTAGTCCCTGATTGGTTGTCACAGTTGTCACGTGGATCGTGCGCACCAACCGTTGATTCTGTGCGATCCAACGATGATCGTTGCACACATCGTGCCCTTCACAGTACAGCGTGAGACAGGACGGACGTCTCCCTCAGCGAGACTTCTAAAAGAAGGAACACAATGCCGTCCATGGAAAAAGTCGTCGAGCGGTCATGTCATGTTTAATCAAGTCTGAAAAGCCTACTACTCCTACTACTACGCCACAACGCATGCGTCATAGAGTGCACAGTCGTCGATGGACAACTGCAACTTATTTCCACTTGATTTTAATAAGACATATCCCATTTTTTATGCAGCGGCTCTCTATCTCACTTCCAACTGGGCCCGACCGTAAGAATCTTGCACGCGCTAGACGGAGACCAAAGAGCTGAGCTCGACGAGACCTAACGTCTCCGCCTCCATCAACACATCCCTCTACCCGATCTAGCAAGACCCCACAAATCTTGCTGTACAACCACCTACCTTCCCATCTATATTTCCACTTTTAACTATCGCCAATTTTAGGGTCGTGTCAAACTTCGTACATAGAAATTGTGTATGCGCCCTTTGCATGCGGCTCAATATAGAACTGCCATGCATGGCCCGGGAAAAACGTGACGTACCATGCGCGTGTCGCGGTGCACGGTGTAGTAGACTGCGTGGCGCGTTGCATGGTGGTGCAACGAAACGTGCCTTGCTTCCATCCACCTTAACTATAGAGCCCCTCTCTGCACACCCACTCTCACTCTCGCTCACTGTCACCACGCAACCCTCTCCACTGTCCCACCAGCATTCGCAAACTCCCGAGAATACCTTGTCCGCCGATGATGGCCGAGGAGGATAAGGTGGCCATCGTCGCCTCCGTGGCCGCCGGCGAGGAGGCCCCCGTCTCCTCGCCGGTCCCCCTCGACGTGTTGAAATCAGCTGCCGTACCTGTCCAGGCCCCAGTCGAGGCATCGATGGCAACCGCCGTTCCCGTCCAGGCCCCCGTCCCCGCTACCGACGGAGCCGCCGAAGAGGAGCCCCCCGCTGAAGATCAAGCACTTCTTAGGCACGTACGATCCAGATAAGTACATCGCTCCGCTGAACCCCTACGACACCGGCATCGATGACCCATGGTCGGAGGTAACTAGGTTTTGCTCCCCTCCCCTGGTTCTTCTACCGTTCCCATCGTTGGATGCTAGATGTTGGTTTATTAGGATTCGCTTGTTCGCATTTCGATTGCTCGATCTTCTTACATCATCTACTCCCCCATTTTCCTTTTCTTCCAATAGGTTTCCGGCAGCGATGTTTGCAGCGATGACGAGTCCATACACACTAAGACTCGTCAGGTGCTAAGGAGGCTGCGGGCCGGCCAGTATGACACCTTCTTCACAGGTGGCCCCTGGCGCTGCCCCTTCGGCAAGGGGATCAACTTCTGCTGTGTGACTCTTGCCGACGGGACTGACTTCATCTCCTTAATGAAGCATGCAGAGGACGCGGGCTCCGGCATCAACAAAGGCGGCGAGCGCGAGACCGTGAAAATCAACGACTACCTCGCTGAACACCGGGCTCTCGGCATTCACCTCTAAAACCTCCAGCGGTTGGCCATCAAAGAGGGTCGTATTCCTCCAATCAGGCCCAAGCCCCCCAAGATCAAGGGACGGGGCAGCAAGAAGTGGCGGAGGCGCCGGAGGGAGGCGGAGGCACTGGCGAATGAACGGGTCAGATGTCTCCCTAAATGTACCTACTGCTGCGGCGGCTGCTGCTAAGCTGCTTCTTTTGATTTTCTATATTTTGCTTGCATCCTATTTCTGGCTGAATGCATCGAACCTCGTTAAGCAACCTACTTTCTATCGCTATATCCTATTTAGCTGCGCATAGCTATATCTACATTTGTTTTGTGAAGATTTCAAGCAATTTCTATGTTCTATGTTTTTGAACAACTACAAATGGCCTATTCCAGAAATTTTGAGAGTGGACACTAATGAGGCATGTGAGTTGTCTACTAACGTAATGATGTCTACTCCTAGTGTTGTATCTTGTGATGTGCAGGTTGCTTTTGAAGAAAGGGAGCCACCTATTTTACAACCTGCATCACACGATCTGGTATTGTTAGTTGAGGAGGATGTCGTAGTACCTACTACAGCTGAGAAGATTGTTAATGACATTGGTACTGATTTGGAGCTTCAGCCAACATGTGCGACATATTGTGAGTCTATACCTTTACTGAAGCCTCCTTGTGATTTTCCTTGCACTACTGTTTCAGCACCATGTGATAGTTTCCCAAATTCGAATTTTGATCATGTGGTACTGATTACACATAAGGAAATACTTGATCGAATACCTCCTAGTGATATTATGTACTCCATCATGCTAAATGAACCTATGAATATGAGTAGTGCTATGGATAAGATTTCTGAAATTTCATTTCTGAATTCTAGCACATATTCTCCTTGTTTCACTTTCAATCTGATTGGTGAATATAGCATGCATGAAAATTTTCTTGTGGATCACATATGCATTACTTGTGATAGAATCGCTGAACTGAAACATGCTGTTTTTAGCCATCCATGTTGTGTGTCGACGACTTTGTGTTGTGGGATATATGCTAAAATTTGTGATAATATGAAACTAAAGTCAGATCTAGTTGATATAATGCATCCAACACAAGTAATTTTACCTATGTTGGATCATTGTACTCTTGCTAGAATAGAACCCAAGTTTTCATATTCGTTGTGTTTGTACCAAAATTCATTATCTAGTTGTGCTAATGCTTTATACTTCACTTATATTTGCAAATTGAGTTGCATTTTACATACTGGACAACATGATCATGTTCATAATAATCAGAGTAGCGCAGTTGAAGCATGGCATGATTCAATTTTGTTTTCAGACATATTGAATTGGTTTGATCTTGTGCACAAATTTGATCATAGATCTTCTTTGCGGAAACTCAATTTAATATTGAAGAACAAGACTATCTATTTAGTTGTTTTTCACCATGATCATGATTCTTTGTACTTCACTTATACCTGCAATTTAAGTTGCTTAATGTATACTGGACATACTTTTCATCTGAACAACAATAATACAGCATGTTATATATACATATACTTTGCGTACAGGTTGTTATTTTTGTTTCTCCCACTTTCAGCTTACCTAAAGCCGAGGAAGGCTTTTCATGAAGAAAGGGAGGATGATGAGGATATATACAGGGATTATGATGATTTTGGCTGCCTAAACTGGAAGGAAATATTGAGTCAAATCAATAATGACTATCAGGTGAATTCATTCCTACTTGAACCTGATGTTTTATTTAATGAGAACTTTATACTACCTAAGTCTATGCATCTTTGTATGATCAGGTTTTGTTGATAACACGAGCGTTGTGCGAGGAGGAGGAGAGTTGCAACAAGAAGGACAAGCGCTGATTTCCAATATAAACAAGTGCGCGAGGGAGGAGCGGGAGGCACGCGCACTAGGAGGCAATGAGTAAATCACGTATGAGCAAGAGAGAGAGATGGCGCACCAAGAATTACATGTTTGAGGTGTTCCATGATGTTTGGACTGCGTGCCAATAAGGTCGAACCCATATATGGGTCGGTATGTGTCAGTTTGAGTCGAACCGAGTCAGTTTGGGCCAAGTTAAGGCTGTTTTTAGGCCCGTTTAGAGGGGAGGACGCCCCAGCCCTCATATAAACCTCCGTAGCCATCACAAGTTTGGGTTTAGACCATGTTAAAATATTTTGGAGTTGTTTCTTTCATAGAACCTCTGGAATTACCCTGTGTTCGAATCTACCAACTATAATTGAGTGTGATCTGTTGTTCCATTGGGAATTAGTAGATTGCATACTACCGTTCGTGGTCACGGCTGCGTGCGCAAGAGTGTGGTGTTGTGAATATCCTACAAGGTTTGAGATCTATTGTGCTGGCATTAGGGATCGAGCGGGAGAGATCATAGCTACGCACTAGTTATCTATCATCCACCATCATCATCGCCATCCGCTTACTGAGAAGATCGGGCCACCCCATATCAGGAAGAAGAAGTGCCCAGGAAAAACTGCAGAGGATTGACTGAGGAAGAGGAATGACTGTAGAAGAAATGTGGTAACTGCAACTTTCGGTTTGAGAACTCACCGTGGTTACGTGGAGATCATGGCAGTGCTACCGGCTCAACAAGTGGGGCCAGTTCCAGCGAGAATATGGAATTAGCTGTGCATTTTTCTATGCAAGAAATTGAGAGAAATCATTTATATTTTGTCTTTCATAATTAAACACAATGAAGTTGGTACAGCCCAAGAGATTTGAACAAAAGCGATTTGCTAGTTTAACATACAACAACACAAAAGTTTCTAAGCATGTATTCTTGAAATTTTAATTCTGATGATTTATTCAGAAGTTTTGAGCTACAACCGACATTATAGAGCCAACGCTCTCGTCTTCGTCCTCCTCGTGTTGCTCGTCGTTGTCGTCTTCCGCATCCTCTTGTTTCCTCTACCGGACCGGTGACCACCGCAATAATTAGCTTGATATAGTGCCTCATCACCTTGACCTAGACGACGAGCAGATCATCAAGGCAAATTCTATTTTTAGCACAGAATTCAGCCCAGGGGTCGGTGAACTCAATGCAATTGTCATATACTTCCGATATGCGATATCACCCCAAGATTTTCAGGCCTTTGTTACAATTATTCTTCATGCATACACAATAGAACCCTTACATGTCCAACATGACAGAACTTGAGCTACCACAGAGACCTCGGTAGAGGTGGCAGAATTGGTGCGGGTGCAACCACAGCGACGGCGAGCTCGGATTCTAGAGGACAAAAACAGAACCGAGCATGGTCGACACGGTGACCGATCTCACCGGGAACCAGTTCTCATCCCCGCACCGTCCCATGGGGTTGTCTATGGTGAGATCGAGCTCCGACTCAGGATGGGGAGGAGAGCAGGGCCGAGCAGGTTCATCACGTCCTAGCTCCACGCCATGGCCGCGACCACAGATTGCCGCTCTAGGGAATAAGAAGACGCGTAATGGATACAGGCGCCAATGCTGTAAGCCTATATGGAGGAGAGCTGGGCCGAGCAGGTTTGTCCACGTCCCAGCTCTGCGCCATGGCTGTGACGACCCACATATTGCCGCTCCAGGGAAGAAGAAGACACGTAATGGATGCAGGCACCAACGCTACAAGCCTAATTGACACCTAAGCAACGGGAGCGACATAACGGCGAGAACTGATAGGGGGGCCCAACTTGACGGTCGTTAGCCTGATTTTTTATATTGAAACGTAAAGTTGAATTCGTGCCGAAAAAGACCCTCTGAGTATTTGGCACACCAACTATAGTCATCCCGGCTGCTTTCAGGGAACTAGGGTACCGCGTTGCCAGGGCGACCTAACTTTCAGGCCGCAAAATGATATTCTCCTCGTGAGGATACCCCCCTCTAGTGGCCAAACATCATGCTAGACCTATGGTCTCCCCCTCGAGGGACCAACATGATAAGAATTGGCCCTACGGTTTTCTCCTCGAGAGGCTTATAGGGAAGCTCATGAGGGTATCCCCCTCCAGGTGCCACTACCACGGCTCCTTGCCTCACGCCGCCGCACGCGCGAGCCTGCGCGCCCTCCTGCATGCCTCCGTGCCACCGTGCCCCTTCTCTGCTCGGCCAGTCACGCCCTTGCCGCTCACTGCTCGCTGCAGCTCATAGTGCCTCCCCGTGTGCGTGTGTCCCTTCTGGCTGGGGAACAAAAATCCCAGGAAGAAGCCACGACCGACTAGAAAAGTAAAGAAAATAGTAAAAAAAGAGGGGAGAGGAGGGAGTGGTCGAGCCGGTTGGGAGATAGGAGAGGTGGGAGTGCCGGTTAAAAAAGAAGGGATTTCTATTTTCATGCCCTCGGTTCGTTAGTTGTACTCAGTTTTCCCCAACCGCTTAGTTTTTCTCACTTTTTCCCTCCCTCCATTCCGAAACCCTCACATGCGCTCGGACGAGGGGATGCTGTCAAGTCAAAGGATTGACCGTTACATGCTCACTGGTGGGACCACGTTGGGGTGGGTCATGCGTTGAGCGTTATGTTATGTTGCCTCGACCGTTACATGCTGACAGGTGGGGCCATGATACACAGTGGACCAGCCATCCATCTCTCGCTAATTATGGGGCATGTGGTGTGGGGCGCGTTTGGTGGTTACGTGCTGATGAGTGCATATTTGCATCATGTTTTACATTATTATTTTGCATTGTAGATGTAGGATTTTGGTATTTTATAGCGCTCGCGTGCACATTTTATGTTTGTTTTCACCAGGATTCGGACAGATGATGGAGACAATTGATACAATTATTAAAGCAGTTGTACTATGGAGAAAAGGAGTAAAAAACAACATAAATCGCTTATTTGGGAAATTTTAATAATACTAAAAGAAAACCAGAAGCGAACAAAGGAGGAAGAGAGCGTAACGACCAACTATATGGCGGGAGAATTTCTTCTGCCTGTATAGCTCCAGCCGTATAGCTGGCGCCACCTCCGCCTCATCAAATAGTTTCACCCCGTGCAATTGGTTCAAGGAGACGACATACAGAACACCCATAAATCGTGAAAACCTTACCTCCGGAAAGCATCTAGAGGGGGAACTCGTCCGCCAGGGATCCATCTTCACCATGCGCAGATCCGGGAGGCTAAGGCATCGATCTTCATCAACACCCACTGCATCACCACCATTCTCATCCATCCCATCTACATCTTGTGTAGATCTTGTTGTAATTCCTATACTCGTTGTATATTTATACAAGTACTACTCACCCATGATCATTTCCATTACCATTGCCATGATGTTGATTGCCTCCATGTCTGAGTAGATCTTTAGTTCTTGGGGAGATGGAGAAACCCTAGCATATGACTGAGGTGAGATAGAGATTATTATCTTATACATCATTATGCGTATGTGTTAATTTTCTTCATCTTGATATGAAGGAGAAGTGCACCTTCTTAATATTTGCCTCTTGTGAGGACTCGATGGAGGGGATTACTTGTTAGTAGACAGAGGGATGATATCACTTACTATGACTATAAAGCTATTGTTATTCCTTACGTACTAACTTCGGGAATCAAGGAGAACTCATCAAGCCATGTCCATGCCATGGGAGAAATCCCTTAATAGAGTGGTAATGCGATGGTTGTCGGTTACTGTCTGTTGTGGTTATGAGGATGGTCTGTGCAGCGGTTGCTGGCAAATCGTCCATATATGGAGCTCCTCCAACATACATACACACTATGAGAATATTCGTTATAATACTCTTGATTACTTAGTCTACATTGCTAGTGGTGTATCTGCTACTCCCTAAGAACGCCTTTTCCCTATTGTAGTTCCAAAGTTCTATGACACACACGATTCTTACTTTCTGCATTAAGTTTTGCTTTACTTTAAATTACCTTGTTCAACCAAAAACCCAAAACAACTCTACTTATCTTGCATCTTAAAGTTATTTCTTAAGTATTCTGTTTAGTTATAGTTAAAAGCATTTTAGTCTTTCACCTACTCCTCCCTGTGGGATCGATATCTTTATTTGAAAACTAGCTACAAACGATCTATGCACTTGCAGTCATCAAGCTATTTTCTGGCGCTGTTGCCGGGGATGCTTAGCACTATAAGTCACTTTACTCTTAGTTATTTACTTTTGTTGTACTAATTTTTACTTGAGTTGCAGGACCACAACAATGGACAATACTCAGCATTTAAATCAGCTTGAGGCAGTAAGGAAATTGGGTTCGCCCATGGACACTTTTATAACTGTGAACAAAAGTATACATCCGGATGGAGTCAAGATCCATCCTTTATTATTCGAATTGTTAAACTCTAAGAAATTTGCAGAAACCAATGAAGAAAGTCCATATGGGATCTTACAATTCTTTGAAGACATTCTGAGTTCCTTTATTTTCGATGACTGTAATCTTGATATGGTTAAAATCTAGTTGTTTATACAAACTCTCTCTAATAATGTTTGTTCCTGGTATAGATCTTTTTGTGCAGAAGCACCAAGGACTTGGGAGGAATGGACAACTAAGTTCCTATCAAAATATTATTCTGAAATCAAAGCTCACACGATGAGAGGTACTATTATCAGTTTCAAAAATAATCCTAGTGAAGGCTTGAAGGATATCTAAGGTATAAAAGTTACCTAGATAATTGCCCCATCATCGTTTACCTGATTGGTTTATCACCCATACATTTTATGGAGGGCTAAATATTGAAAATAGGACGAATCTAAACACTGCTTCAAGTGGCAGTTTTCTATCTTATACTTATGACGAGGCTTGGAATCTAATAATAAAAATGAAAGAAGCAACTGAAAATTCTAATGATAAGGAAAATATTACCAATAGCTTTTTAGAATATGCTTGCATTAACGATGTCCTAGTAGATGAGAGGATAGATACAATGATTAAAACCCTCGGTATTGACTCTTACTCAGTAAAGAAAATTATTGAGAATTATGCAGGGCATTTGCAGGTACCTACAGAATGGGAACCTCGTAAACCTCTCAAAGAAAAGAAGCCTGCAAGAGCACTAATGGAAGAGTTCTCCTCGATACCTATAAGAGGAATCTTTGAAAAAAAGACAAAGAGAGGAAGAACAAATAAAGAAGAGACTGAAGAAACCAGAAATAAATTCGGTAGCTACAAATATAAATAATGTTATAATAAATGACCTTATGGAGGCATGAATAGTGGAGGATGAAGCGATTATCTTAGACCGTGAAACTTTGGAATTCATCCAAGGTAAGGTTCGAGGTAATGAAACTTCAAAACCTATGACCCCTATATATTGTGGAGAAACTTTCTTATATGGAATTGGTAACCAATTTCCACCATAAATATAATGCCGTCATCACTTTATCAAGAACTGTGCTATAACTTAAATAATCTAGATGTTGAACCGGTAGACACTATTATTAAATTGTCTAATAGAACCTGTATAAAACCGGAAGGGGTAATGAGAAATATCTATGTCTTTATTGGCTCACTCATGTACCCCCTTGATTTTCATATTGTTGATATGCCTCGAGATTCTTTTTGCCCTATTCTTTTAGGCAGGCTTTTTATTTCAATCACCAAAGCTCAAGTGGATAATCAAAAGGAAACCATTTCACTGAAGTTTGGAGAAGAAGAAATGACATTACACTTAGACAAACTAAAAAAGAGGCCATATGAAGTGGAGGATATCAAGGAATAAAAGATGATTGCCGAGCTACCGACAATTCATTTCGGTACTCCACAAGATGAACTAGAAAGGAGTTTGATTAATTGGGAAGAAGCACCAGATGATGAGAAGAAAGAAGACATGGATGATTACCTTGATTCAATTCCGGAAGCACAAAATCCACATGACTATGAAGAACTGGTAAGAACAGGAGACGAAGAACCTCCACCAATAGAATTGAAAAAACTTCCAGACAATATGAGGTATGAATTTTTGGATAATGAAAATAAATGTCCTGTTATTATTATCAAGAGTCTATGAAAAAATGATACTAATAAGCTCATTTTAGTTTTAGTTAAGCATCATGAAGCCTTTAGATATATATTGAGTGATATTAAAGGAATAGATCCATCTATTGTAACACATAAGATTACCATGATTGATGATGCTGAACTTGTAGTAGATACACAAAGAAGGCTTAATCCTAAGATGAAGGAAGTAGTAAGAAAAGAAGTTATACGCTTACTTGATGCTGGTATAATATATCCTATTTCTGACAGTGAGTGGGTTAGCCCGGCTCATTGCATAGCAAGACAAGGTGGTCTTGATGCTATTATGAATGAGGAAGGTGAGCTAGTTCCCGTGAGACTAATTGTAGGATATCATATGTGCATTGATTTTAGGAAACTAAATCGTGAGACACAAAAGAATCATAAGCCTATGCCGTTCATGGATAAGATTCTAGAAAGACTTAGTAATAATTCTTATTTTTGTTTTCTTGATGGTTATTCTGGATATTGTCAAATTGCCATATAGCCGGAGGATCAAGAGAAAACAACTTTTACTTGTCCTTATGGCACATATGCTTATATTCCATTTACCTTATGTAATGCAGCAACAACTTTTCAGGAATGTGTTCTAAAGATTTCTGATGATTTTGTGAGAAGACTATGGAAGTCCTAACAAATGATTTTGTCATTTGTGGAACAACTTTTGATAATTGTCTCTACAATATGACCAGAGTTTTGCAAAGATGCATGTAATCAAACTTGGTTCTGAATTGGGAGCAGTGCCGTTTCATGGAAATAGAAGGTAAAGTTTTCGGGAACAAGGTTTCGGAGAAGGGAATAGAAATAGATAAAACTAATATAAATGTTATAGAAATCCCCCAATACCTCAGGACATTAAAAGCTTAAAAATGTTTCTGGGACATGTATGATTTTATAAGCGGTTGATAAAAGATTTTGCTAAAGTAGCTATGCCCCTTACCAATCTTCTTCATAAATAAATTCCATTCTATTTAGACCATGACTGCATTGCATCTTTTGAGAACCTTAAAGATAAACTAGTTTTAGCACCTATCATGCAACCTCCAAAGTGGGATGGACCTTTCAAAATTATGTGTGATGATAGTGATTATGCTTTAGGGGCTGTGTTGGGACAACAAGATGGAAAGAATCTAAATGTTATTTATTACGCTATTATACCTCTTAATAAGATTAAGAAACGTTATGCTACTACAGAAAAAGAGTTTCTAGCTATATTTTTTGCTTGTGATAAATTTAGATCTTATATAATTAATTCTAAGGTAATAATTGATATGGATCACCAAGCCTTGTGTCACCTTCTTGTGAAAAAGAATGCTAAGACGAGGTTGATTAGGTGGGTTTTATTACTACAAGAATATGATTTGCAAATAGTAGATAGGAGGGGTAAGGATAATCCGGTAGCAGATCGTCTCTTTAGGATGGAGGGAATAATTAATGACCCCATACCTATTAATGAATCATTTCCGCAAGAATATTTAGCAAAGGTAGAGATTGCTGACCCATGCTATGAAGATTATGCTAACTATCTAGCAACAATTTTTTTACCTCCTGGTATGTCAAGAAATCAAAGAATGAAATTCTTTAATGATATTAAATATTACTTTTAGGATGATCCGTATCTATATCATAATGGACTTGACGGAATGATTCGGAGGTGTGTTCCTAATCACAAAATGAATGCGATGTTGAAGCCTTGTCATGACAGTCCATATGGAGGGCATCATGTAGGTAAGAGAACTGCTACAAAGGTACTTCAATCTGGATTCTATTGGCCCACCTTGCTCAAGGATGCACACATGTATGTGGAATACTGCGATGCTTGCCAAAGAAGAGGTGATATAGGTAGGAGACAAGAAATGGCGATGAATTATAGTCTAATAATTGAACCCTTTGATGTATGGGGAATGGATTACATGGGGCCATTTATAGAGTCAAAGGGTTATACTCATATTGTTGTTGCTGTTGACTATGTTAGTAAGTGGGTTGAAGCTATCCCAACTAATCATGCAGATGCTACTACCTCTATGAAGATGATCAAGGATGTCATATTCCCCAGGTTTGGAGTTCCTAGAATTTTAATTACTGATGGTGGTTCTCATTTTATGAAAGGGACTTTCAGGAAAATCCTCAGCAAATATGGAGTAACTCACCGCGTTGCTTCGCCATATCATCCCCAAACAAGTGGTCAAGTGGAACTCTCAAATAGAGAACTAAAGACCATACTCGAGAAGACGATGGACAAATCAAGGAAGGATTGGTCATACAAGTTAAACGACACTCTATGGGCATACCGTACCGCGGGTTTAAAAATCCAATGGGTATGACACCTTATAAGATGGTGTATGGCAAGGCATGTCATTTACCATTAG
Source organism: Avena eriantha (assembly GCA_910589775.1). Taxonomy (NCBI): domain Eukaryota; kingdom Viridiplantae; phylum Streptophyta; class Magnoliopsida; order Poales; family Poaceae; genus Avena; species Avena eriantha. The sequence goes on from OU342744.1 coordinate 365,924,863, forward strand.
AACTAGAACACCAAGCTTTTTGGGCAAGCAAGAATCTAAATTATGATCTCAAAGCAGCAGGGGAAAAGCGTTTATTAGATATGCATGATTTAGATGAGTTTAGAAGTGAAGCCTATGAGAATGCTAGGTTGTTTAAGGAAAAGGTTAAAAGATGGCATGATAGAAAAATAGAGAATATTTTTAAAAGAGGATACAAAGTGTTGCTCTATAATTCTCGTCTTCAGTTGTTTCCAAGAAAACTCAGGTCGAAGTGGGAAGGGCCATATGTAGTTGAAGAAGCCTATTCGTCAGGAGCAGTGAAGCTCCAAGGAAAAACACCCTCTCTTGCATTGGTGGTAAATGGACAATGCTTAAAGCATTATCGGGTGAAATAAGATATAAGTGCAATCACTATAGAATTGAGCATCCCCGAAGAAGTGATAAAGCGAAAATATATGAAGAACAACAATTACAAGAAGAATGGACTCAAGACGGAATGAACGGTACTACAGTCAAGCTATTGACCAAAGAAGAGCGCTTCATGGGAGGCAACCCATCTGAAATAAAAGTTGAGTAAGTTTTTAAAATTCACAGTTAAATTTTAGTTTAAGTATTGTTTTGATGAAAAATTATGCATGCTCTAGCAAAGAAGAAGGAAAATGGATGATGCCAAAATTGGTCGAAAATCTAAGCTGACATTTCTTTGTCAAAACTTGATATTTCATTAATTTTCAGATTAATAAAGAATACTTGGAGAAGCAGAAATTTTTTGGTGCACACAGAAGGTTTAACGACCAACTATATGGCAGGATAAAAAAATCCGGCCGTATAGTTGTTGCGATGACAACGCTTGCATCCGTGAAAGGTACTGAGAGTTCAATGACCAACTATACGGCCGGAATTAAAAACTCCGCTCATATAGTCGCGGTCGTATAGTTATCGACCCTTCTGTAAAAAAATTGTCGAGGAAATAGAGAGTTTAACGACCAACTATACGGCCGGAATTAAAAATTCCACCCATATAGTTGCGGTCATATAGTTGTCTACGCCTTTGAAAAAATAATTTCTAGAATACTGAGAGTTTAACGACCAACTATATGGCTGGAATTAAAAATTCCGCCCATATAGTTCCGGCCGTATAGTTAGGTTCCGCCATAGATCTAATCTAGTCGGTTCCCAACTATACGGTGGGAGCTATAAGGGTTGCGCCTGTATAGTTGTTCATTACAGAAGGCGGCTAGGGTTTTTTTACCCCTCCTTTTAAAGCTAATCGCATCTAACCTTTTTCATTAAGTTTTCGCAAAGCTACAGCCTCCAGCCTCAAAAAATCCTCGCCATCCCTATACAAGCCCTCTAATAACATCCGTGCAGCGAAGCCATGCAGCCCTTCCATGCCAACCAGGTCTGGAAGAAGAAAGATGAGAAACCCATGAAGAGGATCGAGGAAGCAGAACCTAAAGGATCATCGTCATCATTCGGCCTGGAAATCAAGCCTCTCCCAAATTGGGAGGACCTGTTCCCATAGAGGATGCAGATGATGAGACAAGCTGAGCGAGGAAGGAACAAGGATGAGTACCTCGCTAATCCTTATTGTTACAACATAGGATCCTATTATAAACCTCCTCTTGGTTCATCACCTCTTAAACCTAAGAAGGTGTGGCATGATGAGATTCATGATAAGATTTGTGAGTTAGAAAAGGCTTCTAAGGCATGTGTTGAAACAATTGGAGAAGGGATTGACTCCTACTGGATGATGAGCAAAGACCTTGAGAAGAAGGTCGATGCAATCGATGGAAGAGTTGGTTTCTTGATTAAAACTATCTTTGAGTTAACATATGAGAATAAATTCCTCAAGAGGAAAATGTTGAAGCTCCAATACGACTTGGCCAAGCTCAGCATTCACTTTGAAAGCATAGTTAAAGCGGGCAACATAAAGGAAGAAGGCGAATGATGCAGCCCGTCTTGTTGACGCTACTACATCCACAACGCCAAGTCCCCAAGATCGTCCCCAAGTCAACCAAGAAGATGGAACAGAGCAGCCAGCTCCAGAACGAGAGACTCCGCCGTCATCGCCCCGGAGAGTCTGCCCGAATCTGGCAGGAGTGTCCGGCACAGCCGGACTGTCCGATGCGACTCAGCCGGAGTGTCCGGCCTACCCCAGCCCCATCCTGGCGCTGACATTCTATGTGCTACATCGGACTCTACCTGGACACTACCCGGAGTGTCCGGCCACCCCGGACTGTCTGACCCACTCGACCCGGAGTGTGCGGCCTACGCGATGGGCCTGTGTGCCAACATCTGGGCCCTTGGCCCATGTACCCCTTTATTCCGCACCAAACCCTAGTTTTATGCCCAAACTACCCCTGAACTTGTGGTTGGCCTATAAATAGAGCCCCCACCCCCTCATGTATCCGTTAGGCATAGATGATAGACTAAAGAAAACCCCCTTTGTGGAATATCTAGTTTTGCCCCATCCCCTTCTACCAACGGGGATCGAATATCGTCACCACCTCGTCGGAGTTTGCATCGCGCCTCCCTCGTTGTACAAGGCCTTGGCATCGGTGTCCCTTTGCCAAGATGTCAAGACCCTCTCCAAGGTGTTCTTCCCTCTCCGCTTGGGATTGACGAGAGCACGTTGACCGATCTTTCCTTGCGAGGATTCTATCGGACCGGTGGCCACCGGTGAGAGCAATCGGCCTTGAATCATGTGTGTTTTGCGTGTGTTCATCGTGTTCTTCGCCAGGTGTGCATCCGCTTCCGCTACCTTCTCCCTTTCCGCTCGCTTTCCCATCAATTTGACCACGAGATCCGTGAAGATCGGGCCACCCTAGAGGTTTGCCCTCATCATCTTGCATCAGAGCCCAAGTTGCCATGGATTTCAACCTCGTTCTTCCCCACCAAATGTTTTCTTGAAAAACCACAAAAATAGCCACAAATTCGAGTGGATCTTGTGTCAACCCACATCATATGGTATTAGCAGCTTTTGGTTGCCACGGATTCCTCATCGATTTGGTCTTTTCCCCCATAAATTCGAAAATCCCCAAAAAATAGCCCCAATTTCATGTTTGGGATCGATCTGTGATTTGAGTGCGTTTTGGTAGGTTTTGATCCGTGGATTACTTGCTAAGCTTGTTGATCTACCTTCCCCTGCGTTCCCATGGCCTAATTCCTTGATTTCCCCCATCAATTTGAGTTCTTGGTTCGAGTTTTTCGCCAAAACTCGTCCTGTTCGTGTTCTGAAAGTTCTAGTACGACCGGACCAGACTGTCCGGCCGAAAAGGACCGGAATCCACCCCACCGGAGTTTTCGGCCTAAACGGACCGGAATATCCGGCCCGGCCGGACTGTCCGGCCTACGCGCACCGGACTGTCCGCCCCCTGCTGACAGAAAAATATGCTTCACGGTTTTGAGCATAACTTTCGCATACGAACTCGGATTTTGGTGTTTTTAGCTTGTTTTGAACAGGAGAAAGAGCTCTACATCATCATCTCCGTGGTTCATGCTATCTACTCCATTAAAATTCCATGAGCAAGGCGGAATCCACCAATAAAGGGTGAAGATCAGCGACGAAAGGTATAAAAATTCCGCGACTTCTCCCCACTTGCATACCTATCCACCATAAGCTTTGTGTGTGTGTTTTTTTAGTGGTTAGTTGGTTTTGGTGTTCCGCGTGAACTTCACTTTGCTTGGTTTTGATTGCTCTCAAGTGTTGCCACTTGCACGATACTATCTTCCAAGGTAAAGTAAGATTTGATGTTGCATCCCTAACCCCCTACCACTTCCATATACACCACCTTGGTCTTGTGAAGCATGTCTAGGAAATCCGGAACCAAGGATGATATCTATGAAAATCCACGATGAGCCACCATGCCTACGCCTCCACAAGCATGGATGACATGATGGAGCACTACACCGACGATGGCTCCACATGCTTGGGTGATATGGAGTTCTACAACAACAATAACTCCCCAAGCATGGACGACTTCACGAACGACAACGACAAGCTCCTGAAGTCGCGTCGACCAAGATGGAGCCTCCACCTCAAGAGCAACATGGTCCACGACCAAATGGACAACTTCAAGCACGACATGGACAACAACTTTGCCAAAACCATGAGCATGATGGCTAAGACAAATGATGATTTGCACTCATTACAACGCCTCACCAAGAAGAGTGCCAAGGACAAGGAGCATCGTAGCGATCGTCATATGGATGACCAAGTGCGCCATCTACATCAACCTTTGGCAAGGCACGCCAATGACCTCCGTCGACACCATCATAAGGCACCTTCAACTACTCGTGCCACCACCAAAATGGCACCAAGAGCAAGCTCTCCTCCACGCCATCAAGCTTCAACGCCCAAACTTGACGTCCTAGATGATGCATGCACCTTCATGGATGAGGAAGAGGAAGACCTCTATTTCGCCAAGTTGGACGAGTACGTCAAGAGGACTACACAAGCCAAAGTGCAAGACGGCGACGACAAGGTCGAGAATGGTGAGCATGGGACTTTCCCTTCACCAAAGGAGGCGCATGGAGTTGAGAGAACCGAGCCTACCCCTACATGCTTGAGTGATGATGTGGTACCAATCCCATGTGAGCATGAGAGCCACTTAACCCACTTGAGTGAAAATAAGAGTGCGATGAGTGACTCCACCATATGTGAGATTGAGTGCTTCCACTTTGAGGGCATGAGTGATACACCTAGTGATTTGAGAGTGGTAGTTGCTAGGTCATGTGAGACCACTTTGATTGCTAACGACTTACCCTCTACCTCTAGTGTGTTTCCTCATGATGTGCTAGGTTCCATGGATAAAGAAGCGCCAAGCTTGGAGATGATGATGCCTCCGACCGATACTGATCTCAGGATCGAGAAGAAGTCCAGCACCGCAACTCAGCAACGCATCTGTGATCGCACACACGTTCAGGCCACCGAACAACCTTCGCATCCTCGCTCCAGCGAGCAGCGGAAGCAGCAACTCCTTCCAGACGAAAAGCCATCGAGATCATGTATCTCGCTAATCTGAAACCATGGAGAATAATTCTAGACGGGAAGAGAGATCCTTCACGAGGAGGTGTGGGTGAGAAGGAGGGAGAGGGGGCCTTTTATAGGGAGGGGCAGCCCCTCCCCATGGCCGGTGGCCATGGTGGGTGCCCCCACCTCTTCCTCATTCATGTGGTGAAGCTCCACTCACATAAATTTGGTCCTCTTTTCTTTACTCAAAATCCCACTCAAAATGCATTAAATTTCCACCAAATTTAATACAACTTTCATTTAATAAAACTCTTTTATTTATTTTATTAGAATTTTGTTAATTACTTTAATTAACAGACATTCACATAAAACCCCATGCAACATTTCAATATCACATACAGAACCAATTTTAGCAATTTCACCCGAAACAATTTCGGTGTCCATTGAAATAATTCCAGCGCTTTGTCAATCTTTTCTTTGGAACACATTTGCTCCAAATGTTGTCGGTATCCCTTAAGTGTGTCACTCTACGGTTTGTGAATAATGCAGACATGATCGAGACCCCTCTTAGATCAATAATGAGAAGCGGGACTTGGAGATCCATACTGACTCCCACATATTCAACGATGACTTCTGTGATCGTGAGAACCTTTAATGCTAGTAAATCAATCTCTTTGTCTCACGATATATTACATGTCCGAGATTTGATCATCGGTATCTCCATACCTAGTTTGATCTCGTTACCAACATGCACTCTTTTCTCGTTTCCGTGATATAACATTCTAGTGATCACATCACTTGCTTGCAAGCTAACTAATATGATATCACCGAGAGGGCCTAGAGTATATCTATCCATCATCGAGATGGACAAATTCCACTCTTGATCCATGAGCCTCAACATAACACCTTCGGAGTATCTAAATCCACCTTTATAGTCACCCTGTTATGGTTTGACATTTGATGTTATCAAGTTACTGTAGCATCTCAGTAAAACCACTACTAGAAAATCGCTTGGTGTTTTGTTTTGTGCATCATCATGACAGCATGCTCATGTCATCATGCCACATTGCATTCGAGCATCGTCATTATCATGCATATGTTTGTCTAAAACTATTTTCGAAAAGCCTACTTTTGTTTTCTAAATATTCCCCATCTTAATTTCAAATCAAAACCCCGGGCCTCTTCCGGATATTTTGTTTTGTCTAAAAATAATTTATAAAAGGATTTAAAAACAAAAATAAATAATTAAACTATTTTTGTCAGACCAGGGAGGCAGCCCAGCCGTTAGGCTAGACATCCTACTACCCGACCCATCTAAGAAAAACCTAACCCTAAAAACTAAAACCTACCCAGACCCGAACCCTAACACCCCACCTACCCCTAATCCCACCCAGCCGCCGCCGCCAGCTCGCATAGAGCCGCACGCATCTAGTCCCCCTTCCTGGACACCACGCACACCACCCAGCCCCGATCCACGCCTGACCCTGCCTAGGGATCTCCGCCACGACCTGGCCCCACCTCACCCGGCGCGGTCAACCATCCCGCGTACTCGCACGCGTAGCACCACCTACATCCCCGCTCCATCGCTCGTGGCCCCACCACCCTCCACCTTCCCCGCAATCCACGCGACCCCCACCTCTCGCTCCTCACCCCGTCGCGGCCCGAGCCCCACATCCTCCTCTCGATCCCCAGGCCCCGCCGTCGGGCCTCCCTCTCGTCCTCCTCCCGCGCGTGGCTGCATCACCGGCGACCTCGCCGCCTCCCGTTGACCGAGCACCGCGATCACCTCGACCCCGACGGTCTCCCTGCCGCTCGTCAGCCGCCGTCACGAGCACCTCCGGCCAACCCACCTCGCTGTCGCGGCCCTGATCCCCTGCTCGCCACTTCCTGCCGCCAGAGACAGTGCCACATGCGCCTATCCCATCTTCCTCGCGACCTCTGCAGCGCCGCCCCCTCTGTTTCCCATGCGGATAGCAGCGCCCCGCATCGCGTGTGGCCGACGCCATTGACCTCTCCGCCTCCTCGCAGTCACCGCCTCCTCTGGCCGCCGTTCGAGCCGTCCTCTCCGCCACTGGAACCGTGTTCCCCCGAGCTCTCCCCCATCGCCGTCGACCTCCCCTGTTCGTCTTCAACCGTCGTCACCTCGGCCTTCTACACGCAGGCATCCCCGTCCCCGCTCTCCCGTGGAGCCTCAAGCTCGCCGATACCCCATGCTCCTCTGCCGGTAGCCCTCCTTGCCTGCTGCTGTGCCATCCCGAGCTCTGCTGCTGGCTGAGTCCCTCTGCGACCTGCTTCGCAGGCGTCCACCTCGTCAACCGCCGCTGCCAGGCCCTCCTCCTGAGCATCTCCGGCCCCTTCGTCCTCTGCCTTCCAGCACTTCCCCTACATCGCGTAGCACCGAGCCGCTCTGTCCAACACCTGCCTGCTATCGATGTGGTTCGGATCTTTCATGTTGGTTCCTCTAGTACAAGTGGGTTGTATCTACGTGTTGTGTATTGGTACTGATCAAAAGAAGATGGGGTGTGGTGTACTACAGCTGCAACCAGGTGAAGATAGCGTGTGGTGTTGCTACCCGGACTACTTCAGTCTCGCGACACAGGAACATGGTGTTGATGTTTGGTGATGATCCCCTGTTGACGTCTTTGTCCGAGACCCTTCTGACGAGCAAGATCTCCTGCTGGACAAGATCGACCAAAGCGATAAGTTATACAAGAACCATGCCAAGATCTTCCTGAATGCTCTAACATCAAAACAAGATCGCCATCGTCAATGGACCCGAAGACCGAACCCGATCCCGCCGAGACTGAACCCAAACACCCTCAGAGACCAAGATCACCGAGTCCCCTATGTATGACCTATATCTGAGACCCCTATTTTTATAATATGACATTATCACTTGCGCATATTGAATTGTTCATGCTCGCATACATATTGATTGGTTTGGGGGCATTATGCCGATTCACTCATAATTAAATATGGAGACCATATGCGGGCTTTTCTAGTCTTATCTTGGCCCCATTTAAATTTGTGTAGAGAACCGATGCCATGTTTTGTCTTGTTAAGACAAAATTTAAATTGTGGGGTAGCTAAACAACATGAACCCTATAATTAATTGCCGGGACCCCGGTTCCGCTTAATATTGCCTAGTTGCATCGCATCATTGCCATGTCATGCATCATACATACATCATGCCAGATCTTTTGCCGTAGTATTAAATAGTGCATCCGGTGTTTCTTTTAGTGCTTTGGTTCTTCGCGGATTAGACTGTTGAGTTGATGCGATCTTCGACCCATTCTCCGATGTATCTTCGGCTATGTTTCCCAGGCGAGCATTCTCCCCCTTTCTACCTATTTTGCATTTATAGTCTTTACTTCCTCCTATTGATCTATTGCTATCCGTGTTGCGATGCTTTAGTTTTCGTGCACCATTTATATTCCTTGCAGCCTCTATATTTCCTTGGACACATCCTATTGCCTATTGTTTGATAGACAGTCGGCCTTGCGAGTGGTAGTTGCTTACTCAGGTGCTGCTTCGCGTCGTGTCGTTCCACCGTTGATAGAAGGTTGGCACATGCTTAATGGTGGAGATGCTTAACGGTGGAGATGATCATGGCTTACATTATAACTTGTTAATTAAAATGCTAGAAATAGATATAATGCAGAGGCACCGGTGGGTAATAGTCAATATTTGGTTTTTAACCGCCCACTTGTGTCCACCTAGGACCCGAGTTCTTGACACCTGTTCTGAGAACGAGCGCGCTAACCACATGTGGGTGTGTGGGCACCCCATCGGCTTACTACCTGATTTCAAAGTATTGTACTGGGGTCCACAAAGTAGTTTTGGGCTTTATTATTATCATGTACTTATGCCATGCTTTACTGCTTTAATTACGATTGTGCATGGAGCACCTGTACTGTTTAGGAACAAATGTGGAATGTTTTCGCGGTATCGACAAGCCTAGTCACACTTTCGGGTTCCCAGTCGTTTACAGTCATTGACACAAACCCTGGGTCCGTCCTGGAGCCGGCCGTCTTTGTTGCGGGTAGCTTAGTGGGGTGGCCCCCATGTACTTACTTTGGGTCTGGGAAACGTCGTGTCTGAGGCCCCGTCGCATACCGTTGGGTGTATGTTCAGGATCTTGCTCATATTCGGATCTGACATCAAGGGTTGAAGTGCGTGTGGATACTTTGGTGCACCCCTGCAGGGTTAAATATTTTCGAAAAGCCGTGTCCGCGGTTGGACGACTTGGAGCACAGTTTCTCGATCATAGAAAACTATAACTAAAGAATTACTATTATAATATGACTTGTATCTGATATGACTAGTAAGTTGGACAACCACCATGGAAGGAATGAATAAAACTACCAACTGTGTGAGTTTCCTCGGCATGACTTCCTCGTCTGGTATCGAGGGGGGAAATACCAGGATGGGTATGTTTGGTGGTAGTATCAGGTTGGATCCGCATAGGTCTTTCTTATCTCTCTATTACCCGACAGTTGTATTGAGTCTCTATAGATTGTTTAGTGCAAGCTGCGCTGCCGCTTTAGTCCACCATACCTATGTAGGCGAGAGCCGCCGAATTCTAGCCTCGCCGTGTACTGGCCTCAGTACTGACTGCTCTCTTTTTCCTTTTCCCTTTGTCGGCACCCCTTTGTTTTAGCAGGTTTGAGATTGACGTCGTTAACAGGGTTACCCTTCCGGCTTGGCCTGGGCAGAGTTATGGACGGCATTGGTTATTCTTCAGGGCTCTTAGCCCCATTTGCATCTTGTCCGTAGTCGGACGCTCTATCGTTTTCGAGGTGATTTGGACCTTTGTATAATATATCTGTATTCTTGACTCATGGAGTCGTTGTTGTACATATATGTTCTGTGGGTTCCATCGTGGACTAATGTGTAATGGTATTACTTCGTTCTCCACCCGCATGCAAGTGCCTGGTGGGCGTCCTTGAGTCGTTTCTATGCGGGTTTGGCAGGAAGCGCTGAAACTTGCATAGGGCCGATTCGAGGGTGTTACAAAGTGGTATCAGAGCTCAGTAGTTGCGATACCCCAATGGTCCAGTCTGTAGGATAACCTAGCTAACGGCCGATGTAGAGTGTCGAAACTATTTTCGCAATATCAGTTGGATAGATCTGATTATGTCTGCTTTTACTCCTTACCTCTGTGCTATTCTCCTCTTACCTTTGTGAGTTTTGAATTTGTTCTCTTACCTTTCTTCAAGTCCAGGATTTCTCGTGGTTGGGTTTCTATCGTACCTTCAGGGTTTAGGTTCCTTCCTCTTGCAATGGTGTTTCCACATCCGGTCTTCATGATATATGAGGAATCCTTCATCTGTTGGACTTCTCTTTGTTCCTTCTTGTGCCTTCCGGTGTTTTCCAACATGACGACCTCATCTACATTAGATCCGATGAAACCCTACATCACTCCTTTGTTTTCCAAACGTTGTTTGTCAAGATCTTCAGTCTAAATTCCGAAAGTTGGTTGCATAATTCTTCTATTCGTGTACAAGGTAATGCTTTGAGTGCGGGATGGAGTCGCGACCATACCACTACTCTTATCATTCGCTTCTGTATATTGAATGGGTGGATCGATGCAATTTTACTCCTTCCACGGAAGTTAAAGGTGGCCTTACCTTTCGATACCTTTATCTCTGTCCTTGTTTCTCCGGAGAGTTCTCTCGACGGACGTGAACAATGACTCCTTGTTGGTGGGGTCGATGATTCCGAGATGGAGTAAGCACCCTTGTTAGTGGTGTCGCGAGTATCTACACGAAGTGAGAAGATTCAGATTGCCAGCCTTCTTTCGGTACCATGAGGCGGATCTCGAGGGCGAGATCCCTTGTTAGTGGTGTCGAATTGTAGCATCCCGGTAAAACCACTACTAGAAAATCGCTTGGTGTTTTGTTTTGTGCATCATCATGACAACATCCTCATGTCATAATGTCATCATGCCACATTGCATTTGAGCATCGTCATTATCATGCATATGCTTGTCTAAAACTATTTTCGAAAAGCCTACTTTTGTTTTCTAAATATTCCCCGTATTAATTTCAAATCAAAACCCCGAGCCTCTTCCGGATATTTTGTTTTGTCTAAAAATAATTTATAAAAGGATTTAAAAACAAAAATAAATAATTAAACTATTTTTGTCAGACCAGGAAGGCAGCCCAGCCGTTAGGCCAGGCCACCTACTACCCGTCCCATCTAAGAAAAACCTAACCCTAAAAACTAAAACCTACCCAGACCCAAACCCTAACACCCCGCCTACCCCTAATCCCACCCAGCCGCCGCCAACTCGCATAGAGCAGCACGCATCTAGTCCCCCTTCCTGGACACCACGCACACCACCCCGCCCCGATCCACACCTGACCCTGCCTAGGGATCTCCGCCACGACCTGGCCCCACCTCACCCGGCGCGGTCAACCATCCCGCGTACTCGCATGCGTAGCACCACCTACAGCCCCGCTCCATCGCTCGTGGCCCCACCACCCTCCACCCTGAGCTCTACTGCTGGCGAGTCCCTCTGCGACCTGCTTCGCGGGCGTCCACCTCGTCAACCGCCGCTGCCAGGCCCTACTCCCGAGCATCTCCGGCCCCTTCGTCCTCCGCCTTCTAGCACTTCCCCTACAGCGCGTAGCACCGAGCCGCTCTGTCCAACACCTGCCTGTTGTCGATGTTGTTCGGATCTTTCATGTTTGTTCCTCTAGTACAAGTGGGTTGTATCTATGTGTTGTGTATTGGTACTGATCAAGAGAAGATGGGGTGTGGTGTACTACAGCTGCAACTAGGTGAAGATAGCGTGTGGTGTTGCTACCCGGACTACTTCAGTCTCGCGACACAGGAACATGGTGTTGATGTTTGGTGATGATCCCCTGTTGACGTCTTTGTCCGAGACCCTTCCGACGAGCAAGATCTCCTGCTGGACAAGATCGACCAAAGCGATAAGTTGTACAAGAACCACGCCAAGATCTTCCTGAATGCTCTGACGTCAAAACAAGATCTCCATCGACAATGGACCCGAAGACTGAATCCGATCCCGCCGAGACCGAACCCAAACACCCTCAGAGACCAAGATCACCGAGTCCCCTATGTATGAACTATATCTGAGACCCCTATTTTTATAATATGATATTATCACTTGTGCATATTGAATTGTTCATGCTCGCATACATATTGATTGGTTTGGGGGCATTATGCCGATTCACTCATAATTAAATATGGAGACCATATGCGGGCTTTTCTAGTCTTATCTTGGCCCCATTTAAATTTGTGTAGAGAACCGATGCCATATTTTGTCTTGTTAAGACAACATTTTAATTGCGGGGTAGCTAAACAACATGAACCCTATAATTAATTGTCGGGACCCCGGTTCTGCTTAATATTGCCTAGTTGCATCGCATCATTGCCATGTCATGCATCATACATACATCATGCCAGATCTTTTGCCGTAGTATTAAATAGTGCATCCGGTGTTTCTTTTGGTTCTTTGGTTCTTCACGGATTAGACCGTTGAGTTGATGCGAGCTTCGACCCGTTCTCCGATGTATCTTCGGCTATGTTTCCCAAGCGAGCATTTTTCCCCCTTTCTACCTATTTTGCATTTATAGTCTTTACTTCCTCCTGTTGATCTATTGCTATCCGTATTGCGATGCTTTAGTTTTCGTGCACCATTTATATTCCTTGCAGCCTCTATATTTCCTTGGACACATCCTATTGCCTATTGTTTGATAGACAGTCGGCCTTGCGAGTCATAGTTGCTTGCTCAGGTGCTGCTTCGCGTCCTGTCATTCCACCGTTGATAGAAGGAAGTAAACGGATGGCGATGATGATGGTGGATGATAGATAACTAGTGCGTAGCTATGATCTCTCCCGCTCGATCCCTGATGCCAGTGCAACAAATCTCGAACCTTGTAGGATATTCACAACACCACACTCTTGCGCACGTAGCCGTGACCACGAACGGTAGTATGCAATCTACTAATTCCCAATGGAACAACAGATCACACTCAATTATAGTTGGTAGATTCGAACACAGAGTAATTACAGAGGTTCTATGAAAGAAACAACTCCAAAATATTTTAACATGGTCTAAAACCTAGCTAGGGGTCGTCCCATAGCTTATAAGGGCGGTTGGGGCGACCAGAAACCGAAACTAAACGCAAACGACTCGAACTGATACAAATCGACTCGGACCAGATTCGATCGGCGGGCGGACACTCCGGTCGAATTCGGCCGGACAGTCCGGTCAGGCCGGACACTCCGGTTGAAGTGTGCCGGACAGTTCGGTCTGGCCGGAAACTTATGCCTGTACCACTAGCATCACATTCAACTTCAAATTGCTTCGAAAAATGAGGTGATGCAAGTAATGGTGTAGAAGTAAGCAAACGTTTTAACGTATCAAAAGCAATGTCTTGGGCCACGCCCCAAACAGAAGGAACACCTTTCTTTGTCAAATCATTTAAAGGTGCAGCAATGGTGCTAAAATCTTTCACAAAGCGCCTATAGAAACCAGCGAGACCGTGGAAACTACGCACTTGACTAACATTCATTGGAGTAGGCCAATTCTGAATTGATTCAATTTAAGATTGATCTACCTCTACTCCATGCTTAGAAACAACAAATCCTAGGAATATGACCTTATCTTTTGCAAATGTACACTTCTCAAGATTAGCATACAGTTTATTATCACGTAACACTTGCAAAACTTGTCTAATATGAGTGCAATGTTCAGATTCGGTGTGGTTGTATATAAGTATATTATCAAAGTAAACAACCACAAAACGACCAATAAACTCTCTCAAAACATGATTCATCAAACGCATGAAAGTACTAGGTGCATTAGTAAGACCAAACGGCATGAGTAACCACTCATACAAACCAAATTTAGTTTTGAAAGCAGTTTTCCATTCATCCCCTTCTTTCATCCTAATTTGATGATAACCACTACGCAAGTCAATTTTAGAGAAAACGGCAGCACCACTCAATTCATCTAGCATATCCTCTAAGCGTGAAATAGGATGACGATATCGAATAGTGATGTTAACAGGAACAACACAAGGGCTAAGAGAGACACGGATGTACCCTTTATCCAGCAACGCTTGTACTTGCTTCTGAATTTCCTTAGTTTCTTCGGGATTAGTCCTGTAAGGTGCACGGTTGGGAAGTGTGGCACCAGGAATCAGGTCCACTTGATGTTCTATACAACGCAATGGAGGCAAACCTGCGGGTATGTCTTCTAGAAACACATCCCCAAAGTCCTGCGAAACAGAAGAGACACAAAGAGAAATAGGGGTCATGTCGTTAGAAACCAATACCTCGCCCTTATACATGAGCACAAGTGGCATGGCTGTAGGATCCTCACGAAACTCTCTCATATCCTCCTTGGTGGCTAATATCAATAACCCAGGCACTCTCTCACTTTTCGTTATATCACTCAATTTAGGCTCAATTACATCAGGAACAGCTGTGACACAGTCTCGCTGAGTGGTAGTATCTTCCTTCAAGTTCACCTCTATCTTTTGGCGAGAATCATTCACAATTTCTTGTGGTGTCATTGGCTGCATAGTAATCTTCTTCCCTTTGAATTCCAAGTGATGTATTGGCTCGGCCATTGTGTTGCACATGGCGATCATAGAGCCAAGGCCGATCCAATAGTAGGTGACAAACAGTCATAGGAACCACATCAAAATCAATAGAATATTTGTATGGCCCTATTTGAAAATTCACACGTACCATATGATTTACCTTCATCTCACCATTGTTGCTCAACCATTGTATGTAGTATGGCTTGGGATGAGGTAAGTATGTGAAATTCAGTTTGGCACATAGTTCCTTACTTGCAAGATTTCTGCAGCTACCTCCATCAATAATGACCTTGCAAGCTTTGTTTGGTCCAACTAGAGCTTTTGTTTGGAACAGGTTGCAACGCTAGGATTCCTCAACCGGTTGCACACTAAGTACACGTGAAGATACGACAATCGTGGGTGCACGTTCAGCATATGCATCAGCACCAACCTTGCCGTCATCAATATCATCATCAGAAGCTTCATCTCCACTTTCGACTTCACCTTGTTCATTAACAAACATAACCTTACTGTTTGGACAATCTTTCTTGCAGTGACCTCTACCTCCACAAGTATGGCACACCACATCACGAGTACGTGCAGTAGGCATGTTGGAACCCGAGCTAGTAGAAGGAGCAGCGGGTTTCTGAGCATTAGAACCAAACGAAGGTGTACTTGCTGGTTTGGCCGATGATGTAAACGGAACAGCAGCTGGTGACGCAGCTGTAGGAGGAGTAGGTCTGGCCGAAAATCTGCTAGAGGATGGAAAACGAGCACGTGACTTCGCCTCTTCTGCCAACTGGGATTTGGCCTCTCTAGCATGATGCAACAACTCATTCATGGTCTCATACTTGTGATGACGAACAATGCTCTTGATTGGTAACTTCAAATTGTTTAGGAATCGCTGCATGGTCATCTCAATGGACTCACGAATTCTAGCACGCTGCATAAGCATCTCCATCTCCATGTAGTACTCATCAACTGTCATGGTACCTTGCTTCAGTTGTGTCAATTTATCAAAAACTGATCGCAAATAGTTAGTTGGTACAAAACGAGCTTTCATGATTTGCTTCATCTCGCGCCAATCCATCACAGGAAGTTCATTGTCCTCCCTCCTATGTTGCACAAGAAAATCTCACCAACGCAAAGCATAACCATCAAATTAGATGCTGCAAGTTTGACCGTCTTATCTTCTAGATAGTCAAATAAGCGCTAGAGTTTCTCAATCTTCAACTCCCATGTGAGGTAGTCTTCAAGATCAATGGAACCATCAAACTTAGGAATTGTGAATTTTGGCTTGCCCAAACTGTCATTAGCAGCTTGGTTGGGCACACGTGGACCACGCCCAAGATGGGCAAACCCACGACCATGAGCAGGTGCATGGACAGGGGGAATAGCACGTCCCCTGCCAACATGTGGAGCAGCATCAACATCACTACCCTCATCGAAATCATCAAAGGCATCATCATGTTGAGGATCTTCCCTTCTATGTAAGGCGGCTGTCAAACCCTCAATGGACTGCTGCAAAGCGGTGACATTGACATTGAGCGTACCCACTTGCGTTTGGATAGTATCAACCGTCCCAACATGCTGATCCAATCTCATATTCATATCTTGGAGATTCTTGTCAATGGCATTTGTCGTGTTAGTAAACACACGTGTCAAGTGGGATTTCAAAGCCTCATATTCACGCCAATTGACGAGCTCCTCATCCTTCTTTTTCTGCAACACAACATCATCATCACTAGAAGACATGATTAGTAGGTTAGTGCAAAAATCAAAATCTGTATGGTGGAAACGCTCACAACTCACTCACAACTAATAAGAAAGGAGATCTTACCGTTCCAAAGTGAATAGAGATGCTCTACCAAACAAAATCAAAGACTGATGCACTTGATGTGATGAAGTGAATATCAAAGGTATAGAGAACGAACGCAGGGCACACAGGTTATGTAAGGTGGAGCTATAGGTATGGTATCCTATCTACACCGCAAGCAAGTCCTAGTGCTGATCGTACAGATACCCAAGAAACACACAGAGTGGAGATAAACGTGGCAAAGCAATTTATGAAAAGGAATATTGCAATGCACAAGAGAGACGCTAGTAATAGCTCAAATGGAACAGGCACAAGATTGCTCAATCTACCAGTGCTATACACAACAAGGCCTCCCAAATTGCACACTTCTATATCTCTCTTTTTGTCAGGCTTGTAGCTCTTTCTCTTCTCTTTTTTTTATACTGATTCTCTTTTCTTTCTTTTTGATTTTTCAACTATATTACTCAAATGCAAACGAGTACATCAACTTATAGTAGAACTGGGCTGGATAGTCCGGTTGATATGCGCCGGAGACTCTGGTTGAGCCAGATAGTCCGGTGTGATTCGACCGGATAATCCGGTTTCGCCTGTCCAAAATTTCTGCACTTCAAAAACCTAATGAGGAGCCTGTCGGAACAAAGCAACTAGTCTCGTGGTTACGTTCCTAGGCACTGATGCTGTAGATAGGCTGTGTCTATGGTATGCAAACAAAAGTACGCTATGTGGACTCGAAAAACACGATAAAGACTTGCAGAAACGGTAATGGTGGGAACATCGGAAAACAAGATCAAACCCTAAACCAAGACACAAACGGAAACTAGACTCCTACGAGGAAAACCTGCAGATCGGATCTACGAGAAGATACAATCAGCAACTAAAACTCGAAAACGATGCAATCTAGTCTATGGCAAATCTTTTTGTAAGACTTTTTCTTTATAGGACGAAAAAACACTCTCTAATCTATGGATGGATTTGTGGATGCTTACCGAGGCAACACTGGAAATCTGATACCAAGATGATATGGGGTGGCCCGATCTTCTCAGTAAGCGGATGGCGATGATGATGGTGGATGATAGATAACTAGTGCGTAGCTATGATCTCTCCCGCTCGATCCCTGATGCCAGCGCAACAGATCTCGAACCTTGTAGGATATTCACAAAACCACACTCTTGCGCACGCAGCCGTGACCACGAACGGTAATATGCAATCTACTAATTCCCAATGGAACAACAGAGCACACTCAATTATAGTTGGTAGATTCGAACACAGAGTAATTCCAGAGGTTCTATGAAAGAAACAACTCCAAAATATTTTAACTTGGTCTAAAACCTAGCTAGGGGTCGTCCCATAGCTTATAAGGGCGGCTGGGGCAACCAGAAACCGAAACTAAATGCAAACGACTTGAACTGATACAAACTGACTTGGACCAGATTCGGTCGGCGGGCAGACACTCCGGTCGAATTCGGCCGGACAGTCCGGTCAGGCCGGACACTCCGGTTGAAGTGTGCCGGACAGTCCGGTTTGGCCAGAAACTTCGAAGTTTCTGGGTGGTGTCCGTGTAGTGTCCGAACTGGCATACTGAATGTCCACGCCAGTTTGCCTCTCGACCAGGCCGGACAGTCCAGGTGGATCTGGCCGGACACTCCGGTCGTGGCAGATCTTTTTGCCTTCGTCTTGATGATCTTCTCTTGCGCCTTCCTCCCGCTCCTCCCTCACGCATCCTTGGGCGATCATCATGTTGGGCTTCTCTTGTAGCCCTTCTCCTCCTCACGTCATGCTTGTTTCTCCAACGAACCTGATCATACATAAATGCATAGACTTAGGCAGTATAAAGTTCTCATCAATCAAAGTACCAGATTCGTTTAGGAGTAAATTCATCTGTTGTTCTAGTAGCTTAGCACGAGCTCTTGTAATAGGTCCAATTCTAATCTCATTGGACTGATCCTTTCTTGCAACAGTTGTAGCATCTTCACTAGTCATTGGGGTAGGTGTAATTGGAGGGATGTCCTCATCATAACTTGAGCAAGAGACATGCTAAGTGGGTTGAGTTCATGGAGTCTTTTCCGTACATTGTCAAGTATAAGAAGGGCAAAGATAATGTAGTTGCGGACGCATTGTCTCGCAAACACACAAGCCTTCTTACGAGACTTGAAATCAACGTGTTGGGTCTTGAGGAAATAAAATCTTTGTATACTTCCGACCCGTTCTTTGAACCAATTTTCACAAAGTGCTCCAATGACAAAGGAGTTGATGATTTCTATTTGCATAAGGGCTTTCTCTTTAAACAAAACAAGCTTTGCATCCTGAAGGCATCCCTCCAACTCTTGCTTCTCCAAGAATCTCATGGTAGAGGCCTCATGGGTTACTTGGGCCGTGACAAGACATTGGACATGCTCTCCAATCACTACTTTTGGCCCAAGATGAAGCGTGACGTGGAGAGCTACATTCAACGATGCATGAGATGTGTTCAAGCTAAGTCGCAAGCTAACCCTTATGGTCTTTATATGCCATTGCCTATTCCTCATACACCTTGGTCTGACATTAGCATGGATTTCGTGTTAGGATTGCCTAGATCTAAGCATGGTCAGGATTCTATATTTGTTGTTGTGGATTGTTTTTCCAAAATGGCACACTTCATACCGTACCATAAGACCGATGATGCTTCACATGTTGCAAATCTATTTTTCAGGGAAATCGTCCGTCTTCACGGTGTGCCAAGGACAATCGTCTCCGACCGCGACGTCAAATTCATGAGCTACTTATGGAAGACCCTCATGGCCAAGCTCGGCGTCAAGCTACTCTTCTCATCTGCATCGCATCCCCAAACTGATGGCCAAACTGAAGTTGTCAACCGAAGCCTCGGAACTCTCCTACGTGTGTTGATCAAGAAAAACTTTAAGGATTGGGAGGAATGCATTCCCCACGCCAAGTTTGCCTACAACCGAGCAAATCACTAACCAAGATGAGTCCATTCATGATCGTCTATGGTTTCAAGCCCCTCACCGCGCTCGACATCCTACCACTACCTCTCCATGAGCGCACAAACATGGACGTCGAGAAGCGCGTACATGCTATGAAGAAGCTTCATGAAGAAACGAGAGCTACTATCGAACAACAAGTCCTTCGCCAAGCTTCAAGGTTAAACAAGGACAAGAAGGAGATGATCTTTGAAGAAGGTGACCTTGTGTGGATACACCTAAGCAAGGACCACTTCCCCAAGGAACGTGACTCCAAGCTCAAGCCAAGGGGAGATGGTCCCTTCAAGGTCCTCAAAAGAATCAACAACAACGCCTACATCATCGACATCCCGACCTCCAAGTACCTTGCAAGCAATACATTCAATGTCAAGGATCTATCACCCTACATCTGTTCAAGAAGATATCCATGAAGAGTCGAGGACGACTCTTTCCCAAGGGGGGGAGCTGATGCAGCCCGTCCTACGGACGCTTCTACATTTATACCAACAAGTCCCCCAAGTGGACCCATGATTCGTGCCCGAGCCAAACTCCTCCAAGCTAAGGTAAACTCGCTCCTCTCCTCGTGCCGATTTGATAGCTCCTTGGATGGCGTGCTACTTCATACCACTACTTTGTGCGTCATCAGGTACGAGCCCCCGCCGTGTCGACCCATGAGCCATGAAGCCGCACCTGTCCTAAAGTTGCCAGGGCCAGAGTGTCCGGCGAGACTCAGCCGGAGTGTCCGGCCTACCCAGCCCCATCTGGACTTGGACATTCTGTGTGCCAGTTTGGACACTGCCCGGAGTGTCCGGCCACCCCGGACTGTCCGGTCGTTCCCACCCGGACTGTCCGGCCCAAGTGATGGGCCTGCGAGCCTAGCTGGGCCCTATGGCCCATGTACCCCTCTACTTCGCCCAGAACTCTACTTTAATGCCTGAATTACCCCTGAACTTGTGGTTGGCCTATATATAGACCCCCACCTCCATTGTAAACCCTAGGCATGATATTGGAATTAGTGGAAACCCCTTTGTGGATCTATCTAATTCTTGCCTCATGCTCCATGACTAAGGAGCACCAATATCCCCAAACCTCGTTGGAGTTTGCATCGTGCCTCCGCGTTGTACAAGGTCTAGGCATCGGTGTCCCTTTGCCTAGATGTCAAGATCTCACCGAGTCTCCCATCTCGCCGTGCCGGTTCGAGAGAGAGTCCTCCGCCCGGCGCCGATCCTAGGGATTGCGCCGGACCGGTCACCGCCGGCGTGAGCTATTGGTGTTTATCGTTGTTTTGCGTGTGTGTCTTCATCGCGTTCTTCGTGCGTGTGTTCGTCGTGTTCATCCTTCCCTCCTTCCCCCACACTCCACCCTCGATTTGAAAGGGAATTGTGAAAGATCGGGCCACCCTAGAGGTTTGCCCTCAACACCTACAATGAAAGCTTCAATCGCGGTTTGGTCATTTACCCCCTCACAGGAGTTTTTAGTGTCGATCCATCGTCCGAGATAATCTTGGCAAGTTTCTCTAGCTTTCTGGGTGCAACGTTGTAGGTCTCCTACCGTACAGGGCCTCCGGTATGTGCCTTCGAAATTCCAAAAGAACATGCTTTGCATGTCATACCAGTTGTGAATGGTCTTCTCCGGAAGTTCATTGAGCCATGATCGTGCTGTCTTCCGCAACATGAGTGGGAGATATCGGGTCATGACCAGGCTGTTTCCGCCTTCGGTGATACAACAAGCCTAGAAAAAATCCTGGAGCCAAGTATCTGGCTGAGCTATACCGTCATAGGCTTGAATGTGTCTTGAGATAGCAAATCCTTCCGGGAATTTTGTTGCTCTTATGCGTGGTCTGAAGCATTTTCGGCCCATGTATATAACATCATTTTTGTAGCGACACGCCTCTATGTTGGAGTTAATCATGTGCCTTGCGTCACTTGGGGACAGAGATCGCCCTGAATGACGGTTATGGCTGCGATGCCTTGGAGCCGGACTTCGGCTTCTGCCATCACCTCCTCTGCCACAACACCCTCCTTGGCCTCCTTGGGAGCCGTTGTGATGGCTGCTTGGTGGAGAGGGTGGAGCAGCTGGATTGTTTCCGGCTGATTGCTGGCCTCCATCTGGAGCGTCATTATTTTGGTTCTAGGAAGGGTCTTCATTACGACGAGTCCCCTGCCGGCTTGACTTAGCACGGTGTCCGTCATTCCTTCGTCCGTCTGCCGGACGACTTGTGTGTCTAGGAGGTGGCATTCTTTGACAGTCCTCCTCCCGACGTTTCTCTTTGTCTTCTTCCCTATGATCGTTTGACTCTCGCCAGGGAGGATTCTTCGGATACAGTGCAGCAATTGCCCCTTGCTCAGTAGCTGGGGTAACATTGCGCCAGTCACGTGCAGTTTTGTGATGCTGTCCTGAAGATCCGGTTCTTGAGTAGTTGTCTTCCCGACGATCGGAACGGTGATGCTGTTCCGGAGCATGTCGGGGTCTTATGTCATTCCAGGCTGGATCCGTGCGACATTGGTCGGATTGGGAGACCAGTTTTCCGCTTTCGGACTTCGCGGCCTTCTGCTGCTCCAGGCCCTTGGTGAGTAGCTTAATGCCCAATCGAACCTGTTCTAGACCTGGATTATTTGCCAGGATGTCTCGAGTAGTGGCAGTGTTCTGCACCGGTATTGGATACACCAGATCTCCCTTGCTATCGAGCCGAGGCATCCCAGGATCTCCCTCAAAGAGAACCTTACATACTTCCGGAAATTGACTATCATGTGTATGTCGTTTCCGGTTCTTCTGATGTTGCAGAGAGATGAACTTCTCTGCCTTGTCCATGTGTTTCTTTTCTTCCTCGATGTTCTTAGCTTCGTCCAGGAGTACTTGGCGACGCGCTTCTAGGGCTTGGGCCCTTTCATCCAATTCCACAACAGTTAGCTCCGTTGCAGTAGGGATAGGTGTGGTTAATGCAACATCGATGAGTTTACGCGCACCTGCGGTGACCACGTGTCCATCCACCGATTCTTCTTTGGGCTCTTCTAGGATAGGTGCTCCATCTGAGTCTTCCTTGTATTCCCCGGCAATCACCTCCTCTGCTGGAAGTTCTTTTACCGGGGTCTTGTTCTTCTTGTTCCTCTTCTTTGCCTTCTTGGCAGCGCCGGTAGCAAAGACGGATTTGGGTCCGTTTCCCGGAGTCAAGCTCTGATTGGTACTTTCGGACATCTGGAGCTCAGGATTATCTCTGATATCCATATCATCCTGCGCTTTGGGAGAGTTCTCCCCGGATCCTTCATCCATGGCTTCTCCTTCTTTTGCAGCTTTGGAGTTGTACTCCTCTTCATACTCTGCGGAGAACTTTCGGAAATCCGCCGACGTCATCGTGTCATCCGAGGATACGGGTATGTCGGTGTTTGTTCCGATAGCCTCCAGCATCGAGTCAGTGTTGTCTCCAGCATCAGCAGAGCCGGATCCGGATCCAACGTATCCGATGAACTGCGATGTGTGGGTCCTGAGGTAATGTGGCTTTCCTCGTGGGCTTCCTCGAAGATCTTGATGGTTTCGAGAACCTCATCCATGCTTGCGTCTTGCATCATCATGCACCTCAACGTGTGCCTCAGGAAGTTGATCTGTTTCGGCATTGGCAGAGCCGGAACCTAGGTTGTTGCTATGATCCTCCTGGATTTCGACCTCAGCGGGTGGATGATCTAGGATTCGGCCTCGCTAAAGAGATCCACTCCAGATTCGATTTGAACCGCAAGGTCTGCTTCAGGCTCGGATTTCTCCATTATCTCCGCAACGGGTGCAGGCTAGGTGGGATTAGGGTTTTCTGAGATCCGGAACTCTGCCGCCTCCACTGACAAAGGGGACCCAGAAGTTTCTTCTGCCTCTATCATCACCGCTCGGGTTGGTGGGACAGGTTCAGCGAATCCGATGTACACATCGATCTCGCCAAAATACATGATGGTGTAGGAGGTCACGGCCTCCCTAGTCGGAATCCAGGTCTCGTCGAGAACAATGAGAGGGACATCGCTGGCGTAGAGGATGCGACCGACGATGATGATTTTGTTGATTCCGATTCTTGCAGATTCTGCCCGGAACGCAGATCCGAATCTCACTTGCCCCACGGTGGGCGCCAACTGTCATCGGATTGATGACAAGTACGACATGAGGGGGTGCTCGAGGCGTGTGGAAGAGAGGGGTGTGAGACGTATGGTATTCCCGGACGGTGAGCACACAAGTTTACCCAGGTTCGAATCTGTCGGCTTTGGACGGATCATACTCCTGCTAGCAATCCAACTATATGGCAGAGCCGGAATATGGATTACAAGGGTTTCACCTGTGCGAGCTGAGATTGTAGACTATTGTGAGGTTGCCCTAAAGGCTCTCCCTAGGTCGGCTTATATAGATATCCGGCCTAGGGTTTACAGGAGAGATATATCCGGCTACGACTAAGAGTCAGTTATAGAGTACATCTTGAACTACAAGTAACACTATGGGCCTATCTCGGTAAGCCTTCTAGGCCTTCCCGTAGCCGGACTGGACTCCGTCTCTTCTCCCTGATTGGGCCGCCCGTGAAGCAAATCTCTAACCTGAAGTGGGCCACCCTGGTCAGTGAGGTACAATGAGGATACCCGGAAAGTATATCCCCAACAGTTTGAGTTTATCAGGCTGAATTTTCTTCACATAAACATCGCATCCCCAATCTTTAACAAATGACAGCTTAGGTTTGTTTCCAAACCACAATTCATACAGTGTGGTTTCAACAGATTTAGATGGTGCCCGATTTAAAGTGAATGCAGTTGTTTTCAGTGCATAACCCCAAAATGACAGTGGCAAGTTAGTCAGAGACATCATAGATAGAACCATATCCAATAAAGTACGATTATGACGTTCTGACAAACCATTACGCTGTGGTGTTCTGGCAGGCGTGAGTTGTGAAACTATTCCACAATCTCTCATATGTGCGCTAAACTCGTAACTAAGATACTCTCCTCCATGGTCAGACCACAGAAATTTGATCTTTCTATTATGATGATTTTCCACTTCACTCTAAAATTCCTTGAACTTTTTCAAGGTTTCAGACTTGTGTTTCATCAAATAGATACATGATACATTGCAAATGTATCTATAATTTTTGATGTTCCATGCTTGGTTTTATCTACTTTCTTGTGTTTTGTCCACACTTTGGAGTACCTTTCATATGATTTCTTGGACTAACCTATTAACAAGAGCAATAGTGCCAGCTGCCTGTTTTCTGCTGTTTTTGGTTCTAGGAAGTTAGAAAATGAATATTCTCAGAATTGGACGGGACAAAAGCCAAAGTCGATATTTTACCGGAAGGATCATGGAGCCAGAAGACGAGACGGAGAGGGGCCAGGATCTGGCCACACCACCTGGTGGCACGGGCCAGGCCAGGCCACGCCAGGGGGTGGTGTGGGCCCCTCCGGCACCCCTCGGTCTCCCCGCTCACCTATAAGATCCTCCAGATGCAAAAACCCTAAATCGTCAAGCCTCCAGCCATGAAAAGTAACACAGCGCCGCCGCCACCGAAGGGGAGATTCGGGGGACAGAAAGTCTCTGCTTCGGCACCCTGCCGTGATAGGGAAGTGCCCCCGGAGCCATCCCCATCGATCTCCACCACCATATCCATCACCATTGCTGATTCCCATGATGAGGAGGGAGTAGTTCTTCCTCGAGGCTAAGGGTTCTACCGGTAGCTATGTGTTCACCTCTCTCTCTATGCATGATCATATTGAAGGGTAACGGGTAGGCTACACTAGCGTAAAATCAAAAATTTCTACCGCGTCAACCAGGAATACTATTGTCATAGATCACGGGATTACCGCTAGACGCGCAAGTGCGGAACTCGATGAAGCACGTTGCGGCAGTGTAGATGTTCTACGTCTCCTCCTCGTCCTCGTCCCACGAGCAGCTCCCCTTTGCGCGGCTCGTCCAAGTGCTACAGATGCAGCACCTCCGAGGTATCCACACGTCCGGAGTGGAAGTCGTCACACGCCAGACTGCTAGGTCTGCGCGTGCAACACAGGCGGAAGAGGAGTGGCGGCTGGGTGGAATGCTCTCTCCTTTTCAGCTCGCCTCACTCCCTCTTATATAGGCATCCCTGGTGGGCTTCTACATTAGCAGCCCATTAGCAGCCTAAGCCTGGTCTAATTCGGATCCAATCCTCATTAGGCTTCCAGCCCCTAAAGTGTGTGACCCTATAGGTTCATACACGTATAGACATGACGCGAGTACACTTACTCCGTCAATAGTTGGTAGCGGCCTCTAGCAAGACGTGCCAACTCCTAAACGCATATAAAGATCATTCGGACGAACCATCACAAGGTTGAGTACATGTCTTTCCCTTTGCCTCACGATATTTGGTCTAGCTCTAAGCTGACCTCTCTTTCTCGATACTGTGATTCAGAATCCCTTTACTAGGTTAACTCTTAACCCTATGTAGCACGGCCATGCATTTCTGGATCCGATCACTCGAGGGGCCCAGAGATATCTCTCTCAAGTAGAGAGGGGCAAATCCCATCTTGATTGACCGATGCCTTGCAGCATGTATCAGGACAAACCCGAAAGCTACCTTTATAACTACCCAGTTACGGAGTAGTGTTTGATAGCCCCAAAGTAGGTCGATCCACATCTCAAGTACATGCGACAATCTCAGGTCTAAGGACAAAACGTACACGATGTGTAGAGAGAGCTGCAAGTATTATTGCTAGTCTCATGTTGGGTCAGTCCAACCCCATGTTCATAACATGTGTCCACATCATTGGTTTGACATCTCCATGTCAATGACTTGCGAAACATAGTCATTAACCAATCGATGTGCTAGTCTAATATTCACGTGTGTCCTCGCATGAACTCCGACTAGGGACAATTATTAGATAACCATACAAGTAAAGAGTTTCACAAACAATTCACATAATTGCCAATCAATACAAGTTGCCTGGTATATGGATATTCAAGGAACATTATAATAACTCATGGATACACATGAAATACAATCATCTCTATGATTGCCTCTAGGGCATATTTCCTTCACATATTGAGATCATGAGCTTGTAATCTATAGATCTACCTTGCTACTCAAGTGCTTTAATAGGTCTCTACTCTCCCTATGTGTGTGAAAGTGACAGCGTGCACACCATGGTGGCACTTAGGCTAGAGATTGCAAATACTTGTTATGAGTTATATTTGGAGTTGGATGTCTTTATGAAATTGCGATGTTTGTTGGAACCATCTAGTACTCAAGGTGACAGTGTGGGGTTATCTAGATGGGAAAGATGAACTTTGAGGTGTGCTATTATAGCCCTACCATCGATTAGAGTGTCCAACCGGAGAGTAGTTAAGAGTAGTATCATAAAGAGAAGATATTTATATGAGAGTGTTCACTAGTGAAAGTATGATCCCTAGGCCTTGTTTCTTAGCATTGATACACCGTTTGCTACTAGATCTATTACATGTTTGCTTGCATCCATCTATCCATCTTTATTTCAGTTTGCCTTTAGTCTTTTCCACGCCATCAAGCTATTTTCTATCACCGTGACCACTTATAATTATCCATACCACTTGTATTTTACTATCTCTTCGCTGAACTAGTGCACCTATACACCTGACAAGTGTATTGGGTGTCTTGGGGACACAAGAGACTTCTTGTATCTTGATTGCAGGGTTGCTTGAGAGGGGATACCTTTGACCACTTCCTCCCTGAGTTTGATAAACCTTGGGTGATCCACTTAAGGGAAAACTTGCTGCTGTTCTACAAACCTCTGCACTTGGAGGCCCAACAACTGTCTACAAGAATAAAAGTGCGTAGACATCAAGCTATTTTCTGGCGCCGTTGCCGGGGAGGTAAGGTAAAAGGTACTCACATCCTCCGGTGTGAGTGCTCAAAGTTATTTCCTTTAGATTCTGCAATTTTGTCTTTTTGTTTCTTGTTTTCACTAGTTAGGCTTAATGGAAAACAACAACAAAATTAGAGAGCTTTTTAGTATTTTTCCTAAGTTAGAACTTGAATTGTTTGAAAAGAAAATTAAAAAACCCATGGAACTTTGTTTGCATTCTCATAGCAATGTTATTAGTATGAATCTTTTGAACACCTTTGTTACGAATGCTATGGAAATGTCTAAGCTTGGGGGAAGTTGGTTCTTATGAAAATCATCTTTTTAATTCCCAGTTTTAAGGAAGAAAATTTGCTCTGATGATACTTTATCTCCCATATGTGGTAATTCTAATGATACTTGTGATATTTTAAATCCACATACTGAAAGCATCCCTTTTAAAATACCTATAAAAATTGTTGAACGTGTTATGAATAACTCTTATTTTGGAGATGGAACTGTCCATCCTGGTGATCATTTACTCTTTATACATGAATGATGCGGGTTTTTCAAGTGTGCAGGTATTTCAAAGAACCAAGTTAAGAGGAAGCTATTCTCTTTATCACTTAAGGGAAAAGCAAGGGAGTGGTATGAGCTACTAGATGATCCTCATCATTTGGAGTGGAAGGAACTTGAATCTCTCTTTTACTCTAAATTTTATCCTCCTCAGGAAATTCATAAAGATATGAATTACATTTATAATTTTCATCCACATGATGGAGAAAGCATTGCCCAAGCATGGGCAAGATTTAAGTCACTAATGCTCAAATGTTCCATTCATGAGCTCCCCAGTAATATTGTTATTAATAATTTTTATGCAAGGCTTTTAGGACATTACAAGGACTATCTAGATACTTGTGTAAAGGGATCCTTCACAAGTAAGGATGTCAAAGCTAAGTGGGATCTTCTTGAAACAATTCAAAGCAATACTGAAGATTGGGATAACAACAAAGGTAAAGAACTAGGTATAAAGTATCAGTATGATTGCATTAAGTCTTTCGCTGAAGCTGCTGATTTTCAAGAGCTTAGTGCTAAATATGGTCTTGATCCTCAAATTCTTATTGATTGTTTTAGATCCTTTGCTTCTCATATTAATGCTCCCAAATAAAAATGGGACATGTATCATGAGCCTTTTAAAGACACTTGCATGGAAAATGAAATTGTTATTAATGATAGCAATAAACATGCTCAAACCTTTGAAAGTACTATTTCTTATAAGCATGTTAATTTTTTGTGGAATACATAGACCTTGTGAGAATAATCAAATTGAAGAAGAATATTGTATCACCCACAGGAATGAAAAAACTAGAACGTGGTATAGGGCTCTAAATGATCTTGGTAAAAAAGTTTGTGCCCTCCATCCTTTTATTTGTGAACTTTGCTTTAAAGTTGGTCATTTCAATTTTCAATGCTCAGGCCATAATAATATCCCTTCTAATCCAATGAGTACTGCAAGTTTGTATTGTGATGACATGATCACTCCTAATCAGCATGATGAACTTACATTATTTTTGGGGTGTGAAGAGTTATCAAGAAAAACCTCTTTGGTAGATATGGGTGCTTTTGATATGAATAGTGTCCTGCAT
Organism: Avena eriantha; assembly: GCA_910589775.1. Lineage (NCBI taxonomy): Eukaryota > Viridiplantae > Streptophyta > Magnoliopsida > Poales > Poaceae > Avena > Avena eriantha. The sequence continues at coordinate 365,953,601 of OU342744.1, forward strand.
GGTTGTCATCTTTATTGTGTTGATAATTGCCACAAAAATACTTACATACAAAATATTATAAAAGATGAAGTTTTACCAAAATATGATAGGACTAATATGTGTTTTGATCTTATTAATGAAAAGGAGGAATCCTCCAAAGTTTCTTCTATTGTCTGTAACAATGAACCAGGGTATATGGAGAATCTTCCTTTCAAGACTCTCCCTCCTAAAGAGAAGAAGAAAAAGAAGAAGAGGAGAAGTAAAAGGAGAGAGGAAATGGTATTATCCCCTAAGCATGTTGCTCCTATTATAATTTTTGATGAGTCTGAACTCGATGATGTTCCTATGCCTATTACCTATAGTAGTGATCATGATTGGGAAAAGCACACTACTTTTGATATTGAAAATCTCTTCGGTACCAATTCTAAAAATGATGATATTAATAATTGATGTACTATTAGTGCTATCCATGATCCTTCCAATGATGATATGTATACAAATGAACACACATTGGAAGATAATTATTCTATTGCTTATGATGATACTACACCTCCAATATATGATGATTGCAATGATGAATATGATATTTTCAGTCCACCTACTATTGAGGAGGATAGTAATTATGATTACAATATGCCTCCTATATTTGATGATTATGGTGATGAGAATAATAATGATAGCTATTTTGTTGAATTTGCTCCCACTACAATTAATAAGAATGACTATGTTTATGTGGGGAGTATTAATTATTTTAAGCACGTGGCTCATGATAAGAATGTTTTATGTGATAGTTATATTGTTAATTTTATTCATGATGCTACTGAAAGTTATTATGAGAGAGGGAAGCATGGTTGTATGCATCTCCATAATATTAAGTTTCCCCTCTTTATGTTGAAATTCTTGAAGTTGCACTTGTTTTGCTTTCCTATGCTTGTTGCTTTGTGCTTCCATGACTTGTTTCTTTATAAGATTCTTATGCATAGGAAGTGGGTTAGACTTAAATGTGCTTTGAATTTGCTTCTTGATGCTCTCTTTTACTCAATTCATATTTCTTATGTGAGCATCTTCTCAAACTATCATGCCTAACTTAAAGGCGTTAAAGAAAAGTACTTACTGGGAGATAACCCAAAAGTTTTAGATGAGTCTTGGAAGTTATTACTTCAGTAATAACCGCTCCTTATCCTTTTTATTTGCTTTTTGTGCCAAGAGTAACCTCTAATGAGAGAGAAGTAATGATTGGGAAAGTTGCTGTCCCGAAACAGATTTCTGTGCTTCACCGTAAAAATCCGTGTAAAATCTCTGTACATCCTTTTCAGGCGTGAATGTTTGTGCTTCTGCCCCAGGTTGTTATCTAACTTTCGTTAGTTCAACACTTTTTGATTTGTGCAACAGAAGATCTTCGAAAAAATTCGTCTTTACCTGCTGGTCTGTTTTGACAGATTTCTGCCATTATTTGCATTTGCTTCTTGTTGGTTCCTTTTTGAGTTCTTTTGGGGAATTGAGCTTTTTGAGGGAAGTGATACAGTAGCTAGTGTTTTAATGGAAGTTTTATTGGTGTTGGAACTGAACCTAAAGACTTATTATCTTGAGTGCACTAATGTTGCTAATAAAGATTGTGTGAAGTTTTGTATGAAGGACAAATTTCAGGTGTATGGAAGGAATGAGTAATGAGATGAAGGATGGACTAAAGCTCAAGCTTGGGGATGCCACGCGTGTCACCCCAAGAAATATCCAAGAAGTACAAGCGTCCAAGTTTGGGGATGCCCAAGGCATTCCCTTCTTCATCAATAAAAATCCCAGGTTTCTTCCAAACGCTTCATTTTTATTGTTTCATGCACAGTTGTGTTGTTCTTGGAGCGTCTTCTTTTTCGTTTTCGCTTTCGTTTTTCGTTTTTCGTTTGCTTAGTTTGCTTAGTTTGTTGAATAAATTGGTTGGACGCCCTCTTTCATGCATTGGTATTCAAATAGTTTGGTTTGGATTGGAAAAGAGTAGGAAAGTTCATGCTTAAGTGGTAAAGAGAGCTTGTGTTTTGACTATGGCCTATGCTTTGTCATGCCATGCTTGATATTGTTTTGGCTTTATGCTTAGTATTCTTTGTTGTAGCATGACTTTTTATAAACAATTGAGATTGCTTAATGTGCCTTGGAAGATTCATGCGTTGTTTTAGCATATTAGAGCATAGTATTGTGGTATTCTCCTTTGATGCTTTATTTGGGTTGACTTGGCACATGCTCACACCATGTATGACTATCCCAAGTCACCATAGCCTTTATGATCCTTTAGTTTTCAACTTGTAGTATCACTTTATGCTTTGATCAATGATGTTTTGTCGCTCTACATGATTATGACCATTATTGCTCTCTTAGTTTGTCGCTTCCAGTCTTTTGCTAGCCTCCATAACCAAGTATGAGTTCCACTCATGCATCCAACTCCTTAAACCAAGTTATTCCAAAGAGTCCACCATACCTACCTGCTAGCATATGCTATTCCAAGTATATTCATGCTTTTCTTTACCTTCCAAATTAAACTTGTTATGAGAAAACTAGTGATTAAAGCTCTCACGAACTTGATGGCACACTTTAATTTTCTTGCCCTTAATAAACTTGAACCATTGTGTCATCTATGTTGTATATGCTTGCACTTATTTGTTGGGAATTAGCAGAACCATGATGTCATGGGGAACGCTTTCAACATTGCACTGGTACTTTGTACCTAGTTGATATCATGCTCTTTTGTCTATGGATGTCGTCGATGTGAAATGAAAGGGGAGCTTGTAAGTCCATGGAGTTATGTATATGTGTTAGAGAAATGCCTAGGCCGCTGGTCTAATCCATGCTAACATGGTGGAAACCTACAGCGTAACCATAATGAGCTGTCTATGAAGCATTCTTCTTATAAAAAAGAGTCCTATATTGAGAAAAAGAGAAAAAGAAAAAAAAAGAGATTATGAAAAGAGGAAAGAGAGAAAAAAGCACCATATTCCCATGGTAAATAAGAAGATTGTTGAGATGCTCGTTGTCTGCTTGCCTTGTCATTTTGATATGGGGATTCTTCCGTATCATCAAGCAAGGGGTACCCCGTTGGCGGTTCTCTATGATACACATGTACTTACAATCACAAGAACTTACCGGTGACTAAACTTGAGTAGCATGAGGAGCGGCCCTCGTATTCAAGGGACATGATATTTCTAACTTATACTTCATCAAGCATGTACACCATAGTTTGTTCACTTTAACCTTAATCACTTCAAGATGCTTATGATAGGGGCAATGAGAGCTGAAAGCTATAAGTACCATAATTTTGGGAAGCTCTTTATGAAACTTGAATCTTTGCTTCCTTCTATGAAGGCCTTTCTTCCACCATTATATTGAGTCTCCACCTTCTACATTTATGCACCTACTTTGAGAGCATAGTGTCCATTCTTAGTTCTATGTGCATTGTCCCAAGACTAGTTGATTGATGCATAACTTGATATTGCTTGTTTTAAACTATTTGTATCTAGTCACTCTTATGAACTTTGAAGGTGTCCTATGCATTTATATTTGCTACTCTATGAGGGACAGGCTGAATGCTATTATGCTATGTTTTCTTTATGTGAAACAAACAAACGTCTTGCAAAGCATTGTTATTCATGAATCTTTTGTTTGTGCCTTTTCATGTTGCATCATAGTTTCTTTGTCTTATTGCTAGAATTTTGTCTTTCATGTTATGATTGAAGTACTATGTTCCCAGCTATCCATGTTTTACAAATACTTTGATCAAGTTTATGATGGTGCATGTCACCTAAAAAATTATTCTTTCTTTTTATCACTTACCTACTCGAGGACGAGCATGAGTTAAGCTTGGGGATGTTGATACATTGCAAATGTATCTATAATTTTTGATGTTCCATGCTTGGTTTTATCTACTTTCTTGTGTTTTGTCCACACTTTGGAGTACTTTTCATATGATTTCTTGGACTAACCTATTAACAAGAGCCATAGTGCCAAGTGCCTGTTTTCTGCTGTTTTTGGTTCCAGGAAGTCCGAAAATGAATATTCTCGGAATTGGACAGGAGAAAGGCTAAAGTCGATATTTTACCGGAAGACTCACGGAGCCAGAAGACGAGACGGAGAGAGGCCAGGGGGTGGTGTGGGCCCCTCCGGCACCCCCTCGGTCTCCCCTCTCGCCTATAAGAGCCTCCCGATGCAAAAACCCTAAATCGTCAAGCCTCCAGCCACGAAAAGTTCCGCAGCGCCGCCACCACCGAAGGGGAGATTCAGGGGACAGAAAGTCTCTGTTCCGGCACCCTGCCGCGATGGGGAAGTGCCCCCGGAGCCATCCCCATCGATCTCCACCACCATCTCCATCACCATTGCTGATTCCCATGATGAGGAGGGAGTAGTTCTTCCTCGAGGCTAAGGGTTCTACCGGTAGCTATGTGTTCATCTCTCTCTCTATGCATGATCATATTGAGATCATGAGCTTGTAATCTATAGATCTACCTTGCTACTCAAGTGCTTTAATATATCTCTGCTCTCCCCATGTGTGTGAAAGTGACAACGTGTACACCATGGTGGCACTTAGGCTAGAGATTGCAAATACTTGTTATGAGTTATATTTGGAGTTGGATGTCTTTATGAAATTGGTGTTTGTTGGAACCATCTAGTACTCAAGGTGACAGTGTGGAGTTATCTAGACGGGAAAGACGAACTTTGAGGTGTGCTGTTATAGCCCTACCATCGATTAGAGTGTCCAACCAGAGAGTAGTTAAGAGTAGTATCATAAAGAGAAGATATTTATATGAGAGTGTTCACTAGTGAAAGTATGATCCCTAGGCCTTGTTTCTTAGCAGTGATTCCATCTTTATTTCAGTTTGCCTTTAGTCTTTTCTACGCCATCAAGCTCTTTTCTATCACCGTTACCACTTATAATTATCCATACCACTTGTATTTTACTATCTCTTCGCCGAGCTAGTGCACCTATACACCTGCAAGTGTATTGGGTGTGTTGGGGACACAAGAGACTTCTTGTATCTTGATTGCAGGGTTGCTTGAGAGGGGATACCTTTGACCACTTCGTCCCTGAGTTTGATAAACCTTGGGTGATCCACTTAAGGGAAAACTTGCTGTTGTTCTACAAACCTCTACACTTGGAGGCCCAACAACTATCTACAAGAATAGAAGTGCGTAGACATCAATACACCCGTATCTACTCAAAGCATCCGCGAAAGTAACAAAATAACGATACCCACAACGTGCCAACACACTCATTGGACCACATACATCAGTATGTATGATTTCCAATAAATCTATCGCCCGTTCCATTGTACCAGAAAACGGGGTTCTAGTCATCTTGCCCATAAGGCATGGCTCACATGTATCAAATGATTCAAAATCAAGTGATTCCAAAAGTCCATCAGAATGGAGCTTCTTCATGCATTTTACGCCAATATGACCTAGACGACAGTGCCACATATATGTAGATATATCATTATCAAGTTTAATCCTTTTAGCATCAACATTATGAATATGTGTAACATTATTATCGAGATCCAATAGAAATAAACTATTCATCATAGGTGCATGACCATAAAGGATATCATTCATATAAATCGAACAACCATTGTTTTTGGATTTAAATGAATAACCACTTCGCATCAAACACGATCCGGATACAATGTTCATGCTCAGTGCATGCACCAAATAACAAGTATTTAGATTTATCACTAATCTTGACAGTAGGTGGAGAGGCAGTGTTCCGACGAAGATCACATCAACTCTTGATCCATTACCGACACGCATCGTGACCTCACCCCTTGCTAGCAGTCGCTTGTTCCGTAGCCCCTAAATCGAGTTACATATATTAGCAACCAATCCAGTATCAAATACCTAGGTGCTACTGTGAGTGCTAGTCAAGTACACATCAATAACATGCACATATACCTTTCTTTGCCTTGTCGGCCTTCTTGTCCGCCAAATACTTGGGGCAGTTGTGCTTCTAGTGGACAGTCCCCTTAAAATAATAGCACTCGGTATCAGACTTAGGACCAGCTCGGATTTTTTTAAGGCACATCAATAGATTTGCCGCCCTTCTTTCCCTTATTTTACCCTTCTTGTCTTTCTTGAAATCAGTGGTCTTATTGATCATCAATACTTGATGTTCTTTCTTGATCTCCACTTCTGCAGTCTTAATCATTGACAGAAGATCGGGGAGAGACTTCTTCATGCCCTGCATATTATAGCTCATCATGAAGCTCTTGCAGCTAGGTGGCAAAGATTGGAGAACACGATGTATGCCTAAGTCAATGGAAACCGTTATTCCCAAGGACACAAGCTTATCAGCGTACCCAAACATTTTGAGTATGTACTCACTAACGGAGATGTTCTCTTCCATCATGCAGCTAAAGAACTTTTCAGAAGCATTATAACTCTCTACAGGAGCATGGATATCGAATATCATTTTCAATTCACCCATGGTATCAAAGGCATTGCCATTTTTGAAACGCTTTTGAAGTTTGGCTCTAACCCAAATAGTATGCCGCAATGAACTAAGTTTTGGTCCTCCTGACGAGTCAAATGGACATTATTTTCCTCGTTAAGGGCATCAGGAGCTGGTGGGGGGGCCTAAAGGTGCTTCTAGCACATATTGCTTTTGTGCAGCAGTGAGGAGAATCCTCAAATTCATGGCCCAGTTGGTAAAGTTGCTACCATTTGCCGCAAGTTTCTCTTTATCCATGAACACATTGAAATTAAAAGCAGGTGGTGCCATCTACAATATATTTTGTAAAGTTTATTTAGACTAAGTTTATGATAGATTGAGTTCAACTAATCCAAATTACAAATGAACTCCCACTCAAAAACATCCCTCGTGGCTTTTTGGTGATTACATGAACCAAATCCACTACACCAAGTCTGGTCACCACGTGAGTCGGTGTAGCTTCAAAGGCGAGCATCTATATGGGCATCATATCAACTATATGACTCATGCTTAACGTTTCGGTTCGTGTTCCAAGGCCATGTATGTACATGCTAGGCTTGCCAAGCAAGAACCTTAGTACTCGTGTGTGTAAAACTGTCTTACACCCGTTATACGAACGTGGATTCAAGTATATCCGATCATCACGTGATGTCTTGAAGCGACAAAACATATGGTGTGTACTTAAGGAAGAACATATTTTTATCTTGATATCTAAATGAGGGATCATCTTATAATGCTACTAAAATGCCAAACAAGCAATATAAGATGCAAACATCATATGTGTAAAGTGAAATGATATGGTTCTTGCACTTGATCACTATCATGTGCATCATTGTATGATCTTTATCATTCCTTTGCGTGTAAGGCCAAGGTCAATGGAACTTACACGATGGGCATGCTATAATTTCCACGAATTGCAATTAGACTTCAAATTATAACATTACCATATCATGACACTATCCAACGATCTAAACTAGACGCTTCTAATTTATCAATTGCAAGTTTTTACGTGGCTGAGGGCTTTCGAAGATAGAATCGTTCTTACCTATGAACATGGAACCAAAATGATGATAAAAAAATTATTAGCAACTCGTTTTAAATCAAATATTGACTATAGTAGAAGAAACAGAGACCTGCTAGCCACTTATGCAAAACTAGTTGCATGTCAAGCGTGGAATAGGTCTCATGTGCGAGGACATGTAAAGTTAGTCTGGGCCACTTCATCCAACTATGCCACCAATATCCAAACTACATATAAGGTGCAATAGCATGATCATCATCGCCCACATACTCATATGTGTACTACCCGTGCAAATCATCTATGCATAGATCAGGCTCTGATACCACTGTTGGGTTCACACCACAGAGAACAAAAAATTCCTATAATGGGAACTACTAAGCGCCAAGATCTATCTACTAGATACAAGCAACGGGTGGATATACATCCGTAGAAAACATACCCTTGAAGACCGACAAAGTGTAACGAGGTTGAACTCGTGGATGATGTAGTTGAACACTTGCTGATCTTAGGATCGAGAAGAAGTCCAGCCCCGCAACTCAGCAGCGCATCTGTGATCGCACACACGTTCAGGACACCGAACAACCTCCACCTCTCGCTCCAGTGATGCAGCAGAAGCAACAACTCCTTACAGACGAAAAGCCAGTAGGAACATGCATCACGCTAATCCGAGACCATGGAGAATAATTCTAGAGGGGGGGAGAGATCCTTCACGAGGAGGTGTGAGTGAGAAGGACGGAGAGGGGGAAGCCCCTCCCCATGGACGGCGGCCATGGTGGGTGCCCCCACCTCTTCCTCATTCATGTGGTGAAGCTCCACTCACATAAATTTGGCCCTCCATTTTCTCCACTCAAAATCTCACTCAAAATGCATTAAATTTCAACCAAGTTTAATACAACTCTCATTTAATAAAACTCTTTTATTTATTTTATTCATAATTTTGTTAATTATTTTAATTAACAAACATTCACATAAAACCGCTACAACATTTCAATATCACATGAGAACTAATTTTATCAATTTCACCCGAAGCAATTTCGGTGCCCATTGAAATAACTCCACCGCTTTGTCAATCTTTTCTCTAGAACACATTTGCTCCAAATGGTGTCAGTATCCTTTAAGTGCATCACCCTACGGTTCATGAATAATGCAGACATGATCGAGACCCCTCTTAGATTAATAATCAGAAGTGGGACCTAGAGATCCATACCGACTCCCACACATTCAAGGATGACTTCTATGATTGTGAGAACCTTTGATGCTAGTAACTCAATCCCTTTGTCTCACGATATATTACATGTCCAAGATTCGATCATCGATATCTCCATACCAAGTTTTATCTCGTTACCGACATGCACTCTTTTCTCATTCCCGTGATATAACATTCTAGTGATCACATCACTTGCTTGCAAGCTAACTAATGTGATATCACCGAGAGGGCCCAGAGTATATCTATTCATCATCGGGATGGACAAATTCCACTCTTGATCCATGAGCCTTAACATAACACCTTCGGAGTATCTGAACCCACCTTTATAGTCACCCTGTTACGGTGTGACGTTTGATGTTATCAAGTTATTGTTCTAGTGTTAGCAATTAACATGATCTCATGGTCTAAGGACTAAGATTACTTCGTATGATGTTATAGCAGTATAAACATAATGACTTTGATTGTAATGCTATACTTCAGATGAATTTTCATCACATCATTCCACCAATGTTAAGACCTTGTTATTAACAACATCCAATGTCCATGATCAGAAAACCTTGATCATCTTGTTAATCAACGAGCTAGTTTATAAGAGAGGCATAACTAGGAATCCTATATTTATTTATTAAACACATATTAACGTTTCTAATTAATACAATTATAGCATCCAAATAAACATCTATCATATACTTGGAATACGATAATAACAACTTTATTATTGCCTCTCAGGGCATATTCCCTTTAGGACCTGAGATTCAGATCGAAGGGGAAAGTTTGGACAGATCTGGGGGTCGGGATTTGGAGGAGAAAGAAGGTGAATGGACTATTTATACAGTCCAAAGTAGACTAGATGAGGGTAGTTTTGGGCCAAACTTTTAGACGGGTTTTTGCTTTTATTTTTATTTTTAGTAAAATATTAAAACCCTTTTTGGTCACATAACGGACCGAAAAATATTGTTTATTTTAAAATAAGAAAAGAGAGGAATGTTTATATATATTCGACCATACGGATATTTAGGCAAATAAAGATATACAATTTTTTAATAAAAGAACTCTGTGCTTCAAAATATGCATGATGATGACAACGTCGTGTAGCAAAATCGAAATATGTTAAAGATGGTTCGATTTAGTACAAATATAGAGTAGATCCATTATAGGATAACAATAGAGGGGAAACATAATTAGAGGATATCAACTAGAGATGGCATCAAGACAGACGAAAAATAGAGAGTAAGCAAAGTAAAAGGATTAGAGGATCCAAAAGAAAACAACAATAGGATATGGAGAGAATACGAACACAATAATAAATAGAGATAGAATATGGAGGAAAATTGTCACATGATGATAGATAGATCCACACATAGGGCATACGAGCATATGTTGGAACAAAGCCAATAAATAGAGTCCATATGACAAGGTGTAGAAGAATATAGACAAGATCAAGTGGACAACACTGGGATGGATCCACACATGATATATGGTCATGAATTAAATACACTCAAATATAAACCAAACCCATATATCCATGCATGGTAGAAATAGAGCAAGATCATTGGGCCAAGCAAGATGGCTAGGATCCACACAATAACACACGGGTATAATGAAATCAAAACAAATGAAGAACCCCATATGTCGTGTGTGGTGGAGTTCAGAACAAGAACATATGGAAAGATGGTATGGCTTGTTAGTAGATAGAATGAATAGAGAAGTTATGCCCCCAAATCAATTTGGGCATTGTTGGCAAAAAATATCAAGACTCAAGTAAGATAAAATTGGACATTACGGTTCCATCAAGTATGGCACCAACTGGAATGAGAAAACATAGAAGGCAATTAGAGAGAGGCAATCCAAACTCAAATTCAAATATCGAGAACAAAATACAAGTGCAACAATTAAATGCACAATTTAGATTATGTCCCATGCAATGTGGCCTGATGAACATGATGATGCACAAAGTAGAAACAACAAGCGATTTTCTAGTAGTGGTTTTACCCGTGGTGCTACAATTCAACACCACTAATAATGGATCTCCTTGAGATCCGCCTCATGGTACAGGGAAGAGGGCAGATAGTCTGAATATTCTCGCTTGGTGTAGATCCTCGAGACACCACTAACAATGATTATTTCTCCATCTTGAAATTGGTGACACCACCATTAAGAGGTTGTTTCTCACGTTCGTTGAGCGAACACTCTAGAGAAACAAGGACGGGGGTAGAGGTATCAAGAGATACGACCACCTCTAACTTCCGTAGAACGAGTCGAATTGCATTGGTTCACCGATTCAATGTACAAAAGTGAATGATAAGAGTAGTGGTATGGTCGCGACTCCATCCCGCATTCAAAGCATTACTCTGTACACGAATAGGAGAACTATGCAACCAACTCTCAAAATGAGACTGAAGATCTTGACAAGCAATGTTTAGAAACGCTTCGGAAACCAAAGTAGTGATGCAGGCTCTTCATCGGATCTGGCGTAGATGAGGTCGTCGTGTTGGGAACACCGGAAGGTATAAAGAAATGTTTTAGTGAATTTTGGTCCACTGAAAGGTACAATAGATGAAAGATTCCTCAGATAAAACGAAGACCGGATGCAGAGCACCGTTGTAAGAAGGAATTGAAACCCTGAAGGTGTGATGGAACCCAACCACAAGAATTCCTGGACTCGAAGAAAGGTACAAGAATAGATTCAAAACACGGGAAGGTAAGATGAGAATAGCACGAAGGTAAGGAGTAAAAGAAGACCTAATCAGATCTATCCAACCGATTTTGCAAAATAGTTTTGATACTATACATCAGTTGTTAGCTAGGTTACCTACTGGCTAGACTAGTGGGGTATCGCAACTGCTGAGCTCTAATACCACTTTGTAACACCCTCGAATCGGCCCTATGCAAGTTTTAAATGCTTCCCGCCAAACCCGCATAGAAACGATTTTAAGATGCCCACCGGGCACTTGCGTGCGGATAGAAAATGAAGTAATACCATTACACAATAGTTCATGATGCAACCCACAAAACATATATATACAACAACGACTCCATGAGTCAAGAATATAGATATACAATACAAAGATCCAAATCACCTTAAAAACGATACAACATCCGAGTATGGATAAGATGCAAATGGGGCTAAGATCCCTGAAGAATAACCAATGGCATCCATAACCCTACCCAGGCCAAGCCAGACGGGTAACCCTGCAAACGACTTCGAACTTATACCTGTTAAACAAAACGGGTGCCAACAAAGGGCAAAGAAAAAAGGGAGCGGTCAGTACCGAGGCCAGTACACGACGAGTCTAGAATTCGGTGGCTCTCACCTACATAGGTATGATGGACTGAAGCAGTAGCGAAGCATGCACGAAACAACCTATAGAGACTCAATACAAATGCCGACTATTAGAGAGAGATTAGAAAGACCTATGAAGAACCAACCTGATACTAACACCAAACATACCCATCCTAGTATTTTTCCCTCAAGACCAAACGAGGAAGTCCTTCCAAGGAAACTCACATAGTTGGCAGTTTTATTCATTCATTTCATGGTGGTTGTCCAACTTACTAGTGATATAAGATCCAAGTCATAATATAACAGTAATTATTTAGTTATAGTTGTCTATGATTGAGAAACTGTGCTCCAAGTCATCCATAACCGTGGTCATGGCTTTTCAAAAAGATTTAACCCTGTAGAGGTGCACCAAAGTTTCCACACGCACTTCCACCCTTTTTGCCAGATCAATTAACATACTTCCATCGGTATGTCATCAGGGCTTCGGACACGGCGCTTTTCCAGACCCAAAGCAAGTACAATGGGGGACACAAAAGAGCTAACCATACGAGGTATAGCTAATCCTCCTCGTACGGACCCTGAGGTTGCTTGGACTTGTCATGCGAGCAAAGGCCATAGACAATATATTCCTGTGAAAGAGTGCCACACCTACGTAACCATAATAAACGCTCATCGAGCAACACGTAATAAAAAGATCATACATGGCATTATGACATAAGTACTGATAGGGGGGGCCCGATCTTCTCAGCAAGCACTTGTCGGTGGATATGGTGGATGATAGATAACTAGCCTACAACTATGAACTCTCCCGCTCAATCCCTGGTGCCAATGCAATAGCTCTCGAACCTTGTAGGATATTGACAACACCACGCTCTTGCGCACGCAGCCGTGACCACGAATGGTAGTATGCAATCTACTAATTCCCAATGGAACAATAGATCACACTCAATTATAGTTGTAGAATTAAAACACAGGGTAATTTCAGAGGTTCTATGAAAGAAACAACTCCAAAATATTTTAACGTGGTCTAAAGAATAAAGCTAAAGCGCCCCCATCTATTTATGGGTCCAAGGGGCGGCAGCCTAGGGATACAAACTGACCCAACTTGGGATCAGCCAATGCTGACTCTGCCCTGGCAGAGTTCTAGTCGGTTTCTCTGCCGTGGCAGAGCTGGACTCTGTTTTCCTGCCGTGGCAGAGAACTGGGGCTTTTCTCTGCCGCGGCAGAGAACGTCCATCTCTTGTTGATCTTTGGCTTGAACATCTCCTTGTGCTTCCTCCCTCTCCTCCCTCGCGCATTCTTCATTGATCAACACGCCTTGTTCCATTTGCTCCTCGCTCCTTGCTATGCCTTCTTCTCCTAAGTACCCGATCATGCAATAGTTCAAAGACTTAGGTAGTATAAAATCCTCATTAATAAAAACACCAGGTTCATTAAGAAACAAGTTCACCTGTTGTTCTAGCAGCTTAGCATGAGCTCTTGTGATTGGTCCAATCCTTATCTCATTGGATTGCTTTGCAATTGGAACATCTTCATTATCAATTGGGTTAGGTGTAACTATAGGGATGTCCTCATCATCTCCCCTCCTTCAAAAGGCATCGACCTCGACGCTCCAAGGTCTTCTCCAGCATATGGTGACAAATCAACAACGTTGAAGCTGTTGCTAACGCCACCAAACTCCTCAATAGGTATATCAACTGAGTAGGCATTATCATTAATTTTGGCTAGCACCTTGTAAGGACCAGCACCACGTGGCTTCAATTTGGACTTGCGTAGTAGTGGAAATTTGTCCTTGTGCAGATGCACCCAAACCATATCTCCAGGCTCGAACAACACTTCCTTCCTTGCTTGATTCCTTGCAGCAGCAATGTTCTTGCCTTTCTTCTCAATTAACTCTCGAGTCTTCTCATGAATTTTCTTCACGTAATCAGCATGTTTTGATGCCTCCATATCGACACTCTCATGTAATGGCAGAGGCAACATATAAAGTGGCGTCAATGGCTTGAATCTATACACCACCTCAAAAGGACAAAGCTGAGTAGTTGAATGCACAACCCTGTTGTAAGCAAACTCAACATGTGTCAAACACTCTTCCCACTCCCGCAGATTCTTTTTAATCATGGTCCTTAGCAGCTGTGACAATGTTCCATTCACCACCTCCGTTTGACCATCTGTTTGGGGATGACATGTAGTGCTGAACATCAGCTTCGTTCCTAGCTTCCCCCATAAGGTCTTCCAAAAGTAGCTCATGAACTTCACATCACGGTCAGAAATAATCGCCTTTGGTACTCCATGTAATCTCACGATGTCCCCAAAAAACAAGTTAGCAACATGCGACGCATCATCGCTTTTGTGGCAGGCAATAAAATGAGCCATCTTAGAGAACCTATCCACTACCACAAATATAAAATCATAACCTCTCTGAGTTTTAGGTAGACCTAGCACAAAATCCATACTAATGTCTTCCCATGGAGTAGTAGGTGTAGAGAGAGGTGTATACAAACCGTGAGTCTTCAGCTTGGATTTCGACTTGTGGCAAGTAATGCATCGGCTCACAAATCTATACACATCACGCCTCATCTTGGGCCAATAGAAATGATCAGTGAGCGTGAGTAATGTCTTCTCACGCCCAAAGTGACCCATCAAACCACCAGCATGTGATTCCTGCACTAAGAACAAATGCAACGACGATTCTGGAATACATAGTTTGTTAGCTCGAAACAAATAGCCATCATGGATATGATACTTATTCCATGCGTTTCTAATAGCACACAAACGATATGGTTCCTCAAAATCATGATCAGTTGCATAAAGTGCACAAATAGCTTCTAATCAAGGAATTTTAACATCAAGATTGGTTAATAGCATATTCTTCCTAGATAGAGCATCAACAACAACATTCTCTTTTCCCTTCTTATAGTTAATGATGTAAGGAAAAGACTCAATGAACTCAACCCATTTAGCTGATCTTCTATGCAAGTTTGATTGAGCTTTCAAGTATTTCAATGCTTCATGATCATAATGTATGATGAATTCCTTTGGCCATAAATAATGTTGCCAAACCTCAAGTACTCTTACAAGTGCATACAATTCTTTACCATATACACCAATCAATTTCTCAGAAAAGTAAGCTATAGGCCGACCCTCTTGCATCAAAACGCCACCTATGCCTATACCACTAGCATCACATTCAACTTCAATTTTCTTCCAAAATCAGGTAATGCAAGCAACGATGCAGAAGTAAGCAAACGTTTCAATGTATCAAATGCAATGTCTTGGGCCGCACCCCATACAAAAGGAACACCTTTCTTTGTCAAATCATTCAAAGGTGCAGCAACGGTGTTAAAATCTTTCACAAACCGCCTATAGAAACCAGCGAGACCGTGGAAACTACGCACTTGACTTACATTCATTGGAGTAGGAAAATTCTGAATTGATTCAAGTTTAGATTGATCTATCTCTACTCCATGCTTAGAAACAACAACTCCTAGGAATATGACCTTATCTTTTGTAAATGTACACTTCTCAATATTAGCATACAGTTTATTATCACGTAACACTTGCAAAACTTGTCTAATATGAGTGCAATGTTCAGATTCGGTGTGGTTGTATATGAGTATATCATCAAAGTAAACAACCACGAAACGATCAATAAACTCTCTCAAAACATGATTCATCAAACGCATGAAGGTACTAGGTGCATTAGTAAGACCAAATGGCATAACTAACCACTCATACAAGCCGGATTTAGTTTTGAAAGCAGTTTTCCATTCATCCCCTTCTTTCATCCTAATTGTTGATAACCACTACGCAAGTCTATCTTAGAGAAAACAGCAGCACCACTCAATTCATCTAGCATATCCTCTAATCGTGGAATAGGATGACGATATCGAATAGTGCTGTTATTAATCGCTCTACAATCTACACACATGCGCCATGTACCATATTTCTTAGGAACTAAAATAACAGGAACAACACAAAGGCTAAGAGAGACACGAATGTACCCTTTATCCAGTAACGCTTGTACTTGCTTCTGAATTTCCTTCGTTTCTTCGGGATTAGTACTGTAGGGTGCACGGTTGGGAAGTGTGGTGCCAGGAATCAGATCCACTTGATGTTTTATACCACACAATGGAGGTAAACCTGCGGGTACGTCTTCTGGAAACACATCCCTAAAGTCCTACAAAACAGAAGACACACCAAGAGAAATAGGGGTCATGTCGTTAGAAACCAATACCTCGCCCTTATACATGAGCACAAGCGGCATGGCTGTAGGATCCTCATGAAACTCTCTCATATCCTCTTTGGTGGCTAGTATTGATAACCCAGGAACTCTCTCAATTTTCGTTATATCACTCAATTTAGGCTCAATTACATCAGGAGCAGCTGTTACACAATCTCACTGAGTGGTAGTATCTTCCTTCAAGTTCACCTCTATCTTCTGGCGAGAATCATTCACAATTTCTTGTGGTGTCATTGGCTGCATAGTAATCTTCTTTCCTTTAAATTCCAAGTGATATGTATTGGCTCGGCCATTGTGTTGCACATGGTGATCATAGAGCCAAGGCCGACCCAATAGTAGGTGACAAACAGTCATAGGAACCACATCAAAATCAATAGAGTCTTTGTATGGCCCATTTTAAAATTCACACGTACCATATGATTTACCTTCATCTCACCATTGTTGCTCAACCATTGTATGTAGCATGGCTTGGGATGAGGTAAGTATGTCAAATTCAGTTTGGCACATAGTTCCTTACTTGCAAGATTTCTGCAGCTACCTCCATCAATAATGACCTTGCAAGCTTTGTTTGGTCCAACTAGAGCTTTTGTTTGGAACAAGTTGGAACACTGGGATTCCTCAACTGGTTGCACACCAAGTACATGTGAAGATACGATAATAGTGGGTGCACACTCAGCATATCCATCAGGACCATCCTCGCCGTGATGAGGGCAAACCTATAGGGTGGCCCGATCTTCACGGATCTCGTCGTCAAATCGATGGGAAAGCGAGGGGAAATGGAGAAGGTAGCAGAAGCGGACGCACACCTCGCGAAGAACACGATGAACACACGCAAAACACACATGATACAAGGTCGATTGCTCTCACCGGTGGCCACTGGTCCGATAGAATCCTCACAAGGAAAGATCGGTCAACGTGCTCCCTCGATCCCACACGGAGAGGGAAGAACACCTTGGAGAGGGTCTTGACGTCTTGGCAAAGGGACACCGATGCCAAGGCCTTGTACAACGAGGAAGGAGCGATGCAAACTCCAACGAGGTGGTGAGGATAGTCGATCCCCTTTGGTAGAAGGGGATGAGGCAAAACTAGAGATTCCACAAAGGGGGTTGTCTTTAGTCTATCATCTATGTCTAAGGGATACTTGAGGGGGTGGGGGCTGTATTTATAGGCCAACCACAAGTTTAGGGTTAGTTTGGGCATAAAACTAGGGTTTGGTGCAGAATAGAGGGGTACATGGGCCAAGGGCCTAGATGTTGGCACGCAGGCCCATCGCATAGGCCGGACACTCCGGGTCGAGTGGGCCGGACAGTCCGGGGTGGCCGGACACTCCGGGTAGTGTCCGGGTAGAGTTCGATGTAGCACACAGAATGTCCGCGCCAGGACGGGGCTGGGGTAGGCCGGACACTCCGGTTGAGTCGCGCCGGACAGTCTAGCTACGCCGCACACTCCGGCTGGTTCCGGGCGGACTCTCCGGGGCGATGACGGCGGAGACTCCAGTTCTAGAGCTTGCTACTCCTTGTCCATCTTCTCTTCCATGCCTTCGTCTTGTCGTGCTTGGTGCTCCAGGCTTCCTCCCATGCCTCTGTACTTGTTGGTGTGAACCTATCATTGATATGGGACGGAGTATGAAGTAGTATACCATTCAGGAGGGTAGGAAGTGGGTTCGCATAGAGCAACGGATTCACCTTTGGAGTCCATGGTGACTTGGCATAAGTTGGAGACCATGATGTGGTAACGACCGAAGGTCGGACTACATCATCTCCCCTCCCTTCAAAAAGAGTCGTCCTCGACTCTACATGCTCATACAAAGTAGAAGATGTCGAGAGACCTTCTTGATCCTGGGGTTCACCATATAGTTGTCCTCGGGAAGACTGAATTGACGACACCTCAATGTTCCTTCACCTTCAATGAAGCCTACAAAGCTCACCACAAAAGCGAAGCAACACTCAAAGCATAGCCAATTCATGAAGATTATATTATGAGTCCTCAAGTAGAGTGAAGTCACCTTAGGATGTAGAGATGGCTCGTTGAAGGGCGGGCATAGGTGACTCTCTACGGTTTGTCTTGTCAACTCTTGGTCCATAGAGGTTGACGCGTAAGCAATTGTACCTTCACACAACAAAGACCAAGCAACATATGTTTGTGTGTGATAGAGGAGCATGTCCTTTGTGGCATGTCCGTTCTTGTTCACAACACTATTAGCACAACTCAAGTATCGCAAACGAAATGCGTATGCAAGGTCAAAGTGCATGAAAGTTGCTTGAACATAATCCAAATGTGGGTACTCAAAAACACCATAAAACATCTTAGTGTGGCACTCGAATCAATGGACTAAAATATTGATTAGCATCTTTGATGCAAGAATAGGAGAATTCGGAAAAAACACATGTGGAAGAATATCCAAAGCAACATCATTATGTGTGCAAGCCAACCATTGGAAAGAACAATTGGTCAACATGTTGGATGCCACACACAAATCATCAAAACCAAATATCATTGGGATATGAGTATCACGAGCGGAAGCAAAAGCAACGTGTTTGCAAACAAACCATATGAAATAGCGAGTGGTACTTATGTTTGTTGCAACAACAATACGAGAGACTTGGAAGCTCTCATTAAAATACATGCTCAAAATGGCATTATAGTTGCACACAAAACATCGAAAAGAGAAATTGTTCAACATTTTTGTGGCAACACACAAAGCATCAATATCCAATAGCAACGAAACATGATTGCCACAAGGTGAAATAATACCATTAACATGCTTGCAAGCAAACTATAGGAAAGAGCAATTTTTCAACATGAAAGATGCAAAGCATGCAAAAGTTATCAGAGCTGGGTTCGATCTTGAACTCACTTGGGGGATGCTCTCTAGAGCTCTTTTTGTCAACTTGTGCTCAACCGAGGTTGACATGATCATGCGGGTACCTACACACATCAAACACAAAAGGAAGAACATGTGTGCATGGTAGAGAAATACATCATCCATCATGACATATCTCTTCTTGTGCACATCACCATTAGTGTTAATCGAGTGTAACATAGGTGCATGGTGAGTATGAAAGTGGGGAACATGCTTATCATGGAAGTCATCAAAATCTCCAAAATTTGAGAAAGCTATGGGGGCCATCTCAATATAAACCATATGAGAATTATTGTTGTAAGCAAAACAAGTGAAAGAGCAATTATTCAACTTATTGCAAGCAACGGGAGAGATTGTAAATCATTCATGACAAAGCATGGTTCGACGGGTACCATTGGTAACATCATTGCAAGCAAAACATTGGAAAGAGCAATTGTTCAACAAAGTGCAAGCAATGATATCATCAACGTAACGTTTAGAGCATGGCATGTCTATGGCAACATCATCACAATCAAATAATTTCACATGCTCAACATTATGCAAAGGCAAAGTATCACATGGAAATATCAATGAAGCATATGTGATATCACAAACATCATCCATAGCATGCCAATCATCACAAGTCATCATGTCCACTAGTGGGATCATGGCATCATCAACACCCTTATTTTTACCTTGTTCATACCTCTCATATGAAGTGGGTGTTGTGGTAGTGTTGGCCTCCATGTGGGCGACTTCTTCATCATGTATGAGGATGGCATCATCTTCATCCACCATGTACATCTTCTCGGTCGGAGGCATCATCTCCAAGCTTGGCGCTTCTTGATCCATGGAACCTAGCACATTATGAGAAAACACACTAGAGGTAGAGGGTAAGTCGTTAGAAATCAAAGTGGTCTCACATGACCTATCAACTACCACTCTCAACTCACTATGTGTATCAATCATGCCCTCCAAGTGGAAGCACTCAATCTCACGTATGGTGGAGTCACTCATCTCACTCTTGTTCTCACTCAAGTGGGTTAAGTGGCTCTCAAACTCACATGGGATTGGTACCACATCATCACTCAAGCATGTAGGGGTATGCTCGGTTCTCTCAACTCCACGCGCCTCCTTTGGTGAAGGGAAAGTCCCATGCTCACCATTCTTGATCTTGTCGTTGCCATCTTGTGGTAGTTGTGGAAGTAGGCTCATGTTGTTGTCGAGTGCGGTGCTCGGATCAACTTCATCACATATGTGGCCTTAGCTTCCTCCATCTTGAATTGTAGACTCGTGGCATGAAGCTTGATGGCGTGGAGGAGAGCTTGCTCTTGGTGCCCTTTTGGTGGTGGCACGAGTAGTTGAAGGCGCCTTATGATGGTGTCGATGGAGGTCATTGGTGTGCCTTGCCAAAGGTTGATGTAGACGGTGCACTTGGTCATCCACATGACGCTCGCGACGATGCTCCTTGTCCTTGGCACTCTTCTTGGTGAGGCGTTGTAATGAGCACAAAGCATCATTAGTCTTGGCCATCATGTTCATGGTTTTGGCGAAGTTGTTGTCCATGTCGCTCTTGAAGTTGTTGAGGGAGCTTTCGAACTTATCCATGTGATGGTGGACCTTGGCGCTCTCGTGGTGGAGGCTCCCTCTTGGTCGATGCGACTTGAGGAGCTTGTCGTTGTCGTTCTTGAAGTCCTCCATACTTGGGGAGTTATTGTTGTTGTAGAACTCCATATCACCCAAGCATATGGAGCCATTGTCGGTGTAGTGCTCCATCATGTCATCCATGCTTGTGGAGGCATATGCATGGTGGCTCATCATGGATTCTTCATAGAAATCATCCTCGGTTCCGGAGTCCCTAGACATGTTTCACAAGACCAAGTGGTGTATATGGAAGTGGTAGGGAGGTTAGGGATGCAACATCAAACCTTACTTTACCTTGGAAGATAGTATCGTGCAAGTGGCAACACTTGAGAGCAATCAAAACCAAGCAAAGTGAAGTTCACGCAGAACACCAAAACCAACTAACCACTAAAAAACACACACACGCAAAGCTTATGGTGGATAGGTATGGAAGGTGGCATGTCAAGAACCAATCCGAACTCAAGATGTTGTAATGTCAAGTAAAGAACCACAATGATCACAAAGCAAAACAAGTCAATCCACAAGAGGAAATATGTACAAGGAAACACACACGGTGGGATAAATGGGACTTGTGCGACGGAGAAAGTGAGCTAAGAACCAAATGATTACCTAGCGAAGACTATAAGCTCATGTCGCACAAGTGCAAGGAGAGACGCTAGTTCGATTGCAATAAATTGGTGGGCTACAAGATATGCACAATAAGTACCACCTATTTGATGTTCATCGAGCTTGCGCTTCCTATTCTATGAGGCACTTGTTTCTTTCTTTCTTTTTTCTTCTTTTTCTCTTTTTCTATTTTTCTATTTTTTTTCTCTTTTTCTTTCTTTTTCACTTGCCTCTTCTTTGTGCCAACAACTATACAAGATAACTATATGAGATAGCGCGCTCACAACTTTTGCTCGGTATTCTACAAGTATCAAATGTGCATAGCCCAATCAATCATAGGAGGAACTAGTCTCAATAGGTGTTTGTTGAACGCAAAGATAGTGTGGCTCACAAAGGGATGCAAGTGGGGAGAAGTCGCGGAATGTTTATACCTTTCGTCGCCGATCTTCACCCTTTATTGGTGATTTTCGCCTTGCCCACGGAATTTGGATGGAGTAGATAGCATGAACCACGGATATGATGATGTAGAGCTTCTTCTCCTCTTCAAAACGAGCTAAAGAACACCAAAATCCGAGTTCGTATGCAAAAGTTATGCTCAAAACCGTGAAGCGGATTTTTCTGTCAGCAGGGGCGGACAGTCCAGTGCGTGCAGGACGGACAGTCCGGCCGGGCCGGATATTCCGGTCCGTTTTGGCCGGAAACTCTGGTGGGGCGGATATTCTGGTCCGTTTCGGCCGGACAGTCCGGTCCGGTCGTACCAGAACTTTCAGAACACGAACAGGACGAGTTTTGGCGGAAAAACTCGAACCAAAACCTCAAATTGATGGGGGAAATCAAGGAATTAGGCCATGGGAACGCATGGGAAGGTAGATCAACTAGTTTGGCAAGTAATCCACTAATCAAAACCTACCAAAACGCACTCAAATCACATATCGATCCCAAACACGAAATTGGGGCTATTTTTGGGGGATTTTTGAATTTATGGGGGAAAAGACCAAATCGATGAGGAATCCGTGGCAACCACAAGCTGCTGATACCAGATGATGTGGGTTGACACAAGATCCAATCGAATTTGTGGCTATTTTTGTGTTTTTTCAAGAAAAATTTGGTGGGGAAGAACGAGGGTGAAATCCGTGGCAACTTGGGCTCTGATGGCCAGATGATGAGGGCAAACCTCTAGGATGGCCCGATCTTCACAGATCTCGTGGTCAAATAAATGGGAAAGTGAGTGGAAAGGGAGAAGGTAGCGGAAGCGGACACACACCTCACGAAGAACACGATGAACACACGCAAAACACACACGATACAAGGACGATTGCTCTCACCGGTGGCCACCGGTCCGATAGAATCCTCGCAAGGAAAGATCGATCAACGTGCTCCCTCGATCCCACGCGGAGAGGGAAGAACACCTTGGAGAGGGTCTTGACGTCTTGGAAAAGGGACACCGATGCCAAGGCCTTGTACAACGAGGGAGGCATGATGCAAACTCCAACGAGGTGGTGACGATAGTCGATCCCGTTTGGTAGAAGGGGATGAGGCAAATCTAGAGATTCCACAAAGGGGGTTGTCTTTAGTATATCATCTATGCCTCCCGGATACATGAGGGGGTGGGGGCTCTATTTATAGGCCAGCCACAAGTTCATGGGTAGTTTGGGCATAAAACTAAGGTTTGGTGCGAAATAGAGGGGTACATGGGCCAAGGGCCAAGCTGTTGGCTCGCAGGCCCATCACTTGGGCCAGACACACCGTGTCGAGTGGGCCGGACAGTTCGGGGTAGCCGGACACTCCGGGTAGTGTCCAGGTAGAGTCCGATGTAGCAGACAGAATGTCAGCGCCAGGACAGGGCTGGGGTAGGCCGGACAGTCCGGCTGAGTCGCACCGGACAGTCCAGCTACGCCGGACAGTCCGGCTGGTTCCGGGCGGACTCTCCGGCGCGATGACGGCAGAGACTCCAGTTCTGGACCTTGCTGTTCCTTGTCCATCTTCTCTTCCAAGCCTTCGTCTTGTCGTGCTTGGTGCTCCAGGCTTCCCCCCATGCCTCCGTACTTGTTGGTGTGAACCTATCATTGATATGGGACGGAGTATGAAGTAGTATACCATTCAGGAGGGTAGGAAGTGGGTTCGCATAAAGGAACAGATTCACCTTTGGAGTCCATGGCGACTTGGCATAAGTTGGAGACCATGATGTGGTAATGACCGAAGGTCGGGCTACATCACGCCGTCATCAATATCATCATCAGAAGGTTCATCTCCACTTTCTACTTCACCTTGTTCATTAACAAACATAACTTTGCTGTTTGCACAATCTTTCTTGTAGTGCCCTCTACCTCCACAAGTGTGGCACACTACATCACGAGTACGTGCCGTATACATGTTGGAACCCGAGCTAGCAGCAGGAGCAGCGGGTTTCCGAGCATTAGAACCAAACGAAGGTGTAATTGCTGGTTTGGCCGATGGTGTAAACGGAGCAGCAGCTGGTGGCGCAGCTGTAGGAGGAGTAGATCTGGCCGAAAATCTGTTGGATGATGGAAAACGAGTGCGTGACTTCGCCTCTTCTGCCAACTGGATGCGGCCTCTCTAGCATGGTACAATAGCTCATTCATGGTCTAATACGTGTGATGACGAACTATGCTCTTGATTGGAAACTTCAGATTGTTTAGGAATCGCTGTGTGGTCATCTGAATAGACTCAAGAATTCTAGCACGCTGCATAAGCAGCTCCATCTCCATGTAGTACTCATCAACCGTCATGGTACCTATTTCAATTGCGTCAATTAATCAAAAACTGAGCGCAAGTAGTTGTTTGGTACGAAACGAGCCTTCATGATTTGCTTCATGTCGCACCATTCCATCAAAGGAAGTCCATTGTCCTCCCTCCTATGTTGCACAAGAGCATGCCACCAACGCAAAGCATAAACATCAAATTCAGATGCTGCAAGTTTGACCTTCTTGTCTTCTATATAGTCAAATAAGCGCCAGAGTTTCTCAATCTTCAACTCCCATGTGAGGTAATCTTCAGGATCAATGGAACCATCAAACTTGGGAATTGAGAATTTTGGCTTGCCCAAACCATCATCAGCAGGTTGGTTGAGCACACGATGAGCACGCCCAAGAGGGCCAAGCCCACGGCCATGAGCAGGTGCATGGGCAGGGGGAATTGCACGTCCCCTACCAACATGTGGGGCAGCATGCACAATGCTACCCTCATCAAAATCATCAAAGGCATCATCAGGTTGAGGCTCTTGCCTTCTATGTATGGCGACTGTCAAACCCTCAATGGATTGCTGCAAAGTGGCAAAGTTGGCAGTGAGTGTAGCCACTTGCGTTTGGATAGTATCAAATGCTCCAATATTCTGATCCAACCTCATATTGATGTCCTGGAGATTCTTGCCAATTCCATCTGTGGTGTTAGTAAACACAAGTGTCAAATGAGACCTCAAAGCCTCATATTCACGCCAATTGACAAGCTCATCATCCTTCATTTTCTGCGATACAACATCACCATCACTAGTAGACATGATTAGTAGGTTAGTGCAAAAATCAAAATTTGTATGGTGGAAACTCTCACAACTCACTCACAACTAATAAGAAAGGAGATCTTACCGTTCCAAAGTGAATAGAGATACTCTACCAAACAAGATCCAACGACTGATGCACTGAAGTGATGAAGTGAATATCAAAGGTATAGAGAACGATTGCAGGGCACACAAGTTATTTATGGTGGAGCTATAGGTATGGTATCCTATCTACACTGCAAACAAGTCCTAGTGCTGATCGTACACATACCCAAGAAACACACACGTGGAGAATAATGTGGCAATGCAACTATGAAGGGTGTTGCACTACGCGCGAGAGACACTAGCAAAGCTCAAAGTAAACAGGCACAAGATTGCTCAATCTACCGATGCACAAAGATATCACTAGGCCTCTCGCTCAAATTCTCTTTTTCCACAATTTTTCTTTTGTATAGCTCTCCTTTTTATATACTTTTTCTTCTGCTATCTTGATTTTTCTCCTTTTTTGTGATTTTATAGGAAACACACGGCCAATTACAAAGTACAGCACCAAAAATCCTAAGAGCAGCCTATAGGAGCGGAAACTAGTCTCCATAGGCAAGTTCCTACACCTATGTAGTAGATTGGCTATGGCTAAGGGTTTTGGAAAAGTGCAAATCGATCACACTTTGTAATTATGGTGTCGTGGCAGAAAAACAGCTCAAAATCCTGTCGTGGCAGAAAAAATCCTGCCGTGGCAGAGAACGAAGCAGAAATCCTGGCGTGGCAGAGCGGCGGCAGCAAAAGAGGCAGAAATTGTGCCGCGGCAGAGCGGCGGCAGCGCGCGGCAAAGAATTGCACGGGAATCGTACCGCGGCAGAACGACGGCAGCGCGCGGCAGAAAAAGTGTGCTGCGGCTGAGTCACTAGCGGATTCGGTTTCGTGGCAGGGAAAGTGACCTTTTCCGTGCCGTGGCAGACTCGGTAAGATTTTTTTAATTATGGAAAACCGACTCGGCCTGGAGTAAAACAATGGGACTCTAAACTAGATCGGATCTACTAGATGGCGCAGAAGACAGATGATGAACACGACTAGAAAGAAGAAACGATGAAAACCATAACAGATCTAGACTAATTGAGGAATACGGCCAGCAACTATGACTTGTCTATGAAGTAATCTAGGCTATGGTGAATCTTTTTGTGGGGCTATTTTTTGTATAGGACGGAAACACTCTCTAATCTATGGATGGATTGCGGATTGCTTACCGACGCAACGAGGAAATCTGATACCAAGATGATAGGGGGTGGCCTGATCTTCTCAGCAAGCACTTGTCAGTGGATATGGTGGATGATAGATAACTAGCCTGTAGCTATGAACTCTCCTGCTTGATCCCTGATGCCAATGCAACAGCTCTCGAACCTTGTAGGATATTCACAACACCACGCTCTTGCGCACGCAGCCATACCACGAACGGTAGTATGAAATCTACTAATTCCCAATGGAACAACAGATCACACTCAATTATAGTTGATAGATTCGAACACAGGGTAATTTCAGAGGTTCTATGAAAGAAACAACTCCAAAATATTTTAACGTGGTCTAAAGAATAAAGCTAAAGCGTCCCCATCTATTTATGGGTCCAAGGGGTGGCGGCCTAGGGATACAAACTGACCCAAGTTGGGATCAGCCAATGCTGACTCTGCCGTGGCAGAGTTCTAGTCGGTTTCTCTGCTGTGGCAGAGCTAGACTCCGTTTTCCTGCCGTGGCAGAGAACTGGGGCTTTTCTCTGCCACGGCAGAGAACGTCCATCTCTTGTTGATCTTTGGCTTGAACATCTCCTTGCGCTTCCTCCCTCTCCTTCCTCGCGCATTCTTCATTGATCAACACGCCTTGTTCCATTTGCTCCTCGCTCCTTGCTATGCCTTCTTCTCCTAAGTACATGATCATGCAATAGTTCAAAGACTTAGGTAGTATAAAATCCTCATTAATAAAAACACCAGGTTCATTAAGAAACAAGTTCACCTGTTGTTCTAGCAGCTTAGCACGAGCTCTTGTGATTGGCCCAATCCTTATCTCATTGGATTGATCCTTCTTTGCAATTGGAACATCTTCATTATCAATTGGGGTAGGTGTAACTGCAGGGATGTCCTCATCACATACAATACGTAACATATAAAGCCTAAACTAGTCATGTGGCCCCCAATACAATAGTTTGAAATCAGGTAATAAGACGATAGGGGTGCCCAGACACGCCACATGTGGTTAGCGCACTCAGCCTCGGAATAGGTGTGAAGAGCTTGGGTCATAAGTGGACACAAGTGGGCGGGTAAAAACCAAATAATATCTATTACCTATCGGGTCCTCTACATTATATTTATTTCCAACATTTTAATTGACAAGTTGTAATAAAGCCATGATCATCTCCAATTAAGCATCTTCCAACCTCCCAACAACGGTGGAACTCGACTCAAACCAACACCTGAGCAAGCAACTATGACTCGCAAGGCCAACTATCTACCAAACAATAGGCAGTTGGAGGTGTCGAAGTCAATATAGAGGATGCAAGGGATATAAATTGTACGAAAACTAAAGCATCACAACACGGATTGCAATAGATCAACAGGAGGAAGTAAAGACAATAAATACAAAATAGGTAGAAAGGGGGAGAATGCTCACCTAGGGAACACCGTCAAAGGTTCATTCGAAGAATGGGGCGAAGCTTGCATCAATCAACGGTCTAATCCGTGAAAAAGAAATGAACCGAAATTTTAGACAATATTTTTCTTATATTTTTACTTTTAGTAAAAAATTAAAACCCTTTTATGGTCACATAACGAACCGAAAAATATTGTTTATTTTAAAATAAGAAAAGAGAAGCGGCTTTATATATATTCGACCATACTGATATTTAGGCAAATAAAGAAAATATGACTTTTTAATAAAAGAACTTTGTGCTTCAAAATATGCATGATGATGACAATGCCATGTAGC
This sequence comes from Avena eriantha, assembly GCA_910589775.1. Lineage (NCBI taxonomy): Eukaryota > Viridiplantae > Streptophyta > Magnoliopsida > Poales > Poaceae > Avena > Avena eriantha. The sequence continues at coordinate 365,981,370 of OU342744.1, forward strand.
AAGATCGAAATATGTTAAAGATGGTTCAATTTAGTATGAATATAGAGTAGATCTAGTATACAATAATAATAGAGGGGAAAAAGAATTAGAGGATATCATCTAGAGATGGCATTAAGACAGACGAAAAATAGAGAGTAAGCAAAGTAAAAGGATGAGAGGATCCAAAAGAAAACAATAATAGGATAGGGAGTTTATACGAACACAAGAATAAAGAGAGATAGAATATGGAGGAAGATGGTCACATGATGATAGATAGATCCACACATAGGGCATACAAGCATATATTGGAACAAAGCCAATAAATAGAGTCCATATGACAAGGTGCGGAAGAATATAGACAAGTTCAAGTGGACAACATTGGGTTGGATCCACACATGATATATGGGCATGAATTAAATACAATCAAATATAAATAAAACCCATATATCCATGAATGGCAGAAAATAGAGCAAGATCATTGGGCCAAGCAAGATGGCTAGGATCAACACAATAACAAATGGGTATAATTAAATCCAAACAAATGAAGAAACCCATTTGTCGTGTGTGGTGGAGTTCAGAACAAGAATATATGGCAAGATGGTATGGCTTGTTAGTAGATAGAATGAATACAAAAGATATGCCCCCAAATCAATTTGGGCATTGTTGGCAAAAAAATATCAAGACTCAAGTAATATGAAATTGGACATTACGGTTCCATCAAGTATGGCACCAACTGGAATGAGAAAACATAGAAGGAAATTAGAGAGAGGCAATCCAAACTCAAATTCAAATATCGAGAACAAAATACAAGTGCAACAATTAAATGCACAATTTAGATTATGTCCCATGCAATATGGCCTGATGAACATGACAATGTATGCATGCTGATGTCATGATGATGCACAAATTAGAAACAACAAGTGAGTGTCTAGTAGTGGTTTTATCCGGGGTGCTACAATTCGACACCACTAACAATGGATCTCGTCCTCGAGATCCACCTCATGGTACAGGGAAGATGTAACACCCCTAGTTTTAGTAATCCTTATTTAGGCTTTATTGGTGGATCATGAGCATTGCATGCATCTCTTTGGAGTAAAGAAAATGTGCATTGATAAATAAGTAGGGTAAATAAAACCCTAAACCCTAATTTCCCTCCTCCTTTGACATTCATTCAAATGCTTTCATATTTTGGAAAGTACCAAAAGTTATGGAGCCCAAATGGATTAAAAGGGCCCCACATTATTTCACATATTTGCAAAGCTTCTGGTATTTCCAAATTACTCAAAAATAGTTTCTGAATTTGAATTACAAAAGGGATAAAAGAAAACAGAAATAACAAAATTGTTTCAGTAGAAAAAATAGGGAAAAGGCTACCTGGGCCGAAGCCCATCTTCATCTCCTCTCTCTGTTCTGCTCTCGCTGCAAACCCTGGCCCCTCCATCTTGCTTTGGTGCAGCCCAACTCAGCCCAACACTGGCCCGATACCGGCTCGATGTTTTTCCATGTCATTGTCTTCCTCTGTTCCAAGGCAGTAGCTTGATGGGCACTGCCCGCCGTCCGCCGTCATTGCTGTGTGCCAGGATTCGTGTCACCGCCCCTGTTTCTATATAGCTCACCGTCACCGCCGGACAACCCTAGTTTCTCCACTTCCCCCTCGCGCTCTCTCTCTCTTTGCTCTTCTATGCAGGAGCCCAAAACCCTAGCCCCAGGTGCCACACCATCGCGCCGTCTTTGGCCTCCCCTTGCTTTGACGTTATGCCCTGGTGAAGCTCCTCATCGCCTTAGTCAAATCTATGAAGCCACGCACTTCGAGGAGCCATCCTCTGCCCGAAATCGAGACCGGAATCATTGGCTTCTTGAGCTCCGACCGTCATCGATTCTCCTCTAGCGGCCTCCCCGTGCCCCTCTGAGCCCTTCATCGGCATCCCGGTGAGCCGTTGGTGCTCCAGCACCTCTCAATCATCTCCCTCCTTCTATGTATCTCGCTCCCGCCGTCCAACTAAGGCCTCCGCCGTAGCAGCTCGTCGCTGGCTGCCCTCTGGCGACCTATTCCAAGCGGCGCCGCCACCAATGTGCTCCCCGCACCGGTCCGCATCCAACGCACCTCTCTGTGCATCCTCGCACGCTCCCAGTTGACAGATCGATCGACAACCTAGGAGCTTCCCCATTGATGACGTCAGCAAGGCATCGTGCTAGCGTCATTAATCCCCTTTTCTTTTATTTTAAAATGTTTTTTGTATCTATTTTTTAATAAAGATTATATGATAGGTGGGTCCCTGTCGTCAGTGTTTTATTAATTTCCTAAATAATGTATGAAATGAATAAAACCCTGACATATGGGGCCACATGGAAAAAAATTAATATATCCAAAAATGTTTCATTGTTTTAATAATGATTTAAAATGAATTAAAATAGGGAAAATCATAAGTAATTCATTTTAATTCATAAAAATACAAATAATATATCAAAATGTTCAGAAAAATGCGATCTACACCATAGACTTATAATCATGCATTGATTAACAACTTACATGACAAGTTTAATTAGAAGAACCAATTGAACCCCGTAGGTGATTCCGAGGTTCACCCAGAACTAGGGTTTTCACCCTTCGGACCCTGTTTAAAATGACCAAGCCTATAATAGGGTTCATTACAATACAATGTAACTTGTCATATCATCATACTTGCTTGATCATTGCACAAATGCCATGTGTTGATTGTTGCTTTCCTTCCGGTGTTTCTACTTCTTCTCGGTAGACCTCGAAGTTGATGTGAGGAACGAGATTGAGTTCAACATTGAAGATCTAGATCAACACCATCGAAGGTTATCAATGAACAAGATCATCTGAGAAACCCTAAAGATCTATATCTGAGTATCAATAGGCAAAGGCAAGCATAGCCCCACACATGATATAATCCTATGATTTCAAAGTATTTCATTCTTGTCATGTGCATGTGATTCCAAAGTCTTTTATCAATAGATACAGTAATCCTACCCGATGCATGTTTCCTTTGTAGCCTATATTCCCTGATCCACCACTCGTAGCATAACTAGGGTTTTGCCTATGAGCTTCATTAGAGCTATTTATATCTATTGTGCTTAGCTAAGCTTATATGTTACCGCTGATCCATCTGGATGATGAATTAGAGCTACAAATGAACCTAGTTGGACAGGATGACGTGATATGATCAGAGATGTAAGTTAAACATGCTAAGCCTTGTATGGGAGGCCACGTCGGTTTGTGGTTTTTGTAGTCCCGTACTTTCCACTACTAGGATCTGAGTTCTTGCCTCTTGAACCAAGACGAGCTACAGCCACACGGGGGCCTGGAAACCCCTCGACCACTAACTTACCTAGTAGATTCCATGAGTAACATAGTTCGGGTATTTCATTCAATAGATGCATTCTGGTTGTTGTCGAAGGCGGTGATGGAGGTGCATTCATACATGTACGTAAGCATGCCGGGAACACGAGAGGCACGACCTCCAAAATCTTGAATCCTGCGCACATCTCTAGGAACCGACTTCGGGACTTGACCTGTTATGGTGGCATCTCCTTAGGGCGTGACTCATGGTCTCGGCGAAAGCAAGGTAAAGGTTGTGGTCAACAACTCTCTGTCGGCCTTCCAAGGAAAAGGGCTAATGAATTCTTGTACTAAGAATCGGTTGGTACGTGTGGGTAAATTTGTACACCCCTATAGGGTATTAATCATTTCGAAAAGCCGTTTCCACGGTTATGGACGACTTGGGAACAGGCGTGATGATCATAGAGAACTATAACCTAATCGTAAAACTTGGCAAGTAAGTTAAATGTGCTTAAGAATGCTTCCTTATGGATCGAGGGGATGATCCTAGTTGGTAGGTTCAGCTGATAAAGATTCCGTGGATATCAAAAGAAGATCAAAGCTAGATATATCTCTTTCTTATCCCCTTTCAAATGTTTTACTTAGTCGAGCTTCTCCTCTCCCTTTTAGAAAGAAAGTTAGCTTTATGCAAAATAACCCCACCAACCATAAGTCTTGTGGAGTACATCATGTATTCAGCATTGCGTTGTTGATACTTTTGCAGCAGGTAAGTGTTCCCATGGAAGAAGAGTTTGTTACAACATCAACATCGGTGAGTAGTTTGGGGTTCCCGATCGACAGCCTGGAATCTATGGATTGGGACGTCATCATTATGCTCTAGGCCTCTTAGGCCATTTGTTAAGTTTGCTATACTTAATAGCATAATTTTTCTTCCATTGTTTGATGTTTGTGGTCAATGACCTCTGCTTGTCATATTTTAGATCTTAGCTCAGCTATGAGCTTGCTGTAATAATTTTTATGTCGTAGGGTCACTATAATGTTACCGATTCTTTCTTGGTATGGTTTCGAGATTTAGGTTAGGCTTATACAGACGGAGGTCTGGGTCTGCGATTTTTCTAGGCTTAATCCCGGGGTGTCACAGGTTTTGGTATCAGAGCAGTGTCGACTGTAGGAAAACCTTTCTACTGGTCGATGTTGAGTCTAGTGTTTGAGAAAACTATTGGAAAGCTGATAAGTATTTGCGAAAACTCTAGTATGCTTCTTTTTCTCCTTATCCAATTTTGCTCTGACTCTGGGTCATCTCATCTTGTGTTTATTTGGAAAAGTTTTGCTGTCTCATATCGTCTTTGAAAGCTTAGGTGCCTTTTTGGCATGTCATTTCTTAACCAGTTGACCTAGTGTTGAGTTCTCTAGAGTCAGTTGTGAGCATGTGTTCCTTGTTTCCCTTTGCTCTACTTCAGTTGAGAGATTCCTTTCCACCATGATCTCTCTATCTTATGGGCCCACAACATCATGTTGATGGTTCCATAGTGATATGTTCAAGGCTTCGAAGTTTCCTTTCGTCGAGTGTGCCTCGTTTTCATTTGTTTGGGTACTTCAAAAGTTGTCTTCTTCTGGAAGCTACCTTGTGATTACTACCCTCTGGTACCCTCTATACTACTAAGATAGTAGTTACTCCTTTATCAGGTTTTAACCTTTGGTCTTAAACCGTAATGTACGTCGAACGGCCAGAAGAGGGCAAGGAGCACCCCATACAACGCCCCGTATACTACATTAGCAAGGTCCTGACAGACTCAAGACAATGCTACCCGCAATACCAAAAATTGGTGTATGCGGTCTTCAGGGCCCAACGACGACTCCCGCATTACTTCCAGGAGCACCCCATCATGGTCATCTCCTCTGCACCGCTATAGGACATCATCCACAACCGCGAGGCGACTGGGCGAGTCGCTAAGTGGGTCATCGAGATTGGCGTCCACAACATCAAGTACGAGCCATGCAAAGCGATCAAATCGCAAGCCTTGGCCGATTTCCTCGCCAACTGGGAAGAAGCGCAGCAGCCGGAGAAGCTCCCCTATCTCCAGTACAGGTCACTCCACTTCGATGGTTCCAAGAACGCTGATGGCGCTGGGGGCTGGGGTCATACTGACCTCCCCCAAGGGAGACAAGCTCCGCTACGTGCTCCACCTCAACTTTAAGCCCTGCACCAACAACATGGCCGAGTACGAAGCCCTCCTCCACGGCATGTGGGCCGCCAAGGAGATGAATGTCAATCGCCTGTTGATGTTATGGCGACTCCGACCTAGTCGCCAGCCAAGTCGTGGGGACCTGCGATGCTGTCTCACCAACAATGATAGCATACCGCCAAGCGGTAGACCAACTATCAGGGCACTTCACTAGCTACTCAGTCGAGTTGATCAACAGGTGCAAAAATGAGGAGGGAGATGCCCTCTCCCACATCGGGTCGGCTCGGCAAAGGCCACCCACAGGCGTCTTCCTCGACATCATCCACAAGCCTTCGGTCTCCCCACCAAAGGAGATCGACATCGGGATACCACTGTAGCCCGAGCCGGCCCTAGTCTCCATGATCGTGGAGCCCAGCGACTGGATGGCACCATACGTCGCCTTCCTCGAGCACAAGATCCTCCCAAGCAATGAGACGGAAGTGCGAATGATCGTGCGCCGCAGAAAATCCTTCGTCATCATCAACGGCGAGCTCCACAAACGCAACGTGACCGGTATGTTCTAGTGCTGCGTACAGCCAGAAGAAGGATGCAAGATCATCCGGGACATCCACATCGGCGACTGCGGCCATCACGCTGGTGCCAAGTCACTGGTCACCAAGGCCATGCGACATGGCTTCTACTGGCTCACCGCGCATGCCGACACCACCGACATCATCCAACGATGCGTCGGGTGCCAGAAGTACGCCAACCAGACGCATCTCCATGGTTCGGCACTCAAGACCATCCCCATCACCTGGCCATTCGGCGTATGGGGCATGGACATGGTCGGCCCGTTCAAGAAGGCCTCATTCGGCTTCACCCACCTCCTAGTCGCGGTCGACAAGTTCACCAAGTGGGTCAAAGCCAAGCCGATCAAAAAGTGTGATGGCAAGACAGCCACCAAGTTTCTCCGCGAGCTCATCTACCGGTATGGCTACCCACACAGTATCATAACAGACAACGGCACCGATTTCGCCAAGGGCGCCATGGCAGAATTCTACGTAGAGCACAGCATACGACTCGACCTCGCCTGAGTCGCCCACCCGCAGTCGAACGGCCAAGCAGAATGTGCTAATCAGAGCATCCTCCATGGGCTCTAGCCGTGACTTCAAGTGCCCCTCGAGCGAACGCCAGGATGCTGGGTCGAAGAGCTCCCCTCTGTAATACGGGGGATCCGCACCTCCGTCAACTGTTCCACAGGGTTCACGCCCTTCTTCATGGTGTACGGCATCGAGGCAGTAATGCCAACCGACCTGGAGCACGACTCAACTCGAGTCACCAACTATGTCAAGGCGGCAAACGAGATCGCCTACCAAGACAGCATCTACCAGCTCGACAAAGCACGTGACCAAGCTCGCTCCCGCACCGCCATCTACCAGCAGGGACTCCACCACTACCACAACCGCTGAGTCCGGACCCGTACCTTCCAGGAAGGCGACTTGGTCCTCCGACTGGTCCAGGACAAGAAGGGCATGCACAAGCTTTCCCCCCATGGGACGGGCCATTCGCCATAGGGCACGTCCTCGGCAACGATGCCTACTACCTCATCGACATACGAGGCAATGGCCAGCTTAAAGTCAGGAGGCCATGGAATGTAAACCTCCTCCGAAAGTTCTATACATAGAACTCAAACTTGTACTCAGCTGCTACATAATGAAATACATTCGGATCACACAAATTGTGTCTACTCGCCATCTTCTTGTGCCACTCGCACTCGTACATTCAACAATATGCTACCTACGGAAGTCAACCCTTGGTCGAGTGACCGGCACGGCTAAGTAGTGCGACCCAAGGGCACTGAATCAGGCCTTGTGTCGTCCACGAGCACGCCAACTTGGAGCCACCATCGGAGTCGCCCCACTCGACTGGTCTACCGGGCCAAGACAACCAATAAACGCTTCCCACAGCGACCTGTCCTCCCCATCCTCGTGCAAAGCGACTCGAACAGTTAACTACCATGCACGGGGACTTCGCAACAAGAAAACCGCACACGGCTCAGAAACACACCAAGTAAGAGAGCTGCCTTGGACTTGCCATGCGACTGGCTTTCCGAGCTAGGGGAAGATACGCGTTACAAACAAGGCATTAGACCTTAGAATAGGCACACGCCCAAGACGACCAAGTACCATGCTCGGGACTCGCCTAAATCAACCTCACGTGCGCTCGGGGACTCTCCCATTCAGAGTCACAAGGCGACTGGCCCCACACGCCATGGAAAATTAGCCTAAACCCAAAACACACACGCATACACATAAATTAGTTATACCCCACTAAAGGGCGGATGCGCTCGGGGACTTGCTCAAAGAAAAGTCAAAATATCACACAACTAACCATGGATTACGAGTCGATTGGCTCCCCTTACTTTCATACATACGTATTGTTCATATCACAAAATGGCCATCAGGCATAACTTACAAAAGCCCCCAAGGCAGGCATCTACTTTGTAGGCTCTGACAAAGAAGCACCACCGCCGCCCTTAACCCGGACGAATGGCTCCCATGGATTCGTCGGGTACGTCGTCAGCGACTTCGACAGCACCGACCGGAAGGGCTGCTCCGACTTCAGGTCGCGATGCTCCGGCTCGGGGTCGCCTAGTGCCACCACCGTATCCTGGTATGGAAGCAAGTCACCCATCACCAGCACCTGATCCGCGAAGGGTATAGCCTTGGAGCTACTAGGCTCGAAGTCGTCAGGAAAATGCGCGAGCCCCAGGCTAAACGCCGTGGTGGCCCCGCGCCTGAAGGCCGAACGTGCCATGCACTCCACAACGGCAGGTGCCTCCTCCAGGTAGCGCCATACTTCAGTCAGTCCCCCAGGTATAACCTCGGTGGGGGACATCCCTTGAAGCACAGCCTGGACGCACAACGCCGAGGCGGTGGCCGCGTTCACCACTGCGGTCACGCACTGTGACGCGTTGAAGGTCTACACCACCGGATCGACTTGCCCTATCAAAGCTGCAACGTTAGACGCCCAGTGTCACTACGGACTCACCCACTCGGGGACTCTCAGCATATATCAAAGAAAAGAGCAACCACTCACCAAGGAGTTTTTGGCAGTTCCCTGTCACGTGCTTCTCCAAGGCAGCAAGATCGCTCTACAGCCCAAGGATGATTGAGTTAGCAGCCTTCTGCTCCTCCTCTGCCGCATCGACTATGGCCTTGGCCCTATCCTCAGAAGAGATCATCGACACCTTCGCTTCCTCCAACTCCTTCACCAACGAGCCGATACGCCCATTCGCTATGTCCAGCTCCACAACTGGGACATACCCCTCTCGGGCTTTGGCAATGGCAGCCGGAAGACCATCTAAAAGGAACAGCAATAACAGTCAGCTTACCGCAAACACCAGCAGCTCACGATCGCCAAGTAAAACAATTACTCACCGGTAGTCTCCTAGAGTCGCTGGTTAGCCTCTTGCACCATGTGTAGGTCATGCTCCAGGCGCTCCTTCGCGGCCTGCCGATCAGCCGATTCCCTCTTCAAGCCCTACAAGCAGAATGAACAACCAACAACTGTGAAACCACAATTCAGTGCCTAGCCGCTGAAATTCAGCGACTAGACACTCGGGGACTGTCGACTAGAAAAAATTCAGTGCCTAGTCACTGGAATTCAGCGACTAGACACTCGGGGACTAGCGACTAGAAGAAATTTAGTGCCTAGTCGCTGAAATTCAGCGACTAGACACTCGGGGACTAGCGACTAGAAGAAATTCAGTGCCTAGCCACTGAAATTCAGTGACTAGACACTCGAGGACTGGACATACCTGAATGGCGGCACCAAGCATGCTATGAAGACTAATGGCGTCCATTGAAGGGACCACAAAGGAGGTGCACCCGTGACGAAGCCCAACGTCCTTATCAACAATCTCTGGCATCTGCGGAGACTGGTTTTTTGCCACGCTCAGAAAACCCTTCGCCATGAAGCGTAGAAACGATGCAGACGCCCTTGCCAGGACACTAGTCGTCGGGGCCGGTGGTTCTATCATCGAAGCCCCCTTAGCTGGATCTGATTGAGTAACCGCCACCTCCTCGGCGCCTGCGGCATGGTCACTCCCCCTGGTGATATCTTCTACCGTAGCATCGCTGGCACCACCCCTCTGCTTCTTCGCGCCCTCAGCAGGCGTGATGTCCACAGCAGGCTTCCTCTTCCTGGGGAGATCGCCTTCCCCTATAGTGACGACCGGCAGAATCTTAGCCACTAAAGGGCGACCTATCTTCTTGGCACCGGACCTGCAAAATCACCAAAGTGAGCAAACAAATCATACAAGAAAGCACCAAAGAATAGAAAGGAAAACTCTAGACTCACTTGGCGACCGGGAGAACACATAACCCCGTGTTGATGTGGGCGGGTTTGTCTAATTCCGGGCCCAGCTTGCACGAGAGACCCTTCTCAAAAACATCCGAGTCCCATGACACCGCGGGCTTCTTCGATGATGAAGCTGCGGTCTCCGGAACTTCTGCGCCGAACGACACGGTCGTTCCCGCCAGACGCGGCGATTTGCTCGTCGCGGCTCCAGCATCTCGTGGCTCCGATGCGGCCGAGACGGTCGGCGCGATCGCCAAGCAGAACTTCTACCTCCATCGCCGCGTCCGCTACCTCTGATCCCATCATTGGAGTCGGATCCTCCGGGACCTTGGGCGAGACCTTAGTCACATCATCATCTGACTTATCATCCGAATCGAATGCCACCGCCGACCTGGGTGGCGACGCTGGCTTTGGAGCACGCTTCTTCGTGGGCAACTTCGGCTTCCGCACGAGCTTCGTCGGCGTGGTGGTACGCCGCGAACTGTGCTCCTGCAGAATGTCGTCATCCTCATCCTGCTCATCGAGACTGCGGCTCGCGTCGATCTCGCGCTGCCTCTGCATGCGAGTCTTGCGAGCCACGGGCGCTGGGGGAGGAACCTCCCTCTCTTATCCTTAGCTCTCAGAGAGTCCCCTTCGGACCCCTCTTCGAGCTCTCAGGGAACCTCCTCATCGAGTGGAGGAAGCCAACCCTCGAGAACCTGAAACAACTGAGAATGGCCACGAACAAACATCAAAGGATGCGGTTGCAAATTGCACCGCGAGAGTCACGACAGGAGATAAATCCAGAGAGAGAAGCTTAACGTAGGAGCTTCATTCTTTTCGGGCACGTACGGGGCGAGCCCGGCCGACATGGTAGTAAATTCTGTGTCGGTAATCTTCTTTAGGGTGGCCTTGTAGTCCGCAGCATCCCACGACTCCTTGTTGGTCCGGGAAGGATCATTCTTCCCAGTGTACTCATACATCCAATGGGGCTGGGTCGCCAATGGCACCAAGCGCTGCCCAAGCCAGCAGTTGTACAGATTGATTGTGGACAAGCCTTGGTCCTTCAACTTCTGGATCTGGTCCATCATCTCCATGATGGCAATTCTCTGATCATCAGGGAGCTTGTCCGCTATCAGCCGGCAGGGTTCGCTTCTCTCCGTGATGAACTCGGGAAGAGCCACCTCGCCGGAGGGGGTGGATTCTTTCACATAAACTAACTCTTCTTCCATTCGCTTGTGGCCTTCTTCGGTAACAGGAGCTTGATAAGTTGGCCTTCAGCTTCAGCTAGAACGTAACGCCACCTGCCACCAAGATCGGGCCGCCGGACCCCTCGCGCCCGATGCGGCCATGGAACAGCTCCAACCACAGTGGGAAGTACGGCCTGCAACCAAGGTAGCATTCGTAGAAGGCGACAAAGATTGCTAGTTGCTCGATGCTATGCTGGCCGAGATCCGACGGCTTGATCGCATAGTACTCGCAGAACCGCCGGAAGAATAACGAGGTGGGGAATCCCAAGCCCCTCTCCAAGTGGTTGGGAAGTAGATGAACTCGCCGGTGCGTGGCTTCGGCTTGATCTCGAAAGGCACGGGGATCCGCCAGTCCCCCTTGCAGAGGACCCCTGCGTCCTCAGATGACTTGCGCTGCGCCGCAATGCACTTGGATTTCCCCCACAGGTCTTTCGGAGGAGCCATCGGGAAAAAGGCAAGATCGTTTGATCTGGGGAGTCTAGATCGAAGAGAGACAGAGAGAATGGATGCGCGAAGATGAGGAATGCGGGAAAGGTTCAATATGACACCTCGCGAAGAACAGGATGAACACCTCGCGAAGAACACGATGAACACACGCAAAACACACACGATACAAGGCCGATTGCTCTCACCGGTAGCCACCGGTCCGATAGAATCCTCAGCAAGGAAAGATCGGTCAATGTGCTCCCGTCAATCCCAAGCGGAGAGGGAAGAACCCCTTGGAGAGGGTCTTGACGTCTTGGCAAAGGGACACCGATACCAAGGCCTTGTACAAAGAGGGAGGCGCGATGCAAACTCCAACGAGGTGGTGACGATAGTCGATCCCCTTTGGTAGAAGGGGATGAGGCAAAACTAGAGATTCCAAAAAGGGGGTTGTCTTTAGTCTATCATCTATGCCTAAGGGATACAATGAGGGGTGGGGGCTCTATTTATAGGCCAGCCACAAGTTCATGGGTAGTATGGGCATAAAACTAGGGTTTGGTGCGAAATAGAGGGGTACATGGGCCAAGGACCTAGCTGTTGGCTCACAGGCCCATCACTTGGGCCGAACAGTCTAGGTCGGAGTGACCGGACAGTCCGGGGTAGCCGGACACTCCGGGTAGTGTCCGAACTGGCCCTCAGAATGTCCTAGCCAGCTTGGGGCTGGGGCAGGCCGGACAGTCCGGCTGCGCCGGACACTCCGCCTAGATTCGGCCGGACTCTCCGGGGTGATTACGGCGGAGACTCCAGTTCTAGAGCTTGCTGATCCTTGTCCATCTTCTCTTCCAAGCCGTCGTCTTGTCGTGCTTGGTGCTCCAGGCTTCCTCCCATGCCTCCGTACTTGTTGGTGTGAATCTATCATTGATATGGGACGGAGTATGAAGTAGTATACCATTCAAGAGGGTAGGAAGTGGGTTCGCATAGAGGAACGGATTCACCTTTGGAGTCCATGGCGACTTGGCATAAGTGGGATACCATGATGTGGTAACGACCGAAGGTCGGGCTACATCATCTCCCCTCCCTTCAAAAAGAGTCGTCCTCGACTCTACACGCTCATACAAAGTAGAAGATGTCGAGAGACCTTCTTGATCCTGGGATTCACCTTATAGTTGTCCTCGGGAAGATTGAATTGACAACACCTCAATGTTCCTGCACCTTCAATGAAGTCTACAAGGTCACCACAAAAGCGAAGCAACACTCAAAGCATAGCCAATTCATGAAGATTATATTATGAGTCCTCAAGTAGAGTGAAGCCACCTTAGGATGTAGAGATGGCTCGGTTAAGGGCAGCCATAGGTGACTCTCTACGGTTCATCTTGTCAACTCTTGGTCCATAGAGGTTGACGCGTAAGCAATTATACCTTCACACAACAAAGACCAAGCAACATATGTTTGTGTGTGATAGAGGAGCATGTCATCTGTTGCATGTCCATTCTTGTTCACAACACTATTAGCACAACTCAATTATCGCAAACGAAATGCGTATGCAAGGTCAAAGTGCATGGATGTCGTTTGAACATCATCCAAATGTGGGAACTCAAAAACTCCATATAACATCTTAGTGTGGCACTCAAAGCAATTGACTAAAATATTGATCAACATCTTTGCTGCAAAGCTAGGAGAATTCGGCAAAAACACATGAGGAAGAATATCCAAAGTAACATCATTATGTGTGCAAACCAACCATTGGAAAGAACAATTGTTCAATATATTGGATGCCATACACATATCATCAATAGCCAAAATCATGGGGGTATGAGTATCGCAAGCGGAAGAAAAAACAACATGTTTGCAAACAAACCATATGAAAGAGCAAGTGGTCCTTATGTTTGTTGCAAGCACAATACGAGAGACTTGGAAGCTCTCATGACAATACATGCTCATAATGGCATTATGGTTGCACACAAAACATCGGAAATAGAAATTGTTCAACATTTTTGCGGCAACACACAAAGCATCAATATCCAATAGCAACGAGACATGATTTTCACAAGGTGGAAGAATACCATCACCATGCTTGCAATCAAACCATAGGAAAGAGCAATTTGTCAACATGAAAGATGCAAAGCATGCAAAAGGTATCAGAGCTGGGTTCGATCTTGAACTCACTTGGGGATGCTCTCTAGAGCTCTTTTTGTCAACTCGTGCTCAACCGAGGTTGAAATGATCATGCGGGTACCTACACACATCAAACACAAAAGGAAGAATGTATGTGCATGGTAGAGAAACACATCATCCATCATGCCGTATCTCTTCTTGTGCACATCACCATGAGTGTCAATCAAGTATGAAATATATGCATGGTGAGTATGCAAGTGGTGAACATGCTTATCATGGCACTTACTAAAATCTCCAAAATTTGAGAAAACTATGGGGGCCATCTCACTATAAACCATATGAGAATTATTGTTGCAAGCGAAACAAGTGAAAGAGCAATTATTCAACTTATTGCAAGCAACGGGAGAGATTGTAAAATATTCATGACAAAGCATTATCCGAGGGGTACCATTGGTAACATCATTGCAAGCAAAACATTGGAAAGAGCAATTGTTCAACAAAGTGCAAGCAATGATATCATCAATGTAATGTTTATAGCATGGAATGTCTATGGCAACATCATCACAATCAAATAATTTCACATGCTCAACAATATGCAATTGCAAAGTATCACATGGAAATATCAATGAAGCATATGTGATATCACAAACATCATCCATAGCATGCAATTCATCACAAGTAATCTTGTCCACTAGTGGGATCATGGCATCATCAACACCCTTATTTTTACCTAGCTCATACCTCTCATATGAAGTGGGTGTTGTGGTAGCATTGGTCTCCATGTGGGCGACTTCTTCTTCTTGCATGGGGATGGCATCATCTTCACCCACCATGTTCATCTTCTTGGGTGGAGGCATCATCATCTCCAAGCTTGGCGCTTCTGGATCCATGGAACCTAGCACATCATGAGGAAACACACTAAAGGTAGAGGGTAAGTCGTTAGAAATCAAAGTGGTCTCACATGACCTATCAACTACCACTCTCAACTCACTAGGTGTTGAGGGCAAACCTCTAGGGTGGCCCGATCTTTCACGATTTCCTTTCAAATCGAGGGTGGAGTGCGGGGAAAGGAGGGGAGGATGAACACGACAAATACACGCACGAAGAACGCGATGAACACACACACGCAAAACCACGATAAACACCAATAGCTCACGCCGGTGGTGACCGGTCCGGCGCAATCCCTAGGATCGGCGTCGGGCGGAGGACTCTCTCTCGAATCGGCACGGCGAGATGGGAGACTCGGTGAGATCTTGACGTCTAGGCAAAGGAACACTGATGTCTAGGCCTTGTACAATGCGGAGGCACAATGCAAACTCCAACGAGGTTTGGGGATATTGGTGCTCCTTAGTCAAGGAGCATGAGGCAAGAACTAGATAGATCCACAAAGGGGTTTCCACTAATTCCAATATCATGCATAGGGTTTACAATGGAGGTGGGGATCTATATATAGGCCAGCCACAAGTTCAGGGGTAATTCAGGCATTAAAGTAGAGTTCTGGGCGAAGTAGAGGGGTACATGGGCCATAGGGCCCAGCTAGGCTCGCAGGCCCATCACTTGGGCCGGACACTCCGGGGCGAGTGAGCTGGACAGTCCGGGGTGGCCGGACACTCCGGGTCGAGTGGGCCGGACAGTCCGGGGTGGCCGGACACTTTGGGTCGAGTGGGCCGGACAGTCCGGGGTGGCCGAACACTCCGGGAAGTGCCCGGGCGGTGTCCGATTTGACCTTCTGAATGTCCACGCCAGGTCCGGGCTCGGCCAGGCCGGATACTCCGGGGTGGCCGGACACTCCGGCTTGATCCGGGCGGACACTCCGGCTCTGGCAGCTTCAGGACAGGTGCAGCTTCAGGGCTCGTGGGTCGACGTGGCGGGGGCTCGTACCTGATGATGCATAGAGTAGAGGTATGAAGTAGCACGCCATCCAAGGAGGTATCGAATTGGCACGAAGAGAGGAGCGAGTTCACCTTAGCTTGCAGGAGTTTGGCTCGGGCACGAGTCATGGGTCCACTTGGGGGACTTTTTGGTGTAGATGTAGAAGCGTCTATAGGACGGGCTGCATCACTAGGTGTATCACTCATGCCCTCCAAGTGGAAGCACTCAATCTCACGTATGGTGGATTCAATCCTCTCACTCTTGTTTTCACTCATGTGGGCTAAGTGGCTCTCATACCCACATGGGATTGGTACCACATCATCACTCAAGCATATGGGGGTAGGCTCGGTTCTCTCAACTCCATGCGCCTCCTTTGGTGAAGGGAAAATCCCATGCTCACCATTCTTGACCTTGTCGTCACCAACTTGTGGTGTAGGCCCTTGTCTTGGATCTTGCTCATCCTTTTCCATGGCCTCCTTGGCTTGTGTAGACATCCTCTTGGCGTACTCGTCCAACTTCGCAAAGTAGAGGTCTTCGTCTTCCTCATCCATGAAGTTGCATGCGTCATCTAGGACGTCAAGTTTGGGCGTTGAAGCTTGATGGCGTGGATGAGAGCTTGCTCTTGGTGCCATTTTGGTGGTGGCATGAGTTGTAGAAGGAGCCTTATGATGGTGTCGACGGAGGTCATTGGCGTGCCTTGCCAAAGGTTGATGCAGATGGCGCACTTTGTCGTCCACATGATGCTCGCGACGATGCTCCTTGTTCTTGGCACTCTTCTTATGATGGTGGTGCCTTCTTGAGCTTGGATGAGCATTATGGATGGTGCTCAACATGTATTCTCCGTCTTCATGGCAAAGATGCCTTGAATGACGTCTCGTATCCTCTTGATGTTGGTGATGATCTCGATAGGATGTTTGTCGATGAAGATTCTTGCCTTGTGGCGCCTTGTGTGGAAGATGATGTTTGGGCACCACTCTTCTTGGAGTAGATGGCACTTGACGCCTTGGGGATGGCCGTGCTTGGCGCCTTGGAGATGGTGGCGCTTGACGGCTTGGAGGTGATGGCGCTCATTGATGAGGATATATACAGGGATTGTGATGATTTTGACTGCCTGAACTAGAAGGAAATATTGAGTCAAATCAATAATGACTATCAGGTGAATTCATTCCTACTTGAACCTGATGTTTTATTTAATGAGAACTTTATACTACCTAAGTCTATGCATCTTTGTATGATAAGGTTTGTTGATAACACAAGCATTGTGCGAGGAGGAGGAGAGTTGCAGCAAGAAGGACAAGCGCTGATTTCCAATATCAACAAGTGCGCGAGGGAGGAGCGGGAGGCATGCGCACTAGGAGGCAATGAGGAAATCACGTATGAGCAAGAGAGAGATGGCGCACCAAGAATTACATGTTTGAGGTGTTCCACAACGTTTGGACTGCGTGCCGAACCCATATATGGGTCGGTATGTGTCAGTTTGAGTCGAACCGAGTTAGTTTGGGCCAAGTTATGGCTGTTTTTAGGCCCGTTTAGAGGGGAGGACGCCCCAACCCTCATATAAACCTCCGTAGCCGTCACAAGTTAGGGTTTAGACCACATTAAAATATTTTGGAGTTATTTCTTTCATAGAACCTCTGGAATTACCCTATGTTCGAATTTATCAACTATAATTGAGTGTGATCTGTTGTTCCATTGGGAATTAGTAGATTGCATACTACCATTCGTGGTCACGGCTGCGTGCGCAAGAGTGTGGTGTTGTGAATATCCTACAAGGTTCGAGATCTGTTGCGCTGGCATCAGGGATCGAGCGGGAGAGATCATAGCTACGCACTAGTTATCTATCATCCACCATCATCATCGCCATCCGCTTACTGAGAAGATCGGGCCACCCCATATCATCTTGGTATCAGAGCGCTGGGTTTACTCGGTGAGCAATATCATCTTGGTATCAGATTTCCAGTGTTGCCTCGGTAAGCATCCACAAATACATCCATAGATTAGTTGTTTTTGTCCTATACAGAAAAAGCCACACAAAAATATTAGGGTTCATAGTTCATTGACATAGCCTAGATAACACTGTTCTTGAGTTCTAGTTGTTGATTTTAATCCTTTTGTGTAGCCTTTCTTCTAAATCTGAGTCATAGTTTTTGTCTAGTTTTCATCTGTTTTTGATCCATTGTCGGAGTCCCTAGACTATTTCTAGACTGTTCGTCATGTTCTTGAGTCTTAGATCTAGTAGATCTGTTTTCTTTTAGTCTCAGGTTGTAGATCCGTTTGAAAGAAGGAGAAAAAAAAGCAAACCGATCGGATCTAGACTTGTACTGAGTTTGCTTCACGTTGAAGGCGAAAAAAATTCGTCTCGCTGCCTCACGCCTGACCATAGACGTGTCTGTGCTGTAGCGTGAAAGCAAAAAAAACACGAAAAAAATTTGGACCATCGCTGTACCACAGACAGGTCTGTCCTCATACGAGAAATTTTTGTGTCTGCCGACATCCTGCCGCGGCAGGATTTTAGGCCGTTTTTCTGTCGTGGCAGAGACTAATTCTCAGGTCAATTTTTTTTCTTTTTTTGTTTATTTTTTTACTGAGTCCACATAGCATACCTATCCTTGTGAGCCTTAGTAAGCCTTTATTTGTGTCTAAAACTATCCTACGAGACTAGCGTGCTTAGTGCTCTGCGGGCTGCTTAGTTTAGCAATCTTGTGCCCGTTTCGTTGAGACATTGCTAGCGTCTCTCCTTGTGCATTGCAACACGAGCATTCCTCTAACATACCTCACTTTATTGAGCTCATTTTCATAGTTGCAATTGCCCCATTTATCTCCACCGTGTGTGTTTTCGTGGGTCTTTGTCATACGATCAACACTAGGACTTGTTTGCGGTGTAGTTAGGATACCATACCTACAGCTCCAACATAAATAACCTGTGTGCCCTACGATCGTTCTCTATACCTTTTGTATTCACTTCATCACATCAGTGCATCAGTCCTTGATTTCGAATTGGTAAGCATCACTATTCACTTTGGAACGGTAAGATCTGCTTTCTTGTCAATTTTTGAGTGAGTTGTGAGTGTGCCACCAAAATATTTTTGTGGTTTTGCACTAATGTACTAATGTTGACTTCTACTAGTATTGAGGTGATGCAGAAATCATATGATGTTTACCATGACTATTTAGCTATTGTGGTTGGCATGGCATATGATCCAACTACAATCAAGTGGCGATTGGAAGGTTCCGCCACACCCGCAGAATATCAGATTTGGGAAATTGATATGGGATTTGGTTTTGAGAGATGTCGTACTTTCGATAGCAAGTTTAATGGCCATATAGAATACATTCTTGCTCACCGACGTGTGGATGAAGAGGTAGCTCGTTGGTGGAAGGATGCAAGGATTGTGTATGGTGTCATGGGTAAAAAAATCCTTTGGGAAGATTTCAAGCAATTTCTAAGTTCTATGTTTTTGAACAACTACAAATGGCCTATTCCAGAAATTTTGAGAGTGGACACTAATGAGACACGTGAGCTGTCTACTAACGTAATGATGTCTACTCCTAGTGTTGTATCTTGTGATGTGCAGGTTGCTTTTGAAGAAAGGGAGCCGCCTATTTTACAACCTGCATCACACGGTCTGGTATTGTCAGTTGAGGAGGATGTCGTAGTACCTACTACAGCTGAGAAGATTGTTAATGACATTGGTACTGATTTGGAGCTTCAGCCAACATGTGCGACATATTGTGAGTCTATTCCTTTACCGAAGCCTCCTTGTGATTTGCCTTGCACTACTGTTTCAGCACCATGTGATAGTTTACCAAATTCAAATTTTGATCATGTGGTACTGATTACACATAAGGAAATACTTGCTCGGATACCTCCTACTGATATTGTGTACTCCATCATGCTAAATGAACCTATGAATATGAGTAGTGTTGTGGATAAGATTTCTGAAATTTCATTTCTAAATTCTAGCACATATTCTCCTTGTTTCACTTTCAATCTGATTGGTGAATATAGCATGCATGAA
Organism: Avena eriantha; assembly: GCA_910589775.1. Lineage (NCBI taxonomy): Eukaryota > Viridiplantae > Streptophyta > Magnoliopsida > Poales > Poaceae > Avena > Avena eriantha. Next base: position 366,000,838 of record OU342744.1, read on the forward strand.
AATTTTCTTGTGGATCACATATGCATTACTTGTGATAGAATCGCTGAACTAAAACATGCTGTTTTTAGCCATCCATGTTGTGTGTCGACGACTTTGTGTTGTGGGATACATGCTAAAATTTGTGATAATATGAAACTAAAGTCAGATCTAGTTGATATAATGCATCCAACACAAGTAATTTTACCTATGTTGGATCATTGTACTCTTGCTAGAATAGAACCCAAGTTTTCATATTCGTTATGTTTGTCCCAAAATTCATTGTCTAGTTGTGCTAATGCTTTATACTTCACTTATATTTGCAAATTGAGTTGCATTTTACATACTGGACAACATGATCATGTTCATAATAATCAGAGTAGCGCAGTTGAAGCATGGCATGATTCAATTTGGTTTTCAGACATATTGAATTGGTTTGATCTTGTGCACAAATTTGATCATAGATCTTCTTTGCGAAAACTCAATTTAATATTGAAGAACAAGACTATCTATTTAGTTGTTTTTCACCATGATCATGATTCTTTGTATTTCACTTATACCTACAATTTAAGTGGCTTGATGTATACTGGACATACTTTTCATGTGAACAACAATAATACAACATGTTATATATACATATACTTTGCGTACACGTTGTTACTTTTGTTTCTCCCACTTTCAGCTTACCTAAAGCCGAGGACGGCTTTTCATGAAGAAAGGGAGGATGATGAGGATATATACAGGATTATGATGATTTTGACTGCCTGAACTAGAAGGAAATATTGAGTCAAATCAATAATGACTATCAGGTGAATTCATTCCTACTTGAACCTGATGTTTTATTTAATGAGAACTTTATACTACCTAAGTCTATGCATCTTTGTATGATCAGGTTTGTTGATAACACAAGCGTTGTGCGAGGAGGAGGAGAGTTGCAGCAAGGAGGACAAGCGCTGATTTCCAATATCAACAAGTGCGCGAGGGAGGAGCGGGAGGCATGCGCACTAGGAGGCAATGAGGAAATCACGTATGAGCAAGAGAGAGAGATGGCGCACCAAGAATTACATGTTTGAGGTGTTCCACGACGTTTGGACAGTGTGCCAATAAGGCCGAACCCATATATGGGTCGGTATGTGTCAATTTGAGTCGAACCGAGTCAGTTTGGGCCAAGTTATGACTGTTTTTAGGCCCGTTTAGAGGGGAGGACGCCCCAGCCCTCATATAAACCTCCGTAGCCATCACAAGTTAGGGTTTAGACCACGTTAAAATATTTTGGAGTTGTTTCTTTCATTGAACCTCTAGAATTACCCTGTGTTCAAATCTACCAACTATAATTGAGTGTGATCTGTTGTTCCATTGGGAATTAGTAGATTGCATACTACCGTTCGTGGTCACGGCTGCGTGCACAAGAGTGTGGTGTTGTGAATATTCTACAAGGTTCGAGATCTGTTGCGCTGGCATCAGGGATCGAGCGGGAGAGATCATAGCTACGCACTAGTTATCTATCATCCACCATCATCATCGCCATCCGCTTACTGAGAAGATTGGGCCACCCCATATCACTCGTCGCCTTGGAGATGGTGGTGCATGATGCCATGTAGGTGGTGGCGCTTGACGCCTTGGAGGTGGATCATCGAAGTAGGTGGTGCCCTTTGGTGTGGCACGCTTGGCCTTGATGGTCATGGTTTCTTGATGATGCGTCTCCGCTAGCTTGGCATAGTAGTCCTCCATCTCCAAGTGGTGGATGTATTCTTCATGGCTCATGGAAGAGTCCTCGAAGTGGGTGAAGCTCGCCATGTCCTCCATGCTTGGTGAGGCGTCGTCGTTGTAGCACTCGAAGTCATCCATGCTTGGGGAGTCATTGTTGATGTAGTACTCCATATCACCCAAGCATGTGGAGCCATTGTCGGTGTAGTGCTCCATGTACTCCATGCATGAGGAGCCATTGTTGATGACGTTCTCCATGTCTTCAATGCATGTGGATTCATCATAGGTGCAATGCTCCGGGTCCTCAAAGCATTCGGAGCCATTGTCGGTGTAGTGCTCCATCATCTCCTCTATACTTGTGGAGTCGTAGTCGTGGTGGCTCATCATGGATTCTTCATAGATATCATCCTTGGCTCCGGAGTCCCTAGACATGATTCACAAGACCAAGTGGTGTATATGGAAGTGGTAGGGGGTTAGGAATGCAACGTCAAACCTTACTTTACCTTGGAAGATAGTATCGTGCAAGTGACAACACTTGAGAGAAATCAAAACTAAGCAAAGTGAAGTTCACGCGGAACACCAAAACCATCTAACCACTAAAAAACACACACACACACACACAAAGCTTATGGTGGATAGGTACGGAAGGTGGCGTGTCCAAGAACAATCCGAATCAAGATATTGTAATGGCAAGTAAAGAACCACGATGATCACAAAGCAAAACAAGTCAATCCACAAGATAGGAATTATGTACACGGAAACACACACGGTGGGATAAATGGGACTTGTGCGACGGAGAAGGTGAGCTAAGAACCAAATGATTACCTAGCGAATACTATAAGCTCGTGTCGCACAAGTGCAAGGAGAGACGCTAGTTTGATTGCAATAAATTGGTGGCCTACAAGATATGCACAATAAGTACCACCTATTTGATGTTCATCGAGCTTGCGCTTCCTTTTCTATGAGGCACTTGTTTGTTTCTTTCTTTTCTTCTTTTTCTTTTTCTATTTTTTTCTCTTTTTCTTTTATTTTTCACTTGCCTCTTCTTTGTGCCAACAACTATACAAGATAACTATACGAGATAGCGCGCTCACAACTTTTGCTCGGAATTCTACAAGCATCAAATATGCATAGCCCAAGCAATCATAGGAGGAACTAGTATCAATAGGTATTTGTTGAACGCAAAGATAGTATGGCGGGGATGCAAGTGGGGAGAAGTCGCGGAATGTTTATACCTTTCGTCGCCGATCCTCACCCTTTATTGGTGGATTCCGCCTTGCTCACGGAATTTGTATGGATTAGATAGCATAAAACACGGCGATGATGATGTAGACCTCTTTCTCCTCTTCAAAACGAGCTAAAGAACACCAAAATCCGAGTTCGTATGCAAAAGTTATGCTCAAAACCGTGAAGCAGATTTTTCTGTCAGCAGGGGGCGGACAGTCCAGTGCGCGTAGGCCGGACAGTCAGGCCGGGCCGGATATTCCGGTCAGTTTAGGCCGGAAACTCCGGTGGGGGCGGATATTCCGGTCCGTTTTGGCCGGACAGTACAGTCCGGTCGAACCAGAACTTCCAGAACACGAACAAGACGAGTTTTGGCGAAAAAACTCGAACCAAACCCTCAAATTGATGGGGGAAATCAAGGAATTAGGCCATAGAAACGCAGGAGAAGGTAGATCAACAAGTTTAGCAAGTAATCCACGGATCAAAACCTACCAAAACGCACTCAAATCACGGATCGATCCAAAACATGAAATTGGGGCTATTTTTGGTGGAATTTTCAAATTTATGGGGAAAAAGACCCAATCAAGGAGAAATCCGTGGCAACCAAAAGCTGCTGATACCAGATGATGAGGAACGAGGGTGAAATCCGTGGCAACTTGGGCTCGGATACCAGATGATGAGGGCAAACCTCTAGGGTGGCCCGATCTTCACGGATCTCGTGGTCAAATCGATGGGAAATCAAGGGGAAAGGGAGAAGGTAGTGGAAGCGGACGCACACCTCGCAAAGAACACGATGAACACACGCAAAAGACACACGATACAAGGCCGATTGCTCTCACCGGTGGCCACCGGTCCGATAGAATCCTCGCAAGGAAAGATCTATCAATGTGCTCCCTCGATCCCACGCGGAGAGGGAAGAACACCTTGGAGAGGGTCTTGATGTCTTGGCAAAGGGACACCGATGCCAAGGCCTTGTACAACGAGGGAGGTGCGATGCAAACTCCAACGAGGTGGTTACGATAGTCGATCCCGTTTGGTAGAAGGGGATGAGGCAAAACTAGAGATTCCACAAAGGGGGTTGTCTTTAGTCTATCATTTATGCCTAAGGGATACAATGAGGGGTGGGGGCTCTATTTATAGGCCAGCCACAAGTTCAAGGGTAGTTTGGGCATAAAACTAGGGTTTGGTGCGAAATAGAGGGGTACATGGGCCAAGGGCCCAGCTGTTGGCTCGCAGGCCCATCACTTGGGCCGGACAGTCCGGGTCAGAGTGACCGGACAGTCCGGGGTAGCCAGACACTCCGGGTAGTGTCCGAACTGGCCCTCAGAATGTCCACGCCAGGTTGGGGCTGGGGCTGGCCGGACACTCCGGTTGGTTCCGGGTGGACTCTCCGGGGCGATGACGGCGGAGACTCCAGTTCTAGAGCTTGATGCTCCTTGTCCATCTTCTCTTCCAAGCCTTCGTCTTGTCATGCTTGGTGCTCCAGGCTTCCTCCCATGCCTCCGTACTTGTTGGTGTGAACCTATCATTGATATGGGATGGAGTTTGAAGTAGTATACTATTCAAGAGGGTAGGAACTGGGTTCGCATAGAGGAACGGATTCACCTTTGGAGTCCATGGCGACTTGGCATAAGTTGGAGACCATGATGTGGTAACGACCGAAGGTCGGGTTACATCATGTTCATTATCAGATTGTTTAAATTTCATTATTTCACTTCTCATAGATATAATCTTAGGAGGAGGATAGTATTTTCCAATAAAAGCATCTTTGCATTTAGTCCAAGAATCAATAGTATTTCTAGTTAGGGATAGCAACCATTCTTTAGCTTTTCCTCTCAAAGAGAAAGGAAACAATTTAAGCTTAATAATATCTCCATCTATATCCCTATGTTTTTGCATCTCAGAAAGTTCACCAAGTTATTAAGGTGAGCAGCAGCATCTTTAGTAGCTATACCAGAAAATTGTTCTTTCATAACAAGATTGTGCAAAGCAGGTTTAATTTCAAAGAAAGTAGCTTCAAGAAGAGGTGGAGCAATAGGTGTGCACATGAAATCATTGTTGTTGGTGCTAGTGAAGTCACACAACTTAGTATTTTCAAGAGTAGTCATTTTTTTTGTGTTTTTAATATAAAGAAGTAAACTAGTACAACTAATTTTTTTGTGTTTTTGATAAAGAAACAAGCAAACAAAGCAGAAAAAACTAAGCAAAACAAATAAACCAAAGTAAAGAGTTTGGTTATCAGGGACTCCCCGGCAACGGCGCCAGAAAATAGGCTTAATGGCTCAAAATATATCGAGCTCGTTGGGGAACCCCATGAGGAAGGTATGATGAGCATAGAAGCAAGTTTTCCCTCGGTTATGAAACCAAGGTTATCGAACCAGTAGGAGCAAGGAAACACCTCCAAGGTGTTGTTTCCAACTTGGAATCCTGCGCAACACAACCACAGAACTTTGCCCCAACTTACAGTGAGGTTGTCAATCTCACCGGTTTTGCTGAAAACAAAGGATTGAACGTATCGTGTGGAAGATAGTAATTGCTTGCAGAAAGTAAACAGAAAATAGTAAATAGTAGATTGTAGATTGATGGTAAAAGAATGGACCAGGGTCCATAGTTCACTAGAGGTGATTCTCCTTAAGATAGTTGACATGTTGGGTGAACAAATTATAGCGGGGCAATTGATAGACACCGAGAAAGCATACATGCATATACTAATCATCTTGACTCCTATGAGATTTGATTGGGCATTACAACATTATAAATAGACTGTAATCCAACTGCATCTATGACTAATAATCCACCTTCAGGGTTATCATCCGAACCCCCTCCAGTATTAAGTTGCAAGCAACAGATAATTGCATTAACCAAAGTGTGTAAAGTAAACAATATGAATGTTCTATGAACAAAGGATTGTTGTTTTCTCCCTAGTAGCAACATCACATCTAGTACCTTAGAGATTTCTGTCACTTCCCCAGATTACTAGAGGCATGAACCCACTATCAAGCATAAATACTCCCTCTTGGAGTTGCTAGCATATACTCGGCCAAGATAGCTACTAACAACGGAAAGCATGCAAGATCACAAATAACAAAGACATGATAGAATCAATAATAATTCTGAAATAGCATCTCAATATCCATCGGATCCCCGCAAACACAACATGTAAGATTACAAATAGATGATCTTTCTCATGAACGGATCTCACAAGATCTAAACATGGTAGCACAAAGGAGGAGAACCAACCATCTAGCTACTACATGGACCCGTAGTCCAGGGATGAACTACTCACGCATCACACCGGAGGCAGGCATGCTGATGAAGAAGGCCTCCAGGGTGATATCTCCCCTCTGGCAGGGTGTCGGGAAGAGATTCAGATCCCTCCCGGTCTAGGGATGGAGATGGCGGCGGCTAAAGACTCTTTCGTGGAATATTGATTGGGTTTTTATATCCACAATCCAAACTTACCACCAACAAGCTTTTGAGAGTTAGTTCTTTCTTTAGTGTGAGTTTTCTTTTCATTTCCACTTTTGAGAGTTAGTTCTTTCGTTGGGCCAGAGGTAATGTTGCCAAACTTGAAGGACATGAACTAAGGCAAAAAGCTCTTTGTCATAAATCGGATAGTTAAGGCGAGCACCATCAAGTTTCTTGCTATGGTAGGCTATAGGACGTCCGTTTTGCATAAGGACTCCTCCAATGCCAATACTAGTAGCATCACACTCGATCTCAAATTTTTTTGTGAAATCCGGTAAAGAAAGAAGAGGTGCTTCGGTGAGCCTCTTTTTAAGTTCATCAAAAGCTTTTTGTCGTGCTTTGCCCCATACAAAGGTGACATTCTTTTTGGTCAATTCATTAAGGGGACAAGCAATGGTTGAAAAGTCTTTCACAAAGCGACGACAGAAACCGGCCAACCCATGAAAACTTCGGAGTTCACTCACATTTGTTGGGATGGGCCAATCTCGTATGTCCTTTACCTTGGAAACATCAACTTCAATTCCCTTCAAAGAAACAACAAATCCAAGAAAAATCAACTTATCTTTAGCAAAAGTGCACTTGGGAAGATTAGCATAAAGCTTTTCATGTCGAAGGATTTGCAACACTTCCTTGACATGTGTTATATGGTCCTCAAGTGATTTGCTATAAACAAGAATATCATTGAAATAGACAACAACACTTTTTCCAATGAGAGAACGCAAGATGTGATTCATAAGGCACATGCAGGTGGATGGGGCGTTCGATAAACCAAAAGGCATGACCAAACATTCATAGAGACCAAGTTTGGTCTTGAAGGCGGTTTTCCACTCATCACCTTTAGCCATGCGTATTTGACGGTAACCACAACGAAGATCAATTTTTGAAAAAATAGTGGCTCCACTCAACTCATCAAGCATGTCATCGAGACGTGGTATGGGATGTCGATAACGCACGGTGATAGCATTGATTAGACGGCAGTCCATGCATAACCGTAATGTATCATCCGTTTTTGGAACAAGAATCACGGGTACGGCACTTGGACTAGTGCTAACTTGGATCAAACCTTTGGAGACGAGTTGGTTGATTTGACGTTCGATCTCCTTTGTGTTAAGGGGTAACCCCGTGGGTGGCCCGATCTTCACGGATCTCGTGGTCAAACTGATGGGAAAGCGAGGGGGAAAGGGAGAAGGTAGCGGAAGTGGACGCACACCTCGTGAAGAACACGATGCACACACACAAAACACACATGATACAAGGCAGATTGCTCTCACCGGTGGCCACCGGTCCGATAGAATCCTCGCAAGGAAAGATCGGTCAACGTGCTCCCTCGATCCCACGCGGAGAGGGAAGAACACCTTGGAGAGGGTCTTGACGTCTTGGCAAAGGGACACCGATGCCAAGGCCTTGTACAACGAGGGAGGCGCGATGCAAACTCCAATGAGGTGGTGACGATAGTCGATCCCCTTTGGTAGAAGGTGATGAGGCAAAACTAGAGATTCCACAAAGGGGGTTTTCTTTAGTCTATCATCTATGCCTAGGGTTACATGAGGGGGTGGGGGCACTATATATAGGCCAGCCACTAGTTTAAGGGTACTTTAGGAATAAAAGGGTAAAGTCTGGGCGGACTAAGGGGTACATGGGCCGAAGGCCCAGCTGACGGCGTGCAAGCCCATACACTCAGGTCGGAGACTCCGGTGTGGTATGGAGACTCCGATTTGTCTCCGGTGTCTTTTCCGGAGTGGCAGACTGACTGTCCTCGAGCACGATCTGGAGGTCGGTCCGGAGATGGGTCCGGAGACTCCGGGGTATGCAGGCGGAGACTCCGGTGTCTTCAGGCTGGAGACTCCGGTGTGGCCGGAGACTCTGGTGTGCGTAGGCCGGAGACTCTGGTGCTCCGGTTGCTGCTTCTTCTGTCTTCTCTTCCAAGCCTCCGTCTTGTCGGGCTTGGTGCTCCAGGCTTCCTCCCATACCTCCGTACTTGTTGGTGTGAACCTATCATGGATATGGGACGGAGTATGAAGTAGTATACCATCTAAGAGGGTAGGAAGTCGGCTTTCAGAGAGGAACAGATTTAGCTTTGGAGTCCATGACGACTTGGCATAAGTTGGAGACCATGATGTGGTAACAACCGAAGGTCGGGCTACATCATCTCCCCTCCCTTCAAAAAGAGTCATCCTCGACTCTACACGCTCATCACAAAGTAGAAGATGTCGAGAGACCTTCTTGATCCTGGGGTTCACCATATAGTCGTCCTCGAAAAGATTGACTTGACAACACTTCAATGTTCCTTCGCCTTCCATGAATCCTACAAAGCTCACAACAAAAGCGAAGCAACACTCAAAGCGTAGCCAATTCATGAAGAGTATAACATGAGTCCTCAAGTAGAAGGAAGTCACCTTATGTTGTAGAGATAACTCGTTGAAGGATAGCCCTAGGTAACTCTCTTCGATTCGTCTTGTCAACTCTTTATCCATAGAGGTTGACGTGTATGCAATTGTACCTTCACACAACAAAGACCAAGCAAAATATGTTTGTGTGCGATAGAGGAGCATGTCATATGTGGCATGTCCATTATTGTTCTCACCACTATTAGCACAACTCAAGTATAGCAAACGGGATGCATATGCAAGGTCAAAGTGCATGGAAATTGCTTGAACATCATCCAAATGTGGGAACTCAAAAACTCCATAAAACATCTTAGAGTGGCACTAAAAGCAATTGACTGAAGTATTGATCAACATCTTTGATGCAAGAATAGGAGAATTCGGCAAAAACACATGCGGAAGAACATCCAAAACAAGATCATTATGTGTGCAAACCAACCATTCGAAAGAACAATTGTTCAATATGTTGGAGGCCATACACATATCATCAAAACCCAAGATCATGGGGGTATGAGTACATCAAGCGGAAGCAAAAACAACATGTTTGCAAACAAACCAAATGAAAGAGCAAGTGGTCTTTATGTTTGTTGCAGCAACAATACGAGAGACTTGGAAGCTCTCATGACAATACATGCTCAAAATGGCATTATGGTTGCACACAAAACATTGAAAAGAGAAATTGTTCAACATTTTTGTGGCAACACACAAAGCATCAATATCCAAAAGCAACGAGACATGATTGTCACAAGGTGAAAGAATACCATCAACATGCTTGCAATCAAACCATAGGAAAGAGAAATTTGTCAACATGAAAGATGCAAAGCATGCAAAAGGTATCAGAGTTGGCTTCGATCTTGAACTCACTTGGGGGATGCTCTCTAGAGCTCTTTTTGTCAACTCGTGCTCAACCGAGGTTGACATGATCATGCGGGTACCTACACACATCAAACACAAAAGGAAGAACGTGTGTGGATGGTAGAGAAATACATCATCCATCATGACATATCTCTTCTTGTGCACATCACCATTAGTGTCAATCAAGTGTAACATAGGTGCATGGCGAGTATGCAAGCGGTGAACATGCTTATCATGGCAATCATCAAAATCTCCAAAATTTGAGAAAGCTATGGGAACCATCTCAATATAAACCATATGAGAATTATTGTTGCAAGAAAAACATGTGAAAGAGCAACTGTTCATCTTTTTGCAAGCAACGGGAGAGATTGTAAAACATCCATGAGAAAGCATTGTCCGAGGGTTATCATTGGTAACATCATCCCAAGCAAAACATTGGAAAGAGCAATTGTTCAACAAAGTGTAAGCAATGATATCATCAAACTAATGTTTAAAGCATGGCATGTCTATGGCAACATCATCACAATCAAATAATTTCTCATGCTCAACATTATGAAAAGGCAAAGTATCACATGGAAATACCAATGAGTCATATGTGATATCACAGACATCATCCATAGCATGCCAATCATCACAAGTCATCATGTCCACTAGTGGGGTCATGGCATCATCAACACCCTTATTTTTATCTTGTTCATACCTCTCATATGAAGTGGGTGTTGTGGTAGCATTGGCCTCCATGTGGGCGACTTCTTCATCATGTATGGGGATGGCATCATCTTCATCCACCATGTACATCTTATCTGTCGGAGGCATCATCATCTCCAAGCTTGGCGCTTCTTGATCCATGGAACCTAGCACATCATGAGGAAACACACTAGAGGTAGAGGGTAAGTTGTTAGCAATGAAAGTGGTCTCACATGACCTATCAACTACCACTCTCAACTCACTCGGTGTATCACTCATGACCTCCAAGTGGAATCACTCAATCTCACGTATGGTGGAGTCGCTCATCTCACTCTTGTTTTCACTCAAGTGGGCTAAGTGGCTCTCGTACTCACATGGGATTGGTACCACATCATCACTCAAGCATATGGGGGTAGGCTTGGTTCTCTCAACTCCTTGCGCATCCTTTGGTGAAGGAAAAGTCCCATGCTCACCATTCTTGATCTTGTCATTGCCGTCTTGCACCTTGGCTTGTGTAGTCCTCTTGACGTACTCGTCCAACTTGGTGAAGTAGAGGTCTTCGTCTTCCTCATCCATGAAGGTGCATGCGTCATCTAGGACGTCAAGTCTTGGCGTTGAAGCTTGATGGCGTGGAGGAGAACTTGCTCTTGGTGCCATTTTGGTGGTGGCACGAGTAGTTGAAGGTGCCTTACGATGGTGTCGACGAAGGTCATTGGTGTGCCTTGCCAAAGGTTGATGTAGATGGCGCACTTTGTCATCCACATGACGCTCGCGGCGATGCTTCTTGTCCTTGGCACTCTTCTTGGTGAGGCGTTGTAATGAGCGCAAAGCATCATTATTCTTGGCCATCATGCTCATGGTTTTGGCGAAGTTGTTGTCCATGTCACGCTTGAAGTTGTCCATTTGATGGTGGACCTTGGTGCTCTCGAGGTGGAGGCTCCGTCTTGGTCGATGCGACTTGAGGAGCTTGTCGTTGTCGTTCTTGAAGTCATCCATGCTTGGGGATTTATTGTTGTTGTAGAACTCCATATCACCCAAGCATGTGGAGCCATCGTCGGTGTAGTGCTCCATCATGTCATCCATGCTTGTGGAGGCGTAGGCATGGTGGCTCATCGTGGATTCTTCATAGATATCATCCTTGATTCCAGAGTTCCTAGACATGCTTCACAAGACCAAGTGGTGTATATGGAAGTGGTAGGGGGTTAGGGATGCAACGTCAAACCTTACTTTACATTGGAAGATAGTATCGTGCAAGTGGCAACACTTGAGAGCAATCAAAACCAAGCAAAGTGAAGTTCACACGGAACACCAAAACTAACTAATCACTAAAAACACACACACCCACACACAAAGCTTATGGTGGATGGGTATGGAAGGTGGCGTGTCCAAGAACAATTTGAAATCAACATATTGTAATGGCAAGTAAAGAACCACGATGATCAGAAAGCAAAACAAGTCAATCCACAAGATAGGAATTATGTACAAGGAAACACACACGGTGGGATAAAATGAGACTTGTGCGACGGAGAAAGTGAGCTAAGAACCAAATGATTACCTAGCTAAGACTATAAGCTCGTGTCGTACAAGTGCAAGGAGAGACGCTAGTTCGATTGCAATAAAATTGGTGGGCTACAAAATATGCACCATAAGTACCACCTATTTGATGTTCATCGAGCTTGCGCTTCCTATTCTATGAGGCACTTGTTTCTTTCTTTTCTTTTTCTTCTTTTTATTTTTCTATTTTTTTTCTCTTTTTCTTTTCTTTTTCACTTGCCCCTTCCTTGTGCCAACAACTATAGAAGATAACTATATGAGATAGCGCGCTCACAACTTTTACTCGGAATTCTACAAGGTATCAAATGTGCATAGCCCAAGCAATCATAGGAGGAAGTAGTCTCAATAGGTATTTGTTGAATGCAAAGATAGTGTAGCTCACAAAGGGGTGCAAGTGGGGAGAAGTCGCGGAATTTTTATACCTTTCGTCGCGATCTTCACCCTTTATTGGTGGATTCCGCCTTGCTCATGGAATTTTTATGGAGTAGATAGCATGAACCACAGAGTTGATAACGTAGAGCTCTTTCTCCTCTTTAAAACGAGTTAAAGAACACCAAAATCCGAGTTCGTATGCAAAAGTTATGCCCAAAATGGTGAAACAGATTTGCTGTCAGCAGTGGGGGGCGGAGACTTTGCCAGAAACTCCGGTCTGGACCGGAATCTCCGGTCTGGGGGCTGGAATCTACGGTCTGGGCCGGAGTCTCCGGCCCGGGGGGGGCGGAATCTCTAGTCTGGAGGTTCCAGGACGTGCAGAACTCGTTCGGGACGCGATTTTGGCGGAAAAACTCGAACGAAAACACCAAATTGGTGGGGGAAATTAAGGAATTAGGCCATGGGAACGCAAGGAAAGGTAGATCAACAGGTTTAGCAAGTAATCCACGGATCAAAACCTACCAAAACGCACTCGAATCATAGATCGATCCAAAACATGAATTGGGGCTGTTTTTGGTGGAATTTTCGAATTTATGGGGGAAAAGACCAAATCGATGAGGAATCCATGGCAACCAAAAGCTGCTGATACCAGATGTTATGGGGTAACCCCGTGGGTGGCCTGATCTTCACGGATCTCGTGGTCAAATCGATGGGAAAGCGAGGGGAAAGGGAGAAGGTAGTGGAAGCGGACGCACACCTTGCGAAGAACATGATGAACACACGCAAAACACACACGATACAAGACCGATTTCTCTCATTAGTGGCCACCGGTCCGATAGAATCCTCGCAAGGAAAGATCGGTCAATGTGCTCCCTCGATCCCACACGGAGAGGGAAGAACACCTTGGAGAGGGTCTTGACGTCTTGGCAAAGGGACACCGATGCGAAGGCCTTGTACAACGAGGGAGGCGCGATGCAAACTCCAACGAGGTGGTGACGATAGTCGATCCCCTTTGGTAGAAGGGGATGAGGCAAAACTAGAGATTCCACAAAGGGGGTTTTCTTTAGTCTGTCATCTATGCCTAGGGTTACATGAGGGGGTGGGGGAACTATATATAGGCCAGCCACTAGTTTAAGGGTACTTTAGGAATAAAAGGGTAAAGTCTGGGTGGACTAAGGGGTACATGGGCCGAAGGCCCAGCTGGCGGCGTGCAAGCCCATACGCTCAGGCTGGAGACTCCGTTGTGGTCCGGAGACTCCGGTCTGTCTCCGGTGTCTTCTCCGGAGTGGCAGACAGACTGTCCTCGAGCACGATCTAGGGGTCGGTCCGGAGGTTGGTCCAGAGACTCTGGGGTACGCAGGCCGGAGACTTCGGTGTGGCCGGAGACTCCGGTGTGCGTAGGCCGGAGACTCCGGTGCTCCAGCTGCTGCTTCTTCTGTCTTCTCTTCCAAGCCTCCATCTTGTCGGGCTTGGTGCTCTAGGCTTCCTCCCATGCCTCCGTACTTATTGGTGTGAACCTATCATGGATATGGGACGGAGTATAAAGTAGTATACCATCTAAGAGGGTAGGAAATGGGCTTTCTTAGAGGAACGGATTCACCTTTGGACTCCATGACGACTTGGCATAAGTTGGAGACCATGATGTGGTAACGACCGAAGGTCAGGCTACATCACTTTGTCTCCTCCGGGTTCGTGCGGTAGGCGGCGCCGTTTGGAAGAGGTACATCAGGGATGAGGTCAATGCGATGTTTGATGCCGCGAAGAGGAGGTAGTCCATGTGGGAGCTCTTCGGGGAACCCATCCTTGAATTCCTGCAAAACATTCATCAAAGATGGAGGTACATTGGTTAATTCATTAGTTCCTTGCGCTAGTCCATTGCAAAGGAGGACATAGTGCAAGATGGATGGGTTGTTCCGAACATCTCTCATCTCACTTTTGGTGGCAAGGAGAACACTCTTAGTTTTTCCACTCGAGTTTGGCTTGTGGTTCACTCACTATGAGGTGGTTCTCTCTCTCACCGCTCTTCTCACAAGTAGGTGTTATGCTTTGTGCCCTCGCTAAAGCCTTTGCATTGTCCGCAATTATTTGGCTAGGAGTCATCGGTTGCAAAACACATGTTTTGTTGAGCCATTTGAAGGTGTATACATTGGTGCGACCATCATGTTGAGCAGCATTGTCAAATTGCCATGGTCGACCAAGAAGCATGTGGAAAACTGTCATAGGAACCACATCACACTCCACCGTATCTTTGTAAGGACCAATGGCAAAGGAGACCGATACGGTATGATTGATCTTCACGGACCCTTGGTCACTTAGCCATGCACGTGGTAGGGGTGCTTGTGCGGAAGGAGGGTGAGGTTGAGCCTCTCACACAACTCGGTGCTAGCAAGTGGCAACATCCTCCGTCAATGATCACCTTGATAGATTTGACATTGATGTCGGCTCGTGTTTGGAAGATATTGGAGCGTTGGTCTTCATGCTCTTGTGCTTTAGTGGTCAAGATCCTTGTGACAACAAGCGCTGGACTTGCGTCATGTTCACACATGAGGAGTTCTTGATCATCTTCCACTCGTTGCCTTGCCATTGCTTCCTTGACACGGGCATCAAACTCATCTTCACTCAAGTACTCTTCATCACCATTGTCATGGATGAACAAGACTTTCTTGTTTCCACATTCGGCCGACTTGTGTCCTTTGCCTCCACACTTGTAGAATTCACCGTTGAAAGGTGTATCACCCTTTGCTTGTTTGCCACTTGGGGGCAGTTTTCCTTGAGGAAATGTGGGCTTGAAGGAAGGCTTGGAGGTACTTGATGAGCTTCCATTGAATATTGTTGGTGTAGCGGTTGAAGCTTGCTTGTAGGTGAAATATGTCTTGGGCTTGTTGTACTTGATGTCCTCTTGCACTTCACGTTCAGCCTTTGTTGCTATGTGCACAAGCTCAACCATGGTGTTGTATTTTTGGAACTCGACAATGCGCTTGATTGGGTGATTCAAGCCAATAAGGAAACGTGCCATTGTTTGCTCCATGCGTTCATCAATGTTGGCGCGAATCAAGTTGAGTTCCATTTCCTTGAAGTACTCTTCCACAGTCTTTGTCCCTTGACGAAGCGCTTGAAAGTTGTTGAAGAGGTCACGCGTGTAGTGCACGGGGACGAACCAGGATCTCATGTGAGCCTTCATGTCCTGCCAAGTTGTGATTGGCGGTTCTTGTCTTGCATTACGAGCAACTTGAACTTGCTCCCACCAAAGGTTGGCGTAATCATCAAACTCATGCGAAGCCATGGCGACAATCTTCTCGTTGCTATAGTTGTGCATGCGGAAGATCTTGTCGACTTGGAGTGCCCACGAGAGGTATTCTTCGGGGTCATTGGATCCGGTAAACTTGGGCATTGTGAACTTGAGCTTGCCAAAAGTTTCTTCATCGTTGCGGTCATTGCGACGAGCATGGTGACCTTGTTGATGATCTTGTAGTTGGGGAAGTGGAACTTGGTTCTCGTGACCTTTTTGCGGAGCTTGCTCTTGATATTGATGTTGAGGAGCTTTCTCTTGCTCTTAGCGCGGTTGTTGATGTGGTTGAGGCACTTGGGCCTCATGGTGGTGAGGGTGTGGAGCCTCTTGATGCGGTTGACGATGAAGGGGAGGCTCGTTCCTCGGTTGGTGACGTTGGTTAGGCACATGGGCCTCTTGACGTGGTGGGGGTTGCTCAACTTGTATCACTTGACGCTCCAAGTTTTGTTGATGTGGATGAGGCTCCTCGTGATGACCATGGTGTCTTTGTTGACGTTCATGACATTGATGACGAGGAGGAGGACCTTGGAGAGCTTCACGTTGATGATGAGCTAGATTCTCCAAATTGGAGTCATCACTTGTTGTGTCAAGTATGTGTTGCGGTTGATGGTGGTAGACATGCGGTTGCACTTGTGGTTCTTCCCGTGGTTGCTCTTGTTGGATCACTAGTGCCCTTGCGTGATGACGGTGTTCTTCTTGCCTTGCTCGTGGCCTTGAAGAGAGGTCACCATCATAGCATGACATTGCGGCGTGCCGTGGGGAAGGTACATAGTTCGAAGAGGTTCCATCTTCAACCAGAGGGGCATTATTGCGTCTTTGAGCACTTGGATGTAGATCTTGTGGAAGAGGTGCATGACAACGTGAAGAACTTGAAGAGCTTGATGCATGTGAATGTGGTCTTGCCATACCGTCGATGAGGCGTCGAAGATTGTCATTTGTTTCGGCCACGGAGCGTTGAAGCGCTTCATTTTGGTGGCCGAAGTTGTGATGCATTGCATGCATTTGTCGTTCGAGGCCGTCGAAGCGGTTGTCGATGTTCTTGAACTCGGCTTGTGTCTTGCCAAATTGATCATCTTGTCGCGTCTCAAGGGCTTGGCAACGTTCACGGAACTCTTGTCGAACGATGAAGTGACTTGCGCGTGTCATGTACAGTCCTTGATCTTCTTGGGGAGGTGGTTGGCTCACCTCACCATGCCTATCCATCATGCAAAACACACAAGTATTGTATATGGAAATGGAATATGGTGGTGTTAGGCTTGTACCTCACCTTGGGGATTGCACCAAACTAGAAACCACAAGTGAGAGCTATTAGTGTGCAAAGTGGAATTGCAAAGAAAACTCACACTAAAGAAAGAACTAACTCTCAAAAGCTTGTTTGTGGTAGGTTAGGATTGTGGAAAGCCAAAGAACCAACCAAATGAAAAGGGATCGTCAAATGTGGGTAAATCCAACAAAACTCAAGTCAACATCGAAGGTCAACAACTCAAAAGGGTGACGGGAACCTACGACTATGTACACACACGTGGAGAAAGTTGGGATTTACACGACTATAAAAATGAGCAAACAAAATGTCCTAACGAAGACTAAGCTCGTTGTCGTGCCAATGCAAGGAGAGACTGATATGGGGTGGCCCGGTCTTCTCAGTAAGCGGATGGCGATGATGATGGTGGATGATAGATAACTAGTGCGTAGCTATGATCTCTCTCGCTCGATCCCTGATGCTAGTGCAAGAGATCACGAACCTTGTAGGATATTCACAACACCACACTCTTGCGCACGTAGCCGTGACCACGAACGGTAGTATGCAATCTACTAATTCCCAACGGAACAACATATCACACTCAATTATAGTTGGTAGATTCAAACACAGGGTAATTCCAGATGTTCTTTGAAAGAGACAACTCCAAAATATTTTAACGTGGTCTAAAACCTAATCTACGGTGCCCCCATCTATTTATGGGTCGAAGGGCAGCGGCCTATGGGGGAAACCGAGTTGGTTCCACCCAACCTGGATACAAACCGGCCACAAAGTGGCTCGGCCAAACTGACTCTACAGTGGCAGAGTTCTAGTCGGTTTTCCTGCCGCGGCAGCCTGCCGTGGCAGAGAAACGAGGTTTTTCTCTACCACGGTAGATAACTTCCTCCTCTTGTTGATCTTCGTCTTGGATAGCTCCTTGCGCTTCCTCCCTCTCCTCCCTCGTGCATTCTACATTGATCAACACGCCTTGTTCCATTAGCTCCTCGCTCCGTGCTACGCCTTCTTCTCCTAAGTACCTAATCATGCAATAATTCAAAGACTTAGGTAGTATAAAATTCTCATTAATTAAAACACTAGGTTCATTAAGAAACAAGTTCACCTGTTGATCTAGTAGCTTGGCACGATCTCTTGTGATTGGTCCAATCCTTATCTCATTGGATTGATCCTTCTTTGCAATTGGAACATCTTTATTAGCAATTAGGGTTGGTATAACTATAGGGATGTCCTCATCAGAGACCATGGCTCGTTGGCAAACAAGAAAAGTGAGCAATGGATTTGTGCACTTGCCTTGGGCGCTCTTCTTTCTCTCTTGCTTACAACCTTTGAGACTCTCTTTTGCAAGGGGAGACTATTTTTCTTTGTATCTTTTTCTTTCTTTTGTATTTTTTTTGCTCTACCTTGATGCTACCTAGTCACACTTGATATTGCTCTTGCACTCTCACTATCCAAGGGCAAATTCACAATGCTCAAGAAAACACAAGATGAGCCACTCTCATGGGATAGGTACACAAAAAGGAAGATAGGGGTTAACAAGGTGACGCAAGTTATACCTTCTTTGTTGATGAACTTGGCGTCGGTGGTGCAAGATGATGTTCGTGGGCCGTGGTGTCGATGAGCGTGGGGGTTGTTGATGCGGAAGCTTGCTGTTAGTTGGCGACACACACACGGGCACAAACAAACAAGAGGAAAATTAGCCAATGCAAGATTAGAGGCAAAACTGTCAAAATCAGGCGTCAGGCCGGAGACTCCGGGGTTTAAGGTCGGAAACTCCGGTCCAGGCCAGAAACTCCGGTCCAGGCCGGAGACTCCGGTGAAGGTAGGCCGGAGGCTCCGGTGTAGGCGGGAGACTCTGGTCTGGAGTCAGATCACGAACTACTCGTGCTCTTGAGTGGAAATCCACACCTTGGGTCCTCAAATCCGTGAAAAATTGGCCAAATTGGGCTGGGAAAACGCAGGATAAAGCTGGACCAACACCTAAGACAAGGTTTGGTCGGATCAAAACACAAATAACACTCCAAATCAAGAGATCGATCCAAAGGCAAATTTGGGGCTCTTTTTTGGGGATTTTCGAATTTTGGGTGGATAGAAGAAAATTTTGTGGGGGAAATCGTGAGCAACCTGGCTCTTGATACCAATATGTTGAGGGCAAACCTCTAGGGTGGCCCGATCTTTCATGATTCCCATTCAAATCGAGGGTGGAGTGCGGGGGAAGGAGGGAAGGATGAACACGACGAACACACGCACGAAGAACGCGATGAACACACACACGCAAACCCACGATAAACACCAATAGCTCACGCCAGCGGTGACCGGTCCGACACAATCCCTAGGATCGGCGTCGTGCAGGGGACTCTCTCTTGAACCGGCACGGCGAGATGGGACACTCGATGAGATCCTGACGTCAAGGCAAAGGGACACCGATGCCTAGGCCTTGTACAACACGGAGGCACGATGCAAACTCCAACGAGGTTTGGGGATATTAGTGCTCCTTAGTCAAGGAGCATGAGGCAAGAATTAGATAGATCAATAAAGGGGTTTCCACTAATTCCAATATCATGCCTAGGTTTTACAATGGAGGTGGGGGTCTATATATAGGCCAGCCACTTAAACATGGGTACTTTAGGAATAAAAGACAAGTTCTGGATGGACTAAGGGGTACATGGGCTGAAGGCCCAAAGGCCTTTTCATGCCTGGCGATGGTCGGACCGGAGACTCCGGTTTAGGCCGGAGATTCCGGTGTAGCCTCCGGACGAGCCTCCAGAGGGGCCTTCAGATTGTCCTAGGGCCTGGTGCAGGGGTCAGACCGGAGAGAGGGCAGGAGTCTCCGGTGTCTTCAGGCCAGAGACTTTGGCAGACCGGAGATTCCGGTGTGCGCAGACCGCAGACTCCGGTCTGAGCAGCTCCAGCGGCTTTTGCTTCACGTTCTACTCCTTGTTCTCCATCCTTGGGTGCTTGGTGATGTGTCGAAGCTTCGTACCTGATGATGCATAGGGTAGTTGCATGAAGTAGCACACCATCCAAGGAGGTATCAAATTGGCACGAGGAGAGGAGCAAGTTCACCTTAGCTTGTAGGAGTTTGGCTCGGGCACGAGTCATAGGTCCACTTGGGGGACTTGTTGGTGTAGATGTAGAAGCATCCATAGGACGGGCTGCATCACCTTGCAATCAATACTTTCCATGTCAAGGACCTCTCACCCTACCATGGAGATGCTCAAGATAATAACCATGAAGAGTCGAGGACGACTCTTTCCCAAGGGGGGAGCTGATGCAGCCCGTCCTACGAACGCTCCTACATCTACACCAACAACTCCCCCAAGTGGACCCATGACTCGTGCCCGAGCCAAACTCCTAGAAGCTAAGGTGAACTCGCTCCTCTCCTCGTTCCAATTTGATACCTCCTTGGATGGTGTGCTACTTCATGCAACTACCCTATGCATCATCAGGTATGAAGCTTCGACACATCATCAATCAGCCAAGGATGGAGAACAAGGAGCAGAGCGTGAAGCAAATGCCGCTGGAGCTGCTCAGGCCGGAGTCTCCGGTCTGCGCACACTGGAGTCTCTGGCCTGCCAAAGTCTCCGGCCTGAAGACACCGGAGACTCCGGCCTGAAGACACCGGAGACTCTGGCCCTCTCTCCGGACCGACCACCTGCGCCGGGCCCTGGGACAATCTGAAGGCCCCTCAGGAGGCTGGTCCGGAGGCTACACCGGATTCTCCAGCCTAGACCGGAGTCTCCGGCCTACACACCAGAGTCTCCGGTCCGACCGTCACCAAGCATGAAAAGGCCTTTGGGCCTGCGGCCCATGTACCCCTTAGTCCGTCTAGAACTTGTCTTTTATTCCTAAAGTACCCCTGTTTAAGTGGTGGCCTATATATAGTCCCCCACCTCCATTGTAAACCCTAGGCATGCTATTAGAATTAGTGGAAACCCCTTGTGGATCTATCTAATTCTTGCCTCATGCTCCTTGACTAACGAGCACCAATATCCCCAAACCTCGTTGGAGTTTGCATCGTGCCTCCGCGTTGTACAAGGCCGAGGCATCGGAGTCCCTTTGCCTAGACGTCAAGATCTCACTAGGTCTCCCATCTCCCTGTGCCGGTTCGAGAGAGAGCCCTCCGCCCGACGCTGATCCTAGGGATTGCGCCGGACCGGTCACCGCCGGCGTGAGCTATTGGTGTTTATCGTGGTTTTGCGTGTGTGTGTTCATCGTGCTCTTCGTGCGTGTGTTCGTCGTGTTCATCCTTCCCTCCTTCCCCCGCACTCCACCCTCGATTTGAAAGGGAATCGTGAAAGATCGGGCCACCCTAGAGGTTTGCCCTCAACAGGATCCATATGTGGTTTGTGAAAAGAACACACAAGCAGTGACTCTAGTTGTGGTTAATGAAAAGAACACACATGCAATGACACTAGGGGATCCATATGTGGTTCGTGAAGAGAACACACATGAAGTGACACTGGTAGATCCATATGTGGTTTGTGAAAAGAACACACATGTAGTGACACTCGTGGATCCATATGTAGTTTTTGAAGAGAACACACATGCAGTGTGATGTAGCCCAACATACGGAAACCACTTTTGGTCCACATCATGCCACGCTAATCATCACTCCAAAGGTGAACTCCTTCCATGCTTTGCCTTTTGTTGGTTATTATGTGAATGGAATCCTACTTGAGACAAATGCCCTTGATGTGACTAGGTCCATGAACATGATGCCAAGAGGATGCAACAAGGATGGCCCTGGAGCTAAGACACCCAGGCAAGAGGCTTGGAAGAGAAGACGCAAGAAGCTGCTGAACCAAGATCGGAGTCTCGGCACCAGCAGACCGGAGTCTCCGGTATACCACACTGGAGTCTCCGGACCATCTCCGGACCATGCCCCGAACCAGCGCCTAGGACAGTCTGTGACCCCCTCTAGAGGTTGAACCCGAGATCGACCGGAGTCTCCGGTCTAGACCGGAGTCTCCGGACCGCTACACCGGAGTCTCCAGACCGAGCATCATGGGCCTGCACCTCAAGCTGGGCTTGGCCCATGTAACGCCCTAAACTTCCTGTTTATGTCTGTTTTATCCCTAGCTCGTGGCTGGCCTATATATATGCGCCCAACCCCTCCTTGAAACCCTAGTTATGATGATGAATTGAGGCATGTGCCTAACCCTAGATGGGAACCCCCTCTCAATAGTAAATCTATGAGTTGTATAAGGCCTTGCAGTCGGTGCCCTTCTCCAAGTTGTCAAGACCCTTCTCAAGTGTTTGGTCTCTCCCTATCAAGGATTCTAGTAGTGCTTGGTCTCTCCCCTTTGGGATTCTACTTGGTTGCTACTCTCTCCTTGGTTCGGATTCTACCATCCGCTTGCCAATCTCTCCTTTGGTGATTCTACTGCAAGGTCTCTCGCCGAGGATTCTATTGGATTGGTTGTTCGAACCAACGGGAGAAAATCAAATTGGGTGTGATTTGGCGTGTGTTTGTATCTTTACCTTGCATTAGAGTTGTGTTCATCTTGTTCATCGTGTTTTCCCTCACTTTCACCTCAAATCCGTGAAGACCGGGCCACTCCAAGGGTAAATCCACAAGGAGACCCATAACAACTGGTATCAACAGCTTTTGGTTGCCACAGATTTGACTTCGCCCTTCGATTTCCACCATAAACTGTAAAATACCAAAAATATAGCCCCAAATTGCTTTTGGATCGATCTCTCATTTTGGTGAGTTGATTGTGGTTTTAGTCCAATAGAAACTTGTCTTTGGAGTTGGTCTACTTGTGCCCTGCGTTTCCTAGCCCAATTTGGTCGAAATTTTCTAGATTTGAGGGTTTAAGGGCCGAATTTCCGCTCAAGAACACGAGTTGTTCATCACGCTGCCTCCAGACCGGAGTTTTCGGACTAGCAGACCGGAGTCTCCCGCCCAGACTGGAGTTTTCGGACCGCAAGACCGGAGTCTCCGGCCAACACCGGAGTGTCCGGACCACCAACACCGGAGTCTCTTGCCCTAACAGTTTTTTTTGACCCCTTTTCCTTTTTTTGACTGATTTCCTTTTGACGTTTGTGTTTCGTGTGCGTGTCTATCAACTAACAAAAGCTTCCACAACACCTCGCACTCGACATCGACACCACGGAACTCGAACCATCCCTCCACCAACAGTTGCAAGTGTGACATCACCACAAGGTATAACTTGCACCACCCTTGTTAACCCCTTCTTCCTTTGTGTGTTACCTAACCTATCGAGATTAGCTCATCTTGTGCTTGCCGAAGCATTGTGCGCTTGCTCTTGCATAAGTCATAGTGTAGAGGCAATAGCAAAACCTTGACTCCATAGCATAGCAAAGAAAGAGGTACAAAAAAAGCTTTTAAGCAAAAGAAAAAGAGAAAGATACCAATACAAAAGAGAGTGCAAAGCTTCTAAGAAAGAGTGTGAGCAAGAGCAAGGCAAGCGTACAAATCCGTTGCTTCTCAATCTTTTGGCAAACGGGCTATGGTCTCTCCTAATGTTGGCACGACACCGAGCATTAGTCTTTGTTAGGACCAATTTTGTTCGTTGCTCATTTTCATAGTCGTGTTAGCCACATTAATCTCCACCGTGTGTATATAGTCGTAGGTTCTCGTCACCCTTTTGACCTTTTCCTTTGACTTCGTTTTTATTGGATTTCACCCACTTTTGACAATAACCTTTTTGTTTGGTTGTTCCATTTGCTATCCACCTTCCTACCCATACACCATAGGCCTTTGTGTGTGTGTGTGATGAGGACATCCATACTATTCCACTATCTCCTACTCCTATTCACAATGAAGATGTTGTTGCAAAGAACAAGTCCAATGAAATCAGGATTGGACCCATTACAAGAGCTCGTGCAAAGCTGATTGAGCAACAGGTGAATTCACTCTTAATTGAACCTGATGTTTTACTTAATGAGAACTTTATACTACCTAAGTCTATGCATCTTTGTATGATCAGGTTTATTGATAACACAAGCGTTGCGCGAGGAGGAGAGTTGCAGCACGAAGGACAAGCGCTGATTTCCAATATCAATAAGTGCGCGAGGGAGGAGCGGGAGGCATGCGCACTAGGAGGCAATGAGGAAATCACGTATGAGCAAGAGTGAGATATGGCGCACCAAGAATTACATGTTTGAGGTGTTCCACGACGTTTGGACTGCGTGCCAATAACGCTGAACCCATATATGGGTCGGTATGTATCAGTTTGAGTCGAACCAAGTCAGTTTGGGCCAAGTTATGGCTGTTTTTAGGCCCGTTTAGAGGGGAGGACGCCCCAGCCCTCATATAAACCTCCATAGCCGTCACAAGTTAGGGTTTAGACCACGTTAAAATATTTTGGAGTTGTTTCTTTCATAAAACCTCTGGAATTACCCTGTGTTCGAATCTACCAACTATAATTGAGTGTGATCTGTTGTTCCATTGGGAATTAGTTGATTGCATACTACCGTTCGTGGTCATGGCTGCGTGCGCAAGAGTGTGGTGTTGTGAATATCCTACAAGGTTCGAGATTTGTTGCGCTGGCATCAGGGATCAAGTGGGAGAGATCATAGCTACGCACTAGTTATCTATCATCCACCATCATCATCGCAATCCGCTTACTGAGAAGATCGGACCACCCCATATCAGTGTGTCTTGTGTACTTGCTTTGGTCTCGGCAAGAACAACCTTTCCAATTTTTGACTTCGTGAGGCAAGGTAGAACATACCGTACCACCCTCGTTTCACTTGTGGTCAAATAACATGTCTAGGGAAAGCGGAGAAAGTGGAGATGGAAACTTAAACAACCAAGATGGTTTTGCCACGCGCCACAACTTATGGGTGTAACGCCAAGAATTCGATGCCCAATTTGAGAGGCTTGAGAACCGGCTTGATGAAACTTTTCGAGAATTCGACTACCGTGACCGGCAACGCCAAGTGGAGCACAATGCTCAATTCCAAGCACTTCACCAAGCTATTGCCAACCTCGGCAACCGTCATGGACACCATTCAAGCTCATCAAGTTCGTCTCGCGCGCGCTCCTCAAGTCATCATGGCGACTCCTCGCGCTCCCATTCTCATCATGGAGAACCCCACCACCACAATGGGGAACATCAAGCTCGCCATTGCCATGAACAAATGGTTGAGCCACAACATAAAAAACTGCACCACGCAACACGTCATCGACACCATGATCACCAGGCGCATCCGCAACACCAAGAAGAACATGGTTGCCCTCCACAACAAGCTATGGTACAAGCGCCACCACCACCCCAAGAGCAAGAACGCCATGGTGAACACAACCGCGTTGATAGGCGCCAACACCCGAACCATGACCATCACCATCAACAACAAGTTCATCGAGCACCACAATGGGATACAAGTGATGATGACAAGGAGGCACACCGCGTGCGACGCAACAACCGCTATGCTCAAGCCCACCATCGTCATCAACAACCAATGAATGCAAATGATTCAGAGCAAAGGCATAGAAGAGACTTTGCGCATCAAGCTCCTCCTCAACCGCGTCCTCGAGAAAATCAAGCTCCTCCTCCACCACCACGTGCACCAAGTGAAGCAAGCATAAGGCAAGATCGCCGCAACTACCACCATGAACATGAAGAGGGCAAGTTTGGGAAGCTCAAGTTCATTATGCCCAAGTTCAAGGGAGAAGAAGACGCCGATGCATACATTGATTGGGAGCTCAAAGTTGACAAGATCTTCCGAGTCCACAACTACTCCGAAGAGAATAAAGTTGCAATGGCATCCCTTGAGTTTGAGGACTATGCAAATGTTTGGTGGGAAGACTTCCAAAAGAACCGCGAGAAGAATGGGGAACCTCCAATTGAAGCTTGGACCGAGATGAAGGAAGTAATGTACACACGCTTCGTCCCCGAGCACTATCGACAAGATCTCTTTGACAAGCTACAAAATTTAAAACAAGGCACCAAGTCAATTGAAGAGTTCTACAAGGAAATGGAGAAAACCATAATGCGAGCTGATGTGAGAGAACTCGAAGAGAAAACCATAGCAAGGTTCCTCAACGGTTTGAGCCGCCCAATAAGGAAAATTGTTGACTTTCAACTGTACAAGAACCTCACCGAGCTCCTCCATCAAGCTACCAAAGCTGAGCGGCACTTGCAAAAGGACAATGCATACGAGAGGCCCAAGTCATACTTTGCGTCCATCAATGCAAATGCTCCCGCAAAGCTAACAAACCAAGCAATGATCTCATCCAAGCAAGCAAATACCATGATTGCACCCTCCTCCAACACGACATCGGATAGTCAAGTCACTTGCTTCAAGTGTGGAGTGAAAGGTCACAAGTCATATGAGTGTACCAACTCATGAGTGATGCTTACGGATGAGAAGGGTGCAACCTACTCCGTGAGTGAAGAGGAATATGAAGCTCTCACTCAATGCGCTATTGCAAGGACAGCCGCAATGGAAGAGGATGACACACTTGTATGCGAGCATGATCCGGGCCCCGCACTTGTCATAGCTCAAATCACGCAAACAAACTCTATCCCAAGAGAGGAACAACGCCTCAATATCTTCCAAACTCGTGCTGGAATTGATGGGAAGTCAATAAAAGTGATCATTGATGGAGCTAGTTGCCAAAACCTCGCAAGTATGGAGCTTTGTGAGAAACTCAAGTTGCAATGCATAGAGCACCCTCACCCTACCATGTCCAATGGCTTGATGACAATGGAGCACTCAAGATAACATCAAAGGTCCACGTCTCCTTCAAGATTGGACCATATGAAGACACCGTCGAGTGTGATATCGTGCTAATGTCTGTGTGCCACATACTACTTGGAAGGCCATGGCAATACGATATAGGAGCAATACATCATGGTTCCACCAACCAATACTCCTTGAAGTGGAACAACAAGAAATTTGTGCTCCAACCCATGACGCCTAGCAAAGTCATCGCATCCAACATGACACCCGTTAACAAGATAAAGCAAGCTAAGGACCCTTGTGAGACAAGTTGTGAGAGAGTGAACCACCATCAAGAGAGTGAGTGCCACAAGCCAAATATGAGAGGAAAAATCATGAGTGCCATGACGCAAGACACAAAATATGAGAAGAGAGACTTGAGTGTGACCCATACTAACAATCATTCATACAATTCTCTCTCTTTGTTGTCGGTTTTACAAGGTACCCAAGATAGACCACCAACTACAAGGATAAAGCTACAAGATCTCCAACCACAACATGATGGCAAGAATTTCCACAAGCTCTTCACCAAGTTTGAGAATGGCTTCGACACCGGTGATCCGACCATGTACAAGAACAAGGCGAAGGACACACCTCCTTCCTTGCATGATGAACGAACATCGTCGAGGTCGACTCGTTTTCAAGCAGGGGGAGATGATGTAGCCCAACATACGGAAACCACCTTTGGTCCACATCATGCCACACTAATAATCACTCCAAAGGTGAACTCCTTCCATGCTTTGCCTTTCATTGGTTATTATGCTAATGGAATCCTACTTGAGACAAATGCCCTTGATGTGACTAGGTACATGAACATGATGCCAAGAGGATGCAACAAGGATGGCCCTGGAGCCAAGACACCCAAGCACGAGGCCTGGCAGAGAAGACGCAAGAAGCTGCTGAAGCAGGACCGGAGTCTCCACACCAGCAGACTGGAGTCTCCGGTATACCACACCGGAGTCTCTGGCCCATCTCCGGACCAAGCCCCGAACCAGCGCCTGGGACAGTCTGTGACCCCCTCCGGAGGTTGAACCGGAGATCAACCGGAGTCTCCGGTCCAGACCGGAGTCTCCGGACCGCTACACCAGAGTCTCCGGACCGAGCATCGTGGGCCTGTGCGCCTCAAGCTAGGCTTGGCCCATGTAACGCCCCAAACTTCCTGTTTATGCATGTTTTACCCCTAGCTCATGGCTGGCCTATATATATGTCCCCCCACCTCCTTGAAACCCTAGATATGATGATGAATTGAGGCATGTGCCTAACCCTAGATGGGAACCCCCTCTCAATAGTGAATCTATGAGTTGTACAAGGCCTTGCAGTCGGTGCCCTTCTCCAAGTTGTAAAGACCCTTCTCAAGTGTTTGGTCTCTCCCTATCAAGGATTCTAGTAGTGCTTGGGCTCTCCCCTTTGGGATTCTACTTGGTTGCTACTCTCTCCTTGGTTCGGATTCTACCATCCACTTGCTGATCTCTCCTTTGGTGATTCTACCACAAGGTCTCTCGCCGAGGATTCTATTGGATTGGTTGTTCGAACCAACGGGAGCAAATCGAATTGGGTGTGATTTGGCATGTGTTTGTATCTTTACCTTGCATTAGAGTTGTGTTCATCGTGTTTTCCCTCACTTTTGCCTCAAATCCGTGAAGATCGGGCCACCCCAAGGGTAAATCCACAAGAACACCCATAACACAGTGACTTTGGTGGATCCATATGTGGTTTGTGAAAAGAACACACATGTAGTGAATCTTGTGGATCCATATGTGGTTTGTGAAAAGAACACACATGTAGTGACTCTAACTGTGGTTAATGAAAAGAACACACATGCAATGACACTAGGAGATCCATATGTGGTTTGTTAAGAGAACACACATGCAGTGACACTAGTGGATCCATATGTGGTTTCTGAAAAGAACACACATGCAATGACACTGGTGGATCCACATGTGGTTTCAGAAGAGAACACACATGCAATGACACTAGGGGATCCATATGTGGTTTGTGAAGAGAATAGACATGCAATGACTCTAGCTGTGGTTAATGAAGAGAACAGATATGCAGTGACACTGGTGGATCCATATGTGGTTTGTGAGAAGAACAGACATGAAATGACCTCTGGTGGATCCATGTTTGGTTTGTGAGGAGAACACACATGCAATGACACTGGTGGATCCACATGTGGTTTGTGAAGAGAACACACATGCAGTGACACTAAGGGATCCATATGTGGTTTGTGAAGAGAACACAGATGCAGTGAAACTGGTGGATCCATATGTGGTTTGTGAAAAGAACACACATGCAGTGACACTAGTTGATCCATATGTGGTTTGTGAAAAAAATACACATGCAATGACTCTGGTGGATCCATATGTGGTTTCTAAAAAGAACAGACATGCAATGACTCTAGCTGTGCTTAATGAAAAGAACAGACATGCAATGACACTGGTGGATCCATATGTGGTTTGTGAAAAGAACACACATGCAATGACTCTTGCTGTTGTGTTGAGGGCAAACCTCTAGGGTGGCTCGATCTTTCACGATTCCCTTTCAAATCGAGGGTGGAGTGTGGGGGAAGGAAGGAAGGATGAACATGACGAACACACGCACAAAGAACGCGATGAACACACACACGCAAAACCACGATAAACACCAATAGCTCACGCCAGCGGTGACCGATCCGGCGCAATCCCTAGGATTGGCGTCGGGCGGAGGACTCTCTCTCGAACCGGCATGGCAAGATGGGAGACTCGGTGAGATCTTGACGTCTAGGCAAAGGGACACCGATGCCTAGGCCTTGTACAATGCGGAAGCACGATGCAAACTCCAATGAGGTTTGGGGATATTGGTGCTCCTTAGTCAAGGAGCATGAGGCAAGAATTAGATAGATCCACAAAGGGGTTTCCACTAATTCCAATATCATGCCTAGGGTTTACAATGGAGGTGGGGGTCTATATATAGGCTAGCCACTTAAACAGGGGTACTTTAGGAATAAAAGACAAGTTCTGGACGGACTAAGGGGTACATGGGCCAAAGGCCCAAAGGCCTTTTCATGCCTGGCGACGGTCAGACTGGAGACTCCGGTGTGGTGGACTGGAGACTCCGGTCTAGGCCGGAGATTCTGGTGTAGCCTCCGGACCAGCCTCCGGAGGGGCCTTTAGATTGTCCCAGGGCCTGGTGCAGGGGGTCAGACCGGAGAGAGGACCGGAGTCTCCGGTGTCTTCAGGCCGAAGACTTTGGCAGGCCGGAGAGTCCGGTGTGCGCAGACTGGAGACTCCGGTCTGAGCAGCTCCAACGGCTTTTGCTTCACGTTCTGCTCCTTGTCCTCCATCCTTGGGTGCTTGGTGATGTGTCGAAGCTTCGTACCTGATGATGCATAGGGTAGTTGCATGAAGTAGCACTCCATCAAAGGAGGTATCAAATTGGCACGAGGAGAGGAGCGTGTTCACCTTAGCTTGTAGGAGTTTGGCTCGAGAACGAGTCATAGGTCCACTTGGGGGACTTGTTGGTGTAGATGTAGAAGCGTCTATAGGATGGGCTGCATCAGCTCCCCTCCCTTGGGAAAGAGTCGTCCTCGACTCTTCATGGATATCATCTTGAACATCTCCATGGTAGGGTGAGAGATCCTTGACATTGAATGTATTGCTTGCAAGATACTTGGAGGTCGGTATGTCGATGATGTAGGCATTGATGTTGATTCTTTTGAGGACCTTGAAGGGACCATCTCCTCTTGGCTTGAGCTTGGAGTCACGTTCCTTGGGGAAGCGGTCCTTGCTTAGGTGTATCCACACAAGGTCACCTTTTTCAAAGATCATCTCCTTCTTGTCCTTGTTTAACCTTGAAGCTTGGCGAATGACTTGTTGTTCGATAGTATCTCTTGTTTCTTCATGAAGTTTCTTCATAGCTTGTGCGCGTTTCTCAACGTCCATGTTTGTGCACTCATGGAGAGGTAGTGGTAGGATGTCGAGCGCGATGAGGGGCTCGAAACCATAGACGATCATGAATGGACTCATCTTGGTTGTTGAGTGCTTGGCACGGTTGTAGGCGAACTCGGCGTGTGGGATGCATTCCTCCCAATCCTTCAAGTTCTTCTTGATCAACACATGAAGGAGAGTCCCGAGGCTTCGGTTGACAACGTCGGTTTGGCCATCAGTTTGGGGATGCGATGTGGATGAGAAGAGTAGCTTGACGCCGAGCTTGGGCATGAGGGTCTTCCATAAGTAGCTCATGAATTTGATGTCATGGTCGGAGACGATTGTCCTTGGCACACCGTGAAGACTGACGATTTCCCTGAAAAACAGATTTGCATCATGTGAAGCATCGTCGGTCTTATGGCACGGTATGAAGATTGCCATTTTGGAAAAACGATCCACAACAACAAATATAGAATCATGACCATGCTTAGATCTAGGCAATCCTAACACTAAATCCATGCTAATGTCGGACCAAGGGGTATGAGGAATAGGCAATGCCATATAAAGACCATAGGATTAGCTTGCGACTTAGCTTGAACACATGTCGTGCATCGTTGAACGTAGCGCTCCACGTCACGCTTCATCTTGGGCCAAAAGTAGTGATTGGAGAGTCAAAGTGACCCATGAGCCCTCCACCGTGAGATTCTTAGTGAAGCAAAAGTTGAAGCGACGACTTCGGGATACATAGTTTGTTTTGTTTAAATAGAAATCCCTTATGCAAATAGAAATCATCAACTCCTTTGTCATTGGAGCACTTTGCGAAAATTGGTTCAAAGAACGGGTCGGAAGCATACAAAGATTATATTTCCTCAAGACCCAACACGTTGATTTCAAGTCTCGTAAGAAGGCTTGTGTGTTTGCGAGACAATGCATCCGCAACTGCATTATCTTTGCCCTTCTTATACTTGACAATGTACGGAAAAGACTCCATGAACTCAACCCACTTAGCGTGTCTCTTGCTCAAGTTAGCTTGGCCTTTGAGATATTTCAACGACTCGTGGTCGGAATGTATGATAAATTCCTTGGGCCACAGGTAGTGTTGCCAAACTTGAAGGACACGAACTAAGGCAAAAAGCTCTTTGTCATAAATCGGATAGTTAAGGCGAGCACCATCAAGTTTCTTGCTATGGTAGGCTATAGGACGTCCGTTTTGCATAAGGACTCCTCCAATGCCAATACCACTAGCATCACACTCTATCTCAAAAGTTTATGTGAAATCCGGTAACGCAAGGTGAGGTGCTTCGGTGAGCCTCTTTTTAAGTTCATCAAAAGCTTTTTGTTGTGCTTTGCCCCACACGAAGGTGACATTCTTTTTGGGCAATTCATTAAGGGGACAAGCAATGGTTGAAAATTCTTTCACAAAGTGACGATAGAAACTGGCCAACCCATGAAAACTTCGGAGTTCACTCACATTTGTTGGGATGGGCTAATCTTGTATGTCCTTTACCTTGGAAACATCAACTTCAATTCCCTTCGAAGAAACGACAAATCCAAGAAAAATCAACTTGTCTTTAGCAAAAGTGCAGTTGGGAAGATTAACATAAAGCTTTTCATGTCGAAGGATTTGCAAAACTTCCTTGACATGTGTTATATGGTCCTCAAGTGATTTGCTATAAACAAGAATAACATCGAAATAGACAACAACACTTTTTCCAATGAGAGAACGCAAGATGTGATTCATAAGGCGCATGAAGGTGGATGGGGCATTCGATAAACCAAAGGGCATAACAAAACATTCATAGATACCAAGTTTGGTCTTGAAGGCAGTTTTCCACTCATCACCTTCAGCCATGCGTATTTGATGGTAACCACTACGAAGATCATTTTTCGAAAAAATAGTGGCTCCACACAACTCATCAAGCATGTCATCGAGACGTGGTATGGGATGTCGATAACGCACGGTGATAGCATTGATTGGACGTAAGTCCATGCTTAACTGTAACGTATCATCCGTCTTTGGAATAAGAATCACGGGTACGACACTTGGACCAGTGCTAACTTGGATCAAACCTTTGGAGACGAGTTGGTTGATTTGACGTTCGATCTCCTTTATCTCCTCTGGGTTTGTGCGGTAAGCGGCGCGATTGGGAAGTGGTGCACCGGGGATGAGGTCAATGCGATGTTCGATGCCGCGAAGAGGAGGTAGTCCATGTGGAAGCTCTTTGGGGAACACATCCTTGAATTCCTGCAAAACACTCATCAAAGATGGAGGAACACTGGTTAATTCATTAGTTCTTTGCGCTAGTCCCTTGCAAAGGAGGACATAGTGCAAGATGGATGGGTTGTTCTGAACATCTCTCATCTCACTTTTGGTGGCAAGGAGAACACTCTTATTTTTTCCACTCAAGTTTGGCTTGTGGCTCTCACTCACTATGAGGTGGTTCTCTCTCTCACCGCTCTTCTCACAAGTATGTGTTGTGCTTTGCGCCCTCGCTAAAGCCTTTGCATTGTCCACAATTATTTTGCTAGGAGTCATCGGTTGCAAAACACATGTTTTTGTTGAGCCATTTGAAGGTGTATACATTGGTGCGACCATCATGTTGAGCAGCCTTGTCAAATTGCCATGGTCGACCAAGAAGCATGTGGCAAACTGTCATAGGAACCACATCACACTCCACCGTATCTTTGTAAGGACCAATGGCGAAGGAGACCAATATAGTATGCTTGATCTTCACGGACCCTTGGTCACTTAGCCATTGCACGTGGTAGGGGTGCTTGTGCAGATGGAGGGTGAGGTTGAGCTTCTCACACAACTCGGTGCTAGCAAGGTTGTGGCAACTCCCTCCGTCAATGATCACCTTGATAGATTTGCCATTGATGCCGGCTCGTGTTTGGAAGATATTGGAGCGTTGGTATTCATGCTCTTGTCATGGATGAACAAGACTTTCTTGGTTCCACATTCGGTCGACTTGTGTCCTTTGCCTCCACACTTGTAGCAGTCACCATTGAAAGGTGTATCACTCTTTGCTTGTTTGCCACCTGGGGGCAGTTTTCCTTGAGGAAGTGTGGGCTTGAAGGAAGGCTTGGAGGTACTTGAGGAGCTTCGATGGAATGTCATTGGTGTAGAGGTTGAAGCTTGCTTATAGGTGAAGTACGTCTTGGGCTTGTTGTACTTGATATCCTCTTGCACTTGACGTTCAGCCTTTGTTGCGATGTGCACAAGCTCAACCATGGTGTTGTATGTTTGGAACTCGCCGATGCGCTTGATTGGGTGATTCAAGCCAATAAGGAAACGTGCCATTGTTTGCTCCATGCACTCATCAATGTTGGCGCGAATCAAATTGAGTTCCATTTCCTTGGAGTACTCTTCCACGTTCTTTGTCCCTTGACGAAGCGCTTGAAGGTTGTTGAAGAGGTGACACGTGTAGTGCGCAGGGACAAACCGGGATCTCATGTGAGCCTTCATGTCATACCAAGTTGTGATTGGTGGTTCTTGTCTTGCATTACGAGCAACTTGAACTTGTTCCCACCAAAGGTTGGCGTAATCATCAAACTCAAGCGAAGCCATGGCGACCATCTTCTCATTGCTATAGTTGTGCATGCGGAAGATTTTGTCGACCTTGAGTGCCCACGAGAGGTATTTTTCGGGGTCATTAGATCTGGTGAACTTGGGCATTGTGAACTTGAGCTTGCCTAAAGTTTCTTCATCTTTGCGGTCATTGCGACGAGCTTGGTGACTTGTTGATGATCTTGTAGTTGGGGAGGTGGAACTTGGTTCTCGTGACCTAGTTGCGGAGCTTGCTCTTGATATTGATGTGGAGGAGCTTTATCTTGCTCTTGGCACGGTTGTTGATGTGGTTGAGGCGTTGGCCTCATGGTGAGGGTGTGGAGCCTCTTGACGCGGTTGACAATGAAGGGGAGGCTCGTTCCTCGGTTGATGACGTTGGTTAGGCACATGGGCCTCACGGCGAAGAAAATGGTCATGAGCACGTGAGGCATTGAAGATTGTCATTTGTTTCAGACATGCAGTGACACTGGTGGATCCATATGTGGTTTGTGAGAAGAACAAACATGCAATGAACTCTGGTGGATCCATGTGTGGATTGTGAGGAAAACACACATGCAATGACTCTAGCTGGATCCACATGTGGTTTGTGAAGAGAACACACATGAAGTGACACTAGGGGATCCATATGTGGTTTGTGAAGAGAACACACATGCAGTGACACTGATGGATCCATATGTGGTTCTTGAAAAGAACACACATGCAATGACACTGGTTGATCCATATGTGGTGTGTGAAAAGAACAGACATGCAATGACTCTAGCTGTGGTTAATGAAAAGAACCGACATGCAATGACACCGGTGGATCCATATGTGGTTTGTGAAAAGAACACACATGCAATGACTCTGGTGGATCCATGTGTGGTTTGTGAGGAGAACACACATGCAATGACACTGGTGGATCCACATGTGGTTTGTGAAGAGAACACACATGCAGTGACACTGGTGGATCAATATGTGGTTTGTGAAAAGAACACACATGAAGTGACTCTAGGTGTGGTTTGTGAAAAGAACACACATGCAATGACTCTAGCTGTTGTTAATGAAAAGAACACACACGTAATGACTCTGGTGGATCCATGTGTGGTTTGTGAGGAGAACACACATACAATGACACTCGTGGATCGATATGTGGTTTTGTGAAGAGCACACACATGAAGTGACACTGGTGGATCCACATGTGGTTTGTGAAGAAAACACACATGCAGTGACACTAGTGGATCCATGTGTGGTTTGTGAAAAGAACACACATGCAGTGACTCTAGCTGTGGTTTGTGAAAAGAACACACATGAAATGACTCTAGCTATTGTTAATGAGAAGAACACGCATGCAATGAAATTGGTGATTCCATATGTGGTTTGTGAAAAGAACACACATGCATTGACTCTAGCTATGGTTAATGAAAAGAACACACATGCAATAACACTAGGGGATCCACATGTGGTTTGTGAAAAGATCACACATGCAGTGACCCTGGTGGATCCATGTGTGGTTTGTAAAAAGAACACACATGCAATGACAATGGTGGATCCACATGAGGTTTGTGAGGAGAACACACATGCAGTGACACTGGTGCATCCACATGTGGTTTATGGAGAGAACACACATGCAGTGACTCTAGCTATGGTTTGTGAAAAGTACACACATGCAAGGACTCTAGCTATTGTTAATGAAAAGAACACACATGCAATGAAACTGGTGGATCCATATGTGATTTGTGAAAATAACACACATGCAATGACGCTGGTGTATCCATATGTGGTTAATGAAAAGAACAGACATGCAATGAACTCTGGTGGATCCATGTGTGGTTTGTGAAAACAACACACATGCAGTGACTCTAGTTGTGGTTAATGAAAAGAGCACACATGCAATGACACTAGGGGATCCATATGTGATTTGTGAAGAGAACATAGATGCAGTGACACTGGTGGATCCATATGTGGTTTGTGAAAAGAACACACGTGCAGTGACACCGGTGTATCCATATGTGGTTAATGAAAAGAACACATATGCAATGAACTCTAGTGGATCCATGTGTGGTTTGTGAAAAGAACACACATGTAGTGACTCTAGCTGTGGATAATGAAAAGAACACACATGCAATCACACTGGTGGATCAATATGAGGTTCGTGAAAAGAACACATATGCAGTGACACTGGTGGATCCATATGTGGTTTGTGAAAAGAACACACATGAACTGACTCTAGCTGTTGTTAATGAAGAGAACAGACATGCAATAACACTGGTGGATCCATATGTGGTTCATGAAAAGAACACACATGTAATGACACTGGTGGATCCACATGTGGTTTATGAAAAGAACACACATGCAATGACTCTAGGTGTTGTTAATGAAAAGAACACACATGCAATAAAACTAGTGGATTCATATGTGGTTTGTGAAAAGAACACACATGTAGTGACACTGGTGGATCCATATGTGGTTTGTGAAAAGAACAGCCATGATGTGACTCTAGCTATGGTTAATGAAAAGAACACACATGCAATGACACTGGTGGATCCATATTTGGTTTTTGAAAAGAATACACATGCAATGACTCTGGTGGATCCATGTGTGGTTTGTGAGGAGAACACACATGCAATGACACTGGTGGATCCACATGTGGTTTGTGAAGAGAACACACATGCAGTGACACTAGTGGATCCATATGTGGTTTGTGAACAGAACACACATATAGTGACACTGATATGGGGTGGCCCGATCTTCTCAGCAAGCTCTTGTCGATGATATGGTGGATGATAGATAACTAGTGCATAGCTATGATCTCTCCCGCTCGACCCCTGATGCCAGTGCAACAGATCTCGAACCTTGTAGGATATTCACAACACCACACTCTTGGGCACGCAGCCGTGACCATGAACGATAGTATGCAATCTATTAATTCCCAATGAAACAACAGATCACACTCAATTATAGTTGTAGAATTCGAACACAGGGTAATTTCAGAGGTTCTATGAAAGAATCAACTCCAAAATATTTTAACATGGTCTAAACCTAAAAACCATGATTTAGAGGCCTATATAAAGGCTGCTGGATGTCCAATATAGAGTTGGGGTCAAAACCAAACATATCTCTAACTTTCCTAACTTAAAAGGACTCGTAACGAACTGGAACTTGTTTTGGTTGCCGCGCACAGCTCGTAATGAACTGGGCGATGTGCAAGTACCCGTTGGAAAGACCTCAGAATTATCTTTCCAACAAGTACTTATTTGCTTAATTCGGAGTTGGTATGTGGAAACCACGTCTGTTTCAATTTCAAAACTTTTGTCTGTCCGAATTGAACCTTTCTTCTTGGTCGCCTTCCATCTCTCGGTCGCCTTCGTTTTGATGATCTTCTCTTGCGCCTTCCTCCCTCTCCTCCCTTGCGCATCCTCGGGCGATCATAAGGCCGGGCTCCTCTTGTAGCCCTTCTTTGGTGGATCCATGAGTGGTTTGTGAGGAGAACACACATGCAATGACACTGGTGGATCCATATGTGGTTTGTGAACAGAACACACATGCAGTGACACTGATATGGGGTGGCCCGATCTTCTCAGCAAGCTCTTGTCGATGATATGGTGGATGATAGATAACTAGTGTTGAGGGAAAACCTCTAGGGTGGCCCGATCTTTCACGATTACCTTTCAAATCGAGGTTGGAGTGCGGGGGAAGGAGGGGAAGGATGAACACGATGAACACACGCAAGAAGAACGCGATGAACACACACACGCAAAACCACGATGAACACCAATAGTTCACGTCGGCGGCAACCGGTCCGGCGCAATCCCTAGGATCGGCGTCGGGCGGAGGACTCTCTCTCAAACCGGCACGGCAAGATGGGAGACTCGGTGTGATCTTGATGTCTAGGCAAAGGGACACCGATGCCTAGGCCTTGTACAACGCGGAGGCACGATGCAAACTCCAACGAGGTTTGGGGATATTGGTGCTCCTTAGTCAATGAGCATGAGGCAAGAATTAGATAGATCCACAAAGGGGTTTCCACTAATTCCAGTACCATGCCTATATATAGGCCAACCACAAGTTCAGGGGTAATTCAGGCATTAAAGTAGAGTTCTGGGCGAAGTAGAGGGGTACATGGGCCATAGGGCCCAGTTAGGCTCGTAGGCCCATCACTTGGGACGGACAGTCCGGGTCGGAACGACCGGACATTCTGGGGTGGCCGGACACTCCGGGCAGTGTCCGAACTGGCACAGAGAATGTCCGAGTCCCGACGGGGCTGGGGTAGGCCGGACACTCCGGCTGAGTCTCGTCGGACACTCCGGCTGGATCTGGGCGGACACTCCGGCTCTGGCAGCTTCAGGACAGGTGCAGCTTCAGGGCTCGTGGGTCGACGCGGTGGGGGCTCGTACCTGATGATGCACAAAGTAGTGGTATGAAGTAGCACGCCATCCGAGGAGGTATCAAATCGGCACGAAGAAAGGAGCGAGTTCACCTTAGCTTGGAGGAGTTTGGCTCGGGCACGAGTCTTGGGTCCACTTGGGGGGCTTGTTGGTGTAGATGTAGAAGCGTCCGTAGGACGGGCTGCATCAACTCCCCCCTCGGGAAAGAGTCGTCCTCGACTCTTCATGGATATCATCTTGAACATCTCCATGGTAGGGTGAGAGATCCTTGACATCGAATGTATTGCTTGCAAGGTACTTGGAGGTCGGTATGTCAATGATGTAGGCGTTGTTGTTGATTCTATTGAGGACCTTGAAGGGACCATATCCTCTTGGCTTGAGCTTGGAGTCACGTTCCTTGGGGAAGCGGTCCTTGCTTAGGTGTATCCACACAAGGTCACCTTCTTCAAAGATCATCTCCTTCTTGTCCTTGTTTAACCTTGAAGCTTGGCGAAGGACTTGTTGTTCGATAGTAGCTCTTGTTTCTTCGTGAAGCTTCTTCATAGCTTGTGCGCGCTTCTCGACATCCATGTTTGTGCGCTCATGGAGAGGTAGTGGTAGGATGTCGAGCGCGGTGAGGGGATCGAAACCATAGACGATCATGAATGGACTCATCTTGGTTGTTGAGTGCTTGGCACGGTTGTAGGAGAACTTGGCGCGTGGGATGCATTCCTCCCAATCCTTCAAGTTCTTCTTGATCAACACACGAAGAAGAGTCCCAAGGCTGTGGTTGACAACTTTGGTTTGGCCATCAGTTTGGGGATGCGATGAGGATGAGAAGAGTAACTTGACGCCGAGCTTGGCCATGAGGGTCTTCCATAAGTATCTGATGAATTTGACATCGCGGTCGGAGACGATTGTCCTTAGCACACCGTGAAGACGGACGATTTCCCTGAAAAATAGAGTTGCAACATGTGAAGCATCATCGGTCTTATGGCATGGTATGAAGTGTGCCATTTTGGAAAAACAATCCACAACAACAAATATAGAATCATGACCATGCTTAGATCTAGGCAATCCTAACACGAAATCCATGCTAATGTCGGACCAAGGGGTATGAGGAATAGGAAATGGCATATAAAGACCATAAGGGTTAGCTTGCGACTTAGCTTGAACACATGCCGTGCATCGTTGAACATAGCGCTCCACGTCACACTTCATCTTGGGCCAAAAGTAGTGATTGGAGAGCATGTCCAATGTCTTGTCACGGCCAAAGTGAACCATGAGGCCTCCACCATGAGATTCTTGGAGAAGCAAAAGTTGAAGCGACGACTTCGGGATGCATAGTTTGTTTTGTTTAAATAGAAATCCCTAATGCAAGTAGAAATCATCAACTCCTTTGTCATTGGAGCACTTTGCGACATTTGGTTCAAAGAACGGGTCAGAAGCATACAAAGATTATATTTCCTCAAGACCCAACACGTTTATTTCCAGTCTCGTAAGAAGGCTTGTGTGTTTGCGAGACAATGCGTCCGCAACTACATTATCTTTGCCCTTCTTATACTTGACAATGTACGGAAAATACTCCATGAACTCAACCCACTTAGCGTGTCTCTTGCTCAAGTTAGCTTGGCCTTTGAGATATTTCAACGACTCGTGGTCGAAATGTATGATAAATTCTTTGGGCCAAAGGTAGTGTTGCCAAACTTGAAGGACACGAACTAATGCAAAAAGCTCTTTGTCATAAATTGGATAGTTAAGGCGATTACCATCAAGTTTCTCGCTATGGTAGGCTATAGGACGTCCGTTTTGCATAAGGACTCCTCCAATGCCAATGCCACTAGCATCACACTCTATCTCAAAAGTTTTTGTGAAATCTGGTAACGCAAGGAGAGGTGCTTCGGTGAGCCTCTTTTTAAGTTCATCAAAAGCTTTTTGTTGTGCTTTGCCCCACACGAAGGTGACATTCTTTTCGGTCAATTCATTAAGGGGATAAGCAATGGTTGAAAAGTCTTTCACAAAGCGACGATAGAAACCGGCCAACCCATGAAAACTTCGGAGTTCACTCACATTTGTTGGTATGGGCCAATCTCATATGTCCTTTACCTTGGAAACATGAACTTCAATTCCCTTTGAAGAAACGACAAGTCCTAGAAAAATCAACTTGTCTTTAGCAAAAGTGCACTTGGGAAGATTAGCATAAAGCTTTTCATGTCGAAGGATTTGCAAAACTTCCTTGACATGTGTTATATGGTCCTTAAGTGATTTGCTATAAACAAGAATATCATCGAAATAGACAACAACACTTTTTCCAATGAGAGAACGCAAGATGTGATTCGTAAGGCGCATGAAGGTGGATGGGGCATTTGATAAACCAAAGGGCATAACCAACCATTCTTAGAGACCAAGTTTGGTCTTGAAGGCGGTTCTCCACTCATCACCTTCAGCCATGCGTATTTGATGGTAAGCACTAGGAAGATCAATTTTCGAAAAAATAATGGCTCCACACAACTCATCAAGCATGTCATCGAGACGTGGTATGGGATGTCGATAATGCACGGTGATAGCATTGATTGGACGGCAGTCCATGCATAATCGTAACGTATCATCCGTCTTTGGGACAATAATCACGGGTACGACACTTGGACTAGTGCTAACTTGGATCAATCCTTTGGAGACGAGTTGGTTGATTTGACATTCGATCTCCTTCGTCTCCTCCGGGTTCG
Source organism: Avena eriantha (assembly GCA_910589775.1). NCBI lineage: Eukaryota > Viridiplantae > Streptophyta > Magnoliopsida > Poales > Poaceae > Avena > Avena eriantha. Next base: position 366,041,847 of record OU342744.1, read on the forward strand.
TGCGGTAAGCGGCGCGGTTGGGAAGTGGTGCACCGGGGATGAGGTTAATGCGATGTTCGATGCCGCGAAGAGGAGGTAGTCCATGTGGAAGCTCTTCGGGGAACACATCCTTGAATTCCTGCAAAACATTCATCAAAGATGGAGGAACATTAGTTAATTCATTAGTTCCTTGCGCTAGTCCCTTGCAAAGGAGGACATAGTGCAAGATGGATGGGTTGTTCTAAACATCTCTCATCTCACTTTTGGTGGCAAGGAGAACACTCTTAGTTTTTCCACTCGAATTTGCTTGTGGCTCTCACTCACTATGAGGTGGTTCTCTCTCTCACCGCTGTTATCACAAGTAGGTGTTGTGCTTTGCGCCCTCACTAAAGCCTTTGCATTGTCCGCAATTATTTGGCTAGGAGTCATCGGTTGCAAAACACATGTTTTATTGAGCCATTTGAAGATGTATACATTGGTGCAACCATCATGTTGAGCAGTCTTGTCAAATTGCCATGGTTGACCAAGAAGCATGTGGTAAACTGTCATAGGGACCACATCACACTCCACCGTATCTTTATAAGGACCAATGGCGAAGGAGACCGATACGGTATGCTTGATCTTCACGGACCCTTGGTCACTTAGCCATTGCACGTGGTAGGGGTGCTTCTGTGGATGGAGGGTGAGGTTGAGCTTCTCACACAACTCGGTGCTAGCAAGGTTGTAGCAAGTCCCTCCGTCAATGGTCACCTTGATAGATTTGGCATTAATGCCGGCTCGTGTTTGGAAAATATTAGAGCGTTGGTCTTCATGCTCTTGTGCTTGAGTGGTCAAGATCCTTGTGACGACAAGCGATGGACTTGCGTCATGTTCACACATGAGGAGTTCTTGATCATCTTCCACTCGTTGCCTTGCCATTGCTTCCTTGACACGGGCATCAAACTCATATTCACTCAAGTACTCTTCATCACCATTGTCATGGATGAACAAGACTTTCTTGTTTCCACATTCGGCCGACTTTTGTCCTTTACCTCCACACTTGTAGCATCCACCGTTGAAAGGTGTATCACTCTTTGTTTGCTTGCCACTTGGGGGCAGTTTTCCTTGAGGAAGTGTGGGCTTGAAGAAAGGCTTGGAGTTACTTGATGAGCTTCCATTGAATGTTGTTGGTGTAGCGGTTGAAGCTTGCTTGTAGGTGAAGTACGTCTTGGGCTTGTTGTACTTGATATCCTCTTGCAGTTGACGTTCAGCCTTTGTTGTGATGTGCACAAGCTCAACCATGTTGTTGTATGTTTGGAACTCGACGATGTGCTTGATTAGGTGATTCAAGCCAATAAGGAAACGTGCCATTGTTTGCTCCATGTGCTCATCAATGTTGGGCGAATCAAGTTGAGTTCCATTTCCTTGAAGTACTCTTCCACGGTCTTTGTCCCTTGACGAAGCACTTGAAGGTTGTTGAAGAGGTCACGCGTGTAGTGCGCGGGGACGAACCGGGATCTCATGTGAGCCTTCATGTCATGCCAAGTTGTGATTGGCGGCTCTTGTCTTGCATCACGAGCAACTTGAACTTGTTCCCACCAAAGGTTGGTGTAATCATCAAACTCAAGCGAAGCCATTGCGACCATCTTCTCGTTGCTATAGTTGTGCATGTAGAAGATCTTATCGACTTTGAGTGCCCACGAGAGGTATTCTTCGGGGTAATTGGATCCGGTGAACTTGGGCATTGTGAACTTAAGCTTGTCAAAACTTTCTTGATCGTTGCGGTCATTGCGACGAGCTTGGTGACCTTGTTGATGATCTTGTAGTTGGGGAGGTGGAACTTGGTTCTCGCGTCCTTGTTGCGGAGCTTGCTCTTGATATTGTAGTTGAGGAGCTTGCTCTTACTCTTGGCGCGGTTGTTGATGTGGTTGAGGCGCTTGGGCCTCATGGTGGTGAGGGTGTGGAGCCTCTTGACGTGGTTGACAATGAAGGGGAGTCTTGTTCCTCGGTTGGTGACGTTGGTTAGGCACATGGGCCTCACAGCGAAGATCATGGTCATGAGCCTCTTGACGTGGTGGGCGTCGCTCAACTTGTATCACTTGAGCTCCAAGTTTTGTTGAAGTGGAGGAGGCGCCTCGTGATGACCATGGTGTCGTTGTTGACATTTATGACGTTGATGACGAGGAGGAGGATCTTGGAGAGCTTCATGTCGATGACGAGCTTGATTCTCCAAATTGGAGTCATCACTTGTTGCGTCAAGTATGTGTTGTGGTCGATGGTGGCAGACTTGCCGTTGCACTTGCGGTTCCTCTTGTGGTTGCTCTTGTTGGATCACTAGCACCCTTGCGTGATGACGGTGTGCTTCTTGCCTTGCTCGTCGCCTTGAAGAGAGGTTAGCATCATAGCTTGACGTTGCGGCATGCCGTGGGGAAGGTACATAGTTCGAAGAGGTTCCCTCTTCAACCACGAGGGCCTCATTGCGTCTTTGAGCACTTTGATGTAGATCTTGTGGAAGAGGTGCATGATGATGTGAAGAACTTGAAGAGCTTGATGCGCGTGAACGTGGTCTTGCCATGCCGTCGATGAGGCGTCGAAGATTGTCATTTGTTTCGGTGACGGAGCGCTTCATTTTGGTGGCCGAAGTTGTGATGCATTGCATGCATTTGTCGTTCGAGGCCGTCGAAGCAATTGTCGGTGTTCTTGAAATCGGCTTGCGTCTCGCCAAATTGTTCATCTTGTCGCGTCTCAAGGGCTTGGAACATTCACGGAACTCTTGTCGAACGATGAAGTGACTTGCGCGCGTCATGTATGGTCCTTGATCTTCTTCTTAGGGAGGTGGTTGGCTCGTCTCACCATGCCTATCCATCATGTAAGACACACAAGTATTGTATATGGAAGTGGAGTATGGTGGTGTTACCCTTGTACCTCACCTTGGGGATTTCACCAAACTAGAAACCACAAGTGAGAGCTATAAGCGTGCAAAGTGGAAATGCAAATAAAACTCACACTAAAGAAAGAACTAACTCTCAAAAGCTTGTTTGTGGTAGGTTAGGATTATGGAAAGCCAAAGAACCAACCAAAAGAAAAGGGTTAGTCAAATGTGGGTAAAATCCAACAAAACTCAAGTCAAAGGCGAAGGTCAACAACTCAAAAGGGTGACGGGAACCTACGACTATATACACATACGTGGAGAAAGTTGGGATTGACACGACTATGAAAATGAGCAAACAAAATGTCCTAACGAAGACTAAGCTCGTTGTCGTGCCAATGCAAGGAGAGACCGTGGATCGTTTGCAAAGAGGAAAAGTGAGCAACGGATTTGTGCACTTGCCTTGGGCGCTCTTCTTTCTCTATTGCTTACAAGCTTTGAGACTCTCTTTTGCAAGGGGAGACTATTTTTTTTTCTTTTTCTTTGTATCTTTTTATTTCTATTGTATTTTTTTTGCTCTCCCTTGATGCTACCTAGTCACACTTGATATTGCTCTTGCACTCTCACTATCCAAGGACAAATGCACAATGCTCAAGAAAACACAAGATGAGCCACTCTAATGGGATCGGTACACACAAAGGAAGATAGAGGTTAACAAGGTGACGCAAGTTATACCTTCTTTGATGATGAACTTGGCGTCGGTGGTGCGGGAAGATGTTCGTGGGCCGTGGTGTCGATGAGCGCGGGGGTTGTTGATGCGGAAGCTTGCTGTTAGTTGGTGACACGCACACGGGACACGAACAAACAAAGGAGATTAGCCAATGCGAAAAAATGAGGCAAAACTGTCAAAACTGGCGTTACAGCCGGACACTCTGGTCGGTCTGGGCCGGATACTCCGGTTTGGCCGGACACTCCGGCTGAGTCTCGCCAGAAACTCTGGTCTGGTCCGGCCGGACATTCCGGTCAGCCCGGACACTCCGGTCGGTACGAGCCGGACACTCCGGCGCGGGTTTCCTTCCCGTGTTCTTGAGCGGAAATCCTCGCCTTCGGGCCTCAAATCCATGAAAAACTGGCCAAATCGGGCTGGGAAAACGCAAGATAAAGCTGGACCAACTCCTTAGACAAGGTTTGGTCGGATCAAAACCACAAATAACACTCCAAATCAAGAGATCGATCCAAAAGCAAATATGGGGCTCTTTTTTGGGGATTTTCGAAATTTTCGTGGATAGAAGAAAATTTTGTAGGGGAATTCGTGAGCAACGAAGCTCTTGATACCAATATGTTGAGGGCAAACCTCTAGGGTGGCCTGATCTTTCACGATTCCCTTTCAAATTGAGGTTGGAGTGCGGGGGAAGGAGGGGAAGGATGAACACGACGAACACACGCACGAAGAACGCGATGAACACACACGCAAAACCAGGATGAACACCAATAGCTCACACCGCCGGTGACCGGTCCGGCGCAATCCCTAGGATCGGCGTCGGGCGGAGGACTCTCTCTCGAACCGGCACGGCGAGATGGGAGACTCGGTGAGATCTTGACGTCTAGGCAAAGGGACACCGATGCCTAGGCCTTGTGCAACGCGGAGGCACGATGCAAACTCCAATGACGTTTGGGGATATTGGTGCTCCTTGGTCAAGGAGCATGAGGCAAGAACTAGATAGATCCACAAAGGGGTTTCCACTAATTCCAATACCATGCCTAGGGTTTACAATGGAGGTAGGGGTCTATATATAGGCCAGCCACTTAAACAGGGGTACTTTAGGAATAAAAGACAAATTCTGGATGGACTAAGGGGTTTCCACATCCATTTCAATTTCAGAACTTCTGTCTGTCTGAATTTAACCTTTCTTCTTGGTCGCCTAACATCTCTCGGTCGCCTTCATTTTTATGATCTTCTCTTGCTCCTTCCTCCCGCTCCTCCCTCGCGCATCCTCGGGCGATCATCATGCCGGGCTCCTCTTGTAGCCCTTCTCCTCCTCGCGCCATGCTTGTTTCTCCAATGAACCTGATCATACATAAATGCATAGACTTAGGTAGTATAAAGTTCTCATCAATTAAAGCACCAGATTCATTTAGGAGTAAATTCACCTGTTGTTCCCACTCTTCCCACTCCCGCAGATTCTTTTTAATCATGGTTCTTAGCAGCTATGACAATGTTCGATTCACCACCTCCATTTGACCATGTGTTTGGGGATGACATGTAGTACTGAACACCAGCTTCGTTCCTAGATTCCCCCCATAAGGTCTTCCAAAAGTAGCTCATGAACTTCACATCACGGTCAGAAACAATCGTCTTAGGTACTCCATGTAATCTCACGATGTCCCTGAAAAACAGGTTAGCAACATGCGACGCATCGTCGCTTTTGTGGCAGGCAATAAAATGAGCCATCTTAGAGAACCTATCCACTACCACAAATATAGAATCATGACCTCTCTGAGTTTTAGGTAGACCTAGCACAAAATCCATACTAAAATCTTTCCATGGATTAGTAGGTGCAGAGAGAGGTGTATACAAACCGTGAGGCTTCGGCTTGGATTTCGACTTGTGGCAAGTAATGTATCGACTCACAAATCTGTACACATCACGCCTCATCTTGGGCCAATAAAAGTGATCAGCAAGCATGAGCAACGTCTTCTCACGCCCAAAGTGACCCTTCAAACCACCAGCATGTGATTCCTGCACTAAGAACAAACGCAACGACAATTCTGGAATACATAGTTTGTTAGCTGGAAACAAATATCCATCATGTATATGATACTTATCCCATGCGTTTCTAAGAGCACACAAACGATATGGTTCAGCAAAATCATGGTCAGTTGCATAAAGTGCACAAATAGCTTCTAATCCAGGAATTTTAACATCAAGATTGGTTAATAGCATGTTCTTCCTAGATAGAGCATCAACAACAACATTCTCTTTTTTCCCTTCATATAATTAATGATGTAAGGAAAAGACTGAATGAACTCAACCCATTTAGCTAATCTTCTATGCAAGTTTGATTGAGCTTTCAAGTATTTCAATGCTTCATGATCAGAATGTATGATGAATTCCTTTGGCCACAAATAATGTTGCCAAACCTCAAATACTCTAACAAGTGCATACAATTCTTTATCATAGATTGAATAATTCAAACGAACACCAGTCAAATTCTTAGAAAATAAGCTATAGGCCGACCCTCTTGCATCAAAACGCCACCTATGCCTATACCACTAGCATCATATTCAACTTCAAATTGCTTCGAAAAATTAGGTAATGCAAGTAATGGTGCAGAAGTAAGCAAACGTTTCAATGTATCAAATGCAATATCTTGGGTCGCGCCCATACAAAAGGAACACCTTTCTTTGTCAAATCATTCAAAGGTGCAGCAATGGTGCTAAAATCTTTCACAAAGCGCCTATAGAAACCAGCTAAACCGTGGAAACTATGCACTTGATTGACATTCGTGGGAGTAGGCCAATTCTGAATTGATTCAATTTTAGATTGATCTACCTCTACTCCATTCTTAGATACCACAAATCCTAGGAATATGACCTTATCTTTTGCAAATGTACACTTCTCAAGATTAGCATACAGTTTATTATCATGTAAAACTTGCAAAACTTGTCGAATATGAGTGCAATGTTTAGATTCGGTGTGGCTGTATATGAGTATATCATCAAAGTAAACAACCACAAAACGACCAATAAACTCTCTCAAAACATGATTCATCAAACGCATGAAAGTACTAGGTGCATTAGTAAGACCAAACAGCATGACTAACCACTCATACACACCGAATTTAGTTTTGAAAGCAGTTTTCCACTCATCCCCTTCTTTCATCCTAATTTGATGATAACCACTACACAAGTCAATTTTAGAGAAAACAGCAGCACCACTCAATTCATCTAGCATATCCTCTAAGCGTGGAATAGGATGACGATATCGAATAGTGATGTTATTAATCGCTCTACAATCAACACACATGCGCCATGTAACATCTTTCTTAGGAACTAAAATAACAGGAATAGCACAAGGGCTAAGAGAAATACGAATGTACCCTTTATCCAACAACGCTTGTACTTGCTTATGAATTTCCTTAATTTCTTCACGATTAGTCCTGTAGGGTGCATGGTTGGGAAGTGTGGCGCGAGGAATCAGGTGCACTTGATGTTCTATACCACGCAATGGAGGTAGGCCTATGGGTACATCTTCTGGAAACACATCCCCAAAGTCCTGCAAAACAGAAGAGACACCAAGAGAAATAGGGGCCATGTCGTTAGAAACCAATACCTCGCCCTTATACATGAGCACAAGTGGCATGGCTATAGGATCCTCACGAAATTCTCTCATATCTTCCTTGGTGGCTAGTATCAATAAACCAGGCACTCTGTCACTTTTCGTTATATCACTCAATTCAGGCTCAATTACATCACGAATAGCTGTCACACAATCTCGTCGAGTGGTAGAATCTTCCTTCAAGTTCACCTCTATCTTCTGACGAGAATCATTCACAATATCTTGTGGTGTCATTGGCTGCATAGTAATCTTCTTCCCTTTGAATTCCAAGTGATATGTATTGGCTCGGCCATTGTGTTGCACATGGCGATCATAGAGCGAAGGCCAACCCAATAGTAGGTGACGAACAGTCATAGGAACCACATCAAAATCAATAGAATCTTTGTATGGCCCTATTTGAAAATTCACTCGTACCATATGATTTACCTTCATCTCACCATTGTTGCTCAACCATTGTATGTAGTATGGCTTGGGATGAGGTAAGTATGTCAAATTCAGTTTGGAACATAGTTCCTTACTTGCAAGATTTCTATAGCTACCGCCATCAATAATGACCTTGCAAGCCTTGTTAGGTCCAACTAGAGCTTTTGATTGGAACACTAAGTATACATGAAGATACGACAATAGTTAGAGCATGCTCAGGATACGCATCAGCACCATCCTCGGCATCATCAACATCATCATCAGAAGCTTCATCTCCACTCTCTACTTTGCCTTGTTCGTTAACAAACATAACTTTGTTGTTTGGACAATCTTTCTTGTAGTGCCCTCTACCTCCATAAGTATGGCACACCACATCACGAGTACGATAAGTAGACATGTTGGAACCCGAGCTAGCAGACGAGCAACGGGTTTTCGAGCATTAGAACCAAGCGAAGGTGTACTTACTGGTTTGGACGATGGTGGAAAAGGAGCAGCAGCTGTTGGCGTGACTGTAGGAGGTGTAGATCTAGCCGAAAATCTGCTGGAGGACGGAAAATGAGCACGTGACTTCGCCTCTTCTGCCAACTGGGGTTCGGCCTCTCTAGCATGGTGCAATAGCTCATTCATGGTCTCATACTTGTGATGACGAACTATGCTCTTGATTGGTAACTTCAGATTGTTTAGGAATCGCTGCATGGTCATCTCAATGGACTCACGAATTCTAGCACGCTGCATAAGCATCTCCATCTCCATGTAGTACTCATCAACTGTCATTGTGCCTAGCTTCAATTGCGTCAATTTATCAAAAACTGATCGCAAGTAGTTGGTTGGTACGAAACGAGCCTTCATGATTTGCTTCATCTCGCACCAATCCATCATAGGAAGTTCATTGTCCTGCCTCCTATGATGCACAAGAGCATCCCACCAACGCATAGCATAACCATCAAATTCAGATGCTGCAAGCTTGACCTTCTTATCTTCTGGATAGTAAAATAAACGCCAGAGTTTCTCAATCTTCAACTCCCATGTGAGGTAATCTTTAGGATCAATGTGTTGAGGCCAAACCTCTAGGGTGGCCTGATCTTTCACGATTCCCTTTCAAATTGAGGGTGGAGTGCGGGGGAAAGAGGGAAGGATGAACACGACAAACACACGCACGAAGAACGTGATGAACACACACACACGCAAAACCACGATAAACACCCATAGCTCATGCCGGCGGTGACTGGTCCGGCGCAATCCCTAGGATCGGCGTCGGGTGGAGGACTCTCTCTCTCTCTCGAACAGGCACGGTGAGATGGGAGACTCGGTGAGATCTTGACGTCTAGGCAAAGGGACTCCGATGCCTAGGCCTTGTACAACGCGGAGGCATGATGCAAACTCCAACGAGGTTTGGGGATATTGGTGCTCCTTAGTCAAGGAGCATGAGGCAAGAATTAGATAGATCCACAAGGGGTTTCCATTAATTCCAATATCATGCCTAGGGTTTACAATAGAGGTGTTGGGCTATATATAGGCCAGCCACACAGTCAGGGGTACTTTAGGAATAAAAGACAAGTTCTGGGTGGACTAAGGGCTACATGGGCCGAAGGCCCAAAGGCCTTTTACATGCCTGGTGACGGTAAGTTCGGAGACTCCGGTGTGGTGGACCGGAGACTCCGGTCAGTCTCCAGACCAGACTCGGAGGGGCCTTCAGATTGTCCTCGAGCTTGATTCTGGAGGCAGACCGGAGGTGGGGCCAGAGACTCCGGTGTCTTTAGGCCGGAGACTTTGGTGGACCAGAGACTCCGGTGTGCGCAGAACGGAGACCCCGATCTGAGGAGCTCCAACGGCTTCTGCTTCATGATCTGCTCCTTGCTCTCCATCCTGGGTGCTTGGTGATGCGTTGGTGCTTCGTACTTGATGATGCATAGCGTAGTTGCATGAAGTAGCACACCATCCAAGGATGTATCAAATTGGCACGAGGAGAGGAGCGAGTTCACCTTAGCTTGAAGGAGTTTGGATCGAGCACGAGTCATGGGTCCACTTGGGGGATTTGTTGGTGTAGATGTAAGAGTGTCCGTAGCACGGGCTGCATCAGCTCCTCCCCCTTGGGAAAGAGTCGTCCTCGACTCTTCATGGTTATCATCTTGAGCATCTCCATGGTAAGGTGAGAGGTCCTTGACATTGAAAGTATTGCTTGCAATGTACTTGGAGGTCGGTATGTTGAAGATGTAGGCGTTGTTGTAGATTCTTTTGAGGACCTTGAAGGGGCCATCTCCTCTTGGCTTGAGCTTGGAGTCGCGTTCCTTAGGGAAGCGGTCTTTGCTTAGGTGTATCCACACAAGGTCGCCTTCTTCAAAGATCATCTCCTTCTTGTCCTTGTTTAACCTTGAAGCTTGGTGAAGGACTTATTGTTCCATAGTAGCTCTTGTTTCTTCATGAAATTTTTTCATAGCTTGTGCGCTGATACGTCCATTTTGCATCACTACTCTATGTCTTAATTCACTATTATTCATTGGTATATTTCGTACTGAGAGGTGATACTTATGTTATTTCATCTGTTTTTGCATGGTTGATGACTTTTGGAGCATGGACCGCTGCAGTCAGGATTCTGATGGAAAAGGTGCTGTTTCGAGGCAAAATTCGCGAAGATCAGAAAATCCGGGAAAATATACGAAAAATCCTATTTTTCCAGAAGACTAAGGATGCCAGAAGACGGAGTGGAGATGGGCCATAGGGGGCCCACACCACCCCCTAGCGTGGGCAACCCTAGGCCGCGCTAGGAGGTGGTGTGGCCACCCTAGCCCACTCCAGCCTCTCCCCTCTGGCGTATATCATCCTCCCAAAACCCTAATACTCGGGGAGAGACCACAGAAAGATTCCGACACCTCTGCGGGGCGGAAAACACCAAGAGAGAAAGATCTCTCCAGCAGACAGATTTCTGCCGGGGGAATTCCTTCCCGGAGAGGGAAGATCGTCGCCATCAACACCACCATCAAGCTGGACTTCATCGGGATCATCATCATCATCACCACCATCATCACCATCTCCATATTGCTGTAACAATTGGGTTGAATCTTGCATTAGTTCATAGGGGAAACTTTCCCGGTGTTGATTACTCTTTGTAGTTAATGCTATTGAGTAAACCATTGAATTATTGTTTATGTTCAGATTGTTATACATCATTATTCCATCTCTGATCATGATCCATATGATGTCTTGTGAGTAGTTTGTTTTGTTCTTGAGGACATGGGAGAAGTCTTGTTGTTAGTAGTGGAGTTGTGTTGACAAAGATTCAATAGATTGTTATTTAAGTTGTGGTGTACTTCTTCTAGTGGTGTCATGTGAACGTCGACTACATGACACTTCACCTATATGGGCCTAGGGGAATGCATTGTGTATTTGGCTACTAATCATCGGGGTTGCCGGAGTGACAGAAACCTAAACCCCCGTTAGGAAACCATTGCACAAGGGACGTAAGGGTCTTAGAGTTTAAAGTTGTGGTTAGGTTTCTACCTTAATTACTTTCTTGTACTTACGGATGTTTGCAAGGGGTATAATCACAAGTATGTATTAGTCTTGTATGGGGCGGTACATTAGCACAGGTTCACCCACACAACACTTAGCAAGCTAAAGAAGATTAATCAACTATATGAAGCGAAAGCACATGACAATCTTCCCATGTGTCCTCGAGAACGTTTGGTCCTCTTAAGTAATACAATCGGCTTGTCCTTTGCTGCATAAAGGATTGGGCCACTTGCTGCATTTATTCCTAATGTCTTTTCTTTACTCGTACTTTGTTTTCTTGCTTTATCGAAAAGCCCTAAAAATCCGTTTGCTAAGTATTTGCAGAGAATTCCTGATCCATACCACTAGCCAGCACCTTCTGCTCCTCGTTGGGTTCGGCACTCTTACTTATCGAAAATACTGTGATACACCCCCTATACTTGTAGGTCATCAAGACTATTTTCTAGCGCCGTTGCCGGGGAGTGAAGCGCTATTGGAGAGTGGAACTGGTAAAGGAAACTTCTACTATGAGTATTGTTTACTTCTGCTAGTTGCTTTATTTTTGTTATGGATAATTCACTGAGTTTCTTATTTGGTAATACTACTACCACTGCTAAGGTAGTAGATAAGCCACCACCTGCTGAGAATGATGTTTTCAAAATACCTACAAGAATTATTGATCGTGTTATGGATAACTACTATGTTGGGGATGTAACTGTCCATCCCGGTGATCATTTTCTCTTTATACACGAATTATGTGGGTTGTTCAAGTGTGCAGGTATTACTACAGATCAAGTCAAGAAGAAGTTATTCTCATTATCGCTGAAAGGAAGAGCTAAGGAATGGTATAAACTGCTGAAGAATGGTCAAGCTCTGGAATGGGAGAAATAGTGCCTCTCTTTTATTCAAAGTTTTATCCTCCTAGTGAGATTCATAAAGATCAGAATCAAATATACAACTTTTGGCCTCTTTATGGAGAGAGTACAGCTCAAGCTTGGGGGAGATTGAAGTTACTAATGCTCAAATGTCCCATTCATGAGCTCCCTAACAATATTATTATCAATAACTTTTATGCAAGACTCCCTCTACATGACAAGGATTTATTGGACGCTTCTTGTGCTGGATCATTCACTCGTATGGAAGAAGCTAAATGCGATCTTCTAGACCGTATTCAAGACAATGCTGAAGCTTGGGAGAATGACAAAGGTAGAAAGTCAGGTATAAATTAGGATTATGAATGCATTGAATCTTTTATGGGAACTGATGACTTTCAAAATATTAAAAATGCTTATGGTCTAGATTCTCAAGCTATTGCTTCTTATTTTAAGGCTTTTGCTTCTTACATCGAAGTGCCTCAAAAGAAGTGGAATAAGTATCATGAACCTTATAAAGATATTTCTAAGAGTGTTCCTACAAGAAATACTGAAGTTTATACTGCTAATCATGTTTTACCTAAACCTTATATTGAGAAAATGCCTTTTCCAGTTTAGGTAAAGGAACATTCTATGATAGCTAGTATGGTTAATGAAAGTGCAAATAAACCTGTTGAACTTGATAAACAAATGGTTGATGAACCTATAATAGCAAGTGTGAAAGACTTTGTCACTAAGTATGAAAAAGAGGGACACACTATCCTTTGTAAGGATACCTCTAATATTGTTTCACAGAGTATTGTTATGAGAGCTAGAATTCCTGTGTTTTCTGCCAGAATAAGTGATCATTGCTATGATGGTCCTTGTGATAGCTATATTGTTAAGTTTATGCATGATACTAAAAGTTACTATGAAAGAGGGAAAAGTGTTCTTATGCATCTCAATAATATCAAGTTTCCTCCTTTTATGCTGAAAGTTTTTATGTTGCACTTCTTTTGCCTTCTTATGCAAGTAGCCTCTGGTTTCAACAACTTGTTTGTTTACAAAATTCCCTTGCATAGGAAGTGGGTTAGACTTAAATGTGTGTGTTTTTGCTTCTTAATGCTCTCTTTCACTTCAATTCATATCCCTATGAGAGCTTCTTCAAAATTATCATGCCCATCTTAATGGCTATAAAGAAAGAGCTTTATGGGAGACAACCCAATTTGTTTTTGCTTTCAGTTTGTTTTTGTGTCTTTGAGTCTTGGAAGTTATTACTTCGGTAATAACCGCTCCTTATCCATTTGGTTTGGTTCTTGTGTCAAGATCAACCTCTAATGAGAGAGAAGTAATATTTGGGGAAGTTGCTGTCTCGAAACAGATTTTTGTGCTTCACCGTAAAAATTCGTGAGAGATCTCTGTACGTCGGATTGAGCTGTAATTTTTTGTGCTTCTGCCTCAGGTTGTTATTTAACTTTAGTTAGTTTTGCACGTTTTGATTTGAGCAACAGAAGATTTTCGAAAAAATTGAGTTTTACCTGCTGGTCTGTTTTAACAGATTTAGCCACTCTTGCATTTGCTTCTTTATTCGATTTCTTTTTGAATTCTTTTTGGGTTTTTGGAAGGAGTTGCTACAGTAGCTTATGTTTTTATGGTTTTCAGTTGAAGTTGAACTCAAAAGGTTTTATCACTTCACTTATACTAATGTTGCTAATGAGAACTGTGTGAAAGAAATTTCCAGGAAGTGGAGATAATGGTGTAATAAGGAAGAGAAGGGTTTTATGACTCAAGAAATAAGTGTACGAAGATGAAGATACTGATGTTATTCAAGTGGTGACTCTGGAAGAATCTACTAGGACCAAATTCGGAGACCTGCATAGTCTATTTTCAAATAGGTAAAACTTCTGGTAAGAAAAGTTCCGCGAAAATACAATCCAACTATATTTTTGCAGTTTTCAGTTAATAAGGAAAGCTACAAAGCGGAAGAGAGACAGAAACGGAGCCAGGGTGGCTCACACCACCCTGTGGCGCGGGCCCACCCCTGGCCGCGCCACTAGGTGGTGAGTCCACCTCGGACTCCGCCTCTGACTCGTTTCCTCGTAGTACCTTCCTTTTGATATGAAACCTCGTAATATATAACCCCCCGGATCTTCCGAGGTTCGTATATTGTGTTTTCGTCGTGTTTTTGTTTCGATCTATTTCTGCCAAGACATACTCTTTGAAAGCTTAGAAGCACATGGTGTCCGCCAAGGATAAAGGGAAGGAACCTATGGAGGAAGACCTCCAAGACCCCGGGAAGGAGAAGGAGATCAAGAGTGAAGGTGAAGAGGAGCAAGGCCAACACCCGCACACCGGCACTACCATTTCAAGCATTGGAGTGGTGGCAAACCCAGCCATTGGAGGGAAGCCTCCTCACCACCGTTCAGATCCTTGGTCACTTCCTCCACGCACCAAGAATCCTTTCCATACCCTTATCCATGAGCATCAATACCAGAATATGCCCAAAGGGAAATTACCCTCGAATTGGGATTTGCCTCGTTCTAGCCATGCAGGAAAAGAAGACTTCAAGGAGCAAGAGTGGGGAAAGAATAGGAAGAGCTAGATTTCTCAACACGACATGATCATGAGCCGCATTGAGCAAAACTCACAACTGATTCGTAATCTCACCTTCGAGATTGAGGACTTTGGGAAGCTAATCAAAGAGCTCATCGAGAGGATACCACCACCACCGAAGGAGTAATTCGTCATCAGGTTTGGCATCCCTTTGGTTTGTTCCAAGCTTGGGGGAGTGCCGCGGTATCACATCACTATCTTCTATCTTTTTTACCTTTTTTTAGAGTCATATCATGAATAGAGGAGTTATTATGTAGTATGGTTTGCATTATGAAGTGTCCCCTCTCTCGTTAGATATGTATCCCTTGGTGTGAGTTGCCGTTATGGATTATTAATGAGAAGTTCTATCATTCACTCTTTTGCATAGCTTATATTAGTTTTCAATTCGTGGTTGTATGATTGATCTTGTTGTTAGTATTAGTATCACTTTAGGATCATCGAGTTAATCTAGTTGGTTTAGGCAAACCTGGCTCAGTTAGTAGCACACTATTTTTGAGAGTTGAAAGAAAAGATAGAAGTACTCTAGAGAAAAATAATTTCATCATCCTTCTTTCTTGATTTGCTCATAAGTTTAGTATTCTCTAGTTAAGATCTTTTGTGCTTTCGAGGAAGATTGCATGTTTGTTTTTTATCACTTGTATGTTTGGTTGTTTCCTTCAACTCTTATACTTGCTACCCAGCCTTGCTAGCCAAAAACTGTTGGAGATATGCCCAAGAGGCAATAATAAAAGTTATTATTATTATATCTTTGTGTTTATGATGAATGTTTACATCCCATGCTATAATTGTATTATTAGGAAACACTAATACATGTGTGTTTTGTAAACATAAGAGAGTCCCTAGTAAGCCTCTTATTGAACTAGCTTGTTGATTAATTGATGATCATTGTTTCCTGATCATGGACATTAGGATGTGATTAATAACAAGGTTATGTCATTAGGAGAATGATATGATGGACACACACCCATAGTAAGCGTAGCATAAGATCAAGTCATTAAGTTCGTATTGCTGTAAGCTTTTAAATACATAGTAACCTAATCCTTTGACCATGAGGTTGTGTTAATCACCATCACCGGATGGGTACTTTGATGACATCAAACACCGCTTCGTAACTGGGTGGTCATAAAGGTGTCATTGGGTATTCTGAAAGTATGTGTTGAAGCGCATGGACCAAGATTGGGATTTGTCCATCCATATGACGGATAGATATGCTCTGGGCCCTCTCGGTGGAATGTCATCTAGTTAGCTTGCAAGCATGTGACTGGGTCACAAGGGATGACATATCACGGAACGAGTAAAGAGTACTTATCAGTAACGAGGTAGAACTAGGTATGGAGATGCTGACGATCAAACCTCGGATAAGTATAGTATCGCGTGACAAAGGGAATTGGTTTCGTATGTAAATGGTTCAATCGATCATGAAGTCATCGTTGAGTATGTGGGAGCCATTATGGATCTCTAGGTCCCGCTGATGGTTATTGATAGGAGATGTGTCTCTGTCATGTCTGCATATTCACGAACCGTAGGGTGACACACTTAAGGTTCGAAGTTGTTTTAAGTAGATATGGAATGTGCGTTGGAGACCGAATGTTGTTCGGAGTCTCGGAATGGATCCGGGACATCACGAGGAGATCCGGAATGGTCCGGAGAATAAGATTCATATATTGGGGATCATTTTCTAAGTTAGGAAATGTTTCGGAGTGTTTGTATGAGGGTTCTAGAAGGTTTCGGAATGTTCCGGAAGGTTCTGGAAGGTTTCTTGGAGTTTGCTTGAAAACCAAGGAAGGGATCAAGGAGTCCTGGTGGGTCAAGACAAGGAGTCGTGGGGGAGGAGGACTCCTCCCCCCCTCCCCAATCCGCCGGCCCAAGGAGGTGGGGAGTCCTACTAGGACTCCCCCTACCCAGGCGCCCTCCCTCCTTTAAATAGAAGGGGAGGCGCCACCCCTTGCCCCTCCTCCATAACACCCAATCTCCGCTGCCTCTCTCCTCCTCCTTTCTTCTGCACAGGCATAGGCGAAGCACTGCAGAATTCTCTACTCCACCAGCACCACCACGCCGTCGTGCTGCTGGGATTCTGTGGAGAAGATCTACTACCTCCGCTGCTCGCTGGAACGAGGAGAGGAAGGTCTACTTCGACTCCGCACGTGTGACCGACTGCGGAAGCGCTGCCGAAACGCGGCGCCGGAAGGATCGTCCACTTGACCGACTGCGGAAGCGCTGCTGGAACGCGACGCCGGAAGGATCGTCCACACGATCTTGAGATCGGCAAGTGATCGACTACATCAACCACGAGATCTAATCTCGTTAACGCTTTCGGATCTATGAGGGTTAGTTCCTATCTATCTCGTCGCACATGTCTAATAGATTAGATCTTGGCTTTTATCTAGATTAGATCTGGGTTTTGTTCGTTCTTGCGATAGAAATTTTTTGTTTTCCATGCTACGAACCCATCAAAAACCTGTACTGAGAGGGTATTCTTCTCGTGCATCCACCTCCTTTAAACCAAAACCTTTGCCATTTGTGTCCACCATACCTACCTAGTAGCATTATTGCTATTCCAAGTAAATTCTTGTTTTATCTACCTCCCAAATTAAACTTGTTATGTGAAAATTAGTGATTAAAGCTCTCACAAACTTGATGGCACACTTTACTTTCTTGCACTTAATAAACTTGAACCATTGTGCTCACCTATGTTGCGTATATGCTTGCGCTTTGTAAGTTGTGGATTAGCAGAACCATGTTGTTATGGGGAACGCTTTCAACATTGCACAGGTACTTCGTTGTAACTACCTCGGTGAATTACGCTCTTAGTTAATGCCTGGATGAACGAAAATGGTTAAATTAGTACGGTGGGGCCCAGGGCCACTCACGGTAGACCTTTCGGCCGTCCTAACCACTTTCAGTCAACGGGACAAGAACGAGCGGCGTAATCGGCAGGCGAAGGGATCAAATACATACACAAATGAGTATGTATGCAAGCCACATACAACAGTACATCAGAGCCATTCCATCTAAAAGAAATAGAAATATTGCAACGCCATACGGCAAGATCCAAATATCCTAGATAGATATAATAATTTAGGATAGCTCCTCATACATCACACATCAGAGTATCAGGCGGAAGCGGAAAACAAGATCCGAGTACGGATAAGAAGCAAATTGGCATAAGATGCCTCATAAATAAACACATCCCGCCCACAGATCACACGGATCCCCGTTCCCGGAATCTCTACACCGAATGATCGTTGCCAACATCATCTGACTCTTCCACCCAGTATCCATCTTGCGGGTACACCTGTTCATCTGAATCAAACAATTTATCGTGTGAGACCCTAGGGGTACTCAGCAAGTCTTTATGCCACTAAAGGGGACACAACCTGGGGTGACGCAATTGCAGCGAAAGATAATACCTAACAATTCTATAGAGACTCGCTAACCTTCCGCCTAACCAAAGATAGACGGAAGTCCGTGAATTAAGAACAACAGTTATAACAGTATATTTATCAGATCCATCCTCCTCCTCGCTTACCAACGAGGAAGCGGACGAACAACCCCCATCATCCGTTGGCAGTTTTTATTAACCATTCCATGAGTATTGCACTATTTACTAGTCAAGTACTGAGTCAATTTGAAAGCGGTACTTTAGTTATACTTGTCTATGATCGAGAAACTGTGCTCCAAGTCGTCCATAACCGCGGACACGGCTTTCAGAAAGATTTACCCTGCAGGGGTGCACGAATAGCAACACACACTCGATCAACCTCGGAAAAACCAAATCAAAACCCAACGAGGCATTCACGACAAAGCAATCACAGGATTCAGAAATATTTCAGGGGGCCACCCCATTAAGCTACCCGCAACGAAGTTGGCCGGCTCCGAGACGGACCCAAGGTTTGTGTGGACGGCGGTAAACGACTGGGAACCCGAAAATGTGACTGGGCTTGTCGATACAGCGAAAACGTGTCACGATCCAAAACAGTACAGGTGCTCCTCGCACAATCTTAAATAAAGCAGTAACATGGCATAAGTACAAGATAGTAATAAAGCCCCAAACTAATCGTGGCCCCAAGAAGTAAGAATGAATCAAGCTCTGGCTCAGGGGGTCCATAGGCCTCCCGGATGTGGATAGTGCGAATAAACAAGGAACAGGAATCAAGTACTCGGGGTCCTACGGGACACAAGTGAGCATGAAAAACCAAATAGCAGATATTGCTCACCGGTGCCTCTTTCATTAGTTATCCCATTACTACTCCAGTTATGTTGTTTAGGTACCTCGTTATCCTTTAGACACTCACATACCCTACTCATGCTTTTCTACGACTCGCATGGCTCAAACAACTCCTATAGTAATGGCTCATGGGACCGGAACAGGCTTAACGTGGTTTAAAAGTAAAGGCTATGCAGTACTTGGGATTCAATTTAATGAAATCGCGACTCAATGATGCAAGAATAAGATAGAGGCAATAGGTATTGTATGTATGCAAGCATGTGGTAGTGCTTGCCTGGCAGCTCAGTTGAAGCGAGAGATGGATCTGGGTAATACTCCGGTGATTCCTGGTAAACCTCCTGCTGGGTGTCTATTCGAAGAAGAACCAAACAAACAAGGGCCAACATAAATAAAGTGCGCAAGCATATGAATTGAAATGCAAAAAGCAACCAAGCATGCCATGATGAATGTTGCACAATTTACATGGCATTAAGGTAGCATGGCAAAGGTGAGATGTGGATACAAGAATTAAAGCACTTTAATATTTATTTGCCCAAGTTTTATTGTCATAAACAGTTCAGAATTTAAATGTTGACATGATGCATGCTGCAATTCAGAACAAGGACTGCATAAATAGAACGGGCTCGTCGCGCTGATCGATTTAGACATATTATTTGTCAAATTTGGAGTTATAAAACAAAAGTTATTAATTAAATAAGGAAAAGGGCATTTTATTGTAATTTTAGTCATCTCGAAATTTAAAGTGTTCAAAATATATTTTGGAGGGCATATTTGAATTCCTCTCATTTTTCGGATTCCAAAACATATATTATTTGTATTATTTGGATTTGTATTTTAAAAATTATTTGAATCTGAAAAGAATTTGAATTTAAATTAATTTGGAAAAGATTTGAATTAAAACAGACTCAGGCAGAAACTTTTTATACCCAGGCGATATCGACCCCAGACAATGACAGGTGGGGACAACGCGGACTGGGGCCACGCGCGCGCGAGAAAACGTGTTGCACCGGGCAGAGGCTAGCCGCTGACACTGACAGGCGGGACCAGCGGCGGAAGGCCCACGTGTCAGCGATGCGGAAGACAGGGGCTGACAGGTGGGGCTGCAGCTGGACCGCGGGTTGTGTCTGAGAAAACGGAGGGGTTTTCTGCTAAACTACCAGGGCGACTGACTGGTGGGGTCGTTGGAGCGCGGGTTGCGGAATCCAAAAAGGCGGGGGGCTTTTTGCAAAACGACCACGCGCCCGGGTTACTGTTTTTCTTCTTCGTGTTCTGGCGACAGGTGCGTGCGCGGCGCGGAGCGGGGATTCGATCCCGGGCCGCGGGAGTCCGTGCTGAGGAGGCTAGCCAGTGCGGCGATGCTAGGGAAGCTGCTAGGAGGTGGCTCGGGCGCTAGGTAAGGTGTGCGCGGCACGGAAAAGCTTGCAGACTACGACGACGGCGTGCACGGCGGGCGCTCGACAAAACGACCGGCGACGCTAGACCACGACGAAGAAGAGGAGGTTGTCCGGGAGAGGGAGGGGCTCACCGCGGGTCGCCTGGTGGTGTCGGATCGGCGCGAGGGGCTGCAGAACGGCGAGGTCGCTGGCGCTCCGATGAACTAGGGTTTCGGGGACGATGAGGTACTGGCGGCGCGGGGGAGCTTCTCGTCCACGTTGGCGGTTGCGGGGCGTCGTAGTGGAGCGTCCTCGGTCTCCCAGGCCACCTCCGGGTCGAGCTGCACGTCGGGATCGACGAGGACGAGGTGGACCTGGCGGCGACCGGCGGCAGGAGGTAGTCGTCGGGGAGGAAGAAGGGGAAGGAAGGGCGACTCGGGCCAGATCTGGGGAGGCCAGAGAGGCGTGGGGAGGAAGGGAAAAGAAGGGAGAGAGGGAGGAGAGCAGCCGGGGCACGGTAGAGCAAAAAGGGCTCGGGCTTTGCCCTTTTCTTCTCCTCCTTGGCGAGCACGTGGGTGAGCTGGCTGGGGGCTGGTCCTGGGCGAGGTAGGGTGGCTGCAGGGTGGACCAGAACGGCGCAGCTGCAGGGTGGGGCTGGCGCAAGGGAGAGAGAAGAGAGAGAGGGGCTAGCTCGGGCTAGGGTTAGATATGGGTAGGGTTAGGGTTTGCTTGGCTTAGGGAGAGGGGGCTAGCTGGGGTGGGGCCAGGGAGAGAGAGAGAGAGAGGGTCAGGTGGTGCTGCAAGTGAGAGAGAGGGGGGAAGGATAGGGTTAGGGTTTTGGAGAAATTAGATGTAAAAGAATTAAAAAGAGAAGAACTAGGTTTGAATTTTATTAGGTATTTATATTTGATGTAGTTGATGAGACCAAACCAAGAGTTAAGGTGAGCTTGATCTTGCTTGAGACAAAGTAGAAGAGAAACAAGAAAGAAAGAGGAAGAAAGGAAATAGGTGGAAAAGCTCTCATATGATCATACATGTAGATAAAGAGAAAAATAAAAGAAAGGAATGTGGTAAGATCATCCCAAGTGGAGCATGGTGGAGGCTAGGATTACCATGAGGTGGGGGTGGAAAGAATTCCAAGAAAAAGGAAAAGAAAAGAATTATGGGGTAAGCCTCATGTGGTTCATGCATGGTAAATTAATAATATAAGAAGATGAGATGGTTGTGACTAAGGAGAGGTGGAGTGGTAGGAGATGGTTTCCACAAAGGAAGGATCCATTAAAACCAAAGAAAAACCAAAGAAGAGAAAGGTGGTGGAGAAGCTTGCATGGCCCATGCAAAAATATTAATGACATGATTTATTATGTGAAAACAATAATAATATGATGGCATTAATCTTGTGCATTTCCAAGAAGTGGAAAAAAAATAAGCCAAGCAAAGAATTTGGAAGATTGATCCACCCCAAACTACATGAGCTAGAATTAAATAGCTAAAGAAAAAGAAACAAGCTCATGGTTAATGGGATGGTGGGATTATAAAGTGGTGAGAGAGAAAAGTGGTGTAATGGGAATAAAAGATATGCCCCCAACTCAACTTGGGCATTTGAACAATATATCAACAACCAAATACAATATCAAGAGGCAAATACAATTTATAATGCATGTGAGAGAAGAACCAAAAGAAAAAGGAGTTTTTATATGATGCTCAAATGCAAGGTGGCATGATGACATGAGCATGATATAATTATGATGCAACAATAATATATGTGGAGTAGCCAATACCTTACTAGGACAAGTAGCATTCCAATTGTTAGACAATTGGGGTGCTACAACTCTCCCCCACTAAACAGGAATCTCGCCCCGAGATTCTAGGAAAAAGAAGACTCAAAGAGGGTAGGATACTTGGCACGGAGCTCATCTTCACGTTCCCAGGTTGCTTCATCAACGGAATGGTGCGACCACTGCACCTTGCAGAACTTGATGGACTTGTTGCGAGTCCTTCTTTCTGCGACTTCAAGAATTTTTGTGGGGTGTTCTTGATAAGAAAGGTCTTCTTGGAGATTGATGAGTTCATGGTCCACGGTCCTGCCGGGATCCTTGAAGCACTTCTTGAGTTGAGAGATGTGAAAAACATCATGGACTTTGAGTTGTTCAGGAAGCTCAAGAGCATACGCAACTTCTCCTCTTCTTCCACGAATTTTGAAAGGACCGATGTATCTAGGAGCCAGCTTTCCTTTGATACCAAAGCGATGCGTGCCTCTCATGGGAGTGACACGAAGGTAAACGAGATCACCAGGGACATACTCCATGTCCGTGTGCTTTCTGTCATAATTGCTCTTCTGGCGACTTTGAGCGATCTTCAGGTTTTCAAGAATGATGTGAACTTTCTCCTCCGCTTGAGTTACAATGTCGGGGCCAAACAATAATCTTTCACCTGCGCCCGACCAACCAATCGGAGTTCTGCACTTGCGACCATAGAGAGCCTCAAATGGTGCCATCTTTAGACTTTTCTGGAAACTGTTGTTGTAAGAGAATTCAGCATAAGGAAGACATTCTTCCCACTTCATGCCGAAAGAGATAACGCAAGCACGGAGCATATCTTCCAGAATCTGATTGATCCTTTCAACTTGTCCTTGCGACTGAGGGTGGTAAGCTGTGCTGAAGTTTAACTTTGTTCCCAAAGCATTTTGGAAACTTCCCCAGAATTTGGAAGTGAAGATGCTTCCACGGTCTGAACTGATCTCAAGAGGAACTCCATACAGAGAAACAATTCTGTTGATATAGAGCTCAGCCAACTGAATTGCAGAAATTGTTTCCTTGACTGGAAAAAAGTGAGCTACTTTGGAAAGCCTGTCAATGACAACAAAGATTGCATTGTTGCCTTTTTGCGACCTTGGAAAACCAGTAATGAAGTCCATCTCTACTTTCTCCCATTTCCATTCCGGAGGCTTCAATGGCTGTAGAAGACCGGAAGGTTTCTGATGGACAGCTTTAACTCTACGACAGACATCACACTCCGAGACATACTTGGCACAATATCGTTTCAAACCAGGCCACCAATATTGTGTTTTCAAGTCCATGTACATCTTAGTGCTGCCAGGGTGGATGGAAAGAACAGAATCATGCGCCTCCTTGAGAACTTGCTCCCTTAAACCCGGGTAGTTCGGAACAAACATCCGGTGTTCAAAGAAAAGAGTGCCTTGGTCATCTATGTGAAAAGACTCATACTTTGGAAGCTGAATGTTGGAGATGATCTTTTTAGTGTAAGGATCCCCAAGCTGAATGGAACGGACCTTTTCTTCCAATAGAGGTGTTGCTAGAAGGTTCAGCAGATAACCTTGATCCACAATTTCAAGGTTGAGCTTGCGGAATTCCTCGCACAAGAGAGGTTGTTGTTCTTCCACCATGAGGTTGTTGACATAAGTTTTTCGGCTGAGAGCATCTGCCATGACATTAGCTTTGCCCGGGGTGTAGTTGATGGTCAAATCGAAATCATTGATTGTTTCAATCCACCTCCTCTGACGAAGGTTGAGGTCAGGCTGTGTGAAGATATACTTCAGACTCTTGTGATCAGAAAAGATCTCACAACGGTTGCCCAGCAAGTAATGCCTCCATACTTTCAAAGCAAAGACAACTGCTGCGAGTTCGAGGTCATGTGTAGGATAGTTGATCTCATGCGTCTTCAACTGACGAGATGCATAAGCAACAACTTGCTTGTCTTGCATAAGGACCGCACCCAATCCTTGCAATGAAGCATCACAGAAAATCTGGAAAGGCTTTGATGTATCTGGAGGAACCAAGACTGGTGTGGAAGTGAGCTTCTCTTTGAGTGTTTCAAAGCTTGCTTGACATGCAGGAGTCCAAAGATATTTCTTGCCTTTCTTGAGGAGATCGGTAAGAGGCTTCGCAATCTTTGAGAAGTTTTGAACGAAGCGACGACAGTAACTGGCCAAACCAAGGAAACTTCTGACTTCTTTGACATTTATGGGTGGAAGCCAGTCCATAATTGTCTTAATAGTTTCTGGGTTGACGGCAATGCCCTTGGCAGAGATAACGTGACCAAGGTAGGTGACTTGAGGCAGCCAGAATTCACACTTGGAGAACTTTGCATACAGGCGGTTCTCACGAAGCTTGTTTAGGACACACCGAAGGTGTTCTTCATGTTCTTCTTTTGACTTAGAATAGACTAGAATGTCATCCAGATAGACCACAACGAACTTATCAAGATACTCCATGAAAACCGAGTTCATAAGCCTCGAGAAGGTGGCAGGTGCATTGGTTAGACCGAAAGACATAACCGTGTACTCATACAGGCCATAACGAGTGGTGAAAGCTGTTTTGGGAACATCTTCCTTGCGGATCTTGATTTGATGGTAACCACTTCTCAAATCAAGCTTAGAGAATACCACAGCTCCGGCTAGCTGATCGAAGAGATCATTAATCCGCGGAAGGGGATATTTATTCTTGATTGTTTTAGCATTGAGTGCCCGATAGTCAACACAAAGTCTATCAGTCTTGTCTCGCTTCTTCACAAAGATGGTTGGACTACCCCAAGAAGAAGTACTGTGCTGAATGAAACCCAACTTCTCTTGCTCATCCAACTGACGCTTAAGTTCAGCCAACTCAGCAGGACCCATTTTATAAGGCCGCTTGGAGATAGGAGCGGTACCAGGTTCAAGTTCAATGACAAACTCAACCTCACGATCCGGAGGCATACCTGGCAACTCTTCAGGAAAGACATCTGGAAACTCACAAACTACAGGAACACTCTGAATACCTTCCATAGCATCATCATTCAGAGCCGCCAACGAATAAAGCTGAATTGCAGGAATCAGACTTGGAGAATAGACTATATGGCCTTCAGGAATTTTCAGAGAAACCGAACGTTCAGCACAATCAATTACAGCTGCATTTGCTGTCAACCAATCCATGCCCAAGATAACATCAATATCAGAATTGCCCAGAATAATTAAGGAAGCCGGAAATGAAGAACCACCAATCTCAATTTGATTGCTATGGCTGATATGAGCAGCCCTCATGTTTGACCCAGGAGATTGGACCACAAGACGGTGTAATAAAGGAACCATAGCCAAATCTTGCTCATGAGCAAACTTGTGAGAAACAAAAGAATGCGAAGCACCAGAATCAAACAAAACTCGTGCAGGAACTGAGTTAACAGGAAGCATACCCATCACAACTCCAGGAGCATGCTCAGCTTGAGCGGCGTTGACACAGTTGGCACGAGCAACCGTAGATCCCGACTTAGTGTTGATGTTGAGAGCCCGAGGTGGAGGTGCACGAATCATAGGAGCACTTGCCGCAGGTCTTGGAGGTGGTGGTGGAAGAGCTTTGTTGTTCATTGGACAATTCCATTGCTGATGCCCTGTGTTTCCACAAGTATAACAAGCACCAGGTGGACGTGGAGCAACGTAGCCAGGGACTCCGCCAGGCGCTCCAGGGTAGTTGTGGTTGTAGCCCCTGGGAGCCGCAGTGAAGGAGTTTGGTGGCCTTGGTGCGTAGCTTGAAGGTCTTGGTGGAGGAGGGAGCGACGGTGGGGTGTTAGGAACCCAGACACGACGCTTAGAAGGAGCTGCCATAGCAGAAGAGCTTGATGTATCACGGCTGTGTTTCTTTGACTCCTCAAACACTTGCCTACTTGCTTCTTCCTGCAGAGCTGTGTGTTGAAGTTCCAGGAAAGATGCTGGCCTTGCATGAGTGATTGCATATTTGATGGAAGCATTGAGGCCTTGCCGAAACCTCTTTTGCTTCTTCTTGTCATCAGAGATCTCATCGCCACCATAACGAGACAGATTCATGAAGTTTCTGATGTAGGTGTTGACATTGTCAGTGCCCTGCTTGAGGTTGAGAAACACTTCCTTCATCCTTTCCATGACAATTTCTGACAGATATTGCTCTTTGAAAGCAGCAGTGAATCGCTCCCAAGTAGGCTGAAACCCAGAAAGATCTGCCTTGAGGTAATTTTCCCACCAGAGAGCTGCATCTCCCTTCAGAAGGTGAGTAGCACATTTGACCCATTCTTGCTCGGGAACATCCGCAGTCATGAGCAACCTTGACACTTCACGAAGCCAATCATCCGCATCAAGTGGCTGATCAGACACCTCAAATTGGCGTGGGTTGAACTTGAGAAAACTCTTGATGTCTCCTCGCTTGGGAGGTGGAGGTAGCGGAGCAAACTCATTCCTCCTCACACTTTCCTCGAAGCGCTGCTGGTTTTGCTGCATAGTGCCCAAAGCATTTGCAATACTTGCCAAAGCGGCCCCAAGTTCAGGTGGTATATCCTCCTCAGAACGGCGTGGTGGTGCCATCCTGTGATTGATATAAAACACAAGTCAGTACTATAATGGAGAATGATAATAATCCAAAATAGTACCAAAATGGAATTAATCAAGATTATAGAATGCAATTCACTCAGGTGATATGAAAATATCAACAAAGTTCAAGGCAACTAGAAGATATTAAGCATAACACACACGACTGAACAAGGAGTGTGGTATACAAACTAACAAAGAAAAATTTTCCGCAAATTTTGGCATTAAAATACCACTAAATGCGCAAAACCACTTAACGAATCAAGATTAGCAACTCTACTAGTTCAATATACAAAAGCAAATGACAAAAGTAGTGGTATGGTCGCGACTCCATCCCGCACTCAAATCATTACTTCGCACATGAATCAGTAAAACACATATCCCAACAACTTCTTCTTAAGGTGAAACTAAAGATTGGTAACTACGGAAAAGAACACCCCAACAAGATAACGTCGGATAACAAAGAGTAAGATAGATCGCATCGGTGTACAACGAATCAGAATAGATCGCGTCGGTTTACAAAGGACTGTCGGTAGGGAATGTACCAACAGTTGATAACCAAAAGGCAGATAGTGATAACATTTGGATGCAACAGATAGACAAGGAATTCACACACACACACACACAAACATAACCTATGGTACTACGGAACCCAGAACACGTGAATCCTAGTTTGAAGTTTAGAAGAGGATTGAAAACGTTACACTTCCTTACCAGAAAAGGGTGGGTGGGTGGGTACGAAGAAAAATGGAAGCAATCTTACTCTCACGTTTGTTTTTCCCTAGTATACATAACTACCAAAATATTTGCTAGACTGACAACGACCATTTTGGCTGAGACCCTGAAGGGCGGGATGGCTCTGATACCAATTGTAACTACCTCGGTGAATTACGCTCTTAGTTAATGCCTGGATGAACGAAAATGGTTAAATTAGTACGGTGGGGCCCAGGGCCACTCACGGTAGACCTTTCGGCCGTCCTAACCACTTTCAGTCAACGGGACAAGAACGAGCGGCGTAATCGGCAGGCGAAGGGATCAAATACATACACAAATGAGTATGTATGCAAGCCACATACAACAGTACATCAGAGCCATTCCATCTAAAAGAAATAGAAATATTGCAACGCCATACGGCAAGATCCAAATATCCTAGATAGATATAATAATTTAGGATAGCTCCTCATACATCACACATCAGAGTATCAGGCGGAAGCGGAAAACAAGATCCGAGTACGGATAAGAAGCAAATTGGCATAAGATGCCTCATAAATAAACACATCCCGCCCACAGATCACACGGATCCCCGTTCCCGGAATCTCTACACCGAATGATCGTTGCCAACATCATCTGACTCTTCCACCCAGTATCCATCTTGCGGGTACACCTGTTCATCTGAATCAAACAATTTATCGTGTGAGACCCTAGGGGTACTCAGCAAGTCTTTATGCCACTAAAGGGGACACAACCTGGGGTGACGCAATTGCAGCGAAAGATAATACCTAACAATTCTATAGAGACTCGCTAACCTTCCGCCTAACCAAAGATAGACGGAAGTCCGTGAATTAAGAACAACAGTTATAACAGTATATTTATCAGATCCATCCTCCTCCTCGCTTACCAACGAGGAAGCGGACGAACAACCCCCATCATCCGTTGGCAGTTTTTATTAACCATTCCATGAGTATTGCACTATTTACTAGTCAAGTACTGAGTCAATTTGAAAGCGGTACTTTAGTTATACTTGTCTATGATCGAGAAACTGTGCTCCAAGTCGTCCATAACCGCGGACACGGCTTTCAGAAAGATTTACCCTGCAGGGGTGCACGAATAGCAACACACACTCGATCAACCTCGGAAAAACCAAATCAAAACCCAACGAGGCATTCACGACAAAGCAATCACAGGATTCAGAAATATTTCAGGGGGCCACCCCATTAAGCTACCCGCAA
Source organism: Avena eriantha (assembly GCA_910589775.1). Classification (NCBI taxonomy): domain Eukaryota; kingdom Viridiplantae; phylum Streptophyta; class Magnoliopsida; order Poales; family Poaceae; genus Avena; species Avena eriantha. The sequence continues at coordinate 366,070,267 of OU342744.1, forward strand.
CGAAGTTGGCCGGCTCCGAGACGGACCCAAGGTTTGTGTGGACGGCGGTAAACGACTGGGAACCCGAAAATGTGACTGGGCTTGTCGATACAGCGAAAACGTGTCACGATCCAAAACAGTACAGGTGCTCCTCGCACAATCTTAAATAAAGCAGTAACATGGCATAAGTACAAGATAGTAATAAAGCCCCAAACTAATCGTGGCCCCAAGAAGTAAGAATGAATCAAGCTCTGGCTCAGGGGGTCCATAGGCCTCCCGGATGTGGATAGTGCGAATAAACAAGGAACAGGAATCAAGTACTCGGGGTCCTACGGGACACAAGTGAGCATGAAAAACCAAATAGCAGATATTGCTCACCGGTGCCTCTTTCATTAGTTATCCCATTACTACTCCAGTTATGTTGTTTAGGTACCTCGTTATCCTTTAGACACTCACATACCCTACTCATGCTTTTCTACGACTCGCATGGCTCAAACAACTCCTATAGTAATGGCTCATGGGACCGGAACAGGCTTAACGTGGTTTAAAAGTAAAGGCTATGCAGTACTTGGGATTCAATTTAATGAAATCGCGACTCAATGATGCAAGAATAAGATAGAGGCAATAGGTATTGTATGTATGCAAGCATGTGGTAGTGCTTGCCTGGCAGCTCAGTTGAAGCGAGAGATGGATCTGGGTAATACTCCGGTGATTCCTGGTAAACCTCCTGCTGGGTGTCTATTCGAAGAAGAACCAAACAAACAAGGGCCAACATAAATAAAGTGCGCAAGCATATGAATTGAAATGCAAAAAGCAACCAAGCATGCCATGATGAATGTTGCACAATTTACATGGCATTAAGGTAGCATGGCAAAGGTGAGATGTGGATACAAGAATTAAAGCACTTTAATATTTATTTGCCCAAGTTTTATTGTCATAAACAGTTCAGAATTTAAATGTTGACATGATGCATGCTGCAATTCAGAACAAGGACTGCATAAATAGAACGGGCTCGTCGCGCTGATCGATTTAGACATATTATTTGTCAAATTTGGAGTTATAAAACAAAAGTTATTAATTAAATAAGGAAAAGGGCATTTTATTGTAATTTTAGTCATCTCGAAATTTAAAGTGTTCAAAATATATTTTGGAGGGCATATTTGAATTCCTCTCATTTTTCGGATTCCAAAACATATATTATTTGTATTATTTGGATTTGTATTTTAAAAATTATTTGAATCTGAAAAGAATTTGAATTTAAATTAATTTGGAAAAGATTTGAATTAAAACAGACTCAGGCAGAAACTTTTTATACCCAGGCGATATCGACCCCAGACAATGACAGGTGGGGACAACGCGGACTGGGGCCACGCGCGCGCGAGAAAACGTGTTGCACCGGGCAGAGGCTAGCCGCTGACACTGACAGGCGGGACCAGCGGCGGAAGGCCCACGTGTCAGCGATGCGGAAGACAGGGGCTGACAGGTGGGGCTGCAGCTGGACCGCGGGTTGTGTCTGAGAAAACGGAGGGGTTTTCTGCTAAACTACCAGGGCGACTGACTGGTGGGGTCGTTGGAGCGCGGGTTGCGGAATCCAAAAAAGGCGGGGGGCTTTTTGCAAAACGACCACGCGCCCGGGTTACTGTTTTTCTTCTTCGTGTTCTGGCGACAGGTGCGTGCGCGGCGCGGAGCGGGGATTCGATCCCGGGCCGCGGGAGTCCGTGCTGAGGAGGCTAGCCAGTGCGGCGATGCTAGGGAAGCTGCTAGGAGGTGGCTCGGGCGCTAGGTAAGGTGTGCGCGGCACGGAAAAGCTTGCAGACTACGACGACGGCGTGCACGGCGGGCGCTCGACAAAACGACCGGCGACGCTAGACCACGACGAAGAAGAGGAGGTTGTCCGGGAGAGGGAGGGGCTCACCGCGGGTCGCCTGGTGGTGTCGGATCGGCGCGAGGGGCTGCAGAACGGCGAGGTCGCTGGCGCTCCGATGAACTAGGGTTTCGGGGACGATGAGGTACTGGCGGCGCGGGGGAGCTTCTCGTCCACGTTGGCGGTTGCGGGGCGTCGTAGTGGAGCGTCCTCGGTCTCCCAGGCCACCTCCGGGTCGAGCTGCACGTCGGGATCGACGAGGACGAGGTGGACCTGGCGGCGACCGGCGGCAGGAGGTAGTCGTCGGGGAGGAAGAAGGGGAAGGAAGGGCGACTCGGGCCAGATCTGGGGAGGCCAGAGAGGCGTGGGGAGGAAGGGAAAAGAAGGGAGAGAGGGAGGAGAGCAGCCGGGGCACGGTAGAGCAAAAAGGGCTCGGGCTTTGCCCTTTTCTTCTCCTCCTTGGCGAGCACGTGGGTGAGCTGGCTGGGGGCTGGTCCTGGGCGAGGTAGGGTGGCTGCAGGGTGGACCAGAACGGCGCAGCTGCAGGGTGGGGCTGGCGCAAGGGAGAGAGAAGAGAGAGAGGGGCTAGCTCGGGCTAGGGTTAGATATGGGTAGGGTTAGGGTTTGCTTGGCTTAGGGAGAGGGGGCTAGCTGGGGTGGGGCCAGGGAGAGAGAGAGAGAGAGGGTCAGGTGGTGCTGCAAGTGAGAGAGAGGGGGGAAGGATAGGGTTAGGGTTTTGGAGAAATTAGATGTAAAAGAATTAAAAAGAGAAGAACTAGGTTTGAATTTTATTAGGTATTTATATTTGATGTAGTTGATGAGACCAAACCAAGAGTTAAGGTGAGCTTGATCTTGCTTGAGACAAAGTAGAAGAGAAACAAGAAAGAAAGAGGAAGAAAGGAAATAGGTGGAAAAGCTCTCATATGATCATACATGTAGATAAAGAGAAAAATAAAAGAAAGGAATGTGGTAAGATCATCCCAAGTGGAGCATGGTGGAGGCTAGGATTACCATGAGGTGGGGGTGGAAAGAATTCCAAGAAAAAGGAAAAGAAAAGAATTATGGGGTAAGCCTCATGTGGTTCATGCATGGTAAATTAATAATATAAGAAGATGAGATGGTTGTGACTAAGGAGAGGTGGAGTGGTAGGAGATGGTTTCCACAAAGGAAGGATCCATTAAAACCAAAGAAAAACCAAAGAAGAGAAAGGTGGTGGAGAAGCTTGCATGGCCCATGCAAAAATATTAATGACATGATTTATTATGTGAAAACAATAATAATATGATGGCATTAATCTTGTGCATTTCCAAGAAGTGGAAAAAAAATAAGCCAAGCAAAGAATTTGGAAGATTGATCCACCCCAAACTACATGAGCTAGAATTAAATAGCTAAAGAAAAAGAAACAAGCTCATGGTTAATGGGATGGTGGGATTATAAAGTGGTGAGAGAGAAAAGTGGTGTAATGGGAATAAAAGATATGCCCCCAACTCAACTTGGGCATTTGAACAATATATCAACAACCAAATACAATATCAAGAGGCAAATACAATTTATAATGCATGTGAGAGAAGAACCAAAAGAAAAAGGAGTTTTTATATGATGCTCAAATGCAAGGTGGCATGATGACATGAGCATGATATAATTATGATGCAACAATAATATATGTGGAGTAGCCAATACCTTACTAGGACAAGTAGCATTCCAATTGTTAGACAATTGGGGTGCTACATTCGTACCTAGTTGATATCATGTTCTTTTGTCTATGGATGTCGTCGGTGTGAAATGAAAGGGGTGCTTGTAAGTCCATGGAGTTATGCATGTGTGTTAGAGAAACGCCCGGGCCGCTGGTCTAATCCATGTTGACATGGTGGAAACTTGCAGCGTAACCATAACGAGTATCTTTGAAGCATTCTTCTTATAAAAAAGAGATAGAGATTAAGAAAAAGATAAAAAAAGAGATATTATAAAAAGAGGAAAGAGAGAAAAAAGCACCATATTCCCATGGTAAATAAGAAGATTGCTGAGATACTTGTTGTCTGCTTGCCTTGTCATTTTAATATGGGGATTCTTCCGTATCATCGGGCAAGGGGTACCCCGTTGGCGTTACTCAATGATACACATATGCTTACGATGACAAGAACTTACCGGTGACTAAACTTAAGTAGCATGAGGAGCGGCCCTCGTATTCAAGGGACATGAGATTCTCAACTTACAACTTGTCAATGCATATCCTCATATTTGATCACTTTAACCTTAATCACCTAAACATGCCTATGATAGGGGCAATGAGAGCTGAAAGCTAGTAAGTATCATAATTTTTGGGAGCTCTTTATGAGACTTGCAATCCCTGCTTCCCTCTTTGAAGGGCCTTTCTTTTACTTTGTATTTGAGTCAGTAAACCTACTCCCTTCTACCTCAGCAAGTATTTTGAGTTGATGTGTTTCATTCATTCATATGATGATTTATGCAATCATGTCTTATGTTCCTTGTTTTGCACATTGCTCTTATCTTGATGTTTACTACTTTGAAAGATTTCATTGAAAAACCAGCTATTTGTGAACTCCAACAAATTATCAACTATTCTTCAGCCAAGAGCTAAGTTTGCCATTACCAATTGTGATTCACTTTATGTATCTCTATTGTGTTTCCTTTACTTATTACACGTTGAGTTATATAATAGTGAGTTGTCTTCTATTATGATCTATGCTTTTGATGAATGTGATGCTTCTTGTCCGTATTATTTTATCGACTCTTCACTCCATAAACCTGAGGTCATGTTTATTGAGCTCAGTTTCGCTTGGGACAAGCGAAGTCTAAGCTTGGGGGGAGCTGATACGTCCATTTTGCATCACTATTCTATGTCTTAATTCACTATTATTCATTAATATATTTCGTATTGAGAGGTGATACTTATGTTATTTCATCTGTTTTTGCATGGTTGATGACTTTTGGAGCATGGACCGCTGCAGTCAGGATTCTGATGGAAAAGGTGATGTTTGGAGGCAAAATTCGCGAAGATCAGAAAATCCGGGAAAATATACGGAAAATCCTATTTTTCCAGAAGACTAAGGATGCCAGAAGATGGAGTGGAGATGGCCTAGGCCGCGCCAGGAGGTGGTGTGGCCACGCTGGCCCACTCCAGCCTCTCCCCTCTGGCGTATATCATCCTCTCGAAACCCTAAGACTCGGGGAACGACCATAGAAAGATTCCGCCGCCTCTGCGGGGCGAAAAACACCGAGAGAGAAAGATCTCTCTGGCAGATAGATTTCTGCCAGGGGAATTCCTTCCCGGAGAGGGAAGATCGTTGCCATCAAGATGGACTTCATCGGGATCATCAGCATCATCACCACCATCATCACCATCTCCATCCTCATCACCATCTCCATATTTCTGTAACAATTGGGTTGAATCTTGCATTAGTTCATAGGGGAAACTTTCCCGGTGTTGATTACTCTTTGTAGTTAATACTATTGAGTGAACTATTGAATTATTATTTATGTTCAGATTGTTATACATCATTATTCCATCTCTGATCATGATCCATATGATGTCTTGTGAGTAGTTCATTTTGTTCTTGAGGACATGGGAGAAGTCTTGTTGTTAGTAGTGGAGTTGTGTTGACAAAGATTCAATAGATTGTTATTTAAGTTGTGGTGTACTTCTTCTAGTGGTGTCATGTGAATGTCGACGACATGACACTTCACCTATATGGGCCTAGGGGAATGCATTGTGTATTTGGCTACTAATCGTAGGGGTTGCCGAGGTGACAGATACCTGAACCCCCGTTAGGAAACCATTGCACAAGGGACGTAAGGGTCTTAGATTTTAAAGCTTTGGTTAGGTTTCTACCTTAATTACTTTCTTGTACTTACAGATGTTTGCAAGGGGTATAATCACAAGTATGTATTAGTCTTGGATGGGGCGGTACATTAGCACAGGTTCACCCACACAACAATTAGCAAGCTAAAGAAGATTAATCAACTATATGAAGCGAAAGCACTTGACAGTCTTCCCATGTGTCCTCGAGAACGTTTGGTCCTCTTAAGTAATACAACCGGCTTGTCCTTTGCTGCATAAAGTATTGGGCCACTTGCTGCATTTATTCCTAATGTCTTTTATTTACTCGTACTTTGTTTACTTGCTTTATCGAAAACCCCTAAAAAACCGTTTGCTAAGTATTTACTCAGAGTCTTTTATTTACTCGTACTTTATTTACGACACGCACACGGGCACAAACAAACAAGAAGGAATTAGCCAATGCAAGATTAGAGGCAAAACTGTCAAAATCAGGCGTCAGGCCGGAGACTCCGGGGTTTCAGCCCGGAAACTCCGGTCCAGGCCGGAGATTCCGGTCTGGAGTTAGATCGCAAACTGCTCGTGTTCTTGAGCGGAAATCCACGCTTTGGGTCATCAAATCCGCGAAAAATTCCCAAATTGGGCTAGGAAAATGCAGGATAAAGCTGGACCAACGCCTAAGACAAGGTTTGGTCGGATCAAAACCAAAAATAACACTCCAAATCAAGAGATCGATCCAAAGGCAAATTTGGGGCTCTTTTTTGGGGATTTTCGAATTTTGGGTGGATAGAAGAAAAATTTGTGGGGGAAATTGTGAGCAACGAAGCTCTTGATACCAATATGTTGAGAGCAAACCTCTAGGGTGGCACGATCTTTCACGATTCCCTTTCAAATCGAGGGTAGTTGCGGGGGGAGGAGGGAAGGATGAACACGACGAACACACGCACGGAGAACGCGATGAACAGACACACGCAAAACCATGATAAACACCAATAGCTCACGCCAGCGGTGACCGGTCCGGTGCAATCCCTAGGATCAGCGTTGGGCGGAGGACTCTCTCTCGAACCGGCACGTCGAGATGGTAGACTCGGTGAGATCTTGACGTCTAGGCAAAGGGACACCGATGCCTAGGCCTTGTACAACGCGAAGGCACGATGCAAACTCCAACGAGGTTTGGGGATATTGGTGCTCCTTAGTCAAGGAGCATGAGGCAAGAATTAGATATATCCACAAAGGGGTTCCCACTAATTCGGATATCATGCCTAGGGTTTACAATGGAGGTGGGGGTCTATATATAGGCCAGCCACTTAAACAGGGGTACTTTAGGAATAAAATACAAGTTCTGGATGGACTAAGGGGTACATGGGCCGAAGGCCCAAAGGCCTTTTCATGCCTAGCAACGGTCGGACCGGAGACTCCGGTGTGGTGGACCGGAGATTCCGGTGTAGCCTCTGGACCAGCCTCCGGAGGGGCCTTCAGATTGTCCCAGGGCCTGGTGCAGAGGGTCAGACCGGAGAGAGGGCCGGAGTCTCCGGTGTCTTCAGGCCAGAGACTTTGGCAGGCCAGAGACTTCGGTGTGCGCAGACCAGAGACTCCGGTCTGAGCAACTCCAGCGGCTTTTGCTTCACGTTTTTCTCCTTGTTCTCCATCCTTGGGTGCTTGGTGATGTGTCGAAGCTTTGTACCTGATGATGCATAGGGTAGTTGCATGAAGTAGCACACCATCCAAGGGGGTATCAAATTGGCACGAGGAGAGGAGCGAGTTCACCTTAGCTTGTAGGAATTTGGCTCGGGCACGAGTCATAGGTCCACTTGGGGGACTTGTTGGTGTAGATGTAGAAGGGTCCGTAGGACGGGCTGCATCATGTTGTTAATGAAAAGAACACACATGCAATGACACTATGATGTAGCCCAACATATGGAAACCACCTTTGGTCCACATCATGCCACGCTAATCATCACTCCAAAGGTGAACTCCTTCCATGCTTTGCCTTTCGTTGGTTATTGTGCGAATGGAATCCTACTTGAGACAAATGCCCATGATGTGACTAGGTCCATGAACATGATGCCAAGGAGATGCAACAAGGATGGCTCGGGAGCCAAGACACCCAACCAAGAGGCCTGGAAGAGAAGACGCAAGAAGCTGTTGAAGCAAGACCGGAGTCTCCGGACCAGCAGACCGGAGTCTTCGATCTACCACACCGGAGTCTCCGGCCCGTCTTCGAACCGAGACCCAAACCTGCGCCTGGGACAGTCTGAGACCCCCTCCGGAGGCGACACCGGAGATAGATCGGAGTCTTCAGCCTACATCGCGGACTCCGGACCCCACACCGGAGTCTCCGGACCGAGCATCGTGGGCCTGCGTGCCTTAAGCTGGGCTTGGCCCATGTAACGCCCTAAACTTCCTGTTTATGCCTATTTTACCCCTAGCTCGTGGCTGGCCTATATATATGCCCCCACCCCCCTCCTTGAAACCCTAGAGATGATGATGAATTGAGGCGTGTGCCTAACCCTAGATGGGAACCCCCTCTCAATAGTAAATCAATGAGTTGTAAGAGGCCTTGGAGTCGGTGCCCTTCTCCAAGTTGTCAAGAACCTCCTCAAGTGTTTGGTCTCTCCCTATCAAGGATTCTAGTAGTGCTTGGTCTCTCCCCTTTGGGATTCTACTTGGTTGCTACTCTCTCCTTGATTTGGATTCTACCATTCGCTCGCCGATCTCTCCTTTGGTGATTCTACCGCAAAGTCTCCCACCGAGGATACTATTGGATTGGTTGTTCGAACCAATGGGAGCAAATCAAATTGGGTGTGATTTGGCGTGTGTTTGTATCTTTACCTTGCATTAGTGTTGTGTTCATCGTGTTCATCGTGTTTTCTCGCACTTCCCCCTCAAATCAGTGAAGATCGGGCCACTCCAAGGGTAAATACACAAGGAGACCCATAACACACTAGGGGATCCATCTGTGGTTTGTGAAAAGAACACACATCCAATGACACTGGTGTATCCATATGTGGTTAATTAAAATAAAAGACATGCAATGAACTCTAGTGGATCCATGTGTGGTTTGTGAAAAGAACACACATGTAGTGACACTGGTGGATCCACATGTAGTTTGTGAAGAACACACATGCAATGACACTAGGGGATTCATATGTGGTTTGTGAAGAGAATAGACATGCGATGACTCTAGCTGTGGTTAATGAAGAGAATAGACATGCAGTGACACTGGTGGATCCATATGTGGTTTGTGAGAAGAACAGACATGCAATGAACTCTGGTGGATCCATGTGTGCATTGTGAGGAAAACACACATGCAATGACTCTAGCTAGATCCGCATGTGGTTTGTGAACAGAACACACATGAAGTGACACTAGGGGATCCATATGTGGTTTGTGAAGAGAACACACATGCAGTGACACTGGTGGATCCATATGTGGTTCCTGAAAAGAACACACATGCAATGACACTGGTTGATCCATATATGGTTTGTGAAAAGAACAGACATGCAATGACTCTAGCTGTGGTTAATGAAAAGAACCGACATGCAATGACACCGGTGGATCCATATGTGGTTTGTGAAAAGAACACACATGCAATGACTCTGGTGGATCCATGTGTGGTTTGTGAGGAGAACACACATGCAATGACACTGGTGGATCCACATGTGGTTTGTGAAGAGAACACACATGGAGTGACACTGGTGGATCAATATGTGGTTTGTGGAAAGAACACACATGCAGTGACTCTAGGTGTGGTTTGTGAAAAGAACACACATGCAATGACTCTAGCTATTGTTAATGAAAAGAACACACACGTAATGACTCTGGTGGATCCATGTGTGGTTTGTGAGGAGAACACACATACAATGACACTCGTGGATCGATATGTGGTTTTGTGAAGAGCACACACATGCAGTGACACTGGTGGATCCACATATGGTTTGTGAAGAGAACACACATGCAGTGACACTAGTGGATGATCCATGTGTGGTTTGTGAAAAGAACGCACATGCAGTGACTCTAGCTGTGGTTTGTGAAACGAACACACATGAAATGACTCTAGCTATTGTTAATGAGAAGAACACGCATGCAATGAAATTGGTGATTCCATATGTGGTTTGTGAAAAGAACACACATGCGGTGACTCTAGCTATGGTTAATGAAAAGAACACACATGCAATAACACTAGGGGATCCATATGTGGTTTGTGAAAAGATCACACATGCAGTGACCCTGGTGGATCCATGTGTGGTTTGTAAAAAGAACACACATGCAATGACAATGGTGGATCCACATGTGGTTTGTGAGGAGAACACACATGCAGTGACACTGGTGCATCCACATGTGGTTTGTCAAGAGAACACACATGCAGTGACTCTCGCTGTGGTTTGTGAAAAGTACACACATGCAAGGACTCTAGCTATTGTTAATGAAAAGAACACACATGCAATGAAACTAGTGGATCCATATGTGATTTGTGAAAAGAACACACATGCAATGACGCTGGTGATCCATATGTGGTTAATGAAAAGAACATACATGCAATGAACTCTGGTGGATCCATGTGTGGTTTGTCAAAACAACACACATGAAGTGACTCTAGTTGTGGTTAATGAAAAGAGCACACATGCAATGACACTAGGGGATCCATATGTGGTTTGTGAAGAGAACATAGATGCAGTGACACCGGTGTATCCATATGTGGTTAATGAAAAGAACAAACATGCAATGAACTCTGGTGGATCCATGTGTGGTTTGTGAAAAAAACAAACATGTTGTGACTCTAGCCGTGGATAATGAAAAGAACACACATGCAATGACACTAGTGGATCAATATGAGGTTCGTGAAAAGAACACATATGCAGTGACACTAGTGGATCCAAATGTGGTTTGTGAAAAGAACACACATGAACTGACTCTAGCTGTTGTTAATGAAGGGAACAGACATGCAATAACACTGGTGGATCCATATGTGGTTCATGAAAAGAACACACATGTAATGACACTGGTGGATCCACATGTGGTTTATGAAAAGAACACACATGCAATGACTCTAGGTGTTGTTAATGAAAAGAACACACATGCAATAAAACTGGTGGATTCATATGTGGATTTTGAAAACAACACACATGCAATATGTGGTTTGTGAAAAGAACACACATGCAGTGACACTGGTGGATCCATATGTGGTTTGTGAAAAGAACAACCATGTTGTGACTTGCTGTGGTTAATGAAAAGAACACACATGCAATGACACTAGTGGATCCATATTTGGTTTTTGAAAAGAACACACATGCAATTACTCTGGTGGATCCATGTGTGTTTTGTGAGGAGAACACACATGCAATGACACTGGTGGATCCACGTGTGGTTTGTGAAGAGAACACACATGCAGTGACACTAGTGGATCCATATGTGGTTTGTGAATAGAACACACATACAGTGACACTGATATGGGGTGGCCCGATCTTCTCAGCAAGCTCTTGTCGATGATATGGTGGATGATAGATAACTAGTGCGTAGCTATGATCTCTCCCGCCCGACCCCTAATGCTAGTGCAACAGATCTCGAACCTTGTAGGATATTCACAACACCACACTCTTGCGCACGCAGCCGTGACCATGAACAACGGTATGCAATCTATTAATTCCCAATGAAACAATAGATCACACTCAATTATAGCTGTAGAATTCGAACCTAGGGTAATTTCAGAGGTTCTATGAAAGAATCAACTCCAAAATATTTTAACATGGTCTAAACCTAAAAACCATGATTTATAGGCCTATATAAAGGCTGTTGGACGTCCAATATAGAGTTAGGGTCAAAACCAAACATATCTCTAAATTTCCTAACTTAAAAGGACTCGTAACGAACTGGGACTTGTTTTGGTTGCCGCACACAGCTCTTAAGGAACTAGTAGATGTGCAAGTACCCGTTGGAACGACCTCGGAATTATCTTTCCAACAAGTACTTATTTGCTTAACTCGGATTTGGTATGTGGAAACCACGTCTGTTTCAATTTCAAAACTTCTGTCTGTCCGAATTGAACCTTTCTTCTTGGTCGCCTTCCATCTCTCGGTCGCATTCGTTTTGATGATCTTCTCTTGCGCCTTCCTCCCGCTCCTCCCTCGCGCATCCTCGGGCGATCATAAGGCCGGGCTCCTCTTGTAGCCCTTCTCTGGTGGATCCATGAGTGGTTTGTGAGGAAAACACACATGCAATGACACTGGTGGAGCCATATGTGGTTTGTGAACAGAACACACATGCAGTGACACTGATATGGGGTGGCCCGATCTTCTCAGCAAGCTCTTGTCGATGATATGGTGGATGATAGATAACTTGAGGGCAAACCTCTAGGGTGGCCTGATCTTTCACGATTCCCTTTCAAATCGAGGTTGGAGTGCGGGGGAAGGATGAACACGACGAACACATGCACGAAGAACGCGATGAACACACACACGCAAAACCACGATGAACACCAATGGCTCACGCCGGCAGCGACCGGTCCGGCGCAATCCCTAGGATCAGCGTCGGGTGGAGGACTCTCTCTCGAACCGGCACGGCAAGATGGGAGACTCGGTGAGATCTTGATGTCTAGGAAAAGGGACACCGATGCCTAGGCCTTGTACAACGCGGAGGCACGATGCAAACTCCAAACGAGGTTTGGGGATATTGGTGCTCCTTAGTCAAGGAGCATGAGGCAAGAATTAGATAGATCCACAAAGGGGTTTCCACTAATTCCAATACCATGCCTAGGGTTTACAATGGAGGTAGGGGTCTATATATAGGCCAACCACAAGTTTAGGGGTAATTCAGGCATTAAAGTAGAGTTCTGGGCGAAGTAGAGGGGTACATGGGCCATGGGGCCCAGTTAGGCTCGTAGGCCCATCACTTGGGCCGGACAGTCCGGGCCGGAACGACCGGACAGTCCGGGGTGGCCAGACACTCCGGGCAGTGTCCGGGCAGTGTCTGAACTGGCACACAGAATGTCCGAGTCCCGACGGGGCTGGGGTAGGCCGGACACTCTGGCTGCGCCGGACACTCCGGCTGGATCCGGGCGGACACTCCGGCTCTGGCAGGTTCAGGACGGATGCTGCTTCAGGGCTCGTGGGTCGACGCGGCGGGGGCTCATACCTGATGATGCACAAACTAGTGGTATGAAGTAGCACGCCATCCAAGGAGGTATCAAATCGGCACGAAGACAGGAGCGAGTTCACCTTAGCTTGGAGGAGTTTGGCTCGGGCACGAGTCATGGGTCCACTTGGGGGGTTTGTTGGTGTAGATGTAGAAGCGTTCGTATGACGGGCTGCATCAACTCGTGCGTAGCTATGATCTCTCCCGCTCGATCCCTGATGCCAGTGCAACAGATCTCGAACCTTGTAGGATATTCACAACACCACACTCTTGTGTACGCAGCCGTGACCACGAAAGGTAGTATGCAATCTATTAATTCCCAATGGAACAACAAATCACACTCAATAGTTGTAGAATTCGAACACAGGGTAATTTCAGAGGTTCTATGAAAGAATCAACTCCAAAATATTTTAACGTGGTCTAAACCTAAAAACCATGATTTATAGGCCTATATAAAGGCTGCTGGACGTCCAATATAGAGTTGGGGTCAAAATCAAACATATCTCTAACTTTCCTAACTTAAAAGGACTCTATTTGTAAACTGACAGAAAACATATGTCGACTTGTTTTGGTTGCCGCGCACAGGTCGTAACACACTGGGAGACGTGCAAGTACCCGTTGGAAAGATTTCGTAATTATCTTTCCAACAAGTACTTATTTGCTTAATTCGGAGTTGCTATGTGGAAACCACGTCCGTTTCAATTTCAGAACTTCTGTCTGTCCGAATTTAACCTTTCTTCTTGGTCGCCTAACATCTCTCATTCGCCTTCGTTTTGATGATCTTCTCTTGCACCTTCCTCCCGCTCCTCCCTCGCACATCCTCAGGCGATCATCATGCCGGGCTCCTGTTGTAGCCCTTCTCCTCCTCGCGCCATGCTTGTTTCTCCAACGAACCTGACATACATAAATGCATAGACTTATGTAGTATAAAGTTCTCATCAATTAAAGCACCAGATTCATTTAGGAGTAAATTCACCTGTTGTTCAAGTAGCTTCGCACAAGCTCTTGTAATGGGTCCAATTCTAATCTGATTAGACTGATCCTTCCTTGCAATAGTTGGAACATCTTCAGTAGTCATTGGGGTTGGTGTAATTGTAGGGATATCCTCATCATCTCCCCCCCTTCAAAAGGCGTCGACCTCGACGCTCCAAGGTCTTCTCCAGCATATGGTGACAAATCAGCAACGTTGAAGCTGTTGCTAGCACCACCAAACTCCTCAATAGGTATATCAACTGAATAGGTATTATCATTAATTTTGGCTAACACTTTGTAAGGACCAGCACCACGTGGCTTCAACTTGGACTTGCGAAGTAGTGGAAATCTGTCCTTGCGCAGATGCACCCAAACCATATCTCCAGGCTCGAACAACACTTCTTTCCTTGCTTGATTCCTTGCAACAACAATGTTCTTGCCCTTCTTCTCAATAGCCTCTCGAGTCTTTTCATGTATTTTCTTCACATAATCAGCACGTTTTGATACCTCCATATCAACTCTCTCATGTAATGGCAGAGGCAATATATCAAGTGGCGGCAATGGCTTGAAGCCATACACCACCTGAAAAGGACAAAGCTGAGTAGTTGAATGCACAACCCTGTTGTAAGAAAACTCAACATGTGGCAAACACTCTTCCCACTCCCGCAGAATCTTTTTAATCATGGTCCTTAGCAGCTATGACAATGTTCGATTCACCACCTCCGTTTGACCATCTGTTTGGGGATGACATGTAGTACTGAACACCAGCTTCGTTCCTAGATTCCCCCATAAGGTCTTCCAAAAGTAGCTCATCAACTTCACATCACGGTCAGAAACAATCGTCTTAGGTACTCCATGTAATCTCACGATGTCCCTGAAAAACAGGTTAGCAACATGCGACGCATCGTCGCTTTTGTGGCAGGCAATAAAATGAGCCATCTTAGAGAACCTATCCACTACCACAAATATAGAATCATGACCTCTCTGAGTTTTAGGTAGACCTAGCACAAAATCCATACTAATATCTTTCCATGGATTAGTAGGTGCAGAGAGAGGTGTATACAAACCGTGAGGCTTCGGCTTGGATTTCGACTTGTGGCAAGTAATGCATCGACTCACAAATCTGTACACATCACGCCTCATCTTGGGCCAATAAAAGTGATCAGCAAGCATGAGCAACGTCTTCTCACGCCCAAAGTGACCCATCAAACCACCAGCATGTGATTCCTACACTAAGAACAAACGCAACGACGATTTTGGAATACATAGTTTGTTAGCTGGAAACAAATATCCATCGTGTATATGATACTTATCCCATGCGTTTCTAAGAGCACACAAACGATATGGTTCAGCAAAATCATGGTCAGTTGCATAAAGTGCACAAATAGCTTCTAATCTAGGAATTTTAACATCAAGATTGGTTAATAGCATGTTCTTCCTAGATAGAGCATCAACAACAACATTCTCTTTTTTCCCTTCTTATAATTAATGATGTAAGGAAAAGACTGAATGAACTCAACCCATTTAGCTAATCTTCTATGCAAGTTTGATTGTGCTTTCAAGTATTTCAATGCTTCATGATCAGAATGTATGATGAATTCCTTTGGCCACAAATAATGTTGCCAAACCTCAAGTACTCTAACAAGTGCATACAATTCTTTATCATAGATTGAATAATTCAAACGAGCACCAGTCAATTTCTCAGAAAAATAAGCTATAGGCCGACCCTCTTGCATCAAAACGCCACCTATGCCTATACCACTAACATCACATTCAACTTCAAATTGCTTCAAAAAATCAGGTAATGCAAGCAATGGTGCGGAAGTAAGCAAACGTTTCAATGTATCAAATGCAATGTCTTGGGCCGCGCCCCATACAAAAGGAACACCTTTCTTTGTCAAATCATTCAATGGTGTAGCAATGGTGCTAAAATCTTTCACAAAGCGCCTATAGAAACCAGCGAGACCGTGGAAACTACGCACTTGACATACATTCATTGGAGTAGGCCAATTCTGAATTGATTCAATTTTAGATTGATCTACCTCTAGTCCATTCTTAGAAACAACAAATCCTAGGAATATGAGCTTATCTTTTGCAAATGTACACTTCTCAAGATTAGCATACGGTTTATTATAACGTAACACTTGAAAAACTTGTCTAATATGAGTGCAATGTTTAGATTCGGTGTGGTTGTATATGAGTATATCATCAAAGTAAACAACCACAAAAGGACCAACAAATTCTCTCAAAACATGATTCATCAAACACATGAAAGTACTAGGTGCATTAGTAAGACCAACTGACATGACTAACCACTCATACAAGCCTAATTTAGTTTTGAAAGCAGTTTTCCATTCATCCCCTTCTTTCATCCTAGTTTGATGATAACCACTTCGGAAGTCAATTTTACAGAAAACAGCAGCACCACTCAATTCATCTAGCATATCCTCTAAGCGTGGAATAGGATGACGGTAGCGAATAGTGATGATATTAATCGCTCTACCGTCAACACACATGCGCCATGTACCATCTTTCTTAGGAACTAAAATAACAAGAACATCACAAGGGCTAAGAGAAACACGAATGTACCCTTTATCCAGCAACGCTTGTACTTGCTTCTGAATTTCCTTAGTTTCTTCGGGATTAGTACTATAGGGTGCGCGGTTGGGAAGTGTGGCGCCAGGAATCAAGTCCACTTGATGTTCTATACCATGCAATGGAGGTAAGCCTGCGGGTACATCTTCTGGAAACACATCCCCAAAGTCCTGCAAAACAGAAGAGTCACCAAGAGAAATAGGGGTCATGTCGTTATAAACCAATACCTCGCCCTTATACATGGGCACAAGTGGCATGGCTCTAGGATCCTCACGAAATTCTCTCATATCTTCCTTAGTGGCTAATATCAATAAACCAGTCACTCTCTCACTTTTCGTTATATCACTCAATTTAGGCTCAATTACATCAGAAATAGCTGTCACGCAATCTCGCCGAGTGGTAGTATCTTCCTTCAAGTTCACCTCTATCTTCTGGCGAGAATCATTCACAATTTCTTGTGGTGTCATTGGCTGCATAGTAATCTTCTTTCCTTTGAATTCCAAGTGATATGTATTGGCTCGACCATTGTGTTGCACTTGGCGATCATAGAGCCAAGGCCGACCCAATAGTAGGTGACAAACAGTCATAGGAACCACATCAAAATAAATAGAATCTTTGTATGGCCCTATTTGAAAATTTACTCGTACCATATGATTTACCTTCATCTCACCATTGTTGCTCAACCATTGTATGTAGTATGGCTTGGGATGAGGTAAGTATGTCAAATTCAGTTTGGCACATAGTTCCTTACTTGCAAGATTTCTACAGCTACCTCCATCAATAATGACCTTGCAAGCCTTGTTAGGTCCAACTAGAGATTTTGATTGGAACACTAAGTATACGTGAAGATACGGCAATAGTTGGAGCACGCTCAGGATACGCATCAGCACCATCCTCGGCATCATCAACATCATCATCAGAAGCTCCATCTCCACTCTCTACTTCGCCTTGTTCGTTAACAAACATAACATTGCTGTTTGGACAATCTTTCTTGTAGTGCCCTCTACCTCCACAAGTATGGCACACCACATCACGAGTACGAGAAGTAGACATGTTGGAACCCGAGCTAGCAGACGAGCAGCGGGTTTCCGAGCATTAGAACCAAACGAAGGTGTACTTACTGGTTTGGCTGATGGTGGAAAAGGAGCATCAACTGTTGGCATGACTGTAGGAGGTGTAGATCTAGCCGAAAATGTGCTGGAGGACGGAAAATGAGCGCGTGACTTTGCCTCTTCTGCCAACTGGGATTCAGCCTCTCTAGCATGGTGCAATAGCTCATTCATGGTCTCATACTTGTGATGACGAACTATGCTCTTGATTGGTAACTTCAGATTTTTTAGGAATCGTTGCATGGTCATCTCAATGGACTCACGAATTCTAGCACGCTGCATAAGCATCTCCATCTCCATGTAGTACTCATCAACTGTCATTGTGCCTTGCTTCAATTGCGTCAATTTATCAAAAACTGATCGCAAGTAGTTGGTTGGTACGAAACGAGCCTTCATGATTTGCTTCATCTCGCACCAATCCATCATAGGAAGTTCATTGTCCTGCCTCCTATGATGCACAAGAGCATCCCACCAACGCATAGCATAACCATCAAATTCAGATGCTGCAATCTTGACCTTCTTATCTTCTGGATAGTCAAATAAACGCTAGAGTTTCTCAATCTTCAACTCCCATGTGAGGTAATCTTCAGGATCAATGTGTTGAGGGCAAACCTCTAGGGTGGCCTGATCTTTCACGATTCCCTTTCAAATCGAGGGTGGAGTGCAGGGGAAGGAGGGAAGGATGAACACGACAAACACACGCACGAAGAACGTGATGAACACACACACACGCAAAACAACGATAAACACCAATAGCTCATGTCGGAGGTGACTGGTCCGGCGCAATCCCTAGGATCGGCGTCGGGTGGAGGACTCTCTCTCTCGAACATGCATGGCGAGATGGGAGACTCAGTGAGATCTTGACATCTAGGCAAAGGGACTCTGATGCCTAGGCCTTGTACAATGCGGAGCCACGATGCAAACTCCAACGAGGTTTGGGGATATTGGTGCTCCTTAGTCAAGGAGCATGAGGCAAGAATTAGATAGATCCACAAGGGGTTTCCACTAATTCCAATATCATGCCTAGGGTTTACAATAGAGGTGGTGGGCTATATATAGGCCAGCCACACAGTCAGGGGTACTTTAGGAAGAAAAGACAAGTTCTGGGCAGACTAAGGTGTACCTGGGCCGAAGGCCCAAAGGCCTTTTACATGCCTAGCTATGGTTAGTCTAGAGACTCCGGTGTGGTGGACCGGAGACTCTGGTCAGTCTCCGGACCAGCCTCCGGAGGGGCCTTCAGATTGTCCTCGAGCTCGATTCTGGAGGCAGACTGGAGGTGGGGCCGGAGACTCCGGTCTCTTCAGGCCAGAGACTTTGGTGGACCAGAGACTCCGGTGTGCGCAGAACGGAGACCCTTGACTGAGGAGCTTCAACGGCTTCTACTTCACGATCTGCTCCTTGCTCTCCATCCTAGGTGCTTGGTGATGCGCTGGTGCTTCGTACTTGATGATGCATAGCGTAGTTGCATGAAGTAGCACACCATCCAAGGATGTATCAAATCGGCACGAGGAGAGGAGCAAGTTCACCTTAGCTTGAAGGAGTTTGGCTCGAGCACGGGTCATGGGTCCACTTGGGGTATTTGTTGGTGTAGATGTAGGAGCGTCCGTAGGACGGGCTGCATCAGCTCCTCCCCCTTGGGAAAGAGTCGTCCTCGACTCTTCATGGTTATCATCTTGAGCATCTCCATGGTAAGGTGAGAGGTCCTTGACATTGAAAGTATTGCTTGCAAGGTACTTGGAGGTCGGTATGTTCATGATGTAGGCGTTGTTGTTGATTCTTTTGAGGACCTTGAAGGGGCCATCTCCTCTTGGCTTGAGCTTGGAGTCGTGTTCCTTCGGGAAGCGGTCTTTGCTTAGGTGTGTCCCCACAAGGTCACCTTCTTCAAAGATCATCTCCTTCTTGTCCTTGATTAACCTTGAAGCTTGGCGAAGGACTTGTTGTTCGATAGTAGCTCTTGTTTCTTCATGAACTTTCTTCATAGCTTGTGCGCTGATACGTCCATTTTGCATCACTATTCTATGTATTAATTCACTATTATTCATTGATATATTTCGTATTGAGAGGTGATACTTATGTTATTTCATATGTTTTTGCATGGTTGATGACTTTTGGAGCATGGACCGCTGCAGTCAGGATTCTGATGGAAATGGTGTTGTTTGGAGGCAAAATTCGCGAAGATCAGAAAATCCGAGAAAATATACGGAAAATCCTATTTTTCCAGAAGACTAAGGATGCCAGAAGACGGAGTGGAGATGGGCCATAGGGGGCCCACACCACCCCCTAGCGCGGGGAGCCCTAGGCCACGCTAGGAGGTGGTGTGGCCACCCTGGCCCACTCCAGCCTCTCCCCTCTGGTGTATATCATCCTCCCGAAACCCTAAGACTCGGGGAGAGACCACAAGTAGATTCCGACGCCTCTGCAGGGCGGAAAACACCAAGAGAGAAAGATCTCTCTGGCAGACAGATTTCTGCCGGGGGAATTCCTTCCCGGAGAGGGAAGATCGTCGCCATCAACACCACCATCAAGCTGGACTTCATCGGGATCATCATCATCATCATCACCACCATCATCACCATCTCCATCCTCATCACCATCTCCATATTGCTGTAACAATTGGGTTGAATCTTGCATTAGTTCATAGGGGAAACTTTCCCGGTGTTGATTACTCTTTGTAGTTAATGCTATTGAGTGAACCATTGAATTATTGTTTATGTTCAGATTGTTATACAACATTATTCCATCTCTGATCATGATCCATATGATGTCTTGTGAGTAGTTCGTTTTGTTCTTAAGGACATGGTAGAAGTCTTGTTGTTAGTAGTGGAGTTGTGTTGACAAAGATTCAATAGATTGTTATTTAAGTTGTGGTGTACTTCTTCTAGTGGTGTTATGTGAACGTCGACTACGTGACACTTCACCTATATGGGCCTAGGGGAATGCATTGTGTATTTGGCTACTAATCGTAGGTGATATGGGGTGGCCCGATCTTCTCAGTAAGCGGATAGCGATGATGATGGTGGATGATAGATAACTAGTGCGTAGCTATGATCTCTCCCGCTCGATCCCTGATGCCAGCGCAATAGATCTCGAACCTTGTAGGATATTCACAACACCACACTCTTGCGCACGCAGCCGTGACCACGAACGGTAGTATGCAATCTACTAATTTCCAATGGAACAACGGATCACACTCAATTATAGTTGGTAGATTCGAACACAGGGTAATTCCAGAGGTTCTATGAAAGAAACAACTCCAAAATATTTTAACGTGGTCTAAACCCTAACTTGTGACGGCTACGGAGGTTTATATGAGGGCTGGGGCGTCCTCCCCTCTAAACGGGCCTAAAAACAGCCATAACTTGGCCCAAACTGACTCGGTTCGACTCAAACTGATACATACCGACCCATATATGGGTTCGGCGTTATTGGCACGCAGTCCAAACGTCGTGGAACACCTCAAACATGTAATTCTTGGTGCGCCATCTCTCACTCTTGCTCATACGTGATTTCCTCATTGCCTCCTAGTGCGCATGCCTCCCGCTCCTCCCTCGCGCACTTGTTGATATTGGAAATCAGCACTTGTCCTTCTTGCTGCAACTCTCCTCCTCCTCGCGCAATGCTTGTGTTATCAATAAACCTGATCATACAAAGATGCATAGACTTAGGTAGTATAAAGTTCTCATTAAATAAAACATCAGGTTCAATTAGGAATAAATTCACCTGATAGTCATTATTGATTTGACTCAATATTTCCTTCAAGTTCAGGCAGTCAGAATCATCATAATCCATGTATATATCCTCATCATCCTCCCTTTCTTCATGAAAAGCCGTCCTCGGCTTTGGGTAAGCTGAAAGTGGGAGAAACAAAAAGAACAATGTGTACGCAAAGTATATGTATATATAACATGTTGTATTATTGTTGTTCACATGAAAAGTATGTCCAGTATACATGAAGCAACTTAAATTGCAGGTATAAGTGAAGTACAAAGAATCATGATCATGGTGAAAAACAACTAAATAGATAGTCATGTTCTTCAATATTAAATTCAGTTTTCTCAAAGAAGATCTATGATCAAATTTGTGAACAAGATCAAACCAATTCAATATGTCTGCAAACCAAATTGAATCATGACATGCTTCAACTGTGCTACTCTGATTATTATGAACATGATCATGTTGTCCAGTATGTAAAATGCAACTCAATTTGCAAATATCAAGGAAGTCTAAAGTAGTAACAAAACTAGACAAAGACTTTTGGGACAAACATAGTGAATATGAAAACTTGGGTCCTATTCTAGCAAGATTAGAACAATCCAACAGAGGTAAAATTACTTGTGTTGGTTGCAATATATCAACTAGATCAGAATGTATTTCCATAATATCTGGAACATGAGCTATTGTCCCATAGCAAACATTTTGTGATGTATGGCTGAAAACAACATGTTTCAGTTCAGCGATTCTATCACAAGTAAGGCATATGTGATCCACAAGAAAAAAATTATGCATGCTATATTCACCAATCAGATTGAAAGTGAAACAAGGAGAATATGTGCTAGAATTCAGAAATGAAATTTCAGAAATCTTATCCATAGCACAACTCATACTCATAGGTTCATTTAGCATGATGGAATACACAATATCAGCAGGTGGTATTCGAGCATGTATTTCCTTATGTGTTATCAGTACCACATGATCAAAATTTGAATTTGGTAAACTATCACATGGTGCTGAAACAGTAGTGCAAGGCAAATCACAAGGAGGATTCAGTAAAGGAATAGACTTACAATATGTCGCACATGTTTGCTGAAGCTCCAAATTAGTACCAATGTCATTAACAAACTTCTCAGCTGTAGTAGGTACTACGGCAACCTCCTCAAATAACAATACCAGATCGTGTGATGCAGGTTGTAAAATAGGTGGCTCCCTTTCTTCAAAAGCAACCTGCACATCACAAGATACAACACTAGGAGTAGACATGATTACGTTAGTAGACAACTCACATTTCTCATTAGTGTCCACTCTCAAAATTTCTGGAAGAGGCCATTTGCAGTTGTTCAAAAACATAGAACGTAGAAATTGCTTGAAATCTTCCCAAAGGATTTTTTTACCCATGACACCATACACAATCCTTGCATCCTTCCACCAACGAGCTACCTCTTCATCCACACGTCGGTGAGCAAGAATGTATTCTATATGACCATTAAACTTGCTATCGAAAGTACGACATCGCGCAAAACCAAATCCCATATCAATTTCCCAAATCTAATATTCTGCGGGTGTGGCGGAACTTTCCAATCGCCACTTGATTGTAGTTGGATCATATGTCATGCCAACCACAATAGCTAAATAGTCATGGTAAACATCATTTGATTTCTGCATCACATCAACACTAGTAGAAGTCATGATTAGTACATTAGTGCAAAAATCAAAATCTGTATGGTGGAACTCTCACAGCTCACTCACAACTAATAAGAAAGGAGATCTTACCGTTCCAAAGTGAATAGAGATGCTCTACCAAACGAAATCAAAAACTGATGCACTGATGTGATGAAGTGAATATCAAAGGTATAGAGAACGATCACATGGCACACAGGGTATTTATGGTGGAGTTGTAGGTATGGTATCCTAACTACACCGCAAACAAGTCCTAGTGCTGATCGTATGACAAAGACCCACGGAAACACACACTGTGGAGATAAATGGGGCAATTGCAACTATGAAAATGAGCTCAAAAAAGTGAGGTATGTCGGAGGAACGCTCGTGTTGCAATGCACAAGGAGAGACGCTAGCAATGTCTCAACGAAACGGGCACAAGATTGCTAAACTGAGCAACCCGTAGAGCACTAAGCACGCTAGTCTCGTAGGATAGTTTTAGACACAAAGAAAGGTTTACTAAGGCTCACAAGGATAGGTACGCTATGTGGACTCAGTAAAAAAATAAACAAAAAAGAAAAAAATTTGACCTGAAAACTGGTCTCTGCCACGGCAGAAAAACGGCCTAAAATCCTGCCGCGGCAGGATGTCAGCAGACACAAAAATTTCTCGTATGAGCACAGACCTGTCTGTGGTAAGGCGAAGGTCCGAATTTTTTTCTGCTTTCACGCTGGAGCACAGACCTGTCTGCGGTCAGGCGTGAGGCAGCGAGACGATTTTTTTTTACTTCAACATGAAGCAAACTTGGTACAAGTCTAGATCTGATCGGTTTGGTTTTTTTTTCTCCTTCTTTCAAACGGATCTACAACCTGAGACTAAAAGAAAACAGATCTACTAGATCTAAGACTCAAGAACACGACGAACAGTCTAGAAATAGTGTAGGGACTCTAACAACGGATCAAAAAAGACAAAAACTAGACAAAAACTACGACTCAGATTTAGAAGAAAGGCTACACAAAAGGATTACGATCAGCAACTAGAACTCACGAACAGTGTTATCTAGGCTATGGCAATGAACTATGAACCCTAATATTTTTGTGTGGCTTTTTCTGTATAGGAAAAAACAACTAATCTGTGGATGGATTTGTGGATGCTTACCGAGGCAACACTCGAAATCTGATACCAAGATGATACAGATCAGTCGATGATCCTTTAGATTTGTCCCGATCTTTCACAGCAAGTCAACTAGATAGATGATCTCCTAATAACGCTGAAGAACGTCACCTGAAAAAGAGGAATCAATCCAATAAGTAACGTGATGAAGATCACCACGCCTCAAACCTGAGCACGACAATCCTTGATGAACACAACAACCTCCGCAGCAATAATATGATAAACGGTATCGCCGTCCCCAGAGGGATGATACACGGTGGAGCACAATATAGTTTTTAGACTAAACAACTGAAGTCCCTAAACCCTAGGTGGCTGGCTCCTTTATATAGGAGGCCTGCAACTAGTCGGTTGGATAGACCCAAACCGAACACACAAACGGACTCGAACCTAACATGGACTCGGACTCAATAACATAGCAAAATATTTGACACAACCTTAGACTTATCATTACATATCGTAGGTTGTCCTAGCGTGCCAATCATCAATGTGATGCTCCCGCATCACCTAGCTTGGTGGAGTCCTAAAATTAGGCTTCACCTCCTCCTTCATGCCCATATCATCATCCCCCCTTCAAGAACCGTTGTCCCCAACGCTTGTGGGTCAGGTCGGAAAGGTGGCGTGATATGAACAATCGCTTCACGCGTCTTCGCCATCTTCAAGTCTTGCTTGCCTTCCTCACCACATCCTCCCTCTTGGCCTGCTCGACTTGATACAGCCCTTGGCGCCTGCACCTCCTTGCGTCTCCATACGAGCTTGGACCTAGGCGCCATCGTCTTCTTCTTCTTCTCAACTTTTGTTGGAACCCGTAGTTGCTGAACATGGACCTTCTTTGCACAACCCTGCATAAGATGAGTAATCCCTGGACCACACAACTGACGAACATGTCCATCCTTGCCTCTATGCATTCGCACAACTGTCCCAACAAAACACCTCACAGGTGTGCTAACAAAACTGCTCTTGTTACCCCGCTGCACCATATGCACTGGAACATCAGGAGCACAAATATCATCCGTCTGAACACCTGTGTCAACACATACAACCTTCGGAACACATGCTACAACATCCTTCCTCTCAGCAATAAGAGGATGCACTTCAACTGGCTTGTCACTAACAAGTTCCACTGGCTTGTCATCTACATGCATAGCTGAAGCAATATCAACATTGTCGCACTGTGCATCATGCTCTCCATCCTGCACCTTAGCTAGACCAGATTTTGGCTTAGCCTTGCGCACCTTCTCCTTATGTACCACCAGCTCTACATCAGACTTTATGTCAACATCCTGCATAGGCTTCAAAGTCTGCCGTTTGCCACCATGCACAAAAGAATATGTATTTGCTCTTCCAGCATGTGTAACGTTGCGATCATACTGCCATGGACGACCAAGTAACAACCCACATACCTCCAATGGCAACACATCGCACTCAATCTCATCAATATAATCACCAACTGTAAATGGCACACGCACCTTATGAGTTACCTTCACCATATCGCAGCTATTTAACCACTGTAGATGCTTAGGTTCAGGAATACGCCATGTAGACAACCCCAATGCTGCCACCATTGCCTTGCTAATGCCATTAGTACAGCTTCCTCCATCAACAATCAACTTGCATGCTTTGCCTTTGATCATACACTGCGCCTTAAATAAATTCCAAAGCTGGCCCTTGTCAACTGTCATGCAAGCATTGTCTTGTACTTTCTTGAGTTGCAAATTCAGCCCACTCAATGGTACAACATCCTCCAGAACAATAACCTTGTCCTCTATCTCTAATGGTGCCAAAAATTTAGCACGTAAAAACTTTTTGTAGTCCTCCCAAATAGTATTTATTGAGACACCTCGCGTACGTGTGTCCACATTCCACCACCGGAAAATTCGCGCATCCTCACGCCTTTTTGCAAGACGAAAAGCGATAGTGTCGTCAAACTGCAGATCTGGAGAAAGATCAACACATAAGCGAAAACCAGCTTGCATTGTCTCTTCCCATATCTTGTATTCTGTCGAGGTTGCAGTATGTAGGAGCTTCCAGTTCAATTTACTAGAATCCCAGTGCACACAATTTTTCAGGTCAAGATAATCATTATAGACGTCTTGCGCTGAAAAATCACTAACATTACCCTCAAGATCCATCTTTATTTTCCCCTTTTTCCAAGCCTTCACTGACTCCTGGAGGCAAAAAGCACTGTCTGATCCGGAGCGCTAGACAACCAAAATCAGCAGAAACTCCGGCGTGGTAGAGCTTCACGGCAGAAATTCAGGCAAAACTGTAGCCAAAACAGCTGTCTACAGACTCTTTCTTCTGAAAGTAGACTGTATGTGCAGGCCACAAATTATCTCGTGCAACTCGATAATTGTTCTGACGTAAAGTCCAAGAGAAACCTTAGGCACCGATCTCCTTTTTCTTTCCTTTACTGGAGTCCACGTGACTGTTTCTTGGTATTCACTGATCCAATTCTTAGAGCAGTACGTATAGAGAAAGAATTGCAACGCTCGAGCAATACGGCTCGCTCAAGGGCAGATGATATCTGCGCTCAGGCGGCAGCAGGCAAGGCGCACGCGTAGGGCGCACGCGTGAGGACAGACTACATCTGTCGTCGAGCGAACGAGATCGCGGGATCACGCCAAGGCAAGCACGCACGCGGGATCACGTACGATTGACTCACGTATGAGAGCAGAACCTGATCGGTTGTGTTTTTTTTCTTTCCTTCCACTCTACTTTCTTTTTAGCACTCCACGCAAAAACAAACAGAATCTGGACTCCTTGATGCTTTCCTTTTCTCACGTACACCAAACGGAAACAACCAATCAATCTCCAGACTGATTTTTTTGGGTGATCGAATCTGGAAACCTGGGACTCTGATGATCAATCAATCGGGATCGAGGAAAACACAAGAGGCAGCGTTGCAACTTCAATAGCAGATCAACCTTAGCACGAAATCTCAGCAGACAAAACACACTCCTGCCAAAAAAAAATCGCGGCCCAAGCGACGGCACGCGCGGAGACCCTCGTTTGCGAGCGGATTGCCCCTAGAAAATTGTCGACGCGAAGCTGACGAACAAATCGATGCGGAAGAACTCGATGCTAACGAAAACCAACCAGAACCGATCTGACTTGACTGCCAACGAAGAACATGATCCAATCTGAAAAACTTCAACCTTCAATTTCGGTCTGTAAATTGCTTGTATCAAAACAGTTTGCAGATGATCCAAAAACACGCTGTGATCAACGAGAGCTCTGATAAAGGTTGCCGGAGTGACAGAAACCTAAACCCCCGTTAGGAAACCATTGCACAAGGGACGTAAGGGTCTTAGAGTTTAAAGCTGTGGTTAGGTTTCTACCTTAATTACTTTCTTGTACTTACGGATGTTTGCAAGGGGTATAATCACAAGTATGTATTAGTCTTGAATGGGGCAGTACATTAGCACAGGTTCACCCACACAACACTTAGCAAGCTAAAGAAGATTAATTAACTATATGAAGCGAAAGCACTTGACAATCTTCCCATGTGTCCTCGAGAACGTTTGGTGCTCTTAAGTAATACAACCGGCTTGTCCTTTGCTGCATAAAGGATTGGGCCATTTGCTGTATTTATTCCTAATGTCTTTTATTTACTCGTACTTTTTTTACTTGCTTTATCGAAAACCCCTAAAAATCCGTTTGCTAAGTATTTGCAGAGAATTCCTGATCCATACCACTAGCCAGCACCTTCTGCTCCTCGTTGGGTTCGACACTCTTACTTATCGAAAATACTGCGATACACCCCCTATACTTGTGGGTCATCAAGACTATTTTTTGGCGCCGTTGCCGGGGAGTGAAGCACTATTGGAGAGTGGAACTGGTAAAGGAAACTTCTACTATGAGTATTGTTTACTTCTGCTAGTTGCTTTATTTTTGTTATGGATAATTCGCTGAGTTTCTTATTTGGTAATGCTACTACCACTGCTAAGGTAGTAGATAAGCCACCACCTGCTGAGAATGATGTTTTCAAAATACCTACAAGAATTATTGATTGTGTTATGGATAACTACTATGTTGGGGATGGAACTGTCCATCCCGGTGATCATTTGCTCTTTATACACTAATTATGCGGGTTGTTCAAGTGTGCAGGTATTACTACAGATCAAGTCAAGAAGAAGTTATTCTCATTATCGCTGAAAGGAAGAGCTGAGGAATGGTATAAGCTGGTGAAGAATGGTCAAGCTCTGGAATGGGAGGAAATAGTGCCTCTCTTTTATTCAAAGTTTTATCCTCCTAGTGAGATTCATAAAGATCGGAATCAAATATACAAATTTTGGCCTCTTGATGGAGAGAGTACAACTCAAGCTTGGGGGAGATTGAAGTTACTAATGCTCAAATGTCCCATTCATGAGCTCCCTAACAATATTATTATGAATAACTTTTATGCAAGACTCCCTCTACATGACAAGGATTTATTGGACGCTTCTTGTGCTGGATCATTCACTCGTATAGAAGAAGCTAAATGGGATCTTCTAGACCATATTCAAGACAATGCTGAAGCTTGGGAGAATGACAAAGGTAGAAAGTCAGGTATAAATTATGATTATGAATGCATTGAATCTTTTATGGGAACTAATGACTTT
The DNA here is from genome assembly GCA_910589775.1 of Avena eriantha. Lineage (NCBI taxonomy): Eukaryota > Viridiplantae > Streptophyta > Magnoliopsida > Poales > Poaceae > Avena > Avena eriantha. The sequence goes on from OU342744.1 coordinate 366,098,860, forward strand.
CAAAATATTAAAAATGCTTATGGTCTAGATTCTCAAGCTATTGCTTCTTATTTTAAGGCTTTTGCTTCTTACATCGAAGTGCCTCAAAAGAAGTGGAATAAGTATCATGAACCTTATAAATATATTGCTAAGAGTGTTCCTGCAAGAAATACTGAAGTTTATACTGCTAATCATGTTTTACCTAAACCTTATATTGAGAAAATGCCTTTTCCAGTTTAGGTAAAGGAACATTCTATGATAGCTAGTATGGTTAATGAAAGTACAAATAAAGCTGTTGAACCTGATAAACAAATGGTTGATGAACCTATAATAGCAAGTGTGAAAGACTTTGTCACTAAGTATAAAAAAGAGGGACACACTATCCTTTGTAAGTATACCTCTAATATTGTTTCACAGAGTATTGTTATGAGAGCTTCTTGTGTTTTCTGCCAGAATAAGTGAACATTGCTATGATGGTCCTTGTGATAGCTATATTGTTAAGTTTATGCATGATACTGAAAGTTACTATGAAAGAGGGAAAAGTGTTCTTATGCATCTTAATAATATCAAGTTTCCTCCTTTTATGCTGAAAGTTTTTATGTTGCACTTCTTTTGCCTTCTTATGCAAGTAGCCTCTGGTTTCAACAACTTGTTTGTTTACAAATTCCCTTGCATAGGAAGTGGGTTAGACTTAAATGTGTGTGTTTTTGCTTCTTAATGCTCTCTTTCACTTCAATTCATATCCCTATGAGAGCTTCTTCAAAATTATCATGCCCATCTTAATGGCTATAAAGAAAGAGCTTTATGGGAGACAACCCAATTTGTTTTTGCTTTCAGTTTGTTTTTGTGTCTTTGAGTCTTGGAAGTTATTACTTCGGTAATAACCGCTCCTTATCCGTTTGGTTTGGTTCTTGTGTCAAGATCAACCTCTAATGAGAGAGAAGTAATATTTGGGGAAGTTGCTGTCTCGAAACAGATTTTTGTGCTTCACCGTAAAAATTCGTGAGAGATCTCTGTACGTCGGATTGAGCTGTAATTTTTTGTGCTTCTGCCCCAGGTTGTTATTTAACTTTAGTTAGTTTTGCACGTTTTGATTGGAGCAACAGAAGATTTTCGAAAAAATTGAGTTTTACCTGCTGGTCTGTTTTAACAGATTTAGCCACTCTTGCATTTGCTTCTTTATTCGATTTCTTTTTGAATTCTTTTTGGGTTTTTGGAAGGAGTTGCTACAGTAGCTTATGTTTTGATGGTTTTCAGTTGAAGTTGAACTCAAAAGGTTTTATCACTTCACTTATACTAATGTTGCTAATGAGAACTGTGTGAAAGAAATTTCCAGGAAGTGGAGATAATGGTGTAATAAGGAAGAGAAGGGTTTTATGACTCAAGAAATAAGTGTACGAAGATGAAGATACTGATGTTATTCAAGTGGTGACTCTGGAAGAATCTACTAGGACCAAATTCGGAGACCTGCATAGTCTGTTTTCAAATAGGTAATAGTTCTGGTAAGAAAAGTTCCGCGAAAATACAATCCAACTATATTTTTGCAGTTTTCAGTCAATAAGGAAAGCTACAAAGTGGAAGAGAGACGGAAACGGAGCCAGGCCACCCTGTGGCGCGGGCCCACCCCTGGCCGCGCCACCAGGTGGTGAGTCCACCCCAGACTCCGCCTCTGACTCGTTTTCTCCTAGTACCTTCCTTTTGATATGAAACTTCGTAATATATAACCCCCCCGGATCTTCCGAGGTTCGTATATTGTGTTTTCGTCGTGTTTTTGTTTCGATCTGTTTCTGCCAAGACATACTCTTTGAAACCTTAGAAGCACATGGTGTCCGCCAAGGATAAAGGGAAGGAACCTATGGAGGAAGACCTCCAAGACCCCGGGAAGGAGTAGGAGATCAAGAGTGAAGGTGAAGAGGAGCAAGGCCAACACCCGCACACCGGCACTACCATTTCAAGCATTGAAGTGGTGGCAAACCCAGCCATTGGAGGGAAGCCTCCTCACCACCGTTCAGATCCTTGGTCACTTCCTCCACGCACCAAGAATCCTTTCCATACCCTTATCCATGAGCATCAATACTACAATATGCCCAAAGGGAAATTACCCTCGAATTGGGATTTGCCTCGTTCTAGCTATGCAGGAAAAGAAGACTTCAAGGAGCAAGAGTGGGGAAAGAATAGCAAGAGCTGGAATTCTCAACACGACATGATCATGAGCCGCATTGAGCAAAGTCATAGCTGATTCGTAATCTCACCTTCGAGATTGAGGACTTTGGGAAGCTAATCAAAGAGCTCATCGAGAGGATACCACCACCACCGAAGGAGTAATTCATCATCAGGTTTGGCATCCCTTTGGTTTGTTCTAAGCTTGGGGGAGTGCCGCGGTATCACATCACTATCTTCTAGCTTTTTTACCTTTTTTTAGAGTCATATCATGAATAGAGGAGTTATTATGTAGTATTGTTTGCATTATGGAAGTGTCCCCTCTCTCGTTAGATATGTATCCCTTGGTGTGAGTTTCCGTTATGGATTATTAATGAGAAGTTCTATCATTCACTCTTTTGCATAGCTTATATTAGTTTTCAATTCGTGGTTGTATGATTGATCTTGTTCTTAGTATTAGTATCACTTTAGGATCATCGAGTTAATCTAGTTGGTTTAGGCAAACCTGGCTCGGTTAGTAGCACACTATTTTTGAGAGTTGAAAGAAAAGATAGAAGTACTCTAGAGAAAAATAATTTCATCATCCTTCTTTCTTGATTTGCTCATAAGTTTAGTATTCTCTAGTTAAGATCTTTTGTGCTTCCGAGGAAGATTGCATGTTTGTTTTTTATCACCTGTATGTTTGGTTGTTTCCTTCAACTCTTATACTTGCTACCCAGCCTTGCTAGCCAAAAACCTGTACTGAGAGGGTATTCTTCTCGTGCATCCACCTCCTTTAAACCAAAACCTTTGCCATTTGTGTCCACCATACCTACCTAGTAGCATTATTGCTATTCCAAGTAAATTCTTGTTTTATCTACCTCCCAAATTAAACTTGTTATGTGAAAATTAGTGATTAAAGCTCTCACGAACTTGATGGCACACTTTACTTTCTTGCACTTAATAAACTTGAACCATTGTGCTCACCTATGTTGCGTATATGCTTGCGCTTTGTAAGTTGTGGATTAGCAGAACCATGCTATCATGGGGAACGCTTTCAACATTGCACTGGTACTTCATACCTACTTGATATCATGTTCTTTTGTCTATGGATGTCGTCAGTGTGAAATGAAAGGGGAGCTTGTAAGTCCATGGAGTTATGCATGTGTGTTAGAGAAACGCCTGGGCCGCTGGTCTAATCCATGCTGACATGGTGGAAACCTGCAGCGTAACCATAACAAGTATCTTTGAAGCATTCTTCTTATAAAAAATAGATAGAGATTGAGAAAAAGAGAAAAAAAGAGATATTATGAAAAGAGGAAAGAGAGAAAAAAGCACCATATTCCCATGGTAAATAAGAAGATTGTTGAGATACTTGTTGTCTGCTTGCCTTGTCATTTTGATATGGGGATTCTTCCGTATCATCGGGCAAGGGGTACCCCGTTGGCGGTACTCAATGATACACATATGCTTACGATGACAAGAACTTACCGGTGACTAAACTTGAGTAGCATGAGGAGCGGCCCTCGTATTCAAGGGACATGAGATTCTCAACTTACAACTTGTCAATGCATATCCTCATATTTGATCACTTTAACCTTAATCACCTAAAGATGCCTATGATAGGGGCAATGAGAGCTGAAAGCTAGTAAGTATCATAATTTTTGGGAGCTCTTTATGAGACTTGCAATCCCTGCTTCCCTCTTTGAAGGGCCTTTCTTTTACTTTGTATTTGAGTCAGTAAACGTACTCCCTTCTACCTCAGCAAGTATTTTGAGTTGATGTGTTTTATTCATTCATATGATGATTTATGCAATCATGTCTTATGTTCCTTGTTTTGCACATTGCTCTTATCTTGATGTTTACTACTTTGAAAGATTTCATTGAAAAACCAGCTATTTGTGAACTCCAACAAATTATCAACTATTCTTCGGCCAAGAGCTAAGTTTGCCATTACCAATTGTGATTCACTTTATGTATCTCTATTGTGTTTCCTTTACTTATTACACGTTGAGTTATATAATAGTGAGTTGTCTTCTATTGTGATCTATGCTTTTGATGAATGTGATGCTTCTTGTCCGTATGCTTTTATCGACTCTTCACCCCATAAACCTGAGGTCATGTTTATTGAGCTCAGTTTCGCTTGGGGACAAGCGAAGTCTAAGCTTGGGGGAGTTGATACGTCCATTTTGCATCACTATTGTATGTCTTAATTCACTATTATTCATTGATATATTTCGTATTGAGAGGTGATACTTATGTTATTTCATATGTTTTTGCATGGTTGATGACTTTTGGAGCATGGACCGCTGCAGTCAGGATTCTGATGGAAAAGGTGCTGTTTGGAGGCAAAATTCACGAAGATCAGAAAATCCGGGAAAATATACGGAAAATCCTATTTTTCCAGAAGACTAAGGATGCCAGAAGATGGAGTGGAGATGGCCTAGGCCGCGCCAGGAGGTGGTGTGGCCACGCTGGCCCACTCCAGCCTCTCCCCTCTGGCGTATATCATCCTCCCGAAACCCTAAGACTCGGGGAATGACCATAGAAAGATTCCGCCGCCTCTGCGGGGCGGAAAACACCGAGAGAGAAAGATCTCTCTAGTAGACAGATTTCTGTCAGGGCAATTCCTTCCCTGAGAGGGAAGATCGTCGCCATCAACACTACCATCAAGCTGGACTTCATTGGGATCATCATCATCATCACCACCACCATCATCACCATCTCCATCCTCATCACCATCTCCATATTGCTGTAACAATTGGGTTGAATCTTGCATTAGTTCATAGGGGAAACTTTCTCGGTGTTGATTACTCTTTGTAGTTAATGCTATTGAGTGAACCATTGAATTATTGTTTATGTTCAGATTGTTATACATCATTATTCCATCTCTGATCATGATCCATATGATGTCTTGTGAGTAGTTCGTTTTGTTCTTGAGGACATGGGAGAAGTCTTGTTGTTAGTAGTGGAGTTGTGTTGACAAAGATTCAATAGATTGTTATTTAAGTTGTGGTGTACTTCTTCTAGTGGTGTCATGTGAACATCGACTACATGACACTTCACCTATATGGGCCTAGGGGAATGCATTGTGTATTTGGCTACTAATCATAGGGGTTCCCGGAATGACAGAAACCTGAACCCCCGTTAGGAAACCATTGCACAAGGGACGTAAGGGTCTTAGAGTTTAAAGCTGTGGTTAGGTTTCTACCTTAATTACTTTCTTGTACTTACGGATGTTTGCAAGGGGTATAATCACAAGTATGTATTAGTCTTGGATGGGGCGGTACATTAGCACAGGTTCACCCACACAACAATTAGCAAGCTAAAGAAGATTAATCAACTATATGAAGCGAAAGCACTTGACAGTCTTCCCATGTGTCCTCGAGAATGTTTGGTCCTCTTAAGTAATACAACTGACTTGTCCTTTGCTGCATGAAGGATTGGGCCACTTGCTGCATTTATTCCTACTGTCTTTTATTTACTCGTACTTTGTTTACTTGCTTTATCGAAAACCCCTAAAAATCCGTTTGCTATGTATTTGCAGAGAATTCCTGATCCATACCACTAGCCAGCACCTTCTGCTCCTCGTTGGGTTCGACACTCTTACTTATCGAAAATACTGTGATACACCCCCTATACTTGTGGGTCATCATGCGCATTTCTCGACGTCCATGTTCGTGTGCTCATGGGGAGGTAGTGGTAGGATGTCGAGGGCAGTGAGGGGCTCGAAACGATAGACGATCATGAATGGACTCATCTTGGTTGTTGAGTGCTTGGCACGGTTGTAGGCGAACTCGGCGTGTGGGATGCATTCCTCCCAATCCTTCAAGTTCTTCTTTATCAACACACAAAGGAGAGTCCCGAGGCTTCGGTTGACAACTTCGGTTTGGCCATTAGTTTGGGGATGCGATGCAGATGAAAAGAGTACCTTGACGCCGAGCTTGGCCATGAGGGGCTTCCATAAGTAGCTCATGAATTTGACGTCGCGGTCGGAGATGATTGTTCTTAGCACACCGTGAAGGCGGACGGTTTCCCTGAAAAACAGATTTGCAACATGTGAAGCATCGTCGGTCTTGTGGCACGGTATGAAGTGTGCCATTTTGGAAAAGCGATCCACAACAACAAATATAGAATCATGACCATGCTTAGATCTGGGCAAACCTAACACGAAATCCATGCTAATGTCGAACCAAGGTGTATGAGGAATAGGCAATGGCATATAAAGACCATAAGAGTTAGCTTGCGACTTAGCTTGAACTCATGTCGTGCATCGTTGAATGTAGCACTCCATGTCACGCTTCATCTTGGGCCAAAAGTAGTGATTGGAGAGCATGTCCAATGTCTTGTCACAGCCAAAGTGACCCATGAGGCCTCCACCATGAGATTCTTGGAGAAGCAAAAGTTGAAGCGATGACTTCGGGATGCATAGTTTGTTTTGTTTAAATAGAAAGCCCTTATGCAAAAAGAAATCATCAACTCCTTTGTCATTGGAGCACTTTGCGAAAATTGGTTCAAAGAACGGGTCAGAAGCATACAAAGATTTTATTTCCTAAAGACCCAACACGTTGATTTCAAGTCTCGTAAGAAGGCTTGTGTGTTTGCGAGACAAAGCGTCCGCAACTACATTATCTTTGCCCTTCTTATACTTGACAATATACGGTAAAGACTCCATAAATTCAACCCACCTAGCGTGTCTCTTACTCAAGTTGGCTTGGCCTTTGAGATATTTCAAGGACTCATGGTCGGAATGTATGATAAATTCCTTGGGCAAGAGGTAATGTTGCCAAACTTGAAGGACATGAACTAAGGCAAAAAGCTCTTTGTCATAAATTGGATAATTAACGCGAGCACCATCAAGTTTCTCGCTATGGTAGGCTATAGGACATCCGTTTTGCATAAGGACTCCTCCAATGCCAATACCACTAGCATCACACTCTATCTCAAAAGTTTTTGTGAAATCCGGTAAAGCAAGAAGAGGTGCTTTGGTGAGCCTCTTTTTAAGTTCATCAAAAGCTTTTTGTTGTGCTTTGCCCCACATGAAGGTGACATTCTTTTTGGTCAATTCATTAAGGGGACAAGCAATGGTTGAAAAGTATTTCACAAAGCGACGATAGAAACCGGCCAACCCATGAAAACTTTGGAGTTCACTCACATTTGTTGAGATGGGCCAATCTCGTATGTCCTTTACCTTGGAAACATCAACTTCAATTCCCTTCGAACAAACGACAAATCCAAGAAAAATCAACTTGTCTTTAGCAAAAGTGCACTTTGGAAGATTAGCATAAAGCTTTTCATGTCGAAGGATTTGCAAAACTTCCTTGACATGTGTTACATGGTCCTCAAGTGATTTCCTATAAATAAGAATATCATCGAAATAGACAACAACAATTTTTCCAATGAGAGAACGCAAGATGTGATTCATAAGGAGCATGAAGGTGGATGGGGCACTCGATAAACCAAAAGGCATAACCAATCATTCATAGAGACCAAGTTTGGTCTTGAAGGCGGTTTTCCACTCATCACCTTTAGCCATGCGTATTTGATGGTAACCACTACGAAGATCAATTTTCGAAAAAATAGTGGCTCCACACAACTCATCAAGCATGTCATCGAGACGTGGTATGGGATGTCGATAACGCATGGTGATAGCATTGATTGGACGGCAGTCCATGCATAACCGAAACGTATCATCCGTCTTTGGAACAAGAATCACGGGTACGACACTTGGACTAGTGCTAACTTGGATCAAACCATTGGAGACGAGTTGGTTGATTTGACGTTCGATCTCCTTCGTCTCCTCCGGGTTCGTGCGGTAAGCAGCGCGGTTGGGAAGTAGTGCACCAGGGATGAGGTCAATGCGATGTTCGATGCCGCGAAGAGGAGGTAGTCCATGTGTAAGCTCTTCGGGGAACACATCCTTAAATTCCTGCAAAACATTCATCAAAGATGGAGGAACATTGGTTAATTCATTAGTCCTTGTGCTAGTCCCTTACAAAGGAGGACATAGTGCAGGACGGATGGGTTGTTCCGAACATCTCTCATCTCACTTTTGGTGGCAAGGAGAACACTCTTATTTTTTCCACTCAAGTTTGGCTTGTGGCTCTCACTCACTATGAGGTGGTTCTCTCTCTCACCGCTCTTCTCACAAGTATGTGTTGTGCTTTGCGCCCTCGCTAAAGCCTTTGCATTGTCCACAATAATTTTGCTAGGAGTCATCGGTTGCAAAACACATGTTTTTCTTGAGCCATTTGAAGGTGTATACATTGGTGCGACCATCATGTTGAGCAGCCTTGTCAAATTGCCATGGTCGACCAAGAAGCATGTGGCAAACAGTCATAGGAACCACATCACACTCCACTGTATCTTTGTAAGGACCAATGGCGAAGGAGACCGATACAGTATGCTTGATCTTCACGGACCCTTGGTCACTTAGCCATTGCACGTGGTAGGGGTGCTTGTGCAGGTGGAGGGTGAGGTTGAGCTTCTCACACAACTCGGTGCTAGCAAGGTTGTGGCAACTCCCTCCGTCAATTATCACCTTGATAGATTTTCCCTTGATGCCGGCTCGTGTTTGGAAGATATTGGAGTGTTGTTCTTCATGCTCTTGTGCTTGAGTGGTCAAGATCCTTGTGACAACAAGCGATGGACTTGCGTCATGTTCACACATGAGGAGTTCTTGATCATCTTCCACGCGTTGCCTTGCCATTGCTTCCTTGACACGGGCATCAAACTCATCTTCACTCAAGTACTCTTCGTCGCCATTGTCATGGATGAACAATACTTTCTTGTTTCCACATTCGGCCGACTTGTGTCCTTTACCTCCACACTTGTAGCACTCACCATTGAAAGGTGTATCACTCTTTGCTTGTTTGCCACTTGGGGGCAGTTTTCCTTGAGGGAGTGTGGGCTTGAAGGAAGGCTTGGAGGTACTTGATGAGCTTCCATTGAATCTTGTTGGCGTAGCGGTTGAAGCTTGCTTGTAGGTGAAATATGTCTTGGGCTTGTTGTACTTGATGTCCTCTTGCACTTGACGTTCAGCCTTTGTTGCTATGTGCACAAGCTCAACCATGGTGTTGTATGTTTGGAACTCGATGATGCGCTTGATGGGGTGGTTCAACCCAATAAGGAAATGTGCAATTGTTTTCTCCATGCGCTCATCAATGTTGGCGCGAATCAAGTTGAGTTCCATTTCGTTGAAGTACTCCTCCACGATCTTTGTCCCTTGACGAAGCGCTTGAAGGTTGTTGAAGAGGTCACGCGTGTAGTGCGTGTGGACGAACCGGGATCTCATGTGAGCCTTCATGCCATGCCAAGTTGTGATTGGCGGTTCTTGTCTTGCATCACGAGCAACTTGAACTTGTTCCCACCAAAGGTTGGCGTAATCATCAAACTCAAGAGAAGTCATAGCGACCATCTTCTCGTTGCTATAGTTGTGCATGCGGAAGATCTTGTGGACTTTGAGTGCCCACGAGGGGTATTCTTCGAGGTCATTGGATCTGGTGAACTTGGGCATTGTGAACTTGAGCTTGCCAAAAGTTTCTTCATCATTGCGGTTATTGCGACGAGCTTGGTGACCTTGTTGATGATCTTGTAGTTGGGGAGGTGGAACTTGGTTCTCGTGACCTTGTTGCGGAGCTTGCTCTTGCTCTTGGCACGGTTTTTGACGTGGTTGAGGCGCTTGGGCCTCATGGTGAGGGTGTGGAGCCTCTTGACGCGGTTGACAACAAAAGGAAGGCTCGTTCCTCGGATGGTGACGTTGGTTAGGCACATGGGCCTCACGGCAAAGATCATGGTCGTGAGCCTCTTGACGTGGTGGGCGTCGCTCAACTTGTATCACTTGACGCTCCAAGTTTTGTTGGTGTGGAGGAGGCGCCTCGTGAGGACCATGGTGTCGTTGTTGACGTTCATGACGTTGATGACGAGGAGGAGGATCTTGGAGAGCTTCAAGTCGATGACGAGCTTGATTCTCCAAATTGGAGTCATCACTTGTTGTGTCAAGTATGTGTCGCGGTCAATGGTGGTAGACTTGCGGTTGCACTTGTGGTTGCGCTTGTGGTTGCTCTTGTTGTTGCTCTTGTTGGAGCACTAATGCCCTTGCGTGATGACGGTGTGCTTCTTGCCTTGCCCTTGGCCTTGAAGAGAAATCACCATCATAGCTTGACGTTGCGGCATGCCGTGGGGAAGGTACATAGTTCGAAGAATTTACATCTTCAACCACAGGGGCATCATTGCGTCTTGTAGCACTTGGATGTAGATCTTGTGGAAGAGGTGCATGACGATGCGAAGAACTTGAAGAGCTTGATGCGTGTGAATGTGGTCTTGCCATACCATCGATGAGGCGTTGAATATTGTCATTTGTTTCGGCGACGGAGCGTTGGAGCGCTTCATTTTGGTGGCCAAAGTTGTGATGCATTGCGTGCATTTGTCGTTCGAGGCCGTCGAAGCGGTTGTCAATGTTCTTGAACTCGGCTTGCGTCTCGCCAAATTTGTTCATCTTGTCGTGTCTCAAGGGCTTGGCAAATTTCATGGAACTCTTGTCGAACGATGAAGTGACTTGCACGCGTCATGTACGGTCCTTGATATTCTTCGTCGGAAGGTGGTTGGCTCGCCTCGCCATGCCTATCCATCATGCAAAACACATAAGTATTGTATATGGAAGTGAAATATGGTTGTGTTAGCCTTGTACCTCACCTTGGGGATTGCACCAAACTAGAAACCACAAGTGAGAGCTATAAGCGTGCAAAGTGGAAATGCAAAGAAAACTCACATTACAGAAAGAACTAACTCTCAAAAGATTGTTGGTGGTAGGTTAGGATTGTGGACTGCCAAAGAACCAACCAAACGAAAAGGAATAGTCAAAAGTGGGTAAAATCCAACAAAATGCAAGTCAAAGGCGAAGGTCAACAACTCAAAAGGGTGACGGGAACCTACGACTATGTACACACACGTGGAGAAAGTTGGGATTGACACGACTATGAAAATGAGCAAACAAAATGTCCTAGCGAAGATTAAGCTCATTGTCGTGCCAATGCAAGGAGAGACCGTGGCTCGTTTGCAAAGAGGAAAAATGAGCAACGGATTGTGCACTTTCCTTGGGCGCTCTTCTTTCTCTCTTGCTTACAAGCTTTGAGACTCTCTTTTGCAAGGGGAGACTATTTTTCTTTTGCTTTTTCTTTGTATCTTTTTCTTTCTTTTGTATTTTATATTTTTTTTGCTCTCCCTTGATGCTACCTAGTCATACTTGATATTGCTCTTGCACTCTCACTATCCAAGGACAAATGCACAATGCTCAAGCAAACACAAGATGAGCCACTCTCATGGGATAGGTACACACAAAGGAAGATAGGGGTTAACAAGGTGACGCAAGTTATACCTTCTTTGATGATGAACTTGGCGTCGGTGGTGCGGGATGATGTTCGTGGGCCATGGTGTCGATGAGCGCGGGGGTTGTTGATGCGGAAGCTTGCTGTTAGTTGGCAACACGCACACGGGCACAAACAGACAAGAGCAAATTGGCCAATGCAAGATTAGAGGCAAAACTGTCAAAATCAGGCGTCAGTCCGGAGACTCCGGGGTTTCAGGCCGGAAACTCTGGTCAAGGAAGGAGACTCTGGTGTGGTAGGCCAGAGACTTCGGTGTAGGCCGGAGACTTCGGTGTGCAGGCCGGAGACTCCGGTCTCGAGTCAGATCGCGAACTGCTCGTGTTCTTGAGCAGAAATCCACGCCTTGGGTCCTCAAATCCGCGAAAAATTGGCCAAATTGGGCTAGGAAAACGCAGGATAAAGCTGGACCAATACCTAAGACAAGGTTTGGTCGGATCAAAAGCACAAAACACTCCAAATCAAGAGATCGATCCAAAGTCAAATTTGGGGCTTTTTTTGGGGATTTTCGAATTTTTGGTGGATAGAAGAAAAATTTGTGGGGGAAATCGTGTGCAACGAAGCTCTTGATACCAATATGTCGAGGGCAAACCTCTAGGGTGGCCCGATCTTTCACGATTCCCTTTCAAATCGAGGGTGGAGTGCGGGGGAAGGAGGGAAGGATGAACACGACGAACACACGCACGACGAATGCAATGAACACACTCACGCAAAACCACGATAAACAGCAATAACTCACGCCTGCGGTGACCGGTCCGGCGCAATCCCTAGGATCAGCGTCGGCCGGAGGACTCTCTCTCTCTCGAACCGGCACGACGAGATGGGAGACTCAGTGAGATCTTGATGTCTAGGCAAAGGGACTCAGATACCTAGGCCTTGTACAACGCGGAGGCAGGATGCAAACTCCAACGAGGTTTGGGGATATTGGTGCTCCTTTGTCAAGGAGCATGAGGCAAGAATTAGATAGATCCACAAGGGGTTTCCACTAATTCCAATATCATGCCTAGGGTTTACAATAGAGGTGGGGGGCTATATATAGGCCAGCCACACAATCAGGGGCACTTTAGGAATAAAAGACAAGTTCTGGGCAGACTAAGGGGTACATGGGCCGAAGGCCCAAAGGCCTTTTACATGCCTGGCGATGGTCAGTCCGGAGACTCCGGTGCGGTGGACCGGAGATTCCGGTCAATCTCCAGACCAGCCTCTAGAGGGGCCTTCAGATTGTCCTCGAGCTCGATTCTGGGGGCAGACCGGAGGTGGGACCGGAGACTCCGGTGTCTTCAGGCCAGAGACTTTGGTGGACCAGAGACTCCGGTCTGAGGAGCTCCAGCGGCTTCTGCTTCACGATCTGCTCCTTGCTCTCCATCCTGGGGTGCTTGGTGATGCGTTGGTGCTTCGTACCTGATTATGCATAGCGTAGTTGCATGAAGTAGCACACCATCCAAGGATGTATCAAATTGGCACGAGGAGAGGAGCGAGTTCACCTTAGCTTGAAGGAGTTTGGCTCGAGCACGAGTCATGGGTCCACTTGGGGGATTTGTTGGTGTAGATGTAGGAGCGTTCGTAGGACGGGCTGCATCACAATGGAACCATCAAACTTGGGAATTGAGAATTTTGGCTTGCCCAAACCATCATCAGCAGCTTGGTTGGGCACACGTTGAGCACGCCCAAGAGGGGCAAGCCCATGGCCATGAGCAGGTGCATGTGTAGGGGGAATAACACGTCCCCTGCCAACATGTGGAGCAGCATCAACAGCATTACCCGCATCAACATCATCAAATGCATCATCATGTTGAGGTTCTTGCCTTCTATGTATGGCGGCTATCAAGCCCTCAACGGAACGCTACAAAGAGGCTACATTGGCATTGAGTGTAGCCACTTGCGTTTGGATAGTATCGATTGCTCCAATATTCTGATCTAGTCTCATATTTATGTCCTAGAGATTCTTATCAGTAGCATCTGTGGTGTTAGTAAACACAAGTGTCAAATGGGACCTCAAAGACTCATATTCACGCCAATTGACAAGCTCCTCATCCTTCTTTTTCTGCGACACAACATCACCATCACTAGAAGACATGATTAGTAGTTTAGTGCAAAAATCAAAATTTGTATGGTGGAAAACTCTCACAACTCACTCACAACTAATAAGAAAGGAGATCTTACCATTCCAAAGTGAATAGAGATGCTCAACCAAATGAAATCAAAGACTGATGCACTTGATGTGATGAAGTGAATATCAAAGGTATAGAGAACGATCGCAGGGCACACAGGTTATTTATGGTGGAGCTATAGGTATGGTATCCTATCTACGCCGCAAACAAGTCCTAGTGCTGATCGTACAAATACCCAAGAAACACACACGTGGAGAAAAACGTGGCAATGCAACTATGAAGGGTGTTGCACTACGCTCGAGAGACATTAGCAAAGCTCAAAGTAAACAGGCACAAGATTGCTCAATCTATCGGTGCACAAAGATATCACTAGACCTTTTGCTCAAATTCTCTTTTTCCACAATTTTTCTTTTTCTTTTGTATAGCTCTTTTTTTTCTTTTTCTATTGCTATATTGCTTTTTATTTTATAGATCACACACGGCCAATTACAAAGTACAACACCAAAATCCTAAGAGCAGCCTGTAGGAGCGGAAACTAGTCTCAATGGGCAAGTTCCTACACCTATGTAGTAGATTGGCTATGGCTAAGGTTAAGGAAAAGTGCAAATTTCACACTTTGTAAAAGTTCCTACCATGGCAGAAAAACAGGGCAAAATCGTGTCGTGGTAGAAATCCTGCCGCAGCAGAAAAACACGTCAATAACGTGTCACGACAGCGAATCCGAATCGTGGCAGAACAGGACTCGCGGCAGGAAAATAGGCTGTTTCCGTGCCGCGGTAGAGTCGGTAGGAATTTTTTTTAATTCCGACCCAGCCAAGAGTAGGAGACCAGGACTCTTAGATTAGATCGGATCTGACCTTGTGGTGGCGGAAACAATGATTGATTGGGCTAGAACAAAAATAGAAAAACATATCTACAAATAATAGATCTAGATCTAAACTAAAGGATGAACACGACCAGCAACGATTACTCATCTACGATGCAATCTAGGCTATGGCAACTCTTTTTGTGGGGCTTCTTTTGTATAGGAAAAAAAACACTATCTTATCTATGGATGGATTTGTGGATTGCTTACCGAGGCAACGAGGAAATCTAATACCAAGATGATATGGGGTGGCCCGATCTTCTCAGCAAGCTCTTGTTGATGATATGGTGGATGCTAGATAACTAGTGCATAGCTATGATCTCTCCCGCTCGATCCTTGATGCCAGTGCAACAGATCTCGAACCTTGTAGGATATTCACAACACCACACTCTTGCGCACGCAGCCGTTACCATGAACGGTAGTATGCAATCTACTAATTCTCAATGGAACAACAGATCACACTCAATTCTAGTTGTAGAATTCAAAAACAGGGTAATTTCAGAGGTTCTATGAAAGAATCAACTACAAAATATTTTAACATGGTCTAAACCTAAAAAACATGATTTACAGGCCTGTATAAAGGCTGCTGGACGTCCAACATAGAGTTGGGGTCAAAATCAAACATATCTCTAACATTTCTAATTTAAAAGGACTATTTGTAAACTGACAAAAAACGACTGTCAACATCTTTTGGTTGCCACGCATAGTTCGTAACGAACTAGGAGACGTGCAAGTACCTGTTGGAAAGATCTCAGAATTATCTTTCCAACAAGTACTTATTTGCTTAATTCGGAGTTGGTATGTGGAAACCAGGTCCGTTTCAATTTCAGAACTTCTATCTGTCCGAATTGAACCTTCCTTCTTGGTCGCCTTCCATCTCTCGACCGCCTTCGTTTTGATGATCTTCTCTTGCGCCTTCCTCCCGCTCCTCCCTCGCGCATCCTAGGGCGATCATTATGCTGGGCTCCTCTTGTACCCCTTCTCCTCCTCGTGCCATGCTTGTTTCTCCAATGAAGCTGATCATACATAAATGCATAGACTTAGGTAGTATAAAGTTCTCATGAATTAAAGAACCAGATTCATTTAGGAGTAAATTCACCTGTTGTTCAAGTATCTTAGCATGAGCTCCTGTAATGGATCCAATTCTAATCTCATTAGACTGGTCCTTCCTTGCAATAGTTGGAACATCTTCAGTAGTCATTGGGGTAGGTGTAATTGTAGGGATGTCCTCATCAGACACTAGTGGATCCATATGTGGTTTGTGAAAAGAACACACATGCAATGACTCTTGTGGATCCATATGTGGTTTCTGAAAAGAACACACATGCAATGAATCTAGCTATGGTTTGTGAAAAGAACACACATGCAATGACATTGGTGGATCCATATGTGGTTTGTGAAAAGAACACACATGCAATGACTCTGGTGGATCCATGTGTGGTTTGTGAGGAGAACACACATGCAATGCCGCTGGTGGATCCACATGTGGTTTGTGAAGAGACCACAGATGCAATGACTCTGGTGGATCCATATCTGGTTTGTGAAAAGAACAGACATGAAGTGACTTTGGTGGATCCATATGTGGTTTATGAAAAGAACAGTCATGCAATGACTAGTGGATCCATATGTGCTTCATGAAAAGAACACACATGCACTGACACCGGTGGATCCACATGTGGTTTGTGAAAAGAACACACATGCAATGACTCTACCTGTTGTTAATGAAAATAATAGACATGCAATGAACTCTGGTGGATCCATATGTGGTTAATGAAGAGAACAAACATGCAATGATACTAGTGTATCCATATGTGTTTAATGAAAAGAACAGACATGCAATGAACTCTGGTGGATCCATGTATGGTTTGTGAAAAGAACACACATGTAGTGACTCTAGTTATGGTTAATGAAAAGAACACACATGCAATGACACTAGGGGATCCATATGTGGTTTGTGAAGAGAACACACATTCAGTGACAGTGGTGGATCCATATGTGGTTTGTGAAAAGAACACACATGCAATGACACTGCTGGATCCATATGTGGTTTGTGAAAAGAACATACGTGCAATGACACTGGTGGATCCATACGTGGTTTTTGAAAAAACAGACATGCAATGACTCTAGTTGTGGTTAATGAAAAGAACAAACATGCAATGACACTAGTGGATCCATATGTGGTTTGTGAAAAGAACACACATGTAGTGACTCTCGTGGATCCATGTGTGGTTTGTGAGAAGAACACACATGCAATGACTCTGGTGGATCCATATGTGGTTTGTGAAAAGACCACACATCCAGTGACTCTAGTTGCGATTTATTAAAAGAACACAGATGCAATTACATTTGTGGATCCATGTTGTTATGAAAATAACAGACATGCAATGAACTCTGGTGGATCCATATGTGGTTTATGAAGAGAACCGACATGCAGTGACACTGGTGGATCCATATGTGGTTCATGAAAAGAACACACATGCAATGACACTGGTGGATCCACATGTGTTTTGTAAAAGAACAGACATGGAATGACATTGGTGGATCCATGTGTGGTTTGTGAAAAGAACACACATTTCAATGAATCTGGTGGATCCATATGTGGTTAGTGAGAAGAACAGACATGCAATGACTCTAGCTATGGTTAATGATAAAGAACAGACATGAAATGAACTCTGGTGGATCCATATGTGGTTCATGAAGAGAATAGACATGCAATGACACCGGTGGACCGATATGTGGTTCATGAAAAGAACACACATGCAATGACACTTGTGGATCCACATGTGGTTTGTGAAAAGAACACACATTCAATAACATTGGTGGATCCATGTGGTTTGTGAAAATATCACGCATGCAATAAACTCTGGTGGATCCACATGTGGTTTGCGAAAAGAACACACATGCAATGACACTGGTGGATCCATGTGGTTTATGACAATAACACACATCCAGTGACTCTAGTTGTGGTTTATGACAATAACAAACGTGCAATGAACTCTGGTGGATCCATATGTGGTTTGTGAAGAGAACAGACATGCAGTGACACTGGTGGATCCATATGTGGTTCATGAAAAGAACACACATGCAGTGACTCTGGTGGATCCACATCTGGTTTGTAAAAAGAACACACATGTAATGACTCTGGTGGATCCATATGTGGTTTGTGAAAAGAATAGACATGCAATGACTCTAGCTGTGGTTTGTGAAAAGAACACACATGCAATGAACTCCAGTGAATCCATATGTGGTTTGTGAGAACAACACACATCCAATGAACTCTTTTGGATCCATGTGTGGTTTGTAGGGAGAACACACATGCAATGAAACTGGTGGATCCACATGTGGTTTGTGAAGAGAACACACATGCAATGACTCTGGTGGATCAATATGTGGTTTGTGAAAAGAACTGACATGCAGTGAGTCTGGTGGATCAATATTTGGTTTGTGAAAAGAACAGACATGCAATGACACTGGTGGATCCATATGTGGTTCATGAAAAGTCATGAGGACATCCCAACAATTACACCTACCACAATGACTACTGAAGATGCTACAACTATTGCAAGAAAGGATCCGTCCAATGAGATTAGAATTGGAGCTATAACAAGAGCTCGTGCTAAGCTATTTGAATAATAGGTGAATTTACTTCTAAACGAATCTGGTACTTTGATTGATGAGAACTTTATACTGCCTAACTCTATGCATTTATGTATGATCAGGTTCGTTGGAGAAACAAGCATGGCGCGAGGAGGAGAAGGGCTACAAGAGAAGCCCAACATGATGATCACCCAAGGATGAGCGAGGGAGGAGCGGGAGGAAGCCGCAATACAAGCAAGGGAGATCATCAAAGAGAAGAGACATTCAATTAGGACAGACATAAGTCCTGAAATTGAAACGGACGTGGATTCCTCATACGAACTCCAAATCAAGCAAATAAGCACTTGTTAGATAGATAATTCCAAGATCTTACCAATGAGTGCTTCCACGTCTCAAGACCCCAGATAATCCGGTCCCCACACCCCCGGATAATCCGGCCCACCTAGACCGGATAATCCGGCCTAAAAGTTTCCATCAGATCCGGACGGATCTGACTGTATCAGACACGTTTTCATTTCGCATTTTTCGGACGTTCCGGTGGCCATATAAGCCTGGGGACGCCCTCTAGTTTAGGTTAGACCATGTTAAAACTATTTTGGAGTTGTTTCGTTCATAGAACCTCTAGAATTACCATGTGATCGATTGTACCAACTATAATTGAGTGTGATCTGTTGTTTCATCGGGAATTAGTAGATTGCAAACTACCGTTCGTGGTCGATGGCTGCGTGCGCAAGAGCGTGGTGTTGTGAATATCCTACAAGGTTCGATAGCTGTTGCATTGGCATCAGAGATAGAGCGGGAGAGTTCATAGCTACATGCTAGTTATCTATCATCCACCATCATCACCGCCATCCGCTTACTGAGAAGATCGGGCCACCCCATATCATCTTGGTATGAGATTTCCAGTGTTGCCTCGGTAAGCATCCACAAATCCATCCATAGATTAAAGAGTGTTTTTCGTCCTATACAGAAAAAGCCTTAAAAAAAGATTTTCCATAGACTAAATTGCATCGTTTTCGAGTTTTAGTTGCTGATTGTATCTTCTCGTAGATCCGATCTGCAGGTTTTTCCTCGTAGGAGTCTAGTTTTTCGTTTGTGTCTAGGTTTAGGGTTTGATCTTGTTCTCCATTGTGTCAACCATCACCGTGTTCTGCAAGTTTTTCCTCGTTTGTCTGAGTCCACATAGCATACCTTTGTTTGCACACCATAGACACAGCCTATCTACATCATCCGTTCCTAGGAACGTACCCACGAGGCTAGTTTCTTTGCTCCGACAGGCTACTCATTAGGGTTTGAAGTGCAATTTTTTTCGTCCAGATAGACCGGATTATCCGGCCCCCGACAAAACCGGAATATCCGGCCCCTAATTGCTCATAATTGTTGCATCACGTATTGCATTGTGTCAGATAGTTGAAAAAAGTTGTTAAAAAAGAGAAAAGAAAAGAGATACAAAAGTAAACAACAAAAGGGAGCTATCAAGGTTGATTGGAGGACTAGTTTTATAATAGCACTAGTAGATTCAGCAATCTTGTGCCTGTTCTATTTGAGCTATTACTAGCGTCTCTCTTGTGCATTGCAATATTCCTTTTCATAAGTTGCTTTGCCACGTTTATGTTATGGGGTAACCCCGTGGGTGGCTCGATCTTCACGGATCTCGTGGTCAAATCGATGGGAAAGCGAGGGGAAAGGGAGAAGGTAGCGGAAGCGGACGCACACCTCGCGAAGAACACGGTGAACACATGCAAAACTCACATGATACAAAGCCGATTGCTCTCCCCGGTGGCCATCGGTCCGATAGAATCCTCGCAAGGAAAGCTCGGTCAACATGCTCCCGTCAATCCCAAGCAGAGAGGGAAGAACACCTTGGAGAGGGTCTTGACAACTATGCTCACGCACTCGCAAACGTAGGCCTTGTACAACAACGGAGGCGCGATGCAAACTCCAACGAGGTGGTGATGATAGTCGATCCCCTTTGGTAGAAGGGGATGAGGCAAAACTAGAGATTCCACAAAGGGGGTTGTCTTTAGTATATCATCCATGCCTAGGGTTACATGAGGGGGTGGGGGCACTATACATAGGCCAACCACTAGTTCAAGGGTACTTTAGGAATAAAAGGGGAAAGTCTAGGTGGACTAAAGGGACATGGGCCAAAGGCCCAGCTAGTGGCGCGCAGGCCCATACGCTCAGGTCGGAGACTCCGGTGTGGGGGTCTGGAGACTCCGATGTGGGTTGTAGACTCCGGTCTATCTCTGGTGTCGTCTCTAGAGGGGCCTTCTGGCTGTCCTCGAGCTCGATATGGGGGTCAGTCCAGAGATGGGTCCAGAGACTTCGGGGTCTGCAGGCCGGAGACTCCTATGTCTTCAGGCCAGAGACTCTGGTGTGGCCGGAGACTCTGGTGTGTGCAGGCCGGAGACTGTGGTGCTCCAGCTGCTGCTTCTTCCGTCTTCTCTTCCAAACCTCCGTCTTGTCGGGCTTGGCGCTCTAGGCTTCCTCCCATGCTTCCGTACTTGTCGATATGAACCTATCATGAATACATGACGGAGTATGAAGTAGTATACCATTCAATGGGGTAGGAAGTGGGATCGCATAGAGGAACGGATTCATCTTTGGAGTCCATGACGACTTGGCATAAGTTGGAGACCAGATGTGGTAATGACCAAAGGTCAGGCTACATCATCTCCCCTCCCTTCAAAAAGAGTCGTCCTCGACTCTACACGCTTATCACAAAGTAGAAGATGTCGAGAGACCTTCTTGATCCTGGGGTTCACCATATAGTCGTCCTCGAAAAGATTGACTTGACAACACTTCAATGTTCCTTTGCCTTCCATGAATCCTACAAAGCTCACAACAAAAGTGAAGCAACACTCAAAGTGTAGCCAATTCATGATGATCATAGCATGCCACTTAAGTAGAAGGAAGTCACCCTATGTTGCAGAGATAGCTCGTTGAAGGGTAGCCCTAGGTAACTCTCTTCGATTCGTCTTGTCAACTCTTGATCCATAGAGGTTGAGGCGTACACAATTGTACCTTCACACAACAAAGACCAAGCAAAATATGTTTGTGTGTGATAGAGGAGCATGTCATATGTGGCATGTACATTCTTGATCACAACACTATTAGCATATGCAAACGAATGCATATGCAAGGTCAAAGTGCATGGAAATCGTTTCAACATCATCCAAATGTGGGAACTCAAAAACTCCATAAAGCGTCTTAGTGTGGCACTCAAAGAAATTGACTAATATATAGATCAACATCTTTGATGCAAGGTTATGAGAATTTGGCAAAACACATGAGGAAGAATATCCAAAACAACATTAGTATGTGTGCAAGCCAACCATTGGAAAGAACAATTGTTCAATATATTGGATGCCATACACATACCATCAAAAGCCAAAATCAAGGGCGTATGAGTATCGCAAGCGGAAGCAAAAACAACATGTTTGCAAACAAACCATATGAAAGAGCAAGTGGTCCTTATGTTTGTTGCAACAACAATACGAGAGACTTGGAAGCTCTCATGACAATACATGCTCATAATGGCATTATGGTTGCACACAAAACATCAATATCCAATAGCAACGAGACATGATTGTCACAAGGTGAAAGAATACCATCATCATGCTTGCAATCAAACCATAGGAAAGAGCAATTTGTTAACATGAAGGATGCAAAGCATGCGAAAGGTATCAGAGCTGGGTTCGATCTTGAACTCACTTGGGGGATGCTCTCTAGAGCTCTTTTTATCAACTCGTGCGCAACCGAGGTTGACATTATTGTGTGTGTACCTATACACATCAAACACAAAAGGAAGAACGTGTGTGCATGGTAGATAAACACATCATCCATCATGACGTATCTCTTCTTGTGCACATCACCATTAGTGTAAATCAAGTGTAACATAGGTGCATGGTGAGTATGCAAGTGGGGAACATGCTTATCATGGCAATCATCAAAATCT
This sequence comes from Avena eriantha, assembly GCA_910589775.1. Classification (NCBI taxonomy): domain Eukaryota; kingdom Viridiplantae; phylum Streptophyta; class Magnoliopsida; order Poales; family Poaceae; genus Avena; species Avena eriantha. Next base: position 366,120,895 of record OU342744.1, read on the forward strand.
CCAAAATTTGAGAAAGCTATGGGGGCCATCTCAATATAAACCATATGAGAATTATTGTTGCAAGCAAAAAAAGTGAAAGAGCAATTATTCAACTTATTGCAAGCAACGGGAGAGATTGTAAAACATTCATGACAAAGCATGGTATGAGGGGTACCATTGGTAACATCATTGGAAGCAAAACATTGGAAAGAGCAATTGTTCAACAATTTGCAAGCAATGATATCATCAACATAACGTTTAGAGTATGGCATGACTATGGCAACATCATCACAATCAATTAATTTCACATGCTCAACATTATGCAAAGGCAAAGTATCACATGGAAATATCAATGAAGCATATGTGATATCACAAACATCATCCATAGCATGCCAATCATACCAAGTCATCATGTCCACTAGTGGGATCATGGCATCATCAACACCCTTATTTTTACCTTGTTCATATCTCTCATATGAAGTGGATGTTGTGGTAGTATTGGCCTCCATGTGGGCGACTTCTTCATCATGTATGGGTATGGCATGATCTTCATCCACCATGTTCATCTTCTTGGTTAGAGGCATCATCATCTCCATGCTTGGCGCTTCTTTATCCATGGAACCTAGCACATCATGGGATAACACACTAGAGGTAGAGGGTAAGTTGTTAGAAATCAAAGTGGTCTCACATGACCTATCAACTACCACTCCCAACTCACTCGGTGTATCACTCATGCCCTCCAAGTGGAAGTACTCAATCTCACATATGGTGGAGTCACTCATCTCACTCTTGTTTTCACTTAAGTGGGCTAAGTGGCTCCCATACTCACATGGGATTGGTACCACATGATCAGTCAAGCATGTATGGGTAGGCTCAGATCTCTCAACTCCATGCGCCTGCTTTGGTGAACGGAAAATCCCATGCTCACCATTCTTGACCTTGTCGTCGCCATCTTGCACCTTGGCCTGTGTAGTCCTCTTGACGTACTCGTCCAACTTGACGAAGTAGAGGTCTTCGTCTTCCTCATCCATGAAGTTGCATGCGTCATCTAGGACGTCAAGTTTGGGCGTTGAAGCTTGATGGTGTGGAGGAGAGCTTGCTCTTGGTGCCATTTTGGTGGTGGCACGAGTAGTTGAAGGTGCCTTATGATGGTGTCGACGGAGGTCATTGGCGTGCCTTGCCAAAGGTTGATGTAGATGTCGCACTTGGTCATCCATATGACGCTCGCGACGATGCTTCTTGTTCTTGGCACTTCTTGGTGAGGCTTTGTAATGAGCGCAAAGCATCATTAGTCTTGGCCATCATGCTCATGGTTTTGGCGAAGTCGTTGTCCATGTCCCGCTTGAAGTTGTCCATTGGATGGTGGACCTTGGTGCTCTCGAGGTGGAGGCTCCATCTTGGTCGATGTGGCTTGAGGAGCTTGTCGTTGTCGTTCGTGAAGTCTTCCATGCTTGGGGAGTTATTGTTGTTGTAGAACTCCATATCACCCAAGCATGTGCAGCCATTGTCGGTGTAGTGCTCCATCATGTCATCCATGCTTGTGGAGGCATATGCACGGTGGCTCATCGTGGATTCTTCATGGATATCATCCTCGCTTTCGGAGTCCCAAGAAATGATTCACAAGACCAAGTGGTGTATATGGAAGTGGTAGGGGGTTTGGGATGCAACGTCAAACCTTACTTTACCTTGGAAGATGGTATCGTGCAAGTGGCAACACTTGAGAGCAATCAAAACCAAGCAAAGTGAAGTTCACGCAGAACACCAAAACCAACTAACCACTAAAAAGCACACACACAAAAAGCCTATGGTGGATAGGTATGGAAGGTGGCGTGTCCAAGAACAATCCGAAATAAAGATATTGTAATGGCAAGTAAAGAACCACGATGATCACAAAGAAAACAAGTCAATCCAGAAGATAGGAATTATGTTCAAGCAAACACACACGGTGGGATAAATGGGACTTGTGCGACGGAGAAAGTGAGCTAAGAACCAAATGATTACCTAGCAAAGAATATAATCTCATGTCGCACAAGTGCAAGGTGAGACGCTAGTTTGATTTCAATAAATTGGTGGGCTACAAGATATGCATAATAAGTACCACCTAGTTGATGTTCATCGAGCTTGCGCTTCCTATTATATGAGGCACTTGTTTCCTTCTTTCTTTCTTTTTCTTCTTTTTCTTTTTATATTTTTTTCTCTTTTTCTTTCTTCCTGGTTGACTCGCTGTGAAAGATCGGGGCAAAACTAAGGATCATTGGCTTGATCCGTATCAGGTGGTATCCGAGCTTTCGTTGATCAAAATATGTTTTTGAATCATCTCTGGACTATTTTTCTACAAATAGTTTATAGATTGGTTGTGGAGAAGAGGTTGGAAGAAACAAGAAGATCGTTTTCGGCGACGTGTTGCGTGCTGTAGTCGCCATGAAGAATTCTCCGGTATCGATCCGCTCGATCGCGAGCGTACTCCGCGCGTGAGTCCGCCCTGCGGCGGTACCAGATCCGATCAAAGATTATAAAAAAAGGACAGAGTCCCGCCGCCGTATGCCTGCTGGGCGATCTGGTTTCTGTGCGTGCTGATCCACCAGATCCGGTTTCTGTGCGTGCTGATCCAGGAGATCCGATCGGTTCCACTTCAAAAAAAGGGAAGTGGCAATCGAGGGAACCGACTCGCACCCGCCTAGGTCGACTAGCGTCGCCCCGCGTGCCCGCACGCCTAAGGACAGACATCCTCTGTCCTCGAGCGAGGCCACGCGTGCTCGGTAGGATCAGGAAAGAGGCCACGGTACGCCTGCCGTTTGTTTTTTTCGCCTCGCTAGACCATAGCGGGCGTCTGCCCTTGAGCGAGCCATATTGCTCGAGCGTTGCAATTCTTTCTCTGTGCGTACTGCTCTAAGAATTGGATCTGTGAATATCAAGAAACAGTCACGTGGACTCCAGTAAAGGAAAGAAAAAGGAGATCGGTGGACAATTATTTTTGTTTTTCCGAGTCGGTTTGCACATAGCAAGACAGTTAGAACATTTCAGTTGACTGAATCAGTGTCAGACCGACAAAATCATTTATTTCTCTGTGGCTGAGAGGATCATCCTGCTCACTAGACTACAGACAATCTCTGTGGTCGAGCGATTTGCCTCAGCTAGCTCTGCGCTAAGGAAGAACGACAAGACAAGATGGATTCTTTTCCAGGAGATACTTTGGGCTTGAGGTGTACACGTGGCAAAAAGTCTAGTGTTGTTTTCAGTGACTATCTCAATCTCCTGGATGGAGTGGCATGTGATGCATCCGAGCTTAGATGGTGCCTACATAGACTTGCGATAGTTGAGGAGTACCAAGATTGGGAAATGCACATGGAATGGGGTTTCCATCGATGTCGCAAATACAATGGCAAGTTTAGCGGGTATGATGGGTATGTTCTTGCTCATCGGCGTGTGGACAAGGAGTAAGACGGTTGGTAGTCCGAGGCGGTTGACATAGACGGTGTTATCATACTTGGGAGGACTACAAATGTTTGCTCCGTCATGGTTTCGTATTACCGTATATGGAGGAAATCGAGCAGCCGCCCGAGGTTGTGAATGGGATAGTGGATGTTGGCAAGAGTATAGCACTTATACCGAAGGTCACAACGGCTGTGACTACTCATGAGAAGTTGATAGTTGTTCCATTGCCAACAGTTAGCAAGGTGCCAACCACGATTTCTGAAGCGTTAGCAGTTGATGTTGTTAAGGCTGATGTTGTTAAGGATGTCGTGGAGGATGTTGTACCATTGAGTGGGCTGAATTTGCAACTCAACAAGGTACATGACGATGCTTGCATGACAGTTGACAAGGGCCAGCGTTGGAATTTATTTCAGGCGCAGTGTATGATCAAAGGTAAAGCATGCAAGTTGATTATTGATGAAGGAAGTTGTACTAATAGCATTAGCAAGGCAATGGTGGTAGCGTTGGGGTTGTCCACATGGCGTATTCCTGAGCCTAAGCATCTACAGTGGTTAAATAGCTGTGGTATGGGGAAGGTAACTCATAAGGTACGTGTGCCATTTACAGTTGGTGATTATGTTGATGAGATTGAGTGTGATATGTTGCCATTGGAGATATGTGGGCTGCTACTTGGTCGTCCATTGAGTATGATCACAACGCTACACATGCTGGACGAGCAAATACATATTCTTTTGTGCATGGTGGCAAACAACAGACTTTGAAGCCTATGCAGGATGACCACATAAAGTCTAATGTAGAACCGGTGGTACATAAGGAGAAGTTGCGCAAGGCTTAGCAAAAATCTGGGCTAGCTAAGGTGCATGATGGAGAGCATGATGCACAGTGCGACAATGTTGATATTGCTTCAGCTATGCCTGTAGATGACAAGAAAGTGGAACTTGTTAGTGACAAGCCAGTTGAAATGCATCCTCTTATTGCTGAGAGGAAGGATGTTGCATCATGTGTTCAGAAGGTTGTTTGTGTTGATACAGGTGTCCAGACGGATGATAGTTGTGCTCCTGATGTTCCAATGCATGTGGTACAGTGGGGTAACAAGAGTAGTTTTGTTAGCACACCTTGAGGCGTTTTGTTGGGACAGTTGTGCGGATGCATAGAGGCAAGGATGGACATGTTCGACAATTGTGTGGTCCAGGCATTACTCATCTTATGCCAGCTCATGCCAAGAAGGTCCATGTTCAGCAACCACGGGTCCAACAAGAGTTGAGAAGAAGAAGATGATGGCGCCTAGGTCCAAGCTCGTATGGAGACACAAGGAGGTGCAGGCGCCGAGGGCTGTATCAAGTCGAGCGGGCCAAGAGGGAGGATTTGGTGAGGAAGGCAAGAAAGACTTGATGATGGCGAAGATGTGTGAAGCGATTGTTCATATCACGCCACCTTTCCGACCCAACCCGCAAGCGTTGGGGACAACGCTTCTTGAAGGGGGGATGATGATATGGGCATGAAGGAGGAGGTGAAGCCTAATTTTAGGACTCCACCAAGCTAGGTGATGCGAGCGCATCCCGTTGATGATTGGCACGCCAGGACGACCTACGATATGTAATGATAAGTCTAAGGTTGTGTCAAATATTGTTTCTATGTTATTGAGTCCGAGTCCATGTTAGGTTTGAGTCCATTTGTGTGTTCGGTTTGGGTCTATCCAACCGACTAGTTGCAGACCTCCTATATAAAGGAGCAAGCCACCTAGGGTTTAGGGGAGTTTAGTTGTTTAGTCTAAAAACTATATTGTGCTCCACCGTGCATCATCCCTCCGGGGACGGCGATACCGTTTATCATATTATTGCTGCAGAGGTTCTTGTGTTCATCAAGGATTTTCGTGCTCAGGTTTGAGGCGTGGTGATCTTCATCATGTTACTTGCTGGATTCGTTCCTTTTCTTCAGGTGACGTTCATCGCGTTATTGGGAGATCATCTATCTGGTTGACTCGCTGTGAAAGATCGGGACAAAACTAAGGATCATTGGCTTGATCAGTATCATGTTTGCGGTGTAGATAGGATACCATACCTATAGCTCCACCATAAATAACCTATGTGCCCTGTGATCGTTCTCTATACCTTTGATATTCACTTCATCACATCAGTGCATCAGTCTTTGATTTCGTTTGGTAGAGCATCTCGTTCACTTTGGAACGGTAAGATCTCCTTTCTTATTAGTTGTGAGTGAGTTGTGAGAGTTTCCACCATACAAATTTTGATTTTTGCACTAATCTACTAATCATGTCTTCTAGTAATGGTGATGTTGTGTCGCAGAAAAAGAAGGATGAGGAGCTTGTTAATTGGCGTGAATATGAGGCTTTGAAGTCCCACTTGACACGTGTGTTTACTCACACGACAACCATTGACAAGAATATTCAGGACATGAATCTGAGATTGGATCAGAATGTTGGTGCAGTCAATACTATTCAAACACATGTGGCTACACTCAATGTCACTGTTGCCACTTTGCAGCGTTCCATTGAGGACTTGACAGCCGCCATACATAGAAGGCATGAACCTCAGCATGATGATGCCTTTGATGACTTTGATGAGGGTAGCGCGGCTAATGCTGCTCCACATGTTGGCAGGGGACGTGCTATTCCCCCTGTACATGCACCTGCTCATGGCCATGGGCTTGCTCCTCTTGGGTGCGCTCAACGTGTTCCCAACCAAGCTGCTGATGATGGTTTGGACAAGCCAAAATTCTCGATTCCCAAGTTCGATGGTTCCTTGATCCTGAAGATTACCTCACATGGGAGTTGAAGATTGAGAAGCTCTAGCGCTTATTTGACTATCCAGAAGACAAGAAGGTCAAGCTTGCAGCATCTGAATTTGATGGTTATGTGTTGCGTTGGTGGGATGCTCTTGTGCAACATAGGAGGGAGGACAATGAACTTCCTGTGATGGATTGGCGCGAGATGAAGCAAAAAATGCAGGATCGGTTCATACCAACCAATTAATTGCGATCAGTTTTTGATAAATTGACGCAATTGAAGCAAGGCACCATGATAGTTGATGAGTACTACATGGATATGGAGATGATTATGCACCGTGCTAGAATTTGTGAATCCATTGAGATGACCATGCAGCGATTCCTAAACAATCTGAAGTTACCGACCAAGAGCATTGTTCGTCATCACAAGTATGAGACTATGAATGAGATGTTGCATCATGCTAGAGAGGCCGAATCCCAGTTGGCGGAAGAGGCAAAGTCACGTGCTCGTTTTCTGTCCTCCAGCAGATTTTCGACCAGATCTACACCTCCCACTGTCACGCCACCAGTTCCTGCTCCTTTTACACCATTAGCCAAACCAGCAATTACACCTTCGTTTGGTTCTAATGATCGGAAACCCGCTGCTCCTGCTGCTATCTCGGGTTCCAACATGTCTACGGCACATACTCGTGATGTGGTGTGCCATACTTGTGGAGGTAGAGGACACTACAAGAAGGATTGTCCAAAGAACAAGGTTATGTTTGTTAACGAACAAGGCGAAGTAGAGAGTGGAGATGAAGCTTCTGATGATGATATTGATGATGGCGAGGATGGTGCTGATGCGTATCCTGAGCATGCACCAACTATTGTCGTATCTTCACGTATACTTAGTGTGCAACCGGTTGAGGAATCCCAGCGTTGCAACTTGTTCCAAACAAAAGCTCTAGTTGGACCTAACAAGGCTTGCAAGGTCATTATTGATGGAGGTAGCTGCAGAAATCTTGCAAGTAAGGAACTATGTGCCAAACTGAATTTGACATACTTACCTCATCCCAAGCCATACTACATACAATGGTTGAGCAACAATGTTCATATGAAGGTAAATCATATGGTACGTGTGAATTTTCAAATAGGGCCATACAACGATCTATTGATTTTGATGTGGTTCCTATGACTGTTTGTCACCTACTATTGGGTCGGCCTTGGCTTTATGATCGCCATGTGCAACACAATGGCCGAGCCAATACATATCACTTGGAATTCGAAGGGAAGAAGATTACTATGCAGCCAATGACACCACAAGATATTGTGAATGATTCTCGCCAGAACATTAAGGTGAACTTGAAGGAAGATCCTGTAGCTCGGCGAGATTGTGTGATAGCTGTTCCTGATGTAATCGAGCCTAAATTGAGTGATATAACGTAAAGTGAGAGAGTGCCTGGGTTATAGATATTAGCCACCAAGGAAGATATGAGAGAATTTCGTGCGGATCCTACAGCCATGCCACTTGTGCTCATGTATAAGGGCGAGGTATTGGTTTCTAACGACATGACCGTTGTTTCTCTTGGTGTCTCTTCTGTTTTGCAGGATTTTGGGGATGTGTTTCCAGAAGATGTACCTGCAGGCTTGCCTCCATTGCATGGTATAGAACATCAAGTGGACCTGATTCCTGGCGCCACACTTCCCAACTGTGCACCCTACATGACTAATCCTGAAGAAACTAAGGAAATTCAGAAGCAAGTACAGGTGTTGCTGGATAAAGGGTACATTCGTGTTTCTCTTAGCCCTTGTGTTGTTCCTGTTATTTTAGTTCCTAAGAAAGATGGTACTTGGCGCATGTGTGTTGATTGTAGAGCGATTAATAATATCACTATTCGATATCGTCATCCTATTCCACGCTTAGAGGATATGCCAGATGAATTGAGTGGTGTTGTTGTTTTCTCTAAAATTGACTTGCGTAGTGGTTATCATCAAATTAGGATGAAAGAAGGGGAAGACTGGAAAACTGCTTTCAAAACAAAATTTGGCTTGTATGAGTGGATAGTCATGCCGTTTGGTTTTACTAATGCACCTAGTACACTTATGCGATTAATGAATCATGTTTTGAGAGATTTTATTGGTCGTTTTGTGGTTGTATACTTTGATGATATACTTATATAACGTCACACCGAAACTGATCATTGCACTCATATTCGACAAGTTTTGCAAGTTGCATGATAATCTCTTGAGAAGTGCACATTTACAAAAGATAAGGTCATATTCCTTGGATTTGTTGTATCTAAGCATGGGGTAGAGGTAGATCAATCTAAAATTGAATCCATTCAGAATTGGCCTACTCCCATGAATGTAAGTCAAGTGTGTAGTTTCCACGGCTTAGCTGGTTTCTATAGGCGCTTTGTGAAAGATTTTAGAACCATTGTTGCACCTTTGAATGATTTGACAAAGAAAGGTGTTCCTTTTGTATGGGGCGCGGCCCAAGACATTGCATTTGATACATTGAAACATTTACTTACTTTTGCACCATTACTTGCATTACCTAGTTTTTCGAAGCAATTTGAAGTTGAATGCGATGCTAGTGGTATAGACATATGTGGCGTTTTGATGCAAGAGGGTCGGCCTATAGCTTATTTTTCTGAGAAATTGACTGGTGCTCGTTTGAATTATTCTATCTATGATAAAGAATTGTATGCACTTGTTAGAGTACTTGAGGTTTGGCAACATTATTTGTGGCCAAAGGTATTCATCATACATTCTGATCATGAAGCATTGAAATACTTGAAAGCTCAATCAAACTTGCATAGAAGATTAGCTAAATGGCTTGAGTTCATTGAGTCTTTTCCTTACATCATTAATTATAAGAAGGGAAAAGAGAATGTTGTTGCTAATGCTCTATCTAGGAAGAACATGCTATTAACCAATCTTGATGTTAAAATTCCTGTATTAGAAGCTATTTGTGCACTTTATGCAACTGACCATGATTTTGCTGAACCATCTCGTTTGTGTGCTCTTAGAAACGCATGGGATAAGTATCATATACATAATGGATATTTGTTTCGAGCTAACAAACTATGTATTCTAGAATCGTCGTTGCGTTTGTTCGTAGTGCAGGAATCACATGCTGGTGGTTTGATGGGTCACTTTGGGTGTGAGAAGACGTTGCTCATGCTTGCGGATCACTTTTATTGGCCCAAGATGAGGCGTGATGTGTACAGATTTGTAAGCCGGTGTATTACATGCCACAAGTCGAAATCTAAGATGAAGCCTCACGGTTTATATACACCTCTCTCTGCACCTACTACTCAATGGGAAGACATTAGTATGGATTTTGTGCTAGGTCTACCTAAAACTCAGAGAGGTCATGATTCTATATTTGTGGTAGTGGATAGGTTCTCTAAGATGGCTCATTTTATTGCCTCTCACAAAAGCGATGATTGTTTCTGACCGTGATGTGAAGTTCATGAGCTACTTTTGGAAGACCTTATGGGGGAAGTTAGGAACGAAGCTGTTGTTCAGTACTACATGTCATCCCCAAACAGATGGTCAAACGGAGGTGGTGAATCGAACATTGTCACAGCTGCTAAGGACCATGATTAAAAATAATCTGCGGGAGTGGGGAGAGTGTTTGCCACATGTTAAGTTTGCTTACAACAGGGCGGTGCATTCAACTACTCAGTTTTGTCCTTTTGAGGTGGTGTATGGTTTCAAGCCATTGACGCCACTTGATATCTTGCCTCTTCCATTACATGAGAGAGCTGATATGGAGGCATCAAAACATGTTGATTATGTGAACAAAATACGTGAGAAGACTCGAGAGGCTATTGAGAAGAAAGGCAAGAACATGGCTGCTACAAGGAATCAAGCAAGGAAAGAAGTGTTGTTCGAGCCTAAAGATATGGTTTGGGTGCATCTAAGCAAGGATAGGTTCCCACTACTTCGAAAGTCAAAATTGAAGCCACGTGGTGCTGGTCCTTACAAGGTGTTAGCCAAGATTAATGATAACGCCTACTCGGTTGATATACCTATTGAGGAGTTTGGTGGAGTTAGCAACAACTTCAACATTGCTGATTTGTCACCATATACTGGAGAAGACCTTGGAGCGTCGAGGTCGACGCCTTTTGAAGGGGGGAGATGATGAGGACATCCCTACAATTACACCTACCCCAATGACTACTGAAGATGCTACAACAGTTGCAAGAAAGGATCAGTCCAATGAGATTAGAATTGGACCTATTACAAGAGCTCGTGCTAAGCTACTTGAACAACAAGTGAATTTACTCCTAAATGAATCTGGTATTTTCATTGATGAGAACTTTATACAGCCTAAGTTTATGCATTTATGTACGATCAACTTCATTGGAGAAACAAGCATGACACGAGGAGAAGGGCTACAAGAGAAGCCCAACATGATGATCGCCCAAGGATGCGCGAGGGAGGAGCGGGAGGAAGGCGCAATATTAGCAATGGAGATCATCAAAGAGAAGAGACATTCAATTCGGACAGACAGAAGTCCTGAAATTGAAACGGACGTGGATTCCTCATACGAACTCCAAATCAAGCAAATAAGCACTTGTTGGATAGATAATTCCAAGATCTTTCCAATGAGTGCTTCTACGTCTCAAGACCCCGGATAATCCGGCTCCCACACCCCCGGATAATCCGGCCCTGCTAAGGACTTCGGCGCGATGTTTTGTCCCGGGGTGGATATTTGACCGGACTTTTCCCCCGGAAAATCCGGCCCCCCAGATAATCCGGCCCACCTAGACTGGATATCTGGCCCTAAAAGTTTCCATCAGATTTGGATGGATCTGACTGTATTAGACATGTTTTTGTTTCGCGTTTTTCAGACGTTCCGGTGGCCATATAAGCCTGGGGACGCCCTCTAGTTTACGTTAGACCACGTTAAACCTATTTTGGAGTTGGTTCTTTCATAGAACCTCTGGAATTACCCTGTGGTCGATTTTACCAACTATAATTGAGTGTGATATGTTGTTCCATCAAGAATTAGTAGATTGCAAACTACCGTTCGTGGTCGACAGCTGCGTGCGTAAGAGAGTGGTGTTGTGGATATCCTACATGGTTCGAGAGCTGTTGCATTGGCATCAGGGATCGAGCGGGAGAGTTCATAGCTACAGGCTAGTTATCTATCATCCACCATCATCACCGCCATCCGCTTACTGAGAAGATCGGGCCACCCCATATCAAAAAGAACACACATGAAATGACACGGGTGGATCCACATTTGATTTGTGAAAAGAACACACATGCAATGACTCTAGCTATTGTTAATGAAAATAACAGACATGCAATGAACTCTGGTGGATCCATATGTGGTCCATGAAGAGAACAGACATGCAATGACACTAGTGTATCCATATGTGGTTAATGAAAAGAACAGACATGCAATGAACTCTGGTGGATCCATGTGTGGTTTGTGAAAAGAATACACATGAAGTGACTCTAGTTGTGGTTAATGAAAAGAACACACATGCAATGATACTAGGGGATCCATATGTGGTTTGTGAAGAGAACACACATGTAGTGACACTGGTGGATCCATATGTGGTTTGTGAAAATAACACACATACAGTGACACTGGTGGATCCATATGTGGTTTGTGGAAAGAGTAGACATGCAATAACACTGGTGGATCCATATGTGGTTTGTGAAAAGAACATACATGTAATCACTCTAGCTGTGGTTAATGAAAAGAACAGACATGCAATGACACTAGTGGATCCATATGTGGTTTGTGAATAGAACACACATGAAGTGACTCTTGTGGATCCATGTATGGTTTGTGAGAAGAACACACATGCAATGACTCTGGTGGATCCATATGTGGTTTTTGAAAAGAACACACATCCAGTGACTCTAGCTATGGTTTATTAAAAGAACACACATGCAATGACATTGGTGGATCCATGTGGTTTATGAAAATAATAGACATGGAATGAACTCTGGTGGATCCATATGTGGTTTATGAAGAGAACATACATGCAGTGACACTAGTGGGTCCTTATGTGGTTCATGAAAAGAACACACATGCAATGACACTGGTGGATCCACATGTCTTTTTGTGAAAAGAACAGACATGTAATGACATTAGTGGATCCATGTGGTTTGTGAAAATATAAGACATGCAATGAACTCTGGTGGATCCATGTGTGGTTTGTGAAAAGAACACACATTTCAATGACTCTGGTGGATCCTTATGTGGTTTGTGAGAAGAACAGACATGCAATGACTCTAGCTATGGTTAATGAAAAGAACATAAATGCAATGAACTATGGTGGATCCATATGTGGTTCATGAAGAGAACATACATGCAATGACACTGGTGGATCCATATGTGGTTCATGAAAAGAACACACAGGAAATGATACTGGTGGATCCACATGTGGTTTGTGAAAAGAACACACATGCAATGACATTGGTGGATCCATGTGGTTTGTGAAAATATCACACATGCAATGAACTCTGGTGGATCCATATGTGGTTTGTGTTGAGGGCAAACCTCTAGGGTGGCCCGATCTTTCACTATTCCCTTTCAAATCGAGGGTGGAGTGCGGGGGAAGGAGGGAAGGATGAACACGACGAACACACGCACGAAGAACGCGATGAACACACACACGCAAAACCACGATAAACACCAATAGCTCACGCTGGCGGTGACCGGTCTGGCGCAATCCCTAGGATCAGCGTCGCACCGATGCCTAGGCCTTGTACAACACGGAGGCACGATGCAAAATCCAACGAGGTTTGGGGATATTGGTGCTCCTTAGTCAAGGAGCATGAGGCAAGAATTAGATAGATCCACAAGGGGTTTCCACTAATTCCAATATCATGCCTAGGGTTTACAATGGAGGTGGGGGTTTCTATATAGGCCAGCCACTTAAACATGGGTACTTTAGGAATAAAAGACAAGTTCTGGACAGACTCAGGGGTACATGGGCAGAAGGCCCAAAGGCCTTTTCATGCCTGGCGATGGTCGGACTGGAGAATCCGGTGTGGTGGACCGGAGACTCCGGTCTAGGCCGGAGATTCCGGTGTAGCCTCTAGACAAGCCTCCGGAGGGGCCTTCAGATTGTCCCAGGGCCTAGTGCAGGGGGTCAGACCGGAAGGAGGGCCGGAGTCTCCGGTGTCTTTAGGCCGGAGACTCTGGTGTGCGCAGACCGATGACTCTGATCTGAGCAGCTCCGGCGGCTTTTGCTTTACGTTCTGCTCCTTGTTCTCCATCCTTGGGTGCTTGGTGATGTGTCGAAGCTTCGTACCTGATGATGCATAGGGTAGTTGCATGAAGTAGCACACCATCCAAGGAAGTATCAAATTGGCAAGAGGAGAGGAGCGAGTTCACATCTTGTAGGAGTTTGGATCGGGAACGAGTCATAGGTCCACTTGGGGGACTTGTTGGTGTAGATGTAGAAGCGTCCGTAGGACGGGCTGCATCAGCTCCCCCTTGGGATAGAGTCATCCTCGACTCTTCATGGATATCATCTTGAACATCTCCATGGTAGGGTGAGAGATCCTTGACATTGAATGTATTGCTTGCAAGGTACTTGGAGGTCGGTATGTCGATGATATAGGCGTTGTTGTTGATTCTTTTGAGGACCTTGAAGGGACCATCTCCTCTTGGCTTGAGCTTGGAGTCACGTTCCTTGGGGAAGCGGTCTTTGCTTAGGTGTATCCACACAAGGTCACCTTCTTCAAAGATCATCTCCTTCTAGTCCTTGGTTAATCTTGAGGCTTGGCGAAGGACTTGTTGTTCGATAGTAGCTCTTGCTTCTTCATGAAGTTTCTTCATAGCTTGTGCGCGTTTCTCGACGTCCATGTTTGTGCACTCATGGAGAGGTAGTGGTAGGATGTCGAGCATGGTGAGGGGCTCGAAACCATAGACGATCATGAATGGACTCATCTTGGTTGTTGAGTGCTTGGCACGATTGTAGGTGAACTCGGCGTGTGGGATGCATTCCTCCCAATCCTTCAAGTTCTTCTTGATCAACACACGAAGGAGAGTCCTGAAGCTTCGTTTGATAACTTCGGTTTGGCCATCAGTTTGGGCATGCGATGCGGATGAGAAGAGTAGCTTGACGCCGAGGTTGGCCATGAGGGTCTTCCATAAGTAGCTCATGAATTTGACGTTGTGGTCGCAGATGATTGTCCTTGGCACACCGTGAAGACGGACGATTTCCCTGAAAAACAGATTTGCAACATGTGAAGCATCGTCGGTCTTATGGCACGGTATGAAGTGTGCCATTTTGGAAAAACGATCCACAACAACAAATATAGAATCATGACCATGCTTAGATCTAGGCAATCCTAACACGAAATCCATGCTAACGTCGGACCAAGGGGTATGAGGAATAGGCAATGGCATATAAAGACCATAAGGGTTAGCTTGCGGCTTAGCTTGAACACATGTCGTGCATCGTTGAACGTAGAGCTCCACGTCACGCTTCATCTTGGGCCAAAAGTAGTGATTGGAGAGCATGTCCAATGTCTTGTCATGGTCAAAGTGACCCATGAGGCCTCCACCATGAGATTCTTGGAGAAGCAAAAGTTGAAGCGACGACTTCGGGATGCATAGTTTGTTTTGTTTAAATAGAAAGCCCTTATGCAAATAGAAATCATCAACTCCTTTTAATTGGAGCACTTTGCGAAAATTGGTTCAAAGAACGGGTCGGAAGCATACAAAGATTTTATTTCCTCAAGACCCAACACGTTGATTTCAAGTCTCGTAAGAAGGCTTGTGCGTTTGCGAGACAATGCATCCGCAACTACATTATCTTTGCCCTTCTTATACTTGACAATGTACGGAAAAGACTCCATAAATTCAACCCACTTAGTGTGTCTCTTGCTCAAGTTAGCTTGGCCTTTGAGATATTTCAACGACTCGTGGTCGGAATGTATGATAAATTCCTTGGGCCAAAGGTAGTGTTGCCAAACTTGAAGGACACGAACTAAGGCAAAAAGCTCTTTGTCATAAATCAGATAGTTAAGGCGAGCACCATCAAGTTTCTCGCTATGGTAGGCTATAGGACGTCCGTTTTGCATAAGGACTCCTCCAATGCCAATACCACTAGCATCACACTCTATCTCAATTTTTTTTTGTGAAATCTGGTAAAGCAAGAAGAGGTGCTTCGGTGAGCCTCTTTTTGAGTTCATCAAAAGCTTTTTGTTGTGCTTTGCCCCACACGAAGATGACATTCTTTTTGGTCAATTCATTAAGGGGACAAGCAATGGTTGAAGGATTTGCAAAACTTCCTTGACATGTGTTACATGGTCCTCAAGTGATTTCCTATAAACAAGAATATCATCGAAATAGACAACAACACTTTTTCCAATGAGAGAACGCAAGATGTGATTCATAAGGCGCATGAAGGTGGATGAGGCATTCGATATACCAAAGGGCATAACCAACCATTCATAGAGACCAAGTTTGGTCTTGAAGGCGGTTTTCCACTCATCACCTTTAGCCATGCGTATTTGATGGTAACCACTAGGAAGATCAATTTTCGAAAAAATAGTGGCTCCACACAACTCATCAAGTATGTCATCGAGACGTGGTATGGGATGTCGATAACGTACGGTGATAACATTGATAGGACGGCAGTCCATGCATAACCGTAACGTATCATCCGTTTTAGGAACAAGTATCACGGGTACAGCACTTGGACTAGTGCTAACTTGGATCAAACCTTTGGAGTCGAGTTGGTTGATTTGACGTTCGATCTCCTTTGTCTCCTCCGTGTTCGTGTGGTAAGCGGCGCGGTTGGGAAGTGGTGCACCGGGGATGAGGTCAATGCGATGTTCGATGCCGCGAAGAGGAGGTAGTCCATGTGGAAGCTCTTCGGGAAACACATCCTTGAATTCCTGCAAAACATTCGTCAACGATGGAGGAACATTGGTTAATTCGTTAGTTCCTTGAGCTAGTCCCTTGCAAAGGAGGACATAGTGCAAGATGGATGGGTTGTTCTGAACATCTCTCATCTCACTTTTGGTGGCAAGGAGAACACTCTTAGTTTTTCCACTCGACTTTGGCTTGTGGCTCTCACTCACTATGAGGTGGTTCTCTCTCTCACCGCTCTTCTCACAAGTAGGTGTTGTGCTTTCTGCCCTCGCTAAAGCCTTTGCATTGTCCGCAATTATTTGGCTAGGAGTCATCGGTTGCAAAACACATGTTTTGTTGAGCCATTTGAAGGTGTATACATTGGTGCGATCATCATGTTGAGCAGCCTTGTCAAATTGCCATGGTCGACTAAGAAGCATGTGGCAAACTATCATAGGAACCACATCACACTCCACCGTATCTTTGTAAGGACCAATGGCGAAGGAGACCGATACGGTATGCTTGATCTTGACGGACCCTTGGTCACTTAGCCATTGCACGTGGTAGGGATGCTTGTGCGGATGAAGGGTGAGGTTGAGCTTCTCACACAACTCGGTGCTAGCAAGGTTGTGGTAACTCCCTCTGTCAATGATCACCTTGATAGATTTGCCATTGATGCCGGCTCGTGTTTGGAAGATATTGGAGCGTTGGTCTTCATGCTCTTGTGCTTGAGTGGTCAAGATCCTTGTGATGACAAGCGATGGACTTGCGTCATGTTCACACATGAGGAGTTCTTGATCATCTTCCACTCGTTGCCTTGCCATTGCTTCCTTGACACGGGCATCAAACTCATCTTCACTCAAGTACTCTTCATCACCATTGTCATGGATGAACAAGACTTTCTTGTTTCCACATCCGGTCGACTTGTGTCCTTTACCTCCACACTTGTAACATTCACCGTTGAAAGGTGTATCACTCTTTGCTTGCTTGCCACTTGGGGGCAGTTTTCCTTGAGGAAGTGTGGGCTTGAAGGAAGGCTTGGAGGTACTTGAGGAGCTACCATTGAAAGTTGTTGGTGGAGCGGTTGAAGCTTTCTTGTAGGTGAAGTACGTCTTGGGCTTGTTGTACTTGATATCCTCTTGCACTTGACGTTCAGCCTTTGTTGCGATGTGCACAAGCTCAACCATGTTGTTGTAGGTTTGGAACTCGACGATGCGCTTGATTGGGTGATTCAAGCCAATAAGGAAACGTGCCATTGTTTGCTCGATGCGCTCATCAATGTTGGCACAAATCAAGTTGAGTTCCATTTCCTTGAAGTATTCTTCCACGGTCTTTGTCCCTAGACGAAGAGCTTGAAGGTTGTTGAAGAGGTCACGCGTGTAGTGCGTGGGGACAAACCGGGATCTCATGTGAGTCTTCATGTCATGTCAAGTTGTGATTGGCGGTTCTTGTCTTGCATCACAAGCAACTTGAACTTTTTCCCACCAAAGGTTGGTTAAATCATCAAACTCAAGCGAAGCCATAGAGACCATCTTCTCGCTGCTATAGTTGTGCATGCGGAAGATCTTGTCGACTTTGAGTGCCCACGAGAGGTATTCTTCGGGGTCACTGGATCCAGTGAACTTGGGCATCGTGAACTTGAGCTTGCCAAAAGTTTCTTCATTGTTGCGGTCATTGCGACGAGCTTGGTGACCTTGTTGATGATCTTGTAGTTGGGGAGGTGGAACTTGGTTCTCGTGACCTTGTTGCGGAGCTTGCACTTGATATTGTTGTTGAGGAGCTTGCTCTTGCTCTTGGCGTGGATGTTGATGTGGTTGAGGCGCTTGGGCCTCATGGTGGTGAGTGTGTGGAGCCTCTTGACGCGGTTGATGACGAAGAGGAGGCTCGTTCCTCGGTTGGTGATGTTGGTTAGGCACATGGGCCTCACGGCAAAGAACATGCTCATGAGCCTCTTGACGTGGTGGGCATCGCTCAATTTGTATCACTTGACGCTCCAAATTTTTTTGAGGTGGGGGAGGCGCCTCATGATGACCATGGTGTCGGTGTGGACGTTCATGACATTGATGACGAGGAGGAAGATCTTGGAGAGCTTCACGTTGATGACGAGCTTGATTCTCCAAGTTGGAGTCATCACTTGTTGTGTCAAGTATGTGTCATGGTCGATGGTGGTAGACTTGCGGTTGCACTTGTGGTTGCGCTTGCGGTTCCTCCTGTGGTTTCTCTTGTTGGATCACTAGTGCCCTTGCGTGATGACGGTGTGCATCTTGCCTTGCTCGTGGCCTTGAAGAGAGGTCACCATCATAGCTTGACGTTGCGGCGTGCCGTGTGGAAGGTACATAGTTCGAAGAGATTCCATCTTCAACCACAGGGGCATCATTGCGTCTTTGAGCACTCTGATGTAGATCTTGTGGAAGAGGTGCATGACGATGCGAAGAACTTGAAGAGCTTGATGCGCGTGAACGTAGTCTTGCCATACCGTCGATGAGGCGTTGAAGATTGTCATTTGTTTCGGCGACGGAGCGTTGGAGCGCTTCATTTTGGTGGCCGAAGTTGTGATGCATTGCATGCATTTGCCGTTTGAGGCCATCGAAGCGGTTGTCGATGTTCTTGAACTCGGCCTGCGTCTCGCCAAATTGTTCATCTTGTCGCGTCTCAAGGGCTTGGCAATGTTCACGAAACTCTTGTCGAACGATGAAGTGACTTGCACGCGTCATGTACGGTCCTTGATCTTCTTCGTGGGGAGGTGGTTGGCTCGCCTCACCGTGCATATCCATCATGCAAAACACACAAGTATTGTATATGGAAGTGGAATATGGTGGTGTTAGCCTTGTACCTCACCTTGGGGATTGCACCAAACTAGAAACCACAAGTGAGAGCTATTAGCGTGCAAAGTGGAATTGCAAAGAAAAACTCACACTAAAGAAAGAACTAACTCTCAAAAGCTTGTTGGTGGTAGGTTAGGATTGTGGAAAGCCAAAGAACCAACCAAAAGAAAAGGGATAGTCAAAAGTGGGTAAAATCCAACAAAACTCAAGTCAAAGGCGAAGGTCAACAACTCAAAGGGGTGACGGGAACCTACGACTATGTACACACACGTGGAGAAAGTTGGAATTGACACGACTATGAAAATGAGCAAACAAAATGTCCTAACGAAGACTAAGCTCGTTGTCGTGCCAATGCAAGGAGAGACTCTGGCTCATTTGCAAAGAGGGAAAATGAGCAACGGATTTGTGCACTTGCATTGGGCGCTCTTCTTTATCTCTTGCTTACAAGCTTTGACACTCTCTTTTGCAACGGGAGACTATTTTTCTTTTGCTTTTTCTTTGTATCTTTTTTTCTTTCTTTTGTATTTTTTTTGCTCTCCCTTGATGCCACCTAGTCACACTTGATATTGCTCTTGCACTCTCACTATCCAAGGACAAATGCACAATGCTCAAGCAAACACAAGATGAGCCACTCTCATAGGATAGGTACACACAAAGGAAGATAGGGGTTAACAAGGTGACGCAAGTTATACCTTCTTTGATGATGAACTTGGCGTCGATGGTGCGGGATGATGTTCGTGAGCCGTGGTGTCGATGAGCGCGGGGTTTGTAGATGCGGAAGCTTGCTGTTAGTTGGCGACACGCACACGGGCACAAACAAACAAGAGGAAAATTAGCCAATGCAAGATTAGAGGCAAAACTGTCAAAATCCGGCGTCAGGCCGGAGACTCTAGGGTTTCAGGCCGGAAACTCTGGTCCAGGCCGGAGACTCTGGTGTGGAGAGGCCGGAGACTCCGATGTAGGCTGGAGACTCCGGTGTGCAGGCCGGAGACTATGGTCTGGAGTCAGACCCCGAACTGCTCGTGTTCTTGAGCGGAAATCCACGCCTTGGGTCCTCAAATCCGCGAAAAATTGGCCAAATTGGGCTGGAAAAACGCAGGATAAAGCTGGACCAACACCTAGGACGAGGTTTCGCCGGATCAAAACCACAAATAACACTCCAAATCAAGGTATCGATCCAAAGGCAAATTTGGGGCTCTTTTTTGGGGATTTTCGAATTTTGGGTGGATAGAAGAAAATTTTGTGGGGGAATTCGTGAGCAACGAAGCTCTTGATACCAATATGTTGAGGGAAAACCTCTAGGGTGGCCCGATCTTTCACGATTCCCTTTCAAATCGAGGGTGGAGTGCGGCGGAAGGAGGGAAGGATGAACACGACGAACACACGCACGAAGAACGCGATGAACACACACACGCAAAACCACGATAAACACCAATAGCTCACGCCGGCGGTGACCGGTCCAGCGCAATACCTAGGATCAGTGTCTGGCGGAGGACTCTCTCTCGAACCGGCACAACGAGATGGGAGAGTCGGTGAGATCTTGACGTCTAGGCAAAGGGACACTGATGCCTAGGCCTTGTACAACGCGGAGGCACGATGCAAACTCCAAAGAGGTTTGGGGATATTGGTGCTCCTTAGTCAAGGAGCATGAGGCAAGAATTAGATAGATCCACAAAGGGGTTCCCACTAATTCGGATATCATGCCTAGGGTTTACAATGGAGGTGGGGGTCTATATATAGGCCAGCCACTTAAACAGGGGTACTTTAGGAATAAAAGACAAGTTCTGGACGGACTAAGGGGTACATGAGCCGAAGGCCCAAAGGCCTTTTCATGCGTGGCGACGGTCGGACCGGAGACTCCGGTCTAGACCGGAGAATCCAGTGTAGTCTCCGGACCAGCCTCCGGAGGGGTCTTCAGACTGTCCCAGGGCTTGGTGCAGGGGGTCAGACCGGAGAGAGGGCCGGAGTCTCCGGTGTCTTCAGGCCGGAAAATTTGGCAGGCCGGAGACTCCGGTGTGCGTAGACCGGAGACTCCGGTCTTAGCAGCTCCAGCGGCGTTTGCTTCATGTTCTGCTCCTTGTTCTCTATCCTTGGGTGCTTGGTGATGTGTCGAAGCTTCGTACCTGATGATGCATAGGGTAGTTGCATGAAGTAGCATGCCATCCAAGGAGGTATCAAATTGGCACGAGGAAAGAAGCAAGTTCACCTTAGATTGTAGGAGTTTGGCTCGAGCACGAGTCATGGGTCCACTTGGGGGACTTGATGGTGTAGATGTAGGAGCGTCTGTAGGACGGGTTGCATCAGTTTCTCTGCCGCGACAGCTTGCCGTGGCAGAAAAGGACTTTGTTTCTGTGTCGCGGCAGCCTACCGTGGCAGAGAAAAGTGGCGTTTCTCTGTCGTGGCAGAGATTGTCCACCAAGTGTTGATCTTCAATCTTGTGTGCTCCTTGTGCTTCCTCCCTCTCCTCCCTCGCGCATTCTTCATTGATCAACACGCCTTGTTCCATTAGCTCCTCGCTCCGTGCTACGCCTTCTTCTCCTAAGTACCTGATCATGCAATAATTCAAAGACTTAGGTAGGATAAAATTCTCATTTATTAAAACACCAGGTTCATTAAGAAACAAGTTCACATATTGTTCTAGTAGCTTAGCATGAGCTCTTGTGATTGGTCCAATCCTTATCTTTCTTTGCAATTGGAACATCATCATTAGCAATTGGGGTAGGTATCATTGTAGGGATGTCCTCATCATCTCCCCCCTTCAAAAGGCGTCGACCTCGACGCTCCAAGGTTTTCTCCCTCATATGGTGACAAATCAACGAAGTTGAAGCTGTTGCTAACTCCACCAAACTCCTCAATAGGTATGTCAACCGAGTAGGCATTATCATTAATTTTGGCTAGCACCTTGTAAGGACCAGCACCACGTGGCTTTAACTTGGACTTGCGAAGTAATGGAAATTTGTCCTTGCGCAGATGCACCCAAACCATGTCTCCAGGATTGAACAACACTTCCTTCCTTGCTTGAGTCCTTGCAGCAGCAATGTTCTTGCCTTTCTTCTCAATAGCCTCTCGAGTCTTCTCATGTATTTTCTTCACATAATCAGCACATTTTTATGCCTCCATATCAACTCTCTCATCTAATGTCAGAGGCAACATATCAAGTGGCATTAATGGCTTGAAGCCATACACCACCTACAAAGGACAAAGGTGAGTAGTTGAATGTACAGCCCTGTTGTATGCAAACTAAACATGTGGCAAATACTTTGCCCACTCCCGCAGATTCTTCTTTATCATAGTCCTTCCTAGCTGTGACAATGTTCGATTCACCACCTCCGTTTGACCATCTGTTTGGGGATGACATGAAGTACTGAACGACAGCTTCATTTCTAGCTTCCCCCATAAGGTCTTCCAAAAGTAGCTCATGAACTTCACATCACGATCAGAAACAATCATCGTAGGTACTCCATGTAATCTCACGATGTCCCTGAAAAACAGGTTAGCAACATGCGATGCATCGTCGCTTTTGTGGAAGGCAATAAAATGAGCCATCTTAGAGAACCTATCCACTACCACAAATATAGAATCATGACCTCTCTGAGTTTAAGGTAGACCTAGTAGAAAATCCATACTAATGTCTTCCCATGGAGTAGTAGGTGCAGAGGGAGGTGTTTACAAACCGTGAGGCTTCAGCGTTGATTTCAACTTGTGGCATGTAATACATCGGCTCACAAATATGTACACATCACGCCTCATCTTGGGTAATAAAAGTGATTACCAAGCATGAGCAACGTCTTCCCACGCCCAAAGTGACCCATCAAACCACCAGCATGTGATTCCTGCACTAAGAACAAACACAACGATGATTCTGGAATACATAGTTTGTTAGCTCGAAAGAAATATCCATCATGTATATGATACTTATCCCATGCGTTTCTAAGAGCACACAAACGATATGGTTCAACAAAATTATGATCAGTTGCATAAAGTGCACAAATAGCTTCTAATCTAGGAATTTTAACATCAAGATTGGTTAATAGCATGTTCTTCCTAGATAGAGCATCAGCAACAATATTCTCTTTTCCCTTCTTATAATTAATGATGTAAGGAAAAGACTCAATGAACTCAACCCATTTAGCTAATCTTCTATGCAAGTTTTATTGAGCTTTCAAGTATTTCAATGCTTCATGATCAGAATGTATGATGAATTCCTTTGGCCATAAATAATGTTGCCAAACCTCATGATGAGGACATCCATACTATTCCACTATCTCCTACTCCTATTCACAATGAAGATGTTGCTGCAAAGAACAAGTCCAATGAAATCAGGATTGGACCCATTACAAGAGCTCGTGCAAAGCTGATTGAGCAACATGTGAATTCACTCTTAATTGAACCTGATGTTTTACTTAATGAGAACTTTATACTATCTAAGTCTATGCATCTTTGTATGATCAGGTTTATTGATAACACAAGCGTTGCGCGAGGAGGAGGAGAGTTGCAGCAAGAAGGACAAGCACTAATTTCCAATGTCAACAAGTGTGCGAGGGAGGAGCGGGAGGCATGCGCACTAGGAGGCAATGAGGAAATCATGTATGAGCAAGAGAGAGAGAGAGATGGCGCACCAAGAATTACATGTTTGAGGTGTTCCACGACGTTTGGACTGCGTGCCAATAAGGCCGAACCCATATATGAGTCGGTATGTATCAGTTTAAGTCGAACCGAGTCAGTTTGGGCCAAGATATGGCTGTTTTTAGGCCCGTTTATAGGGGAGGACGCCCCAGCCCTCATATAAACCTCCGTAGCCGTCACACGTTAGGGTTTAGACCACGCTAAAATATTTTGGAGTTGTTTCTTTTATAGAACCTCTGGAATTACACTATGTTCGAATCTACCAAATATAATTGAGTGTGATCTGTTGTTCCATTGGGAATTAGTAGATTGCATACTACCGTTCGTGGTCACGGCTGTGTGCGCAAGAGTGTGGTGTTGTGAATATCCTACAAGGTTCGAGATCTGTTGTACTGGCATCAGGGATTGAGCAGGAGATATCATAGCTACGCACTAGTTATCTATCATCCACCATATCATCGACAAGAGCTTGCTGAGAAGATCGGGCCACCCCATATCATCTTGGTATCAGATTTCCAGTGTTGCCTCGGTAAGCATCCACAAATCCATCCATAGATTAGTTGTTTTTGTCCTATACAGAAAAAGCCACGCAAAAATATTAGGGTTCATAGTTCATTGCCATAGCTTAGATAACATTGTTCGTGAGTTCTAGTTGTTGATCGTAATCCTTTTGTGTAGCCTTTCTTCTAAATCTAAGTCGTAGTTTTTTGTCTAGTTTTCGTCTGTTTTTGATTTGTTGTCGGAGTCCCTAGACTATTTCTAGACTATTCATCATGTTCTTGAGTCTTAGATCTATTAGATCTATTTTCTTTTAGTCTGGAGTTGTAGATCCGTTTCAAAGAAGAAGAAAAAAATTCAATCGATCCTACAGGTCACGATCTGGTACGTGAGTTCACGTGAAAAAAAACTCCGCTCGCTGCTCACGCCTGACCCCAGACCGTTATGTGGTCGTACGTGAAAAAAAAATCGGACCCCTCGCCTGACCACAGACCAGTCTGTGCTAGTACGAGAAAAAATATATTCTGCCGCCATCCTGCCGCGGCAGGATTTTAGGCCGTTTTTCTGCCGTGGCAGAGACCAATACTCATGTCAAAAAAAAATTATTTTTTTACTGAGTCCACATAGCGTACCTATCCTTGTGAGCCTTAGAAAGCCTTTCTTTGTGTCTAAAACTATCCTACGAGACTAGCGTGCTTAGTGCTCTACGGGCTGCTCAGTTTAGCAACCTTGTGCCCGTTTCGTTG
This sequence comes from Avena eriantha, assembly GCA_910589775.1. Classification (NCBI taxonomy): domain Eukaryota; kingdom Viridiplantae; phylum Streptophyta; class Magnoliopsida; order Poales; family Poaceae; genus Avena; species Avena eriantha. The sequence continues at coordinate 366,145,575 of OU342744.1, forward strand.
AGACATTGCTAGCATCTCTCCTTGTGCATTGCAACACGAGCGTTCCTCCGACATACCTCACTTGATTGAGCTCATTTTCATAGTTGCAATTGTCCCATTTATCTCCACCGTGTGTGTTTTCGTGGGTCTTTGTCATACGATCAGCACTAGGACTTATTTGTGGTGTAGTTAGGATACCATACCTACAGCTCCACCATAAATAACCTGTGTGCCCTGTGACCGTTCTCTATACCTTTGATATTCACTTCATCACATTAGTGCATCAGTTTTTTATTTCGTTTGGTAGAGCATCTCTATTCACTTTGGAACAGTACGATCTCCTTTCTTATTAGTTGTGAGTGAGCTGTGAGAGTTCCACCATACAGATTTTGAGTTTTGCACTAACCTACTAATCATGTCTTCTAGTGATGATGATGTTGTGATGCAGAAAAAGAAGGACGAGGAGCTTGTTAATTGGTGTGAATATGAGGCTTGGAAGGCCCACTTGACGCGTGTGTTTACTAACACAACTGATGCCATTGACAAGAATCTCCAGGATGTGAATATGAGATTGTATCAGCATGTTGGAACGGTTGATACTATTCAAACGCAAGTGGCTACGCTCAATGTCAATGTCACCACTTTGGAGCGTTCCATTGAGGGTTTGACAGCCGCTTTACATAGAAGGGAAGATCCTCAGCATAATGATGCCTTTGATGATTTCGATGAGGGTAGCGCTGTGGATGTTGCTCCACATGTTGGCAGGGGACGTGCTATTCCCCCTGCCCATGCACCTGCTCATAGCCGTGGGTTTGCCCCTCTTGGGCGTGCTCAACGTGTGCCCAACCAAGCTGCTGATGATGGTTTGGGCAAGCCAAAATTTTCAATTCCCAAGCTTGATGGTTCCATCGATCCTGAAGATTACCTCACCTGTGATTTGAAGATTAAGAAACTCTGCCGCTTATTTGACTATCCAGAAGATAAGAAGGTCAAGCTTGCAGCATCTGAATTTGATGGTTATGCTTTGCGTTGGTGGGATGCTCTTGTGCAACATGGGAGGGAGGACAATGAACTTCCTGTGATGGATTGGCGTGAGATGAAGCAAATCATGAAGGCTCGTTTCGTACCAACCAACTACTTGCGATCAGTTTTTGATAAATCGATGCAACTGAAGCAAGGTACAATGACAGTAGATGAGTACTACATGGAGATGGAGCTGCTTATGAAGCGTGCTAGAATTCGTGAGTCCATTGAGATGACCATGCAGCGATTCCTAAACAATCTAAAGTTGCCAATCAAGAGCATAGTTCGTCATCACAAGTATGAGACCATGAATGAGCTATTGCACCATGCTAGAGAGGCTGAATCCCAGTTGGCAGAAGAGGCGAAGTCACGCGCTCGTTTTCCATCCTCAGCAGATTTTCGGCCAGATCTACTCCTCCTACAGCTGCGCCACCAGCTGCTGCTCCGTTTACACCATCGGCCAAACCAGCAAGTACACCTTCGTTTGGTTCTAATGCTCGGAAACCCGCTACTCCTGCTGCTAGTTCGGGTTCCAACATGTCTACGGTACGTACTCGTGACGTGGTGTGCATACTTGTGGAGGTAGAGGGCACTATAAGAAAGATTGTCCAAACAGCAAGGTTATGTTTGTTAATGAACAAGGTGAAGTAGAAAGTGGAGATGAAGCTTCTGACACTGATCTTGATGACGGCGAGGATGGTGCGGATGCATATGATGAGCGTGCACCCACTATTGTCATATCTTCACGTGTACTTAGTGTGCACCGGTTGAGGAATCCCAGCGTTGCAACTTGATCCAAACAAAAACTCTAGTTGGACCAAACAAAGCTTGCAAGGTCATTATTGATGGAGGTAGCTGCAGAAATCTTGCAAGTAAGGAACTATGTGCCAAACTGAATTTGACATACTTACCTCATCCCAAGCCATACTACATACAATGGTTCAGCAACAATGGTGAGATGAAGGTAAATCATATGGTACGTGTGAATTTTCAAATAGGGCCATACAAAGATTTTGTTATGGGGTAACCCCGTGGGTGGCCCGATCTTCACGGATCTCGTGGTCAAATCGATGGGAAAGCGAGGGGAAAGGGAGAAGGTAGCGGAAGCGGACATACACCTCGCGCAGAACACGATGAACACACGCAAAACTCACACGATACAAGGCCAATTGCTCTCACCGGTGGCCACCGGTCCGATAGAATCCTCGTAAGGAAAGATCGGTCAACGTGCTCCCTCGATCCCACGCGGAGGGGGAAGAACACCTTGGAGAGGGTCTTGACGTCTTCGCAAAGGTACACCGATGCCAAGGCCTTGTACAACGAGGGAGGCGCGATGCAAACTCCAACGAGGTGGTGACGATAGTCGGTCCCCTTTGGTAGAAGGGGATGAGGCAAAACTAGATATTCCACAAAGGGGGTTTTCTTTAGTGTATCATCTATGCCTTAGGGTTACATGAGGGGGTGGGGGCACTATATATAGGCCAGCCACTAGTTCAAAGGTACTTTAGGAATAAAAGGGCAAAGTCTGGGCAGACTAAGGGGTAAATGGGCCGAAGGCCCAGCTAGAGGCACGTAGGCCCATACACTTAGGCCAGAGACTCTGGTGTGGGGTCTGGAGACTCCGGTGTGGGCTAGAGACTCCGGTCTGTCTCCGGTCCGTCTCTGGAGTGGCAGACAGACTGTCCTCAAGCTCGATCTGGGGTTGGTCCGGAGATGGGTCTGAAGACTCTGGGGTTTGCAGGCTAGAGACTCCGATGTCTTCAGGCCAGAGACTCCGGTGTGGCCGGAGACTCCAGTGCTCCAGCTGCTGCTTCTTCCGTATTCTCTTCCAAGCCTCCGTCTTGTCAGGCTTGGTGCTCTAGGCTTCCTCCCATGCCTCCGTACTTGTCGGTATAAACCTATAATGGATATGGGACGGAGTATGAAGTAGTATACCATTCAAAAGGGTATGAAGTGGGATTGCATAGAGGAACAGATTCACCTTTGGAGTCCATGACGACTTGGCATAAGTTGGAGACCATGATGTGGTAATGCCGAAGGTTGGGCTACATCATCTCCCCTCCCTTCAAAAAGAGTCGTCCTCGACTCTACATGCTCATCACAAAGTAGAAGATGTCGAGAGACCTTCTTGATCCTGGGGTTCACCATATAGTCGTCCTCGGGAATATTGCATTGACAACACCTCAATGTTCCTTCACCTTCAATGAAGCCTACAAAGCTCACCACAAAAGCAAAGCAACACTCAAAGCATAGCCAATTCATGAAGATTATAGCATGAGTCCTCAGGTAGAGTGAAGTCACCTTAGGATGTAGAGATGACTCGTTGAAGGGCATCCATAGGTAACTCTCTACGGTTCATCTTGTCAACTCTTTGTCCATAGAGGTTGACGAGTACGCAATTGTACCTTCACACAACAAACTACAAGCAAAATATGTTTGTGTGTGATAGAGGAGCATGTCATTTGTGGCATGTCCATTCTTGTTCACAACACTATTAGCACAACTCAAGTATAGCAAATGGAATGCATATGCATTGTCAAAGTGCATGGAAATCGTTTGAATATCATCCAAATGTGGAAACTCAAAAACTCCATAAAGCATCTTAGAGTGGCACTCAAAGCAATTGACTAAAGTATTGATCAACATCTTTGATGCAAGGATAGGAGAATTCAACCAAAAACACATGCGCAAGAACATCCAAAACAACATAATTATGTGTGCAAACAAACCATTGGAAAGAACAATTGTTCAATATGTTGGATGCCATACACATATCATCAAAAGCAAATATCATTGGGATATGAGTATCACGAGTGGAAGCAAAAGCAACGTGTTTGCAAACAAACCATATGAAAGAGAAAGTGGTCCTTATGTTTGTTGCAACAACAATACGAGAGACTTGGAAGCTCTCATGACAATACATGCTCAAAATGGCATTACGGTTGCACACAAAACATGGGAAAGTGAAATTGTTCAACATTTTTGTGGCAACACACAAAGCATCAATATCCAAAAGCAACGAGACATTATTGTCACAAGGTGAACGAATACCATCAACATGCTTGCAATCAAACCATAGGAAAGAGAAATTTGTCAACATGAAAGATGCAAAGCATGCAAAAGGTATCAGAGTTGGGTTCAATCTTGAACTCACTTGGGGGATGCTCTCTAGATCTCTTTTTGTCAACTCGTGCTCAACCGAGGTTGATATTCTTGTGCAGGTACCTAGACACACCAAACACAAAAGGAAGAACGTGTGTGCATGGTAGAGAAACACATCATCCATCATGACGTATCTCTTCTTGTGCACATCACCATGAGTGTCAATCAAGTATGAAATATATGCATGGTGAGTATGCAAGTGGTGAACATGCTTATCATGGCATTTACCAAAATCTCCAAAATTTGAGAAAGTTGTGGGGGCCATCTCAATATAAACCATATTAGAATCATTGTTGCAAGCAAAACAAGTGAAAGAGCAATTATTCAACTTATTGTAAGCAACGGGAGAGATTGTAAAACATCCATGACAAAGCATGGTTCGAGGGGTACCATTGGTAACATCATCGCAAGAAAAACATTGGAAAGAGCAATTGTTCAACAAAGTTCAAGCGATGATATCATCAACATAATGTTTAAAGCATGTCATGTCTTTGGCAACATCATCACAATCAACTAATTTCACATGCTCAACATTATGCAAAGGCAAAGTATCACATGGAAATACCAATGAGTCATATGTGACGTCACAAACATCATCCATAGCATGCAAATCATCAAAATTCATCATGTCCACTAGTGGGATCATGGCATCATCAACACCCTTATTTTTACCATGTTCATACCTCTCATATGACGTGGGTGTTGTGGTAGTATTGGTCTCAATGTGGGCATCATCTTCATCCACCATGTACATCTTCTTGTTGGAGGCATCATGTACGGGGATGTCATCATCTTCATCCACCATGTACATCTTCTTGTTGGAGGCATCATCATCTCCAAGTTTGGCACTTCTTGATACATGGAACCTAGCAAATCATGAGAAAACACACTAGAGGTAGAGGGTAAGTTGTTAGAAATCAAAGTGGTCTCACATGACATATCACCTACCACTCTCAACTCACTCGGTGTATCACTCATGCCCTCCAAGTGGAAGCACTCAATCTCACGTATGGTGGAGTCGCTCATCTCACTCTTGCTTTCACTCAAGTGGGCTAAGTGGCTCTCATACTCACATGGGATTGGTACCACATCATCACTCAAGCATATGGGGGTAGGCTCGGTTCTCCCAACTCCATGCGCCTCCTTTGGTGAAGGGAAACTCCCATGCTCACCATTCTCGACCTTGTCATCGCCATCTAGCACCTTGGCTTGTGTAGTCCTCTTGACGTACTCGTCTAACTTGGCGAAGTAGAGGTCTTCGTCCTCCTCATCAATGAAGGTGCATGCGTCATCTAGGATGTCAAGTCTTGGCATTGAAGCTTGATTGCGTGGAGGAGAGCTTGCTCTTGGTGCCATTTTGGTGGTGGCACGAGTAGTTGAAGGTGCCCTTTGATGGTGTCGACGGAGGTCATTGGCGTGCCTTGCCAAAGGTTGATGTAGATGGCGTACTTGTTCATCCACATGACACTCGCGACGATGCTCCTTGTCCTTGGCACTCTTCTTTTCATGGTGGCGCCTTCTTGAGCTTGGTTGAGCATTATGGATGGTGCTCAACATGTATTCTCCATCTTCATGGCGAAGATGCCTTGAATGACGTCTTGTATCCTCTTGATGTTGGCGATGATCTCTAGAGGATGTATGTCGATGAAGATTCTTGCTTCGTGGCGCCTCTTTAGGAAGATGATGTTGGGGTGCCACTCTTCTTGTAGGCGGTGGCACTTGTTGCCTTGGAGGTTGTTGCACTTGACGCCTTCGAGGCTGTGGTGCTTGGCTCCGTGGAGTTGGTGGTGCTTGGTGGCTTGGAGGTGATGGTGCTCGTCACCTTAGAGATGGTGGTGCATGACGCCATGTAGGTGGTGGCGCTTGAGACCTTGGAGGTGGATCATCGAAGTAGGTGGTGCCCTTTGGTGTGGAACGCTTGGCCTTGAAGGTCATGGTTTCTTGATGATGCGTCTCCGCTAGCTTGGCGTAGTAGTTCTCCATCTCCAAGCGGTGGAGGTATTCTTCATGGCTCATGGAAGAGCCCTCGAAGTTGATGAAGCTCGCCATGTCCTCCATGCTTGGTGAGGCGTCGTCGTTGAAGCACTCGAAGTCGTCCATGCTTGGGGAGTCGTTGTTGATGTAGTACTCCATATCACCCAAGCATGTGGAGCCATTGTCGGTGTAGTGCTCCATGTACTCCATGCATGAGGAGCCATTGTCGATGTAGAGCTCCAAGTCCTCCATTCTTGAGGAGCCATAGTTGATGACGTTCTCCATGTTTTCCATGCATGTGGAGTCATCATAGGTGCAATGCTCCGGGTCCTCAAAGCATGTGGAGCCATAGTCGGTGTAGTGCTCCATCATGTCCTCTATACTTGTGGAGTCGTAGTCGTGGTGGCTCATCATGGGTTCTTCATAGATATCATCCTCGGCTCCGGAGTCCCTAGACATGATTCACAACACCAAGTGGCATATACGGAAGTGGTAGGGGGTTAGGAATGCAACGTCAAACTTTACTTTACCTTGGAAGATAGTATCGTGCAAGTGGCAACACTTGAGAGAAATCAAAACCAAGCAAAGTGAAGTTCACGCGGAACACCAAAACCAACTAACCACTAAAAAACACAAACACACAAAGCTTATGGTGGATAGGTATGGAAGGTGGCATGTCAAGAACCAATCCGAAATCAAGATGTTGTAATGGCAAGTAAAGAACCACGATGATCACAAAGCAAAACAAGTCAATCCACAAGATAGGAATATATACAAGGAAACACACACGGTGGGATAAATGGGACTTGTGCAATGGAGAAAGTGAGCTAAGAACCAAATGATCACCTAGAGAAGACTATAAGCTCGTGTCGCACAAGTGCAAGGAGAGACGCTAGTTCGATTGCAATTATATTGGTGGGCTACAAGATACGCACAATAAGTACCACCTATATGATGTTCATCGAGCTTGCACTTCCTATTCTATGAGGCACTTGTTTCTTTCTTTCTTTCTTTTTTCGTTTTCCTTTTCTATTTTTTTCTCTTTTTCTTTTCTTTTTCACTTGCCTCTTCCTTGTGCCAACAACTATACTAGATAACTATATGAGATAGCGCGCTCACAACTTTTTCTCGGTATTCTACAAGATATCATATGTGCATAGCCCAAGCAATCATAGGAGGAACAAGTCTCAATAGGTGTTTTTTGAACGCAAAGATTGTGTCGCTCACAAAGGGATGCAAGTGGGGAGAAGTGGCGAAATTTTTATACCTTTATTGGTGGATTCCTCCTTGCTCATGGAATTTTTATGGAGTAGATAGCATGAACCACAGATATGATGATGTAGAGCTCCTTCTCCTCTTCAAAACGAGCTAAAGAACACCAAAATCCGAGTTCGTATGCAAAAGTTATGCTCAAAACCGTGAAATAGATTTGCTGTTAGCAGGAGGGGCGGAGACTTTGCTAGAAACTCCGTTCTAGACCGGAATCTCCGGTCTGGGGGGCGGAGTCTCCGGTCTAGGCCAGAGTCTCTGGTCCGGGGGCCGGAATCTCCGGTCCGGAGGTTCCAGGACATTCCAGAACACGAACGGGACCAGTTTTGGCGGAAAAACTCGACCCAAAAACTCAAATTGGTGGGGCAAAATAAGGAATTAGGCCATGGAAATGCAGGGGTAGGTAGATCAACAAGTTTAGCAAGTAATCCACGGATCAAAACATACCAAAACGCACTCAAATCACAGATCGATCCAAAACATGAATTGGGGCTGTTTTTTATGGAATTTTCGAATTTATGGGGAAAAAGACCAAATCGAGGCGAAATCCATGGCAACCAAAAGCTGCTGATACCAGATGTTATGGGGTAACCCCGTGGGTGGCCTGATCTTCACGGATCTCGTGGTCAAATCGATGGGAAAGCGAGGGGAAAGGGAGAAGGTAGCGGAACCGGACGCACACCTCGCGAAGAACACGATGAACACACGCCAAACTCACACGATACAAGGCCGATTGCTCTCACCATTGGTCACCGGTCCGATAGAATCCTCGCAAGGAAAGATCGGTCAACGTGCTCCCTCGATCCCACGCGGAGAGGGAAGAACACCATGGAGAGGGTCTTGACGTCTTAGCAAAGGGACACCGATGCCAAGGCCTTGTACAATGAGGGAGGCACGATGCAAACTCCAATGAGGTGGTGACGATAGTCGGTCCCCTTTGGTAGAAGGGGATGAGGGAAACTAGAGATTCCACAAAGGGGTTTTTCTTTAGTCTATCATCTATGCCTTAGGGTTACATGAGGGGGTGGGGGCACTATATATAGGCCAGCCACTAGTTCAAGGGTACTTTAGGAATAAAAGGGCAAAGTATGGGCGGACTAAGGGGTACATGGGCCGAAGGCCCAGCTAGAGGCACGCAGGCCCATACGCTTAGGCCGGAGACTCCAGTGTGGGGTCTGGAGACTCTGGTGTGGGCCGGAGACTCCGGTCTGTCTCCGGTCCGTCTCTGGAGTGGCAGACAGACTGTCCTCGAGCTCGATCTGGGGGTTGGTCCGGAGATGGGTCCGGAGACTCTAGGGTTTGCAGGCCGGAGACTCCGGTGTCTTCAGGCCGGAGACTCCGGTGTGGCCAGAGACTCTGGTGTGCGCAGGCCGGAGACTCCGGTGCTCCAGCTGCTGCTTCTTCCGTCTTCTCTTCCAAGCCTCCGTCTTGTCAGGCTTGGTGCTCCAAGCTTCCTCCCATGCCTCCGTACTTGTCGGTATGAACCTATAATGGATATGGGACGGAGTATGAAGTAGTATACCATTCAAAAGGGTAGGAAGTGGGATCGCATAGAGGAACGGATTCACCTTTGGAGTCCATGATGACTTGGCATAAGTTGGAGACCATGATGTGGTAATGACCGAAGGTCGGGCTACATCAGATTCTATTGATTTTGATGTGGTTCCTATGACTGTTTGTCACCTACTATTGGGTCGGCCTTGGCTCTATGATCGCCAAGTGCAACACAATGGTCGAGCCAATACATATCACTTGGAATTCAAAGGAAAGAAGATTACTATGCAGCCAATGACACCACAAGAAATTGTGAATGATTCTCGCCAGAAGATAGAGGTGAACTTGAAGGAAGATACTACCACTCGGCGAGATTGCGTGACAGCTGTTTCTGATGTAATTGAGCCTAAATTGAGTGATATAACGAAAAGTGAGAGAGTGCCTGGTTTATTGATATTAGCCACTAAGGAAGATATGAGAGAATTTCGTGAGGATCCTAGAGCCATGCCACTTGTGCTCATGTATAAGGGCGAGGTATTGGTTTATAACGACATGACCCCTATTTCTCTTGGTGTCTCTTCTGTTTTGCAGGACTTTGGGGATGTGTTTCCAGAAGATGTACCCGCAGGCTTACCTCCATTGCATGGTATAGAACATCAAGTGGACTTGATTCCTGGCGCCACACTTCCCAACCGTGCACCCTATAGTACTAATCCCGAAGAAACTACGGAAATTCAGAAGCAAGTACAAGCGTTGCTAGATAAAGGGTACATTCGTGTTTCGCTTAGCCCTTGTGATGTTCTTGTTATTTTAGTTCCTAAGAAAGATGGTACATGGCGCATGTGTGTTGACTGTAGAGCGATTAATAACATCACTATTCGCTATCGTCATCCTATTCCACGCTTAGAGGATATGCTAGATGAATTGAGTGGTGCTGCTGTTTTCTCTAAAATTGACTTGCGAAGTGGTTATCATCAAATTAGGATGAAAGAAGGGGATGAATGGAAAACTGCTTTCAAAACTAAATTAGGCTTGTATGAGTGGTTAGTCATGTCATTTGGTCTTACTAATGCACCTAGTACTTTCATGTGTTTGATGAATCATGTTTTGAGAGAATTTGTTGGTCCTTTTGTGGTTGTTCACTTTGATGATATACTCATATACAACCACACCGAATCTAAACATTGCACTCATATTAGACAAGTTTTGCAAGTGTTACGTTATAATAAACTGTATGCTAATCTTGAGAAGTGTACATTTGCAAAAGATAAGCTCATATTCCTAGGATTTGTTGTTTTGTAAGAATGGAGTAGAGGTAGATCAATCTAAAATTGAATCAATTTAGAATTGGCCTACTCCAATGAATGTATGTCAAGTGCGTAGTTTCCACGGTCTCGCTGGTTTCTATAGGCGCTTTGTGAAAGATTTGAGCACCATTGCTACACCATTGAATGATTTGACAAAGAAAGGTGTTCCTTTTGTATGGGGCGTGGCCCAAGACATTGCATTTGATACATTGAAACGTTTGCTTACTTCTGCACCATTGCTTGCATTACCTGATTTTTTGAAGCAATTTGAAGTTGAATGTGATGCTAGTGGTATAGGCATAGGTGGCGTTTTGATGCAAGAGGGTCGGCCTATAGCTTATTTTTTTGAGAAATTGACTGGTGCTCGTTTGAATTATTCAATCTATGATAAAGAATTGTATGCACTTGTTAGAGTACTTCAGGTTTGGCAACATTATTTGTGGCCAAAAGAATTCATCATACATTCTGATCATGAAGCATTGAAATACTTGAAAGCTCAATCAAACTTGCATAGAAGATTAGCTAAATGGGTTGAGTTCGTTGAGTCTTTTCCTTACATCATTTACTATAAAAAGGGAAAAGATAATGTTGTTGCTGATGCTCTATCTAGGAAGAATATGCTCTTAACCAATCTTGATGTTAAAATTCCTGGATTAGAAGCTATTTGTGCACTTTATGCAACTGACCATGATTTTGCTGAACCGTATCGTTTGTGTGCTATTAGAAACGCATGGGATAAGTATCATATCCATGATGGCTATTTGTTTCGAGCTAACAAACTATGTATTCTAGAATCGTCGTTGGGTTTGTGCTTTGTGCAGGAATCACATGCTGGTGGTTTGATGGGTCACTTTGGGCGTGAGAAGACGTTGCTCATGCTCACTGATCACTTTTATTGGACCAAGATGAGGCGTGATGTGTACAGAGTTGTGAGCAGATGCATTACTTGCCACAAGTCGAAATCTAAGCTGAAGCCTCACGGTTTGTATACTCCTCTCTCTGCACCGACTACTCCATGGGAAGACATTAATATGGATTGTGTGCTAGGTCTACCTAAAACTCAGAGAGGTCATGATTCAATATTTGTGGTAGTGGATAGGTTCTCTAAAATATCTCATTTTATTGCCTGCCACAAAAGCGACGATGTGTCGCATGTTGCTAACCTATTTTTCAGGGACATCGTGAGATTACATGGAGTACCTAAGACGGTTGTTTCTGACCGTGATGTGAAGTTCATGAGCTACTTTTGGAAGACCTTATGGCGGAAGCTAGGAATGAATCTTCTGTTCAGTACTACATGTCATCCCCAAACAGATGGTCAAATGGAGGTGGTGACTAGAACATTGTCACAGCTGCTAAGGACCATGATTAACAAGAATATGCGGGAGTGGGAAGAGTGCTTGCCCCATGTTGAGTTTGCTTACAACAGGCCTATGCATTCAACTACTCAGCTTTGTCCTTTTGAGGTGGTGTATGGCTTCAAGCCATTGACGCCACTTGATATGTTGCCTCTGCCATTACATGAGAGAGTTGATATGGAGGCATCAAAACGTGCTGATTATGTGAAGAAAATACATGAGAAGACTCGAGAGGCTATTGAGAAGAAAGGCAAGAACATTGCTGCTGCAAGGAATCAAGCAAGAAAAGAAGTGTTGTTCGAGCCTGCAGATATGGTTTAGGTGCATCTACGCAAGGACAGATTTCCACTACTTCGCAAGTCCAAGTTGAAGCCACGTGGTGCTGGTCCTTACAAAGTGCTAGCCAAAATTAATGATAATGCCTACTCAGTTGATATACCTATTGAGGAGTTTGGTGGTGCTAGCAACAGCTTCAATGTTGCTGATTTATCACCATCTGCTAGAGAAGACCTTGGAGCGTCGAGGTCGACGCCTTTTGAAGGGGGGAGATGATGAGGACATCCATACTATTCCACTATCTCCTACTCCTATTCACAATGAAGATGTTGCTACAAAGAACAAGTCCAATGAAATCAGGATTGGACCCACTACAAGAGCTCGTGCAAAGCTAATTGAGCAACTGGTGAATTCACTCTTAATTGAACCTGATGTTTTACTTAATGAGAACTTTATACTACCTAAGTCTATGCATCTTTGTATGATCAGGTTTATTGATAACACAAGCATTGCGCGAGGAGGAGGAGAGTTGTAGCAAGAAGGACAAGCACTGATTTCCAATATCAACAAGTGCGAGAGGGAGGAGCGGGAGGCATGCGCACTAGGAGGCAATGAGGAAATCATGTATGAGCAAGAGAGAGAGAGAGATGGCGCACCAAGAATTACATGTTTGAGGTGTTCCAGGATGTTTGGACTGCGTGCCAATAAGGCCGAACCCATATATGGGTCGGGGTCGGTATGTCTCAGTTTGAGTCGAACCGAGTCAGTTTGGGCCAAGATATGGCTGTTTTTAGGCCCGTTTAGAGGGGAGGACGCCCCAGCCCTCATATAAACCTCCGTAGCCTTCACAAGTTAGGGTTTAGACCACGTTAAAATATTTTGGAGTTGTTTCTTTCATAGAACCTCTGGAATTACACTATGTTCGAATCTACCAACTATAATTGAGTGTGATCTGTTGTTCCATTGGGAATTAGTAGATTGCATACTACCGTTCATGGTCACGGCTACGTGTGCAAGAGTGTGGTGTTGTGAATATCCTACAAGGTTCAAGATCTGTTGCACTGGCATCAGGGTCGAGCGGAAGTGATCATAGCTACACACTAGTTATCTATCATCCACCATATCATCGACAAGAGCTTGCTGAGAAGATCGGGCCACCCCATATCACCTCAAGTACACTAACAAGTGCATACAATTCTTTATCATAGATAGAATAATTCAAGTGAGCACCAGTAAGTTTTTCAGAAAAATATGCTATAGGCCGATGCTCTTGCATCAAAACGCCACCTATGCCTATACCACTAGCATGACATTCAACTTCAAATTGCTTCGAAAAATCAGGTAATGCAAGTAATGATGCAAAAGTAAGCAAACGTTTCAATGTATCAAATGCAATGTCTTGGGTTGCGCCCCATACAAAAGGAACACCTTTCTTTGTCAAATCATTCAAAGGTGCAGCAATGGTGCTAAAATCTTTCACAAAGCGCCTATAGAAACCAACTAAGCCGTGGAAACTACGCATTTGACTTACATTCATGGGAGTAGGCCAATTCTAAATTGATTCAATTTTAGATTGATCTACCTCTACCCCATTCTTAGATACAACAAATCCTAGGAATATGACCTTATCTTTTGCAAATGTACACTTCTCAAGATTAACATACAATTTATTATCACGCAACACTTGCAAAACTTGTCGAATATGAGCACAATGTTCAGTTTCGGTGTGGCTGTATATAAGTATATCATCAAAGTAAACAACCACAAAACAACCAATAAAATCTCTCAAAACATGATTCAGTAATCGCATGAATGTACTAGGTGCATTAGTGAGACCACCACCCCATCAAGCCTCTAGAGCAGTCTCCCGGATGCTGGATCGAGGAACTTCTGGCTGTCCTATGGAGCCACACCACCACCCCAAACCAATTAACTAGCTTCACTCCGTTCTTCCTCGTCTATGGCTCGGAAGCCATCCTCTCCACATACATCGAGTTCGACTCGCCCCGCAAGCTCCTCTACAACGAGAAGGCCAACCAACAGGCAAGGGAGGACGACGTGGACCTCCTCAAGGAAGCTCGCAAGCTGGCGCTATCTAGATCGATGTTGTACCAGCAAAGCCTACATCGCTACCATTCGAGCCGGATCCAACCCATCGCATTCCGCGAGGGCAATCTGGTTCTCCGGCTGGTGCAAGACACGAAGGGCAGGCACAAGTTGTCGCTGCCTTGGGAGGGCCCCTTCATCATCAGCTAGACGCTGCACAACAACTCCTACTACCTCATTGACGCGCAGCAGTCGCACAAGAACAAGATGGACAAGTTGGACGAGGAGACAGAACGCACATGGAACGCGGCCCTGCTCCGTCCATTTTACACCTAGTCGTCTAATAGTGTATATATCCCGCGAACCCTATGATTGAAAAATGTGGAACCCCAAGAGACACTCTGGGGCTCCTTGCCAAAAATTTGCATGTTGTCGTTTATTCGATTCAGTTTTTTCCGGCTCCGGCAACCCCTACCTGGGGCTCGCCAGTTGGCTCGACCTGCTAATTCAATAAACCGATTAAGTAGTGTGCGATGGTGTCAGAGGCCCACTCTTCGTCTCACTATAGACCGCAACCCGGCTGTCCGGCTAGAAAGAGCAAAAGCTAGAGGCACCCCACACAAAAAACAGCGAAAAGATGCGACATATTGAATGTTCCGGCATTGTGCCTAGTTTCGAATTTTCCAGCTACTAAGGCTCCAGTACGGTGCGCAATGTATTGTCAGCTCCCTTTGATTCTAGCTCCAGACCACAACCCGGCTGCCCGGCAAGGATACAACATAAACAGTAGAGCACACGAGAAAATGACTAAGTGTCTAGAGAAGCACAAGCTAGCTTTTCAAACAAACCGAAGCCCGTAAGCCGGTTAAAAAGTGCATACTGACCGACTAATGTATTGAACAAGTCTACCTATATGTTTGTTTTGCACGACTACATTGAGTCGGCTATCAAGAGCAAAGAAGAGAAGATTCGAAGTCCTTGCCTTCGCTAAGCACTCCGAATCTCATCTACACCCACTAGGTGCGCTCGCGCGCCCCCAGTGGAGTCATGTAGTTCCAGCCGGCTAAAGGAGCTTAGCCGGATATTTGGGCCCAGGTGAGGGCAAAGGCAAGAAAAGAAGACAAGATTCAAAGCACTTGGCTTCGCCAACTACTCCGAATCTTGAGGGCTACACCTAGTGGGTGCGTTGGCGCGCCCCCACTAGAATCGGTAGTCCTCCAGCTAAAGGAGTTCATCTGGATGAGGATAGTTAGGCCAGCCAATCGGCAAAAGAGGAAAGAAAAACAAAGTACAAAAAATCAGAAGGAAGAGCAAAAGGCAAACACATTCAATACATAAAGATATGGGGAGTTTAAGCTCCCACAAGTTCACTGGCGCACACGACAAGTTCAAACAAAATATAAACTATTACAATTCCACCCAGCATCCCGAGGATCAAGTCTAGGCACCAGGGCCCTTGCCGGGCGGTTGGTCCTAGCCGGCCATGGCTTCTGAAGGAGGAGGAGGCGCGCTGGACGTTCTGACTCCAACGTCTCCGCCTTCCGGCGTGGCATCGTCTCAACCTCCGTCTTCGGCATCTAGGCGGACTACGAGTCGGTGAGGACTACATCGACGTCGTCGTAGCCGGCAATCTTGATGGCGAAGGCGTGGAGTTTAGGGTGAGCCTGGCGGACGGCAGCAAGGTTTGTGCCAGCCGTAAGCCTCCGTCGATCTTCTTTACGCGCGCATCCTTGTACCAGGAGAGCATTAGCACCAGCGCCATCTTCGTTGCGGCTGACACCTCCGCAACCTTCGCCACCAGCTGGACGATGGTGTCCGACGCAGTCGCGTCTAGCCACTGGAAGTCAAAGACGGCGTGGGAAGCCTTCCGCAGCTCCGTGGCCTCCTCAGCATGAAGGGCGACGAGATCCTACAAGGTTGGCTGCTCGCCCGGCCAGTTCTCCTAGAGTCGGTTGTAGGCCAGCAGGTCTACTCCTGGATAATAGGCTATCTGAAAAAGAGAAGTGAGGTCTAGCTACCGGATTCGTACAAGGGAAAGGGAGTCGGCAGGAAGGTTTACCTTTGTCTAGGCGGCCGATCCGCGTCAACTCCGCTAGGAGGGCCTTCTCCTTCTCCGCCAGCCGCTTGACCTCCTTCTCCTAGTCTTTGCACTAGGCATCAAGGAGCTCGAAGGCCTAGGCCCGGCTCGCGAGGGCGCTATCACGCTCCTTGACGACGGCCTCTAGCCTGTCCATCTTGGAGTGCCACTCCTTGTTCTGAAGATGGAGGGAGGAGTTGGACCGGGTGAAGCGATCGTTTGCCCTTGTCAGCCGGTCGATCCCACTGGGCCTAGACCATGACGGCTATAGGCACAGCCGGATGTCAGTAAAAAAGGTGGAAAGATAGTAGAGGAAACTATAACCGGATAGGGGACCTACTGTTGCGAGGTGCCGTTCACCGCCGCGAGCTTCTGCTCTAGTGTCCGGCTATCCCCGAGCAAGGTCTCGAGAAGCTTGACCTCCTTCACCGCCACCTCCAAGGTAGCAGCCAGAGCGGCCAAGGATGCGGAGGAGGAGGTGGAGTCGCTGGCGGCATTGACTGTCAGAGACACCTTCGCCTCGTGGAGCACCACACGCCACTCCTCTCCCGACTCGTCGTTGGAGTTATCATCGGCCACCACCAACAGTTCCTTGCCGACTGTTGTCACCCTTGTCGCTACAGGGAAGCCCCCACCACTACTCGAACTCAGCGTAGCGGTGCCCGGCTGGACTATGGTAGCCGGTGGGGCATCATCAGTCGCGGTTCCCATAGCCGGATCTGCGCAGGCCAGCAGCAAAGTCCTCGGTGGTGGTGAAGGGATGGCATCAACGGAGGAGGCCGAAGCAGTAGGAGGGGCGTGAGGCAGCAAGGAAGGGTCGCGCACGCAGGGCTGGCAGCCCTGAAGGAGATCAGCGTGCTATAAGAGCAAAGATGTGGCCAGTAAGCAAAAGAAAAAGAAGCAGGCTAGAACAGTCGAAAGGAAAAGAACAGAAAAGATAGGCAAAAATCCGTCAAGGGAGGGAAAAGGGCCTTACACCTAGACGAGGGGAGGTGTCGCCTTCATGTGGCCACCCCGTCCTAGGGGCGGCATGCCTGTCCAGCTTCTATTGGCGGCCGATTCCTACACCACGAGCCAGCTAGACCCGCTTCCTCTCACGGTCGACCAGCTGGAGTTGCCATTAGCCGGCCGGCGCCGGCTAGGTTCAGCAGCTAGGGCGACCTCCTCCTGCTCAACAACTGGCGCGTGGGGGTCGTGTGCCGGCTAGTCGTTCTGGTTGGGAAAGAAGTCGGCGTCGCCATCAGACTCCTCACCGGACTGCCATGTGCGCGGCTCCAGAAGGTCAGCCATGAAGACCTGGAGGGGAGTGTTTCCCTCCTCCCAGAGAATGCAGGGAAAGTTCTGCCACAGCGGAGAAAGATGGAGGCTGGAAGAGCGCATGAAGCAAGCAACAGAAGGCAAGGGCAAGGCAGAGGACTTACCCGGGGCGCGCGGTTCTCGCGCTTGTATGGGGCATGCCCGAACTTCTAGTTCTCGGGTAGCCTCTCCTTCATGATCGTACACACCCACTCCTTGAGGATGTGGTAGCGGGGATCGCGGTGGGACAGCCGGGTGGGGTCCAGCTGGCCGGAGTAAAAACACATCTTGTGCGCCTGTTGCTATAGTGGCATCATCAGCCGGAACATCCAACTAAGGGTGATGTCCAAGCCAGTTAAGTCGGTGGTGACGAGTGACTTCATTTGCTGCAGCATCGCGTCTGACTCCATCTTCTCGCCGTAATTCTTCAGATCCCAATGCTCCCGGACGGACTCCATGCCCTAGAAAGCCGGTAGATTGATCCGGTCGATGTCGGTGACATTGCGGACATAGAAGTACGACTGCTGCCACAGTCAGACCGTGTCGTGAAGCTTGAACTTGGGGTAGCCAGTCTACGAGGCGCCGCCATAGGGGACCAGTGGGCCCTGGGCGAATTGGACCTAAGGCCAAACACGAAACAGCCGATAGAAGAGCCCGAGATCTGGCTAGATCTCGAGGTAGCACTCGCAGAAAGCTACGAAATACGAGAGGATGCCGATGGCATTGGTGCCAATATGGTGGAGGCACAAGTCGAACAAGGTAAGGAAGGTGAGGAACAAGGGGTTCACCGGAAGAACGAAGCCGCGCGTGAGGTGGGACAAGAAGATCACTCGCTCCCCCTCCTGGGGTGCAGCGACTCCTCCTCCAGCGGCGCGAGCGGCACTGTAACATCCCAATTTCAGCAACCCTGATTAGTTGCCTAGAATACAAAAATCAGGGGGAACAAAAACTTGTTCTTGTTAAGTGTTGCATAGTTTGCTTGTTGACTGGATGTGCTTATACTTCTGATTGTATAGCTTATGATACTCCCTACCTCACCATCAGTTGACAAAAGCTACTTAACAAAACTATCCTAGCTCATTTTGCATATTATCAAACGTTCTGGCATTTCAAAACCTGAGCCAAGATGCGTGTGTAACCAAAACTAGTTTAGTAACTTCCATTGCCAAAACTATGGAGAGCTATACCCTTCTTATGTTTTCAAGATAGAACCCTCAACTATTCTTACCTCTAGGTTTCCCAAAACCTCTTTTCAAAGCTTTTAAGTTATACCCCTGGTAGAGATACCAAGGAATCTCATCTTATTCAAACTCCAACCTTTTCAAATACCCCTCACCTCAATCTAGGCTTGATGGTAACCCCAGTAGTGGATTTGCTTAGTTTATAAGATGAGTTGCCTTGATCTACTGTCTGATGAGTTGCCTTGATCTGTTGTTTGACTTGTTTTCTTAGGAAGTAGTATGAGCCACTCTAGGAGCTAATCACTAGGATCAAGAGGTTTCCCAATCACCAAACCCTAAGTAAGATTACAAAGTGGATATGATCTCTAGTTACAAGGGGATTATCTCAAACCCTTAACCAGATCCATTCTGCAGTGATCCATTCTAGAAGCTTCCGAGTCCATGAAGACCAATATCAAGCATGGATCATTTCTACTCTCTCTACACTTCAACAACATCCACTTAATGATGCTTTGGTACCTTGCAACCCCTCCAAAAACATTCCCTCCCATACTCTAGTCAAAACCCTCAAAACTGCCAAATTTGACCAAGTCTGGAAACTGCTTCAACATCACCTTTTTGAATGCTTCCCTTTCTCAACCCTTGTGCATTATTGGTAAGGCACTTGAAACATTTTTGTTAACCATCATAAGGACTACCAAGTCCCACTTTTGACCTTGGTTAGATCCTCCTCCAACCCACTTGTTCTTGATGGTTTTGCAGGCAAGAAAATAACTTTTCCTACAAATTAGTCCTCATGCCTACTTTGACAGAAGCTCACACCACCATCCAACTTTCCATGGACCAACTCTTTGCATCATTGTGTTCTACTCATATAGGTCTATAAAAATCTACTTCACTTGTTCCAAGTGGATCTATGTGCTTATTAGACCCACATGGTTTATGAGGCATCATGACCCATCTAGTATGGCAGCCTTAATTTCAACAAAGTTTGCCACCCTTTCCAGACCACCTCAAATGTAACCAATCCAAAATCCTTCTTCCATGATCATCTATATGACTTGGTCTAGCTATCCATCTATCCCTAGCATCAAGGTGAGCTCTGAGCTCCAAGATCCAACAAGGTTTTAGTGGTATAAAAATAACATCTCCCTAGATCCACAACTCCTTGTTTTTCATCTAATTCAAGTTGGATTTCCAATCCCAAGGTTGCAAATGCTTGAAACACCTTGTCTACATCATCTACCTTGATCACCAAGATTTATCAACTATTAACCATAATTATTATGGCTCCAAATCTATTCATTTCCTTTAATAGACAAAGTCCCCAAAACCTCATCCACAATAGAAAGTTTGACTTTCTCCAAAACACATCCCCATGTTTAAGCTCCTTGGAAGTCTATGCATCATACCCTATCTTCCAACTTCAGAAATAAATATTTTTGAAGAGCTCTAATAATTCTTTTTGCCCTTTTCATAAATGGCAGAAACAACAAAATAATGGTTTTAAATCCTTTTAAGCCTCAAAAAATCTTGGGAAAATTCCCCTAAGTGTGCATTCACATTTGGGACCCTCTAACACTAAACACCAACCTAGTCCAATGTAAATTTATCAAATGATCTTCTAGAAACTACTTCTGCCCTTTTTGAATAAATGGATTTAAGAGGATTAAAACACCTTATGAAAATCCGAAATTAATCCTAGGAGTGTATCTTGACCATGCCCATCCACCAGTACTATCTCCCCATCTCTTCCAATGCAAACCTTTGAACTCCTTCACAAGCTCTCTTGTGATCAAAATTTTGCCTAATAATCAAACTTGAGCTAAACCAAGACCAAGCCCTCCCCAAAGCTTGTCAAGCACTCCTCCACAGCAACCCACACCCCCTGGTCGTGAGCACTGTAGCTCCACCCCAGAACTTGCCCCTTTTACCCTTGGACTAGTAGAGAGAGGAGAGACAATCATATCTTCCCAAAGATTGCCCCTCTAATTACCCCAGCTGCCACAGCCCTCTCAGCCTAACCAATCTCACTCTTACCCCTCCTCTCCGCCCTCTAAGCCAATCACAGGCCAGCACCACCCTCCTCCATGTCCAAAGTGGACATTTGCACCATCTATCCCTCCCCCTCGACGCTAGAGGCCACCCCCAGCAAGCCCCTGCCCCTCATTTGCTCCCTTTTCCCCTCCACTTATCTCCCCTAGCTCCACTCCCCCTCCCCTGCTCTGTGCTAACCGGAAGAGGAAGAAGGAGAAGCTTCGGCCTCTCCCAAAAATCGAGCAAGGCTCCCTCTCCCTTGCTCCCCGTTCTCTGCATGTCACCTGGTCGAACTCCCCTACCTCCCCTGCATCTAACCATGGTTTTTTGTTTTGGCCTAGGACAGCCCCCTCGAACTGCACCGACAAGCTTCGACGAGCTCTCCTCGGTCGCCATCACGCGAGCCAGATCCCGGCCAGGAACCCCTTCTCCTGCCCGTCCCCGAGGTCGTCACCGTCCACCGCGTCGCCCCATCGCCTCCTCGACCTCCCCCGATCCCCTGGTAAGCTCCCCCAGCGGCCCCCTCATCCCCTAGGGTTCCGCCGCTGGCCTCCCCCTTTCGTCGTAGACGACGACTGGGAGCCGTCGATCGGTACTTGATCGAATTGCCTACCGCCGCCGATACCCCTTCACAGCCCCGTTGACACTAATGCCAGGCCCCGTCTGGCAGTTCAAGCCATGGGCTCCTGCGCGCTACGCCGCCTACCATGGGCCGAATCCCCTCTATGCGGCCCAGTACACCCCAGATCCAACCCAGTTACCTGTTGGCCTTTTCTTTTTCTTTTAAATTTCCAGATCCAGAAAAGTACCAGTTAAATTAAATCCGTTTGAAAATGGAAAACAACTTTAATTGGCTAGATCTAAATTTACCATGGTACAGGAATGTTTTGTGCATCAGGCAGAGCTGTCCCTTTGCCAAAAATAAATTCCATAATTCATTGGAATAATATCCACTAAAATGTTTGCTTTACACCAAATAATTTTCCCCAGAGAGTTTCATATATCCATTTGGAAAGAACCAAAGCTCTACTGGAAGGTATTTGATATACCTGTCATCTAGCATAGGTCCTATGCCAAGGTGAATAGTCGTGTGCCCATAGCAAAAATAACAAAAACAGCCATTATCTGCCTTAGGTGATTTCTCTAGGTCCAACCAAATGAGGTATTGATCTAATTACAACTCCCATGTTTGTGTCTGATGAAAACCTACCAAACCCTAGCAGCTCAGATTTTATTGAGATCCTGTTGAATTCTAGTGAATTAAACTGTTATGTGTACCCCTTCTTCACTAAATAAATCCCTCCAGTAGCTCTGGTTATCCAAATTGGGTACTCCCAATTTCTACAGAAATGTATTTCCAATACCTACCATGCAAAGTTGGAATCACACCAAAACCTTCTGTAAAAGAAATCTGGTGAAAAAGAGAAAAACCATACAGAACTAACTTTGATGATTTATTAAGGGCATTCTGATAATTCTTTTGACAAGATTCCGGTTCAGTAACTAAAACACTACCTAACCACCCAAGGAAATAATTTTTGGGGCTCCAGAAAAATTCTGATGAATTATTTCCTCAAACTAGAGTTTATTCCACTATAAAAAGCATAACTAAATCTAGGTATTTGATAATCTGACGAAACCACTTGTGTTGGTCTTGTTTTGTCAAGACCTATCTGAGGATATCATGGTTGCACATTGATATCCTACAGACCTCTAGTCTCCACCACAAGTCCTTGGTTTATAACCTAGATAACAACCTTCCAAAGGAAAACACTTCTATAGCAAACTAGTAATTCCACTACTAGTACCTAACTTCTCCAAAACCTACTAAGTTAAGTAGTTTCCTTTATGTTTGTTTGCTGTATGTTTTGGTGTCTGTATGCCTGGTATTGATTGTGGTATTTTCTGCTTGCATGTATACTCGATGACGGCGATAGTGTGATTGTTTAACGACGAGAAAAAAAGGACTCCTTATTGTTATTTATTGGGTATTCTTGGTTATCTAAAGAAGTCCAGGGACTTATTGCTGATCATCAGGAAAGCCACCATTCCCGAATTCTGATACTTGTCCTACTCCTTTGATTACATATTTTGTATCCTCTTTATAAATTGCATTATTTGTCTACATGTTTTGTTTTATAAATATTGCGCTAATAACTTGGCTCCTCCAAGTTATGACTTTGTGTCCCTCGTGGCATCCCCTGTTGTACCTACCATTTTATCCCTTTAGACTGAGAGTATGATGGTTAGCATCCTACCTCTTTGGAAACCCGGGCTTTGAGAAAATAAAATGTTTTGGGATTTTACCCTACTACAAATGTTTCAAAACTGCTTTGTAAAACCCTTGGGAAGAGCCATCGTTCCAAGTGTATGTTTTAATGAAAGAAATGATGATGTTGAGAAATGAGAAAGTGAATGGATGTTCTACGCCTAAGCGGAACAATTTCTATCAGTGCAACCACATTACCCCAAGGTGTTGGGGTTTAGCTCGTAGTTTGTCTTCATTAGCCGGGGCAGCTTGTACAATGCTTATAGGGAGAGATCCCTTGAATTCCGGGCAGGCGCTAAGAGATCTTCGGATCTGGAGCCTGTAGCTTGCTTCAGCAAGAGTGAGCCTGTCTTGGCAGGAGTGCCGGTGCAACAATTGGGTCTCCCGCGGACGGTAGGACTTAGGTGGTACGAAAGGAAGTGGAGTCACCAAGTTAAGGTATATGCCAAGTTGCAGCTTGGGTATACGCGTGTACGGAAGGCAGGACTATGGCTGGGAGCCATATACTCGTTGCCTGGAAGAACAAACCCAAAAGGAAAAGTAGCCTTTGCTAGGGTCAACAAGCGAAAGGTTAGGTTTGATTATCCGGATCCCCATCTACCGTGGGTAGTGGGCCATGGTTTTATCCTAGCGGATGTATTGATTCTTGTGGGGAAAGTGCGCCAACTCTGCAGAGTATAATCTATTCGAATAGTCGTGTCCACAGTCAAGGACGGTTGGAAAGGTGATGGCTAGGAGTACTCAAACGGTGTTTGTTTGGAAAATGGATGAAAGAATCGAGGTTTTGGGGGAACCTGAGTTCGAAAGTTTTGTTTTGACCAGAGGTGGGCAAAGATGCTTAAAAAGGGTTTTTACTCCCAAACTGTTTTGAAAAAGGTTTTTTTTCAACAAAGATATGGGGATGTCTTGATTTATAAAACAGAATCATGTTTCCAAATTCTTTTTCAAAAAAGATATGGAGATGTCGTAACTACAAGAGATATTCTAGGCATTCCAGAAACAACCCTAGATAGAGCTATCTCGCCACAACCAAAATTGCATTTCCTTGTTTCACTTATCTGGGTGGTTTGCGAGTACATTCAAAAGTACTCATGGCTTTGTCCTTGGCTATTTAATTAGCAAGGCTTTCAGAGGTTCAACATCGGAAGATAAAGGTGACGTCCAGCGAGCTAGGCCATCTTCCCAGTTAGTCACCTGTAAGTTGAGGCACGATTGGGATTTGCGCATGATGATGTTCCGCTACTAAAGATGGTAGAGCCATAATGGCATCTATGTAAGTCTTGTAAATTCGTTATGTTTCGGATGTTGTAATGATACTCGTCGGTTATGTTCCACGGCTCACTGATCATGGGAACATGGATATATGCATAACAGGGGTTTCTCGGATGGTTAATCTGGGGACCCCACACACACCACCACCTCCAATTTTGGCGGAAGGACCCGTGTGGCGCGGTACTTCATAATGTTGTCCTCGGTCACCATCAATCCACACCATGCGTCGCGGTCAGATGCCATAACCTCTCGTCGGCCATCGTGGCGTGCGCTGAGAAGTGGGGGCCCATGTCTCTGGTGATCCCGAGCGGGCGGCGTGGTGAGTTCAACAGCGAGCGAGCGGCGGCGGCACGAGAATAGGCAGTGAGCATGGTGTCAGCAATGGCGAAGGAAGAATGCGGGGAGGGGAGAAATCCTTCCCCTGGTGGTATTTAAAGCCGGCGAGGGCAACCGTTCGGGTCCCCGCATGGCGCCCACTGGGCCGCACCACATCCCTAGCAACGGCTCCGGATCCCGTGTGATGGCACCACGCGCATAGAAGATCCCAGGGCAGAAACCGAAGTGGCAAGCGACAGTTCCCTAAGCGACATGCGCGACGTGCGATGGGATGCGATGCTGCACGCGATAGCGCAATTATGGCGCATGCGTGCATGGCCGACGTCAGCACTGACGTCGCGGGCAGCGCAACCGTAAGCCTGTAGCCGGATAAAAATTCAAAAACAAGAGGGAGCTGATGAGTGCATATTTGCATCATGTTTTATATTATTATTTTGCACTGAAGTTGTAGGATCTCGGTATTTTACAGCGTTCGCGCGCACATTTTATATCTATTTTCACCAGGATCAGGACAGATGATGGATACAATGGACACAATTCTTGGAGCAGTTGTATTGGGGATAAAAGGAGTAAAAAACAACGTAAATCGCTTATTTAGGAAATATCAATAACACCAGAAGAAAACCTAAAGCGATCGAGGCATTCAAAAGGTTTAACGACCAACTATACAGCGGGAATTAATTTTCTGTCCGTATAGTTCCCGCTGTATAGATGGCGCCGCCACCGCCTCCTCAAATAGTTTCACCCCGTGCAACTGGATCGGGGAGATGACATATAGAACAACCAGAAATCTCTAAAACCTTACCTCTAGAAGGCATCTGGAGGGGGGAACTCGTCCACCAGGGATCCATCTTCGTCCTGCGCAGATCTAGGAGGCTAAGGCATCGATCTTCATCATCAACCGCTGCATCACCACCATCTCCATCCATCCCATCTACATCTTGTCTAGATATTATTGTAATTTCTGTAATCTTTGTGGATTTATACAAGTACTATTCATCTATGATATATTCCATTGTTATTGCCATGATGTTGATTTCCTCCATGTCTGAGTAGATCATTAGTTCTTGGGGAGATGGAGAAACCCTAGTATGAGATTGAAATAAGATAATGTTTATTATGATATTCATCGATGTAACCATGTGTTAGATTGTCTTCATCTTGATGTTGGGAGAAGTCGACCTCTCAATATTTGCCTCTTGTGGTGTCATCTTTTTTTGCTTCGTGGTTCAACAATTGACTGTTAGTACTCTGGTTTTAGTGGCCAGCTTGAATCAGTTTATATGAGCCCTCCCATGCTTTTGTAATTAGTATTGCCTTCCATGGTATAATCCATGTAGCGGTTCTTATTTCATAGCATCATTTATGTACTATAGTTATCAGTACTGTTACTGGCTTGTATAAACGTGCCTCGTGCAATTTTTTGAACCATCACACCTCGTGCAGCTTTGTGTTTTGAGAGGAATATTCCTTCTTTCCTCTTAACAAACTATCATTATTTCGTAACCTTCTTTGTAGACTTAAGTGTATATATGTATTTACTTAATGATACACAAGTCTAAAATTATTTGACATACTCAAGGAATTTTAGAATGAAGATGGAAATTAAATTAACATGAATTTCAAAGTCTCTGTGATTTTTGATCAAAGTGACAAGAATTTGAGTTATGGTTTTGGCATACAGACTTGTGAAAGATGTTTTCATAAATTACGATGTTCAAACACTTCAATGTGTTAATGTGTCTAAAGCATTGTAATCATACTCTATTAGATACTGTATGGTCTAAAGTTATCGCTTACCGGATTACCGTTATTTATTAGAGTTGAAAATTGAATAGAAAAACTCATTTCAGATATAAAGGAAATCATCTAAGTTCGTGGAAACAACACCATATGAGTTATGGTACATTATAGTTTCTAGAATTTTGAATTATGTGATAATTTGAAATTATAACAAACAAGTAAATCTTTGTAGAGTATTCTTAGGAAACTATGAATGATCTTCCAAAACTAAAACCAAACATGGCAAACCTTGTTGCCTAACACATATATTTCTCGAAAAGGAGTTTCTTGATAAAGTTGTTGGTGGAAGAAAGTAAAAGCTCAAAAAAGGTTATTGACCTCACCTCCAAGTTCCGAGTAGCACAATAGAATATGTTCCGGGAACTGAACTCCACGAGTAGAGGAAAAACTAATGATAATGATCATGATGTTTCAATTAAGACTTTTACTAAAGGAAGTAGGATTCAAGAACAGATCCTGCCCTTTTGCGAAATCATATTGTTGATTCACTTGTCATGTTAATGCAACAAGGCATACCTACGAACTATGGATAAGTGATGATGGACTTAACTACGAGAAATGGCTAATAGTCATGAAATCCTACATTAACTTACATTTAAGATTGCAAAAGTAAAAGGTTACTTGATCTTACTAAGTGAAGACATTTACTTGATATTCTCAATAACTGTAATGCTATAAGGAAGAAATGAAACTTTAAAGGAAAAACAAAATCTCGATTTGTCACATAGAT
The DNA here is from genome assembly GCA_910589775.1 of Avena eriantha. Lineage (NCBI taxonomy): Eukaryota > Viridiplantae > Streptophyta > Magnoliopsida > Poales > Poaceae > Avena > Avena eriantha. Next base: position 366,172,464 of record OU342744.1, read on the forward strand.
GTTTTGACAAATTCAAATGTTGACTACGATATGTAGCGATGCTTAAGTCTATTGGATTTATACTACTAACTACTACAATTATGATAATTTCTAGACGGTTGTCAAAACTGCATTTCCTTCAATATCTAGATTGAAGAAAAGAGTTGTAATTGGTACAACAAGCAAGCTTTGTCAGTTATATAGATGGTAGTGTCTCGTAGCTAGAATTCTCAATTTAATAGATCATCAAAGAATTTTGGAATTACCAAAATATCGAGAGGACCTGCACATCAAGAAATTAAGTGGGAGCTAAATAGCTTTCCTAAGTCATAATATGTGGAGGACATATTTTGAGTGGTAGTTGAGTGAGTTTCCCAGTCTCATATGTGGATGACATATTTGAGTGGGAGCTTAACAACATTACCTATATGTAGATGACATATGGTGAATGGTATAGTTGGTATTAATGGGTATTAGGTATTATTTAATTTAGTATATACTCTATGGATGAAGTTGAACATATATATATATTGAAGTCTATCGAGATAGATCGATATGTTTAATGAACATAAAAGTTGAAATATTTCATGTGTTAGATTCTGAAAGAGTTTAGAATGTCCTAGATGAGATTATGAAGAAGTTCATAATGGAACAAGTCAAGAAAAGTTCTTACTTGTATAACTAGGTGAAACAATTGAGTTAATATCGGTATAAGAAGATGGTTAAAAACAGAAGAAATGGGATGATCTACATCCCCTATGCCTCGGTCATAAGTGTGTAAACTCGACCTAATGTGACCCAAGTTTTTGGTTACAAGAAAAAGTTCCAAAGTGATTCTTGAGTAAAATCATTGAACCATACTTAAGTTTATCCTTAAGCTAAAATAAGCATGGCTACACATCGAAGTTTCATACTATATTATGCACTATCAATTAAACTCGACCTAATGTGACCCAAGTTCTTGGTTACAAGAAAAATTTCCAAAGTGTCTTGAGTAAAATCATTGAACCATACTTAAGTTTATCCTTAAGCTAAAATAAGCATGGCTACGCATCGAAGTTTCATACTATATTATGCACTATCAATTAAATCTACATTGATATTGAAGTATGTGGCTACTTTAGAAGTGGAAAATACAATAGTTTTGTCTTAGGAAGTCCGTCTTTCAATTGAGTGTATTTCTAGTCTACATGACTATGTGAAAGTCCACTTGACTGACAAACATATAATTCGAATATATTATGTGATAATAGAATAATTTCAAACAAGGTGACAATAAATGATTTGCAAAGGACATACAATTCTGATAGATACGGATCATTGTAAAGGGAATATACCCGAGAGGCAATAATAAAGTTGTTATTATATGTATTCCAAGTATATGATAGATTTTTATTTTGCATGCTATAATTGTATTAATATGGAAACATTAATACATGTGTGTTTAATAAACAAATATAAGGTTCCTAGTTATGCCTCTCTTAAACTAGCTCGTTGATTAACAAGGTGATCAAGGTTTCCTGATCATGGACATTGGATGTTGTTAATAACAAGATCACAACATTAGTGGAATGATTTGATGAACATTCATCCGAAGTATAGCATACGATCAAAATCATTGTGTTTATATTGTTATAACATCATAAGAATTAATCCTAATCCTTGGACCATGAGATCATGTCAATCACTGCTATGAAGGTCACACCGTGATAGGGTGGTTATAGCATCAAACATGGGATTTGTCCATCCCGATGACGGATAACATCCCGATGACATCAAACGTCACACCGTGATAGGGTGGCTATAAAGGTGGGTCCAGTGCTATGAAGGTGTTATGTAGAGACTCATGGATCAAGAGTGGGATTTGTCCATCTCGATGACGGATAGATATACTGTGGGCCCTCTCGGTGATATCACATTAAGATAGCTTGCAAGCAAGTGATGTGATCACTAGAATGTTATATCACGAGAATGAGAAAAGAGTGCATGTAAGCAACAAGATCAAACTAGGCATGGAGATACCGATGATCGAATCTTGGACATGTATTATATTGCGATACAAAGGGATTTAGTTACTAGCATTAAAGGTTCTCACGATCATAAGAAGTCATCGTTGAATGTGTGGGAGTCAGTATGGATCTCCAGGTCCTGCTACTGATTATTGATAGGAGACGGGTCTTGATCATATCTGTATTATTCGCGAACCATAGGGTGACACACTTAAGGGATACAAAGACCATTTGGAGCAAATGTGTTCCATACGAAAGAATTGCAAAGCACTTGAATTATTTCAATGGACACCGAAATTGTTTCGGGTGAAATTGCTGAAATTGGTTCTACATGTGATATTGAAATATTGCAGGGGGTTTTATGTCAATTTTTGTTAATTAAAGTAATTAACAAAATTCTGAATAAAATAAATAAAAGAGTTTTATTAAATGAGAGTTGCATTAAATTTGGTGGAAATTTAATGCATGTGAGTGGGATTTTTGAGTGGAGGATTTTTATGTGAGTGGGTGCTCTACCCACATGAATGAGAGGAGGTGGAGGGGCTCCTCCATGGCTGCCAGCCATGGGAGGGGATGCCCCTCCCCTATAAAAGGCCTCCCTCTCCTCCTCACAAATCACACCACCTTGTGAAGGATCTCTCCCCCCCTGTAGAATTTTTCCCCCATGGTCTCAGATTAGAAAGATACATGTTCCTGGCGGCATTTCATCTAGAAGGAGTTGCTGCTTCCACTGCATCACTGGAGCGAGGAGGTGGAGGTTATTCGGTGGCTTGAATGTGTGTGCGATCACGGATGAGCTACTGAGTTGCGGTGCTGGACTTCTTCTCGATCTTGAGATTGGCAAGCGTTCGACTACATCATCCATGAGTTCAACCTCGTTACACTTTGTCGGTCTATAAGGGCATGTTCTCTATGGATGTATATCCACCTGTTGCTTGTATCTAGTAGATAGATCTTGGTGTTTAGTAGTTCTCATCGTAGGAATTTTTTGTTTTCTATGCTGCGAACCCAATATTGGCATCAGAGCCTGATCTATGCGTAGAAGCTTTGCGAGGGTAGTACACATATGAGTATGTGGGCGATGATGATCATGTTATTGCTTCTTATATGTATTTTGGATATTGGTGGCATAGTAGGATGAAGTGGCCCGGACTAACTTTACATGTCCTCGCACATGAGACCTGTTCCACGCTTGACATGCAACTAGTTTTGCATAAGTGTCTAGCGGGTGTCTGTCTCTCCTACTATAGTCAATATCTGATTTACAATGAGTTTCAAGTAATTTGGTTATCATCATTGTGGTTCCATGTTCGTAGGTAAGACCGGTTCTATCTTCGAAAGCCCTAAGCCATGTAAAACTTGCAATGGATAAATTAGAAGCGTCTAGTTTAGATTGTTGTTGGGCTGGTGTCATGCTATGGTAATGTTGTAAGTTGATGTATATTTATACTCTTACAACACACCGAACATGTAAGTTCCATAGACCTTGGCCTTACACACAAAGGAATGATAAAGATAATACTGTGATGCACATGATAGTGATCAAGTGCATGAACTTTATCATTTCACTTTATACATATGATGTTTGCATCTTATATTGCTTGTTTAGCATTTTAGTAGCATTATAAGATGATCCTTCATTTAGATATCAAGATAAAAATATGTTCTTCCTTAAGTACGCACCGTTTTATGTTTCGTCGCTTCAAAACATCATGTGATGATTGGGTGTACTTGAATCCACATTCGCATAATGGGTGTAAGACAGTTTTACACACGCGAGTACTAAGGTTCTTACTTGGCGAGCCTAGCATGTACAGACATGGCCTCGGAACACGGACCGCAAGGTTAAGAATGAGTCATATAGTTGATATGATGCCCATATATATGCTCTCCTTTGAAGTTACACCAACTCACGTGATGATCGGACTTGGTGTAGTGGATTTGGTTCATGTAATCACCAAAAAGACACGAGGGGAGTTGTTTTTGAGTGGGAGTTCATTTGTAATTTGGATTAGCTGAACTCGATATATCATAAACAAACTCTAAACTTTACAAATTCTATTGTAGATGGCACCACCTTCTTTTAATTTCAATGTGTTCATGGAGAAAGAGAAACTTGCGGCAAATGGTAGCAACTTTACCAACTGGGCCATGAATTTGAGGATTCTCCTCACTGCTGCACAAAAGAAATATGTTCTAGAAGCACCGCTAGGCCCCCCACCAGCTCCTAATGCCCCTGATGAGGAAAAGAACGTCTATTTGACTCGTCAGGAGGACCACAACTTAGTTCATTGCGGCATACTATATGGGCTAGAGCCAGAACTTCAAAAGCGTTTCAAAAATGGCAATGCTTTTGATACCATGGGTGAATTGAAAACGATTTTCAATACCCATGTTATCGTCGAGAGTTATAATGCTTCTGAAAAGTTCTTTAGCTGCATGATGGAAGAGAACAGCTCTGCTAGTGAGCACGTACTCAAAATGTCTGGGTATGCCGATAAGCTTGTGTCCTTGGGAATAACGATTCCCATTGACTTAGGCATACATCATATTCTCCAATCTCTGTCACCTAGCTACAAGAGCTTTGTGATGAACTATAACATGCAGGGCATGAAGAACTCTCTCCCCGAGATTCTGTCAATACTTAAAACTGTAAAAGTGGAGATCAGGAAAGAGCATCAAGTGTTGCTGATCAATAAGACCACTGGTTTCAAGAAAGACAAGAAGGGTAAACATAAGGGAAAGAAGGGCGGCAAATCTATTGCCGCCCTGAAAATAAATCCTGAGCTAGCCCTATGTCTGATACCGAGTGCTATTATTGTAAGGGGACTGGCCATTGGAAGCGCAACTGCACCAAGTATTTGGCGGACAAGAAGACCGACAAGCCAAGCAAAGGTATATGTGATATACATGTTATTGATGTGTAGTTGACTAGTACTCGTAGTAGCACCTGGGTATTTGATACTGGATCGGTTACTAATATATGTAACTCGAATCAAGGGTTGCGGAACAAGCGACCGCTAGCAAGGGGTGAGGTCAAGATGCATGTCGGCAATGGATGAAGAGTTGATGTGATCGCCGTCGGAACGCTACCTCTCCACCTACCATCGGGATTAGTGATAAATCTAAATAATTCTTATTTGGTGCATGCATTGAGCATGAACATTGTATCTGGATCGTGTTTGATGCGAAGTGGTTATTCATTTAGGTCTGAAAACAATGGTTGTTCGATTTATATGAATGATATCTTTTATGGTCATGCACCTGTGATGAATGGTTTATTACTGTTGGATCTCAATAATATTGTTACGCATATTCATAATGTTGATGCTCAAAGGATTAAACTTGATTATGATATATCCACATATATGTGGCACTACCGTCTAAGTCATATTGGCGTAAAACACATGAAGAAGCTCCATTCTGATGGACTTTGGAATCACTTGATTTTGAATCATCTGATACATGTGAGCCATGCCTCATGGGCAAGATAACTAGAACGTCGTTTTCTAGTTCAATGGAACAGGGACAGATTTATTGGAAATCATACATACTGATGTGTGTGGTCCAATGAGTGCGTCGGTGCGTGGTGGATATCGTTGTTTTGTTACTTTCATGGATGATTTTTGTAGATACGGCTATATCTATTTGATGAAGCACAAGTCTAAAACCTTTGAAAAGTTCAAGGAATTTCAGAATGAAGTGGAAAATCATTGTAATAGGAAGATCAAATTTATGCGTTCCGACCGTGTAGGAGAGTATCTTAGTTATGAATTTAGCGCATATATGAGATATTTTGGAATAGTTTCACAACTCACGCCGGCCAGAACACCACAACATAATGGTGTGTCAGAACATCATAATCGTACTTCATTAGATATGGTTTGATCCATGATGTCTCTAACAGACTTGCCACTATCATTTTGGGGTTATGCACTGGAAACCGCCGCATTCACTTTAAATCGGACACCATCTAAATCCGTTGAAACGACACCGTATGAATTGTGGTTTGGAAACAAACCTAAGGTGTCATTTCTTGAAGTTTGGGGGTGCGATGTTTATGTGAAGAAACTTCAGCCTGATAAACTCTAACCCAAAGCAGAAAATGAGTCTGCATAGGATACCATAAAAACAATTGGGTATTCCTTCTATCACAGATCCGATGGCAAGGTTTTCGTTGCCAAGAATGAATCCTTTCTAGAGAAAGAGTTTCTCACGAAAGGTGTGTGTAGTTGGAAGTTAGAACTCGAAGAGGTTCGTGAACCTTCTCTTCATGAAATGGCAAGTGGCGCAGCGCAGAAATTGTTCCGGAGTTGACTTCACCAAATGAAGAAGGAACTAATGATAATGATCATGAAACTCCGAAAGAGGATACTACTGAACCTCATAGGTCAAGCAGGACACGTGCAGCTCCTGAACTGTACAGAAATCCTGTTATGAATTTCATGGTTGATGAATAGATGACCCTGCGACGTATGAAGAAGCGATGAGGATCCCGGGTTCCAACAAATGGCTAGAAGCCATGAAATCTGAAATGGAATCCATGTACAAAAACTAGGTTTGGACCTTGGTGGACCTACCTCATGACCGAAAGGCTGTTGAGAATAAATGGATCTTCAAAAGAAAAACTGATGCTGATGGTAATGTGACCATCTATAAAGCTCAACTTGTCGCAAAGGGGTTTCGACAAATTCAAGGAGTTGACTACGATGAGACTTTTTCTCCCATAGTGATGCTAAAGTCGGTTAGGATTATGTTAGCAATTGTTGCATATTTCGATTATAAAATATGGCAGATGGATGTCAAAACTGCATTCCTCAATGGTAATATTGAATAAGAGTTGTATATGATATAACCTAAGGGTTTTGTCGATCCTAAGGATGCTGACAAGGTATGCAAGCTTCAGCGATCCATCTATGGACTGAAGCAAGCATCCCGGAGTTGGAATCTCCGCTTTGATGAGGTGGTCAAAGAGTTTGGATTTGTCCAAACTTATGGAGAGGCTTGTATTTACAAAAAAGTGAGTGGGAGCAATGTGGCATTTCTGATATTATATGTAGATGACATATTACTGATTGGAAATGATATAGATCTTTTAAACAGTGTTAAAAGTTATATAAACAACAAATTTTCAATCAAGGACCTTGGTGAAGCATCATACATATTAGCCATAAAGATCTATAGAGATAGATCAAGACGCCTAATAGGCCTATCACAGATGATCGCTCTGAGATATAGCCATCTACGTCCACATTTAAACTGGATATTAATCATATTCTTGATGAAATATCTCTCTAAACCCTGCCACTAATGCTAATATTCAGAGGGGTATGCAATCCTTTATTTTGTATTTTTCCTACGCAGATAATGTCATTTAAAGGAGGGAATCACTACATTAAATTCAAAGATACGAGATATCCCACAACTAGAAGAAACCAGGAGCCATAAAAGGGAGGCAGATGCTTTAACAACCAACTATACGGCCAGAGCAAAAATTCCGACCATATAGCTCCGGTCGTATAGTTGACACCGCCACCGTTAGTTCAAACAGAAAAACTTTTGTGAAGGGGTCCCTATATATAGAAGCCTCGGGCAATGAGAAAACAAGCCAGACCTCACAAAAAGTCTCTACCACAGATCACCAGCCGCCTCCAGATCTCCAAACCCTTCTACATCTCCATAGTCATATTCCACCACTTGTAATAGTAGATCTCTTCTCCGATTGGTGACATTGTAAGACTATTGCTATCAATCTTATGATTTTTATTACAATGTTTGTGATTGTTGATCTCATCTCTATGTGCGAGTAATTCTCCTTGGGCTAAGGTCTTCGGCCTAGCCATGTAACAATTATGCATGTGATTTGTCATAGATGGGATCGTGTATTAGTTTGTATGACATGATGATTATTGTATCCTATCTTGCCTCAATCCAAGGACTTGTCAGGTACCCAAGACCCCTAGGGTTGAGCCAGGTATAGGGAGTATGAGTGATGATTGATCCGCAGGTTGGGAACCCCAGTGACAGAAGGGGTGGTACGACTGTATGTGAGGGATTTGCTTGGGATTAACAGTGACATCACTATGCATATTATTAGTTCTCTTTCTTCTATGGATTAGACTAGTAGGTTATTGCTATAAGTAGTTGCAGAGCCAATAGCAATTGTGGATGCACTTCCCACATATAATTTATCTTGCTCTAACAAGTACATGCATACTTTATTTGTATCTTTTATGTCCATCAGATGTTTTGCACAGCTGCAGGTGAAACCGAACGCCTGATACATTGCAAATGTATCTATAATTTTTGATGTTCCATGCTTGGTTTTATCCACTTTCTTGTATTTTGTCCACACTTTGGAGTACTTTTCATATGATTTCTTGGACTAACCTATTAACAAGAGCCACAGTGCCAGCTGCCTGTTTTCTGTTGTTTTTGGTTCCAAGAAAGTTAGAAAATGAATATTCTCGGAATTGGATGGGACAAAAGCCAAAGTGCCTATTTTTCCAGAACTCATCAGATGCCAGAGTACGAGGCGGAGAGGGGCCAGGGGGCCACCACACCACATGGTCGCGCGGCCTAACCTGGCCCGCGCCAGGGGATGGTCTGGCCGCCTCCGGCACCCCCTCGGCCTCCCCTTCCGCCTATAAGATGCCCTCGGGAGGAAAACCCTAAGTACCCGATCAAAAATCTACGAAAGAGTCTATAGTTGCCATCATCTCCATCCCTAGATCGGGAGGGATCTGAAGCTCTTCCGGGCACCCTGCCGGAGATGGGAATTCACTTGGAGGCCTTCTTCATCAACATGCAAGCCTCCGGTGTGATGCGTGAGTAGTTCATCTTTGTACTACGGATCCATGTAGTAGCTAGATGGCTGGTTCTCCTCCTTTGTGCTTTCATGTCTAGATCTTGTGAGCTCTATTCATGTCTATTTGTAATTCTGCATGTTGTGTTTGCGGGGATCCGATGGATATTGAGATGCTATTTCAGATTGATTATTGATTCTATCATGTCTTTGTTATTTGTGATCTTGCATGCTTTCCGTTGTTAGTAGCTTTCCGTTGTTAGTAGCTATCTTGGCCAAGTAGATGCTCGATAGTGGGTTCATAGATGTGATGTTGCTACTAGGGAGAAAACAATAATCCTTTGTTCATAGAACAATTGTATTGTTTACTTTACACGCAATTCGTAAAGCAATAATCTGTTGCTTGCAACTTAATACTGGAGGGGGTTCGGATGATAACCTGAAGGTGGATTATTAGTCATAGATGCAGTTGGATGGCGGTCTATGTATAATGTTGTAATGCCCAATCAAGTCACAAAGGAGTCAAGATGATTAGTATATGCATGTATTGCTTTCTTGGTGTTTGTCAATTGCCCCGCTGTAATTTGTTCACCCAGCATGTTATCTATCTTAAGGAGAGCCACCTCTAGTGAACTATGGATCCCGGTCCTTTTCTTTACATACAATCTATAAACTGTTTACTGCTTTCTGTTTACTTTCTACAAACTATTACTTCTTTCCATTCGATACGTTTAATCCTTTGTTTTCAGCAAAACACGGTGAGATTGACAACCTCATCGCAAGTTGCGGATAGAGTTCTATGGTTGTGTTGTGCATGTCTCCACGTTGCTACTCGCACCGGTAGTGTGCCCTGCCAAGGCTCAGCTAGCAACACCTTTGGGGTGTTTCCTTTCTCCTACTGGTTCGATTAAACCTCGGTTTCATAACTGAGGGAAACTTGCTGCTGTGCTCATCATACCTTCCTCTTGGGGTTCCCAACGAGCTCTACATCAACCACGAGCCATCAAGCATTTTTCTGGCACCGTTGCCGGGGAGTCAAGGACATCTTCACAAGGGGAGTCCCTCATAACCAATCTCTTTACTTTGTTATTTTTGTTTTGCTTTGTTTGCTCGTTTCTTTATCAAAAAAACACAAAAAAATTAGTTCTACTAGCTCGCTTTCTTATTTCAAAAACATAAAAAATTAGTTCCTTTCTTAAGTTGCCACTATGTCTAGCCTTGCTCCAGTCACTATGTCACCCGAGGAAATGATTTTCACTTTTAAACTAGGAATTGAGGAATTTTTAAGGAATCTTGGTCTAGAATCTCTGATCTACATGAAAAAACTGAGCCTAAAATGACTCCAAGCTTGTTCCTTAGCAGTTTTTACCTTGGAATTGCTCTTTGCTATAGATATGCTTTACATGCTGTTGTGGGAGGAGATTTCCTCCAATTTAATGAGGATGATGATATTAATGCTATAAAGAAATTGATCCTCACTTACAACTTGCCTAGACAAATTGATATTTCTTTCACAAGAATATTTGCTAGATTGAACACTCTTGAGACTAGCACTACTAGCTTAAAAGATTGTTATAATACGGTTAGGGAGCATCACAATTATGTTCCAATAAATTCTGAACCATCAAAGTGGCTCCCTACAGTAAAGATTGAGATAAACACTAAAACTTTTCAAGCTCGATGTGATATCATGTCTGAATTTTTTCTTATGCCCAAAGATATTTATGAATCTTTGAATACTTGGGGGCTCACTGAAGGAGGAAAAGAAATATCTCTTGCTAATAATGCTACCATATTACCTATTGGAATAGCTGAAGGAGTGTTTACAAAGATCCTTGGGAAAATGATTTCTACTGATTATCTTGTTATTGAATGTGCAGGAAAAGGACAAATTACACTTGGAAGGTCCCTATTAGAACTCCTTGGAGCAATAATAGATGTGGGAAAGGGGACCATGCACCTTTCTTCTCCACCAAACAATCATACTTTCCCCATGGTTAAGAATAAAAGTAAGAGAGATAAGGGCAAGAAATTTGGTCTGAATGCTTCTTCATTTGAGAACACTTGATTCTTTCTTTGCTTCTTATGCCTAACTTAAAGGCGTTAAAGAAAAGTACTTATTGGGAGATAACCCAAAAGTTTTAGATGAGTCTTGGAAGTTATTACTTCAGTAATAACGGCTCCTTATCCTTTTTATTTGCTTTTTGTTCCAAGAGTAACCTCTAATGAGAGAGAAGTAATGATTGGGAAAGTTGTTGTCCTGAATCAGATTTATGTGCTTCACCGTAAAAATTCGTGTAAAATCTCTGAACGTCTTTTTGAGGCGTGAATGGTTTTGCTTCTGTCCCAGGTTGTTATCTAACTTTCGTTAGTTCAACACTTTTTGATTTGAGCAACAGAAGGTCTTTGAAAAATTCGTCTTTACCTGCTGGTCTGTTTTGACAGATTTCTGCCATTTTCTACATTTCTTCTTGTTGGTTCCTTTTTGAGTTCTTTTGGGGAATTGAGCTTTTTGAGGGAAGTGCTACAGTAGCTAGTGTTCTAATGAAAGTTTATTTGGTGTTAGAACTGAACCTTAAGACTTATTTATCTTGAGTGCACTAATGTTGCTAATAAAGATTGTGTGAAGTTTTGTATGAAGGAAAAATTTCAGATGTATGGAAGGAATGAGTAATGAGATGAAGGATGGACCAAAGCTCAAGCTTGGGGATGCCACGCGTGTCACCCCAAGAAATATCCAATAAGTACAAGCGTCAAAGCTTGGGGATGCCCAAGGCATCCCCTTCTTCATCAATAAAAATCCCAAGTTTCTTCCAAACGCTTCATTTTTATTGTTTCATGCACAATTGTGTTGTTCTTGGAGCATCTTCTTTTTCGTTTTCGTTTTGGGTTTTTGTTTTCTTGGTTTTCTTAGTTTTCTGAATAAATTGGTTGGACCCCCTCTTTCATACTTTGGTTTGCAAATAGTTTGGTTTGGTTTGGAAAAGAGTAGGAAAGTTCATGCTTAAGTGGTAAAAAGAGCTTGTTTTTGACTGTGGCCTATGCTTTGCCATGCCATGCTTGATATTGGTTTGCCTTTATGCTTAGTATTCTTTCCTATAACATGACTTGTTATAAACAATTGAGATTGATTAATGTGCCTTGGAGGAATCATGCGTTGTTTTAGCATATTAAAGCAGAGTATAGTGGTATTCTTCTTTGATACTTTATTTGGGTTGACTTGGCGCATGCTCACACCATGTTATGACTATCTCAAGTCACCATAAGCCTTTATGATCCTTTAGTTTTCAACTTGCAGTATCACTTTATGCTTTGATCAATCATGTTTTGTCGCTCTGCATGATTATGGCCATTATTGCTCTCTTAGTTTGTCGCTCCCAGTCTTTTGCTAGCCTCCACAACCAAGTATGAGTTCCACTCATGCATCCAACTCCCTAAACCAAGTTATTACAAAGAGTCCACCATACCTACCTACTAGCTTATGCTATTCCAAGTATATTCATGCTTTTGTTTACCTTCCAAATTAAACTTGTTATGAGAAAACTAGTGATTAAAGCTCTCACGAACTTGATGGCACACTTCAGTTTTTTGCATCTAATAAACTTGAACCATTGGGTCCTTCTTTGTTGCGTATATGATTGCGCTTTATAAGTTGAAATTAGCAGAACCATGTGTCATGGGGAACGCTTTCAACATTGCACTTTTACTTTGTACCCCGTTGATATCATGTTATTTTACTTATGGATCCCCGCGGTGTGAAATAAAAGTGGAACTTGTAAGATCATGGAGTTTGTATGTGTGTTAGAGAAATGCCTGGGCCGCTAGCCTAAGCCATGCCTAATCATGGTGTAAACTTTCAGCAACACCATAATGAGCACTCTATGAAGCATCCTCAATAAAAACCTATGCAAATAGCAAATAAAAAGATCGCTGAGATGCTCATTGTCTGCTTGCCTTGTCATTTTGATTATGGGATAGCTCCTGTATCATGTGCAAGGGGTACCCCGTTGGCGGTTCTTTATGATACACATGTACTTACAATGACAAGAGCTTACTCGTGACTAAAGTTGAGTAGCATGAGGATCGGTCTTCGTAAGTAAGGGGCATGAGATTTCGGTTTATAACTTGTCAAGCATATCCTCTTAGTTGTATCACTTTCACCTTAATCACCTTAAAGATGCTTATGATAGGGGCAATGAGATCTGAAATCTATAAGTACCATAATTTTTGGAAGCTCTTTATGAGACTTGAATCCCTACTTCCTTTTATGAAGGCCTTTCTTCCACCATTATATATTGAGTCTCCACCTTCTACCTTTATGCACCTACTTTGAGAGCATAGTGGCCATTCTTAGTTCTATGTGCATTGTCCCAAGACTAGTTGATTGATGCATAACCTTATATTGCTTGCTTTAAACTATTTGTATCTAGTCACTCTTATGAACTTTGAAGGTGTCCTATGCATTTATGTTTTGCTACTCTATGAGGGACAAGTTGAATGCTATTATGCTATGTTTTCTTTATGTGAAACAAACAAATGTCTTGCAAAGCATTGTTATTCATGAATCTTTTGTTTGTGTCTTTTCATGTTGCATCATAGTTTCTTTGTCTTATTGCTAGAACTTTGTCTTTCATGTTATGATTGAAGTACTATGATCCCAGCTTTGAATGTTTTGCAAATACTTTGATCAAGTCTTTGATGGTGCATGTCACCTCAAAAATTATTCTTTCTTTTTATCACTTACCTACTCGAGGACGAGCAGGAGTTAAGCTTGGGGATGTTGATACATTGCAAATGTATCTATAATTCCATGCTTGGTTTTATCCACTTTCTTGTGTTTTGTCCACACTTTGGAGTACTTTTCATATGATTTCTAGGACTAACCTATTAACAAGAGCCACAGTGCCAGCTGCCTGTTTTCTGCTGCTTTTGGTTCCAGGAAAGTCAGAAAATGAATATTCTCGAAATTGGACGGGACAAAAGCCAAAGTGTCTATTTTTCCGGAAGTCATGAGATGCCAGAGTACGAGACGGAGAGGGGCCAGGGGGCCACCACACCACCTGGCCGCGCGGCCTAGCCAGGCCCGTGCCAAGGGGTGGTCTGGCCGCCTCCGGCACCCCCTCGGCCTCCCCTTCTGCCTATAAGATGCCCTCAGGACGAAAACCCTAAGTACCCGATCAAAAATCCACGAAAGATTCTGTAGCCGCCGTCATCTCCATCCCTAGATCGGGAGGGATCTGAAGCTCTTCCTGGCACCCTACCGGAGAGGGGAATTCACCCTGGAGGCCTTCTTTATCACCATGCAAGCCTCCGGTGTGATGCGTGAGTAGTTCATATTTGGACTACGGATCCATGTAGTAGCTAGATGGCTGGTTCTCCTCCTTTGTGCTTTCATGTCTAGATCTTGTGAGCTCCGTTCATGATCAAGATCATCTATTTGTAATTCTGCATGTGTTTGCGGGGATCCGATGGATATTGAGATGCTATTTCAGATTGATTATTGATTCTATCTTGTCTTTGTTATTTGTGATCTTGCATGCTTTCCGTTGTTAGTAGCTATCTTGGCCAAGTAGATGCTAGCAACTCCAAGAGTTAGTTTTTATGCTCGATAGTGGGTTCATGCCTCTGGTAATATGGGGAAGTGATAGAAATCTCTAAGAGCCACAGTGCCAGCTGCCTGTTTTCTGCTGCTTTTGGTTCCAGGAAAGTCAGAAAATCAATATTCTCGAAATTGGACGGGACAAAAGCCAAAGTGTCTATTTTTCCGGAAGTCATGAGATGCCAGAGTACGAGACAGAGAGGGACCAGGGGGCCACCACACCACCTGGCCGCACGGCCTAGCCTAGCCCACGCCAAGGGGTGGTCTGGCCGCCTTCGGCACCCCCTCGGCCTCCCCTTCCACCTATAAGATGCCCTCAGGATGAAAACCCTAAGTACCCGATCAAAAATCCACGAAAGATTATGTAGCCGCCGTCATCTCCATCCCTAGACCGAGAGGGATCTGAAGCTCTTCCTGGCACCCTACCGGAGAGGGGAATTCACCCTGGAGGCCTTCTTCATCACCATGCAAGCCTCCGGTGTGATACGTGAGTAGTTCATCCTTGGACTACGGGATCCATGTAGTAGCTAGATGGCTGGTTCTCCTCCTTTGTGCTTTCATGTCTAGATCTTGTGAGCTCCGTTCATGATCAAGATCATCTATTTGTAATTCTGCATGTGTTTGCGGGGATCCGATGGATATTGAGATGCTATTTCAGATTGATTATTGATTCTATCATGTCTTTGTTATTTGTGATTTTGCATGCTTTCCGTTGTTAGTAGCTATCTTGGCCAAGTAGATGCTAGCAACTCCAAGAGTTAGTATTTATGCTCGATAGTGGTTCATGCCTCTGGTAATCTGGGGAAGTGACAGAAATCTATAAGGTACTAGATGTGTTGTTGCTACTAGGGAGAAAACAACAATCATTTTTTCATAGAACAATCATATTGTTTACTTTACACGCAATCCGTAAAGCAATAATATGTTGCTTGCAACATAATACTGGAGGGGGTTCGGATGATAACCTGAAGGTGGATTATTAGTCATAGATGCAGTTGGATGGCGGTCTATGTATAATGTTGTAATGCCCAATCAAGTCTCAAAGGAGTCAAGATGATTAGTATATGCATGTATTGCTTTCTTGGTGTTTGCCAATTGCCCCGCTGTAATTTGTTCACCCAGCATGTTAGCTATCTTAAGGAGAGCCACCTCTAGTGAACTATGGATCTCGGTCCTTTTCTTTACATACAATCTATAAACTGTTTACAGCTTTGTGTTTACTTTCTGCAAACTATTACTTCTTTCCATTTGATACGTTTAATCCTTTCTTTTCAGCAAAACACGGTGAGATTGACAACCTCATCGCAAGTTGGGGACAGAGTTTTGTGGTTGTGTTTTGCAGGTCTCCACATTGCTACTAGCACCGGTAGTGTGCCCTGCCAAGGCTCAGCTAGCAACACCTTTGGGGTGTTTCCTTGCTCCTACTGGTTCGATTAAACCTTGGTTTCATAACTGAGGGAAACTTGCTGTTGTGCTAATGAGCCCTTCCTCTTGGGTCTTGGGGTTCCCAACGAGCTCTACATCAACCAGGAGCCATCAACGCCCTAGGCCCTCTCTCTCCATCATTTACAAGAACAAAAATATGCAAGCTATTGGTCCGGTAGAAACACAAAAGGAATTCTAAAACTCCCAAAGGTCCGTTAAAGTAACTTCACTATGCATTGGCTTCCTTTGGATTCGATAACCTAGGTCTACTAGGGAAAAAGAAGCTATACTACATCCGTAATCCAGATCGAAGGTATCAACCCTTTTTTGGCGCCGTTGCCGGGGAAGCAATAGCTACCCTGGTGCGGTTATTAGGAACCTTGCTAGTTTTAATTCTTGTTTTTTAATTTTGTTAGTTTGCTTTCAGTCTTTATTTAATAAACCAAAAAAATTAGTTAGTCTTTAAATTCTTGCTTTTACTGTTATAATTCTTTATCTAAGAAAACCGAAAAACATAGGAAGTATGGCTAGAAAGAAGCTTGGGGAGTTTGCTACTCCCAATAATTATTATTTGCGTACTCCTATTACTCAGCCAGCAATCGTTGCTGATGACTATGAAATTAAGCCCCATTACTTAAGTTTGGTTCAACAGAATCAATTTTGAGGCTCTATTGTTGAACACGCAGTTATGCACTTGAATACTTTCACTGAAATATGTGATATGATCCGTATAAAAGACGTTGACCCTGATGCGGTTAAATTGCGTCTATTTCATTTCTCTCTAAGAGGGAGAGCTACAGAATGGTTGCTATCTTTACCTAAAAATACTATTACATCATGGGTGGGATGTACTTCTTTATTTATGACTAAATTTTTCCCACCTGCAAAGACTATGCAACTTAGATCTAATATTACTAGCTTTAGATAGGAAGAGCGTGAGCCACTAGCGCTTGCATGGGAGAGGATGAAAGAATGCCTAAGAAACTGTCCTAGTCATGAGATGGAAGATTGGTTAATACTCCATTTATTTTACAATACTATTAATCCTTTGTCTAAGTCTATGCTTGATACTATAGCTGGAGGAACATTTATGGGTAAACATATTACAGAAGCAAAGTAGCTGCTAGACAATATGCAAGACAACCATTACCAATGGCATGTGGAAAGATCAAACACGAAGAAGGTGAACTCTATCTCACCACAAGAGAACAAAGATCTCAATGCTAAGTTGGATGAGCCCATACTAGCCGTAAAACGGAAAGAAACTCAGGTAAGATCCACCCCCGAAACAAACATTGAAGAACTAGACTTCGTAGCTCGTAATGATTATAACCTTGCTTGGAAGAAGAGTTACAATCCTAACTTTCAGAAACAGTATGCTAGTCTTGCAGGTAACTCTAATAATAATATGGGAACTAGTAATGGTAGTCTCCAAGAAATGCTTAAGTCTTTCATAGACTCACAAAATGAACAAAATAATATTCTAGTCAAAATTACAGAGAACCATGATGCTATGCTTGGTAAATTATCTAACCAAGATGTTAGTTTGAGAAATGATTTGCATGCCCTTCAAGAAAGAACAAGGATCGTTGAGGCATAGCTAGGTAAGATAACCGAGAGTCAAACTCTCATCCTAGCTAAATTTGCTGGTAAAACTAAGCCCAATCATGTTGAAGAACTCAAAATGATGAGGATCCAAAGGGAGGAGCCTGAAGAACTTGACTATAGTAATGCTCCTTCACCAAGTTACACCATTGAAGATCTCATAAAAAGGATCAACGTCAAGATTCCGGTAAGTGAAGGTAGTGAGGGAAGCTATGTACCAACATTTTGTCAATCAAGTAGCAATAAAGGTACGTGAGCTTGAAGAAGAACACAAGCAAATTACTAAAAAATTACATGTTAAACTAGATGATATATTTGAGCCAACTATTAAGATTAAAATTGGAACCAATGAGATAGCTGCACTTTGTGATCTAGGTGCAAGCGTCTCAACAATTCCAAAGAGTCTTTTTAATAAGTTAAATCTTGTCTCCTTTGAAATTACCGAGTTAAAATGGCATCTAGCTGATTCTACCTACAAACAAGCTGTAGGGATTAAGGAGAACACTTTAGTATACATTAAAGGCTGTCCTGCTCTCATTGATTTTGTTATAGTTGACATGCCTGAAGATGCTACTGCTCCTATTATATTAGGTCGTCCTTTCTTAAGAACTATTAAGGCTTTGATTAATCTGCATGAAGGGAACGTGAAGCTGCAATTGCCTTCACGGGATCCTTTTGTTATTCATTTCCCCACGAAGAAGAAAGCCAAGCATGATGAAAAGAAGGCCATCACTTTGAAGGCCAATTACTTTGGAGTGGATGTTCCACTCATCTGGCCCAAGTGAGTATCATCAAGGTCAAGCTATTGACCATAAAAGAGCATTGAGGAAACCCATATGAAATAAAGGTTTGAGTTAATTTTTTAGTTTTAGTTTTAGTTTATGTTAAATAAAGAGTGCTAGAAAACTCCATTCGAGGAGAAGAAGTTTGGTAGTACTTGAAATTCTGCTTTATTCATGCTATTATTGGTCGACAATATTTACTGTCAATTTTCTGTCAAAAAAGGTATATCACTAAGTTACAGGAAAATAAATAGTTTATGAAGAAATAGAAAAAAATTATGCACACAGAGAGTTTAACGACCAACTATACAACGGGAATAAAAATTCTGGCCGTATAGTTCCGGCCGTATAGATATCTTTGCAATCGAAAAAAAATTCTGCAATATGTACTTAGAGTTTAACGACCAACTATACAGCGGGACTAAAAATTCCGGCCGTATAGTTCTGGTCGTATAGATATCAATGCCTCCGTACAATTTATTTTCATATGTACTGAGAGTTTAACGAACAACTATACGGCGGGAATAAAAATTCTGGCCGTATTATTCTGGTCGTATAGATATTGATGCCTTTGCAAATTTTCTTTCATAGGGACAGATAGTTTAACGACCAACTATACGGCTAGAATATTTTGTTCCACCCGTATAGTTGCGTCCGTATAGCCGCGCTGCTGGGAGGAAACCCTAAATTGTTGACAAAAGGCCAACTATACGGCCGAAACACATTGTTCCGACCGTATAGTTCCGCCCGTATAGTTGCGTCTGACCACAAAATCGCACGGGAAGGTACACCTAACTCCAGAACTTCAATCCTTTTTCTTTCATCTACCTCCAAACTCTCTCAAAACCTCAAGAGATCCCCATCTCTAATCAATTTTGTTCAATTTCCTCGCACACGAGTGATCTAAGTATGTTTCTCCTCCGATCCTCCTATTACTTTTTGCAAATTCATCTTCGATCTATTGTCATTGTCAATCTAGGGTGAGACCTACTATGAACCAATTGCCATGATTTTCTTACATAGATTATTATTTTGAGGAGAATTCTTTAGTGTGCTATGATGAGGAATATGATGCACTTACTGTTGTTGGATCAATATTTTGAGGAGAATTCTTTAGTGTGCTATGATGAGAATTCAAAAAATTGCCTCTCTTCAATATTTTAGATGATGAACACCAGGAGCCAAACTCATGCTCGTGCCACCGCTAGCACTTCTCGGGTTGCCGCTCAGGAACACATGGGGATACGGTTCAGGGATGAGGCCCATCGTGATTGCTTCAACAGGATCAAGAACCGTGAAGTGAAGGCCACCGAGTGGGCTTGCCCCATCATATTGAACCAACTCGGTATTTCTTATGACTTTAATTTACTTTGCAATAGAGCTGGTCTGCAAAACTTTGTGTACAATGATGTATCTACTTATCGCCGCTTAACCATTGAATTTCTTAGTTCATTGCAAAGCACCGTTAAACAATGGCAAGGAGAGGATACTATTTCTTTCCATCTGATTAACAACAACTACACTTTAACATTAGATGAATGGTGAGCATGTTTTAATTTGCCAAACAATGATATTCATGCTTTACGCGGATCATTTACTGGCCTAGAACCTACCCCTTAACAATACTATAATGGAATGACTTTCACTACTAGAATAAACAAGGGGAAGAATATTCAACATCCTGCAATTCGCTATATATTCTATGTTATTGCTAACACCTTGCAGGCACGTAATGAGTTCACGATACTAAATGAGGAAGACATCCTAGTCCCCGCAAAGGCTGCTTACATCAACTATGGCTTGTCACTCAACTTGGGCGCCATCCTTGTGCGCTACTTGGAGCACCAAGCCTCCCAAAGCCAAGGACCAATCACAGGCGGAGGCGTCATCATCGTGCTTGCCACTGCCCTAGACATCAACCTAGGTGAGTTGCAACCGGTACTAGGTGAGACAGGTGTTGGTTTCTCCACTTTGAGAGCCTGTGGAATGCTTACTAGGAGAGGTGGTGTTTATTATCTGCATATTGCTGGAGTTGGGCATCTCTACCCCGCTCCTATGCCTAATGGTATTTTCTCTATCGAGGAAGGATGTTTGCTATATGATTCGCAGGTTGAGCAACACCAACCCGAGGAAGAGATTCCGGAGGAGGATGAGGACCAAGAGGAGGAGCAAGAAGTTCCTTATCAAGAGGAGCAGCCACAAACCAGGTTCACCACATACCAAGATTTCCAAGGACTTGGAGGGACTATGGAGAGGATGCATAACCTCTGTTTGAACCTCCGAGAATCAACTAGTAACCTCTCGACTCAATTTTCGAACTGGAGTAACGACTTTTTCCCACCACCACAATGATTTTAAGGGCTTGCAAAAGCCTAAGCTTGGGGAAGTTTTCTCATGTATCTTTATTTGGCGTTTATTTTCTTTTATTTAGAGGTTGTGTTTTTTTTATTTGAGTTTATAAGCACTCATATTGGTTTCCCCAACACTTTATCTTTAGTTCTTTCTATTTTTCTTTCTAAATTTTCTAGCCGAGCTTTGCCACCAATTTTCTATTCTTTAAATTCCCTCTCTTAAAATTCACAAAAAGATTTCTCCCTTTTTCCTTATTTTTACTCTTTCTTTTCTTTCCGCCTTGAGGTCTTATTATGTTTGCAGGAGAGTGATTGACTTCGAGTTTCCAAGAAACAAATAAAAAAGGAAGAGAGAAGTGGAACCAAACATGAGAGGTATGCCTTATGACTCCCCACTTTTGAAGTTTGAGAAACCCATGCTAGTTAGTAGTAAATGATGAGATATTATATTGGTAGAGTGAGTCTTTGTATCATAGTAAGATTTTTTGTTTGCGTGGGTATTTAATTGGGCCCATTTTATTCCAGCTCTCGTAATTAACCAAGTCTTGCCTAAAAATTGCTAAACAACTGTAATAAGAAAAAGTCTCACAATTGAATGTTTGGGTGTTGTAGTGCTTAGTCTTGAAGGTTTATTTCTAGAGACACTCAACACCACTGAAAATGTTAATTTACTTGATAGCTCTCTTTAAAAGGATTTGTTCGATTGAATTAATGTTTAGCGGTTTTTGTGAGCATGCCAAAGTTTGACTTGTTAATCATAATAGATTTACGCGTGTCAAACTTCATGGGATGCCAACAACTCCGCTGGCCTACAAACGATCTTCATGGAGGAAACTCCTAGATTTAGGCTATGAGTTGATTAAACACTTGTAGCAGCGATGCATAGTGGGTAAGATTCTTGGCATTCCCGGGTAGTTGTAATCATTATGGAATCACTCCTCTAGCTATTATGAGAAATCATTATGCAAAAGGAATAAAAACCTTAGTGATGCCACGAGTGTCCATCACAGCTCGATAAACTAATAAAAATCTTTGGCATGCTCTTAATTACTTAAAAACTAAAATTCTTGAAGGATAATGAATAGAAAAGTAGTGCTTGCAAAGTCTTGATTCATTGATGTGGGAGAATTGAGATACTCTAGTATATATGCTTTTCATGAAAACTCTCACACTCTTAATTTACATAATTATACTTTACTATTCAAAGGCAAGCCTATGAGTTGACTACATGACATGGAATAAAGTTTACTCATTTGAATCATCCATGTTTACAAAAAAATCTGCGCTATAAGGATGCATGAAACCTATATGATATGCTTGCCATTACTCTATCTATGCTGAAGTTTTTCAGATTTATGAAGTGGAGGAAACATGAGACTACTAATCATGAGTAAGATCACCATCTCGTTATTTTAGTTTAAAAGTTGAGTTTCTTTTTGATTTTGGTTTTATTGCTTGGGACGATCAAGTTTAAGCTTGTAGAGGTTGATGGCTCTGAAATATAGTCATCTACGTCCACATTTAAATGGATATTAATCATATTCTTGATGAAATATCTCTCTAAACCCTGCCACTAATGCTAATATTCAGAGGGGTATGCAATCCTTTCTTTTGTATTTTTCCTGCATAGATAATGTCATTTAAAGGAGGGAATCACTACATTAAAGTCAAACATACGAGATTTCCAACAACCAGAAGAAACCAGGAGCGTACAACGGAGGCAGACGCTTTAACGACCAACTATACAGCCGGAGCAAAAATTCCGACAGTATAGCTCCGGTCATATAGTTGGTGCCGCAACCGTTAGGTCAAACAGAACAACTTTCACAAAGGGACCCCTATATAAAGAAGCCTCAGGCGACGAGAAAACAAGCCAGACCTCACAAAAAGTCTCTGCCACAGATCACCAGCCGCCTCTAGATCTCCAAACCACTCTCCATCTCCATAGCCATATTCCACCACTTGTAATAGTAGATATCTTCTCCGATTGGCGACATTGTAAGACTATTGCTATCAATCTTATGATTTTTATTACAATGTTTGTGATTGTTGATCTCATCTCTGTGTGTGAGTAATTCTCCTTGGGCTAAGGGCTTCGGCCTAGCCATGTAGCAATTGTGCATGTGATTTATCATAGATGGGATCGTGTATTAGTTTGTATGACATGATGATTATTGTATCCTCTCTTGCCTCAATCCAAGGATTTGCTAGGTACCCAAGAACCCGAGGGTTGAGCCAGGTATAGGGAGTATGAGTAATGACTGATCTACAGGTTGGGAACCCTAGTGATAGAAGGGGTAGTATGGTTGTATGTGAGGGATTTGCTTGGAATTAACGGTGACATCACTATGCATATCATTAGTTCTCTTTCTTCTATGGATGTGACTAGTAGGTTATTGCTATAAGCGGTTGCGGAGGCAATAGCAATTATGGATGCACTGCCCACATATAATTTATCTTGCTCTAACAAGTACACACATACTTTATTTCTATCTTCTATTTCCATCAGATGTTTTGCACAGCTACTGGTGAAACCGAACGCCCTAGGCCCTCTTTCTCCATCATCGACAAGAACAAAAAGACGCAAGCTATTGGTCCGTAAAACTCCCAAAGGTCCGTTAAAGTAACTTCACTACGCATTCACTTCCCGAGGATTCGATAACCTAGGTCTACTAGGGAAAAAGAAGCTATACTACATCCGTAATCCGGATCAAAGGTATCAACAGACTACATACCTTGATAAGATTTTAAAGAAGTTTAAAATGGATGAAAGTAAGAAGGGGTTTCTTACATATGTTGCAAGACAAGACATTGAGTAAGACTCAAAGTCCAGCTATGGCAAAAGAAAGAGAGATAATGGATAAGATCCCCATATGCTTCAGCCATAGGATCTATAATGTACGCCATGCTATGTACAAGACCGGATGTGGCACATGCTATTAGTTTGACTAGAGGTACCAATCTAATCCAGGTTCGGAACAATAATGGTCAAGAATATCCTTAAGTACTTAAGAAGAACTAAGGACATGTTTCTTGTATATGGAGGTGAAGAAGAGCTGGTCGCTAATTGTTATGTCAATGTGACACCGATCCGGATGACTCTAATTCTCAATCCGGATACATATTTCTCATGAATGGAGAAGCAGTTAGTTGGAGGAGCTCCAAGCAACCTGTGGTGACAAGATCGACAACAGAGGCGGAATATATTGTTGCTTCAGAAGCAGCGCAGGAAGCGGTTTTGGATGAAGGAGTTCATAACTGAACTAGGTGTGGTTCCTAGTGCATTGGACCCAATGGTGATCTATTGTGACAACAATGGAGCCATAGCCAATGCCAAGGTACCAAGGTCTCACAAGAATTCCAAGCATATTAAGCGCCGGTTTCACTCCATCCGTGAGCATGTCAAGGATGGAGATATAAAGATTTGTAAAGTACACACAGATCTGAATGTAGCAGATCCGTTGACTAAAGTTCTCCCTAGGGCAAAACATGATCAACACTAGAACTCCATGGGTGTTAGATTTTTCACAATGTAACTAGATTATTGTCTCTAGTGCAAGTGGGAGACTGGAGGGAATATGCCCTAGAGACAATAATAAAGTTGTTATTATATGTATTCCAAGTATACGATAGATTTTTATTTTGCATGCTATAATTGTATTAATATGGAAACGTTAATACATGTGTGTTTAATAAACAAATATAAGGTTCCTAGTTATGCCTCTCTTAAACTAGCTCGTTGATTAACAAGATGATCAAGGTTTCCTGATCATGGACACTGGATGTTGTTAATAATGAGGTCACAACATTAGTGGAATGATGTTCTAAACATTCATCCGAAGTATAGCATTACGATCAAATTCATTGTGTTTATATTGCTATAACATCATACGAAGTACTCCTAATCCTTAGACCTTGAGATCATGTCAATCACTAACACTAGAAGGGTATCTTGATAACATCAAACGTCACACCGTGACAGGGTGGCTATAAAGGTGGGTTCAGTGCTACTAAGATGTTATGTAGAGGCTCATGGATCAACAGTGGGATTTGTCCATCCTGATGATGAATAGATATACTCTGGGCCCGCTCGGTGATATCACATTAAGATAGCTTGCAAGCAAGTGATGTGATCACTGGAATGTTATATCACAGGAACGACAAAAGAGTGCATGTCAGCAACAAGATCAAACTAGGTATGGAGATACCGATGACCAAATCTTGGACATGTATTATATCGCTAGACAAAGGGATTTAGTTACTAGCGTTAAAGGTTCTCATGATCACACGAAGTCATAGTTGAATGTGTGGGAGACAGTATGGATCTCCAGGTCACGCTACTGATTATTAATCGGAGAGGGGTTTTGATCATGTCTGCATTATTCGCGAATCGTAGGGTGACACACTTAAGGGATACCAAGACCATTTGGAGCAAATGCGTTCCAAACGAAAGAATTGCAAAGTGCTGGAATTATTTCAATGGACACCGAAATTGTTTCGGGTGAAGTTGCTAAAATTGGTTTTGCATGTGATATTGAAATATTGCAGGGGGTTTTATGTGAATGTTTATTAATTAAAGTAATTAAAAAAATTCTGAATAAAATAAAAAAGAGTTTTATTAAATGAGAGTTGCATTAAATTTGGTGGAAATTTAATGCATGTGAGTGGGATTTTTGAGTGGACGATTTTTATGTGAGTGGGAGCTCCACCCACATGAATGACAGAGGTGGAGGGGATCCTCCATGGCCTCCATCCATGGGAGGGGATGCCCTCCCCTATAAAAGTCCTCCCTCTCCTCCTCACAAATCACACCTCCTCGTGAAGGATCTGTCTCCCCTCTAGAATTTTTTCCCCATGGTCTCAGATTAGCGAGATACATATTCCCGGTGGCATTTCATTTGGAAGGAGTTGCTGCTTCCGCTGCATCGCTGGAGCATGGAGGTGGAGGTTGTTCGGTGTCCTGAACGTTGCGATCACGGATGCACTGCTGAGTTGCGGCGCTGGACTTCTTCTCGATCCTGAGATTGGCAAGCGTTCGACTACATCATCCATGAATTCAACCTCGTTAAACTTTGTCGGTCTATAAGGGTATCTTCTCTATGGATGTTTATCCACCTGTTGCTTGTATCTAGTAGATAGATCTTGGTGCTTAGTAGTTCCCATCGTAGGAAATTTTTTGTTTTCTATGCTGCGAACCCAACACATTGATGGAACACTTTCCATGAGCAATCATGATTGAAAGAATACTATGTGATATTGTGTTTATGGTTAGTAACAAATGCAACTAGATTATTTGTATTCTAGTGCAAGTTGGAGGATGTTGGAACTATGCCCTAGAGACAAATAAAAAAGGATGTTTGTTATCATATTTCATTAGTGCATAATATTTTTATACCATGCTATAACTATATCAATTGGAAACAATAGGTATACATGCATTATGAAACAAAATTAGTCCCTTGTAGCCTTAATCAACTAGTTCATTGGTCAACTGATAATCAAGGTTTTATGATCATGGGCATTTATTTCAATTGACAATGAGGGCATATCATTAGTAAATGATGTGATGGACACTATACCCAACATAAGTATTACGACATGCTCGAGTCACATAGTTCATTATTGCAATAATTAGAAATGAAGTATCCTTCTCGTTAGACTGTGATATCATATCTAATCACTATCACCCGAGCTTGCCTTGACTGCATCAACCGTCACACAATAACAGGGTGATCAAAAATGTGTCTATCAGGTATTCCAAAGGGATATGTTGAGGCATATGCATCAAGATCAGGATTTCACCAGGCCCACTCGATCAGATTACATCCACAAAGTTGTATAGTGTATGACTAGGTCATGAGGATGGAATATCATGGAAAAAGTTAAGCAACGCTTGCTGGAAACAATATTGAACAAACTATAGTTATACTAATGATCAGATCTCGGACAAGTCAGGTATTGAAGTGACAAAGGGAATTGGACTTGGCGTTTATGGTTCAAACGACATTTGATAACATGGAATGCACATGGGTCATTATGGATATCCAGATCCCGCTGATGATCATTGGTCCGAGAAGCGTCTCGATCATGTCTATGATGTTCCCAAATCATAGGGTAACACACCTAAGGGTTCTACAATGCTTAGAGATTATTTTGGAATCATTGGGATCACTCAAAGAAAGAAGAGAGAAAGATGGAACTATTCCTTATGAGTCCAAAAGTGTTTAGAGTGATCCGAAAGGAGATTCTGATCAAAGGTAATTAAATAATATGTATTTAGTATTAATTAAGGGAATTAATATTAACAAATATTTAATTTAATTTATTAGGGTAGCCTACCTAAATGAGCTAACTCCGAAAGGGAGTGGCCCATGTAGGGCAAGCCTCCACATGGACAAGCAAGAGGGGCCGGCCAAAGGTGCTCGGGGTGGAGGCCCACCCCCCTGCCGGCTAGGCTAAGCATGGCACGTGGGTTGGACCCACCTGGCCGCCGACCACTGCCTCCCCTCCTTGGAGCCTCCTCCTCCTCTCCTTTAGTATCAACTGGGACTTGGCTTGGTGGAGTCTCTCCCCTTCCCATATATAAGGAGGGGCATATGGGGAGGGAAATACACAACAAATACATAATATTTTCTACGGAATTTCCCTTAGGGAATATGTCTATATTGTTGGCTCTCATCCTTGCAGTTCCAAGAAGAACTGTGCGTGTGCGAGATGACATTTCTTCAGCACACTGATGACCCACAAGTATAGGGGGTGTATCGCAGTATTTTCGAGGGAAGTAAAACCCAATTTATTGATTCGACACAAGGGGATCCAAAGAATATTTATAAGCCTTAACAACTAAGTTGTCAATTCAGCTACACCTGGAAACAATCTTGCTCACAGCAGTTTATCAGTAGCAATAGTTTTGTAGTAGGAATAGTAAAGTAATAGCAGCAGTAGAGTAAAGACAGTAGTAACAATAGCAGTAAACAATAGGATTCGAGTGCGGTAGGCATAGGGATGGATGGACGGGCGTTGCATGGACAAGACAATTCACATAGCAATCAGAACATAGGGCAATTGCAGATAAATAAGATAAAGCATCCAAGTACTAGATAATCCTAGGCATGTGTTCCATATATAGTCATACGTGCTCGCAATGAGAACTTGCACAACATCTTTTATCCTGCCAGCCCATTTGTAGCGGGCCTCAAGGGAACTACTGGCAATTAAGGTGCTCCTTTTAATAGAGCACCAGAGCAAGGCATTAACACTCTGTGAACACATGTGATCCTCACATCAAAGCCATTCCTTCCGGTTATCCCGATTTTTGTCACTTCAGGGCCATTGGTTCCGGACAAAAACGTGTGTATACAACTTGTAGACAAGACCAAAAAAACACTATCATAATGAATCAATAACATGTTCAGATCTGAAATCATGGCACTCGGGACCTAGTGACAAGCATTAAGCACAACAAGTCGCAACAAAGTCATAAAGCACTAATAAAAGATACTAGGCACCATGCCCTAACAATCTGATGCCATTACATGAACGATCTCATCCAATACCTACCATCCCCATAGCCTACAGCGGGGGATTACTCACTCATAGATGGGGGAAACATGGATGGTCGATGGAGAAGCGATGGTGATGATGATGGCGATGATCTCCTACAATTCCCCGTCCCGGCAGGGTGCCAGAATGGAGTTTCTGGTGCTGTTTCGTGGAATCTGGTGGTGGCGGCGGAGCGGAACTCCTTATGGAAAAACATCGAACCCCCCTAAGTTTTTAGGTTAGAAGGAACCTTATATGCGAAGAGGGAGACCGAGGGGGTACCTAGGGGGCCCACACCACCCCCCAGCGCGGCCTGGCCTGGCCCGCCAGGTGGTGTGGCCACCCCCTGGCTCTTCTCCGTCTCGTATTCTGGCTCCTGGAGTCTTCGGGTGAAATAGGATTTTTTGCATATTTTCCGGGATTTTTCCTGATAGTTGATTGTCTGCACAAAAAGTAAATCCCAAGGCAATTCTGCTGAAAACAACGTCAATCCGCGTTAGTTGTATCCAAATCACACAAGTTTAGAGGAGAAACAATAGCAAAAGTGTTCAGGAAAGTAGATACGTTTTGGACGTATGAACTCCCCTCCCCCTCCCCAATCTTAGCTTATTGCTTGTCCTCAAGCAATTCAGTTGAAAACTGAGTGCGATAAAAGAACTTTCACGAACACATTTGCTTCATATGATGTATATATTCTCTGCATGTGACCAACTACTTAGGCAATTCATAATAAAGAGTATGCTACTGAGTCTACTTAATAGTCAATGCAAGCTATGAATAGATTCCAACTCAAAAATAATAAGTAGCATGAAGCATAAACATAAGCAGCATTACAATGCTCATAAAAAGGTATGATAGAGTGGTATATCACGTGCCTTCGATTGTGAATGTCAAGGCACCTCTGAAGTTCAACTAATGACTAGAAGTAAAGATATCAAAGATACAAGCATCAAAGTCATAACACAAATAATCAAGTAATGAGACAAGCACAAAGAATGACAACTATGCTCTCAAGAAAGTGCTCGGAGAATGTGTGGAGACTCAACAAGTAAAAGAAAAGGTTTTGAATAATTTGAAAGTCTTCCAAATGGTGAAAGTATGGTAGTTGTTAGCTTTGAGCTCTGATTGCCCCTATCATAAGCATCTTTAAATGTTTAAGGTTAAAGTGACACAACTAAGAGGATATGCTTGACAAGTTATAAATCAAAGTCTCATGCCCCTTACTTACGAAGACCGATCCTCATGCTACTCAACTTCAGTCACAAGTAAGCTCTTGTCATTGTAAGTATATACGTATCATAGAGAACCGCCAACGGGGTACCCCTTGCAGTTGACATAGGAGCTGTCCCATAATCAAAATGACAAGGCAAGCAGACAATGAGCATCTCAGTGATCTTTTTATTTACTATGTGCATAGATTTTTATTGAGGATGCTTCACAGAATGCTCATTACGGTTATTCTGCAAGTTTCCACCATGATTAGGCATGGCTTAGGCTACCGGCCCAGGTGTTTCTCTAACATACATACAAACTCCATGATCTTACAAATTCCACTTTTATTTCACACCGCCGGGATCCATAAGCAAAAGAACATGATATCAACGAGCTACTAAGTACCAATGAAATGTTGAAAGCATTCCCCATGATACATGGTTCTGCTAACTTCAACTTATAAAGCACAAGCATATACGCAACAAAGAAGGACGCCATGGTTCAGGTTTATTAAGTGCAAGAAAATAAAGTATGCCATCAAGTTTGTGAGAGCTTTACTAACTAACTTTCTCATAACAAGCAAACATTTTATTCGGAAGAAAAAAAGGCATATTGAATATGCACGGAAGTAGAAAATGATGCTAATAGGTAGGTATGGTGGACACTTTGGAGATATTTGGTTTAGGGAGTTGGAAACTTGAGTAAAACATACTTAGTGTAAGTGAAGGCTAGCAATAGTAAGGGAGCGACAAACGAGAGAGCAATAGCTGTCATAATCATGCTTGCAACAAACAGGACTAATCATGGCATGAAAGTGATTCAAGATCCTCAAGGCAAAATAATTCATCAAGGCTTAACTGATTATTATAGTCATGTGCATGCGTGAGCATGTGCCAAGTCAATTCAAATGAAACATTCAGAGGACGATACCACGGTGTCATACCATGTTATGAATAGGATAATGCAGGCAAACATTCATAAGACATGCTACAAACTATTAGCGAGCTGGAGCTAATCAAAAGAAAGCAAGAACTACTAAGCATCCAAAGATAACATACACCCTACACAAACAGGATAAGCATGCCCACAGTGATGAGTATACGTACAAAAATGAAAACAAATAGAGTTCATTACCAGCCTCTTACCACACCTCAAGTTGTCATTAATCCTCATTATTGCTCTTCACTTGTGTGGCTTGAATAATAATATGAGACCAATAATCCACCGAGGACTGCCGAACCATGTAGCACTCACAAAAACCAAAGAAGAACGACAAATATTTTTGTTGTTTTTTATTTTAAAAACAAGAACCAATAGAGGAACAATAAGCAAAGCAAAATCTTTTTGGGTTTTTCAAATAGTTCAAACAAAGCAAAAATGGAAAAGCAAACCAAGGCAAAAAGAAGAAGCAAACCAAAGAGAAACAACAGAAATATTTTTGGTCTTTTTGTGTTTGAGGAAGCAAATACAAAGAAGAACGAAAACTGAAAAGAGAATGAAGACATGAATATACAAAGTACCGACGCAACATGATATGGAGATGAGTGCGGTGTCGGCGTACCTCCCCCAAGCTTAGGCTTTTGGCTTAAGTGGGTATCAATCCCAAGCTGGCCAGGATGAAGTATCACCGTGGTACGACGAGGAGGTACCCTCGTCCTGGTGCGAGCTCGAGTACGTCCCTCCGTAATGTGCGGAGTAATCATAGGAGGGCACATCCTCCTAAATGCTGCTCGTGGAAACCCAGCAAGCCAACCTGCTCGTCCACCTCCTCCTTGGAGCGCGACCACGGTCTCCTGTGAACACTAAACAAAGAAGGCTGTGGCAAAAGGATCTCCCTTTCATCCCCGTCAGTGAAAGGCATCCTATATACTAGACTGTTCAAATCAGAAGTAGTAGTGACAAAGTGATGAGTTTTCATAGCAACAAGGTCAAGCCTCTGTGCTGCCAGCATAGCATCATTGGGGTCCCCTAAAAGACCTAATGCATTGACTATACGCGAGGCAATGATGCCCCCATAGATAGGCCCCCTAGAAGCTAGGCAGCGAGCAATAAGCGAGCCAAGATTGTACCGAGTCTTATCTTTCCACGTTGCACCACGCGGTCATCATCATTGGTCACCCCTCCGTAAAGCTCCAACAAATCAGCGGGTTGCCCTTCAATTTTCTTCACGGTCCCTGTCATGCGTACACCTACAATACTGCAAAATCTCTCCAAAGGCATGGTGAAGGGCAGATTATAGATTTTAAAAGAGACAGTCAACTGATAGGATGTGTTAGTAAACGTGAAACTCTCAACAAAGATTTTGGTGAGCATAGCGTATTGCGCACTCTCATCTTGCATATACGAGGTCAAACCAACCCTCTCAATCAGTAGCAAGAAATCATCAAGAATACCTGCAGCTTGTAAGAAAGTAAAACAAGGAAAAGAGGATGGGTGAGCATCCCCATCATCCCTTTCACTACCAATACGAGTTGCAATGAGATCTTCGTTGTATGATGGTCTAGCCTGAGAGGCTGATCTTGAGGGCCTCGACCTCCTAGGTGCATCACTCTCAAATATCTCTCCAAAAGTATGGTTGTTCATGCTTGGTATTCTGAAATTTAAACACCTATTAAACAAGTGATTGTAAAGTAAATATAATGAAGGATTCTACTCATAGGCACTTGCAAGAGGCCTAAACATGCATCAAAACTATATCTCTAAGCATTAAACAAGCTTACAAGCTCTCAT
Source organism: Avena eriantha (assembly GCA_910589775.1). Classification (NCBI taxonomy): domain Eukaryota; kingdom Viridiplantae; phylum Streptophyta; class Magnoliopsida; order Poales; family Poaceae; genus Avena; species Avena eriantha. The sequence goes on from OU342744.1 coordinate 366,204,503, forward strand.
AACCAGTCACCTACAGCAGCAAAATACTCAATATATAATCCACTAAACACAAATCTACTTGGACAAGGGGAGGAGTCACATATCAGGGAACAAATGCTCCAAATTTTAGCAAGAAAGATGGGCTGAACAAGGAGATTGAAAAAATCGAGAGCAAGCACAGCAAGAATACGATTTTGAGCAATGAACTGGAGCTTACTCGGGAGAGAAGAAAGTGGCAGGTGAGAGAGTTAGTGGGGGGGCAGGGGTGGCCCACACCAGGGCATGGCACCACCCAGGGCAGGCCATGCCACCATGTGGTGTGCCTGCCTGGTGGGTCCCCCTGGTACCTCCCAGGTACTCCTCTGCCCCTTTTTTCATGCAAAAATTTAAAATGAATTTTCTGGAATTTTTCGAGACACCTTTTTTTTGGGCAATTTTCAGAAATAGAAGAATGATTTTTCTAACAGACGGATTTTTTTTGGAAACAAGATGCAAGGACAAAACAAGGCTAGAAATATAGAAGTTCTAAGACACTCTAACATGCAAGCAACTAACAACAAAAATAAAACTAAACGAAAGTAAAAACTGAAATGCATAGGATAGAAATAAACGAAGATAATCATAATAAAAACATTGTTTTGTTCAATGAAATCCTTTTGTTAACAAGGTTGATCAAGTCTTGCTACCAAAACAATTCCATATGAAACAAAACTTTGTATTCCACTAATGATTATGTTACCTCAACCTTGACAGCAATGGTCCCAATCATAATAGTTTCAAATTTTTCTTTTGGTATGGGACAATATATTTCTCCAACTTGAATGCCTTCAACATGTTCAATTGAATTCAAACCATAAGTCCTATCCATGTTCTTGGGGAAATAGACAGTATGTGATGAGGACATCCCTACAATTACACCTACCCCAATGACTACTGAAGATGCTACAACTATTGCAAGAAAGGATCAGTCCAATGAGATTAGAATTGGACCTATTACAAGAGCTCGTGCTAAGATACTGGAACAACAGGTGAATTTTCTCCTAAACGAATCTAGTACTTTGATTGATGAGAACTTTATACTGCCTAAGTCTATGCATTTATGTATGATCAGGTTCGTTGGAGAAACAAACATGGCGCGAGGAGGAGAAGGGCTACAAGAGAAGCCCAACATGATGATCGCCCAAGGATGCGCGAGGGAGGAGCGGGAGGAAGGCGCAAGAGAAGATCATCAAGACGGAGGCAAAAAGATCTGCCACGACCGGAGTGTCCGGCTAGATCCACCCGGACTGTCCGGCCTGGTCGAGAGGCAAACTGGCATGGACATTCTGTCTGCCAGTTCAGACACTACCTGGACACCACCTGGAAACTTCAAAGTTTCCGGCCAGGCCGGACTGTCTGGCACACTTAACCCGGAGTGTCTGGCCTGACCGGACTATCCGGCCGATTTCGACCGAGTGTCCGCCCGCCGACTGAATCTGGTCAGAGTTGGTTTGTATCAGTTTGAGTCGTTTGCGTTTATTTTCAGTTTCTGGCCGCCCCAGCCACCCTTATAAGCCTTGGGGCGACCTCTAGCTAGGTTTTAGACCACGTTAAAAGTATTTTGGAGTTGTTTCTTTCAAAGAACCTCTGGAATTACCCTGTGTTCGAATCTACCAACTATAATTGAGTGTGATTTGTTGTTCCATTGGGAATTAGTGGATTGCATACTACCGTTCGTGGTCACGGCTGCGTACGCAAGAGCGTGGTGTTCTGAATATCCTACAAGGTTCGAGAGCTGTTGCATTGGCATCAAGGATCGAGCGGGAGAGTTCATAGCTACAGGCTAGTTATCTATCATCCACCATCATCACCGCCATCCGCTTACTGAGAAGATCGGGCCACCCCATATCAGTATGTTCCTTGTCATTAACATTGAAAGTCACATTTCCTTGATTACAATTAATAACAGCTCCTCAAGTATTAAGAAAAGGTCTCCCAAGAATAATAGACATATTATCATCTTCAAGCATTTCAAGCACAACAAAATCAGTTAATATCAAGCAATTATGAGCCACTTGAACAGGTACATCCTCACATATACCCACAGGAATAGTGGTAGATTTATCAGCCATTTGCAAAGATATATCAGTTGGTATTAATTTTTCTAGTTGAAGCCTCTTATAGAGAGAGAAAGGCATAACAATAACTCCAGCTCCCAAATCACACAAAGCAGTTCTAACATAACTATTTTCGAGGGAAGTAAAACCCAATTTATTGATTCGGCACAAGGGGAGCCAAAGAATATTTATAAGCCTTAAGAACTGAGTTGTCAATTCAGCTACACCTGGAAACAATCTTGCTCACAGAAGTTTATCAGTAGCAACAGTTTTGTAGTAGGAATAGTAAAGTAATAGCAGCAGTAGAGTAAAGACAGTAGTAACAATAGCAGTAAACAATAGGATTCGATTGCGGTAGGCATAGGGATGGATGGCCGGGCATTGCATGGACAAGACAATTCACATATGTAACTACCTCGGTGAATTACGCTCTTAGTTACATGCCTGGATGAACAAAAGTGGTTCAAATAGTACGGTGGGGCCCAGGGCCACTCACGGTAGACCTTTCGGCCATCCTAACCACTTTCAGATCATCGGGACAAGAACGAGCGGCGTAATCGGCAGGCGAAGGGATCAACTACATACACAAATGAGTATGTATGCAAGCCACATACAACAGTCCTTAGAGCCATTCCATCTAAAAAGAAATAGAAATATTGCAATGCCATACGGCAAGATTCAAATATCCTAGATAGAGATAATAATTTAGGATAGCTCCTCATACAACACACATCAGAGTATCAGGCGGAACCGGAAAACAAGATCCGAGTACGGATAAGAAGCAAATCGGCATAAGATGCCCCATAAATAAACACATCCTGCCCACAGATCACACGGATCCCCATTCCCGGAATCTCTACACCGAATGATCGTTGCCAACATCCTCTGTCTCTTCCACCTAGTATCCATCTTGCGGGTACACCTGTTCATCTGAATCAAACAATTTATCGTGTGAGACCCTAGGGGTACTCAGCAAGTCTTTATGCCGCTAAAGGGGACACAACCTGGGGTGACGCAATTGCAGCAAAAGATAATACCTAACAATTCTATAGATACTCGCTAACCTTCCATCTAACCAATGATAGACGAAAGTCCGTGAATTAAGAACAACAGTTATAACAGTATAATTAACAGATCCATCCTCCTCCTCGCTTACCAACGAGGAAGCGGACGAACAACCCCCATCATCCGTTGGCAGTTTTATTAACCATTCCATGAGTATTGCACTATTTACTAGTCAAGTACTTAGTCAATTTAAAAGCGGTACTTTAGTTATACTTGTCTATGATCGAGAAACTGTGCTCCAAGTCGTCCATAACCGCGGACACGGCTTTCAGAAAGATTTACCCTGCAGGGGTGCACGAATAGCAACACACACTCGATCAACCTCGAAAAAACCAAATTAAATACCAACGAGGCAGTCACGACAAAGCAATCACAGGATTCAGAAATATTTCAGGGGGCCACCCCATTAAGCTACCCGCAATGAAGTTGGCCGGCTCCGAGACGGACCCAAGGTTTGTGTGGACGGCGGTAAACGACTGGGAACCCGAAAATGTGACTGGGCTTATCGATACAGCGAAAACATGTCACGATCCAAAACAGTACAGGTGCTCCTCGCACAATCTTAAATAAAGCAGTAACATGGCATAAGTACAGGATAGTAATAAAGCCCCAAACTAATTGTGGCCCCAAGAAATAAGAATGAATCAAGCTCTGGCTCAGGGGGTCCATAAGGCCTCCCGGATGTGGATAGTGCGAATAAACAAGGAACAGGAATCAAGTACTCGGGGTCCTACGGGACACAAGTGAGCATGAAAAACCAAATAGCAGATATTGCCCACCGGTGCCTCTTTCATTAGTTATCCCATTACAACTCAGGTTATATTGTTTAGGTACCTCGTTATTCATCAGACACTCACATACCCTACACATGTTTTTCTACGACTCGCATGGCTCAAACAACTCCTGTAGTAATGGCTCATGGGATGGTGGAACAAGCTTCAGTGGGGTTTAAAAGTAAAGGCTATGCAGTACTTGGGATTCAATTTAATGCATCGCGACTCAATGATGCAAGAATAAGATAGAGGCAATAGGTACTGTATGTATGCAAGCATGTGGTAGTGCTTGCCTGGCAGCTCAGTTGAAGCGAGAGATGGATCTGGGTAGTACTCCTGTGATTCCTGGTAATTCTCCTGCTGGGCGTCTATTCGCAGAAGAACCAAACAAACAAGAGCCAACATAAATAAAGTGCACAAGCACAAGCATAGGAAATGAGATGCGACAAGCAAACAAGCATGCCATGATGAATGATGCACAATTTACATGGCATTAAAGTAGCATGGCAAAAGTGAGGTGTGGATACAAGAAAGAAAGCATTTTATTATTCATTTAACCAAGTTTTCTTGTCATAAACAGTTCAGATTTTTAATACCAACATGATGCATGCTTCAATTCAGAACAAGGACTGCATAAATAGAACGGGCTCGTCGCGCTGATCGATTTAGACATATTATTTGTCTAATTTGGAATTATAAAACAAAAGTTATTAATTAATTAAGGAAAAGGGCATTTTATTGTAATTTTAATCAGCTCGAAAATTTAAAGTGTTCAAAACATATTTTGAAGGGCATATTTGAATTCCTCACATTTTTCTGATTCCAAAACATATATTATTTGTATTATTTGGATTTGTATTTTAAAAATTATTTGAATCTGAATTGAATTTGAATTTAAATCAATCTGAAAAAGGTTTAATTAAAACAGACTCAGGAAAATACTTTTGTTACCCAGGCAATTCGAGCCTCAGTCACTGATGGGTGGGCCTTGCGCTGACTGGGCCACGCGCGCGGAAAAGTTTTTGCTACCGCGGCTCTAGCTAGCCCACGCGGGTGACAAGCGGGCCCCGCGGCTGCGGGCCCACGTGACAGTGGGGATGCCCCCAGAAGCTGACTGGTGGGGCGCAAGCTGGACCGCGGGTTACGGCCTGAGAAAGCAAAGGGGTTTTCTGCAATAATGTTTGAGCGACTGACAAGTGGGGTCTCTAGGAGCGCGGGTTGCGAGCGAAACAAAAAGGGGGGGCTTAATGTAATTTTCCACGGCCCGGGTACTGTTCTTCGTGTTCATCGTCTGACGAGGAATCGGCGCGCGGCGCGAGCGGGGGAATCGAACTCGGGTTGCGGGCGTGCGCGCGGAGAGGGCTAACCAGTGCGGCGGGTCAAGGGAAGTTGATAGGGAGGTAAGCCGGGCTAGTTAGGGTATGGCGCGGGGCGGAAAACTTGCAGACAATGGCGAACGACGCGCACGGTGGGCGTTCGACGAAACGAACGGCGGGGCTAAGGCGGTACAGCGAGGCAGAACACGTCAGGGAGAAAGAGGGGCTCACCGCGGGCTCGACGGCAGGCTCGGATCGGAGCGAGAAGCGGCAGAGCGGCGAGATCGCTGGCGCCCCGGATCTAGGCTTAGCTGTAGTGCGGCGAGGTACTGGCGGTGCTGGGGCTCCCTTCTTCGCGTTGGCGTGGACAGGGTGATGCAGTGGAGCGTCCTCAGTCTTCACGGCCTCTTCCACGTCGAGCATGCCGGCTAGAACGACGAGGAGCAGAGGTAGACGGCGGCGTGCGGCGGGGCAGGAGCTGGGCGTCAGGGAGGAAGAAGGGGAAGAAGAGGGCCGGCTTGGGGCGGATCTGGCGATGCAGGAGAGCCGTGTGAGAGGAGGAAAAAGGAGGGAGAGGGAGGAGAGGGAGCCATGGCAGGGGGGTTAGATAAAGTGGTCTCGGCCTCTTCTCTCTTTTTCTTCCTCAAGCACGTGCAGGTCGGGCTGGGGCAGGTAGGCACGGAGAGAGGCTGCAGGTGGCCAGGTGGGGACGTGGAGGAGCAGCAGCTGGGGCCAGCATGGCGGTAGAAGAAGACAGAGGGGAGGGGGTAGCTCGGGCTAGGGTTTGCTAGGGTTAGGGTGGCTGGGTGTGGGCCTCATGATAGAGAGAGAGAGGGTAAGAGGGAGTGGTGAGAGGAGGCTTAGGGTTTAGGGTTTAGTTATAACTAGATTAGAGAAAAAGAAAAATAGAGAGAGAAAATTAAGTTGGTTTTTGTTAGATGATTAGGTTTAGGACTTATTTACAAGAGCAACCCAAGAGGTAAGAGTGAGGCTTGGAGTTAGGCTAGGATGAGGTGAACGAGAAACCAAGAAAAGAAAAAGGAAAGAATTACGGAATAGACCTCATATGGATCATGCATGAAGAAATAAAATAAAGAAAATGATGTGAGTGAGGATATGGGGATGGTGGAATGGAAGGAGATGGTGCACAAAGAAGGATCCATTAAAACAAGGAAAAACCCAATGGGACAAAAGGTGGTGGTACATTTTGCATAGCCCATGCAAAATAATAATGCCATGATTTATTTTGTGAAAACAATAATAATATGATGGCATTATTATTATGCATTTCCCATAAGTGGAATAAAAGCCAAGCAAAGGATAAGTAGGATTAGATCCACCCCACCACATGAGCTAGGATAAAATCAAAAGAAAAAGAATTCCAAGCTCATGGACTAGTAGGATGGTGGAATTATAAAGTGTTGAAAAGAACAGACAATGGAGGTGAATAAAAGATATGCCCCAACTCAACTTGGGCATTTGAACAATATATCAATAACCAAATACAATATCAAGAGGCAAATACAATTTATAATGCATATGAGAGAAGAACCAAAAGAAAAGGGTTTTATATGATGCTCAAATGCAAGGTGGCATGATGACATGAGCATGATATAATTATGATGCAGCAATTGTATATAGGAAGTAGCCAATATCTTACTAGACAAAGTAGCATTACAATTGTTAGACAATTGGGATGCTACAACTCTCCCCCACTAAACAGGAATCTCGCCCCGAGATTCTAGGAAGAAGAATACTCAAAGAGGGTAGCATACTTGGCACGGAGCTCATCTTCACGTTCCCAGGTGGCTTCATCAACGGAATGGTGCGACCACTGCACCTTGCAGAACTTGATGGACTTGTTGCGAGTCCTTCTTTCTGCGACTTCAAGAATTTTTGTGGGGTGTTCTTCATACGACAGATCTTCTTGGAGATTGATGAGTTCATGGTCCACGGTCCTGCCGGGATCCTTGAAGCACTTCTTCAGTTGAGAGATGTGGAAAACATCATGGACTTTGAGTTGTTCAGGGAGTTCAAGAGCATAAGCAACTTCTCTTCTTCCACGAATTTTGAAAGGACCGATGTATCTAGGAGCCAACTTTCCTTTGATACCAAAGCGGTGCGTGCCTCTCATGGGAGTGACACGAAGGTAAACGAGATCACCAGGGACATACTCCATGTCCGTGTGCTTTCTGTCATAATTGCTCTTCTGGCGACTTTGAGCAATCTTCAGATTTTCAAGAATGATGTGAACTTTCTCCTCCGCTTGAGTTACAATGTCGGGGCCAAACAATATTCTTTCACCTGCGCCCGACCAACCAATCGGAGTTCTTCATTTGCGACCATAGAGAGCCTCAAATGGTGCCATCTTTAGACTTTTCTGGAAACTGTTGTGGTAAGAGAATTCAGCATAAAAAAGACATTCTTCCCACTTCATGCCGAAAGAGATAACGCAAGCATGGAGCATATCTTCTAGAATCTGATTGATCCTTTCAACTTGTCCTTGCGACTGAGGGTGGTAAGCTGTGCTGAAGTTTAATTTGGTTCCCAAAGCATTTTGGAAACTTCCCCAGAACTTGGAAGTGAAGATGCTTCCACGGTCTGAGCTGATCTCAAGAGGAACTCCATACAGAGAGACAATTCTGTTGATATAGAGCTCGGCCAACTGAATTGCATAAATTGTTTCCTTGACTGGAAAGAAGTGAGCTACTTTGGAAAGCCTGTCAATGACAACAAAGATTGCATTGTTGCCCTTCTGCGACCTTGCAAAACCAGTGATGAAGTCCATTTCTACTTTCTCCCATTTCCATTCCGGAGGCTCAATGGCTGTAGAAGACCGGAAGGTTTCTGATGGACAGCTTTAACTCTGTGACAAACATCACACTCCGAGACATACTTGGCACAATATCGTTTCAAACCAGGCCACCAATATTGTGTTTTCAAGTCCATGTACATCTTAGTGCTGCCAGGGTGGATAGAAAGAACAGAATCATGCGCCTCCTTGAGAACTTGCTCTCTTAAACCCGGGTAGTTCGGAACAAACATCCGATGTTCAAAGAAAAGAGTGCCTTGGTCATCTACGTGGAAAGACTCATACTTTGGAAGTTGAATGTTGGAGATGATCTTTTTAGTGTAAGGATCCCCAAGCTGAATGGAACGGACCTTTTCTTCCAAGAGAGGTGTTGCTAGAAGGTTCAGAAGATACCCTTGATCCACAATTTCAAGGTTTAGCTTGCGGAATTCCTCGCACAAGAGAGGCTGTTGTTCTTCCACCATGAGGTTGTTGACATAAGCTTTTCGGCTGAGAGCATCTGCCATGACATTAGCTTTGCCCGGGGTGTAGTTGATGGTCAAATCGAAATCCTTGATTGTTTCAATCCACCTCCTCTGACGAAGGTTGAGATCAGGCTGTGTGAATATATACTTCAGACTCTTGTGATCAGAAAAGATCTCACGACGGTTGCCCAGCAAGTAATGCCTCCATACTTTCAAAGCAAAGACAACTGCTTCGAGTTCGAGGTCATGTGTAGGATAGTTGATCTCATGCGTCTTCAGCTGTCGAGAGGCATAAGCAACAACTTGTTTTTCTTGCATAAGGACCGCACCCAATCCTTGCAATGAGGCATCACAAAATATTTGGAAAGGCTTTGATGTATCTGGAGGAACTAAGACTGGTGTGGAAGTGAGCTTCTCTTTGAGTGTTTCAAAGCTTGTTTGACATGCAGGAGTCCAAAGGTATTTCTTGCCTTTCTTGAGGAGATCGGTAAGAGGCTTCGCAATCTTTGAGAAGTTTTGAACGAAGCGACGGCAGTAACTAGCCAAGCCAAGGAAACTCCGGACTTCTTTGACATTTATGGGTGGAAGCCAGTCCGTAATTGTCTTAATAGTTTCTGGGTTGATGGCAATGCCCTTGGCAGAGATGATGTGACCAAGGTAGGTGACTTGAGGCAGCCAAAACTCACACTTGGAGAACTTTGCATACAGGCGGTTCTCACGAAGCTTGTTTAGGACATACCGAAGGTGTTCTTCATGTTCTTCCTTAGACTTAGAATAGACTAGAATGTCATCCAGATAGACCACAACGAACTTATCAAGATACTCCATGAAAACCGAGTTCATAAGCTTCGAGAAGGTGGCAGGTGCATTGGTGAGACCGAAAGAAATGACCGTGTACTCATACAGGCCATAGCGGGTGGTGAAAGCTGTTTTGGGAACATCTTCCTTGCGGATCTTGATTTGATGATAACCACTTCTCAAATCAAGCTTAGAGAATACCACAGCTCCAGCTAGCTGATCGAAGAGATCATTAATCTCCGGAAGGGGATATTTATTCTTGATTGTTTTAGCATTGAGTGCCCGATAGTCAACACAAAGTCTATCAGTCTTGTCTCGCTTCTTCACAAAGATGGTTGGACTACCCCAAGAAGAAGTATTGTGCTGAATGAAACCCAACTTCTCTTGTTCATCCAACTGACGCTTAAGTTCAGCCAACTCAGCAGGACCGATTTTATAAGGCCGCTTGGAGATAGGAGCGGTGCCAGGTTCAAGTTCAATGACAAACTCAACCTCACGATCCGGAGGCATACCTGACAACTCTTCAGGAAATACATCTGGAAACTCACAAACTACAGGAACACTCTGAATACCTTCCATAGCATCATCATTCAGAGCCGCCAAAGAATAAAGTTGAATTGCAGGAGTCAGACTTGGAGAATAGACTATATGGCCTTCAGGAATTTTCAGAGAAACCGAACGTTCAGCACAATCAATCACAGCTGCATTTGCTGTCAACCAATCCATGCCCAAGATAACATCAATATCAGAATTGCCCAGAACAATTAAGGAAGCCGGAAACGAAGAGCCACCAATCTCAATTTGATCGCCATGGCTGATATGAGCAGCCCTCATGTTTGACCCAGGAGATTGTACCACAAGACGGTGTAACAAAGGAACCATAGCCAGATCTTGCTCATGTGCAAACTTGTGAGAAACGAAAGAATGCGAAGCACCAGAATCAAACAAAACTCGTGCAGGAACTGAGTTAATAGGAAGCATACCCATGACAACTCCAGGTGCATGCTCAGCTTGAGCGGCGTTGACACAGTTGGCACGAGCAACCGTAGACCCCGGCTTGGTGTTGATGTTGAGAGCCCGAGGTGGAGGTGCACGAATCATAGGAGCACTTGCCGCAGGTCTTGGAGGTGGTGGTGGAAGAGCTTTGTTGTTCATTGGACAATTCCAGTGCTGATGCCCAGTGTTCCACAAGTATAGCAAGCACCAGGTGGACGTGGAGCAACGTAGCCAGGGACTCCGCCAGGCGCTCCAGGGTAGTTGTGGTTGTAGCCCCTGGGAGCCGCAGTGAAGGAGTTTGGTGGCCTTGGTGCGTAGCTTGAAGGTCTTGGTGGAGAAGGGAGCGACGGTGGGGTGTTAGGAACCCAGACACGATGCTTAGAAGGAGCTGTCATAGCAGAAGAGCTTGTTGTATCACGGCTGTGTTTCTTTGACTCCTCAAACACTTGCCTACTTGCTTCTTCCTGCAGAGCTGTGTGTTGAAGTTCCAGAAAAGATGTCGGCCTTGCATGAGTGATTGCATATTTGATGGAAGCATTGAGGCCTTGCCGAAAGCTCTTTTGCTTCTTCTTGTCATCAGAGATCTCATCGCCACCATAACGAGAAAGATTCATGAAGTTTCTGATGTAGGTGTTGACATTGTTAGTGCCCTGCTTGAGGTTGAGAAACACTTCCTTCATCCTTCCATGAAAATTTCTGACAGATATTGCTCTTTGAAAGCAGCAGTGAATCGCTCCCAAGTAGGCTGAAAACCAGAGAGATCTGCCTTGAGGTAATTTTCCCACCAGAGAGCTGCATCTCCCTTCAGAAGGTGAGTAGCACACTTGACCCATTCTTGCTCGGGAACATCCGCAGTCATCAGCAACCTTGACACTTCACGAAGCCAGTCATCCGCATCAAGTGGCTGATCAGACACCTCAAATTGGCGTGGGTTGAACTTGAGAAAACTCTTGATGTCTCCTCGCTTGGGAGGTGGAGGTAGCGGAGCAAACTCATTCCTCCTCACGCTTTCCTCGAAGCGCTGCTGGTTCTGCTGCATAGTGCCCAAAGCATTTGCAATACTTGCCAAAGCAGCCCCGAGTTCAGGTGGTATATCCTCCTCAGAACGGCGTGGTGGTGCCATCCTGTGATTGATATAAAACACAAGTCAGTACTATAATGGAGAATGATAATAATCCAAAATAGTACCAAAATGGAATTAATCAAGAATAAGGAATGCAATTCACTGAGATGATATTAAAATATCAACAAAGTTCAAGGCAACTAGAAGATATTAAGCATAGCACACACGACTGAACAAGGAGTGTGGTATACAAACTAACAAAGAAAAAATTTCCGAAATTTCGGCATTAAAATACCACTATATGCGCAAAACCACTTAACGAATCAAGATTAGTAACTCTACTAGTTCAATATACAAAAGCAAATGATAAAAGTAGTGGTATGGTCGTGACTCCATCCCGCACGCAAATCATTACTCCGCACATGAATCAGTAAAACACATATCCCAACACCTTCTTCTTAAGATGAACCTAAAGATTGGTAACCACGAAAGAGAACACCCCAACAAGATAACGTCGGATAACAAAGAGTAAGATAGATCGCATCGGTATACAACGAATCAGAGTAGATCGCATCGGTTTACAAAGGACTGTCGGTAGGGAATGTACCAACAGTTGATAACCAAAAGGCAGATAGTGATAACATTTGGATGCAACAGATAGACAAGGAATTCACACACACACGCACACACACACACAAACACAAACATAACCTATGGTACTACGGAACCCAGAACACGTGAATCCTAGTTTGAATTTTAAGAAGAGGATTGAAAACGTTACACTTCCTTACCAGAAAAAGGGTGGGTGGGTGGGTAAGAAGAAAAATGGAAGCAGTCTTACTCTCACGTTTTGTTTTTCCCTAATATACATAACTACCAAAATATTTGCTAGACTGAAAACGACCATTTTGGCTGAGACCCTGAAGGGCGGGATGGATCTGATACCAATTGTAACTACCTCGGTGAATTACGCTCTTAGTTAATGCCTGGATGAACGAAAGTGGTTAAAATAGTATGGTCGGGCCCAGGGCCACTCACGGTAGACCTTTCGGCCGTCCTAACCACTTTCAGACAACGGGACAAGAACGAGCGGCGTAATCGGCAGGCGAAGGGATCAACTACATACACAAATGAGTATGTATGCAAGCCACATACAACAGTCCTCCGAGCCATTCCATCTAAAAGAAATAGAAATATTGCAACGCCATACGACAAGATCCAAATGTCCTAGATAGATATAATAATTTAGGATAGCTCCTCATACATCACACATCAGAGTATCAGGCGGAAGCGGAAAACAAGATCCGAGTACGGATAAGACGCAAATTGGCATAAGATGCCCCATAAATAAACACATCCCGCCCACAGATCACACGGATCCCCATTCCCGGAATCTCTACACCGAATGATCGTTGCCAACATCCTCTGTATCTTCCACCTAGTATCCATCTTGCGGGTACACCTGTTCATCTGAATCAAACAATTTATCGTGTGAGACCCTAGGGGTACTCAGCAAGTCTTTATGCCGCTAAAGGGGACACAACCTGGGGTGACGCAATTGCAGCAAAAGATAATACCTAACAATTCTACAGATACTCGCTAACCTTCCATCTAACCAATGATAGACGAAAGTTCGTGAATTAAGAACAACAGTTATAACATTATAATTAACAGATCCATCCTCCTCCTCGCTTACCAACGAGGAAGCGGACGAACAACCCCCATCATCCGTTGGCAGTTTTATTAACCATTCCATGAGTATTGCACTATTTACTAGTTAAGTACTTAGTCAATTTAAAAGCGGTACTTTAGTTATACTTGTCTATGATCGAGAAACTGTGCTCCAAGTCGTCCATAACCGCGGACACGGCTTTCAGAAAGATTTACCCTGCAGGGGTGCACGAATAGCAACACACACTCGATCAACCTCGGAAAAACCAAATTAAATACCAACGAGGCAGTCACGACAAAGCAATCACAGGATTCAGAAATATTTCAGGGGGCCACCCCATTAAGCTACCCGCAATGAAGTTGGTCGGCTCCGAGACGGACCCAAGGTTTGTGTGGACGGCGGTAAACGACTGGGAACCCGAAAATGTGACTGGGCTTATCGATACAGCGAAAACGTGTCACGATCCAAAACAGTACAGGTGCTCCTCACACAATCTTAAATAAAGCAGTAACATGGCATAAGTACAGGATAGTAATAAAGCCCCAAACTAATTGTGGCCCCAAGAAATAAGAATGAATCAAGCTCTGGCTCAGGGGGGTCCATAAGGCCTCCCGGATGTGGATAGTGCGAATAAACAAGGAACAGGAATCAAGTACTCGGGGTCCTACGGGACACAAGTGAGCATGAAAAACCAAATAGCAGATATTGCCCACCGGTGCCTCTTTCATTAGTTATCCCATTACAACTCAGGTTATATTGTTTAGGTACCTCGTTATTCATCAGACACTCACATACCCTACACATGCTTTTTCTACGACTCGCATGGCTCAAACAACTCCTGTAGTAATGGCTCATGGGATGGTAGGAACAAGCTTCAGTGGGGTTTAAAAGTAAAGGCTATGCAGTACTTGGGATTCAATTTAATGCATCGCGACTCAATGATGCAAGAATAAGATAGAGGCAATAGGTACTGTATGTATGCAAGCATGTGGTAGTGCTTGCCTGGCAGCTCAGTTGAAGCGAGAGATGGATCTGGGTAGTACTCCTGTGATTCCTGGTAATTCTCCTGCTGGGCGTCTATTCGCAGAAGAACCAAACAAACAAGAGCCAACATAAATAAAGTGCACAAGCACAAGCATAGGAAATGAGATGCGACAAGCAAACAAGCATGCCATGATGAATGATGCACAATTTACATGGCATTAAAGTAGCATGGCAAAAGTGAGGTGTGGATACAAGAAAGAAAGCATTTTATTATTCATTTAACCAAGTTTTATTGTCATAAACAGTTCAGATTTTTAATACCAACATGATGCATGCTTCAATTCAGAACAAGGACTGCATAAATAGAACGGGCTCGTCGCGCTGATCGATTTAGACATATTATTTGTCTAATTTGGAATTATAAAACAAAAGTTATTAATTAATTAAGGAAAAGGGCATTTTATTGTAATTTTAATCAGCTCGAAAATTTTAAAGTGTTCAAAACATATTTTGAAGGGCATATTTGAATTCCTCACATTTTTCTGATTCCAAAACATATTATTTGTATTATTTGGATTTGTATTTTAAAAATTATTTGAATCTGAATTGAATTTGAATTTAAATCAATTGAAAAAGGTTTAATTAAAACAGACTCAGGAAATACTTTTGTTACCTCAGGCAAATCCAGCCACAAGCCACAACGGGTGGGCCTTGCGCTGACTGGGGCCACGCGCGGGGAAAAGTTTTTGCTACCGCGGCTCTAGCTAGCCCACGCGGATGACAAGCGGGCCCCGCGGCTGCGTGCCCACGTGACAGTAGGGATGCCCCCAGAAGCTGACTGGTGGGGGCGCAAGCTGGACCGCGGGTTACGGCCTGAGAAAGCAAAGGGGTTTTCTGCAATAATGTTTGAGCGAAAGCCTGACAGGTGGGGTCTCTAGGAGCGCGGGTTGCGAGCGAAACAAAAAGGGGGGGCTTAATGTAATTGCCCGGGTACTGTTCTTCGTGTTCATCGTCTGGCGAGGAATCGGCGCGCGGCGCGAGCGGGGGAATCGAACTCGGGTCGCGGGCGTGCGCGCGGAGGGGGCTAACCAGTGCGGCGGGTCAAGGGAAGTTGACAGGGAGGTAAGCGCAGGCTAGTTAGGTGTGGTGCGGGGCGGAAAGCTTGCAGACAACGGCAACGACGCGCACGGTGAGAATCAAACAAAACTCGTGCAGGAACTGAGTTAATAGGAAGCATACCCATGACAACTCCAGGTGCATGCTCAGCTTGAGCGGCGTTGACACAGTTAGCACGAGCAACCGTAGACCCCGGCTTGGTGTTGATGTTGAGAGCCCGAGGTGGAGGTGCACGAATCATAGGAGCACTTGCCGCAGGTCTTGGAGGTGGTGGTGGAAGAGCTTTGTTTTTCATTGGACAATTCCAGTGTTGATGCCCAGTGTTCCACAAGTATAGCAAGCACCAGGTGGACGTGGAGCAACGTAGCCAGGGACTCCGCCAGGCGCTCCAGGGTAGTTGTGGTTGTAGCCCCTGGAGTCGCAGTGAAGGAGTTTGGTGGCCTTGGTGCGTAGCTGAAGGTCTTGGTGGAGAAGGGAGCGACGGTGGGGTGTTAGGAACCCAGACACGACGCTTAGAAGGAGCTGTCATAGCAGAAGAGCTTGTTGTATCACGGATGTGTTTCTTTGACTCCTCAAACACTTGCCTACTTGCTTCTTCCTGCAGAGCTGTGTGTTGAAGTTCCAGAAAAGATGTCGGCCTTGCATGAGTGATTGCATATTTGATGGAAGCATTGAGGCCTTGACGAAAGCTCTTTTGCTTCTTCTTGTCATCAGAGATCTCATCGCCACCATAACGAGAAAGATTCATGAAGTTTCTGATGTAGGTGTTGACATTGTTAGTGCCCTGCTTGAGGTTGAGAAACACTTCCTTCATCCTTTCCATGACAATTTCTGACAGATATTGCTCTTTGAAAGCAGCAGTGAATCGCTCCCAAGTAGGCTGAAAACCAGAGAGATCTGCCTTGAGGTAATTTTCCCACCAGAGAGCTGCATCTCCCTTCAGAAGGTGAGTAGCACACTTGACCCATTCTTGCTCGGGAACATCCGTAGTCATCAGCAACCTTGACACTTCACGAAGCCAGTCATCCGCATCAAGTGGCTGATCAGACACCTCAAATTGGCATGGGTTGAACTTGAGAAAACTCTTGATGTCTCCTCGCTTGGGAGGTGGAGGTAGCGGAGCAAACTCATTCCTCCTCACGCTTTCCTCGAAGCGCTGCTGGTTCTGCTGCATAGTGCCCAAAGCATTTGCAATACTTGCCAAAGCAGCCCCGAGTTCAGGTGGTATATCCTCCTCAGAACGGCGTGGTGGTGCCATCCTGTGATTGATATAAAAGACAAGTCAGTACTATAATGGAGAATGATAATAATCCAAAATAGTACCAAAATGGAATTAATCAAGAATAAGGAATGCAATTCACTGAGATGATATTAAAATATCAACAAAGTTCAAGGCAACTAGAAGATATTAAGCATAGCACACACGACTGAACAAGGAGTGTGGTATACAAACTAACAAAGAAAAATTTCCGAAATTTCGGCATTAAAATACCACTATATGCGCAAAACCACTTAACGAATCAAGATTAGTAACTCTACTAGTTCAATATACAAAAGCAAATGATAAAAGTAGTGGTATGGTCGTGACTCCATCCCGCACGCAAATCATTACTCCGCACATGAATCAGTAAAACACATATCCCAACACCTTCTTCTTAAGATGAACCTAAAGATTGGTAACCACGAAAGAGAACACCCCAACAAGATAACGTCGGATAACAAAGAGTAAGATAGATCGCATCGGTATACAACGAATCAGAGTAGATCGCATCGGTTTACAAAGGACTGTCGGTAGGGAATGTACCAACAGTTGATAACCAAAAGGCAGATAGTGATAACATTTGGATGCAACAGATAGACAAGGAATTCACACACACACGCGCACACACACACAAACACAAACATAACCTATGGTACTACGGAACCCAGAACACGTGAATCCTAGTTTGAATTTTAAGAAGAGGATTGAAAACGTTACACTTCCTTACCAGAAAAAGGGTGGGTGGGTGGGTACGAAGAAAAATGGAAGCATTCTTACTCTCACGTTTTGTTTTTCCCTAATATACATAACTACCAAAATATTTGCTAGACTGAAAACGACCATTTTGGCTGAGACCCTGAAGGGCGGGATGGATCTGATACCAATTGTAACTACCTCGCTGAATTACGCTCTTAGTTAATGCCTGGATGAACAAAAGTGGTTAAAATAGTATGGTCGGGTCCAGGGCCACTCACGGTAGACCTTTCGGCCGTCCTAACCACTTTCAGACAACGGGACAAGAACGAGCGGCGTAATCGGCAGGCGAAGGGATCAACTACATACACAAATGAGTATGTATGCAAGCCACATACAACAGTCCTCCGAGCCATTCCATCTAAAAGAAATAGAAATATTGCAACGCCATACGACAAGATCCAAATGTCCTAGATAGATATAATAATTTAGGATAGCTCCTCATACATCACACATCAGAGTATCAGGCGGAAGCGGAAAACAAGATCCGAGTACAGATAAGACGCAAATTGGCATAAGATGCCCCATAAATAAACACATCCCGCCCACAGATCACACGGATCCCCATTCCCGGAATCTCTACACCGAATGATCGTTGCCAACATCCTCTGTCTCTTCCACCTAGTATCCATCTTGCGGGTACACCTGTTCATCTGAATCAAACAATTTATCGTGTGAGACCCTAGGGGTACTCAGCAAGTCTTTATGCCGCTAAAGGGGACACAACCTGGGGTGACGCAATTGCAGCAAAAGATAATACCTAACAATTCTACAGATACTCGCTAACCTTCCATCTAACCAATGATAGACGAAAGTCCGTGAATTAAGAACAACAGTTATAACAGTATAATTAACAGATCCATCCTCCTCCTCGCTTACCAACGAGGAAGCGGAAGAACAACCCCCATCATCCGTTGGCAGTTTTATTAACCATTCCATGAGTATTGCACTATTTACTAGTCAAGTACTTAGTCAATTTAAAAGCGGGTACTTTAGTTATACTTGTCTATGATCGAGAAACTGTGCTCCAAGTCGTCCATAACCGCGGACACGGCTTTCAGAAAGATTTACCCTACAGGGGTGCACGAATAGCAACACACACTCGATCAACCTCGGAAAAACCAAATTTAATACCAACGAGGCAGTCACGACAAAGCAATCACAGGATTCAGAAATATTTCAGGGGGCCACCCCATTAAGCTACCCGCAATGAAGTTGGCCGGCTCCGAGACGGACCCAAGGTTTGTGTGGACGGCGGTAAACGACTGGGAACCCGAAAATGTGACTGGGCTTATCGATACAGCGAAAACGTGTCACGATCCAAAACAGTACAGGTGCTCCTCGCACAATCTTAAATAAAGCAGTAACATGGCATAAGTACAGGATAGTAATAAAGCCCCAAACTAATTGTGGCCCCAAGAAATAAGAATGAATCAAGCTCTGGCTCAGGGGGGTCCATAAGGCCTCCCGGATGTGGATAGTGCGAATAAACAAGGAATAGGAATCAAGTACTCGGGGTCCTACGGGACACAAGTGAGCATGAAAAACCAAATAGCAGATATTGCCCACCGGTGCCTCTTTCATTAGTTATCCCATTACAACTCAGGTTATATTGTTTAGGTACCTCGTTATTCATCAGACACTCACATACCCTACACATGCTTTTCTACGACTCGCATGGCTCAAACAACTCCTATAGTAATGGCTCATGGGATGGAGGAACAAGCTTTAGTGGGGTTTAAAAGTAAAGGCTATGCAGTACTTGGGATTCAATTTAATGCATCGCGACTCAATGATGCAACAATAAGATAGAGGCAATAGGTATTGTATGTATGCAAGCATGTGGTAGTGCTTGCCTGGCAGCTCAGTTGAAGCGAGGGATGGATCCGGGTAGTACTCCTATGATTCCTGGTAATTCTCCTGCTGGGCGTCTATTCGGAGAAGAACCAAACAAACAAGAGCTAACATAAATAAAGTGCACAAGCATAGGAAATGAGATGCGACAAGCAAACAAGCATGCCATGATGAATGATGCACAATTTACATGGCATTAAAGTATCATGGCAAAAGTGAGGTGTGGATACAAGAAAGAAAGCATTTTATTATTTATTTAACCAAGTTTTATTGTCATAAACATTTCAGATTTTTAATACCAACATGATGCATGCTTCAATTCAGAACAAGGACTGCATAAGTAGAACGGGCTCGTCGCGCTGATCGATTTAGACATATTATTTGTCTAATTTGGAATTATAAAACAAAAGTTATTAATTAATTAAGGAAAAGGGCATTTTATTGTAATTTTAATCATCTCGAAAATTTAAAGTGTTCAAAACATATTTTGAAGGGCATATTTGAATTCCTCACATTTTTCTGATTCCAAAACATATATTATTTGTATTATTTGGATTTGTATTTTAAAAATTATTTGAATCTGAATTGAATTTGAATTTAAATCAATTTGAAAAAGGTTTAATTAAAACAGACTCAGGAAAATACTTTTGTTACCTAGGCAATTCTAGCCTCAGTCACTGACGGGTGGGTCTTGCGCTGACTGGGCCACGCGCGCGGAAAAAATTTTGCTACCGCGGCTCTAGATAGCCCACGCGGGTGACAAGCGGGCCCCGCAGCTGCGGCCCACGTGACAGTGGGGATGCCCCCAGAAGCTGACTGGTGGGGCGCAAGCTGGACCGCGGGTTACGGCTTGAGAAAGCAAAGGGTTTTTCTGCAATAATGTTTGAGCGACTGATAGGTGGGGTCTCTAGGAGCGCGGGTTGCGAGCGAAACAAAAAGGGGGGGCTTAATGTAATTTTCCACGGCCCGGGTACTGTTCTTCGTGTTCATCGTCTGACGAGGAATCGGCGCGCGGCGCGAGCGGGGGAATCGAACTCGGGTTGCGGGCGTGCGCGCGGAGAGGGCTAACCAGTGCGGCGGGTCAAGGGAAGTTGACAAGGAGGTAAGCGCGGGCTAGTTAGGGTGTGGCGCGGGGCGGAAAACTTGCAGACAACAGCGAACGACACGCACGGTGGGCGTTCGACGAAACGAACGGCGGGGCTAAGGCAGTACGGCGAGGCAGAACATGTCAGGGAGAAAGAGGGGCTCACCGCGGGCTCGACGGCGGGCTCGGAACGGAGCGAGGAGCGGCGAGATCGCTGGCGCCCCGGATCTAGGGTTTGCTGTAGTGCGGCGAGGTACTGGCGGTGCTGGGGCTCCCTTCGTCGCGTTGGCGTGGACAGGGTGATGCAGTGGAGCGTCCTCAGTCTTCCCGGCCTCTTCCACGTCGAGCACGCCGGCTAGAACGACGAGGAGCAGAGGTAGACGGCGGCGAGCGGCGGCAGGAGCTGGGCGTCAGGGAGGAAGAAGGGGAAGAAGAGGGCCGGCTTGGGGCGGATCTGGCGATGTAGGAGAGCCGTGTGAGAGGAGGAAAAAGGAGGGAGAGGGAGGAGAGGGAGCCGTGGCAGGGGGTTAGATAAAGTGGTCTCGGCCTCTTCTCTCTTTTTCTTCCTCAAGCACGTGCAGGTCGGGCTGGGGCAGGTAGGCACGGAGAGGGGCTGCAGGTGGCCAGGTGGGGACGTGGACGAGCAGCAGCTGGGGCTAGCATGGCGGTAGAAGAAGACAGAGGGGGGGTAGCTCGGGCTAGGGTTTGCTAGGGTTAGGGTGGCTGGGTGTGGGCCTCATGGTAGAGAGAGAGAGGGTAAGAGGGAGTGGTGAGAGGAGGCTTAGGGTTTAGTTATAACTAGATTAGAGAGAAAGAAAAATAGAGAGAGAAAATCAAGTTGGTTTTTGTTAGATGATTAGGTTTAGGACTTGTTTACAAGAGCAACCCAAGAGGTAAGAGTGAGGCTTGGAGTTAGGCTAGGATGAGGTGAATGAGAAACCAAGAAAAGAAAAACAAAAGAATTATGGAATAGACCTCATATGGATCATGCATGAAGAAATAAAATAAAGAAAATGATGTGAGTGAGGATATGGGGATGGTGGAATGGAAGGAGATGGTGCACAAAGAAGGATCCATTAAAACAAGGAAAAACCCAATGGGACAAAAGGTGGTGGTACATTTTGCATGGCCCATGCAAAATAATAATGCCATGATTTATTTTGTGAAAACAATAATAATATGATGGCATTATTCTTATGCATTTCCCATAAGTGAATAAAAGCCAAGCAAAGGATAAGTAGGATTAGATCCACCCCACCACATGAGCTAGGATAAAATCAAAAGAAAAAGAATTGCAAGGTCATGGACTAGTAGGATGGTGGAATTATAAAGTGTTGAAAAGAACAGACAATGGAGGTGAATAAAAGATATGCCCCCAACTCAACTTGGGCATTTGAACAACATATCAATAACCAAATACAATATCAAGAGGCAAATACAATTTATAATGCATATGAGAGAAGAACCAAAAGAAAAGGGGTTTTATATGATGCTCAAATGCAAGGTGGCATGATGACATGAGCATGATATAATTATGATGCAACAATTGTATATAGGAAGTAGCCAATATCTTACTAGACCAAGTAGCATTACAATTGCTAGACAATTGGGATGCTACATAGATCAAAAGTGGGATTTGTCCATCATGATGATGGAGAGATATACATAGGGCCGTGTCAGTAATATCACATTAACATAGCTTGCAAGCAAGTGATAACGATCACTAAGAATGTTATATCACAGGAACAAGAAAAGAGTACTTGTCAGTAACGAGATCAAACTAGGTTTGGATGATACCAAATGATCGGACCCCTAACAAGTAAAATATCACGAGGCAAAAGGAATTGGTTACTGCGAATAAAAGGCCAGGCAATCACTAAGTCATCGCTTGAGCTGGTGGGAGACATTATGGATCTCCAGGTCTCGCTAATGATTATTGATCAGAGAATGTCTTGATCATGTCCACTCAGCTCACAGCCCATAGGGAGACACACTTCAGGGTAGTCGACGCATTTGAGTGGATAGGTAACACTGGAGAAAATACTGGACAACACAGGAATTGTTCTGATAAAAACTGTTGGAATAGTTTCAGTGTATCAGAATATTGCGAAGGGGTCAAATGTTAATGTGTTAATTAAATGAATTACTCATTAAATAAAGTGTTCATCAAATTTAGTGGCATTAAAACAAGTTAATTAAAGTGATTTAATGGAAATACCTTTAATTTTTTAGTGGAAATTAAATGGAAGATTAATGGAGCTAAATTGATTTGAGTGGAGTGTCCACCCAAAAAATGGGGGAGAGGTGGGGGCACCATCATGGCTATGCACCATGGCCCTTGGGTCTTCCCTCCTCACCTATAAAGGCCCCCTGCTTCTCCTGTCATGTCACACCATTCACCCTTCCTCTCATATTCCCTTTGGTTGGCATATTCCTCCCCTTCTAGCCTTGTCCATTGCCACGAGCGAGGTGCTTAGGAAAAGCCATGATCAAGATCTTCTCCAGCACCATGACCACCATGTCATAGTGTTGGTGGAGTTCCTGAGGATCCCCTATTTCCGCTGCCAAGCTAGAGCATGGGACAGAAGTCGTCGGCACACTGTATGTGTGACCGATTACAGAGGTGTTGCACTTGTGGTACTGTCATCGCGTCCTTGAGGACGGTCGTGCACACTCTACAACAGCCACATTTGTTTGTGGGAACGTTATCCCACGTTACAGACTTCAAGGGTGAGTCCATCTGAAACCGTTACATGTATATCGTAGATATGATCTTGGTGGTTGCAACAGTAGGAATTTTTTGTTTTCCTTGCAACGAACCCCATCAGAGGTATCAAAGTTGTGTCTATGCGTAGATACTTTGTGCGGATAGAACACATATGAATATGTGGGTGCTGATGATCATACTATTACATCCTTTATGTATTTTGGATATTGGTGGCATAGTGGTATGAAGCGGCCTGGACAAACTTTACATGTCCTCGCACATGAGACATATTCCATGCTTGACAAGCAACTAGTTTTGCATAAGTGGCTAGCGGGGTGCCTGTCTCTCCCACTATAGTTGATATCTAATTTACAATGATTTTTTAATAATTTGATTTTCACCGTTATGGTTTCTTGTTCATAGGTAAGATCGATTCTATCTTTGAGAGCCCAAAGCCACGTAAAATATGCAAAAGATAAATTTGAAGCGTCTAGTTTTATTTTTGCTGGGCATGTGTCATGATATGATAAATGTTATAATTTTAGTATGGTGAGATACTCTTGGGAATTATTACAAAGTGGGAGCGACATAGACCTTGGTGCTACACAAATGGAATGATAGAGATCATAGCATGATGCACAAGATAGTAATCAAGTGCAAGAACCATATCATATCACTTTATTCATATGATGTTTGTTTGCATCTTATTTTGCTTATGTCTTGTTTAGATCTTGGTGGTAGCATTATAAGGTAATCCCTCTCACTAATATCAAGATAATAATATGTTCTTCCTTAGTACGCACCGTTAAGAAAGTTTGTCGTTTCGAAGCACCATGTGATGATCAGGTGTGATTGAATCTATGTTTGCATACAACTGGTGTAAGATAGTTTTACACACGTGGGTATTAAGGTTCTTACTTGGTGAGCCTAGAATCTACAGACATGGCCTTGGAACATGAACTGAAAGCACGAGTCATATGAATGATATGATGTCCATATGATGCTCGCCATTGGAGCTACACCACCACTCGTGATGATCGGTCGTGGTGTAGTGAATTTGGTTTGTGTAATCACCCAAATGATTTGAGGGATGTTGTTTTGAGTGGGAGTTCAATTTAGTAGTTTTGATTAATTTGAACTCAATTTATCATAAACTAAATCAAAGTGAATTTGCATAGTTTGTTGTAGTCACTGGCATTCGTTTACTACCTTGTATTTAGCTATGATTGAGATAATAGAACTTTAGAATTCTGGAATTTTACTTTACAAGCTGGTATCGTATTGTTTTATGAGTGTCAATCTATAGTTTAAATACTATTCCAAGCTTTCAAAAAAACCAAAAATACTCCGTGAAATTCAATAAATAGTATTGAATCAAAAGTAACAAATTCTAGCGTTAATATCTAAGTATCATGCTTGCCTCCATGATTCTTGATATTGAAAAAAAAATCATATCAATGTTATCTACGAGATGAAAATTCTTACAGTAACCATCATCTGTAGAAGATATTATGATATTTGAAACAATTCTTGGTTGCAA
The DNA here is from genome assembly GCA_910589775.1 of Avena eriantha. Lineage (NCBI taxonomy): Eukaryota > Viridiplantae > Streptophyta > Magnoliopsida > Poales > Poaceae > Avena > Avena eriantha. Next base: position 366,228,836 of record OU342744.1, read on the forward strand.
TATATGGAGTATAATTTTATAAAGAGCTGTGATTCAATGGACCCCCAGAGAAACGAAACATTATAAACATCCAAGGGGTAGAATCGCCCCGTGCATATTAGAGAGGAGGGCGCGCGAGGGTAGCCCGCGAAGCCCATGTCTAGGCCCGTATTCCCACCTATCTGCATACTTCCATGTCGCTATGTTACGTTTGACCATTCATTGCCACGTTGTCATTTGCAAAAACCATTGCCATGTCACCACACCATTAGGTTTTGATCACGAAAATAAGATCGTGGACACCATTTCCCGAGGCACTTCTAACCTGAAATTTTCGATCCCGGCGGCGACTTGACGAGGCGACGTGAATCTGGCCGGCCAGCCTTCTAATCCTCCATCTGCGAACCTGCCCTACTCCGGTGGTGACGTGTCTGTCCGCGCCGGCGGCCGAGATCTAATCCTCCATATGTGAACTTGCCCGGCTCTGGTGGCAACGTGGCCTTCCACGCCGACGATAACCGTTCCAATCCTACATCTGCAGATCAAAGGCCAGCCAGATCTTCTCATCCTCAGGACGCATCGACCAGTCCACCTGTGTCCCATCTCGCCACCGACGCCCGGAAGATGTGAGTAGATGCCTCTCGAACACACATTATTTGCATCTCCTTTAGCATAGCGGCTTAGGGTTCATCTTTGCATCTCCGTGTCCTCCATATATACATAACTGATTAGATTAGCGTTGTTGGTTTTCTTTGCTTGAACAGATGGAGGACTATATGTCAGCTGGGAGTGACAATGAGAGCGTTCCTACGCGCAATGGTGATTCGGGTTCGGATGATAGAGATAGTTCTTTCTCTGAAGATGAGCCTACTGAGAATGACCTCTATGAAGAAAACAAATCTGAGGATGATGAGGTCACGTGAAGTTTCTTTTTTATTTTGTATGCAACCTAGAACATGCAAATTTATACTCCTAGTTTTTTAATTGTGTAGATGGACATCAATTGTGGAAACAAGGAGCACCATCTAGAAGAATCGTTCTCGGAAAGCATTGGCAAGGATGTATGTCGAGTGCTACTATTGACGGCAAACCTCTAGGGTGGCCTGATCTTTCACGAATCCTGTTCCAATCGAGGATGGAGCGTGGGGATAGGAGGAAAGGATGAATACGACGAACTCACGCATGAAGAATGCGATGAACACATACAAGAAACCATGATACACACCAATAGCTCACGCCGGTGGTGACCGGTCCGGCGCAATCCCTAGGATCGGCGATGGGCAGAGGACTCTCTCTTGAACCGGCATGGCGAGATGGGAGACTCGGTGAGATCTTGACGTCGAGGCAAAGGGACTCCGATGCCTAGGCCTTGTACAACACGGAGGCACGATGCAAACTCCAACGAGGTTTCGGGATATTTGGTGCTCCTTTGTCAAAGGAGGATGAGGCAAGAACTAGATAGATCCACAAGGGGTTTCCACTAATTCCAATTATCATGCCTAGGGTTTACAGTAGAGGTGGGGGACTATATATAGGCCAGCCAGTCAATCAGGGGTACTTTAGGAATAAAAGACAAGTTCTGGACGGACTAGAGGGTACATGGGCCAAAGGACCAAAGGCCTTTTACATGCCTGGCGTCGGTCGGACCGGAGACTCCGGTCTAGGCCGGAGATTCTGGTGGATCCTCCAGACCAACCTTCGGAGGGGCATACTGATTGTCCCGGAGCCGGATTCAGAGGGTCAGACCAGAGGAGGGGCCGGAGTCTCCAGGATCTTAAGGCCGGAGACTTTGGCAGGCTGGAGACTCTGGTGTGCGCAGACCGGAGACTCCGGTCTGAGCATCTCCAGCGACTTCTGCTTCATGCTCTGCTCATTGTTCTCCATCCTTGGGTGCTTGGTGATGTGTTGGGGCTTCGTACCTGATGATGCACAGAGTAGTTGCATGAAGTAGCACACCATCCAAGGATGTATCAAATTGGCATGAGGAGAGGAGCGAGTTCACCTTAGCTTGTAGGAGTTTGGCTCGGGCACGAGTCATGGGTCCACTTGGGGGACTTGTTGGTGTAGATGTAGGAGCGTCCGTAGGACGGGCTGCATCAGCTCCCCCCCCCCTTGGGAAAGAGTTGTCCTCGACTCTTCATGGGTATCATCGGTAACATCTCCATGATAGGGTGAGAGGTCCTTGACATTGAATGTGTTGCTTCAAGGTACTTGGAGACTGGAATGTCGACGATGTAGGCGTTGTTGTTGATTCTCTTGAGGACCTTGAAGGGGCCATCTCCTCTTGGTTTGAGCTTGGAATCCCGTTCCTTGGGAAAGCGGTCTTTGCTCAAGTGTATCCATACAGGGTCACCTTCTTCAAAGAGCATCTCCTTCTTGTCCTTGTTTATCCTTGAAGCTTGGTGAAGGGCTTGTTGCTCGATAGTAGCTCTTGTTTCTTCATGAAGTTTCTTCATGGCTTGTGTGCGCTTCTCAACGTCCATGTTGGTGTGCTCATGGAGAGGTAGTGGTAGGATGTTGAGCGCGATGAGGGGCTTGAAACCATAGACGATCATGAATGGACTCATCTTGGTTGTTGAGTGCTTGTCACGGTTGTAGGCGAACTCGGTGTGGGGAATGCATTCCTCCCAATCCTTCAAGTTCTTCTTAATCAACACACGTAGGAGAGTTCCGAGGCTTCGGTTGACAACCTCGGTTTGTCCATCAGTTTGAGGATGCGACGCGGATGAAAAGAGGAGCTTGACGCCGAGCTTGGCCATGAGGGTCTTCCATAGGTAGCTCATGAATTTGATGTCACGGTCGGAGACGATTATTCTTGGCACACCGTGAAGACGGACAATTTCCCTAAAAACCAAATTTGCAACATGTGAAGCATCGTCGGTCTTATGGCACGGTATGAAGTGTGCCATTTTGGAAAAGTGATCCACGACAACAAAGATAGAATCATGACCATGCTTAGATCTAGGCAATCCTAACACAAAATCCATGCTAATGTCGGACCTAGGTGTATGAGGAATAGGCAATAGCATATAAAGACCATAAGGGTTAGCTTGCAACTTAGCTTGAACACATGCCGTGCATCGTTGAACGTAGCGTTCCACATCGCGCTTCATCTTGGGCCAAAATTAGTGAGTGGAGAGCATTCCAATGTCTTGTCATGGCCAAAGTGACCCATAAGGCCTCCACCATGAGATTCTTGGAGAAGCAAGAGTAGGAGGGATGACTTCGGAATGCAAAGCTTGTTTTGTTTAAAGAAAAGCCCTTATAACAATAGAAATCATCAACTCCTTTGTCAACGGAGCACTTTGCAAAAATTGGTTCAAAGAACGGGTCGGAAGCATATAAAGATTTTATTTCCTAAAGACCCAACACGCTGATTTCAAGTCTCGTAAGAAGGCTTGTGTGCTTGCGAGACAAAGCATCCGCAACTACATTATCTTTGCCCTTCTTATACTTGAAAATGTATGGAAAAGACTCCATAAACTCAACCAACTTAGCGTGTCTCTTACTCAAGTTGGCTTGGCCTTTGATATATTTCAATGACTCGTGGTCGGAATGTATGATAAATTCTTTGGGCCATAGGTAGTGTTGACAAACATGAAGGACACGAACTAAGGTAAAAAGCTCTTTGTCATAAATTGGATAATTAAGGCGAGCACCATCAATTTTCTCGCTATGGTAGGATATAGGGCGTCCGTTTTGCATCAGGACTCCTCCAATGCCAATACCACTAGCATCACACTCTATCTCAAAAGTTTTTGTGAAATCTGGTAATGCAAGGAGAGGCGCTTTGGTGAGCCTCTTTTTAAGTTCATCAAAAGCTTTTTATTGTGCTTTGCCCCACATGAAGGTGACATTCCTTTTTGTCAACTCATTGAGAGTACAAGCAATGGTGGAAAAGTCTTTCACAAAGCGACGATAGAAACCGGCCAACCCATGAAAACTTCGGAGTTCACTCACATTTGTTGGGATGGGCCAATCTCGTATGTCCTTTACCTTGGACACATCAACTTCAATGCCCTTCGAAGAAACGACAAATCCAAGAAAAATCAACTTGTCTTCAGCAAAAGTGCACTTGGGAAGATTAGCATAAAGCTTTTCATGTCGAAGGATTTGCAAAACTTCCTAGACATGTGTAATATGGTCCTCAAGTGACTTGCTATAAACAAGTATATCATCGAAATAGACAACAACAACACTTTTTCCAATGAGAGAACGCAGATGTGATTCATAAGGCACATGAAGGTGGATGGGGCATTAGATAAACCAAAGGGCATAACCAACCATTCATAGAGACCAAGTTTGGTCTTGAAGGCAGTTTTCCACTCATCTCCTTCAGCCATGCGTATTTGATGGTAACCACTACGAATATCAATTTAAGAAAAAATAGTGGCTCCACACAATTCATCAATCATGTCATCGAGAGGTGGTATGGGATGTCGATAACGCACGGTGATAGCATTGATTAGACGGCAGCCCATGCATAACCATAACGCATCATCCGTCTTTGGAACAAGAATCACGGGTACCACACTTGGACTAGTACTCACTTGGATCAAACCTTTGGAGACGAGTTGGTTGATTTAACATTCAATCTCCTTCGTCTCCTCCGGGTTCGTGTGGTAGGCGGCGCGGTTAGGAAGTGGTGCGCTGGGAATGAGGTCAATGCGATGTTCGATGTCGTGAAGATTAGGCAATCCATGTGGAAGCTCTTCGGGGAACACATCCTTGAATTCCTGCAAAACAATCATCAAAGATGGAGGAACATTGGTTAATTCATTAGTTCCTTGCGCTAGTCCCTTGCAAAGGAGGACATAGTGCAAGATGGATGGGTTGTTTCGAACATCTCTCGTCTCACTTTTGGTGGCAAGGAGAACACTCTTAGTTTTTCCACTCGAGTTTGGCTTGTGGCTCTCACTCACTATGAGGTGGTTCTCTCTCTCACCGCTCTTCTCACCAGTAGGTGTTGTGCTTTGCGCCCTCGCTAAAGCCTTTGCATTATCCGCAATTATTTGGCTAGGAGTCATTGGTTGCAAAACACACGTTTTGTTGAGCCATTTGAATGTGTAAACATTGGTGTGACCATCATGTAGAGCAGCCTTGTCAAATTGCCATGGTCGACCAAGAAGCATGTGGCAAACTGTCATAGGAACCACATCACACTCCACCGTGTCTTTGTAAGGACCAATGGCGAAGGAGACCGATACGGTATGCTTGATCTTCACGGATCCTTGGTCACTTAGCCATTGCACGTGTTAGGGGTATTGTGTGGATGGAGCGTGAGGTTGAGCTTCTCACAGAACTCGGTGCTAGCAAGGTTGTGGCAACTCCCTCCATCGATGATCACTTTGATAGACTTGACATTGATGGCGGCTTGTGTTTGGAAGATATTTGAGCGTTGGACTTCATGCTCTTGTGCTTGAGTGGTCAAGATCCTTGTGACAACAAGCGATGGACCTGCGTCATGTTCACACATGAGGAGTTCTTGGTCATCTTCCACTCGTTGACTTACTATTGCTTCCTTGACTCGGGCATCAAAATTCATCTTCACTCAAGTACTCTTTGTCGCCATTGTCATGGATGAACAATACCTTCTTGTTTCCACATTCGGCTGACTTGTGTCCTTTGCCTCCACACTTGTAGCATTCACCGTTGAAAGGTGTATCACTCTTTGCTTGTTTGCCACTTGGGGCACTTTTCCTTGAGGAAGTGTGGGCTTGAAGGAAGGCTTGGAGGTACTTGAGGAGCTTCCATTGAAGGTTGTTGGCATAGCGGTTGAAGCTTGCTTGTAGGTGAAATACGTCTTGGGCTTGTTGTACTTGATGTCCTCTTGCACTTGACGTTCATCCTTTGTTGTGATGTGCACAAGCTCAACCATGTTGTTGTATGTTTGAAACTCGACAATGCGCTTGATTGGGTGATTCAAGCCCATGAGGAAACGTTCCATAGTTTGCTCCATGAGCTCTTCAATGTTGGCACGGATTAAGTTGAGTTACATTTCCTTGAAGTAATCTTCCACGGTCTTTGTCCCTTGACGAAGCGATTGAAGGTTATTGAAGAGGTCACGCGTGAGTGCGCGGGGACGAACCGGGATCACATGTGAGCCTTCATGTCATGGCCAATTTGTGATTGGCGGTTCTTATCTTGCGTCACGAGCAACTTGAACTTGTTCCCACCAAAGGTTGGCGTAATCATCAAACTCAAACGAAGCCATGGCGACCATCTTCTCGTTGCTATAGTTGTGCATGCGGAAGATCTTGTCGACTTTGAGTGCCCATGAAAGGTATTCTTCGGGGTCATTGGATCTAGTAAACTTGGGCATTGTGAACTTAAGCTTGCTGAAAGTTTCTTCATCATTGTGTTCATTTTGATATGGGGATTCTTCCGTATCATCGGGCAAGGGGTACCCCATTGGCGGTTCTCTATGATACGCATGTATTTACTATGACAAGAACTTACCGGTAACTAAAGTTGAGTAGCATGAGGAGCGGCCCTCGTACTCAAGGGACATGAGATTTTTAGTTTATAGTCTGTCAAGCATATAAATCGGACTGGAACTCACTTTCACCTTAACCATTTAAAGATGCTTATGATAGGGGCAATGAGAGCTCAAAGCTAATGAGTACCATACTTTCAGCATTTGGAAGCCTTTCAAACTTTTCAAAACCTTTTCATTTCCTTGTTTAGTCTCCGCATATTCTATGAGCACTTTCTTGATAGCATAGTTGTCATTCTTAGTGTAATGTGCTTGTCTCAAAACTTGATTAATTGTGTTATGACTTTGATGCTTGTATCTTTGATATCTTTACTTATAGTCTTCACTTGAACTTCAGAGGTGCTTTGGCATTTATGTTTGCTCTACAATCAAAGGCAAGCAAGATACCACTCTATCATACCTTTTTATGAGCATTGCAATGTTTCTTATGTTTATGTTTCATGGTACTTACTATTTTTGAGTTGGAATCTCTTCATAGTTTGCAATGACTATTAAGTAAACTTAGTTGCATACTCTTTATTATGAATTGCCTGAGTAGTTGATCATATGCTGAGAATATATACATCTCATGAAACAAATGTGTTCGTGAAAGTTTCTTTTATCGCACTCAGTTTTCAACTGAATTTCTTGAGGACAAGCAATAAGCTAAGCTTGGGGGAGTTGATACATCATTTGGATACAACTAACACAACTTTCCCAAACACTTTTGCTATTGTTTTTCCTCTAAACTTGTGTCATTTGGATACAACTAACACGGACTGACGCTGTTTTCAGCAGAATTACCTTGGTGTCTAGTTTTGTGCAGAAAATCAACTATCAGGAAAAATCCCGGAAAATATGCCAAAAATCCTATTTCATAGAAGACTCACGGAGCTAGAAGATGATACGGAGTAGGGCCACGAGTGGCCCACACCACCTGGCCGCGCGGGCCAGGCCAGGCCATGCCTAGGGGTGGTGTGGCCGCCTTGGCTGCCCCCTCGGCCTCCCTCTTTGCCTATAAGTTGCCTCTTGACCTAAAAACCAAGGGGGGTTCGACGTCTTTCCAGAAAGAGTTCCGCTCCACCGCCACCACCAGATTCCGTGATTTGGAACCAGAAACTCCGTTCTGGCACCCTGCCAGGACGGGGAATTGGAGGAGATCATCGCCATCATCATTACCATCGCTTCTCCATCGACCATCCATGTTCCCCCATCTATGAGTGAGTAATCCCCCGCTGTAGGCTATGGGGAGGGTAGGGATTGAATGAGATCGTTCATGTAATGGCATCAGATTGTTAGGGCATGGTGCCTAGTATCTATTAGTAGTGCTTTTGACTTTGTTGCGACTTGTTATGCTTAATGCTTGTCACTAGGGCCCGAGCGCCATGATTTTAGATCTGAACATGTTATTGATTCATTATGATAGTATTGTTTATGGTCTTACCTGCAAGTTGTATACACATATTGTTGTCCGGAACCATAGGCCCCAAAGTGAGAGCAATCGGGATAACCGGAGGGGATGGCTTTGATGTGAGGATCAGATGTGTTCATGGAGTGTTAATGCTTTGCTCCGGTGCTCTATTAAAAGGAGCACCTTAATTGCCAGTAGTTCCCTTGAGGCCCCGCTGCAAACGGGCTGGCAGGACAAAAGATGTTGTGCAAGTTCTCATTGCGAGCACGTATGACTATATATGGAACACATGCCTATGATTATTTAGTACTTGGATGCTTTATCTTATTTATCTGCAAATGCCCTATGTCTTGATTGCCATGTGAATTGTCTTGTCCATGCAACGCCCGTCTATCCATCCCTATGCCTACCACACTTTAATCCTACTATTTGCTACAATTGTTACTAATGTCTTTACTTTTACTACTACTATTACTTTATTATTGCTACTACAAAACTGTTGCTACTGATAAACTGATGTGAGCAAGATGTTTCTAGGTGCAACTGAATTGACAACAGAATTGTTAAGGCTTATAAATATTCTTTGACTCCCCTTGTGTCGAATCAATAAATTGGGTTTCACTTCCCTCAAAAATACTGCGATAAACCCCCTATACTCGTGAGTCATCAGGCACATGGGTCTCACGGCGAAGATCATGGTCGTGAGCCTCTTGACATGGTGGGCATCACTCAACTTGTACCACTTGACGCTCCATGTTTTGGTGTGGTGGAGGAGGCGCCTCGTGATGACCATGGTGACGTTGCGGACGTTCATGACGATGATGACGAGGAGGAGGATCTTGGGGAGCTTCGCTTTGATGACGAGCTTGGTTCTCCAAATTGGAGTCATCACTTGTTGTGTCAAGTATGTGTCGCGGACGATGGTGGTAGACTTGCGGTTACACTTGTGGTTCTTCTTGTGGTTGCTCTTGTTGGATCACCATTGCCCTTGCGTGATGATGGTGTGCTTATTACCTTGCTCGTGGTCTTGAAGATAAATCACCATCATAGCTTGACGTTGCGGCATGCCATGGGGAAGGTACATAGTTCGAAGAACTTCCATATTCAACCATGGGGGCGTCATTGCGTCTTGGAGCACTTGGATGAAGGTCTTGTTGAGGAGGAACATGACGATGTGAAGAGCTTGAAGAGCTTGAATCGCGTGAACGCGGTCTTGCCATTCTGTCGATGAGGCATCAAAGATTGTCATTTCTTTAGGCTACGGAGCGTTGAAGCACTTCATTTTGGTGGCCGAAGTTGTGATGCATTGCATGCATTTGTCGTTCGAGGTCGTCGAAGCGGTTGTCGATGTTCTTGAACTCGTCTTGTGTCTCGCCAAATTGTTCATCTTGTCGTGTCTCAAGGGCTTGGCAACATTCACATAACTCTTGGCAGACGATGAAGTGACTTGCGCGTGTCATGTACGGTCCTTGTTCTTCTTCTTGGGGAGGCGGCTGGCTCGACTCACCGTGCCTATCCATCATGCACAACACACAAGTATTGCAGATGGAAGTGGAATATGGTGGTGTTAGCCTTGTACCTCACCTTGGGGATTGCACCAAACTAGAAACCACAAGTGAGAGTTATAAGCGTGCAAAGTGCAATTGCAAAGAAAACTCATACTAAAGAAAGAACTAACTCTAAAAAGCTTGTTGGTGGTAGGTTAGGATTGTGGAATGCTAAAGAACCAACCAAAAGAAAAGGTATAGTCAAAAGTGGGTAAAATCCAACTAAACTCAAGTCAAAGGCGAAGGTCAACAACTCAAAGGGGTGACGGGAACCTACGACTATATACACACACGTGGAGATTGTTGGGATTGACACGACTATGAAAATGAGCAAACAAAATGTCTAAACAAAGACTAAGCTTATTGTCGTGCCAATGCAAGGAGAGACCGTGGCTCGTTTACAAATGAGAACAATGAGCAACGGATTTGTGCACTTGTCTTGGGCGCTCTTCTTTCTCTCTTGCTTACAAGCTTTGAGACTCTTTTGCGATGGGAGACTATTTTTCTTTTTCTTTTGCTTTGTATCTTTTTTTTTGCTCTCCCTCAATGCTACCAAGTCACTCTTGCTATTGCTTTTACACTCTCACTATCCAAGGACAAATGCACAATGCTCAAGCAAACACAAGGTGAGCCACTCTCGTGGGATAGGTACACACAAAGGAAGATAGGGGTTAACAAGGTGACGCAAGTTATACCTTCGTTGATGATGATGCACTTGGCGTCAGTGGTGCGGGATGATGTTTGTGGGCCGTGGTGTCGATGAGCGTGGGATTTGATGATGCGGAAGCTTGTTGTTAGTTGACGACACGCACACGGGCACAAACAAACAAACAAACAAGGGGAAATTAGCCAATGCAAGATTAGAGGCAAAACTATCAAAATTAGTCATCAGGGCCGAAGACTCTGGGGTCTCAGGCCGGAAACTCCGGTCCAGGACGGAGACTCTGGTATGGATAGGCCGAAGACTCCGGTTTAGGCCGAAGACTCCGGTGTTCAGGCCGAAAACTCCTGTCTCGAGTCAGATCGCGAATTGCTCGTGTTCTTGAGCGGAAATCCATGCCTTGGGTCCTCAAATCCTCGAAAAAATGGCCAAATTGGGCTAGGAAAACGCAGGATAAAGCTGGACCAACTCCTAAAACAAGGTTTGGTCGGATCAAAACCAAAAATAACACTCCAAATCAAGAGATCGATCCAATGGCAAATTTGGGCTATTTTTTGGGGATTTTTGAATTTTTGGTGGATAGAAGAAAAATGAGTAAACTGAACGTGTGGTCCTAATTCTTTCTTCCCACCTTCACTTTGGTCCTAATTCTTTAAAATTGCACATGTAGATCCTAAATTTTTCATAAGTGATTCATCCGACGTCCTATTTTTGTCTGACCGCTTTGACCTATCTATGTGGCGTTTTGACTGCCGCCACGTGGACAATATATTTGCGAAAAGACCCCTCGATTATATTTTTTCCAAATGATAGTCCTAGATTATTTTTTGCAAAGAAAAAATGAGGAGTCGCTCCTCTCACCTCACACTCACATGTAGAGCTGCTCCAGCTTGCCGCTCATGTGCTTCTCTGTGCTGGCCACGTTAGGGCTCAGCGTGGCCATGGTGGTGGTGTCCATCGGCACCGGGTTGTATGCGTGTTGGGTGAGTGCGCAGCTTGAGGACATCTTGATGGAGAGCATGCAGCCATCGCGACGGAGACGGCCACTCTCTTAATCCACGAATCCGCTAGTCCTGTCCGGCTGAATCCTAGATCAGAACTGCCACACAGTCCTCACAAACTGCAGGAACACTGCTACTACTACTAGCATGCGACCTGTAGAATAATCAATTGAACTGTTCTAGTTCTAGTTGGAATGAACACTACTCAATCTTGTTGAAACGTGCTTCAATATGTCCTTCGATCTGATTGCCGTGTCATTTTTATTGGGGACACCACTAATTGTGTTGGGACTGCATCTGTGTACGTAGAGAAGGCAACGATGTCTAAGCCGCAGAAGCAGGGATGACCAATGGTGGCGTTGGCGAGCCGCAAACAGCGGAGGCTGGGCAGGACAAGGATGGCCTAGTCAGGCCTTATGTTTACCCCGAGCAATGCGCTCCAGGATGTTGTCGTCCTCTCCCCGGGCTCCATCTGCTCGAACATTCACTTCATGTCGGTGAGCTCGCCACCTCCTAGACCTAGGCCATGCGCGAGCCAGAACTAGTGGCGGTGACTATAGCTGCTCGGCCAGCTCGCCACATGACAGCCCGCTCAATACACCTGCTTGCTACCGCACGCGACTCTTAGCAGGAGCCATAGAAGATCCAGCTCGTTGGTGCACGCGCGCCTTGCCACCGCCACCGCTCGGACGCTCGCCCTCCCACCTGCTAGCTTGCCCGTTCTTTGGCCACCTAGAACAACAGAAGCTTGCCACTCACCGGTGTAGCCACATCTCGTCGGGCCTCCGCTTGGACGCTCGCTGCTCACCGGTGCAGGCACGTCTCGCCGGGCCTCCGTTCGGACGCTCGCCGCACGCATGCCACCCAGTACATGGACACACCAGTTGCTGAGATGTGGGTCCATCAACAAGCATGAATAGGACTCAGGGGACTTTTTAGAAATTTGTATGCCTAGCTAGTACCTCTAGTGGGCCCAAACTCTTGACATGGCACTGGTCAAAATGCCACGTAGACACGTCAAAGCGCTCAGAGCAAAATAGGACATCGGATGAATCACTTACGAAAGATTTAGGATCTGGATGTGCAATTTTAAAGATATAGGACCAAACTGAAGGTACGCTGAAAGAATTAGGACCGCTGGTGCGGTTTTCTCAAGAGAAATTTGTGGGGGAATTCGTGAGCAACGAAGCTCTTGATACCAATATGTTGAGGGCAAACCTCTAGGGTGGCCCGATCTTTCACGAATCCCGTTCAAATCGAGGATGGAGTGTGGGGAGAGGGGGGAAGGATGAACATGACGAACTCACGCATGAAGAACGCGATGAACACACACACACAAAACCACGATACACACCAATAGCTCACGTCAGCGGTGACCAGTCTGGCCTAATCCCTAGAATCAGCGACGGGTGAAGGACTCTCTCTCTCGAACCGGCACGGCAAGATGGGAGACTCGGTGAGATCTTGATGTCTAGGCAAAGGGAATCCGATGCCTAGGCCTTGTACAACGCGGAGGCACGATGCAAACTCCAACGAGGTTTGAGGATATTTGGTGCTCCTTTGTCAAAGGAGCATGAGGCAAGAACTAGATAGATCCACAAGGGGTTTCCACTAATTCCAAATATCATGCCTAGGGTTTACAATAGAGGTGAGGGACTATATATAGGCCAGCCACTCAGTCAGGGGTACTTTAGGAATAAAAGACAAGTTCTGGATGGACTAGAGGGTACATGGGCTGAAGGCCCAAAGGCCTTTTACATGCCTGGCATCGGTTGGACTGGAGACTCCGATGTGTAGGCCGGAGACTCCGGTCTAGGCCGGAGATTCCGGTGGAGCCTCCGGACCAACCTCCGGAGGGGCATACGGATTGTCCCGGAGCCTAGTTCAGGGGGTCAGACCGGAGGAGGGGCCGAAGTCTCCGGGGTCTTCAGGTCGGAGACTTTGGCAGGCCGGAGAATTCGGTGTGCGCAGACCGGAGACTCCGGTCTGAGCAGCTCCAGCGACTTCTGCTACACGCTCTGCTCATTGTTCTCCATCCTTGGGTGCTTGGTGATGTGTTGGGGCTTCGTACCTGATGATGCACAGAGTAGTTGCATGAAGTAGCACACCATCCAAGGATGTATCAAATTGGCATGAGGAGAGGAGAGAGTTCACCTTAGCTTGTAGGAGTTTGGCTCGGGCACGAGTCATGGGTCCACTTGGGGGACTTGTTGGTGTAGATGTAGGAGCCTCCGTAGGACGGGCTGCATCAGCTACACTATATTAATAAGAATTGAATAGACATGCTATATGACTGTGCTACAATGGTGCAGGTTATACTAATCTCTCAGAGTGACCATGATTATTTTGGGGATTCGGACTTGGAAACCTGGGATGAAGAGGCGACGAAAGAATCACAAGAACCTGAAGGGTCAAATTTTGAATACAACAGTGATGTGTGTTTCTTATTGTTGTACAGAAAGGCATAAATAGTATCAACCAGATCACCACTTACATTGCTTTGCTTTTAATTGTGTAGGTTATAGACAGTTCACAGCATGAGCACAGTCAGCATCAAGTGATACCAGAGAAGGATTTTCGGCATGCTCATGATAAGCGGTACAGGCACAAGAATGTAAAGGAGATGACCTTCCCTTCCGAAGCGACAGCATAATCTTACTAGAACATATACGCGAGAGAACATGGTTTAGCATAAGATGACAGAAGGTGAAGCGAGATCCTAATGGAGAAATTATGTACAGGCAGTTTCTCTGTTCCAGGTCAGGGAAACGTGAGGCAAAGTATTTAAACATGGAAGACCGCAAGAAGAGGAAACGAGCTCTGTCTCGCTGCAACTGTCGAGCCCATCTCACCGTTTTGTTTAACAAATCCAAGGGGCATTGGAAAGTTCTGAGCTTTCATGAGGATCAGAACCATGTGCTAGCTAGACCAGATGAAGTCATGTTTCTTCGGTCCCACCAAAATATCAAGCCTCATCAGAGAGCTGAAATCATGTCACTAGCAGCAGGTGGGATGCGAAAGTTCAAGATTATAAAAACTTTCATAACCAGAAGTGGCAGGTGGAGCAAGGTTGGGTTCATCCCGAAGGATCTTTACAACATTTGTTGCCGGGAGAAGAGGAAGCTGATTGCATCAGGTGACGCTAACACAGCCGTCCGAATTATGCAGAATATGAAGGACCGTGATCCTGAATTCTTTTTTGATTACGAGCTAGATAAAGAAGGAAATTTAAAAACCATGTTTTGGTGTCACTCTCAGTCATGTCAGGACTATCAGGACTTCGATGATGTGTTGGTGTTTGACAATACGTACAAAATGAATCGGTATGGAATGCCGTTCATTCCTTTCGTGGGGTTGAACCATCACAGCGGGACTACTGTTTTCGCATGCGCCATCGTCTCGAACAAGAAAACAGAAACATATGTTTGGCTGCTTCAAACATTTCTGAAAGCTATGTGTCAGAAGAAGCCACAAGGGGTTATCACTGATGCGGATGGTTCAATGATGAAAGATATTGACATTGTCTTCAAGGGTGTGTGGCATTGTGTATGTATGTGGCACGTTGAAAAGAATATGAAAAAACACCTCTATCACGAATCTCTGAATGAATTTAGGTCATTGATGTACTATAGCACCTCAGAAGAGATCTTTGAGCAGAGATGGAGCGCGTTTGTTCAGAAATGGTTGTCGAAGAATACCAAAGAGTGGCTGAGTAGAATGTATAAGAAGAAAAGATGGTGGGCCGCCACATATCTAGCCGAGGGCTTTTTTCTCGGCATGAAAAGCAATCAGAGGAGCGAGAGTTTGAACTCGTGCCTACACCTTCACCTCGATTCTGGGATGACACTGGTGGATTTGATTCTGCACTACGAGAACACCATTAACTGTATCTATCAGGAAGATGCGCGGCAGGACTGCACGGACTCACAGACAGTACCTGTGGCGATTACTAAATACAAGGATATCGAGATGGCTGTTGCAGAAGTATTCACTGCAGGAAACTTCTATATCTTACAAGCGGAGCTGAAAAGGATTGATGGACTCAAGATTGCTGAATGTACGAAAGATTGTTCCAGTTCTAAAGTACATTGTGGTATGGGCAAATAAAATTACTAGGAAGTTTGACGTGATCTACACGCCTAGGAAGTGCTCCTGCAGAAGGATGGCTAGGAAGGGGCTCCCTTGCAAGCACATCCTCTACATATTGACTTTCCTAGGACTAGACAAAATACCAAAATGTTGTGTCCCTCGACACTTGTCAAAGAATGCAAGATATGGATTGCCTGCGCAGCGCGAGAGCGATATGTTCGGATATGGATGGTCAAGTGCGGCCGAGAGGAAAAAAGTTTTGCGACTTGAATGTACAATATCAAGACGCTATCGCAGTGGCATGCCATGATCAAGAGTCTTATGATATGTACCAGGAATGCATGCAGCGCATAATGGAGAGGAAAAAGGAGCTCAATACAATTCATACAAGCTACTTCGATGCAGATGCACAGAGCAGCAAGGGAAAAGCACCTGAAGTTGGTGATCCACTAAAAATTAAATCCAAAGGCGTGCCTAAGAAAAGAAAAGGAGTTCAAGCTGAGGGTGATAATCGACCCATGAGTAAAAATGGCAGACCACTATCATATGATGAACAAAAAAAGAAGCAGGGGGACCGCCGTTGCACCGCATGCAATACTACTGGTCATAACAGACGAAATGCTAAATTATGCAAACAACATCCGAAGTAAGTCATTCCTTGAGTACAACTAAAAAGCATTATCAAATCTTTCATTGAAATTGTCAATAGCTAACTGCGCCTTACTGTTATGCAGGTATGTGGAACCAGAAGAAAACTAGACATTACCCTTAATTCATAAACCATGTGGTCATTTGTGCAGAAAACAGCCTGTTTGGTTACCTGGGCTACCCCCCTCGTTGTGTCCAACACGAGTATGAAAGCAGCCCATGGCTAGGCCTAGGAACAATGGTTTGAATCGGCCTTTTCCGTGGAGCCAACCTCATTTGGGCTCAGAATGGGCTATCGCCGCCCAACGGTTGCACGCGTGGGGAAGCGCGGGAGACGTGAATAACTCCCTCCCCACTCTGCCTTGGTTCCTATCACCGCCCCACTCTGCCAGTCAGAGCAGCCACGTCCAGTCCCATCACAGAGACTGATGGCATCCTCCTCTCCTCCTCCGCCGCCTCCTCCGGCTAGCTTTTCCTTCAGCAAGGTAGTGCCCAGGGTCAAGCACACACCCCGCCAGCAGGTGGACCGCCCCGACTAGCTCGTCGTCGCCGAGTATGAGGTGGGGGGATTTAGGAGCGCGGTGGCTCCAGCTGACCCTGCTGTAGTCCCCTCTCCACGGCGGCCATCACCACTATCGAGGGTGTCGCACGGGGCACCGATTAGGGCTGTGGCGGTCGGGATGATGCAATCCATGGGGATTGCATCAGGGTTTTTCCCCGCCCCGACACGCTTCAGCACCGACCCCTACCACAGCGCATTGAGGGCGGCGGCCATGACAGAGGGGGCACCGGGGTGGAGCGGTGACATGGCCAGGCCGTCCGCCTTCACGGCCGCTCCGCCGAGCCTGGACATGCCGTTCCTGCCGGGGTTCGGTGCGATGCCGGTAGGGTTTCCTGCCCTATCCTCGGCATATCCGCAAGGATTAGCCACGGCAGTAGCGAGCGCCGCCCCCTTCAGGCAGTTTGCACCCAGCACGACCGCTCCAGTAGCCGTTGCTACGGCCAGGTCCGCCACTGCTTCACCAGCACCTCCGGCGATTAGGACGTTCACTGCTCCGCCGCATGTAAGGGGTCTCTTTTCCCCATCTATTCTTGTTCCTATATACAAATTGATATGCTTGCTTGATAGAATGTGTTACATACGAATGCTGGCAATGTAGATTACAATCTGTTGCTTAATATGTGACCATTGCACAAGGGAAGATCAAATTTTGCCATGTTTGCTTGTATAGATGCTTGGCAGCAGCATTATGCATGTGTAGATGAATGACATTGCCATGCTTGCTTCTGTAGATGCTTGGCATCACCATTAAGCATGTGTAGATTAATGGCATTGCCATGTGAAATAGATCGTATGGGCACCTAGAGGGGGGTGAATAGGTGCTACTTCAATTTTAACGAGAATACTAGATCGGGGATTTCTCCAAGTGAATGGAGAGGAGTTGATGCGCTTGATTCGTGATGACGATGTAGGTTGTCTCCTCCTTCAATTCCCCAAAGATCGAAGACTTCGGGTGGTTGAAGTGGGAGATCTAGAGAGAGAGCTCTTGCAACAGGTCTGGCAATTTTCGAGTGAATCAAGAATCCTGAATGGAGGGGATGAAGGGGCTTTTATACCCCCTGCACACACTGAGCCATTGGAGCCATTTGGGGCTGGATTATCCGGCCCAAGTGAGGGCCGGATTATCCGGCCTGGGGAAAACTCCGCCCCATACTCGGATTATCCGGCAAACAATCCGCCCCCACTCAGAACGACGCGCCGAGCCTGCCCTTGAGCGCCTCCTGGGGGCCAGATTATCCGGCCCCATGCAAGGGCCGGATTTTCCGGCCAGGGAAGGAAAAACCGCCCCTGGATGCCTTTGATCGTCGCGCCTTGGATGCCTTTGATCGTCTTCTGGGGGCAGATTATCCAGCCCAACGCGAGGGCCGGATTATCCGGTCCGGGGAAGAAAATCTGCCCCTGTTCGGATTTTCTGGGAGAAAATCCGACCCTAGACAGAGTGATGCGCTAAGCCAGCCTTTGTCAAATGAGTTAGACTGGATTATCCAGCCCTTGATGGGGGCGGATAATCCAGTCCCTCAAACACAAAAACATACCCTGCACACTTAGCACACATGAGAAAACTCCACGGTATTGTTATCTAACACTCAAAACACAGGGAACCATGAAATGTTCTTTCAGTCTCCCCCTTTTTGGTGTTAGATGACAATACTAGGATTTGCAGGAAGGTTCTCAAGACAACAAGATTTAATGAATGAAAAAGACTCCCCCTCAATGTGTGCATACTAAAAAATGCATTTGATTACAAATACACACAAGAGGGTATAAGTCTATTTCATTGGTAACATATGTGAAAAGCTCATACCACCGGTAGGGAGATAGATGTGTCCTCAACACATAATAAGAATATCCAATGATGGCCATAGTGAGCACCTTCCTCGATATAGATATCCAATAGCCAAAAGAATATCCAATAAGATAGATGACTCCATATGAATAATCCACACGATAAATCCACATCCACACAAACAAAGTATTATACAGCACAAAAACACATAAATGTTTGACGCTAAAAGGGCACAAGCGAGAGAAAAAGAAACGAAATGCTAAAGAGCAAGAACTTGTGCCCGACCCATGCAAATCCTCGGAGACCTAATAGAACTACTTCTCCCCCTTTGGCATCGAGACGCCAAAAAGGAAGAAGAGCGATGCTAACACCCCAAGGAATTACTCGTAGATGAGAATGGAGTGTCTGGTATGACACCGCGAAGATGTATCTTGGGTTCATGACCAATACTCATCAATAAGCTCACATATCACAAAATGATATTAAGAGGAATGAATTGACTTGCTTTCAGCATTACGGGGGGGAGGGTTAGCCCAATCAATTAGGACCACACTCCCCGAATATCCATGCCCACATCTATACCAAATAAGACTGAGATGTACGAGTGAGTGCATGGGTAATCAAGACAAGCTCCTTGAATCAACGATATTTAGCTCATTCCTCAAGTAAAAAAACCTTGCTTCATCAAGTGTCTTCGTGAAAATATCAGCAAGTTGGTTCTTCGTGCTCACAAAAGATATATCAATATCGCCTTGAGCAACATGGTCCCGAATAAAGTGATTCCGAATCTCAATATGCTTCGTCCTTATGTGTTGTACCAGATTGTACGCAATTTTGATTGCACTTTCATTATCGCATAAAAGAGGCACTTTGTCACAACTAACATTGTATTCCTATAAATTTTGCCTCATCCATAATAACTGAGTGCAGGTGATGGCCCAAAATATATCGAGCTCGTTGGGGAACCCCAAGAGGAAGGTATGATGAGCACAGTAGCAAGTTTTCCCTCAGTTATGAAACCAAGGTTATCAATCCAGTAGGAGCAAGGAAACACCCCAAAGGTGTTGCTAGCTGGACTCTGGCAGGGCGCACTACCGACGTCAGCAGCAACATGGAGACCTGCACCACACAACCACAGAATTTTGCCTCCAACTTGCGATGAGGTTCTCAATCTCACCGGTTTTGCTGAAAACAAAGGATTAAATGTATCGAGTGGAAGAAAGTAATAGTTTGCAGAAAGTAAACAAAAAGCAGTAAACAGTTGATTGTAGATTGATAGTAAAAGAAAGGACCGGGGTCCATAGTTCACTAGTGGTGGCTCTCCTTAAGATAGATGACATGTTGGGTGAACAAATTACAGCGGAGCAACTGACAAACATCGATAAAGAAATATGCATATACTACTCATCTTGACTCCTTTGAAACTTGATTGCGCATTACAACATTATACATAGACCGCCATCCAACTACATCTATGAATAATAATCCACCTTCAGGTTATCATCCAAACACCCTCCAGTATTAAGTTGCAAGCAACAGATAATTGCATTACGAATTGCGTGTAAAGTAAACAATACGATTGTTCTATGAACAAAGGATTGTTGTTTTCTCCCTAGTAGCAACAGCACATCTAGTACCTTAGAGATTTCTGTCACTTCCCCAGATTACTAGAGGCATGAACCCACTATCGAGCATAAATACTAACTCTTGGAGTTCCTAGCATCTACTTGGCCAAGATAGCTACTGACAATGGAAAGCATGCAAAATCACAAATAACAAAGACATGATAGAATCAACAATCAATCTGAAATAGCATCTCAATATCCATTGGATCCTCGCAAGCACAACATGCAGAATTACAAATAGATGATCTTGATCATGAACGGAGCTCACAAGATCTAAACATGATAGCACAAAGGAGGAGAACCAGCCATCTAGCTACTACATGGACCCGTAGTCCAGAGATGAACTACTCACGCATCACCCCGGAGGCTTGCATGATGATGAAGAAGGCCTCCAGGGTGAATTCCCCTCTCCGGTGGGGTGTCGGGAAGAGCTTCAGATCCCTCCTGATCTAGGGATGGAGATGACGGCAGCTACAGACTCTTTCGTGGAATTTTGATCGGGTACTTAGGGTTTCTGTATCAGAGGCATCTTATAGGCGAAAGGGGAGGCCGAGGGCGGCCTAGGGCGGCCAGACCACCCCCTAGCGCGGGCCAGGCTAGGCCGCGCGGCCAGGTGGTGTGGCGACCCCTTGGCCCCTCTCCTTCTCGTATTCTGGCTTGGAGTGTCCCTCGGTGAAAAACTGACTTTGGCTTTTGTCCCGTCCAATTCCAAGAATATTCATTTTCGGACTTTCCTGGAATCAAAAACAGCAGAAAACAGGCAGTTGGCACTGTGGCTCTTGTTAATAGGTTAGTCCAAGAAAGTGTATAGAAAGTACTCCAAAGTGTGGACAGAACATAAGAAAGTAGATAAAACCAAACATGGAACATCAAAAATTATGGATACGTTAGCAACGTATCAACATCCCAAAGCTTAACTCCTGCTCGTCCTCGAGTAGGTAAGTGATAAAAAAGAAAGAATAATTTTTGGGGTGACATGCACCGTCATAAACTTGATCAAAGTATTTGTAAAACAATGATAGCTGGGATCAAAGTACTTCAATCATAACATGAAAGATAAATTTCTAGCAATAAAACAAAGCAACTATGTTGCAACATGAAAAGGCACAAACAAAAGACCATGAATAACAATGCTTTGCAAGACGTTTGTTTGTTTCACATAAAGAAAACATAGCATAGTGGCATTCAGCTTGTCCCTCATAGAGTAGCAAACATAAATGCATAGGACACCTTCAAAGTTCATAAGAGTGACTAGATATAAATAGTTTAAAACAAGCAATATCAAAGTTATGCATCAATCAACAAGTCTTGGTACAATGCACATAGAACTAAGAATGGCCACTATGCTCTCAAAGTAGGTGCATAAAGATAGAAGGTGGAGACTCAACATAAAAGTAAAAGAAAAGCCTTCATAGAAGGAAGTAGGGATTCAAGTTTCATAAAGAGCTTCCAAAAATTATGGTACTTGTTAGCTTGCAGCTCTCATTGCCCCTATCATAAGCATCTTGAAGTGATTAAGGTTAAAGTGAACAAACTATGGTGTATATACTTGACAAAGTATAAGTTGGAAATCTCATGTCCCTTGAATACGAGGGCCGCTCCTCATGCTACTCAAGTTTTGTTACCGGTAAGTTCTTGTCATAGTAAGTACATGTGTAGCATAGAGAACCGCCAACGGGGTACCCCCTTGCCCGATGATACGGAAGAATCCCCATATCAAAATAAAAAGGAAAGTAGACAACGAGCATCTCAGCAATCTTCTTATTTACCATGCGAATATGGTGCTTTTTTCTCTCTTTCCTATTTTCTCATATCTTTTTTTTTTCTTTTTCTATTTTTTCTCAATATCTGACTCTTTTTTTAAAGAAGAATTCTTCATAGAAAGCTCATTATGGTTACGCTGCAGGTTTCCACCATGACAGCATCGATTAGACCAGCGGACCAGGCGTTTCTCTAACACACATACATAACTCCATGTACTTATAAGCTCCCCTTTCATTTCACACCGACGACATCCATAGACAAAAGAGCATGATATCAACTAGGTACAAAGTACAAGTGCAATCCAAGTATATTCATGACAGCATGGTTCTGCTAATCCCCAACATATAAGTGCAACCATATACAACATAGACGACACAATGGTTCAAGTTTATTAAGGGCAAGAAAAGTAAAGTGTGCCATCAAGTTCGTGAGAGCTTTAATCACTAGTTTTCTCATAACAAGTTTAATTCGAAAGGTAGATAAAAACATGAATATACTTGGAATAGCATATGCTAATAGGTAGGTATGGTGGACTCTTTGGAATAACTTGGTTTTAGGAGCTGGATGCATGAGTGGAACTCATACTTGGTTATGGAGGCTAGCAAAAGACTGGGAGTGACCAACTAAGAGAGCAATAATGGCCATAATCATGCAGAGCGACAAAACATCATTAATCAAAGCATAAAGTGATATTACAAGTTGAAAACTAAAGGATCATAAAGGCTATGGTGACTTGGTATAGTCATAACATGGTGTGAGCATGTGCCAAGTCAACCCAAATAAAGCATCAAAGGAGAATACCACAATACTATGCTTTAATATGCTAAAACAACGCATGCTTTTTCAAAGGCACATTAAACAATATCAATTGTTTATTACATGTCATGCTACAGCAAAGAATACTAAGCATAAAGCCAAAACAATATCGAGCATGGCATGACAGAGCATAGGCCACAGTAAAAAACAAGCCCTCTTTACCACTTAAGCATGAACTTTCCTACTCTTTTCCAATCCAAACCAAACTATTTGAAAACCAATGCATGAAAGAGGGGGTCCAACCAATTTATTCAGCAAAATAAGAATACCAAGCAAACGAAAAACGAAAACGAAAACGAAAAAAGACGCTCCAAGAACAACACAACTGTGCATGAAACAATAAAAATGAAGTGTTTGGAAGAAACCTGGGATTTTTATTGATGAAGAAGGGGATGCCTTGGGCATCCCCAAGCTTTGACGTTTGTACTTCTTGGATATTTCTTTGGGTGACACGCGTGGCATCCCCAATCTTGAGCTTTAGTCCATCCTTCATCTCATTACTCATTCCTTCCATATACCTGAAAATTTTCCTTCATACAAAACTTCACACAATCTTTATTAGCAACATTAGTGCACTCAAGATAATAAGTCTTTAGGTTCAGTTCCAACACCAATAAAACTTCCATTAAAACACAAGCTATTGTAGCACTTCCCTCAAAAAGCTCAATTCCCCAAAAGAACTCAAAAAGAAACCAACAAGAAGCAAATGCAAATAAAGGCAGAAATCTGTCAAAACAGACCAGCATATAAAGACGATTTTTTTAGAAGACCTTCTGTTGCTCAAATAGAAAAGTGTTCAACTAACGAAAGTTAGATAACAACATGGGGCAGAAGCACAAAAATTTATGCCTCAAAAGGACGTACAGAGATTTTACACCAATTTTTACGGTGAAGCACAGAAATCTGTTTCGGGACAGCAACTTTCCCAATCATTACTTCTCTCTCATTAGAGGTTACTCTTGGCACAAAAAGCAAATAAAAGGATAAGGAGCGGTTATTACAGAAGTAATAACTTCCAAGACTCATCTAAAAATTTTGGGTTATCTCTCAATAAGTAATTTTCTTTAACGCCTTTAAGTTAGGCATAAGAAGCAAGAAAAAGAATCAAGTGTTTTCAAATGAAGAAGCATTAAGATTGATGCCAGAAATATTTTCAACAAGGCAAGGTATCTCATCCAAATAAGTTCTAGAGGATCCTTTATCAATGCTCTTGGGTTCACTATTTTCATCAAATGGGTTTTCATGAACAATCTAATCAAGATTCTTTGCTATGGCTTCATGCATTGCTACAAGTTTGAAAGGTATTGGTGTTTTAATTTCCTCCCCATTAGGTTCGGTTTTGTTCATATTTTCTTGTGTACCCACAACATCTACAGGTGAGCCTAGCATATTAAATCGTTCACAGACTTTTCTAGCTCCCTTAGCAACATCTTAAAATTCCTTAAGCAAAGTTTCCAAAATAAAATCTCTCTTTTCAGGGTCCTCAATTTCCTTAAGTTTAAGAAACATTACTTGCATTAAGGGGTTAAGGTTAACAAACCTAGCTTCCAACATGTGAACTAAAGAAGCTGCAGAAATTTCATAATTTGGAGCAAGTTCTACAAGGGATGTATCCTCAATATCCTCATGTTTACTAACATGATTAAAGAATTCTCCAATATTATCTTTTCCAATTATAGAGCCACTATCTATTGGAAGGTCTTTCAGGGTGAATTTAGGGATTAACATGGTGAACTAAGGAGGAGGTAACAACTATAGAAAGACTTAATTTTTTGTGTTTTTAATAAAGAAAGCAAAACTTGTAAAACTAATTTTTTTGTGTTTTTTATAAAGAAACAAGCAAACAAAGCAAAGTAAACTAAGGAAAACAAAAATAACAAAGTAAAGAGATTGGTTTTGAGGGACTCCCCTTGTGAAGATCTCCTTGACTCCCTGGCAATGGCGCCAGAAAATATGCTTGATGGCCCAAAATATATCGAGCTCGTTGGGGAACCCCAAGTGGAAGGTATGATGAGCACAGCAGCAAGTTTTCCCTCGGTTATGAAACCAAGGTTATCAATCCAGTAGGAGCAAGGAAACACCCCAAAGGTGTTGCTAGCTGAACTATGGCAGGGCGCACTACCGGCGTCAGTAGCAACGTAGAGACCTGCACAACACAACCACAGAACTTTGCCCCCAACTTGCGATGAGGTTGTCAATCTCATCGGTTTTGCTGAAAACAAAGGATTAAACGTATCGAGTGGAAGAAAGTAATAGTTTGCAGAAAGTAAACACAAAGCAGTAAACAGTTGATTATAGATTGATAGTAAAAGAAAGGACCGGGGTCCATAGTTCACTAGTGGTGGCTCTCCTTAAGATAGATGACATGTTGGGTGAACAAATTACAGCGGAGCAACTGACAAACATCGATAAAGAAATATGCATATACTACTCATCTTGACTCCTTTGAAACTTGATTGCGCATTACAACATTATACATAGACCGCCATCCAACTGCATCTATGATTAATAATCCACCTTCAGGTTATCATCTGAACCCCCTCCAGTATTAAGTTGCAAGCAACAGATAATTGCATTACGAATCGCGTGTAAAGTAAACAATACGATTGTTCTATGAACAAAGGATTGTTGTTTTCTCCCTAGTAGCAACAACACATCTAGTACCTTAGAGATTTCTGTCACTTCCCCAGATTACTAGAGGCATGAACCCACTATTGAGCATAAATACTACCTCTTGGAGTTGCTAGTATCTACTTGGCCAAGATAGATACTAACAACGGAAATCATGCAAGATCACAAATAACAAAGACATGATAGAATCAATAATCAATCTGAAATAGCATCTCAATATCCATCGGGTCCCCGCAAACACAACATGCAGAATTACAAATAGATGATCTTGATCATGAACGGAGCTCACAAGATCTAAACATGATAGCACAAAGGAGGAGAACCAGCCATCTAGCTACTACATGGACCCGTAATCTAGAGATGAACTACTCACGCATCACACCGGAGGCTTGCATGATGATGAAGAAGGCCTCCAGGGTGAATTCCCCTCTCCGGTGGGGTGCCAGGAAGAGATTCAGATCCCTCCTAATCTAGGGATAGAGATGACGGTGGCTACAGACTCTTTCGTGGAATTTTGATAGGTTACTTAGGGTTTATGTATCGGAGGCATCTTATAGGCGAAAGGGGAGGCCAAGGGGGTGCCTAGGGCGCCCAGACCACCCCCTGGCGCGGGCCAGGCTGGGCCACGTGGCCAGCTGGTGTGGCGACCCCCTGGCCCCTCTTCGTCTCGTATTATGGCTCCGGGTGTCCCTCGGTGAAAAACTGACTTTGGCTTTTGTCCCGTCCAATTCCAAGAATATTCATTTTTTGACTTTCCTACAACCAAAAACAGCAGAAAATAGGCAGCTGGCACTGTGGCTCTTGTTAATAGGTTAGTCCAAGAAATTGTATAGAAATTACTCCAAAGTGTGGACAAAACATAAGAAAGTAGATAAAACCAAGCATGGAACATCAAAAATTATGGATACGTTAGCAACGTATCAACAGGCACTAGCAGCAGCAACATATTCAGCTTCGGTGGTGGAGAGTGATATACAATTCTGATTTTTAGAAGACCAACAAACTAGAGACCTTCCCAAGAACTGACAAGCTCTAGAAGTTGATTTCTGATCATCCTTATCACCAGCCCAATCTGAATCAGTATAATCACATAGAGAGAAGTTGTACCCCTTGGGATACCATAGACCAAAGTTAGGGGAATGAACCAAATATCAGAAGATCCTCTTGACCGCCACTAAGTGGTTTTCTTTAGGATCTTCTTGATACCTTGCACACACCCCCACACTCAACACAATATCGGGTCTAGATGTGCAGAGGTAAAGAAGAGAGCCGATCATGGACCGGTATACCTTTTGGTCCACATCTTCACCGTGAGGATTGAGTGCAAGGTGATATTTTGTTTCAATCGGAGTGGCGACACCCTTAAGATCCATCATCTTGAATCTCTTGAGCATGTCTTGGATGTATTTTGCTTGATTGATGAAGGTTCCTTCTCTAAGTTGCTTAATTTCGAATCCAAGAAAGAACCATAACTCCCCCATCATAGACATCTCAAACATGTCAGTCGTAAGCTTTGAAAAATCATCATTAAAAGCTTTATTAGTAGATCCAAAGATTATGTCATCTACATATAGTTGGCATATGAAGAGATCCCCCTTAAACTTCTTAGTAAAAAGAGTGGGATCGATTTGCCCAACCTTGAAGCCACGATCTAACAAAAACTCTTTAAGGTGCTCATACCACGCACATGGGGATTGTTTAAGGCCATAGAGAGCCTTATCGAGTTTGTAGACATGGTTCGGGAAGTTAGGATCCTCAAATCCCGGGGGTTGTTTTACATATACCAACTCATGTATAGGACCATTAAGAAATGCACTCTTAACGTCCATTTGCTATAATTTAAAATTATTATGAGCAGCATAAGCAAGAAGGATACGGATGGACTCAAGACGAGCCACAGGAGCATAGGTCTCGCTGAAGTCAATGCCCTCAACTTGGGAGTAGCCTTGTGTCACGAGTCTTGCTTTGTTCCTCACAACAATGCCATTCTCATCTTGCTTGTTTTTAAATATCCATTTAGTGTCGATAACATTGCGGCAGTCCTTGGGCTTCTCCAATAGTTTCCAAAACTTGTTGCGTTCAAAGTTATTCAACTATTCATGCATAGCAACAACCCAGTCCGGATCTTCAAGAGCTTCAAACACTTTCTTGGGTTCCACCATTGAGATGTGGGCTTGATGCTCACCAAAACTGGCCAACTCCCTTCTTGTGGAAACCCTTCGTCGAAGATCACCTACAACTTTGTCAAGAGTATGTCCCCTTAACTCAAGGTTCCTATCAGCACGAGCCTTGCAACGAATTTCAATAAGTTTGTTGTCTCTTGGTGGAATAGTTTCATCATTTGAGTCTTTGTTGGAATCATTTGCTTGGCCTTGATTAGTTGCTTGATTAGAAGTAGTAGGAGATGATGAACCTTGCCCTTGAAGTGGATCAACAGCCGTAACAGGAGGCTGCTGATCATCAGAAGTTTCAGGGCCGGATAATCCGGCAGTGTGTGGGGCCGGATAATCTAGCCTGGGAGATCCTGAAGCATCTTCACTAGCTTGACTGGAACTTGCTTGAATTGGTGAGTGGCCGGATAATCCGGGGGCAGCCGAAAAATCCGGCCTGGGACTTGCAGTTGTTTCTTCGACATGATGGTCAGATTGGTTGCCAGCGGAGTGAGGGCCGGATAATTCGGTGTCTACCGGATAATCCGGCCTGTAGCATTCAGGAGCATGTTGACCTTCAGCATTTGGAGGAGTTGGTGTAGAAGTTTCTCCCGTGGTTGGAGCATATTGAGTCTGTGTAGATGAGGGCTCTACATGAGTAGAGCATTGTCCTTCCCGATCCGCCACAAGGGGTTCCTCAATGGGGCGAAAAAATCCTACGCCCATTCTTCTTATGGCATCTTGGGGTATTTTAACATCTGCATCACAAACATCAACTTGCCCCGCACGGGAGCCATCATTTTCCTCGAACACCACACTACAAGATTCTACAATAGTTCCGGAGAGCTTATTGTAGACTCTATAAGTGTGGGATTCGGTCCCATAACCAACAAAAATACCTTCTAAAGCCTTAGACTCAAATTTAGATAAACGAACTCCTTTGATGAGAAAGAAACACTTACACCCAAATACCCGAAAGTATGAGATGTTTGGCTTGTTACCAGTAAGTATTTCATACGGAGTCTTGTCCAAGATTTTACGGAGGTATAACCGGTTGGATGAATGACAAGCGGTAGAGATTGCTTCAGCCCAGAATTTATATGGAGACTTGAATTCAGCTAGCATGGACCTTGCCATATCCATTAGGGTCCGGTTCTTCCTCTCGACAACACCATTTTGTTGAGGGGTATACGCAGTGGAATATTGATGTCTTATCCCCTCTTCACTTAGGAATTCATTTAAGGTGTAGTTCTTGAACTCGGAGCCGTTATCACTCCTTATTGCCAATATAGGGACATTGTGTTGACGTTGAACCTCGTTGGCAAAGTCGATGACCGTTTTTTGAGTCTCGCTCTTCAACTTGAAGAAATAGACCCAAGTGTATCTTGAGTAATCATCAACAATCACAAGGCAGTACTTCTTCCCACCAAGTCTTGCATGTGATGGAGGTCCAAAGAGGTCCACATGAAGCAGCTCCAAGATCCTCTTTGACGAAATAATAGTCTTCCTTTGATGGGAGAGTCATGCATTTTCCCTTCAACGCAAGCCCTGCAAATATGATCTTTGGCAAAGGAAACATTTTCTTTTAGTCCAAGGATGTGGCCACCCTTGTGGAGACTTTGAAAAGTTCTCATGTTGACGTGGGCTAGTCGGTGATGCCATAACCAACCCGCGTAAACCTTTCTGAAAAGACACATCGGGCCTGTAGTGGTTTTCCCCGAGAAGTCCACCACGTACAGGTCATTTTTGACATATCCCACAAAAGCGACTTTTAGAGACTTGCTCTAGAAGAGTACCACCAAATCAGCATCAATAAAAACTGCAAAGCCCATCTTACCAAGGGCACGAACTAAAAGTAAATTGTAACCGAGGGTCTCAACAAGCATGACGTCCACGACAGAGATATCATGAGCAACTACAACTTTGCCGAGACCCAATACCTCAGATTTTGGCTTGTCACCATAGGAGACGGTTATATGATCATGCTTTGGCCGCATCTTCGTGATGATCTCCTTGCTTCCGGTCATATGACTTGTGCATCTGCTATCGAGTACCCATTTAGAGCCACCGGAAGCATAACCCTGCAAGAAAGTTACTTCTTGGTTTTAGGTACCCATTTTTCAATGGGTCCTCTCATGTTAGTGACAAGGGTCTTGGGGACCCAAATAGACCAAGGAATGTAACAATCATAAGGCCCTACATAACTGGCATAAACATCACCATAATAATCACGATATAACTCATAGTTAGGATTGTTAGCCCCTGCAAAACCATCATAATTATACTTGTCATTACTGGTGGTGCTAGTCTTTGGTTGAGCAGTCTTGCTCTTCTTCTTGTTGTTGTTCTTCTTGTTCTTTGTCTTGGGAATATAACCAAGACCCTCTTTTCCATTGTTTGTTCTTTGCTTGCTAAGAACCTCATCTAGAACTTCTTTACCTTTGTGTTGAGATCCCTTTGCAAGTTCTACTTGTCCACGAGATGGTGTGGAGGTGTTGGGCATATCATGCTTCTCCAATTGAGTTTGGAGTTGGTCACGAGACTCATTTAAAGTAGAATGTTCACTCTCCAAAGCCTTGTGAGCAATGTCAAGTTTCTCAAATTTCTCCAAGAGTCTAGCATGAGCAACGCCAAATTCAATCTTTTCCTTTTTTAGTTTCTTTACCTTAGCAAGAGCGTTGTCACGTTCTTTGATGAGCTGAGCAACAACCTCTGCATGTGACTCTTCAACTGACTCAAGTCTCTCTTCCAAGGATACCCGAGCTTCCTCTTCTTCTTCTTCCAAGGCATTCTTCAAGGAGGCTATCTCCAAGGCATCTTTTCTTTCAATTCTACCCTTTTCTTCTAGAAGATCTTCAGATTGAGCAAGTTCGCTCATAAGAGCATCAAAATGAAGTTTGTGCTCACCTTGCAAGTTAGTGAAAAAGGTGTCCAAAGCAATAACTTCTTCTTTTATCTTAAGACTAGTATGATCATCCATATCCATATTTATGTTAGTCTTAGGAAATGAAGAAATAGAAGATGATACCTCGGACCCTCTCGTCATAAGGCAAGTGGCGTTGTTGTTGATGGCATTTTCGTTTGGAGAGTCGAAGAGTGATGACGGAGTAGATGTGGTGGCTATAGCAGCCACCTCACAAGTACTATCTTCATCCTCTTCATCTTCACTTGTAGAGGAATATTCTTCTTGTGCCACCAAGATAATCTTGGGTTGTTTCTTGTAAGGGCCATTCTTTTTTATAAATGGCTTCTTTCTAGGTGCCTTGGATTTTTGTTTAAGGATGAGCCTGCCACCATTGTCTTCTCTATTTTGATATGGACACTTAGCCATAAAGTGTAGCCTATCTCCACAATTGTAGCATGTTCTCAGTGTTGGGCCATTCTCTCTTCTTCCACTTGACCCATTCTTGTGCTCGAGTTCCGACTTGGCCTTGGCTGGATCCTTTCAAAAGTTCCTTGCATAGAACGCCATGTATTCACCATGAGCACGCTTGACTTCCTTGGGACAGTCCATGGAGACACCCTCGAAACTTCTTTCATCCTCATCTTGCTCAACAACAATTTCCTTTAGAGCAACATTGACCCCTTTTTGCATTCCAATGGCTCGGGCACGGGCATCTTCCGCATTCTTAGCTGCAACCTTGAATGATGCCATTTCTTGCATGACTTCATTGGAAGTCATTTGATGATAGTTGTGTCTACCTTGCAAGCTCTTCAAGTCCGCTGGATCAAAAGGCATTAGAGCACTCATGTATTCCTTTTTATCCAAGCATCATCAATGTGAGTGGCTCCATGCTTTCTAAATGTTGTTGCGATGCCCTTGAGTCTTCTATACATATATTCATGGTTTTCACCATCCAACATGTACAATCCTTCAGCTTCATTACTAAGGGCATCATACCTATTCATCCTCATGCTTGGATCTCCGATAAAGAGGTCGGTGAGAGCATCCCAAGCTTCTTTAGCTGTGTTGAGATGCTCAATGTGGGGCATGTCCTTGGGACCCACTCCGAGTTGTATCATGTGGAGAGCCGTTGCATTCAATTGGCTATCCACAACTTATCTTCTTGTCAAGTTGGTGTGATCTCCAATATGAAGACCCTCTTCGATAATTCTCCAAAGTTCAATTGACGAACTGCATACATGAGATTTCATTAAGAATTGCCATTGATTGAATGAAGATGCAGTAAGTTTGAGTGGATCACCCCTATTATTTATATGAGGATGTGGGATAGGTGGGTCAGGAGAATATAGGTGATGGACCTCACAATAGTCCTCCTTACCACTTCCCTTCTTGGAGGTGGAACCATTATGTTTTTCACATACCACTTCATCTTCCTTAGATCCGGTGTTAGCCTTATACTTGGATGATGGAGTGGCAGCCTCAGAGGAAGATGGAGATGGGGTTGCGGATGATGTGAGGCAAGCAATCATTTGTTGCATCTCCTCCATATTGGTCTCAAAGGATTTCAACAAGGTTGTTTCCAACGTCTTGAGGTCATCCATTGTGACCTTGTCCACAACCTCATTCCCATTCTCCTTGGTACCCATACTTCTCTTAGGCGGTTAAGCCTGAATAAAGAGTCGGGGCTCTGATACCAATTGAAATGGATCGTATGGGCACCTAGAGGGGGGTGAATAGGTGCTACTTCAAATTTTAATGCTTTTTCAATTTTAGGCTTGACACAAAAGGTAAATTCTCTAGATAGCTATTATATAGACTTTCCCTATATGCAAACCTAACTACTAGCGAGTAAAGGCGAGTGAGAAAGAGGAACGAGTAAACCGTAGTGGAGCATGCGGAGACACATGATTTGTTTTACCGCAGTTCCTTCCTTGTTAAGGGAAGTACATCTGCGTTGGATGGGTGAGCGGTACTAAGACCACCACGCCACAATAGGCCTCACCCTGTTCTCCGATGGATCCTGCCACCAAAGGTCTGGTCCACCTTTTCACTATAGGAACCCTTCGAGGCGGGAACCGATGCCTTTACACAACTAGCGGGGCACAACTCCACAACCAAATTGGAGGCTCTCGTAATGGCAACAAGCTTCCACAAGAACAAGTTATCAATAATAAAACATGAGATCTAGATATTAACGAGAATACTAGATCGGGGATTTCTCCAAGTGAATGGAGAGGAGTTGATGCACTTGATTCGTGATGACGATGTAGGTTGTCTCCTCCTTCAATTCCCCCAAAGATCGAAGACTTCGGGTGGTTGAAGTGGGAGATCTAGAGAGAGAGCTCTTGCAACAGATCTGGTAATTTTCAAGTGAATCAAGAATTCTGAATGGAGGGGATGAAGGGGCTTTTATACCCCCTGCACCCACTGAGCCGTTGGAGCCATTTGGGGTCGGATTATCTAGCCCAAGTGAGGGCCGTATTATCCGGCTTGGGGAAAACTCCGCCCTAGACTCGGATTATCCGGCAAACAATCCGCCCCCAGTCAGAGCGATGCGCCGAGCCTGCCCTTGAGCGCCTCCTAGGGGCCGGATTATCCGGCCAGGGAAGGAAAAAACCGTCCCCGAACCCACTCAGAGTGTCGTGCCTTGGCTGCCTTTGATCGTCTTCTGGGGGCCGGATTATCCGGCCTAAGGCAAGGGCCGGATTATCCGGTCCGGGGAAGAAAATCCGCCCCTGTTCGGATTTTTCGGGAGAAAATCCGACCCCAGACAGAGTGATGCGCTAAGCCAGCCTTTGTCAGATGAGTTAGGCCGGATTATCCGGCCCTTGATGGGGGCGGATAATCCGGTCCCCCAAACACAAAAACATACCCTGCACACTTAGCACACATGAGAAAACTCCACTGTATTGTTATCTAACACTCAAAACACAGGGAACCATGAAATGTTCTTTCACCATGTTTGCTTGTCTAGATGCTTGGCAGCAGTGCAGATGAATGATATTTCCATGTTTGCTTGGCATCGCCATTAAGCATGTGTAGATGAATGCTTTTCTAGATGATTGGCAGTAGTGTAGATGAATGCTATTGCAATGTATTCTTGTCTAGATGCTTGCCATTTTGCTTGTGTGCATGCTTGGCATGACCATTAAGCATGTGTAGATGAATGGCATTGCCATGTTTGCTTGTCTAGATGCTTGGCATGGCCATTAAGCTTGTATATATGAATGTCATTGCCATGTTTGCTTGTCTAGATGCTTGGCATCACCATTAAGCATGTGTAGATGAATACTTGTCTAGATGCTTCGCACCAGTGTAGATGAATGATATTGACATGTTTGCTTGTCTGGATGCTTTGATGCAGCCCGTCCTACGGAGGCTACTACATCTACACCAACAAGTCCCCCAAGTGGACCCATGACTCGTGCCCGAGTCAAGCTCCTACAAGCTAAGGTGAACTCGCTCCTCTCCTCGTGCCAATTTGATACCTCCTTGGATGGTGTGCTACTTCATGCAACTACTCTATGCATCATTAGGTACGAAGCCCCAACACATCACCAAGCACCCAAGGATAGAGAACTAGGAGCAGAGCGTGAAGCAGAAGTCGCTGAAGCTGCTCAGACCGGAGTCTCCTGTCTGCGCACACCGGAGTCTCTGGTCCACCAAAGTCTCCAGCCTAAAGACCCTGGAGACTCGGGCCCTTCCTCTGGTCTGACCCCCTGCACCAGGCTCCGAGACAATCTGAGTGCCCCTCCGGAGGTTGGTCCGAAGGCTCCACCGGATTCTCCAGCCTAGACCGGAGTCTCCGGCCTGCACACCGGAGTCTCCGGTCCGACCGACGCCAAGCATGTAAAAGGCCTTTGGGCCTTCAGTCCATGTACCCCTTAGTCCGTCCAGAACTTGAGCAAAGGGGTGGCACGATCGCTAGAGCAGAGAGCAGCGGCGGCACAAGGAGGAAGAAGAAGAAGAAGAAGAAGAAGAAGAAGAAGAAGAGCCAAGAGTGGGGGAAGTAACCAAGGGTTTCCCCCGCTCCCCTATTTAACCACGCTAAGGATCGTGGGTAGTGGGATCAGTTACACCCACTAGCCACACGATGCGCGCGTGTATTTCGCTAACTGGCGCATAGGATCGTGCCACACGCACGGTTACACAGCGCAGAAGCGAAACGGCACATCGTGGCCTCTATGGGACTCGAGGAGGCATGCCATGATGGGACGCGCTGTAGTAAAAACTGACAGTGTGTGGCAATGAATGCTGCCACGACCCTTAAAATGAGGGAAATGGGCAATGATTACTTTACATGTTGGATTCGGTGAGGAGTACACGAGAAGATAGGCATCCAAGATGAATAACCTGGATGCGACAGTATGACTCGGCCAACGAGATATATCTCGGACGGAGCCAAGGAATGCCAAAGTGAATACCAAGTCACCAAGTGGCACAGCCGAGTTAAATTTGGTATAGGCCGACATATATGTATGTTAGCAAGACGGACAAAGATCCGGATAGTTTGAACCTATTGTGGCCTTTCCAGGTAAAGCTGCTAAGACCGCACCAGCTTCGGGGACTAATGTTGGGGGATGACCTCAGGTAGGGTCAAGCTGAGGTATAAGGACAAGATCCACTGAGGCATAAATAGTCCAGAACATGAGCTGGCCGAGGTATATGAGGGCCGGCCGGGTTACCCTAAGTCGGACAGCACCGGCGAGACTCGGCCGACATATACAGTATGTCGGCACGAGGTTTAGGTTGTTTCATCTTTGCAGGTACTGCCATGGCTGAGTTATCCGGACTAGGGCCGAGTCATGGGTTGGCTTGCTCAAAAAGGAGAGAGACAGACCAAGGTCAGCGCTTCTCTCTCTCTCTCAAGGGAATCTAGGGAGAGACCAGTGCTAGCGACAAAGGACAAAGGAGCAGAGACAGAACAGAGGGTCACGGACGTGACAGTGTCTGACCCCAACGGTCAGACAGCGTGGACTCTAAGCCATTGTTGTGCAAAGGCTGGCAACAGAGGAGAGGAGGGTGCCGAACTACTATTTCGGGATAAGCATCTTTAAGAAATATCCGGGACACGTAAGCCCTACTTGTAACCTGGCCACCCCTTTATAAGGTGGGCCATGGCCTTCAAGGAGAGGGTCGGTCTATTTGCGCTAAGGGAAAACCCTAGAGAGAGGAGATCAGAAGTACTTCATCTTCTTCCTCTCCTCGATACAACTCAAGGAGCACTTGTATTCATCTAGAGATCATAATATAATATCTAGTGCAGGAGTAGAGATTTTATCTTCTTAGGAGAGCCTCAAATCTGGGTATACCGTGTGTGTTAGTGTTCTTCGTGTGCAGACTCACCATACTATCCCTATCCGGATACCATTAGTGTCCATTGGCCTCATCTTTAACCTATTCATGCCATCTGCCATGACACCACCCCGATAAAAACCAAAATAATATTTTTGGTAAATAGTTTTAGTATCTTAAGAAAATTATTATTTCCTGGATCAATCCAAGTGAGCAAGCATGGAAAGCAAGCAACTAACTCACCTGACTTAAAAATCAAGATTACAAAATATGGAGTGTTACGGGCAGGGAGGCCAACGGAGGAATTAGCGACAAGGACTGTAATTAGCCTAGTGGCGAGCATGCTAATAACATGTTGGAAGTAATAACCAAATGTTATTCCGTTGCCGATCTTAGTATATATAAGGGAAAGGAGAAAGGAACATGAATGGAGAGTCGCATCCGTACGAGGGGTACGTAGTTAGTTGTGTAACCGACATAAGAAACTTACACAAGAAACTTACACGTGGAGTGCGAGATAGTCGGTTGTCATATCTCAACCAACATAGACAAATTACATAGGAGGATGATCCATTTAATTAATCTAATCTATTTGCAACTGACATAGACAAATTACATGGGAGAATTATCCTTTTAATTAATATAATCTATTAATTACTACTATTTAAATCCTAACTATTAATTACTACTATTTAAATCCTAATAAAACATTATCGCAAGTTTAGCATTCTCCATGCTCCCGTAAATGGTTTTGAAATTTGAGACGAGTGTGTAAACATTTATGCATTTTTATCTCCTTGTTCCAGTTTCGCACTTCCTAAGCATTTTGCCATAAAAAATTCAACTAGGGTAATTGTTGCGCATACCATTGTCGGAGTTTACTGAACATTGCTAGTTATTTTTTTGTTTCTCATGCTACAATTTCGATCAAAATCTTTTTGCCTCCTTACATTTCCAGCGGGGTATACTTGATTCAAGATCACCAGCAAATGTTGGCAAGTCCTACCACTACAAAATTTCATACTAAATAAATTGACTACAGGGAAATGGACCCAAGATACAAAAGGAACATTTTTCAACTCCTAGAATCTCACTCGGAATATAACTCAGCATCTATGTATCATTCAACATCAAACATTGAGCATCCTTTAATTGCTATCTGTGAAGTCTGCGTCAATAACATCTCCATCATTGGGTCCCTTTCCATCTGAGCTTGTTGGCCCAGCACCAGGTGTAGGCTCAGCTCCGTCATCAGTAGAGCCAGCACTACCACCACTAGTTTGGTTATACATTGCCTGCCCGATTTGCATTACCTCCTGATTCAAAGCCTCCATGGCAGTTTTCATGCTCTGTGTCGAACCACCAGCAATGGCATCTTTCAGTTCCTGGAGCTTTACATCTACCTTCTCCTTCACAGGAGCAGGGACCTTGTCGCCAAGCTCTTTCAGTTGCTTCTCTGTCTGGTAGACCACAGAGTCTGCCTGATTTTTGGTGTCGATAGCATCTCTTTTCTCTTTGTCCTCTTGGGCAAACTTGTCAGCTTCTTCTACCATTCTCTCGACCTGCAAAACAAAATATTTCAAAACGCATGACCAACAGGATTTTTTATCTTTCTGTAATCCACAGCATGTCCACAATATACAACGAGCAGAAACTCTACAATGACGTTGAAGCTTTATTTGGCAATAAAATCACAACAAGGTTGTAAGGGTCTTCTAGAGAAACAAGATAAATACGCTACTGATTTACAAGGATTACGTGCATCATATCCATACCATGTACTACCTCCCTTCCAAAATAATTGTCGCAGTTTTAGTGTAAACTTATACTAAAACTGCGACACTTATTTTGGAAGTGAGGGAGTAGTACATAAATGCATAAAATAAAAATTAACATCATAATGAAACAGATTCAGTGCATGAAACTGAAGAGAAATAGCAACATAATAATAGATTGGAAATCATAGAATAAGTACAAGAACATGAACACCAAAATGAATATGTAACAGCACTGCATACCACGTAGAAAATCAGCACACTACATGGCTAACACGAGGAAAATCTAACAAATTTTATACCTAATCACAAAAACAACCCCAATTTAGCGCAATCAGTCACACAAGAATGCTTGACAGCATAAGCATCAAGGGCATACCTCGTCCTTTGGTAGTGTACTAGCACCAGTGATGGTGATATCCTGCTTCTTTCCAGTACCCTTATCAACAGCTGCAACGGAGAGAATGCCATTGGCATCAATATCAAACTTCACTTCAATTTGTGGCACACCCCGTGGTGCAGGAGGGATCCCGTCCAACCGGAAGCTTCCGAGAGACTTGTTGTCCCTGACAAACTCTCTTTCTCCCTGGAGAACATTAATCTCAACACTTGTCTGTCCATCAGCGGCCGTAGAGAATACCTCTGATTTTGAGGTGGGCAGTGTTGTATTCCTGGGGATAATCTTTGTCATCACTCCACCCAATGTCTCCAAACCAATCGATAATGGAGTAACATCAAGAAGTACAACATCCTTCACATCTCCAGCCAAAACGCCTCCCTGGTGTTTCAAGGGAATAGAAAATATTAAATGAGGTGTTCTAGATGATGAATAAGTTAATAACGGTCTTACATTGTAACTACATGCTTTGGTAGTTAATTTTAATACAGCCAAATTGACCTTTGGTACTTTATAATTAGTGAAGGAAACATCTGCAGAAGCTATCCTAAGTAATTAGAAAGTCTAGATTGTCCTCTTGCAAACAACGACAGAAAAAACAGATTTAGGGGGAAAAGAAAATGACCTGTACGGCAGCCCCAAGAGAAACAACCTCATCAGGGTTGACTGTAACATTGGGATCCTTGCCGGTTATCTTCCTCACAAGTTCTTGCACTGAAGGGATTCGGGTGGATCCACCCACAAGAATCACTTCATCTAGATTACTAACAGATAGCTTGGCATCTTTCAAGGCGTTATTAACAGGAGTTTTGAGCCTATCAATAGAAGAACAGAAGTATGTGAGTGAAAGCCTTCAGAAAATGAGAAAAGGCAGAACTAGTATACATAAACGATTCTATAACCTTTGCTAGATTGACTGAATGTTCCTGATTACCTATCAATGAGAACTGAACACAATTCCTCAAATTTGGCTCTAGAGAGGGTTGCTTCGATGTGTTTTGGCCCATCAGCAGTAGCAGTTATGAATGGCAAGCTGCGGTCAAGACATTCAACAGTTAAAAAGAATGTCACCGGTTGAGCAACAGAAGCATACAGTTGAGCAATATAAGCATACAGTTGAGCAATATAAGGCAATGTAAAATTTCTACGGAAAAAAAACCTAATGTTCGCCTGCGTCAGCGTTGACAATTCCATCTTAGCTTTCTCTGCTGCCTCGGTAAGACGCTGAAGAGCTTGTTTATCCTTCAGAAGATCAATGCCTTCATCATTCTTGAAGGAGCTTGCAAGCCAATCTACAACTTTCTGTGCAACCAAAGGATAACATTATTAGAAATTGGTGGAAAGTTATGTCACTAACACTATTGGAAATAGAGTCCACCCATAGACCTTTCACATGTAAATCTTCTTTCAGAAGTTGAAACCAATACATATTATTTGAAAAAAGGAGATCTACGGACTTGAAGCCAGAGTGACGTACAAGTACAGCATAGAGAGCTTATCTGCAGAGAAGTTTCACAACTAAAATTGAACCCAGTAGATCTAAACAGTAATGCCAAAGCTACAGTTAACAGCATACAGAAAACAAAACTGCATCAACTGAACCAACTCAAATATCTCATGTGGCTTGCTAATAAAGTCGAATAACTGAATATGGTGCCCATACTGGCAACACGCTCCCATTTATCAAAAGAATGGCATGAATGTTCCATAAGTTTAAAGAGAACCCATGGGTGTAGCCCATGTAGTTGTTGTGTACACTGTCTATATATCATCGTATAATTTCTTCGTATTGCAGAGAGAACCAAAAAGAACAGTTGGTATGCATAATTCATAATGATGTGTTATCTACTGATACCCTGCAATACAGATACATTTGACCAGGAAATTTGGCGTTTGTGACAACATTACATCTACTACATCAATAAGAGAATATAATTGTCAAATAATGCATCGTGCACTTCCACAAATTTTAAAATATGGGGTAATTTTCCAAGAATAGAGGAGGAACTGTAGACCTTATCAAAGTCATCACCACCTAGGTGTGTGTCCCCAGATGTGGAAAGCACCTCAAACACACCATCTCCAACCTCCAATACTGCAGTGTAATGTTGCTTCATTAATATTAACTTGTAAAGATAGACACATATTAATACCTCACTGTTTTCAGAAATCAGA
Source organism: Avena eriantha (assembly GCA_910589775.1). NCBI lineage: Eukaryota > Viridiplantae > Streptophyta > Magnoliopsida > Poales > Poaceae > Avena > Avena eriantha. The sequence continues at coordinate 366,268,528 of OU342744.1, forward strand.
ACTGCATACTAACAAAGAATGCAATATTATTTGACACGACGTGCTTACAAACCTCGGTGCAATTATTCTGGCCAGAGGAACACCAAAAAGCAGCCACCCAAACAGGCATTCAATATTTTGAAAGCTTATCCTATCAACTTTCACCTTTAAACTAAATGTTCTTCATGAATTAACTGTCTATAAATGTTGTTTCTCTTAATATATTGGTTGAATATATTGCTCAGCTCAAAGATATGTAGCCTTTATGCTTTTGCTAGCCGGTGAGATGCACCTTTGGCTTTGTATATATCTCTTAGCTAGTCTGCAGTAACTTCTAAATCCTGGTAGAGACGCATTTTTACGTGCTTTGTTCTCTAATAAACCTGAACCTGCTTGGCCAGGTTTCGTTGATCTGATCAATGGAACCAGGGATGCGATCCCTGTTTTTCTAAAAGACATGTAGCCTTATATTATCCTCTGAATGGGACATGTAAAAGTAACAGACTTCTGGATAAACCGTTTTTGACTTCACAACTCAAACCAAACAAGACACAACATTGCTCATTTTTCATCTAGACCGAGTCAATTTTCAATACTGAAACTCCAATCATGATTTATCTAAGAATAAAGACCGTTGGTAGTATATGAATGTGATAAGGATCCATGTGGATGTGGTTCAGAATTCAAAGCAGTATAAGGATAGATGAGAAATAGTTTGGTACTCTGACATACCAGAGACATCAAAAGTACCGCCGCCCAAGTCAAACACTAGAATTGTTTCGTTGTTTTTCTTCTCAAAACCATAAGCCAGAGATGCAGCAGTTGGCTCATTTATAATACGGAGAACTTCCAACCCTGCAATACGGCCAGCATCTTTTGTTGCCGTTCTCTGTGAGTCATTGAAGTAGGCTGGAACAGTAACCACCGCTTTTGTAATTTTGTCATTCAGAAACTTAGATGCATCATCCACCAACTTCCTCAATACCTGACAAGTTAAATATGTACCAGAGAAGCCAAATAAGCCACTGGCATTCAAACCATATGCAACATAGGTCCAAAATTTACATGGTTGTATGGCTGAACATAAGAACTGCACATTTAGGTCCCTAAACTTGTATGAGCAAAAAAGATAAGGGTCCACACCTGACTAAAATGAGCAAATAGCACATCAGGTTTTGCAACCATTTGGAGAATGGACATAGCTGAAGCAATGATCTCTCTAGATCACAAGACATAACAAGCAAATAATGCATACACTAAGAAAAGAAAATGAATAACCGGTAGCAATCAAAGTAATCCCAGAAATGAAATAACAGCACTTTATATATTGGAAACATTAACTCATATCTCTTCAAGGACATAATATAGGTTAACCAAGTGCCTCATCTCATTCTAAACAGAGGAATAACCTTTAACACCATGAACGAGAAGCACCAATGACAATGGAGCACATCGCCCCTATTAATTTAATAATGCTATAATAAAATGCTAATTCACCATACACTCAGAACTCAACAGCATGTCATACATTCTAGCATGAATTGTTGCATGCCGTAATTTAAACATGGAAAAATCCAATTGCAGGCAATGCTTTGATATTCAATCTAACATATATAAGCATATTCAACTTGAAGTTATTGTGTAGTCGTTCTTCTGAATGCACAAGAACAAATTTCAGTACAGTATAGTATATCTGTACAGACCAATTTGGGGTCAGAACTCAGAACCCATATAAGTATAAGGTCAAATTACTCCTCGAATCAGGCTTTCGCCCCGCTATATTAATATAATATAGCAACCAACCGATATATGTGTAAGGTCAAATTACCTGCGCGGATATCTCTTCGGCAGCAAACTGCTTTCCGATGGCGGGGCAATCCAGCTTGACGTTTCCGTTCTCATCTCGCACAACGTTGTAGGAGACCTGCTTGGCCTCGTCGTCGACCTCAGCCATCTTGCGTCCGATGAATCGCTTGACGGAGAAGAATGTGTTCTCCGGGTTGACGACGGCCTGCCTCTTGGCAATCTGGCCCACGAGGCGCTCCCCTCCCTTGGTGTAGGCCACCACCGACGGCGTCGTACGCTGGCCCTCAGCGTTGGTGATCACTGTAGGCTTGCCGCCCTCCATCGCCGCGACGGCGGAATTGGTGGTGCCAAGGTCGATACCCACCACCTTCTCGCACGTCACTCGTACCGCCAGCCCGCGCGCCCGCCCGCCACGAGCGGCTCGCATCTGCAACGGCATCATCGCCGGCCGCCGCCGGCTGACGAAGAGCGAGCTCGATGGGGACCCGCCCGCCATCGCGCAGACCTGAGAGGTAAAGGAGGCCATGGAGCTGGGTCGTGCGGGAACCCTAACCCTAGCGAAGGATTCGGGCGGCGAATGGCCGGAGGAGCTGAGCTGGGGAGCAAGGTAGGGCGGAGGAGTTCAGAGAGGGGGCGAGAGGATAAGACGGGGAGAGGTTTTATACCGAAGATGCTGGTTTCGGTCGCTGACAGGTTGGGCCGATGCGGAGGGTGGAGGAGGAGTTGTTGGCGTGGCCGCCTGGGGGTGGCAGCTACGAGCCGGGCGGCAGAGGCCCGTGAGTCTAAGAGCGTCTCCAAACCTGGCCATCGGACCGGGCTCTAACAGGCCAGCACGCGGCGCGCGAAAAAAGCCCGACACAAGCATGGCTCGGTCCATGGCGTGCCGGGCCACGTGTCGGCATGTGAAACGCTGGGCTGTGTCTGGGCCGCGGCCTCAGGCATGGCCCGTTAACCCCGCATCAGGTGAAAATTTTATAAATATAGGCAAAATAGGTCGTCAAAAGGAGTCAAACTCCAGACCTCTTGTCGTCGGATTGATGACAAGTACGTCATAAGGGGGTTCTCGAGGCGTGTGAAAGAGAGGGGTGTGAGACGTACGGTGTTCCGAGCCGGTGAGCACACAAGTTTATCCAGGTTTGAATCCGCCGGTTTTGGACGGATCCTACTCCTGCTAGCAATCCAGTAATACGGCAGAGCGTGGAATATGGGTTACAAGGGTTTCGCCTGTGCGAGTTGAGATTGTAGACTATTAAGGTGTTGCCCTAGAGCCTCTCCCTAGAACGGCTTATATAGAGATCCGGCCTAGGGTTTACATGAGAGATCTATCCGGCTACGACTAAGAGTCGGTTACAGAGTACATCTTGAACTACAAGTAACACTATGGGCCTAAGTCGATAAGTCTTCTGGGCCTTCCCGTAGATGGATTGGACTCCGTCTTTTCTCCCTGACTGGGCCGCCCGTGAAGCAAAGCTCTAATCCGAAGTGGGCCACCCTGGTCAGTGAGGAACTGTGAGGATACCCGGAAAGTATATCCCCAACAGCAGCCCTCGAAAGTCTCCAAGATCCAGAGTCGGATTTATCATAGTCCAGCTTGATCTTCGGCTTGCAGAATCTTGAAGGGTTCCTGAAACTTCACAACAAAAAATACGATCCGGGTCTTAAAAAATAAGTCAGACCTATCAACATGTTACTCGGATTTTCCTGCTTGATTTCAAACTAAGCCGGAACTTGGTCTCTAACGCCACCTGACACCAGTCAAGTCATGTCATCTGACAGACATCCTATCAGCACGACCGTTGGTGGGTCCGCAGTTCACGGAACCGAGGCGTCGTTTCAATGCGTACGCGGAGATCGAGACGACGTGATCATCGCGTGGGTCCTTCCCAGTTTCTTCCACGACGCGTGGCGGTTATACAGTGTCCTTTGCACGAATCTTGGCGCGGTTAGGTGGATATAAGGGGTGAGGATTCTTCTCCTCCTTTCTTCACCTGGTCCTTTGCCGTTTCTTCTCCTCCAAATCTTCCCCGCGCACAGAGCTCCTCTACTTTCCCCAAAAACTCCCAACGCCGCCCATCTTAGGTCACCGGCGCACCGGAGATATGGCTTCTTCATCCTCTTTCGGCTTGGCGGCGGCGACAGCGACGGAGGCGGCGGCAGAAAAGGAAAGGTTCTGCGGGGTCTGGATCCCCTGCGTTCTTGACGATGAGAAGCTCCACGGCGTGGAGACAGAAGGGCTCCTCCGCGCCGGCGACTGGCGGAGCGGCGCCGGGGAGACCGTCCCCAACCCGCACGCGACGAGCGGGTCCACTTCGGCACCCACCTCGACAGAGGTTTGTCGTTTCCTCCCTCGGAATTCTTTTCCGAGGTGATAGATCATTATAGTGTTCAACTCCACCATCTTCCTCCCAACTCCCTCCTAGAGATGAGTGCCTATGCGGCTCTGTGCCACGGAGACCGACTGATGCACTCCATCACGTTGTCCAAGAAAGATTCCCTCCGCATCAGCCCAGAGCCTATACCTCACAAGGTTATATAAGTCAGATTAAATGGCTGATAAGGGAGCAGATCGAGAGGAGGATCCCGGAGGTTTCTCTGGACATGCACACAGCGGAAATCCCTGTAGTGCCGGTAAGCTTCTAACAGTAAACCTTTTTATGTGTTTCAATCTTTAAGTTACATTGCAATACTGATATGTTTTCCTCTTTTCAGCTTGCTGACCTCCCCGAGTCGGAACTTGCTCCACTCGAAGGATATCCTCCAGAGTTTTCTCAGGAGGCGGAACTGGTCCCATTGCCGGACATTGCGCTTAAGAAGCGCAAGGCTCCGACAGTGGCTATCGGCACAAAGGAGGTGCCCGTTGTGAAGAGGTAACTTTCAACACAACTTCCGCCTTTGTACCTTATTCGAATTCTCTTCCGAGATGTGATGCTTTCCATTCTATTACATTCTCAGAGCTAAGCAGCTCTTCAAGGGTAAGGGGAAGGGAACTTCTTCGAAGCCCCTGCGACAGACGAAGCTTACCATAGCTTCTCCTGCCGTGGCTCCTTCGACTCCTGCCCCTCAACCTTCCGCAACGCTGGTGATCATTCCTTCTCCGGCTATCGCAGAAGATCCGACTCCTTCAATAGAGCCTGCGATCCTTGAATCGCAAACTGACGTCACCATGATTGAATCAGGTATAGATAAGGGTGAACCCTCTTCGGATAATGATCCCTCGATAGAAACCTTTGTCGAAAACCTTCTCAGCAATCCGGGACTTGCCAAGTTTGGCCTATCTCGAAAATCTGCAGAAGAGATCCAGCGGCTGGCCAGTAGTGCCTGGAGAAAAGAAATCTATCTGCCGAAGAAGAAGCGCAAGAGGCAGAGGACATCAAGCACACTGACCTTCTTGAACAAGTGTGTCTTCGTAATGAGAGGATAAGGTCCGGTGAGCTTCCAACTGCTCCAGTGACTCCTCTGACTCTCGCTGAGAAGGTTGCTATTGAAGTAAATGCGAGTTTGTATAAACTTACTCGCGAACAATATGTAAGTAGGAATTCTAACTCCTGTTTTTCCTTTATTTCATATCATATCCTCCAGCCCCCAAGCATGAAGTAGGATATATAATCCGGGTTTATGCTTCCTTAGGATGCCAAAGTATGAACTAGTGTGGCCCCCAAGGCGTGTGCTGATATTAGTAAAAATATTAGCCCGAGTCTTTAGTAGACTTCTGACTTTGGGTATTCTGACTTACAGAAAGTATATTCCTATAACCAGGATTTGTTGAAAAATGTCTGTGACAAGCGGAGAGAGATCAAAGCTCTCCGACTTAAAAATGATGAACTTAAGGTTGGCAAGGATGAGGCCGAAGGTAAACATTCCGAGACTCGAACCTTGTCTTTCATGTTTTCATAATCGAATTTTTACTGAATTGTTGTTCTTTTTGACTTACAACGCTGGTGAAACAGTCATGCGCTATGATTGAAGAGGCCGAGAACCTCAAAATTTTGGTGGTGGAAAACAAGGAACTTCGTCAAGAGCTGGATCAGCTCAAAGCGGATCATGAAAAGAGCATCGCTCAAATTTTGGAGTCCTCCTCCATGGCTACTGACGAGCGTGATCGTAAGATTGCTGCTCAAGATCAGAAAATCTCGGACCTCAATAATGAGCTGTTCAGAGAGAAGGATCTTTCCGAGGCGCTCCGGGCTGAACTCCGAAGTCTTCGGGAAGAGAAGACCAAAGTAGACAACGTCATCTTCAGTATGTTCCATCTGTCTAATTTGTCTATTTTCTTCGACTTCTTTCAATGTCGGATTTTCTTAACGGTTTTGTGTACAGGTCCTCTGAACTTGACGGACTCCACCTTCGCCGAGCCCCGTACCCACCGGCTTACCCAAGTCGGTGACCTGCTTCATGACTTCCGTCAATCCCTTGAGGATATTGGCGAAGCTCTCAAGATTCCGGACATGCATAGCATGTTGGATTTTCAGGTGCGGGACAAGGCAAAGGAGATGCCGCAACTTGTCCAGGATTGGAACATGTCCTATGCGCGGTCCGCAGCGCAGAACGCTCTCACCATGGTCATGAGCCACCATGGAAACATGGAAATATGGCAAGTGACCACAGGGTACTGCAAAGTAGATGAAGACGGCCAGGAGCAGGACATCAAGGCCATTATGGACTCCTGCGCCGGATATGGGTGTCACGTGGCTGATTTGACCAGCTACGAAACTCCTTTCTTCACCCGCGTGGACACGCCGCCTCCGCCTCTAGAAGAATCAGCAGAAATTTCCGACAATGACCACACCATTTTGGATGTGGACATCTCGGAACGATATCAAGGCGATGTATCCAGCGAGCCGGTAGCTCCTTCCTCTCCTCCTGCATCATAGATTGCCAGAAACATTTGTATTATTCTGAAAAAACATGATGGGTCTGTAAATATGCAGTTCTATAATTTTGCTAGTGCTAAGCTTTTGATCTATTCAGCACTTTTGGTTTTAAATTTTTGTGTGCCTGAAATGTTTACATGAGCACTTCTACTTTTTCGTCTATACTTATCGTTTATCTGGCTTTCCGCCTCGTCCCTTTCGCGAGCCGGCTAAACGTTTAGCACGGAAACTTTGCCGAGCAACGGAGCTCAATTGCTAAACTAGTTTAAACTCGGAAACAAAGCCGGCTTCTAGTACCAACAATTCACTACTCGGAAAATGCCCGCATCCGGCAATCAGACAAATAACCAAAGTAAAGACTAGAAACTTTAGAGTTATACCCGAGGGTAGCAATTTTAGAATCGAAAATCTAAACCAGAACGAACATGAGCATAAAGTACTTTCAAGCATTCTGGGATTTTCGACTATGACATGATCATTCGGAAATAAGATGGTAAAAACTTCTCAGAAAACTTGAGGCAACCAAAAACTTTTATTTCTCATAGAACATGTACATATATATGATTACAAAGAAGGATAGACTAAGAATAAAAGGGACATAGCTGAGCAATATTTCATGGTCTGTCTAACTCATCCGGATTTGTACTGTCTCTAGCTCTCTTTCTCTTCTTAGTAGCAGGTCTTTCTTTGACTGGCCACATGTCAGTTAAGTAGTATGAACCATTGTGTAATACTCGACTAACTAAAAAGGGCCCTTCCCATACCGGGGAAAGTTTGTGCTTTCTTTGTTGCACAAGCCGGAGAACCAAATCGCCTTTATTGAAAGATCTGTTTCTGACTCTCTGGCTATGATACTTGCGTAACTTCTGCTGATAGGCTGTTGATCTCATTTCAGCAACGACGTGAACTTCTTCGACTAAGTCGAGATCATTTTGTCGAGAAATCTCGGCATCCTCTTCAATATATGCGGCCACTCTAGGAGAAGTATGAATTAAATAACTAGGAAGAACTGCTTCTGTGCCATAGACCAAGAATAAAGGTGTGTATCCGGTTGACCTGTTCGGAGTTGTTCGTAAGCTCCATATTACAGAGGGTAATTCCTCTGCCCAAGCCCCCGCAGCCCGTCGTAGTGGTGCTTCGAGTCTCGGTTTTAGGCCTTGTAGGATTAAACCATTTGCTCTTTCGACTTGTCCATTAGCATGTGGATGTGCGACTGACGCAATGTCAAGCCGGATATTTTGCTCATTGTAGAATTCGGCCAATTCTCCCATAGAGAAATTAATCCCGTTGTCCGTGATAATGCTATGCGGATATCCATACCGGATTATAACTTCCTCGACAAATCTTTTGGCTGTTGCTCCATCACAACTAGTGACAGGTTTAGCCTCAATCCATTTGGTGAATTTATCCACCATCACTAAGAGGTGAGTAAATCCACTTGGAGCTCGTCTAAATGGTCCTACCATATCAAGCCCCCAGATCACAAAAGGCCATGTTATAGGTATTGTTCTCAACTGATCAGCCGGAACATGAGCTTGTTTGGCGTACTTTTGGCAGCCTTTACACGTCTTGACTAATCGTTCGGCATCTGCCTGAGCTGTAAGCTAGAAAAATCTGTGTCTAAAAGCTTTTGCCACTAAAGATTTGGCTGCAGCGTGATGACCACACTCATCTTCGTGGATTTCTCTTAAGATTTCCACTCCTTCTTCCGGAGATATGCGGCGCTGAAAACCCCTAGAAACACTCCGCTTATAGATCTCACCTTTAACTATAGTATAAGTTTTTGCTCGTCGGACGATCTGCCGGCTCAGAACCTCGTCTTTGGGTAATTTGCCATCTACCAGATAATCTAGGTAGGGTTGAGTCCAGCTAGGAATTACAGCCAGAACTGCTATTAGAGGTGAGTCGGATTTGGTCGGATATTCCTCATCTACTCCCTTTATTGAGGGAACTTTGAGGTGCTCTAAAAAAGCGCCATCTGGGACCTCTTTCCGTGCAGAGCCTATCCGAGATAATGCATCTGCCTCCTCATTTTCTACTCGAGGGATGTGTTAAACCTCAAACTGTTCGAACGATTTAGATAAATCATCCACGACAGCTTTATATGTTACCATGTGTTTATTTGCATTACAAATATCCGACACTTGCTGAGCAACAAGATCCAAATCTCCATAACACATCAAACGTCGGATGCCAATATCCTTAGCAATCCGGATTCCATGTAGTAGTGCTTCATACTCGTCAATATTATTTGTCGCTATGAAGTGGATCTGCAACACGTATAGAAGTTTATCTCCTTGGGGTGATTTGAGCACCACGCCAGCCCCCGAGCCCCCTCAAGCCTTAGACCCATCAAAGTAGAGGGTCCAATATTCCGACTCAGGGAGAGTCATATTCTCCTTTGTCTCTGTCCAACCAGCGATAAAGTCGGCAAGGATCTGGGATTTGATCGTTGTCCGAGGTTTATACTCAATATCAAAAGCTGAAACCTCTATGCCCCATTTGGCGACGCGTCCTGTGGCGTCACTGTTGTTGATTATATCTCTCATGGGAGCTGTGCTCACCACGGTAATTGGATGCTCCTGAAAATAGTGTCGTAGCTTACGTGATGCTAGGAAAACACCGTAAGCTAACTTTTGATAGTGCGGATATCGTTGTTTTGATTCTGTCAGGACCTCGCTGACAAAGTAAGTCGGACGCTGCACCAGGTGTTCCTGATTTTCCTCCGGTCTCTCCACCACCATGACGATACTAACGACCTTGTTTGTCGCAGCAGGATAGAGCAACATCGGTTCCTGTGGTTCCGGTGCAGCAAGGATAGGAGCAGATGAGAGTACTTTCTTCAGGTCTTGTAGCGCAGCTTCAGCTTCGTCGGTCCAAACAAAATCCTTGGTCTTTTTCAGGAGTTTGTATAATGGTACGGCTCTTTCACCAAGCTAGCTTACAAATCGACTGACTACAGCAATGTAGCAAGTTAGTCTTTGTACGTCTTTCAGGTGAGTTGGCCTGGAAATATTGAGTATAGCCTTGATTTTGTCCCGGTTCACCTCTATGCCTCTTTGAGACACGATGAAACATAACAATTTTCCGGCTGGTATTCCAGAGAAACATTTCTTCGGGTTAAGCATGATGTTGTATTTTCGTAGATTGGCGAATGTTTCCTCCAAGTCGGAAATTAATGTTTCCTTCTTTTTGGACATCACCGCAATATCATCCACATATGCATGTACATTGCGTCCGATTTGATCATGGAGGCAACACTGCATTGTGCGCTGGTACGTAGCTCCTGCGTTGTTCAGCCCAAAGGGCATCGTAACAAAACAGAAGGTTCCAAAGGGGGTTATGAATGAAGTTTTGACTTTGTCAGATTCCTTCATCCAAATTTGGTGATAGTCGGAGTATGCGTCGAGAAAACAGAGGAGTTCCGAGCCTGCCATAGAATCGATAACTTGATCAATCCTAGGCAGAGCGAAAGGATCTTTTGGACAAGCCTTGTTCAAGGCAGTATAATCAACACACATGCTTAAATCAGTGGTGTCCTTTTTAGGGACCATTACAGGATTGGCCGACCACTCAGTGTGGATGACCTCTTCTATGAATCCGGCTAACTCGAGCCGTGCTAGTTCCTTAGCTATTGCCTTACGCTTTTCATCGCCGAAACATCGTAAGGACTGTTTGACGGGTTTAGCATTCGGGTTTACATTTAAAGAGTGCTCGGCAAGTTCCCTAGGTACTCCGGTCATGTCAGATGGCTGCCATGCGAAGATATCTTGATTTGCTTGGAGGAACTTGACGAGCGCGCTTTCCTATGCGCTATCTAGGCCTACGCCTATCTGGGTCACCTTGGAGGGGTCATCATCCTTCAACGGCGTCTTCTTCGTCTCTTCTGATGCCTTGAACTCCGGCTTTGTCTTTGTCACCTCCTTCTTCGTTGCGGGCATCTCGGATAGATCTATGCTCTTCTTGATCTCCTGGTACTCCTGGGCGTGCAACACGGCTTCAGCAAAGGCGGCATTTCCATCCTCGCACTCTCGCGCTTTCTTCGGGTCTCCCCTGATGGTGATCACGCTGTTGGGACCTGGAATTTTCATCATATTGTAAATGTAACACGGACGAGCCATAAAAGCCCAGTAAGCCGGACGTCCAAATATAGCATGGTACGCGCTCTTGAACGGGACCACTTCGAAGGAAAGTGCCTCCATCCGATAATTCTTTGGAGTTCCAAAGGTAACATCCAAAGTGATTTCTCCCAGGGAATTGGCTTGTCTTCCTAGGACAACTCCGTGAAAGATCACAGAGCTATGGTTCAGCTGGGTCTCCGAGATCTTCATCCGGTGTAGCGTTTCGACATAGAGAATGTTGATACTGTTGCCACCGTCCATGAGGGTCTTGGAGAAACCATAACCGTCAATAAGTGGACTGACGATTAAGGCGTATTTTCCTCGCATGTGCAACTTAGGCGGATGATCAATGCGGTCAAATGTGATTGCCACTTCCGACCAGTCCAAAAATTGGGGGACAGCTGGAACTTTTGCATTGAGCTCATGTAGAACTGCTTTCTTAACCTTTGCTGGTTGAGATCTGAGGAAGGTGACATAAGTGTCTTTCTTGGTCGGAAAACTTTTCTTCCCTCCGGCTTGGGATTTGAAGCATCAGCTTCCTCCATGTCGGAATCTTACTTGGTCTCTTTATCTTTTTCGGGATTCTTCTTTCCCTTCTTCCGCTTAGCTTTGTAGCCCGCGGTGTCATCTCTTTTGATGTCATCGTTGAAACGACATTCGGCGTTGGTGTGGGACGAGCCCCCATTTGCGTCTAAGTGATGCACACATGGGTTATTGGCAATGTCGGCCCAAGAGTAGGTTTTGCCTGGTTGTTGGTCTCCTCTACCTTGGACTCTCGAAGTCCCACGACCACGCCCGCAGCCTCCGCCGTGTCCTCCTCGTCCTCTAGACCCGAAAGTAGCAGTGACCACTGCCGTTTCCGCGTTGGGTTTCTCTTCCGAGGTCTTTTTGCGCTTCTGAGCTTGTTGTTTTGGTTGTTTTGCCGACTATGGAACAACTAGGGCATTGAGTAATCCCTCTGCATCATCGTCGGCATCTGCATACTTGCTCGCTGTTTCTATCATCTCTCCCAAATCAGTGACTTTGTCACACTTCAAGCGATGACGCAGTAGACCAATTGGGAGACCTGCAATGAAAGCTTCAATCGTAGTTTGATCATTTACTCCTTGATAGGAGGTCTTGGTGTTGATCCATCGTCCGAGGTAATCCCGGCAAGTTTCTCCGGCCTTCTGGGTGCAACGATGTAGGTCTCCGACCGTACAGGGCCTCCTGTATGTGCCTTCGAAATTCCGAAAGAACGCACTTTGCATGTCATACCAGTTGTGGATCGTGTTCTCCAAAAGTTCATTAAGCCATGATCGTGCCGTCTTCCGCAACATAAGTGGGAGATATCGGGTTGCGACCAGGCTATTTCCGCCTTTGGCGATGCAGCAAGCTTGGAAAAAATCCTGTAGCCAAGTAGTTGGCTGTGCAATGCCGTCGTAGGCTTGGATATGTCTTGAGATAGCAAATCCTTCCGGAAATCTTGTAGCTCTGATGCGTGGTCCGAAGCACTTTGGGCCCACGTAGATATCATCGTTTTCATAGCGCGTCGCCTCTATGTTGGAGTTGATCCTGTGAATTGCGTCGTTCGGGGAAAGAGATCGTCCTGAATGGCGGTTGTGGCTGCGGTGCCTTGGAGCCGGACTTCGGCTTCTATCTCCACCTCCTCCGCCACGTCGTCGTCCTTGTCCCTCTTGAGAGCCGTTGTGATGACTACTTGGTTGAAAGGGTGGGGTAGCTGGATTATTTCCGGCTGTTCGCCGGCCTCCGTGTGGAGCGTCATTATTCCAGTTCCGGGGAGGGTCTTCACTATGACGAGCCTCCTGCCGGCTTGTCCCGACATGGTTTCTGTTATTCCTTCATTCGTCGTTCGCACTACGGTGAGGCTCAGCCGGACAGCTTGCATGTCTAGGAGGTGGCATTTTTTGACGATCCTCCTCCCGACGTTTCTCTTTATCTTCTCCCCTTCGATCGTTCGACTCTCGCCAGGGAGGATTTCTCGGATATAGTGCAGCAATGGCCTCTTGCTCGGCCGCTGGAGCGACGTTGCTCCAGTCACGCGCAGTTCTATGATGATGTCCTGACGATCCGGTTTTGGAGTAGTTATCTTCCCATCGGTCGAAACGGTGACGCTATTCCGGAACACGCTGGGGCCTTATATCATTCGAGGCTGAGTCCGTGTGACATTGGTCGGATTTGGAGACCGGTTTTCCACTTCCGGATTTCGCAGCCCTCTGTTGCTCCAGACCCTTGGTGAGTAGCTTGATGCCCAATCGAACTTGTTCTGGGCCTAGGTTATTTGACAGAATATCTCAAGCTGCGACAGTGTTCTGTACCGGTGTTGGGTACACCAGATCTCCTTTGCTGTCGAGACGAGGCATCCCTAGATCTCCTTCAAAGAGGACCCTATTCACTTCCGGAAATTGACCGTCACCTGTGTAACGTTTCTGGGTCTTCTGATGCAACCGAGACATGTAATCCTTAGTTGCCATGCATTTCCTTTCCTCCTCGATGTTTTTGGCTTCATCCAGGAGTTGTTGACGACGCGCTTCTAGGGCTTGGGCCCTTTCGTCCAGCTCTTCAGCAGTAAGTTCTGCAGCTGTAGGGATAGGTGTGGTTAATGCAGCATCGATGAGTTTACGCGCACCTTCAGTGATCATGTGTCCATCCACTGATTCTTCTTTTTTCGGCTCTTCTGAGATAAGTGCTCCATCCGAGTCTTCCTCATATTCCTCGGCAATCACCTCCTCTATCAGAGGGTCTTTTGTCGGGGTCTTGTTCTTCTTGTTCTTCTTCTTTGACTTCTTGGCAGCACCGGTAGCAAAGACGGCTTTGGGTCCGTTTCCCGGAGTCAAGCTCTGATTGGTACTTTCGGACATCTGGACTTCGGGATTGTCTCTGACTTCCATGTCATCCTGCGCTTTGGGAGAGTGTTCCCCGGATCCTTCATCCATGGTTTCTCCTTCTTTTGCAGCTTTGGAGATATACTCCTCTTCATATTCCACAGAGAACTTTCGGAAATCCGCTGACGTCATCGATTCATCCGAGGATGCGGGTACGTCGGTGTTTGTTCCAATTGCCTCCAGCACAGAGTCGATGTTGTCTCCAGCATCGGCGGAGCCAGATCCGGATCCCACATATATGTCGAAGTGCGACGCGTGCTTCCTAAGGTACTTGCGGCTCTCACGAGCACCTCTGTTGAAACTTTTGAAGGTCTCAAGAATTGCATTTGCGCTTGCGTCTTGCATTATCATACGTCGCAATGTGTACCTTAGGAAAGGCCTGTCTGTCCCGGCGTCATCAGAGCCGGAATCAGTGTCGTTGATATGCTCCTCGTGGATTTCGACTTCCGCAGGAGGGTCGATCTGGGATCTGGCCTCCCCAAGGAGATCCACTCCAGATTCGACTTGAACCGCTAGGTCATCATCAGGCTCGAATTTCTCCACTATCTCCGCAACTCATGCGGGCTAGGTGGGATTAGGGTTTTCTGAGATCCGGAACTCTGCCGCCTCCACGGACAAAGGGGATCCAGAAGATTCTTCTGCCTCTATCATCACCGCTGGGGTGGGTGGGACAGGTTCAGCAAAACCGATGTAAACATTGATCTCGCCAAAAGACATGATGGTGTAGGTAGTCACAGCCTCCCTAACCAGAATCCAGGTCTCATCGAGAACGATGAGAGGGACATCGCTGGCATAGAGGATGCGACTGATGGCGATGGTCTCGCCAATTCCGATTCTTGCAGATTCCGCTCGGAACGCAGATCTGAAGCTCACTTGCCCCACGGTGGGCGCCAATTGTCGTCAGATTGATGACAAGTACGCCATGAGGGGGTCCTCGAGGCGTGCGGAAGAGAGGGGAGTGAGACGTACGGTGTTCCGGGACGGTGAGCACACACGTTTACCTAGGTTCGAATCTGTGACACCCTCAAATCGGCCCTATGCAAGTTTTAGCCCTTTCCGTCAAACCCGCATAGAAACGATTCAAGGACGTCCACCAGGCACTTTCGTGCGGGTGGAAATCGAAGTAATACCATTACACAATAGTCCTCGATGGGACCCACAGAGCAGATATATATACAACAGTGACTCCACGAGTCAAGAATACAGATATACAATACAAAGATCCAAATCACCTTGAAAATGATAGAGCGTCCGACTATGGACAAGATGCAAATGGGGCTAAGAGCCCCGAAGAATAATCAATGGCATCCATAACCCTGCCCAGGCCAAGCCAGAAGGGTAACCCTGCTAACGGCGTCAAACCTGCTAAAACAAAAGGGGTGCCGACAGAGGGCAAAAGAAAAAGAAGAGCGTCAGTACTGAGGCCAGTACACGGCGAGGCTAGAATTCGGCGGCTCTCGCCTACATAGGTATGGTGGGCTGAAGCGGCAGCGCAGCGGCACTAAACAACCTATAGAGACTCGATACAACTGGTGGTTATTAGAGATAGATAAGAAAGACCTATTTGGATCCAACCTGAAGCTAACACCAAACAAACCCATCCTAGTAATTCCCCCTCGAGACCGAACGAGGAAGTCAGACCAAGGAACCCACACAGTTGGCAGTTTTATTCATTCGGTTATAGTTGAAGCACTTATTAGTCAGGTATAGATAGCATGAGTCATCCTAAAACATAAGTAGTGGACAGTTTTTATCGCTATTCCGTTGTAGTTGGAACATTTACTAGTCAGATATAATAGTTCTGAGGAATCCCAAAACCCAGCAGTTGATGGCACTTTTATCTCATTCCAATGGAGTTGCAAAACTTACTAGGCAAAACAACCCAGATCCACCAGTTGTTGGCATTTTTAATATCCATTCCGTTATAGTTGAATCTGTTTACTAGTCATATATTAAGTCGAGTTGATAGCACTACTTTAGTTATGCTTGTCTATGATCGAGATACTATGCTCCAAGTCGTCCATAACCGCGGACACGGCTTTCAGAAAGTTTTACCCTGCAGGGGTGCACAAATAGCAACACACACTCGATCAACCTCGGAAAAACCAACTCAAAACCCAACGAGGCATTCACGACAAAGCGATCACAGGATTTATAAAATATTTCAGGGGGCCACCCCACTAAGCTACCCGCAACGAAGTTGGCCGGCTCCGGAACGGACCCAGGGTTTGTGTGGACGGCTGTAAACGACTGGGAACCCGAAAGTGTGACTGGGCTTGTCGATACAGCGAAAACATGTCACGATCCTAAACAGTACAGGTGCTCCACGCACAATCGTAAATAAAGCAGTAACATGGCATAAGTACAGGATAGTAATAAAACCCCAAACTACTTTGTGGCCCCAAGAAATAGAAATAAATCAAGCTCTGGCTCAGGGGGGTCCATAAGGCCTCCCGGATGTGGATAGTGCGGAAAAATCAAGGAACATGTATCAAGTACTCAGGGTCCTACAGGACACAAGTGAGCGTGGAAGAACCAAATAACATCTATTGCCCACCGATGCCTCTGCATTAGTTATATCTAGCATTTTAATAGTTGTATTTAAACTCATGATCATCTCCACCAATAAACAACTCCACCGATAAACATCTGCCAGCGTTCCAACAATTGTGGTACTTGACAACACGAGATCACACTTGAGCAAGCGACTACGACTCGCAAGGCCAGCTATCTACCAAACACAGGTATTAGGAGGTGTCCAAGGCAATATAGAGGCTGCACGGGATATAACTGGGGTGCGGAAACTAAAGCATCGCGACACGGATAGCAATAGATCAACAGGAGGAAATAAAGACCATAAATGCAAAATAGGTAGAAGGGGGGAGAGGTGCTCGCCTGGGAAACACTGCCGAAGGATCATATCTGGAGAACTTGTCGATACTCGCATCCACTCATCGGCCTAATCCGCGAAGAAGCAAACACTAAAACAAACACCGGATGTACTATTTATTACTACGGCAGATGAGCCGGCATGATTATGATATGCATGCGAGATGAACAATTTAATATGCAAAAAGTGATAATGTCATTTCATAAAATAATGGGGTCTCGAATAGGGAATCACATTAGGGTTCGGCAAACTTGGGCTCCGAGGGGTTCGAGGCTCGACAGGGTTCGACGGGGATCGGTCTCGGACAACAGAAGTAGATCTTGTCGCACGGTGTCCGGGGTGAAGAACTCGGCAGTCTACGGGTTCGGGCCTTGGCGTCCGAGAGGAAGTACTTGTCGTATCCGGGGGTCGAGATTCGGATCCGTGTAGAAGGTCTTGGAGTTTGGCGTCGGGGGCGCATCAGATTCGCCCTGGCCGGTGTCGAACTTGTCGTCGATGGCGAAAGTTTGCTCGGAGCCGGGAAGAAGTACTCGGTGTCCATGTAGAAGATCTCGTTCGCGGTCCGTCGAGTGTCGCCAGTTTTGGGTATGGTCTTCGGAAGGTCTTGCTGGTGGCCTTGTGGGGTTGCAGTTCGCCGCGGGGTTTCGTCATCGGATCGGTCTTGGGGATCGAGTAGAAGATCTTGGCGTGCTGGGACTGTGAAGACGATAAGGTTGGTTCCACGTCGAAGGCCTCGGGATTGGATCTTTGTCTGGCGAAAACGAGTCTTGGCGTCGTAGAACTCAAGTTCACATTTGTTCATTGGGGCCAACTTCACTTAGTATCGATCACTGGGGCTTCGAAGGATCTTGGGCACATGGCATCATCAGCAAAATGCTGGCCTTGGCGTTGAGCAACGAGTGCCTGGCAGACTCAGCTGGCGACTCCTGGACAAAACAGAGCACGCACATACGATAGCAAAAGTCACTGCCAGGCTAACACAACACCGCACTAACGCACTAGTGCATGCAGAACAACGAACGGGAGGAGCAGGAAAAAACCGAGGACGGCGAGAGGAAGCTCGGGCGGCGCTCGGGCAAGGCGGTGGGAGGAGAGGCGTCCGGGCATTGTTGCAGAACTCCGACGGCGGGGTGCAGAGAGGCGCAGGGAGAGCCGAAGAGGAACGCGACCGGGGCGGCTCGGGAGGCGCGGGGTGGAGACCATGCCGATGGGGCGGCGAGAGGAGGAGCTTGGTCGACGAGGACGAGGCTGTCCGGCGGCGGCGCGCCAAGGCAGAGAGGAGGCGGACGGCCTCGACGTTGGTGGAGAGGAGGTGGAGGACGGCCGCGGTGGCGGGAGAGGACGATGGCGACGAAACGGGGCCGGCGGGCGGGACGCAGCAGAGGGCGTCAGGGTAGGGCGGAGGCGGGGCGTCGCGCGGCGCTGGCCTGGAAGAAGAGGGGGCGCCGCGGTGGAGAAGCGTGGCGGCGGCCGGCGGCGGGGAGCTCGAGGACGAGGAAGGCCGCGGGCGGGACGCAGGGCCGGCAGGGCGAGCAGAGCGAGGCAGACGCGGAGTGGTGGGAAGGTCGGCGAGGCGGGGCCCGCAGCGAGAGGGAAGGAGGCCGGAGGGAGGCGGCGGCAGGAGGAGCTCCGGGCCGGGAGACGCTGGCGGCGGGAGACGGAGAGGTCGGGGACGGGGACCCCACCACGCGGAGGAGGACGCGAGGGGGAGGGGCGAACGGGGGAGAGAGGGAGGGGGAGCGGCGCGCGGGGCGACCGCATCTCCCACGTGGCCCCGAGGAGAAAAGGCAGGTGGGAAAGGCGCGTGGGGGTGGGGATCGGTGCCAGGGTGGAGGGGCTGTCGGCAGGCGCGCGCTGGGGCGGCGTGCAAGGCGGGAAAGAGGGGGTAGGTGGGGTCAGCTAGGAGGTTTTGTCCGCTGTGGCGGGGTAGGGCGCGTGCGGCTGGCATGAAAATATGGCTAGGTGGTGGAGGCTGGGGATGACATGGCAGGCGGGGATTGGTGGGAGATTGGGGCCAGCTGATGTGGCGCGATGGGATAGGTTGGGGTAAGGTGGCTGGGGATGGGTAGATTAGTATTAAGTAGGAAAAGATTTGGGGTAGCTCTGGTTTTTGCACTGGGGGTGGCCGACTGGGTCGGATCGGCCCGGTACGGCTGCCCCTAAAAATAAAAGAATTATTTTATTATTTAAAACGGGGCTTTTGGAAACCGTTGGTAGACAAAACAAAAATATTCCGGAGACCCAGGTTTTGGTTTAAAACAAAGACGGGGAGTTTCGAAAACAAAAAAAGTCTTTTCGAAAAATAGTTTATGCCAACAAATGCAAGATGACATGACGATGCTCAAATGCAAGGTGGCATGATGACATGAGCATGCGGTCATGATGATGCAATGCACAAAAACAACGCGATTTTCAAGTAGTAATTTTGCGGGGCGCCACAGAATCCGCCGGCTTTGGAGGGATCCTACTCCTGCTAGCAATATACGGCAGAGCCAGAATATGGGTTACAAGGGTTTCGCCTGTGCGAGTTGAGATTGTAGACTATTGAGGTGTTGCCCTAAGGGCTCTCCCTAGGATGGCTTATATAGATATCCGGCCTAGGGTTTACATGAGAGATCTATCTGGCTACGACTATGAGTCGGTTACAGAGTACATCTTGAACTACAAGTAACACTATGGGCCTAAGTCGGTAAGTCTTCTAGGCCTTCCCGTAGCCGGATTGGACTCCGTCTTTTCTCCCTGACTGGGCCCCCCATGAAGCAAAGCTCTAAACCGAAGTGGGCCACCCTGGTCAGTGAGGAACTGTGAGGATACCCAGAAAGTATATCCCCAACACCTCTAGCTTCTGCAGCGGAACCTCAACCAACAGACCAAGGAACACTTGGTGTTTTAGTAGATATTCGGCCATAATTAAGGGGGAATGCGACGGGCCAGCAGGAAAAGACAGGTAGCCCGCGTGCCCAACGTGCCACGGGCCGACCCGTTTGGCGACGGTGTCGTGCTCGGGCCACGCAGCCGGTCACGCGTGCCGGCCCGGCACGGCACATGAGCTAAGCGGGCCACGGTGGGCCATGCCGGGCCAGGCCCGTTTAAGGCATGTCGTGCCTGGGCCGTGCCGGGCTGGCCCGTTGGCCAGGTTTGAGCGTCTCCCACTTGTTGAGGCATTCCCATGACTAAAAATTGCTCCAGCTATACTAAATTCATCTGGATGTATGAACTTTTTTAGTCCAGGAATGGATATTTCTGAGCGGTGTTCCTAGGGAGACACCCGTGCACGCAACGGGCCAGGCGTAGGGGATGCCAAGGGCATCGAGCTCCGCGCGCATGAGAGCACACCGCCACCACACCCGTGGGCCCAGGTCACCATCGACCTCACCCTCGGTTCGCCTTCCTCTCCCGACCATGGACAAGCTCCACTCCCGC
The DNA here is from genome assembly GCA_910589775.1 of Avena eriantha. Taxonomy (NCBI): domain Eukaryota; kingdom Viridiplantae; phylum Streptophyta; class Magnoliopsida; order Poales; family Poaceae; genus Avena; species Avena eriantha. The sequence continues at coordinate 366,288,503 of OU342744.1, forward strand.
GCCTGCACTTCCCTGTACCATGCCCTAGCATCACCGCCCGCCCGCTCGAGACGGAGACAGGGACGGGGACGTGCTCGTGTGCCTCCCCATGCTCCTACATCATTGTTGCCGGGGCCGACCCCCGAGGTGCTGCGGAGAGGCGTGCTGCGGCTGGCGGCGGGCAAAGATCGAGGGAGATGGACGTCGCGCCTCGCGCCGCGCTGGTTGTTGCATCACCGACCACGCCGCACTCTCGCCTCGTCCTGCTAGCTATTGCGGCCTCTAGCGATGGGAATGGGAAGGTATCAGCGCCTCTGTAACATCCCAAAACTTAATCCAAAGTTAATCAAGATCAAATCCACCCAATTTAGGGTTAACAAAAACTTCTCCATTTAAAAATAATTAAGCATTCATATGTGTGTGCACGTAAATTAGGAGTTGATTTGAATTGCCATGTTTGAGTGATCCATTGGTTGTAAAATGATTATAAGGTGAATTAAACATCATCTAGATTATTTCCAAACAAATCCCAAAGAAAAAGAAATCAAAAAGAATAAAATAAAGAAATGGTCATTTGTGCCATTTTAATCAACTAGGTCACTTTAGGTGTTCCTAGGACTCAAATGCCAATAGAGACAATTGTGGTTCTTTGCACCCCTTGCTAGTACAAGTAGTGATGTACCAATGCCCACTTTGTTTTATCCCAAAAACTTTCAAACACTAAATTTAAATGACAATTGAAAATTGAATGTAGTTCATATGTATAGATCCCACTTTCTCAAAAACCACTCAAATGAATTCCATTTAACAAATACTAGCAACCACAGTCTACCAAGCATCAGATCAAAGCACCTACCAAAAATCTCCCAAAAATTCAAATATTTCCTTCATGCGGCCATTGTGTCGAACACTTAGTAAGCACTAATCAAACTGCCTAACTAATACTGTTGCTAGTTAAGCCCTTGTCCCCCTCTGGACCCTCTCAGCTCTCCTCTGTCCCCCTGAGCCTAACCAGACCAAAACCCGCGCTCCCCCTTCCCCGCAGCGCTAGTGCCACGGCGCCCAAACTTGGTCACCGCCGGCCAGACGCGGGCAGCACGCTAGAGACCAAGCAGCGCCATTCCAGCGTGCCCTCTAGCTCCGCCCAAACCTACCGCACCTCCCTGTCCACCCCTTGATCACTGTCAGCCCCTGGACCACCCAGAGCAGCGCCACCCTTTTTATCTCTGTGTGTCGCTAGAGCACGCCAGAGCGCGATCGCCGCCAGCACGCCTCAGACCGCGCGTTGACACCATATCTTGCGCGCTGATACATTGCAAATGTATCTATAAGTTTTGATGTTCTATGCTTGGTTTTATCTACTTTCTTGTGTTTTGTTCTAACTTTGGAGTACTTTTCATATGATTTCTTGGACTAACCTATTAACAAGACGCCACAGTGCTAGTTGCCTGTTTTCTGTTGTTTTTGGTTCCAGGAAAGTCAGAAAATCAATATTCTCGGAATTGGACCGGACAAAAGCCAAAGTTCCTATTTTACCGAAAGACTCACGGAGCCAGAATACGAGACGGAGGAGGGCCAGGGCCTAGCCACACCCCCCAGGCACGGGTCACCCCAGGCCGTGCCAGGGCATGGTGTGGTGGCCCCTGGCACCCCCTCGGTCTCCCATCTCGCCTATAAGAGCCTCCCGATACCAAAACCCTAAATCGTCAATCAGAAATCCACGAAAAGTTCCGCTGCGCCGCCGCCACCGAAGGGGAGATTCGGGGGACAGAAAGTCTCTGTTCCGGCACCCTACCGGGACGGGGAAGTGCCCCCGGAGCCATCTCCATCGATCTCCACCACCATCTCCATCACCGTTGCTGATTCCCATGATGAGGAGGGAGTAGTTCTTCCTCGAGGCTAAGGGTTCTACCGGTAGCTTTGTGTTCATCTTTCTATCTATGCATGATCTTGTTGTGGTCATGAGCTTTGTAATCAATTAGATCTACCTTGCTACTCAAGTGCTTTAATAAATCTCTGCTCTCCCCATGTGTGTGAAAGTGACAGCGTGCTCACCATGGTGGCACTTAGGCTAGAGATTACAAATACTTGTTATGAGTTATATTTGGAGTTGGATGTCTTTATGAAATTGTGGTGTTTGTTGGACTCATCCAGTGCTCAAGGTGACAGTGTGGAGTTTTCTAGATGGGAAAGGCTTACTTTGAAGAGTGCTGTTATAGCCCTACCAACGATTAGAGTGTTCAACCGGAGAGTAGTTAAGAGTAGTATCATAAAGAGAAGATATATTTATGAGAGAGTGTTCACTAGTGAAAGTATGATCCCTAGGCCTTGTTTCTTAGCACTGAAACACCGTTTGCTACTAGATCTGTTACATGTTTGCTTGCTTCCATCTTTATTTCAGTTTGCATTTAGTCTTTTCCACGCCATCAAGCTATTTCTATCACCGTTACCACTTATAAATATCCATACCACTTGTATTTCACTATCTCTTTGCCGAACTAGTGCACCTATACACCTGGCAAGTGTATTGGGTGTGTTGGGGACACAAGAGACTTCTTGTATCTTGATTGCAGGGTTGCTTGAGAGGGGATACCTTTGACCACTTCCTCCCTGAGTTCGATAAACCTTGGGTGATCTACTTAAGGGAAAACTTGCTGTTGTTCTACAAACCTCTGCACTTGGAGGCCCAACAACTATCTACAAGAATAGAAGTGCGTAGACATCAAGCTATTTTCTGGCGCCGTTGCCGGGAAGGTAAGGTAAAAGGTACTCACATCCTCCGGTGTGAGTGCTCGAAGTTATTTCCTTTAGATTCTGCAATTTTGTCTTTTTGTTTCTTGTTTTCACTAGTTAGGCTTAATGGAAAACAACAAAAAATTAGAGAGCTTTTTAGTATTTTTCCTAAGTTAGAACTTGAATTTTCTGAAAAGAAAATTAAAAAACCCATGGAACTTTCTTTGCATGCTAATAGCAATGTTATTAGTATGAATCTTTTGAACACCTATGTTACTAATTCTATGGAAACGTCTAAGCTTGGGGAAGTTGGTTCTTATGAAAATGATCTCTTTAGTCCCCCAGTTTTAAGGAAGAAAATTTGCTCTAATGATACTTTATCTCCCATATGTGGTAATTCTAATAATACTTGTGATATTTTAAATCCACATACTGAAAGCATCCCTCTTAAAATACCTATAAAAATTATTGATCGTGTTATGGATAACTACTATTTTGGAGATGGAACTGTCCATCCCGGTGATCATTTGCTCTTTATACACGAATTATGCGGGTTGTTCAAGTGTGCAGGTATTACAACAGATCACGTCAAGAAGAAGTTATTCTCTTTTTCACTTAAGGGCAAAGCAAGGGAGTGGTATGAGCTACTAGATGATCCTCATCATTTGGAGTGGAAGGAACTTGAATCTCTCTTTTACTCTAAATTTTATCCTCCTCATGAAATTCATAAAGATAGGAATTACATTTATAATTTTCATCCTCATGATGGAGAAAGTATCGCCCAAGCATGGGGGAGATTGAAGTCACTAATGCTCAAATGTCCCATTCATGAGCTCCCCCGTAATATTGTTATTAATAATTTCTATGCAAGGCTTTCAGGACATTACAAGGACTATATAGATACTTGTTTAGAGGGATCCTTCACAAGTAAGGAGGTCAAAGCTAAGTGGGATCTTCTTGAAACAATTCAAAGCAATACCGAAGATTGGGATAACAACAAAGGTAAAGAACCAGGTATAAACTATGAGGATGATTGCATTAAGTCTTTTGCTGAAACTGCTGATTTTCAAGAGCTTAGTGCTAAATATGGTCTTGATCCTCAAATTCTTATTGATAGTTTTAAAACCTTTGCTTCTCATATTAATTCTCCTAAAGAAAAGTGGGACATGTATCATGAGCCTTTTAAAGACACTTGCATTGAAAATGAAATTGTTGTTAATGATAGCAATAAACATGCTCAAACCTCTGAAAGCACTATTTCTTATAAGCATGTTAATTTTTGTGGGATACATAGACCTGGTGAGAGTAATCAAGTTGAAGAAGAATATTGTATCACCCACAGGAATGAAAAAACTAGAATGTGGTATAGGGCTCTAAATGATCTTGGTAAAAAAGTTTGTGCCCTCTATCCTTTTATTTGTGAACTTTGCTTTGAAGTGGGTCATTCAATTTCCAATGCTCAGGCCATAACAAAATATTATAGAAGACGAGATTTTACCAAAATATGATAGTACTAATATGTGTTTTGATCTTATTAATGAAAAGAAGGAATCCTCCAAAGTTTCTTCTGTTGTCTCTAACAATGAACCAGGGTATATGGAGAAGCTTCCTTTCAAGCCTCTCCCTCCTAAAGAGAAGAAGATAAAGAAGAAAAGGAGGAGTAAAAGGAGGGAGGAAACGGTATTTTCCCCTAAGCATGTACCTCCTATTATAGTTTTTGATGAGTCTGAACTCGATGATGTTCCTATGCCTGTTACCTATAGTAGTGATCATGATTGGGAAAAGCACACTTCTTTTGATATTGAAAATCTCTTTGGTACCAATTCTTAAAATGATGATATTAATAATTGCTATACTATTAGTGCTATCCATGATCCTTCCAATGATGATATGTTTACAAATGAGCACACTTTGGAAGATAACTATTCTATTGCTTATGAAGATACTATACCTCCAATTTATGATGATTGCAATGTTGAATATGATATTTTCAGTCCACCTACTATTGAGGAGGAAATTAATTATGATTGTAATATGCCTCCTATATTTGATGATTATGGTGATGAAAATAATAATGATAGCTATTTTGTTGAATTTGCTCCCACTACAATTAACAGGAATGACTATGTTTATGTGGGGAGTATTAATTCTTTTATGCATGTGGCTCATGATAAGAATGTTTTATGTGATAGTTATATTGTTAATTTCATTCATGATGCTACTGAAAGTTATTATGGTAGAGGGAAACATGGTTTTATGTATCTCAATAATATTAAGTTTCTCCTCTTTATGTTGAAAGTCTTGAAGTTGCACTTGTATTGCTTCACTATGCTTGTTGCTTTGTGCTTTCATGAGTTGTTTCTTTACAAGATTCCTATGCATAGGAAGTGGGTTAGACTTAAATGTGTTTTGAATTTGCTTCTTGATGCTCTCTTTTACTTCAATTCATATTTCTTATGTGAGCATCCTCCCAAACTATCATGCCTAACTTAAAGGCGTTAAAGAAAAGTACTTATTGTGAGATAACCCAAAAGTTTTAGATGAGTCTTGGAAGTTATTGCTTCAGTAATAACCTCTCCTTATCCTTTTTATTTGCTTTTTGTGCCAAGAGTAACCTCTAATGAGAGTGAAGTAATGATTGGGAAAGTTGTTGTCCCGAAAAAGATTTCTGTGTTTCACCATAAACATTCGTGTAAAATCTCTGTACGTCCTTTTGAGGCATGAATTTTTGTGCTTCTGCCCCAGGTTGTTATCTAACTTTTGTTAGTTCAACACTTTTTGATTGGAGCAACAGAAGGTCTTCGAAAAACTTCGTCTTTACCTGCTGGTCTGTTTTGACAGATTTCTGCCATTTTCTGCATTTGCTTCTTGTTGGTTCCTTCTTGAGTTCTTTTGGGGAATTGAGCTTTTTGAGGGAAGTGCTACAGTAGCTAGTGTTCTAATGGAAGTTTATTTGGTGTTAGAACTGAACCTTAAGACCTTTTATCTTGAGTGCACTAATGTTGCTAATAAAGATTGTGTGAAGTTTTGTATGAAGGAAAAATTTCACGTGTATGGAAGGAATAAGTAATGAGATGAAGGATGGACTAAAGCTCAAGCTTGGGGATGCCACGCGTGTCACCCCAAGAAATATCCAAGAAGTACAAGCGTCAAAGCTTGGGGATTCCCAAGGCATCCCCCTCTTCATCAATAAAAATCTCAGGTTTCTTCCAAACGCTTCATTTTTATTGTTTCATGCACAGTTGTGTTGTTCTTGGAGCGTCTTCTTTTTCGTTTTTGTTTTGGTTTTCCGTTTGCTTGGTTTTCTTAGTTTGCTGAATAAATTGGTTGGACCCCCTCTTTCATATTGGTTTGCAAATAGTTTGGTTTGGTTTGGAAAAGAGTAGGAAAGTTCATACTTATGTGGTAAAAAGAACTCGTTTTTGACTATGGCCTATGCTTTGTCATGCCATGCTTGATATTGTTTTGGCTTTATGCTTAGTATTCTTTGCTGTAGCATGACTTGTTATAAATAATTGAGATTGCTTAATGTGCCTTGGATGAATCATGCGTTATTTTAGCATATTAAAGCATAGTATAGTGGTATTCTCCTTTCATGCTTTATTTGGGTTGACTTGGCACATGCTCACACCATGTTATGACTATCTCAAGTCACCATAGCCTTTACGATCCTTTAGTTTTCAACTTGCAGTATCACTTTATGCTTTGATCAATGATGTTTTGTCGCTCTGCATGATTATGGCCATTATTGCTCTCTTGGTTTGTCGCTCGCAGTCTTTTGCTAGCCTCCACAACAAAGTATGAGTTCCACTCATGCATCCAACTCCCTAAACCAAGTTATTCCAAAGTGTCCACCATACCTTCCTACTAGCTTATGCTATTCCAAGTATATTCATGCTTTTGTTTACCTTCCACTTGTTATGAGAAAACTAGTGATTAAAGCTCTCACGAACTTGATGGCACACTTTACTTTACTTGCCTCTAATAAACTTGAACCATTGGGTCCTTCTTTGTTGTGTATATGCTTTCGCTTTATAAGTTGAAATTAGCAGAACCATGTTTCATGGGGAACGCTTTCAACATTGCACTTGTACTTTGTACCCCGTTGATATCATGTTCTTTTGCTTACGGATCTCGGCGGTGTGAAATAAAAGTGGAACTTGTAAGATCATGGAGTTTGTATGTGTGTTAGAGAAACGCCTGGGCCACTAGCCTAAGCCATGCCTAATCATGGTGTAAACTTGCAGCATCACCATAATGAGCACTCTATGAAGCATCCTCAATAAAAACCTATGCAAATAGCAAATAAAAAGATCGCTGAGATGCTCATTGTCGGCTTGCCTTGTCATTTTGATTATGGGAAATCTCCCGTATCATGTGCAAGGGGTACCCCGTTGGCGGTTCTTAATGATACACATGTACTTACAATGACAAGAGCTTACTCGTGACTGAAGTTGAGTAGCACGAGGATCGGTCTTCGTAAGTAAGGGGCATGAGATTTCGGTTTATAACTTGTCAAGCATATCCTCTTAGTTGTGTCACTTTAACCTTAATCACCTTCAAGATGCTTATGATAGGGGCAATGAGAGTTGAAAGCTATAAGTACCATAATTTTTGGAAGCTCTTTATGAGACTTGAATACCTACTTCCTTTTACAAAATGTTTTTCTTCCACCATTATATTGAGTCTCCACCTTCTATATTTATGCACCTACTTTGAGAGCATAGTGGCCATTCTTAGTTCTATGTGCATTGTCCCAAGACTAGTTGATTGATGCATAACTTGTTATTGCTTGTTTTAAACTATTGTATCTAGTCACTCTTATGAACTTGGAAGGTGTCCTATGCATTTATATTTGCTACTCTATTGAGGGACAAGCTGAATACTATTATGCTATATTTTCTTTATGTGAAACAAACAAACGTCTTGCAAAGCATTGTTATGCATGAATCTTTTGTTTTTGCTTTTTCATGTTGCAACATAGTTTCTTTGTCTTATTGCTAGAACTTTGTATTTCATGTTATGATTGAAGTACCATGATCCCAGCTTTGAATGTTTTACAAATACTTTGATCAAGTTTATGATGGTGCATGTCACCTCAAAAATTATTCTTTCTATTTATCACTTACCTACTCGAGGACGAGCATGAGTTAAGCTTGGGGATGTTGATACATTGCAAATGTATCTATAATTTTTGATGTTCCATGCTTGGATTTATCAGCTTTCTTGTGTTTTGTTCCAGCTTTGGAGTACATTTCATATGATTTCTTGGACTAACCTATTAACAAGACGCCACAGTGCCAGTTGCCTGTTTTCTGCTGTTTTTGGTTCCAGGAAAGTCAGAAAATGAATATTCTCGGAATTGGACGGGACAAACGCCAAAGTTCCTATTTTACCGAAAGACTCACGGAGCCAGAATACGAGACGGAGGAGGGCCAGGGCCTAGCCACACCCTCCTAGGCGCGGGTCACCCTAGGCCGCGCCAGGGCATGGTGTGGTGGCCCTGGCACCCCCTCGGTCTCCCCTCTCGCCTATAAGAGCCTCCCGATACCAAAACCCTAGACCGTCAATCAGAAATCCACGAAAAGTTCCACTGCGCCGCCACCACCGAAGGGGAGATTCGGGGGACAGAAAGTCTCTGTTCCGGCACCCTGCCGGGACGGGGAAGTGCCCCCGGAGCCATCTACATCGATCTCCACCACCATCTCCATCACCGTTGCTGATTCCCATGATGAGGAGGGAGTAGTTATTCCTCGAGGCTAAGGGTTCTACCGGTAGCTATGTGTTCATCTCTCTATCTATGCATGATCTTGTTGTGGTCATGAGCTTTGTAATCAATTAGATCTACCTTGCTACTCAAGTGCTATAATGAATCTCTGCTCTCCCCATGTGTGTGAAAGTGACAGCGTGCTCACCATGGTGGCACTTAGGCTAGAGATTACAAATACTTGTTATGAGTTATATTTGGAGTTGGATGTCTTTATGAAATTGTGGTGTTTGTTGGACTCATCTAGTGCTCAAGGTGACAGTGTGGGGTTTTCTAGATGGGAAAGGCTTACTTTGAGGTGTGTTGTTATAGACCTACCAACGATTAGAGTGTTCAACCGGAGAGTAGTTAAGAGTAGTATCATAAAGAGAAGATATATTTATGAGAGAGTGTTCACTTGTGAAAGTATGATCCCTAGGCCTTGTTTCTTAGCACTGAAACACCGTTTGCTACTAGATATGTTACATGTTTGCTTGCTTCCATCTTTATTTCATTTTGCATTTAGTCTTTTCCATGCCATCAAGGTATTTTCTATCACCGTTACCACTTATAAATATCCATACCACTTGTATTTCACTATCTCTTCGCCGAACTAGTGCACCTATACACCTGACAAGTGTATTGGGTGTGTTGGGGACACAAGAGACTTCTTGTATCTTGATTGCAGGGTTGCTTGAGAGGGGATACCTTTGACCACTTCCTCCCTGAGTTCGATAAACCTTGGGTGATCCACTTAAGGGAAAACTTGTTGTTGTTCTACAAACCTCTGCACTTGGAGGCCCAACAACTATCTACAAGAATAGAAGTGCGTAGACATCACGCGCCACTCCGCCTCGACACCCACACCTCGCCAGACACAACCGTGCACCGCCGCGCGACCCACAGTCGCCATGATCGCCGTCGAGCACCGCCTCTGTCTCCTAGAGCGCGGGAAGCCCCCGACCAAATGCCACCGCCCCTAGCCGCGCCATTGCACCGTAGCTGACCGCCAGCAGACCGCCCACCGTCCGCCTACCTCGCCCACGCCGGTAGCCCTCTATACCGCCCTCGCCAGAGATGCCAGCCCACACCCATCAGTCCCCTCGTCGAACCTATATAAGGAGGCCATCCCAGCACCATCTCTTCACACCGTTCCACTCCCCTCTCTCCACTGACCATTTCCCCTCTCTCGTCGGAGCCGCTTGAGCCGCCGTTCGCCGGAATTGCACCGGAGGTAGTCGCTGCAGAGGAGGAAAAGTTGCCGTCAATTCCGTCTACCTCAGCCCCTGCCGCGACTTCGCCTGAGCTCACCGTCGCCGTCTAGTTCGATCACCCGCCTCGCCGTACTAGCTGGAGCCCTGGTACATCCCCAGTAGACCCCTACCGTCCGTTTAGGGTTTGGTCTCGCCGGCGACGAGTCCGTCGTTGACGACGACTGTGGAACATTGATATCTGTTCTAATCGTAGCGCCCAGATCATCCCGTACCGCTTCGGGTTTTAAGTATCGCTGACATGTGTGACCCCCCTGTCAGCAGCCCTCTACGCCGCTGAGCGTTACTGGGTCGGCCCATTTAGTTTCCCGCGCTGACCCTTTTAATTCAAATTAGGTTTTTCTATTTAGGTTTAGAATCAATTTTGTCCCTTAGTTTAAAAAGCAATTCAAGAAGATTTACTAAACCAAATTGAGTGATTCCAGTTTTGTTGGAAAGCTACTGAACTTAACTATCCAAGCCTGTTGGATTTAAATCTTTTAGAGTTAGAGACATCTCCTAGTAAAAATAACAAGACAGAAGCTTTTGCACATTCAAACATTTTGATAAAATCAACCATAATAGCTTTTGAGTTATTTCCAACTCTCAAAAATCACATTTAACTATACCTATCTGAATATGTAATAATATTAAGGTTTGCATGCATGGACTTTGGACTAGTACCAAAATAATGCTATATAGGCATTTCTAGTCACTTTAAATCATTAATCATTAAACTTAAACTTATTAAAATGTGATCCAACCCTTAAATCACATTCCCATATATTAGAATATGTGGTGATCACATGTGTCCACATGATCCCATATTTTAATTGGACAATATTAAATCTTAGTTAATTTCAATGAGTAGAAATTACTTTTCTCAAATAAAAAGAATGAAACTAGTTAATTAAACCTTGTGATGCTTAGGATGATAATAGATCATCAAATGTGTGCCTTAGTGTGCTAAGTAGACTAGTAAACCTGTGTTTGGTGATTGTGTATCCCGTATGTATTTATAGACGATAGTCCCGACCAAGCTTTCAAGGAGGATGAGTTCTACCAAGAGGAGGAGGAAGAAAACTTCAACCACTGCACCAACCAAGGCAAGCCATCATTAACAATGCAAGCTAACCCTTGCCAGCTAGATAACCTAAGCAAGATGCATTAGGCATGCTTTGGTTATACCACTTTGACTATTACCTACCCCAAGTTTTATTTCCAAGCTTTACTTTCTTTACTCTATTAAAATCCTTTACTTGTTTGAAGGTAGCATACAAAGTATAAAACTTGACCTATCTAGATAAACTTAGATGTCATTCTATGGCATGAGATCGATCTTAGCATTCCATATTAGTGAACACTCTTAACTTAGTAGTTTAGAGCTAAACTAGAACTTGAGTCACTTTAGATGGGAACACTTGGTGAAAATGAATTGTGAAAACCTTGGAATGATGAGTCGTTCTATTGAGATGTTTTGACATGTGTTGAGAAACACACATGGTTTATGATGAGGAAAATGTTGAGGCATGAGCCTTATCCCTTTTACAAAACTGATGGTTGGGTTCGGATGCGATACCATTCCAATTTTACCGTACAACCACAATACCTGAATTGGGTAAGGCTTAGCCGGATGTTTATATGCATTAGTATTAGTTCCCTCGCGGGAGAGGTTTGAGTTGAGGCTACCTCTCGATGTTGTCCACCTATGCAGTGCCCAAGATGACAGATGGTCATGGTTGGGAGGCCATGCTCATAGGAGAGGTGCTTATACTAGGGTGTGTAAAGGAAAGGTTATGTTTGATTATCTGCATACTAAGTATGATGATTCCGGGTTATCCCTGACAGATGTATCGAATCTTGTGGTGAAAGTGTACCACCTCTATAGAGTGTCAAACTATTCGAATAGCCACGTCCGCGGTTATGGAGTGGCCATACTGTTCCGTTGTCAGATGTTTTCAAAACAACTTATGAAATGAATTGTGACTTGACTTGACCACAACAGAGTTGTGACTATGATGATTTAAGTTTAGGTGATTTCAAACTTTATTTTATCTTTCTTTGTTTCTGAACTCAGCTTAGGTTTCAAACTTAACTTTACAATTAAACTTAGAGTTAGTATTTCCTACTAGAACTACCTTTCTTGTTAGTGATAGTTTGCGAGTACTTAAAGAGTACTCATGGCTTTTGTCTCTGGCTATTCCTATGGCCAGACTATGAAGGAGACTACCAAGATGAAGGACAGTAGGAAGGCTATGATAATTAGGACTATCTTCCATCGTCAGCATTGCCTATGACCCTAAAGATGGACCCCATCGCTACGCTTATTAATTATTCCGCTGCTTGTTGTATTAAGACTGGATCATGAGATCCTTTATTCGTGTAAGACCTTATTATGGTTTGTAATGGATGTTGTACTGTGATATCCAATTTGTTATGTCTCGCAAAAATGGTAATCCTAGGATTGCGAGGTATGGCATAACAGGTATCTGGGATTAAAAATCCGTGTGTTGACAGCCTCCGCCTCCGACCGCACCGTGCTCTTGAACTTGCACCCGCCGATGGCTACGGAGGCGACGGGAGCAGCCAAAGTGATGTCCGACAACATGAATGGTAAGGCGTCAGTGAAGAGCCATCTCCGATCGGTGCACAGGAATGGGAAGGCGTTGCTCGCTTGCTCTGCTATGGTGCCATCGGCGCACGCAGAAGGGAAGAGATGGGGGAGAGATAGGGGAGAGAGAGGGGACACGCGTCGGCGAGTGATAGGCGAATCGTTTCATCCGGTGTTCCTAGCACGTTCCCGGATAGCTGGGATCGGCCTGGGAACCCCCGATGTGTTTGGGGCAAAAAGTGGCCTGGGAACGCCTCCTAGGAATGCTACTGGGCCAGTTTTTGTAAATCCGGATGAAAAAACGTCCTGGGAATGGCCTCCTGGAAATGCTAGTGGAGATGCTCTAGGAGCAACTCATGAGCAGAGGGCCGACGAAGAGGCGACTGTACTCGTGTTTTTCATTTCTGAGCATCACGGTGCATAATAGTGTCTGTAAATATGAACTGATAAATTTGAAGTTTAAAACTTAAACAACTCGTGGAGAATTCCAAGTTCGATTATAGTCACATATGTACATAGGTTGATCTCATTTACATTAGCGGGTAATTAGTTAAGGCCTAGCTACTACGGCGTCCGAGGGGTCAAAATGGAGCTCAGTGGCGAGCTCTGGGTCGCGGAGTAGCTCTGGCGGCGTCGAGGATATCACTCGCCGGTGAGGTCGGTGAGGTTGTCCAGCTCCATCTTCATGACGCCAGTGCGCGCTGCTTCCTCCCTCGTCATGCGGCGGTTCACGAGCTCCACGACGCGATGAGTCTCCTTCTGCTCGTGGACGATCTCGTGCTCGCAGTCCAGCTCAGACTCGCGCAAGAGCATATCCACCGTGAGGCGCTCCTTGTCGAAGTCGTGCGAGTAGTCGGCGTGCACGATGACCTAGGCGCGCGGAGGGGAGGGCGAGCTCCACTCTTCAAAGGATGCAGGAGATAGAGGAGCGCGGCTAGAGGAGCCTTCGTCGGCGTATGCGTACCTGTGGAGGGGCTCCGGAGCGCGGCGAGAGGGGCGGAACCACGACGGTGCATACATGCGCAGTGATGGCGGCAACGACAAGTCGCGGTTGCACCACTTGAGCATCGCGCGCTTCTTTGCACCCTCCGACCGGTGGTGCTTCTTCTCTACCTCATCGAAGCAGCACCTCCGCGGTGTCCTCTCGTCCTCGTGGTCGCGGCTGCCCCCGCCGCCTCTAACGTGCCGCAGTAGCAAGGCCTTACCTGAAGTGGTTGTGGTGTCCATGCGCACACGCCATGGTCGCGGCTGCCCCCGCCGCCTCTAACGCGCACACGTTTTGTTTATGTGAAACAAACAAACGTCTTGCAAAGCATTGTTATTAATGAATCTTTTGTTTGTGCCTTTTCATGTTGCATCATAGTTTCTTTGTCTTGTTGCTAGAACTTTGTCTTTCATGCTATGATTGAAGTATTATGATTCCAGCTTTGAATGTTTTACAAATACTTTGATCAAGTCTTTGACGGTGCATGTCACCTCAAAAATTATTCTTTCTTTTTATCACTTACCTACTCGAGGACGAGAAGGAGTTAAGCTTGGGGATGTTGATACATTGCAAATGTATCTATAATTTTTTATGTTCCATGCTTGGTTTTATCCACTTTCTTGTGTGTTGTCCACACTTTGGAGTACTTTTCATATGATTTCTTGTACTAACCTATTAACAAGAGCCACAGTGCCAGCTGCCTGTTTTCTGCTGTTTTTGGTTCCAGGAAAGTTAGAAAATGAATATTCTCGGAATTGGACAGGACAAAAGCCAAAGTCAGTTTTTCATCGAGGGATACCAGGAGCCAGAATACAAGATAGAGAGGGGCCGGGCCCAGGCCACACCACCTGGCCACGCGGGTTAGGCCTGGCCGCGCCAGGGGGTGGTCTGGCCGCCCCAGACACCCCCTAGGTCTCCCTCTTTGCCTATAAGATGCCTTCTGACCTAAAAACTCAGGAGGGTTCGACGTTTTTCTAGAAAGAGTTCCGCTCTACCGCCACCACCAGATTCCACGATTTAGAACCAGAAACTCTGTTCTGGCACCCTGCCGGGATAAGGAATTGGAGGAGATCATCGCCATCATCATCACCATCGCTTCTCCATCGACCATCCATGTTTCCCCCATCTATGAGTGAGTAATCCCCCGCTGTAGGCTATGGGGATGGTAGGGATTGGATGAGATCGTTCATGTAATGGCATTGGATTGTTAGGGCATGGTGCCTAGTATCTACTATTAGTCCTTTTTGACTTTGTTGCGACTTGTTATGCTTAATGCTTGTCACTAGGGCCCGAGTGCCATGATTTCAGATCTGATCATGTTATTGATTCATTATGATAGTATTGTTTATGGTCTTACTTGCAAGTTGTTTACACACGTTGTTGTCTGGAACCAAAGGCCCCGAAGTGACAGAAATCGGGATAACCAGAGGGAATGGATTTGATGTGAGGATCACATGTGTTCACGGAGTGTTAATGCTTTGCTTCGGTACTCTATTAAAAGGTGCACCTTAATTGCCAGTAGTTCCCTTGAGGCCTAATGTCTACGCACTTCTATTTTTGTAGACAGTTGTTGGGCCTCCAAGTGCAGAGGTTTGTAGAACAACAGCAAGTTTTCCCTTAAGTGGATCACCCAAGGTTTATCGAACTCAGGGAGGAAGTGGTCAAAGGTATTCCCTCTCAAACAACCCTGCAATCAAGATACAAGAAGTCTCTTGTGTCCCCAACGCACCCAATACACTTGTCAGGTGTATAGGTGCACTAGTTCCGCGAAGAGATAGTGAAATACAAGTGGTATAGATAATTATAAGTGGTAATGGTGATAGAAAATAGCTTGATGGCGTGGAAAAGACTAAAGGCAAACTGAAATAAAGATGGAAGCAAGCAAACATATAACATATCTAGTAGCAAACGGTGTTTCAATGCTTAGAAACAAGGCCTAGGGATCATACTTTCACTAGTGAACACTCTCTCATGAATATATCTTCTCTTTATGATACTACTCTTAACTACTCTCTAGTTGGACACTCTAATCCATGGTAGGGCTATAACATCACACCTCAAAGTTCATCTTTCCCATCTAGAAAACCCCACACTGTCACCTTGAGCATTAGATGGTTCCAACAAACACCACAATTTCATAGAAACATCCAACTCCAAATATAACTCATAATAAGTATTTGTAATCTCTAGCCTAAGTGCCACCATGGTGTGCACGCTGTCACTTTCACACACATGGGAAGAGCAGAGATCTATTAAAGCACTTGAGTAGCAAGGTAGATCTATAGATTACAAGCTCATGATCTCAATAAGATCATGCATAGAGAGAGAGATGAACACATAGCTACTAGTAGAACCCTTAGCCTCGAGAGAGAACTACCCCTCCTCATCATGGGAATCAACAATGGCGATGGAGATGGTGGTGGAGATTGATGGAGATGGCTCCGTGGGCACTTCCCCATCCCGACAGGGTGCCAGAACAAAGACTTTCTGTCCCCCGAATCTCCCCTTCGGTGGCGACGACACTATGGAACTTTTCGTGGCTAGAGGCTTGATGATTTAGGGTTTATGCATCGGGAGACATCTTATAGGCGAAGAGGCAAGGTCGGTGGGCGGCCAGGGGGCCCACACCATGCCCTGGCGCGGCCAGGGGGACCCACGCCATGGGGTGGTGTGGCCACCCTGTGGCCCCTCTCTGACTCTCCTTCTGGCTCCGAGAGTCTTCCGTGAAAATATCAACTTTGGCTTTTGTCCGGTCCAATACCGAGAATATTGATTTTCTGACTTTCCTGGAACCAAAAACAGCAGAAACAGGCAACTGGCACTTGTAATAGGTTAGTCCAAGAAGTCATATGAAAAGTACTCCAAAGTGTGGACAAAACACAAGAAAGTAGGTAAAACCAAGCATGGAACATCAAAAATTATAGATACATTTGCAATGTATCAACACCCCCAAGCTTAACTCCTGCTCGTCCTCGAGTAGGTAAGTGATAAAAAGAAAGAATAATTTTTGAGGTGACATGCACCATCATAAACTTGATCAAAGTATTTGTGAAACAATGATAGCTGGGATCATAGTACTTCAACATAGCATGAAAGACAGAGTTCTAGCAATAAGACAAAGAAAGTATGTCGCAACATGAAAAGGTACAAACAAAAGATTCAAGAATAACAATGCTTTGCAAGACGTTTGTTTGTTTCACATAAAGAAAACATAGCATAATGGCATTTAGCTTGTCCCTCATAGAGTAGCAAGTATAAATGCATATGACACCTTCAAAGTTCATAAGAGTGACTAGATACAAATAGTTTAAAACAAGCAATATCAAATTTATGCATCAATCAACAAGTCTTGGGACAATGTGAAGGGAATATGCTCGAGAGGCAATAATAAAGTGGTTATTATCTTATTCCATGTTTATGATAAATGTTTATTTTACATGCTATAATTGTATTGATCGGAAACGTCAATACATGTGTTATTAATAAACAAAAAGGGTTCCTAGTTATGCCTCTCTTATAGACTAGCTCGTTGATTAACAAGATGATCAAGGTTTCCTAATCATGGACATTGGATGTTGTTAATAACGAGGTCACAACATTGGTGGAATGATGTGATGAACATTCATCCGAAGTATAGCATTACGATCAAAGTCATTATGTTTATATTGGTATAACGCTATACGAAGTAATCTTTATCCTTAGACCATGAGATCATGTTAATTGCTAACACCGGAAGAGTATCTTGATAGCATCAAACGTCACACCGTAACAGGGTGACTATAAAGATGGGTTCAGTGCTACGAAGGTGTTATGTTGAGGCTCATGGATCAAGAGTGGAATTTGTCAATCCCGATGACGGATAGATATACTCTGGGCCCTCTCGGTGATATCACGTTAAGATAGCTTGCAAGCAAGTGATGTGATCACTAGAATGTCATATCACAGGAACGAGAAAAGAGTGCATGTCAGTAATAAGATCAAACTAGGTATGGAGATACCGATGATTGAATCTCGGACATGTAATATATCGCGAGAAAAAGGGATTTAGTTACAAGCGTTAAAGGTTCTCACGATCACAGAAGTCATCGTTGAATGTGTAGGAGTCAGTACGGATCTCCAGGTCCCGCTACTAATTATTGATCGGAGAGGGGTCTCGATCATGTCTGCATTATTCACGAACCGTAGGGTGACACACTTAAGGGATACCGACACCATTTGGAGCAAATATGTTTTAGATAAAGATTTAAGAAAGCGCTGGAATTATTTCAATAGACACCGAAACTGTTTCGGGTGAAATTGCTGAAATTGGTTCTGCATGTAATATTGAAATGTTGCAGGAGGTTTTATGTGAATGTTTGTCAATTAAAGTAATTAACAAAATTCTGAATAAAAATAATAAAAGAGTTTTATTAAATGAGAGAGCATTAAATTTGGAGAAATTTAATGCTTTTAAAGTGGAGACTTTAAAAGGGAATGTGAAGAGGCATTTTAATGTGGAGAGGTTACCACCACATGAATGGAGGAGGTGAAGAGACACCTCCTCCATGCGTCAGCCATGAAGGAGGGGCACCTCCTCCTCCTATAAAAGGCCACCCTCTCCTCACTTCTCAAACACATCTCCTTGTGAAGGATCTCTCTCCCCCTCTAGAATTATTCCCCCATGGTCTCGGATTAGCGAGATACATGTTCCCGGTGGCATTTCGTCTGGAAGGAGTTGCTGCTTCCGCTGGATCGCTGGAGCGAGGAGGTGGAGGTTGTTCGGTGGCTTGAACGTGTGTGCGAGTACGAATATGCTGCTGAGTTGCGGCGCTCGGACTTCCTCACGATCTTGAGATCGGCAAGTGTACGACTACATCAACCACGAGTTCCTACTCGTTAACAAAACTCGTTGCCTTCGAGGGTAAGTTCTCGTTGGATGTATGTCCACCCGTTGCTTTGTACCTAGTAGATAGATCTTGGCGTGTAGTTCACATCGTAGGAATTTTTTTGTTTTCTATGCTGCGGACCCAATAGTGGCATCAGAGCCTGATCTATGCGTAGGTGCTTTGCACGGGTAGTACACATATGTTTATATGTGGAGGATGATGATCATGTTATTGCATCTTCTATGTATTTTGGATATTGGTGGCATAGTGGGATGAAGCGGCTCGGACCAACCTTACATGTCATCGTACATGAGACCGGTTCCACGACTGACATGCAACTTGTTTTGCATAAGTGGCTGGCGGGTGTCTGTCTCTCCTACTATAGTCAATATCTGATTTACAACGAGTTGCTAATAACTTGGTTATCCTCGTTGTGGTTCATGTTCGTAGGTAAGAACAGTTCTATCTCCGAAAGCCCTAAGCCATGTAAAACTTGCAATTGATAAATTAGAGGCGTCTAGTTTAGATCGTTGCTAGGCTAGTGTCTTGATATGGTATTGTTGTAAGTAGATGTATGATAGATACTCTTACAACACACTCAACGTGTAAGTTCCGTAGACCTTGGCCTTACACACAAAGGAATGATAGAGATCATACCACGATGCAAATGATAGAGATCAAATGCATGGACCATATCATCTCACTTTACACATTAGATGTTAGCATCTTATACTGCTAGTTTGGCGCTTTTTGTAGCATTGTAAGATGATCCCTCATTTAGATATCAAGATAAAAATGTGTTCTTCCTTAAGTATGCACCATTTTGTGGATCGTATTTCGAGACATCACGTGATGATCGGGTGTACTCGAATCTACGCTTTCATAGGAACGGGTGTAAGACAGTTTTACACACGCGAATACTAAGGTTCTTACTTGGCGAGCCTAGCATGTACAG
The DNA here is from genome assembly GCA_910589775.1 of Avena eriantha. Lineage (NCBI taxonomy): Eukaryota > Viridiplantae > Streptophyta > Magnoliopsida > Poales > Poaceae > Avena > Avena eriantha. The sequence continues at coordinate 366,307,627 of OU342744.1, forward strand.
ACATGGCCTCGGAACACAGACCAAAAGGTTAAGCATGAGTCATATAGTTGATATGATGCCCATATAGATGCTCGCCTTTGAAGCTACATCAACTCACGTGATGATCGGACTTGGTGTAGTGGATTTGGTTCATGTAATCACCAAAAAGTCACGAGGGATGTCGTTTTTGAGTGGGAGTTCATTTCTAATTTGGATTAGTCGAACCAAATTTCTCATAAATTAAATCAAAGTGAATTTGCATAGTTTGTTGTAGTCATTGGCATTAGTTTTCTACCTTATGCTTAGTTTTTATTTGAGATAATAGAACTATAGAATTCTGGATATTTACTTTACGAACTGGTATCGTATTGTTTTGAATATCAATTTAAAGTTTATAAGTCCTATTGCAAACTTTCAGCAAACTCTATTTACTCCATGAAGTTTAATAAGTAGTATTAAATCAAGAGTAAGAATTCCAATGTTGGTATCTAAAGTATCATGTTTGCCTCCATGATTATTGATATTCAAAAGTTGTTTTAATATCAAGATTATATTGGAGCTAAAAATTGTTTCAGAAACCATCATGGTGAAAGATATTGTGATATCTGAAACAATGTTTTTGGTTGCATAATGATAGAGTATAATTTAGCGAAATAAATGTTCTCATATTGTATGAGAATTTGTGAAGGTTGGAGATGCTAGGCATCCGAATCTACCAAAAAGGTTTTGGGAACTGATATTATACTCACGATTCTTCCTTATAGGCTATAGTAGCTTGATCATGAAAGTTGTCACGATAAGGATGAATAGAAGATGTAAGTAAAATGTTTACTACACTAATAGATTACTAAAGAATGGATTTTTGAAAGAATGCCAAACATTTGATGATGGTGATCCACTTCAAAGTGCAAGTCCAAAGGTATTAGTATTCGACTATATACAAGCTTTGTACCATGTGTCATGTTGATGACACCATTATTGATGTTGATAGATTCTTTTAGAAAAGGAATTGCTGAAAGAGAATCTATAAAATATTTGGCAGAAAATAAAAGGTTGGAGATGTCCAACTTGGGTATATAGAAGATATACATGTTATGGTTGTATTCCTTGCTTATTAAAAATGTGGTTCTTAGGTATTGGATACCGGTATTGGATACCGAATTGGTTGGTATGAACTGTCATACATGACAACGCAATTCATGAACTGCAATGGCCTAAGTAACTAGCAAGAGAATAAGTGATGATGATCATCGAAAACAAATAAAGTGTTATTGTGCTTTTTCGTTGTCGTCAAATCTAGCCTTCAAGATTTGTTTTAATAATTGTTATTTTTTTCCGGTATTACGAGAACAATGGTTGTTCAAATAATTACCGTATTCTATAAAGGATGGATGAACTTTTACAAGTCTAGTGGGAGAAATCACATCCATAAACACTATTGCTAAAATGTCGCAAGACAAATGATTGAAAGATCACTTATGAAGTGACATCGCTGTTTAAATTATATTGGAAAGAAAACATGAAGAAACTCCATGTTGATGGATTTGTTGATCAATTGACGCATGTGAGACTTTCCTCGAGATAATTGAAACTCCGTCCATAGGCCAGAGAGGAACGGATGACTAGCTTATTGGAAATTGTGCATGCTGATGTGCATAGTCCATTATGTGTAGCCATATGCGATGGATCTTTTTGCTTCATATGCTTTCTTCGAAAATTTGAGTGAATATATCTGTATATTTACTTAATAAGTAATAAGTATGAAACATTTGAAAGTTGTTCAAAGACTTTCAAGATGAAGTGGAAAATCATTGTAACAAGAAAATAAAGAGTTTATGATTCGATCATGAAGGACGATATTTGAGTTACATGTTTAGCAAAACACCTAAGATTTGAGGAATTGTTCCATGAATTTGGATTTCCCGATAAACCACATGAGTATGGTATGTTCGAGAGATAAAATCAAACCATGTTTGACATGGTAAGATCAAAGGTGTCATTTATAAAACTTCCATTATGTTTTAAGGATTGAAGCTTTAGAGACTATCGCTTTTACACTGAAAAGAGCACCATTGTGATCCATTGAAAATGACACCATATGAGTTATGGTTTGGGATAAAACCCGACTTGTCTTTTCTTAAATTTTGGTATGCTATGCATAAGTAAAATGTTTACAACCAAAGTCGGATAAGCACGGCTTTGTAGGTTATCCCAAAGAATTTGTTGGGAATTTCTCCATAACACCGAGGACAAAAGAGTTTGTCACTTGGAACGTCAAGTTTCTTGAGAAGGAATTTTTCATGAAAAGTTAAGTGGGAGGACAATAGAACTTTGATAAGGTTGTTGAACCTTAGCTATATGTGCTAAGTAGCGCAATGCCGGAAAGTGTCCCGGTGGCGGCCACAATGCTCATGGCTCCCATGATTACAAAAGGTGTGATCTCGGAGATTAGAGTTCCTATTGAGCCGTGTAGGTCGGTAAGAATCAAATAGTGTGATTTGATAAGCAAGTCGTTATTGTTTTGACAATGATGAACCGACTACATGCAAAGAAGCGATGATGGGCCCCGACTCCATAAAATGACTAGAAGTCATAGAATCCGTGATAGTATCCATACACGAGAAATCAAGTTTCTGAACTTGGAAGACCCTCCGGAAAGGCATGAAGCCTATCGGTTGTGTTTGGATCTATAAAGAAATAGACATGGATGTTTAACATCTATGAAATAGTCGGCATGTCGGAAAGAAGTTTACGGCAATGTTCAAGGAGTTGACTATGACAAGATTTGATCTTTCATAGCGATATTTAGTCTTGACGGATTAATGTAGCAACCACTACATATAATTTGGTATATGGTAGTTGAATAAACAAAACAAGGTTCTTCTAATAGAATGGTTACCTAGGACGTGTACATGACACGGTCCGAAGGGTTTTGTTAATTCAAAGGGTGCTAAAAGGGCATGCAAACTTCAATAGTTGAATTAAGCATAGCGGAGTTGGAATCTTTACCATGATGACACCGTTAAAAGAGTTTAAATTCATCGGAGATGATGAAGATGCTTGCATTTGCAAGAAATTAAGTGGGAGCGCTGAGACATATTTCTAATACATTATGTAGAGGACATATTGTTGATTGGAAATGATGTATCTTGTATTGACACAAGTTAAGGATTTCATTAAAATAAGATTTCGATGAAAGATTTCAGCAAAACCGGAATATTTGGCATCAATATCTATATGGATAGATTGAGGCGCTAATATGGTTGTGCCAGACATACATATATGAGATATTGAAAGGGTTCAATATGGAAACAACAAGAAAGATTCTTGCTGCATGGAAAGAACTGTATCAAGATTCAAGTGTTTCAACACTTGGTGAGTAAAATCACATGAAGATTGTGATCGATTATACCATGATATGTATATATCCAAAATGTCCTATGCTCTAAATGTTATGAGCACATACCAGAATGATTCATAAGATGATCATTGGACAATAGTAAAGATATTCTTATGAGCTTTGGAAGAACTAAGAATATATCATGTATAAGTGACAAATAGTTAAAGGTAGTTCATTGTAAAGTGTTACATTGATACTATTTTTGTCACAAGAAACAAATTAAATTTATCTCAATTTAGACTATGGATGGCACAATGTAATGGAAAGGATGTTCCATGATGGATTTGGATGAGTTCCAAAGTTGAGACATTGTGACGGATACTACAACAAAAGGGTAAGTATATAACTGCTATAGTAGCAACAAATGAGGGCATTTGTGTTAAGTAGTTTGTTATCAAACTAGGTGTGGTTCAAAGTGGGCTAATACTATGAAGATATATTGTGTGACAATAATATCAGCATATTTTAACCTGAACGAACTAAAGGTCTCACCAAAGGACCAAATTTATACAATGCCATCTCATTTGAGAATGAGTGATGCGTAGAGACGCAAAGACCTGCAAATACACACGGACCTAAAACTGTCAGATTCGGAGATTATGTTAACCACTAGCAATAGCGTATATGCAACACCAGAAAGCCATAGGTGTTCAATACACAAAGTTTTTCAAACTAGATTATTGACTCTAGTGCAAGTGGGAGACTGAAGGGAATATGCCCGAGAGGCAATAATAAAGTGGCTATTATCTTATTCCATGTTTATGATAAATGTTTATTTTACATGCTATAATTGTATTGATCGGAAACGTCAATACATGTGTGTTTAATAAACAAAAAGGGTTCCTAGTTATGCCTCTCTTATAGACTAGCTCGTTGATTAACAAGATGATCAAGGTTTCCTGATCATGGACATTGGATGTTGTTAATAACGAGGTCACAACATTGGTGGAATGATGTGATGAACATTCATCCGAAGTATAGCATTACGATCAAAGTCATTATGTTTATATTGGTATAACACTATACGAAGTAATCTTTATCCTTAGACCATGAGATCATGTTAATTGCTAACACCGGAAGAGTATCTTGATAACATCAAACGTCACACCGTAATAGGGTGACTATAAAGATGGGTTCAGTGCTACGAAGGTGTTATGTTGAGGCTCATGGATCAAGAGTGGAATTTGTCAATCCCGATGACGGATAGATATACTCTGGGCCCTCTCGGTGATATCACATTAAGATAGCTTGCAAGCAAGTGATGTGATCACTAGAATGTCATATCACAGGAACGAGAAAAGAGTTCATGTCAGTAACGAGATCAAACTAGGTATGGAGATACCGATGATCGAATCTCGGACATGTAATATATCGCGAGACAAAGGGATTTAGTTACAAGCGTTAAAGGTTCTCACGATCACAGAAGTCATCGTTGAATGTGTAGGAGTCAGTACGGATCTCCAGGTCCCGCTGCTGATTATTGATCGGAGAGGGGTCTCGATCATGTCTGCATTATTCATGAACTGTAGGGTGACACACTTAAGGGATACCGACACCATTTGGAGCAAATATGTTTCAGATAAAGATTTAAGAAAGCGCAGGAATTATTTCAATAGACACCGAAACTGTTTCGGGTGAAATTGCTGAAATTGGTTCTGCATGTAATATTGAAATGTTGCAGGGGGTTTTATGTGAATGTTTGTTAATTAAAGTAATTAACAAATTTCTGAATAAAAATAATAAAAGAGTTTCATTAAATGAGAGAGCATTAAATTTGGAGAAATTTAAAGCATTGAAAGTGGAGACTTTAAAAGGGAATGTGAAGAGGCATTTTAATGTGGAGAGGTTACCACCACATGAATGGAGGAGGTGCACCCCCCTCCTCCTATAAAAGGCCACCCTCTCCTCACTTCTCAAACACCCCTCCTTGTGAAGGATCTCTCTCCCCCTCTAGAATTATTCCCCCATGGTCTCGGATTAGCGAGATACATGTTCCCGGTGGCATTTCGTCTGCAAGGAGTTGCTGCTTCCGCTGGATCGCTGGAGCGAGGAGGTGGAGGTTGTCCGGTGGCTTGAACGTGTGTGCGAGTACGGATGCGCTCCTGAGTTGCGGCGCTCAGACTTCCTCACGATCTTGAGATCGGCAAGTGTACGACTACATCAACCACGAGTTCCTACTCGTTAACAAAACTCGTTGTCTTCGAGGGTAAGTTCTCGTTGGATGTATGTCCACCTGTTGCTTTGTACCTAGTAGATAGATCTTGGCGTGTAGTTCACATCATAGATTTTTTTTTGTTTTCTATGCCGCAGACCCAACACAATGCACATAGAACTAAGAATGGCCACTATGCTCTCAAAGTAGGTGCATAAAGATAGAAGGTGGAGACTAAATATAAAATTGGAAGAAAGGTCCTTCATAGAAGGAAGCAGGGATTCAAGTCTCATAAAGAGCTTCCAAAAATTATGGTACTAATAGCTTTCAGCTCGCATTGCCCCTATCATAAGCATCTTGAGGGTGATTAAGGTTAAAGTGACACAACTAAGAGGATATGCTTGACAAGTTATAAACCGAAATCTCATGCCCCTTACTTACGAAGACCGAACCTCATGCTACTCAACTTTAGTCACGAGTAAGCTCTTGTCATTGTAAGTACATATGTATCATAAAGAACCGCCAACGGGGTACCCCTTGCACATGATACAGGAGCTACCCCATAATCAAAATGACAAGGCAAGCAGACAATGAGCATCTTAGCGATCTTTTTATTTGCTATTTGCATAGGTTTTTATTGAGGATGCTTCATAGAGTGCTCATTATGGTGATGCTGCAAGTTTCCACCATGATTAAGCATGGCTTAGGCTAGCGGCCCAGGCGTTTCTCTAACACACATACAAACTCCATGATCTTACAAGTTCCACTTTTATTTCACACCGTCGGGATCCATAAGAAAAAGAACATGATATCAACGGGGTACAAAGTACAAGTGCAATGTTGAAAGCGTTACCCATGATACATGGTTCTGCTAATTTCAACTTATAAAGTGCAAGCATATACGCAATAAAGAAGGTCCCAATGGTTCAACTTTATTAGATGCAAAAAAAGTAAAGTGTGCCATCAAGTTTGTGAGAGCTTTAATCACTAGTTTTCTCATAACAAGTTTAATTTGGAAGATAAACAAAAGCATGAATATACTTGGAATAGCATAAGCTAATAGGTAGGTATGGTGGACTCTTTGGAATAACTTGGTTTAGGGAGTTGGATGCATGAGTGGAACTCATACTTGGTTGTGGAGGATAACAAAAGACTGGGAGCGACAAACTAAGAGAGCAATAATTGCCATAATCATGCAGAGCGACAAAACATCATTGATCAAAGCATAAAGTGATACTACAAGTTGAAAACTAAAGGATCATCAAGGCTATGGTGACTTGGGATAGTCATAATATGGTGTGAGAATGTGCCAAGTCATCCCAAATAAAGCATCAAAGGAGAATACCACTATACTATGCTTTAATATGCTAAAACAATGCAGGATTCTTCCAAGGCACATTAAGTAATCTCAATTGTTTATAACATGTCATGCTACAACAAAGATCACTAAGCATAAAGCCAAAACAATATCAAGCATGACATGACAAAGTATAGGCCATAGTCAAAAACAAGCTCCTTTTTACCACTTAAGCATGAACTTTCCTACTCTTTTCCAATCCAAACCAAACTATTTGAACACCAATGTATGAAAGACGGGGTCCAACCAATTTATTCAAGAAAACTAAGAAAACCAAGAAAACGAAAAACAAAACGAAAAAGAAAAAGAAGACGCTCCAAGAGCAACACAACTATGCATGAAACAATAAAAATGAAGTGTTTGGAAAAACCTGGGATTTTTATTGATGAAGAAGGGGGATGCCTTGGGCATCTCCAAGCTTTGATGCTTTTATTTCTTGGATATTTCTTGGGGTGACACGCGTGGCATCTCCAAGCTAGAACACTAGCTACTGAAGCACTTCACTCAAAAAGCTCAATTCTCCAAAAGAACTCAAAAAGGAACCAACAAGAAGCAAATGCAGAAAATGGCAGAAATCTGTCAAAATAGACTGGCAGGTAAAGACGATTTTTTTTGAAGACCTTCTGTTGCTCAAATAAAAAAGTGTTGAACTAACGAAAGTTAGATAACAACCTGGGGCAGAAGCACAAAAATTGACGCCTCAAAAGGGCGTACAGAGATTTTAGACGATTTTTTATGGTGAAGCACATAAATCTGTTTCGGGACAACAACTTTCATAATCATTACTTCTCTCTCATTAGAGGTTACTTTTGGCACAAAAAGCAAATAAAAAGGATAAGGAGCGGTTATTACAGAAGTAATAACTTCCAAAACTCATCTATGCCTTTAAGTTAGGCATGATAGTTTGAGAAGATGCTCACATAAGAAATATGAATGGAAGTAAAAGAGAGCATGAAGAAGCAAATTCAAAGCACATTTAAGTCTAAACCACTTCCTATGCATAGGAATCTTGGAAATAAACAAGTCATGAAAGCACAAAGCAACAATCATAGGAAAACAAAACAAGTGCAACTTCAAAATTTTCAACATAAAGAGGGGAAACTTAATATTGCTGAGATACATAAAACCATGTTTCCCTCTCTCATAATAACTTTCAGTAGCATCATGAATAAAATTAACAATATAACTATCACATAAAACATTCTTATCATGAGCCACATGCATAAAAGAATCAATACTCCCCACTTAAACATAGTCATTCTTATTGATTGTAGTGGGAGCAAATTCAACAAAATAGCTATCATTATTATTCTCATCACCATAATCATCAAATATAGGAGGCATATTGTAATCTTTAATTTTCTCCTCAATAGTAGGTGGACTGAAAATATCATATTCATCATTGTAATCATCATATATTGGAGGTATAGTATCATCAAAGTAAACTTTCTCCTCTAAAGATGGGGGACTAAAAAGATCATTTTCATAAAAACTAGCTTCGCCAAGCTTAGACTTTTCCATAGCATTAGCAATAACGGTGTCCAAAGAATTCATACTAACAACATTGCTATTAGCATGCAAATAAAGTTCCATAGGTTTTTTTATTTTCTCTTCAAACACTTCATGTCCTAACTCAAGATAAATACTATAAATCTCTCTAATTTTGTTGTTGTTTTCCATTAAGCCTAACTAGTGAAAACAAGAAACAAAAAGACAAAATTGCAAAACCTAAAGGAAATAACTTCGAGCACTCACACCGGAGGATGTGAGTACCTTTTACCTTACCTCCCCGGCAACGGCGCCAGAAAATAGGCGTTTGCCGTGGGAGGTTCTTCTTCTTTAATCCTCTGGTGTGAATACCTTTTACCTTACCTCCCCGGCAACAGCGCCAGAAAATAGGCGTTTGCCGTGGGAGGTTCTTCTTCTTTAATCCTCCGGTGTGAATACCTTTTACCTTATCTCCCCGGCAACGGCGCTAGAAAATAGCTTGATGTCTACGCACTTCTATTTTTGTAGACAGTTGTTGGGCCTCCAAGTGCAGAGGTTTGTAGAACAACAGCAAGTTTTCCCTTAAGTGGATCACCCAAGGTTTATCGAACTCAGGGAGGAAGTGTTCAAAGGTATTCCCTCTCAAACAACCCTGCAATCAAGATACAAGAAGTCTCTTGTGTCCCCAACGCACCCAATACACTTGTCAGGTGTATAGGTGCACTAGTTCCGCGAAGAGATAGTGAAATACAAGTGGTATAGATAATTATAAGTGGTAATGGTGATAGAAAATAGCTTGATGGCGTGGAAAAGACTAAAGGCAAACTGAAATAAAGATGGAAGCAAGCAAACATATAACAGATCTAGTAGCAAACGGTGTTTCAATGCTTAGAAACAAGGCCTAGGGATCATACTTTCACTAGTGAACACTCTCTCATGAATATATCTTCTCTTTATGATACTACTCTTAACTACTCTCCAGTTGGACACTCTAATCCATGGTAGGGCTATAACATCACACCTCAAAGTTCATCTTTCCCATCTAGAAACCCCACACTATCACCTTGAGCACTAGATGGTTCCAACAAACACCACAATTTCATAGAAACATCTAACTCCAAATATAACTCATAATAAGTATTTGTAGTATCTAGCCTAAGTGCCACCATGGTGTGCAAACTGTCACTTTCACACACATGGGGAGAGCAGAGATCTATTAAAGCACTTGAGTAGCAAGGTAGATCTATAGATTACAAGCTCATGATCTCAATAAGTTTATGCATAGAGAGAGATGAACACATAGCTACCGGTAGAACCCTTAGCCTCGGGAGAGAACTACTCCCTCCTCATCATGGGAATCATAAATGGCGATGGAGATGGTGGTGGAGATCAATGGAGATGGCTCCCGGGGCACTTCCGCGTCCCGACAGGGTGCCGGAACAGAGACTTTCTATCCCCCGAATCTCCCCTTCGGTGGCGGCGGCACTGCGGAACTTTTCGTGGCTGGAGGCTTGACGATTTAGGGTTTATGCATCGAGAGGCATCTTATAGGCGAAGAGGCAAGGTCGGTGGGTGGCCAGGGGCCCACACCATGCCCTGGCGCAGCCTGGGGGGACCCGCGCCATGGGGTGGTGTGGCCACCCTGTGGCCCTTCTCCGACTCTCCTTCTAGCTCCGTGAGTCTTCCAGGAAAATATCAACTTTGGCTTTTGTCCGGTCCAATTCCGAGAATATTGATTTTCTGACTTTCTTGGAACCAAAAATAGCAGAAAACATGCAACTGGCACTGTGGCACTTGTTAATAGGTTAGTCCAAGAAATCATATGAAAAGTACTCCAAAATGTGGACAAAACACAAGAAAGTAGATAAAACCAAGCATGGAATATCAAAAATTATAGATACATTTGCAATGTATCAAGGCCCCGCTGCAAACGGGCTGGCAGGACAAAATATGTTGTGCAAGTTCTCATTGTGAGCACGTATAACTATATATGGAACACATGCCTAGGATTATCTAGTACTTGGATGCTTTATCTTATTTATCTGCAATTGCCCTATGTTCTGATTGGCATGTGAATTGTCTTGTCCATGCAACGCCCGTCCATCCATCCCTATGCCTACCGTACTCGAATCCTATTGTTTACTGCAATTGTTACTACTGTCTTTACTTCACTACTGCTACTTTACTATTCCTACTACAAAACTGTTGCTACTGATAAACTGTTGTGAGCAAGATTGTTTCCAGGTGCAGCTGAATTGACAACAGAATTGTTAAGGCTTATAAATATTCTTTGGCTCCCCTTGTGTCGAATCAATAAATTGGGTTTCACTTCCCTCGAAAATACTACAATACACCCCCTATACTTGTGGGTCATCAAGACTATTTTCTGGCGCCATTGCCGGGGAGCATAGCTTTATTTATCAAGTTCACTTGGAATCACTATTGTTCAAGCATAATTATAACCAATCTCTTTACTTTGTTATTTTTGTTTTGCTTAGTTTATTTCCACTTTGCTTGCTTGTTTCTTTATCAAAAATAAAAAAAATTAGATCCTACTCTAGTTGTTATTTTCGTTGGTCTGTTATTGTCTTGCTTTATCATGCTTTCTATCAATGGTTGTTTTCTTTGAAACTGAATCTTATTGGCAAGGTGGGTTCACGGAAGATCAAAAATATTATTATAAGGAACCTGCTTGTCACAAAAAGGAAAACACTTATGGGAACAAATTGATAAATTGTATGCCATTGCTAGAAACGTGTGCTCTACTTATAATGTTACTTATTGCTTTGATAAATCTTGTTGCTGTAAGAGGTATAAACACCTCCGTTTTTAATGTGAGTATAATGATAATGTTACCATATCTTCTTATGTTAAAGGAAATGATGACTTTTATGATGTGGAACAAATTGAAGAATTTATTCCTTGGAAGGGTGCATTTGAACTTGCTAGTTTACTTGAAAATATTGATGATTCACCTTATAAATATGAGGTTTATGATATACTTAGATTTTGCTTTGATAATTACAAGGAATAAAATGGCTATATTCTTGAATATATTAATAGATGCTTTCCACAAATGGAAGAGACTAATGCCTTGTAGGATCCTATGGAAGAAGAAATTGATGAACCTGAAATCTCATTAGATGAAAAAGAAGAGGAGAGTGATGAACAAAAGGAGGAAGAATGGATTAGCTACTGATACATTGCAAATGTATCTAGAATTTTTGATGTTCCATGCTTGGTTTTATCCACTTTCTTGTGTTTTGTCCACACTTTGGAGTACTTTTCATATGATTTCTTGGACTAACCTATTAACAAGAGCCACAGTGCCAGCTGCTTGTTTTCTGCTGTTTTTGGTTCCAAGAAAGTCAAAAAATGAATATTCTCGGAATTGGACGGGACAAAAGCCAAAGTGCCTATTTTTCCGGAAGTCATCAGATGCCAGAATACGAGACGGAGAAGGGCTGGGGGCCGGCCACACCACCTGGCCGCGCGGCCAGGTCTAGCCCGCACCAGGGGGTGGTCTGGCCGACCCCAGCACCCCCTGGGCCTCTCCTTCCGCCTATATATTGCCTTCAGGACAAAAACCTAAGTGCCCGATCAAAAATCCACGAAAGAGTCTATGGCCGCCGTCATCTCCATCCCTAGATCGGGAGGGATATGAAGCTCTTCCCGGCACCCTGCCGGAGAGGGGAATTCACCCTGGAGGCCTTCTTCATCACCATGCAAGCCTCCGGTGTGATGCGTGAGTAGTTCATCCTTGGACTACGGGATCCATGTAGTAGCTAGATGGCTGGTTCTCCTCCTTTGTGCTTTCATGTCTAGATCTTGTGAGCTCCGTTCATGATCAAGATCATCTATTTGTAATTCTGCATGTTGTGTTTGCGGGGATCCGATGGATATTGAGATGCTATTTCAGATTGATTATTGATTCTATCATGTCTTTGTTATTTGTGATCTTGCATGCTTTCCGTTGTTAGTAGCTATCTTGGCCAAGTAGATGCTAGCAACTCCAAGAGTTAGTATTTATGCTTGATAGTGGGTTCATGCCTCTGGTAATCTGGGGAAGTGACAGAAATCTCTAAGGTACTAGATGTGCTGTTTCTACTAGGGAGAAAACAACAATCCTTTGTTCATAAAACAATCGTATTGTTTACTTTACACACAGTTCGTAAAGCAATAATATGTTGCTTGTAACCTAATACTGGAGGGGGTTCGGATGATAACCTGAAGGTGGTTTATTAGTCATAGATGCAGTTGGATGGTGGTCTATGTATAATGTTGTAATGCCCAATCAAGTCTCAAAGGATTCAAGATGATTAGTATATGCATGTATTGCTTTCTCGATGTTTGTCAATTGCCCCACTGTAATTTGTTCACCCAGTATGTTATCTATCTTAAGGAGAGCCACCTCTAGTGAACTATGGATCTCGGTCCTCTTTCTTTACATACAATCTATAAACTATTTACTACTTTGTGTTTACTTTCTGCAAACTATTACTTCTTTCCATTCGATACGTTTAATCCTTTGTTTTCAGCAAAACACGATGAGATTGACAACCTCATCGCAAGTTGGGGACAAAGTTCTGTGGTTGTGTTGTGCAGGTCTCCACGTTGCTACTAGCACCGGTAGTGCACCCTGCCAAGGCTCAGCTAGTAACACCTTTGGGGTGTTTCCTTGCTCCTACTAGTTCGATTAAACCTTGGTTTCATAACTGAGGGAAACTTGTTGCTGTGCTCATCATACCTTCCTCTTGGGGTTCCCAGCGAGCTCTACATCAATACAAGCCATCAAGCATTTTTCTGGCGCCGTTGCCGGGGAGTCAAGGACATCTTCACAAGGGGAGTCCCTCATAACCAATTTCTTTACTTTGTTGTTTTTGTTTTTCTTAGTTTCTTTTTGCTTTGTTTGCTTGTTTCTTTATCAAAAACACAAAAAAATTAGTTTTACTAGTTTGCTTTCTTATTTGAAAAACACAAAAAATATTAGTTCCTTTCTTAAGTTGTCGTTATGTCTAGCCTTGCTCCAATCACTATGTCACCCGAGGAAATGATTTTCACTTTTAAACAAGGAATGGAAGAGAGTTTTAAGGAAGCTTGGTCTAGAATCTCTGATCTACATGAAAAAACTGAGCCTAAAATGACTCAAAGCTTGTTCCTTAGCAGTTTTTACCTTGGAATTGCTCTTTGCTACAGATATGCTTTAGATGTGTTGTGGGAAGAGATTTCCTCCAATGTAATGAGGATGATGCTATTAATGCCATAAAGAAATTTATCTTCACTTACAACTTGCCTAGCCAAACTGATATTTCTTTCGCAAAAATATTTGCTAGATTGAACACTCTTGAGACTGACACTACTAGCTTAAAAGATTGCTATAATACGCTTAGGGAGCATCACAATTATGTCCCAATAAATTCTGAACCATCAAAGTGGCTCCCTACAGTAAAGATTGAGATAAACACTGAAACTTTTCAAGATCGCTGTGATATCATGTCTGAATTTTGTCTTATGCCCAAAGATATTTATGAATCCTTGAATAGTTGGGGGCTTACTGAAGGAGGAAAAGAAATATCTCTTGCTAATAATGCTACCATTTTACCTATTGGAATAGCTGAAGGAGTGTTTACAAAGATCCTTGGGAAAATGATTTCTACTGATTATCTTGTTATTAAATGTGCAGGAAAATGACAAATTACACTTGGAAGATCCCTATTAGAACTCATTGGAGCAATAATAGATGTGGGAAAAGGGACCATGCACCTTTATTCTCCACCAAACAATCATATTTTCCCCAAGGTTAAGAATAAAAGTAAGAGAGGTAAGGGCAAGAAATTTGGTCTTAATGCTTCTTCATTTAAGAACACTTGATTCTTTCTTTGCTTCTTATGCCTAACTTAAAGGCGTTAAATAAAAGTACTTATTGGGAGATAACCCAAAAGTTTTAGATAAGTCTTAGAGGTTATTACAGTAATAACCGCTCCTTATCCTTTTTATTTGCTTTTTGTGCCAAGAGTAACCTCTAATGAGAGAGAAGTAATGATTGGGAAAGTTGCTGCCCCGAGCTTCACCGTAAAAATTCGTGTAAAATCTCTAAAAGTATTTTTGAGGCGTGAATTTTTGTGCTTCTGCCCCAGGTTGTTATCTAACATTCATTAGTTCAACACTTTTTGATTTGAGCAACAGAAGGTCTTCTAAAAAATTCGTCTTTACCTGCTGGTCTGTTTTGACAGATTTCTGCCATTTTCTGCATTTGCTTCTTGTTGGTTCCTTTTTGAGTTCTTTTGGGGAATTGAGCTTTTTGAGGGAAGTACTACAGTAGCTAGTGTTATAATGGAAGTTTATTTGGTGTTAGAACTGAACCTTAAGACTTATTTATCTTGAGTGCACTAATGTTGCTAATAAAGATTGTGTGAAGTTTTGTATGAAGGAAAATTTTCAGGTGTATGAAAGGAATGAGTAATGAGATGAAGAATGGACTAAAGTATTCAAGAAGTACAAGCGGCAAAGCTTGGGAATGCCCAAGGCATCCCCTTCTTCATCAATAAAAATCCCAGGTTTCTTCCAAACGCTTCATTTTTATTATTTCATGCACAGTTGTGTTGTTCTTGGAGCGTCTTGTTTTTCGTTTTTGTTTTGGTTTTTCGTTTGCTTGGTTTGCTTAGTTTTCTGAATAAATTGGTTGGACCCCCTCTTTCATACATTAGTTTGCAAATAGTTTGGTTTGGTTTGGTTTGGAAAAGAGTAGGAAAGTTTATACTTATGTGGTAAAAAGAGCTTGTTATTTAACTATGGCCTATGCTTTGTCATGCCATGCTTGATATTGTTTTGGCTTTATGCTTAGTATTATTTGCTGTAGCATGAATTGTTATAAACAATTGATATTGTTTAATGTGCCTTGGATGAATCATGCATTGTTTTAGCATATGAAAGCATAGTATAGTGGTATTCTCCTTTGATGCTTTATTTGGGTTGACTTGGTGCATGCTCACACCATGTTATGACTATCCAAAGTCACCATAGCCTTTATGATCCTTTAGTTTTCAACTTGTAGTAGCACTTTATGCTTTGATCAATGATGTTTTGTCGGTCTGCATGATTATGGCCATTATTGCTCTCTTAGTTTGTCGCTCCCAGTCTTTTCCTAGCCTCCACAACCAAGTATGAGTTCCACTCATGCATCCAACTCCCTAAACCAAGTTATTCCAAAGAGTACACTATACCTACCTACTAGCTTATGCTATTCCAAGTATATTCATGCTTTTGTTTATCTTCCAAATTAAACTTGTTATGAGAAAACTAGTGATTAAAGCTCTCACAAACTTGACGGCACACTTTACTTTTTTTGCATCTAATAAACTTGAACCATTGGGTCCTTCTTTGTTGCGTATATGCTTGCGCTTTATAAGTTGAAATTAGAAGAACCATGTATCATGGGGAACGCTTTCAACATTGCACATGTACTTTGTACCCCGTTGATATCATGTTCTTTTTGCTTATGGATCCCGGCGGTGTGAAATAAAAGTGGAACTTGTAAGATCATGGAGTTTGTATATGTGTTAGAGAAACGCCTGGGCCGCTGGTCTAATCCATGCTGACATGGTGGAAACCTACAGCGTAACCATAATGATCTGTCTATGAAGCATTCTTCTTATAAAAGTTAGACATTGAGAAAAAAAGAGAAAAAGAAAAGAAAAGAGATATGAGAAAAGAGGAAAGAGAGAAAAAAGCACCATTTTCCCATGGTAAATAAGAAGATTGCTGAGATGCTCATTGTCTGCTTGCCTTGTCATTTTGATATGGGGATTCTTCTGTATCATAGGGCAAGGGGTACCCCGTTGGCGGTTCTCTATGATACATATGTACTTACAATGACAAGAGCTTACTTATGACTAAAGTTGAGTAGCATGAGGTTCGGTCTTCGTAAGTAAGGGGCATGAGATTTCGGTTTATAACTTGTCAAGCATATCCTCTTCGTTGTGTCACTTTAACCTTAATCACTTCAAGATGCTTATGATAGGGGCAATGAGAGCTGAAAGCTATAAGTACCATAATTTTTGGAAGCTCTTTATGAGACTCGAATCCCTACTTCCTTTTATGAAGGCCTTTCTTCCACCATTATATTGAGTCTCCACCTTCTACCTTTATGCACCTACTTTGAGAGCATAGTGGCCATTCTTAGTTCTATGTGCATTGTCCCAAGACTAGTTGATTGATGCATAACTTGATATTGCTTGGTTTAAACTATTTGTATCTAGTCAGTCTTATGAACTTTGAAGGTGTCCTATGCATTTATGATTTGCTACTCTATGAGGGACAAGCTGAATGCTATTTATGCTATGTTTTGTTTATGTGAAACAAACAAACGTCTTGCAAAGCATTGTTATTAATGAATCTTTTGTTTGTGCCTTTTCATGTTGCATCATAGTTTCTTTGTCTTGTTGCTAGAACTTTGTCTTTCATGCTATGATTGAAGTATTATGATTCCAGCTTTGAATGTTTTACAAATACTTTGATCAAGTCTTTGACGGTGCATGTCACCTCAAAAATTATTCTTTCTTTTTATCACTTACCTACTCGAGGACGAGAAGGAGTTAAGCTTGGGGATGTTGATACATTGCAAATGTATCTATAATTTTTTATGTTCCATGCTTGGTTTTATCCACTTTCTTGTGTGTTGTCCACACTTTGGAGTACTTTTCATATGATTTCTTGGACTAACCTATTAACAAGAGCCAAAGTGCCAGCTGCCTGTTTTCTGTTGTTTTTGGTTCCAGGAAAGTCAGAAAATGAATATTCTCGGAATGGGACGGGACAAAAGCCAAAGTGCCTATTTTTCTGGAAGTCATCAGATGCTAGAATACAAGACGGAGAAGGGCTGGGGGCCGGCCACACCACCTGGCCGCGCGGCCAGGCCTGGCCCGCGCTAGGGGGTGGTCTGGCCGACCCCATCATCCCCTCGGCCTCTCCTTCCGCCTATATATTGCCTTCGGGACGAAAACCCTAAGTGCCCGATCAAAAATCCACGAAAGAGTCTGTAGCTGCCGTCATCTCCATCCCTAGATCGGGAGGGATCTGAAGATCTTCTTGGCACCCTGCCGGAGAGGGGAATTCACCCTGGAGGCCTTCTTCATCACCATGCAAGCCTCTGGTGTGATGCATGAGTAGTTCATCCTTGGACTACGGATCCGACGACGTGCCCTACCGCAACAGACCTAGTGGAGGAGCCCATCCCTGTCATAGAAGACCTAGCAGAGGAGCCCATCTCTGTTGACGAATGATTGCCGGATTTCATCCTGTTTTGTAATAATTTGATCGCCGAACCTCTTTTGGGTGAATTTCTGTTGAAATGTTTTGGGCGATTTATGTCCAACACCTTTGGGCGAGATTTCGCCGACAGGAACAAAAAATTCAAATATGTTGTCGGGTTATGTGTTTGGTTTAGAACGCGAGTGGGAAAATGGTCGTTCCCAGGCTGAAAGTCACATCCATCTGGTGCTAAATAGCGCCGGATTTCGGCCTGGGAACGCTGAACGAGTGGAGATGCTCTAAACTTGAATATACGGTGTTGGATCGAAACACTAGGTACAACTCCAAGTTTTGAACAGAGTATAGGTTACTGTACTCGGGTTTTTCAGTTTTGAACATCGCACATAGATCAGACACTGTAAACTTGAACTGAAAATTCAGAATTACAAATCGATATCATCTCGCATGAAATTACTAGCATATACGAGTTCGATTGCATACATATGCAGAAGATTAAAAGTTGCTCGTGGATTACATACACAAATAGGTTAAGCTACGACGGCGCCTAGGGTCAAAATTGAGCTCGTCGATGAATTTCTAGGAGTGGTAAAGTAGCTGCGTCTGTGGTGGCGAGCTCACTCCTAGGTGAGGTCGATGAGGTCTGCAAGCTCTAGCTTGACGATGCCATCTCGAGCGCCCGCCTCCAACTTTGCCATCTACGCCTACACGAGCGACCTCACGATATGACTCCACCCTCTCGCGGAGGATCTCGGACTCGTGGTCGCGCTCGGACTTGTGGGTGAGCTTCTCCATGGCCATGCACTCCTCATAGAAGTGTGCCACGTAGTCTGCACGCACTACAACTTGAGAACGCGGAGGGGTGGGGGATCTCCAGTCGTCGGAGGATGGGGGACGAAGGAGCAAGGCACAAGGAGCCCTCACCGTAGGGGCACTCACTAGCGTTGGGATGTGCTCTAGCAATGTCGCTGGCAGGGCTCGCCACCAAGACGGTGCGCAGGCGTGGGAGGACAACAGGGGAGAAACCCCGCGGTTTCACTAGCACAGCACTGCCCGCTTCTTCGCCCCCTCCGAGCGGATGATCTGCTTCCTCTCCTCCTCGTAGAGACGCCGCATCGGCGCGGGGGGCGCTCACCGCCATTGCCGCCTCCGCTACGGCATCCCCCAACTGATGAGGACATCCATACTATTCCACTATCTCCTACTCCTATTGACAATGAAGATGTTGCTGCAAATAATAAGTCCAATGAGATCAGGATTGGACCCATTATAAGAGCTCATGCAAAGATACTTGAACAACAGATGAATCCACTCCTAACTGAACCTTATGTATTTCTTAATGAAAACTTTATACTACCTAAATATATGCATCTATATATGATCAGGTTCACTATTAACACAAGCATTGAACCAAGACGAGAAGAGATGTAGCAAGAGGAACCATTGAACCAAGACGAGAAGAGATGTAGCAAGAGGAACCAGACGCGTTGATCACCAATGCATGCGCGAGGGAGGAGGAGGCATGCGCAGTAGATGAGATCAAGCAACGTTGAGGAAGCAAGATGGCGTGCCAGGACACGTTTGAGGTGCACCGTGACATATGACCAGCACACCAAGTAGGCCGAACCCATCTATGGGTCAGTATGCATCAATTTGAGTCGAACTAAGTCAGTTTGGGCGAAGTTATGACTATTTTTAGGCTCGTTAGAGGGGAGGACGCCCTAACCTTCATATAAACTTCCGTAGCCGTCACAATTAGGATAGAACACGTTAAAAAAATCTAGTTCCAAATAGATCTGCTACAAGCAATCCTCTGAAATACTTCGCACCAGTTCGTATCGGTCTGGTGTTTGTTACTACTATAATCTGAGTGTTATTAATTATTCCATTAGAAATTAGTCAATTGCAAGCTTGAGTGTGATCTATTGTTCCATTGGGAATAAGTAGATTGCGATACCGCTTCATGGTCAGCGGCTACGTGCACAAGTGTGTGGAGTTGCGAATATCCAAAAGGTTGAGAGTTGTTGCATCTGGCAGCAGGAATTAGCCGGAGTTCCCAGATTCATACAAGTTATCTTCATCACCTACCTCACCATCTACCCTAGTTTACTGAGAAGAGCAGGCCACTCCATATCATCTTGGTATCAGATTCTCAGGTTTACTCAGTGAGCAATTCATCCCCGTAGATTAGTTGTTTTATAGAAAAAGCCACACAAAATATTCGGATTCATAGTTCATTGACATAGCCTAAATAACACTGTTCGTGAGTTCTAGTTGTTGTAGTCTTTTTTGTAATCTTTCTTCTAAATCTGAGTCATAGTTTTTGTCTAATTTTCGCCTGTTTTTATTTTATAGTCGGAGTTTCTGACTTTTTAGACTGTTATTGGCATTCTTGAGTTTTAGATCTATTAGATCTATTTTTCTTACCAAGTTAAAGTTGTAGATCCGTTCAAAAGAAAGAAAAAGAAACTAGAAGAGGAGTATATACACGAATGAGCTTCGATTGAAATACGTGAGCTTCTAGCTTCCTCGGGTGGTAGTGAAAAAAAAAATCTCGCGATTACTGCCTTGCTCGCTTGAAAGCCAAAAAAAATCCGGATTAGTAGTGCATGCTGACCGCAACTTTCTCGAGATATTTTTTCCTGCCGAACTCCTATCGCGGTAGGATTTTATGCTTTTTTTACCGTGACAGATCACTTTCAGGTCAAAATATTTTTATTTATATTTTTTATTTAGTCCACATAGCGTACCTATCTTGTGAGGCTTAGTAAATCTTTCTTGGTGTCTAAAACTATCCTACGAGACTAGCGTGCTTAATGCTCTGTGGGCTACTTAGTTTAGCAATCTTGTGCCCGTTTCGTTGAGACATCCCTAGCGTCTCTCCTTGTGCATTGCAACACGAGCATTACTTCGAGATACCTCAACTTTTGAACTTATTTATTTCAAAGTTGCAATTGCCCCATTTGTTTGTGTGGGTTGGTTGTCATGTGGATTGGTGTTGTCTGTACTCCCCGTGTTCTCACAGTGTCTTCTAGTTCTAAAAGTCACGATGCAATTTGTTCCAAACGAAAGCACTTGTTGGTCCAGAAAAGGCATGCAAGGTTATCATTGATGATGGTAGCTGTCGCAATTTGGCTAGCAAGGAGTTGTGTGCAAAGCTGAAGCTGAAGTATCTACCGAACCCCAATCCATATTTTATTCAGTGGTTAAGTGACAATGGAGACATGAAAGTTAGCCACATGGTGCGAGTTGATTTTCCTTGGTTTCGTTGTTTCTTCCAATAGCATTGAAGTTGATGTTTCTAAAGTTAAAGTCATAAGAGATTGGCCTATTTCCGACAAATGTGAGTGAACTTCGAAGTTTTAATGGATTGTCCGGTTTCTATCGTCGCTTTGTGAAATACTTCTCGACAATTACTTGCCCTCTCAGCGAGTTGGCCGAAAAGAATGTCACCTTCGTGTGCATCAAAGCACAACAAAAAGCTTTTGATAAGCTTAAAAAGAGGCTAACCGAAGCATCTCGTGTTACCGGATTGCACAAAAACTTTCGAGATAGAGTGTGACACTAGTTGATAAGGGGTGGCCCGATCTTCTCAGTAAGCGAGGTAGATGTATGATGATATGGGGTGGAGATAACTTATATGCCGCTCATAAACCTCTCGATCGATCCCTGATGCCAATGCAAGAGCTCTCAACCCTTGTAGTATTCACAACTTCACACACTTGGCGCACGTAGCTGCCGATCACTAAGCGGTTTGCAATCTTCTAATTCCCAGTGGAACCGCAGATCACACAAAACTTGCAATTGGCTAGATCCCAATGGATCAACTAATCACACATGATTGATAGTAGCAAAAACTCCAGATAGATACGAATCGGTGTGGTAGGATTCAATGCTTTGCACATAGCAACTCCAAGAACTAGGGTTTACTTTAAACGTTATCTTAACTACTCTAAGGGGTGTCCAAGGCTTATATGGCGGCTAGAACATTGAAACGACATGAAACGAAAACGTGTCTGATACAGTCTTGTACATCCAGATCGGACGGAAACTTGTAGGGCCGGATTATCCGGTCTAAGTAGGTCGGATTATCCGGGGTCCGGATGTTCCAATGAATTGTGCGGTCAAAAATCCGCCCCCATCTAGGTGATGCGCCGAAAGTCCTTAGTCGTTTTTCTTTAGGTGGGCCGGATTATCCGGGGTACGGGGGCCGGATAATCCAGGGGTCTTTGACTCCTCCTTGTTGGTCTTGATGATATCCCTTCTCGTCTAGTGCGCCTACCTCCCGCTCCTCCCTCGCGCATCCTTGGATGATCATCACATCGGGCTTCACTTGTAGCAACCCTTCTCCTTCTCACACCATGCTTGTTTCTTTAACAAATCTGATCATACATAAGTGCATAGACTTAGGTAGTATAAAATTCTCATTAATAAAAACACTAGATTCTTTTAGGAGTGAATTCACCTATTGTTCAAGTAGCTTGGCACGAGCTCGAGTAATAGGTCCAATCCTGATCTCATTGGACTTGGTCTTGGCAGCAACATCGACAACTTCATTAGGAGTTGGAGATAGCAAATCTGTAGGGATGTGCTCCTCATCTCCCCCTTCAAAAAGCGTCGACCTCGATTCTCCAAGGTCTTCTCCATCATATGGTTTCAAAACAGCAACATTGAAACTAGCACTGACACCTCCAAATACATCTTGAGAAATATCTATCTTGTAGGCATTATCATTTATCTTGGCAATCACTTTGTAAGGACCAACACCACGTGGAAGTAACTTGGATTTACGCAACTCCGAAAATCTGTCCTTGCGAAAGTGTACCCAAACCATAACTCTAGGCTGAAACAACACCTCATTGCGCTTCTTGTTAGCTCTCTCAGCATTGTTCTTGCCCTTCTTTTCAATAGCCTCTTTTGTCTTGACATGTATCTTCCTCACAAAATCTGCTCTCCTCGATGCTTCCATGTTGACTCTCTCTTGGATAGGAAGAGGCAGCAAATCAAGTGGCGTAATGGGTTTAAAACCATAAACCACCTCAAAAGGACAAATGTGCGTGGTAGAGTGGACTACTCGGTTATATGTAAACTCCACATGCGTCAAACACTCCTCCCATTTAGTAAGATTTTTCTTGATCATAGCTCGCAACAATGTCGATAGTGTATGGTTCGCTACCTCCGTTTGACCCTCTGTTTGGGGATGACAAGTAGTACTGAATAGTAACTTTATTCTCAGATTTCCCTAAAATGTCTTCCAGAAGTATCTCATGAACTTCACATCTCTATCAGAAACAATCCTCTTGGGTAGTCCATGTAGACGTACGATGTCCCTGAAAAGCAGGTTAGCAATATGCGACGCATCGTCGCTTTTGTGACAGGCAATAAATAGTGACATCTTAGAGAATCTATCCACTACCACAAAAATTGAATCATGGCCTAATTTAGTTCTAGGCAAACCTAATACAAAATCCATGCTTATATCTTCCCATGGTGTAGTAGGTTCAGGTAATGGCGTGTACAAACCATGAGGCTTCAACTTGGACTTTGACTTATTGCAAGTAATGCATCTCTTGACAAACCTGTCCACATCATGCCTCATTTTAGAGCAATAAAAATGATCAGCGAACATGAGTAGCGTCTTCTCACGCCCAAAGTGACCCATCAATCCTCCAGTATGTGATTCCTGTAGAAACAACAAATGCACAGACGACATCGGAACACATATTTTGTTAGCACGAAACAAAAACCCATTATGAATGTGAAATTTATCCCATGCCTTCCCAATAGAACACAAACGATATGGTTCAGCAAAATCGTGATCAGTTGCATACAAATCACACAAACTCTCTAAACTAGGAACTTTGATATCCGATTGTGTTAATAACATGTTCTTCCTAGATAGAGCATCAACAACAATATTATCTTTTCCCTTTTTATGTTTAATAATGTATGGAAAAGACTCAATGAACTCAACCTACTTCGCCATCTATGCCTGCACAAGCGCCGCATCACGATACGCCTCCGCCCTCTCGCGGAGGATCTCATACTCGTGGTCGCGCTCGGACTTGCGGGTGAGCATCTCCATGGCCATGCACTCCTTGTAGAAGTGTGCCACGTAGTCTGCGTGCACTACGACTTGAGAACAAGGAGGGGAGGGGGAGCTCCAGTCGTCGGAGGATGGGGGACATAGGAGCAAGGCACGAGGAGCCCTCACCGTAGGGGCACTCACTAGCGTGCGCAAACCTGCGGATCGTGGGGATGTGCTCGAGCAATGTCACCGGCGGGGCTCGCCACCAAGACGGTGTGCAGGCGTGGGGAGACAGCAGGGGAGAAACCCCGCGGTTTCACTAGCGCAACACTGCCCGCTTCTTCGCCCCCCTCTGAGCGGACGATCTGCTTCCTCTCCTCCTCGTAGAGATCGCCGCACCGGCGCGGGGGGCGCTCACCGCCATTGCCGCCTCCGCTACGGCCTCCCCCGACTGATGAGGACATCCATACTATTCCACTATCTCCTACTCCTATTGACAATGAAGATGTTGCTGCAAAGAATAAGTCCAATGATATCAGGATTGGACCCATGACAAGAGCTCATGCAGAGCTACTTGAGCAATAGATGAATTCACTTCTAACTGAAGCTGATGTATTTCTTAATGAGAACTTTATACTACCTAAATCTATTCATCTATGTATGATCAGGTTCATTGTTCACACAAGCATTGAACGAAGAGGAGAAGAGATGCATCAAGAGGAACCAGACATGTTGATCACCAATGCATGCGCTTGGGAGGAGAGGGAGGAAAACACAGAAGAGGAGATCAAGCAACGTTGAGGAAGCAAGATGGTGCGCCAGGAGACGTTTGAGGTGCACCGTGACATATGGCCAGTGCGCCAAGTAGGCCGAACCCATTTATGAGTCGGTATGTATCAATTTGAGTCGAACAAAGTCAGTTTGGACCAAGTTATGGCTGTTTTAAAGCTTGGTTAGAGGGGAGGACGCCCTAACCTTCATATAAACTTCCGTAGCCGTCACAATTAGGGTAGACCATGATAAAATAAACTCTAGTTCCAAATAGATCTGCTACAAACAATCCTCTGAAATACTTCGCACCAATTCGTATCGATCCGGTGTTTGTTACTACTATAATCTAAGTGTTATTAGTTGTTTCATTGGAAATTAGCCAATTACATGTTTCAGTGTGATCTATTGTTCCATTGGGAATTAGTAGATTGCAATACCACTTCGTGGTCAGCGGCTACGCGCACAAGTGTGTGGAGCTGCGAATATCCAAAGGGTTGAGAGCTGTTGCATCTGGCAGCAGGGATTCGTCGAAGAGTTCTCAGATTCATACAAGTTATCTTCATCATCTACCTCACTATCTACCCTAGTTTACTGAGAAGATCAGGCCACTCCATATCATCTTGGTATCAGATTCTCGGGTTTACTTAGTGAAAATTCATCCTCGTAGATTAGTTGTTTTTGTCCTATACAGAAAAAGTCCCACAAAAATATTAGGGTTCATAGTTCATTGACATAGCCTAGATAATGATGGGTTCATAGCATGGAAAACAAAAAAATTCTATAGCAAGAACGAACAAAACCTAGATCTAATCCAGATAAAAGCCAAGATCTAAGCTATTAGACATGAGCAACGAGATAGATAGGAACTAACCCTCATAGATCCGAAAGCGTTAACGAGATTAGATCTTGTGGTTGATGTAGTCGATCACTTGCCGATCTCAAGATTGTGTGGACGATCCTTCCGGCGTCGCGTTCCAGCAGCGCTTCCGCAGTCGGTCAAGTGGACGATCCTTCCGGCGCCGCGTTTCGGTAGCGCTTCCGCAGTCGGTCACATGTGCGGAGTCGAAGCAGACCTTCCTCTCCCCGTTCCAGCGAGCAGCGGAGGTAGTAGATCTTCTCCACGGAATCCCAGCAGCACGACGGCGTGGTGGTGGTGGTGGAGTAGAGAATTCTGCAGGGCTTCGCCTATGCCTGTGCAGAAGAAGGTGGAGGAGAGAGGCGGCAGAGATTGGGTGTTATGGGAGGAGGGGAGGAGGGGGCGCCCCTGCCCCTCTATTTAAAGAAGGGAGGCGCCTAGGGAGGGGGAGTCCTTGTAGGACTCCCCTCCCTTGTAGACCGGCGGATTGGAGGTGGGGGAAGGAGTCCTCCTCCCCCACGACTCCGTATCTTGACCCACCAGGACTCCTTGATCCCTATCTTGATTTTCAAGCAAACTCCAAGATATCTTCTAGAACCTTCCGGAACATTCCGAAACCTTCTAGAATCCTCATACAAACACTCCGGAACATTTCTAACTTAGAAAATTATCCCCTATATACGAATCTTATTCTCCGGGCCATTCCGGATCTCCTCGTGATGTCCCGAATCCAATCCGAGACTCCGAACAACATTCGGTCTCCAACGCACATTCCATATCTACTTAAAACAACTTCGAAACCTTAAGTGTGTCACCCATGTAGACATGATAGAGACACATCTCCTATCAATAACCATCAGCGGGACCTGGAGATCCATAATGGCTCCCACATACTCAACGATGACTTCGCAATCGATTGGACCACTTACATACGAAACTAATTCCCTTTGTCTTGCGATACTATACTTATCCGAGGTTTGATCGTCGGTATCTCCATACCTAGTTCTACCTCGTTACTGATAAGTACTCTTTACTCGTTCCGTGATATGTCATCTCTTGTGACCCAGTCACATGCTTGCAAGCTAACTAGATGACATTCCACCGAGAGGGCCCAGAGCATATCTATCCGTCATATGGATGGACAAATCCCAATCTTGGTTCATGCGCTTCAACACATACTTTCAGAATACCCAATGACACTTTTATAACCACCCAGTTACGAAGCGGCGTTTGATGTCATCAAAGTATCCATCCGGTGATGGTGATTAACATAACCTCATGGTCGAAGGAATAGGTTACTATGTATTTGAAAGCTTACAGCAATACGAACTTAATGACTTGATCTTATGCTACGCTTACTATGGGTGTGTGTCCATCACATCATTCTCCTAATGACATAACCTTGTTATTAATCACATCCAATGTCCATGATCAGGAAACCATGATCATCAATTAATCAACAAGCTAGTTCAACAAGAGGCTTACTAGGGACTCTCTTATGTTTACAAAACACACATGTATTAGTGTTTCCTAATAATACAATTATAGCATGGGATGTAAACATTCATCATAAACACGAAGATATAATAATAATCACTTTTATTATTGCCTCTTGGGAATATCTCCAACAGTCTCCCACTTGCACTAGAGTCAATAATCCAGATTACATGGTAATATACCGAACACCCATGGCGTTCTGGTGTTGGTCATGCTTTTTCCTAGGGAGAGGTTTAGTCAACGGATCTGCCACATTCAGATCAGTGTGTACTTTGCAAATCTTTATGTCACCATCTCGGACATACTCGCGAATAGCGTGGAAACGTAGCTTGATGTGCTTTAGCTTGCTATGTGACCTTGGCTCCTGCGCATTAGCTATGGCACCTATGTTGTCACAGTAGATGGCCATCGGGTCCAACGCACTGGGAACCACGCCGAGTTCAGTAATGAATTCCTTCATCCAAACGGCTTCTTGTGCGGCCTCCGAAGCAGCTATGTATTCCGATTCAGTTGAAGATTTCGCCACAATGCTTTGCTTCGCACTCCTCCAGCTCACTGCAGCACCATTCAAAATAAATACATAACCCGACTGTGACTTTGAGTCATCCGGATCGGTGTTCCAACTAGCATCGGTGTAACCGTTTACAACAAGCTGTTCATCACCTCCATA
Organism: Avena eriantha; assembly: GCA_910589775.1. Taxonomy (NCBI): domain Eukaryota; kingdom Viridiplantae; phylum Streptophyta; class Magnoliopsida; order Poales; family Poaceae; genus Avena; species Avena eriantha. Next base: position 366,335,092 of record OU342744.1, read on the forward strand.
AGAAAGAACCATATCCTTAGTCCTATTTAGGTACTTTAGGATATTCTTGACCGCTGTCCAGTGCTCCATTCCAGGATCACTTTGATATCTGCTAGTCAAACTAACAGCATGTGCTATATCCGGTCTTGTACACAGCATGGCATACATGATAGAACCTATGGCCAAGGCATAGGGAATATTATTCATTTTCTCTCTATCTTCTGCCGTAGCTGGACTTTGAGTCTTACTCAAGGTCTTACCTGAAAACATGGGCACGAACCCTTTCTTGCTATCTTCCATTCTAAACTTCTTTAGAACTTTGTCCAAGTATGTACTTTGTGAAAGTGCTATTAGGCGTCTTGATCTATCTCTATAAATCTTGATGCCTAGAATGTATGCCGCTTCGCCAAGATCCTTCATTGAAAAACTATTATTCAAATAGGTTTTGACGCTATTAAGAAGTTCTATATCATTCCCAATCAACAATATGTCATCTACATATAGTACTAGGAATGCTACAGAGCTCCCACTCACTTTCTTGTAAATACAAGCTTCTCCATAAGTTTGTATAAATCCAAAGTTTTTGATTACTTTATCAAAACGTTGATTCCAACTCCGGGATGCTTGCTTCAGCCCATAAATGGAGCGCTGAAGCTTGCACACCTTGTCAGCATCTTTAGGATCGACAAAACCCTTGGGTTGTACCATATACAACTCTTCCTCAATGTCACCATTAAGGAACGCCGTTTTGACATCCATCTGCCAAATCTCATAATCAAAATGTGCAGCAATTGCTAACAAAATCCTCACAAACTTTAGCTTCGCTACTTGTGAGAATGTCTCATCATAGTCAACTCCTTGAATTTGTCGGAACCCTTTCGCGACAAGTCGAGCTTTATAGACGGTAACATTACCATCAACATCTGTTTTTCTCTTGAAAATCCATTTGTTCTTGACAGCCTTACGGCCATCCGGTAAGTCCACCAAAGTCCATACTTGGTTTTCGTACTTGGATCCCATTTCGGATTTCATGGCTTCTAGCCATTTGTCAGAATCTAGGCTCATCATAGCTTCTTCATACGTCGCAGGGTCATCAGCGTTGTCCACTAACATGACGTTCAAGGCAGAGTCATACCAATCAGGAGTGGTACGAACCCTCGTTGACCTGCGAGGTTCAGTAGTAACTTCATTTGAAGTTTCATGATCATTATCATTAGCTTCCTCTCCAATTGGTGTAGGCGGCACAAAAACATCTTCTGGTGCTGCACTACTCTCAAATCCGAGAGAAGGTTCATTAACCTCATCGAGTTCTACTTTCCTTCCAGTCACCTCCTTCGAGAGAAACTCCTTCTCAAGAAAGGATCCATTCTTGGCAGCGAAAACTTTGCCTTCGGATCTATGATAGAAGGTATACCCAATCGTTTCTTTAGGGTATCCTATGAAGACGCATTTCTCCGCTTTGGGTTCTAGCTTATCAGGTTGTAACTTTTTTACATATGCTTCGCAACCCCAAACTTTAAGGAACGACAACTTAGGTTTCTTACCAAACCACAATTCGTATGGTGTCGTTTCAACGGATTTAGATGGTGCCCTATTTAAAGTGAATGCGGCTGTCTCTAATGCATAGCCCCAAAATGATAACGGTAAATCTGTAAGAGACATCATAGACCGAACCATATCTAAGAGAGTTCGATTACGACGTTCAGACACACCATTACGCTGTGGTGTTCCCGGCGGTGTCAACTGTGAAAGTATTCCATATTTCTTTAAATGCATGCCAAACTCATAACTCAGATATTCACCTCCGCGGTCAGAGCGCAAAAACTTAATCTTCTTGTTACGATGATTTTCCACTTCACTTTGAAATTCCTTAAACTTCTCGAAAGTTTCGGACTTATGTTTCATAAAGTAGACATACCCATATCTACTCAAGTCATCCGTGAAAGTGAGAACATACCGATATCCACCACGCGATGCTACACTCATTGGACCGCACACATCGGTATGTATTATTTCCAATAAGTCTGTAGCTCGCTCCATTATTCCAGAGAATGGAGTCTTAGTCATTTTTCCCATTAGACATGCTTCGCATCTTTCAAGTGATTCAAAATCAAGTGATTCAAGAAGTCCATCAGAATGGAGTTTCTTCATATGCTTCACTCCAATGTGACCAAGACGACAGTGCCACATGTATGTAGAATTATCATTCAATTTTATTCGTTTAGCATCTATGTTGTGAACATGAGTATCACTACTATCGAGATTCAGTAAGAATAAACCATTCATCTCAGGTGCATTACCATAAAAGATATTACTCATATAAATCGACCAACCTTTATTCTCGGACTTAAAAGAGTAACCGTCTCGCAATAAACAGGATCCAGATATAATGTTCATGCTTAACGCAGGCACTAAATAACAATTATTTAAATTTAAAACTAATCCCGAAGGTAGATGTAGAGGGAGCATGCCGACGGCGATCACATCAACCTTCGAGCCATTTCCAACGCGCATCGTCACCTCGTCTCTTGCCAGTCTTCGTTTATTCCACAGCTCCTGTTTCGAGTTACAAATATGAGCAACCGAACCAGTATCAAATACCCAGGCACTACTACGATTACTAGTAAGATACACATCTATAACACATATATCAAATATACCTTTCTTCTTGATGTTGCCATTCTTCAGATCCGCCAGGTACTTGGGGCAGTTACGCTTCCAGTGACCAGCACCCTTGCAGTAGAAGCACTCAGTTTCAGGATTAGGACCAGCCTTGGGCTTCTTAGCAGGTGCGGCAACTTTCTTGCCGTCCTTCTTGAAGTTGCCTTTGTTCGTAGGCTTGCCCCGTTTCTTGAAATTGGTGGTCTTATTGACCATCAACACTTGTTGCTCCTTCTTGATCTCCACTTCAGCAGTTTTCAGCATGGACAACAGTTCAGGCAATGTCTTGTTCATGCAGTGCATGTTGTAGTTCATCACAAAGTTCTTGTAACTTGGTGGCAGTGATTGAAGGAGACGGTGAATCCCCAATTCATTAGGAATCGATATTCCCAACTCTTGGAGCTTCTTAGCGTACCCAGACATGGTGAGCACGTGCTCGCTAACGGAGCTTCCTTCTTCCATCTTACAGTTAAAGAACTTTTCGGAGGCCTCATAGCTCTCCATGGCCGCGCGAGTCTCAAAAATTAGCCTGAGCTCCTTAATGATCTCGAACGGGTCGTGGTGCTCAAAACGCTGTTGGAGCTCTGCTTCTAAACCGTATAGGATGGCACACTGAACTGTGGAGTAATGATTTTTCCGAGTGACGAAAACATTCTTTTCGTCATCGGTGGCATTATCTGCAGGTGGGTCACCTAGCGGTGCATCGAGCACATAGGTCAACTGACCAGCCCTGAGGACGATCTTCAGTCCACAGAACCAGTTCGTGAAATTGCTTCCATTGTTTTTAAGCTTTTCTTTCTCTAGGAACGCATTGAAATTGATGGAGGGGGTCGCCATAATCTACAACAATTTGCAAGTAGTTTAGACTAAGTTATGACAAATTGAGTTCAAATTTAATTATTAAAACTAACTAGGTGAACGCCCACTCAAAACAACATCCCTCACATTGTCTTAGTGATTACACGAACCAAGTCCGATCTCCACGAGAGAAGATGTAGTTTCATCGGCGAACAATCTTCATGTTCATCATATCAATTATATGACTCATGCTCTACCTTTCGGTATTCCGTGTTCTGAGACCATGTCTGTACATGCTAGGCTCGTCAAGACAACCTTAGTTTCCGCATGTGCAAATCTGGCTTGCACCCGTTGTATGCACACGTAGAATCTATCACATCCGATCATCACGAGATGCTTCGAAATGATGAGTCTTAGCAACGGTGCCAACTAAGGGTGAACACTTTATTACTTGATATTTAGTGAGAGGGATCATCTTATAATGCTACCGTCGCGATCTAAGCAATACAAGATGCATAAAGGATTAACATCACAGGCAATTCATAATTAGTGTGATATGATATGGCCCTTTCTTCTTGCGCCTTTGATCTCCATCTCCAAAGCACAAACATGATCTCCATCATCACCAGCATTGCGTCAAGGTCAGTGGCGCCGCTTCATGGTTGTCCATCATCACCAGCAACTATTACAACTACTTGGAATAAAGCTATTACAAGATGAATAGACACGCAGGTCTTAACAGAATTAAAGACAACCATTAGGCTCCTGCCGGTTGCCATATTACAACAAGGATCATTGCATACATCAAATACAATCACAATCACATGATGGCCATATCACATCACAGAACCCCTGCAAAAACAAGTTAGACGCCTCTAATTTTCTTTGCAAGTTTTACGTGGTTTGGGGCTTTCGCATAAGACCGATCTTACCTACGAACAAGAACCACAACGTTGATACAAGTGTTGTCAAGATGCTCATTGTAAATTGAATCTTAACTATGGTAGGAGAGACAGACACCTGCAAAGCCACTTGTGCAAAGCAAGTTGCACGTCAAGCGTGGAGCAAGTCTCATGTGCGATGACATGTAATGTTAGCCCGAGCCGCTTCATCCCACCATGCCGCAAGATGCAAAGTACACGCTAAGTCACCGACAACAAAAGCATCAACGCCCACAAAAACATTGTGTTCTACTCGTGCAACAGATCTACGCATAGATACGGCTCTGATACCACTAATGGGTTCGTAGCATGGAAAACAAAAAAATTCTACCGCAAGAACGAACAAAACCTAGATCTAATCCAGATAAAAGCCAAGATCTAATCTATTAGACATGAGCAACGAGATAGATAGGAACTAACCCTCGTAGATCCGAAAGCGTTAACGAGATTAGATCTCGTGGTTGATGTAGTCGATCACTTGCCGATCTCAAGATCATGTGGACGATCCTTCCGGCGTCGCGTTCCAGCAGCGCTTCCGCAGTCGGTCAAGTGGACGATCCTTCCGGCGCCCCGTTTCGGTAGCGCTTCCGCAGTCGGTCACACGTGTGGAGTCGAAGCAGACCTTCCTCTCCCTGTTCCAGCGAGCAGCGGAGGTAGTAGATCTTCTCCACGGAATCCCAGCAGCACGATGACGTGGTGGTGGTGGTGGAGTAGAGAATTCTGCAGGGCTTCGCCTATGCCTGTGCAGAAAAAGGTGGAGGAGAGAGGCGGCAGAGATTGGGTGTTATGGGAGCAGGGGAGGAGGGGGCGCCCCTGCCCCTCTATTTAAAGAAGGGAGGCGCCTAGGGAGGGGGAGTCCTTGTAGGACTCCCCTCCCTTGTAGGCCGGCGGATTGGAGGTGGGGGAAGGAGTCCTCCTCCCCCACGACTCCGTATCTTGACCCACCAGGACTCTTTGATCCCTATCTTGATTTTCAAGCAAACTCCAAGATATCTTCTAGAACCTTCAGGAACATTCCGAAACCTTCTAGAATCCTCATACAAACACTCCGGAACATTTCCTAACTTAGAAAATGATCCCCTATATATGAATCTTATTCTCTGGACCATTCCGGATCTTCTCGTGATGTCCCAAATCCAATCCGAGACTCCGAACAACATTCGGTCTCCAACGCACATTCCATATCTACTTAAAACAACTTCGAACCTTAAGTGTGTCACCCTACGGTTCGTGAATATGTAGACATGATAGAGACACATCTCCTATCAATAACCATCAGCGGGACCTGAAGATCCATAATGGATCTCACATACTCAACGATGACTTCGCGATCGATTGAACCACTTACATACGAAACTAATTCCCTTTGTCTTGCGATACTATACTTATCCGAGGTTTGATCATCGGTATCTCCATACCTAGTACTACCTCGTTACTGATAATTACTCTTTACTCGTTCCGTGATATGTCATCTCTTGTGACCCAGTCACATGCTTGCAAGCTAACTAGATGACATTCCACCGAGAGGGCCCAGAGCATATCTATCCGTCATATGGATGGACAAATCCCAATCTTGGTTCATGCGCTTCAACACATACTTTCAGAATACCCAATGACACTTTTATAACCACCCAGTTATGAAGCGGCGTTTGATGTCATCAAAGTATCCATCCGGTGATGGTGATTAACATAACCTCATGGTCGAAGGAATAGGTTACTATGTATTTGAAAGCTTACAGCAATACGAACTTAATGACTTGATCTTATGCTATGCTTACTATGGATGTGTGTTCATCACATCATTCTCCTAATGACATAACCTTGTTATTAATCACATCCAATGTCCATGATCAGAAAACCATGATCATCAATTAATCAACAAGCTAGTTCAACAAGAGGCTTACTAGGGACTCTCTTATGTTTACAAAACACAAATGTATTAGTGTTTCCTAATAATACAATTATAGCATGGGATGTAAACATTCATCATAAACACGAAAATATAATAATAATCACTTTTATTATTGCCTGTTTGGTATATCTCCAACAGATAACACTGTTCGTGAGTTCTAGTTTTTAGTCGTAATCTTTTTTGTAGTCTTTTTTCTAAATCTGAGTCGTAGTTTTTGTCTATTTTCGTTGTTTTTATTTTATAGTTGGAGTTTCTGACTGTTTTTAGACTGTTTTTGACATTCTTGAGTTTTAGATCTATTAGATCTATTTTTTCTTACCAAGTTGAAGTTGTAGATCCGTTCAAAAGAAAGAAAAAAAACTAGAAGAGGAGTATATACACGAATCAGCTTCGGTTGAAATACGCGAGCTTCTAGTTTCCTCAGGTGGTAGTGGAAAAAAATCTCGTGATCGCTGCCTTGCTCGCTTGACCCAGACCGGTTTGGTACCTGAAATCTCAGCGAGGTAAGCAAGATTTTTTTTTGGATCGTCTTCTTCTCGCGCTGTCCTCTGCAGAGGCAAAAAAATCCAGATTGGTAGTGCACGCTTACCGCAGACCAGTCTGTCCTCTCTCGAGATTTTTTTTCTGCCGACCTCCCGTCGCGGTAGGATTTTAGGCTTTTTTTTACCGTGGCAGACCACTTCCAGGTCAAAATATTTTATTTTATTTTTTTACTGAGTCCACATAGCGTATCTGTCTTGTAAGTCTTAGTAAACCTTTCTTGGTGTCTAAAACTATCGTACGAGCTAGCATGCTTAGTGTTCTGCAGGCTGCTCAGTTTAGCAATCTTGTGCCCGTTTCGTTGAGACATCGCTAGCGTCTCTCCTTGTGCATTGCAACACGAGCATTACTTCGACATACCTCTTTTGAGCTCATTTATTTCAAAGTTGTAATTGCCTCATTTATCTTCACCGTGTGTGTTTCTGTGGGTTTGTTGTCACGTGGATTGGTGTTGTCTGTACTCCCCGTATTCTCACGGTGTCTTCTAGTTCTAAAAGTCAAAATGCAATTTGTTCCAAACGAAAGCACTTGTTGGTCCAGGAAAGGCATGCAAGGTTATCATTGATGGTGGTAGCTATCGCAATTTGGCTAGCAAGGAGTTGTGTGCAAAGCTGAAGCTGAAGTATCTACCGCACCCCAATCCATATTTTATTCAGTGGTTACGTGACAATGGAGAGATGAAAGTCAGCCACATGGTGCGAGTTGATTTTGAGATTCCCAAGTGCACTTTTGCTAAAGACAAGTTAATTTTCCTTGGTTTTGTTGTTTCTTCCAATGGCATTGAAGTCGATGTTCTAAAGTCAAAGTCATAAGAGATTGGCCCATTTCCCACAAATGTGAGTGAACTTCGAAGTTTTAATTGATTGTCCGGTTTCTATCGTTGCTTTGTGAAATACTTCTCGACCATTGCTTTCCCTCTCAATGAGTTGACCGAAAAGAATGTCACCTTCGTGTGGGTCAATGCACAACAAAAAGCTTTTGATAAGCTTAAAAAGAGGCTAACCGAAGCACCTCTTCTCGCGCTACCGAATTGCACAAACACTTTCGAGATAGAGTGTGACGCTAGTTGATAAGGGGTGGCCCGATCTTCTCAGTAAGTGAGGTGGTTGTATGATGATATGGGGTGGAGCTAACTTGTATGCCGCTCACAAACCTCTCGATCGTTCCCTGATGCCAATGCAATAGCTCTCAACCCTTGTAGATATTCACAACTTCACACACTTGCGCATGTAGCCACCTACCACTAAGCGTTTTGCAATCTTCTAATTCCTAGTGGAACAGCAGATCACACAAAACTTACAATTGGCTAGATCCTAATGGATCAACTAATCACACATGATTGATAGTAGAAAAAACACCAGATCGATACGAATTGTTGTGGTAGGATTCAATGGTTTGCACTTAGCAACTCCAAGAACTAGGGTTTACTTTAAACGTGGTCTTAACTACTCTAAGGGACGTCCAAGGCTTATATGGCGACTGGAACATCGAAACAACATGAAACGAAAACGTGTCTGATACAGTCTTGTACATCTAGATCGGACGGAAACTTGTAGGGTCGGATTATCCGGTCTAAGTAGGTCAGATTATCCGGGGTTCAAATGTACCGATGAATTGTCCGGTCAAAAATCCACCCCCATCTAGGTGACACGCCGAAAGTCCTTAATCGTTTTTCTTGAGGTGGGCCAGATTATCTAGGGTACGGGGCCGGATAATCCGGGGGTCTTCGACTCCTCCTTGTTGGTCTTGATGATATCCTCCTCGTCCAGTGCGCCTACCTCCCGCTCCTCCCTCGCGCATCCTTGGATGATCATCACATCGGGCTTCACTTGTAGCAACCCTTCTCCTTCTCGCACCATGCTTGTTTGTTTAACGAACCTGATCATACATAAGTGCATTGACTTAGGTAGTATAAAATTCTCATTAATAAAAACACTAGATTCATTTAGGAGTTAATTCACTTGTTGTTCAAGTAGCTTGGCACGAGTTCGAGTAATAGGTCCAATCCTGATCTCATTGGACTTGGTCTTGGCAGCAACATCAACAACTTCATTAGGAGTTGGAGATAGGAAATCTGTAGGGATGTCCTCATCATATCCCCCCTTCAAAAGGCGTCGACCTCGATGCTCCAAGGTCTTCTCCATCATATGGTGTAAAATCAGCAACATTGAAACTAGCACTGACACCTCCAAATACATCTTGAGGAATATCTATCTTGTAGGCATTATCATTGATCTTGGCAATCACTTTGTAAGGACCAGCACCACGTGGAAGTAACTTGGATTTACGCAACTCCACAAATCTGTCCTTGCAAAAGTGTACCCAAACCATATCTCTAGGCTAAAACAACACCTCCTTGTGCTTCTTGTTAGCTCTCTCAGCATTGTTCTTGCCCTTCTTTTCAATAGCCTCTTTTGTCTTGACATGTATCTTCCTCACAAAATCTGCTCTCTTCGATGCTTTCATGTTGACTCTCTCTTGGATAGGAAGAGCTAGCAAATCAAGTGGCGTAATGGGTTTTAAACCATAGACCACCTCAAAAGGACAAAGCTGTGTGGTAGAGTGGACTACTCGGTTATATGTAATCTCCACATACATCAAACACTCCTCCCATTTAGTAAGATTTTTCTTGATCATAGCTCGCAGCAATGTCGGTAGTGTATGGTTCACCACCTCCGTTTGACCATCAGTTTGGGGATGACAAGTAGTACTGAATAGTAACTTTGTTCCTAGCTTTCCCTAAAGTGTCTTCCAGAAGTAGCTCATGAACTTCACATCTCTATCAGAAACAATCATCTTGGGTACTCCATGTAGATGTACGATGTCCCTGAAAAGCAGGTTAGCAATATGCAACGCATCGTCGCTTTTGTGGTAGGCAATAAAGTGTGAAAATCTATCCACTACCACAAAAATTGAATCATGGCCTCTTTTAGTTCTAGGAAAACCTAATACAAAATCCGTGCTTATATCTTTCCATGGTGTAGTAGGTGCAGGTAATGGCGTATACAAACCGTGAGGCTTCAACTTGGACTTTGACTTATTGCAAGTAATGCATCTCTTGACAAACCAGTCCACATCACGCCTCATTTTAGGCCAATAAAAATGATCAGCGAACATGAGTAGCGTCTTCTTGATACGTCCATTTTGCATCACTATTCTATATCATAATTCGCTGTTATTCATTGATATATTTCATATTAAGAGGTGATAGTTATGTAATTTTATCTGTTTTTGCATGGTTGACGACCTTTGGAGCACGGACCGCTGCAGTCAGGATTCTGATGGAAAAGGTGCTGTTTGGAGGCAAAATTCGCGAAGATCAGAAAATCCAGGAAAATATATAGAGAAAATCCTATTTTTCCAGAAGACGAAGGAAGCCAGAAGGAGGAGTGGAGATGGGCCACAGGGGGCCCACACCACCCCCTGGCACGGGCCACCCTAGGCCATGCCACCTCTGGCTCTCCCCTCCGGCGTATATAATCCTCCCGAAACCATAATACTCGGGGGGGGGGGCGACCACAGAAAGATTCTGCCACCTCTGCGGGGCGGAAAACACCTAGAGAGAAAGATCTCTCCGACAGATAGATTTCTGCCGGGGGAATTCCTTCCTGGAGAGGGAAGATCGTCGCCATCAACACCACCATCAAGCTAGACTTCATCGGGATCATCATCATCATCACCACCACCATCATCACCATCAGCACCATCATCACCACCATCATCTCGCTGTAACAATCGGGTTGAATCTTGCATAGTTCTTAGGGGAAACTTTCCCGGCGTTGATTACTCTTTGTAGTTGATGCTATTGAGTGGAACCATTGAATTATTGTTTATGTTCAGATTGTTATACATCTTATTCCATCTCTGATCATGATCCATATGATGTCTTGTGAGTAGTTTGTTTTGTTCTTGAGGACATGGGAGTAGTCATGTTGTTAGTAGTGGAGTTGTGTTGAGAAAGATTCAATAGTTTGATATTTAAGTTGTGGTGTACTTCTTCCAGTGGTGTCATGTGAACGTCGACTACATGACACTTCACCTGTATGGGCCTAGGGGAATGCACTGTGTATTTGGCTACTAATCGTAGGGGTTGCCGGAGTGACAGAAACCTGAACCTCCGTTAGGAAACCATTGCACAAGGGACGTAAGGGTCTTAGAGTTTAAAGCTGTGGTTAGGTTTCTACCTTAATTACTTTCTTGTACTTACGGATGTTTGCAAGGGGTATAATCAAAAGTATGTATTAGTCCTAGGAAGGTCGGTACATTAGCACAGGTTCACCCACACAACACTTAGCAAGCTAAAGAAGATTAATCAACTATATGAAGCGAAAGCACTTGACAGTCTTACCATGTGTCCTCGAGAACGTTTAGTCATCTTAAGTAATACAACCGGCTTGTCCTTTGCTGAATAAAGGATTGGGCCACTTGCTGCATTTATTCTTATTGTCTTTTATTTACTCGTACTTTATTTACTTGCTTTATCAAAAACCTCTAAAAATCCGTTTGCTAAGTATTTGCAGAGAATTCCTGATCCATACCACTAGCCAACACCTTCTTCTCCTCATTGGGTTCCACACTCTTACTTATCGAAAATACTGCGATACACCCCCTATACTTGTGGGTCATCAAGACTATTTTCTAGCGCCGTTGCCGAGGAGTGAAGCGCTATTGGAGAGTGGAATTGGTAAAGGAAACATCTACTGTGAGTATTGTTTACTTCTGTTAGTTGCTTTATATTCGTTATGGATAATTTGCTGAGTTTCTTGTTTCGTAATGCTACTACCACTGCTAAGGTAGTAGATGAACTACCACCTGCTGAGAATGATGCTTTTAAAATACCTACAAGAATTATTGATCGTGTTATGGATAACTACTATGTTGGGGATGGAACTGTCCATCCTAGTGATCGTTTTCTCTTTATACACGAATTATGCGGGTTGTTCAAGTGTGCAGGTATTACTACAGATCAAGTTAAGAAGAAGTTATTCTTATTATCGCTGAAATGAAGAGCTGAGGAATGGTATAAGCTGCTGAAGAATGGTCAAGCTCTTGAATGGGAGGAAATAGTACCTCTCTTTTATTCAAAGTTTTATCCTCCTAGTGAGATTCATAAAGATCGGAATCAAATATACAACTTTTGGCCTCTTGATGGAGAGAGTACAACTCAAGCTTGGGGGAGATTGAAGTTACTAATGCTCAGATGTCCCATTCATGAGCTCCCCAATAATATTATTATCAATAACTATCGTTGGATTGATGACAAGTACGCCATGAGGGGTTCCTCGAGGCGTGCGGAAGATAGGAGTGTTAGACGTATGGTGTTCCTGGACGGTGAGCACACAAGTTAACCCAGGTTCGAATCCGCCGGCTTTGGACGGATCCTACTCTTGCTAGCAATCTAGTAATACGACAGAGCCGGAATATGGGTTACAAGGGTTCGCCTGTGCGAGTTGAGATTGTAGACTATTGAGTTGCCATAAAGGCTCTCCCTAGGACAGCTTATATAGATATCCAGCCTAGGGTTTACAGGAGAGATCTATCCGGCTATGACTAATAGTTGGTTACAGAGCACATCTTGAACTACAAGTAACACTATGGGCCTATGTCGGTAAGTCTTCTGGGCCTTCTCGTAGCCGAACTAGACTCCGTCTCTTCTCCCTGACTGGGCCGCCCGTGAAGCAAATCTCTAACCCGAAGTGGGCCACCCTGGTCAGTGAGGAACTATGAGGATATCCGGAAAGTATATCCCCAACAGCAGCCCCCGAAAGTCTCCAAGATCCAAAGTCGGATTTATCATCATCTAGCTTGATCTTCGGCTTGCAGAATCTTGAAGGGTTCCTGAAACTTCAAAACAAAAGATATGATCTAGGTCTCAAAATAAGTCGGACCTATCAGTACATTAGCTGTGCTTCTAGCTCGTATTCAAACTAAGCCGGAACTTGGTCTCTGACGTCATCTGACACCAGTCATGGTCAAGTCACGTCACTGACAGACATTTCCTGTCAGCACGACCGTTGGTGGGTTCGTCTTTTGCGGAACCGAGGCGTCGTTTCAATGCGTGCATGGAGATCGAGGCGGCGTAATCATCGTGTGGGGGCTTCCCAGTTCTTTCCACGACGCGTGGCGTGTGTACCGTGTCATTTACACGAATTTTAGCGTGGTTCGGTGGTTATAAGGGGTGAGGATTCTCTCATCTCATCTTCTTCACCTATTCTCGTGCCATTTCCTTCTCCTCCACTTCTCCCTTGCGCACAGAGCTCCTTTGCCCCCAGAAATTCCCAGCGCCGCCCAACCAAGGTCACCAGCACACCCAGAAAATGGCTTCCACATCATCTTCTGGCACAGCAGCGACGGCGGTGACGACAGCGGTAGCGGAAAAGGAAAGAAATCGCGGGGTTTGGATCCCGTGCGTCCTCGACGATGAGAAGCTCCGTGGCGTCGAAGAAGAAGGGATCCTCCGCGCTGGCGACTGGCGGAGCGGCTTCGGAGAAGCCGTCCCCAACCCTCGCAACGACGAGTGAGTGCACTTCGGCACCCACCTCGACAGAGGTTTCTCCTTTCCTCCCTCAGATTTCTTTTCTGAGGCGATAGATCATTACAACGTTCAATTTCACCATCTCCCCCTGAACTCCATCTTAGAGATGAGCGCCTATGCATCTTTGTGCGAGGGGTATCTCGGCATTCGACCGAGTCTCACTCTCTTCTGGTACTTTTTCCATGTCCGGAGAAACTCCATCACCACCGTTAATCCTTATATTATCGGTACAATTAGTCTTTCTGTTAGGCGTGAGCACGTCTATCCTCAGATTTTAGCTAGTGAGTCGGTCAAACAATGGCCGATTACCTTTTTATATCATAAGGATATTCCTGCTCCCAGCAAAACTAGTGGCTTGCCGGCTTTTGTCGATGGAGCCGCCACGCCTTAAACTTCTTGGGATGAGGCCACCCCAACTCTAAGTGACGATCTGCTTCTCGCCAAGAGGAGGATTGAATATCTGATGAAGCACAAAGGCCCGAGAGGGTCCGACTTGGTCCAGTGCTGGGTGGCACGCCGAATCCAGCCTCTCCAGCACCACGGTGACCGACTAATGCATTCCATCACGGTGTCGAAATAAGACTCCCTCCGCATCAGCCCCAAGGCCCTAAAGCCACAAGATTACATAAGCCACATCAAATGGCTGATAAAGGAGAGGATCGAGAGAAAGATTCCAGATTTGTCTCTGGATATGCACACAGCGGAAGACCCTGTAGTACCGGTAAGCTTTTAGCAGTAAACCCTTTTTTATGTGTTTCACCTTTGAGTTATTTCGCAATACTGAGATATTATCTTCTTTTCAGCTTGCCGACCTCCCCGAGTCGGAACTGGCTCCTATCGAGGGATATCCTCTGGATTTTTCTCAGGAGGAGGAGTTGGTCCCACTGCCGGATGTTGTGCCCAGGAAGCGCAAAGCTCCGACAGTGGCCATCGGCACAAAGGAAGTGCCAGTTGTGAAGAGGTAACTTTCCACACAACTTTCGCCTTTGTACTTTAATCGTAATGTAATTTCTTCCGAGACGTAATGTTCTTCATTCTTTACTTTCTCAGAGCTAAACAACTCATCAAGGGCAAGGGGACTATCTCGAAGCCCCTGCGTCAGACGAAGCTATCTTTGGCTTCTCCTGTCATGGCTCCTTCGACTCCTGCCCCTCAACCTTCTGCAGCGCCGGTGATTACTCCATCCCCGATCATCGCAGAAGATCTGGCTCCCTCCATAGGGCCAGCGACCCTTGAGTCGCAGATTGACGTCACCATGGGTGACTCAGGTTCTGATAAGGGTGAACCCTCTTCGGGTAATGATCCCTCGGCAGAGACCTTCGCTGAAAATTTCCTGAACAATCCGGGACTTGCCAAATTTGGCTTGTCTCGGAAATCTATGGAGGAAATCCAGCGGCTAGCCCAGCAATGCCTAGAAAGCCATAATGTCTCTGCCAAAGAAGAAGCAGAAGAAGTGGAGGACGTCAAGTACTCCGAACTTCTCGAACAAGTCTGCCTTCACGACGAGGGACTAAGAGCTGGTGTGCTCCCACCACCTCCGGTTATTCCACTCACCCTCACCGAGAAGGTTACTACTAAGGTGAACATGTGCATGATCAAGCTCACACATGAACATCATGTAAGTCATAATTCCAACTCACGCTTTTCCTTTACTATATTTTATGTCATATCCTCTAGCCCCCAAGCATGAAGTTGGATAGTAAATCCGGGTTTATTCTTCACTAGGATGCCAAAGAATGAACTAGTATATCCCCCAAGGCTTGTGCTGATATTAGCTACAATATTAGCCCGAGTCTTTAGTAGACCTCTGACTCTGGGTATTCTGACTTACAGACAGTTAATTCATATAACCTGGAATTGTTGAAGAATATCTGCAATAAGCGGAGAGGGATCAAAGCTCTCCGACTTAAATACTGTTCTTAAAGTTTCCAAGGATGAGGCCGAAGGTGAACTTTCCGAGACTCAAACTTTGTCTTGATTTTTCATAGCCGAATATTTTTGCTGAACTGTTGTTCTTTTTGACTTACATCACTGGTGAAGCAGTCCTGTGCTATGATCGAAGAGGCCGAGAATCTGAAGACCTTGTTGGTGGAAAACAAGGATCTCCACCAAGAGCTAGACCAGCTTAAGGTGGATCATGAGAAGAACATTGCTCAAGTTCTCGAATCCTCCTCCATGGCCACCGTGGAGCGTGATCGCAAGATTGCACTCCACGAGAAGAAAATCTCGGATCTCAACGACGAGCTATTCAGAGAGAAGGATATTTCTAAGGCGCTCCGGGATGAACTCTAGAGTCTTCATGAAGAGAAGACCAAAGTTGATGACGTCATCTTTGGCATGTTTTCGTCTTTCTGACTTGTCTACATTCTTTGACTCTTTCGATGTCGGATTTATTTATCTGTTTTGCGTTATACGCATAGGTCCTCTGAACTTGACGGACTCTACCTCTACCAAGCCCCGCACCCACCGGCTTACCCATGTTGGTGATTTGCTTCATGACTTCCACCAATCCATTGAGGATATTGGCGAAGCTCTCAAGGTTCCGGACATGCATAGCATGTCCGACTTTCAGGTGCGGGACAAGGAAAAGGAGATACCACAGCTTGTCTGGGACTGGAACATGTCCTACGCGCGATCCCCAGCGCAGAACGCTCTCACAATGGTCATGAGCCACCATGGAAGCATGGAAATCTGGCAAGTGACTAGAGGGTACTCTACTGTGGATGAAGACGGCCAGGAGCAAGACATCAAGGTAATCATGGACTCCTGCGCCGGATATGGGTGTCATGTAGTTGACTTAACCAGCTACGACACTCCCTTTTGCACCCGCGTGGACACGCCACCTCCGCCTCCCGAAGAAGAAATCGAAGTTTCCGACGATGACCACACCATGTCGGATGTGGACATCACAGAACGATATCAATGCGATGTATCCAGCGAGCTGGTAGCTCCTACCTCTCCTCCTGCATCATAAGTTATCAAGAAAAAAACAAATGTGTTATTCCGAAAACATTATGGGTCTATAAATATTTAGTATGATACGTTTGCTAGTGCTAAGCTTTAATCTATTCAGCAGTTTTCGTTTAAATTTTTGTGTGCCTGAAATGTTTACATAAGCACTTGTACTTTTTTGTCTTCACTTATCGTTTATCTGGCTTTCCGCCTCGTCCCTTTCGTGAGATGGTTAAACTTTCAGCACGGAAACTTTGCCGAGCAACGGAGCTCAATTGCTAAACCAGTTTAAACTCGGAAACAAAGCCGGCTTCCAGTACCAATAATTCACTACTCGGAAAATACCCGCATCCGGCAATCAGACAAATAACCAAAGTAAAGACTAGAAACTTTAGAGTTATACCCGAGGGTAGCAATTTTAGAATCGAAAATCTAAACCAGAACGAACTTGAGCATAAAGTACTTTCAAGCATTCTGGGATTTTCGGCTGTGACATGATCATTCGGAAATAAGATGGTAAAAACTTCTCAGAAAAAACTTGAGGTAACCAAGACTTTTATTTCTCACAGAACATGTACATATATAAGATTACAAAGAAGAATAAACTAAGAATAAAAGGGACATAGCTCAGCAATATTCCACGGTCTGTCTAACTCATCCGGATTTGTACTGCCTCCAGCTCTCTTTCTCTTCTTAGTAGCAGGTCTTTCTTTGACTGGCCTCATATCAGTTTGGTAGTATGAACCATTGTGCAATACTCGACTAACCAAGAAGGGCCCTTCCCATACTGGGGAAAGTTTGTGCTTTCTTTGTTGCACAAGCCGGAGAACCAAATCGCCCTTGTTGAAAGATCTGTTTCTAACTCTCTGGCTATGATACTTGCGTAACTTCTGCTGATAGGCTGTTGATCTCATTTCAGCAATGGCGCGAATTTCTTCGACTAAGTCGAGATCATTTTGTCGAGAAATCTTGGCATCCTCTTCGATATACGCGTCCACTCTAGGAGAAGTGTGAATCAAATCACTAGGAAGAACTGCTTCTGCGCCATAGACCAAGAAAAAAGGTGTGTATCTAGTTGACCTGTTTGGAGTTGTTCATAAACTCTAAGAAAAAAGGTAATTCCTCTGCCCAAGCCCCCGCAGCACGTCGTAGTGGTGCTCCGAGTCTCGGTTTTAGGCCTTGTAGGATTAATCCATTTGCTCTTTTGACTTGTCCATTAGCCTGTGGATGTGCGACTGACGCAATGTCAAGCCGGATATTTTGTTCGTTCTATAATTCAGCAAGTTCTCCCATAGAGAAATTACTCCCGTTGTCCGTGATAATACTATGCGGATAACCATACCGGATTATAACATCCTCGACAAATCTTTTGGCTATTGCTCCACCACAACTAGTGACGGGTTTAACCTCAATCCATTTTGTGAATTTATCCACCATCACTAAGAGGTGAGTAAATCCACTTGGAGCCCGTTTGAACGGTCCTACCATATCAAGCCCCCAAACCGCGAAAGGCCATGTTATAGGTATTGTTCGCAGCTGATCAGCCGGAACGTGAGCTTGTTTGGCATACTTTTGGCAGCCTTTGCATGTCTTGACCAGCCGTTCGGCATCTGCCTTGGCTGTAAGCCAAAAAAAACCGTGTCGGAAAGCTTTTGGCACTAAAGATTTGGCTGCAACATGGTGACCACACTCGCCTTCGTGGATCTCTCTTAAGATTTCCACTCCTTCTTCCAGAGATACGTAGCGCTGAAAGACCCCAGATACACTCCGCTGATAGAGCTCACCACTAACCACAATATAGGCTTTTGCTCGTCGGATTATCTGCCTGCTCAAAACTTCGTCTTCAGGTAATGTGCCATCTACCAAATAATCGAGGTAGGGTTGAGTCCAGCTGGGAATTACAGCCAGAACTGCTATTAGAGGTGAATCGGATTTGGTCGGATATTCCTCGTCTACTCCCTTTATTGAGGGAACTTTGAGGTGCTCTAAAAAAGCGCCATCCGAGACCTCTTTTCGTGCAGAGCCTATTCGAGATAGTGCATCTGCTTCCTCGTTTTCTGCTCGAGGGATGTCTTGAACCTCAAACCCTTCGAACGATTTAGATAAATCATCCACGACAGTTTTATATGCTGCCATGTGTTTATTTGCATTACAAATATCTGACACTTGCTGTGCAACAAGATCCGAATCTCCGTAACACATCAAACGTCGGATGCCAATATCCTTAGAAATCCAGATTCCATGCAGCAGTGCTTCATACTCGGCAATATTATTTGTTGCTGTGAAGTGGATCTGCAACACGTATATAAGTTTATCTCCTTGGGCTGATTTGAGCACCATGCCAGCCCCCGAGCCCCCTCGAGCTTTGGACCCATCAAAATATAGGGTCCAATATTCCGACTCAGGTAGGGTCATATTCTCCTTCGTCTCTGTCCAATCAGCAACAAAGCCGGCAAGGATTTGGGATTTGATTGTTGTCCGAGGTTTATACTCAATATCGAAAGCTGTGAGCTCTATGCCCTATTTGGCGACGCGTCCTGTGGCGTCACTGTTGTTGATTATATCTCTCATGGGAGCTATGCTCACCACGGTAATGGGATGTTCCTGAAAATAGTGTCGTAGCTTATGAGATGCCAAGAACATACCATAAGCTAGCTTTTGATAGTGCGGATACCGCTGTTTTGATTCTGTCAAGACCTTGCTGACAAAGTAAGTCGGACACTGCACCAAGTGTTCCTGACTTTCCTCCGGTCTCTCTACTACCATGAATATACTGACGACTTTGTTTGTCGTAGCAAGATAGAGCAACATCGGTTCCTGTGGTTCCGGGGCTGCAAGGATTGGAGCAGATGAGAGTACTTTTTTCAGGTCTTGTAGCGCAACTTCCGCTTCGTCGGTCCACACAAAATCCTTGGTCTTTTTCAGGAGTTTGTATAATGGTGCAGCTCTTTCACCGAGCTGGCTTACAAACTGACTGTCTGCGGCAATGTAGCCAGTTAGTCTTTGTACGTCCTTCAGGCGGGTTGGCCTGGAAATATTGAGTATAGCCTTGATTTTCTCTCGGTTCACCTCTATGCCTCTTTGAGACACGATGAAACTAACAATTTTTCGGCTGGGATTCCAAAGAAGCATTTCTTCAGATTAAGCATTATGTTGTATTTTCGTAGATTGGCGAACATTTCCTCCAAGTCAGAAATTAATGTTTCCTTCTTTTTGGACATCACCGCAATATCATCCACATATGCATGTACATTGCGTCCGATTTGATCATGGAGGCAACACTGCATTGTGCGCTGGTACGTAGCTCCTGCGTTGTTCAGCCCAAAGGGCATCATAACAAAACAGAAGGTTCCAAAGGGGGTTATGAATGAAGTTTTGACTTTGTTAGATTCCTTCATCCGGATTTGGTGATAACCGGAATATGTGTCGAGAAAACAGAGGAGCTCCGAGCCTGCCGTAGAATCGATAACTTGATCAATCCTAGGCAGAGCGAATTGATCTTTGGGGCACGCCTTGTTCAAGGCAGTATAATCAACACACATCCTTAAATTAGTGGTGTCCTTTTTAGGGACCATTACAGGATTGGCCGACCACTCAGTGTGGATGACCTCTTCTATGAATCCGACTAACTCGAGCCGTGCTAGTTTCTTAGCTATTGCGTTACGCTTTTCATCACCGAACCATCGCAAGGACTATTTGACGGGTTTAGCGTTTGGGTTTACATTTAAAGAGTGCTCGGCAAGTTCCCTAGGTACTCCGGTCATGTCAGATGGCTGCCATGCGAAGATATCTTGATTTGCTTTGAGGAACTTGATGAGCACGCTTTCCTATGCGCTATCTAGGCCTACACCTATCTGGGTCACCTTGGAGGGGCATCGTCCTTCAACGGCGTCTTCTTCGTCTCTTCTGATGCCTTGAACTCCGGATTCGGCTTTGTCACCTCCTTCTTTGTTGCGGGCATCTCGGACGGATCTATGCTCTTCTTGATCTCCTGGTACTCCTGGGCGTGCAGCACGGCTTCAGCAAAGGCGAAATTTCCATCCTCGCACTCTCGCGCTTTCTTCGGGTCTCCCTTGATGGTGATCACGCCATTGAGACCTGGAATTTTCATCATATTGTAAATGTAACATGGACAAGCCATAAAATCCTAGTAAGCCGGACGTACGAATATAGCGTGATACGCGCTCTTGAATGGGACCACTTCGAAAGAAAGTGCCTCCATCCGATAGTTATTTGGAGTTCCAAAGGTAACATCCAAAGTGATTTCTCCCAGGGAATTTGCTTGTCTTCCTAGGACAACCCCGTGAAAGATCACAGAGCTGTGGTTCAGCTGGGTCTCCGAGATCTTCATCCGGCGCAGCGTTTCGACGTACAGGATGTTAATGCTACTACCACCGTCCATGAGAGTCTTGGATACACTAGATCTCCTTTGCTGTCGAGACGAGGCATCCTTGGGTCTCCTTCAAAGTGAACCTTTTTACTTCCGGGAATTGATCGTCACGTGTGTGACGTTTCTGGGTCTTCTGATGCTGCCGAGAGATGTACTTCTCTGCAGTTGCCTTGCGTTTCTTCTCCTCCTCGATGTTTTTGGCTTCATCCAGGAGTACTTGACGATGCGCTTCTAGGGCCTGGGCCCTTTCATCCAGTTCTTCGGCAGTGAGTTCTGTGGCTGTAGGGATAGGTGTGGTTAATGCAGCATCGATGAGTTTATGTGCACCTTCAGTGATCACGTGTCCATCCACCAACTCTTCTTTGGGCTCGTCTAGGATAAGTGCTCCATCCGAGTCTTCCTCATATCCCTCAGCAATCACTTCCTCTGGCAGAAGATCTTTTGCCGGGGTCTTGTTCTTCCTGTTCTTCTTCTTTGCCTTCTTGGCAGCGCCGGTAGCAAAGACGACTTTGGGTCTATTTCCCAGAGTCAAGCTATGATCGGTACTTTCGGACATCTGGACCTCGGGATTATCTCTGATTTTCATGGCATCCTGCGCTTTGGGAGAGTTTTCCCTGGATCCTTCATCCATGGCTTCTTCTTCCTCTGCGGCTTTGGAGTTACACTCCTCTTCATACTCCACGGAGAACTTTCGAAAATCTACTGACGTCATCGAATCACCCGAGGATGCGGGTACATCGGTGTTTGTTCCGATCGCCTCCAGAACTGAGTCGGTGTTTTCTCCAGCATCGGCAGAGCCGGATCCGGATCCAACATATCTGATGAAGTGTGATGTGTGGGTCCTGAGGTAGTTGTGGCTTTCCTCGTGGGTTTATTCGAAGATCCTAATGGTTTCGAGAACCTCATCCATGCTTGCGTCTTGCAGTATCATGCGCCTCAATGTATGCCTCAGGAACGGTCGACCTGTTCCGGCGTTGGCAGAGCCGGAACCATGGTTGTTACTATGCTCCTCCTGGATCTCTACCTCAGCAGTCAGATCGATCTGGGATTTGACCTCACCCAGGAGATCCACTCTAGATTCGACTTGAACCGCAAGATCTACTTCAGGTTCAGCTTTCTCCACTATCTCCGTGATTGGTGCGGGCTGGATGGGATTAGGGGTTTCTGAGATCCGGAACTCTGCCGCCTCTGCGGACAAAGGGGACCCAAAAATTTCTTTTGCCTCTATCATCACCGCTGGGGTGGGTGGGGCAGTTTCAGCGAAGCCGATGTTACATCGATCTCGCCAAAAGGCATGATGGTGTAGGTGGTCACGGCTTCCCTAGCCGGAATCCAAGTCTCGTTGAGAACGATGAGAGGGATGTCGCTTGCGTAGAGGATGCGACCGACGGCGATAGTCTCGCCGAATCTGATTCTTGCAGATTCCGCTCGGAACGCAGATCCGAAGCTCACTTGCCCCACGGTGGGCGCCAACTATCGTCGGATTGATGACAAGTACGCCATGAGGGGGTCCTCGAGGCATGCAGAAGAGAGGGGTGTGAGACGTACGGTGTTCCGGGACGGTGAGCACACAAGTTTACCCAGGTTCAAATCCGTCGGCTTTGGATGGATCCTACTCCTGCTAGCAATCCAGTAATATGGCAGAGCCGGAATATGGGTTACAAGGGTTCTCCTGTGCGAGTTGAGATTGTAGACTATTGAGTTGCCCTAAAGGCTCTCCCTAGGACAGCTTATATAGATATCCGGCCTAGGGTTTACAGGAGAGATCTATCTGGCTACGACTAAGAGTCGGTTACAGAGTACATCTTGAACTACAAGTAACACTATGGGCCTATGTCGGTAAGTCTTTTGGGCCTTCCCGTAGCCGGACTGGACTCCGTCTCTTCTCCCTGACTGGGCCGCCCGTGAGGCAAAGCTCTAACCTGAAGTGGGCCACCCTAGTCAGCGAGGAACTGTGAGAATACCCGGAAAGTATATCCCCAAGAATAACTTTTATGCAAGGCTTTCCCTTCATGATAAGGATTTATTGGATGCTTCTTGTGCTGGATCATTCACTCGCATGGAAGAAGAAGCTAAATGGGATCTTCTAGACCGTATTCAAGACAATGATGAAGCTTGGGAGAATGACAAAGGAAGAAAGTCAGGTATAAATTATGATTATGAATGCATTGAATCTTTTATGGGAACTGATGACTTTCAAAATATTAAAAATGCTTATGGTCTAGACTCTCAAGCTATGGCTTCTTATTTTAAGGCTTTTGCTTCCTACATTGAAGTGCCTAAAAAGAAGTGGAATGAGTATCATGAACCTTATAAAGATATTGCTAAGAGTGTTCCTGCAAGAAATACTGAAGTTTATACTGCTAATCATGTTTTACCTAAACCTTACATTGAGAAAATGCCTATCCCAGTTAAGATAAAGCAACATTCTATGATAGCTAGTATGGTTAATGAAAGTACAAATAAAGCTGTTGAACCTGAAAAACAAATGGATGATGAACCTATAATAGCAAATGTGAAAGACTTTGTCACTAAATATGTAGAAGAGGGACACACTATCCTCTGTAAGGATACCTCTAATATTGTTTCAAAAAGTAGTATCATAAGAACTAGTATTCCTGTGTTTTCTGTTAGAATAAGTGATCATTGTTACGATGGTCCTTGTGATAGTTATATTGTTAAGTTTATGCATGATACTGAAAGTTACTATGAGAGAGGGAAAAGTGTTCTTATGCATCTCAATAATATCAAGTTTCCGCGTTTTATGCTGAAAGTTTTTATGTTGCCTCTGGTTTCAACAACTTGTTTGTTTACAAAATTCCCTTGCATAGGAAGTGGGTCAGACTTAAACATGTGTATTTTTGCTTCTTAATGCTCTCTTTCACTTCAATTCATACTCCTATGTGAGCATCTTCAAAATTATCATGCGCATCTTAATGGCTATAAAGAAAGAGCTTTTTGGGAGACAACCCAATTTATTTTTGCTTTCAGTTTGTTTTTGTTTCTTTGAGTCTTGGAAGTTATTACTTCGGTAATAACCTCTCCTTATCATTTTTGTTTGGTTTTTGTGTCAAGATCAACTTCTAATGAGAGAGAAGTAAGATTTGGGGAAGTGGCTGTCCCGAAACAGATTTTTTTGCTTCACCGTAAAAATTCGTGAGAGATATCTTGCTGTCGGATTGAGCTGTAATGTTTTGTGCTTCTGCCCCAGGTTGTTATTTAACTTTCGTTAGTTTTGCACTTTTTGATTTGAGTAACAGAATATTTTCAAAATTTTTTATCTTTACCTGCTGGTCTGTTTTGACAGATTTTGCCACTCTTGCATTTGCTTCTTTAAACGATTTCCTATTGAATGTTTTTTGGGTTTTCGGAAGAAGTTGCTACAGTAGCTTATGTTTTGATGGTTTTCAGTTGAAGTTGAACTCAAAAGGTTTTATCACTTCACTTATACTAATGTTGCTAATGAGAACTGTGTGAAGTTTTGTGTGAAAGAAATTTCCAGGTAGTGGAGATGATGGTGTATAAGGAAGTGAAAGGTTTCATGACTCGAGCAATATGTGTATGCAGATGAAGATATTGATGTTATTCAAGTGGTGACTCTAGAAGAATCTACTAAATACCAAATTAAGAGACCTACAGAGTCCGTATTCAAATAGGTAACAATTCTGGTAAGAAAAGTTCCGCGAAAATACTATCCAACTATATTTTTGCAGTTTTTAGTTAATAAGGAAAGCTACAAAGCGAAAGAGGTATGGAAACGGAGCCAGGGTGGCTCACACCACCCTGTGGCGCGGGCCCACCCCTGGCCACGCCAACAGGTGGTGTGGCCACTCCGGACTCTGTCTCCGACCCTTTTTCTCCAAGTACCTCCCTTTTGTTATGAAACTTCGTAATATATAATCCCTCGGATCCCCCGAGGTTCGTATATCATGTTTTTGTCGTGATTTCAGCTCGATGGGCACCTGGAGTTGCGACTTGAGCCCATGGAGGACACTCTGGTTGGCGCGTTCTGCTTGGCCATTTGACTCCGGGTGAGCGACTGATGCGAGGTCGAGTCAGATGCCATGTTCTTCACAGAATTCCGCCATGGCCCCCTTGGCAAAGTTGGTGCCGTTGTCTGTTATGATGTTGTGCAGGTAGCTGTACCGGTAGATGAGTTCACGTAGGAACTTGGTGGCCGTCTTGTCATCGCACTTTTTTATCGGCTTGGCCTCGACCCATTTGGTGAACTTGTCGACTGCGACCAGGAGGTGAGTGAAGCCAGACGGGGCCTTCTTGAACGGGCCTACCATGTCCATGCCCCATACGGCGAATGGCCACGTGATGGGGATGGTCTTGAGTGCCGAGCCGGGGAGGTGCGCCTGGTTGGCGTACTTCTGGCACCCGACGCATCATTGGACGATGTTGGTGGCGTCGGCGTGTGTGGTGAGCCAGTAGAAACCGTGCCGCATGGCCTTGGCGACTAGCAACTTGGCGCCGGCATGATGGCCACAGTCGCCGGCGTGAATGTCCTGGAGGATCTTGCGTCCTTCTTCTGGCTGTACGCAGTGCTGGAACACGCCGGTGACGCTGCGTTTGTGGAGCTCGCCGTTGATGATGATGAAGGATTTGTAGTGGCGCACGATCATTCGCGCCTCTGTCTCATTGCTCGGTAGGAGCTTGTGTTCCAGGAAGGCGACGTATGGTGCTGTCCAGTCGCTAGGTTCCACAACCATGGCGACTAAGGCCGGTTCTAGTTGCAGTGGGATCCCGATGTCGATCTCTTTTGGTGGGCTGACCGATGGTTTGTGGATGATGTCGAGGAAGACGCCTACTGGTGGCACTTGTCAGGTCGATCCGATGCGGGAGAGGGCGTCTGCCTCCTCGTTTTTGCGCCTGTCGATCCACTCGACGGAGTAGCCGTCGAAGTGTCCTCCCAACTGGTTGACATCTTGGCGGTACACTATCATTGTTGGGGAGACGGCGTCGCACGTCCCAGCGACTTGGCCGGCGACTAGGTCCGAGTCGCCATAGCATCGTAGGCGGTTGACGTTCATCTCCTTAGCGGCTCTCATGCCGTGAAGGAGGGCCTCATATTCCGCCATGTTATTGGTGCAGGGCTTGAAGTTGAGGTGGAGCACGTAGCAGAGCTTGTCTCCTTTGGGAGAGGTCAGGATGACCCTAGCCCCTGCGCCGTCGGTGTTCTTGGAGCCGTCAAAATGGAGCGACTAGTAGTGGAGGTACGGGAGCTTCTCTGGCTGTTGTGCTTCTTCCCAGTCTGCAAGGAAGTCAACCGGGACTTGTGACTTGATCGCTTTGCGGGGATCATATTTGATGTTGTGGACGTCGATTTCGACGGCCCACTTGGCGACTCGCCCGGTCGCCTCACGATTGCGTATGATGTCCTGCAGGGGCGCGGAGGAGACCACCGTGATTGGGTGCTCCTGGAAGTAGTGTGGGAGTCGCCGCTGTGCTCGGAATACCGCGTACACCAGTTTTTGGTATTGCGGGTAGCGCTGTCGTGAGTTCGTTAGGGCTTCGCTGATGTAGTAGACGAGGCGCTGTATGGGGTGCTCCTTGCCCTCTTCCGGTCATTCGACGACCATCACGGCACTGACGACTCGAGTAGAGGCCGTGATGTAAACGAGCATTGCTCTTTGTCGAGTGGCACGCCGAGTAGTGGTGCCGCGAGTAACACTTCTTTGAGCGCTTTGAGTGCGTTCTCGGCCTCCGCGTCCCATTGGAACGTGGGGTTCTTGCGCATCAGGCGGTAGAGGGGCATTGCCTTCTCGCCTAGTCGGGGGATGAAGCGACTGAGGGCCGCGACTTTCCCTGCCAACTTCTGGATGTCGCGCAGGCACTCGGGTTTCCTGAGTCACGCGATGGTGTCGATCTTGGTGGGGTTGGCTTCGATGCCTCTCTTGGAGACTACATAACCCAGGAGTTGTCCGGTGGGGACGCCGAAGGTGCATTTTCTAGGGTTCAGCTTGATGTTGTACCTCCGCAAGTTTGCGAAGGTTTCGGCTAGGTCGGCGAGCAGGTTGTCCTGACGGGTGGATTTTACCACCACGTCGTCGATGTAGACGTGAATGTTGCGGCCAATTTGGCTCGCTAGACACTCTTGCATGCACCTCTGGTATGTGGCGCCTGCGTTCTTGAGGCCGAATGTCATGGCCGTGTAGCAGAATGCGCCGAATGGCGTAATGAACGCCGTCTTCTCCTCGTCCTCAACCGCCATCTTGATCTGGTTATAACCAGAGTAAGCGTCGAGAAAGCACAACGACTCCGATCCCACGGTCGAGTCGATGATCTGATCGATGCACGGTAGGACGAACTCCTCCTTTCAGGCAGGCGCTATTGAGGTTGGTGTAGTCAATGCACATTCTCCATGTGTTGTTCTTTTTGAGAACCAGGACTGGGTTTGCTAGCCACTTGGAGTACTTGATTGGCCGGATGAAGCCTGCAGCTAGCAGGCACTGAACTTATTCGGCGATTGCTCGACGGCGCTCTTCATTGAAGGGCCATACCGACTGCTTTACTGGTCGCACTTTGGGGTCAGCGTTGAGTTTGTGCTCAGCGAGTTCCCTCGGGACACCTGGCATGTCAGATGGCTTCCATGCGAAGATGTCGTGGTTCTCACGGAGTAAACCGATGAGCGCGCTTTCCTATGCGGGGCTCTTGTGCGCCCCGATGGTGACCGTCTGGCTGGAGTCGCCTGGGACGAGCTCGACGGTGCGGGTGTGCGTGGTTGCCTCGAACGTGGAGTTCGCGGCGGTTGGTTTCTTGAAGATGGTGGGGTCATCCTTGTTGATGTTGCCCGCGTATTTCGCGAGCTCCTCCGCATGGTGGGTCTACGCGGCGATGACGGCATCGGCGAGGTCGGCGCCTTTGGCCTCGCATTCCACGGCCATGTCGGGGTCGCCATGGACGGTGATGATGCCGCTTGGGCCAGGGAGCTTCATCATGTTGTAGGCATATTGTGGGGTCACCATGAACTTTGCGAATGCCTGGCGGCCCAGGACACAGTGGTAGGGGCTGCGGAAGTTCACCAGCTCGAACACGATCCTCTCTGTGCGGTAGTTTGCTGGAGTGCCGAAGGTGACTGGCAGCGTCACTTTCCCGATCGGGTACGCCTTCCGACCGGGGACGATGCCGTGGAAGGTCATCAGTGTTGGCTCAATGGTTGCTTCTGGGAGCTGGAGCCTTTTGAACGTGTCGAGGTACAAGATGTTGATGGAGCTCCCACCATCCATTAGTGTCTTGGGCAGCCAGTAGTCGGCCACCTTGGGCCTGACTACCAGGGCGACTCGCCCTGGGTATTCGATCCTTGGCGCATGGTCCTAGCGACTCCAGGTGATGCTCTGCTCGAACCAGTTTAGGAAGCGAGGGATGTCGACCTGTGTCACCGCATTGACGGTGACCATGCGGGTGAGCACCTTCTTCTCGCGCTTGGTGCCGAGTCCGGTGAAGGTGTGTAGCGAGCCGACAGCGGTGCCGAAGCCGCCGCCGTTCCCGTTGTCTCGAGGTGGGTTGTTGTTGGGGTCCTCCCTTGCTCCTCTCGCCTTCTCAATCTCTTTGAGAGAGAGGCAATCGGCGGTGGTGTGGGTGGCGGGTTTTCCCTCCCTGCTATGGTAGATGCAGGGCTGATTGAGCAGGGCGGTGGGGTCGAATTTCGGCCTCGTTGCTTTGTTGGCGCGGTAGTTCCCGCTGTCGCGGTAGTTTCCTCCGCCGCGGCGGTAGTTCTTGGAGTCGCGCTGGCCGTAGCCGGTGTTGGCGACAAAGTCGACTCGCCCGTCCGTGCGGCGCTTGCTGGTGACGTGGGTGTTGCTGTATCGCATGTCGCGTAGGCACCCGCTGTCGTGGATGCTAGTGTGGCGTCTTCCTCCCGACTCGTCGTCGGAGTCTTGGTTGGGGTCCTCCTCCGCATAGCGCTTGGCGATCTCGAGGAGGTCGGGGATGTTGTCGAGCGTCTGGTAGACCCTCTTGATCTTGGCGACCAGGGGTTCGTACCGGCATGCGTTCTTGAAACAGTGTATCGCTGTGTCTGGGTGGATGCCAGAGGCATTTATCCATGTTCTTGCCATCTTTGGATCAAGCGGCGAGTCGACTCGCGTTGTCCCTGGATGCATCACTCCAGGTCCTCTATGGTGGTGGCGCGGGTGTAGGAGCCCTCGAAGTGCCTGACGAAGGCGTCCCGCATCTCTTCCCAAGAATCGATGTTGTCAGCGGGGAGCGTGTTGATCCACTACCGGGTCACACCCTCCATCATCAAGGGGAGGTAGCGAGAGGCGAGCAGGTCGGTGTGGCTTGCGATTCCCATTGCCATGAGGTGTGTGTCCAGCCAGACAGCGGAGTCGTACTGATGAGGACATCCATACTATTCCACTATCTCCTACTCCTATTCACAATGAAGATGTTGCTGCAAAGAACAAGTCCAATGAAATCAGGATTGGACCCATTACAAGAGCTCGTGCAAAGCTGATTAAGCAACAGGTGAATTCACTCTTAATTGAACCTAATGTTTTACTTAATGAGAACTTTATACTACCTAAGTCTATGCATCTTTGTATGATCAGGTTTATTGATAACACAAGCGTTGCGCGAGGAGGAGTAGAGTTGCAGCAAGAAGGACAAGCGCTGATTTCCAATATCAACAAGTGCGCGAGGGAGGAGCGGGAGGAATGCGCACTAGGAGGCAATGAGGAAATCACGTATGATCAAGAGTGAGATATGGCTCACCAAGAATTACATGTTTGAGGTGTTCCACGACGTTTGGATTGCGTGCCAATAACGCTGAACCCATATATGGGTCGGTATGTATCAGTTTGACTCGAACCGAGTCAGTTTGGGCCAAGTTATGGCTGTTTTTAGGCCCGTTTAGAGGGGAGGACGCCCCAGCCCTCATATAAACCTCCGTAGCCATCACAAGTTAGGGTTTAGACCACGTTAAAATATTTTGGAGTTGTTTCTTTCATAGAACCTCTGGAATTACCCTATGTTCGAATCTACCAACTATAATTGAGTGTGATCTGTTTTTCCATTGGGAATTAGTAGATTGCATACTACCGTTCGTGGTCATGGCTGCGTGCGGAAGAGTGTGGTGTTGTGAATATCCTACAAGGTTCGAGATCTATTGCGCTGGCATCAGGGATCGAGCGGGAGAGATCATAGCTACGCACTAGTTATCTATCATCCACCATCATCATCGCCATCCGCTTACTGAGAAGATCGGGCCACCCCATATCATCCTGGTATCAGATTTCCAGTGTTACCTCGGGAAGCATACACAAATCCATCCATAGATTAGTTGTTTTTGTTCTATACAGAAAAAGCCACACAAAAATATTAGGGTTCATAGTTTATTGCCATAGCCTAGATAACACTGTTCGTGAGTTCTAGTTGCTGATCGTAATCCTTTTGTGTAGCCTTTCTTCTAAATCTGAGTCGTAATTTTTGTCTAGTTTTCGTCTGTTTTTGATCCGTTGTCGGAGTCCCTAGAATATTTCTAGACTGTTCGTTGTGTTCTTAAGTCTTAGAACTAGTAGATCTGTTTTCTTTTAGTCTCAGGTTGTAGATCCGTTTGAAAGAAGGAGAAAAAAACACCGATCGGATCTAGACTTGTACTGAGTTTGCTTCACGTTGAAGTAAAAAATAATAATTTCGGCTCACTGCCTCACGCCTGACCGCAGACAGGTTTGTGCTCCAGCGTGAAAAATAAATCGGACCGTTGCCTTACCACAGACAGGTCTGTCCTCATACGAGAAATTTTTGGGTCTGCCGACATCCTGCCGCGGCAGGATTGTCGGCCGTTTTTCTGCCGTGGCAGAGACCAATTCTCAGGTCAATTTTTTTTATTTTTTTTATTTTTTGTACTGAGTCCACATAGCGTACCTATCCTTGTGAGCCTTAGTAAGCCTTTCTTTGTGTCTAAAACTATCCTACGAGACTAGCGCGCTTAGTGCTCTGCGGGCTGCTCAGTTAGCAATCTTGTGCCTGTTTCGTTGAGACATTGCTAGCGTCTCTCCTTGTGTATTGCAACACGAGCATTCCTCCGACATACCTCACTTTATTGAGCTCATTTTCATAGTTGCAATTTCCCCATTTATGTCCCTCGTGTGTGTTTCCGTGGGTCTTTGTCACACGATCAGCACTAGGACTTGTTTGCGGTGTAGTTAGGATACCATACCTACAGCTCCACCATAATTACCCCGTGTGCCCTGTGATCGTTCTCTATACCTTTGATTTTCACTTCATCACATCAGTGCACGAGTTTTTGATTTTGTTTGGTAGAGCATCTCTATTCACTTTGGAACGGTAAGATCTCCTTTCTTATTAGTTGTGGGTGAGCTGTGAGAGTTCCACCATATAGATTTTGATTTTTGCACTAACCTACTAATCATGTCTTCTAGTGATGATGATGTTGTGATGCAGAAAAAGAAGGATGAGGAGCTTGTTAATTGGCGTGCATATGAGGCTTTGAAGTCCCACTTGACACGTGTGTTTACTAACACGACAGATGCCATTGACAAGAATCTCCAGGATATGAATATGAGATTGGATCAGCATGTTGGAACGGTTGATACTATTCAAACACAAGTGGCTACGCTCAATGTTAATGTCACCACTTTGCAGCGTTCCATTGAGGTCTTAACAGCCGCTTTACATAGAAGGGAAGATCCTCAACATGATGATGCCTTTGATGATTTTGATGAGGGTAGCGCTGTGGATGCTGCTCCACATGTTGGCAGGGGACGTGCTATTCCCCCTGCCCATGCACCTGCTCATGGCTGTGGGTTTGCCCCTCTTGGGCGTGCTCAACGTGTTCACAACCAAGCTGTTGATGATGGTTTGGGCAAGCCAAAGTTTTCGATCCCCAAGTTTGATGGTTCCATTGATCCTGAAGATTACCTCACATGGGAGTTGAAGATTGAGAAACTCTGGCGCTTATTTGACTATCCAGAAGACAAGAAGGTCAAGCTTGCAGCATCTGAATTTGATGGTTATGCTTTGCGTTGGTGGGGTGCTCTTGTGCAACATAGGAGGGAGGATAATGAACTTCCTGTGATGGATTGGCGCGAGATGAAGCAAATCATGAAGGCTCGTTTCGTTCCAACCAACTACTTGCGCTCAGTTTTTGATAAATTGACGCAATTGAAGCAAGGCACAATGACAGTAGTTGAGTACTACATGGAGATGGAGCTACTTATACAGCGTGCTCGAGTTCGCGAGTCCATTGACATGACCATGCAGCGATTCCTAAACAATCTGAAGTTGCCAATCAAGAGCATAGTGCGTCATCACAAGTATGAGACCATGAATGAGCTATGGCACCATGCTAGAGAGGCTGAATCCCAGTTGGCGGAAGAGGTGAAGTCACGCGCTCGTTTTCCATCCTCCAGCAGATTTTCGGCCAGATCTATTCCTCCTACAGTCACGCCACCAGCTGCTGTTCCGTTTACACCATCGGCCAAACCAGCAAGTACACCTTCGTTTGGTTCTAATGCTCGGAAACCCGCTGCTCCTGCTGCTAGCTCGGGTTCCAACATGTCTACTACACGTACTCGTGATGTGGTGTGCCATACTTGTGGAGGTAGAGGTCACTACAAGAAGGATTGTCCAAACAGTAAGGTTATGTTTGTTAATGAACAAGGTGAAGTAGAAAGTGGAGATGAAGCTGCTGATGATGATATTGATGACAGCGAGGTTGGTGCTGATGCATATGCTGAGCGTGCACCCACTATTGTCGTATCTTTACGTGTACTTAGTGTGCAACCGGTTGAGGAATCCCAGCGTTGCAACATGTTCCAAACAAAAGCTCTAGTTGGACCAAACAAAGCTTGCAAGGTCATTATTGATGGAGTTAGCTGCAGAAACCTTGCAAGTAAGGAACTATGTGCCAAACTGAATTTGACATACTTACCTCATCCCAAGCCGTACTACATACAATGGTTGAGCAACAATGGTGAGATGAAGGTAAATCATATGGTATGAGTGAACTTTCAAATAGGGCCATACAAAGATTCTATTGATTTTGATGTGGTTCCTATGACTGTTTGTCACCTACTATTGGGTTGGCCTTGGCTCTATGATCGCCAAGTGCAACACAATGGCCGAGCCAATACATATCACTTGGAATTCAAAGGAAAGAAGATTACTATGCAGCCAATGACACCACAAGAAATTGTGAATGATTCTCGCCAGAAGATAGAGGTGAACTTGAAGGAAGATACTACCACTCGGCGAGATTGCGTGACAGCTGTACCTGATGTAATTGAGCCTAAATTGAGTGATATAACGAAAAGTGAGAGAGTGCCTGGTTTATTGATATTAGCCACTAAGGAAGATATGGGAGAATTTCGTGAGGATCCTATAGCCATGCCACTTGTGCTCATGTATAAGGGCGAGGTATTGGTTTCTAAGGACATGACCCCTATTTCTCTTGGTGTCTCGTCTGTTTTGCAGGACTTTGGGGATGTGTTTCCAGAAGATGTACCCGCTGGCTTACCTCCATTGCATGGTATAGAACATCAAGTGGACTTGATTCCTGGTGCCACACTTCCCAATCGTGCACCCTACATGACTAATCCCGAAGAAACTAAGGAAATTCAGAAGCAAGTACAAGCGTTGCTGGATAAAGGGTACATTCGTGTTTCTCTTAGCCCTTGTGCTGTTCCTGTTATTTTAGTTCCTAAGAAAGATGGTACATGGCACATGTGTGTTGACTGTAGAGCGATTAATAACATCACTATTCGATATCGTCATCCTATTCCACGCTTAGAGGATATGCTAGATGAATTGAGTGGTGCTACTGTTTTCTCTAAAATTGACTTGCGTAGTGGTTATCATCAAATTAGGATGAAAGAAGGGGATGAATGGAAAACTGCTTTCAAAATTAAATTCGGCTTGTATGAGTGGTTAGTCATGTCGTTTGGTCTTACTAATGCACCTAGTACTTTCATGCGTTTGATGAATCATGTTTTGAGAGAGTTTATTGGTCGTTTTGTGGTTGTCTACTTTGATCATATACTCATATACAGCCACACCGGATCTGAACATTGCACTCATATTAGACAAGTTTGGCAAGTGTTACGTGATAATAAACTGTATGCTAATCTTGAGAAGTGTACATTTGCAAAAGATAAGGTCATATTCCTAGGATTTGTTGTTTCTAAGCATGAAGTAGAGGTAGATCAATCTAAATTGAATCAATTCAGAATGGGCCTACTCCAATGAATGTAAGTCAAGTGCGTTGTTTCCACTGTCTCGCTGGTTTCTATAGGCGCTTTGTGAAAGATTTTAGCACCATTGCTGCACCATTAAATGATTTGACAAAGAAAGGTGTTCCTTTTGTATGGGGTGCGACCCAAGACATTGCATTTGATACATTGAAACGTTGCTTACTTCTGCACCATTGCTTGCATTACCTGATTTTTCGAAGCAATTTGAAGTTGAATGTGATGCTAGTGGTATAGCCATAGGTGGCGTTTTGATGCAAGAGGGTCGGCCTATCGCTTATTTTTCTGAGAAATTTCCTGGTGCTTGTTTGAATTATTCAATCTATGATAAAGAATTGTATGCACTTGTGAGAGTACTTGAAGTTTGGCAACATTATTTGTGGCCAAAGGAATTTATCATACATTCTGATCATGAAGCATTGAAATACTTGAAAGCTCAATCAAACTTGCATAGAAGATTAGCTAAATGGGTTGAGTTCATTGAGTCTTTTCCTTACATCATTAATTATAAGAAGGGAAAAGAGAATGTTGTTGTTGATGCTCTATCTAGGAAGAACATGCTATTAACCAATCTTGATGTTACGATTCCTGGATTAGAAGCTATTTGTGCACTTTATGCAGCTGACCATTATTTTGCTGAACCATATCGTTTATGT
Organism: Avena eriantha; assembly: GCA_910589775.1. Lineage (NCBI taxonomy): Eukaryota > Viridiplantae > Streptophyta > Magnoliopsida > Poales > Poaceae > Avena > Avena eriantha. The sequence continues at coordinate 366,369,670 of OU342744.1, forward strand.
GCTCTTAGAAACGCATGGGATAAGTATCATATACATGATGGATATTTGTTTCGAGCTAACAAACTATGTATTCGAGAATCATCGTGGCGTTTGTTCTTAGTGCAGGAATCACATGCTGGTGGTTTGATGGGTCACTTTGGGCGTGAGAAGACATTGCTCATGCTTGCTGATCATTTTTATTGGCCCAAGATGAGGCGTGATGTGTACAGATTTGTGAGCAGATGCATTACTTGCCACTAGTCAAAATCCAAGCTGAAGCCTCACGGTTTGTATACACCTCTCTCTGCACCTACTACTCCATGGGAAGACATTAGTATGGATTTTGTGCTAGGTCTACCTAAAACTCAGAGAGGTCATGATTCTATATTTGTGGTAGTGGATAGGTTCTCTAAGATGGCTCATTTTATTGCCTGCCACAAAAGTGATGATGCGTCGCATGTTGCTAACCTATTTTTCAGGGACATCATGAGATTACATGGCGTACCAAAGACGATTGTTTCTGACTGTGATGTGAAGTTCATGAGATACTTTTGGAAGACCTTATGGGGGAAGCTAGGAACGAAGTTGCTGTTCAGTACTACATGTCACCCCCAAACAGATGGTCAAACGGAGGTGGTGAATAGAACATTGTCACAGCTGCTAAGGACCATGATTAAAAAGAATTCGCGGGAGTGGGAAGAGTGTTTGCCACATGTTGAGTTTGCTTACAACAGGGCTGTGCATTCAACTACTCAGCTTTGTCCTTTTGAGGTGGTGTATGGCTTCAAGCCATTGACGCCACTTGATATGTTGCCTCTGCCATTACATGAGAGAGTTGATATGGAGGCATAAAAATGTGCTGATTATGTGAAGAAAATACATGAGAAGACTCGAGAGGCTATTGAGAAGAAAGGCAAGAACATTGCTGCTGCAAGGAATCATGCAAGAAAAGAAGTGTTGTTCGAGCCTGGAGATATGGTTTGGGTGCATCTACGCAAGGACAGATTTCCACTACTTCGCAAGTCCAAGTTGAAGCCACGTGGTGCTGGTCCTTACAAAGTGATAGCCAAAATTAATGATAATGCCTACTCAGTTGATATACTTATTGAGGAGTTTGGTGGTGCTAGCAACAGCTTCAACGTTGCTGATTTATCACCATATGCTGGAGAAGACCTTGGAGCGTCGACGTCGACGCCTTTTGAGGGGGGGGGGAGATGATGAGGACATCCATACTATTCCACTATCTCCTACTCCGATTCACAATGAAGATGTTGCTGCAAAGAACAAGTCCAATGAAATCAGGATTGGACCCATTACAAGAGCTCGTGCAAAGCTGATTGAGCAACAGGTGAATTCACTCTTGATTGAACCTGATGTTTTACTTAATGAGAACTTTATACTACCTAAGTCTATGCATCTTTCTATGATCAGGTTTATTGATAACACAAGCGTTGCGCGAGGAGGAGGAGAGTTGCAGCAAGAAGGACAAGCGGTGATTTCCAATATCAACAAGTGCGCGAGGGAGGAGCGGGAGGCATGCGCACTAGGAGGCAATGAGGAAATCACGTATGAGAAAGAGTGAGAGATGGCGCACCAAGAATTACATGTTTGAGGTGTTCCACGATGTTTGGACTGCGTGCCAATAACGTCGAACCCATATATGGTCGGTATGTATCAGTTTGAGTCGAACCGAGTCAGTTTGGGCCAAGTTATGGCTGTTTTTAGGCCCGTTTAGAGGGGAGGACGCCCCAGCCCTCATATAAACCTCCGTAGCCGCCACAAGTTAGGGTTTAGACCACGTTAAAATATTTTGGAGTTGTTTCTTTCATAGAACCTTTGGAATTACCCTGTGTTCGAATCTACCAACTATAATTGAGTGTGATCTGTTGTTCCATTGGAATTAGTAGATTGCATACTACCGTTCGTAGTCACGGCTGCGTGCGCAAGAGTGTGGTGTTGTGAATATCCTACAAGGTTCGAGATCTGTTGCACTGGCATCAGGGATCGAGCGGGAGAGATCATAGCTACGCACTAGTTATCTATCATCCACCATCATCATCGCCATCCGCTTACTGAGAAGATCGGGCCACCCCATATCAACGTACGTCGGGTCGTACTTCTCGATCTTCTTGGGGGCCTTGAAGTTGGCGGGGTATTTCTCCCCGCGAATCATGGGTCAGAAGCATTGCGGCCTGACTCGACTGAGCGATCCTCTTGGTTCCGGGTCGCCGCGGTTGGTGAGGGTGTGCCGCAGGTCGTTGGGCTGGCGCGACCGCCATGCCTGGTTGTTGATGATGTTCATTCGGGCATCGAGGGGCTGCCCGTTGGCGGCGACCGTGTTGTTCGCCGGTCGCGGCTCGTTGGTTGACAGCGCAGGATTGGCGGCCCGTGGTTGGTTCGCCAGGGGCTGGGGTGGTGGGCAAACTAATGCGTTGGCCACAGTGGGGTGGCCGCTTGATGCCGCCCTGCTTGCTGATGAGCGGGAGTACATCCGCCCCCACGGGTCGACTCCCGTGGCTTGTTGCTTGACGACCCTGACGAGTAGGGCCTTGGCATACTGGATCTGTAGCGCGCCATCGCCTTGGATGTCGAGGTTGGCGATTGCGGCGTCGGCCGCGACGACGTTGTCCATCGGGGTGGAGTATAATGGTAACCCGTTGGTGTCACGGGCTTGAGGCAAGATGATGATCCGCGGATGGTCCGGCGGGCGTGCGGCCCATGGGTGGTGGAGGGGCTCCGGTTCCCGGTGCGCCAGGTGGTGGTCTCGCGGGGTTGCTTCCGCCTGGTGGCGCGTTCTCGCAGTATTCGCGCTCTGCGGCGCGCGGGGGGTCGCTTTCGTCGTTGAAGTTCAGGACGCGACCCTGGAAGTTGGAGTTCAGGCGGGTCCTGATGCGGTGCTGGTGATAGAGCGACAGCTCCCGCGCCGTCTCTCGTTCGAGGCGGTATTTCTCGCGCTCGGCGAGTTTGTTGCGTTGCGCCTCCGCGAGCCGCAGGCGGTCTTGCTGCACCTCCGTGGTCGTCGCAGTCGGCGGGATCGGCGTGGCGAACGGATCTGGTGGGGCGGCCGTGCTGCCCGCCATGTAGATCGCGTTGAAGCGATTGGATCTGGCGCGAAAATCCTCGGGGGATTCCGAGCCGGAATTGGAGTTAAAGATCCCCAAGATGGAGGGGTCCTCGAAGTCCTCGGGGTTGGAGACTCGCGTGATGGAGTCCTCCCGTGATGCGGCGGTGATGGATCCGTCGACCGATGTAGGGGTCGCGGAGTCGGCGTCGTCGTTTAGGGCGTCGTCGTTCGTGGCGGCGTTAGTCTCGACCACGTCGGTGGCAGCCGAGTCGTACTCGGTGACAAGGCTCCTGATGGAGCGGACCTGCTCCTCCAAAAGCAGATCACGGTATGGCGGCGATCCGCCGACGATCACCGTTGCAGCTAGGTCGATCGCGCCGGTGAAGCCAACGAAAAGGTTGATGGAGCCGACCGGCATCACCGCGCTGTGAGTGACCGGGCGTGACGCCGGGATGTAGCTGCTGGGCATGATCTGTAAGATCCCACCGATGGCGATCATGCGACCGGTGGCGAGCGGTCGGTCGATCGACGAGTAGGGTCTCGCCGCAGAACTCGGGCCAGTCCCGCTATGCCCCACGGTGGGCGCCACTGTCGTGGAAATGGCCACGGTAGTCGCTGCCACTGGCAGCAATTGAGTGTTTCATGAGGAAGAGTTGGCGGCCATCTACGGTGCGAGATGGGAGCGGATGCACATGGGTTTACCCAGGTTCCGCCCCCGGAGGGTAAAGACCTACTCCTGCTAGATTAGATTATTGGAGAGCGAGTTACAGGGGTGGCGAGCTCGGCGGCTAGGCAGCGAGTCGCTTGAGGGGGTGTATGATGGAACGTAAGTCTCTAGGATACCCTAGGGAGGTTTATATATGAGGCACCTCGCTAGGGTTTACAAGTTACAACCGAACAAGATAAGGATCCGGAGGTTTTGACCTAATCCGACCGGGCTTCTGTTATGCTCCTGGGCCTCCAGTCGCCAGTCGCTGGACATTTCCTTCCTTCGTAGTCCAGTCGCCGTCTTTCGGGCGCACTCGCAGGCCCTTCGGCCCAATCGGAACGTCCTGCTGGGCATACACCCTTCGGCATATCCCCATCAATCCCAGATTTGGAGCCACAATGTCTTCCTCTAGATCACCCAAGGAAGATTTTTTGGAGGATATCATGAACCCATACATGAGAGAGTTGAAGATTCATCCCAAGGAGTTATTGCTTGAAGACAGGGAGGTCCGGATAAAAGAGGTTCAAGGCCCTAAAGGTGAAGGAAGTCTGGAGGACAGGATGGAAGCACTGGAGCAAGAAGTCTTTAGGTACAAGAAGATGGGAGAACGCGAAGTGGATATCATCCATAAGATTTGTTCAGAACTCGTCACCGAGCACCAAGAGGAGACTGCTGAGCTCAAAGATGAAGTCCTCTCACTCCGCCAAACAACCAACGAACTGCAAGCACATCTCTACGATGTTCAAAATCAAAACTGTGAGTATGAGGTTAGGTTTAAACGCATAAGTGCTGCTACAAGTTTCAGGATGCTAGAGACCACGATGTCCTTTGTTGATGGGAAGCCCTTACCCTGGAAGTCGGACGATGATGAGAGGATACCACCACCACCGAAGTAGTAATTCGTCATCAGGTTTGGCATCCCCTTGGTTTGTTCCAAACTTGGGGGAGTGCCGCGGTATCACATCACTATCTTCTATTTTTTACCATATTAGTAGAGTCATATCATGAATAGAGAAGTTATCATGTAAGATGGTTTTCTTTATGGAAGTGTCCCCTCTCTCGTTAGATATGTATCCCTTGGTGTGAGTTACCGTTGTGGAATAGTAATGAGAAGTTCTATCATTTACTCTCTTGCATAGCTTATATTAGTTTTCAATTCGCGGTTATATGATTGATCTTGTTGTTAGTATTGGTAGCACTTTGGGATCATTGAGTTAGTCTAGTTGGTTTTGGCAAACCTGGATCGGTCAGTAGCATCACTATTTTTGAGAGTTGAATGAAAAAGATAAAAGTACTCTAAAGAAAAATAATTTCATCATCTTTCTTTCTTGATTTGCTCATAAGTTTAGTATTCTCTAGTTAAGATCTTTTGTGCTTCCAAGGAAGATTGCATGTCTGATTTTTTATCACTTGTATGTTTGTTTGTTTCCTTCAATTCTTATACTTGCTACCCAACCTTGCTAGCCAAAAACCTGTACTAAGAGGGACTTCTTCTCGTGTATCCAATCCTTAAACAAAACCTATGCCATTTGTGTCCACCATACCTACCTATTAGCACTATTGTTATTCCAAGTAAATTCTTGCTTTTATCTACCTTCCAAATTAAACTTGTTATGTGAAAATTAGTGATTAAAGCTCTCACGAACTTGATGGCACACTTTACTTTCTTGATATTTATAAACTTGAACCATTGTGCCCATCTATGCTGCGTATATGCTTGCGCTTTGTAAGTTGTGAATTAGCAGAACCATGCTGTCATGGGGAACGCTTTCAACATTGCACTGGTACTTTGTACCTAGTTGATATCATGTTCTTTTGTCTATGGATGTCGTCGATGTGAAATGAAAGGGGAGCTTGTAATTCCATGAACTTATGCATGTGTGTTAGAGAAACGCCTGGGCCGCCGGTCTAATCCATGTTGTCATGGTGGAAACCTGCAGCGTAACCACAATGAGCATCTATGAAGCATTCTTCTTATAAAAAAGAGATAGAGATTGAGAAAAAGAGAAAAAGAAAAAAGGAGATATTATGAAAAGAGGAAAGAGAGAAAAAAGGACCATATTCCCATGGTAAATAAGAATATTGCTGAGATGCTTGTGGTCTACTTGCCTTGTCATTTTGATATGGGGATTCTTCCGTATCATCGGGCAAGGGGTACCCCGTTGGCGGTTCTCCATGATACACATGTGCTTACTATGACAAGAACTTACCGGTGACTAAACTTGAGTAGCATGAGGAGCGGCCCTCGTATTCAAGGTACATGAGATTTTCAATTTACAACTTGTCAAGCATATCCTCATATTTGATCACTTTAACCTTAATCACCTAAAGATTCCTATGATAGGGGCAATGAGAGCTGAAAGCTAATAAGTATCATAATATTTGGGAGCTCTTCATAAAACTTGAAATCCCTGCTTTCCTCTGCAAAGGGCCCTTCTTTTACTTTTTAGTTGAGTCAGTAAACCTATTCCCTTCTATCTCAACAAGTATTTTGAGTTGTTGCATTTCATTCATCCATATGATGATTTATTCAATCATATTTCTTATGTTCCTTGTTTTGCACATTGCTCTTATCTTGGTGTCTACTACTTTGAAAGCTATCATTGAAAACCAGTTATTTGTGAACTCCAACAAATTATCAACTATTCTTCGACCAAGAGCCAAGTTTGCCATTACCAATTATGATTCACTTTATGTATCTTTATAGTGTTTCCTTTACTTATTGCAAGTTAAGTTATATAATAATGAGTTGTATTCTATTATGATCTATGTATTGATGAACGTGATGCTTCTTGTCCGTATTCTTTTATCGACTCTTCACTCCATAAACCTGAGGTCATGTTTATTGAGCTCAGTTTCGCTTGGGGACAAGTGAAGTCTAAGCTTGGGGGGAGTTGATACGTCCATTTTGCATCACTATTTTATATCATAATTCACTGTTATTCATTGATATATTTCATATTAAGAGGTGATACTTATGTAATTTCATCTGTTTTTGCATGGTTGATGACTTTTGGAGCATGGACCGTCGCAGTAAGGATTCTGATGGAAAAGGTGTTCTTTGGAGGCAAAATTCGTGAAGATCAGAAAATCCAGGAAAATATACGGAAAATCCTATTTTTCCAGAAGACGATGGAAGCTAGAAGGAGGAGTGGAGATGGGCCACAGGGGCCCACACCACCCCCTGGCGCGGGCCACCCTAGGCCGTGCCACCAGGTGGTGTGGCCGCCTCACCTCTGGCTCTCCTGTCTGGCGTATATAATCCTCCCGAAACCCTAATACTCGGGGGCGACCACAGAAAGATTCTGCCGCCTCTGCGGGGCGGAAAACACCGAGAGAGAAAGATCTCTCCGGCAGGCAGATTTTTGATGGGGGAATTCCTTCCCAGAGAGGGAAGATCGTCGCCATCAACACCACCATCAAGCTGGACTTCATTGGGATCATCATCATCACCACCATCATCACCATCACCACCATCATCACCACCATCATCTCGCTGTAACAATCGGGTTGAATCTTGCATAGTTCTTAGGGGAAACTTTCCCGGTGTTGATTACTCTTTGTAGTTGATGCTATTGAGTGGAACCATTGAGTTATTGTTTATGTTCAGATTGTTATACATCATTATTCCATCTCTGATCATGATCCATATGATGTCTTGTGAGTAGTTCATTTTGTTCTTGAGGACATGGGAGTAGTCATGTTGTTAGTAGTGGAGTTGTGTTGAGAAAGATTCAATAGTTTGATATTTAAGTTGTGGTGTACTTCTTCTAGTGGTGTCATGTGAACATCGACTACATGACACTTCACCTATATGGGCCTAGGGGAATGCATTGTGTATTTGGCTACTAATCGTAGGGGTTGCCGGAGTGACAGAAACCTGAACCCCCGTTAGGAAACCATTGCACAAGGGATGTAAGGGTCTTAGAGTTTACAGCTGTGGTTAGGTTTCTACCTTAATTACTTTCTTGTACTTACGGATGTTTGCAAGGGGTATAATCACAAGTATGTATTAGTCCTAGGAAGGTTGGTACATTAGCACAGGTTCACCCACACAACACTTAGCAAGCTAAAGAAGATTAATCAACTATATGAAGCGAAATCACTTGACAGTCTTCCCATGTGTCCTCGAGAACGTTTGGTCATCTTAAGTAATACAACCGACTTGTCCTTTGCTGAATAAAGGATTGGGCTACTTGCTGCATTTATTCTTATTGTCTTTTATTTACTCGTATATTTACTTGCTTTATCAAAAACCCCTAAACATCCGTTTGCTAAGTATTTGCAGAAAATTCCTGATCCATACCACTAGCCAGCACCTTCTGATCCTCGGTGGGTTTGACACTCTTACTTATCGAAAAATACTACGATACACCCCCTATACTTGTGGGTCATCACTTCTCATGCCCAAAGTGACCCATCAATCCTCCAACATGTGATTCCTGTAGCAACAACAAACGCACAGACGACACCGGAACACATAGTTTGTTAGCACGAAACAAATACCCATTATGAATGTGAAATTTATCCCATGCCTTCCCAATAGAACACAAATGATATGGTTCAGCAAAATCGTGATCAGTTGCATACCAATCACACAAACTCTCTAAACCAGGAACTTTGATATCCAATTATGTTCGTAACATGTTCTTCCTAGATAGAGCATCAGCAACAATATTATCTTTTCCCTTTTTATGTTTAATAATGTATGGAAAATACTCAATGAATGGAACCCACTTAGCAAGACGCCTATGCAAGTTAGATTGAGATTTCATATATTTCAATGCCTCATGATCAAAATGTATGATAAATTCCTTTGGCCACAAATAATGTTGCCAAACCTCAAGAACTCTAACAAGTGCATACAATTCTTTATCATAGACATGATAGTTTAACTTTGCACTAGAAAGCAATGGTTCAGAAGTTAATAATCATTTCCGTTCATCAAATGCATGATCTTGGGCTATGCCCCATTCAAAAGGTACACCTTTCTTAGTTAGTTCATTTAAAGGTGCATCAATAGTACTAAAGTCTTTCACAAAACGCCTATAGAAACCAGCTAGACCATGAAAACTTCATACTTGACTCACATTCATGGTAGTAGGCCAATTTTGAATAGCTTAAATTTTAGATGAATTTACCTCAACTCCATGTTTAGAGACAACATATCCTAGAAATATGACCTTATCTTTGCAAAATGTACACTTCTCAAGATTACCATAGATCTTAGCATCTCGTAACACTTGCAAGACTTGTCTAATATGATCACTATGTTCATGTTCATTGCAGTTGTAGATTAATATGTCATCAAAATACACAACCACAAATTTGCCACTAAAATTTCGTAAGACATGGTTCATTAATCTCATAAAAGTACTAGGTGTATTAGTTAACCCAAAATGCATTACTAACCACTCATATAAACCAAAATTAGTCTTAAAGGCAGTTTTCCATTCATCCCCTTCTTCATCCTAATTTTATGGTAACCACTATGCAAATTGATTTTAGAGAAAACAATAACACCACTCAATTCATCTAACATATCTTCTAAACGAGGAATATGATGACGATATCGAATAGTGATGTTATTTATAGCTCTATAATCTACACACATGTGCCATATACCATCTTTCTTAGGAACTAAAATCACAGGAACAACATAAGGGCTTAAGCTTATACGAATATACCCTTTGTCGAGCAGCACTTGTACTTGTTTCTGAATTTCCTTCGTCTCTTCAGGGTTTGTGCGGTATGGTGCACAGTTGGGCAATGACGCTCTAGGAATCAAGTCAATTTGATGTTCAATACCTCGCAAAGGTGGCAATCCAGCAGGTACCTCCTCCGGAAACACGTCATTGTATTCCTGTAACATATTAGAAACACCAAAAGAAATAGGGGTCATGTCGTTAGAAACAAAAACCTCACCCTTGTACTAGAGCACAAGAGGTATGGCAGTAGGATCCTCACTAAATTCTCTCATGTCTTCTTTGGTGGCTAATATGAGTAAATTGGGTACTCTCTCACTTTTTGTTATATCACTCATAGCTGTTATGTTCTCTCGCCTATCTAATACAGGAGCATCCTCGAGATTGACTTTGGTTTTCTGACAAGATTCATTAACAATCTCTTGTGGTGACATAGGTAGTAGATTGATTTTCTTGCCCTTGAATTCCAAGTGATATGTATTGGCTCAGCCATTATGTTGCACAGAATAAACTTTTCTAAATTGACTTCAACATCAACTAAAAAATAAGAATTTCCACGCCCACCAATCACTTTCTGCGGAAGCTCAATCAATGGCCACTACCGACAAGGGGACAATATATTACATTGAACACGCATCCAGCACCCCGAGTCACTACCAGAAAACTCGCGATATAGGAGGTAGACTGCAAGTCACATACTATCATAGGAACCACACCAAAGTCAATGGAGTCTTTGTATGGCCCTATCTCAAAATCAACACGCACCATGTGGCTAACTTTCATCTCACCATTATCACTCAACCACTGAATATAATATGGATGTGGGTGTGGTAGATATTTCAACTTCATCTTGGCACATAACTCTTTGCTTGCTAAATTGTAGCAACTTCCACCATCAATAATGACCTTGCAAGCTTTGTTTGGACCAACAAGTGCCTTTGTTTGGAAAAAATTACAGCGCTGGCTTGCAACACTGGACTGAGGAGTAACGTTGAGAGCACGTTGAGACACAACGATAGTAGGAGCACGTACCGTAAATGCATCAACACCATCACTTGTATAATCATCATCAGCCGACGCATTCGGATCAGCATCATCTCCTGTCTCATACTCATTATCCTCATTGATAACCATAACCTTGATATTAGGACAATCCCTCTTGAAGTGGCCCTTCCACCACATGTATGGCATGCCATGTCGTGATTGCACGCCGTAGACATATTGGAACCGGTATCACAAGATGTAGGAGTAGGCTTCCTTGTATTGGACACACTGGAAGAAGGTTTGGTTGATGTAGAAGGATGTTCATCGGGATGGCTAGTAGATGAAGGAGAATATGCTATCGACCTTGAAGAAAAAGGCCTTGTAGAACGAGCCTTGATCTGAGCAATTAGGGGCCGAATATTTCGGTTTTTCGGGGGCCGGAGAATCCGGTCTACCTGGACAAAAATTTGCACTGCAAAAACCTAATGAGCAACCTGTTCAGAGCAAAGCAACTAGCCTCGTAGGTACGTCCTAGGCACCAATGTTGTAGATAGGCTGTAGCTAGGTTTGAAAACACAAAAAGTACGCTATGTGGACTCAGAAAAGTAGATGTAAGCTAGCGGAAAATGATGACGACAACTTGAAAACACACGGAATTAACAAAAATAACAATGAAAACCTAGACACTACAACTCAAACTAGCAGAGATCGGATCAAAGACACGACAACAACCACCAACTAAGACTCAACTCCGACGCAATCTAGGATATGGCAAAGACTAACCCTAATATTTTTGTATGGCTTTTTTTGTATAGGACAAAAACAACTAACTATGGATGGATTTGTGGATGCTTACCAAGGCAACGCTGGAAATCTGATACCAAGATGATAAGGGGTGGCCCGATCTTCTTAGTAAGCGAGGTGGATCTATGATGATATGGGGTGGAGATAACTTGTTGGGATATGCTAAATGGGTATCCTCATAGCATGTCTCTAATTCGGCTAACCTAGGTGGCCCATAGTTGGTAGCAAGGCCTATGGCCTGCTGGGCGGCCCAGTTAGACGGATCCAGGAGGGGGGCCCATGCCAGATAAAGGAAGGCTACGCTGGAGTCACTGACGTACTCGGAGCCTTGGAGTACAAGACATGAAAGACTAGTTCGTATTAGTGTAGGACTCTTTACCTTGTCCAGCAAGGACCTTTCCCTATAAACCCTAGGTTCTAGTGCCTTTATAAGCTGGACCTGTGGGAGCCTTTAGGGCAGACACAACCTACATTGCTACGTACAACATGGAACACCTTGCATAGTGAACCTATCTTTGTATCTTGGCGTATTGCCATTATAGTTATTCATAGCAGGAGTAGAGTTCCGACACCGTTGTTGGACTTGAACCTGGGTAAGATGTGTTACCTCGTACCCGCCAACTCCCCGCCTTACCTCAGATCTATAAACACGCACTGTGAGGAGCCCTCCATGGCGTACTCGTTGGCAAAATCACGACAGTTGGCACCACCGTGGGGCAAGAGGCGCTTCGAGCTCTACACCGGGCGAGGTCCAATCTCTTCGTGGGAATCAGCGACACTATAGCCATCGGACGCGTTCTCTTCTCCGACAACGTCGCAATCGTCCCTCCATATGAGTTCTAGGTGCCGGCGAAGACGAACCCTATGCGCTGCTCCGTCATCCCCTTCGGAGACATCCACATCTTCATAGGCGAAACTAACTCGGGTCCTAGATCCTAGGAAGTCGGAAACTCATCAAGGCCCACACGGATCGCCTATGAGCAGGACACGTTCGCGGAAGGATCTGGGCCATACCTCTCCTTGGAGTATGGTGGCTCGGATCAGGAAAATTCAAGGCCCACCCAAACCGCCCCTATGTACGATATAGAGGTGGAAGGACCCCACAAATCCGCTTGGCTTCCCCGAGCGTTAGAGATACACTGGTCACACTTTGTCGGTGTTGTCACCATCTTTGATCTGGCCAAATGCGTTCAATGGGATGGAGAGCCTCCCCACGAATACCTTTCCAGATGGATGAGGGTGAGGGAAACCCTAGAGGGCGACCACGCCGATGAACTCGTGTACCACTTTGTGGAAGGGCTCACACCCGGAACACTCCTCCAGCATACCCTCCAAAGGTGGCAGGCCATAGGTCCTCTCACACTTGGTGAGATGGTCGCAATCATCAACGAATACGCGGGCACCGAGGAAAACACCCAAGCTATGCCTGGGCCGGAAGCCGGAGGAAACAACAACAACAACCGCCTCCATCACCCTCAACATCCACCGTCGACAACATCGAGGCCAACTCTGACTCCGCCCTTGATGCGCTATACGCCGACATCAATATGGATGGAGGCGACTCGGACGCTAACTTAGAGGAATACGATGCTGTTATGAGGGAGATCGAGAAGGAGGAGCACGCCGACAAGGCCAACACATCCCACCAGGTGCTAGTCGCCATCGGGAGTGTGATGGAAGAAGATGGACATGAACCAGAACGTGAGAGAGCTCTGCCCACGCTAGCGGTTACCAGAGAAGCAGCAGCCAAGAAAGCCATCGAGCCTCCGGCTGCGGCCAAGGCCTTGCCCGCTCCGGTTATCCGCTCACAACCGGCGCAGGAACTCACCATGGCCCCCAGTACTGCCAGGCAGTCAAACCAGCCGCCAATGCCACCGTCAATGTCTGCAGCTGGCAACCCATTGGTTACTCTCGCCGACAAGGCAATCTCTGGCACACTCCTCGTTGAGCCCATTACCATCGCCCATATCCGAGCGTTACGGAGCTTGATGAGAAGCGTGCGACAATCCTAGCGGAGGCCAAGTGCATTGCAGAACATGGCGCTAAGCTAGACGAAGACATGGCCAAGGCGCAACAATCTATCAAGGCGGCAAGAGCTATGGAGGCTGAGTACAAGCAATTGCTGTTGAAGCACAATTCAAAGAAAGTACCAGCTCAGGTCGTCGAAGACCCCGGTGTTTGGCGCAGGTTGGGGTATGATGGGTCTAAGCCGACAAAATCCACCCCATACATCGATTCAGAGGGGAGGCAAGTCATGCCAACTCCCTCCCTCAACATTTCCATCGCCAAGACCCTCCTAGAGCAGGACAGGTCACCAGAAGCAGTTGCTCAGGTGTATGACCTTGTTGCCAAGGCATGCAAGCAACAGGGGAAGGCCACCTCGCAAAGGCTTGAGTCCAATCCAGAGCTTTCCTAGTCAACCCTGAATAGCCACAAAAGGCCAAGATCTCCCCGTGATGAAGGATCTCACACAGGCTCTACGGAGCAAAGATGGAGGGAGGCATGCAACAGGGCTAACTCCATACCCATATCCTCCGACCACAGAGAAAAGGCTCGCCCTTGTCGGTCACCACCTCCACCACCATCCCGGCATTACGAGGAACCACAGTCGTGCCACCATACAAGCATGCCACCACCTAGGCGTCCCCAGGTTGGCATTGTTATACGCGACTAGGTCGAGCTGCCCCGACATGCCGGAGAGCGCAACGCCATTGAAGGACACAGGAGCAGGTCCCACAAGGAACCACCACGTCCGACAAGCAACTGCAATAGGCATGAGGAGTCCTAGGAGGGTTATAGCAAGAAAGCTAATCCACCGCCACCATCGCCACCTAGCAGCCATCATGGCGGAGGGCACAGGGGATCTCATAGATCGCACCGCAAATCTCCTCGCCATGATGGAAAAGGGAAGCAACCAGAGCCGCACGATGCATGTTCACGGCTGGATAAGATCCAAGAAGCTTGGGAGCTCCCATACCTTGGGCCATGTTGTTTTGGACCAGTAATAAGGGCCACAACCTACCCCCAGGGTCTTCGGATAGACAAGACTATCAAGCCCTACGACGACACTGCCAGACCAGTTACATGGTTACAGGACTACAGGACTACAACGAAGCAATTCACATCGCAGGGGAAACCCCAATGTCACTATCAAGTACCTCCCACTTATGCTCACTGGCACCACCCGACAATGGATTGATGACTTGCCAGAGAAATAAATTTGCAATTGGTTGGACATGCATGAAGCATTCACCAAGAACTTTGAGGGTACGTACAAGCGTCCCTGCACTATCGGAGACCTACAGTGGTGCGTGCAAGAAAAGGATAAAACCTCTCATGCCTACCTCTCTTGCTGGCTGGATATGAAAAATTCCTACGCAGGGGTGCACGAACAAACCGCTACGGCCGCCTTCATTGATGGTCTGGGAGAAGGGAACTTTGCTCCGGCATATGTTAAAGTGCAAGCAAGACAACAATGAGCTCAACCTCAACGCAATGATTGCCATGGCTAGCGAGTTCGCCACTGCTGATGATGACGTGCACGGATCTTTACCGGCAATAGCAATCCCTACCCAAGCTAGGAAGAACAATAATAACAAGTGGAAGACCCCGCGTAAAGAAAAGCAAACAACGGACATTGTTGCCGCTATGTTCACTAGCAGAGGCGGAGGCGGACAGCATGGACGTGGCCGGGGGGTAGAAATGGCCAGCAAAGGAGTGATTCTACACCCTCAGCACCACGTGTTCCCCAAACATACGAAGAGTACCACGATATGCCGTGTTTCGTCCACCTTGACGCAAACACAAAAGCCACCCACACCAACCGCCAATGCAAGTTTGTCAATGATCTCAAGGAAGACCCTGAGTCCGACTACAAGCGAATTTGGAAGAACAGACCCCACGGAAAGGGCAAAGGGAAGAAGGAGGAGCAATCCAAGGAATCAAGCGATATGGACAAAGATGTGGAACCCAAATCCTCTGACAAGGGAGAGGGTAAAGGGAAAACCCCTTCGAGAAGAAGGCTCTAGTCTACCACACTTTCCTTGGCACTCCCACCGTCCAGGCCCAGAAAACCTCTCTGAGGATACTGATGGCTTCCTCCCTCCGGTTCCCCAGTACATCAGGTGGTTGGAGATTCCAATCACTTGGGATATGAAGTATCACCCAGACCTTATCCAAACAGGGAACCAATTTGCCATGGTCATCAACCCTTTGATTGATGGCACAGAGTTCACCAAGTGCCTCATGGACAGTGGAAGCAGCATCAACATCATGTACCTGGATACACTGCACAAGATGAACTTGACGGAGACCCAGCTAAGGAAGAGCAACACCGTGTTCCATGGGGTTGTCCCCGGCCGACAAGCAAATTCCCTAGGCTGCATCACCCTTCTGGTCGCTTTTGGTGATGTTAACAGTTACCGCCAAGAACGCATGACCATCGAAGTGATGCCTTTCAAGAGCGTGTACCACGTCATCTTTAGACGCGACATATTCCACTCCTTCCTCACAAGGCCATGCTTTGTCTACAACAAACTCAAGATACCCAGACCAAACGACATCATCACCGTTGACGGAAGCTTCACCAAGGCATGGGAGTGCGAGCTCAGTGAACCCACCTTTGCCGAATTAGTTCTCTATGTTGAGGAGTTCATGGAGATCCAGAACCAGGTCGATGCCTCGGAGATGCCGACTTGGAAGAAGCAGATCACTGCTGCCGAACCCTCCTTCAAGGCTGCCATCAAGACCAAGAAGGTGGAGCTTGCTGAAGGAGATTCCTCCAAGACCACCGCCATTGGCACGGACCTGGATCCCAAGTAGGAAAGCGCGCTTGTCAAGTTCCTCTGTGAGAATAGGGACATCTTTGCCTGGCAACCTACCGACATGAAAGGTTTACCTAGGGAACTTGCTGAGCACAGCTTGAATATTGGTCCTAATGCCAAACTGGTGAAACAACCTCTACGATGCTTTCACTACAAGAAAAGTTTCCTTCCGCAACGACTTGTCCCGTCGGTCATCGTAGAAGGCGCATCTTCCGCGACAAAATTCTCGGCTCAGTCGTGGCCGATGGAAAACTTTTTTCCTCGTTTCACGACCCTCTACTACGATGGATCTGCTAAAAACATGGAGGAAGCTCGGCTGGCGCGTGGCAGAAGCAAGATTTTTGTTTCCTTGTGCGATGTTGACTTGCCGAAGTCTTTTGAGGCGTGTGGGTCCCGGACGTTAGTGCCTCTAGCGGACCATACTTTTCGGTCGTGCCTCCCTGATTTGAACTCGATAACATTGTTCGAGGCGTCTGCCGTTTAGTCAGGCTGCTAGGTCCCACATGTCAGCCTCTCATTAGAAGGATCGTGTGTATGATGGAATTTTTTCCTTCGCACGCGCTACCCTGTTCCGAAGTTGATAGCGCTGCTCTATGCATCTACCATTTAATCAATCTCCTAGGACCCACATGTCATCCTCTCATTAGAAGAAACGTGTGTATGATGGAATTTTTTCCTTCACTGGCGCTACCCCATTCCGAAGTTGATAGCGCTGCTCGGTGCATCTACTGTTTAACCAACCTCCTGAGCCCCACATGTCATCCTCTCATTAGAAGAAACGTGTGTATGCTGGATTTTTTTCCTTCGCTCGCGTTACCCTGTTCCGAACTTGATAGCGATGTTCGATGCATATACCGTTTAATCACAATGCTAGGCCCCACATGTCATCCTCTCATTAGAAAAAACGTGTGTATGATGGAATTTTTACCCTCTATCACGCCTTTGTGTTCCGAACTTGATAGCGTTGCTCGCTTCTTCAGCCGTTTATACAGGCTGGTTGGCCCGACATGTCAACCTCCTCTGTGCAGGAAACGTATGCATGCTAGATGTTTTTTCTTCTCTCGCGCCTCCCCATTTGGAACTTGGCAATGTTGCTCGATACAACACCTGTATAATGTCTCCCTGTTGGGTCCACATGTTAGCCGCCTATGTAAAGGAAACGCGTGTATGTTGGACATTTTTTTGGTCGCGTCCGCCGGTTCGACCTTGGTAACGTTGTTCCATGCGGCAGGCGTGTATGGTCTTCCTGGTGGGGCCCATGTGTCAGCCTCTCTCGGCAAGAAATGTGTCGATCTTGGTCTTATTTATTTCGGTCATGACTGTTGTACAAGTACTTTTTAAACGCGCTCGTTAAACATGATCTCTTGTATGCTAAGGTTGATGGGTGCTAGTGGGTCGGCCGTGTCAGCCTCTCAGTACAAAATATTGCTACATATAAACTGCATGCCTTGCCACTACACAAGAAAATGTTAGGAATCTAGGCATTTTTCCGATTATATTAATCCAGGAATAAATCATGAATATGATGTGGACACGCTGATACTTGATTATGTAACTATACAGTACTAGGCAAATCGTAGAGACATCTACAGAAATCACTAGTACTATGCACATCGAAATTAGCAGAAGAGGGATAAGCATGTAGTACCCTCCAGTAGGCCAATTGGCCGAAGCGGCAGCGGTCACGGCAGCAGAAGCGGTAGCCTCGTCGGCTGTCCTGTTCTCAGTGGCAGCCGGATCACCAATGGTAGCCATGGCGATGAAGAAAGCGTTGATGTAGTGGAAGCAGTCGAAGATTGGCGAGCAGTCGCGTAGGAGACGCTCCCCAAAAACCTAATCGCCCCTCTCCCGCACAGGATCTTGAGAGGGCGTGGTTTCGGAGGCCTGCTCACCCGTCAGCCGTGTACGCAGCGGACGGGGTGGGATCACCGGAGGCAGCAGCAGTGAGAGGAACGACAAGGGGTGGAGGCAGATGGTTCTGTTCTGTTCTGTGTCTCCCGGAGAAGACGGCCTTCTCCATATATAGGCACATGCCAGGACGGTACAACGGAAAGAAACGCCCACAATGAAAGACTGAAACGCCTATAAACATTAACCCCAGCACTTAAGACAAAACGTTTAAGCCTCATTAGCATTTCAGTTACAACCGTTTGTATCCCGTTTCCGTGCGACAAAAAGAACACATCGACTCGGCGAGATTCACGCAACCCGCGGCGCGCACGTGCGTGCGTCGTGACGAGGCGAGGCGAGGCGAGACGAGGCGGGCGTGCGTGCGTCAGAGGAGGAGCACGCGTGTGGAGCTCCTCTTCTTCTTCTCACACCACATGCAAATGGTAGAAGAGCTCACCTTATATGTTGGTGCTCATGTCTCTCCACTAGCAATGTGGGACTAAACTCCCTCCCACTTGCCTTGCCAAGCATGAATGGGCCCTTAGAGATTTTTTAGAAATTGTTAGATGGGCCTAGAGCCCACCCTATATTTCAACAATCCCCCACCAGATCCCTAAGGCCCATGGTATTGTCCTCTGTTCCCAACACTGTTTTGATATACCGGTATTTTCAGTGGAGACCTGTTAGGGTTGAACATCCACCTAGAACAAATAGCTACACTTCTTTACAACTGAGCAATGGACTATGCCTTGAATTGTCAGTTTGGCGTAAAGGAGTTTCACTAAAAGTCTTACCAGTACTAGGCTGCCGAAGGATGACCCCTCGGGTGGAGCATATTAGTCATACTCCTGGCCTATTCATGAGCTACTAGAGAACACCCCAATCTCATAGAGTGTGACCAGCAGTCGGGCTCACATAGGTGTGTTCCTCCAAAGATCGCTCTGTAGGATAGCATCTTTCTTATAGAAGCTTTGGAACACATTAAGACAAAAGTCAACCTGCCATACAGTTTCTGAGAGTATTGTATATCCAGCGGAGTGGGTTAGTAAACTACTCTCCTCAGTTAACCACTAGCTTGTTTTCCCAGATCCTACTTCACAGGATCTCCGATCACATAGGTTGGGTTACTACCATGGCAACTCATGTGGGTCTCATTCCCATCTCCCTCGATGCATTTTCTATCACAACACGTGATAGCCCTTTAGTAAAGGGATCTGCCAGATTCTTAGCCGACTGGATAGAATCCAATGCTATCACTCCGGAGTTTCTTAAAGTTCTGACAGCTTTTAATCTCATTCTTATGTGTTTGTTGGACTGCTTGTTGTTCTTTGAACTTTTTACCTTGACAATTACAGTTTGATTGTCACAGTTCATAAGAATAGCCGGTACTGGCTTTTCAACCACTGGCAGGTCCATCAAAAGATCTCGAAGCCATCCTGCTTCGACACCAGATGTGTCTAATGCTGTTAATTCTGCTTCCATTGTCGATCTCGTTAGGATCGTTTGCTTGCAAGACTTCCAGGAAACAGCACCACCTCCAAGAGTAAACACATACCCCGTTGTGGCTTTCATCTCATCAGCATCAGAGATCCAATTCGCATCACAATACCCTTCAAGTACTAACGGTTGCCCGGTATAGTGAAGTCCGTAGTTCATAGTACCTTTCAGATAACGCATAATTCTTTCAACAGCACGCCAATGATCATCACCCGGATTAGAAACAAACCGGCTCAGTTTGCACACAGCAAACGTGATGTCAGGCCTTGTAGCGCTAGCTAGATACATGAGTGAACCAATGATCTGAGAATATCTCAGCTGATCCTTACCTGTGCCTTCAAACTTTCGGATTCGCACACTAGGATCATATGGTGTTGGAGAAGTTTTGCAGTCCGAATATCCAAAACGACTCAAAACTTTTTCAACATAATGGGATTGCAGAAGCGTAATCCCACCCTCATTATCTCTCAGCAGCTTAATGTTTAAGATAACATCAGCCACACCAAGATCCTTCATCTCAAAATTCTGAGATAGAAATGACTTAACCTCCTCGATGACTTGGAGGTTTGTCCCAAGTATCAGTATGTCGTCGACATACAAGCACAGTATAACTCCTTCGCCCCCACCATAGCGATAATATACACATTTGTCGGCTTCATTAGCAACAAAGCCGGCAGATGTTAAAGTTATGTTGAACTTCTCATGCCATTGCTTAGGTGCTTGTTTCAGGCCATATAAAGATTTCAGTAACTTACACACTTTTCCTTCCTGACCATCTATCACAAAGCCATCGGGCTGTTGCATATAGATTTCCTCGTCTAGCTCTCCGTTCAAAAAAGCCGTCTTAACATCCATCTGGTGGACAAGAAGACCATGCGAGGCCGCCAATGAGAGTAACACTCGAATGGTGGTCAGTCTGGCCACAGGTGAATAAATATCGAAGAAATCTTCCTCTTCTTTCTGGGAATAACCCTTAGCCACAAGTCTAGCCTTGTACTTTTCAATAGTACCATCCGGCCTAAGTTTCTTTTTAAACACCCACTTACATCCCAATGGTTTACAGCCATAGGGACGATCAGTGATTTCCCATGTTCTGTTAGCCATGATGGAATCCATCTCACTACGGACCGCTTCTTTCCAGTAGTCAGCATCTGGAGATGCATAGGCTTCCGAAAAGGAAGTGGGAGTATCATCCACGAGGTATACGAGAAAATCATCACCAAAGGACTTTGCAGTCCTTTGTCTCTTGCCCCTACCAAGGGTTTCCTTGTTGTCCTCCTCAAGATTTTCATCAGGTGTTTCTTCATAATATTCCATTGGAATGGCAGGCTCAGGAGTCTCTTTTGATTCCTGTCTAGAAGTGCTTGGCATATCTCTCATATGAAAAATATCCTCAAAGAATGTAGCATCTTTAGACTCTATAATTGTACCGACCTCCACGTCAGGTACCTCAGATTTCACTACTAGAAATCTATAGCCGACGCTTTTCTTAGCGTAACCCAAATTAACACAATCCACAGTCTTTGGTCCAAGCTTACGCTTTTTGGGGATTGGCACATTGACTTTTGCCAAACAACCCCATGTGCGTAAGTATGAGAGTGTTGTTCTTCTCTTCTCCCATTGCTCATAGGGAGTAATCTCATTATCTTTTGTCGGAACTTTATTCAGGACATGACATGATGTCAATATAGCCTCCCCCCACCATGCCTTGGATAAACCCGATGTATCTAACATGGCATTAACCAAATCTGTTAGAGTACGGTTTTTCCGTTCGGCAACCCCATTTGACTGAGGTGAATAGGGAGGCGTCCTCTCATGAATAATACCGTGTTCCGCACAAAAAGAGTCAAACTCATTAGAGAAATACTCTCCACCACGATCTGACCGGATTCGTTTAATCTTCTTTTCAAGTTGATTCTCAACTTCTGCTTTATAGATTTTAAAGTAGTGTAGAGCCTCACTTTTAGTGTTTAACAGATATACACAACAAAATCTAGTGGAATCATCTATTAGTGTCATGAAGTATCTTTTTCCAGCTTTAGTCAACACACCATTCATCTCACACAGATCAGAATGTATGAGTTCTAACGGTGCCAAGTGTCTCTCCTCCGCAGCTTTATGGGGCTTGCGAGGTTGTTTTGCTTGCACACACGAATGACACTTAGAACCTTTGGCTAAAGTGAAACTCGGGATTAAATTCAGTTTTGCTAACCGCGTCATAGAACCGAAACCAATGTGACAAAGACGTGAATGCCAAACTTCTGTTTCATTAACATTTGAATGAATATTGTTCACGACTTTATTACAAAAATCCGCAAGGGAAAAGCGGAACATACCTCCGCATTCATAACCTTTTCCAACAAACAGTCCATATTTCGTAACAACTACTTTATTATACTCAAAGACCAACTTAAAACCTTCTCTGCAGAGAAGGGAGCCACTAACGAGGTTCTTCTTGATGGCGGGGACATGCTGCACATTCTTGAGCTGCACGATCCTTCCCGAAGTAAACTTCAGATCGACCATGCCAACACCATGAACAGAAGCAGTCGCGCCGTTCCCCATCAGTACGGAGCCTTTCCCTGTGACCTGATAAGAAGAAAACAATGAGATGTCAGCACACACATGAATATTTGCACCTGTGTCAATCCACCAATCGGTAGACTGGCTAACTGAAAATACAGTAAATAGATTACCGTACCCAGATGCTCCACTTTCATTGTTGCTCACGATCATGTTGGCAGTCTTAGAGTCCTGCCCTGGCTTCTTGAACTTGTGTGGGCACTAGTTAGCCCAGTGTTCCTCCGAACCACAAGTGAAACAGCCACTCTTCTTCTTATCCTTCTTGAAGGTCTTGTTACCCTTCTTCTTGAAGTCGGTATTCTGTTGGACACCCATCTTCCCTTTGGACTTGTTGGAGTTGAAGTTCTTCTGTACCACATTGGCAACTGAGATCCCTTCTCCTTTTCCATGCGAGTCCTTTGCCCTGGAATTCTGCTCAACACTCAGATGGCCGATGACATCCTCTACTGAGAATTCACGCCTCTGATGTTTCAGAGTGGTGGCAAAGTTCCTCCAGGAATTAGGGAGCTTAGCGATTATGCATCCCGCGACAAATTTTCCCGGTAACTCGCACTTCAGGAGCTCAAGCTCCTTTGCGATGCATTGTATTTCATGAGGCTGTTCCAATACAGAACGGTTTTCAACCATTTTGTAATCGTGGAACGGCTCAATAATATACATCTCGCTCCCAGCATCAGTTGCACCGAATTTGGATTCGAGTGCCTCCCACACCGGCGACCCAGGACACGTTCATCGCCGTGAGCCATAAGGTGGTTTTGGTCTGCCAACGCTTAAAGTACGTCCCCGTAAACGGGGCAGGTTTCAGTGTAGCAGCAAAACCTTGAATCGAAAAATGCCTACACATATTAGGTTTTTGGATTGTTAGGAATCTAGGCATTTTTCCGATTATATTAATCCAGGAATAAATCATGAACATGATGTGGACACGCTGATACTTGATTATGTAACTATACAGTACTAGGCAAATCGTAGAGACATCTACAGAAATCACTACTACTATGCACATCGAAATTAGCAGAAGAGGGATAAGCATGTAGTACCCTCCAGTAGGCCAATTGGCCGAAGCGGCAGCGGTCGCGGCAGCAGAAGCGGTAGCCTCGTCGGCTGTCCTGTTCTCAGTGGCAGCCGGATCACCAATGGTAGCCATGGCGATGAAGAAAGCGTTGATGTAGTGGAAGCAGTCAAAGATTGGCGAGCAGTCACGTAGGGGACGCTCCCCAAAAACCTAATCGCCCCTCTCCCGTACAGGATCTTGAGAGGGCGTGGTTTCGGAGGCCTGCTCACCCGTCAGCCGTGTACGCAGCGGACGGGGTGGGATCACCGGAGGCAGCAGCAGTGAGAGGAACGACAAGGGGCGGAGGCAGATGGTTCTGTTATGTTCTGTGTCTCCCGGAGAGGACAACCTTCTCCATATATAGGCACATGCCAGGACGGTACAACGGAAAGAAACGCCCGCAATGAAAGACTGAAACGCCTGTAAACGTTAACCCCAGCACTTAAGACAAAACGTTTAAGCCTCATTAGCATTTCAGTTACAACCGTTTGTATCCTGTTTCCGTGCGACAAAAAGAACACATCGGCTCGGCGAGATTCCCGCAACCCACGGCGCGCGCATCGTGACGTGACGAGGCGAGGCGAGGCGGGCGTGTGGAGCTCCTCTTCTTCTTCTCACACCACATTCAAATGGTAGAAGAGATCACCTTATATGTTGGTGCTCATGTCTCTCCACTAGCAATGTGGGACTAAACTCCCTCCCACTTGCCTTGCCAAGCATGAATGGGCCCTTAGGGATTTTTCAGAAATTGTTAGATGGGCCTAGAGCCCACCCTATATTTCAACAGAAAATTATTATACTTTTATAAAATATAAAAAATGTATACTAACATCGTATATAACTTATTTATTTTTCTTCTTAAAAAATTGCTTGTCCATCTACTACGCGTGATTGCTAGCAACTCAACTAAAAATGTTAAGTATAAATAATGTAGTAGGTAGTACTTAAAAACATAGATAGGCGGAGTTTTTTTAGGGGTGGGTGGACGGTGCCCAAAAAAGGCTGAATTGAGGAAAAATGGGCCAAGCAGGGATTGATGGGCTATTTTTCATGGGCTCTCGCCCAATCTAACTGGGCTATTTGCGTGGTCAAATGAACCAAAACATGGCCGAGTTAGAAGCTCTTGGGCTATAATGTGACCGGATGGGCTAATTTCTTGGCCTCGATAGTTAAAATCCCAAGGTACATGTCGGGGCTCGGCCGGATTTGAAACAAAGCCGTCAACTATGGAAAAAAGGTATAAAATATGAGCGCCTAGATCCTAGGCGCCTGAGAACTTGCTATGTTAAGGAGCTGACGTCACCCTACTAATTGTGCTAATACTCAGTTGTAACCTAGTAGTTGCAACTCATTAAATTCCCAGTTACAAGTTGTTGCAACAAATGTGTAACCCTCACGTTGCACCACTCGCTAGGTAAATCCAATTGAGAGAGAGGTGAATCTTGAGAACTAGCAAATCCGATAAAATATTCACAGATATTTCCGTAAAAATTGTGGACAAACACCCCGCGCTTGCCAAAACTTTCCGTCGAGACCCCAAACTTTCCTAAGCCCGCCCTCAATCGAGCGATCAGCTCCTATCTCTTCAAATTTTGTGTCATTCTTATGGGAGATGCATCGGATTAGAACCAAGCCACAAACTTCTCCATGACTTAAAAAAAACTTCTCGACGCCTTTCTATCAATAGTGCCGACCTACCACCATTGACCGCGCCGTTCTTCACGACACGCACCGGACGGCAGTCAGCTGGGCGATCCCCACAGTTCGCCTGCTAGATTCAAGCACTGAACATTCTTCTTGGCTTTGGTTTGTTCTCCACATCTCCTAGAAATAGTTAAAGCTTGTGACCATCTAGATTTACAAGGTGCTTGCAGATTTGTATAGGTACGTTCTTTAGGTAAATATATAGTAAAGCTCTAGACAGAAGAGTTCGAAAACATTTTAAAAAGGACTTGGCAGAGATCCTGTGCAAGCTTTTGACCTGATATATTCCCCATCCTTCTTTGATATGATGGAGCATTTGCCTGTTGATGTACCTGATGAGGAAGTACTTAGAGGTACAATACAGTATAGATGGATGTACCCTATAGAATGTCGACTTCGCATTTCCAAGGAGCGGGAAGATATCCATAGACAGTTTGATAAGTGAGTGTTATGCAAAGATATCTTCACATATAAGACTGTTGAAAAGTTACATATATTCAGATGTCTGACTTGGCTATCTTTTGTAGGTTCTCCGCAGAATAAAAGGACCAGCAAATTTCGTTCCACCAATAAAAAGACCGGATGGACTAAGATCTAAGGATCATGTAAGACGCTCAATTTTCACTGTGAGTTGTCTATGAATTGTCCAGATGGGGTAACCTCTTATCTATTTTGTAATTCTAGATTTCGAAGCTTGAATTTCTAGACCTTATCTGTGGTCCTGATAGGAGTATAACAACAGCTTCAGCTTGCATTTCCAACGGTGTCTACCATAGCGCTGATGTACCTTCTGTGGATACTGACACAGCTGGAGATTGTCCTGATGAACCTGCACTGGATTGCGTTTAGATTCGAAATCCTGCACTTGACATTGTCGTCCCAAGGAAAAGAAGGCTGTGAATCTGGTAATAACGCCTTCTATAGAACAAGATGCTGGATGTGATGATTTCCTATGGCAATCCCTACCATTCTATGACTTGTACGAGGAGTTATCGTAGTTTAATTGAATTGCATGTCCCTCTCTATCAATGAAAATGGCATATCATTTTCCTTGTTTCAAAAATAAATAAATATTTGCATGTCTCCTTGTGTTAGTCGATGCAAAGAAGATATTGTTTTCTATTCAAGTCATGTGAACAAATATGTTTGGATGTAGAGACATAAATGTGGATTGGGTGACAAATCAGCATAAAATTGCCAGATCAGTAACACTGGCATTGCAGGAAAAGGAACATAACCATCTTTTCACCGTACTTGCGAAAATGAGATGAGCCAGGAACCACACCTGCAAGTGGCAAAGGCAAATTCTCATGCAGCTCATCTAGCATTGGTTTATCATCGATAATACTCAAGAATCCGAATATTATGATTATATACTAGGAGTAGTTCCAGTTCGACACTACATTTCAACAGGCAAAAAGTGTAAGAAATGCGTAAGGTAGCTCCATAATACAGGTTCCAGAGAAAAGCATACAAATCATCAGAAAGAAAGCTCCACATCACAGTTCTCCACCTTCTGGTGCAACCGTTTCTATAGATTGTAAACCCAAATCACCACCTCCTTCAGGTGGCACGATAATTTTGGGAGCGGGATCAGCAACACCAATAACAGCGCCAACGCCGGTAGCATGATTCTCCATAATAGGTAAACTATCGAGCACCACGATGTCCTCTGAAGGCTCTTCATTGCCAGCTCCAGCTGCACAAGTCTCCGCAGATGGTAAAACCAATCCACCACCTCCATCATCTGGCATGATGATGGTAGGTGCAGGCTCATCAGTACCAGCTGCAGCTGCCCATGCATCAGTCTCCACAGAAGGTAAACAAGGAGGCACCTTAGGTGTAGCGATCTGACATCCATTTTGTACTCCGTCATTAGGAAACTGAGAGTCTTCTTCAACTTTGTGCTTCTGCGGTTACAAGATAAACAGAGATTATAGTGAAAGCATCTACGCGCAACGACAAGAACATATGTCATTCTATTGATTTACCTTGTCATCTGGGATAGCAGAAGTCACATCATTGGAACCTATTTCACCGAGAATCCTCTTTTTCGCTCCTTCCCTATCTCCTTCTGCAACAAGTTGTAATATTGATTACATGATGTTGATCGACAAATATATGCAAATGTTCAAAAGTTTGCGCTATCGAACTACCAACTTCGAATGGATCCTGTTATGGGATCTAGCCCAGCAAACAAGCTTCTATGGAATCCTAGTCTACAAAAAAGGATGCATACCTAGGATAAGAACTACTCTACACATGACAATGCTGCGCAATCGACAATAAAAATTTAACTACATCATCAACTCTATCATGTAAGTTCGGAGTGAATCTAGATACAGTCGTTTCACATAAGCTAAAGCATCTTATATTATGAAATAGAGGGAATAGGTATGAGTGTTCTAGTATTTCACAAACCGCCATTCCTGTCACGTGACAGAGATGACGGATGCTCCACCGCTCTACAGAAGGTTACCGCGCCGATCTCGCCGCCACCTGTAGAGGATGGAGCCGAGGAGCTGGTCGGCAACAATATGGAGCGAGAGGCCAGGGGGCAATAGTGGATGGGAAGAAGGGACTGAGTAAAAGAGGCTGTGTGTGCATGGGGGAGGCTGGTGAGGGAGTTAAATCCAGCTTGTCTCGGAAGGAACACGCTGCCACGTGCACCGGCGTGTGCAAAACTCCCTCCCTCTGTCTTCTGCGACATCTACTTATAGTAGTACTCCAGCTAGCTTCATCAAGTTCTCTAGTACTCATACTAGTAGACCTTTACTACTACTACTACTACTACTACTACTACTACTAGGTAGACAAGGAGTACTTGTTTAGAAGAAGAAAAAAACTAGACTAGCACACTGTCATACAGTATTGCCTTGTCAAATCACTAGCGATGCCATGATGAGCGACATGTTTTTACTGGTAAACCTGGAAACATCGTGTTCCTTCCACCGCATGCAGTTTCTGAGTGAAGTACTTACCAACACGTCCAACTTAGGCTTATAGGACCCAAACTGCAGTGAAAAAGAAACAAAACTATGAACCTGCAAGGAGTAATACTAACAGTACTACTATTATTCAACATTTTGGAAGAAATTATGTACGGAATAGTAGTAGTAGAGTACAATTGTACTCCTAATAAGGTTCCTTTACAAGCTTGGTGAAATATACATACTGGAGAAACTACCAAGTGTACAAAAGGGGTTTTTGGTCATACGGAGTATTTTACAAGCCGGACCAGGTGCGAAACTAAATGGTGAGTACTCGTACATCAGCTAAAAACTAGCCAAAGAAAGAGTTCAACAGAAGGCCGAGGCCAAATGAGCTATCCTTGAATAGGCTCGTTCCACTCCAAGGTGTTTGAGAAGCTTGGGATGAACCAAAATGGAGTCTCCAACCATGTCCAGCGAGTGTGAGTGTGGAAACTAACAGCTGTGTCACCATTCAGACTGAAGCGGAAAATTTCAAGACGTGGCCTGTACTCGTAGCCAATTTCTTGGTGTGATGTGTAAACACAGTTCCTTCTCGTCAGAAGTCCTGGCGGATCATTTGCATCGCCTACTGCAATGATAATCAGATAGTTCATGCCAAGGAAAAGAGAATATGATCCAAGGTCAGTAACCCTTTTCCATCAGTTACCTATAGTTAACTAGCTTGTGTCCATCGAGAACACCATGCACTCAAACCTAGAAGGATAGGTGCGAATAGTGCAACTATAGTGAACACCACCAGTATCATCAGCAATTGCATTTCTTGAGACACCATATGTATAGACCAGAAGAAGTCTTGAACCACCGGCAGATCTTGCTAACCACCACCTAGCAGGATAATTCTCCTGATCGTCCTCAACAAACCCATGTGTCAGGTACAGCACATCGCGTGGCGACATGATAAGGATATGACCTTCAAAGGGAAAACAAATGTAACATGGAAATAATATTGATATTGATCTGACATTGTAGAAATTGATATATAGTACTATTTTCAAAAATCTTGGTTATACTTAAGATGTTTGATTGCGTAAAAAATGCCAACCTAGGGAGATGCTATGGGAATTCTAATTCTTTTTCGAAATGGGGATATGCTATGGAAATTCTCCTAGAGACACAGTTTGATTCATGGGATCAAATGAAATAGGAAATAATCCTATAGGATCTTGAATGTAAAGTTCATAGGGAAAAAAGCAAGGTTGGATCCTACAAGATTTAGGTGTCTTATATACCAAAGGAAAACCAACAAGGATTATTTCTAGGAGGTTTCATATCTTATCTTATCTTACCACTATGTAGTGTATGAATAACTTTGAATATTCACTGTTGGATCAGGACTTGCGAATCCCAACATTGCTAGCAGTTAGATCTTCTTTTCCATTCTAGCATCTACTTGAAGATTCTATTGATAGTCTTTAGCACAATGAACGCTATACACAATCCTCAAAACACACTTCTCCATCATTCTAGAATCTTCTCCTTCATTTCTCAAGACCATGTTAACAAAATTTACAAGTACTAGTACCTAATAAACGTTGACTTCTACATTATAGAAAATACAGGAACTAAATATGCGCCCATACTTTATAGATGTCTATCAAATTTCTAATTTTTTGAGCTTTACCTAGTATTATAATTCTATATAGTTATGATATGTCATATGTCTAGTATCTGAGTCTCACATAAATACTACTAGTAGATACCATATTTTCCATGGATGTACTAGTACTAGGAGACAAGGCAATACTATTAGCAGAACTTAATCCTATGAATCAAATCACTTATATGTAAGAAAACTTAGTAAGGATTGCATTCCTCTAAAATTCCTAGGGAATTCGTACGAATCAAAGAGGCTAAAATTCCTATGAAATTCCTACTAACCAAAGAAACTTCAGAAAAAATAACTTACATTGATTTAGGAATAATATCTGGGTCTCACATAAGTACTTACTACTACGTAGTAGATATCATATTTTCCATGGGATGTAGTAGGAGACGAAGCAATACTATCAGCATAACTCAATCATATGAAACAAACTACTTATATGTAAGAAAACCTCCTAAAGATTGCATTCCTCTGAAATTCCTAGGGAATTCCTTCGAATCAAAGAAACTAAAATTTTAATAGAATTCCTACTAACCAATGAAAGTTCAGAAAAAATAGCTTTCATCGATTCAGGAACAAAGCTAATAAAATACATAGGGAGGAGAATTTACCAAGTTCTAGAGACTTCCATGCATAAACACGGCCGTTCTCGGTCATGGCGAACACAAGATCGTGTTGGATAAAAGCATCGCACTATCTGAAGTAGCCCTGGAACTTGTTCACACAAAATGACCATCCATGACTATCATTCCCGTTGATGACAGCAATCTTGATTTCGAAAATGGCAACTAGAGAGAAATCTTTGTATCCCCTAGCAACTGTCAGAATTTGGCAAATGACTATCTTTTGCAGTTTAGTACGTTGACCTTCATCAGCATCATCCTAAAATGTAAGTGCAGAACCTTCGGTCGGTTCAAACCCCGACACTTGCGGAATAACAATCTTGTGACGAGTGTACACGTTGACCAGGTCCCACATGAAATCGGGCCCAACTATGACGATCCAATCTCCATTGTCGCCTGCTTGATGCTCATCAAAACCATCTGGCATCACAACATCGGAGGAGAACCTGTCCAGCAGCGTTAGCTTGCATGGGCTGCCCGCCACGTCAAAGCAGTCTTTGAGTTCCCATGGTCTCACCGTCGGGTGAGAATGAAGAACACATTGGAGGTCAAACAGATGAGAAGAAGGCGTAGTTCCGATCTCTTTTGCTGATTGAAGAATATGTTTGGACGAACCGATGAGGCTTGCGGTGGTGGTGGCGTCAAAATGGTTGATGAGTACTTGAAGAGGTCCTTCGGTGAAAACCTTCTGAAACTGCTCAGGATCTTTACAGACCTTGTTCAAGCTCACCATGGAAGGAGGCCGCGGATGGTGTTTTGGGGGCTTTCTTTAAGGTGGGTGGGGTGGGGTGGGGTGGGGGAGGGAGGGAAGATCGTTGGCCTGAGCTGGCGGCCAGGGTGCGATGGAGAAGACAAAGGCTGATGGTGCGTAGTAGTACTCTACTACTAGTAGTACTGCAGAAGATGGACAAGTGGGGGGTGGGGCTCCAGTTGAGGCTAGTTGCACAAACCTCCAACAATTAGAGCCATAGTTGCAAAGAGCTCCAACTGTTGAGCCCTGGTATGTAAGAAATAATATTAAGAGGGCTAACCGAGAATTTTGTGCTATGTGCAGCATTTGTACCCAAAAGTAATTATAGTACAGTAGTTTCTTGCAACTAGACTATCTTGATTATCTGGAGTTCCCTGCAATTTCCAATCCAATTGTTGGAGGTTTGTGTAATTTCCACCCACGTCGTGTTCCGAGGAAGCTCTATGACCCTATGTTCAAACACAAAATTGATCAAAGACAAAAAAAGACCATCTCTCAGGGCTCGTTTGATTTGCAGGATTCTCAAAACGTAAGAAGAGGAAACTACATGAATTTGGATCAAGTATGTGTTTCAATCACAGGGAAAGCAAAGCAATTATACCATGAGGTTGGAGTGGACGGAAATTTTCCTAAAAATAGAGGGCAAAGGAATACTTGGAAGGAATCTCAATTCCCGTGTTTTTCCTATTCCTATATTTTTCCTACCCTGCGTTCCAAACGGGACATAATTCCTACATATTGGAATCCTATGAATCAAACAAAACAGCATAGGATTATTTCCTAAGGGACAAGATCCTTCACAAAACCTTTGAATTTTCTTTGAATCAAAGAAGGAATAAAAAAAGCTTTCCTCTCTCAGGAAAAAAGGAACTCCACCTCTTGGAGAAAAAAGGAACTCCACCTCTTGGAGAGAAAAAAGGAACTCCACCTCTTGGACAATTCACTCTGACGAGAGTAGCTACTAAAGTCTATGACTAGTACTAGCTATAGGACCCAACTGTAGCACGTTATTTACTACTAGTAGTATACTTGTACAGTATCAGTCTTTGCAGGTGCCTCGAAGGAAACAAAATAAAGCTCTACAGGTAATAAATGGCCATGGAAATTTCCAAGATACACAATCTTTTACTTGTTCATTTTGATCTGGGCGACAGCTAGAGGATAGAGGAGTACTAGCTGCTTCGTGTCTTGAGCCATCGAGCTGGAGTAGGAGACTGTCAAACCAATGCTCATTGTCCTGTCAAACCAATGCTCATTGTCTTGTCAAACCAATTTGGATATCTAAAAACCTGAATTGTCTTGTCAAACCAATGCTCGTTGCATGCAGCTTGACCAAACAGACTTACTACACTACTTTACTGCGCGTCCGAAAAACTAGGGAGTATAAGAAGTACTAGTACAGTAATGTTACACATAGAGTTTTTTTTTGAACAGACACAGAGAGTTCGACATTCATCTTGTAGAACCAAAAGCAGAAGCTGTGCCAATATAGTACTGTAGTAGTCACGTCCAGGTTGCCTTACAGGAAAAAATAGTACGATGAGCAACAAGATCTATCTATTTTTGTACTCCTATTTGCGTATACTAGTAGTACTACTACGTACTCAGGAATGGCACGAGCGTGTGCTCCACTAGTGTGCCTACGCACGTAAGGTAATCCAGTACAGAGTAGATCACCACCGCATGGTCGCATAACTATTATGCATTGGTCCATGCTCTAGTCGTGGGCACGTGCTATAGTAGTAATTTTTTTGTGAAAAATAGATTACTCATAAATAATTACTCACTTCATCCTAAAATAGTAGTTACTGACTTGCCTTTGTCTAGATACACATGTATTTCGATGCATTTTAGTACTTAAATGCTCCCTCATTTCTAAATTAGAAAGCATACTAGGTTTTGTCGAAGTCAATATTTATAAAGTTTGACCAACTATATGTACAAACATACTAACTTACATAATGTCAAACGCATATAATATAAAAACATGGTTCGTGATGATTCTGATAACATTGAGTTGATGTCATAGATATCCATATTTTCTAGATATTTAGGGAAAATTCTAGGGCAGCCTATCCTGCACGCTAGACCCACGTCGATGCATCGTCCACACCAGTGCAATTTCGCCGGCAATCTTGGTTCAAGACTTAAATCAAGTCGAATTGACAAGTCTGGGCATAAAATTCCGTAATCACTGAGTTAGATGACTAAAATCGAAGCACCGTAAGAACGGTTAGTGTGTTTATCTCTGGTCCATGTCGTAGAAGTAAACAATTACATAAAAGCTATACTAAACCCCTAAATACTCCGTAATAACATTAGCAGCAAACTTAGTTTACATCCAAAATGCATCCTTCCTAGTACCAAAATAGAACCTACATGCGACTACTACTAGTAAACCGGAGTAGTAAAATAGTACTACTAGTAGTACTATTTATCTGCTAATACACCATTACAGTCTTGATCATTAGCCGTAGTTTAAGATCATCTTTTCCTATCGACATAAATCTAGAAAGATACATGGGTGGACTGTTCAACCTTCATCAGGAACCGCGGCAGCACCCTGAGGTACGTCCTGAGCTTGTCGGACGGGAAGTTGGCCGGCGACGAGCTGCTCGTCAGCTCGATTACCGCATTAAGGCTATCGACCATAGACAAGTCCGACGACCCCAGCGGGCCAGGCACACACAGTTTCACCGTGTACCGTGGCCACAAGCACCTGTCCTGCTTGATGCACACCAAGGACATGACGGCGGCTGGGCCGAGCACGCTGATGGTCAGGCCGAGCACGACACCGTCATCCCCGCAGAGGAAGCACGTGAATCCCCTCGTGCTTGTTGGTGGCGGAGTGGGGATGAGGCAAAAGAAGGTGCTGCCGTAGACGGCCCTGGTTACTATGACCCCGTGGGCCTCCTTCATGTGGGGAAGGAGCCCTGCCGGCGAGGCAATAAAATCACATGCGGAATCAATGCAGGAGCACGGGCCGTGTGAGCACGCGATCTTGTGCTCATTGAGCTTGTCGAAGGCGACCAAGCTAAAGCAGCCATCGTAGGGGCACTCAATCATCGCCTCAGACTGGACGGCATCCATAGCAGCCGGCTGACGATGGAATCCGCCGACGTGGTACACAAACTTGTGAGAGTGGTTACAGAGGGAAGATCGGCTCGCCGACGTAGTGCCCACTGACCAGAAACCCAGGTTGGGTGGGTATACTGATTGAGTTTCATACTATACTGGTACGATTGTACAGGAATACGCTAGGCATGGGCGCACCGGCGGCAGCTGTACTTGACCACTTTTTTCTTAGACAATGTCCACACGTTGTACATGCTTCATTCAAAACAAAAGGCTGCAGAAAGTTGACAGGTGAGTAATAAAGCAGGTGTCACGCTGTACTGTACCAGACATTACAGTACAGACAGAGGGAGAGACCGAGGCAAGAAGATCCAGGTGAGTGAGAGGCAATAAGATCTACTCCTGGAGAGAGACGAAAAGCCTGCAGCCTGCTGCAGGGTGTGTACAGTGCTGCATGGGAGAGACCGATGACTGCATGCATGTCTTTGACACCAACCTGTAATTAACTTTTTTGGTCTTATCAAATTTAAATGGCCTTAATAATCCCATAGAGAGGGAGTACTAGTAATAGTAGTAGTACTACATATTAGAACAAATCAGACAAACTAGTACTGCATTTATTAGTGGTACTTTAAAGAAAAATTATAATTAGTAGTAGTACTTAGATAAATAAAAAGCCAATCCAAGTTACTACTCCAATAGAGAGTATGGTCACTCTGTTTTATGTATTCTTGTTTACTATACGTACTAGCAGTAAAAGCTAGAATGTAGATTATTTCAGAATAAATTTTGGCTCTACAATATCTAGCATACGCGTAAACCTCAAAATACACTTCATTGCTTAGTTTCAGGGATTGATGTCTACGCACTTCTATTCTTGTAGATAGTTGTTGGGCCTCCAAGTGCAGAGGTTTGTAGAACAGCAGCAAGTATTAAGTGGATCACCCAAGGTTTATCGAACCCAGGAAGGAAGTGGTCTAAGGTATCCCTCTCAAGCAACCCTGCAATCAAGATACAAGAAGTCTCTTGTATCCCCAACACACCCAATACACTTGTCAGGTGTATAGGTGCACTAGTTCGGCGAAGAGATAGTAAAATACAAGTGGTATGGATATAATACAACAGTGTCAGAAAATACTTTGATGGCGTGGAAGAGACTAAAGGAAAACTGAAATAAAGATAGAAGCAAACAAACATGTAACATATCTAGTTCCAAATGGTGTTTCAGTGCTTAGAAACAAGGCCTAGCGATCATACTTTCACTAGTGAACACTCTCATATAAATATCTTCTCTTTATGATACCACTCTTAACTACTCTCCGGTTGGACACTCTAATCCATGGTAGGGCTATAACAACACCTCAAAGTTTGCTTTTTCCCATCTAGATAACTCCACACTGTCACCTTGAGCACTAGATGGTTCCAACAAACACCACAATTTCATAGAGACATACAACTCTAAATATAACTCATAACAAGTAATTGTAATCTCTAGCCTAAGTGCCACTATGGTGTGCACGTTGTCACTTCCACACAAATGGGGAGATAAGAGGTCTATTAAAGCACTTGAGTAGCAAAATAGATCTACTTGATTACAAAGCTCATGATCACAATATGATCATGCATAGAGAGAAAGATGAACACATAGCTACCGGTAGAACCCTTAGTCTCAAGAGAGAACTACTCCCTCCTCATCATGGGAATCAACAACGACAATGGAGATGGTGGTGGAGATCGATGGAGATGGCTTCGTGGGCAATTCCCTGTCCCGACAGGGTGCCGGAACAGAGACTTTCTGTCCCTCGAGTCTCCCCTTCGGTGGCGGCGATGCTGCGGAACTTTTCGTGGCTGGAGGCTATTCGATTTAGGGTTTTTGCATCGGGAGGCATCTTATAGGCGAAGAGGCAAAGTCGGTGGGCGGCCAAGGGGCCCACACCATGCCCTGGCATGGCCTAGGGCTGCCCGCACCAAGGGGTGGTGTGGCCACCCTGTGGCCCCTCTCCGTCTCGTCTTCTCGCTCCGTGAGTCTTCCCGTAAAATATCGACTTTGGCTTTTGTCCGGTCCAATTCCGAGAATATTGATTTTCTGACTTTCCTAGAACCAAAAACAACATAAAACAGGCAACTGACACTGTGGCATCTTGTTAATAGGTTAGTCCCAGAAAGTGTATAAAAATACTCCAAAGTGTGGACAAAACATAAGAAAGCAGATAAAAACCAAGCATGGAACATCAAAAATTATAGATACGTTTGCAACGTATCAGGGATCTTGTGCTAAATGTATGTACTTGGATATAATTTTCATTTTTATGTGGTCCTTGATGTAACTTGTACTTACACCGAGCGCGTGTTAACTAATAAAGCACCTCGCTCCTACGGGACATACCACAATTAAAAAATAATTATACTGCCCCGATTATCAGACAAAGTGGAACATGGTTTCTTATAATTCCAAAGTTTTTAGAAATAGGATGTTTCAAGCTTCCCAGCTAACTTTGCACACTTTAGTGACTTTTTGCCGATTTAATGAAATTAGGTCAAACATTTGCTACACAAGTAAGGGCAATTGATTGCTATTAAATTAAATGTATTTTTAGGCATTATCAAAAGAGATTTTCAATATCAAAAGTAGTGTGCTTTTCCCAATCATGATCACTACTATAAGTAATAGGCATAGGAACATCATCGAGTTCAGACTCATCAAAAACTATAATAGGAGCAACATGCTTTGGGGAAAATACCGTTTCATCTATCCTTTTACTCCTCCTCTTCTTCTTTTTCTTATTCTCTTTAGGAGGGAGAGGCTTGAAAGGAAGCTTCTCCATATACACTGGTTTATTGTTAGAGACAATAGAAGAAACTTTGGAGGATTCCTTCTTTTCATTAATAAGATCAAAACACATATTAGTCCTATCATATTTTGGTAAAATCTCATCTTTTATAATATTTTGCATGTAAGTATTTGTGTGGCAATTATAAACACAATAAAGATGACAACCATGAAGGACGCTATTCATATCAAAAGCACTCATATCTACCAAAGAGGTTTTTCTTGATAACTCTTCACACCCCAAAAATAATGTAAGTTCATCATGCTGATTGGGAGTGATCATGTCATCACAATACAAACTTGCAGTACTCATTGGATTAGAAGGGCTATTATTATAGCCTGAGCATTGAAAATTAATGACCCACTTCAAAGCAAAGTTCACAAATAAAAGGATAGAGAGCACACACTTTTTTACCAAGATCATTTAGAGCCCTAAACCACGTTCTAGTTTTTTCATCCCTCTAGGTGATACAATATTATTATTCAATTTGATTATTCTCACAAGGTCTATGTATTCCACAAAAATTAACATGCTTATAAGAAATAGTACTTTCAGAGGTTTGAGCATGTTTATTGCTATCATTAATAACAATTTCATTTTCCATGCAAGTGTCTTTAAAATGCTCATGATACATGTCCCTTTTTCTTTAGGAGAATTAATATGAGAAGCAAAGGCTCTACAACAATCAACAAGAATTTGAGGATCTAGACCATATTTAACACGAAGCTCTTGAAAATCAGCAGTTTCAGCAAAAGACTTAATGCAATCATACTCATAGTTTATACCTGGTTCTTTACCTTTGTTGTTATCCCAATCTTCGGTATTGCTTTGAATTGTTTCAAGAAGATCCCACTTAGCTTTGACCTCCTTACTTGTGAAGGATCCCTCTAAACATGTATCTAGATAGTCCTTGTAATGTCCTGAAAGCCTTGCATAAAAATTATTAATAACAATATTATTGGGGAGCTCATGAATGGGACATTTGAGCATTAGTGACTTCAATCTCCCCCATGCTTGGGCAATACTTTCTCCATCATGTGGATGAAAATTATAAATGTATTCCTATCTTTATTAATTTCATGAGGAGGATAAAATTTAGAGTAAAAGAGAGATTCAAGTTCCTTCCACTCCAAATGATGAGGATCATCTAGTATCTCATACCACTCCCCTACTTTGCCCTTGAGTGAAAAAGGGAATAGCTTCCTCTTAACTTGGTCCATTGAAATACCTGCACACTTGAACAACTCACATAATTCGTGTATAAAGAGTAAATGATCACTAGGATGGACAGTTCCATCTCCCAAATAACAGTTGTTCATAACATGTTCAACAATTTTTATAGGTATTTTAAAAGAGATGCTTTCAGTATGTGGATTTAAAATATCACAAGTATCATTAGAATTACCACATATGGGAGATAAATTATCATCAGAGCAAATTTTCTTCTTTAAAGCTGGGGAACTAAAAATATCATTTTCATAAAAACTAACTTCCCCAAGCTTAGACGTTTCCATAGCATTAGTAACAAAGGTGTTCAAAAGATTCATACTAGTAACATTGCTATTAGAATGCAAAGAAAGTTCCATGGTTTTTTTAATTTTCTTTTCAGACAATTCATTTTCTACATTAGGAAAAATACTAAAAAGGTCTCTAATTTTGTTGTTGTTTTCCATTAAGCCTAACTAGTGAAAACAAGAAACAAAAAGACAAAATTGCAGAATCTAAAGGAAATAACTTCAAGCACTCACACCGGAGGATGTGAGTACCGTTTACCTTACCTCCCCGGCAACAGCGCCAGAAAATATCTTGATGACTACGCACTTCTATTCTTGTAGATAGTTGTTGGGCCTCCAAGTGCAAAGGTTTGTAGAACAGCAACAAGTTTTCCCTTAAGTGGATCACCCAAGGTTTATCAAACTCATGGGGGAAGTGGTCAAATGTATCCCTCTCAAGCAACCCTGCAATCAATATACAAGAAGTCTCTTGTGTCCCCAACACACCCAATACAATTGTCAGGTGTACAGGTGCACTAGTTCGGCAAAGAGATAGTAAAATACAAGTGGTATGGATATAAGATAACGGTGCCAGAAAATACTTTGATGGCGTGGAAGAGACTAAAGGCAAACTGAAATAAAGATGGAAGCAAGCAAACATGTAACAGATCTAGTTGCAAACGGTGTTTAAATGCTTAGAAACAAGGCCTAGGGATCATACTTTCACTAGTGAACACTCTCATATAAATATCTTCTCTTTATGATACCACTCTTAACTACTCTCCGGTTGGACACTCTAATCCATGGTAGGGCTATAACAGCACACCTCAAAGTTTGCTTTTCCCATCTAGATAACCCCACACTATCATCTTGAGCACTAGATGGTTCCAACAAACACCACAATTTTATAGAGACATCCAACTCCAAATATAACTCATGACAAGTAATTGTAATCTCTAGACTAAGTGCCACCATGGTGTGCACGCTGTCACTTTCACACACATGGGGAGAGAAGAGATCTATTAAAGCACTTGGGTAGCAAGGTAGATCTACTTGATTACAAAGCTCATGTCACAATATGATCATGCATAGAGAGAGAGATGAGCACACATCTACCGATAGAACCCTTAGCCTCGAGAGAGAACTACTTCCTCCTCATCATGGGAATCAGCAACAACAATGGAGATGGTGGTGGAGATCAATGGAGATGGCTCCGGGGGCAATTCCCCGTCTCGGCAGGGTGCCGGAACAGAGACTTTCTGTCCCCCAAATCTCCCCTTCGGTGGCAGCGGCGCTGCGGAACTTTTCATGGCTGGAGGCT
Organism: Avena eriantha; assembly: GCA_910589775.1. Lineage (NCBI taxonomy): Eukaryota > Viridiplantae > Streptophyta > Magnoliopsida > Poales > Poaceae > Avena > Avena eriantha. The sequence continues at coordinate 366,409,156 of OU342744.1, forward strand.
GTTGGATTTAGGGTTTTTACATCGGGAGGCATCTTATAGGCGAAGGGGCAAGGTCGGTGGGCTGCCAGGGGGCCCACAGCATGCCCTGGCGCGGCCTAGGGCTGCCCGTGCCAAGGGATGGTGTGGCCACCCTGTGGCCCCTCTCCGTCTCGTCTTCTGGCTCCGTCTTCTGGTAAAATATCGACTTTGGCTTTTGTCCGGTCCAATTCCGAGAATATTGATTTTCTGACTTTCCTCGAACCAAAAACAGCAGAAAACAGGCAACTGACACTGTGGCATCTTGTTAATAGGTTAGTCCCAGAAAGTGTATAAAAATACTCCAAAGTGTGGACAAAACATAAGAAAGCAGATAAAAACCAAGCATGGAACATCAAAAATTATAGATACGTTTGCAACGTATCAGGGATCTTGTGCTAAATGTATGTACTTGGATATAATTTTCATTTTTATGTGGTCCTTGATGTAACTTGTACTTCCACCGAGCGCGTGTTAACTAATAATGCACCTCGCTCCTACGGGACCTACCAATATTAAAAGATAATTATACTGCCCCGATTATCAGACAAAGTGGAACATGGTTTCTTATAATTCCAAAGTTTTTAGAAATAGGATGTTTCAAGCTTCCCAGCTAACTTTGCACACTTTAGTGACTTTTTGCCGATTTAATGAAATTAGGTCAAACATTTGCTACACAAGTAAGGGCAATTGATTGCTATTAAATTAAATGTATTTTTAGAGGTAGATGGGTGATGTAGTAAACAATGTCGTCGATGTTAGTTTCCAACTATCACCGAAGAACATTTAATTCTCAATTTTTCGAGTAATGACGAGATTGTTCTTTTATGTACAGAAACTCCAAAGAATATGGACCTGAATACCACAAGACAAGTTTTCAGACATAAAGAGTGGACCAACATGTTGTACTGACGATACCCATGTTTTATCAGATTTCAAACTTCCAAGCTAACTCCGCCAACTTGAATGACTTTATGCCAATTATTTACCGAATTTAGGTCAAATTTGAACTACAAGTAAATTGTAGGTTGCTTTGAAAGTTTTATGAAAACTCTTCTAGAGGTACCTATTCAGGGGACAATTAATATATCATAAACCACCGAGAGTTTTGACGACACGTTCAACTTCATGCTAAGATTTTGCATCTTTATAGTTTAACAAAATTATGTCAAACTTGAGCTACAAGTAAGCGCGAAAGATCGCTCTTGAATTAAATGTTTGTCGATATTTGAATGACTTCCTAGCTTACTCTGCCCATTTGAATGACTTTATGTCTATTTATCGAAATTAGGTCAAATTTGAAACTAGAAGTAAATTGTAGGTTGCTTTGAAAGTTCTACGAAAAGCTTTTGGGGGCACCCATCAAGGAGTCACAATCAATATGTCAGAAACCACCGAGAGTTTTGACGATAGTTTCAACTTCTTGCTAAGATTTTGCATCCTGACTATTTAACGAAATTAGGTCAAACTTGAGCTACAAGTAAGTAAAGCGTGATAGATTTCTCTTGAATTAAATGTCTTTTCAAGGGTAGATGGGTGCATCTTCTTGTAGTAAACAATGTTGTTAGTGTGAGTTTCCAACTATCGGGAAAGAACATTCTCAATTTTCCGAGTGATATTGAGATTATTCTCTCCTATAAAGGAAGTCCGAAGAATAAGGATCTGAATGCCACAAGCTAAGTTTTCACACATATATAGTGGACTAACATATTGTACTTATGATTTTCCGTGTTTTATGAGTTCTCAAACTTCCTATAGCTTATCGCTCTGCCCACTTGAATGACTTTATATGTCGATTAATAAAAATTAGGTCAAATTTGAACTATATACTACAAGTTTGTAGGTTGCTCTGAAAGTTATACGAAAAAGCTTTTGGAGGTACGCATCAGGGGGTCACAATCAATATATGAGAAATAACCGAGAGTTTTGACAACTGATTTGACTTTATGCTAAGATTTTGCATCATGCCACTACTTAACAAAATTGGGTCAAACTTGATCTACAAAGTAAGTGCGATAGATTGCTCTTGAAATATATGACTCTTCAGAGGTAGATGGGTGTATTTTCTTGTAGTGAATAGTGTGGTCGTTGTTCCAACTATCAGGAAAGAACATTCAATTCTCAATTTTTCGAGTGATGAGGAGCGAGGTTGTTCTTTTGCATAAAGAAATGTCCGAAGAATATTGGATCTGAATGCCAGAAGCCAAGTTTACCGACATATATAGTGGACCAACATGTTGTACCAATAATTCCCATGTTTTATGACTTTTCAAACTTCCTAGCTAACTCTGCCCATTTGACCGAATAACTTTATGTCGATTTATCGTAATTAGGTCAAATTTGAAACTTCAAGTACATTATAGGTTGCTTTGGAAGTTTTACAAAAAAAACTTTTGGAGGTACCCATCGACGGGTCACAATTAATAAATCATAAAACACCGAGAGTTTTGACGATAGGTTCAACTTGTTGCTAAGATTTTGCATCTTGACAATTTAACGAAATTAGGTCAAACCTGAGCTACAAGTAATTAAGCGCGATAGATTGCTCTTGAAATTAAATGTATTTTCAGAGGTAGATCGGTGCATCTTGTTGTAGTAAACAATGTTGTCAATGTGAGTTTCCAACTATCAGGAAAGAACATCCAATTCTACATTTTCCAAGTGAAGATGAGCGAGGTTGTTCTTTTTCGTAAGAAGTCCGGAGAATATTGGATGTGAATGCCACGCCAAGTTTATAGACATATATAGTGGACCAACATGTTGTACCAACGGTTCCCATATTTTATTTATGAGTTTTGAAACTTCCTAGCTAACTCTCCCTATTTGATCGAATGACTATATGTCGATTTATTGAAATTAGTCAAATTTAAAACAACAAATAAATTGTAGGTTGCTTTGAAAGTTTTAAGAAAAATCTTTTGGAGGTACCCATCGAGGGGTCACAATTAATATATCGAAAAACAACGAGAGTTTGACGATAGGTTCAAGTTCTTGCTAAGATTTTGCATCTTGACAATTTAAAGAAATTAATTAGGTTAAACTTGAGCTGCAAGTAAGCGCGATAGATAACTCTTGAATTAAATGTAATTTCAGAGGTAGATGGGTGCATTTTCTAGTAGTAAGCAGTGCCATGGGTGTGAGTGTCAAACTACAAGGAAAGAACATTGAATTCTACGTTTTCCGAGTGAAGACGAATGAGGTTAGTTGTTCTTTTCTATAAAGAGAAGTCCAAAGAATATTGGATTTGGATGCCACAAGCCAAGTTGATAGACATATATATATATATAGTGGATCGACAACATGTTGTACTTGCATTCCCATGTTTTATGGGTTTTGAAGCTTCCTATAGCTAACCCCGCACATTTGAATAACTTTATGTTGATATCTCGGAATTAGGTCAAATTTGAAACTACGAGTAAATTGTAGGTTTTGCATTGATAGATTTATGAAAAAGCTTTTGTACGTACCCATCGAGGGTTCAAAATTAATATACCAGAAACAAGCGAGAGTTTCGATGATAGGTTCAACTTCTTGTTAAGACTTTGCATATTGATAATTTAACGAAATTAGGTCAAACTTGAGCTAGCTATAAGTAAACGCCATAGATTGCTCTTGAATTAAATGTCTTTTCATAGGTAGATCATCGGGGCATCTTCTTGTAGTAAACAGTGTCGTTGGTGTGAGTTTCCAACTATCAAGAAAGAATATTCAATTCTAGATTTTCTGAGTGAAGAATACGAGCGAGGTTGTTCTTTTTCCTAAATAAAAGTCCCAAGAATATTGGATCTGAATGCCACAAGCCAAGTTTACATACATATATATTGTACCAACATGTTGTACCAATGATTTCCATGTTTTATGAGTATTCAAACTTCCCAGCTAACTCTGCCCATTAGAAGGACTTTATGTTGATTTATCGAAATTAGGTCAAATTTGAAACTACAAGTACTAGTAAATTGCACGTGCCCTGCACGTGAGACTCAGATAATAGATATCTGGCATATCATCACTATATAAAATTAAAATAGGTAAAGTGGAAAAAACATAATAGGTAAAATTTGAACTACTACAAGTAAACTGTGTAGGTTGCTTTGAAAGTTTTACGGAAAAGCTCTTAGAGGTAAGCATCAGAGGGGGCGCGTGGGGGGGGGGGTGGGGGGCTGGGGGTCAATTAATATACTATCAGAAACCAAAAGAGAGTTATGACGACATGTTCATCTTCTTGCTAAGATTTTGCGTCTTGAAAGTTTAATGAAATTAGGTCAAACTTGAGCTAAAACTAAGTGCGATAGATTGCTCTTGAATTTAATGAAATTGGGTCAAACTTGAACTACAAGTAATAAATTGTAGGTTGCTTTGAAAGTTTTATGAAAAAAGCTTTTGCAGGTACCCATCGAGCGGTTAATTAATATATCAGAAACCACAGAGAGTTTTCACGAGTGGTTCGACTTCTAGCTAAGAGTTTGCATCATGAAAATTTTGAACACCTTTTGAAAATGATCAGATGAAATAGGGAGAGAGGGGAAATGATATTTCTATTCTCTATGGGCAACCCACAAGCTTGAGGTGCAACTTAGGCTTAAAGATAACTTTATTTTTTCCACTATGTATAAGGTGAACCTTAGCGGATGTCACATAGTAGGCCATTTTTTTGAATGGGTAGTAGGCCATATTAAGGTGTGCTTTTTTACACAATGCAGGAGTAGTATATTTCTCTGCTTAGACATATGGTCACCTCTGTCCACGCGCTGTACATGCTGAGAGAATAAAACGTTGGCGGGGGAAGAGGGCAGCAGCGAAGAGAAGTTGAAGGCGGTTCCATGTCAGAGCAAAGTTATGATGGGTTTCTGACACGAGGTACTCCTGCGGCCTTACAATGTACTACACTATGCTAGTACTAGTAAATTTCAGGCCCTATGCACGCAAAACAAATTGTGTGTTTTCTCTCTCCTTCGCTGCCTCTCACCATCCATCCTCCCTCTCTCCTACCCTTTCCCCTCGCGCACCGGCCCGGCTGATCTCTCTGATGTAGCCCGTCCTACGGACGCTTCTTGATCTACAACAACAAGTCCCCCAAGTGGACCCATGGCTCGTGCCCAAGCCAAACTCCTCCAAGCTAAGGTGAACTCGCTCCTCTCTTTGTGCCAATTTGATACCTCCTTGGATGGCGTGCTACTTCATACCACTACTTTGTGCATCATCAGGTACGAGCCCCCGCCGCGTCGACCCACGAGCCCTGAAGCTGCACCTATCCCGAAAGTGCTAGAGCCGGAGTGTCCGCCCAGATCCAGCCGGAGTGTCTGGCGCGACTCAGCCGGAGTGTCCGGCCTACCCCCGCCCCGCCTGGACTCGAACATTCTGTGTGCCAGTTCGGACACTGCCCGGACATTGCCCGGAGTGTCTGGCCACCCCGTACTGTCCGGCCTGAAGACGGGCCTATGAGCCTAGCTGGGCCCTATGGCCTATGTACCCCTCTACTTCGCCTAGAACTGTACTTTAATGCCTGAATTACCCCTTAACTTGTGGTTGGCCTATATATAGCCCCCCACCTCCATTGTAACCCTAGGCTTGATATTGGAATTAGTGGAAACCCCTTTGTGGGTCTATCTAATTCTTGACTCATGCTCCTAGACTAAGGAGCACCAATATCCCCAAACGTCGTTGGAGTTTGCATTGTGCCTCCGCGTTGTACAAGGCCTAGGCATTGGTGTCCCTTTGCCTAGACGTCAAGATCTCACCGAGTCTCCCATCTCGCCGTGCTGGTTCGAGAGAGAGTCCTCCGCCCGACGCCGATCCTAGGGATTGCGTCGGACCGGTCACCGCCGGCGTGAGCTATTGGTGTTTATCGTGGTTTTGCGTGTGTGTGTTCATCGCGTTCTTCGTGCGTGTGTTCGTCGTGTTCATCCTTCCTTCCTTCCCCCGCACTCCACCCTCGATTTGAAAGGGAATCGTGAAAGATCGGGCCACCCTAGAGGTTTGCCCTCAACATATTGGTATCAAGAGCTTTGTTGCTCACGATTTCCCCCACAAATTCTTCTTCTATCCACCAAAAATTCAAAAATCCCCACAAAAAACAGCCCATATTTGCCTTTGGATCGATCTCTTGATTTGGAGTGTTATTTGTGGTTTTGATCCGACCAAACCTTGTCTAAGGAGTTGGTCCAGCTTTATCCTGCGTTTCCCTAGCCTGATTTGGCCAGTTTTTCACGGATTTGAGGCCCGAAGGCGATGATTTCCACTCAAGAACACGAGTAGGAAACCCGCGCCGGAGTGTCCGGCATGTACCGACCGGAGTGTCCGGCCGATCCAGACCGGAGTGTCCGGCCAAACCGGAGTATCGGGCCGAGACAGACCGAAGTGTCCGGCTGTAACGCCTGTTTTGACTGTTTTGCCTCATTTTTCGCATTGGCTAATCTCCTTTGTTGCTCGTGTCCCGTGTGCATGTCAGCAACTACCAACAAGCTTTTGGGAGTTAGTTCTTTCTTTAGTGTGAGTTTTCTTTGCAATTCCACTTTGCACGCTTATAGCTCTCACTTGTGGTTTCTAGTTTGGTGCAATCCCCAAGGTGAGGTACAAGGCTAACACCACCATATCCCACTTCCATATACAATACTCGTGTGTCTTGCATGATGTATAGGCACTGTGAGACGAGCCAACCACCTCCCCAAGAAGAAGATCAAGGTCCGTACATGACGCGCGCAAGTCACTTCATCGTTCAACAAGAGTTCCGTGAACGTTGCCAAGCACTTGAGACGCGACAAGATGAACAATTTGGCGAGACGCAAGCCGATTTCAAGAACATCGACAACCGCTTCGATGGCCTCAAAAGGCAAATGCAAGCAATGCATCACAACTTCGGCCACCAAAATGAAGCGCTCCAACGCTCCATCACCGAAACAAATGACAATCTTCGACGCCTCATCGACGGAATGGCAAGACCATGTTCACGCGTGTCAAGCTCTTCAAGCTCATCGTGTCGTCATGCACCCCTTCAACAAGTGCCCCAAGATGCAATGATGCCCCTGTGGTTGAAGATGGAACCTCTTCGAACTATGTACCTTCCCCACGGCACGCCGCAACGTCAAGCTATGATGGTGACCTCTCTTTAAGGCCACGAGCAAGGCAAGAAGCACACCGCCATCACGCAAGGGCACTAGTGATTCAACAAGAGCAACCACAAGAGGAACCGCAAGCGCAACCGCAAGTACAACCGCAAGTCTACCACCATCGACCATGACACATACTTGACACAACAAGTGATGACTCTAATTTGGAGAATCAAGCTCGTCATCGACGTGAAGCTCTCCAAGATCCTCCTCCTCGTCATCAACGTCATGAACGTTAAAAACGACACCATGGTCATCACGAAGCGCCTCCTCCACATCAACAAAACTTGGAGCGTCAAGTGATACAAGTTGAGCGAGGCCCACCACGTCAAGAGGCTCATGACCATGTTCTTCGCCGTGAGGCCCATGTGCCTAACCAACACCACCAACCGAGGAACGAGCCTCCTCTTCATCATCAACCGCGTCAAGAGGCTCCACACCCTCGCCACCATGAGGCTCAAGCGCCTCAACCATGTCAACAACCGCGCCAAGAGCAAGAGCAAGCTCCTCCTCAACAACAATATCAAGAGAAAGCTCCGCAACAAGGATGCGAGAACCAAGTTCCACCTCCCCAACTACAAGATCATCAACAAGGTCACCAAACTCGTCGCAATGACCGCAACGATGAAGAAACTTTTGGCAAGCTCAAGTTCACAATGCCCAAGTTCACCGGATCCAGTGACCCCGAAGAATATCTCTCGTGGGCACTCAAAGTCGACAAGATCTTCCGCATGCACAACTATAGCAACGAGAAGATGGTCGCCATGGCTTCGCTAGAGTTTGATGATTACACAAACCTATGGTGGGACAAGTTCAAGTTGCTCGTGATGCAAGACAAGAGCCGCCAATCACAACTTGGCATGACATGAAGGCTCACATGAGATCCCGGTTTGTCCCCGCGCATTACACGCGTGACCTCTTCAACAACCTTCAAGCTCTTCATCAAGGGACAAAGTCCGTGGAAGAATACTTCAAGGAAATGGAACTCAACTTGATTCACGCCAACATTGATGAGCGCATGGAGCAAACAATGGCACATTTCATTATTGGCTTGAATCACCTAATCAAGCGCATCGTCGAGTTCCAAACATACAACACCATGGTTGAGCTTGTGCACATCGCAACAAAGGCTGAACGTCAAGTGCAAGAGGACATCAAGTACAACAAGCCTAAGACGTACTTCACCTACAAGCAAGCTTCAACCCCTACACCAACAACTTTCAATGGTAGCTCCTCAAGTACCTCCAAGCCTTCCTTCAAGCCCACACTTCCTCAAGGAAAACTGCCCCCAAGTGGCAAGCAAGCAAAGAGTGATATACCTTTCAACGGTGAATGCTACAAGTTTGGAGGTAAATGACACAAGTCGGCCGAATGTGGAAATAAGAAAGTCTTGTTCATCCATGACAATGGTGATGAAAAGTACTTGAGTGAAGATGAGTTTGATCCCCGTGTCAAGGAAGCAATGGCAAGGCAACGAGTGGAAGATGATCAAGAACTCCTCATGTGTGAACATGACGCAAGTCCATCGCTTGTCGTCACAAGGATCTTGACCACTCAAGCACAAGAGCATGAATACCAACGCTCCAATATCTTCCAAACACGAGCCGGCATCAATGGCAAATCTATCAAGGTGATCATTGATGTAGGGAGTTGCCACAACCTTGCTAGAACCGAGTTGTGTGAGAAGCTCAACCTCACCCTCCATCTGCACAAGCACCCCTACCACGTGCAATGGCTAAGCGACCAAGGGTCCGTGAAGATCAAGCATACCGTATCGGTCTCCTTCGCCATTGGTCCTTACAAAGACACGGTGGAGTGTGATATGGTTCCTATGACAGTTTGCCACATGCTTCTTGGTCGACCATGGCAATTTGATAAGGCTGCTCAACATGATGGTCACACCAATATATACACCTTCAAATGTCTCAATAAAACATGTGTTTTGCAACCGATGACTCCTAGCCAAATAATTTGCGGACAATGCAAAGGATTTAGCGAGGGCGCAAAGCACAACACCTACTTGTGAGAAGAGCGGTGCGAGAGAGAACAACCTCATAGTGAGTGAGAGCCACAAGCCAAATTCGACTGGAAAAACTAAGAGTGTTCTCTTTGCCACCAAAAGTGAGATGAGAGATGTTCGGAACAACCCATCCATCTTGCACTATGTCCTCCTTTGCAAGGGACTAGCGCAAGGAACTAATGAATTAACCAATGATCCTCCATCTTTGATGAATGTTTTACAGGAATTCAAGGATGTGTTCCCCGAAGAGCTTCCACATGGACTACCTCCTCTTCGCGGCATTGAACATCGAATTGACCTCATCCCCGGTGCACCACTTCCCAACCGTGCCGCTTACCGCACGAACCCAGAGGAGACGAAGGAAATCGAACGTCAAATCAACCAACTCGTCTCCAAAGGTTTGATCCAAGTTAGCACTAGTCCAAGTGTCGTACCTATGATTCTTGTTCCAAAGACGGATGATACGTTACGGTTATGCATGGACTGCCGTCCAATCAATGCTATCACCGTGTGTTATCGACATCCCATACGACGTCTCGATGACATGCTTGATGAGTTGTGTGGAGCCACTATTTTTTTGAAAATTGATCTTTTGTAGTGGTTACCATCAAATACGCATGGCTGAAGGTGATGAGTGGAAAACCGCCTTCAAGACCAAACTTGGTCTCTATGAATGGTTGGTTATGCCCTTTGGTTTATCAAATGCCCCATCCACTTTCATACGCCTTATGAATCACATCTTGCATTCTCTCATTGGAAAAAGTGTTGTTGTCTATTTCGATGATATTCTTGTTTATAGCAAATCACTTGAGGACCATGTAACACATGTCAAGGAAGTTTTGCAAATCCTTCGACATGAAAAGCTTTATGCTAATCTTCCCAAGTGCACTTTTGCTAAAGACAAGTTGATTTTTCTTGGATTTGTCGTTTCTTCGAAGGGAATTGAAGTTGATGTTTCCAAGGTAAAGGACATACGATATTGGCCCATACCAACAAATGTGAGTGAACTCCGAAGTTTTCATGGGTTGGCCGGTTTCTATCGTCGCTTTGTGAAAATCTTGTCAACCATTGCTTGTCCCCTTAATGAATTGACCAAAAAGAATGTCACCTTCGTGTGGGGCAAAGCACAACAAAAAGCTTTTGATGAATTTAAAAAGAGGCTCACCGAAGCACCTCTTCTTGCTTTACCGGATTTCACAAAAACTTTTGAAATAGAGTGTGATGCTAGTGGTATTGGCATTGGAGGAGTCCTTATGCAAAATGGACGTCCTATAGCCTAACATAGCGAGAAACTTGATGGTGCTCGCCTTAACTATCCGATTTATGACAAAGAGCTTTTTGCCTTAGTTCGTGTCCTTCAAGTTTGGCAACACTACCTTTGGCCCAAGGAATTTATCATACATTCCGACCACGAGTCGTTGAAATATCTCAAAGGCCAAGCTAACTTGAGACAGAGACACACTAAGTGGGTTGAGTTCATGGAGTCTTATCCATACATTTTCAAGTATAAGAAGGGCAAAGATAATGTAGTTGCGGACGCATTGCCTCACAAACATACAAGCCTTCTTACGAGACTTGAAATCAACGTGTTGGGTCTTGAGGAAATAAAATCTTTGTATGCTTCCGATCCGTTCTTTGAACCAATTTTCGCAAAGTGCTCCAATGACAAAGGAGTTGATGATTTCTATTTGCATAAGGGCTTTCTATTTAAACAAAACAAGCTATGCATCCCGAAGTCGTCGCTTCAACTTGTGCTTCTCCAAGAATCTCATGGTGGAGGCCTTATGGGTCACTTTGGTCGCGACAAGACATTGGACATGCTCTACAATCACTACTTTTGGCCCAAGATGAAGCGTGACGTAGAGCGCTACGTTCAACGACGCACGACATGCGTTCAAGCTAAGTCGTAAGCTAATCCCTATGGTCTTTATATGCCATTGCCTATTCCTCATACACCTTGGTCCGACATTAGCATGGATTTCGTGTTAGGATTGCCTAGATCTAAGCATGGTCATGATTCTATATTTGTTGTTGTGGATCGTTTTTCCAAAATGGCACACTTCATACTGTGCCATAAGACCGACGTTGCTTCACATGTTGCAAATCTGTTTTTCAGGGAAACTGTCCGTCTTCACGGTGTGCCAAGGACAATCGTCTCCGACCGTGACGTCAAATTCATGAGCTACTTGTGGAAGACCCTCATGGCCAAGCTCGGCGTCAAGCTCCTCTTCTCATCCGCATCACATCCTCAAACTGATGGCCAAACCGAAGTTGTCAACCGAAGCCTCGGAACTCTCCTTCGTGTGTTGATCAAGAAAAACCTGAAGGATTGGGAGGAATGCATTCCACATGCCGAGTTCGCCTACAATCGAGCCAAGCACTGAACAACCAAGATGAGTCCATTCATGATCGTCTATGGTTTCGAGCCCCTCACCGCGCTCAACATCCTACCACTACCTCTCCATGAGCGCACAAACATGGACGTCGAGAAGCGCGCACAAGCTATGAAGAAGCTCCATGAAGAAACAAGAGCTACTATCGAACAACAAGTCCTTCGCCAAGGTTCAAGGTTAAACAAGGACAAGAAGGAGATGATATTTGAACAAGGTGACCTTGTGTGGATACACCTAAGCAAGGACCGCTTCCCCAAGGAACGTGACTCCAAGCTCAAGCCAAGAGGAGATGGTCCCTTCAAGGTCCTCAAAAGAATCAACAACAACGCCTACATCATCGGCATACCGACCTCCAAGTACCTTGCAAGCAATAGATTCAATGTCAATGATCTCTCACCCTACCATGGAGATGTTCAAGATGATATCCATGAAGAGTCGAGGACGACTCTTTCCCAAGGGGGGAGCTGATGCAGCCCGTCCTACAGACGCTTCTACATCTACAACAACAAGTCCCCCAAGTGGACCCATGACTCGTGCCCGAGCCAAACTCCTCCAAGCTAAGGTGAACTCGCTCCTCTCTTCGTGCCAATTTAATACCTCCTTGGATGGCGTGCTACTTCATACCACTACTTTGTGCATCATCAGGTACGAGCCCCCGCCGCGTAGACCCACGAGCCCTGAAGCTGCACCTGTCCTGAAGCTGCCAGAGCCAGAGTGTCCGGCGCGACTCAGTTGGAGTGTCCGGCCTACCCCCACCCCGTCTAGACTCGGACATTCTGTGTGCCAGTTCGGACACTGCCCGGATACTGCCCGGAGTGTCTGGCCACCCTGGACTGTCCAGCCGTTCCGACCCGGACTGTCCGGCCTGAAGATGGGCCTGCGAGCCTAGCTGGGCCCTATGGCCCATGTACCCCTCTACTTCGCCCAGAACTCTACTTTAATGCCTGAATTACCCATGAACTTGTGGTTGGCCTATATAAAGGCCTCCACCTCCATTGTAAACCCTAGGCTTGATATTGGAATTAGTGGAAACCCCTTTGTGGATCTATCTAATTCTTACCTCATGCTCCTTGACTAAGGAGCACCAATATCCCCAAACCTCGTTGGAGTTTGCATTGTGCCTCCGCGTTGTACAAGGCCTAGGCATCGGTGTCCCTTTGCCTAGACGTCAAGATCTCACCGAGTCTCCCATCTCGCCGTGCCGGTTCGAGAGAGAGTCCTCCGCCCGACGCCGATCCTAGGGATTGCGCCGGACCGGTCACCGCCGGCATGAGCTATTGGTGTTTATCATGGTTTTGCGTGTGTGTGTTCATCGCGTTCTTCATGCGTGTGTTCATCGTGTTCATCCTTCCCTCCTTCCCCCGCACTCCACCCTCGATTTGAAAGGGAATCGTGAAAGATCAGGCCATCCTAGAGGTTTGCCCTCAACACTCTCCCTCGTCCACAGTGTGGTGCTGCACATATGTGCCTTGGTACAGCGGCTCTGTGTGTCTGGCGTGCTCGGCAGCCGCGTTGGTGTGGAGTAGGGACGAGGAGTACATAGGAAGGAAACCACTTTGGTCCTTGGCGGCAAAAAAAATCGAACTTTTCCGATTTTCGAAATTTTCACTTGCTTCCCAAACATCGGGAGGGAAGGTTACTCAAAAGATCATCCATTCGCAGTACTTCTTATCTTATCTTTATATTGTCTTATCTCTTACAATACCATACCATACCACTGTATAGTGTACGGATAACTTCGAACATTGACCGTTGGATCAAGACCAGCAAATCCAAACATTGCTAACTGTTGGATCTTCTTTTCCATTCTTAGCATGTACAAAGATTCTACTGATAGTCTTTAGCACGATGAACGCTAGTATGCGCAAACCTCAAAACACACACTTCATTGCTCAGTTTCAGGGTCCTTGTGCTAAATGCATGGACTTGGGTGCAATTTTCATTTTTATGAGGTCCTTGATGTAACTTGTACTTCCACCGACCGTGTTAACTCTCAAGAACCTCGCTCCTATGAGACCTACCACAGTTAAAAGAAAATGCAATCGCCCGAATTATCAAACAAACTAGACCACAATTTCTTATACGTAATACCCAAGTTTTTAGTACTAGGATTTTTCAAGCTTCCTAGCTAACTTTGCACACTTTAGTGACTTCTTGTCGATTAATGAAATTAGGTCAAACTTGAGCTACAAGTAAGCGCGATAGATTGCTCTTGAATTAAATGTATTTTCGGAGGTAGATGGGTGCATCTTCTTGTAGTAAAAAATGTCATCAGTGCGAGTTTCACCCTATCAGGAAATAAAATTCTCAATTTTCCGAGTGATGACGAGATGGTTCTTTTCCGTAAAGAAAGCTCGAAGTAGAATATGGATCTCAATGCCATAAGCCAAGCTTCTAGACATATTAAGTGGACCAACGTGTTTTACTCCCTCCATTTAGAAATATAAGACATTCTAGCTTTATGAAACGAATGTATCTAGACACTTTTAGTGTATAGGTTCACTCCAAACCTCTACAAACCTATACACTAAAAGACGTCTAAATACATTCGATTCACAAAGCTATAACGTCTTATATTTCCAAACGGAGGGAGTACTTACGATTCCCATATGTTTTTTGAGTTTTCAAACTCCCTAGCTAATTAAATCCGCCCACTTGAATGACTACATGTCGATTTATCAAAATTAGGTCAAACTTGAACTATAACTGAATGGTAGTTGACAACAGGTTTAACTTCTTGCTAAGGTTTTGCATCGTATGACACTATTTAACGAAATTGGGTCAAACTTGAGCTACAAGTAAGCGCGATAGATTGCTGTTGAAATATATGAATTTTTAGAGAGGTAGATGGGTGCATTTTCTTGTAGTAAATAGCGTCGTCGGCACAGTGTGATTTGCAAACTATATCAGGAAAGAAGATTCAATTATTCTCAATTTTCCGAGTGATGACAAGTGAGGTTGTTCTTTTCCGTAAAGAAATGTTCGAAGAATATTATTGGATGTGAATGCCAGAAGCCAAGTTTACCGACATATAGAGTGGACCAACATGTTGTACCAATGATTCCCATGTTCTATTTATGAGTTTTCCAACTTCCTAGCTAACTCTGTCCATTTGACCAGATGACTTTATGTCGATTTATCGAAATTAGGTCAAATTTGAAACTACAAGTAAATTGTAGGTTGCTTTGAAAGTTTTACGAAAAATCTTTTGGAGGTACCCATCAAGGGGTCACAATTAATATATCATAAAAAACTGAGAGTTTTGACGATATGTTCAACTTCTTGCTAAGATTTTGCATCTTAACAATTTAACGAAATTAGGTCAAACTTGAGCTACAAGTAAGCGCGATAGATTGCTCTTGAATTAAATTTATTTTCAGAGGTAGATCGATGCACCTTGTTGTAGTAAACAATAACGTCGGTGTGAGTTTCCAACTATCATGAAAGAATGTTCAATTCTACATTTTCTGAGTGAAGACAAGCGAGGATAGTTGTTATTTTCCGTCAAGAGAAGTCCAAAGAATATTGGATGTGGATGCCACAAGCCAAGTTGACAGACATATATAGTCGATAGACAACATGTTTTACTTACGATTCCCATGTTTTATGATCTTTCAAACTTCCTAGCTAACTCTACCAATTTTACTGACTTTAAGTCGATTTATCGAAATTAGGTCAAATTTGAAACTACAAGTAAATTGTAGGTTTTGCTTTGTAATTTTTATGAAAAAGATTTTCATTTGGAGGTACCCATCGAGGGGTCACAATTAATATATCTAAAAACAACAAAGTTTTGACGATAGGTTCAACTTCTTGCTAAGATTTTGCATCTTGACAGTTTAACGAAATTAATTAGGTCAAACTTGAGCTACAAGTAAGCACGATAGATAGCTCTTGAATTAAATGTCATTTCAGAGGTAGATGGGTGCATTTTCTAGTAGTAAGCAGTGCCGTGGGTGTGAGTGTCCAACTACCAGGAAAGAACATTCAATTCTACGTTTTCCGAGTGAAGACGAACGAGGTTAGTTGTTATTTTCCGTAAAGAGAAGTCCAAAGAATATTGGATGTGGATGCCACAAGCCAAGTTGACAGACATATATATAGTGGATCGACAACATGTTGTACTTGCTATTCCCATGTTTTATGGGTTTTGAAGCTTCCTATAGCTAACCCCACACATTTGAATAACTTTATGTCGATATCTCGGAATTAGGTCAAATTTGAAACTACAAGTAAATTGTAGGTTTTGCTTTGAGAGATTTACGAAAAAGCTTCCGGACATACCCATCAAGGGTTCAAAATTAATATACCAGAAACCAACAAGAGTTTCGACGATAGGTTCAACTTCTTGCTAAGACTTTGCATATTGATAATTTAACAAAATTAGGTCAAAATTGAGCTAGCTACAAGTAAACGGCATAGATTTCTCTTGAATTAAATGTCTTTTCATAGGTAGATCATCGGTGCATCTTCTTGTTGTAAACAGTGTCGTCGGTGTGAGTTTCCAACTATCAAGAAAGAACATTCAATTCTAGATTTTCTGAGTGAAGAATACGAGCGAGGTTGTTCTTTTTCCTAAATAAAAGTCCCAAGAATATTGGATCTGAATGCCACAAGCCAAGTTTACATACATATATATTGTACCAACATGTTGTACCAATGATTCCCATGTTTTATGAGTTTACAAACTTCCTAGCTATCTCTGCCCATTAGAATGACTTTATGTAGATTTGTCGAAATTAGGTCAAATTTGAAACTACAAGTACTAGTAAATTGCACGTGCCCTGCACGTGAGACTCAGATAATAGACATCTGGCATATCATCACTATATAAAATTATAATAAGCAAAGTGAAAAATATAATAGGTAAAATTTGAACTACTACAAGTAAACGGTGTAGGTTGCTTTGAAAGTTTTATGGAAAATCTCTTAGAGGTACCCATCAGAGGGGGCGTGTGTGGGAGGGGGGGTTAATTAATATACTATTAGAAACCAAAAGAGAGTTCTGACAACAAGTTCGTCTTCTTGCTAAGATTTTGCATCTTGATAGTTTAATGAAATTAGGTCAAACTTGAGCTACAACTAAGTGCGATAGATTGCTCTTGAATTAAATGAAATTAGGTCAAACTTGAACTACAAGTAATAAATTTTAGGTTGCTTTGAAAGTTTTATGAAAAAAGCTTTTGGAGGTACCCATCGAGCGGTTAATTAATATATCAGAAAACACAGAGAGTTTTGATGAGTGGTTCGACTTCTAGCTAAGACTTTGCATCATGAAAATTTTGAACACCTTTTGAAAACGATCCCGCACATCCAGACATAGTTCTTGCCCCATAATTTCGGATACTTCGAAATTCCCATTCGACGCCTATTAAATTCGGTGGGTGGGGGGCTTCACTCATAATTTTCCCATTATAGTGCTAGCAGTACCTAAACCCAACCCCACCCCCTTCCCCCTCTCTCCTCCAGGAATACGTTACCGACCGGAACATCCCCGCTGCACTTTAGCCGGCGTACCCGCACACCTGATCTTCTCAATGAACCCTGTTGTCTGGCGCGCTGAGCACATCATCAACCGCCTAGGATCTGCTCCACGGACGTCGTGGTACAGCATTGTGCTTGTATCCTCACCCGCCCAAGATCTGCTTCCCCGTCGTTGACACCCACTACGATCGTAGCACCTTCGGCGACCTCGACGTGACCCATGAGAATGCGGAGGAGGCCCTGACGCAGCCTCGACCAAGGTAAAACCAGATCTCCCTACGCGATTTGTTTGTTGGCAATGTACTGTATTCGTGCTAAATTTCCTAACTAACAGGTTCTTTACTTGATATACACCTGTTATGTACTCCTTCTGTTTCAAAATATAAGATGCTTTAGCTTTGTGAAATAAGTGTATCCATAATCATTTTAGTGTGTAGGTTCACTCCAAACCTAGATGAACCTACACACTAAAATAGGTCTAGATGCACTCTTTTCACAAAGCTAAAACATCTTATATTTTGAAACGGAGGGAGTACTAAATTAACCTGTTGCGGTTACGCTTAAACTCCACACATTGAACTGTTTCTGTGTGCTGTACTATTTCTTTGTCAATTATTAGTCACTTAACATATTTGTTTACATTCTCTGTTGTACATGTCCAGATGAAATATGATTATATAATATCTCTCTCATTCGTCGATTTACGAACTATAGTATTTCCATCGTGCTATTATCCTGCTATCCTATAATACACGTTTACACACGTCATACTATTTGATCATTATGTACTGTCGACTTGATCCCTCTTAACCTGTAGCTCAAACTGTTTACTGTTATTCTGAAAGGAGCAGCCTCAATTTGCACAAAATATCATAGAGTGAATGGCTCCTATAATCTCGTAAGACCCCATCACTTTTGTTTCACTGCATCCCAACGTATATCATGTTGGAACCTGTTTGTATTTACAATTAGCCTTACCTTTATGTAGAGGAGCAACAATGGAGTACAAACTCCGCCCGTCCACACGAGCTACCGTAGATCTCATGTAACACCTACCATAAGGCCCCCTACCCGAAGTTTGGTCCTTGCCACATTTTTTGTTTGCTTAAATTTACCATTTGTCTTTCTTGTTTTCATTTTTTTTGCCAAAAATTAGCGTCAAACATTTTAGCCCCACTATGGTCTGCTTTTGTTCCATGTGCTTAGTTCAATTTCCCAGATATGGAGAGGCCGTGTGTATTGCATCTGAGTTATCTGATAATAAGAACAAGGCCACACTAGCGAGATGATCCACACATGTATCATAAGGAACTCTATGCAGTTCATCTCAGTTTTGTATCTACTATGTATCATAGTTACATGAACTAGCTATTTTAATACAAGGCACTTGATGGTTTAGTTTGTTGTTCTCAGGCTGCCGAAGCATTGAAATTATCTAGCTATTCATGAATAATTCAATGTATGATTGCTTGATTCATTGTTTGTCTAAAATTATCTGGCTAGCACATTCGAGGCTCATAATTGATATGTTTTTATTGGCTGAGTTACTCTTTTTTTGTCTATGATTAAATCAGTGGCAGATTTTGTTGTGTAGTTCCTGGCTACTTTATATATGAGAAACATAATGGCTTAGTTTTAATATTCGTTTTATTCATGTTCTACACATTCTAGTTTGAGCAGTCTGCATCAGGTACTTTGGTTGATTGCTCGCATTATTATTCAAAATGAACTTGTAGTTTGTTTCCCAAGTCTGTTGTTTAAGTAACTTGTTTTGTCTTGGTCTCAGCCATCTTCAAGTAGAACAGTCATTTCACAGAGCAACACATTCTCACATCGCTCCATGGCGCCAGAAATAGATGTATGAGCCATCACTGTTAATTGCTTTGTTCCTTATATATTATCGCATTGACACATTTAAAATTCATGGTGGTGTGATTGCATGGTAATGTTGTTATAACTTGTTTTGTGTTTGTTTCAGGCTGCAAATGACCCTCTAAATGCCGAACAAAGACCCGCTTCTCCAAGTTTAGATTTTGTTTCACACATCAGCAGTGAAAATACCTATTGCTCATGGCACACCGCTTCGAATGATCCTTGTTTTTCAGCCAAAAGATTATTTGAGGATGCCCTCCAAGATGCCCGTGATATTGTTGAGCAAGAAGCCATCAAAACAGATTCAGTAATCACCATAGCACACAAAGAGTTATATGAATTGAACAACAAGCAAGCTTTAACACAGAACATACTTAATAATCTCATCTGCGGCTCTCATGGGAAGCCAGTTGTTACATGTCTCGGGATGCAAGCTCCATAGAGACCTTTTCTGTAACACTAGTTATGGTGTTTTTTAGTTCTCTGGACTCTGATGCAACTTTTATGCTTCATTTTATTACTATTAAGTTTACTGAGGATTGTAATAATCTACTGTGATTTGCAGTTGTAAGTTATTTGAGGATTGTTACAAACCGAGCATCTATCAGAATTAATACACACACATGAAAAAACAGTGAAATTGTAAGAGGTACAACACATAATCTACCAGAACAGGGAGAACGTCCATTGTATTACATGGGCACCATAGAACTTGCAAAATTCATAGACGTTCACTCAACAAAGTGAACCCATAAAGAGATGACCCGAAGAGAACACATCAGGAGAAGACCCACACAATCTATCAATTTGATGGATAGTCGTCGTAGTAATCGTAGTGGGTGGTACCATCCCATAAGGCGACACCATCTGCAGCTCAGAATGCTCGACGATTCTACAATACTCCGCCAGCAATCGATCGAGTTTGAAAGGACGGTCATTGATCCATAATCCTCCTACTCCATACCCATATATAATGCTTGGCTCCTCTTCCCACGCAAGAGCCTCAAAGTTGTAAGATCTAATCTCCGATAGGTCCGCATAGTATATGCTGCCGGCCTGCACCGTGGGTACCCTGGCGCTGTCGACGCAGACGCACAGATTGTCAGCAACGAAGAGAGCACAACTTCCGATGCCTCTGACCAGCTAAAGGACATGGTTCTGGGCATCAACCTGGTAAACAACCGTCCTGCCGCCTTAGACCGGTCCACTCACAACGAACAGCAACTCCCTGTCATACTCGATGAGGTAAAAATGATTCTCTAGGAACTGGTAGCCCGGAACAGGGCCTGCAACGGTGGGATGCATCTCCAGGGTTCGTGTGGAGCGCTACAGCTGGACATCTCCATGAGCAGCATCACACATAGTCGAGAGGACAGACCCGTATCTGTCTACGACAAAAACATCACCGGCGTAAGAAGTCATGCTCCGGAGTTCCGCGAAGTCATACGACGAGTACCACCCTTCACCAAAGACCGGGCAACTCCCTTCCTCCATGCTCTCATCCACCCACCGAATGGTGGTGTTCTGATGGTTTGATGTAAACACCATCAACGACAGGAACATCATCACAGTGACAGAAGCCACCTGTTCGGTCGGTATCTCCGCCCTCAGGCGCTTGATAGCGCCCGAGAAGGGGTTGCACAACTGGGTCTTGTATGGCTGCACCCTCTGTCCAAGCACAAGGAGGCCGCCGGTTGTGCTACCGACATAAAAGTACCTTCCAGAGATAGAGGGAGGAGAAACAGAGATTCAGTCAAGGTAAACATACTGAAATTCAATCAAGGTAAACCATGGAGCAAAACCCTGGGCAACAAGTGGACGAAGAAATAGAACTTGAAAAATAGATAGTATAGGATGTGAATGCAAAAAAGGATCACATACATACAGATGAATATAAAGAAAGCATCTGCGAATAACTCGGCTAATCTTCTTCTCAAGGTGGCTGCCAGTTCTCACGTTTAGCAACGTGATGGCGGCGTCTTCTACCCGATAATCCTCCAACAACTGGTGCTCTAGAACAATCCAGTTGGCTGGCATAAAGCGCTCATTTGTGAAGCCGCGCCAGGCGTTGCAAACTGTCCGAAAGACAGCATAGTAGTCGAAGTTGTTTGTCGAAAGGAAGATGTCACCTATCTTCTGGACGAGTCCCTCAAGGAGACCAGCGCATGGTGAGTCCTCCTGCTTCTTGCCGGCCATGGATGATGTCGTTCGTGTGGTCTCGGTCCCACCGACTGTCACATGAAGCGGTTCCAGCGACACACATTTAAACAAAGGCCTGGGATAGCCAAGCGAATTGTGTGGAAACGAGACGACGTCATGCACACAACAACCGCAAGCATGTTTCATCACACTAGCACGGGCACGCACATGCGCACACACACTAATTATGGTACAATGGTCGTGCACACTAGCTTACGACTCCTGGGACCACACAAGTGTGTAGGTGTAGGATGATACTACTAGTAGTAGTATCATAACCTCATTGTATTTAATTATCCCAAAATCTAAGAAGAAAACCTGCGCTCCCTTGTCCCTCAGGGCACACGCAAATGTAGGGCATTTTCCATTTTTTGCATGGCATTTTCCATTCTTCAATTTTGCTTTTTGGCTATGCCCTTCGATGCTCACCATGTGGCCAGATGGGTGTATGCTTTGTGGAGTTAAAAACCTCATGTTCTCTCAATAGCACGGTCGTTAATCATTGAGGTATATACGTTTTTAGTCCCACAACCTGCACCACGGGAGCGTTTTATTCTCACATCTTGCAAAGTGAGCAACACTAGCCCCACAACTTGTAACCAGAAACATTTTAGTCCAATTCAATCAAATTTCTATGATTTTGTCCGAATTCGTCGTAACTAATTCTGGAAGTGACATGTGGCATCATAATTTTTGCAAAATGGCCCTTGTGTATTTTCTGCCTGCCAGTTGTGACCTTGGTATGACTTGACAGGAGGATCTGAATAAGAAAACAAATAAGAAAAACAACCAATGCATTGTAGGGTATTTGAACTGATTACCTGCGCTACTAAAGAAATCAACCTTGCCACTAGAACATGCACATAGAAGTGATTAACTGAAGAGCGCTCTGGCTGATGTGTCTTTATTTTGGATATTAAAAAATATGTGTTCTGGGCTACAATAATAACTCAACTTTATTCCTTTTCATTTTTGCAAATAAGAAAAAACTCAAGTTTATTCTAGACACCGCAACTAGCTACTAGGTTAACGGCAAAGCTATACAATTGATATTATGGATCGTGCCAACATAGACGTATGTGCATTTTTTATTGTATAAATAATTACTTGCCCCAAGTACTCCTCGTTTGGCATAATTACGTCCTCTCAAGTACTCCTCGTCTCACAACAGTAGTCGTGGGCATCTACCAGCATAGTGGCTTGTGGGTGTGTGTGTCGTTGTACAAAAGTGTTAAGTTCAAATTCATTCTCCTCTTAGATATTTAACTATTTTATTTGTACGTCTACTAATAGGTGGCCCACTTATCAGTCCGCGTAGGGACACAAATGACATAAAAAATATAGAGGAGTCATCTAAAAAAATCAACATCATCTGTGGACAAATTAAGTCAAATTCACTGAAATTCCATTAAATTGGACTAAAATGCTCTCAAGATATAAGTTGAGGGACTAGTATTGCTTATTTTTGAATATGTTGGACTAAAACGCTCTAGCGATGCAATATGTGGGACTAAAGGTGTATATACCTTTTAATTATTTTACAACCTCAATTGCTAGGTCGGAGGACCAATTAATGCTCCTAGTTTTGCTTAATTACTCCTCTAGTTGACCGTAAAATATGAACCACCACATCGTTTAATGCTCCTGGCCGATCATGTTGTTAAAACGGGAGTGCATCCATTGGCTTGTATGTTTTCAATTAGATGCGGTGCCCACGTGCATTGGCTAGATTTTAGGATTACTACTGCATGCAATAACTAGCTATAAAGCGAGTAGATGAAGTTAATTCTCCGAACTAGTACTACTCTGGCCTAGTAATACCGAACACAAGGAGTACCTCAAGTGTGGTTATATGGATGATCAGTTGATGTGACTCTCGGCCATAAATTCCTGACCATATAGACGTATGTTCTACCATCTTTTTTTACTACTACTACTAGTTGTACATGGACGCTAGCAAAATTCAAAATCTCAATCGAGTGGCAAAATTACACACACCGACTTCGAAGCATTTCCCGCCTAACCGTTTCAAAAACTTTGAGCCAAAATCTCCCACCTAGGGAGTACCATTTTTATATTATTATTATCAGATGCGCGCTTGTCAAATTCAAAATCTCAATCAAGCGGCAAAACCGCACACCTACTTTGAAGCATTTCCCGCCCCTCCGTTTCAAAAACTTTGAGGCATAATCTCCCACCGAGGGAGTACCATTTTTGTATTATTATCACAAGATGGGCGCTAGTCAAATTCAAAATCTCAATAGAGCGGCAAAACCGCACACCGACTTTGAAGCATTTCCCGCCCCTCCGTTTCAAAAACTTTGAGGCAAAATCTCCCACCGGGGCAGTACTATTTGTGTATTATTATCAGATGGGCGCTTGTCAAATTCAAAATCTCAATCGAGCGGCTAAACCATACACTGACTTTTAAGCATTTCCCGCCCCTCAGTTTCAAAACTTTGAGGCAAAATATCCCACCGGGGCAGTACCATTTTTATATTATTATTAGATGGACGGTCGCCAAATTCAATATCTCAATCAAGTGGCAAAATCACACACTGATCTTGAAGCATTTCCTGCCCCTCAGTTTCAAAAACTTTTGACTTCAAAATTCCGATTCTACCCATTGTTCTGACGCCCTATGGGCAAGATAAAGTTGGTAGCTTGGGGGCACGATCCTAATTCATGTTTATGTTCACCTCCTTAGTCTGGATTCACCCAGATTTTCCCACTGGTCCTTCAAAAAATCCCAGCCCCTCTCTCCCACGCCCTCACCTCCACGACCATGACGCGCACCGGGCGACAGCAATTCCACGGCGGCCGGACCAGCTTGAGCGGCGGTCTCGTGCACCACCGTGGAGCCGCTTCACCGATGCTCACCCACCAGATCTGGTATCCACTTTCTCATGATTTGCATTTTTGAGTTGGGTTGATTTATCTACCATGAAATTTGATCATAGATCTTCTGTGAGATCACTAGAGTTGATACTGAACAATAAGAATATATACACACATGTTTTTATTTGTGATCCTGACTATATGAACTTCACTTATATCTGCATTTATGATTGTTGTTTGCTGCAATGGTCATTGCTTCCTGATTTCTAGTTGTGTTACATGTTTGTATATTGTCATTTGGGAATAATCATTATGTTTTCCACACTTGATACCACGGGTTATAAATACATCTATTCTGCGTACACATTGTTCTTTTTGTTTATTCCACTTTCAGCATATCCAAAGCCGCTGACAGCTTTTCTTGAAGAAAGGGAGGATGATGAGGATGCATTCATAGAGTACGATGATTCTGCTTGTTTGAGCTGGAAAGAAATATTGAGCCACACAGAAAAAATCACAAGGTGAATTCATTCCTAGTTGGACATGATACTTTGATTTATAAGAGCTTTATACTACCTAAATTATGGTGTTATTGTTTGACTAGATTTGGTATCTATCGGACTAGCGATAGTGGGAGGAGAGGGAGGAAGACGACCGAGAGATGGAAGATGCATTAAGGAGAGCAATCATAATCAAGAAAGATATGTGGCCAGCTCACTGAGAAGATCGGGCCACCCCATATCAAGATGACTATCTATGGACCTACTCGAGGAGGAGCACGTGCTAGCATCCCAGAGATCCTCCATCTACCAGCAGAAGCTACGTGGCTACCATAGTCACCGCGTAAAGCATCGCTCATTTAAAGAGGGGGATCTGGTGCTTAGACTCAAGCAGGAGAAATCACACAAACTGTCCCCGCCTTGGGAAGGACCGTTCTTCATAAGCAAATCACTGCTAAATGGTTCCTATTACCTCGTCGATATTCTCGAGTTGAAAGATAGGCCAAAAAATCGCAAGCGCAAGCAACATGACTCCGATGATGATTACCTGGAGATAGATCGGCCATGGAACATAGCACAACTACATCCCTTTTACACTTAGCATATTTATATTATGTAATAAGTTTCTTATATGATAAATGAAATAAGAATTTGGTTCACTCATATTTTCTGAGTCTTTTACCTCCTTTAGTTGTTCATTTTTGTAACCCTTTATGCGCAAGTTTGCATTTGCACTTGTGAAAATTCTACCTACGGGCGTTAGCTTAAGTTTTCTAGTCTACACGTTTTCTGAAATTTTTATGTGGATTCTGGAGTAGTGACTTCTCGGCACTCAAAGCCGGTGATTTTGCCCTTAGGTTCTTGACAGTGCTATTAAGCATCATCACATGAGGGCATAGTTCTGTGCCGCGAGTCTTCCTTCTCATGAAAGGTCAAGCATATGAACCAGAATAATAGATAAGCCAGCACTTGCTTCAAAAATATACACATGCTGGAAACAAATAAGTAGCAGGAAACTTGAGTACAAGTTTTTCCGCCTTAATAAAACACATAAGTTTTTCCGCATACACATCACAGAGATACATTTAATACAAACATTGTTTTTCATGACTCTGCTGTAGGGGACTTCATGCTGGCATCATCAGCAATAGGAGAACTAGGTCGGGATAGCTCAACAAACTCGGAAAAAGATGGGCTAGACTCAGAAAAAGCCATGTCTTCATCAAGGATCTCGGTAGGCACGAAGACATCTGCCTTGACCATCTTGGTGATCCTGGTGTCGAAGCCGGCGAGGGAATTCCAAATAGCATCGCTATCAATTTCTTTCCCTTCCTCGTCCAACTTGGGCACGCCGGAGGTGACCAGATCAATGTCGGCATTGTCGTAGTGTGACTTGACCAAGGACATGGTCATCCTTGCACCAACCCAGACGCAAGAGGCTTTCCAATCCTTGACTTTCTCGGGGGCTCGGCGCAGGATTTCTGAGTACTTGGCCGCTAAGTCTGCCGCCTTGATGTTTATTCCTAGAGGCTGGGCTATCTCCTTAGCCTGGACAACGGTGGTGCTAACGAAGTTGCCAGCAAGAATCATGCATTCCTTGGGATCCATAGTACCTTCACCCAAGTTGGCCAAGCCAATGGGAGACATGGTTTGCATAATATACAAGGATCATGAGTATGAAAACATCAAACATTTACCCAAAATACAGAGTTGACAAAGACAGGGGAAAGTTACCGAAGATGCTCGTCTCAGCTTGCTTGCATGTCTCCGCCAAGACATCCCGCTCCTTCTGAACTGTCTTGTACACCTCAAGGTTCCTTTCATTCTACTCTTTGGCAGCTTGGTTCTGTTCCTTGAGTTGTGCAATTTCATTCTTCAAGCGCTGCAACTCGGCGTCAGCAGACTCTTGCAGCACCCTCATCGCCTCCTCATGGCCATTGACGACATCAACCAGGCCTTTCTTCAAGATTTTGTTCTCATCGTCGAGCTCTTAAATGTGCTTGGATTGCTCGACGATGCTTTTGGCCTTGGCAATGGCTTCTATAAGATGGAAATGGAAAGAACTATGAGAAGATGGCAGAAATGAATCCATGAGGAAAAGTAAGGAGCTGTTAAAACAAACAGACTCTGGTTATTTTACATATGTTGCTTCAGGAAGGCTATTTTACCCTGTTCAAGGTCTAGTTCCTTCCGCAAAGCGGCAAACCTCTCATTGGCGGTAATCCTCCATCTATTCTCATTCTACAACAAGTAACATGCTTAGTGTCTCTTAGAGAATTTAGTTGAAACTATTTAGTTTCAACTACACGCTTGGGGGCTACAACACAAGATTTTAATCAGCATGTATGCTACTCTTAGAGCATCTAGCCGGAATTTTTCTAAGTTTCCGCCGGGACGGTCGAGAGCTACATTATCAATTTCTACTCTTAGTTCTTTGGAGAACTTAGGACAATAAATTTGATTTATCCACCTAAGCGCTCGGGGGCTACAGAGAGATATGTTACACAAAGTAAAAGAAGTGAAGTTTAGAATACTTACAATGGCAATAAGCTTAAGAATGTTGGCCAGATTGGCATATGCAGTATGGAAGATGCCGGTGTAACTACCTCGGTGAATTACGCTCTTAGTTACATGCCTGGATGAGCGAAAGTGGTTAAAATAGTACGGTGGGGCCTAGGGCCACTCACGGTAGACCTTTCGGCCGTCCTATCCACTTTCAGAACATCGGGACAAGAACGAGCGGCGTAATCGCTAGGCGAAGGGATCAACTACATACACAAGTGAGTATGTATGCAAGCCACATACAACAGTTCTCAGAGCCACTCCATCTAAAAGAAATAGAAATATTGCAACGCCATACGGCAAGATTCAAATATCCTAGATAGAGATAATATTTTAGGATAGCTCCTCATACACCAAACATTAGAGTATCAGGCGGAAGCGGAAAACAAGATCCGAGTATGGATAAGAAGAAAATCGGCATAAGATGCCACATAAATAGACACAACCCGCCCACAGATCCCACGGATCCCCGTTCCCGGAATCTCTATACCGAGTGATCGTTGCCAACATCATCTGTCTCCTCTACCCAGTAACCATATTGCGGGTACACCTGTTCATCTGAATCAAACAATTTATCGTGTCAGACCCTAGGGGTACTCAGCAAGTCTTTATGCCACTAAAGGGGACACAACCTGAGGTGACGCAATTGCAGCAAAAGATAATATCTATTAAGTCTATAGATACTAGCTAACCATCCGCCTAACCAATGATAGAAGGAAGTCCGTGAATTAAGAACAACAGTTATAACAGTATAATAAACAGATCCATCCTCCTCCTCGCTTACCAACGAGGAAGCGGACGAACAACCCCCATCCGTTGGTAGTTTTATTAACCATTCCATGAGTATTGCACTATTTACTAGTCAGGTACTGAGTCAATTTAAAAGCGGTACTTTAGTTAGACTTGTCTATGATCGAGAAACTGTGCTCCAAGTCGTCCATAACCGCGGCACGGCTTTCAGAAAGATTTACCCTGCAGGGGTGCACGAATAGCAACACACACTCGATCAACCTCGGAAGAACCATATCAAAACCCAACGAGGCATTCACGACAAAGCAATCACAGGATTCAGAAATATTTCAGGGGGCCACCCCAATAAGCTGCCCGTAACGAAGTTGGCCGGCTCCGAGACGGACCCAGGGTTTGCGACGACGGCTGTAAACGACTGGGAACCCGAAAATGTGACTGGGCTTGGCGATACCGCGAAAACGTGGCGCGATCCAAAACAGTACAGGTGCTCCTCGCAAAATCTTAAATAAAGCAGTAACATGGCATAACTACAGGATAGTAGTAAAGCCCCAAACTAATTGTGGCCCCAAGAAATAAGAATGAATCAAGCTCTGGCTCAGGAGGGTCCATAAGGCCTCCCGGATGTGGATAGTGCGAATAGTCAAGGAACAGGAATCAAGTACTCGGGGTCCTACGGAACACAAGTGAGCATGAAAAATCAAATAGCAGATATTGCTCACCGGTGCCTCTTTCATTAGTTATCCCATTACTACTCAGGTTATGTTGTTTAGGTACCTCATTATTCATCAGACACTCACATACCCTACACATGCTTTTCTACGACTCGCATGGCTCAAACAACTCCTGTAGTAATGGCTCATGGGATGGAGGAACAAGCTTCGGTGGGGTTTAAAAGTAAAGGCTATGCAGTACTTGGGATTCAATTTAATGCAATCGCGACTCAATGATGCAAGAATAAGATAGAAGCAATAGGTACTATATGTATGCAAGCATGTGGTAGTGCTTGCCTGGCAGTTCAATTGAAGCGAGAGATGGATCTGGATAGTACTCCTGTGATTCCTGGTAATTCTCCTGCTGGGCGTCTATTCGAAGAAGAACCAAACAAACAAGGACCAACATAAATAAAGTGCACAAACATAGGAATTAAAATGCGACAAGCAAACAAGCATGCCATGATGAATGATGCACAATTTACATGGAATTAAAGTAGCATGGCAAGGGTGAGGTGTGGGGTACAAGAATAAAGCATTTTATTAATTATTTAGCCAAGTTTTATTGTCATAAAAAGTTATGATTGGTAATAATGACATGATGCATGCTTTAAATCAGAACAAGGAATGCATAGATAGAACGGGCTCGTCGCGCTGATCGATTTAGACATATTATTTGTCCAATTTGGAGTTATAGATTTAAAGTTATTGATTTATTAAGAAAAAGGCATTTTATTTGTAATTTTAATCATGTCGAAAATTTAAAGTGTGCAAACATTATTTTGAATAGCATATTTGAATTCCTCACATTTTTCTGATTCAAAAACATATATCATTTGTATTATTTGGATTTGTAATATTAAAGTTATTTAAAACAGATTTGAATTTGAATTTAAACATTTACTGAAATCATTTTTATTTAAACAGAAATTCGCCAGGACTTTTTACACCCAGAAGATTCTAGCCCAAGTCACTGACGGTGGGCCACTGTTGACTGGGCACACGCGCACAGGAAAAAGCTTGCTCACCGCGGCGCTGCCTAGTCGCTGCGATTGACAGGTGGGCCAGCGGCTAGAGGCCCACGTGACAGCGGCTGAGCACACAGAGACTGACAGGTGGGGACGTACTGGACCGCGGGTTAAGTGTGCATAAAGACGGGTCTCTTTTTGTAAAAACTCCACAGGCACTGACAGGTGGGGTCTCGAGGAGCGTGGGTTGAGCGGTAAAAAGTTTGGGGGGGGGGCCAGCAAAGCGCACAGCGGCACTGTGGATCTTCTCCACGGTCTGATGGGGGGAGGCTCGCGGCGCGGCCGAGCGCGGTGCGGGGACTCGATCCCGCGACCTGGGCGTTGGCGCGGAGGAACGGAGCCGCTGCGGTAGGGTCTGGGGTGGTGACAGAAAGGCGGACGAGCGCTAGATAGGTCGCTACGCGACGCGGCGGCGTGCACACGCGCGCGACCACGGCGCACTGGGAGTGCTCGGCGAAACGCCTGCCGGGGCTAGGGTTTTACAGCGAGGCAGAGGGTGTCTAGGCGGAAGAGGGGCTCACCACGGTTTGGTTGAAGGCGGCGGATCGGGGCGGAACGCAGCAGAACGTCGGCGGAGCTGGCGAACAGCGGCGCTAGGGTTTTGGTGGACGTCGTCGTGCTGTTGCGGTAGTAGGGCTCCTCCTCCTCGCTGGCGTGCTCCGGGCGATGTAGAAGATCCACCTCGGCCTCCTTGATCGCCTCCACGTCGCGCTCGCCGGTTGGAACGTTGAAATGGCGGTGGTGCTGGCGGTGACCGGCGAGAGGAAAGATGGCGGCGGTGGAGAAGAAGAGGGGAGGGCAAGGCCCTGGGGATGGATCTGGGCGAGGCCAGGAAGCGTGAGAAAGGAGGCAAAAGCAAGAGGGAGGGAGGAGAGGCCGTGGGGCTCGGGGTAGAGATAAAGTGGCTTCAGCCACTTTTCCTCCTCCTCGCTCACATGCTCGACGTGAGCAGCCAGGGCAGGGGCAGGTAGGCTGCCAGGTGGGGACGGCGAGGCTGAGGGTCTGGGACCAGCAAGGCAGGGAGAGGGAAGGAGTGGAGAGAGGGAGTAGCTCGGGTGCGCTAGGGTAGATTCGAGAGGGTGGCTCGGGTTAGGGTTTTTGATTAGGGGTAGAGAGGGTAGCTAGGGTGGTGGTAGATGATTAGGTTAGAGAGAGGATTAGAGGAAGAGGGGGTCTCGGCAAGGAGGAGCTAAGGTAGAGTAGGGTGGCTAGGGTTAGTATTTTAAAGAAAGAGAGAGGGGTTTAGGGTTTGAGAAAAATAAAGAGAGAGAGGGTAGGTGTTAGGGTTTGGTTTAGCCACACTAGGTCATACATGGGTGGAGGGTGAGAAGGAGATGAGAGGACATTTGGTAGGGTTTTGTGATGAGCCAACATGGCTAAAACATGTGATGGAGGAGATGGTGGTTTATGTGGAAAGAGCCCACATGACCATGCTTGGATAGATGATGGATAAAGAGAGAGAGGGATATGGTTTGGCGAGGAGCAAAGAATGGCCACCTTGAATTGAATCTCCAAGGACCATGCCACACTCCCAAAAATACAAGCAAAATCCCAAAAGAAGAGGATGGTGATAATTTGCATGGCCCATGCATGATAATTAATGGCCATGTTTATGCTTGTGAAAACAATAATAATAACATGGAATTATTCTTATGCATTCCAAAATGTGGAATAAAGGTCAAGCAATAGGAATTAGAATTAGATCCACCCCAACCCACATGAGCTAGAATAAATATCAAAAGAAAAAGAAATACAAGCTCATGGGTAAATGGAATGGTGGAATTACAAGGTGGTGACAAAGAAAAATGGTAGAGCGAAATAAAAGATATGCCCCCAACTCAACTTGGGCATTAAACAATATATCAATAACCAAATACAATATCAAGAGGCAAATACAATTAATAATGCATATGAGAGAAGAACCAAAAGAAAATGGTTTTATATGATGCTCAAATGCAAGCTGGCATGATGAGCATGATATAATTATGATGCAACAATTATATATAGGAAGTAGCCATTATATTACTAGACCAAGTAGTATTACAATTGTTAGCCAATTGGGATGCTACAGCCGACATTGTTATACACGACATCTGCCTGTGGAATGAGGTCATCCAGGCACAACGTCGGAGGAGTCGCAGCCAGAGGAGATGTTGAAGCCGGAGGCATGGATGATGCCCTAGGCGCATGCTGCGTTTTCATAGCAGTTGATGGCTCAGAGGCTCTTTCCTTGTCCATTGCCATAACTTCCTCCGCCTCCTCTCCTTCCATTACTTGTTTCCCTTTCTCTGTGGTATCCTTAGCTGGAGCTTTAGCTACTTTGGAGGAAGTGCTCTCCTGCATCGCCTGATCGCTGGGAGCAACGTCCGCCTCGACAAAGCCTAGGATATCAAAGATTGGATTGACATCTATCTCCATGGAGGAGATCTTAGGGATGGCGGGGGACGAAGGCCCAGCAGGACCAGCAGAAGGCCTGGCAGTAGGAGTAGGGGGAGCAGTAGCAGGAGAAGGCTTGGCGGCCACATCCCTGGTCAACATAGCACGAATACTTTTTGACCCTCCAACATCTCTAGAGGATTGCTTTAGGCTAACACCGACTTTCCTCCTGAAATGTACAAAGTATAACTAGAGGAGTTGAATAAGGTGCGAACTAAAAATACAAGCCGGAGAATGAATACACTTACTCCACGGTAGGAGCCTTGGTGAGGGGAATGCCGGTGGATCTCTTCTTCTCCGCCCCTAAGGAGGCGGTGGATTGTCTAGAGACTCCACTCTCCGAGTTCTTCTTCTTCTTGGCCTCGGCAACAGCGTTAGAGGTGGAGCTCTTCCTCTTTCGCGCTGCCGGAGCTGGCTGATCCTTGGGGGTGTCATCGTCGGACACCACTTGGATATCCTTCAGCTTAGGATCATAAACCTGGGAGGCCATTTGATCTTTTGGCAAGGTTGCCAGCTGGGAAACAAAGGAGTGTTAGACTAACAACTTCAAGATGGAAAAACCTTAGAGAATATAACGAGAAATAAAGGAAACAAAAGATACCTCTGGGCATTTGTTGCAGCCGAACATGTCATAGGTGAAGTTCAAGCCGCGCTTACTGTCCTTCACCTTGACGATGTCCTTTAGCCGGAGTTTGACAGAGTCTATGGAGAAGTTATCCCATGAAATTTGCATGGGATCCCTCCTGTCTTGGGTGTACTTGCACATCAACTCAGCACGATGCTGCAGAGGCTGGATCCGCCTAACAAACCACCACATGGCTAGGTCCATGCCCGTCAAACCTCCATCCACGAGCCATTTGATCCGCCTTACGACTCGGTTGGCCTCGTCGTCAGACGGAAGGGATGCTAGGGTCCACCAGGAAGGTACTTCGGTGGTGGCTCCGTCGACGAAGTTTGGATACGTCTCAGGACGGTCAGGCAGGGGAATATCTGGGCCATAGAAATATGTGCGCTGCCACTTCTTGCATGAATCATGCCCTACGATGTCGGGGAAGCACCGGCTAGGTCGGACCTTAAAGCTAATGGTTCCACAAGTCTGCAATTCGTCCTTGGACTCTACAAACTCTCTCTTGATGGAAAAAAGTATACAAACCGATCTAATCTAGGTTTGATGTCTAGATATCCTTCTCACAAAGCTACAAAGTTGCTAAGGACGAGGATGCTGTTAGGAGAGAGGATGTGGGCAAGTACCCGGAAGTGTCGGAGGACGTCCAAGAAGAAGTTGAAAACTAGCAGGATCATGCCTCGTACCAGCTAGGCTTTGAGGTACACCTTCTCCCCAGCTTGGGGAGAAGGAGCCACCTCGCCGGCCGGCGCCGACCGCCAGACCAAATCCTTCACCGCGGGGAGATACCCCTCGGAGACCAGTTCTTGTAGATCTTCGGCGGAGAGGTCAAAGCCCCTCCACACTCCCTTGTAGGAGTCAGTGTTCTCTTCATCAGCTTCTGGTGCTGCCCGTTCTTGGTCATCGCTGGTGGTTTCCACCACAGCGGTGATAGGGACAACAACCCCCTCTGACAGGAATGTTACTTCCTGAGATAGCTCTAGAGAAGCTTGGGGGGTCACCGTCTTTGAAGGGATGGAGCTTCTGGAGGCCATTGCGATGCTGGGAGTGGGTGGAGAAGAAGGAAGCTCTGGCAAGGGTTTTCCGAGGAGAAGCTCGAACAGGCGTGCGGCAGGATGAAGACGAAGATGGAGTGAATGCAGGTAAAAAGAAAATAACCTGGCCGCAGTGAAAATATATAGGCCTAGCACCAAAATTCGTGCAAAGGGATCCAACGGGTGGAGCACTGCCGACGTGGAGACGAACGTGCGCGGTAATTTCGCCATGTCCTCCATCTTTGCTACTTTACCGTTTTGGATTCCGTGCATGTGAAAATACCTGATGATTAATTCCCTGCCTTCTGTGAGTTTCGAGGTAGCATAGGTTGTACCCTACGTCATCCTCCTAATAGTTGCAATGAAGGTCACGTCTGAAGATTCCATCGAAGGCGGAAAATATCTAGTCCTAGAAATGAAGACTCAAGGAATCTCCGGCTACATTGCGAAGCCGGAGAGGATTGCAGGGTTCTTTGGGAGATCTTTGAGATATTGCTTGACGAATTACTGACATCACCTAGATGGAGCATTCAAGATCAATGGGCAAGACAGCGCAAGATTTCAAAGTCCTCCGGGGGCTACTTTTGGGGATATGCTAAGTGGGTATCCTTATAGCATGTCTCTAATGCGGCTAATCCGGGTGGACCATAGTTGGTAGCAAGGCCTATGGCCTGCTGGGTGGCCCAGTTAGACAGATCCAGGAGGGGGGCCCATGCCGGATAAAGGAAGGCTACACTGGAGTCACCGACATACTCGGAGCCTTGGAGTGAAAGACACGAAAGACTAGTTTGTGTTAGTGTAGGACTCTTTACCTTGTCCGGCAAGGAACTTTCCCTGTAAACCCTAGGTTTTGGTGCCTTCATAAACCGGACCCGTGGGAGCCTTTAGGGCAGACACAACCTAGATTGCTACGTACAACGTGCAACACCTCGCACAGCGAACCTATCTCTATAACTCGGCGTATTGCCATTATAGTGATTTATAGAAGGAGTAGAGTTCCACCACCATCGTGGGACTTGAACCTGGGTAAGCTGTGTTACCTCGTACCCACCAACTCTCCTCCTTACCCCATGATGAGTGCATATTTGCATCATGTTTTATATTGTTATTTTGCATTTTAGATGTAGGATCTTGGTATTTTACGGCGCTCCCGCGCACATTTTATGTCTGTTTTCGCCAGGATCAGGACAGATGATGGATACAATGGACACAATTATTGAAGCAGTTGTACTGAAGAGAAAAGGAGTCAAAAACAACGTAAATCGCTTATTTGGAAATATTAATAATACCAGAATAAAACCCGAAGCAATCAAGGGAGACAGAAGGTTTAACGACCAACTATACGACGAGAATAAATTTTCTGGCTGTATAGTTCCCTCTGTATAGTTGGCGCCGCCACTGCCTCCTCAAATAGTTTCACCCCCTGCAACTTGATCAGAGAGACGACATACAAAACACCCAGAAATCGCAAAAACCTAACCTCCGGAGGCATCTGGAGGGGGAACTCATCCACCGAGGATCCATCTTCACCCTGCGCAGATCCGGGAGGCAAAGGCATCGATCTTCATCATCCACCGCTGCATCACTACCATCTCCATCCATCCCATCTACATCTTGTCTAGATCTTATTATAATTTCCGTACTCGTTGTGGATTTATACAAGTACTATTCATCTATGATAGATTTTATTGTTATTGCCATGATGTTGATTGCCTCCATGTCTGAGTAGATTATTTAGTTCTTGGGGAGATGGAGAAACCCTAGTATGAGATTGAAATAAGATAAAGTTTATTATGATATTCATCGTTGTGACCATGTGTTAGATTGTCTTCATCTTGATGTTGAGAGAAGTTGACCTCTCAATATTTGCCTCTCATGGGGACTTGATGGAGGGAACTACTTATTGGTAGACGGAGGTGTGTTAGCACTTACAGTGACTATAAAGCTGTTGGCACTCCTTATGTATCAACTTGGGAAACCAAGGAAACTCACGGAACACTATCCATGCCATGGGATACGTCCTACGGGATTACGTCTCTTAATAGCGTAGTAATTCGATTGATGTCGATTGCTGACTGCTGTCGTTAGGAGGATGATGTGGGCGGGTGAATCCGCTACTCCCTGAGAACGCTTTTCCCTATTGCAGTTCCAATCTCTCTTACATACGCGATACTTACTTTCTGTATTCAGTTGTTTTACTTTACTTATTGTTGCTCTTATAACAAAAACCTCAAAACACCTTTTTATACAATACTCGCATTTTATCTTGTCACTTAGAACTTTATTTAGCATTACTAGCCATCTACCCGTGCACCTACACGGGCAAGCATTTTTAAGGACCAATAAGATATGAAGAAATCGCTTACATAATTTTGTGGTGAACTATTGTTCAACTTTTTTCTTCTAAAACACATTTTACCAAATCGATTATATACTTGAATATTATAACAAATTTCACACAACTCATTGCTGTCAATATGCTTACAGATTCTCTAATAGTTTTTCTTGGACATTTTCTTTCTAAATTTTCAATGAGATAGAGGTACACTTATGATTTTCTTATGGTTGTGTTGCTGGTGGGAAGCAATATAATATGGTAATAGTCTACATCTTAGATTTTGAAGCAAAGAGAATAATATTATTGAATCTAGTGACTTGCTTATCAGATCATTATCCTTTGTGCATTCATTAGATTGGAAGATAAAAATTTGTATTCTATAGGGATCAAACAGGATATGATGAGAATTTTAATATTAGTATCAAGTACCTAATTATGCAAGTATTTTCTTTTAACGACCTAACTACCAATATTAATATGTAGAGTGAGTTCTTTCAAAAATAATTCTAGATCCTACGCTAATATTAAGTGGGATAATAAGATGAGTTACTTAATAAGAAGCATGTGACCAGTGTAAAGTATATATTTTTATGACACTTACCTCGTATTGCTGAGAAAGGGATAATCTCTACAATAAATATTAGCTGACAATGCAACACGGAAGATATGCATTCATAGGCTCGAAAAATAAAACGGTGAAAACAAAAAAATTGGAGCACCGAATGTTAGATACGTGAAAGGGTGTCTTAATAATTA
This sequence comes from Avena eriantha, assembly GCA_910589775.1. Classification (NCBI taxonomy): domain Eukaryota; kingdom Viridiplantae; phylum Streptophyta; class Magnoliopsida; order Poales; family Poaceae; genus Avena; species Avena eriantha. The sequence goes on from OU342744.1 coordinate 366,445,822, forward strand.
GAATGGATAAAGAACTGTAGATTGCAAACCCTAAAATTTGATATGTGTACATAAGAAAATCCAATGTGACTAAGATCTGCACTCATAAGTTTTAAGTGCATAACTCAAAATATAAGAGAATGAAAGAGGGGATGCAATAGCTGCCTGTCGTATGAATCCAAACATCAAGATGTGACACTTTCAAGAGCATTCTTATGGACTTCCGTGATCAATAATAAATTTCTATAAGTAAATGGCAGGATCCTGCTCCAGGACACTCATGAAAAATTTAGTACATAATCACGCTTATCAAATTTATTCCTACAACTCTACATAGCATATGTACTGCTGGTCCATGGTCCTTAAATCTATACAGAAAAGGGAGAGAAACACGGGAAATTATGTTTAAATAAGTACGGCCTATAAGGCTGTAAATATCTTGATTGAAATGTTTGTTATCCATGGGACTGCAAAATTACACAAACAATATATCTCCAGTAATAAAAATGCCAATGTATCGTAATTACTTTCCATTCTAGTAATGAATTCCCATATGTGACCAATTACATTAAGGCTATTCAACCACACCTTGGAAAACTGGAGCAAAGCCTTGAGGAATGGTTGATTCTTAACAAAAGTTTCAGCATACCACATTGATAAAAAACAGAGATACTATAATGTATATGTCACATGCACTTACACCGACTCTTTTTCCACTTGATCAATACCATGCGAGTCTTCCTTCAACCTTGCCAAGTGCCACCGGGACCTAGAGTCTTTGCAGCACGCTTAGTACTGCCACTCCTTGCCATAGTTTTTAGTACCGCACTCATGTAAGGATGTGAGAGGATGTACGGGAGAAATTTCTGCTGTAGTTTCCTGATGACAACACCATTATATCTCCTTCAAACTGCCAAAGGTACTTATGCTCCACCGCTGCATCAATCATCATGCAAATTGATCAGACTAAAAGGAAAACTTAGATTCCAACATGGTCAAACCAAAGAGATCGAAATTTTGCACCTTAACTGGATTGATAAGGAACTGGATGGGACTGTTTCCTTTTTTTGGACCGATGTGCATCATCGATGGATGGCCGAAGTTGAGGATTACATCGAGTGAAGATTTAGTGCGTCAGAGGTTTAGGAAGAAATTTATTGGGCAGTCTTGCAGGAGAATTCCATCTCGAATTTGATTGGGGATATCCATATGCAAACAAACAAATCAAGAATAGAGATTACTTTCTAGAATTAGCAAGAAAACTTAAACCAACCCACCTCTAGACAGACGATTTACAACCATAGCACTGCTACTAACGTCAAGGGTTAAATTTATCTCGTTAGGAATTTTTTCAAAACGCCGGGAAAGCTGTACACACCTGCAATACAATCCATGGCATGTGATCCAGCAGACTAAAACAGATGGAGCAAGACATGATGCAGATGTGATCCAGCAGACCGAGGCACAAATAAACATCCCTCTAGTCATGGATTGGTGGAAGAGGATGCGGAACTTGAAGATTTCCTATCCAGCAGCAGAAAGCAGTGTTGGCGACGATGCGAGATGAGAATAGAGATGAAACCTCGAATAGGTGAGAATGGACACGCGGGAGCCGAGGGTCGTCCTGTGTCCTACTTCCGGCGAAAACCCTAGGCATAGCAAGAACAGCGGTGAAGCTGAGGTGGCGGTGCAATGATCTAGTTTCTTTTTTCCATGATCGCTAGGCTTTAGGCCAGGGCATGGCCGCATTAGACGAAGGAGTGCCCTTTTGGAGGAGAGGATTCCTAGTAGAGTACGCTTGGCTCACTACATATAGTTATCTAACGTCTCCCCATGACTCACGGTCTAATCGGACGGGTATTCTTGTTTGTTATGTGAGAGTTAACGTGGAGGCTTCTACGGTGCCTCCAATTAGTAAATATATAAGCTATAAGATATAAGACTAGTGTAATATTTATTTCAAGAGTTAGACTTCAGACTCCTGCTTCCTGTGGGATCGATATCTTTATTTTAAAACTAGCTATAAACGATTTGTGCACTTACAGTCATCAAGCTATTTTCTAGCACCGTTGCCGATGAGCTAAACGTTGTATGTCTTTTAGTTTTTTCTTATTTATTTTTCTCTTTCTAAGTTTTGTTTTGAGTTAGAGGTTTCCACCAACATGATGGAGTTTGAGCATATGACTAGTACTAACCCACTCAACCACTTTGGGAAGCCCTATGATATTTATAAAAGAGAGAACTCCAATGAGAAGACAAGGGAGTTTGAAATAAATCCCCTATTACTTGGCATTCTACACAAGAAACAATTTACTAGAAATGAAGAAGATCCTGATCCATATGAGCATATTGCATGTTTCAAAGATATATGTGGAACTTTTCAATTGACGGGATATACTGCTGATGAGGTAAGGGTTAAACTTTTTAGTCACACTTTGACTAATACAACTCTCTCATGGTATATATATTTACCCCCATAAGCCACTACTACTTGGGATAATCTAGCTTCTGAATTTCTAGTAAGATATTATCCATTATCAAAATCTTTTGGAATCAGGCATCTTATAATAACTTGGAAGAACCGTTCAAATGAAGGACTAGTAAGAGCTTATATTAGATTTAAATATTTACTTCACCTATGTCCTCATCATGTTGCCTGAATGGTATTTATTGCATATCTTTTATGGCGGTTTAATTGAACCTAATAAAATTGAACTAGACTCTTTCGCGGAAGGAGCCTTTATGAATCTTCCTATAACTAAAGCTTGGGCTCTACTTAATATAATTCGCCATCATAGAGTTTTATGGAATTTTGGTCTAGGAAGTGAAGGAGGCGTAGAAATAGAACATGATTGTATTCATGACTATATTAAAAAAGGCCATGTTAAAGAATTATCTAAAGAATTTTATTTGGATTTAGATCTTGTGTTGCAAGTTGTTAAAGCTTTTACAGAATATATCAAAGCTCTAAAAGAGGGTTTGGTCAAGTATGATCCACCACCCGAACCTGAGAAGAAAAGAGAAGTTAAAGCGACACTGGCCTCCCTAGAACCAACACATGAGACACCTTTCCCTAACACTGTACATAAGCATATTTTTGAATATGAACATGTCAAAGTAGCACATGAAAAGAAGGAAGAGGAAAGTATTCCAGAAGTCTTGGAACATACGGAAGAAACCAGAGATGAAGAGGTAACCAAGGAAGCAATTATGGCTATGTACGCGCATTGTAACATAGTTGAGCTTGATGAAGAGACTTCCATATTGGTTGAAGGTAAGACAAAGGTAAAAGATGTGGGTAAGCCTATTTTCCCTGCATATTTAAAGAAACCTCGCATTATGGTTTATGTGAGCTTGGCACCAAAGTTAATGTTATATCTTATGATTTCTATTTAGAAAAAAAAGAGGAAATAGAACCGGCTACAATTGAAAATACCGATATGACAAATATGTTAGCCAATAAAAATCTTAGAATTCCAATGGGAGTAGTTGAAGATGCAAATGTCACAATTGGCAACAAAAAAATTCCTATCGATTTTGTAGTTGTTGATATGCCAACTGATACTCTTTGCCCAATTATATTTGGAAGGAACTTTTTAAGTGATATAGGTGCCTATGTTGATTTTAAAAAGGAGATAGTGTCTCTTAAGCTTGGGGGAGCGGAAAAGGAATTCCACTTTTCCAAATTTAAAGACAGGCCTCCACAAATACAAGAAGAAGAGAAAGATAAAACTATCGAGGAAATGGAAATTCTTTTCTTTAGTAATCGAGAAGAAGAAATAAATTATGAAGAAATAGTTATGGAGGACAAGTCCCTATAAGAACTAGAAGATGAACTTGATTCACTTCCCATTATAGGGCCTCCAATTGACGCTTTTGAAGAGCCAGAAAAGAGAGGGGACAAGGAATTACCACCCCCAGAGTTGAAGACTCTTCCAGATCATCTTAAATATAGGTTTTAGATGGTACAAATAAATTTCCTGTTATTATTAGTGCTAAACTTTCAGGAGAAGAAGAATAACTCATGAAAATACTCGAGGAGCATCGCAAGGACTTTGGGTACTCAATGGATGATTTGAAGGGCATTAGTCCCATGATAACCGTCTATCAAATATTCATGGAAGAAGGTGCTAAACCAGTTGTAGAATTTAATAGAAGATTGAAGCCTGAAATGAAAGAAGTGGTAAGGAAAGAAATTGTACGCATATTGGACACGGGTATAATCTATCATGTTAAAGAAAGTGAATGGGTAAGTCCTGTTCATTGTGTCCCTAAGAAAGGAGGTTTTACTATTGTTCCTAATGAAAACAATGAATTGATACCTACTAGAACTATTGTTGGGCATAGGATGTGCATCGATTTCAATAAACTGAATAAAGAAACTAGGAAAGATCACTATACTTTACCGTTCATAGATCAAACTTTAGAAAGGTTAGCAAACCACACTCATTTTTGCTACTTAGACGGATACTCTGTTTTTTCTCAAATAGTTGTTCATCCGGATGACCAACTTAAAACAACTTTCATTAGTCCTTATGGTTTACATGCTTACCGACGTATGCCTTTTGGTTTATGTAATGCTCTAGCTACTTTTCAAAGATGCATGATTGCTATTTTTACGGATTTTATAGAACTGATAATGGAAGTATTTATGGATGACTTTTCCGTCTATGGAACTTCAAAAGATTTTTGAAGTCTTGTGAAGAAACCAATCTTGTTCTAAATTGGGAGAAGTGCCATTTTATGGTCAAAGAAGGTATAATCCTTGGACATAAGGTATCAGGTAAGGGAATTGAAGTGGATAGAGCTAAGGTTGAGGCCATAGAAAGAATGCCACAACCTAGAGATATTAAGGGTATAAGAAGTTTCCTTGGTCATATGGTTTTTAATAGAAGGTTCATTAGAAATATCTCTGGAATATCTAAACCTTTGACTAACTTCGTGCATAAGGGAGTAAGATTTAATTTTGATGATAAATGTCTTATAACCTTTGATAAACTCAAGAATGCTTTATCCCGTGCTCCTATTATTAAACCTCCTATCTGGGATATGACTTTTGACTTAATATGTGAAGCTAGTGATGATGCTGTAGGAGTAACTCTAGGAAAACACATTGGTCGCAGATTTAATATTATCCATCATACTAGTAGAACTCTTAATGGTGCTCAAAAGAATTATCCTAGGGAAGAAAAGGAACTTTTTACTGTATTTTTCTCTTGTGATAAATTTTGCTATTATTTAGTTGATGCAAAAGTAGGAGTTCATATGGATCATGATGGCTTAAAAGAACTCCTTGAAAGGAAAGACCATAAGCCAAGACTGATCCTTTAGATTCTTTCACTTCAAGAATTTGAGTTGCAGATTATGCAGGGGCAAGAAATAAAAATGTTGAATGCAGTGTCCATGTTTTCCCAACAAGACACCAATCTTATTGAGAAGAACTTTAGTCCTGGCGATTTTCATTTACAAGAATTATTCAATGAACTAAGGTCAATTCCTTCAAAAGAGAAGAAGTCTTTATTGTTATAGGAGTTTTTCATCCCTGAATAAGTAAACAGTAAGATCAAGGTAAGTGTTCTTACTCCAATAAGTGATTATTTTCATAGATCTTAGTCCTAAAAATTCTGCCTTTGAATTCCTTGTGTTTTTCTGATGTTTTTGAGGGTTTTTACCAACTATATGGGCGGAACTATATGACTAGAGAGGAAGCTCCCGCCGTATAGGTGATCGTTAAACTCTCTGTATCTTCTTTGCAAAATTGTTTTCGATGTCTGGAACTATACGGGCACAACTATACGACCGAGTGAAATAATTCCGACCGTATAGTCGGTCGTTGAACTCTCAGGCACTTTTAATTTTTGGTGTCTGTATCTATACGATCACAACTATACGACCGGGGCAAATTTTCCAGCCGTATAGTTGATCGTTAAACTACTAGACGTTTTTATTTGCTTTTTCATTATTCATCTATCAAAAAACATTATTGTCGGTTCTGAGTCATAACTTAACTGACCTGGACTTGCGATATTTGGAAATATCTGCCCGGAACCAACTATACGGCCGGAGCTATACAGGCCGCGCCCGTATAGTTGGTCATTATGCGGCAGGACTCTTCCAAATCTATGATTTCTTTCCCTGTTTCATTAAGATTCTTTTCTCGGGTGACAATTTGGTGTTTCTCATGAGTTTTATCGACCTCTGACCTCCCTTATATGCTGCCTTTGTCTCTCTCTCTAATCATAATCTCTAGGAACCAACCTATCTCTTCTTCTTACTTGAGAACACGCAAACCAAGGGACGAAAGTCAAGGAGAGAAGTTCCTATGGAGATTGGGAACAATAGCAAGCAAGGCAAGGAGATCAAGCTATCCCTTTGGAGTTCCTCGACGCCGACCATGGGTGTCGGAAGAGGGATTTGAAGGCCCTTGAGCTGAAGATTGAAGAGATGGACAAGGAGACGCCAGGGACACCGAAGCATCTTCGGTTGCTGCGACTTTATCTTGACAAACTTGATGAAGATATCAAGCAGACAACTGAAGCAGGTTTTTCTATGAGTCTTAAGGCACTGCAAACCCTTTAGGATAACAATGAGTTCATTAAAGAACAAGTGAATGTGCTGGAGAGGAATAATCTTTTCTACAAGCTTTGTGTTAAAGAATTAGAAGCAGTCAATCAATCCCTATGTCTCAGGCTAACCCGTGAAGAGAAGATACCGCGAGCCATTGCGCCACAGTGATATATAATAATCACAGTATCAAATAATCGCAAGGGAGTATTTGATCCCGCCTGGCTTGATTCCAAGCCTGGGGAGATCTTTAAGACCTTGTAATCTATCTTATAAGTTTTTATTACTATTTTTGCATTAGTTCAAACTAGAAATAAAGTTTGCATCATTAGAATTCTCTTCAGGAATAGTCGAAACCTTTTATAAAATTCCGAGTTTATTATTATATATGGAGCAATTTTGAGTTTGTGTTTGTCTTATTGTATACATGAATGGCTTGAGTATAATTTTACTTGCACTTGATGATAGCAATAGGAGTCTTCCACACCATTGGTATTAATGGAACATACAAAGATAATTTGGTCAATATGTTGTAAGTACACGATTTGATTTATAAAGAAAGAAAAAGTATCTAATCTGTTGAGTTGAAAAAGAAAACTTTGAACAAAGGAAAATAAAGAGTGCTATCAAAAATAGAGTGAGAACAAGTCGTGGTAGAATATTCAAGTCATAAAGATGCTTCATATATAATTGGAATTTGATAATTGAGATCGTTAAACTTTGAATTTCTACATGAAGTGGAATGCATGGCTATCTCCTTTGCCCAACACTTAAACAAAAGTGTGAGCATATATAAAATAAAAAAGAAGAAGAAAAAGAGCGAATGTGCAAAGAGCAAATAGGCATACACCACTATATTGTAGTATGACAAAGAGACAGCTTTGATATTTTGAATCCCATGTGAATATGTTAATCCTAAAACACTTGGGACTACCTCATTAACTCATTCACTTGAACCAGATACTTTTACATTATGTTGAGATTCATCTTTCATGAACTATTGATCACTAAGGTGTGGAATCCTGCTAATACTATTCAGATGGTTCGAGTAAGGTACTATTCATGAATTTATTCCTATATATCGTATATGATAAACACATGCTGTAACCGCCTCATTTATTTTACCGACTCAACTTCATGAATATGAGGATCACATCCATCAAGCTAAACTTGCTCGGGATGAGCAAGAGTCTAAGCTTGGGGAAGTTGATGAGTGCATATTTGCATCATGTTTTATATTTTTATTTTGCATTATAGATGTAGGATCTTGATATTTTACGGCGCTCCCGCACACATTTTATGTCTGTTTTCACCAGGATTAGGACAGATGATGGATATAATGGACACAATTCTTGAAGCAGTTGTACTAAGGAGAAAATGAGTAAAAAAGAACGTAAATCACTTATTTGGGAAATATTAATAATACCAGAAGAAAACCCAAAGCAATCAAGGGAGACAAAACGGTTTAATGACTAACTATACGGCGGGAATAAATTTTCTGGCCATATAGTTCCTGCCGTATAGTTGGCGCAGCCACCGCCTCCTCAAATAGTTTCACCCCGTGCAACCGGACCAGAGATACGACATACAGAACACCTAGAAATCACAGAAACCTCACCTCCAGAAGGCATCTGGAGGGGGAACTCGTCCACCGGGGATCCATCTTCTCCATCCGTAGATCCGGGAGGCTAAGGCATCGATCTTCATCATCCACCGCTGCATCACCACCATCTCCATCCATCCCATCTACATCTTGTCTAGATCTTGTTGTAATTTCCGTAATTGTTGTGTATTTATACAAGGACTATTCATCTATGATAGATTCCATCGTTATTGCCATGATGTTGATAGCCTCCATGTTTAAGTAGATCATTTAGTTCTTGGGGAGATGGAGAAACCCTAGTATGAGATTGAAATAAGATAAAGTTTATTATGATATTCATTACTATGACCATGTGTTAGATTGTCTTCATCTTGATGTTGAGAGAAGTAGACCTCTCAATATTCGCCTCTCATGGGGACTTGATGGAGGGAACTACTTGTTGGTAGATGGAGGTGTGTTAGCACTTACAGTGACTATAAAGCTGTTGGCACTCCTTACGTATCAACCTTGGAAACCAAGGAAACTCACGGAACACTATCCATGCCCTGGGATACATCCTACGGGATTACGTCCCTTAATAGCGTAGTAATTCGATTGATGTCGATTGTTGACTGCTATGGTTATGAAGATGATGTGAGTAGCGGTTGCTACCTATTTGTCCAAATACGGAGTTCCTCCCACACATAAATAGTTGATAATGTTCATGATAATAATCTTTACCTTAGCTCTTTATAATGCTAGTGGTGAATCCGCTACTCCCTGAGAACACTTTTTCCCTATTGTAGTTCCAATCTCTCTTACATACGCGATACTTACTTTCTGTATTCAGTTGTTTTACTTGACTTATTGTTGCTCTTATACCAAAAACCCAAAAACACCTTTTTACACGATACTCGCATTTTATCTTGTCACTTAGAACTTTATTTAGCATTATTAGTGTAATATTTATTTCAAGAGTTATTAGACTTCAGACTCCTCCTCCATGTGGGATCGATATCTTTATTTCGAAACTAGCTACAAATGATCTGTGCACTTGCAGTCATCACCCCACATTTTTAAACACGCATGGTGAGGACCCCTCCATGGCGTACTCATCGGCAATACCACGATATAAGTTGTATGCCGCTCACGAACCTCTCGACCGATCCCTGATGCTAATGCAACACCTCTCAACCCTTGTAGATATTCGCAACTTCACACACTTGTGCACGTAGCCGCCGACCACGAAGCGGTTTGCAATCTTCTAATTCCCAGTGGAACAACAGATCACACAAAACTTGCAATTGGCTAGATCCCAATGGATCAACTAATCACACTTAATTGATAGTAGCAAAAACAGCAGATCGATACGAGTGGTCGGATTCAATGATTTGCACTTAGGAACTCCAAGAACTAGGGTTTACTTTAAACGTGGTCTTAATTACTCTAAGGGATGTCTAGGGCTTATATGGCGACTGGAACGTAGAAACGACATGAAATGAAAACATGTGTAATATAGTCTTGTACGTCCGTATCGGACGAAAACTTGTAGGGCTGGATTATCCGGTCTAAGTAGGCTGGATTATCCGGGGTCTGGATGTTTCGATGAATTGTCCGGTCGAAAATTCACCCCCCCATCTGGGTGACGCGCCGAAAGTCCTTAGTCGTTTTTCTTGAGGTGGGCCGGATTATCCGGGGTACGAGGGTGATGACCCACAAGTAGAGGGGGTGTATCGCAGTATTTTCGATAAGTAAGAGTGTCGAACCCAACGACGAGCAGAAGGTGCTGGCTAGTGGTATGGATCAGGAATTCTCTGCAAATACTTAGCAAATGGATTTTTAGTGGTTTTCGATAAAGCAAGTAAACGAAGTACGAGTAAACAAAAGACAATAAGAATAGATGCAGCAAGTGGCCCAATCCTTTATTCAGCAAAGGACAAGCCAGTTGTATTACTTAAGATGACCAAACGTTCTTGAGGACACATGGGAAGATTGTCAAGTGCTTTTGCTTCATATAGTTGATTAATCTTCTTTAGCTTGCTAAGTGTTGTGTGGGTGAACCCGTGCTAATGTACCGACCATCCTAGGACTAATACATACTTGTGATTATACCCCTTGGAAACATCCGTAAGTACAAGAAAGTAATTAAGGTAGAAACCTAACCGTAGCTTTAAACTCTAAGACCCTTACGTCCCTTGTGCAATGGTTTCCTAACGGAGGTTCAGGTTTCTGTCACTCCGGCAACCCCTACACAATGCATTCCCCTAGGCCCATATAGGTGAAGTGTCATGTAGTCGACGTTCACATGACACCACTAGAAGAAGTACACCACAACTTAAATATCAAACTATTGAATCTTCCTCAACACAACTCCACTACTAACAGCATCACTTCTCCCATGTCCTCAAGAACAAAACGAACTACTCACAAGACATCATATGGATCATGATCAGAGATGGAATAATGATGTATAACAATCTGAACATAAACAATAATTCAATGGTTCACTCAATAGCATCAACTACAAAGAGTAATCAACACCGGGAAAGTTTCCCCTATGAACTATGCAAGATTCAACCCAATTGTTACAGCAATATGGAGATGGTGATGAGGGTGCTGATGGTGATGATGGTGGTGATGATGATGATGATACCGATGAAGTCCAGCTTGATGGTGGTGTTGATGGCAACGATCTCCCCTCTCTAGGAAGGAATTCCCCCGGCAAAAATATGTCTGCCGGAGAGATCTTTCTCTCTTGGTGTTTTCAGCCCCGCAGAGGCGGCAGAATCTTTCTGTGGTCTCTCCCCGAGTCTTAGGGTTTTGGGAGGATGATATACGCCAGAGGGGAGAGCCTGGAGTGGGCCAGGGCGGCCACACCACCTATTGGCGTGGCCTAGGGCTACCCGCGCCAGGGGGTGGTGTGGGCCCCCTGTGGCCCATCTCCAGCCCCCTTCTGGCTTCCTTCGTCTTCTGGAAAAATAGGATTTTCCGTATATTTTCCTCGAATTTCTGATCTTCGCGAATTTTGCCTCCAAACAGCACCTTTTCCATCAGAATCCTGACTGCAGCGGTCCATGCTCCAAAAGTCATCAACCATGCAAAAACAGATGAAATAACATAAGTATCACCTCTCAATACAAAATATATCAATGAATAATAGTGAATTATGACATGGAATAGTGATGCAAAATGGACGTATCAACTCCCCCCAAGCTTAGACTTTGCTTGTCCCCAAGCAAAACTGAGCTCAATAAACATGGCCTTAGGTTTATGGAGTGAAGAGTCGATAAAAGAATACGGACAAGAAGCATCACATTCATCAATACATAGATCATAATAGAAGACAACTCACTATTATATAACTTACTTGCAATGAGTAAAGGAAACACAATAAAGATACATGAAGTAAATCATAATTGGTAATGGAAAACTTAGCTCTTGGTCGAAGAATAGTTGATAATTTGCTGGAGTTCACAAATAACTGGTTTTCAATGATAGCTTTCAAAGTAGTAAACATCAAGATAAGAGCAATGTGCAAAACAAGGAACATAAGCAACATGAGTGAATAAATCATCATATGAATGAATGAAACACAACAACTCAAATTACTTGCTGAGATAGAGAGGAATAGGTTTACTGACTCAACTAAAAAGTAAAAGAAAGGCCCTTCGTAGAGGGAAGCAGGGATTGCAAGTCTCATAAAGAGCTCCCAAAAATTATGATACTTACTAGCTTTCAGCTCTCATTGCCCCTATCATAGGCATATTTAGGTGATTAAGGTTAAAGTGACACAACTAAGAGGATATGCTTGACAAGTTATAAGTTGAAATCTCATGCCCCTTACTTATGAGTACAGAACCTCATGCTACTCAACTTCAGTCACGAGTAAGCTCTTGTCATTGGAAATACACGTGTATCATTGAGAACCACCAACAGGGTACCCCTTGCACATGACACATGAGCTATCCCATAATCAAAATGACAAGGCAAGCAGACAGCAAGCATCTCAGCAATCTTTTTATTTGCTATTTGCATAGGTTTTTATTGAGGATGCTTCACATAATGCTCACTATGGTTATGCTGCAAGTTTCCACCATGATTAGGCATGGCTTAGGCTAGCGGCCCAGGCGTTTCTCTAACACACATATAAACTCCATGATCTTACAAGTTCCACTTTTATTTCACACCACCGGAATCCATAGGCAAAAGAACATGATATCAACTAGGTACAAGTACCAATGAAGTGTTGAAAGCGGTCTCCATGATACATGGTTCTGCTAACTTCATCTCATAAAGCGCAAGCATATACAAACAAAGAAGGACCCAATGGTTCAGGTTATTAAATGCAAGAAAAATAAGTGTGCCATCAAGTTCGTGAGAGCTTTAATCAATAATTTTCACATAACAAGTTTAATTTGGGAGGTAGACAAAACAAGAATTTACTTGGAATAGCAATAATGCTACTAGGTAGGTATGGTGGACACAAATGGAAAAGGTTTTTGTTTAAATGAGTGGATGCACGAGAAGAATTCCCTCTCAGTACAGGTTTTTGGCTAGCAAGGCTGGGTAGCAAGTACAAGAGTTGAAGGAAACAAACAAACATACAAGCGAGAAAGACAAACATGCAATCTTCCTTGGAAGCACAAAAGATCTTAACTAGAGAATACTAAACTTATGAGCAAATCAAGAAAGAAAGATGATAAAATTATATTTCTTTAGAGTACTTTTATCCTTTTTCTTCCAACTCTCAAAAATAGTGTTGCTACTGACCGAGCCAGGTTTGCCAAAACCAACTAAATTAACTCAATGATCCCAAAGTGATACCAATACTAACAGCAAGATCAATCATATAACAACGAATTGAAAACTAATACAAGCTATGAAAAAGAGTAAATGATAGAACTTCTCATTAATATTCCATAACGGTAACTCACACCAAGGGATACATATCTAACAAGAGAGGGGACACTTCCATAATGCAAACCATACTACATAATAACTCCTCTATTCATGATATGACTCTACTAAAAAGGTAAAAGGATAGAAGATAGTGATGTGATACCGCGGCACTCCCCCAAGCTTGGAACAAACCAAGGGGATGCCAAACCTGATGACGAGTTACTCCTTCAGTGGTGGTGGTAATATTTTGTTAGTTGATGTGAGGAAATCTTCCAGCATCTTGCTAAGGCTATTATTCTCCCATTGAAGCATGTCCACCTTCCTCCTCAAGTCTCAGTACTTATCACAGAACTCCTTGGTGACTCGTAGGGCTTCCGTTGATGCAGGGCAAGTGACTAAAGGTACCAGCCCCTGCTTGGGGTCTTGGAGATCTTCCTCTATAGGCTCCTTCCCTTTATCCTTGGCGGACACCATTGCGCTTCTAAACCTTCAAAGAGTATGTCCTGGCAGAAACAGGTCGAAACAAAAACACGACAAAAACATAATATACGAACCTCGGGAGATCCGGGATATTATATATTACGAAGTTTCATAACAAGAGGAAGGTTCTAGGAGAAAACGAGTCGGAGGCGGAGTCCGGGGTGGACTCACCACCTGGTGGCGCGGCCAGGGGAGGGCCCGCGCCATTGGGTGGTGTGAGCCACCTTGGATCCGTTTCCGTCCCTTTTTTGCTTCGTAGCTTTCCTTATTGACTAAAAACTGCAAAAATATAGTTGGATAGTATTTTCGCGGAACTTTTCTTACTAGATTTGTTACCTATTTGAAAACAGACTCTGCAGGTCTCTGAATTTGGTACCTAGTAGATTCTTCCGGAGTCATCACTTGAATATCATCAGTATATTCATCTTCATACACTTATTACTTGAGTCATAAAACCTTTCTCTTTCTCATTGCACCAATATCTCCACTACCTAGAAATTTCTTTCACACAAAACTTCACACAGTTCTCATTAGCAACATTAGTATAAGTGAAGTGATAAAACCTTTTGAGTCCAACTTCAACTGAAAACCCTCAAAATAAGAGCTACTGTAGCAACTCCTTCCGAAAACCCAAAAAGAATTCAAAAAGGAAATCGAATAAAGAAGCAAATGCAAGAGTGGCAAAATCTGTCAAAAAAGACCAGCAGGTAAAGATCAATTTTTTCGAAAATCTTCTGTTGCTAAAATAAAAAAGTGCAAAACAAACAAAAGTTAAATAACAACCTGGGGCAGAAGCACAAAATATTACAGCTCAATCCGACATACAGAGATCTCTCATGAATTTTTACGGTGAAGCACAAAAATCTGTTTCAGGACAGCAACTTCCCCAAATATTACTTCTCTCTCAATAGATGTTGATCTTGACACAAGAACCAAACAAAACGGATAAGGAGCGGTTATTACCGAAGTAATAACTTCCAAGACTCAAAGAAACAAAAACAAACTGAAGGCAAAAACAAATTGGGTTGTCTCCCAAAAAGCTCTTTCTTTATAGCCATTAAGATGGGCATGATAATTTTGAAGATGCTCACTCAGGAATATGAATTGAAGTGAAAGAGAGCATTAGAAGCAAAAACACACACATATTTAAGTCTAACCCACTTCCTATGCAAAGGAATTTTGTAAACAAACAAGTTGTCGAAACTAGAGGCTACTTGCATAGGAAGGCAAAAGAAGTGCGACATAAAAACTTTCAGCATAAAATGAGGAAACTTGATATTATTGAGATGCACAAGAACACTTTTTCCTCTCTCATAGTAACTTTCAGTATCATGCATAAACTTAACAATATATCTATCACAAGGGCCATCATAACAATGATCGCTTATTCTAACAGAAAACACAGGAATACTAGCTCTCATAACACTACTATGTGAAACAATATTAGAGGTATCCTTACAAAGGATAGTGTGTCCCTCTTCTTCATATCTAGTAACAAAGTCTTTCACATTTGCCCTTATTGGTTCATCAACTATTTGTTTATCAGGTTCAACAGCTTTATTCATACTTTCATTAACCATACTAGCTATCATAGAATGTTCCTTTACCTTAACTAGGAAAGGCATTTTCTCAATATAATGTTCAGGTAAGACATGATTAGCAGTATAAACTACAGTATTTTTGTAGGAACACTCTTAGCAATATCTTTATAAGGTTCATGATACTTATTCCACTTCTTTTAGGCACTTCAATGTAGGAAGCAAAAGCCTTAAAATAAGAAGCAATAGCTTGAGAGTCTAGACCATAAGAATTTTTAATATTTTGAAAGTCATCAGTTCCCATAAAAGATTCAATGCATTCATAATCATAATTTATACCTGACTTTCTACCTTTATCATTCTCCCAAGCTTCAACATTGTCTTGAATACGGTCCAGAAGATCCCATTTAGCTTCTCCTTCCATACGAGTGAATGATCTAGCACAAGAAGCATCAAATAAATCTTTATCATGTAGAGGGAGCCTTGCATAAAAGTTATTGATAATAATATTGTTGGGGATCTCATGAATGGGACATTTGAGCATTAGTAACTTCAATCTCCCCCAAGCTTGAGCTGTACTCTCTCCATCAAGAGGCCAAAAGTTATATATTTGATTCCGATCTTTATGAATCTCACTAGGAGGATAAAACTTTGAATAAAAGAGAGGCACTATTTCCTCCCATTCCAGAGCTTGACCATTCTTCAGCAGCTTATACCATTCCTAAGCTCTTCCTTTCAGGGATAATGAGAATAACTTCTTCTTGACTTGATCTGTAGTAATACATGCACACTTGAACAACCCGCACAATTCGTGTATAAAGAGTAAATGATAACCGGGATGGACAGTTCCATCCCCAACACAGTAGTTATCCATAACACGATCAATAATTCTTGTAGGTATTTTAAAAACATCATTCTCAGCAGGTGGTGGCTTATCTACTACCTTAGCAGTGGTAGTAGCATTACCAAATAAGAAACTCAGCTAATTATCCATAACAAAAATAAAACAACCAGCAGAAGTAAACAAAACTCACAATAGAAGTTTCCTTTACCAGTTCCACTCTCCAATAGCGCTTCACTCCCCGGCAACGGCGCCAGAAAATAGTCTTGATGACCCACAAGTTTAGGGGGTGTATTGTAGTATTTTCGAGAAGTAAGAGTGTCGAACCCAACAAGGAGCAGAAGGTGCTGGCTAGTGGTATGGATCAGGAATTCTCTGCAAATACTTAGCAAACGGATTTTTAGGGGTTTTCGATAAAGCAAGTAAACGAAGTACGAGTAAACAAAAGACAATAAGAATAGATGCAGCAAGTGGCCCAATCCTTTATTCAGCAAAGGACAAGCCGGTTGTATTACTTAAGATGACCAAACGTTCTCGAGGACACATGGGAAGATTGTCAAGTGCTTTCACTTCATATAGTTGATTAATCTTCTTTAGCTTGCTAAGTGTTGTGTGGGTGAACCTGTGCTAATGTATCGACCTTCCTAGGACTAATACATACGTGTTATTATACCCCTTGCAAACATCCGTAAGTACAAGAAAGTAATTAAGGTAGAAACCTAACCAAAGCTTTAAACTCTAAGACCCTTACGTCCCTTGTGCAATGGTTTCCTAACGGAGGTTCATGTTTCTGTCACTCCAGCAACCCCTACGATTAGTAGGCAAATACACAATGCATTCCCCTAGGCTCATATAGGTGAAGTGTCATGTAGTCGACGTTCACATGACACCACTAGAAGAAGTACACCACAACTTAAATATCAAACTATTGAATCTTTCTCAACACTGTTGGAAATATGCCGTAGAGACAAATAGTAGTAAGGACTACTATCATATTTCATATAGCTTATGATTAAGTTTTATATCATGCTATAACTATATTGAGTGGAAACATCAATACACGTGTGATATACAAACAAACCAGGGGTTCCCAGTGAAACTCTAGTCACTGGATCATTGGTCAACAGATGATCATGTGGCATTTATGCCAGTTGGAAATGAGGTCATCTCATTCTGAGAATGGGATGATGAACCAATACCCAACCTAAACATCGTGATTCGATCATGTCACGAAGTTCAAGTTACGGTGATTAGAAATGGATCCTCATAGACTATTCCTTAGACCGTGAGGCTATATCAATCACTGTCTCCCGAGAGTGCTTAGATAGCATCAAACGCCATCTGGTAAAATGGTGGTTATAAAGGTGTGTTCAGGTATTCAGAGGAAACCGTAGAGGCAATATATGTCAAGAGCGTGATTTGTCCGTCCATGTGACGGGAAGATACTCAAGGGCCCACTCGGAGAAGTTATATCCAATAGTTGCGCAGCGTGTGATTAGATCACGGGGACTTGTCGGAACGAGTCAAATAGCATTGTTCAGTAACGAGATTGAACTCGACATGAAGATGTCATTGATCAGGTCTCGGGCAATGCAAGTATCGAATGACAAAGGGAATAAGACACGACTGTCCCAGTTCAAACGACGAAAGATCTTCGTGGAATGCATAGGGGTCACATGGCCATCCAAGTCCCTCTATTGATCATTGGTACGGGAGTATCCCGACCATGTCTGGAGTATTCCCGAACCATAGGGTATCATGCTTAAGGGCTTGATGATGCTTAGAGAGTGTTTATGGGATCGGTAGAATCACTGAAGAAAAGAAGGGAGAAAACCGGAAGGGTTTCGGTAAATCCGAAGGATGTCCGGAGTGGAGGTGGAAGGTGTTCCATGGCCACGGAGATTATATGACATGTGAATGAATGTTAAATATTGATTTAATCATTTATTCATAATTATTTAATAAAGAGAAAATCAATTAAAAGGTCAAAAGGCTTAATGGGCCAATTCCGGAGGGAGAGGGCCCATTAGGTGAAAGGAGAGAGGGAGAAGGGGCCAATGAGGAGGCCGGCTGGGCCTAGCCCCCCGCGGGGCCCACTAGGTGGCCGGCGGCCACCTCCTCCCCCTCCTCTCCTTTAGTCCCACCCCGGGACTTGAGGGGATGTAGTACCTCCCCTCCCCCTATATAAGGTGGGGTATTTGGCCTAGAAAAGACACCCAATAATCAATAAAGGTCTCCCCACTTTTGGGAGGACCTCCAATTGATATTTTCTCTCTCCCCTCTCTCTCTCGTGACCGTGGTCCCAAGTCTGGACTACGCGAGCGAGAGACATCTTCACCGTGGAGCGCTGTCGCGCTGCGGGATTCGGATCCAGGAGCTCTACTTCCGCAACTGCTGCTGGATCGGGGAAGCGGGAGTCATCGTTAGGCACCAGACGTGTGTAACTCCCACGAGGTGTTACACTTGAGGCACTCAAGTCGTTGGAGCCAGAAGGAGCGCAAGGACTTCATCACGACCTTGAGGTCGGCTTCGGCTCGTCTACATCAACCATGCTCTCCTGAGCGTTGACAACGCTTTTCGGTCTTCGAGGGTAAGTTCGCGAAAATCCCCTCCCGTTACTGTATTACTAATAGATAGGTCCTGGTAGCTTCAGGGGTTCAGGGGCGTAGAGTAAAATTTTATTGTTTTTATGCGCGGAACCCCTACAGTGGTATCAGAGCTAGATCTATACGTAGTAATACTTGTACGGGTAGAACACACGAGATGTAGCGTGTGGGCGTTGATCTTTTAGTTGTTACCCTCCCACGTGTACTTGTGTATACCGCAGCAATGCTTGATGAAGCGGCCCCCAACCGACTTTACGCGTTCATTCGCGAGACTGGTCCACGCTTGACATACGGCTTGTACCGTATAAAGTGGCTTAGGGGGGTGTCTGTCTCTCTCGCATTATTGGTATGCCATTTGCAAAGGAGGGCCCCGAAAGGGGTGTAGTATAGACAACTACTTGATCAGCGTTGTGCTGAAAGTTCGTAGGTAAGAACGACTCTTGTGCAAAAGCCCATTCAGCCACATAAAACATGCAAAGATAAAGTAGAGGCGTCTAACTTTGTTATGCAGGGGGGCGTTGCTTTGTGATATGGTTGTGGCAAAGGTAAAGTAATTACCTTTTGTTGCATAGTAGTAGATAGTCACGGTAGTGACGAACTACCACGCCAGAGTGACACCGGTACCCTGGTGTCTACGGCGCCGGAACCCTGGCGCCAGAATCCAGTGACGGCGGATGGAGATCACGACGTGAAGGACCATATCACATAGCATTTATTGTGTGCTAGTATTAGATACTCGACGGTAGCCTAATAAGAAGATCCCTGTTAAAATAACCAACGATTGTGTTCCCCCTTAGTGTGCACCACCAAGAAAGTTCTTCGGTATGAGGCGATCTAGGGTGACAGGCCTGGGTGTCATACATATCTACGTTCACATACAGTGGGTGTAAGCCATGTTGCACAGCGAATACACTAAGGTTGAGTTGGCGAGCCTAGCACGCTAGAGAAGCGTGGCCTCGGAACGCGGATGGTCAAAAGATCGAGCACAAGTTGCATGAATGATGTGACCGACGTTTAGCGTCCACTCTTGAACCCACATTGATGGCCATGCCGATCGGGGGAGATGTGGCTAATAGGGGCCGTGTTATCACTAGGAACCCTCACCGGGGATAGGTGTTTCTGAGTGGAGTTATTATTAACTCATTTAATTATAAACTTAGTCTAAATTCCTTTTTCAATTATAAATGTAGATGGGTTATTTCGTGTTGACAACTAAATGGTTAGAAGGAGAGAAGCTCAGATTAGATGGATCGAACTTCTCCATTTGGGTTGCCAGTCCCCATGTTCTCCTTAGCGAGAACGACATGGTTGACTACATACTCGACGGGATGGATCTGGATACGTCCACAGACCTTGAGATCCCAGAGGAGCGGAAAGACTGCTATCTCCATCGTGAGATGGCCACCTATATTTCAGTTGTGATGCGTTTCGGAATGGTGGACGAGTTATGGCCTTTCGTGGGTGATGTCAACCCTCGTTCGGTGATGCTGTAGCTTAGGACACATTTCGTGGAGGAGACACGCATCTGGGAGCATGAGTTGATGGGAGACTTCCTCGCCGTTGAGATGGAGGAAAACTCGTCACTGGACAACCACTTACAGCACATGCATGATGTGTACATAAGGCCAGCATACTTCCTAGATGTCTGGATTTCAGGCTCTTTCGCAAATGCTGTTGTGTTGCGGTCGCTGCCACCAAGCTACCAAGCACAAGTCAGGACTTGCGTAATGAGGGGCGACACGGAAATGGAGTTCCACCGGTTCATGACACATCTCAGGAATGTGTTGGTCGAACCAGATGTCGCTCAGGTCGTCAACGACAAAGGTATATATTTGATATACAGTTTTATAAATGTTATAATCTTGCAAACACATTGCAGTGTTAAAGTATATCTGATACTTGTTCTGTTTTACTGAAAACAGGTCCTTCTACATAGAGGTGCTTGCTGGAGAGGACGTGACGTTGCGTCTTGATGGCGAGCATAATGATGATGGCCGACGACACACTCCCTCGACATTTATCATTTAGTTTATGTTTAGGATGATTTTGTAATCAAGAGATTTTGAACTTCTTTAGTTTGTCTCACACTTCGTGAGACAGTTATTCATATAAGTTTGTAACAAACAGTTGTTTTGCTTTTATGAATGATTTCTATTCGCGTTCATACCTTGTTTGATTATGTGTGAATTATCCTTGTTGTTTGAAACTAATTGATAATTAATGAACATTTGTAAAACATTAAAAATGCCTTGTTTAAAATACCCAACTTAATGATATTTCATTAATGAATGAAACCAATGTTTGAATTCAAAGTTATGTGATAATATGTGAAAGTCATTCGATTTCTTGTCACATATAAATCATGCCTAAGTTCGGCAAAATAACTTGAACACCATGTATTACTTGAATACAAAGTGTTTGATGAATTGCTAAATAGAATACATATTCGATGTATTGTGTTTAACGAATAATGGTAATTATCATTAATTGATTGTTTAAATGTGTAAAGTAAGTTTACCAAAGGAAACATGAATATGAAACTATTTAATTTGATCAAAGTGTTTCATCAACAAAGGGTATAAGTATAAAAGGGAATCTAATTACTATGATTTGATCAATAGTAATGAAATTCAACTTTATAAGAATGGCATGCAAGAAATTGTGGAATGCAAAGTGTTTTGAAACGTCAAAATACAAAGCATCGCAATGTGATATTAGATATCAAAAGGGGTTGAATAATAAGCACCAAATAAATCGTTGTAGTATAGATGTAGAGACCATTAGTTTAGAAATAGTTAGCACTCAATTGGAATTAGTGAACCATTTGAATTCATGAAAGTTTTGGGGTTACTCAATATAACCAAAACAATAGCGAATAAGTCCTTGTAGAGTATTCATTGGAAACTTTGAATACAGAAACCCATAGCTCAAACCAAAATGAAAGCAAGATTCATATTGCTTGGATTTTGGTGCGTTCTTGAGAAACCTCACTTCAAGTGAAGTTTCTCAATTATGGAGCAAATGGAAATTAGTGTAAAAACACGATGATGATTCAAAACCCTACATCAGAGTGCTGAGAAGCACAATGGACAGCATTCCTGAACGATTCTCTTCACGGAAGGAAAGAATCAATGATTTTGATCATTGTGTTTTTCCCCTCCACTATTGTTTTCACTACATGAAGTAGGATTCAAAATGTAAATCCATATCTTGTATGGAGACATTTGTGAACCACTTGTCATGATCTTTGGAACATGACATACCTACGAACTACAAAGGAAATAATGGTAAACTAAATTATGAGAAATCCTAAAAGCAAAATTCACTTGAGATTAGAAAGCAATTCATTGCTGGATCTCACAAGTAAAAGGGGTTACTTGAATTTTCCCAAATGACTGCAAAGCCATAGTAGGAAAAAGGGGGTGAATGACAAAAGCACAATTTGTCAAGTGTTGACAAGTTCAAATGAATTTGATTCAAGTGTGTTGAATGTCTAGTGGATTTAAAACAAGTAAAGTACTAGTATCTCATAGTAAATCTCCAAGTTTGATATTTGATCAAAGGATTTTCAAGTTATTCAAAATAGTAAAGGAGATATGCAATTTGCATAAAATTGAGTGGGAGCTATGAAAGTCTTCCTGAAACAATATGTGATTGACATATTTTTAAGTGGGAGCAACATAAGACTCAAATTCAAATATGTAGGAACATAGTTTGAGTAAGAGTACTGACTCATACCCAAATATGTTAGGAACATATTTTGAGTGGGAGCTTATAGGATTAATTCTTAAGTAAGTTAAGGATGAAAGCGCAAATACTTATAAATAATGATTTATAAGATGTAGAAGTTGATGATAGATGTATTATGATATTATGTAGTATTCCTTAAGGGATTTTGAAAGTGTTTCGTAATAGAAGTTAATTAAGGAACTAGTCCTTGATAACTCAAATTAGGAATAGCATTAAGTTTAATATCAATGGTTGAAAGAAAGAAAAGGATGATCGTCATCCACTATGTTAAGACATAGGTTCTATGTTAGAAACCATGATGATAAACCTAGCATAATATGTGATCCAATAAGAAATGTTTGAAAGTGATTAAGTTCGAAATGACAGAACGTTGAGTTGAGTTTTTGTCCGCAGTGTCTAGTAGAGAACTGTAGACATATTTTCCAAATCCATAAAGGATGACATATCTTAAAGCATAAAGATTTATGTTATAAGGAAATATGTTTGAAACTCCTGTAGATACCAATTAAAAGTCAAGTCAGAAGCGGGGTGAACAAAAACATCGAAAGTTGCACAGAGTGCACTAGTGTTTCGATGAATACATTTATAATAATAGATAAGGGTACCATCTAAAGTGTTGTATAAAGTTATGTCGGGGCTAATTCACTTTTAACGTAGAATGATGTGTCCCAGGGAATAGTGCCCATGAGAAAGCCCTCGAGGTTGATCTAACATCACTGTAGGCTCCTAGAATCAGGCCTCGTTCTGCTGCCATAGCGACGATGCATACACACAGATGATGTCATGTGATGATAGAATATTAATGTCAATCAAAGTGACATTAGTAAGTTGCAAAGGATCTGGGACTGTAAAGTACATAACCAAGACTCAACCTCTTCCATGAGCAAGCATGTTCTAGGTACCGGTTATATGGTGCCAATAATTAAGAACAAATGCAGCTAGTGTATTTGTACTCTAGTGCAAGTGGGAGACTGTTGGAAATATGCCCTAGAAACAAATAGTAGTAAGGACTATTATCATATTTCATATAGTTTATGATTAAGTTTTATATCATGCTATAACTGTATTGAGTGGAAACATCAATACACGTGTGATATACAAACAAACCAGGGGTTCCCAGTGAAACTCTAGTCACTGGTTCATTGGTCAACAGATGTGTTTCCTGATCATGTGGCATTTATGCCAGTTGGAAATGAGGTCATCTCATTCTGAGAATGAGATGATGAACCAATACCCAACCTAAACATCATGATTCGATCATGTCACGAAGTTCAAGTTATGATGATTAGAAATGGATCCTCGTAGACTATTCCTTAGACCGTGAGGCTATATCAATCACTGTCTCCCGAGAGTGCTTAGATAGCATCAAACGCCATCTGGTAAAATGGTGGTTATAAAGGTGTGTTCAGGTATTCAGAGGAAACCGTAGAGGCAATATATGTCAAGAGCGGGATTTGTCCGTCCATGTGATGGGAAGATACTCAAGGGCCCACTCGGACAAGTTATATCCAATAGCTGCGCAGCGTGTGATTAGATCACGGGGATATCACTTGTCGGAACGAGTCAAATAGCATTGTTTAGTAACAAGATTGAACTCGACATGAAGATATCATTGATCAGGTCTCGGGCAATGCAAGTATCGAATGACAAAGGGAATAAGACACGACTTTCCCGGTTCAAACAACGAAAGATCTTCGTGGAATGCACAGGGGTCACATGGCCATCCAGGTCCCTCTGTTGATCATTAGTACGGGAGTGTCCCGACCATGTCTGGAGTGTTCCCGAACAGTAGGGTATCACGCTTAAGGGCTTGATGATGCTTAGAGAGTGTTTATGGGATCGGTAGAATCACTGAAGAAAAGAAGGGAGAAAACCGGAAGGGTTTCGGTAAATCCGGAGGATGTCCGGAGTGGAGGTGGAAGGTGTTCCATGGCCACGGAGATTAAATGACATATGAATGAATGTTAAATATTGATTTAATCATTTATTCATAATTATTTAATAAAGAGAAAATCAATTAAAAGGTCAAAAGGCTTAATGGGCCAATTCCGGAGGGAGAGGGCCCATTAGGTGAAAGGAGAGAGGTAGAAGGGGCCAAGGGGGAGGCCGGCTGGGCCTAGCTCCCCCACGAGGCCCACTAGGTGGCCGGCGGCCACCTCCTCCCCCCTCCTCTCCTTTAGTCCCACCCCGGGACTTGAGGGGAGGTAGTACCTCCCCTCCCCCTATATAAGGTGGGGTATTTGGCCTAGAAAAGACACCCAATAATCAATAAAGGTCTCCCCACTTTTGGGAGGACCTCCAATTGATATTTTCTCTCTCCCCTCTCTCTCTCGTGACCGTGGTCCCAAGTCTGGACAACACGAGCGAGAGATATCTTCACAGTGGAGCGCCGTCGCGCTGCAGGATTCGGATCCGGGAGCTCTACTTCCGCAACTGTTGCTGGATCAGCGAAGCGGGAGTCATCGTCAGGCACCGGACGTGTGTAACTCCCACGAGGTTTCACACTTGAGGAACTCAAGGCGTTGGAGCCAGAAGGAGCACAAGGACTTCATCACGACCTTGAGGTCGGCTTCGGCTCGTCTACATCAACCACGCTCTCCTGAGCGTTGACAACGCTTTTCGGTCTTCGAGGGTAAGTTCGCGAAAAGCCCGTCCCGTTACTGTATTACTAATAGATAGGTCTGGCAGCTTCAGGGGTTCAGGGGCGTAGAGTAAAATTTTATTGTTTTTATGCGCGGAACCCCTACAAACACAACTCCACTACTAACAAAATGACTTCTCACATGTCCTCAAGAACAGAACGAACTACTCACAAGACATCATATGGACCATGATCAGAGATGGAATAATGATGTATAACAATCTGAACATAAACAATAATTCAATGGTGCACTCAATAGCATCAATGACAAAGAGTAATCAACACCGGGAAAGTTTCCCCTATGAACTATGCAAGATTCAACCCAATTGTTACAGCAATATGGAGATGGTGATGAGGGTGCTGATGGTGATGATGGTGGTGATGATGATGATGATGATCCCGATGAAGTCCAGCTTGATGGTGGTGTTGATGGCGATGATCTCCCCTCTCCGGGAAGGAATTCCCCCGGCAGAAATCTGTCTGCCGGAGAGATCTTTCTCTCTCGGTGCTTTCCGCCCCGCAGAGGCGGCGGAATCTTTCTGTGGTCGCTCCCCTAGTATTAGGGTTTCGGGAGGATGATATACGCTAGAGGGGAGAGCCTGGAGTGGGCCAGGGTGGCCACACCACCTGCTGGCATGGCCTAGGGATGCCCGCGCCTAGGGGTGGTATGGGCCCCCTATGGCCCATCTCCAGCCCCCCTTCTGGCTTCCTTTGTCTTCTAGAAAAATAGGATTTTCCGTATATTTTCCCGGATTTTCTGATCTTCGCGAATTTTGCCTCCAAACAACACCTTTTCCATCAGAATCCTGACTGGAGCGGTCCATACTCCAAAAGTCATCAACCATGCAAAAAAAAGTTGAAATAACATAAGTAGCACCTCTCAATACGAAATATAATGAATAATAGTGAATTATGACATAGAATAGTGATGCAAATGGATGTATCAGGGGGCCAGATAATCCGGGGGTCTTTGACTCCTCCTTGTTGTTCTTGATGATATCCTCCTTGTCCAGTGCGCTTACCTCTCGCTCCTCCCTCGTGCATCCTTAGATGATCATCACGTCGGGCTTCGCTTGTAGCAGCCCTTCTCCTTCTCACACCATGCTTTTTTCTTTAACGAACCTGATCATACATAAGTGCATAGACTTAGGTAGTATAAAATTCTCATTAATAAAATCACTAGATTCGTTCAGGAGTGAATTCACCCGTTTTTCAAGTAGCTTGGCACGAGCTCGAGTAATAGGTCCAATCCTGATCTCATTAGACTTGGTCTTGGAAGCAACATCGACCACTTCATTACGAGTTGGAGATAGCAAATCTGCAGGGATGTCCTCATCACTAGTGGTATTTGCATTGGAGGAGTCCTTATGCAAAATGGACCTCCTATTTCTTACCATAGCGAGAAACTTGATGGCGCTCGCCTTAACTATCTAATTTATGACAAAGAGTTTTTTCCTTAATTCGTTTTCTTCAAGTTTGGCAACACTATCTTTGTCCTAAGGAATTTATCATACATTTCGACCATGAGTCATTGAAATATCTCAAAGGCCAAGCCAACTTGAGTAAAAGATAAGCTAAGTGGGTTGAGTTTATGGATTATTTTCCTTACATTGTGTAGTATAAGAAGGGCAAAGATAATGTAGTTGCGGATGCTTTGTCTCGCAAGCACGCAAGCCTTCTTACTCGACTCGAAGTAAACATGTTGCGTCTTGATGAAATCAAAACTTTGTATGATTCCGACCCGTTCTTTGGACCAATTTTCACAGTGTGCTCCATTGACAAAGGAGATGATGATTTCTATTTAAATAAGGGCTTTCTCTTTAAACAAAACAAGCTTTGCATTCCGAAGTCTACTCTCCAACTTTTTCTTCTCGAAGAATCACATGGTGGAGGCCTCATGGGTCACTTTGGACGTGACAAGACATTGGACATGCTTTACACTCATTACTATTGGCCCAAGATGAAGCGAGACGTGGAGCGCTACGTTCAATGATGCACTAAATGTGTTCAAGCTAAGTCTAAGTCTAACCCATTTGGTCTTTATATGCCATTTCCTATACCTAATGCACCTTGGTCCGACATGTAACAACCCAAGTTTGTAATATATGTAATTATTACTTAAGAGCATAAGCATGCATGAATCTTTGCATTCTTGTTGTGTTTTGGAGACTAGAGGGGAGAAAAACCCTAATCTCTAAATTGTTTTCCTTCTCAATTCTATCCCATTTCAAATGGTTTTGATTTGGTAAAATGGATCCACATGTGGACCCTACTGTTTAAATGCTCAAAAGGGTTATAAAAGGATTCTGAAACCTTGCCTCATTCAAATCTATTCAAAATATTTTGAATTGAGTAAATATAAGGAGGGTTTGGAGAGAAAGTAAATAGAAAAGTTTTTCTAGAAAAAAATGTGAGCCGAGAGGGAAAAAGGCCGCAACCCAGCAAGCTAGTCCGTTCCTCTCCCTTTTCCGTGGCCCAGCAACATCCTCAGTCGGCCCATTAAGGGTCCAACGTGGCACGTACCACTTCGACAGCTGGTCATGTCATCGGCTTCGTCGATGAGGGGGAAGTAGCTCCGTGGCTTCGCCGTCACTGTTAGCCACCACGCACGCGCCAGGATTCCTGCCCCTTCCTCTATAAAGCTCGGCCACCACAGAGGAGAACCCCCAGATGCCGCTTCCCCCTCCCCCTTATCCTCTTCCGCCATGGCCGACGAGATCTAGCTCGCGGCCGTCGATTCCCTCGCCATCTCCGGTCATCCTGAGCTCTGCTGAGACCATCAACGTGACCGCCTTCATCTCCTTATTCTCCCCATCTAGTTCACACAGCTCGGTGCACCTCCAATCGCTGGAATCTAGTGGCTCTTCCGCCGCTAGACGCCGCCGCTCGCCATCGATTCAGGCCTCGCCTCGCCTCGCCGCCAAGCTTCACACACTCCTGGTGAGCTTATTGTTCGTGCAGTACTCTCTGTTTCGCCGCTGGCCCCCCGTAGCACCATCGCATCATGAAGCCGAGCCTGCTGCCGCAGTAGCTGTCAAAGATGGAGCTCCGGAGACCATAGAGGGGCGACGCCACTTCTGTGTGGTTCGCCTCGCCGAGCTCTTTCCAACGCACCTAGCCGTGCTTGCTGGGGCGCGCCGGATCGCCGCCGGCGACCGCTAACCGGTGCTGCCACCATGTCCTGTCCGACGTGGCCACTACGTGGCCGCGGGGTGGACCCAGTGTGGCCCAGGCCCTCCCGTCAGCCTCAAGGGCTAGCTACCTCTGCGATGTAGAAATTTTAGGGTTAGGGTTAGCTGACGTTAGGCTGGCGTCATATATGCTTTATTATTTTCAAAAATGATTTAAATAAGGAAGAAATTGTTACAATCTTATAAAATTCATAACTAATTCATATTTAATCAGAAAAATATGAATAATATATCAAAATGTTTAGAAAAATGAGATCTACACTTAAAAATATAATCATGCATTGTTGATCAACCCAAACCATGGTTAGTATACAGGAACATCGAACCCCCCTAATTGCATATGGGATCGATGGGATGCCAAACCCTCGGCACTCCGAACCCATTTAAATTCATACTAATCATAGGGTTGCCATGATAACTTTAATATGACATATCATTCATGTGCTTGTGCATTGCATGGTTCGAGATGTTGATTGTTTCCTTTCTTTCTGGTATCGCTTCTTCGCGATAGGATCCGAGCACGATACCAAAGTCAATGATACTGAAGATCCTTATGTGTCGACTAAAGGACAAGGAAAGCGTAGCCTCTCATTCTGAACCTATGTTTTAAAAAGTATCTACTTTTTTGCTATTTTGCACATGATTCCAATGTGGTATTTTGTCAGTAGCTAGAGTTACCTATCTGCTGCATAGTTTCCATGTTGTAGCCTTATACACCAGATCCACTACTCCTAGCATACCTAGGTCTGGCATGTGAGCATTGCTAGAGATTCTTTGACGGTCAAGCTTAGCCATGCTTAGTAATTACGCCTGATCCATCCCGATGATGAAGGATCAAAGATGCGAAAGAATCTAGAAAGGTAGGAGATGTAGACATGATCGAAGGTGACGGTTAAACATGTTGTATGGGAGGCCATGTTGGGTGTGGTTTTTGTAGTCCCATCCTCGCCCCATTAGGGCCCGAGTTCTTGCCTCTTGAACCAAGACGAGCGTATAACCACACGGGGCCTGGAAAATCCCTTGACTAACTAACTTGCCTAGTAGATTCCATGATTCACATAGTTCGGGATTTCCATTTGGCATACGCATTGAAAATGTTTTCGAAAGACGAGGAGAAGGAGGTGCATCATAATAGGTAGGTAAGCGTTGCCGGGGTTGCTTGGGGTCGATGGAGCCCCTGGTAAACAAACCCCGCCTCACATCTCTAGGGATCGGCTTCGGGGTTTGACCCGTTATGGTGGAACCCTCCTTAGGGCGTGACTCATGGTCTTGGCGACATCAAGGTGAAGGTCGTGGTCAACCATGCTCTACCGGCCCTCCAAGGAAGAGGGCTAATAATATTTGGCACCAAGAGTCAGTTGGTACGTGTGGGTAAAGTTGTACACCCTATGAACAACTTGGGAACGGACGTGATGATCATAGATAACAATAACTAAATATAAAACTTGTTGTTCCACGTGTGCTTAAGGATGCTTCCTCGGGGGTTCGAGGGGGTGATCCTAGATGACAAGTTCGGATGTTCAAGATGGAGTCATCGCTCTCTTACCCCATTTTAAAAGTATTCTGTGTAGAAGATCCTCTACTCTCTCTTGTTTACAAACCAAGTTGGCTTTACACAAAGAAAATCCAGAGAAATCTTTTCTAGCCAGAGCATGTGGATACTAGGTTACCTAAGTCTTGCGGAGTACATTCTCGTACTCAGCCTTGCGCCATTGTTGTTTTTCTACAGATGATTTAACTACAATTGAAGGTGGCTTCTACGTTGACATCGATGAGTAGTTGGGGGTCCCAGGTAATAGCCTAAGGACTATGGGTTGGACGTCGCTTATGTTATGGCCTCTTAGGCCCTTTGTTAAGTTTGTTGTGTAGAACAACACATTTTGCTTTCGCTGTTTGGTTTAATGATGGGTATGTGACCCCTGGTTTGTAATAATCTGATATCGTACTCTGTTAAGAGTTAAAACTTATGTTGTTCTATCCCTGTGTTCTGTAATGTTACCGAATTATATACTATGAGTCTTTGAGGTTGGAGTTAAGTTTATCTCGGAGGTTAATCCAAGGTTTGTTTGACCCTAATCCCGGGGGTGTTACAGGTTTTGGTATCAGAGCAAGACTGCCTATTGGAAACCCTAGTATTGGTCGATGTTGAGTCTAGAAGTTGATAAAACTATTTAAAGGTTGAAAACTATTTGCAAGAACTCTGACTAGGATTCTTTTTACTGCTTCCCTGGTGTGATTCTAGTGTTGGAGTTTTCTTATCCTATTTGGTTTGAAAAGGTTTTCACTCCTTATCCTTACTTTCAAACTTTTAGGATCGTGTCTTCGGTTTTGTGTTTCTAAGTACTCCATAAATGGTTGCTATTCTCAGAGTTATCATGATATCTCAGTTCTGCTTGATGCATAACATCTTATCACTCCATTTTTATGGTTTGTAAGTTAGCTAGTTAGTGTATACATTAGTATGCTTTGATACTACCATGCTTGATGAGATGATATGTTTTACATCCAGTATTCTTTGTCTTTGAATCCCTTGGCTAACGCCTTCTGTTCTTACAGGATGGGTGACACTTCTCGAGCTCACACCCGTGATCATGCTCATGGGTCTAGGAATGAGGATGATCCTTCTAATCTTCCTCGACCACCATCAATGGTTCAACTTATGGCTATGTATGAGACCAACCGTGCTGCTAACATGACGCTCCTTGAAAGGATTGAGCGCAAAACCCAGTGCCCAAACAATCAAGTCTGCATCAAGGATTTCATATGCCTCACTCCACCAGTCTACAACTTTTCCACTGAGCCACTTGATGCAAACTATTGTCTTCGCACCATGGAGCGAAACTTCAGGTTGGTCATGTTCTTGAAGCTAATTGGGTAACCTTTTCTGCCAACCATCTAGAGGGAGCAACTAATTCCTGGTGGGAAAATTGCTTGGCAATGCAAGCCACCCAACATGTCGTTACTTGCCAAGAATTCACTGAAGGATTTCGAGCTGATCATATTCCGGAGGGTCTAATGGATGAAAAGAGGGAGGAGTTCCTCAAGCTGAAACAAGGCACTGGTTCTGTGTATGATTACCAGCGCAGCTTCAATCGTCTCGCATGCTATGCTCCTGAAGAAGTTTCCACTGATGTTAAGAAGCAAGGGACTGGACCCTGATGTTTGTCGTGATCTTCTTTTGATGGATTTCGGTAATCTGCAAACTCTTGTGAACAAGGCAATGAAAGCAGAGCGTGGAAAGGTGGAGTAAGAGGAAACCCGTAAGCATTCTTATGAAGGATCCAACAAGGATGGTTCAAGCAATAATAAGCATCATGTTTTCGTGCCTTACAGTGCTGTGCGACGTGCTCCTTATAATCAAAGGTCTTATGGATATGCACCTCGCCCGAATGCTACTTCAAGCAATACTGGTGGGACAAACTATCCTGCTCCTAGTATGGCATCAGGTCTTATCTGCTTCAACCGCCGCCAGCCTGGTCACTTTGCAAAGGAGTGTCTGCAAAAGAGTGCTACCGGGAGAGCACCACCAAAGAAGTATACCAAGCCTCAAATTGCTAGAAGTGGTTGTCTGACCCATATCTCTGCTGAAGAGGCTCAGGAAGATCCAAGTGCCGTTATGGGTATGCTTCGTATCAATCACATTCCAGCTATAGTTTTGTTTGATTCTAGAGCATCGCATTCATTCATGTCGCAAGCTTTTGCTGAATTGCATGGGATAAGTTTTGAGGGTTTTTCTAAACATTTGTTGGTTCAATCTCCTGGTTCTAGTTGGCGTACCACCATGGTTAGTCATGGGAACCTAATCAATGTTATCTCCCAGTTGTTCCCCTATTGCAACCTCGGATCGTTAAGGATCCTAAGTCCCTGTGAATAACATGCTAGTCCCTGGATCAATAGCTAGCACTTCACAGTCGATGAATATCATGTAAAACACAAGTCATAGTTACACGAATAATCCATAGTATATTTATTACAAATTGCATAGCTTATAGCTAGCTCAAATAAAACAGCGGAAACTAAGTAGATCTTGAGTACATCAACGCCTCAGGCTAGTTGCGTGAAGACCCGCGATCCCTACGCACCTTTCAGTCTTCGGATTCTGCACATAAGACGTGCAGCCAACAAGTTGAGTCAATACTTTGAATGTATTGGCAAATTACACCAAGGAAAGACTAAGTCTATCTCTACATGCAAGGCTAAGAGTAGGCTTTGGGGTTCATTTGCATAAAGCCAATTTTCTCAATGTAATAAGAAAAGAGGAAGAGATTACCCTACTTTGTAAACTTTGATAAGTAGTATAGGGTCGAATGGAACACGTGGATATTACTCACCAAGTGCCCAATCAACCTAGCACTTGGATATTACACACCAAGTTCCCAAAATCCCACCCAATGGCGATATTACTCATGCCTTGGGGTTTATAAAAATTTAAGTTTGGAAAAGAGAGAGGAAGATCTTTCAGAGGATCCATCCTTCAGATGCTCAATGTTATTCTGTTTCCGTGAACACGGCTGATCAATCAGATTGCAATACTGATGAGAGGTTGTGCACTTTTCCCACAATCCACGATCAAGTCCTTTTATAGACAAGACCATGGCGAAGCCTTCCCTTAGTGCCCCTCTACCAGCTGGATCCAACCGTGCCAAGAACCTCCAAATGATGGTACCCCGGTGAGGTTTTCCACTAAGTACTAAGCCAAGACAGAGCCCATATGTATTGTGGTTGCACTGGAAGCTTCTGAATTCTGAAACATGGCAGACTTCTTTGATCCCTGGGCGGCCGTCCTCCACCAAAATTCCACTCGTTGTCCCGACAACCATTCCGCCCAGAAAAAACTTAGTTTTATTTTGAAGGGGGTTTTGAGAAGAAAAGTTCGCTCGAGAGAGCTCTCATACATAGAAAATTTTGAGTCTTTCGAACCCCCAACGATACTTTATATATATATATATAGCATAGCATGCAGTACTTTAGCGAAAACAGGGATAACCTACTAGGAAGGAAAATCCTAAGTACAGAACTATCATGGCATACTACAAAATCATCGCACTTGCAAAATGTTTTGGAGTAGATCTACCAAAACAATCCTACACATGCATACTACTATTTTGAAGAGAAAAACATGCATGGTATTCAAAACTGGGACATAAACATGAACAAGTGGTGTAACTTGCCTTGATCCGAGCAGCACTCTACACAACAGTACTCCTCAGCGCACTCCGAGCAATCTAATGAAACACAAACATAGATCCAATCACAATATGCACAAAACATTGTCATGAAGGTGAATATGCATGCATGCAACAAGGTAATATGCAAGGCTGGATTCAAATTTTACCAAGGGTTTTATTCGGGGGTGTTGTTGAGTTGGGGATGTCATTAGAATCGATTCCCCACAGATTTTAAGTATTTTGGGTTAATCCCTAAATAATCAAGCTCATAAATAGATCTACACCTCCAATCTATCTCGAAACAGATCTGATCACTCTAAGCAATTTATAACAATTTTCTACAGAAGGTCTCGTAGATACAAAGCCAACGCAACAAGAATCAACTAAAACAGATCTACGGATAATTTTCTAGAATTAAAATACTCTAATCTAAACTTTAAATCCTACTACAACATTAATGCGGTAAACCAGCAATAGTAATGTAGATCTGTGTTCTATTCAATTTTGTGAATCCAACGGTATATTATATGCAATTTTTGGACAAGTATTTGATTTACTACGAATTTTACAAGATTAAAGTGTTTTCTGCCTATTTAAAAGGAAAACAGGACGGCGGCCAGCTGTGCAGCGCCAAGTGGCCGCACCGGCTTGGTCCAGCGGGCTGACGCGGGCCAACTCAGCACGCTGATGGTGCTGCCACGCAGCAGCTGACGTGGGCGTGCCACGCGGCGCGGTGTGGTTCGTCGGTACCGGTTCGGTAGGCCTATCTAATCTGGGCCGTTCTTTCGCGATCTAACGGACGGAGGGGGGCGCAGAGGCTTACCTGGGGCGACGATGGCAGCATGCTCGACGGCGGCGGTGGACGGTGGTGGCGTGTCGGTGGTGGTGCTTGGCGGCGGTCCGACGACTTCCTAGGGTGGCGAAGTAGACGACGGCGTGGAGAATCTTCTCCCGGTTCTGTTCCCGCAGTCGGCGTCGCCTAATCCCTCCTCGAGCAGCGCCAGGCAGCGGCTGGTCTTCACGAACTTCAGCGAGACTCCGGCGAGGAATTGTGGTGGCTGTGGTGCACGAAGGAGACGGGAAAAGGCGTGAGGGCAAGTGGTACTACACGGGGAAGAAGAAAAATAGTGGAGGTCTTCGAAAGGGTCACCGTCGGGCGGCGGCGGCGTTGCTCCGGTGAGGTCGGCGGCGAGGTCGCGGGCGGCGGTACAGCGAGCAAGGAGGGCTAGGGTTTTGGGTGAGGTTCGTCGCGGGGATTAAAAGGGGTAGAGACTTGGGGCAGGGGTCGCGGAGATCCTCTCCGAAATGGCCGGGAATTCGTTCCAGACGCGGT
This sequence comes from Avena eriantha, assembly GCA_910589775.1. Taxonomy (NCBI): domain Eukaryota; kingdom Viridiplantae; phylum Streptophyta; class Magnoliopsida; order Poales; family Poaceae; genus Avena; species Avena eriantha. Next base: position 366,480,394 of record OU342744.1, read on the forward strand.
GGCAGCGAAGGCAGTTTGCTCCGATCTCGTCGAAGATGACGATGCGGTGGGGCCCGCCTGTCGGCAGTCGCGGACGCGCTAACGGGTTGCTGACGGCGTCTGCTGGCGTCTGTTGGGCCAGCCCACGCGCTACGCGCTGGCCGCTCTTCCACGAGGCGGTAGATAGGCCACGGGCTGGTTTCGCCGGCCCGTTAGGCTAGGGATCTTTTTTTTATACCTTTTATTTTTTTCTGTTTCACTAAATGTTTCGTAACTTTTGCAAACGAACTCTGAATTAAGTGAGACCAGTCTCTAAAATTTTGTAAAAAGAAGAGGACTAGAATGGGATTATAAAATAACACTTTTGCAAAGGTATAGTAGGTTAGATTTTGTTTTACCCTTTCTAGTCTTTATATGACTATAGGGTTTAGGGAAAGTAACCGATGCGGCTTTAGTTGTGTGATGCCATGATGCAAGGATATGATGCATGCTTCTAGTAACATCTGCAATTGTAAAATTTGGGATGTTACAAACCTCCCCCCTTAAGAAGAATCTTGTCCCCGAGATTCAGGTTGGTTAGCAAATAGGTGTGGGTGTTCTTTCTTCAGGTCTTCTTCACGTTCCCACGTGGCCTCTTCCTCAGAATGTTGATTCCATTGAACTTGGCAAAACCTGATAGTCTTGGTACGAGTAATTCTCTCAGCTGTTTCCAGAATCCTGGTGGGTGTTTCCTCATAGGTGAGATCGTTTTCCAGTTGAACCTCGTCCAACGGAACCGTATCCTTTAGTGGTGTTTCAGCCATTTCTGGGTGACACTTCTTTAGTTGTGACACATGGAAAACATCATGAACAGTCAACACTTCGGGCAATTCTAGCTGATGGGCAACCTCCCCTCTACGACCCAAGATCTCGTAGGGCCCTATGAATCAGGGTGCTAACTTACCCTTGATTCCAAATCTCTTAACTCCTTGTAGTGGCGAAACTCAGAGATACGTACGGTCTCCCAATTCATAAGTCACATCCCTACGCTTGGAATCAGCATAACTCTTTTGCCTGGATTGGGCTATTTTTAACCTGTCTTGAATCTGTCTCACCTTTTCTTCGGCATCCTTGATCAGTTCAGGTCCAAACAAACTCCGTTCTCCAACTCCACTCCATAGCAGCGGAGTTCTACACTTTCTGCCATATAGAACTTCAAATGGAGCCATCTTGATACTAGTTTGGTAACTGTTATTGTATGAGAATTCCGCATATGGCAAATTATCATCCCAACTAGACCCATAGTCTAGTGCACAGGCTCTTAACATGTCCTCCAAGATCTGGTTAACTCTTTCCGTTTGTCCATCTGTTTGCGGGTGGAAAGTAGTACTAAACTCCAGCCGTGTCCCTAGAGACTCGTTTAGCTGTCGCCAGAACTTTGAGGTGAATTGGGTACCTCTATCAGAGACAATCCCCTTGGGTACACCATGAAGACTTATGATCCTTGACATATAAATCTTGGCAAGCTTAGCACTGGTATAGGTGGTCTTTACGGGAATAAAGTGGGCCACCTTTGTGAAGTGATCGACCACTACCCAGATGGAGTCATACCCAGAACGAGTCCGTGGTAGTCCTGTGATAAAATCCATGCCTACCTTGTCCCACTTCTAATCGGGCACAGGTAATGGCTGCAGCAGCCCTGCTGGTTTTTGATGTTCGGCCTTGACTCCGTTACACACGTCACACAAGGAGATGTATTCAGCAATTTCTCTTTTCAAGTTATTCCACCAGAAGCTATCCTTCACATCCATGTACATCTTTGTATTACCAGGATGAATTGAGTAAGGCGAATCGTGAGCTTCCTGAATAATTATCTTTCTGATATCGAGATCATCGGGAACGCACAAACGCTTCTCATACCAAAGTGTCCCTTGTTCATCCGTATGAAACCCTTTTGCTTTACCCTTCCTTATATTAGCTCTTATCTCTTCCAACTCTTTGTCCCCCTTCTGGGCCTCTTTGATTTGGTCGAGAAGCATTGGCACTATCTCCATAGTTGCTAAGTATCCCTCTGGAACTATTTTCAACCTGAGATCCTTGAATTGCTCACACAACTCATTTGGAAGTTCTCCCACGGTAAGCCCGTTTACATAGACCTTACGGCTTAAGGCGTCAGCCACAACATTGGCCTTTCCAGGATGGTACTGTAGGTCCAAGTCATAGTCCTTGATGAGCTCAAGCCATCTCCTTTGCCTCATATTGAACTCCTTTTGAGTGAAAATATACTTAAGACTCTTGTGATCCGTGAACACATCACAATGTTTGCCCATGAGATAATGTCTCCATACCTTGAGCGCATGCACAACAGATGCTAGTTCCAAATCGTGTGTGGGGTAGTTATTCTCATGGTTCTTGAGTTGTCGAGAGGCGTAAGACACTACTTTTCCATCCTACATTAGTACACTACCAAACCCTTATCGAGAAGCGTCGCAATAGACTTGGAAATCCTTTTGGATGTTAGGGAGACACAAAACTGGTGCTGTTACTAGGCGCTTCTTTAATTCTTGAAAACTTGCTTCACATGCCTCGGTCCATTGGAACTTCTTTTCTTTCTTCAACAATTATGTCATAGGCTTTGCTATCTTGGAAAAGTTTTCAATGAACCTTCGGTAATATCCCGCAAGGCCCAGGAAACTCCTGATATCACCCACATTCTTAGGGGACTCCCATTCTATCACGGAAGCTACCTTACTTGGATCCACGACAACTCCTTTAGCTGACACAATATGACCAAGGAATCCCACTTCTTTCAACCAGAATTCACATTTGCTAAACTTGGCATACAACTTGTGTTCCCTTAACTTTTCCATAATTAGGCGCATATGCCTTTCATGTTCCTTCTCTTCCTTGGAGTATATGAGTATGTCATCAATGAATACCACAATAAACTTACCCAAGTACTCCATGAACACCTTGTTCATCATAGTCATGAAGTATGTTGGGGCATTGGTTAAGCCAAACGACAACACGGTGTACTCATACAATCCGTATCTTGTGGTGAAGGTTGTTTTGGGTACATCCTTTTCCCGGATCTTTAGTTGGAAATAACTTGATCGAAGATCAATCTTAGAGAACACACTAGCTCCCTTTAATTGATCGAACAAGTCGTTGATATTGGGTAGAGGGTACTTGTTCTTGATTGTCACTTCATTCAACGACCGGTAGTCCACGACTGGTCTCTTGGTTTTATCCTTCTTCTCCACGAATAAGACAGGCGCTCCCCAAGACGACGCACTTGGTTGAATGAAGCCTTTGTCCAATTGTTCCCTAAGTTGTTTCTTAAGTTCCTTCAACTCATCAACATCCATCTTGTATGGTCTCTTTGCTATCGGTCCAGTACCAGGCATCAAGTCAATGAGAAACTCGATGTCTCGGTCAAGAGGCATCCCTGGCAATTCTCCCGGAAACACATCTAGATACTCCTTCACAATTGGCACATCCTCCAAGCTAACCCCCTTAAGAGAGTTCACCATACTTCCTTTGAGTGCGAAAGATGACTTAAAGCAGATCCTTTTCTTATCCGGAGTCGTGAGTGCGATAGTCCTTTTGGCACAATCTATGACTCCCTCATATTCGGTCATCCAATTCATGCCCAAAATTATGTCTAATCCTTATTATTCCAGAACGACTAGGCTTGTGGGAAAGACGTGTGCCCCAATCCACAATTCTAACCCACGGCATCCAGAGTTTGCCACTATTTCTCCTCCAGGAGAACTTACCCTTAGGGGAGACTAATAGTCTCCGTAGGTATCTTGCCTCTATCCACAAATACCCTTGATATGAATGAATGCGATGCACCAGTATCAAAAAGAACAACTGCGGGGGTGGAGTTAAGCTTGAACTTACCAATCACGGATTCAGGTGCCTCACGAGCATCCTCCATGCAGACATGATTCACCGTGGCTTTGACGAATGGATTCGGCTTCTTCCCATTTCCATTACCATTACCATGGTTGTGTCCGTTGCCGTTCCCATTACCATTCCCATTCTTCAGCTTTTCAGGGCAAGTAGTTGCATAATGCCCTGTCTTGTTACACTTGAAGCATGTCACTTCACTCAGATCCTTCCCATTTCCATTTCCATTGCGTTGTTTATGGCCATTGTAGTTATGTCCTCAATGACGATGACCATTGTGGTTGTGGCCATTGTGGTTATGGGGTGGTGGTGACGAAGTGCGTTGCTTCTGATATGGGGCTGAGTTGTGCTTGTGTGAGGTGGACTTTCTCTTGTGGTTCTCTATACTCCTTTGCTTTGCTTCAACCACAACTGCCCTATCCAGAAGTTCTTGATAGTTATCAAACTTCAGAGCCACAAGCTGAATAGATATTTCATCATTAAGTCCCCTTAGGAACTCCTACTGTCTCTTGGCATCAGTAGAAACATCATCAGGTGCATAGCGTGCCAGCTTGTTAAAAAGGTCCCCATACTCGGAGACAGAGCAGTGCAGTTGTTTCAAGTCGTGGAACTCACGTCTCTTTAGTGACATGACACCCGCGGCTACGTGATGAGTATGAAAGGCCGCCTCAAACTGGTTCTAGGTGATAGCTTCAATATCGGGGTGGGTCACATGGTAATTATCCCACCATTCAGCAGCAGGTCCCTCAAGTTGGTGCGCGGCAAAGCGCACCCTGTTAGCTCCAACAACTTGGACGGTGTCTAATTTCTTATTGGTGGTACGGAGCCAGTCATCTGCCACAATTGGCTCAGAACTACTTGAGAAAATTGGAGGGTTCAACCTCAAGAACCGAGTCAAGCGATCCTGTTGGAGCGGTGGAGGTGGTGGAGGCGGCGGGTTGTTGTTGTTGTTTTGCATGTTTTGAGTGAGGAGTTGGATCAGCTGATTCTGGGAGTTCAGAAGTTGTGCTATCTCTGGGGGCATGTTGTTGTTGTTGTTATTCCCACGTCTAGCCATCTGTGGGGTTTTGGGAAACAAGTTAAGAAATAGATAGAAAGCCTAAGGAACAAACTCCTACCCTTATGTAAACACGAGAAGAAAAACACACGAGAAAAGCAAGGCACACAAGGAACATAGTTTAACACACTCAACCAAGTTTAACTAAACCAAAATAATTTTTGGTACTCATTACAACCGCGAACAACGTTTGACTATAGAACTAAAGGTGGTCCAACTACTCTACTCATCATCCACTTCCTCATCCTCAATAATGAAGCCTTCCTTCTCTAGTAGTGACATGTATAACTCCATGTCTTTCGTCATGGCTTCAAGCTTCTCCTAAAGTTCCTTCACCTCCTGCGGCTCCGGTGTAGCAGCTTCGAGCCTCTCTTGAAGTTCCTTCACCTCTTGCAGCTCCTGGGTAGTAGCTTCGAGCTTCTCTTGAAGTTCCTTCTTCTCCTTCTGTAGCTTCTTGATCAGGCTTGATCACATAGTCACGGGCGTGATCTTCTCCTCCAAGCTCCTCTTGGCTGCTCGCAGGTCCTTCAACATGGCGGCAAAGTTCTTAAACTCCATCTCGTTTTTAGTGAGCACAAGACTTTGTTCCCTAATCCTCTTGTTCTTATCTTGCACCCTCTTCTCTTGATTAGCGAACTTCTTGTCTTGGTCAATGAGCTCCCCTCCTAGGGACTTGATCTTCTCTTCCAGCTCCTCTATCTACTCGTCCTTCTGCTTGACTAGGGCACATAGCTCGTCATTCCTCATGATCTCAAGGAAGCTCCCCTTCTGAAGATCATTGATGTGGGACTCCAAGTCTTGATATTGGATCCTTCGATGCTTGCATGTCTTCCTTTCCTCTGGGGTTAACTCGATTGGAACTCCCTTCTCATCACGTCTTCTAAAGAGTTTGATGTAGTGGCCTTCAACCTCTTCATGGTGGCGTCCACAAAGGCGTCCAATGAGCTCCTGCATGCTGATGCTAAGTCCTTTCTCCTTGGAGTCGCTGGTGACGTTGAGTACAATGGCCTCTGTCTTGGGTTCTCACTTGCTGCACCCCGGTTGGATGACTTCAATCGCCCAACATCCTTCCTTGTGCATCTTCCTGAACTCGCTTCCCTTGATTGACGGCATGGGCAACTGCAACGTCTTGATGATGTCCAGGAGGCATTCCCCAAAGCGCAGGCACTTGATGTCTTCGACGGTGTCGTAGTAGAAGGCCGTCATCTTTAGGTTAGGAGAAAGAAAATTAGGCACAAAGTAATAAGGAAGAGAATTACTAGAAGAGCATAAATAACTTATAAGAATATGGAAGGCAAAAGCACACAATGGTAAAGGTGGTTTCCAATCCTAGGGGTCACGTCCTACAGGCAACGTTGTGCTCTGATACCATCTGTTGCGACCTCGGATCGTTAAGGATCCTAAGTCCCTGTGAATAACATGCTAGTCCCTGGATCAATAGCTAGCACTTTACAGTCGATGAATATCATGTAAAACACAAGTCATAGTTACATGAATAATCCAGAGTATATTTATTACAAATTGCATAGCTTATAGCTAGCTCAAATAAAACAGCGGAAACTAAGTAGATCTTGAGTCCATCAACGCCTCAGGCTAGTTGCATGAAGACCCGCGATCCCTACGCACCTTTCAGTCTTCGGATTCTGCACATAAGACGTGCAACCAAGAAGTTGAGTCAATACTTTGAATGTATTGGCAAATTACACCAAGGAAAGAGTAAGTCTATCTCTACATGCAAGGCTAAGAGTAGGCTTTGGGGTTCATTTGCATAAAGCCAATTTTCTCAATGTAATAAGAAAATAGGAAGAGATTACCCTACTTTGTAAACTTTGATAAGTAGTATAGGGTCGAATGGAACACGTGTATATTACTCACCAAGTGCCCAATCAACCTAGCACTTGGATATTATGCACCAAGTTCCCAAAATCCCACCCAATGGCGATATTAATCACGCCTTGGGGTTTATAAAAATTTAAGTTTGGAAAAGAGAGAGGAAGATCGTTCAGAGGCTCCATCCTTCAGATGCTCAATGTTGTTCTGTTTCCATGAACACGGCTGATCGATCAGATTGCAATACTCTCGAGAGGTTGTGCACTTTCCCCACAATCCACGATCAAGTCCTTTTACAGACAAGACCATGGCGAAGCCTTCCCTTAGTAGCCGCTCTACCAGCTGGATCCAACCGTGCCAAGAACCTCCAAATGTTGGTACCCTGGTGAGGTTTCCCACTAAGTACTAAGCCAAGCCAAAGCCCATACGTATTGTGGTTGCACTGGAAGCTTCTGAATTCTGAAACATGGCAGACTTCTTTGATCCCTGGGCGGCCGTCCTCCACCAAAATTCCACTCGTTGTCCCGACAACCATTCTGCCTAGAAGAAAACTTAGTTTTATTTTGAAGGGGGTTTTGAGAAGAAAAGTTCGCTCAAGAGAGCTCTCATACTTAGAAAATTTTGAGTCTTTCGAACCCCCCAACGATACTTTATATATATATATATCATAGCATGCAGTACTTTAGCGAAAACAGGGATAACCTACTAGGAAGGAAAATCCTAAGTACAGAACTATCATGGCATACTACAAAATCATCGCACTTGCAAAATGTTTTGAAGTAGATCTACCAAAACAATCCTACACATGCATACTACTATTTTGAAGAGCAAAACATGCATAGTATTCAAAAGTGGGACATAAACATGAACAAGTGGTGTAACTTGCCTTGAGCCGAGCAGCACTCTACACAACAGTACTCCTCAGTGCACTCCGAGCAATCTAACGAATCACAAACATAGATCCAATCACAATATGCACAAAACAATGTCACGAAGGTGAATATGCATGCATGCAACAAGGTAATATGCAAGGATGGATTCAAATTTGACCAAGGGTTTTATTCGGGGCTGTTGTTGAGTTGGGGATGTCATTAAAATCGATTCCCCACAGATTTTAAGTATTTTGGGTTAATCCCTAAATAATCAAGCTCATAAATAGATCTACACCTCCAATCTATCTCGAAACAGATCTGATCACTCTAAGCAATTTATAACAATTTTCTACAGAAGGTCTCGTAGATACAAAGCCAACGCAACAAGAATCAACTAAAACAGATCTACGGATAATTTTCTAGAATTAAAATACTCTAATCTAAACTTTAAATCCTACTACAACATTAATGCGGTAAACCAGCAATAGTAATGTAGATCTGTGTTCTACTCAATTTTGTGAATCCAACGGTATATTATATGCAATTTTTGGACAAGTATTTGATTTACTACGAATTTTACAAGATTAAAGTGTTTTCTGCCTATTTAAAAGGAAAACAGGACGGCGGCCAGCTGTGCAGCGCCAAGTGGCCGCACCGGGTTGGTCCAGCGGGCTGACGCGGGCCAACTTAGCGCGCTGACGGTGCTGCCACGCAGCGGCTGACGTGGGCGTGCGACGCGGCGCGGTGTGGTTCGTCGGTACCGGTTCGGTAGGCCTATCTAATCTGGGCCGTTCTTTCGCGATCTAACGGACGGAGGGGGGGGGGGGGGCGCAGAGGCTTACCTGGGGCGATGACGGCAGCATGCTCGACGGCGGCGGTGGACGGCGGTGGCGGGTCGGCGGTGGTGCTTGGCGGTGGTCCGACGACTTCCCGGGGTGGCGAAGTAGACGCCGGCGTGGAGAATCTTCTCCCGGTTCTGTTCCCGTAGTCGACGTCGCCTAATCCCTCCTCGAGCAGCGCCAGGCAGCGGCTGGTCTTCACGAACTCCGGCGAGACTCCGACGAGGAATTGTGGTGGCTGTGGTGCACAACGGAGAGGGAAAAAGGCGTGAGGGGAAGTGGTACTACAAGGGGAAGAATAAAAACAATGGAGGTCTTCGAAAGGGTCACCGTTGGGCGGCGGCGGCGTTGCTCTGACGAGGTCGGCGGCGAGGTCGCGGGCGGCGGTACAGCGAGCAAGGAGGGCTAGGGTTTTGGGTGGGGTTCGTCGCGGGGATTAAAAGGGGCAGAGACTTGGGGCAGGGGTCGCGGAGATCCTCTCCGAAACGGCTGGGAATTCGTTCCAGACTCGGTGGCAGCGAACGGAGTTCGTTCCGATCTTGTCGGAGATGACGATGCGGTGGGGCACGCCTGTCGGCGGCCTCGGACGCGCTGACGGGCTGCTGGCGGCGTCTGCTGGCGTCTGTTGGGTCGGCCCACGCGCTACGTGCTGGACGCTCTGCCAGGGGGCGGTAGATAGGCCACGAGCTGGTTTAGCCGGCCCGTTAGGCTAGGGATCTTTTTTTATACATTTTATTTTTTTTCTGTTTCACTAAATGTTTCGTAACTTTTGCAAACAGACTCTGAATTAAGTGAGACCAGTCTTTAAAATTTTGTAAAAAGAAGAGGACTAGAATGGGATTATAAAATAACACTTTTGCAAAGGTTTAGTAGGTTAGATTTTGTTTTACCCTTTTTAGTCTTTATATGACTATAGGGTTTAGGGAAAGTAACCGATGCGGCTTTAGTTGTGTGATACCATGATGCAAGGATATGATGCATGCTTCTAGTAACATCTGCAATTGTAAAATTTGGGATGTTACATCCCACTTCTCTTATTGCCCTCAAGTCAACTGATATTGACATCATTTTCGGCATGGACTGGTTGTCCCAATATCAAGCGGTCATAGACTATGCAACCAAGTCTGTGACGCTGACAAGTCCTGCTGGCATAACACTCACTTATTGGACCATATAGTCACTATCTCCTTCAGCTGTGGTGTTGTATGCTCTTGAAGTTCAAACTCCGTTAGAGATTCAAGATGTTTCCGTGGTATGTGAATTCCCGGATGTCTTTCCTGAAGAGTTACCTGGCATGCCACCTGAGCGAAGTGTGGAGTTTGTCATAGAGTTGGTCCTTGGAACTACACCTTTTTCTAAGAGACCCTATAGTATGCCTCCTCATGAGTTAGTGGAGTTGAAGAAGCAATTATAGGAGTTGGAGATAAAAGGGTACATCCAGCCTAGTACATCTTCTTGGGGATGTCCTACCTATTTGTTAACAAGCGATATACCAATATACCACGTCTGGTTGTGGATTATCACCCTCTTAATGCTGTGACTATCAAGAACAAGTATCCTCTCCCTAGGATCAACAATCTTTTTGACCAGTTAAGTGGTGCCACCATCTTTTCCAAAATGGATTTGAGGTCAGGGTATCATCAAATAAAGATCCGAAAGGAAGATATTCCAAAGACTGCTTTCACTACTCGTTATGGTCTTTACGAGTACACTATCATGTCCTTTGGTCTTACCAATGCTCCAGACACTTTTATGCGGCTTATGAACTCTATCTTCATGCAGTATTTCGACAAGTTCGTTGTTGTCTACATCGATGATATTCTGGTCTATTCCAAGACTGAGGAAGAACACGCTGAACATCTACATTTGGTGTTGACAAAGCTTCGAGAACATCGTCTCTAGGACAAGTTCTCGAAATGTGAGTTTTGGTTACAAGAACTCATATTCCTTGGTCATGTTGTTTCTGCCGAAGAGATTGCTGTTATTCCGGACAAGATTCAATCTATTCTTGACTGGGAACCCCCCAAATCCGTTAAGGATGTTTGAAGTTTCCTTGGGTTGGTGGGATACTACCGTTGATTCATTGAGATCTTTTCCAAGATTGCCAAGCCAATGATTGATCTTCTTAAGAAGGATAAGAAGTTCGAATGGTCTGACAAGGCTGAAGAAAGCTTCCAGGTTTTGAAAACCAAGCTAACTAATGCTCTGATGCTAGTTCATCCAGACATCAGTAAAGACTTTATCATCTTCTGTGATGCATCTCACCAAGGTCTCGGGTGTGTGTTGATGCAAGATGGTCACGTGGTGGCCTATGCCTCTCAACAGATGAAACCACATGAGAACAACTATCCAAATCATGACATCGAGCTTGCAGCTGTTGTTCATGCTCTTAAGCAATGGTGACATTACCTTATTGGTAGTCATTGTGAGTTATATTCGGATCATCAGAGTTTAAAGTATCATTTTACACAACCTGATCTGAATCTCAGGCAAAGAAGATGGTTGGAAGTCATCAAAGATTATGATTTGGTTCTCAACTATCAACCCAACAAAGCCAATGTTGTTGCTGATGCGCTCAGTCGGAAATCTTATTGCAACAATCTGTTGATCAAACAAGCTCAACCTTCTCTTCATGAGGAATTTTCTCGACTGAATCTTGAAGTTGTTCCTCGTGGATTCCTTTCTACTCTTGAGGTGAAATCTTCAATAGAGGATGAAACCAAGTTTGCTCAAAAGGATGATTCTGAAGTTGGTGAGATCAAAGAGAACGTTGCTAGGGGAGTTGCTAAATGTTTCTCTGTTGAGGATCAAACTATCGTCTACTTCAGTAACCGTTTGGTAGTGCCAAAGAGAACAAAGTTGAGGGGTTTAATTCTTAAAGAGGCTCATGAATCACCTCTCTCCATTCAGCCTGGAGGTACCAAGATGTATCGGGATCTTCCCCAAAGGTTCTGGTGGTCTGGTATGAAGCAAGATATCACCCGTTTTGTTGCTGAATGTGACGTTTGTCATCGCGTCAAGGCTGAACACTAAAGGCCCGCTGGTCTCCAACAACCGCACCGTATTCCTGAGTGGAAATGGGATGAAGTTGGTATGGATTTTTTCACTGGTCTTCCTAAGACTCAAAATGGAAATGGCATCATCTGGATAATTGTCGATTCTCTGTCCAAGGTTGCTCATTTCCTCCCTGTTCCAAAAACCATCCGAGCTAGTTCTTTCCCTAATCTTTACATATCCCGGATCGTCGTTCTTCATGGAGTTCCTAAGAAGATAGTATCTGATCGCAGAAGTTTATTCACTTCAAAGTTCTGGGATAGTTTCCAAACTACTATGGGAACTCACCTATCCTTCAGTACAGCTTATCATCCTAGCAGCGGTGGTCAAACTGAGAGGGTGAATCAAATCCTTGAAGACATGCTTAGAGCATGTGTCATATCTTTTGGTAAGAACTAGGAGAAATGCCTTCCTTTTGCTGAGTTCTCCTACACCAATAGTTATCAGTCCAGTATAGACATGGCACCTTTCTAGTTCTTATACAAAAGAACATGTCGTACTCCTCTAAATTGGTCTGAAACTGTGAAAGAAAGTTCTTTGGACCGGATATGATCAAGGAAGCAGAAGATCAAGTTCGTATTATACGAGATCATTTGAAAACTGCGCAGTCTCGTCAGAAGAGTTATCATGATCGTCACCATCAACATGTTGAATATGAAGTTGGTGATCAAGCCTATCTCCGAGTCACTCCATTGAAGGGTGTCCATCGTTTCGTTATCAAGGGCAAACTGGCTCCTGCTATGTTGGTCCTTTCTGTGTTCTTTCCAAGTGTGGTAAACTCGCATATCAATTAGAGCTACCTGCAAACTTCCCTGAGGTGCATGATGTCTTCCATGTGTCTCAACTCAAGCGTTACTTCAAAGACCCTGTCCGTGGTGTTGATCACCAAACACTTGACCTTCAAGAGGATCTGACTTATCAAGTGTATCATGTTCGTATCCTTGATGAATTCAAGCGCAAGACTCATCGTCAAAGCATCAAGTTTCTGAAAGTTCAGTGGTCTCATCACTTCGAGGATGAATCAACCTAGGAAGAAGAAGATCATCTTCGATCTGAGTACCCTGCCTTCTTTTCTAAAACTTAGGAATCTCGGGACTTGTAAGGGGGTAGAGATATAACAACCCAAGTTTGTAATATATGTAATTATTACTGAAGAGCATAAGCATGCATGAATCTTTTGCATTCTGGTTATGTTTTGGAGACAAGAGGGGAGAAAAACCCTAATCTCTAAATTGTTTTCCTTCTCAATTCTATCCCATTTCAAATGGTTTTGATTTGGTAAAATGGATCCACATGTGGACCCTTCTGTTTAAATGCTCAAAAGGGTTATAAAAGGATTTTGAAACCTTGCCTCATTCAAATATGTTCAAAATATTTTGAATTGAGTAAATATAAGGAGGGTTTGGAGAGAAAGTAAATAGAAAAGTTTTTCTAGAAAAAAATGTGAGCAGAGAGGGAAAAGGCCGCAGCCCAGCAAGCCAGCCCGTTCCTCTCCCTTTTCCACGGCCCAGCAACAGCCTTAGCCGGCTCATTAGGGGTCCAACATGGCCCGTACCGCTTCGACAGTTGGTCGCGTCATCGTCTTCGCCGACGACGGGGAAGCAGCTTCGTGGCTTCGCTGTTGCCATCGGTCATCGTGCACGCGCCAAGATTCCTACCCCCCCGTCTATAAAGCTCGGCCAACGCAGAGGAGAACCCCCAGACGCTACTTCCCCTCCCTCTTATCCTCTCCCACCATTGCCGGCAAGATCTAGCTCGCTGCTGTCGACGCCCTTGTTGTCTCCGGTCGTCCCGAGCTCTGTTGAGACCATCGTCATGACCGCCTTCATCTCCTCGTTCTCCCCATCTAGTTCACGTAGCTCGGCGCGCCTCAAATCACCGGAATCGAGAGGCTCTTCCGCCGCCAGATGTGGCCGCTCGCCATCAATTCAGGCCTCGCCTCGCTACCAAGCTTCACACACCCCTGGTGAGCTTCTCGTCCACGCAATACTCTCCATTTCGTCGCTAGCCCGCCGTAGCACCACCACATCATGAAGCCGAGCCCGCCACCGCAGTAGCTCGTTGGAGATGGAGCTCCGACGACCATAGAGGGACGGCGCCACCTCTGTGTGGTTCGCCTCACCGAGCTCTTTCCAACGCACCCAGCAGCGCTTGCTGGGGCGCGCTGGATCGCCGCCGGCAACCGCTAACCAGCGGTGCCACCGCGTCCTGTCCAACGTGGCCGCTGCGTGGCCGCAGGGTGGACCCAGTGTGGCCCGGGCCCTCCCGTCAGCCTCAGGGGTTAGCTGGCTCTGCGGTGTAGAATGTTTAGGGTTAGCTGACGTCAGGCTGACGTCATATATGCTTTATTATTTTCAGAAATGATTTAAATAAGGCAGAAATTGTTATAATCTTATAAAATTCATATTTAATCAGAAAAATATGAACAATATATCAAAATGTTCAAAAAATGAGATGTACACTTTAAAAATATAATCATGCATTGTTCATCAACTTAAACCATAGGCAATATAGAGGAACATCGAACCCCTCGAATTGCATATGGGATCGATGGGATGCCAAACCCTCGGCACTCCAAACCCATTTAAATCTATACTAATCATAGGGTTGCCATGATAACTTTAATATGACATATCATTCATGTGCTTGCGCATTGCATGGTTCGAGATGTTGATTGTTGCCTTTCTTTCCGGTATTGCTTGTTCGCGATAGGATCCAAGCACGAGACCGAAGTCAACGATACCGAAGATCCATATCTGTCTACTGAAGGACAAGGCAAGAGTATCCTCTCATTATGAACCTATGTTTTACAAAGTATCTACTTTCTCGCTATTTTGCACACGATTCCAATGTGGTCTTTTGTCAGTAGCTAGAGTTACCTATCTGCTGCATAGTTTCCCTGTTGTAGCCTTATACACCTGATCCACTACTCCTAGCATACCTAGGTCTGGCATGTGAGTGTTCCTAGAGCTTCTTCGACGGTCAAGCTTAGCCATGCTTAGTAATTATTCCTGATCCATCCCGATGATGAAGAATCGAAGATGCCAAAGAATCTAGAAAGGTAGGAGATGGAGACATGATCGAAGGTGACGGGTAAACATGATAAGGCTTGTATCATGTTGGGTGTGGGTTTTTTAGTCCCATGCTCGCCCCATTAGGACCCGAGTTCTTGCCTCTTGAACCAAGACGAGCGTACAGCCACACGGGGCCTGGATAACCCCTCGACTAACTAACTTGCCTAGTAGATTCCATGAGTCACATAGTTCGGGCTTTCCATTTGGCATACACATTGAAAATGTTTTCGAAAGAGGAGGAGAAGGAGGTGCATCATAACAGGTAGGTAAGCATGGCCGGGGTTGCTTGGGTTCGATGGAGCCCCTTGTAAACCAACCTCGCCTCACATCTCTAGGGACTGGCTTCATGATTTGACCCGTTACGACGGAACCCTCCTTAGGGCGTGACTCATGGTCTCGGCGACAACAAGGTAAAGGTTATGGTCAACCACCCTCTGCCGGCCCTCCAAGGAAGAGGACTAATAATATTTGGCACTAAGAGTCGGTTGGTACGTGTGGGTAAAGTTGTACACCCCTGCAGAGTTAAATCTTTTCGAAAAGTCGTGTTCACGGTTATGAACGACTTGGGAATGGACGTGATGATCATAGATAACGATAACTAAATATAAAACTTGTTGTTCCACGTGTGCTTAAGGATGCTTCCTTGGGGATTCGAGGGGGTGATCCTAGATGACATGGTCAGATGTTCAAGATGGAGTCGTCACTCTCTTACCCTGTTTTAAAAGTATTCTATGTAGACAAGCCTCTACGCTCTCTTGTTTACAAACAAAGTCGGCTTTACGCAAAGAAAATCCAGAGAAATATTTTCTAGCCAGATCATGTAGATACTAGGTTACCTAAGTCTTTCGGAGTACATTCTCGTACTCAGCCTTGCGCCATTGTTGTTTTTCTACAGATGATTTAACTGCAACCGAAGGTGGCTTCGACGTTGACATCGACGAGTAGTTGGGGGTCCCAGGTAGCAGCCTGAGGACTATGGGTTGGACATCGCTTATGTTTATGGCCTCTTAGGCCCTTTGTTAAGTTTGTTGTGTACAACAACACATTTTGCTTTCGTTGTTTGATGTAATTATGGGTATGTGACCCCTAGTTTGTAATAATATAATATCATACTCTGTTAAGAGTTTAAACTTATGTTGTTTATCCTTATGTTCTATAATGCTACCGAATTATATACTATGAGTCTCTGAGGTTGGAGTTAAGTTTATCTCAGAGGTTAATCCGAGGTTTGTTTGACCCTAATCCCGGGGGTGTTACACGACATTAGCATGGACTTTGTGTTAGGATTGCCTAGGTCTAAGCACGGTCATGATTCTATATTTGTTTTTGTGGATCTCTTTTCCAAAATGCCACACTTCATACTGTGCCATAAGACCGACGATGCTTCACAAGTTGCTAATTTTCAGAGAAATTTCCCGTCTTCATGGTGTGCCAAGAACAATCGTCTCTGACCGCGACATCAAATTCATGAGCTACTTGTGGAAGAGCCTCATGGCCAAGCTTGGCGTCAAGCTACTCTTCTCATCCTCATCAGACCTGTAAACCGATGGCCAAAACGAGGTCGTTAACCGAAGCCTCGACACTATCCTTCATGTGTTGATCAAGAAAAACCTAAAGTATTGGGAGGAATGCATTCCCCACGCCGAGTTCACCTACAATTGAGCCAAGCACTCTACAACCAAAATGAGTCCCTTCATGATCATCTATGGTTTCGATCCCCTCACCACGCTCGACATCCTACCACTTCCTCTCCACGAGCGCACCAACATGGACGCCAACAAGCGTGCACAAGCTATGAAGAAGCTACTCAAATAAACAAGAGCTTTCGAGCAGCAAGTCCTTAGCCAAGCATCAAGGCTGAACAAGGACAAGAAAGAGATGGTCTTCGAAGAAGGTGACCATGTGTGGATACACTTGAGCAAGGATCGCTTCCCCAAGGAGCGCGATTCCAAGCTCAAAATAAGAGGAGACGGTCCCTTCAATGTCCTCAGGCGAATCAACAACAACGCCTACATCATTGACATGCCAAACTCGAAGTATCTCATGAGCTCAAAATTCAATGTCAAGGTCCTTTCACCCTACCATGGAGATGTTAAAGATGATAACCATGAAGAGTCGAGGACGACTCTTTCCCAAGGGGGGGGAGCTGAAGTAGCCCGTCCTACGGACGCCCCTACATCCACACCACCAAGTCCCCCAAGTGGACCAAGGAATCACACCCGAGCCAAACTCCTACAAGCTAAGGTTAATTCACTCCTCTCCTCGTGTGACTTTGATACATCCTTGGATGGCTTGCTACTTCATGCAACCACTCTATGCATTATCAGCTATGAAGGCCCAACACATTGCCAAGCCCTCATGGATGAAGTACATGGAGAAGGACGAGAAGAAGCAGATCTGCACCACCGGAGTCTCCGGCCTATGCACCCCAGAGTCTCTACCAATGGTCTTCGGACAAACTAAAAGAAGCTCCTGGAGGCTGCCTAAAGTCTACCCAGGAGTCTTTGGCCACCCCGGAGTCTCAGGCCTAAGTATTGGGTCTGCGCGTCTACAGCTGGGCCTCGGCCCATGTAACCTTCTTTTGCATCCAGAACCCTAATTTTTATGCCTAAAGTACCTCTGAACTAATGGCTGGCCTATAAATAGCCCCCACCTCTATTGTAAACCCTAGACTTGATATTTGGAAATAGAAGACACCCTTGTGGATCTCCCTAATTCTTGTCTCATGTTCCATTGCTAAGGAGCACCAAATATCCTCCACCTCATTGGAGTTTGCATCGTGCCTCCCTCTTTGTACAAGGCCTTAGCATCAGAGCCTTGAGCCAAGACATCAAGATCTCACCGAGACTCCCACTCAATGTGCCAGTTCGAGAGAGAGAGAGAGAGATCTTCGCCCGATGCCAATCCTAGGGATTGCGTCAGACCGGTCGCTGCCGGCGTGAGCTATTGGCTTGTATCATGTCTTTGCATGTGTGTGTGTTGTCATGGTATTGACCACAGCATATGCTACACGGTAGCTTACATAGAGGAAAGGTCAAGGGGACGTAGAAGAATCTGGGAGCGAGATTGGCACACTATGTACCCAGGTTCACGTCCCCTTGGTGGAGGATCACTACATCCTGCTGTCAATCTAGTATATGATCATAGATTGGTTTACATGGGAGTCATCGGAGGCAGTGGGAGAGACTAGATCTAATCTGTCCTGGGAGAGAGCCCCATAAAGGGTTGCCCTAGTGGCTTTATATATGCAGCCAGTTAGGGTTTACAAGTGTATGGGATTTGTGTTGGAGTCGCCGTGTTGGGCCTCCAGTCAGCGAGTCGTCCAGGTCCAGTAGGCGTCATTCGTCGTATTTGGTGAGTCGCTGAGTCGCTATTCGGGCCGATTGGGATGCTCTGCTTCTTCATGGGAAGGTTGGGTCCAGTCGCCAGTTCCCGCGAGCCCACTCACCATGGGCGACTCTGTTCCATGGGTATACCCTGATTGGTATTCCCCCATCAGTAGTCCCCAAGCGCGTCGTGCATTCGACGTGGGCTTGTGGCATGGCACAGGGAGTCTTGGTGATGGATCATAGCGAATCAGCGATGAGCTCCTGAACAGAGGAAAGAACCATGAAGCGGGAGGCGATCGGCGTGAGCCAGTCAGTGATAACCAGTTGGCGATAGCCAGTCGGCGAGGGCCAGTCGGTGAGACCCAATCGACGAGAGCCAGTAAATGAAAGGCACATGGAGTCGATGAAGCCGCCAATTGCGGCGTGTCCCCGACCGTGGAGCGTGCCGAGTCCCCGAGAATGGCGGGTGGCGAGGTCAGGCGACCGAAGAGTGGCGCTGTGTGGAGTGCGCTAAGTCCCCGTGCGCGGCGAGTGGCGAGGTCGAGCGACCGGCGAGTGCTGCTGTCTAGAGCGCAGCGAGTGGCGAGGTCGGGCGACCGGTGGGTGCCGCTGTCTGGAGTGCGGCGAGTGGCGAGGTCGGGCGACGGGTGAGTGGCGCTGTCTGGAGTGTGCTGAGTCCTCGAGCGCGGCAAGTGGCAAGGTCATGCGACTGGAGAGTGGCGATGTATATAGCGCACCGAGTCCCCGAGTGCCGCGAGTGGCGAGGTCGGGTGACCGATGACTGGCGCTATCGGGAGCGCGCCGAGTCCCCGAGCGCGGAGAGTGGCAAGGTCGAGTGAACGACGACTAGCGTTGTTAGGAGCACGCCGAGTCCCCGAGCGAGGCGAGTGGCGAGGTCGGGCGATCGACGACTGGCGCTGTCAGAAGCGTGTTGTGTCCCCGGGCACGGCGAGTGGCGAGAAAGACACCAGACCGTTTTGTTGAGAAGGAGAAAAAGGTACAACAACAGTAAGGTGTATGTATAAAATATATTGAACATTTGTAAAGTGTGTGATTTGTAGATGTTGAAATAAAATGCATGGTGTTAAATGGATCAGTTAGTAGTATGAAAGGTTTATGCGTATCTTTTCATGAGTAGGCAGACCTCCAGCATCAAACGCTTGTCAGATAACAGGGACACGATGCCAGACTGTTGAACCCAAAGAAAAGGTCAGTCTTTTGGTACCCAGCCTCACTACTTCGATGGACGCGAATAAATAGTAGACAAAACTGAAACCGATCCCAAGTATGGTTTTGTAGATTGAACGAAAATATGAATATGTTTTAGACATATAGCATATACGAATATAAAGAAATTTAGCTTTCAAATGCAGACAGATTCGACGCGGTGGGGGAGTCCCTGAGCACGGTGAATATAAGGCGGGCGAGTCACCGACGTGGTGCGCCGTTGATGATGAGTTCATGGTGGGCGAGTCCCCGAGCACGGCGAATATGCGGCGAGTGAGTCTCTGAGCGTGGTGATTATGCGGTGGGCGAGTCGCCGAGTGTGGAGAATCGGTGATGACGAGTCTGCGGCGGGAGGCTGCGCCACGATGGTCATGAACCAGCATTTTGGAGATAGACAAATTGAGTCGATCTTGGCCGGAACAGTGGACGATTGAAACTGACACAGAGACAGTATCTAGATCGCCCGGTCTCTATGGATTAATTCTTCTGCGGTGTGTACATCGAGAAACCACATCAGCCAATTCATGTTCCGTGGTACATGTATTCAAAAAGACAATACATAAAGGATTAATTTGAAATAAAATAGTCGACTAACAGAGCAGTTAACGCATGAAAAAATATATGAGATTGAATAGAAAAAGAATCCACTAGTCGTGGCCTTTGTAGGCTGGGTCAAGGTCAGGTGAAAATCTATTTGCTTCTCTTTTGCCGTCTGATCAGGAGACGTGTTCCGATCCGGTTTTCCATCCAGAATTCGATTCTCCAAACGATCGTACATGGTGATAGCACGGGAGGTCGGATCAAATAAAGTAATCAATTGAAAGAGTAGTCAACGCGAGATGGGATCAGATAAAAAACCGACCGGCTCCTGTGATTTTGCAGGTCGATATGCCATATGCGTGTGCCGAAGTTGCTGGCCACCGGACCATGTGGATCGGCTCCCAGCACCGAGTCTCCGACGGAGATTTTTGCAATAAAATAATCAATTGTCAATGTAATCAACGAAAAAGGAAAGGAGATTCAAAATAAAAAACCAATCAGAACCGATCACCGCATGCTCGCGTGCTTGTTGATTTTCCATGTTAGGATCTGCATGTACGTGCGCCGTAGTTCTTGACCACCGGACTATGTGGATCGGCCCCCAACCCGCGAGTCGACGCCGATCTAGTCGCGTTGACAGTGAGTGATCCCACCCAGATCATCACCTCTAAGCACCGCTTGTCCCACAGTGAGCGCCAACTATCATGGTATTGACCACGGCAGATGCTACAAGGTAGCTTACATAGAGGAAAGGGCAATGCGACATAGGAGAATCCGGGAGCGAGATTGGCACACGATGTACCTAGGTTCACATCCCCTCGGTGGAGGATCGCTACATCCTGTTGTCAATCCAATATATGATCATAGATTGGTTTACATGGGAGTCACCGGAGGCAGTGGGAGAGACTAGATCTAATATGACGCGGGAGAGAGCCCACAAAGGGGTGCCCCTGATGGCTTTATATATGCAACCAGTTAGGGTTTACAAGTGTGTTAATGGGCTATGTATTGGAGTCTCCGTCTTGGGCCTCTAGTCAACGAGTCATCCAGGTCCAATAGGCGTCAGTCATCGTATTTGGCAAGTCGCAGAGTCGTTGTTCGGGCCGATTGGGACGCTCTGCTTCTTCCTGGGAAGGTTGGGTCCAGTCGCCGGTCCTGCGAGCCCACTCGCCATGGGCGACTCCGTTCCATGGGTATACCCCGATTGGTATTCCCCCATCATGTGTGTTCATCGATTTCTTCATGCGTGAGTTCGTGGTTTTCATCCCTTCCCTGTCTCCCTCACACCTCCCTCTCTATTTCCACGGGAATTCGTAAAATATCGGGCACCCCCAAGGTTATCCCTCAACAACTTTCCTACAAAGTACCTTATTTTAGTATTTAATTTTTGGGAAGCAAAAAACCTCCTTTTCATATTTTGCCGATTCGGGGACTTTCCAGACAACAATTAATTCAAATAAAAATACCACGAAAGTTTTTCATCATGAGAATGGCAATGGGCAAGGGGAGCCATGACGGCTAAATGAGGCCTGGTGGCATGGGCCCACATGCAGACCGCACCACCTAGGCCCGTTTGGACCTTGATCGTTCCCTCGGCCCCTTTTGACAAACAACATCGTATTGCCCGATCGTCGCCTCAGCCCCTTTTGAGAGACAATGTCCTATTTCCTGAAAAGCTATGCCATTTTCTCCCACGATTTACAGAGGCAGCGATGGAGGTGAAATTCTTCTCCTAATCCTAGAGAGGGAAGATCCTGCTACTCCGAGGCCTTCGGAGAGGGGGAAATAAAAGCCATCATCATCACCACTCCTTCTTCGCATAGGTGGAGGCTTCTCCATCACCATCTACATCATCCCCAACATCAACACTATCTCCATCTTAAAGCTCCATCTCGTTCCCCTTCTAGTTTGTGATCAGATTGAACCCTGGATATTGTTTTAGTGCCTTGTGCATGATTGTGCATGGTAACTTGTCATTATGTTGAAGTTATAATTTCATATTGTGTTTTATCCCATATGCCTATGATCTATGTCATGTTTCATCGTTGTGAGTAGTTTCCCATGTTCCTAATGACAAAGGATGAATTGGATATGATTTTCATATAGTATGCAATGAGTATTTGATTATGTTTTAGTCTTCTATGTGGTTCTATGATGGTATTATGTGAAGTTTGACTGCATAGTACTTCACCTATATGGTCTCATAGGTCTGCACCTTAGTGTAATGGAGAGAATAAGGAGGGATAGAATGACAGAAACCATGTCCTAAGTCTCGAAGTTGTAGTAAGGGGTTTATATTGGGGACCTTAGAACTTTATGTTGTGGTTGGACTTTATGTCTTAATGAATCCTTTGCTTTCTCTTGAAAATGGCCTTAGGACCAACCATAAGGGGTGTTGATGAGGACATCCCTACTGATTTGCTATCTCCAACTCCTAATGAAGTGGTCGATGTTGCTGCCAAGACCAAGTCCAATGAGATCAGGATTGGACCTATTACTAGAGCTCATGCCAAGCTATTTGAACAACTGGTGAATTTATTCCTATCTGATGTTTTTATTGATGAGAATTTTATACTGCCTAAGTATTTGCACTTATGTATGATTAGGTTCGTTGAAGAGACAAGCATGGCACGCGGAGGAGAAGGGCTAATGCAAGAGGATCCCGACGTGATGATCATCCAGGGATGCGCGAGGGAGGAGCAGGAGGCAGGCGCACGGGATGAGGAGAAGATCATCAAGAAGAAAGACTTAAAAGTTCCTAGAAGAACCAGAATGTCCGACCTACATCACCCGGACAATCCGACCTACACGAGAAGCGTCAAGGTGGCATCCATTCAGTACACCAAATCAGAAGCCACCCAGATTATGGCCAGAAACTCTGAAGTTTCCGGCAAGAGCGGACTGTCCGGCGCACTCCAACCGGAGTGTCCGGCCTGACCGGAATGTCTAGCGTATTCCAACCGGAATGTCCGGCCACCGACCAAATCTGGTCTAAGCCGACTTGTATCAGTTTGAGTCGAATATGTCCATGTTTTGTTTTCTGGTCATTCTAGCCGCCTTTATAATCCCTAGAACGCCCTCATAGCTCAGTTTAGACCATGTTTAAAGTAAACCCTAGATTCGTTGAGTTGTTACTTGCATCTAATTGAACCCCTGAACCAATTCGTATCGATCTGGTGTATTTGCTACAATCAAGTGTGATTAGTTGATCCATTGGGATTTAGCTAATTGCTAGTTTCATGTGATCTGTTGTTCCATTGGGAATTAGAAGATTGCAAACCGCTTCGTGGTTAGCAGCTACGTGTGCAAGTGTGTCAAGTTGTGAATATCTACAAGGGTTGAGAGCTGTTATATTGGCACCAGGGATCAATCGAGAGGTTTGTGAGGGGTATACAAGTTATCTCCACCCACTATCATTATCTACCACCCTCGCTTACTGAGAAGATCGGGCCACCCCATATCATCTTGGTATTATATTTCTAGCATTGCCTTGGTAAGCATCCACAAATCCATCCATAGTTTAGTGTTTTGTTCTATACAGAAAAATTCGTACAAAAAATATTAGGGTTACGGTTTGTCTTTGCCATATCCTAGATTGCATCGAAGTTGAGTCTTAGTTGCTGGTTGTTGTCATGTCTTTGATCTGATCTTTTCCAGTATGAGTCATAGTGTCTAGGTTTTCCTTGTTATTCTTTTGTTTTGTTCTTTGTTTTCGAGTCGTTCATCATTCCTTTCCTCTTAGTTTCTTTTACTTATCCGAGTCCACATAGCATACCTTTGTGTCAACTTAGCTATAGTCGTTCTACAATATCTAAACCTAGGAACATACCTACGAGACTAGTTGCTTATCTCTGAACAGGCTGCTCATTAGGGTTTTTGAAGTGCAAAAGTTTCGACCAAAACAGCCCGGACTATCCGGTTGCCCTTGAATATCCGTTTAATATCTATCGAAGTATCCGGCCTTGTGTGCGACAATTTGTGTGCTTCAATACTACATTGTGTCATATAGTTGAAAATCAAAAAAAGAAGGAAGAATCAAAAAAAGAAGAGAAAAGAGATACAAAAGTGACAAAAGTGAAATATCAAAGTTGTTTGGAGGCCTAGTTTCATAATAACACTGATAGATTGAGAAATCTTGTGCCTATCTTTATTTTGAGCTATTACTAGCGTCTCTCTTGTGCATTGTAATACACCTATTCATAAATTATTGTGCCACGTTTATCTCCATGTGTGTTTCCTTGGGTGTTTGTCACACGATCAGCACTAGGATTTGCTTTGGTGTAGATAGGTATCAATACCTACAGCTCACTTCATACTCATGCTTTGTCGTGTGATCGTTCTTGTACCCTCGGTATTTGCTTCATCACATCCATTGGGATTTAGCTAATTGCATGTTTCATGTGATCTGTTGTTCCATTAGGAATTAGAAGATTGCAAACGGCTTTGTGGTCAGTAGCTACGTGTGCAAGTGTGTCAAGTTGCGAATATCTACAAGGGTTGAGAGCTGTTGCATTGGCATCAGGGATCAATCGAGATGTTCGTGAGGGGCATACAAGTTATCTCCACCCACTATCATTACCACCCTCGCTTACTGAGAAGATCGGGCCACCCCATATCATCTTGGTATTATATTTCTAGCATTGCCTTGGTAAGCATCCACAAATCCATCCATAGTTTAGTGTTTTTGTCCTATACAGAAAAATCCTTACAAAAAATATTAGGGTTACGGTTTGTCTTTGCCATATCCTAGATTGCATCAAAGTTGAGTCTTGGTTGCTGGTTGTTGTCATGTCTTTGATCCGACCTTTTCCAGTATGAGTCATAGTGTCTAGGTTTTCCTTGTTATTCTTTTGTTTTGTTCTTTGTTTTCGAGTCGTTCATCATTGTTTTCTGCTTTGTTTCTTTTACTTATCCGAGTCCACATAGCATACCTTTGTGTCAACTTAGCTACAGTCTTTCTACAACATCTAAATCTAGGAACTTACCAACGAGACTAGTTGCTTATCTCTGAACAGGCTGCCCATTAGGGTTTTTGAAGTACAAAAGTTTCGGCCAAAACAGCCCGGACTATCCGGTTGCCCGTGAATACCCGTTTAATATCTATCGGAGTATGTGGCCTTGTGTGCGACAATTTGTGTGCTTCAATACTACATTGTGTCATATAGTTGAAAATCAAAAAAAGAAGGAAGAATCAAAAAAAGAAGAGAAAAGAGATACAGAAGTGACAAAAGAGAAATATCAAAGTTGTTTGGAGGCCTAGTTTCATAATAGCACTCATGGATTGAGCAATCTTGTGCCTGTCTTTATTTTGAGCTATTACTAGCGTCTCTCTTGTGTATTGTAATACTCATGTTCATAAATTGTTGTGCCACATTTATCTCCACGTGTGTGTTTCCTTAGATGTTTGTCACACGATCAACACTAGAATTTGCTTTGGTGTAGATAGGTATCAATACCTACAGCTCCACTTCATACTCATGCTTTGTCGTGTGATCGTTCTTGTACCCTTGGTATTCGCTTCATCACATCCATGCATGTGTCTTTTATCCAAATTGGTAAGCTTTTACTAATTCACTTTGGAACGGTAAGATTTCTTTTTCTTATAGTTGTGAGTGAGTTGTGAGGGTTCCACCAAAATATTTTTGATTTTGTCCACTAATCTACTAATCATGTCTTCTAGTGAATCTCATGTGATGCAGAAAAATGATGATGATACTACCGTTACGTGGCGAGACAATGAAGAATTGCGAAATCACTTACAAGGGATAGTTACCCGCACAACAGATAGACTTGCAAAAGATATACAGTCCACACAAATGCAAGTGGACGATACTAGTCACTGAAATCAAAACACAAGTCACTACAATTCAAACAAGTATACCAGATTTAATAGAGTTTGTAAATGGTTTTAGGTTGTTAGTACAACAACACCATCCGCCAACTGAGGATGATGATGCTAGTATCAATGATGGCAATTTGGCCGCTGCCCCTGTGGTTGGCAACGGTCGTGGTGATGGCCCTGCAGGTCATGGTGGTTACCATGGAGGCCACAGATGTGGCTTTGCCCCCGTTGGTGCTCAACGTTACCTGCTACCTGCACATGCACATCCCGATGATGGATTGGGTAAGCCCAAATTCTCCATACCCAGATTTGAGGGAGGACCTGATGTTGAAGAATACCTTGGCTAGGAGCTAAAGATAGATAAATTATGGCTCTTACATGTCTACACGGAATATAGAAAGATCATGCTTGCTAGTTCCGAGATTGATGGATATGCATTGCGATGGTGGGATGGCATTATATGAGCAAGGCACGAAGATGGTGATCTGCCTATCGTTACTTGGTGCACCATGAAGGAGGTTATGCGAGCTCATTCTGTTTCACTGAATTATTTGCGTTCTTTCTTTGACAAGTTACAACAAGTGAAGCAAGGGTCTAAGACTGTTGATGAATATTACATGAAGACGGAGATGCTTCTATAACAAGCGAGAGTGTGTGAGTCTATTGAGATGACCATGCATCATTTTCTCCATGGACTAAAGTTTAACATCAAGAGTATTGTTCGGCACAATCAGTATAATGATATGAATGAGTTGTTACATCATGCACGTGAGGTAGACACACGGTTTGCCAAAGAAGCACTATTCAAAGCTTGTTCTACAATAGGTGGACGTCTTTCCTCTTGGACTAGTTCATATGCACCTATATCTAGTGCAATTTATATTGATCGTTCGTCTACATCCACATACCGACTTCCAATATGTTCAATACAAAGATACCAACTCGTACAGCGAGTGGTACAGGTTCCAATATGTCTACATCATGTAATAGGGACATGGAGTGTCGTACCTGTGGTGGCAAGGGTCACTTCAAGAGTGTAACATCCCAAAACATCAATCCAAGATTATTCAAGATCAAATCAATCAAAATTGGGGTTAACAAAAACTTTTTCAAAGTTAATATGAAAGCATTCATATATGTGTGCATTTAAATTAGGAGTTGTTTGATTGCCATGATTGAATGATCCAATGCTTGTAAAACGTTTCTTAGGTGATTTAAACATCATCTACATCATTCCCAAACTTTTCCTAAAGAAAATCAAATCAAAAAGAATTAAAAATGAGGAATGGTCATTTTGGCAAATTTAACTCCCATGCCTACTTTGGCTATTCCTAGTACTCAAATTTTAACAGAAACAATTCTTGATCTTTGCACCCCTTGCTAGTACACATACTGAGGTACCAAGGCCCACCTTTTGATCTGCTAAAAACATTCTGTAAACTAATTTAAATGGCAGTTTAAAATTGAATCTAATGCATATGCATAGATCACCCCTATTTCAAAAACCATCTTTTTAGCTCCACTTTCAAAACCCTTGCAACCAAAGACTACCTAGCATTAGTGGAGAACACCCAAAAATTTTGAAACCAAAATTCAAAACTTTTTCTCTTTCGGCCATTTCATCAAACAGGTGGTAGACACAAACCTTGCCAAATTCAAAACACTATAGTGTGTAGTGATTTTTGTCACCATTTGGGCCTAACTCGGTCCCCTTGTCCCCCCAGCTAAAACCCCGGCCCTAGCTCTCTCTCCCCCTCCCCTAGCTGCTCCAGTGCCAAGCCGCCCGACGCCATGCGCCAAGTCGACCATGGACAGCTCGCCCCAAGTCGCCCCGCGCTCTCCTTCGCCCTCTGGCCGACAGGCGCCATCACACCGCACCGCCTCGACCAGTCCCCGACCAAAATCGAGCGGAGGACTAGCCCTAGTTGCTCGCGCCCATGCCTCTGTCCGCCATGCCCCGGAGCGCCGTGCCCGCCAGAGCAGCACCGGCCTCGCCAAGCCCTAGCCTTGCGTGGCAGCAACCGCAGTAGGCCCAGAAACCGCCCAGACATCCTCGTTCGCAGCCCCGCGACCAGCAGCCCGGAAGAACCGCGCCGAACACCGCCGCCCGCGCTCAGTGCACCGCTTGCTCCCGACCGCATGCCACCGCCCCTACTGCCGCATTTAAGCTCTAGAGCACCGTCAGGGAACCGCCCATCGATCGCCACCCCCAGCCATTCCTCTACCTCGCCGTAGCCATGTCACCACCGTCGACCGCCCATCCCGCTCGGTCTCACCGTCGAGCCTATAAAAGGAGCCCTCCCTAGCCTCTCTTCTCCACACCATTCCACTCCCCTCACCTCTCTGGACCTTACCCACCTCTAGCCGGAGCAAGTGGAGCAGCAGCTCGCCGGAATTGGAGCCAGAGCAGTCGCGGTAGGAGGAGAAGGGCGCCGTTGATTTCGACCGCCCCAAGCTCCACCGTGACCACGCCTCGCCTCGCCGTCGTCTTCCACGTCGTTTGCCCGCCTCGCCGACCCTGCTGGAGCCCTGGTACGCCCCCAGCAGACCCCCACCGAGCCGCTAGGGTTCGAGCTCGCCGGCGACCTGTTCGTCGTCGACGATGACCCTTAGCCGTAGATCTAGCTTCTAATCGCACGGCCCACAGCGCGCGTACCGTTTCGCGTTTTAAGTGCCGCTGACACGCGGGACCCCCTACTAGCTGAGCCCCGCGCCGCAGAGCGCCACTGGGCTGACCCATTCCTTTTCCCGTGCTAGCCCATCGATTCAAATCTGGTTTTTTCTTTTTTAGTTAAATCTAGTTTCTGTCCAGTATTTCAAAAATCAATTCTGTGAGTTTTACAAATCCAAATTTCATGAAACTAATTTTGTCTAAAAGGTATTAAGATGATCTATCCAAGCCCGTTGGATTTAATTCAATTAGAGTTATAGATCTCTCCTAATAAAAATAAGAAGACAGAAGCTTTTGCAACTTGCAACATTTTTATAAAATCAACCAAGTTAGCTTTTGAGTTGATTCCAACTCTCAAAAATCACATTTTACCATATCTATCCAAATATGTAATAATATTAAGGTTTACATGCAGTGACTTTGGACTAGTACCAACATAATGCTATATAGGCATTTCTAGTCACGTTAAATCATTAAATAATGAACTTAAACCAAAGTAATATTGATCCAACCCTTAAATCGCATTCCCACATGTTAGAATATGTGGTGAGGACATGTGTCCACATGATCCCATATTTTGGTGGTGAATATTAAATTTTAGTTAATTTTTTTTCAATGAGTAGAAATTACTTTTCTAAAATAAAAAGAAGGAAACTTTTGATTTAAACTTGTGATGCTTTTGATTTAAATTGTGTGTCTTAGAATGCTCTAGCCTAGTGAAGTATTGTTTGGTGATTGTGCACTCCCTATGTATTTATAGACGATAGTACCGACCAAGCTTTCGAGGAGGAGGAGTTCTACCCAGAAGAAGAAGAAGAAGAAAACTTCAACCACTGCAGCAACCAAGGCAAGCCACCATTAACAATGCCAGCTACTATTAGCAAGCTAGCACTATCCAAGATTAATCCTTGCAAGTTAGCACTTGCAAGTGTAGTACTTAGCAAACTAGAATCAAACTAGATGGTTTAGCAAAGATGCCTTAAGCCTGCTTTGATCACCCCCCCCTTATTTAACTAACAGTACCCCAAGTCCTAGTTACAAGTTTTACCCTTCTTAGATTATACAAAGTTCTTTACTGGTTTTGAAGGTAGCATAAAAAGTATAAAACTTGACCTATTTAGAAACCTTTAGATGTCATTCTATGGCATGAGATTGAACCCATCTTTACCACCTTAGTGAACACTCTTAATTTAGTAGTTTAGAGTAGATAAAAAACTTGAGTCACTTTAGATGGGAACACTTGGTGAAAATGAATTATGAAAACCTTGGAATGATGAGTCATTCTATTGAGATGTTTTGACAAGTGTTGAGAAACACAAAGGATTGATGTTGATGAAAATGTTGAGGCATGAGCCTTAACCCTTTTATAAAACTGATGGTTGGATTCGGATGCGATACCATTCCAAATTTACCGTACAACCACATTACCTGAATTGGGTAAGGCTTAGCTGGAAATTTATATGCATTAGTATTAGTTCCCTCACGGGAGAGGTTTGAGCTAAGGCTACCTCTCATTGTTGTCCACCTATGCAGTGCCCAAGATGATTGATGGTCATGGTTGGGAGGCCATGCTCATAGGAGAGGTGCTTATACTAGGGTGTGTAAAGGGAAGGTTATGTTTGACAATCTGCATACTAAGTATGATGATTCAGGGTTATCCCTGACAGATGTATCGAATCTTGTGGTGAAAGTGTACCAGCTCCGCAGAGTGTCAAACTATTCGAATAGCCGCGTCCGCGGATATGGACAATTGGAATGCCCATACTGTTTCGTTGTCAGATGTTTTCTAAAGACTTCGAAAAGAATGATGAATATTGACTTGACCACAACAGGGTTGTGTTTATGACAATGGTTCCCCCAACTTAAGTGATTTTAGAGTTTTATTTTATCTTTCTTTGCTTCAGAACTCAGTTTAGGTTTCAAACTTAACTTGATAGTTAAGCATAGAGTTAGCATTTTAACTTAGTTTCATAATACTTGTTAGTGGTAGTTTGCGAGTACTTAAAGAGTACTCATGGCTTTTGTCCCTGGCTATTATCATGGCCAGACTATGAAGGAGATTATCAAGATGATGGTCAGCAGGACGGCTATGATAACTAGGACTATCTGCCTTCGTCAGCATTGCCTGTGCCCATGAAGATGGACCCCACCGCTACGCTATATTTTATTTCCGCTGCTTGTTGTATTAAGACTGGATCATGAGATCCTTATTTGTGTAAGACCTTATGTATGGTTTGTAATGGATGATGTATTGTGATATCCAATCCGTTATGTCTCGCAAAAATGGTAATCCTAGGATTGCGAGGTATGGCATAACGGGCATCTGGGCTTAAAAATCCGGGTGTTGACAAAGAGGGATTATCCAAATAAAAAGGTGATGCTTATTAATGAACACGATGAGTATGAGAGGGGAGATGATCCTGATCCGAATGCTTCGGATGATGATGATGGTTACATGAGTGATGGTGTTGATGCATTCCCAGCCACTGCTACTACTATTGTTTGCACTCCACGAGTACTCAATGTGTCTTCTAGTTTGCAAAATCAGCCATGCAATTTGTTCCAAACAAAGTCACTTGTTGGTCCAAACAAAGTGTGCAAGGTAATTATTGATGGTGGAAGTTGCCGCAATTTAACAAGCAAGGAGTTATGTGCCAAGCAGAAGCTGAAATATCTACCGCGTCCTCATCCATATTATATTCAATGGTTAAGTGACAACAGTGAGATGAAGGTTAGTCACATGGTGTGTGTTGATTTTGAGATAGGACTATACAAGGATTCCATTGACTTTGATGTGGTTCCTATGACATTTTTTCATTTGTTATTAGGTCGACCTTGGCTATTTGATCATTCCGTGGAACATAATGGCCGAGCCAATACATATCATTTGGAGTTCAAGGGCAGAAAAATCAATTTGCAAACTATGTCACCACAAGATATTGTGAATGAATCTCATTAGAAAACTGACATCAATTTGGAGGATGCACCTTCATTAGTTGATAGGCAAGAGAATGTAACAATTGTGAGTGATATAACGAAAAGTGAGAGAGTGCCCAATTTGCTTATATTAGCCACCAAGGAAAAGATGAGAGAATTTAGTGAGGATCCTACAACCGTGCCTCTTGTGCTCATGTACATGGGCGAGGTTTTAGTTTCTAATGATATGACCCCTCTTTTTCTTGGTGTTTCTAACGTGTTACATGAATTCAGCGATGTATTTCTGGAGGAGGTACCTACAGGTTTGCCACCATTGCAAGGTATTGAACATCACATTGACTTGATTCCAGGAGCATCGCTACCCAACCGTGCACCATATCACACAAACCCCGAAGAGACGAAGGAAATTCAGAAACAAGTACAAGCGCTTCTCGACAAATGTTATATTTATGTGAGCTTAAGCCCTTGTGTTGTTCCTGTTATTTTAGTTCCTAAGAAAGATGGAACTTGGCGCATGTGCATAGATTGTAGAGCTATAAACAACATCACTATTCGATATCGTCATCCTATTCCACGCTTAGAGGATATGTTAGATGAATTAAGTGGTGCTTCTGTTTTCTCTAAAATTGATTTGCATAGTGGTTATCATCAAATTAGGATGAAGGAAGGGGATGAATGGAAAACTGCCTTTAAGACTAAGTTTGGTTTATATGAGTGGTTAGTAATGCCTTTTGGTTTAACTAATGCACCTATTACTTTCATGAGATTAATGAACCATGTCTTAAGGAATTTTATTGGCAAGTTTGTGGTAGTGTATTTTGATGACATATTAATCTACAGCCGCAATGAACATGAGCATACTGATCATATTAGACAAGTATTGCAAGTGTTACGAGATGCTAAGCTATATGGTAATCTTGAAAAGTGTACATTTTGCAAAGATAAGGACATATTTCTAGGATATGTTGTCTCTAAACATGTAGTAGAAGTCGATAAATCTAGAATTGAAGCTATTCAAAATAGGCCTACTCCCATGAACGTGAGTCAAGTACGAAGTTTTCACGGTCTTGCTAGTTTCTATAGACGTTTTGTGAAATATTTTAGTACTATTGCTGTACCTTTGAATGAATTAACTGAGAAAGGTGTACCTTTTGAGTGGGGCATAGCCCAAGATCATGCTTTTGATGAATTGAAACGATTGTTAGCTTATGCACCTTTGCTTGCACTACCAGATCTTTCTAAGCAATTTGAGATTGAATGTGATGCTAGTGGCATAGGAATTGGTGGTGTGTTGATGCAAGAGGGTCATCCCATTGCATATTTTTCTGAGAAACTTTCTGGTGCAAAGTTAAATTATCCTATCTATGACAAATAATTGTATGCGCTTGTTAGAGTTCTTGAGGTTTGGCAACATTATTTGTGGCCAAAAGAATTTATCATACATTCTGATCATGAAGCTTAAAAATATCTAAAAGCTCAATCTAACTTGCATAGGCATCTTGCTAAGTGGGTTGAGTTCATTGAGTCTTTCCCATACATTATTAAACATAAGAAGGGAAAATATAATGTTGTTGCTAATGCTCTATCTAGGAACAACATGTTGTTAACACAATTGGATATCAAAGTTTCTGGTTTAGAGAGTTTGTGTGATTTGTATGCAACTGACCATGATTTTGCTGAATCATATCGTTTGTGTACTATTGGGAGGGCATGGGATAAATTTCACATTCATAATGTGTATTTGTTTCGTGCTAACAAACTATGTGTTCCAGAGTCGTCTGTGCGTTTGTTGTTGCTACAGGAATCACATGCTGGAGGATTGATGGGTCACTTTGGGGGTGAGAAGACGCTACTCATGCTCGCTGATCATTTTTACTGTCCTAAGATGAGGCATGATGTGGACAGGTTTGTCAAGAAATGCATTACTTGCAATAAGTCAAAGTCCATGTTGAAGCCTCACAGTTTGTATACGCCATTACCTGCACCTACTACACGATGGGAAGATATAAGCATGGATTTTGTATTCGGTTTGCCTAGAACTAAAAGAGGCCATGATTCATTTTTTGTGGTAGTGGATAGATTCTCCAAGACGCCACACTTTATTGCCTGCCACAAAAGCCACGATGCGTTGCATATTTCTAACCTGTTTTTCAGGGACATCATGCGTCTACATGGAGTACCAAAGACGATTGTTTCTAACCGTGATATGAAGTTCATGAGCTACATCTGGAAGACACTTTGGGGGAAGTTGGGGATGAAGTTACTATTCTGTACTACTTTTCATCCCCAAACTGATGGTCAAACGAAGGTGGTGAACCGAACACTGTCGACATTGCCACGAGCTATAATCTAGAAGAATCTTACTGAATGGGAGGAGTGTTTTCTGCATGTGGATTTTGCTTATAACCAGGCAGTTCACTCTACCACACATCTTTGTCTTTTTGAGGTGGTCTTTGGTTCAAACCCATTACACCACTTGATTTGCTGCCTCTTCCTATCCAAGAGAGGGTCAACATGGAAGCATCGAAGAGAGCAGATTTTGTGAGGAAGATACATGTGAAGACTAAAGAGTCTATTGAAAAGAAGGGCAAGAACAATGCTGAAAGAGCTAACAAGAAGCGTAAGGAGGTGTTGTTTCAACCTACATATATGGTTTGGGTACACTTTCGCAAGGACAGATTTCTGGAGTTGCATAAATCCAAGTTGCTTCCACTTGGTGCTAGTCCTTACAAAGTGATTGCAAAGATCAATGCTTATGCGTACAAGATAGATATTCCTCAAGATGTATTTGGAGGTGTTAGTGCTAGTTTCAATGTTGCTGATTTGACACCATATGATGGAGAAGACCTTGGAGGGTCGAGGTCGATGCCTTTTAAGGGTGGGGGAATGATGAGGACATCCCTAGTGATTTGCTATCTCCAACTCCTAATGAAATTGTTGGTGTTGCTGCCAAGACCAAGTCTAATGAGATCAGGGTTGGACCTATTACTAGAGATTGTGCCAGGCTACTTGAACAACAGGTGAATTCATTCCTAAACGAGTCTAATGTTTTTATTGATGATAATTTTATATTGTGTAAGTCTTTGCACTTATGTATGATCATGTTCATTGAAGAGACAAGCATGGCACTAAGAGGAGAGAGGAGGCCAACGTGATGATCATCCAAGGATGCGCGTGGGAGGAGCGGGAGGAAGGCACACGGGACGAGGAGAAGATCATCAAGAAGAAAGCAGCAAAAGTTCCTGGATGAACTGGAATGTCCGGTCTACATCACCTAGACAATTCGGCCTACACGAGAAGCATCGAGGTGGCATCCATTCAGTACACCAAATTGGAAGCCACCCGGATTCTGGTCAAAAACTCTGAAGTTTCCACCAAGAGCGGACTATCCGGCGCACTCCAATCGGAGTGTACGTCCTGGCCGAAATGTCAGGCGCATTCCAACCGAAATGTCCGGCCACCGACCAAATCTGGTCTGAGTCGGCTTGTATCAGTTTGAGTCGAATATGTCCCTGTTTTGTTTTTTGGTCGTTCCAGGCGCCCTTATATGCCCTGGAATGCCCCTTTGCTCCACTTAGACCATGTTTAAAGTATTCCCTTGATTTGTTTAGTTGCTACTTGCATCCAATTGAACCCCTACACCAATTCGTATCGATATGGTGGATTTTATACTATCAATCAAGTGTGATTAGTTGATCCATTGGGATTTAGCCAATTGCAAGTTTCGTGTGATCTGTTGTTCCATTGGGAATTAGATGATTTCAAACCGCTTCATGGTTAGCAACTACATGCGCAAGTGTGTGAAGTTGTGAATATCTGCAAGGGTTGAGAGCTGTTGCATTGGCATCAGGGATCAATCTAGAGGTTCGTGAGCAGCATACAAGTTATCTCCACCCACTATCATTATCTACCACCCTTGCTTACAACCCTCTCTTACTAAGAAGATCAGGCCACCCCATATCGGTGTACTTTCTCATGTATATGGTTGCACCTATTTTAGGCTTTGTCCAAAGAGAATAAAACTTGACAAGATATTTACATGATGCTATACAAATCTTGATGCTAAGTAAATTCATGCCGCCCTCGGGAATGTTTGTCAGATATAAGAACACAAAGTAGAGCTTGTCCTCTTGCTGCATAGAGGATTGGGCTTTCTCTGAAAAGTG
This sequence comes from Avena eriantha, assembly GCA_910589775.1. NCBI lineage: Eukaryota > Viridiplantae > Streptophyta > Magnoliopsida > Poales > Poaceae > Avena > Avena eriantha. Next base: position 366,515,705 of record OU342744.1, read on the forward strand.
CATTTACTTTACTTCCAATTTACATTACAGCAGTTTACTATTACACAAACTATAAACCCAAAAACACCAAACCCCTTCATCTTTTATTGTTTTTCCTATTAGACTTACTAACCAATACCTTCATATCCTCGTGGGTTTGACAATATTTTACTATTGAAAGGTGCAATAATAAATATCCTGCACTTGGGAGACATCAAGGTGCAACTTCCTTGGCTCGGGGGGCAAGCAATTTTTTGTTGGCAATAGTTCCCTCACCAGCACGGTTGGAGGAGGCTGCCCGACTGTCGGAGGAAAAAGAGTATACCTTCCCAAGCTAGTCCCGTCCCGTGGTCTGCTACTCCACGGCCCTGGTGAGTAGGGCTTGGGCATAGCATATTTGCAGCATGCCTTTGCCATTAGGGTCAAGGCCGGCGACCACAACCTGTCCCAAAATGATATTGTCCATCAGAGTTGATTAGAGCAGGAGTCCGTCGGTTTAGAATTCTTGAGGCATTAGCACAATCTACGTCTTCTCTGATGGAGGCGAGCAACGGGGTGGTGGTAGTGCTTCCTGTGCGGTCGCGCCAGCAATTGGACAATTGCTGCCAAGCGTGGAGTTGCGGCAGAGCTCGAGCACGGCCACACACGTGGGGTCACGCTCATCATCAAAGTTCAACATACAACCTTGGTAGCCAGCATTGAGGCACTAGGTGATGTGGATCTAGTGGTAGTCTGGCAACTGCCGAGTTATCGCCTGTTTGAGGCGGAACTTCTCGCATTCCTTGACCTCCTTCTGCATCGCCTCCTCGAGGGCCTTACGATGATCCTTGATCTCTATCACCATGCCCGTTTCTACTAATTTCATGGTGAATGGATCCGATGGGATGTCGGCGTTCGCCATGAAGATGGTGGTGTGATGGGTAGATCTGCCGTGGATCTGCCCGAAGGAGTCGGATTCAAAGATCTGGAGGATGGAGGAGTCCTCAAATTCAATGGCGTTGGAGACCCGAGTGATCGAACCAGTGTGCAATACCTCAACAATGGATCCGCCAATGGGGCAGGGGTCGCCGAGTCAGTGTCGTCAAGGAGAGCCTCGTCTCCCTCGGCGGGGCCACTTCCAAAGACCTAGAGAGTGGCGGAGAAGCCCCGATCTTCCGTGAAGAAGTCGTGCAGTGGGGAAGAGGGGATGGTGCTGAGCCCCACCGATTCGATCGGGTCAATGGTGTCGACTAGCACCATGATGGCGTGGGTAACTGGGTGCGAGTCCGTCATGTAGGTGCTAGACATGATGTGGTAGAAGCCTCTAATGGCGATCATGCGGCCTAAGTGAAGGGACGGTTGATTGCCAAGTAGGGTCTCGCCGAAGATCTCAGGCCTGAAGATCCATGCCCCACAATGGGCACCATTATCGTGGGAATGGCCACGACAGTCCTTACTGGGGGGTAGTGATTAAGTAGAATGGGAAAAGGGAGAGTAGGTCATCTGGAGGTCTAGATTGTAAGGACATGGGTATTTACCTAGGTTCAGCTCCTGTATGGTAATAGGATTACGCACTAGTAGAAAAATGGCTATAGGAGTATTTTCCCTAATGGCGTGCAAAAATATTTACACACCAACACTTCGAGGCAAAATAGTCTTGGCGTGCCAATATTCGCGAATGCCACCACTGTATAGTACTAGTGGTGTTCCGAAAAAACGTTACTAGTAAGTTGAACCCAACAGTCTTTCTGGATGAAAAATAGTATTGGCGTTCTAAAATAACAAAACGCCACTAGTATATTTTTAGTAGTGATGTTTGAACTATATCACATGCCACTAATAAGTTGAACCCAGCAGTCTGTCTAGAAAAAAGTAGTACTAGTGTTCTAAAATAATGAAACGCCACTAGTATAGTTTTAATAGTGACGTTTGCATTGTAGCACACACCACTAGTAAGTTGGACCCAACTCTATCTTAGCGTCCTCCTCCATTATCTCTTCCTCACCCACACGCATAAGGCAGAAAACTTTCTCACTCCCTGTGTCCCTCTTGGCTTCTCATCCCAGCTCGCCCGATTGCCTCTTGCCTCACTCGACCTCTCTTTTCTCTCCCATCTATTCTCTCTCACGCCTAGAAGCGCACCGACACTTCATACGCAACACTTCCTCACCGCGAGAACCGCCCTCGTCTGGCTCCAACACAACACCGTCGGCCCTCCACCTCGACGAACCCTACATCCTTGCTCACATGTGATGAATCCAGTCATTGTTGCATACATGTATGCGACTCGGCCCTCTTCTCACCTTTCTCTCAAATTCGATCATGATATATTTTCTTGTTTGATCAAGTTTTTTTGTTTGCTCGTATCTCACCCCATCAATCTCTATATACGCATGAAGAACAAGTAGGAAAGAATCGATTTGGTGCGCTGGTGCTATGGAGATGATTACGACGACCTTGCTACGGGGCAGCAGCGGTAGTGATGATGCGGGAGACCTCGACATGGGGCTGCATCGATGACGGTAATGATGACATCCACAACAACGATGACAATATTTAATTAAAAAAAATCCATATATAGATATTAGTGGCGTTCATGTTTGTAGCAACGCCACTAGTAACCAAGTTAGTGGTGGCGTTCCAAAAAAAGAGCACCACTAGTACCCAAGTTAGTGGCGGCGTTCCAAAAAAATAAACGCCACTAGTAACTAAGTTAGTGGTGGCGTTCTAATCACAAGACTCCAGTATCAGCTACCAATGGCATTAAGTTAGTGGTGTGTGGGTTTAACGCTAATAACCTCATTTTCCGAATGCCACCAATGAGCGTTTTTCCTACTAGTGACGTCCTACTTTCTGTATTGATTGTGGGGATTACAATGGCGTCGATCTCAAGAGCTGGGTGTAGAGTTACATTTATGAGGTGTATTAGAGCGTATTCGTGTTGAAATTTACCCCAACAAGTATAGAGTCGCCTCCCTAAGGTTTACAAGGATCAACATCAAATTGGACAAGGATCCGGTGAGTTTGACCTAGTCGACTGGGCCTAGCTATGCTTCTAGGCCTTCTGGTTTAGTTGCTGTCTTCCTTCAAGTCCAATCGCCATGGGCCGTATAGTCAATGGGCTAGTGAGCCTACTCGTCACGGGCTACCGATGAGCCTCCCCCATTCGGTGAGGCCACTTCACTTCCTAGACATGCCCCTATTGGCATATCCTTATCAAGAGGTTTGCGAAAATGGATGAAAAATACTGGGAATCCGAAAGTGTGACTGGGCTTGTCCAGATAGAAAAAACATACCGCATTCCAAAAAAATAGTACTAAATGCTCCTCGAGCAATAGTAGTAAATAAAGTAGTAAAGCATGACATAAAACATGATAGTAGTAAAGCCCCAAACTAGTTGTGGCCTCCAAAACAAGTTGTGATTTAAGATCATGCCGAGGGGGATCTCGTAAAGTCTCCCGCATGTGGATAGTGCAATATTCAAGGAACAAGTGATATAGGGTGGCCGATCTTCTCAGTAAGCGGATGGAGGTGATGATGGTGGATGATAGATAACTAGCCTGTAGCTATGAACTCTCCCGCTCGATCCCTGATGCCAATGCAACAGCTCTTGAACCTTGTAGGATATTCACCACACCACGCTCTTGCGCACGCAGCCATGACCACGAACGGTAGTATGCAATATACTAATTCCCAATGGAACAATAGATCACACTCAATTATAGTTGGTAGATTCGAACACAGGGTAATTCCAGAGGTTCTGATGAGGACATCCATACTATTCCACTATCCCCTACTCCTATTCACAATGAAGTTGTTGCTGCAAAGAACAAGTCCAATGAAATAAGGATTGGACCCATTACAAGAGCTCGTGCAAAGCTGATTGAGCAACAAGTGAATTCACTCTTAATTGAAGCTAATGTTTTACTTAATGAGAACTTTATACTACCTAAGTCTATGCATCTTTGTATGATCAGGTTTATTGATAACACAAGCGTTGCGTGAGGAGGAGAGTTGCAGCAAGAAGGACAAGCGCTGATTTCCAATATCAACAAGTGCGCGAGGGATGAGCGGGAGGCATGCGCACTAGGAGGCAATGAGGAAATCACGTATGAGCAAGAGTGAGATATGGCGCACCAAGAATTACATGTTTGACATGTTCCACGACGTTTGGACTATGTGCCAATAACGCCGAACCCATATATAGGTCGGTATGTATCAGGTTGAGTCGAACCGAGTCAGTTTGGGCCAAGTTATGGCTGTTCTTAGGCCCGTTTAGAGGGGAGGACGCCACAGCCCTCATATAAACCTCCGTAGCTGTCACAAGTTAGGGTTTAGACCATGTTAAAATATTTTGGAGTTGTTTCTTTCATAGAACTTCTGGAATTACCCTGTGTTTGAATCTACCAACTATAATTGAGTGTGATCTGTTGTTCTATTGGGAATTAGTAGATTGCATACTACCGTTTGTGGTCACGGTTGCGTGCGCAAGAGTGTGGTGTTGTGAATATCCTACAAGGTTCGAGATTTGTTGCGCTGGCATCAGGGATCGAGCAGGAGAGATCATAGCTACGCACTAGTTATCTATCATCCACCATCATCATCGCCATCCGCTTACTGAGAAGATCGGACCACCCCATATCATCTTGGTATCAGATTTCCAGTGTTGCCTCGGTAAGCATCCACAAATCCATCCATAGATTAGTTGTTTTGTCCTATACAGAAAAAGCCACACAAAAATATTAGGGTTCATAGTTTATTGCCATAGCCTAGATTACACTGTTCGTGAGTTCTAGTTGCTGATCGTAATCCTTTTGTGTAGTCTTTCTTCTAAATCTGAGTTGTTGTTTTTGTCTAGTTTTCGTCTATTTTTGATCCGTTGTAAGAGTCCCTAGACTATTTCTAGACTATTCGTCATGTTCTTGAGTCTTAGATCTAGTAGATCTGTTTTCTTTTAGTCTAAGGTTGTAGATCTGTTTGAAAGAAGGAGAAAAAAACAAACTGATCGGATCTAGACTTATACTGAGTTTGCTTCACGTTGAAGTAAAAAAAAATTCGGCTCGCTGCCTCATGCCTGACCGCAGATAGGTCTGTGCTCCAGCGTGAAAAAAAATCCGAAAAAAAAATCGGACCGTCGCCTTACCACAGACAGGTCTGTCCTCATACGAGAAATTTTTGGGTCTGCCGACATCCTGCCGCGGCAGGATTTTAGGCCGTTTTTCTGCCGTGGCAGAGACCAATTCTCAGGTCAAATTTTTTTCTTTTGTGTTTATTTTTTTTACTGAGTCCACATAGCGTACCTATCCTTGTGAGTCTTAGTAAGCCTTTCTTTGTGTCTAAAACTATCCTACGAGACTAGCGTGCTTAGTACTCTGTGGGCTGCTCAGTTAGCAATCTTGTGCCCGTTTCGTTGAGACATTGCTAGCGTTTCTCCTTGTGCATTGCAACACGAGCGTTCCTCCGACATACCTCACTTTTTGAGCTCATTTTCATAGCTGCAATTGCCCTATTTATCTCCACCGTGTGTGTTTCCGTGGGTCTTTGTCACACGATCAGCACTAGGACTTGTTTGTGGTGTAGTTAGGATACCATACCTACAGCTCCACCATAAATACCCTGTGTGCCCTGTGATCGTTCTCTATACCTTTGATTTTCACTTCATCACATCAGTGCATCAGTTTTTGATTTCGTTTGGTAGAGCATCTCTATTCACTTTGGAACGGTAAGATCTCCTTTCTTATTAGTTGTGAGTGAGCTATGAGAGTTCCACCATACAGATTTTGATTTTTGCACTAACCTACTAATCATGTCTTCTAGTGATGATGATGTTGTGATGCAGAAAAAGAAGGATGAGGAGCTTGTTAATTGGCGTGAATATGAGGCTTTGAAGTCCCACTTGACACGTGTATTTACTAACACGACAGATGCCATTGACAAGAATCTCCAGGGTATGAATATGAGATTGGATCAGCATGTTGGAACGGTTGATACTATTCAAACGCAAGTGGCTACGCTCAATGTTAATGTCACCACTTTGCAGCGTTCCATTGAGGGCTTAACATCCGCTTTACATACAAGGGAAGATCCTCAACATGATGATGCCTTTGATGATTTCGATGAGGGTAGCGCTGTGGATGCTGCTCCACATGTTGGCAGGGGACGTGCTATTCCCCCTACCCATGCACCTGCTCATGGCCGTGGGTTTGCCCCTCTTGGGCGTGCTCAACGTGTTCACAACCAAGCTGCTGATGATGGTTTGGGCAAGCCAAAGTTTTCGATCCCCAAGTTTGATGGTTCCATTGATCCTGAAGATTACCTCACAAGGGAGTTGAAGATTGAGAAACTCTGGCGCTTATTTGACTATCCAGAAGACAAGAAGGTCAAGCTTGCAACATCTGAATTTGATGGTTATGCTTTGCGTTGGTGGGATGCTCTTGTGCAACATAGGAGGGAGGATAATGAACTTCCTGTGATGGATTAGCGCGAGATGAAGCAAATCATGAAGGCTCGTTTCGTTCCAACCAACTACTTGCGCTCAGTTTTTGATAAATTGACGCAATTGAAGCAAGGCACAATGACAGTAGATGAGTACTACATGGAGATGGAGCTACTTATGCAGCGTGCTCGAGTTCGCGATTCCATTGAGATGACCATGCAGCGATTCCTAAACAATCTGAAGTTGCCAATCAAGAGCATAGTGCGTCATCACAAGTATGAGACCATGAATGAGCTATTGCACCATGCTAGAGAAGACGAATCCCAGTTGGCGGAAGAGGCGAAGTCACGCACTCGTTTTCCATCCTCCAGCAGATTTTCGGCCAGATCTATTCCTCCTACAGTCACGCCACCAGCTGTTGTTCCGTTTATACCATCGGCCAAACCAGCAAGTACACCTTCGTTTGGTTCTAATGCTCAGAAACCCGCTGTTCCTGCTGCTAGCTCGGGTTCCAACATGTCTACTGCACGTACTCGTGATGTGGTGTGCCATACTTGTGGAGGTAGAAGTCACTACAAGAAGGATTGTCCAAACAGCAAGGTTATGTTTGTTAATGAACAAGGTGAAGTAGAAAGTGGAGACGGAGCTTCTGATGATGATATTGATGACGGCGAGGTTGGTGCTGATGCATATGCTGAGCGTGCACCCACTATTGTCATATCTTCACGTGTACTTAGTGTGCAACCGGTTGAGGAATCCCAGCGTTGCAACCTGTTCCAAACAAAAGCTCTAGTTGGACCAAACAAAGCTTGCAAGGTCATTATTGATGGAGGTAGCTGCAGAAATCTTGCAAGTAAGGAACTATGTGCCAAACTGAATTTGACATACTTACCTCCTCCCAAGCCATACTACATACAATGGTTGAGCAACAATGGTGAGATGAAGGTAAATCATATGGTACGAGTGAACTTTCAAATAGGGTCATACAAAGATTCTATTGATTTTGATGTGGTTCCTATGACTGTTTGTCACCTACTATTGGGTCGGCCTGGGCTCTATGATCGCCATGTGCAACACAATGGCCGAGCCAATACATATCACTTGGAATTCAAAGGAAAGAAGATTACTATGCAGCCAATGACACCACAAGAAATTGTGAATGATTCTCGCCATAAGATAGAGGTGAACTTGAATGAAGATACTACCACTCGGCGAGATTGCGTGACAGCTGTTCCTGATGTAATTGAGCCTAAATTGAGTGATACAACGAAAAGTGAGAGAGTGCCTAGTTTATTGTTATTAGCCACTAAGGAAGATATGAGAGAATTTCGTGAGGATCCTACAACCATGCCACTCGTGCTCATGTATAAGGGCGAGGTATTGGTTTCTAACGACATGACCCCTATTTCTCTTGGTGTGTCGTCTGTTTTGCAGGACTTTGGGGATGTGTTTCCAGAAGATGTACACGCTGGCTTACCTCCATTGCGTGGTATATAACATCAAGTGGACTTGATTCCTGGTGCCACACTTCCCAACAATGCACCCTACAGGACTAATCCCGAAGAAACTAAGGAAATTCAGAAGCAAGTACAAGCGTTGCTAGATAAAGGGTACATTCGTGTTTCTCTTAGCCCTTGTGCTGTTCCTGTTATTTTAGTTCCTAAGAAAGATGGTACATGGCGCATGTGTGTTGACTGTAGAGCAATTAATAACATCACTATTCGATATCGTCATCCTATTCCACACTTAGAGGATATGCTAGATGAATTGAGTGGTGCTGCTGTTTTCTCTAAAATTGACTTGCATAGTGGTTATCATCAAATTAGGATGAAAGAAGGGGATGAATGGAAAAATGCTTTCAAAACTAAATTCGGCTTGTATGAGTGGTTAGTGATGCCGTTTGGTCTTACTAATGCACCTAGTACTTTCATGCGTTTGATGAATCATGTTTTGAGAGAGTTTATTGGTCGTTTTGTGGTTGTTTACTTTGATATAATACTCATATACAGCCACACCGAATCTAAACATTGCACTCATATTAGACAAGTTTTGCAAGTGTTACGTGATAATAAACTGTACGCTAATCTTGAGAAGTGTACATTTGCAAAAGATAAGGTCATATTCCTAGGATTTGTTGTTTCTAAGCATGGAGTAGAGGTAGATCAATCTAAAATTGAATCAATTCAGAATTGGCCTACTCCAATGAATGTAAGTCAAGTGCATAGTTTCCACGGTCTCGCTGGTTTCTATAGGCGCTTTGTGAAAGATTTTAGCACCATTGCTGCATCATTAAATGATTTGACAAAGAAAGGTGTTCCTTTTGTATGGGGCGCGTCCCAAGACATTGCATTTGATAGATTGAAACGTTTGCTTACTTCTGCACCATTGCTTGCATTACCTGATTTTTTGAAGCAATTTGAAGTTGAATGTGATGCTAGTGGTATAGGCATAGGTGGCGTTTTGATGCAAGAGGGTCGGCCTATCGCTTATTTTTCTGAGAAATTGACTAGTGCTCGTTTGAATTATTCAATCTATGATAAAGAATTGTATGCACTTGTGAGAGTACTTGAAGTTTGGCAACATTATTTGTGGCCAAAGGAATTCATCATACATTCTGATCATGAAGCATAGAAATACTTGAAAGCTCAATCAAACTTGCATAGAAGATTAGCTAAATGGGTTGAGTTCATTGAGTCTTTTCCTTACATCATTAATTATAAGAAGGGAAAAGAGAATGTTGTTGCTGATGCTCTATCTAGGAAGAACATGCTATTAACCAATCTTGATGTTACAATTCCTAGATTAGAAGCTATTTGTGCACTTTATGCAACTGACCATGATTTTGCTGAACCATATCGTTTATGTGCTCTTAGAAACGCATGGGATAAGTATCATATACATGATGGATATTTGTTTCGAGCTAACAAACTATGTATTCCAGAATCGTCGTTGCGTTTGTTCTTAGTGCAAGAATCACATGCTTGTGGTTTGATGGGTCACTTTGGGCATGAGAAGACATTGCTCATGCTTGCTAATCATTTTTATTGGCCCAAGATGAGGCATGATGTGTACAAATTTGTGAGCAGATGCATTACTTGCCACAAGTCAAAATCCAAGCTGAAGCCTCGCGGTTTGTATATACCTCTCTCTGCACCTACTACTCCATGGGATGTCATTAGTATGGATTTTGTGCTAGGTCTTCCTAAAACTTAGAGAGGTCATGATTCTATATTTGTGGTAGTGGATAGGTTCTCTAAGATGGCTCATTTTATTGCCTGCCACAAAAGCGACGATGCGTCGCATGTTGCTAACCTGTTTTTCAGGGACATCGTGAGATTACATGGCGTACCAAAGACGATTGTTTCTGACCGTGATGTGAAGTTCATGAGCTACTTTTGGAAGACCTTATGGGGGAAGCTAGGAACAAAGTTACTGTTAAGTACTACATGTCACCCCCAAACAGATGGTCAAACGGAGGTGGTGAATAGAACATTGTCACAGCTGCCAAGGACCATGATTAAAAAGAATCCACGGGAGTGGGAAGAGTGTTTGCCACATGTTGAGTTCGCTTACAACAGGGCTGTGCATTCAACTACTCAGCTTTGTCCTTTTGAGGTGGTGTATGGCTTCAAGCCATTGACGCCACTTGATATGTTGCCTCTGCCATTACATGAGAGAGTTGATATGGAGGCATCAAAACGTGCTGATTATGTGAAGAAAATTCATGAGAAGACTCGAGAGGCTATTGAGAAGAAAGGCAAGAACATTGCTGCTGCAAGGAATCAAGCAAGAAAAGAAGTGTTGTTCGAGCCTGGAGATATGGTTTGGGTGCATCTACGCAAGGACAGATTTCCACTACTTCGCAAGTCCAAGTTGAAGCCACATGGTTCTGGTCCTTACAAAGTGCTAGCCAAAATTAATGATAATGCCTACTCAGTTGATATACCTATTGAGGAGTTTGTTGGTGCTAGCAACAGCTTCAACGTTGCTGATTTATCACCATATGCTGGAGAAACCTTGGAGCGTCGAGGTCGATGCCTTTTGAAGGGGGGGAGATGATGAGGACATCCATACTATTCCACTATCTCCTACTCCTATTCACAATGAAGATGTTGCTGCAAAGAACAAGTCCAATGAAATCAGGATTGGACCCATTACAAGAGCTCGTGCAAAGCTGATTGAGCAACAGGTGAATTCACTCTTAATTGAACCTGATGTTTTACTTAATGAGAACTTTATCCTACCTAAGTCTATGCATCTTTGTATGATCAGGTTTATTGATAACACAAGCGTTGCGCGAGGAGGAGGAGCGTTGCAGCAAGAAGGACAAGCGCTGATTTCCAATATCAACAAGTGCGCGAGGGAGGAGCGGTAGGCATGCGCACTAGGAGGCAATGAGAAAATCACGAATGAGCAAGAGTGAGAGATGGCGCACCAAGAATTACATGTTTGAGGTGTTCCACGACGTTTGGACTGCGTGCCAATAACGCTGAACCCATATATGGGTCGGTATGTATCAGTTTGAGTCGAACCGAGTCAGTTTGGGCCAAGTTATGGCTGTTTTTAGGCCCGTTTAGAGGGGAGGACGCCCCAGCCCTCATATAAACCTCCGTAGCCATCACAAGTTAGGGTTTAGACCACGTTAAAATATTTTGGAGTTGTTTCTTTCATAGAACCTCTGGAATTACCCTATGTTCGAATCTACCAACTATAATTGAGTGTGATCTGTTGTTCCATTGGGAATTAGTAGATTGCATACTACCGTTCGTGGTTACGGCTGCGTGCGCAAGAGTGTGGTATTGTGAATATCCTACAAGGTTCGAGATCTGTTGCGCTGGCATCAGGGATCGAGTGGGAGAGATCATAGCTACGCACTAGTTATCTATCATCCAACAGCATCATGGCCATCCGCTTACTGAGAAGATCGGGCCACCCCATATCAGGTTCTATGAAAGAAACAACTCCAAAATAGTTTTAAACTAGAGGGCGTTCCTTGGCTTATATGCCGCCGGAACGTCCGAAAAACGCGAAAGAAAAACGTGTCTGATACAGTCAGATCCGTCCAGGTCTGATGGGAACTTTTTGAGCCAGATTATCCGGTGGCCGGATTTTCCCGGGGAAAAGTCCGGTCAAATATCCGCCCCGACACAGAACGTCGCGCCGATGTCCTTAGCAGGATCTCCAAAGCAGGGCCGTATTATCCGGGGTGTGGGGGCCGGATTATCCTGGATCTTTTTAGACGTGGAAGTACTCATGGGAAAGATCTTGGAATTATCTATCCAACAAGTGCTTATTTGCTTGATTTGGAGTTCGTATGAGGAATCCACGTCCGTTTCAATTTCAGGACTTCTGTCTGTCCGAATTGAACGTTTCTTCTCTTTGATGATCTCCCTTTCTTGTATTGCGCCTTCCTCCCGCTCCTCCCTCCCGCATCCTTGGGCGATCATCATGTTGGGCTTCTCTTGTAGCCCTTCTCCTCCTCGCGCCATGCTTGTTTCTCCAACAAACCTGATCATACATAAATGCATAGACTTAGGCAGTATAAAATTCTCATTAAGTAAAACATCAGGTTCAATTAGGAATGAATTCACCTGATAGTCATTATTGATTTGACTCAATATTTCCTTCCAGTTCAGGCAGTCAGAATCATCATAATCCCTGTATATATCCTCATCATCCTCCCTTTCTTCATGAAAAGCCGTCCTCGGCTTTAGGTAAACTAAAAGTGGGATAAACAAAAGGAACAACGTGTACGCAAACTATATGTATATATAATATGTTGTATTATTGTTGTTCACATGAAAAGTATGTCCAGTATACATCAAGCAACTTAAATTGCAGGTATAAGTGAAGTACAAAGAATCATAATCATGGTAAAAAACAACTAAATAGATAGTCATGTTCTTCAATATTAAATTTAGTTTTCTCGAAGAAAATCTATGATCAAATTTGTGAACAAGATCAAACCAATTCAATATGTCTGAAAACCAAATTGAATCATGCCATGCTTCAACTGCGCTATTCTGATTATTATGAACATGATCATGTTGTCCAGTATGTAAAATGCAACTCAATTTGCAAATATAAGTGAAGTATAAAGCATTAGCACAACTAGACAACGAATTTTGGGACAAACACAACGAATATGAAAACTTGGGTTCTATTCTAGCAAGATTACAATGATCCAACATAGGTAAAATTACTTGTGTTGGCTGCATTATATCAACTAGACCTGACTTTAGTTTCATATTATCACAAATTTTAGCATATATCCCACAACACAAAATTGTCGACACACAACATGTATGGCTGAAAACAGCATGTTTCAGTTCAGCGATTCGATCACAAGTAATGCATATGTGATCCACAAGAAATTTTTCATGCATGCTATATTCACCAATCAGATTGAAAGTGAAACAAGGAGAATATGTGCTTGAATTCAGAAATGAAATTTAAGAAATCTTATCCATAGCACAAATCATACTCATAGGTTCATTTAGCATGATGGAATACACAATATCAGCAGGTGGTATTCGAGCAAGTATTTCCTTATGTGTTATCAGTACCACATGATCAAAATTTGAATTTGGTAAACTATCACATGGTGCTCAAACAGTAGTGCAAGGCAAATCACAAGGAGGCTTCAGTAAAGGAATAGACTCACAATATGTCGCACATGTTGGCTGAAGCTCCAAATCAGTACCAATTTCATTAACAATCTTCTCAGCTGTAGTAGGTACTACAGCATCCTCCTCAAGTGACAATACCAGATCGTGTGATGCAGGTTGTAAAATAGGCGGCTCCCTTTCTTCAAAAGCAACCTGCACATCACAAGATACAACACTAGGACTAGACATGATTATGTTAGTAGACAACTCACATGTCTCATTAGTGTCCACTCTCAAAATTTCTGGAAAGGGCCATTTGCAGTTGTTCAAAAACATGGAACATAGAAATTGCTTGAATTCCCAAAGCATTTTTTTACCCATGACACCATACACAATCCTTGTGTCCTTCCACCAACGAGCTACCTCTTCATCCACATGTCGGTGAGCAAGAATGTATTCTATATGGCCATTAAACTTGCTGTCGTAAGTACGACATCTCGCAAAACCAAATCCCATATCAATTTCCCAAATCTGATATTCTGCGGGTGTGGCGGAACTTTCCAATCGCCACTTGATTGTAGTTGGATCATATGCCATGCCAACCACAATAGCTAAATAGTCATGGTAAACATCATCTGATTTCTACATCACATCATCATCATCACTAGAAGACATGATTAGTAGGTTAGTGCAAAAATCAGAATCTGTATGGTGGAAACTCTCACAACTCACTCACAACTAATAAGAAAAGATATCTTACCATTCCAAAGTGAATAGAGATGCTCTACCAAACGAAATCAAAGACTGATGCACTTGATGTGATGAAGTGAATATCAAAGGTATAGAGAACGATCGCAGGACACACAGGTTATGTAATGTGGAGCTATAGGTATGGTACCCTATCTACACCACAAACAAGTCCTAGTGCTGATAATACAAATACCCAAGAAACACACACAGTGGAGATAAACGTGGCAAAGCAACTTATGAAAAGGAATATTGCAATGCACAAGAGAGACGCTAGTAATAGCTCAAATAGAACAGGCACAACATTGCTCAATCTACTAGTGCTATTATAAAACTAATCCTCCAATCAACCTTGATATCTCCCTTTTGTTGTTTACTTTTGTATCTCTTTTCTTTTCTCTTTTTTTAACAATTTTTCTTTTCTTCTTTCTCTTTTTTTTGATTTTTCAACAATCTGACACAATGCAATACGTGATGCAACAAATCTGAGCAATTAGGGGCCGGATATTCCGGTTTTGTTGGGGGCCGGATAATCCGGTCTACCTGGACGAAAAAATTTGCACTTTAAACCCTAATGAGAAGCCTGTCGGAGCAAAGAAACTAGTCTCGTGGGTACATTCCTAGGCATAGATGTTGTAGATAGGCTGTGTCTATGGTATGCAAACAAAGGTACGCTATGTGGACTCGGACAAACAAGGAAAAACTTGCGGAACACGGTGATGGTTGACACGTCGAAAAACAAGATCAAACCCTAAACCTAGACACAAACGAAAAACTAGACTCCTACGAGGAAAAACCTGCAGATCGGATCTACGAGAAGATACAATCAGCAACTAGAACTCGAAAACGATGCAATCTAGTCTATGGCAAATCTTTTTGTAAGGCTTTTTCTGTATAGGACGAAAACCACTCTCTAAACTATGGATGGATTTGTGGATGCTTACCGAGGCAACACTGGAAATCTGATACCAAGATGATATGGGGTGGCCCGATCTTCTCAGTAAGCAGATGGCGGTGATGATGGTGGATGATAGATAACTAGCCTGTAGCTATGAACTCTCCCGCTCGATCCCTGATGCCAATGCAACAGCTCTCGAACCTTGTAGGATATTCACAACACCACGCTCTTGCGCACGCAGCCGTGACCATGAACGGTAGTATGCAATCTACTAATTCCCAATGGAACAACAGATCACACTCAATTATAGTTGGTAGATTCGAACACAGGGTAATTCCAGAGGTTCTGATGAGGACATCCATACTATTCCACTATCTCCTACTCCTATTCACAATGAAGATGTTGCTGCAAAGAACAAGTCCAATGAAATCAGGATTGGACCCATTACAAGAGCTCGTGCAAAGCTGATTGAGCAACAGGTGAATTCACTCTTAATTGAACCTGATGTTTTACTTAATGAGAACTTTATCCTACCTAAGTCTATGCATCTTTGTATGATCAGGTTTATTGATAACACAAGCGTTGCGCGAGGAGGAGGAGCGTTGCAGCAAGAAGGACAAGCGCTGATTTCCAATATCAACAAGTGCGCGAGGGAGGAGCGGTAGGCATGCGCACTAGGAGGCAATGAGGAAATCACGTATGACCAAGAGTGAGAGATGGCGCACCAAGAATTACATGTTTGAGGTGTTCCACGACGTTTGGACTGCATGCCAATAACGCAGAACCCATATATGGGTCGGTATGTATCAGTTTGAGTTGAACCGAGTCAGTTTGGGCCAAGTTATGGCTGTTTTTAGGCCCGTTTAGAGGGGAGGACGCCCCAGCCCTCATATAAATCTCCGTAGCCGTCACAAGTTAGGGTTTAGACCACGTTAAAATATTTTGGAGTTGTTTCTTTCATAGAACCTCTGGAATTACCCTGTGTTCGAATCTACCAACTATAATTGAGTGTGATCTGTTGTTCCATTGGGAATTAGTAGATTGCATACTACCGTTCGTGGTCACGGCTGCATGCGCAAGAGTGTGGTGTTGTGAATATCCTACAAGGTTCGAGATCTGTTGCGCTGGCATCAGGGATCGAGCGGGAGAGATCATAGCTACGCACTAGTTATCTATCATCCACCATCATCATCGCCATCGGCTTACAGAGAAGATCGGGCCACCCCATATCAGGTTCTATGAAAGAAACAACTCCAAAATAGTTTTAACGTGGTCTAACCTAAACTAGAGGGTGTTCCTAGGCTTATATGCCACCGGAACGTCCGAAAAACGCGAAACAAAAACGTGACTGATACAGTCAGATTCGTTCGGATCTGATAGGAACTTTTTGGGCCGGATTATCTGTTGGCCGGATTTTCCGGGGGAAAAGTACGGTCAAATATCCGCCCCGACACAGAAAGTCTTGCCGATGTCCTTAGCAGGATCTCCAAAGCAGGGCCGAATTATCCGAGGTGTGGGGGCCGGATTATCCGAGGTCTTTTTATACGTGGAAGTACTCATTGGAAAGATCTTGGAATTATCTATCCAACAAGTGCTTATTTGCTTGATTTGGAGTTCGTACGAGCAATCCACGTCCGTTTCCATTTCAGGACTTCTATCTGTCCAAATTGAACGTTTCTTCTCTTTGATGATCTCCCTTTCTTGTATTGCGCCTTCCTCCTGCTCCTCCCTCGCGCATCCTTGGGCGATCATCATGTTGGGCTTCTCTTGTAGCCCTTCTCCTTCTCGCGCCATGCTTGTTTATCTAACGAACCTGATCATACATAAATGCATAGACTTAGGCAGTATAAAATTCTCATTAAGTAAAACATCAGGTTCAATTAGGAATGAATTCAGCTGATAGTCATTATTTATTTGACTCAATATTTCCTTCCAGTTCAGGCAGTCAGAATCATCATAATCCCTGTATATATCCTCATCAACAAGCATCAAGTACTCGGGTCCTAAGGGCCACAAGTTAGTGGATAAAAGCCAAATCTCAGATATTGTCCACTGGTGCCTCTTTTTTAGTTATTCCATTACTATACAATTTAGTTGTTCAAGGGACTTCGTTATCCACCTCACACTCCACAGAAAACCCGACACATGCATTTCTATGATTTGTGTTGCATAATCAACTCTTGTAGTAGTGTCTGATGGGAGAGAGGTAACAACCTTTACAGTGGAGCTGAAAAGTAAAGGTTGTGCAGTACATGGGATTGCAACTCCATATAAAAACGAGACTCATAATGCAAGAATAAAGATAGAGGCACATGTGCTATCAATATAAATTCAAGCATAGGAATGCTTGCCTTATAACTCGGGCGGGGGAGTGAAATAACTAGGTTCTAGGTAGTACTCTGGTGCCTCGGTGTATCCTCCTTGCTCAGCTTCTACCCGAAGAAAAACCGAACACACATGGAGCCATAATAAATACATTGAGTAATCATGTAAAGCATAAGAAACAAGCAAACCATAACATGTCATGATTATATGATGCACAATTGCATGGTATAACATGGCAATGCATTGCTAAAGCATTATCAACAATAAATAATCATTTCCCATTTTATTATGACATTTTCTTGGCATAAATAGTTTTGGTTATTCAAGTTCTTCATGTTAGATGATGCAATTGTAAGTATGGGATGAATAAATGGAAAGAGCTCGTCGTGTTGATTAATTTAGACATATTATTTTTCGATTTCTAAATTACGGAATTAAAGTTATGATTTATTTAAGAAAGGTCTTTTTATTTTATTAAAAAAAATTCAAAATTTTATTTGTCCAAAAATGATTTTCAATGGAATATTAGTTTTCCTGGTATTTTTCTAATCAAGAAACATATATTACTTGTTATATTTGTAATAGATTTCTCTCTGCACCCACCAGGGTGCATCTATCATGAGATTCGTTTGATGAGAAAGTTTTTTGATGTACAAATGTCCTAAGGACACGTATGGTTGTAGTGCATCGTCACAAAGCAGCGTTGAAAGCATTCTAACAGTAGGAAGGCTGATTGATCGCATGATTGGTCCAAAATCACGCAACAGTCACCACGTTGGCTGTCATTTGTACTTATATATAAAACCACATCTACATAAGACAGTCTAAGAGAGTTAAAAGGCAGAATCTAAAAAATACATCAACATTTGCTAGGGAATTGTAAGCATTTTTTAGACAACACGTAGTCTAGGAAAATTACATAATCAATCAGGAGTAAATCCTAGCGCTAGATTGTTTAAACTCAAACTACTATCCACGTCATCCCGATTCTTTTTTGCCATAGGATGGAGATCGAGAAGGACGACGACATCGCAATGTAGCCCTGCTATCCCATGAAGCGGGCCCGCTACAGGCCAGGGCTAAGATTCCATACCAATGGTTGGTGTCGCCTGCGTCGTCAGTGTAAGGAGGCATGATCGTGCTCTGTGAAAGGCATTCGCGGCGTGACATGAATCCGCACCTGCCGAGAGCCGACGTGGTGCATCAGAAGGCATGGATATAATCAGTTTCTGGCGGTGGGAGTTGTCTTTATAGTGTAGACCATAGACGTATGCGGATCTTCACGGCGAGCCTATAGGCGAGTTTCGACCAGAGGCCATAGACAGTAACTTTATCGTGTTCACCGGTGACGTGACATTGTGGACCTTTTTCGGACTTTTTTTATGACAGACAACTGAGATGACAGCATAGGTAATAGACATACGTGTTTTTTCACGGTCGGGCTACATCCGAGCTACCAGCATATCCTATGGACATACGTAGATTTACGCGGACGCTGGCAACGTGGTAGTGTGGAGTATCGCCGGTAGCGTTTCTACGTGCAGGGCGGATGAACTGACAGCCTGCGATGTAGTCATCTGCAGTTCTCAAATATCCAACATGGATGAGTAAACATATAGGTTGGTGCATGTTCTCGCGCCGATATAGTATAGTGGGTCCCTCTTGCGTGAAAAATGCATCTCCCTTGCGTATAACGCACGACAGGATCCATGCCTCACCCGTCTAGCCATAAAACATCCCCCTCTTTGTTACTTCTTGCATCATTTTTCTTTTTCTTCTTCCACACCGCAGCTTAGCTTCGGCAGCGGGCCATCCTTTAGGTACTAGGATCGAGCACCCAAACTATGACATAGCCGTATCCTACGTGCTCTGAGTGCCGGCGTGGTTTCTTTAAGGTGAAGCGGTGCTACAAACGAGAGCTCGCAGACGTAAAATGCACTGATAGGTTAGGCATAGGTTTTAGTCAAAGCGGCATCGCTAGCTAAATCTTTCCGATGTTTACTGCATAGATAGGATAGCTATTTAGATTCGGCAGTTTGGTATCTTACGTATACCGGCGTATAGGTGGTAACTATGTGCTAAGCATGTTTGGTTCCCTATGTACGCCCGGCAATTCTGCCGTGTCGACGCCTATTCCTCCGGCCTATGATCTTTCCCAGTTTGTCAGTGTCTCTCGACACGGTGATGTACGACAATGATGTTTGTATGTTTTTGTGCGCGATAAGTGCTCTGGCGCCCTTACTGTCGTTTTTCTTTCCTTTTTAGATCTTATTCTATTTTCTTATTGTTCTCGCTTTTTTGTGTTTTTATTTGCTTTGTGTTTTCCTTCTTGTTTTGTTTTTTATGTACTGTTTTCTGCTTTTTTTCTTCTCGATTTTTTATTCTATTGCCTGGCGTCCTTGCCACCGGTTTATTTTTATGTATTTTCCTATGCTCTTTTCTTTGTTCATCTTTTTCCTTTTTTACTTCAAAGTGTTAATTTGTTTTTTTATGACTTGATGTTTTCTTGTGTTTATTTGCCTCGATTTTTTTTATGATTTTTTCTACTTCTTACAAGTTTCTACACACAAGGAGTAAAACACGTAAAGGTAAAAAAATGAAATGAACACTCTCACAATTATCAATGATGAGCAAACATGATCGACCGCAATAAACACGTACCATTCTCACAAACATACATGACGAGCAAACGTGATCGAACATGATAGCTGCATGGTGGTGCAAACAACAGCCAGCATTGTCACCAGTTATAGAATGCACTGATGCCGCGGTTGATATATATGAAGCGTCCAAGACGAATGACGATTGTGCATTGTTGAGCATCGTCACCGGTTACAGAATGCCACGATGTCATGATTGATTCATATGAAGCGTCCAAGACGAATGACGACTGTTGTCGAGGAGGTTCTCTCTATGACTTCTCGCTATAGTCAATGGAAGCTTAGAAACGCCGGTTGTTTCATCCATGACACGCGAAGGCTGTTCAAGTTGTCAATATTTTACCCTTTTTTGTTGTGTAAATTCTGGTATTTGCAGTATAAAATGTAAATTTAGCACGTGAATGTCTACTATAATTTATGCAAATAAGCCATATATACGTGTTATATGTACGTTTACCACAGAAACATCTGATGTAATATGTATACATATATGAAGTGTAAATAGTTTGTGTACTACTTTACTCTACATATAAGGTGCTTTATGGGTTGTTACATTTGTACGGCATTTCTGTCTTGCCATTTAGATTTTCTATCTTATAGTTTTGTCTTACAAACAAGCCATGTGTATGTGTTATATGTACGTTTACCAAATGAACGTGTATTGTAATATGTATACATATATGAAATGTAAATAAGTTGTGTCATACTTTAGAGTAGTGCTTTCTGGGTTCTTACGTTTGTACAACATTTATGTCTTGCCGTTTATACTTGTCGTCTTGCAGAAATGTAAATAAGTTGTGTCATACTTTAGAGTAGTGCTTTCTGGGTTCTTACGTTTGTACAACATTTATTTCTTGCCATTTATACTTGCCGTCTTGCAGTTTTGCGTCGGAGATTGTCCCTGCAGGATACGTCTTGAAGTAGAAAGGAATCGAAAACTAGGGGGTGAAAACGATCTCCACAAACCACCTCGGACCTTGGCGAGGAAATAGTAGGAAAAGCATGACAGAAATACACCGGGAGTTTACCCAAGTTTAGGCCAACGTGCGGTGTAAAACCCGTAAGGAACTAATGACTTGACAAATGTTCCTCCCTCTTTGATGGCTATTTTGCAGGAATTCAAGGACGTGTTTTCTGAAGAGCTAGCTCATGGACTCCCTCCTCTTCGTGGAATCAAGCATCGCATTGACCTCATACCTGGTGCACCTCTTCCAAACCGTGTCGCCTACCGCCTGAACCCGGATGAGACATGTCGTGGAAATGGCCACGGCAGTCGCTGCCATAGGCAACGATTGATAGAATCGGGGGCGAGAGTTGGCCATCTGTGGTGCGAGATGGGGGCGGATGCACATGGATTTACCCAACTTTGGCCCCCAGAGGGTAAAGACCTACTCCTGCTAGATTAGATTGATGGAGAGTGAGTTACAGGGGTGGCGAGCTCCTCGTCTAAGTAGCGAGCCGCTTGAGGGGGTGTATGATGGAACGTATGTTCTCAAACTACCCTAGGGAGGCTTATATAGGGGCACCTCGCTAGATTTTACAGTTTACAACCGAACAAGATATGGATTCAGAGGCTTTGACCTAATCTGACTAGGCTTCAGCTACACTTCTGGGCCTCCAATCTCCAATTGCCAGGCCTTTAACTCAGTCGCATTCCAGTCGCCGTCCTACAGGCCCACTCACGAGGCCTTTGGCCCGATCGGAACGTCCTACTAGGTATACCCCATTCGGCATATCCACATCAGTAGTCCCCGAGGCGATCGTTGATTCAATACACATGTGTTCATTTGGAAATCGGAGTAGGCAAGTCCAATTTGAAAGCCCTATCGAATCGGCGATGGACTCTGTTGAGAACCAAGGAAATTTTCCACCGGGTTTCTAGTCGTAGCTTTGGCGAATGCATTCACTACCGAGTTGCTGCTCCTATCGATTGAACAAGGTATAGCTGCAGGCAAGTCAAGTGGAAGGAGTTGGACCATCGGCTCGGTCAAACTAGCCGTTGGGTAATCCAACGGTAACTTCTGAAGGGAATATGCCCGAGAGGCAATAATAAAGTGGTTATTATCTTATTCCATGTTTATCATAAATTTTTATTTTGCATGCTATAATTGTATTAATTGGAAGCGTTAATACATGTGTGCTTCATAAACAAAATACAAAGTTCCTAGTAATGCCTCTCATATAAACTAGCTCGTTGATTAATAAGATGATCAAGGTTTCCTGATCATGGACATTGGATGTTGTTAATAACGAGGTCACAACATTGGTGGAATGATGTGATGAACATTCATCCGAATTATAGCATTACGATCAAATTCATTATGTTTATATTGCTATAACATCATACAAAGTAATCTTAGTCCTTAGACCATGAGATCATGTTAATCACTAACACCGGAAGAGTATCTTGATAACATCAAACGTCACACCGTAACAGGGTGACTATAAGGGTGGGTTTAGTGCTACGAAGGTATTATGTTGAGGCTCATGGATCAAGAGTGCGATTTGTCTATCCCGATGACGGATAGATATACTCTGGACCCTCTCGGTGATATCACATTTAAATAGCTTGCAAGCAAGTGATGTGATCACTAGAATGTTATATCACGGGAACGAGAAAAGAGTGCATGTTGGTATCGAGATCAAACTAGGTATTTGGATGCCGATGATTGAATCAAAGGGATTTATTTACGACGTTAAAGGTTCACACGATCACAAGATTCATCGTTGAATATGTGGGAGTCAGTACAGATCTCCAGGTCCCGCTACTGATTATTGATCGAAGAGGTATCTCGATCATGTCTGCATTATTCGCGAACTGTAGGGTGACACACTTAAGGGATACCTACACCATTTAGGAGCAAATATGTTTCAGATAAAGATTAAGAAAGCACTGGAATCATTTTGATGGAAACCAAAATTGTTTCAGGTGAAATTGCTGAAACTGGTTATGCATGTGATATTGAAATATTGCAGGGAGTCTTATAAGAATGTTTGTTAATTCAAGTAATTAACCAAATTCTGAATAAAATAAATAAAAGTGTTTTATTTAATGAGAGTTTGCATTAAATTTGGTGGAAATTGAATGCATGTGAGTGGACATGAGTGGAGGTGTGTGTTTATGTGAGTGGGAGCTCCACCCACATGAATGAGGGAGAGGTGGGGAACCCACCATGGCCGGCGCCATGCCCCCTTGGGCTGCCCCCTCCCCTATATAAGGAGCACCTCCTCCTCCTCTCCTCTGGCACAACCTCCTCGTGAAGGTTCTCTTCTCCCTCTAGTTATTCCCCATGGTCTTGGATTAGCGAGATACATGTTCCCGGTGGCTTTATCTAGAAAGGAGTTGCTACATCCGCTGCATCGCTGGAGCGAGGAGGCGGAGGTTGTTCGGTGGACCGAACGTGTGTGCGATCACGGATGCACCGCTACTTTGCGGTGCTGGACTTGATGGTGCTGGACCTGATGGTACTAGAACTGCGGACCTGAAGGACTTCATCACGATCTTTAGATCGGCAAGTGTATGACTACATCATCCAAGAGTTCTATCTCGTTAACAAAGCTTTGTTGTCTTCGAGGGTAAGTTCTCTATGGATGTATATCCACTCATTTCTTGTATCTAGTAGATAGATCTTGGCGTATAGTTCCCATCGTAGGAAATTTTTTGATTTATATGTTGCGAAACCAACAGTGGTATCAGAGCATCATCTATGCGTAGGTGCTTTGCACGGGTAGTACACATATGTTTATATGTGGGCGATGATGATCATGTTATTGCTTCTTTCATGTATTTTTGATATTGGTGGCATAGTGGGATGAAGTGGCCTGGACCAACCTTACATGTCATCGCACATGAGACCGGATCCACGACTGACATGCAACTAGTTTTGCATAAGTGGCTAGCGGGTGTCTGTCTCTCCTACTATAGGCAATATATGATTTACAATGAGTTGCTAATAACTTAGTTATCATCATTGTGGTTCCATCTTCGTAGGTAAGACCGGTTCTATCTCCGAAAGCCCTAAGCCACGTAAAACTTGCAATGGATAAATTAGAGGCGTCTAGTTTAGATTGTTGCTGGGCTAGTGTCATGATATGGTAATGTTGTAAGTTGATGTATGGTTGAAACCCTTACAACACACCTAACGTGTAAGTTCCATAGACCTTGGCCTTACAAACAAAGGAATGATATATATCATACCACGATCCACATGATGGAGATCAAATGCATGGACCATATCATCTCACTTTACACATTAGATGTTTGCATCTTATATTGCTAGTTTGGCACTTTTAGTAGCATTGTAAGATGATCCCTCATTTAAATATCAAGATAAAATGTGTTCGTCCTTAAGTATGCACCGTTCTATGGATCATGTTTCGAGACATCACGTGATGATTGGGTGTACTCAACTCTACGCTTTCATACAACGGGTGTAAGACAGTTTTACACACGCGAATACTGAGGTTCTTACTTCGAGCCTAGCATGTACAGACATGGCCTCGGAATACGGACCGAAAGGTTAAGCATTAGTCATATAGTTGATACGATGCCCATATAGATGCTCGCCTTTGAAGCTACACCAACTCACATGATGATCGGACTTGGTGTAATGGATTTGGTTCATGTAATCACCAAAAAGGCACAAGGGATGTCGTTTTGAGTAGGAGTTCATTTCTAATTTGGATTAGTCGAACTCAATTTTTCATAAACTAAATCGAAGTGAATTTGCATAATTTGTTGTAGTCATTGGCATATGTTCACTACCTTATGCTTAGTTTTAATTGAGATAATAGAACTATAGAATTCTGGATATTTACTTTACGAACTAGTATCATATTGTTTTGAATGTCAATTTAAAGTTTAAAAGTCTTATTGCAAACTTTCAGCAAATTCTATTTACTCCATGAAGTTTAATAAGTAGTATTAAATCAAGAGTAAGAATTCCAATGTTAGTATCTAATGTATCATGTTTGCCTCCATGATTATTGATATTCAAAAGTTGTTTTAATATCAAGATTATCTAGGAGCTGAATAATTGTTTCAGATACCATCATGTGTAGAAAATATTGTGATATCTGAAACAATGTTTTTGGTTGGATTATGATAGAGTATTATTTAGCAAAATACATGTTCTCATATTGTATGAGAATTTGTGAAGGATGGAGATGCTAGGCATCTGGATCTCCCAAAAAGGTTTTGGGAACTAACATTATACTCGTGATTCTTCCTTATAGGCTATAGTAGCTTGATCATGAAAGTTGTCATGATAAGGATGAATAGAAGATGTAAGTAAAATGTTTACTACACTAATAGATTACTAAAGAATAGATTTTTGAAAGAACACCAAACATTTGATGATGGTGATCCACTTCAAAGTGCAAGTCCAAAGGTATTACTATTTGACTATATACACTTTGTACTATGTGTCATGTGAATGCCACCACTATTAATGTTGATAGATTCTTTTAAAAGGAATTGTTGAAAGAGAATCTATAAAATATTTAGCAGAAAAGAAAAGGTTGGAGATGTCCAACTTAGGTATATAGAAGATATACATGTTATGGCTGTATTCCTTGCTTGTTAAACAATGTGGTTCTTAGGGATTGGATACCGATATTTGATACCGAATTGGTTGGTGTGAAGTGTCATACAGAAAAACACAATTCATGAACTGCAATGGCCTAAGTAACCAGCAAGAGAATAAGTGATGATGTTCATTGAAAACAAACAAAGTGTTATTGTGTTTTCGTTGTCGTCAAACCTAGCCTTCAAGATTTGTTTTAATAATTGTTATTTTATTCCGGTATTATGAGAACAATGGTTGTTCAAATAATTACCATATTCCATAAAGGATGGATGAACTTTTACAAGTATAGTTGGAGAAATCACATCCATAAACATTATTGCTAAAATGTCGTAAGACAAATGATTGGAAGATCACTTATGAAGTGACATCACTATTTGAATTATATTGGAAAGTAAACATGAAGAAACTCCATGTTGATGGATTTTTGGAGTCTTTTGATTTTGATCAATTGACGCTTGTGAAACTTTCCTCGAGATAATTGAAACTCCGTTCATAGGCCAAAGAGGAACGGATGACTAACTTATTGGATATTATGCATGTTGATGTATATAGTCCATTATGTGTAGCCATATGCGATGGATCTTTTTGCTTCATATGCTTTCTCCAGAAATTTGAGTGAATATATCTATATATTAACTTAATAAGGAAGAAGTATAAAACATTTGAAAATTGTTCAAAGACTTTAAAGATGAAGTGAAAAATCATTGTTACAAGAAACTAAAAGAGTTTATGATTTGATCATAAAGGAACATATTTGAGTTACAGGTTTAGCAAAACACCTAAGATTTTAGGAATTGTTCCATGAATTTGCATTTCCCGATAAACCATAGGAGTATGGTATGTTCGAGAGATCAAATCAAACCTTGTTTGACATGGTAAGATCAAAGGTGTCATTTGTAAAACTGCCATTATGTTTTAAGGATTAAAGCTTTAGAGACTACCGCTTATACACTGAAAAGAGCACCATCGTGATCCGTTGAAATGACACCATATGAGTTATGGTTTGAGATAAAACCCGAATTATCTTTTCTTAAATTTTGGTATGCTATGCATAAGTAAAATGTTTACAACCAAAATCGGATAAGCACGTCTTCGTAGGTTATCCCAAAGAATTTGTTGGGAATTCCTCCATAACACCGAGGACAAAAGAGTTTGTTGCTTGGAACGTCAAGTTTCTTGAGAAGGAATGTTTCGTGAAAAGGTAAGTGGGAGGACAATAGAACTTTGATAAGGTAGATGAATCTTAGATATATGTGCTAAGTAGCACAGCGCCGGAAAGTGTCCTAGTGGCGGTCACAATGCTCATGGCTCCCGTGATTACAAAGGGTGTGATCTTGGAGATTAGAGTTCTTATTGAACCATGTGGGTTGGTAAGACTGAAAGAGTAAGATTTGAAACAGAAGTCGTTATTATTTTAACAATGATGAACCGACTGCATGCAAAGAAGCAATGATGGGCCCTGACTCCATAAAATGACTGGAAGTCATAGAATCTGTGATAGTATCCATACACGAGAAATCAAGTTTCTGAACTTGGAAGACCCTCCGGAAAGGCGTGAAGCCTATCAGTCGTGTTTGGATCTATAAAGAAATAAATATGGATGTTTAACATCTATGAAATAGTCGACATGTTGGAAAGAAGTTTACGGCAATGTTCAAGGAGTTGACTATGAAAAGATTTGATCTTTCTTAGCGATATTTAGTCTTGACGGATTAACGTAGCAACCACTACATATAATTTGGTATATGGTAGTTGAATAAACAAAACAAGGTTCTTCTAATGGAATGGTTACCTAGGACGTGTACATGTCATAGTCTGAAGGGTTTTGTTAATTCAACGGGTGCTAAAAGGGCATGCAAACTTCAATAGTTGCAGTGGGCATAGCGGAGTTGGAATCTTCACCATGATGAAAATGTTAAAGGAGTTTAATTCATCGAAGATGATGAAGATGCTTGCATTTGCAAGAAATTAAGTGGGAGAGCTGAGACAAATTTCCAATACATTATGCAGAGTACATATTGTTAATTAGAAATGATGTATCTTTTATTGCACAAGTTAAGAATTCCATTAAAATAGGATTTCGATGAAAGACTTGGGCAAAGCCAGAATATTTAGCATCCATGTCTATATGGATAGATTGAGGTGGTAATATGGTTATGCTAGACGTACATATATGAGATATTTAAAGGGTTCGATATGGAAACAACAAGAAATGTTCTTGCTGCATGGAAATGATTGTATCAAGATTCAAGTGTTTCAACACTTGGTAAGTAAAATCACATGAATATTTTGATCGATTATACCGTGATATGTATATATCCAGATATGTCCTATGCTCTAAACGTTATGAGCACAGATCAGAATGATTCATAAGATGATCATTGGACAATAGTAAAAATATTCTTATGAGCTTTGGAAGAACTAAGAATATATCATGTATAAGTGACAAATAGTTAAAGGTAGTTCATTGTAAAGTGTTACATTGATACTAGTTTTGTCACAAGATACAAATTAAATTTATCTCAATTTAGACTATTGGTGGCACAATGTACTGGAAAGGATGTTCCATGATGGATTTGGATGAGTTCCAAAGTTGAAACATTGTGACGGATACTACAACAAAAGGCTAAGTATATGACTGCTCTAGTAGCAGCAAAGGAGGGCATTTGTGTCAAGTAGTTTGTTATCAAACTAGATGTGGTTCACAGTGGGATAATACTATGAAGATATATTGTATGACAATACTATCGACATGTTTTAACCCAAGAATAACTAAAGGTCTCACCAAAGGACTAAATTTATACAAAGCCCTCTCATTTTAGAATGAGTGATGCGTAGAGACGCAAAGACATGCAAATACACACGGACCTGAAACTGCCAGATCAGAAGATTATGTTAACCACTAGCAATCGCGTATATGCAACACCAGAAAGCCATAGGTGTTCAATACGCAAGGTTTTTCAAACTAGATTATTGACTCTAGTTCAAGTGGGAGACTGAAGGGAATATGCCCGAGAGGCAATAATAAAGTGGTTATTATCTTATTCCATGTTTATGATAAATGTTTATTTTGCATGCTATAATTTTATTAATTGGAAACGTTAATACAAGTGTGTTTAATAAACAAAATACAAAGTTCCTAGTAATGCCTCTCATATAAACTAGCTCGTTGATTAACAAGATGATCAAGGTTTCCTGATCATGGACATTGGATGTTGTTAATAACGAGGTCACAACATTGTTGGAATGATGTGATGAGCATTCATCCGAAGTATAGCATTACGATCAAAGTCATTATGTTTATATTGCTATAACATCATACAAAGTAATCTTAGTCCTTAGACCATGAGATCATCTTAATCACTAACACCGGAAGAGTATCTTGATAACATCAAATGTCACACCGTAACAGGGTGACTATAAAGGTGGGTTCAGTGCTATGAAGGTATTATGTTGAGGCTCATGGATCAAGAGTGGGATTTGTCCTTCCCGATGATCGATAGATATACTCTGGTCCCTCTCGGTGATATCACATTGAAATAGCTTGCAAGCAAGTGATGTGATCACTAGAATGTTATACCATGGGAACGAGAAAAGAGTGCATGTCGGTAACGAGATCAAACTAGGTATTTGGATGCCGATTATCGAATCTTGGACATGTAATATATCACGAGACAAAGGGATTTAGTTACGACGTTAAAGGTTCACACGATCACAAGAGTCATCGTTGAATATGTGGGAGTCAGTACGGATCTCCAGGTCCCGCTGCTAATTATTGATCGGAGAGGGGTCTCGATCATGTATGCATTATTCGCAAACCATAGGGTGACACACTTAAGGGATACCGACACCATTTAGGAGCAAATATGTTTCAGATAAAGATTAATAAAGCGCTGGAATCATTTCGATGGAAACCAAAATTGTTTCGGGTGAAATTGCTGAAACTGGTTCTGCATGTGATATTGAAATGTTGCAGGGAGTTTTATGTGAATGTTTGTTAATTAAAGTAATTAACAAAATTCTGAATAAAATAAATAAAAGTGTTTTATTTAATGAGAGCTTGCATTAAATTTGGTGGAAACTTAATGCATGTGAGTGGACATGAGTGGAGGTGTGTGTTTATGTGAGTGGGAGCTCCACCCATAGAGTGAGGGAGAGGTGGGGGCACCCACCATGGCCGGCGCCATGCCCCCTTGGGCTGCCCCCACCCCTATATAAGGAGCACCTCCTCCTCATCTCCTCTTGCACCACCTCCTTGAAGGAAATATGCCTTGAGAGGCAATAATAAAGTTGTTATTATGTATTCCTTATATATGATAGATGTTTATTTTGCATGCTATAATAGTATTCAGAGGAAACATCAATACATGTGTGTTTAATAAACAAAAAGGGTTCCTAGTTATGCCTCTCTTATAGACTATCTTGTTGATTAACAAGATGACCAAGGTTTCCTGGTCATGGACATTGGATGTTGTTAATAACAAGGTCACAACATTTGTGAAATGATGTGATGAACATTCATCCGAAGTATAGCATTACGATCAAGTCATTATGTTTACATTGCTATAACATCATACGAAGTAATCTTTATCCTTAGACCATGAGATCATGTTAATTGCTAACACCGGAAGAGTATCTTGATAACATCAAACGTCACACCGTAATAGGGTGACTATAAAGATGGGTTCAGTACTACGAAGGTGTTATGTTGAGGCTCATGGATCAAGAGTGGAATTTGTCAATCCCGATGATGGATAGATATACTCTGGGCCCTCTCGGTGATATCACATTAAGATAGCTTGCAAGCAAGTGATGTGATCACTAGAATGTTATATCACGGGAACGATAAAAGAGTGCATGTCGGTAACGAGATCAAACTAGGTATTTGGATACCGATGATCGAATCTTGGACATGTATTATATCATGACACAAAGGGATTAAATTACAAGCGTTAAAGGTTCTCACGATCACAAAAGTCATTGTTGAATATGCAGGAGTCAGTATGGATCTCCAGGTCCCGCTTCTGATTATTGATCTGAGAGGAGTCTCAGTCATGTCTGCATTATTCGCGAACCGTAGGGTGACACACTTAAGAGTTACCGGACACCATTTTGGAGCACATATGTTTCAGACGAAAGAATTGCAAAGCGCGGGAATTGTTTCGATAGAAACCGGAATTGTTTCGGGTGAAATTGCAGAAAGTGGTTCTACATGTGGTATTGAAATATTGCAAGGGGTTATATGTTAATGTTTGTTAATTAAAGTAATTAACAAAATTCTGAATAAATTTAATAAAAGAGTTTTTTTAATGAGAGAGCATTAAACTTAGAGAATTTTAATGCATTTAAAGTGGGGACTTTAAAAGGGAATGTGAAGAGGCATTTTAATGTGGAGGGGTTACCACCACATGAATGGGGGAGGTGAGGGGTCACCCCCCATGTGCCGGCCATGGGTAGGGGCACCCCCCTCCTCCTATAAAAGGCCCCCCTCTTCCTCCTTCTTCCTCACACCTCCTCGTGAAGGATCTCTCTCCCCCTCTAGAATTATTCCCCCATGGTCTCGGATTAGCGAGATACATGTTCCCAGTGGCATTTCGTCTGGAAGGAGTTGCTGCTTCCGCTGGATCGCTGGAGCAAGGAGGTGGAGGTTGTCCGGTGGCTTGAACGTGTGTGCGAGGACGGATGCGCTGCTGATTTGCGGCGCTCGGACTTCCACACGATCTTGAGATCGGCAAGTGTACGACTACATCAACCACGAGTGCCTACTCGTTAACAAAACTCGTTGTCTTCGAGGGTAAGTTCTCGATGGATGTATGTCCACCCGTTGCTCTGTACCTAGTAGATAGATCTTGGCGTGTAGTTCTCATCGTAGGAATTTTTTTGTTTTCTATGTTGCGGACCCAACAGTGGTATCAGAGCCTGATCTATGCGTAGGTGCTTTGCATGGGTAGTACACATATGTTTATATGTGGGCGGTGATGATCTTGTTATTGCATCTTCTATGTATTTTGGATATTGGTGGCATAGTGGGATGAAGCGGCCCGGACCAACCTTACATGTGATCATACATTAGACCGGTTCCATGACTGACATGCAACTTGTTTTGCATAAGTGGCTGACGGGTGTCTGTCTCTCCTACTATAGTCAATATATGATTTACAACGAGTTGCTAATAACTTGGTTATCCTCGTTGTGGTTCATGTTCGTAGGTAAGAACGGTTCTATCTCCGAAAGCCCTAAGCCACGTAAAACTTGTAATTGATAAATTAGAGGCGTCTAGTTTAGATCGTTGCTGGGCTAGTGTCTTGATATGGTATTGTTGTAAGTAGATGTATGATAGATACTCTTACAACACATTCAACGTGTAAGTTCCATAGACCTTGGCCTTGCACACAAAGGAATGATAGAGATCATACCACGATGTGAATGATAGAGATCAAATGCATGGACCATATCATCTCACTTTACACATTAGATGTTAGCATCTTATACTGCTAGTTTGGCGCGTTTTGTAGCATTGTAAGATGATCCCTCATTGAGATATCAAGATAAAAATGTGTTCTTCCTTAAGTATGCACTGTTCTGTGGATCGTGTTTCGAGACATCACGTGATGATCGGGTGTACTCGAATCTACGCTTTCATTGGAACGGGTGTAAGACAGTTTTACACACGCGAATACTAAGGTTCTTACTTGGCGAGCCTAGCATGTACAGACATGGCCTCGGAACACGGACCGAAAGGTTAAGCATGAGTCATATAGTTGATATGATGCCCATATAGATGCTCGCCTTTGAAGCTACATCAACTCAGGTGATGATCGGACTTGGTGTAGTGGATTTGGTTCATGTAATCACCAAAAGGACACAAGGGATGTCGTTTTTGGGTGGGAGTTCATTAGTAATTTCGATTAGTTGAACTCACTCTATCATAAACTTAGTCTAAATAAACTTTACAAATTCTGTTGTAGATGGCACCACCTGCTTTTAATTTCAATGTGTTCATGGAGAAAGAGAAACTTGCTGCTAATGGTAGCAACTTCACCAACTGGGCTATGAATTTGAGGATTCTCCTCACTGCTGCGCAAAAGCAATATGTTCTAGAGGCGCCGCTAGGCCCCCACCAGCTCCTGATGCCCCTGATGAGGAAAAGAATGTCTCTATGACTCGTCAGGAGGACCACAACTTAGTTCATTGCGGCATACTGTATGGGCTAGAGCCAGAACTTCGAAAGCGTTTTGAAAATGGCAATGCCTTTGATACCATGGGAGAATTGAAAATGATTTTCGATACCCATGCTGCCGTAGAGAGTTATAATGCTACTGAAAAGTTCTTTAGCTGCATGATGGAGGAGAACAGCTCAGTTAGTGAGCATGTACTCAAAATGTCTGGGTACACCGATAAGCTTGTGTCCTTGGGAATAACGATTCACATTGACTTAGGCATACATCGTGTTCTCCAATCTCTGCCACCTAGCTACAAGAGCTTCGTGATGAATGATATGTCCATTTTGCATCACTATTCTATATCATAATTTACTGTTATTCATTGATATATTTCATATTAAGAGGTGATACTTATGTTATTTCATCTGTTTTTGCATGGTTGATGACTTTTGGAGCATGGACCGCTGCAGTCAGGATTCTGATGGAAAAGGTGCTGTTTGGAGGAAAAATTTGCAAAGATCAGAAAATCTAGGAAAATATACGGAAAATCCTATTTTTCCAGAAGACGAAGGAAGCCAGAAGGGGGCCGGAGATGGGCCACAGGGGGCCCACACCACCCCTGGCGCGGGCAACCCTAGGCCGCGCCACTAGGTGGTGTGGCCACCCTGGTCCACCCCTGGCACTCCCCTCTGGTGTATATTATCCTCCCGAAACCCTAAGACTCGGGGAGCGACCATAGAAATATTCCGCCGCCTCTGCGGGGCGGAAAACACCGAGCGAGAAAGATCTCTCCAGCAGACAGATTTCTGCCGGGGGAATTCCTTCTCGGAGAGGGGAGATCATCGCCATCAACACCATCATCAAGCTGGACTTCATCGGGATCATCATCATCATCACCACCACCATCATCACCATCAGCACCCTCATCACCATCTCCATATTGCTGTAACAATTGTGTTGAATCTTGCATAGTTCATAGGGGAAACTTTCCCGGTGTTGATTACTCTTTGTAGTTGATGCTATTGAGTGAACCGTTGAATTATTGTTTATGTTCAGATTGGTATACATCATTATTCCATCTCTGATCATGATCCATATGATGTCTTGTGAGTAGTTTGTTTTGTTCTTGAGGACATGGGAGAAGTCATGTTGTTAGTAGTGGAGTTGTGTTGAGAAAGATTCAATAGTTTGATATTTAAGTTGGTGTATTTCTTCTAGTGGTGTCATGTGAACATCGACTACATGACACTTCACCTATATGGGCCTAGGGAAATGCATTGTGTATTTGGCTACTAATCGTAGGGGTTGCCGGAGTGACAGAAACTTGAACCCCCGTTAGGAAACCATTGCACAAGGGACGTAAGGGTCTTAGAGTTTAAAGCTGTAGTTAGGTTTCTACCTTAATTACTTTCTTGTACTTACGGATGTTTGCAAGGGGTATAATCACAAGTATGTATTAGTCCTAGGAAGGTCGGTACATTAGCACAGGTTCACCCACACAACACTTAGCAAGCTAAAGAAGATTGATCAACTATATGAAGTGAAAGCACTTGACAATCTTCCCATGTGTCCTCGAGAACGTTTGGTCATCTTAAGTAATACACCCGGCTTGTCGTTTGCTGCATAAAGGATTGGGCCACTTGCTTCATTTATTCCTACTGTCTTTTATTTACTCGTACTTTGTTTACTTGCTTTATAAAAAACCCCTAAAAAATCGTTTCCTAAGTATTTGCAGAGAATTCGTGATCCATACCACTAGCCAGCACCTTCTGCTCCTCGTTGGGTTCGACACTCTTACTTATTGAAAATACTGCGATACACCCCCTATACTTGTGGGTCATCAAGACTATTTTTTGGCGCCGTTGCCGGGGAGTGAAGCACTATTGGAGAGTGGAACTGGTAAAGGAAACTTCTACTGTGAGTATCGTTTATTTCTGCTAGTTGCTTTATTTTCATTATGGATAATTCGCTGAGTTTCTTATTTGGTAATGCTAATACCACTGCTAAGGTAGTAGATAAACCACCACCTGCTGAGAATGATGTTTTTAAAACACCTACAAGAATTATTGATCGTGTTATGGATAACTACTATGTTGAGGATGGAACTGTCCATCCCGGTGATCATTTACTCTTTATACACGAATTATGCGGGTTGTTCAAGTGTGCAGGTATTAATACTGATCAAGTTAAGAAGAAGTTATTCTCATTATCACTGAAAGGAAGAGCTGGGGAATGGTATAAGCTGCTGAAGAATGGTCAAGCTCTGGAATGGGAGGAAATAGTGCCTCTCTTTTATTCAAAGTTTTATCCTCCTAGTGAGATTCATAAAGATCGGAATCAAATATACAACTTTTGGCTTCTTGATGGAGAGAGTACATCTCAAGATTGGGGGAGATTGAAGTTACTAATGCTCAAATGTCCCATTCATGAGCTCCCCAACAATATCATTATCAATAACTTTTATGCAAGGCTCCCTCTACATGATAAAGATTTACTGGATGCTTCTTGTGCTCGATCATTCACTCACATGGAAGAAGAAGCTAAATGGGATCTTCTGGACCGTATTCAAGACAATGCTGAAGCTTGGGAGAATGAAAAAGGTAGAAAGTCAGGTATAAATTATGATTATGAATGCATTGAATCTTTTATGGGAACTGATGACTTTCAAAATATTAAAAATTCTTATGGTCTAGACTCTCAAGCTATTGCTTCTTATTTTAAGGCTTTTGCTTCCTATATTGAAGTGCCTAAAAAGAGGTGGAATAAGTATCATGAACCTTATAAAGATATTGCTAAGAGTGTTCCTACAAGAAATACTAAAGTTTATACTGCTAATCATGTCTTACCTGAACCTTATATTGAGAAAATGCCTTTCCCAGTTAAGGTAAAGGAACATTCTATGATAGCTAGTATGGTTAATGAAAGTACAAGTAAAGCTGTTGAACCTGATAAACAAATGGTTTATGAACCAATAATAGCAAATGTGAAAGACTTTGTTACTAAATATGAGAAAGAGGGACACACTATCCTTTATAAGGATACCTCTAATATTGTTTCACATAGTAGTGTTATGAGAGCTAGTATTCCTGTGTTTTCTGTTAGAATGAGCGATCATTGCTATGATGGTCCTTGTTATAGTTATATTGTTAAGTTTATGCATGATACTGAAAGTTATTATGAGAGAGGGAAAAGTGTTCTCATGCATCTCAATAATATCAAGTTTCCTCGTTTTATGCTGAAAGTTTTTATGTTGCACTTCTTTTGCCTTCCTATGCAAGTAGCCTCTGGTTTCAACAACTTGTTTGTTTACAAAATTCCTTTGCATAGGAAGTGGGTTAGACTTAAATGTGTGTATTTTTGCTTCTTAATGCTCTTTTTCACTTCAATTCATATTCCTATGTGAGCATCTTCAAAATTATCATGCCCATCTTAATGGCTATAAAGAAAGAGCTTTTTGGGAGATAACACAATTTGTTTTTGCTTTCAGTTTGTTTTTGTTTCTTTGAGTCTTGGAAGTTATTACTTTGGTAATAACCGCTCCTTATCCGCTTTGTTTGATTCTTGTGTCAAGATCAACCTCTAATAAGAGAGAAGTAATATTTGGGGAAGTTGCTGTCCTGAAACAGATTTTTGTGCTTCACCGTAAAACTTCGTGAGAGATCTCTGTATGTCGGATTGAGCTGTATTTTTTTGTGCTTCTGCCGCAGGTTGTTATTTAACTGTCGTTAGTTTTGCACTTTTTGATTTTAGCAACAGAAGATTTTCGAAAAAATTGATCTTTACCTGCTGTTCTGTTTTGACAGATTTTGCCACTCTTGCATTTGCTTCTTTAATCGATTTCCTTTTTGAATTCTTTTTGGGTTTTTGGAAGGAGTTGCTACAGTATCTTATGTTTTGATGGTGTTCAGTCGAAGTCTGATACAAAAGGTTTTATCACTTCACTTATAATAATGTTGCTAATGAGAACTGTGTGAAGTTTTGTGTGAAAGAAATTTCCAGGTAGTGGAGATAATGGTGTAATAAGGAAGAGAAGGGTTTTATTACTCAAGTAATAAGTGTATGAAGATGAAGATATCGATGATATTCAAGTGATGACTCCGGAAGAATCTACTACATACCAAATTCAGAGACCTGCAGAGTCCGCTTCCAAATAGGTAACAGTTCTGGTAAGAAAAGTTCCGCGAAAATACTATCTGTCGTCGGATTGATGATAAGTACGCCATGAGGGGGTCCTCGAGGCGTGCGGAAGAGAGGGGGGTGATACGTACGGTATTCCGGGACGGTGAGCACACAAGTTTACCCAGGTTCGAATCCGCCGGCTTTGCGCGGATCCTACTCCTCCTAGCAATCCAGTAATACGGCAGAGCCGGAATATGGGTTATAATCGTATCGCCTGTGTGAGTTGAGGGTCTAAAGTATTGGGTGTGTCCTAAAGGCTCTCCCTAGGACGGCTTATATAGATATTCGGCCTAGGGTTTACAAGAGAGA
Organism: Avena eriantha; assembly: GCA_910589775.1. Lineage (NCBI taxonomy): Eukaryota > Viridiplantae > Streptophyta > Magnoliopsida > Poales > Poaceae > Avena > Avena eriantha. Next base: position 366,552,576 of record OU342744.1, read on the forward strand.
TCAATCCGGCTACGACTAAGAGTTGGTTACAGAGTACATCTTGAACTACAAGTAACATTATGGGCCTAAGTCGGTAAGTCTTCTGGGCCTTCCCGTAGCCGGATTAGACTCTGTCTTCTCTCCCGACTGGGCCGCCCGTGAATCAAAGTTCTAACCCGAAGTGGGCCACCCTAGTCAGTGAGGAACTGTGTGGATACCTGGAAAGTATATCCCCAACAGCAGCCCTCGGAGGTCTCCAAGATCCAAAGTCGGATTTTATCATCGTCTAGCTTGATCTTCGGCCTACAGAATCTTGAAGGGTTCCGGAAACTTTACAAAAATACGATCCGGGTCTTAAAAATAAGTCGGACCTATCAATTAGTTACTCGGATTTTCCAGCTCGATTTTAATCTAAGCCGGAACTTGGTTTCCACGCCACCTGACACAAGCATGGTCAAGTCACGTCATCTGACAGGCGTGCCGTCAGCACGACCGTTGGTGGGTTCGCGGTTCGCGGAACCGAGGCACCGTTTCAATGCGAGTGTGGAGATCGAGGAGACGCAATCATCGCGTGGGTCCTTCCCAGTTCTTTCCACGACGCGTGGCGGTTACACTGTAGCATTTGCCCGAATCTTGGCACAGTTAGGTGGATATAAGGGGTTTGGATTTCTCATTCTCCTTTCCACCAGTCTTTGCCGTTTCCTATCCTCCCAATCCTCCTGCGCGCTCAGAGCTCTCTCGTCCTTCCCCCCACAGAAAACTCCTAGCGCCGCCGCTTTTAGGTCACTTTCTCACCGGAGAAAAATGGCTTCATCATCTTCTTCCTCTGGTTTGGCGGCGGCAGCGGCGGCGGCATTGGCGGAAGCAGCTGCAGAGAAGGAGAACTTCCGAGGAATCTGGATCCCCTGCGCCCTTGACGAGGACAGCCTCAAGAACATGGAGAAGGAGGGGCTTCTCGCCGCCGGTGACTGGCGGAGCGGCTCCGGCGAAACCGTCCCCAACCCATGCGAGAGCGAGCGTGTCCACTTCGGCACCCATCTGGACCGAGGTCTGTCTTTTCCTCCCTCGGAGTTCTTCTCCGAGGTGATAGATCACTATGGAGTTCAACTTCACAATCTTCCTCCCAATTCTCTTCTAGAAATGAGCGCATATGATGTGCTTTGCGAGGGCTTTCTCGGCATTAGGCCGAGTTTGCTTCTCTTCCGGTACTATTTTCATGTCCGGAGAAATTCCATTGCCGCCGGTGTTCCTTACATCACCGGCACCATTAGCTTTTCTGTTAGACGAGACCGGTCATATCCCAAAATTTCTGCCAGTGACTCGGTCAAACAATGGCCAGCCACTTTCTTCTATCATAGGGATATTCCGTCTCCTCGCAAAGCTACTGCTTTGCCGGCTTTTGTCGACGGAGCTGCCACGGCCCAGCCTTCCTGGGACGAGGCTGCTCCGGCTCTCACCGACGACCTGATCCTCACTAAGAGGCGGATCGAATATCTGATCAAGCACATGGGTCTAAAGGGATCCGACTTGGTCCAGTGCTGGGTCTCATGTCGGATCTAGCCACTTTTGTACCACAGGGATAGACTGATGCATTCCATCACGTCTTCCAAAAAAGACTCCCTCCGCATCAGCCCCAAATCCTACACCACTCAAGGCTACATCAGCCAGATCAAGTGGCTGATCAAGGAGCGGATCGAGAGGAGGATTCCGGAGATTTCTCTGGATATGTACACAGTGGAAAACTCCGTGGTGCCGGTAAGCTTCCATAAATACACCTTTTATGTGTTTTAGTCTCTAAGTTATATACTGCAATGCTGATATGTTTTCTTGTTTTCAGCTTGCTGACCTCCCCGAGTCGGAGCTTGCTCCACTCGAAGGATATCCTCCTGAGTTTTCTTAGGAGACTGAAGTGGTCCCATTACCGGACCTTGCGCTCAAGGAGCGCAAAGCTCCGACAGTGGCTATTGGCACAAAGGAAGTGCCTGTTGTGAAGAGGTAACTTTCATTCACAATTTCCGCCTTTGTACCTTTCTCGAATTTCTTTCTGAGATGTAATGTTTCCGACTTTACTACATTCTCAGAGCAAAGCCTCTCATCAAGGGTAAGGGGAAAGGGATTCCTCCGAAGCCCCCGCGACAGACGAAGCTCACCATAGCTTCTCCTGCCGTGGCTCCTCCAACTCCTGCCCCTCAACCTTCTGCAACTCCGGCGACCAATCCTTCTCCGGTGGTCGCAGAAGATCCGACTCCTCCAACGGGGCCTGCGATCCTTGGGTCGCAGACTGACGTCACCGTGGGTGCGTCAGCTCAAGATAAGGGTGAACCCTCTTCGGGTAATGATCCCTCGGCTGAAGTCTTCGCCGAAAACCTCCTCAACAATCCAGGACTTGCCAAGTTTGGCCTATCACGGAAATCTGCAAAGGAAATCCAGCGGCTGGCTAGGCAAGTCCTGGACAAAAGCCATCTATCCCTCGAGGAGGAAGTACAAGAAGCAGAGGACGTCAAGTTTCCTGACCTTCTCGCTCAAGTCCGCCTTCGTGACGAGAGGATCAGGACTGGTGAGCTTCCAACAGCCCGAGTAATCCCTCTTACCCTCGTCGAGAAGGTGGCAGCTGAAGTGAACGCGGGTTTAGACAAACTCACCCGCGAGCAATATGTAAGTCGGAATTCCAACTCTTGTTTTTACATTATGTTATATCATATCCTCTAGCCCCCAAGCATGAAGTAGGATATAGAATCCGAGTTTATGCTTCATTAGGATGCCAAAAAATGACCTAGTGTAGCCCCAAGGCTCGTGCTGATATTTAGCAAAAAATATTAGCCCGAGTCTTAAGTAGCTTTCTGACTTTGGGTATTCTGACTTACAGAAAGTATGTTCCTATAACCAGGAATTATTATCCAATGTCTGTGATAAGAGGAGAGAGATCAAAGCTCTCCGGCTTAAAAATGCTGAGCTCAAGGTAGCCAAGGATGAAGCCGAAGGTAAATCATTTCAAGATTCAAACCTTGTCTTTTGCTTTTTCAATGTCGATTTTTTCTGAACTGTTGATCTTTTTGACTTACAGTGTTGGTGAAACAATCCATCGCTATGATTGAAGAGGCCGAGAACCTCAAGACCCTGGTGGTGGAGAACAAGGTACTCCGCCAAGAGCTGGATAAGTTGAAGGCGAATCATGAGAAGAGCATAGCTCAAGTCCTGGAATCCTCCTCCATGGCCACCGAAGAGCGTGATCACAAGATCGCTGCTCAAGATAAAATTATCTCGGACCTCAAGAATGAGCTTGGCAGAGAGAAGGATATCTCCGAGGCGTTCTGGGCTGAACTCCAGAGTCTTCGGGAGGAGAAGACCAAGATTGCCGACATCATTCTTGGTACGTTCCATCTGTCCGACTTATCATTTCTTCGACTTTCATCAATGTCGGATTTTTCTTGACTTGTTTTGTGTATAGGTCCTCTGAACTTGACGGACTCTTCCTCCTCCGAGCCCCGCACCCATCGGCTTACTCAAGTCGGTGATCTTCTGCATGACTTCCGCCAGTCTATTGAAGAAATTGGCGAGTCTCTCAGGATTCCGGACATGCCAAGCATGTCGGATTTTCAGGTGCGAGACAAGGCCAAGGAGATGCCGCAGCTTGTTCGGGACTAGAACATGTCCTACGCGCGGACTGCTGCGCAGAACGCTCTCACCATGGTCATGAGCCACCATGGAAACATGGAGATATGGCAAGTGACCAGAGGGTACTGCAAGGTAGACGAAGACGGGAAGGAGCAAGACCTTCTAGCCATCATGCACTCCTGCGCCGGATACGGGTGCCACGTAGCTGATCTGACCAGCTACGAGATCCCCTTCTTCACCCGCGTAGATACTCCGCCGCCTCCTCTAGAAGAAACCGAAGAAGTTTCAGACGATGAACGGACCACCTCAGATCCGGACATCTCGGAACGATATCAAGGCGGAGTAACCAGCGAGCCTACAGCTCCTTCATCTCCTCCTGCATCATAGATTAGAAAACTATGTATTATTCTGGAAAGACATGATGCGTTTTGTAAATATTAAGTACTATTGACTTTTGCTAGTGCTAAACTTTTAATCTATTCAGCACTTTTTGGCTTTTGAAATGTTTGTGTGCCTGAAATGTTCACATAAGCACTTGAAATTTTCCGTCTCTACTTATCGTTTATCTAGCTTTCCGCCTCGTCCCTTTCGTGAGCCGGCTAAACCTTCAGCCGGAAACTTTGCCGAGAAACGGAGCTCAATTGCTAAACCAGTTTAAACTCGGAAACAAAGCCGGCTTCCGGTACCAACAATTCACTACTCGGAAGATACCCGCATCCAGCAATCAGACAAATAACCCAAGTAAAGACTAGAATTTTTTAGAGTTATACCCGAAGGTAGCAGTTTTAGAATCGGAAATCTAAACCAGAACGAACATGAGCATAAAGTACTTTCAACCATTCTGGGATTTTCGACTATGACATGATCATTTAGGAAATAAGATGGTAAAAACTTCTCAGAAAACTTTGAGGTAACAAAAACTTTCATTTCTCATAGAACATGTACATATGTATGATTACAAAGAAGGATAAACTAAGAATAAAAGGGACGTAGCTGAGCAATATTGCACGGTATGTCTAACTCATCCGGATTTGTACTGCCTCCAGCTCTCTTTCTCTTCTTAGTAGCAGGTCTTTCTTTGACTGGCCTCATGTCAGTTAAGTAGTACGATCCATTGTGTAATACTCGACTAACTAAAAAGGGCCCTTCCCATACTAGGGAAAGTTTGTGCTTTCTTTGTTGCACAAGCCGGAGAACCAAATCACCTTTATTGAAAGATCTAGTTTGGACTCTCTGGTTATGATACTTGCGTAACTTCTACTGATAGGCTGTAGATCTCATTTCAGCAACGACGTGAACTTCTTCGACTAAGTCGAGATCATTTTGTCGAGAAATCTCGGCATCCTCTTCGATATACGCGGCCACTCTAGGAGAAGCATGAATTAAATCGCTAGGAAGAACTACTTCTACGCCATAGACCAAGAGGAAAGGTGTGTATCCTGTTGACCTGTTCGGAGTTGTTCGTAAACTCCAAATTACAGAGGGTAATTCCTCTGCCCAAGCCCCCGCAGCACGTCGTAGTGGTGCTTCGAGTCTTGGTTTCAAGCCTTTAGAATTAAACCATTTGCTCTTTCGACTTGTCCGTTAGCCTATGGATGTGCGACTGACGCAATGTCAAGCCGGATATTTTGCTCATCGCAGAATTCAGCCAATTCTCCCATGGAAAAGTTACTCCCGTTGTCCGTGATAATACTATGCGGATAACCATACCGGATTATAACATCCTCGACAAATCTTTTGGCTGTTGCTCCATCACAACTAGTGACAAGTTTAGCCTCGATCCACTTTGTGAATTTGTCCACCATCACTAAGAGGTGAGTGAATCAACTTGGGGCTCGTTTAAAAGGTCCTACCATATCAAGCCCCCAGACCGCAAAGGGCCATGTTATAGGTATTGTTCGCAGCTGATCAACCGGAACATGAGCTTGCTTGGCGTACTTTTGGCAACCTTTGCATGTCTTGACTAATCGTTCGGCATCTGCCTGAGCTATAAGCTAGAAAAATCCATGTTGAAAAGCTTTTTCCACTAAAGATTTGGCTGCAGCGTGGTGACCACACTCGCCTTCGTGGATTTCCCTTAAGATTTCCACTCCTTCCGGAGATACACAGCGCTGAAAAACCCCAGAAACACTCTGTTTATAGAGCTCCCCTTTAATAATAGTATAGGCTTTTGCTCGTCGGATAATCTGTCGGCTCAGTACCTCGTCTTCAGGTAATTTGCCATCTACCAAATAATCGAGGTAGGGTTGAGTCCAGCTGGGGATTACAGCCAGAACTGCTATCAAAGGTGAGTCAGATTTGGTCGGATATTCCTCATCTACTCCCTTTATCGAGGGCACTTTGAGGTGCTCTAAAAATGCGCCATCCGGGACCTCTTTCCGCGCAGAGCCTATCAAGATAGTGCATCTGCTTCCTCATTTTCTGCTCGAGGGATGTGTTGAACTTCAAACCCCTCGAACGATTTAGATAGATCATCCACGACAGCTTTATATGCTACCATGTGCTTATTTGCATTACAAATATCCGAGACTTGCTGAGCAACAAGATCCGAATCTCTGTAACACATCAAACGTCGGATGCCAATATCCTTAGCAATCCGGATTCCATGCAGCAGTGCTTCATACTCGGCAATGTTGTTTGTCACTGTGAAGTGGATCTGCAACACGTATACAAGTTTATCTCCTTGGGGGTGATTTGAGCACCACGCCAGCCCCCGAGCCCCCTCGAGCCTTAGACCCATCGAAAAAGAGGGTCCAATATTCCGACTCAGGAAGGACCATGTTCTCCTTGGTCTCTGTCCAATCAGCGACAAAGTCAGCAAGGATCTGGGATTTGATTGCTGTCCGGGGTTTGTACTCAATATCGAAAGCTGCAAGCTCTATGCCCCATTTGGCGACGCGTCCTGTGGCATCGCTATTGTTGATTATATCTCTCATGGGAGCTTTGCTCACCATGGTAATTGGATGCTCCTGAAAATAGTGTCGTAACTTACGAGATGCTAGAAAAACACCGTAAGCCAACTTTTGATAGTGTGGATACCGCTGTTTTGATTATATCAGGACCTCGCTGACAAAGTACGTTGGACGCTGCACCAGGTGTTCCTGATTTTCTTCTGGTCTCTCCACTACCATAACGATACTGACAACCTTATTTATCGCAGCAATATAGAGCAACATCGGTTCCTGAGGTTCCGGCGCTGCAAGGATAGGAGAAGATGTGATGCAGCCCGTCCTGCGGACGCTACTACATCTACAACACCGAGTCCCCAAGATCGTCGACCCACGAGCCATGAAGCTGCACCTGTCCTGAAGCTGCCTGAGCCAGAGTGTCCGCCCGAATCCAGCCAGAGTGTCCGGTGCCACCGGAGTGTCCGGCGCGACTCAGCCGGAGTGTCCGGCCTGCCTGAGCCCGGACCTGGCGTGGACATTCAGAAGGTCAAATTAGACACTTCCCAGACACCACCCGGAGTGTCCATTCAGCCCAGACTGTCCGGCCATGCCGACCTGGACTGTCCGGCCCAAGTGATGGGCCTGCGAGCCAACAGCTGGGCCCTTGGCCCATGTACCCCTCTATTTCGCACCAAACCCTAGTTTTATGCCCAAACTACCCCTGAACTTGTGGCTGGCCTATAAATAGAGCCCCCACCCCTCATTGTATCCCTTAGGCATAGATGATAGACTAAAGACAACCCCCCTTTATGGAATCTCTAGTTTTGCCTCATCCCCTTCTACCAAAGGGATCGACTATCGTCACCACCTCGTTGGAGTTTGCATCGCGCCTCCCTTATTGTACAAGGCCTTGGCATCGGTGTCCCTTTGCCAAGACGTCAAGACCATCTCCAAGGTGTTCTTCCCTCTCCGCTTGGGATTGACGGGAGCACGTTGACCGATCTTTCCTTGCGAGGATTCTATCGGACCGGTGGCCACCGTGAGAGCAATCGGCCTTGTATCCTGTGTGTTTTGCGTGTGTTCATCGTGTTCTTCGCGAGGTGTGTGTTCGCTTCCGCTACCTTCTCCCTTCCCCCTCGCTTTCCCATCGATTTGACCATGAGAACCGTGAAGATCGGGCCACCCTAGAGGTTTGCCCTCATCATCTGGTATCAGAAGCTTTTGGTTGCCATGGATTTCTCATCGATTTGGTCTTTTCCCCATAAATTCGAAATTTCCACCAAAAATAGCCCCAATTCGTGTTTTGGACCAATCTGTGATTTGAGTGCGTTTTGGTAGGTTTTGATCCATGGATTACTTGCTAAACTTGTTGATCTACCTTTCCCTGCGTTTCCATGGCCTAATTCCTTGATTTCCCCCATCAATTTGAGGTTTTGGTTCGAGTTTTTCCGCCCAAACTCGTCCTGTTCGTGTTCTGACTGTCCGGCCAAAACAGACCGGAGTATCCGTCCCGCTGGAGTTTCCGGCCTAAATTGACCGGAATCTCTGCCCCGGCCGGACTGTCCGGCCTGTGCGCACTGGACTGTCCGCCCCCTGCTGACAAAAAAATCTGCTTCACGGTTTTGAGCATAACTTTCGCATACGAACTCGGATTTTGGTGTTCTTTAGCTTGTTTTGAAGAGGAGAAAGAGCTCTACATCATCATCTCCGTGGTTCATGCTATCTACTCCATCCAAATTCCGTAAGCAAGGTGGAATCCACCAATAAAGGGTGAAGATCGGCGACGAAAGGTATAAAAAATCCGCGACTTCTCCCCACTTGCTTTCCTTTGTGAGCTACACTATCTTTGCATTCAACAAACACCTATTGAGACTAGTTCCTCCTATGATTGCTTGGGCTATGCACATTTGATACCTTGTAGAATTCCGAGCAAAAGTTGTGAGCGCGCTATCTCATATAGTTATCTTGTATAGTTGTTGGCACAAGGAAGGGGAAGTGAAAAAGAAAAGAAAAAGAGAAAAAAAATATAGAAAAAGAAAAAGAAGAAAAAGAGAAAGAAAGAAACAAGTGCCTCATAGAATAGGAAGCGCAGGCTCGATGAACATCAAATAGGTGGTACTTATTGTGCATATCTTGTAGCCCACCAATTTATTGCAATCGAACTAGCGTCTCTCCTTGCACTTGTGCGACACGACTTATAGTCTTTGCTAGGTAATCATTTGGTTCTTAGCTCACTTTCTCCGTCGCGCAAGTCCCATTTATCCCACCGTGTGTGTTTCCTTGTACATATTTCCTTCTTGTGGATTGACTTTTTTTGCTTTGTGATCATTGTGGTTCTTTACTTGCCATTACAACATCTTGATTTCGGATTGTTCTTGGACACGCCACCTTTCATACCTATCCACCATAAGCTTTGTGTGTGTGTTTTTTAGTGGTTAGTTGGTTTTGGTGTTCCGCGTGAACTTCACTTTGCTTGGTTTTGATGCTCTCAAGTGTTGCCACTTGCACGATACTATCTTCCAAGGTAAAGTAAGGTTTGACGTTGCATTCCTAACCCCCTACCACTTCCATATACACCACTTGGTCTTGTGAATCATGTCTAGGGACTCCGGAGCCGAGGATGATATCTATGAAGAATCCATGATGAGCCACCACGACTACGACTCCACAAGTATAGAGGACATGATGGAGCACTACACCGACAATGGCTCCGCATGCTTTGAGGACCCGGAGCATTGCACTTATGATGACTCCACATGCATTGAAGACATGGAGCACGTCATCAACTATGGCTCCTCAAGCATGGAGGACTTGGAGCTCTACGTCGACAATGGCTCCTCATGCATGGAGTACATGGAGCACTACACCGACAATGGCTCCACATGCTTAGGTGATATGGAGTACTACATCAACAATGACTCCCCAAGCATGGATGACTTCGAGTGCTACAACGACGACGCCTCACCAAGCATGGAGGACATGGTGAGCTTCACCCACTTCGAGGGCTCTTCCATGAGCCATGAAGAATACCTCCACCGCTTGGAGATGGAGGACTACTACCCAAGCTAGCGGAGACGCATCATCAAGAAACCATGACCTTCAAGGCCAAGCGTGCCACACCAAAGGGCACCACCTACTTCGATCATCCACCTCCAAGGCGTCAAGCGCCACCACCTACATGGCGTCATGCACCACCATCTCCAAGGTGACGAGCACCATCACCTCCAAGCCGTCAAGCGCCACCATCTCCAAGACACCAAGCAAGGCCACCTCGAAGGCGTCATGTGCAACAACCTCCTAGGCATCAAGTGCCACCAATTGCAAGAAGAGCGGCGCCCCAACATCACCTTCCAAAAGAGGCGCCAAGAAGCAAGAATCTTCATTGACAAACATCCTCTCGAGATCATCACCAACATCAAGAGGATACAAGACGTCATTCAAGGCATCTTCGCCATGAAGACGAAGAATACATGTTGAGCACCATCCATAATGCTCAACCAAGCTCAAGAAGGCACCACCATCACAAGAAGAGTGCCAAGGACAAGAAGCATCGTCGCGAGCGTCATGTGGATGATCAAGTGCGCCATCTACATCAACCTTTGGCAAGGCACGCCAATGACCTCCATCGACACCATCATAAGGCACCTTCAACGACTCATGCCACCACCAAAATGGCACCAAGAGCAAGCTCTCCTCCACGCCATCAAGCTTCACCGCCAAGACTTGACGTCCTAGATGACGCATGCAACCTCATGGATGAGGAGGACGAAGACCTCTACTTCGCCAAGTTGGACGAGTGCGTCAAGAGGACTACACAAGCCAAGGTGCAGGATGGCGACAACAAGGTCAAAAATGGTGAGCATGGGACTTTCCCTTCACCAAAGGAGGCGCAAGGAGTTGAGAGAACCGAGCCTACCCCCATATGCTTGAGTGATGATGTGGTACCAATCCCATGTGAGTATGAGAGCCACTTAGCCCACTTGAGTGAAAACAAGAGTGAGATGAGTGACTCCACCATACGTGAGATTGAGTGCTTCCACTTGGAGGGCATGAGTGATACACCGAGTGAGTTGAGAGTGGTAGTTGATAGGTCATGTGAGACCACTTTTATTGCTAACAACTTACCCTCTACCTCTAGTGTGTTTCCTCATGATGTGCTAGGTTCCATGGATCAAGAAGCATCAAGCTTGGAGATGATGATGCCTCCACCCAAGAAGATGAACATGGTGGATGAAGATGATGCCATCTCCATGCAAGAAGAAGAAGTCGCCCACATGGAGGCCAATGCTACCACAACACCCACTTCATATGAGAGGTATGAACAAGGTAAGAATACGGGTGTTGATGATGCCATGATCCCACTAGTGGACATGATGACTTGTGATAATTGGCATGCTATGGATGATGTTTGTGATATCACACATGACTCATTGGTATTTCCATGTGATACTTTGCCTTTGCATAATGTTGAGCATGTGAAATTATTTGATTGTGATGATGTTGCCATAGACATGCCATGCTTTAAACATTACGTTGATGATATCATTGCTTGCACTTTGTTGAACAATTGCTCTTTCCAATGTTTTCTTGCGATGATGTTACCAATGGTACCCATCGAACCATGCTTTGTCATGAATGTTTTACAATCTCTCCCGTTGCTTGCAATAAGTTGAACAATTGCCCTTTCACTTGTTTTGCTTGCAACAATGACTCTAATATGGTTTATATTGAGATGCCCCCCATAGCTTTCTCAAATTTTGGAGATTTTGATGATTGCCATGATAAGCATGTTCACCACTTGCATACTCACCATGCACCTATGTTACACTTGCTTGACACTAATGGTGATGTGCACAAGAAGTGATATGTCATGATGGATGATGTATTTCTCTACCATGCACACACATTCTTCCTTTTGTGTTTGATGTGTGTAGGTACCCGCACAAGAATGTCAACCTCGGTTGAGCACGAGTTGACAAAAAGAGCTCTAGAGAGCATCCCCCAAGTGAGTTCAAGATCGAACCCAGCTCTGATACCTTTTGCATGCTTTGCATCTTTCATGTTGACAAATTGCTCTTTCCTATGGTTAGCTTGCAAGCATGTTAATGGTATTCTTTCACCTTGTGACAATCATGTTTTGTTGCTATTGTATATTGATGCTTTGTGTGTTGCCACAAAAAATGTTGAACAATTTATATTTCCGATGTTTTGTGTGCAACCATAATGCCATTTTGAGCATGTATTGTCATGAGAGCTTCCAAGTCTCTCGTATTGTTGTTGCAAAACAAACATAAAGACCACTTTCTCTTTCATTTGGTTTATTTGCAAACATGTTGTTTGTGTTTCCGCTTGCGATACTCATACCCCCATGATTTTGGCTTTTGATGATATGTGTATGGCATCAAACATATTGAACAATTGTTCTTTCCAATGGTTGGTTTGCACACATAATGATGTTGTTTTGGATATCTTTCCTCATGTGTTTTTGCGAATTCTCCTACTCTTGCATCAAAGATGTTGATCCATTTCTTAGTCAATTGCTTTGAGTGCCACACTAAGACGCTTTATGGAGTTTTTGAGTTCCCACATTTGGATGATGTTCAAACGACATCCATGCACTTTGACCTTGCATATGCATTTCGTTTGCGATACTTGAGTTGTGCTAATAGTGTTGTGAACAAGAATGGACATGCCACAAATGACATGCTCCTCTTTGTTGTGTGAAGGTACAATTGCATACGTGTCAACCTCTATGGACAAAGAGTTGACAAGACGAATCGAAGAGAGTTACCTAGGGCTATCCTTCAATGAGCTATCTCTATATCATAAGGTGACTTCCTTCTACTTGAGGACTCATGCTATAATCTTCATGAATTGGCTACTCTTTGAGTGTTGCTTCGCTTTTGTTGTGAGCTTTGTAGGCTTCATGGAAGGTGAAGGAACATTTAAGAGTTGCCACATCAAGCTTCTCAAGGACGACTGTATGGTGAACCCCAGGATCAAGAAGGTCTCTCGACATCATCTTCTTAGTGATGTGCATGAAGAGTCGAGGACGACTCTTTTTGAAGGGTGGGAGCTGATGTAGCCCGTCCTGCGGACGCTACTACATCTACAACACCGAGTCCCCAAGATCATAGACCCACGAGCCCTGAAGCTGCACCTGTCCTGAAGCTGCCTGAGCCGGAGTGTCCGCCCGAATCCAGCCGGAGTGTCTGGCGCCACCGGAGTGTCCGGCGCGACTCAGCCGGAGTGTCCGGCCTGCCCGAGCCCGGACCTGGCGTGGACATTCAGAAGGTCAAATCGGACACTCCTCGGACACCACCCAGAGTGTCCGGTCAGCCCTGACTGTCCGGCCGTGCCGACCCGGACTGTCCGGCCCAAGTGATGGGCCTGCAAACCAACAGCTGGGCCCTTGGCCCATGTACCCCTCTATTTCGCACCAAACCCTAGTTTTATTCCCAAACTACCCCTGAACTTGTGGCTGGCCTATAAATAGAGCCCCCACCCCTCATTGTATCCCTTAGGCATAGATGATAGACTAAAGACAACCCCCCTTTGTGGAATCTCTAGTTTTGTCTCATCCCCTTCTACCAAAGGGGATCGACTATCGTCACCACCTCGTTGGAGTTTGCATCGCGCCTCCCTCGTTGTACAAGGCCTTTGCATCGGTGTCCCTTTGCCAAGACGTCAATACCCTCTCCAAGGTGTTCTTCCCTCTCCGCTTGGGATTGACGGGAGCACGTTGACCGATCTTTTCTTGCGAGGATTCTATCAGACCGGTGGCCACCGGTGAGAGCAATCGGCCTTGTATCGTGTGTGTTTTGCGTGTGTTCATCGTGTTCTTCGCGAGGTGTGCGTCCGCTTCTGCTATCTTCTCCCTTTCCCCTCGCTTTCCCATCGATTTGACCATGAGATCCGTGAAGATCGGGCCACCCTAGAGGTTTGCCCTCATCAAGATGATAGTACTTTCTTCAGGTCTTGTAGTGCAGCTTCAGCTTCGTTAGTCGAGACAAAATCCTTGGTCTTCTTCAGGAGTTTTTATAATGGTGCGGCTCTTTCACCAAGCCGGCTTACAAATCGACTAACTGCAGCAATGCAACCAGTTAATCTTTGTACGTCCTTCAGGCGAGTTGGCCTGGAAATATTGAGAATAGCCTTGGTCTTGTCGCTATTCACCTCTATGGCTCTTTGAGACACGATGAAACCTAACAATTTTCTGGCTGGTATTCCAAAGAAGCATTTCTTCGGGTTAAGCATGATGTTGTCTTTTCATAGATTGGCGAACGTTTCCTCCAAGTCGGAAATCAACGTTTCCTTCTTTTTGGACATGACCCCGATATCATCCACGTATGCATGTACATTGCGTCCGAGTTGATCATGGAGGCAACGCTGCATCATGCGCTGGTACGTAGCTCCTGCGTTCTTCAGCCCAAAGGGCATATGCGTCGAGAAAACAGAGGAGTTCCGACCCCGATAACAAAACAGAAGGTTCCAAAGGGGGTTATGAATGAAGTTTTGACTTTGTCAGATTCCTTCATCCGGATTTGATGATAACCGGAATATGCGTCGAGAAAACAGAGGAGTTCCGAGCCTACCGTAGAATCGATAAGTTGATCAATTCTAGGCAGAGCAAATGGATCTTTTGGACAAGCCTTGTTCAAGGCAGTATAATCAACACACATCCTTAAATCAGTGGTGTCCTTTTTAGGGACCATTACAGGGTTGGCCGACCAATCAGTATGGATGACCTCTTCTATGAATCTGGCTAACTCGAGCCGCGCTAGTTCCTTAGCTATTGCCTTACGCTTTTCATCGCCAAACCGTCGTAAGGACTGTTTGACGGGTTTAGCGTTTGGATTTACATTTAGAGAGTGCTCGGCAAGTTCCCTAGGTACTCCGGTCATGTCAGATGGCTGTCATGCGAAGATATCTTGATTTGCTTGGAGGAACTTGACGAGCGCGCTTTCCTATGCGCTACTTAGGACTACGCCTATCTGGGTCACCTTGGAGGGGTCATCATCCTTCAACAGCGTCGTCTTCGTCTCTTCTGATGCCTTGAACTCCGGATTTGGCTTTGTGACCTCCTTCTTCGTTGCGGGCATCTTGGACGGATCTATGCTCTTCTTGATCTCCTGGTACTCCTGGGCAGCAACACGGCTTTGGCAAAGGCGGCATTTCCATCTTCGCACTCCCGCGCCTTCTTCGGGTCTCCCCTGATGGTGATCACGCCGTTGGGACCTAGAATTTTCAACATATTGTAAATGTAACATGGACGAGCCATAAAAGCCTAGTAAGCCGGATGTCTGAATATAGCGTGGTATGTGCTCTTGAACGGGACCACTTCGAAGGAAAGTGCCTCCGTCCGATAATTCTTTTGAGTTCCAAAAGTAACATCCAAAGTGATCTCTCCCAGGGAATTAGCTTGTCTTCCTGGGACAACTCCGTGAAAGATCACAGAGCTATGGTTCAGCTGTGTTTCCGAGATCTTCATCCGGCGTAGCGTTTCGACATAGAGAATATTGATGCTGCTACCACCGTCCATGAGGGTCTTGGAGAAACCATAACCGTCAATAAGTGGATTGACGATTAAGGCATATTTTCCTCGCCTGTGTAGTTTAGGCGGATGATCAGCGCAATCAAATGTGATTGCCACTTCCGACCAGTCCAGATACTGAGGGACAGCCGGAACTGTTGCATTGAGCTCGTGGAGAACTGCTTTCTTGACCTTTGCTGGTTGAGATCCGAGGAAGGTGACGTAAGTGTCCTTCTTGGTGGGAAAAGTCTTCTTCCCTTCCGACTTGGGATTTGAAGCATCAGCTTCCTCCATGTCGGAATATTCCTTGGTCTCCTTGTCTTTTTCAGGATTTTTCTTTCCCTTCTTCCGCTTAGCTTTGTAGCCCGCGGTATCATCTCTCTTGATGTCGTCATTAAAATGACATTCAGCGTTGGTGTGGGACGAGCCCCCATTGGCGTCCAAATGATGCACACATGGGTTATTGGCAATGTCGGCCCAAGTGTAGGTTTTGCCTGGTTGTTGCTCTCCTCTGCCTTGGACCCTTGACGTCCCACGGCCACGCCCGCGGCCTCCGCCACGTCCTCCTCATCCTCCAGACCCGGAAACAGTAGTGACCACTGCTGTCTCCGCGTTGGGTTTTTCTTCCGAGGTATTTTTGCGCTTCTGAGCTTGTTGCTTTGGTTGTTTTGCCGACTGAGGCACAACCAAGGCATTGAGTAATCCCTCTGCATACTTGCTCGTTGTTTCTATCATCTCCCCTAGATCAGTAACCTTGTCACACTTCAAGCGATGGCGCAGTAAACCAATTGGGAGACCTGCGATGAAAGCTGCAATCACAGTTTGATCGTTTACTCCTTCGCAGGAGTTCTTTGTGTTGATCCATCGTCCGAGATAATCCCGGCAAGTTTCTCCGGCTTTCTGGGTGCAACGATGTAGGTCTCCAACCGTACAGGGCCTCCGATATGTGCCTTCGAAATTCCGAAAGAATGCACTTTGCAAGTCATACCAGTTGTGGATGGTGTTTGCCGGAAGTTCATTGAGCCATGATCGTGCCGGCTTCCGCAACATAAGTGGGAGATATCGGGTTGCGACCAGGCTGTTTCCGCCTTTAGCGATGCAACAAGCTTGGAAGAAATCCTGTAACCAGGTGTCTGGCCGAGCAATGCCGTCGTAGGCTTGGATATGTCTTGAGATAGAAAATCCTTCTGGGAATTTTGTAGCTCTGATGCGTGGTCCGAAGCACTTTGCGCCCACGTACACGTCATCATTTTCATTAGCGCCGAGCCTCTATGTTGGAGTTGATCATGTGCCTTGCGTCGTTCGGGGATAGAGATCGTCCCGAATGTCGGCTGTGGCTGCGGTGCCTTGGAGCCGGACTTCAGC
The DNA here is from genome assembly GCA_910589775.1 of Avena eriantha. Classification (NCBI taxonomy): domain Eukaryota; kingdom Viridiplantae; phylum Streptophyta; class Magnoliopsida; order Poales; family Poaceae; genus Avena; species Avena eriantha. The sequence continues at coordinate 366,568,956 of OU342744.1, forward strand.
TTCTGCCACCACCTCCTCCGCCATGTCATCCTCCTTGACCTCCTTGGGGGCCATTGTGATAACTGTGTGGTGGAGAAGGTGGTGCAGCTAGATAGTTTCCGGCTAATCACCGGCCTCCATCCGGAGCGTCATTATTCCGGTTCCGGGGAGGTTCTTGACCATAACGAACCCCCTACCAGCTTGTTCCAGCGTGGTTTCCGTCGTTCCTTCATCCGTCATTCCCACCATGGTGAGGCTCAGCCGGACGGCTCTCATGTCTAGGAGGTGGCATTCTCTGACGATCCTCCTCCCGACGTTTCTCCTTATCTTCTCCCTTTCGATCGTTGAATTCTCTTCGGGGAGGATTCCTCGGATTCAATGCAGCGATCGCGTCTTGCTCGGCTGCTGGAGCGACATTGCTCCAGTTATGTGTAGCTCTGCGATGCTGTCCCGACGATCCGGTTCTTGAATAATTGTCTTCCCTGCGTTCGGGGTGATGGTACCGTGCCCGAACGTAATGGGATCTTACGTCAACCCATGCCGGATCTGTGCGACATTGGTCAGAATCCGAGACCAGTTTTTGACTTCCGGACAGGGCGACCTTCTGCTGCTCCAGTCCCTTGTTGAGTAGCTTGATACCCAAGCGTATCTCCTCTGGCCCTGGATTAGCTGATAGAATTTCACGAGCTGCCACGGTATTTTGCACTGGTGTTGGGTATACCCAATCTCCGTTGCTATCCTTCCGTGGCTTCCCCATCTCATCTCCGAAAAGGACAGCACGGACACGTGGGAATTGGTTGTCATCTATGCGACGCTTCCGTGTCTTCTGATGTAGACGAGACATGTACTCCTTGGTTGACATGCGCTTCTTCTCCACCTCGATGTTTTTGGCTTCATCAAGGAGTTGTTGACGACGCACTTCTAGGGCCTGGGCCCTTTCGTCCAGCTCATCTGCAGTAAGTTCTGCAGCTGTAGGGATAGGTGTGGTTAAGGTGGCATCGATGAGTTTACACGCACCTTCAGTGATCATGTGTCCATCCACCGATGCTTCTTTTTTCGGCTCGTCTGGGATAAGTGCTCCATCCAAGTCTTCCTCGTATTCCTCGGCAATCACCTCCTCTGTCAGAGGGTCTTTTGCTGGGGTCTTGTTCTTCTTGTTCTTCTTCTTTGCCTTCTTGGCAGCGCCGGTAGCAAAGACGGCTTTGGGTCCGTTTCCCGGAGTCAAGCTCTGAACGGTACTTTCGGACATCTGGACCGCGGGATTATCTCCGACGTCCATGTCATCCTGCGCTTTGGGAGAGTGTTCCCCGAATCCTTCATCCATGGCTTCTCCTTCTTCTGCAGCTTTGGAGTTGTACTCCTCTTCATATTCCGCGGAGAACTCTCGGAAATCTGCCGATGTCATAGATTCATCCGAGGATGCGGGAACGTCGGCGTTTGTTCCAATTGCCTCCAGCACCGAGTCGATGTTTTCTCCAGCATCGACAGAGCCAGATCTGGATCCAACATATCCGACGAAGTGCGATGCATGCTTCCTGAGGTACCTGCGGCTTTCGCGATCAGCCATATCGAAACTTTTAATGGTTTCGAGGATTGCATCTGCGCTAGCGCCTTGCAGTATCATACGTCTTAGTGTGTACCTAATGTAGCCCGTCCTACGGACGCTTCCACATCTACACCATCAAGTCCCCCAAGTGGACCCATGACTCGTGCCCGAGCCAAACTCCTCCAAGCTAAGGTGAACTCGCTCCTCTCTTCGTGCCAATTCGATACCTCCTTGGATAGCGTGCTACTTCATACCACTAATTTGTGCATCATCAGGTATGAGTCCCCGCCGATTCGACCCACGAGCCCAGAGGCTGCACCTGACCTGAAGCTGCCAGAGCCGGAGTGTCCGCCCACCCCGGAGTGTTCGGCCCGACTCAGCCGGAGTGTCCGGCCTGCCCGAGCCCGAACCTGGCGTGGACATTCAGAAGGTCAAATCGGACACCGCTCGGACACTTCCCGGAGTGTCCGGCCACCCCGGACTGTCCGGCCCACTCGACCCGAAGTGTCCGGCCACCCCGGACTGTCCGGCTCACTCGCCCCGGAGTGTCCGACCCAAGTGATGGGCCTGCGAGCCTAGCTGGGCCCTATGGCCCATGTACCCCTCTACTTCGCCCAGAACTCTACTTTAATGCCTGAATTACCCCTGAACTTGTGGCTGGCCTATATATAGACCCCCACCTCCATTGTAAACCCTAGGCATGATATTGGAATTAGTGGAAACCCCTTTGTGGATCTATCTAGTCCTTGCCTCATGCTCCTTGACTAAGGAGCACCAATATCCCCAAACCTCGTTGGAGTTTGCATTGTGCCTCCGTGTTGTACAAGGCCTAGGCATCGGTGTTCCTTTACCTAGACGTCAAGATCTCACCGAGTCTCCCATCTCACCATGCCGGTTCAAGAGAGAGTCCTCCGCCCGATGCCGATCCTAGGGATTGCGCCGGACCGGTCACCGCCGCCGTGAGCTATTGGTGTTTATTGTGGTTTTGCGTGTGTGTGTTCATCGCGTTCTTCATGCGTGTATTTGTCATGTTCATCCTCCCCTCCTTTCCCCGCACTCCACCCTCGATTTGAAAGGGAATCGTGAAAGATGGGGCCACCCTAGAGGTTTGCCCTCAACATATTGGTATCAAGAGCTTCGTTGCTCACGATTTCCCCCACAAAATTTTCTTCTATCCACCAAAAATTCGAAAATCCCACAAAAAACAGCCCATATTTGCCTTTGGATCGATCTCTTAATTTGGAGTGTTATTTGTGGTTTTGATCCGACCAAACCTTGTCTAAGGAGTTGGTCCAGCTTTATCCTGCGTTTTCCTAGCCCGATTTGGCCAGTTTTTCGCGGATTTGTGGCCCGAAGGCGAGGATTTCTGCTCAAGAACACGAGCAGGAAACCCGCGCCGGAGTGTCCGGCTCATACCGACCGGAGTGTCCGGCCCGACCGGAGTGTCCGGCCGAACCAGACCGGAGTGTCTGGCCAGACCAGAGTATCCGGCCAAGACAGACCGGAGTGTCCGGTTGTAACGCCTGTTTTGACAATTTTGCCTCATTTTTCGCATTGGCTAATCTCCTTTGTTTGCTCGTGTCCCGTGTGCATGTCAGCAAGTACCAGCAAGCTTCAGCATCATCAACTTCCGCGCTCATCGACACCACGGACCACGAACATCATCCCGCACCACCGACGCCAAGTTCATCATCAAAGAAGGTATAACTTGTGTCACCTTGTTAACCCCCATCTTCCTTTGTCTGTACCTATCCCATGAGAGTGGCTCATCTTGTGTTTGCTTGAGCATTGTGCATTTGTCCTTGGATAGTGAGAGTGCAAGAGCAATATCAAGTGTGACTAGGTAGCATCAAGGGAGAGCAAAAAAAAAGAGATACAAAGAAAAAGCAAAAGAAAAATAGTCTCCCCTTGCAAAAGAGAGTCTCAAAGCTTATAAGCAAGAGAGAAAGAAGAGCGCCCAAGGCAAGTGCACAAATCCGTTGCTCATTTTACCTCTTTGCAAACGAGCCACAGTCTCTCCTTGCATTGGCACGACAACGAGCTTAGTCTTTGTTAGGACATTTTGTTTAGTCATTTTCATAGTCGTGTCAATCCAAACTTTCTCCACGTGTGTGTACATAGTCGTAGGTTCCCGTCACCCTTTTGAGTTGTTGACCTTCGCCTTTGACTTGAGTTTTGTTGGATTTTTACCACTTTTGACTATCCCTTTTCTTTTGGTTGGTTCTTTGGCTTTCCACAACCCTAACCTACCACCAACAAGCTTTTGAGAGTGTGAGTTTTCTTTGCATTTCCACTTTGCACCCTAATAGCTCTCACTTGTGGTTTCTAGTTTGGTGAATTCCCAAGGTGAGGTACAAGGCTAACACCACCATATTCCACTTCCATATACAATACTTGTGTGTTTTGCATGATGGATAGGAAAGGTAAGACGAGCCAACCACCTCCCCAAGAAGAAGATCAAGGTCCGTACATGACGCGTGCAAGTCACTTCATCGTTCGACAAGAGTTCCCTGAACGTTGCCAAGCACATGAGACGAGACAAGATGAACAATTTGGCGAGACGCAAGCCGAGTTCAAGAACATCGACAACCCCTTCGACGGTCTCGAACGACAAATGCATGCAATGCATCACAACTTCGGCCACCAAAATGAAGCGCTTCAACGCTCCGTCGCCGAAACAAATGACAATCTTCGACGCCTCATCGATGGCATGGCAAGACCACGTTCACGCGCATCAAGCTCGGCAGGTTCTTCGCATCGTCATGCACCTCTACCCCAAGATCTACATCAAAGTGCTCAAAGACGCAATGATGCCCCCGTGGTTGAAGATGGAATCTCTTCGAACTTTGTACCTTCCCCACGGCACGCCGCAACGTCAAGCTATGACGTGACCTCTCTTCAAGGCCACGAGCAAGGCAAGAAGCACACCGTCATCACGTAAGGGCACTAGTGATTCAACAATAGCAACCACAAGAGGAACCGCAAGCGTAACCGCAAGTCTACCACCATCGACCGCGACACATTCTTGACACAACAAGTGATGACTCCAATTTGGAGAATCCAGCTCGTCATCGACGTCAAGCTCTTCAAGATCCTCCTCCTCGTCATCAACGTCATGAACGTCAACATCGACACCATGGTCATCACGAGGTGCCTCCTCCACATCAACAAAACTTGGAGCGTCAAGTGATACAAGTTGAGCGACGCCCACCACGTCAAGAGGCTCATGACCATGTTCTTCGCCGTGAGGCCCATGTGCCTAACCAACATCACCAACCAAGGAACAAGCCTCCTCTTCGTCATCAACCGCGTCAAGAGGCTACACACCTTCGCCACCATGAGGCCCTAGTACCTCAACCACGTCAACAACCGCACCAAGAGCAAGAGCAAGCTCCTCCTCAACAACAATACCAAGAGCGAGCTCCGTAACAAGGACGCGAGAACCAAGTTCCACCGCCCCAACTACAAGATCATCAACAAGGTCACCAAGCTCGTCGCAATGACCGCAACGATGAAGAAACTTTTGGCAAGCTCAAGTTCACAATGCCCAAGTTCACCGGATCCAATGACCCTGAAGAATACCCCTCGTGGGCACTCAAAGTCGACAAGATCTTTCGCATGCACAACTATAGCAACGAGAAGATGGTCGCCATGGCTTCGCTAGAGTTTGATGATTATGCCAACCTTTGGTGGGAACAAATTCAAGTTGCTCGTGATGCAAGACAAGAGCCGCCAATCACTTGGCATGACATGAAGGCTCACATGAGATCCCGGTTTGTCCCCACGCACTACACGCGTGACCTCTTCAACAACCTTCAAACGCTTCGTCAAGGGACAAAGACCATGGAAGAATACTTCAAGGAAATGGAACTCAACTTGATTCGCACCAACATTGATGAGCGCATGGAGCAAACAATGGCATGTTTCCTTATTGGCTTGAATCACCCAATCAAGCGCATCGTCGAGTTCCAAACATACAACACCATGGTTGAGCTTGTGCACATTGCAACAAAGGCTGAACGTCAAGTGCAAGACGATATCAAGTACAACAAACCCAAGATGTACTTCACCTACAAGCAAGCTTCAACCCCTACACCAACAACCTTCAATGGTAGCTCCTCAAGTACCTCCAAGCCTTCCTTCAAGCCCACACTTCCTCAAGGAAAACTGCCCCCAAGTGGCAAGCAAGCAAAGAGTGATACACCTTTCAACGGTGAATGCTACAAGTGTGGAGGTAAAAGACACAAGTCGGTTGAATGTGGAAACAAGAAAGTCTTGTTCATCCATGATAATGGTGATGAAGAGTACTTGAGTGTAGATGAGTTTGATGCCCGTGTCAAGGAAGCAATGGCAAGGCAACGAGTGGAAGATGATCAAGAACTCCTCATGTGTGAACATGACGCAAGTCCATCGCTTGTTGTCACAATAATGTTGACCACTCAAGCACAAGAGAATGAAGACCAATGCTCCAATACCTTCCAAACACGAGCCGGCATCAACGGCAAATCTATCAAGGTGATCATTGACAGAGGGAGTTGCTAGCACCGAGATGTGTGAGAAGCTCAACCTCAACCTCCATCCACACAAGCACCCCTACCACGTGCAATGGCTAAGTGACCAAGGGTCCGTGAAGATCAAGCATACCGTATCGGTCTCCTTCTCCATTGGTCCTTACAAAGATACGGTGGAGTGTGATGTGGTTCCTATGACAGTTTGCCACATGCTTCTTGGTCGACCATGGCAATTTGACAAGGCTGCTCAACATGATGGTCGCACCAATATATACACCTTCAAATGGCTCAACAAAACATGTGTTTTGCAACCGATGACTCCTAGCCAAATAATTGCGGACAATGCAAAGGCTTTAGCGAGGGCGCAAAGCACAACACCTACTTGTGAGAAGAGCGGTGAGAGAGAGAACCACCTCATAGTGAGTGAGAGCCACAAGCCAAATTCGAGTGGAAAAACTAAGAGTGTTCTCCTTGCCACCAAAAGTGAGATGAGAGATGTTCGGAACAACCCAACCATCTTGCACTATGTCCTCCTTTGCAAGGGACTAGCGCAAGGAACTAACGAATTAACCAATGTTCCTCCATCTTTGATGAGTGTTTTACAGGAATTCAAGGATGTGTTTCCCGAAGAGCTTCCACATGGACTACCTCCTCTTCGCGGCATTGAACGTCGCATCGACCTCATCCCCGGTGCACCACTTCCAAACCGTGCCGCTTACCGCACGAACCCGGAGGAGACGAAGGAGATCGAATGTCAAATCAACCAACTCGTCTCCAAAGGTTTGATCCAAGTTAGCACTAGTCCAAGTGCCGTACCCGTGATTCTTGTCCCAAAGATGGATGATACGTTACGGTTATGCATGGACTGCCGTCCAATAAATGCTATCACCGTGCGTTATCGACATCCCATACCACGTCTCGATGACATGCTTGATGAGTTGTGTGGAGCCACTACTTTTTAGAAAATTGATCTTCGTAGTGGTTACCATCAAATACGCATGGCTGAAGGTGATGAGTGGAAAACCGCCTTCAAGACCAAACTTGGTCTCTATGAATGGTTGGTTATGCCCTTTGGTTTATCAAATGCCCCATCCACCTTCATGCGCCTTATGAATCACATCTTGCGTTCTCTCATTGGTAAAAGTGTTGTTGTCTATTTCGATGATATTCTTGTTTATAGCAAATCACTTGAGGACCATATAACACATGTCAAGGAAGTTTTGCAAATCCTTCGGCATGAAAAGCTTTATGCTAATCTTCCCAAGTGCACTTTTGCTAAAGACAAGTTGATTTTTCTTGGATTTGTCATTTCTTCGAAGGGAATTGAAGTTGATGTTTCCAAGGTAAAGGACATACGAGATTGGCCCATACCAACAAATGTGAGTGAACTCCGAAGTTTTCATGGGTTGGCCGGTTTCTATCATCGCTTTGTGAAAGACTTTTCAACCATTGCTTGTCCCCTTAATGAATTGACCAAAAAGAATGTCACCTTCGTGTGGGGCAAAGCACAACAAAAAGCTTTTGATGAACTTAAAAAGAGGCTCACCGAAGCACCTCTTCTTGCTTTACCGGATTTCACAAAAACTTTTGAGATAGAGTGTGATGCTAGTGGTATTGGCATTGGAGGAGTCCTTATGCAAAACGGACGTCCTATAGCCTACCATAGCGAAAAACTTGATGGTGCTCGCCTTAACTATCTGATTTATGACAAAGAGCTTTTTGCCTTAGTTCGTGTCCTTCAGGTTTGGCAACACTACCTTTGGCCCAAGGAATTTGTCATACATTCCGACCACGAGTCATTGAAATATCTCAAAGGCCAAGCTAACTTGAGCAAGAGACACGCTAAGTGGGTTGAGTTCATGGAGTCTTTTCCGTACATTGTCAAGTATAAGAAGGGCAAAGATAATGTAGTTGCGGACAAATTGTCTCGCAAACATACAAGCCTTCTTACGAGACTTGAAATCAATGTGTTGGGTCTAGAGGAAATAAAATCTTTGTATGCTTCCGACCCGTTCTTTGAACCAATTTTCGCAAAGTGCTCCAATGACAAGGGAGTTGATGATTTCTATTTGCATAAGGGTTTTCTTTTTAAAAAAAACAAGCTATGCATTCCGAAGTCGTCGCTTCAACTTTTGCTTCTCCAAGAATCTCATGGTGGAGTGCTTATGGGTCACTTTTGTCGCGACAAGACATTGGATATGCTCTCCAATCACTACTTTTGGCCCAAGATGAAACGTGACGTGGAGCACTATGTTCAACGATGCACGACATGTGTTCAAGCTAAGTCGCAAGCTAATCCCTATTGTCTTTATATGCCATTGCCTATTCCTCATACACCTTGATCCGACATTAGCATGGATTTCGTGTTAGGATTGCCTAGATCTAAGCATGGTCATGATTCTATATTTGTTGTTGTGGATCGTTTTTCTAAGATGGCACACTTCATACTGTGCCATAAGACCGACGATGCTTCACATGTTGCAAATCTGTTTTTCAGGGAAATTGTCCGTCTTCACGGTGTGCCAAGGACAACCATCTCCGACCGCGATGTCAAATTCATGAGCTACTTGTGGAAGACCCTCATGGCCAAGCTCCTCTTTTCATCCACATCACATCCTCAAACTGATGGCCAAACTGAAGTTGTCAACCGAAGCCTCGGAACCCTCCTTCGTGTGTTGATCAAGAAAAACCTGAAGGATTGGGAGGAATGCATTCCACACGCCGAGTTCGCCTACAATCGAGCCAAGCACTCAACAACCAAGATGAGTCCATTCATGATCGTCTATGGTTTCGAGCCCCTCACCGCGCTCGACATCCTACTACTACCTCTCCATGAGCGCAAAAACATGGACGTCGAGAAGCGTGCACAAGCTATGAAGAAGCTTCATGAAGAAACAAGAGCAACTATCGAACAACAAGTCCTTCGCCAAGCTTCAAGGTTGAACAAGGACAATAATAAGATGATATTTGAAGAAGGTGACCTTGTGTGGATACACCTAAGCAAGGACCGCTTCCCCAAGGAACATGGCTCCAAGCTCAAGCCAAGAGGAGATGGTCCCTTCAAGGTCCTCAAACGAATCAACAACAACGCCTACATCATCGACATCCCGACCTCCAAGTACCTTGCAAGCAATACATTCAATGTCAAGGATCTCTCACCCTACCATGTAGATGCTCAAGATGATATCCATGTAGAGTCGAGGACGACTCTTTCCCAAGGGGGGAGCTGATGCAGCCTGTCCTACGGACGCTTCTACATCTACAACAACAAGTCCCCCAAGTGGACCCATGACTCGTGCCCGAGCCAAACTCCTGCAAGCTAAGGTGAACTCACTCCTCTCCTCGTGCCAATTTGATACCTCCTTGGATGGCGTGCTACTTCATACCTCTACTCTATGCATCATCAGGTACGAGCCCCCGCCACGTCGACCTGAGCTGAAGCTGCCGGAGTGTCCGCCCGAATCCAGCCGGAGTGTCCGGCCACCCCGGAGTGTCCGGCCCGACTCAGCCGGAGTGTCCGACCTGCCCGAGCCTAGACCTGGCGTGGACATTCAGAAGGTCAAATCGGACACTCCCCGGACACCACCCGGAGTGTCCGCGCTGCCCGGACTGTCCGTCCGTGCCGACCCGGAGTGTCCACCCTGGCCGGACTGTCCGGCCGTGCCGACCCGGACTGTCCGGCCCAAGTGATGGGCCCGCAAGCCTAGCTGGGCCCTATGGCCCATGTACCCCTCTACTTCGCCCAGAACTCTACTTTAATGCCTGAATTACCCCTGAACTTGTGGCTGGCCTATATATAGTCCCCCACCTCCATTGTAAACCCTAGGCTTGATATTGGAATTAGTGGAAACCCCTTTGTGGATCTATCTAGTTCTTGCCTCATGCTCCTTGACTAAGGAGCACCAATATCCCCAAACCTCGTTGGAGTTTGCATTGTGCCTCCGCATTGTACAAGGCCTAGGCATCGGTGTCCCTTTGCCTAGACGTCAAGATCTCACCGAGTCTCCCCTCTCGTCGTGCCGGTTCAAGAGAGAGTCCCCCGCCCGACGCCGATCCTAGGGATTGCGCCGGACCGGTCACCGCCGGCGTGAGCTATTGGTGTTTATCGTGGTTTTGCGTGTGTGTGTTCGTCGTGTTCTTCGTGCGCGTGTCCGTCGTGTTCATCCTTCCCTCCTTTCCCCGCACTCCACCCTCGATTTGAAAGGGAATCGTGAAAAATCGGGACACCCTAGAGGTTTGGCCTCAACAGTATGTGTCGCGGTCGATGGTGGTAGACTTGCGGTTGCACTTGCGGTTCTTCTCGTGGTTGCTCTTGTTGGATCACTAGTGCCCTTGCGTGATGGCTGTGTGCTTCTTGCCTTGCTCGTGGCCTTGAAGAGAGGTCACCATCATAGTTTGATGTTGCGGCATGCCGTGGGGAAGGTACATAGTTCGAAGAACTTCCATCTTCAACCACGGGGGCATCATTGCGTCTTGTAGCACTTGGATGTAGATCTTGTGGAAGAGGTGCATGACGATGCGAAGAACTTGAAGAGCTTGAAGTGCATGAACGTGGTCTTGCCATACCGTCGATGAGGCGTCAAAGGTTTTCATTTGTTTCGACGACGGAGCGTTGGAGTGCTTCATTTTGGTGGCCGAAGTTGTGATGCATTGCATACATTTGTCGTTCGAGGCTATCGAAGCGGTTGTCGATGTTCTTGAACTCTGCTTGTGTCTCGCCAAATTGTTCATCTTGTCGCGTATCAAGGGATTGGCAACGTTCACGGAACTCTTGTCGAACGATGAAGTGACTTGCGCATGTCATGTACGGTCCTTGATCTTCTTCTTGGGGAGGTGGTTGGCTCGCCTCACTGTGCCTATCCATCATGCAAAACACACAAGTATTGTATATGGAAGTGGGATATGGTGGTGTTAGCCTTGTACCTCACCTTGGGGATTGCACCAAACTAGAAACCACAAGTGAAAGCTATTAGCGTGCAAAGTGGAAATGCAAAGAAAACTCACACTAAAGAAAGAACTAACTCTCAAAGGCTTGTTGGTGGTAGGTTAGGATTGTGGAATGCCAAAGAACCAACCAAAAGAAAAGGGATAGTCAAAAGTGGGTAAAATCCAATAAAACTCAAGTCAAAGGCGAAGGTCAACAACTCAAAAGGGTGACGGGAACCTACGACTATGTACACACACGTGGAGAAAGTTGGGATTGACACGACTATGAAAATGAGCAAACAAAATGTCCTAACAAAGACTAAGCTCATTGTCGTGCCAATGCAAGGGGAGACCATGGCTCGTTTGCCAAGAAGAAAAGTGAGCAACGGATTTGTGCACTTGCCTTGGCCGCTCTTCTTTCTCTCTTGCTTACAAGCTTTGAGACTCTCTTTTGCAAGGGAGACTATTTTTCTTTTGCTTTTTCTTTGTATCTTTTTCTTTCTTTTATATATATATATATTTTTTCCTCTCCCTTGATGCTACCTAGTCACACTTGATATTGCTTTTGGACTCTCACTATCCAAGGACAAATGCACAATGCTCAAGCAAACACAAGATGAGCCACTCTCATGGGATAGGTACACACAAAGGAGATAGGGGTTAACAAGGTGACGCAAGTTATACCTTCGTTGGTGATGATGAACTTGGCGTCGGTGGTGTGGGATGATGTTCGTGGGCCGTGGTGTCGATGAGCGTGGGGTTTGTTGATGCGGGAGCTTGCTGTTAGTTGGCGACACGCACACGGGCACAAACAAACAAGTGGAAATTAGCCAATGCAAGATTAGAGGCAAAATTGTCAAAATAAGGCGTCAGGCTAGAGACTCCGGGGTTTCAGGCCGGAAACTCCGGTCCAGGCCGAAGACTCCGGTGTGGGTAGGCCGAAGACTCCGGTGTAGGCCGGAGACTCCGTTGTGCAGGCCGGAGATTCCGGTCTGGAGTCAGATCGCGAACTGCTCGTGTTCTTGAGCGGAAATCCACTCCATGGGTCCTCAAATCCGCGAAAAATTGGCCAAATTGGGCTGGGCAAACACAAGATAAAGCTGGACCAACACCTAATACAAGGTTTGGTCGGATCAAAACCACAAATAACACTCCAAATCAAGAGATTGATCCAAAGGCAAATTTGGGGATTTTCGAATTTTTGGTGGATAGAAGAAAAATTTATGGGGGAAATCCTGAGCAACGAAGCTCTTGATACCAATATGTTGAGGGAAAACCTCTATGGTGGCCCGATATTTCACGATTCCCTTTCAAATTGAGGGTGGAGTGCGGGGAAACGAGGGAAGGATGAACACGACGAACACACGCACGAAGAACGCGATGAACAGACACACGCAAAACCATGTTAAACACCAATAGCTCACGCCGGCGGTGACCGGTCCGGCGCAATCCCTAGGATCGGCGTCGGGCGGAGGACTCTCTCTCGAACCGGCACGGCGAGATGGGAGACTCGGTGAGATCTTGACGTCTAGTCAAAGGGACACCGATGCCTAGGCCTTGTACAACGCGGAGGCACGATGCAAACTCCAACGAGGTTTGGGGATATTGGTGCTCCTTAGTCAAGGAGCATGAGGCAAGAATTAGATAGATCTACAAAGGGGTTTCCACTAATTCCAATATCATGCCTAGGGTTTACAATGGAGGTGGGGGTCTATATATAGGCCAGCCACTTAAAAAGTGGTACTTTAGGAATAAAAGACAAGTTCTGGATGGACTAAGGGGTACATGGGCCGAAGTACCAAAGGCCTTTTCATGCCTGGCGACGTTCGGTCTAGAGACTCCGGTGTGGTGGACCGGAGACTCCGGTTTAGGTTAGAGATTCCGGTGTAGCCTCCGGACCAGCCTCCTGAGGGGTCTTCAGATTGTCCCAGGGCCTGGTGTAGGGGGTGAGACCGGAGAGAGGGCCGGAGTCTCCGGTGTCTTCAGACCGGAGAATTTGGTAGGCTGGAGACTCTGGTGTGCGGAGACCGGAGACTCCAGTCTGAGCAGCTCCAGCGGCTTTTGCTTCACGTTCTGCTCCTTGTTCTCCATCCTTGGGTGCTTGGTGATGTGTCGAAGTTTCGTACCTGATGATGCATAGGGTAGTTGCATGAAGTAGCACACCATCCAACGAGGTATCAAATTGGCACGAGGAGAGGAGCGAATTCACCTTATCTTGGAGGAGTTTGGCTCGGGCACGAGTCATGGGTCCACTTGGGGGACTTGTTGGTGTAGATGTAGAGGCGTCCGTAGGACGGGCTGCATCAGAATATTCTCAGAATTGGACGGGACAAAAGCCAAAGTGCCTATTTTTCCGGAAGTCATCAGATGCCAGAATACGAGACGGAGAAGGGCCAGAGGGCGGCCACACCACCTGGCCACGCAGCCAGGCCTGGCCCGCGCCAGTGGGTGGTGTCGCCAGCCCAGGCACCCCCTCGGCCTCTCATTCCGCCTATATATTTCCCTCGGGACGAAAACCCTAGGTACCCGATCAAAAATCCAAGAAAGAGTCTGTAGCTGCCGTCATCTCCATCCCTTGATCGGGAGGGATCTGAAGCTCTTCCCGGCACCCTGCCGGAGAGGGGAATTCACCATGGAGGCCTTATTCATCACCATGAAAGCCTCCGGTGTGATGCGTGAGTAGTTCATCCTTGGACTACGAATCCATGTAGTAGCTAGATGGTTGGTTCTCCTCCTTTGTGCTTTCATGATTAGATCTTGTGAGCTCTGTTCATGAACAAGATCATCTATTTGTAATTCTGCATGTTGTCTTTACGGGGATCCGATGGATATTGAGATGCTATTTCAGATTGATTATTGATTCTATCATGTCTTTTCTATTTGTGATCTTGCATGCTTTCCGTTGTTAGTAGCTATCTTGGCCAAGTAGATGCTAGCAACTCCAAGAGTTAGTATTTATGCTCGATAGTGGGTTCATGCCTCTGGTAATTTGGGGAAGTGACAGAAATCTCTAAGGTACTAGATGTGCTGTTGCTACTTGGGAGAAAACAACAATTCTTTGTTCATAGAACAATCGTATTGTTTACATTACACGCAATTCGTAAAGCAATAATCTATTGCTTGCAACTTAATACTGGAGGGGGTTCGGATGATAACCTGAAGGTGGATTATTAGTCATAGATGCAGTTGGATGGCGGTCTATGTATAATGTTGTAATGCCCAATCAAGTTCCAAAGGAGTCAAGATGATTAGTATATGCATGTATTGCTTTCTCGGTGTTTGTCAATTGCCCCGCTGTAATTTGTTCACCCAGCATGTTATCTATCTTAAGGAGAGCCACCTCTAGTGAACTATGGATCCCGGTCCTTTTATTTGCATACAATCTATAAACTGTTTACCGCTTTGTGTTTACTTTCTGCAAACTATTACTTCCTTCCATCCGATACGTTTAATCCTTTGTTTTCAGTAAAACACGGTGAGATTGACAACCTCATCGCAAGTTGGGGACAGAGTTCTGTGGTTGTGTTGTGCAGGTCTCCACGTTGCTACTAGCACCGGTAGAGCGCCCTGCCAAGGCTCAGCTAGCAACACCTTTGGGGTGTTTGCTTGCTCCTACTGGTTTGATTAAACCTTGGTTTCATAACTAAGGGAAACTTGTTGTTGTTCTCATCATACCTTCCTGTTGGGGTTCCCCAACGAGCTTGTTAAGACACGAGCCATCAGATCGCAATGGTGTAGAGGTTTGAATTTGATCCTGCTTGAGCTCACCAAGAATTGATTTCAAACTTTAGACAAAATAAGCCTGCCAAGGCAGATTATCAACTAGAATTCAATACCTTGTGGGTTTAAGAAGCAAAAATATCCACCTGGAACAAGTGAAGTAGATATTGATAGAACTATATGAGTAGCACATAACCATGCTAAGAGTTGGTCCATAGAAGGTTGGATGGTGGTGTGAGCTTCTGTCAAAGTAGGGATGTTGACTAGATTTGTAGGAATAGTTAATTTCTTGCCTGCAAAACCATCAAGAACAAGTGGGTTGGAGGATGATTTAACCAAGGGAAAGAGTGGGATATGGTAGTCCTTAGGATGGTTAACAAGATGGCTCAAATGCATTTTCAAAATGCACAAGGGTTGAGAAAAGGAGGCATTCAAAAAGGTGATGTTGGAACAGATTCCAGACTTAGCCAAATTTGGCAGATTTAGGGTTTTTGACTAGAATGTGGGTGGTGCTGATTTTGATGGGATGCAAGGTACCAAAGCATCATTAAGTGGGTGATGTTGAAGTGTAGAGGGATTAGAAAAGATCCATGTTGGATATTGGTCTCCATTGACTTGGAAGCTTCTAGAGGGGATATCTTTAGAATTGATCTGGTTAAGGGTTTTAGATGATCACCTAGTAGTTAGAGATCAGATCCAGCTTTGTATTCTTGCTTAGGGTGTGGTGATTTGGAACCATACTGATCCCAGTGATGAGCTCCTAGAGTAGCTCATACTATCTCCTAGGCAGACAAATCAAGTAGCAGATCAAGGCAATTCATCAGACAACAGATCAAGGCAACTCATCTTATGAACTAAGCGAACCTACTACTAGGGTTACCATAAAGCCTAGCTTGAGGTAAGTATGGGTATTTTGAAGTGTTGGATTTGAATAAGGTGAGAGTCCTTGGTGTTTCTACCAAGAGTAGAATTCTAAAGCTTAATAAAGGTGTTTTGGGAAACCTAGAGAGAAGAGTAGTTGAAGGTTCTGTCTTGAAGACATAAGGAGATAGTATTCTATATATCTCCATAGCTTGATCAATAGAAGCTACTAAAATAGTTGGTTTGCAAAGGCTTCTTGGCTCAGGTTTTGAAATGCCAGAACATTTGGGAATATGGAAATTAAGCCAAGACAGTTTTGAGAAGTAGCTTTTGTCAACTGGTGTTAAGGTAAGGAGTATATCATCTAATACACATTCATATGCATAAGCATATCCAAACAACAAGAAAACACTTCAGCATTAAACAAGAAAAAGTTTTTGTTCCCCCTGATTTTTGCATTCTGAACAACTAAACAGGGTTGCTGGAATTTGGGATGTTATAGTAATTCCAGAGGTTCTATGAAAGAAACAACTCCAAAATATTTTAACGTGGTCTAAACCCTAGCTAGGGGTCATCCCCGGGCTTATAAGGGCGGCTAGGGCGACCAGAAACCGAAACTAAATGCAAACGACTCAAACTGATACAACCCGACTCGGACCAGATTCGGTCGGCGGATGGACATTCCGGTGTGATTCGGCCGGACAGTCCGGTCAGGCCGGACACTCCAGGTGGAGTGAGCCAGACAGTCCGGTCTGGCCGGAAACTCTGAAGTTTCCGGGTGGTATCCGAGCAGTGACCAATTTGATGTTCTGATTGTCCGCGCCAAAACTTCTCTCGGCCAGGCCAGACACTCCGGTTGGTATCGGCTGGACACTCCGGTCGGTGTAGCTCCTTGTGCCTCCTTCTTGATGATCTTCTCTTGCACCTTCCTCCCGCTCCTCCCTCGCACATCCTTGGGCGATCATCATGCTGGGCTCCTCTTGTAGCCCTTCTCCTTCTCACGCCATGCTTGTTTCTCCAACGAACATGATCATACATAAATGCATAGACTTAGGCAGTATAAAGTTCTCATCAATTAAAGTACCAGATTCGTTTGGGAGCAAATTCACCTATTGTTCAAGTAGCTTAGCACGAGCTCTTGTAATAGGTCCAATTCTAATCTCATTGGACTGATCTTTCCTTGTAACAATTGGAGCATCTTCAGTAGGTGTAATTATAGGGATGTCCTCATCATAATGCCACCTACCGCCAAGACCGGGCCATCAGACCCCTCGCGCCCGATGCAACCGTGGAACAACTCCAACCATAGTGGGAAGTACAACTTGCAACCGAGGTAGCATTCACAGAGGACTACAAATATCGCCAGTTGCTCGATGCTATGCGGGCCAAGGTCCGATGGCTTGATCACGTAGTACATGTAGAACCACCGGAAGATGACCGAGGTGGGGAATCCCAAGCCCCTCTCCAAGTGGCTTGGGAAGCAGATGAACTCGCCGGCGCGTGGCCTCGGCTCGACCTCGGAGGGCACGGGAATCCGCCAATTCCCCTTACAGAGGACCCCCGCATCCTCGAATGATTTGTGATGTGCCACAGTGCACTTGGACTTCCCCCACAATTCTTTCGGAGGCGCCATAAGGAAAGAAGCAAGATCGCTTGGTCTGGGGAATCTAGATCAAGGAGAGGCAGAGAGACTGGATGCGCGAAGGTGAGGAATGTGGGGAAGGGTCTACATGACTATTCCATCGCTCCCCTTATAAAGAAAAGTTACCTGCCAATCTCGGGATAGTCGTTACCCGCGGTAATTATGCCGAAGTTGTTGGGTTCGCAGCATAGAAAACAAAAAAAATTCCTACGATGGGAACTATACGCCAAGATCTATCTACTAGATACAAGCAACGGGTGGATATACATCCATAGAGAACTTACCCTCGAAGACAACAAATCTTTGTTAACGAGATGGAACTCGTGGATGATGTAGTCGTACAGTTGCCGATCTCAAGGTCGTGATGAAGTCCTTCAGGTCCAGTAGTTCCAGCACCATCAGGTCCAGCACCATCAAGTCCAGCACCGCAAAGTAGCGATGCATCCGTGATCGCACCCATGTTCGATCCACCGAACAACCTCCACCTCCTTGCTCCAGTGATGCAGCGGATGCAGCAACTCCTTTCCAGATAAAGCCACCAGGTACATGTATCTCGCTAATCCAAGACCATGGGGAATAACTAGAGGGAGAAGAGAACCTTCACGAGGAGTGTTGGGTCCGCAACATAGAAAACAAAAAATTTCCTACGATGAGGACTACACGCCAAGATCTATCTACTAGGTACAGAGCAACGGGTGGACATACATCCATCGAGAACTTATCCTCGAAGACAACTAGTTTTGTTAACGAGTAGGAACTCGTGGTTGATGTAGTCGTACACTTGCCGATCTCAAGATCGTGTGGAAGTCCGAGCACCGCAAATCAGCAGCGCATCCATCCTCGCACACACGTTCAAGCCACCGGACAATCTCCACCTCCTCGCTTCAGCGATCCAGCGGAAGCAGCAACTCCTTCCAGACGAAATGCCACCGGGAACATGTATCTCTCTAATCCGAGACCATGGGAGAATAATTCTAGAGGGGGAGAGAGATCCTTCACGAGGAGGTGTGAGGAAGAAGGAGGAAGAGGGGGCCTTTTATAAGAGGAGGGGGTGCCCCTACCCATGGCCGGCGCATGGGGGGTGACCCCTCACCTCCCCCATTCATGTGGTGGTAACCCCTCCACATTAAAATGCCTCTTCACATTCCCTTTTAACGTCCCCACTTTAAATGCATTAAAATTCTCTAAGCTTAATGCTCTCTCATTTAATAAAACTCTTTTATTAAATTTATTCACAATTTTGTTAATTACTTTAATTAACAAACATTCACATATAGCCCCTTGCAATATTTCAATATCACATGCAGAACCACTTTCTGCAATTTCACCCGAAACAATTCCGGTTTCTATCGAAACAATTCCAGCGCTTTGCAATTCTTTCGTCTGAAACATATGTGCTCCAAAATGGTGTCTGGTAACTCTTAAGTGTGTCACGCTACGGTTCGCGAATAATGCAGACATGATTGAGACTCCTCTCAGATCAATAATCAGAAGCGGGACCTGGAGATCCATACTGACTCCTGCATATTCAACGATGACTTCTGTGATCGTGAGAACCTTTAATGCTTGTAATTTAATCCCTTTGTCTCATGATATAATACAAGTCCGAGATTCGATCATCGGTATCCAAATACCTAGTTTGATCTCGTTACCGACATGCACTCTTTTCTCGTTCCCGTGATATAACATTCTAGTGATCACATCACTTGCTTGCGAGCTATCTTAATGTGATATCACCGAGAGGGCCTAGAGTATATCTATCCGTCATCGGGATTGACAAATTCCACTCTTGATCCATGAGCCTCAACATAACACCTTCGTAGTACTGAACCCATCTTTATAGTCACCCTGTTACGGTGTGACGTTTGATGTTATCAAGATACTCTTCCGGTGTTAGCATGATCTCATGGTCTAAGGATAAAGATTACTTCGTATGATGTTATAGCAATGTAAACATAATGACTTGATCGTAATGCTATACTTCGGATGAATGTTCATCACATCATTTCACAAACGGTGTGACCTTGTTATTAACAACATCCAATGTCCATGATCAGGAAACCTTGATTATCTTGTTAATCAACAAGCTAGTCTATAAGAGAGGCATAACTAGGAACCCTTTTTGTTTATTAAACACACATGTATTTATGTTTCCGATCAATACAATTATAGCATGCAAAATAAACATATATCATATATAAGAAATACATAATAACAACTTTATTATTGCCTCTCAGGGCATATTTCCTTTAGTCTCCCACTTGCACTAGAGACAATAATCTAGTTCACATAGTGATAAATATAACACCCATGGAGTTCTGGTGTTGATCATGTTTTGCCCTAGGGAGAGCTTTAGTCAACGGATCTTCTACATTTAGGTCCGTGTGTACTTTACAAATCTTTATATCTCCATCCTTGACATGTTCACGGATGGAGTGAAAACGGCGCTTAATATGCTTGGAATTCTTGTGAGACCTCGGTTCCTTGGGATTGGCTATGGCTCCATTGTTGTCACAATAGATCACCATTGGGTCCAATGCACTAGGAACCACACCTAGTTCCGTAATGAACTCTTTCACCCAAACCGCTTCTTGCGCCACTTCTGAAGCAGCAACATATTTTGCCTCCGTCGTTGACCCAGCCACCATAGGTTGTTTGGAACTCCTCCAACTAACTGCTGCTCCGTTCAAGAGAAATACATATCCGGATTGAGACTTAGAGTCATCTGAATCGGTGTCAAAGCTAGCATCGACATAACACTTAGTGACTAGCTCTTCTTCACCTCCGTATATAAGAAACATATACCTAGTTCTTCTCAAGTACTTGAGGATGTTCTTGACCGCTATCCAGTGTTCCGAACCTGGATCAGATTGGTACCTACTAGTCAAACTAATAGCATGTGCCACATCCAGTCTTGTACACAGCATGGCATACATAATAGAGCCTATGGCCGAGGCATAGGGGATCTTATCCATTATATCTCTTTCTTCCGCCGTAGCCAGACTTTGAGTCTTGCTCAATGTCTTGCCTTGCAACATAGGTAAGAACCCCTTCTTACTTCCGTCCATATTAAATTTCTTTAATATCTTATCAAGGTATGTACTCTGCGATAGCCCAATTAGGCGCCTTGATCTATCTCTATAAATTTTAATGCCTAATATATATGACGCTTCACCAAGGTCTTTCATTGAAAATTTGCTGTTTAGATAACTTTTAACACTGTTTAAAAGATCTATATCATTTCCAATCAATAATATGTCATCCACATATAATATTAGAAATGCCACATTGCTCCCACTCACTTTCTTGTAAATACAAGCCTCTCCATAAGTTTGGCCAAATCCAAACTCTTTGATCACCTCATCAAAGCGGAGATTCCAACTCCGGGATGCTTGCTTCAGTCCATAGATGGATCGCTGAAGTTTTCATACCTTATTAGCATCCTTAGGATCGACAAAACCCTTAGGTTGTATCATATACAAATCTTCTTCAATATTACCATTGAGGAACGCAGTTTTGAAATCCATCTGCCATATTTCATAATCGAAATATGCAGCAATTGCTAACATAATCCTAACCGACTTAAGCATCGCTACGGGAGAGAATGTCTCATCGTAGTCAACTCCTTGAATTTGTCGAAACCCCTTTGCGACAAGTCGAGCCTTATAGATGGTTACATTACCATCAACATCAGTTTTTCTTTTGAAAATCCATTTATTCTGAACGGCCTTTCGATCGAGAGGTAAGTCCACCAAGGTCCAAACCTGGTTCTCGTACATGGATTCCATCTCGGATTTCATGGCTTCTAGCCATTTGTTGGAATCCGGGCTCATCATCGCTTGTTCATATGTTACAGGGTCATCTATTTCATCAACCATGAAATTCACAACAGGATTGCCGTACAGTTCAGGAGCTGCACGTGTCCTGCTTGACCTGCGAGGTTCAGTAGTGTCCTCTTTCGGAGTTTCATGATCAATATCATTAGCTCTCTCTTCATTAGGTGAAGTCAACTCCAAAACAATTTCCGGTGCTGCGCTACTCGCCATTTCATGAAGAGAAGGTTCAATAACCTCTTCGAGTTCTACCTTCCGACTACTCACACCTTTCGCGAGAAACTCCTTCTCAAGAAAGGATCCATTCTTGGCAACAAAAACCTTGCCCTCGGATCTGTGATAGAAGGTATACCCAATCATTTCCTTAGGGTATCCTATGAAGATGCATTTTTCTACTTTGGGTTCGAATTTATCCGGTTGAAGTTTCTTCACATAAACATCTCATCCCCAAACTTTAAGAAATGACAACTTAGGTTTGTTTCCAAACCATAATTCATACGGTGTCGTTTCAACGAATTTAGATGGTGCCCGATTTAAAGTGAATGCAGCTGTTTCCAGTGCATAACCCCAAAAAGACAGTGGCAAGTCAGTCAGAGACATCATAGATCGAACCATATCCAATAAAGTACGATTACAACGTTCTGACACACCAATACGTTGTGGTGTTCCGGCAGGCGTGAGTAGTGAAACTATTCCACACTCTTTCATGTGTGTGCTAAACTCGTAACTTAGATACTCACCTCCACGGTTAGACCGAAGAAATTTGATCTTTCTACTACGATGATTTTCCACTTCATTTTGAAATTCCTTGAACTTTTCAAAGGTTTCAGACTTATGTTTCATCAAATAGATATACCCGTATCTACTTAAATCATCCGTGAAAGTAACAAAAATAACGATATCCACCTCGTGCCGACACACTCATTGGTCCACACACATCAGTATGTATGATTTCCAATAAATCTGTCGCCCGTACCATTGAACCGGAAAATGGCGTTCTAATCATCTTGCCCATATGGCATAGCTCACATGTATCAAATGATTCAAAATCAAGTGATTCCAAAAGTCCATCAGAATGGAGTTTCTTCATGCGTTCAACGCCAATATGACCTAGACGGCAGTGCCACATATATGTAGATATATCATTATCAAGTTTAATCCTTTTAGCATCAACATTATGAATATGCATAATACTACTATCGAGATCCAATAGAAATAAACCATTCAACACAGGTGCATGACCATAAAAGATATAATTCTTATAAATCGAACAACCATTGTTTTTAGATTTAAAGGAATAACCACTTTGCGTCAAACACGATCCGAATACAATGTTCATGCTCAGTGCAGGCACCAAATAACAATTATTTAGGTTTATAACTAATCCCGATGGCATATGGAGAGGTAGCGTCCCGACGGCGATCACATCAACTCTTGATCCATTGCCGATCCGCATCCTGACCTCATCCCTTGCTAGTTGTCGCTTGTTCCGCAGCCCCTGAACCGAGTTACATATATTAGCAACCGATCCCGTATCAAATACCCAGGTGCTACTACGAGTACTAGTCAAGTACACATCAATAAAATGTATATCACATATACCATTGTTTGCCTTGCCGGCCTTCTTGTCCGCCAAATACTTGGGGCAATTGCGCTTCCAATGGCCAGTCCCTTTGCAATAGTAACACTCGGTGTCAGACTTAGGGCCAGCTCGGGGTTTCTTTTCAGGTGCAGCAACAAATTTGCCACCCTTCTTTGCCTTGTGCTTGCCTTTCTTGTCCTTGAAACCAGTGGTCCTATTGATCATCAACACTTGATGTTCTTTCGTAATCTCCACTTCTGTAGTCTTAAGCATTGAGAGAAGCTCGGGAAGAGACTTCTTCTTGCCCTGCATGTTATAGTTCATTGATGACCCACAAGTATAGGGGGTGTATCATAGTAAGAGTGTCAAACCCAACGAGGAGCAAAAGGTGCTGGCTAGTGGTATGGATCAGGAATTCTCTGCAAATACTTAGCAAACGGATTTTTAGGGTTTTTTGATAAAGTAAGTAAACAAAGTACGAGTAAATAAAAGACAGTAGGAATAAATGCAGAAAGTGGCCCAATCCTTTATGCAGCAAAGGACAAGCCAGGTGTATTACTTAAGATGACCAAACGTTCTCGAGGACACATGGGAAGACTGTCAAGTGCTTTCGCTTCATATAGTTGATTAATCTTCTTTAGCTTGCTAAGTGTTGTGTGGGTGAACCTGTGCTAATGTACCGACCTTCCTAGGACTAATACATACTTGTGATTATACCCCTTGCAAACATCCGTAAGTACGAGAAAGTAATTAAGGTAGAAACCTAACCACAGCTTTAAACTCTAAGACCCTTACGTCCCTTGTGCAATGGTTTCCTAACAGGGGTTCAGGTTTCTGTCACTCCGGCAACCCCTACAATTTGTAGCCAAATACACAATGCATTCCCCTAGGCCCATATAGGTGATGTGTCATGTAGTCGACGTTCACATGACACCACTAGAAGAAATACACCACAACTTAAATATCAAACTATTGAATCTTTCTCAACACAACTCCACTACTAACAATATGACTTCTCCCATGTCCTCAAGAACAAAACGAACTACTCACAAGAAATCATATGGATCATGATCAAAGATGGAATAATGATGTATAACAATCTGAACATAAACAATAATTCAACGGTTCACTCAATAGCATCAACTACAAAGAGTAATCAACACCAGGAAAGTTTCCCCTATGAACTATGCAAGATTCAACGCAATTGTTGCAGCAATATGGAGATGGTAATGAGGGTGCTGATGGTGATGATGGTGGTGATGATGATGGTGATGATCCCGATGAAGTCCAGCTTGATGATGGTGTTGAAGGCGACGATCTCCCCGCTCCGGGAAGGAATTCCCCCGGCAGAAATCTGTCTGTTGGAGAGATCTTTCTCTCTCGGTGTTTTCCACCCCGCAGAGGCGGCGGAATCTTCCTGTAGTCGCTCCCTGAGTCTTAGGGTTTCAGGAGGATAATATACACCAGAGGGGAGTGCCAGGGGTGGAACAGGGAGGCCACACCACCTGGTGGCGTGGCCTAGGGTTGCCCGCGCCAGGGGGTGGTGTGGGCCCCCTGTGGCCCATCTCCGGCCCATTCTGGCTTCCTTCGTCTTCTGGAAAAATAGGATTTTCCATATATTTTCCCGGATTTTCTGATCTTCGCGAATTTTTCCTCCAAACAACACCTTTTCCATCAGAATCCTGACTGCAGCGGTCCATGCTCCAAAAGTCATCAACCATGCAAAAAACAGATGAAATAACATAAGTATCACCTCTTAATATGAAATATATCAATGAATAACAGTAAATTATGATAAAGAATAGTGATGCAAAATGGTCGTATCAACTCCCCCAAGCTTAGACTTCGCTTGTCCCCAAGCGAAACTGAGCTCAATAAACATGACCTCAGGTTTATGGAGTGAAGATTCGATAAAAGAATACGGACAAGAAGCATCGCATTCATCAATACATATATCATAATAGAAGACAACTCACTATTATATAAGTCAACTTGCAATAAGTAAAGGAAACACAATAAAGATACATAAAGTGAATCATAATTGGTAATGGCAAACTTAGCTCTTGGTCGAAGAATAGTTTATAATTTGCTGAAGTTCACAAATAACTGGTTTCAAAGATAGCTTTCAAAGTAGTAAACATCAAGATAAGAGCAATGTGCAAAACAAGGAACATAAGAAACATGATTGAATAAATCATCATATGAATGAATGAAACACAACAACTAAAAATACTTGCTGAGATAGAAAGGAATAGGTTTACTGACTCAACTACAAAGTAAAAATAAAGGCCCTTCGCAGAGGGAAGAAGGGATTGCAAGTCTCATAAAGAGCTCCCAAAAATTATGATACTTACTAGCTTTCAGCTCTCATTGCCCCTATCATCGGCATCTTTTGGTGATTAAGGTTAAAGTGACACAACTAAGAGGATATGCTTGACAAGTTATAAGTTGAAATCTCATGCCCCTTACTTATGCGTACCGAACCTTATGCTACTCAACTTCAGTCACGAGTAAGCTCTTGTCATTGTAAATACATGTGTATCATTGAGAACCGACAACAGGGTACCCCTTGCACATGACACAGGAGCTATCCCATAATCAAAATGACAAGGCAAGCAACAGTGAGCATCTCAGCGATCTTTTTATTTGTTATTTGCATAGGTTTTATTGAGGATGCTTCATAGAATGCTCACTATAGTTATGTTGCAAGTTTCCACCATAATTAGGCATGGCTTAGGCTAGCGGCCCAGGCGTTTCTCTAACACACATATAAACTCCATGATCTTACAAGTTCCACTTTTATTTCACACCGCCGGGATCCATAAGCAAAAGAA
The DNA here is from genome assembly GCA_910589775.1 of Avena eriantha. Taxonomy (NCBI): domain Eukaryota; kingdom Viridiplantae; phylum Streptophyta; class Magnoliopsida; order Poales; family Poaceae; genus Avena; species Avena eriantha. The sequence continues at coordinate 366,594,390 of OU342744.1, forward strand.
CAAGATATCAACTAGGTACAAAGTACAAATGCAATGTTGAAAGTGTTCCCCATGATACATGGTTCTACTAACTTCAACTCATAAAGCACAAGCATATACGCAACAAAGAAGAACCCAATGGTTCAAGTTTATTAAATGCAAGAAAAGTAAGGTGTGCCATCAAGTTCGTGAGAGCTTTAATCACTAATTTTCACATAACAAGTTTAATTTGGAGGTAGATAAAACAAGAATTTACTTGGAATAGCAATAATGCTAATAGGTAGGTATGGTGGACACAAATGGCAAAGGTATTGGTTTAAAGGAGGTGGATGCACGAGAAGAATTCCCTCTCAGTACAGGTTTTTGGCTAGCAAGGCTGGGTAGCAAGTATAAGAGTTGAAGGAAACAAACAAACATACAAACGATAAAGACAAACATGCAATCTTCCTTGGAAGCACAAAAGATCTTAACTAGAGAATACTAAACTTATGAGCAAATCAAGAAAGAAAGATGATGAGATTATTTTTCTTTAGAGTACTTTTATCTTTTTCATTCAACTCTCAAAAATAGTGTTGCTACTGACCGAGCCAGGTTTGCCAAAACCAACTATATTAACTCAATGATCCCAAAGTGATACCAATACTAACAACAAGATCAATCATATAACCACGAATTGAAAACTAATATAAGTTATGCAAAAGAGTAAATGATAGAACTTCCCATTAATATTCCATAACGGCAACTCACACCAGGGGATACATATCTAACGAGAGAGGGGACACTTCCATAATGCAAACCATCCTACATGACAACTTCTCTATTAATGATATGACTCTACTAATAAGGTAGAAAGATAGAAGATAGTGATGTGATACGGCGGCACTCCCCCAAGCTTGGAACAAACCAAGGGGATGCCAAACCAGATGATGAATTACTCCTTTGGTGGCGGTGGTATCCTCTCGATGAGCTCTCTGATGAGTTTCCCCAAGTCCTCAATCTCGAAGGTGAGATTACGAATCAGCTGTGAGTTTTGCTCAATGCGGCTCATGATCATGTCGGGTTGAGAATTCCAGCTCTTTCTATTCTTTCCCCACTCTTCCTCCTTGAAGTCTTATTTTCCTGCATGGCATGACGAGGAGCTTTCCTCCCAGTCTGCATCCGTGCAGTCCTTCTAACCCTGGCAGGTTTCGTCACCACTCCAATGCTTGCAATGGTAGCACCGGTGTGCGGATGTTGGCCTTGCTCCTCTTCACCTTTACTCTTGATCTCCTTATCCTTCCTGGGGTCTTGGAGATCCTCCATCCGCTCCTTCCCTTTATCCTTGGCAGACACCATTGTGCTTCTAAGCTTTCAAAGAGTATGTCCTGGCAGAAATAGATCGAAACAAAAACACGACAAAAACACGATATACGAACCTCGGGGGATCCGGGAGGTTATATATTACGAAGTTTCACATTAAAAGGAAGGTACTAGGAGAAAACGAGTCGGAGGCGGAGTCCGGGGTGGCCTCACCACCTGGTGGCGCGGCCAGGGGTGGGCCCGCGCCACAGAGTGGTGTGAGCCACCCTGGCTCCGTTTCCGTCCCTTTTTCGCTTCGTAGATTCCCTTATTGACTGAAAACTGTAAAAATATAGTTGGATAGTGTTGGGGATATACTTTCCGGGTATCCTCACAGTTCCTCACTGACCAGGGTGGCCAACTTCGGGTTAGAACTTTGCTTCACGGGCGACCCAGTCGGGATAGAAGACGGAGTCCAATCCGGCTACGGGAAGGCCCAGGAGACTTACCGACTTAGGCCCATAATGTTACTTGTAGTTTAAGATGTACTCTATAACCAACTCTTAGTCGTAGCCAGATTGATCTCTCCTGTAAACACTAGGCCGGATATCTATATAAGCCGTCCTAGGGAGAGCCTTTAGGACACACCCAATACTTTAGACCCTTAACTCGCACAGGTGATACCATTGTAACCCATATTCCAGCTCTGCCGTATTACTAGATTGCTAGCAGGAGTAGGATCCGTCCAAAGCCGGCGGATTCGAACCTGGGTAAACTTGTGTGCTCACCATCCCGAAATATCGTATGTCTCACCCCCCCTCTCTTCTGCACGCCTCGAGGAGCCCCTCATGGCGTACTTGTCATCAATCCGACGACAGTTGGCACCCACTATGGTGTTCTGAGCGGAATCCGCAAGAATCGGAATCGGCAAGACCATCACCGTCGGTCGCATCCTCTACGCCAGCGACGTCCCTCTCATCGTTCTCGACGAGACTTGGATTCCGGCTAGGGAAGCCGTGACTGCTTATACAATCATGTCTTTTGGCGAGATCGATGTTTACATCAGTTTCGCTGAAACTGCCCAACCCACCCCAGCGGTGATGATAGAGGCAGAAGAATCTTCTGGGTCCCCTTTGACTACGGAGGCGGCAGAGTTCCAGATCCCAGAAAACCCTGATCCCACCTAGCCCACACCAGTTGTGGAGATAGTGGAGAAATTTGAGCCAGAAGAAGACCTCACGGTCCAAGTCGAATCTGGAGTGGATCTCCCTGGAGAAGCCGGATCCCAGATCGACCCACCCGTAGAAGTCGAATCCAGGAGGAGCATATCAACGACACTGATTCCGGCTCTAACGATGCCGGGACAGACATGCCTTTCCTCAAGTACTGTTGAGGGCAAACCTCTAGGGTGGCCCGATCTTTCACGATTCCCTTTCAAATCTAGGGTGGAGTGCGGGGAAAGGAGGGAAGGATGAACACGACGAACACGCGCACGAATGACACGACGAACACACACACACAAAACCACGATAAACACCAATATCTCACGCCGGCGGTGACCGATCCAGCGCAATCCCTAGGATCGGCGTCTGGCGGAGGACTCTCTCTCGAACCGGCACGGCGAGATGGGAGACTCGGTGAGATCTTGACATCTAGGCAAAGGAACACGGATGCCTAGGCCTTGTACAACGCGGAGGCACAATGCAAACTCCAACGAGGTTTGGGGATATTGGTGCTCCTTAGTCAAGGAGCATGAGGCAAGAACTAGATAGATCCACAAAGGGGTTTCCACTAATTCCAATATCATGCCTAGGGATTACAATGGAGGTGGGGGTCTATATATAGGCCAGCCACAAGTTCAGGGCTAATTCAGGCATTAAAGTAGAGTTCTGGGCGAAGTAGAGGGGTACATGGGCCATAGGGCCCAGCTAGGCTCGCAGGCCCATCACTTGGGTCGGACAGTCCGGGTCGGCACGGTCGGACAGTCTGGCCAGGGCGGACACTCCGGGTCAGCACGGCCAGACAGTCCGGGCAGCGGGGACACTCCGGGTGGTGTCCGGGGAGTGTCCGATTCGACCTTCTGAATGTCCACGCCAGGTCCGGGCTCGGGCAGGTCGGACACTCTGGCTGAGTCGGGCCGGACACTCCGGCTAGATTTGGGCGGACACTCCGGCAGCTTCAGCTCAGGTGCAGCTTCAGGGCTCGTGGGTCGACGCGGCGGGGGTTCGTACCTGATGATGCACAGAGTAGAGGTATGAAGTAGCACGCCATCCAAGGAGGTATCAAATTGGCACGAGGAGAGGAGTGAGTTCACCTTAGCTTGCAGGAGTTTGGCTCGGGCACGAGTCATGGGTACACTTGGGGGACTTGTTGGTGTAGATGTAGAAGCGTCCGTAGGACGGGCTGCATCACATACTTCACACAACAAGTGGTGACTCCAATTTGGAGAATCAAGGTCGTCATCGACGTGAAGCTCTCCAAGATCCTCCTCCTCGTCATCAACGTCATGAACATCCGCACCGAAACCATGGTCATCACGAGGCACCTCCTCCACCTCAACAAAATTTGGAGCGTCAAGTGATACAAATTGAGCGACGCCCACCATGTCAAGAGGCTCATGACCATGTTCTTCGCCGTGAGGCCCATGTGCCTAACCAACATCATCAACCGAGGAACGAGCCTCCCCTTCATTGTCAACCGCGTCAAGAGGCTCCACACCCTCACCATGAGGCCCAAGCGCCTCAACCACGTTAACAACCGCGCCAAGAGCAAGAGAAAGCTCCTCCACATCAATATCAAGAGCAAGCTCCGCAACAAGGTCACGAGAACCAAGTTCCACCTCCCCAACTACAAGATCATCACAAGGTCACCAAGCTCGTCGCAATGACCGCAACGATGAAGAAACTTTTGGCAAGCTCAAGTTCACAATGCCCAAGTTCACTGGATCCAATGATCCCGAAGAATACCTCTCGTGGGCACTCAAGGTCGACAAAATCTTCCGCATGCAGAACTATAGCAATGAGAAGATGGTCGCCATGGATTCGCTTGAGTTTGATGATTGTGCCAACCTTTGATGGGAACAAGTTCAAGTTGCTCGTGATGCAAGACAAGAACCGCCAATCACAACTTGGCATGACATGAAGGCTCACATGAGATCCCGGTTTGTCCCCGCGCACTACACGCGTGACCTCTTCAACAACCTTCAAGCGCTTCGTCAAGGGACAAAGACCGCTGAAGAGTACTTCAAGGAAATGGAACTCAATTTGATTCGCGCCAACATTGATGAGCGCATGGAGCAAACAATGGCACATTTCCTTATTGGCTTGAATCACCCAATCAAGCGCATCTTCGAGTTCCAAACATACAACACCATGGTTGAGCTGGTGCACATAGCAACAAAGGATGAACGTCAAGTACAAGAGGATATCAAGTACAACAAACCGAAGATGTACTTCACCTACAAGCAAGCTTCAACCGCTACACCAACAACTTTCAATGGAAGCTCATCAAGTACCTCCAAGCCTTCCTTCAAGCCCACACTTCCTCAAGGAAAACTGCCCCCAAGTGGCAAGCAAGCAAAGAGTGATACACCTTTCAACGGTGAATGCTACAAGTGTGGAGGTAAAGGACACAAGTCGACCGAATGTGGAAACAAGAAAGTCTTTTTCATCCATGACAATGGTGATGAAGAGTACTTGAGTGAAGATGAGTTTGATGCCCATGTCAAGGAAGCAATGGCAAGGCAACGAGTGGAAGATGATCAAGAACTCCTCATGTGTGAACATGACGCAAGTCCATCGCTTGTCGTCACAAGGATCTTGACCACTCAAGCACAAGAGCATGAAGACCAACGCTCCAATATCTTCCAAACACGAGCCGGCATCAATGGCAAATCTATCAAGGTGATCATTGATGGAGGGAGTTGCCACAACCTTGCTAGCACCGAGTTGTGTGAGAAGCTCAACCTCACCCTCCATCCGCACAAGCACCCCTACCACGTGCAATGGCTAAGCGACCAAGGGTCCGTGAAGATCAAGCATACCGTATCGGTCTCCTTCGCCATTGGTCCTTACAAAGATACGGTGGAGTGTGATGTGGTTCCTATGACAGTTTGCCACATGCTTCTTGGTCGACCATGGAAATTTGACAAAGCTGCTCAACATGATGGTCACACCAATATATACACCTTCAAATGGCTCAACAAAACATGTGTTTTGCAACCGATGACTCCTAGACAAATAATTGCAGACAATGCAAAGGCTTTAGCGAGGGCGCAAAGCACAACACCTACTTGTGAGAAGAGCGGTGAGAGAGAGAACCACCTCATAGTGAGTGAGAGCCACAAGCCAAACTCGAGTGGAAAAAATAAGAGTGTTCTCCTTGCCACCAAAAGTGAGATGAGAGATGTTCGGAACAACTCATCCATCTTGCACTATGTCCTCCTTTGCAAGGGACTAGCGCAAGGAACTAATGAATTAACCAATGTTCCTCCATCTTTGATGAATGTTTTGCAGGAATTCAAGGATGTATTTCCCGAAGAGCTTCCACATGGACTACCTCCTCTTCGCGGCATCGAATGTCGCATTGATCTCATCCCCGGTGCACCACTTCCCAACCGCGCCGCTTACCGCACGAACCCGGAGGAGACAAAGGAGATCGAACGTCAAATCAACCAACTCGTCTCCAAAGGTTTGATCCAAGTTAGCACTAGTCCAAGTTCCGTACCCATGATTCTTGTTCCAAAGACGGATGATACGTTACGGTTGTGCATGGACTGCCGTCCAATCAATGCTATCACCGTGCGTTATCGACATCCCATACCACGTCTTGATGACATGTTTGATAAGTTGTGTGGAGCCACTATTTTTTCGAAAATTGATCTTCGTAGTGGTTACCATCAAATACGCATGGCTGAAGGTGATGAGTGGAAAACCGCCTTCAAGACCAAACTTGGTCTCTATGAATGTTTGGTTATTCCCTTTGGTTTATCGAATTCCCCATCCACCTTCATGCGCCTTATGAATCACATCTTGCGTTCTCTCATTGGAAAAAGTGTCGTTGTCTATTTTGATGATATTATTGTTTATAGCAAATCACTCGAGGACCATATAACACATGTCAAGGAAGTTTTGCAAATCCTTCGACATGAAAAGCTTTATGCTAATCTTCCCAAGTGCACTTTTGCTAAAGACAAGTTGAATTTTCTTGGATTTGTCATTTCTTCGAAGGGAATTGAAGTTGATGTTTCCAAGGTAAAGGACATACGAGATTGGCCCATACCAACAAATGTGAGTGAACTCCGAAGTTTTCATGGGTTGGCCGGTTTCTATCATCGCTTTGTGAAAGACTTTTCAACCATTGCTTGTCCCCTTAATGAATTGACCAAAAAGAATGTCACCTTCGTGTGGGGCAAAGCACAACAAAAAGCTTTTGATGAACTTAAAAAGAGGCTCACCGAAGCACCTCTTCTTGCTTTACCGGATTTCACAAAAACTTTTGAGATAGAGTGTGATGCTAGTGGTATTGGCATTGGAGGAGTCCTTATGCAAAATGGACGTCCTATAGCCTACCATAGCGAAAAACTTGATGGTGCTCGCCTTAACTATCTGATTTATGACAAAGAGCTTTTTGCCTTAGTTCGTGTCCTTCAGGTTTGACAACACTACCTTTGGCCCAAGGAATTTGTCATACATTCCGACCACGAGTCGTTGAAATATCTCAAAGGCCAAGCTAACTTGAGCAAGAGACACGCTAAGTGGGTTGAGTTCATGGAGTCTTTTCCGTACATAGTCAAGTGTAAGAAGGGCAAAGATAATGTAGTTGCGGACGCATTGTCTCGCAAACATACAAGCCTTCTTACGAGAAATGAAATCAACGTGTTGGGTCTTGAGGAAATAAAATCTTTGTATGCTTCCGACCCGTTCTTTGAACCAATTTTCGCAAAGTGCTCCAATGACAAAGGAGTTGATGATTTTTATTTGCAGAAGGGCTTCCTTTTTAAACAAAACAAGCTATGCATCCCGAAGTCGTCGCATCAACTTTTGCTTCTCCAAGAATCTCATGGTGGAGGCCTCATGGGTCACTTTGGCCGTGAAAAGACTTTGGACATGCTCTCCAATCACTACTTTTGGCCCAAGATGAAGCGTGACGTGGAGCGCTACGTTCAACGATGCACGACATGTGTTCAAGCTAAGTCGCAAGCTAACCCTTATGGTCTTTATATGCCATTGCCTATTCCTCATACCCCTTGGTCCGACATTAGCATGGATTTTGTGTTAGGATTGCCTAGATCTAAGCATGGTCATGATTCTATATTTTTTGTTGTGGATCATTTTTCCAAAATGGCGCACTTCATACTGTGCCATAAGACCGACGATGCTTCACATGTTGCAAATCTGTTTTTAGGGAAATCGTCCGTCTTCACGGTGTGCCAAGGACAATCGTCTCCGACCGCGACATCAAATTCATGAGCTACTTATGGAAGACCCTCATTGCCAAGCTCGGCGTCAAGCTACTCTTCTCATCCGCATCGCATCCCCAAACTGATGGCCAAACCGAAGTTGTCAAGCGAAGCCTCGGGAGTCTCCTTCGTGTGTTGATCAAGAAGAACTTGAAGGATTGGGAGGAATGCATCCCACACGCCGAGTTCGCCTACAACCGAGCCAGGCACTCAACAACCAAGATGAGTCCATTCATGATCGTCTATGGTTTCGAGCCCCTCACCGCGCTCGACACCCTACCACTACCTCTCCATGAGCGCACAAACATGGACGTCGAGAAACGCGCACAAGCTATGAAGAAACTTCATGAAGAAACAAGATCTACTATCGAACAACAAGTCCTTCGCCAAGCTTCAAGGTTAATCAAGGACAAGAAGGAGATGATCTTTGAAGAAGGTGACCTTGTGTGGATACATCTAAGCAAGGACCGCTTCCCCAAGGAACGTGACTCCAAGCTCAAGCCAAGAGGAGATGGTACCTTCAAGGTCCTCAAACGAATCAACAACAATGCCTACATCATTGACATACCGACCTCCAAGTATCTTGCAAGCAATACATTCAATGTCAAGGATCTCTCACCCTACCATGGAGATGTTCAAGATGATAACCATGAAGAGTCAAGGACGACTCTTTCCCAAGGAGGGGAGCTGATGCAGCCCGTCCTACGGACGCCTCTACATCTACACCAACAAGTCCCCCTAGTGGACCCATGACTCGTGCCCGAGCCAAACTCCTCCAAGCTAAGGTGAACTCGCTCCTCTCCTCGTGCCAATTTGATACCTCCTTGGATGGTGTGCTACTTCATGCAATTTCGACACATCACCAAGAACCCAAGGATGGAGAACAAGGAGCAGAATGTGAAGCAGAAGCCGCTGGAGCTGCGCACACCGGAGTCTCCGGTCCGCGCACACCGGAGTCTCCGGCCTGCCAAAGTCTCCGGTCTAAAGACACCGGAGACTCCGGCCCTCTCTCCGGTCTGACCACCTAGACCAGGCCCTGGCACAATCTGAAGGCCCCTCAGAAGGCTGGTCCGGAGGCTACACCGGAATCTCCGGTCCACCACACCGGAGTCTCCGGTCCAACCGTCGCCAGGCATGAAAAGGCCTTTGGGTCTTCGGCCCATGTACCCCTTAGTCCGTCCAGAACTTGTCTTTTATTCCTAAAGTACCCCTGTTTAAGTGGCTGGCCTATATATAGACCCCCACCTCCATTGTAAACCCTAGGCATGATATTGGAATTAGTGGAAACCCCTTTGTGGATCTATCTAATTCTTGCCTCATGCTCCTTCACTAAGGAGCACCAATATCCCCAAACCTCGTTGGAGTTTGCATCGTGCCTCCGCGTTGTACAAGGCCTAGGCATCGGTGTCCCTTTGCTTAGACGTCAAGATCTCACCGAGTCTCCCATCTCGCCGTACCGGTTCGACAGAGTCCTCCGCCCGACGCCCATCCTAGGGATTGTGCCGGACCGGTCACCGTCGGCGTGAGCTATTGGTGTTTAATATGGTTTTGCGTGTGTGTCTTCATCGCGTTCTTCGTGCGTGTGTTCTTCGTGTTCATCCTTCCCTCCTTTCCCCGCACTCCACCCTCGATTTGAAAGGGAATCGTGAAAGATCGGGCCACCCTAGAGGTTTTCCCTCAACATATTCATATTCTGACTTTCCTGGAACCAAAAGCAGCAGAAAACAGGCAGCTGGCACTGTGGCTCTTGTTAATAGGTTAGTCCAAGAAATCGTATGAAAAGTACTCCAAAGTGTGGACAAAACACAAGAAAGTGGATAAAACCAAGCATGGAACATCAAAAATTATAGATACATTTGCAATGTATCATGATCTACATCACTGGGTCTATCCATCCATATAGCCCATGCCCCAAGGGGAGCCTTGAGCTCCAAGATCCAACAAGGTTTCGGTGGCATGAAACCAATCTTACCCAAGATCCTTAAATCTCTAGTTTTCACCAAAATCAACTTGGATTCTCCAATCCCAAGGTTGCAAATGCTTGATAAACCTTGCCTACATCATATACCTTGATCATCAAGATTTATCAAAGTTTATCCATAATTATTTTGGCCCAAAACCTATTAAATCCCTTTAATCAACAAAAACCTCAAAACTCCTACAAAGGAAAGTTTGGTTTTTGCCAAAACACTTCTCCAACTTTTTGCTCAATTGAGGTCCATATATCATACCCCATCTTCCCACTTCAAAATTAAATATTTTTGATGATCTTCATTATTTCTTTTTGTCCATTTTCTTAAATGGCAGAAACAAGAAAATAAATACATTAAATACTTTAATCCATCAATAAATCTTAGGAAAAATCCCCATAGTGTGAAATCATATATAGAACCGTCTCACATCAAAAACCAACCTTGTCCAATGTAAAAATATAAAATGAGCTTCTAGAGACTACTTCTGCACTTTTTGAATAAATGGATTTAAGAGGACTAACACACCTTATAAAAATCCCAAATAAATCGTAGGAGTGTACCTTAACCATACCGATCTACCAGTGCCATCTCTGCCACCTTATCCAATGCAAATTTCCGAACTCCTTCACAAGCTCTCTTGTGATAAAAGTTTGCAAAACAATCGAAACTTGAGCTAAATCAAATCCAACCTACCACAAACTTGTCTAATACACCACCATAGAAGCATCACTCCCTCCTGGTCGTGTACCCCTGCAGTACCTGCCCTCTCCCTTGCCTCCCTAGCTCTTGATCAAGAGAGAGAGAGAGATGGCCCTACCTTGACAAAATATCTTGGGAAATAAAGACCCCAACACCAGCATCCACCTCCCTACCCCTCTCTAGTTGGACAGTAGGCCCGACACTCCCCTCTCCACCACCCCTACTACCCAATATATGGCCACCTCCCTTCCCATAAGCCCCTCCTATATTATGTCCACCATGGACCTCTCCCCTTTGGTTTATAAGGCCACAGGCTAGTACATCGCCTTATCCCCTGGCTCATTTGCTCCCTCACCACCCACCTACCGTCCCTAGAGAGCCACTCATCCTCCCCTTCCCTGCTCTGTCCGAAGGAAGGAGAGAATGGCCTTTTGGCCATTACTCCAGATCTGAGCATAGCTCACTCCCTCACGCCCTCCTCCCCATGCATTCTACCCTGTCAAGTTCCTATCCTCCCCCTGCTTCTAACCACACCATTTTTTTCTCTACCTAGGTCCCTCCCTGGCGCCGTCGTGGACCAGCTCGGAGCTGAAGCCTCTGCTCGACGCGGGACCTCGCAAATCTACTCCATACAACCCCCTTGCTGCCCATTGCCGGAGTCGCCGTCGTGCACCGCGTCCTCTCCACCGCTCTCTGCTGCATCCCCGTGACCGCAGGTGAGCCCCTGACGTGCCCAGCTGCCTCTTACAGTTTCCTCCCGTCGCAGCTGAGACAGAGGAAGGAGACAACCCCGCGTCGTCGGATGCGACTAGATCGAATGGTCCACGCTTGCCCTTACCCCTTCAGCAAGCCACTGTCACTGACTGCTGGGGCCCACCTGGCAGTTCTTCAAATTTCCCTCCCGCGCGAGCCAGTGCCAGATGGGCTGGAATCTGCCCCTGTGGCCCATTTTTCCTCCAGATCCCAGCCCGCGGTCCTCTCTGTTTTTATTCATTTTAATCTAGATCCAGATTTGGCACTTCAGTTTAAATCCTTTTTAAAAATGGAAAATACCAGGTTATGCCCATCTCTGAATTTACCCATGTAGCCATCTATTTTGCCAATCATGCTGTACCAAATTTTTGGCCATTTACCACTAATACCTTTTATGTAGATTTATTTACCAAGATGTACCATTTTTAGTAAATAAATTCCTGAGTGAGATACACATCTCCAACAGGGATAAAACCAAGTTCCCCTGATAGCATAACTATAGGCCTACCATCTAGCATTTATCCTATGCTAAGGTGAACTAAGGTCAACCCTTAGCAAAAATAAAAAAACCAGGACATATCTGCCTTAGGGATTTTCTCTAGGTCAAACCAACTGAGGTATTGGCCTAATATCAACTCCCAATACATTTCCTTGTCAACATCTATCAAAAAACAGGAGCTCATATTTTATTTAGCTCTGGTTGATTTTTAATGAATTTAACTAGTCTGTGTAGACCTTTTTCACTAGGTAAATCCCTCTAGAAGTTCTAGATATCCAAAATGGGTGATTCCAATTTCTCTAGAAAGGTATTTGAGATATCTACCATGTAAAGTTGGAATCACACTAAAACATTCTGTAAACGAAATCTAGTGAAAAAGACAAATACCTTGCTGAACTGACTTTGACGATTTCTTAAGGGCATTCTGGTAATTCTTTTGACAGGATTTCAATTCTCTGTGGTTCAGTAAAACAAAACTTACTTAACCACCCAAGGAAATAATTTTTAGACACATAGAACATTTATGGTGAATTATTTCCTAAAACTATAGCTTTTATCACTAGAAAATGCATTATAAATCAAAGGAAAATGCTAAAATAGTGAAACCACTTTTGCTGGCTTCATTTTATCAATATCTATCTGATGGTACCATTTTTATACAATGAGATCATACAGGATATGGTCTTGGTCCAAAACCCATCTCTTAGGTAGTTTCTAGACAATAAATCCTAAGGGATTTTCTTCCATGTTTCCAAGACAAGGCCAATCTTAATAAATCCATTCCTCCTAAGACCTACTGATTAGTAAACTTGTATTGTTCATTACTAGTTGTATGTATTGATGTTTGTATGCCCGGTGTTGATTGTGTCATTTTTTTGCCTGCATGTGATCCATATCAACGATAGATGCGATTATATCGGAGACCAGAAGAAGTTGGTTATTATGGTTTTCTAAGGAGAAGTCCAGGGACATATATTGCCATATTGCTGGCCACAGGCAAGCCACCATTCCTGAATCCCGATACTTGTCCTACTCTTTTTAATACCTGTTTTGTACCTACTTTATAAATTGCATTATTTATCTGCATGTCTTGTTTTATAAATACTGCGCTAATGACTTGGCTCCTCCAAGTTATGACTTGGTGTCCCTCATGGCACCCACCTTGATGTAAACCTACCATTTACTCCCCTTTAGATCGAGGTTATTATGATTGGCATCCTACCTCGTTGGAAACCACGGATTTTTGTTGAATAAATTGTTTTGGGAGTTACCCTACTACAATTGTTTAAAAACTGCTCTGTAAAACCCTTGGGAAGAGGCATCGTTCCAAGAGGATGTTTTAACTAAAGAACTGGTGATGATGAGAAATGAGAAAATGGACGAGAGAAAGAGAAGGGATGTTCTACGCCTTTACCGGAACAATTTATCAGTGCAACCACATTACCCCAGGTGCTTGGACTTAGCTCGTAGTTTGTCTTCTTTAGCCGAGGCTGCTTGTACAATGCTTATTGGGAGAAATCCCTTGAATTCCGGGCAGGCGCTAACAGTTCTAAGGATCTGGAGCCTGTATCTTGCTTCGGCAAGAGTGATCCTGTCTTGGTAGGAGTGTTGGTGCAACAATTGGGTCTCCCGCGTATGGTATGACTTAGGTAGTACGGAAGGAAGTGGAATCACCAAGTTAAGGTATAAGCCAAGCTGCGATTTGGGTATACGTGTATACGGAAGGCAGGACTATGGCCCGAGGCCACATACTCGTTGCCGGGGAGAACAAACTAAAAAGGAAAAGCAGCCTTTGCTAGGGTCGATAAGCGAAAGGTTAGGTTTTATTATCCGAACCCCCGTCTACCGTGTGTAGTGGGCTGTGGTTTTATCCCGGCAGATGTATTGATTCTTGATTGTAAAGCGCGCAAACTCTACAGAGTATAATCTATTCGAATAGCTGCGTCCACAGTCAAGGACGGTTGGAAAGGTGATGGCTAGGAGTACCCAAATGTTGGTGTTTGGAAAAATGGATGAAAGTATGGAGGTTCCGAGGGAACCTGAGTTTAAATTTCTATTTTGACCAGAGGTGGTCAAAGAGGTTTAAAAAGGGTTTTCTCCAAAACTGTTTTCAAAAAGGTTTTCAGCAAGGATATGGGGATATCCTGATTTATAAAAAGGAAGCATGTTTCAAAACTCTTTTTCAACAAAGATATGGAGATGCCATAACTACAAGAGATAGTCTAGGATTTTCAAAAACAACCCTAGATAGAGCTATCTCGCCATAGCCAGAATTGCATTTCCTTATTTAACTTGTCTTGGTGGTTTGCGAGTACATTCAAAAGTACTCATGGCATTGTCCCTGGCTATTTACTTGGCCAGGTTTTCCGAAGCTTGACAACGGAGGATTAAGATGACGTCTAGCGAGCTAGGCCATCCTCCTAGTCAGTCGCCTGTAGTTGGGGCCTGACTGCGCCCTGCGTGTAATGAAGCTCTGCTGCTGAATGTTGTGTAGCCATACAGGCAACTATGTAAGTCTTGTATTCGTTATGTTTCGGATGCTGTAATGATACTTGTCGGTTATGTTCCACGGCTCACTGATCATGGGAACGTGGATATATATAACAGGGATTTCTGGGATGGTGAATCCGAGGGACCCCACAGACTTGCTATCAGAGCCATCCTGACTGTAGGAGAACCTTAGTTAGCATGGACGTTAGGCAGGAACACTATCTTGAAAACACCGGCTTTCGAAACTAGTGTCTCAATGAGTTTCAAAAAGTTCTACTTCTTCTCTTACTCTAATTAAATGCATTCGACAATGGTTTCCTCTAACTCTCGTCCAAACTTCAAACCTACTGATTCTGAATAACTAGGATCTAGAACTCGGTGAAGACAATAAGAACAAAATGAAGACAAGCAACTACCAGCAAACACAAGGAGAATACAATTCCGCTCTACCAGCGGAATCCTCACAATCAGAAGACATCGGGTGTTGCACTATAAAGAAGCGTCCAACATACGACAAAGGCTTCATCTGCAAGATAGTGACTCCGACTTGAAGAAAGACGATATCTAGGGTCAATAGTCCTAAGAATAGGATTCCCCTACATCGCGAGTAGTTAACTCCTTGGTCCCTAACGATGACTGTGTTTGCTTGCCTAAGTGCCACATGTGTTGCTTGATGTGTGATGTTTGTCGAGGACATGGCGATCCTCTTCGCTTTGTTCGCCTTGTATGTTGTGCTGGTTTGCTTGGACCTTGGTAAAATGTTTTTCGAGGATCGATACCCAATGAGTATCTCAGGCACCCCTATTAGTTGTCGCTAATGAGAACCTAGATTAGCCTCGGGAGTATATGAGCGAAAACGCATCGGAAGAATCAGGAGTGTGATCTCGTCAAGTTAGAACCACTAGAAGACTTCACCTCAGCAGGATGGCATACCCCGTCCAACTCACCTCCCAAGACTCGTCAATAGCACAACACTCCCTTGTTCCTCAGTCTACTACAACAAGAATCCCATTGAAGCCGGAAGTCAATCACCAAAGGATCCTCAATATCCACAAGAAACAACCCGATAAGTCAACCAAGACAAGAAGTGAAAACCTGACTCCGCTAACCTTTGGTATATTATAACTTCCTACAACCCCGAGAGACTAACTAGTAATAGATCCCTCTACCCAACCCAACGGGAAGTTCCTTACCAAAAGGACATCAACCCTAACTAAAGACTAGCCAGGAGAGTCATAAGCCGCTAGCTTGCCCTGAGCTAACTCTATAAGGCTTCGTTAGGAAACCACCCTCGCCAAGGTTTATAGAATAAGGCGTCACTCGACCACCTCAGCTCAAGACTCCGGGAAGATACGGCCTTCCGCTAACATCAGGTCAGCACTCCAAGACAGAGATTTGCACCCCTCCCGAAGTACCTTAGTGAAGCTCTAAGGTGGAAAGGTTGCGTCTTTCCACTCAAATCTCCAGAAGACTATCTACTAGAAGATACTTCTGGAAAGATCCCCAGATCCGACATCTTTTTGCCAGGGTAGCGACTCGTGGTTAATTAGAGGAGAAACAAACTGAAGATTCTACAAAATCCCTTCACTACGTCAGCTAAAAACCTATCTGAAGGACCACAGGATCGCTAACCGCTCAGTTCCAATCGCTTAGAGGACGTGAGACTCCAACGGCTCCAATAGACTAAGTATGACTAATCGTAGTATATAATCCCCGTGGGACCTACCTTCGCGGACGTCATCAGAAGATTCTAACTCTATGAGAAAGAGTGACGATAGTCTTCAAAACATCAATCTACGACTCCAAGAAGGAAGGACTATTTCAACTCGCCGATCTACCCCAATTTAATCCTAAGGGGGAAGACTGCGTCTTTCTCACAAAAATAGAGTAACTCTTTTCCAGAAGCAAACTCAAGAGTTCGACCCTAAAACCGTTAAATAGGATACGCTGCGACCCTAAGGAAGAGTTGTGAATCCTTAGAGAGAGGTACACCCAGCTGTAGATTCTATCCTCTAACGAGTACCCTGTGAAGTTCAACATCGAGATAGTCTTACCAGTCTAAGCCCTCGAGATATAGAGTCCGGAAGGAAAAGAAGGTCATCCCTCACAATCGGTACTAGACTCTACTCAACTCTCTGTGCATCCCGGAAGACTGAAGCTCAACTTCATCGACAGAGTAGTCACTTTCAAAGACGGAGTCTGTAAGATAGTACATGTAAGACACCTAGTAACAACCCGATTCAAAATCCCCTAACCCTACTCTCCTAAATCTCAGGACGAGATTCTTTTAAGAGGGAAAGGTCTGTAACATCCCAAATTCTAGCAACCCTGATTAGTTGTTCAGAATGCAAAAATCAGGGGGAACAAAAACTTTTTCTTGTTTAATGCTGAAGTGTTTGCTTGTTGTTTGGATATGCTTATGCATATGAATGTGTATTAGATGATATACTCCTTACCTTAACACCAGTTGACGAAAGCTACTTCTCAAAACTGTCTTGGCTTAATTTCCATATTCCCAAATGTTCTGGCATTTCAAAACCTGAGCCAAGAAGCCTTTGCAAACCAACTATTTTAGTAGCTTCTATTGATCAAGCTATGGAGAGCCATAGAATACTATCTCCTTATGTCTTCAAGATAGAACCTTCAACTACTCTTCTCTCTAGGTTTCCCAAAACACCTTTATTAAGCTTTAGAATTCTACTCTTGGTAGAAATACCAAGGACTCTCACCTTATTCAAATCCAACACTTCAAAATACCCATACTTACCTCAAGCTAGGCTTTATGGTAACCCTAGTAGTAGGTTCGCTTAGTTTATAAGATGAGTTGCCTTGATCTGTTGTCTGATGAATTGCCTTGATCTGCTGCTTGATTTGTCTGCCTAGGAGATAGTATGAGCTACTCTAGAAGCTCATCACTAGGATCAAGATGGTTCCAAATCACCACACCCTAAGAAAGAATACAAAGCTTTATCCGATCTCTAACTAATAGGTGATCATCTAAAACCCTTAACCAGATTAATTCTAAAGACATCCCCTCTAGAAGCTTCCAAGTCAATGAAGACCAATATCCAGCATGGATCTTTTTAATCCCTCTACACTTCAACATTACCCACTTGATGATGCTTTGGTACCTTGCATCCCATCAAAATCAACACCACCCACATTCTAGACAAAAACCCTAAATCTGCCAAATTTGGCCAAGTCTAGAATCTGTTCCAACATCACCTTTTTGAATGCCTCATTTTCTCAACCCTTGTGCATTTTTGAAAATGCATTTGAACCATCTTGTTAACCATCCTAAGTACTACCAAGTCCCACACTTGACCTTGGTTATCATCCTCCAACCCACTTGTTCTTGATGGTTTTGCAGGCAAGAAATTAACTATTCCTGCAAATCTAGTGAACATGCCTACTTTGACAGAAGCTCACACCACCATCCAACCTTCTATGGACCAAATCTTTGCATGGTTGTGTGCTACTCATATAGGTCTATCAATATCTACTTCACGTGTTCCAAGTGGATCTTTGTGCTTCTTAAACCCACAAGGTTTTGAAGGCTAGTTGATAATCTGCCTTGGCAGGCTTATTTTATCCAATGTTTGAAATCAATTCTTGGTGAGCTCAAGCAGGATCAAGCTCAAACCTCTACACCATTGCAATCTACATGATATTGGGTGGCCCAATATTCTCAGTAAGCGGATGGCGATGATGATGGTGGATGATAGATAACTAGTGCGTAGCTATGATCTCTCCCGCTCGATCCCTGATGCCAGCGCAATAGATCTCGAACCTTGTAGGATATTCACAACACCACACTCTTGTGCACACAGCCGTGACCACGAACGATAGTATGCAATCTACTAATTCCCAATGGAACAACAGATCACACTCAATTATAGTTGGTAGATTCGAACACAGGGTAATTCCAGAGGTTCTATGAAAGAAACAACTCCAAAATATTTTAACGTGGTCTAAACCCTAACTTGTGACGGCTACGGAGGTTTATATGTGGGCTGGGGTGTCCTCCCCTCTAAACGGGCCTAAAAACAGCCATAACTTGGCCCAAACTGACTCGGTTCGACTCAAACTGATACATACCGACCCATATATGGGTTCGGCCTTATTGGCACGCAGTCCAAATGTCGTGGAACACCTCAAACATGTAATTCTTGGTGCACCATCTCTCTCTCTTGCTCATACGTGATTTCCTCATTGCCTCCTAGTGCGCATGCCTCCCGCTCCTCCCTCGCGCACTTGTTGATATTGGAAATCAGCGCTTGTCCTTCTTGCTGCAACTCTCCTCCTCCTCGCGCAATGATTGTGTTATCAATAAACCTAATAGTCATTATTGATTTGACTCAATATTTCCTTCCAGTTCAGGCAGTCAGAATCATCATAATCCATGTATATATCCTCATTATCCTCCCTTTCTTCATGAAAAGCCGTCCTCGGCTTTGGGTAAGCTGAAAGTGGGAGAAACAAAAAGAACAACGTGTACGCAAAGTATATGTATATATAACATGTTGTATTATTGTTGTTCACATGAAAAGTTTGTCCAGTATACATCTAGCAACTTAAATTGCAGGTATAAGTGAAGTACAAAGAATCATGATCATGGTGAAAAACAACTAAATAGATAGTCATGTTCTTCAATATTAAATTCTGTTTTCTCAAAGAAGATCTATGATCAAATTTGTGAACAAGATCAAACCAATTCAATATGTCTGAAAACCAAATTGAATCATGAAATGCTTCAACTGCGCTACTCTGATTATTATGAACGTGATCATGTTGTCCAGTATGTAAAATGCAACTCAATTTGCAAATATCAAGGAAGTCTAAAGTAGTAACAAAACTGGACAAAGACTTTCGGGAAAAACATAGTGAATATGAAAACTTGGGTCCTATTCTAGCAAGATTAGAACAATCCAACATAGGTAAAATTACTTGTGTTGGTTGCAATATATCAACTAGACCAGAATGTATTTCCATAATATCTGGAACATGAGCTATTGTTCCATAGCAAACATTTTGTGATGTATGGCTGAAAACAACATGTTTCAGTTCAGCGATTCTATCACAAGTAATGCATATGTGATCCACAAGAAAATTTTCATGCATGCTATATTCACCAATCAGATTGAAAGTGAAACAAGGAGAATATGTGCTAGAATTCAGAAATGAAATTTCAGAAATCTTATCCATAGCACAACTCATACTCATAGGTTCATTTAGCATGATGGAATACACAATATCAGTAGGTGGTATTCGAGCAATTATTTCCTTATGTGTTATCAGTACCACATGATCAAAATTTGAATTTGGTAAACTATCATATGGTGCTGAAACAGTAGTGGAAGGCAAATCACAAGGAGGCTTCAGTAAAGGAATAGACTCACAATATGTCGCACATGTTGGCTGAAGCTCCAAATCAGTACCAATGTCATTAACAAACTTCTCAGCTGTAGTAGGTACTACGACATCCTCCTCAAGTAACAATACCAGATCGTGTGATGCAGGTTGTAAAATAGGCGGCTCCCTTTCTTCAAAAGCAACCTGCACATCACAAGATACAACACTAGGATTAGACATGATTACGTTAGTAGACAACTCACATTTCTCATTAGTTTCCACTCTCAAAATTTCTGGAAGAGGCCATTTGCAGTTGTTCAAAAACATAGAACGTAGAAATTGCTTGAAATCTTCCCAAAGGATTTTTTTACCCATACACCATACACAATCCTTGCGTCCTTCCACCAATGAGCTACCTCTTCATCCACACATCGGTGAGCAAGAATGTATTCTATATGGCCATTAAACTTACTATCGAAAGTACGACATCTCGCAAAACCAAATCCCATATCAATTTCCCAAATCTGATATTTTGCGGGTGTGGCGGAACTTTCCAATCACCACTTGATTGTAGTTGGATCATATGCCATGCCAACCACAATAGCTAAATAGTCATGGTAAACATCATCTGATTTCTGCATCACATCAACACTAGTAGAAGTCATGATTAGTACATTAGTGCAAAAATCAAAATCTGTATGGTGGAACTCTCACACCTCACTCACAACTAATGAGAAAGGAGATCTTACCGTTCCAAAGTGAATAGAGATGCTTTACCAAACGAAATCAAAAACTGACGCACTGATGTGATGAAGTGAATATCAAAGGTATAGAGAACGATCACAGGGCACACAGGGTATTTATGGTGGAGCTGTAGGTATGGTATCCTAACTACACCGCAAACAAGTCCTAGTGCTGATCGTATGACAAAGACCCACGGAAACACACACGGTGGAGATAAATGGGGCAATTGCAACTATGAAAATGAGCTCAAAAAAGTGAGATATGTCGGAGGAACGCTCGTGTTGCAATGCACAAGGAGAGACGCTAGCAATGTCTCAACGAAACGGGCACAAGATTGCTAAACTGAGCAGCCCGCAGAGCACTAAGCACGCTAGTCTCGTAGGATAGTTTTAGACACAAAGAAAGGTTTACTAAGGCTCACAAGGATAGGTACGCTATGTGGACTCAGTAAAAAAATAAACAAAAAAGAAAACAAATTTGACCTGAAAATTGGTCTCTGCCACGGCAGAAAAACGGCCTAAAATCCTGCCGCGGCAGGATGTCGGCAGACACAAAAATTTCTCGTATGAGGACAGACCTGTCTGTGGTAAGGCGAAGGTCCGAACTTTTTTTTTCGGATTTTTTTTTGCTTTCACGCTGGAGCACAGACCTGTCTGCGGTCAGGCGTGAGGCAGCGAGACGATTTTTTTTACTTCAACATGAAGCAAACTCAGTACAAGTCTAGATATGATCGGTTTGCTTTTTTTTTCTCCTTCTTTCAAACGGATCTACAACCTGAGACTAAACGAAAACAAATCTACTAGATCTAAGACTCAAGAACACGACGAACAGTCTAGAAATAGTCTAGGGACTCCGACAACGGATCAAAAACAGATGAAAACTAGACAAAAACTACGACTCGGATTTAGAAGAAAGGCTATACAAAAGGATTACAATCAACAACTAGAACTCACGAACAGTTTTATCTAGGCTATGGCAAAGAACTATGAACCCTAATACTTTTGTGTGGATTTTTCTGTATAGGACAAAAACAACTAATCTATGGATGGATTTGTGGATGCTTACCGAGGCAACACTGGAAATCTGATACCAAGATGATATTGCTCACCGAGTAAACCCAGCGCTCTGATACCAAGATGATATTGCTCACAGAGTAAACCCAGCGCTCTAATACCAAGATGATATGGGGTGGCCCGATCTTCTCAGTAAGCGGATGGCAATGATGATGGTGGATGATAGATAACTAGTGCGTAGCTATGATCTCTCCCGCTCGGTCCCTGATGCCAACGCAACAGATCTCAAACCTTGTAGGATATTCACAACACCACACTCTTGCGCATGCAGCCGTGACCACGAACGGTAGTATGCAATCTACTAATTCCTAATAGAACAACAGATCACACTCAATTATAGTTGGTAGATTCGAACACAGGGTAATTCCAGAGGTTCTATGAAAGAAACAACTCCAAAATATTTTAACGTGGTCTAAACCCTAACTTGTGATGGCTACGGAGGTTTATATGAGGGCTGGGGCGTCCTCCCCTCTAAACGGGCATAAAAACAGCCATAACTTGGCCCAAACTTACTCGGTTCGACTCAAACTGATACATACCGACCCATATATGGGTTCGGTCTTATTGGCACGCAGTCCAAACGTCATGAAACACCTCAAACATGTAATTCTTGGTGTGCCATCTCTCTCTCTTGCTCATACGTGATTTCCTCATTGCCTCCTAGTGCGCATGCCTCCCGCTCCTCCCTCGCGCACTTGTTGATATTGGAAAATCAGCGCTTGTCCTTCTTGCTGCAACTCTCCTCCTCCTCGCGCAATGCTTGTGTTATCAATAAACTTGATAGTCATTATTGATTTGACTCAATATTTCCTTCCAGTTCAGGCAGTCAGAATCATCATAATCCATGTATATATCCTCATCACTACATCACTGGGTATATCCATCCATATATCCCATGCCCCAAGGGGAGCCTTGAGCTGCAAGATCCAACAAGGTTTCGGTGGCATGAAACCAATCTTACCCAAGATTCTTAAATCTCTAGTTTTCACAAAAACCAATTTGGATTCTCCAATCCCAAGGTTGCAAATGCTTGTTACACCTTGACTACATCATCTACCTTGATAATCAAGATTTATCAAAGTTTATCCATAATTATTTTGGCCCAAAACCTATTAAA
The DNA here is from genome assembly GCA_910589775.1 of Avena eriantha. NCBI lineage: Eukaryota > Viridiplantae > Streptophyta > Magnoliopsida > Poales > Poaceae > Avena > Avena eriantha. The sequence goes on from OU342744.1 coordinate 366,616,807, forward strand.
TCCCTTTAATCAACAAAAACCTCAAAACTCCTACAAAGGAAAGTTTGGTTTTTGCCAAAACACTTCTCCAACTTTTTGCTCAATTGAGGTCCATATATCATACCCCATATTCCCACTTCAAAATTTAATATTTTTGATGATCTTCATTATTTCTTTTTGTCCATTTTCTTAAATGGCAGAAACAAGAAAATAAATACATTAAATACTTTGATCCATCAATAAATATTAGGAAAAAACCCCATAATGTGAAATCATATATAGAACCGTCTCACATCAAAAACAAACCTTGTCCAATGAAAAATATAAAATGAGCTTCTAGAAACTACTTCTGCACTTTTTGAATAAATGTATTTAAGAGGACTAACACCCCTTACAAAAATCCCAAAGAAATCCTAGGAGTGTACCTTAACCATAATCATCTACCAGTGCCATCTCCCCCACCTTCTCCAATGCAAATTGCTGAACTCCATCACAAGCTCTCTTTTGATCAAAGTTTGCAAAACAATCAAAACTTGAGCTAAATCAAATCCAACCTACCCCAAACTTGTCTAATACACCACCATAGAAGCATCACTCCCTCTTGGTCGTGTACCCCTGCAATAGCTGCCCTCTCCCTTGCCTCCCTAGCTCTTGATCAAGTGAGAGAGAGAGAGAGAGATGGCCCTACCTTGACAAAATATCTTGGGCAATAAAGACCCCAACACCAGCATCCACCTCCCTGCCCCTCTCTGGTCGTACAGTAGGCCCCACACTCCCCTCTCCACCACCCCTACTGCCCAATAGATGGCCACCTCCCTTCCCACAAGCCCCTCCTACACTATGTCCACCATGGACCTCTTCCCTTTGGTTTATAAGGCCACATGCCCAGTACATCGCCTTATCCCCTGGCTCATTTTCTCACTCACCACCCACCTACCCTCCCAGAGAGCCACTCCTCCTCCCCTGCCCTGCTCTGCCCGAAGGAAGGAGAGAATGGCCTTTCGGCCATTATTCCAGATCTGAGCATAGCTCACTACCTCACGCCCTCCTCCCTATGCATTCTACCCTGTCGAGTTCCTATCCTCCCCCTGCTTTTAACCGCGCAATTTTTTCTCTACCTAGGTCCCTCCCTGGCGCCACCATGGACTAGCTCGGAGCTAAAGCCTCTGCCCAACACAGGACCTCGCAGATCTGCTCCAAACCACCCCTTTGCCGCCCATTGCCGGAGTCGCTGCCGTGCACCGCGTCCTCTCCGCCGATCTCTGCTACCTCCCCATGACCGCAGGTGAGCCCCCGACATGCCCAGCCGCCGCCTAGAGTTTCCTCCCGTCGCGGCTGAGATAGAGGAAGGAGACAACCCCGCGCAGTTGGATGCGACTAGATCGGACGGTCCACGCTCGCCCTTACCCCTTCGGTCAGCCACTGTCACTGACCGCTGGGGCCCACCTGGCAGGCCTTCATGTTTTCCTCCCGCACAAGCCAGTACTAGATGGGCCGGAATCCGCCCCTGTGGCCCATTTTTCCTCCAGATCCCAACCCACGGTCTTCTCTGTTTTTATTCATTTTAATCTAGATCCAGATTGGGCACTTCAGTTTAAATCCTTTTTAAAAAATGGAAAATACCAAGTAATGCCCATCTTTAAATTTACCCATGTAGCCATCTATTTTTTCAATCATGTTGTACCAAATTTTTGGCCATTTCCCACTAATATCTTTTCTGTAGATTTATTTACCAAGATGTACCATTTATAGTAAATGAATTCCTGAGTGAGATACACATCTCCAACTGGGATGAAACCAAGTTCCCCTGATAGCATAACTATAGGCCTACCATCTAGCATTTATCCTATGCCAAGGTGAACTAAGGTCAACCCTTAGCAAAAATAACAAAAGCATGACATATCTGCCTTAGGGATTTTCGCTAGGTCAAACCAACTGAGGTATTGGCCTAATACAAACTCCCAATACATTTCACATCTATCAAAAAACAGCATCTCAGATTTTATTTAGCTCTGGTTGATTTTTAATGAATTTAACTTGTTTGTGTAGACCTTTTTCACTAGGTAAATCCCTCCAGAAGTTCTAGATATCTTAATGGGTGATTCTAATTTCTACAGAAAGGTATTTGATAAATCTACCATGTAAACTTGGAATCACACTAAAACATTCTGTAAACGAAATCTGGTGAAAAAGACAAATACCTTGTTGAACTGACTTTGATGATTTCTTAAGGGCATTCTGGTAATTCTTTTTACAAGATTCCAACTCTCTATGGTTCAGTACAACAAAACTTACTTAACCACCCAAGGAAATAATTTTTAGACACACAAAACCTTTATGGTGAATTTTTTTCCTAAAACTAGAGCTTTTATCACTAGAAAATGCATTATAAATCAAAGGAAAATGCTAAAATAGTGAAACCACTTTTGCTGGCTTCATTTTATCAATAACTATCTGATGGTACCATTTTTATACAATGAGATCATACAGGATATGGTCTTGGTCCAAAACCCATCTCTTAGGTAGTTTCTAGACTATAAATCCTAAGGGATTTTTTCCATGTTTCCAAGATAAGGCCAATCTTATTAAATCCATTCTTCCTAAGACCTATTGATTAGTAAACTTGTATTGTTCATTGCTAGCTGTATGTATTGATGTTTGTATGCCTGGTGTTGATTGTGTCATTTGTTTGCCTGCATGTGATCCATATCGATGATAGATGTGATTATATCGGAGACGAGAAGAAGTTGGTTATTATGGTTTTCTAAGGATAAGTCCAGGGACATATATTGCCATATTGCTGGTCCCAGGCAAGCCACCATTCCAGAATCCCGATACTTGTCCTACTCTTTTTACTACCTGTTTTGTACGTCCTTTATAAATTGCATTATTTATCTGCATGTCTTGTTTTATAAATACTGCGCTAATGAATTGGCTCCTCCAAGTTATGACTTGGTGGCCCTCATGGAACCCACCCTGATGTAAACCTACCATTTACTCCCCTTTAGATCGAGGTTATTATGATTAGCATCCTACCTCGTTGGAAACCACAGATTTTTTGTTGAATAAATTATTTTGGGAGTTACCCTACTACAATTGTTTAAAAACTGCTCTGTAAAACCCTTGGGAAGGGGCATCGTTCCAAGCGGATGTTTTAACTAAAGAAGTGGTGATGATGAGGAATGAGAAAATGGACAAGAGAAAGAGAAGAGATGTTCTACGCCTTTACCGGAACAATTTATCAGTGCAACCACATTACCCCAGGTGTTGGGGCTTAGCTCGTAGTTTGTCTTCTTTAGCCAAGGCAGCTTGTACAATGCTTATAGGGAGAAATCCCTTGAATTCCGGGTAGGCGCTAATAGTTCTACGGATCTGGAGCTTGTAGCATGCTTTGGCAAGAGTGATCCTGTCCTGGCAGGAGTGCCGGTGCAACAATTGGGTCTCCCGCGGACGGTATGACTTTGGTAGTACGGAAGGAAGTGGAGTCACCAAGTTAAGGTATACGCCAAGCTGCGGTTTGGGTATACGTGTGTACGGAAGGCAGGACTATGGCCGGGGGCCACATACTCGTTGCCAGTGAGAACAAACCCAAAAGGAAAAGCAACCTTTGCTAGGGTCGATAAGCGAAAGGTTAGGTTTGAGTATCTTAACCCCCGTCTACCATTTGTAGTGGACCGTGGTTTTATCCCGGTGGATGTATTGATTCTTGTGGGGAAAGTGTGCAAACTCTACAGAGTATAATCTATTTGAATAGCCGCGTCCACAATCAAGGATGGTTGGAAAGTTGGTGGCTAGGAGTACCCAAATGGTGGTGTTTGGAAAAATGGATGAAAGTATGGAGGTTCCGAGGGAACCTGATTTTAAAGTTCTGTTTTGACCAGAGGTGGTCAAAGAGGTTTAAAAAGGGTCTTTCTCCAAAACTATTTTCAAAAAGGTTTTCAGCAAGGATATGGGGATATCCTGATTTATAAAATGGAAGCATGTTTCAAAACTCTTTTCAACAAAGATATGGAGATGCCATAACTACAAGAGATAGTCTAGGCTTTTCAAAAACAACCCTAGATAGAGCTATCTCACCACAACCAGAATCGCATTTCCTTATTTAACTTATCTTGGTGGTTTGCGAGTACATTCAAAAGTACTCATGGCATTGTCCCTGGCTATTTAATTGGCCAGGTTTTCCGAAGCTTAACAACGGAGGATTAAGGTGACATCCAGCGAGTTAGGCCATCCTCCCAGTCAGTCGCCTGTAGTTGGGGCATGACTGCGCCCAGCGTGTGATGAAGCTCCGCTGCTGAATGTTGTGTAGCCATACGGGAAACTATGTAAGTATTGTATTCGTTATGTTTCGGATGCTGTGATGATACTTGTCGGTTATGTTCCACGGCTCACTAATCATGGGAACGTGGATATTTATATAACAGGGATTTCTCGGATGTTGAATCCGGGGGACCCCACAATTACCATGTGTTCGAATTCTACAATTATAATTGAGTGTGATCTGTTGTTCCATTGGGAATTAGTATATTGCATACTACCATTCGTGGTCACGGCTGCGTGCGCAAGAGTGTGGTGCTGTGAATATCCTACAAGGTTCGAGAGCTATTGCATTGGCATCATGGATCGAGCGGGAGAGATCACAGCTACACACTAGTTATCTATCCACCATATCACCATCGACAAGTGCTTGCTGAGAAGATCGGTCCACCCCATATCATCTTGGTATCAGATTTCCTGGTTTACTCGGTGAGCATCCAGAAATCCATCCATAGATTAGTTTGTGTTTTTAGTCCTATACAGAAAAAGCCTTACAAAAAGATTTGCCATAGCCTAGATTGCATCGTTTTTGAGTTTTAGTTGCTGATTGTATCTTCTTGTAGATCCGATCTGCAGGTTTTCCTTGTAGGAGTCTAGTTTTCATTTGTTTCAAGGTTTAGGGTTTGTTCTTATTTTCCAATGTTTCCACCGTCACCGTTTCCGCAAGTTTTTCATCGTTTTTCCGAGTCCAGATAGCGTACCTTTGTTTGCATACCATAGACACAGCCTATCTACAACATCCGTGCCTAGGAACGTACCTACGAGACTAGTTTCTTTGCTTCGACAGGTTGCTCATTAGGGTTTTCAAGTGCAGAAAATTCGACAGGCAAAACCGGACTATCCGGCCGAAACACATCAGACTATCCGGCCTCACCAGAGTATCCGGCGCACATCATCCGGACTATCCGGCCTAGTTTTGTTATCAGTTGCTGCACTCGTTTGCATTGATTCATATCATTGAAAAATCAAAAAAAAGAGAAAAGAAAAGAGAGTCAATATAAAAAGAGAGAAAAGAGCTACAAGCGTGTCAAAAAGAGATATCAAAGTGTGCATTATTGGAGGCCTAACTAATTGTAGCACTTGTAGATTGAGCAATCTTGTGCCTTTTTACTTTGAGCTTTTACTAGTGTCTCTCTTGTGCATTGCAATATTCCTTTTCATAAGTTGCTTTACCACGTTTATCTCCACCATGTGTGTTTCATGGGTTTTATACGATCAGCACTAGGACTTGTTTGCGGTGTAGTCAGGATACCATACCTATAGCTCCACCATAAATAACATGTGTGCCTTGCGATTGTTCTCTATACCTTTGATATTCACTTCATCACATCACTGCATCAGTCGTTGATTTCGTTTGGTAGAGCATCTCTATTCACTTTGGAATGGTAAGATCTCCTTTCTTATTAGTTGTGAGTGAGATGTGAGTGTTTCCACCATACAAATTTTTATTTTTGCACTAACCTACTAATCATGTCTTCTAATGATGGTGATGTTGTGTCGTAGAAAAAGAAGGATGAAGAGCTTGTTAATTGGCACGAATATGAGGCTTTGAAGTCCCACTTGACACGTGTGTTTACTCACATGACAGATGCCATTGACAGGAATCTCCAGGACATGAATATGAGATTGGATCAGAATGTTGGAGCAGTCGATACTATCCAAATGCAAGTGGCTGCACTCAATGTCAATGTCGCCACTTTGTAGCGTTCCATTGAGGACTTGACAGCCGCCATACATAGAAGGCAAGAACCTCAACATGATGATGCCTTTGATGACTTTGATGAGGGTAGCGCAGTTGATGCTGCTCCACATGTTGGCAGGGGACATGCTATTCCCCCCTGTACATGCACCTGCTCGTGCCTACAAACTTACTCCTCTTGGGCGTGCTCAACGTGTTCCCAACCAAGCTACTGATGATGGTTTGGGCAAGCCAAAATTCTCGATTCCCAAGTTTGATGGTTCCATTGATCCTGAAGATTACCTCACATGGGAGTTGAACATTGAGAAGCTCTGGCGCTTATTTGACTATCCTGAAGACAAGAAGGTCAAGCTTGCAGCATCTGAATTTGATAGTTATGCTTTGCGTTGGTGGGATGCTCCTGTGTAGCATAGAAGGGAGGACAATGAACTTCCTGTGATGGATTGGCGCGAGATGAAGCAAATCATGAAGGCTCGTTTCGTACCAACCAACTACTTGCAATCTGTTTTTGATAAATTGACACAACTAATGCAAGGCACCATGAAAGTTGATGAGTACTATATGGAGATGGATATGCTTATGCAGCATGCTAGAATTCGTGAGTCCATTGAGATGACCATGCAGCGATTCCTAAACAATTTGAAGTTACCGATCAAGAGCATTGTTCGTCATCACAAGTATGAGACCATGAATGAGTTGTTGCATCATGCTAGAGAGGCCGAATCCCAGTTGGCAGAAGAGGCGAAGTCACGTGCTCATTTTCCGTCCTCCAACAGATTTTCAGCCAGGTCTACACCTCCTATAGTCACGCCACTAGATGTTTCTTCTTTTACACCATCGGCCAAACCAACAAGTACACCTTCGTTTGGTTCTAATGCTCAGAAACCCGCTGCTCCTACTGCTAGCTCGGGTTCCAACATGTCTACTGCACGTACTGGTGATGTGGTGTGCCATACTTGTGGAGGTAGGGGGCACTACAAGAAGGATTGTCCAAACAACAAGGTTATGTTTGTTAACGAACAAGGCGAAGTAGAGAGTGGAGATGAAGCTTCTCATGATGATGTTGATGATGTCGAGGATGGTGCTGATGCGTATCCTGAGCGTGCACCAACTATTGTCGTATCTTCACGTATACTTAGTGTGCAACCGGTTGAGGAATCCCAGCATTGCAACTTGTTCCAAACAAAAGCTCTAGTTGGACCTAACAAGGCTTGCAAGGTCATTATTGATGGAGGTAGCTGCAGAAACTAAGGAACTATGTGCCAAGCTGAATTTGACATACTTACCTCATCCGAAGCCATACTACATACAATGGTTGAGCAACAATGGTGAGATGAAGGTAAATCATATGGTACATGTGAATTTTCAAATAGGGCCATACAAAGATTCTATTGATTTTGATGTGGTTCCTATGACTGTTTGTCACCTACTATTGGGTCGGAATTGCCAACGGCGCACCCTACAGGACTAATCCCGAAGAAACTAAGGAAATTCAGAAGCAAGTACAAGCGTTGCTGGATAAAGGGTACATTCGTGTTTCTCAGCCCTTGTGCTATTCCTGTTATTTTAGTTCCTAAGAAAGATGGTACATGGCGCATGTGTGTAGATTGTAGAGAGATTAATAACATCACTATTCGATATCGTCATCCTATTCCACGCTTAGAGGATATGTTAGATGAATTAAGTGGTGCTGCTGTTTTCTCTAAGATAGACTTGCGTAGTGGTTATCATCAAATTAGGATGAAAGAAGGGGATGAGTGGAAAACTGCTTTCAAAACAAAATTTGGCTTGTATGAGGGGTTAGTCATGCCGATTGGTCTTACTAATGCACCTAGTACATTTATGCAATTAATGAATCATGTTTTCAGAGATTTTATTGGTCGTTTTGTGGTTGTCTACTTTGATGATATACTTATATACAGCCACACCGAAACTGAACATTGCACTCATATTCGACAAGTTTTGCAAGTGTTGCGTGATAATAAATTGTATGCTAATCTTGAGAAGTGCACATTGGAAAAAGATAAGGTCATATTCCTTGGATTTGTTGTATATAAGCATGGGGTAGAGGTAGATCAATCTAAAATTGAATCAATTTAGAATTGGCCTACTCCCATGAATGTAAGTCAAGTGCATAGTTTCCACGGTTTAGCTGGTTTCTATAGGCACTTTGTGAAAGGTTTTAGCACCATTGCTGCACCTTTGAATGATTTGACAAAGAAAGGTGTTCCTTTTGTATGGGGCGTGACCCGATATTGCATTTGATACATTGAAACGTTTGCTTACTTCTGCACCATTACTTACATTACCTGATTTTTCGAAGCAATTTGAAGTTGAATGTGATGCTAGTGGTATAGGCATAGGTGGCGTTTTGATGCAAGAGGGTCGGCATATAGCTTATTTTTCTGAGAAATTAACTGGTGGTCGTTTGAATTATTCTATCTATGATAAAGAATTGTATGCACTTGTTAGAGTACTTGAGGTTTGGCAACATTATTTGTGGCCAAAGGAATTCATCATACATTCTGATCATGAACCATTGAAATACTTGAAAGCTCAATCAAACTTGCATGTAGGATTAGCTAAACGTGTTGAGTTCATTGAGTCTTTTCCTTACATCATTAATTATAAGAAGGGAAAAGAGAATGTTGTTGCTAATGCTCTAGCTACGAAGAATATGCTATTAACCAATCTTGATGTTAAAACTCCTGGATTAGAAGCTATTTGTGCACTTTATGCAACTGACCATGATTTTGCTGAACCATATCGTTTGTGTGCTCTTAGAAACGCATGGGATAAGTATCATATACATGATGGCTATTTGCTTCGAGCTAACAAACTATGTATTCCAGAATCGTTGTTGCGTTTGTTCTTAGTGCAGGAATCACATGTTGGTGGTTTGATGGGTCACTTTGGGTGTGAGAAGACGTTGCTCATGCTCGCTGATCACTTTTATTGGCCCAAGATGAGGCGTGCTGTGTACAGATTTGTGAGCCGATGCATTACTTGCCACAAGTCAAAATCCAAGCTGAAGCCTCACGGTTTGTATACACCTTTCTCTGTACCGACTATTCTATGGGAAGACATTAGTATGGATTTTGTGCTAGGTCTACCTAAAACTCAGAGAGGTCATGATTCTATATTAGTGGTAGTGGATAGGTTCTCTAAGATGGCTCATTTTATTGCCTGCCACAAAAGCAACGATGCGTGGCATGTTGCTAACCTGTTTTCAGGGACATCGTGAGATTACATAGAGTACCAAAGACGATTGTTTCTGACCGTGATGTGAAGTTCATGAGCTACTTTTGGAAGACCTTATGGGGGAAGCTGGTAATGAAGCTACTATTCAATACTACATGTCCTCCCCCAACAGATGGTCAAACGAAGGTGGTGAATCGAACATTGTCACAGCTGTTGAGGACCATGATTAAAAAGAATCTGCAGGAGTGGGAAGAGTGTTTGCCACATGTTGAGTTTGCATACAATAGGGTTGTGCATTCAACTACTCAGCTTTGTCCTTTTGAGGTGGTGTATCGCTTCAAGCCATTTACGCCACTTGATTTTTTTCCTCTACCATTACATGAGAGAGTTGATATGGAGGCATCAAACCGTGTTGAATACGTGAAGAAGATTCATGAGAAGACTCGAGAGGCAATTGAGAAGAAAGGCAAGAACATTGCTGCTGCAAGGAATCAAGCAAGGAAGGAAGTTTTGTTCAAGCCTGGTGACATGGTATGGGTGCATCTACGCAAGGATAGGTTTCCAAAACTTCGGAAGTCAAAATTGAAGCCACGTGGTGCTGGTCCTTACAAGGTGTTAGCCAAGATTAATGATAATGCGTACTCGGTTGATATACCTATTGAGGAGTTTGGTGGAGTTAGCAACAACTTCAACGTTGCTGATTTATCACCATATGATGGAGAAGACCTTGGAGCATCGAGACCGATGCCTTTTGAAGGGGGAGATGATGAGGACATCCCTACAACTACACCTACTGAAGATGCTCCAACTATTACAAGGAAGGATCAGTCCAGTGAGATCAGAATTCGACCTATTACAAGAGCTCGTGCTAAGCTACTTGAACAACAGGTGAATTTGCTCCTAAATGAATCTGGTACTTTAATTGATGAGAACTTTATACTGCCTAAGTCTATGCATTAATATATGATCAGGTTTGTTGGAGAAACAAGCATGGCGCGAGGAGGAGAAGGGCTACAAGAGGAGCCAAGCATGATGATCGCCCAAGGATGCGCGAGCGAGGAGCGGGAGGAAGGTGCAAGAGAAAATCATCAAGAAGGAGGCCAAAGGAGCTACACTGACCGGAGTGTCCGGCCGATACCAACCGGAGTGTCTGGCCTTGCCGAGCGAAGTTTTGGCGCGGACAATCAGAACATCAAATCGGACACTGCCCGGATACCACCTGGAAACTTCAGAGTTTCTGGCCAGACCGGACTGTCCGGCTCACTCCACCCGTAGTGTCCGGCCTGACCGGACTGTCCGGCCAGATCACACCAGAATGTCCGGCCTGACCGGACTGTCCGGCCAAATCACACCAGAATGTCCGGCCGCCGACCGAATCTGGTCCAAGTCGGCTTGTATCAGTTTGAGTCATTTGCATTTAGTTTCGGTTTCTGGTCGCCCTAGCCTCCGTTATAAGCCCTAGGACGACCCCTAGCTAGGGTTTAGACCAGGTTAAAATATTTTGGAGTTGTTTCTTTCATAGAACCTCTGGAATTACCCTGTGTTCGAATTCTACAACTATAATTGAGTGTGATTTGTTGTTCCATTGGGAATTAGTAGATTGCATACTACCGTTCGTGGTCACGGCTACGTGCGCAAGAGTGTGGTGCTGTGAATATCCTACAAGGTTCGAGAGCTATTGCATTGGCATCATGGATCGAGCGGGAGAGATCACAGCTACACACTAGTTATCTATCCACCATATCACCATCGACAAGTGCTTGCTGAGAAGATCGGTCCACCCCATATCATCTTGGTATCAGATTTCCTGGTTTACTCGGTGAGCATCCAGAAATCCATCCATAGATTAGTTTGTGTTTTTAGTCCTATACAGAAAAAGCCTTACAAAAAGATTTGCCATAGCCTAGATTGCATCGTTTTTGAGTTTTAGTTGCTGATTGTATCTTCTTGTAGATCCGATCTGCAGGTTTTCCTTGTAGGAGTCTAGTTTTCATTTGTTTCAAGGTTTAGGGTTTGTTCTTATTTTCCAATGTTTCCACCGTCACCGTTTCCGCAAGTTTTTCATCGTTTTTCCGAGTCCAGATAGCGTACCTTTGTTTGCATACCATAGACACAGCCTATCTACAACATCCGTGCCTAGGAACGTACCTATCTCGCAAGACTCGCATACAGAAGCAGCACAAGATCGAGGCGAGTTGTAGCCTCAAAGATCGTGATGAAGATGACGAAATTTTGCAAGAGCATAGTTCGCGGCGAACGGCCACGCCGGCGAAGCCCACGCGCAAAACAAAGTCGCCCGCAAAGAAGCCGACTCCGAAGCCGACGTTGCCACCCAGACCGGTGGTGGCATTTGGGTCAGACGACGAGTCCGACAACGACATGGCCAGGACCTCGCCCGTGATCCCGGAGGATATGACTCGATGATGGGGCCGGAAGTTGCGGACGCGGTGGTGGGGACGGAAGTTCCGCTCGCAACGATCGTGCCAACAGCTTCAGCTACGTCGGATCCTGGAGTTGCTGAAGCCGCAGCGCCGAGGTCGCTACAACCAGCGGGGACGACCGTGTCGTCCGGGTAGGAAATTCTACGACCGTGGCTTCATCATCGAAGAAGCCCGCGGTGTCATGGGCCTCAGATGTTTTTGAGAAGGGCCTCTCGCGCAAGCTGGGCCCGGAGCTGGATAAACCCGCCCACATCAGCACGGGACTGCGCGTTTTTCTGGTCGCCAAGTGAGTCGTGAATCTTACTTTCTGTTCTTGGGTGTTTTCTTATATGATTTCTTTGCTGACCTTGGTCATTTCGCAGGTCCGGTGTCCAGTAGATAGGTCACCCTTCGGTGGCTAAAATTCCGTCAGTCGTCACCGCAAAGGAGGCCGATCCTCCTAGGAAAAGGAACCCTACTTCAGAGGTCGCGCCTACTGAAGGCGTGAAGAAGAAGAAAGGAGATGTTGATGGCGTGACGACGGAGGGCGGCGCGAGGGGGAATGACCCTGCTGCCCGTGTAGAGGAAGTCGCGGCTACTCAATCAGAGCCAGTCAAGGGGGCTTCGTCGACAGAACCACCGACACCGACGACTAGCACTTCAACGAGGGCGGCTGCATCATTTCCGCGCTTCATGGCAAAGGGATTTCCATTCGCGGCGGAGAGCCAGTCTCCGTAGTTTCTAGAGATCATTGATGAAGACGTTGGGCCTCCTTGCGGGCGTACGTTCTTTGTGGTTCCTTCATCGGACGCCAACCAACTTCATGGCATGCTTAGTGCCTCCATTCAGGTATGTCCAGTCCCCGAGTGCCTGATTGCTGAATTTCAGTGGTTGGGAACTGGAACTCTTCTAGTCGCTAGTCCCCGAGTGTCTAGTCGTTGAAGTGCAGCGGCTAGGTACTAAAATTATTCTAGTCGCTAGTCCCCGAGTGTCTGGTCGCTGAATTTTAGTGGGTAGGTACTAAAATTGTGGTTTCGTAGTTGCTGAGTGTCATTCTGTTTGTAGGGCTTGTAGAGGGAATCGGCGGATCGGCAGGCCGCGAAGGAGCGGCTGGAGCGTGACCTGTGCGTGGCGTAGGAGGGCAACCGATGACTCCAGGAGACTGTTGGTGAGTTATTGTTCTACTTGGCGATGAGCTGCTGGTGTTTACAGGAGACTGACTTTTGTTGCTATTCCTTTGTAGATGGTGTTCCAGCTACTATTGCCAAGGCCCGAGAGGGGTATGTCCTGGCTGCGGAGCTGGACATGGCGAATGGGTGTATCGACTTGTTGGTGAAGGAGTTTGAGGAGGCGAAGTCATCGATGATCTCTTCTGAGGAGAGGGCCAAGGCCGTGGTCGCTGCAGCGGAGGAGGAGCGGAAGGCTGCCGATTCAATCATCCTTGGGCTGCAGGGCAATCTTGCTGCCCTGAGAAGCATGTGACGGAGAACTGCCGGAAGCTCCTTGGTGAGTGGTTGCTTTTTTCTTTGATATATGTGGTGAGTCCCCCAGTGGGTGAGTTTGTAGTGACATTGGGTGTCTGACGTTGCAGCTTTGATAGGGCAAGGCGATCCGGTGGTGCAGACCTTCAACGGCTCACAATGCGTGACCGTGGTGGTGAACACGGCCACCGCCTCGGCGTTGTGCGTCTAGGCTGTGCTTCAAGAGATGTCCCCCACCGAGGTTATACCTGGGGGACTGTATGAAGTGTGGCGCTACATGAAAGAGGCGCCCAGCGTTGTAGAGTGGATGGCACGTTCTGCCTTTAGGCGCGGGGCCACCATGGTGTTGAGCCTGGGGCTCGCACATTTCCCTAACGACTTCGATCTCGACGACATCACCAGCGGCTACCCTTCGATGACTCGCTCGGTGGAGATGTTGGAGGTGTTGAGGCTGACCGCCAAGGCTGCTCCCTTTGTGGATCGGGTGCTGGCGATGGGAGACTTGCTGCCGTACCAGGAGACGGTGGTGGCACTGGGCGACCCCGAGCCGGAGCATCACGACCTAAAGTCGGAGCAGCCCTGTCGAGGGGATGACCTCCGGATACCCCAACCAGACAAGAACTATGGCAGTCGGATCACGCCCGACTGGCTGAGCGCAGCCGGACAGGGAAGTCAAGCCGGCTACCTCACGGTAGCCAGAATGGCAAGAAGCAGCCGGCTACAGCAGCATAGCCGGATCCAATCAGGAGGGCAGGGCGACGTGCGACACAGTGCATGGTATGCCCTAGTACAACGACAAGACTGGCAACTACTCGGCCATACCGAAGACTTCGCGGGGTGACACGGGAAAAGTGGCTCGATACTGATGACTGGCTCGCACGGCATTCACTGTGCCCACGACGACCATACCGCTCGTACTCTGACGGGACATAGTTGTACCGGATACTATAGATGACCAGCCGGCTGGGACCCACCTGTAGGGACCGCCAGCCGGACTGGCTAGTGAGACCGTTGGCTCTCTGCCTATATAAGGAGAGGCAAGGCCTCAGTCGAAAGGGTTGGTCTGTGTGCATTTAAGATAGTAGCTAGATAATACAGCTCGAGGAGCGCTTGTACCCTGTATATCGCTCATAGTCAGATCCGCAGGAGTAGGATTTTTACCTCACCACGAGGGCTCAGAACCTGGGTACTTCTTGCGTCCAGCTACGCTTGCTTGTATCCAATCCCGCATGCGGACACCGTCGATAGCTTCCCTGCTAGTCCCCACACCTCTATCTAACTTGCTTAGGTACTGCCGTTCCCAATACAACGCAAGACCTTCCGGTCGGCTTTGTCGAAGTCGCTGACGACGTACCCGACGAATCTGTGGGAGCCATTCAGCCGGGCCAAGGGTGGTGGTGGCACTTCTTCATCGGAACCTGCAAAGTAGATAGCTTCCCTGGGGCTTTTGTAAGTTATGCCTGATGGCCATTTTGTGATATGAACAATACATATGTATGAAAGTAAGGGGAGTCAATCGACTCGCAATGCATGGTCAGTTATATGGTATGTGGACTTTTGTTTGAGCAAGTCCCCGAGCGCGTCCACCCTTTCATGGGGTATAACACGTTTATGTGCATGGTGTTTGCTTTGGGTTTTTGTTTTGGTTTAGGCTGATTTGCCATGGCGTGTGGGGCCAGTCGCCTTGCGACTCTGATGGGGCGAGTCCCCGAGCGCGAGTGATGTCGGTTTAGGCGAGTCCCCAAGCGTGGTACTTAGCCGTCTTGGGCATGTGCCTATTGTAAGGTGTGATGCGTTGTTTGTAACGCGTCTCTTCCCCTAGCTCGGAAAGCCAGTCGTGTGGCGAGTCCATGGTAGCTCTCCTACTTGGTGTGTTCCCGAGCCACATGAGGTTTTCTTGTTGTGAAGTCCTCGTGCGTGGTACTTAACCATTTGAGTCGCATTGCATGAGGATGGGGAGGACATGTTACTGTGGGAAGCATTTATCAGTCGTCTTGGCATGGTAGGCCAGTCGAGCGGGGCAACTCGGATGGTGGCTCCAGGTTGGCATGTTCGTGGACGACACAAAGCCCGAATATCTTCGGTGCCCTTGGGTCGCACTACTTAGTCTTGCTGGTCGCTTGACCAAGGGTTGACTTCCGTAGGTAGCATATTGATAAATGTGCGAGTGCGAGTGGCACAAGAAGATGGCGAGTAGACACAATTGTGCGATCCGAATGTATTTCATTATATATCATCTCGGTACAAGTTTGAGTTCTATGTATAGAACTTTTGGAGGAGGTTTACATTCCATGGCCTCCCGAACTCAAGCTGGCCATTACCTCGTATGTCGATGAGGTAGTAGGCATCGTTGCCGAGGACGCACCCTATGGCGAATGGCCCCTCCCATGGGGGGGAAAGCTTGTGCATGCCCTTCTTGTCTTGGACCAGTCGTAGGACCAAGTCGCCTTCCTGGAAGGTGCGGGTCCGGACTCGTCGGCTGTGGTAGCTGCAGAGTCCCAGCTGGTAGATGGCGGTGCGAGAGCGAGCTAGGTCGCGTGCCTCATTGAGCTGGTCGATGCTGTCTTGGCGGGCGATCTCATTTGTCGCCTTGACGTAGTTGGTGACTCGAGGTGAGTCGTGCTCCAGGTCGATTGGCATTACGACCTCGGCGCCGTACACCATGAAGAAGGGCGTGAACCCCGTGGAGCGGTTGACGGAGGTGCGGATCCCCCATATTACGAAGGGAAGCTCTTCGACCCAGCATCCTAGGGTTCGCTTGAGGTGATATGAGGTGGCCCGATCTTCTCAACAAGCACTTGTCGATGTTGATATGGTGGATGATAGATAACTAGTGCGTAACTATGATCTCACCTGCTCGATCCCTGATGCCAATGCAACATCTCTCGAACCTTGTAGGATATTCACAACACCACACTTTTGTGCACGTAGCTATGACCACGAACGGTCGTATGCAATCTACTAATTCCCAATGGAACAACATATTGCACTCAATTATAGTTGGTAAATTCAAACACAGGGTAACTCCAGAGGTTCTATGAAAGAAACAACTCCAAATATTTTAACGTGGTTTGAAACCCTAACTACGGCGCCCCCATCTATTTATGAGTTCAGGGGTGGGGGACTAAGGGGGAACCCAAGTTGGTTCCACCCCACCTGGATACAAACCGGCCAAAAAAGTGGCTCGACCACATGTTCTACCATGGCAGACTTTCACACGGTTTCTCTATCACGGCAGCCTGTCGTGGCAGAGCCGGACTCGGTTTTCCTGTTGCGGCAGCCTGCCGTGGCAGAAAACGGGTGCGTTTCTCTGCCACGACAGAGAAGTTCCTCCAAGTGTTGATCTTTGTCTTGAACAGCCTCTTGCGCTTCCACCCTCTCCTCCCTCGCGTATTCTTCGTTGATCAACACGCCATGTTCCGTCAGCTCCTCGCTCCATGCTACGCCTTCTTCTCCTAAGTACCTGATCATACAATAATTGAATGACTTAGGTAGTATAAAATTCTCATTAATTAAACACCGGGTTCATTAAGAAACAAGTTCACTTGTTGTTCTAGTAGCTTAGCACGAGCTCTTGTGATTGGTCCAATCCTTATCAAATTGGATTGATCCTTCTTTGCAATTGGAACATCTTCATTAGCAATTGGCGTAGGTGTAACTGTAGGGATGTCCTCATCATCTCCCCCCTTCAAAAGGCGTCGACCTCGACGCTCCAAGGTCTTCTCCAGCATATGGTGACAAATCAGCAATGTTGAAGCTATTGCTAGCACCACTAAACTCCTCAATAGGTATATCAACTGAGTAGGCATTATCATTAATTTTGGCTAGCAACTTGTAAGGACCAGCACCACGTGGCTTCAATTTGGACTTGCGAAGTAGTGGAAATCTGTCCTTGCGCAGATGCACCCAAACCATATCTCCAGGCTCGAACAACACTTCTTTCCTTGCTTGATTCCTTGCAGTAGCAATGTTCTTGCCTTTCTTCTCAATAGCCTCTCTAGTCTTCTCATGTATTTCCTTCACATAATCAGCATGTTTTGATGCCTCCATATCAACTCTCTCATGTAATGGCAGAGGCAACATATCAAGTGGTGTTAATGGCTTGAAGGCATACACCACCTCAAAAGGACAAAGCTGATTAGTTGAATGTACAACCCTGTTGTATGCAAACTCAACATGTGGCAAACACACTTCCTACTCCCGCAGATTCTTCTTTATCATAGTCCTTAGCAGCTGTGACAATGTTCGATTCACCACCTCCGTTTGACCATCTATTTGGGGATGGCATGTAGTACTGAACAGCAGCTTCCTTCCTAGCTTCCCCCATACGGTCTTCCAAAAGTAGCTCATGAAATTCACATCACAATCAGAAACAATCGTCTTAGGTACTCCATGTAATCTCATGATGTCCCTGAAAAACAGGTTCAACATGCGATGCATCATCACTTTTGTGGCAGGCAATAAAATGAGCCATCTTAGAGAACCTATCTACTACCAAAAATATAGAATCATGACCTCTCCGGGTTTTAGGTAGACCTAAAAAATCCATACTAATGTCTTCCCACGGAGTAGTAGGTGCAGAGAGAGGCGTATACAAACCGTGAGGCTTCAGCTTGGATTTCGACTTTGGAAAGTAATGCATCAGCTCACAAATTTGTACACATCACGCCTCCTCTTGGGCCAATAAAAGTGATCAGCAAGCATGAGCAATATCTTATCACGCCCAAAGTGACCCATCAAACCACCAGCATGTGATTCCTGCACTAAGAACAAACGCAACAACGATTATGGAATACATAGTTTGTTAGCTCGAAACAATTAGCCATCATGTATATGATACTTATGCCATGTGTTTCTAAGTGCACACAAACGATATGGTTCAGCAAAATCATGGTCAGTTGCATAAAGTGCACAAATATCTTCTAATCCAGGAATTTTAACATCAAGATTGGTTAATAGCATATTCTTCCTAGATAGAGCATCAACAACAACATTCTCTTTTCCCTTCTTATAATTAATGATGTAAGGAAAAGACTCAATGAACTCAACCCATTTAGCTAATCTTCTATGCAAGTTTGTTTGAGATTTCAAGTATTTCAATGCTTCATGATCAGAATGTATGATGAATTCATTTGGCCACAAATAATGTTGCCAAACCTCAAGTACTCTAACAAGTGCATACAATTCTTTATCATAGATAGAATAATTCAAACGAGCACCAGTCAAATTCTCAGAAAAATAAGCTATAGGACATCCCTCTTGCATCAAAACGCCACCTATGCCTATACCACTAGCATCACATTCAACTTCAAATTGCTTAAAAAAACTAGGTAATGCAAGTAATGGTGCAGAAGTAAGCAAACATTTCAATGTATCGAATGTCATGTCTTGGGACGTGCCCCATACAAAAGGAACACCTTTCTTTGTCAAATCATTCAAAGGTGCAACAATGGTGCTAAAATCTTTCACAAAGCACCTATAAAACCAGCTAAACCATGGAAACTATGCATTTGACTTACATTCATGGGAGTAGGCCAATTCTGAATTGATTCAATTTTAGATTGATCAACCTCTACTCCATCCTTAGATACAACAAATCCTAGGAATATGACCTTATCTTTTGCAAATGTGCACTTCTCAAGATTAGCATATAATTTATTATCACGCAACACTTGCAAAACTTGTCGAATATGAGTGCAATGTTCAGATTTGGTGTGGTTGTATATAAGTATATCATCAAAGTAAACAACCACAAAACGACCAATAAACTCTCTCAAAACATGATTCATCAAATGCATGAAAGTACTAGGTGCATTAGTAAGACCAAACGGCATGACTAACCACTCATACAATCTGAATTCGGTTTTGAAGCAGTTTTCCACTCATCCCCTTCTTTCATCCTAATTTGATGATAACCACTACGCAAGTCAATTTTGGAGAAAACAACAGCACCACTCAATTCATCTAGCATATCCTCTAAGCGTGGAATAGGATGACGATATCGAATAGTGATGTTATTAATCGCTCTACAATCAACACACATGCGCCATGTACCATATTTCTTAGGAACCAAAATAACAGGAACAACACAAGGGCTAAGAGAAACACGAATGCACCCTTTATCCATTAATGCTTGAACTTGCTTCTGAATTTCCTTAGTTTCTTCGGGATTAGTCCTATAAGGTGCACGGTTGGGAAGTGTGGCGCTAGGAATCAGGTCCACTTGATGTTCTATACCACGCAATGGAGGTAAGCCTGCGGGTACATTTTCTAGAAACACATCCCCAAAGTTCTGCAAAATAGAAGAGACACCAAGAGAAACAGGGGTCATGTCGTTAGAAACCAATACCTCACCCTTATACATGAGCACAAGTGGCATGGCTATAGGATCCTCACGAAATTCTCTCATATCTTCCTTCGTGGCTAATATTAATACCAGGCACTCTCTCACTTTTTATTATATCACTCAATTTAGGCTCAATTATATCATGAACAACTGTCACACAATCTCGCCGGGCTGTAGGATCTTCCTTCAAATTCACCTCTATTTTCTGGCGAGAATCATTCACAATATCTTGTGGTGTCATTGGGTGCATAGTAATCTTCTTCCCTTTTAATTCCAAGTGATATGTATTGGCTCGGCCATTGTGTTGCACATGGCGATCATAAAGCCAAGGCCGACCCAATAGTAGGTGACAAACAGTCATAGGAACCACATCAAAATCAATAGAATCTTTGTATGGCCCTATTTGAAAATTCACACGTACCATATGATTTACATTCATCTCACCATTGTTCCTCAACCATTGTATGTAGTATGGCTTCGGATGAGGTAAATATGTCAAATTGAGCTTGGCACATAGTTCCTTACTTGCAAGATTTCTGCAGCTACCTCCATCAATAATTACCTTGCAAGCCTTGTTAGGTCCAATTAGAGCTTTTGTTTGGAACAAGTTGCAACGCTGGGATTCCTCAACCATTTGCACACTAAGTATATGTGAAGATACGTCAATAGTTGGTGCACGCTCAGGATACGCATCAGCACCACCCTCGACATCATCAACATTGTCATCCGAAGCTTCATCTCCACTCTCTTCTTTGCCTTGTTTGTTAACAAACATAACCTTGCTGTTTGGACAATCTTTCTTGTAGTGCCCTCTACCTCCACAAGTATGGCACACCACATTACGGGTACGTGCAGTAGACATGTTGGAACCCGAGCTAGCAGCAGGAGCAGCGGGTTTCCTTGTATTAGAACCAAACGAAGTTGTACTTGTTGGTTTGGCCGATGTTGTAAAAGGAGCAACAGCTGGTGGCGTGACCATAGGAGGAGTAGACCTGGCTGAAAATCTGCTGGAGGATGAAAAACGAGCGCGTGGCTTCACCTCTTCTGCCAACTGGGATTCGGCCTCTCTAGCATGGTGCAATAACTCATTCATGGGCTCATACTTGTGATGACGAACTATGATCTTGATCGGTAACTTCAGATTGTTTAGGAATCGCTGCATGGTCATCTCAATGGACTCACGAATTCTAGCACGCTGCATAAGCATCTCCATCTCCATGTAGTACTCATCAACTATCATGGGGCCTTGCTTCAATTGCGTCAATTTATCAAAAACTGATCGCAAGTAGTTGGTTGGTACGAAACGAGCCTTCATGATTTGCTTCATCTCAGGCCAATCCATCACAGGAAGTTCATTGTCCTCCCTTCTATGTTGCACAAGAGCATCCCACCAACGCAAAGCATAACCATCAAATTCAGATGCTACAAGCTTGACCTTCTTGTCTTCTGGATAGTCAAATAAGCACCAGAGCTTCTCAATCTTCAATTCCCATGTGAGGTAATCTTCAGGGTCAATGGAACCATCAAACTTGGGAATAGAGAATTTTGGCTTGCCAAAACCATCATCAGCAGCTTGGTTGGGAACACGTTGAGCCCGCCCAAGAGGGGCAAGCCCATGGCCATGAGCAGGTGCGTGAACAGGGGGAATAGCATGTCCCCTGCCAACATGTGGAGCAGCATCAACCGTGCTACCCTCATCAAAGTCATCAAAAGCATCATCATGTTGATGTTCTTGCCTTCTATGTAGGGCGGCTGTCAAGTCCTCAATGGAACGCTGCAAAGTGGCGACATTGACATTGAGTGCAACCACTTGTGTTTGGATAGTATCGACTGCTCCAACATTCTGATCCAATCTCATATTCATGTCCTGGAGATTCTTGTCAATGCCATCTGTCATGTGAGTAAACACACGTGTCAAGTGGGACTTCAAAGCCTCATATTCACGCCAATTGACAAGCTCCTTATCCTTCTTTTTCTGCGACACAACATCACCATCACTAGAAGACATGATTAGTAGGTTAGTGCAAAAAATCAAAATTTGTATGGTGGAAACTCTCACAACTCACTCACAACTAATAAGAAAGGAGATCTTACCGTTCCAAAGTGAATAGAGATACTCTACCAAACAAAATCAACACCTTATGCACTAATGTGATGAAGTGAATATCAAAGGTATAGAGAACGATCGCAGGGCACACATGTTATTTATGGTGGAGCTATAGGTATGGTATCCTATTACACCACAAACAAGTCCTAGTGCTGATCGTACAAATACCCAAGAAACACACACATGGAGAAAAACATGGCAATGCAACTATGAAGGGTGTTGCACTACTCTCGAGAGACACTAGCAAAGCTCAAAGTAAACAGGCACAAGATTGCTCAATCTACCGGTGCACAAAGATATCACTAGGCCTCTTGCTCAAATTTTCTTCCTTTTTCTTTTGTATAGCTCTTTTTCCTTATTTTGTTTTTTTTTTCTTTTTCTTTTGCTATCTTGCTTTTTCTCTTTTATATATATATATCACACACGGCCAACTAACAAAGCACATCACCAAAACCCTATGAGCAGCCTGTAAGAGCGGAAATTAGTCTCAATGGGAAAGTTCCTACACCTTTGAAATAGAATGGATGTGGCTAAAGTTAAGGAAAAGTGCAATTTTTACACTTTGTAAGTCTGGCTGCCGTGGCAGAAAAACAGCGCAAAAACGTGCTGCGGCAGAAAAAATTCCCGCCGTGGCAGAAAAAACGGTCAAAAACGTGTCGTGGCAGGAGACCGAGTCGTGGCAGAGAAGGACTCGCGGCAGAGAAACGGGCCATTTCTGTGCCGCGACACAAGTCAGCCTTTTTTTTTGCAATTCCGACTTGCCAAGTAGTCCACAACTAGGACTCTTTGCTGGGATCGGATCTGACTTGATGGTGGCGGAAACAATTGATGGGGAACTCGACTAGAACAACTACAAAGCAAAAAGAAATCTACAAAGAATAGATCAAGATCTAATCTAATAGAGGAACAAGACCAGCAACTATTACTCGAATACGATGTAATCTAGGCTATGACAACTCTTTTTGTGGGGCTTTTTCTGTATAGGACGAAAAAACACTCTCTAATCTATGGATGGATTGTGGATTTCTTACCGAGGCAGCAAGGAAATCTGATACCAAGATGATATGGGGTGGCCCGATCTTCTCAGCAAGCACTTGTTGATGGTGATATGGTGGATGATAGATAACTAGTGCGTAGTTATGATCTCTCCCGCTCAATCCCTGATGCCAATGGAACAACTCTCGAACCTTGTAGGATATTCACAACACCACACTCTTGCGCACGCAGCCGTGACCATGAATGGTAGTATGCAATCTACTAATTCCCAATGGAACAACATATCACACTCAATTATAGTTGGTAAATTCGAACACAGGGTAATTCTAGAGGTTCTATGAAAGAAACAACACCAAAATATTTTAACGTGGTCTGAAACCCTAACTATGGTTTCCCCATCTATTTATGAGTTCAGGGGTGGCGGACTAAGGAGGAACCCAAGTTGGTTCCACCCAACCTGGATACAAACCAGCCACAAAGTGGCTCAGCCACATGTTCTGTCGTGGCAGACTTTCACAGGGTTTCTCTGTCACGGCAGCCTGTCGTGGTAGAGCCGGACTCGGTTTTCCTGCCACGGCAGCCTGCCGTGGCAGAAAACCGGTGTGTTTCTCTACCGCGGTAGAGAATTTCCTCCAAGTGTTGATCTTTGTCTTGAACAGCCTCTTGCGCTTCCTCCCTCTCCTCCCTCGTGCATTCTTCATTGATCAACATGCCATGTTCCTTCAGCTCCTCGCTCCATGCTACGCCTTCTTCTCCTAAGTACCTGATCATACAATAATTCGACGATTTAGGTAGTATACAATTCTCATTAATTAAAACACCAGGTTCATTAAGAAACAAGTTCACCTATTGTTCTAGTAGCTTAGCATGTGCTCTTGTGATTGGTCCAATCCTTATCTCATTGGATTGATCCTTCTTTGCAATTGGAACATCTTCATTAGCAATTGGGGTAGGTGTAACTGTAGGGATGTCCTCATCACGAGGGGCACTTGAAGTCGTAGCTTGAGCCCATGGAGGACTCTCTGATTAGCGCGTTCTGTTTGGCCGTTCGACTCCGGGTGGGCGACTGAGGCGAGGTCGAGTCGTATGCTTTGTTCTTCGTAGAATTCTGCCATGGCGCCCTTGGTGAAGTTGGTGTCATTTTTCGTTATGATGTTGTGCGGGTAACCATACCGGTAGATGAACTCACGGAGGAACTTGGTGGCCGTCTTGCCATCACACTTTTTGATCGGCTTGGCTTCGACCCACTTGGTGAACTTGTCAACCGCGACCAGGAGGTGGGTGAAGCCGGATGGGGCCTTCTTGAACGCGCTGACCATGTCCATGCCCCCATACGGTGAATGGCCAGGTGATGGGGATGGTCTTAAGTGCCAAACCAGGGAGATGTGTCTGGTTGGCGTACTTCTGGTACCCGACGCACTGTTGGACGATGTCGGTGGCGTCGGCATGCGCAATGAGCCAGTAGAAGCCATGTCGCATGGCTTTGGCAACCAGAGACCTGGTGCCGGTGTATGGCCGCAGTCACCGACGTGGATGTCCTGGAGGATCTTGCGTCCTTTTTCTGGCTGTACGCAGCGCGGGAACACGCCGATCACGCTGTGTTTGTGGAGATCGCCATTGATGATGATGAAGGATTTGCAACAACGTACGATCATTCGCACTTCCGTCTCGTTGCTTGGGAGGATCTTGTGCTCGAGGAAGGCAACGTATGGTGCAGTCCAGTCGCTGGGCTCCATGACCATGGCGACTAAGGCGGGCTTTGGCTGCAATGGTATCTCGATGTCGATCTCCTTCGGCGGGGAGACCAAATGCTTGTGAATGATGTCGAGGAAGACTCCTGCGAGTGGCGTCTGTTGGGTCGACCCGATGCGGGAGAGGGCGTCTGCCTCCTCGTTTTTGTGCTTGTCGATCCACTCGACTGAGTAGCCGGTGAAGTGCCCTCCCAGCTAGTCTACCGCTTGGCTGTATGCTATCATTGTTGGGGAGACGGCATCGTAGGTCCCCCCGACTTGGCCAGGACTAGGTCGGAGTCGTCGTAGCATCGTAGCCGATTGAATTTCATGTCCTTGGCGGCCTGCATGCCGTGAAGGAGGGCCTCGTATTTGGCCATGTTGTTGGTGCAGGGCTTGAAATTGAGGTGGAGCACGTAGCGGAGCTTGTCTTCCTTGGGGAGGTTAGTATGACCCTGGCCCCGGCGCCGTCGTCATTCTTGGAGCCATCGAAGTGAAGCGACCAGTAATGGAGGTAGGGGAGCTTCTCCGGCTGTTGTGCCTCTTTCTAGTCGGCAAGGAAATCAGCCAGGGCCTGCGATTTGATCGCTTTGCATGGCTCGTATTTGATGTTGTGGACGCCGATCTTGATGGCCCACTTGGTGACTCGGACGGTCGCCTCGCGGTTGCGGATGATGTCCTGCAGTGGTGCAAAAGAGATGACCATTATGGGGTGCTCCTAGAAGTAGTGCGGGAGTCGCTGCTGGGCCCTGAAGACCGCTCTGTGGGTACTGTGGGTAGTGCTATCTTGAGTCTGTTAGGACTTTGCTGATGTAGTAGATGGGGCGCTCCTTGCCCTCTTCTAGCCATTCGATGACCATTACGGTGCTGACGACTTGAGTGGAGGCCGTGACATCGACGAGCATTGGCTCTTTGTCGATTGGGGCGGCGAGCAGTGGTGCCGCAAGCAGTAATTCTTTGAGTGCTCTAAGCGCGTTGTCTACTTCTTCGTCCCATTGGAACATGAGGTTCTTGCGCATCAGGCGGTAGAGAGGCATCGACTTCTCGCTGAGCCGGGGGATGAAGCGACTGAGAGCCGTGACTCGTCCGGCCAGCTTCTGGACGTCGCGTAGGCACTCGGGTTTCCCGAGTCAAGTGATGGTGTTGATCTTGGTGGGGTTGTCCTTGATGCCTCGCTTGGAGACCACGTACCCCAGGAGCTGCCCGATGGGGACGCTGAAGGTGCATTTCCCTGGGTTGAGCTTGATGTTGTATCTCTGTAGATTTGCGAAGGTCTCGACCAGGTCGGCGAGTAGGTCGTCCTGGCGAGTGGATTTTACCACCATGTCGTCGATGTAGACGTGTATGTTGCGGCAAATTTGGCTCGCGAGGCACTCTTGCATGACCTTTGGTAGGTGGCGCCGACGTTCTTGAGGATGAATGTCATGGTCGTGTAGCAAAAGGCGCCAAATGGCATGATGAACGCCGTCTTCTCCTCATCCTCGACAGCCATTTTGATCCGGTTGTAGCCAGAATACGTGTCGAGGAAGCACAGCGACTCTTATCCCGCGGTTGAATCGATGATCTGGTTGATGCGCAGTAGGACAACTCCTCCTTTGGGCAGGCGCTGTTGAGGTTGGTGTAGTCGATACACATTCTCCAGGTGTTGTTCTTTTTTAGGACCAGGACTGGGTTTACCAGCCACTTGGAGTACTTGATTGGACAAATGAAGCCTGCGGCTAGCAAGCGTAGTACTTCTTCGGCGATTGCTCGACGGCGCTCTTCATTGAAGGGCCGCAGCGACTGCTTTACTAGTCCCACTTTGGGGTCGGTGTTGAGTTTGTGCTCAGCGAGTTCCCTCGGGACACCGGGCATGTCAGATGGTTTCCATGCAAAGATGTCGCGATTCTCATGGAGGAACTTGATGAGCATGCTTTCCTAAGCGGGGCTCATGTGCGCCCTAATGGTGACTGTCTGGTTGTAGTCGCCCGGGACGAGCTCGACGGTGCGGGTGTGTGTGGTTTCCTCGAACGTGGAACTCGCGGCGGTTGGCTTCTTCATAATGGTGGGGTCGTCCTTATTGATGATGCCCACGTATTTCGCGAGCTCTTCCACGTGGTCAGTCTCCACGGCGATGACATCGTCAGCGATCTTGGCGCCTTTGTCCTCGCATTCCACGGCCATGTCGGGGTCGCCGTGGACAGTGATGATGCCGCTTGGCCCTGGGAGTTTCATCATATTGTAGGAGTAATGCGGGGTCACCATGAACTTAGCGAATGCCTGGCGCCCTGGGACGCAGTGGTAAGGGCTGCTGAAGTTCACCAGCTCGAAGACGATCCGCTCTGTGCGGAAATTCGCTGGTGTGCCAAAGGTGACTGACAGCGTCACCTTGCCGATCAGATACGCCTTTCGACCAGGGACGATGCCGTGGAAGGTGGTGAGTGTCAACTCGATCACTGACTCCGGGAGATGCAGCCTCTTGAATGTGGCCAAGTACATGATGCTGATGGAGCTTCCGCCGTCCATCGGCATCTTGGGCAGCCAGTGGTCGGCCACTTTGAGCCTGACCACCAGGGCGACTCGCCTTGGATATTCGATCCTGGGCACGTGATCCTGGCGACTCCAGGTGATGCTTTTCTCGGACCAGTTGAGGAAGCAGGGGATGTCAACTTGGGTCACCGCATTGACGGCGACTACGCGGGCGGGCACCTTCTTCTCGCGTTTGGTGCTGAGCCCGGTGAAGGTGTATAGCGAGCCGACGGCGTTTCCGAACCCACCGACATTGCCGTTGTCCCTTGGTGGGTTGTTGTTGGGGTCCTCCCTTGCTTGCCTTGCCTTTTCAATCTCCTTTAGAGAATGGCAGATCGCGGTGGTGTGGGTGGCGGGTTTTCCCTCCCTGCTGTGGTAAACACAGGGCTGGTTGAACAGGACAGCGGGGTCGAATTTCGGCCACGCCGTGTTGTTGGCGCGGTAGTTTCCGCTGTCGTGGTAATTTCCTCTGTCGCGATGGAAGTTCTTCGGGTCGCGTTGGCCATAACTAGTGTTAGCGATGAAGTCGACTCACCCGTCATTGCGGCGCTTGCTGGTGAGGCGGGTGTTGCTGTAGCGCATGTCGCGCTATCGCCCATTGTCGTGGCCACTAATGCGGCGTCTTCCTCCGGACTCGTCATCAGAGTCCTGTTGGGGTCCTCCTCCGCGTAACGCTTGGCGATCTTGAGGAGGTTGGGGATGTTGTCGAGCGTCTGGTAGACCCTCTTGATATTAGCGACCCGGGGTTCGTACCGGCATGTGTTCTTGAAGCAGTGAATCGTCATGTCCGGGTGGATGCCAAAGGCGTTGATCCATAGTTCTTGCCACCTCTAGATCCAGTGGCTTGTCGACTCGTGTTGTCCCTGGATGCATCGCTCTAGGTCCTCAATGGTGGTGGCGCAGGTGTAGGATCCCTCGAAGTGCCTGACGAAGGCATCCCACATATCTTCCCATGAGTCGATGCTGTCGGCAGGGAGCATGTTCATTCATTACCGGGTCGCACCCTCCATCATTAGGGGGAGGTAGCGAGCGGCTAGTAGGTCGGTGTGGTCGGTGATTCCCATCGCCATGAGGTATGTGTCCAGCCACACCGCTGGGTCGTACGTTGGGTTATACTTTCTATCTCCTTGGGCTCCTTGAAGTTGGCAGGGTACTTCTCGCCTCGGATCATAGGTCTAAAGCACTGGGGGCCGACTCGGCTAAGCGAGCCCCTGGGTTCGGAGTTGCTGCGGTTGGTGAGGGTGTGCCTCAAGTTGTTGGGCTGGCGCGCACGCGAAGCTTGGTTGTTGACGATGTGCGTTCGGGCGTCGATGGGTTGCCTGTTGGCAGCGACCGTGTTGTTCACATGCCGCGGCTGGTTGGTGGAGAGCGCAGGGTTGGCGTCCCGTGGCTTGCGCCAGGGGCTGGGGTGGTGGGCAGGTCACAGCATTGGCGACGGTTGGAGGGCCGCTTGAGGCTGCCCTGATTGCCGATGAGCGGGAATACATCCGCCCCCGCGGGCCGACTCCCGTGGCTTGCTGCTCGACGGCCCTAGCGAGCAGGGATTTAGCGTACTGGATCTGCAGCGCACCTTCTCCTTGGATGTCGAGGCGGGCGACTGCGGCGTCGGCCGCGATGACGTTGTCCATTGAGGTGGAGTATAGTGGGAGCATGTTGGCATCGCGGGCCTGTGGCGAGATTACGATCCGCGGCTGGTCCGGTGGGGGCACTCGACCAATGGGTGTTGGTGGGACCCCAGTCGCCGGTGCACTGGGTGGTGGTCGATTGCTGCCACCTGGTGGCGCGTTCTCACAGTAGTCGCACTCGGCCGCACGTGTGGGGCCGCTTTCATCATTGAAGTTCAGGACGTGGCCCTGGACGTTGGAGTTTAGGCGGTTCCTGATGCGTCGTTGGTGGTAGAGCGACAACTCTTGTGCCGTCGCCCGCTCGAGGTGGAATTTCTCGCGCTCGGCTAGCTCCCTGCGTTGTGCCTCCTCCAGTCGCAGGCGGGCTTCGTCCACCTCCGTGGTCGTGGAGGTTGGAGGGATCAGTGTAGAGAATGGGTCTGGCGGGGCAACCGTGCTGCCCGCCATGTAGATCGTGTTGAAGCGATTGGATCTGGCACGGAAGTCCTCGGGAGACTCCGAACCAGAGTCGGAATCGAAGATCCCAAGGATGGAGGAATCCTCAAAGTCCTCAGGGTTGGAGACACGCATGATGGATTCCTCCTGTGATGCTGCGGTGATGGATCCATCGACCGAGGCAGGGGTCTTGGAGTCAGTGTCGTCGTGGAGGGCTGCATTGTCCGCAACGGTGTTGGTCTCGACCGCGTTGCTGGCGGCCAAGTCGTATTCGGTGGCAAGGCGGCAGATGGAGCGGACCTGCTCCTCCGAGAGCAGATCGCGGTATGGCGGCGATTCGCCGACGATCATCGTTGCCGCCGGGTTGACTGCGTCGGTGAAGCCGACGAACAGGTTGATGGTGTCTACAAGCATTATCGCGCTGTGGGTAATCGGGCGCGACGCCGGGTTGTAGCTGCTGGGCAGGATCTGGAGGATCCCTCCGCTGGCGATCATCCGGCCGGTGGCGATCGGCCGATTGATTGACGAGTATAGTATGGTCTCGCTGCAGAACTCGGGACAGTCCGACTAGGCCCCACGGTGCGCGCCACTATCATGGAAATGGCCACGGCAGTCGCTGCCATAGGCAACGATTGATAGAATCGGGGGCGAGAGCTTGCGGCCATCTGCAGTGTGCGATGGGGGCGGATACACATGGATTTACCCAGGTTCTCCCTTGGAGGGTAAATACCTACTCCTGCTAGATTAGATAGATGGAGAGCAAGTTACAAGGGTGGCGAGCTTGGCGTCTAAGCAGTGAGTCGCTTGAGGGGGTGTATGATGGAACGTAAGTCCTCAAACTACCCTAGGGAGGCTTATATAAGGGGCACCTCGCTAGGGTTTATAGTTTACAACCGAACAAGATATGGATTCAGAGGCTTTGACCTAATCCGAATGGGCTTCAGCGACGCTTCTGGACCTCCAATCTCCAATCGCTAGGCCTTCATCTCAGTCGCATTCCAGTCGCCGTCCTGTAGGCCAATTCGCGAGGCCTTCGGCCCGATCGGAATGTCCTGCTAGGCATACCCCATTCGACATATCCCCATCAAGACAAAAGAGATAGAATGCCAAATCAACCAACTCGTATCTAAAGGTTTGATACAAGTAAGCTGTTGAGGGTCAACCTCGAGGGTGTCCCGATCTTTCACGAATCCCGTTCAAATCAAGGGTGGAGTGTGGGGGAAGGAGAGAAGGGATGAACATGACGAACTCACGCACGAAGAACACGATGAACACACTCACACAAAACCACGATACACAGCAATAGCTCACGTCGGCGGTGCCTGGTCCGACGCAATCCCTAGGATCGGTGTCGAGCGGAGGACTCTCTCTCGAACCGGCACGGCGAGTAGGGAGACTTGGTGAGATCTTGACGTCTAGGCAAAGGGACTCCGATGCCTAGGCCTTGTACAACGAGGGAGGCACGATGCAAACTCCAATGAGGTTTGTGTTATTTGGGTGTTCCTCAATAAGGAGCTTGAGGCAAGAATTAGATAGATCGACAAGGGTGTCCACTAATTCCAAATATCATGCCTAGGGATTACAATAGAGGTGGGGGCATTTATATAGGCTAGCCACTAGTTCAAGGGTAGTTTAGGCAATAAAGGGTAAAGTCTAGACGAATTTGGGGTTACATGGGTCGAAGGCTCAAAAGGCTTTCACATGCCTAGTGACTTACACCGGAGACTCTAGGGTTAGTGGGCCAGAGACTCCGGGGTAGACTCTAGGGCGATATAAAGAGAGTTCTAGCGGGGCTTCCGAAGTCATGGTCAGAGTCGTGGGCCGAAGACTCTGGGGTCGAAGGCCAGAGATTCCGGGGTAGCTAGGCCGGAGAATCCAGGGTATGGGAGACTCCGGGGGTGGCGATGCTCCCCGGTGAAGACTCCGTGGGGGTGTACTAAACGCTCCTGGCAGGGGTCCGGAGACTGGTCCAGAGTTCACTCCGAAGACTCCGGGCTTGGTGGCTGGAGACTCTGGGTTCAGGGCCAGAGACTCCGGGGCTTCAGCTCGAGTAGCTTCTTCGTCTCGTATTGCTCCTTATACCTCATCCGTGGGGTTTCATAGCTGATAATGCATAGCATAGTTGCATGAAGTAGCAAGCCATCCAAAGATGTATCAAAGTCACACAAGGAGAGGAGCGAGTTAAACTTAGCTTGAAGTAGTTTAGCTCGGGCTCGAGTCATTGGTCCACTTAGGGGACTTGGTGGTGTAGATGTAGGGGCGTCCGTAGGACTTGGTAGATGAATGGTTGGTCATGCCCTTTGGATTATCTAATGCCCCATCCACCTTCATGCGCCTTATAAATCATATTTTGTGTTCTCTCATTGGAAAGAGTGTTGTTGTCTATTTTGGTGATATACTTGTTTATAGCAAGTCACTTGAGGAACATGTTACACTTGTCAAGGAGGTTTTGCAAATCCTCCGACACGAAATATATATGCTAATCTTCCCAAGTGCACTTTTGCTAAAGACAAGTTGATTTTTCTTGGATTTTTCGTTTCTTCGAAGGGCATTGAAGTTGATGTTTCCAAGGTAAAGGACATACGAGATTGGCCCATCCCCAATAAT
Organism: Avena eriantha; assembly: GCA_910589775.1. Lineage (NCBI taxonomy): Eukaryota > Viridiplantae > Streptophyta > Magnoliopsida > Poales > Poaceae > Avena > Avena eriantha. Next base: position 366,648,258 of record OU342744.1, read on the forward strand.
GTGAGTGAACTCTGAAGTTTTCATGGGTTGGCCATTTTCTACTGTCGCTTTGTGAAGGACTTTTCTACCATTGCTTGTCCTCTCAACGAGTTGATCAAAAAGAATGTCACCTTCGTGTGAGGGAAAGCACAACAAATAGGTTTTGATGAATTTAAATATAGGCTCACCGAAGCACCTCTTCTTGTGTTACCATATTTCACAAAAACTTTTGAGATAGAGTGTGATGCTAGTGGTATTGGAATTGGAGGAGTCCTCATGCAAAATGGGCATCCTATTGCCTAGCATAGCGAGAAACTTGATGGTGCTCGCCTTAACTATCTGATTTATGACAAAGAGCTTTTTGCCTTAGTACGTATCCTTCAAGTATGGCAACACTACCTTTGGCCCAAGGAATTTATCACACATTCCGACCATGAGTTGTTGAAATATCTCAAAGGCCAAGCCAACTTGAGTAAGAGACACGCTAAGAGTTCATGGAGTCTTTTCCTTACATTGTCAATTACAAGAAGCACAAAGATAATGTAGTTGCGGCCAGTTTGTCTCGCAAGCACACAAGCCTTCTTACTCGCCTCAAAGTAAACGTGTTGCGTCTTGATGAAGTCAAAACTCTGTATGCTTCCGAACCGTTATTTGAACCAATTTTTGCAAAGTGCTCCATTGACAAAGGAGTTATGATTTCTATTTGAATAAGGGATTTCTCTTTAAACAAAAAAAGCTTTGCATTCCGAAGTCGTCTCTCCAACTTTTGCTTCTCCAAGAATCTCATGGTGGAGGCCTCATGGGTCACTTTGGCCATGACAAGACATTGGACATGCTTTCCACTCATTACTATTGGCCCAATATGAAGCGAGACATGGAGCGCTACGGCCAACGATGCATGCCATGTGTTCAAGCTAAGTCTAAGTCTAACCCCTTTTGTCTTTATATGCCATTGCCTATTCCTCATGCACCATGGTCGGACATTAGCATGGATTTCGTGTTAGGATTGCCTAGGTATAAGCATGGTCATGATTCTTTTTTTGTGGTAGTGGATCGCTTTTCAAAGATGGCACACTTTATACCGTGCCACAAGACAGACGATGTTTCACATGTTGCAGATTTGTTTTTCAGGGAAATTGGCCGTCTTCATGGTGTGCCAAGAACAATTGTGTCTGACTGCGATGTTAAATTCATGAGATACTTGTGAAATACCCTCATGGCCCAGCTCGGCGTTAAGCTACTCATCTCATCCGCATCGCACCCACAAACCGATGGCCAAACTGAGGTTGTCAACCGAAGCCTCATCACTATCCTTGTTGTGTTGATCAAGAAGAACTTGAAGGATTGGGAGGAATGCATTCCCCATGCTGAGTTCGCCTACAATCGAGCTAAGCACTCTACAACGAAGATGAGCCCATTCATGAGCTTCTATGGTTTTGAGCCCCTCGCCACACTCGACATCCTACCACTACCTCTCCATGAGCGCACCAACATGGACGTTGATAACTGCGCCCAAGTTATGAAGAAGCTTCACAAAGAAACAAGAGTTAATATCGAACAACAAGTCCTTCACCAAGCTTCAAGGTTAAACAAGGATAAGAAGGAAATGATCTTGGCAGAAGGCGACCTTGTGTGGGTACACTTGAGCAAGGACCGTTTCCCCAAGGAACATGATTCCAAGCTCAAACCAAGAGGAGATGGACCCTTCAAGGTCCTCAAGAGAATCAACAACAACGCCTACATCATCGACATCCCGACCTCCAAGTGCCTTGTGAGCAATACATTGAATGTCAAGGACCTTTCACCATACCATGGAGATGTTCAAGATGATAACCATGAATAGTAGAGAACGACTCTTTACCAAGGGGGAGCTGATGCAGCCCGTCCTACGGACGTCCCTACATCTACGCCACCAAGTCCCCCAAGTGGACCAATGACTCACGCCCAAGCCAAACTCCTACAAGCTAAGGTTAACTCGCTCCTCTCCTCATGTGACTTTGATACATCCTTGGATGGCTTGCTACTTCATGCAACTACTCTATGTATTATCTTATATGAAGCACCAACGTGTCGCCAAGCCCCCATGGATGAAGTACAAGGAGCTGCACACGAAGAAGATGATGCTGAGGTTGAAGCCCCGGAGTCTCCTGCCCTGAAGCCCGGAGTCTCCGGCCACCAACCCCGAAGTCTCTAGCCAGGACTCTGGACAAGTCTCTGGACCCCTTCCTAGAACGTTCAGTACACCCCCACGGAGTCTTCACCGGAGAGCCTCGCCACCCCCAGATTTTATGTGCCCCCTAGAGTCTCCGTCCTAGCTACCCCAGAGTCTCTAGCCTTCTTCCTGGTAGTCTCAGCCCCCAAGACTCCGGCCCCTGCCTAGAGCTCTCTGTTTGCGGGGATTGTTTGTTTGCGGCCCGAAAGTTCATGGGTAAGTGCATGGCAGTACCCAAGTTCCCTGTAATTGCCGCGTTTCGTAAAGTTGGGCTGCCAACTACTGAGAGGGGCCATTTCGAGGCAAACTCATCTCACCCCTGCCAAATTCAAACATTCTGTTAAACTGCCCCGTGAAGTAGACGGTCAGGACCCACATGTCGGTCATCTGTCCGTGACACGAGAGCCAACCCAGCAACCTCTTAGGAAAATCGAGGAACTAAGTGGATTGGATGCGTTGACCAATTTCACAAATCCATTCCCTCCTTTCCCCTAGCACCAGCGGCATTGAAATCCACCCTCCAGGCAGAACGATCCCTTCGGACATTTGACTTCTGGCGCCAAGTTACTGCGCCCAGTAGTTCATCCTGAGCTCCAATGGTGTATGCCATAGCCGTCGTTGCGAGGCTCTAGCCCGCCTCCGCCGCCGACGAGCCGAGCAGCTCGGGGGATGGCAGATCCTACTACCAAGGAAGAAGAAGTTCTGGATACATGCGGGTGAGCTACCCTTCTCTTTGCTATTCGCACTAATTATATCTGCTAGCTGGCTATTGAACCTACCATTGTTTGTTAGACCAGCGCTGACAAACATATTTTGTCCATAGTTTTCTGTCAAGTGGGATCTCCACAGACCACCCTTACCTAGTTACGGTAGTCCTCTTCAGGTACGACTCTAAATCAGCAAGGGTGAAGGGCAAGTGGTATGGACACCATTGTATCACGATGGAAGAAGTGCCTACGTAGATCCGCACTATATCTGGTATGGTTACCGCTCTACGTAATCATGATGAAATATGGCCGAAGCAGACTGCAAAGTTTAGCTTCATGGATGAACATGACATCATGGTTCCTCTAACGTGTGATAGTCAGCTAATTGGGTTAATAAAAAGGTATGCTTCGGCTTAAATGTTTGAGCTGAACTCTGTTGTACTAGATGTGGAAGCTGCTGCAACTGGGAGTCGCCCTTCTATTCTTTGATAGGGTGGTCGCTCGAACCCAATTAGCTCTTGGTAAGCAAAAGTCTCTTGGGGTTCGCATGTTTGTGTTGAATTGTAAGTTTTGCAAGTATTTACTTTGTAGATATTGGGCAGTTATGCAACAGTCCTGTTTCTTTGACAAGAAGCGCCGCAAGGTTAGAAACATGACTGCCGGGTCAGTCGTTTTGCTGCCCGAAGAAGGTAATAACGAGTGGAAAGATGATGCTGGACACGATTCTGGCGCTGAGTGTCCCGGAGATGCAGAGTACGTGAAGCTAAGAAAATTGGCACCGAGGAAGAGGAAGAAGGAAGGAAATGAAGAAGCTAGTGGACGTGAAGGCTTGGCACCCAGGCCGCAAAAGAAGGCTGCTGGCAATGAAGATGCATAGTAATGTGTTGAACTTGAACCTATATATGTAATTCAGTTAAATTCTAGAGCTCTATGTGTGGAACTTTGCTGGGATAAACAATCTACCCATGTTCTCTGAGTAAAATGTACTGTGACTTAGGGTTTGGAAACACCCGAGTCAGTAGTTGAATCCGAAATTGTGATTTTGCCACTACTATCTGATAACACACAGCACCGGTTCCACGATTGCTGAGGGGCAGGAGGTCTCCAAATTCGATGGAATGTAAGTGGCACAGAAATAAATTATTTAAGCTGCTACACTCCATGAAGTAGCAACTTATTTCAGCTGCTACACAACGACATGGCCTTATAAACAGCAATGGCAACCGATAATACCCAGACGAGGAGGAAATCGGTACCACTTTCTGGCCTAATCTTGAGCCCATCTATCTCACCGCTCCCTGCTCCTGCATCCCCTACGTCTGGCGAAGCTCCCGGATCTCCATTAACCAGGTGTACGTGCTTCCACTTTATAAATTGTGGCTGTGCCATTTGCATGCGGCACAATCCACGTAGATTACGTTTAAACAAACCACCAATGTCAGAATACCACCATGATCAGACAAAAGGAAGTAATGCAGGGTTAAGACAGATTAACGGGAGACCAATTTTTTTCCTCCGAGGACTCCGAGACCACTAGTTCAGACCGCTAGGTCAACAAGTACTACTATTACAACTTAAAAAGGCACGGAGCTCAAGCTAAATAGAACTAGTTATCACACATCTCCTTGATCTTCCTAATCTTAGCACGGTGTGCATCTTCCTGCGAGAGCAAGGATCGAATCGTCTACTCCTTCCTTTTAGCATCTTCCTTGCACAGCTTCAATTGTTTCTCTACATTTTTCCTCATGCACTTGTCAATACTCGTAGTTGTGAACTGCAGGACTTTGGCCTGTTGAAGATCATTCCTTTCTTGAGTCAGTTCTTGCTCTCCTTTAGCCTTCAGGGCCAACGCCACGTCCCTCTCCTTCTTGACTTTTCTAACCTTGTCTTGCACCCTCCTGAGATCTCGGTTAATCTTGGTCGTGTCAACTAGGTCCCATAGCTTCATCTCAACATTGTCAAGAAGTGAGCTAACTACGAATTCTTTCAACTCAACAGTCATATCCCATAGTTTGTCCAACGTTTTCTGCATTGATTTGGGCCACTTTGGATCTACCCATTTGACAACACCGCAACTTCCGCCTTTGCATCATTGCACGATGTCCTTGACACCATAAAAACCTCCTTCATGCGTTTCGTCCTTCGAACGCTACAAATTTAGCGGGCACATATCCATGTTTACATAGCAGAGGACTGTCTTCATCTGCTAAACCGTGATAGTCGCAGTCATACAGCGTCTGGTTGTCCTAACACATCATACGTGCATGAGTAAACATAGTAGATCTAGCTCAAAATAGATAACTGGCCACAGATGATATAGGTAGATATGAGACGACACGCATCGAAATCACCGTCCCTGCCGTCACGATGCGTTTCCTCACCGTCTCCACTTGAACCCATGGCGAGAGAGAGGGAGAGGGGGGTGGCTACCGGAGAGATAGCTGGAGGCGCCGTCGGGCTCCCGCTACGGCAAGATAGGAGAGAAGTGGGGAAAGTGGCTTCGAGGGGAAGGAAGAGAAGTACGGGGAGGAAGAGAAGTAATGGGGACGTGACACTGGCATATGGCCCACTGAACTCGTGAGTCGTGACACTCGCAAAAGAGGAGCGCCCGGTGTTGCCAGTTTGTCCAGAGCAAGCGGGCAGCAAGCATGGCCAATCATGCCGCAGAACAGCCTACTCGCGGATCTCTCTCACGAAGACCATCCCAATCGTCCAAGCGCCCCGATTGAATGGTATGTAACAATCGTCATGGAGAACAACTGTGTTAGGCGTGCCTTCTATAAGACTCAGTCTAACGGCCACCATTGGGGGGCTTAGGTTAGGGCTCTCCTAAGGTTAGGATCCATATGTGGTTTATGAGAAGAACACACATGCAATGACACATGTGATATGTGGTTTGTGAAAAGAACACACATGCAATGACTCTAGATGTGGTTTGTGAAAAGAACACACATGCAATGACTCTAACTGTGGATTGTGAAAAGAACAATTACTCTCGTGGATCCATGTGTGGTTTGTGAAAGGACAAACATTCACTGACTCTAGTTGTGGTTCATGAAAAGAACACACGTGCAATGACTCTAGATGTGGTTTGTGAGAAGAACACACATGCAATGACACTGGTAGATCCATGTGGTTTGTGAAAAGAACAGACATCCAATGACTCTAGCTATGGATAATAAAAAGAACACACGTGCAATGACACTGGTGGATCCATATGTGTTTTATGAAAGGAACACACATGCAATGAACTCTGGTGGATCCATGTGCGGTTTGTGAGAAGAACAGACATGCAATGACTCTAGCTGTGGTTTGTGAAAATAACAGACATGCAATGAACTCTGGTGGATCCATATGTGGTTTGTGAGAAGAACACACATGCAATGACTCTAGATGTGGTTTGTGAGAAGAACACACATGCAATGACTCTAGCTATGGTTAATGAAAAGAACAGAGATGCAATGACTTGTGGATCCTTGTGTGGTTTATTGAAAGAACAGACATGCAATGACTCTAGCAGTGGTTTGTGAGAAGAACACGCATGCAATGACTCTAGATGTGGTTAGTGAAAAGAGCACACATGCAATGACACTGGTGGATCAATATGTGGTTTGTGAAAAGAACATACACCCAATGACTCTAGATGTGGTTTATGAAAAGAACACACATGCAATGACTCTGGTGGATCCTTATGTGGCTTGTGAAAAGAATAGACATGCAATGACTCTAGCTTTGTTTTGTGAAAAGAACACACATGCAATGAAACTGGTGGATCCATGTGTGGTTTGTGAGAAGAACATACATGCAATGACTCTAGCATTGGTTTGTGAAAAGAACAGACATGCAATGAACTCTAGTGGATCCATATGTGGTTTGTGAGAAGAACACACATGCAATGACTCTAGATGTGGTTTGTGAAAAGAACACACATGCAATGACTCTAGTTGTGGTTAATGAAAAGAACAGAGATGCAATGACTCTGGTGGATCCTTGTGTGGTTTATTGAAAGAACAGACATGCAATGACTCTAGCTGTGGTTTGTGAAAATAACACAAATGCAATGTGTTATGGGGTAACCCCGTAGGTGGCCCGATCTTCACGGATCTCGTGGTCAAATCGATGGGAAAGTGAGGGGAAAGGGAGAAGGTCGCGGAAGTAGACGCACAACTCGCGAAGAACACGATGAAAACACGCAAAACTCACATGATACAAGGCCGATTGCTCCCGCCAGTGGCCACCAGTCCGATAGAATCCTCGCAAGGAAAAAATTGGTCAACATGCTCCCTCGATCCCATGCGGAGAGGGAAGAACACCTTGGAGAGGGTCTTGACATCTTGGCAAAGGGACACCGATGCCAAGGCCTTGTACAACGCGGGATGCGCAATGCAAACTCCAACAAGGTGGTCACGATAGTCGATCCCCTTTGGTAGAAGGGGATGAGGCAAAACTAGAGATTCCACAAAGGGGGTTGTCTTTAGTCTATCGTCTATGCCTAAGGGATACAATGAGGGGTGGGGGATCTATTTATAGGCTAGCCAAAAGTTCAGGGGTAGTTCGGGCATAAAACTAGGGTTTGGTGCGGAATAGAGGGGTACATGGGCCAAGGGCCCAGATGTTGGCTCGCAGGCCCATCACTTAGGCCGAACAGTCCGGGTCGGGTGGGCTGGACAATTCGGGGTGGCCGGACACTCCGGGTACTGTCTGAGTAGAGTCCGATGTAGCATACTGATTGTTCGCGCCAGGATGGGGCTGGGGTAGGCCGAACACTCTGGCGTGGTCGGGCCGGACACTCCGGTTGCACCAGACATTCCGGTTGGCATCAGGCGGACTCTTCGGGGCAATGACGGCGGAGTCTCCGGGAAATGATGGCGGACACTCCAGTTCTGGAGCTGGCTGCTCCTGGTCCATCTTCTTGGTTGACTTGGGGACAATCTTGGGGGCTTCGCGTTGTAGATGTAGTAGCGTTCGCAGGATGGGCTGCATCAGCTCCCCCCTTAAAAAAGCATCACTAAGAAGATGATGTCAAGAGATCTTCTTGATCCTGGGGTTCACCATATAGTCATCCTTGAGAAGCTTGATGTGGCAACTCTTCAATGTTCTTTCACCTTTCATGAAGCCTACAAACCTCACAAAAAAAGTGAGACAACACTCATAGAGTAGCCAATTCATGAAGATTATACCATGAGTCCTCAAGTAGAAGAAGTCACCTTATAATGTAGAGATAGCTCATTGAAGGGTAGCCCTAGGTAACTCTCTTCGATTCGTCTTGTCAACTCTTTGTCCATAGAGTTGACGTGTATGAAATTGTACCTTCACACAACAAAGACCTAGCAACATATGTTCGTGTGTGATAGAGGAGCATGTCATTTGTGGCATGTTTATTCTTGTTCACAACACTATTAGCACAACTCAAGTATAGCAAACGGGATGCATATGCAAGGTCAAAGTGCATGGAAATTGACTGAACATCATCCAAATGTGGGAACTCAAAAACTCCATATAACATCTTAGTGTGGCACTCAAAGAAATTGACTAAAATTTTGGTCAACATCTTTGATACAAGAATAGGAGAATTCGGCAAAAACACATGAGAAAGAATATCCAAGCAATATCATTATGTGTACAAACCAACCATTGGAAAGAACAATTGTTCAATATGTTGGTCATACACATATCATCAAAAGCCAAAACCATGGGGGTATGAGTATCGCAAGAGGAAGCAAAAACAACATGTTTGCAAACAAACCATATGAAAGAGCAAGTGGTCCTTATGTTTGTTGCAACAACAATATGACAGACTTGGAAGCTCTCATGACAATATATGCTCATAATGGCATTATGGTTGCACACAAAACATCGGAAAGAGAAATTGTTCAACATTTTTGTGAAGCATCAATATCCAATAGCAATGAAACATGATTGTCACAAGGTGAAAGAATAACATTTACATGCTTGCAAGCAAACCATAGGAAAGAGCAAGTTTTCAACATGAAAGATGCAAAGCATGCAAAAGGTATTAGAGCTGGGTTCAATCTTGAACTCACTTGGGGATGCTCTCTAGAGCTCTTTTTGTCAACTCGTGCTCAACCGAGGTTGACATTCTTGTGCGGGTACCTACACACATCTCACACAAAATGAAGAATGTGTGTGCATGGTAGAGAAACACATCATCCATCATGACATTTCTCTTCTTGTGCACATCACCATGAGTGTCAATCAAGTATGAAATAGATGCATGGTGAGTATGCAAGTAGTGAACATGCTTATCATGGCATTTACCAAAATCTCCAAATTTTGAGAAAGCTATGGGGGCCATCTCAATATAAACTATATTAGAATTATTGTTGCAAGCAAAACAAGTGAAAGAACAATTATTCAACTTATTGCAAGCAGCGAGAGAGTTTGTAAAACATTCATGGCAAAGCATGGTTCGAGGGGTACCATTGGTAACATCATTGCAAGCAAAACATTGGAAAGAGCAATTGTTCAACAAAGTGCAAGCAATGATATCATGTTGAGGGAAAACCTCTAGGGTGGCCCGATCTTTCACGAATCCTACTCAAATCAAGGATGGAGTGCGGGGGAAGGAGGGGAGGATGAACACGACAAACTCACGCACGAAGAACGCGATGAACACACACACGCAAAACCATGATACACACCAATAGCTCACGCCGAGGGTGACCGGTCCGGCGCAATCCCTAGGATCGGTGTCGGACAGAGGACTCTCTCTTGAACCGGCACGGCGAGATGAGAGACTCGGTGAGATCTTGACGTCTAGGCAAAGGGACTCCCATGCCTAGGCCTTGTACAACGTGGATATTTGGTGCTCCTTTGTCAAAGGAGCATGAGGCAAGAACTAGATAGATCCACAAGGGGTTTCCAATAATTCCAAATATCATGCCTAGGGTTTACAATGGAGGTGGGGGACTATATATAGGCCAACCACAAGTTTAGGGGTAATTCAGGCATTAAAGTAGAGTTCAAGGTGAAGTAGAGGGGTACATGGGCCATAGGGCCTAGCTAAGGCTCGCAGGCCCATCTTCAGGCCAGACAGTCCGGGTCGAGTTGACTGGCCAGTCCGGGGTGGCCAGACACTCCGGGTAGTGTCTGGGTAGTGTCCGAACTGGCCTTCTAAATGTCCATGCCAGGTTGGGGCTAGGCCAGGCCGGACACTCCGACTGAGTCGCGCCGGACACTCCGGCTGGATTCGAGCGAACACTCCGGCTCAGGCAGCTTTAGGACAGGTGCGGCTTTAGGGCTCGTGGGTCGATGCGGCGGGGACTCATACCTAATGATGGACAGAGTAGTGGTATGAAGTAGCAAGCCATCCAAGTGTATGTCAAATTCACATGATGAGAGGATCGAATTCACCTTATCTTGAAGGAGCTTGGCTCGAGCACGGGTCATCAGTCCACTTGGGGGACTTGGTGGTGTAGATGTAGTAGCGTCCGTAGGACGGGCTGCATCAGCTCCCCCCTTGGAAAAGAGTCATCATCGACTCTTCATGGTTGTCATCTTGAACATCTCCATGGTAGGGTGAGAGACCCTTGACATTGAATGTATTTCTTGCAAGGTACTTGGATGTCGGTATGTCGATGATTTAAGCGTTGTTGTTGATTCGTTTGTGGACCTTGAAGGGACCATCTCCTCTTGGCTTGAGCTTGGAGTCGCGTTCCTTGGGGAAGCGGCCTTTGCTTAGGTGTATCCACACAAGGTTACCTTCTTCAAATATCGTCTCCTTCTTGTCCTTGTTTAACCTTGAAGCTTGGCGAAGGAATTGTTGCTCGATAGTAGCTCTTGTTTCTTCATGCAGTTTCTTCATAGCTTCTGCGCACTTCTCGACATCCATGTTGGTGCGCTCATGAAGAGGTAGTGGTAGGATGTCGAGCGTGGTGAGGGGCTCGAAACCATAGACGATCATGAAGGGACTGATATTGGTTGTTGAGTGCTTGGCTCGGTTGTAGGCAAACTCGGCGTGGGGAATGCATTCCTCCCAATCCTTCAAGTTTTTCTTGATCAACACACATAGAAGAGTTCCGAGGCTTCGGTTGATAACCTCGGTTTGTCCATCGGTAGTCGGAGAGTATGCGACACGGATGAAAAGAGGAGCTTGACGCCGAGCTTAGCCATGAGGGTCTTCCATAAGTAGCTAATGAATTTGACGTCGCAGTCGGAGACGATTGTTCTTGGCACACCGTGAAGACGGACGATTTCCCTGAACAACAAATTGGTAACATGTGAAGCATCGTCGGCCTTATGGCATGGTATGAAGTGTTCCATTTTGGAAAAGCGATCCACGAAAACAAAGATAGAATCATGACCATGCTTAGATCTAGGCAATCCTAACACAAAATACATGATAATGTCGGACCAAGGTGTATGAGGAATAGGCAATGGCATATAAAGACCATAAGGGTTAGCTTGCGACTTAGCCTGAACACATGTCGTGCATCGTTGAACGTAGCGCTCCACGTCGCGCTTCATCTTGGGCCAAAAGTAGTGAGTAGAGAGCATGTCCAATGTCTTGTCACGGCCAAAGTGACCCATAAGGCCTCCACCACGAGATTCTTGGAGAAGCAAAAGTTGGAGCGAGAATTTCGGAATGCAAAGCTTGTTTTGTTTAAAGAGAGAGCCCTTATGAAAATAGAAATCATCAAATCCTTTGTTAATGGAGCACTTGGCGAAAATTGGTTCAAAGAATGGGTCGGAAGCATACATAGATTTTATTTCATCAAGACCCAACACGTTGATTTCTAGTCTCGTAAGAAGGCTTGTGTGTTTGCGAGACAAAGCGTCCGCAACTACATTATCTTTGCCCTTCTTATACTTGACAATGTACGGAAAAGACTCCATGAACTCAACCCACTTAGCGTGTCTCTTACTCGAGTTGGCTTGGCCTTTGAGATATTTCAACGACTCATGATCAGAATGTATGATAAATTCCTTGGGCCATAGGTAGTGTTGCCAAACTTGAAAGACACGAACTAAGGCAAAAAACTCTTTGTCATAAATTGGATAATTAAGGTGAGCACCATCAAGTTTCTTGCTATGGTAGGCTATAGGACGTCCGTTTTGCATAAGGACTCCTCCAATGCCAATACCACTAGCATCACACTCTATCTAGAAAGTTTTTGTGAAATCCGGTAACGCAAGGAGAGGTGCTTCGGTGAGCCTCTTTTTAAGTTCATCAAAAGCTTTTTGTTGCGCTTTGCCCCACACGATGGTGACATTCTTTTTTGTCAACTCGTTGAGAGGACAAGCAATGGTGGAAAAGTCTTTCACAAAGCGACGATAGAAACCGGCCAACCCATGAAAACTTCGGAGTTCACTTACATTTGTTGGGATGGGCCAATCCCGTATGTCCTTTACCTTGGACACATCAACTTCAATGCCCTTTGAAGAAACGACAAATCCAAGAAAAATCAAGTTGTCTTTAGCAAAAGTGCACTTGGGAAGATTAGTGTAAAGCTTTTCATGTCGAAGAATTTGCAAAACTTCCTTGACATGTGTTATATGGTCCTCACGTGATTTGCTATAAACAAGAATATCATCCAAATAGACAACAACACTTTTTCCAATGAGAGAACGCAAAATATGATTCATGAGGCGCATGAAGGTGGATGGGGGATCAGATAAACCAAAGGGTATAAAAAACCATTCATAGAGAACAAGTTTGGTCTTGAAGGCGGTTTTCCACTCATCACCCTCAGCCATGTGTATTTGATGGTAACCACTACGAAGATCAATTTTCAAAAAAATAGTGGCTCCACACAATTGGTCAAGCATGTCATCGAGACATGGTATGGGATGTCGATAACACATGGTGATAGCATTGATTGGACAGCAGTCCATGCATAACCGTAACGTATCATCCGTTTTTGGAACAAGTATCACGGGTACGACACTTGGACTAGTGCTAACTTGGATCAAACCTTTGGAGACGAGTTGGTTGATTTGACGTTCGATCTCCTTTGTCTCCTCCAGGTTCGTGCGGTAAGCGGCGTGGTTGGGAAGTGGTGCACCGGGGATGAGGTTAATGCGATGTTCTATGCCGCGAAGAGGAGGTAGTCCATGTGGAAGCTCCTCGGGGAACACATCCTTGAATTGCTGCAAAACACTCATCAAAGATGGAGGAACATTGGTTAATTCATTAGTTCCTTGCGATAGTCCCTTGCAAAGGAGGACATAGTGCAAGATGGATGGGTTGTTCCGAACATCTCTCATCTCACTTTTGGTGGCAAGGAGAACACTCTTAGTTTTTCCACTCGAATTTGGCTTGTGGCTCTCACACACTATGAGGTGGTTCTCTCTTTCACCGCTCTTCTCACAAGTAGGTGTTGTGCTTTGCGCCCTCGCTAAAGCCTTTGCATTGTCCGCGATTATTTGGCTAGGAGTCATCGGTTGCAAAACACATGTTTTGGTGAGCCATTTGAATGTGTATACATTGGTGCGACCATCATGTTGAGCAGCCTTGTCAAATTGCCATGATCGACCAAGAAGCATGTGGCAAACTGTCGTAGGAACCACATCACACTCCACCGTATCTTTGTAAGGACCAATGGCGAAGGAGACCGATACAGCATTCTTGATCTTCACGGACCCTTTGTGACTTAACAATTGCATGTTGTAGGGGTGCTTGTGCGGATGGAGGGTGAGGTTGAGCTTCTCACACAACTCGGTGCTAGCAAGGTTGGGGCAACTCCCTCCGTCGATGATCACTTTGATAGATTTGCCATCGATGCCGTCTTGTGTTTGGAAGATGTTGAGCATTGGTCTTCATGCTCTTGGGCTTGAGTGGTCAAGATCCTTGTGACGATAAGCGATGGGCTTGCGTCATGTTCACACATGAGGAGTTCTTGGTCATCGTCCACTCGTTGTCTTGCCATTGCTTCCTTGACTCGGGCATCAAATTCATCTTCATTCAAGTACTCTTCATTGTCATTGTCATGGATGAACAATACTTTCTTGTTTCCACATTCGGCCGACTTTGTCCTTTGCCTCGACACTTGTAGCACTCACCGTTGAAAGGTGTGTTACTCTTTGCTTGTTTGCTACTTGGGGGAAGTTTTCCTTGAGGAAGTGTGGGCTTGAAGGAAGGCTTGGAGGTACTTGAGGAGCTTCAATATAAAGTTGTTGGTGTAGCGCTTGAAGCTTGCTTGTAGGTGAAGTACATCTTGGGCTTGTTGTACTTGATATCCTCTTGCACTTGACGTTCAACCTTTGTTGCGATGTGCACAAGCTCAACCATGGTGTTGTATGTTTGGAACTCGACGATACGCTTGCTTGGGTGGTTCAAGCCAATAAGGAAACGTGCCATAGTTTGCTCCATGCGCTCATCAATGTTGGCGCGGATCAGGTTGAGTTCCATTTCTTTGAATTACTCTTCCACAGTGTTTGTGCCTTGACGAAGCGCTTGAAGGTTGTTGAAGAGGTCGCACATGTAATGCGCGGGGACAAAGCGGGATCTCATATGAACCTTCATGTCATGCCAAGTTGTGATTGGCGGCTCTTGTCTTGCATCATGAGCAACTTGAACTTGTTCCCACCAAAGGTTGGTGTAATCATCAAACTCAAGTGAAGCCATGGCGACCATCTTCTCGTTGCTATAATTGTGCATGCAAAAGATCTTGTCGACTTTGAGTGCCCTTGAGAGGTATTCTTCGGGGTCACTGGATCTGGTGAACTTGGGCATTGTGAACTTGAGCTTGCCAAATGTTTCTTCCTCATTGCGGTCACGGTAGCGATTGTTGCCATGCTGATGATGGTCTTCATCTTCCATGCGATCATTGTGACGAGCTTGTCGATGATCTTGTGGTTGAGGAGGTGGAACTTGGTTAACGTGACCTTGTTGCGGAGCTTTCTCTTGCTCTTGGTGCGGTTGTTGACGTGGTTGAGGCGCTTGGGCCTCATGGTGGCGAGGGTGTGGAGCCTCTTGACGCGGTTGGTGATGAAGAGGAGGCTTGTTCCTCGCTTGGTGATGTTTGTTAGGCACATGGGCCTCACGGCGAAGGTCATGGTCTTAAGCCTCTTAACGTGGTGGGCGTCGCTCAACTTGTACCACTTGATGCTCCATTTGTTGTGGTGGAGGAGGCGCCTCGTGATGACCATGGTGTCGGTGTGGACGTTGATGACGATGATGACGAGGAGGAGGATCTTGGAGAGCTTCACGTCGATGACGAGCTTGGTTTTCCAAATTGGAGTCATCACTTGTTGTGTCAAGTATGTGTCACGAGCGATGGTGGTAGACTTTCTCTTTAACTTGCGATTCTTCTTTTGGTTTCTCTTGTTGGATCACCAATGCCCTTGCGTGATGACGGTGTGCTTCTTGCCTTACTCGTGGCCTTGAAGATAAATTGCCATCATAGCTTGACATTGCAGCGTGCCGTGGGGAAGGTACATAGTTCGAAGAACTTCCATCTTCAACCACGGGGGCGTCATTGTGTCTTGGAGCACTTGGATGTAGATCTTGTTGAAGAGGTGCATGACAATGCGAAGAGGTTGAAGAGCTTGATGCGTGTGAATATGGTCTTGCCATTCCATCGATGAGGCGTCGAAGATTTTCATTTGTTTCGGCGACGGAGCGTTGAAGCGCTTCATTTTGGTGGCCAAAGTTGTGATGCATTGCATCCATTTGTCGTTTGAGGCTGTCGAAGCGGTTGTCGATGTTCATGAACTCGGCTTGCGTCTCGCCAAATTGTTCATCTTGTCACGTCTCAAGGGCTTGGCAACATTCACGGAAATGTTGTCGAACGATGAAGTGACTTGCGTGCTTCTTGTACGGTCCTTGATCTTATTCTTGGGGAAGTGGTTGGCTGGACTCACCGTGCCTATCCATCATGCAAAACACACAAGTATTGTATAAGGAAGTGGAATATGGTGGTGTTAGCCTTGTACCTCACCTTGGGGATTGCACCAAACTAGAAACCACAAGTGAGAGCTATAAGCGTGCAAAGTGGAATTGCAAAGAAAACTCACACTAAAGAAAGAACTAACTCTCAAAAGCTTGTTGGTGGTAGGTTAGGATTTGGAATGCCAAAGAACCAACCAAAAGAAAAGGGATAGTCAAAAGTGGATAAAATCCAACAAAACTCAAGTCAAAGGTGAAGGTCAACAACTCAAAGGGGTGACGGGAACCTATGACTATATACACACACGTGGAGATTGTTAGGATTGACACGACTAGGAAAATGAGCAAACAAAATGTCCTAACAAAGACTAAGCTCGTTGTCGTGCCAATGCAAGGAGAAACCATGGCTCATTTGCAAAGAAGAAAAATGAGCAACGGATTTGTGCACTTGTCTTGGGCGCTCTTGTTTCTCTCTTGCTTACAAGCTTTGAGACTCTCTTTTGCAAGGGGAGACTATTTTTCTTTTTCTTTTTTTGTATCTTTTTTTGCTCTCCCTTGATGCTACCTGATGACCCACAAGTATAGGGGGTGTATCATAGTATTTTCGAGGGAAGTGAAACCCAATTTATTGATTCGACACAAGGGGAGCCAAAGAATATTTATAAGCCTTAACAACTGAGTTGTCAATTCAGCTGCACCTGGAAACAATCTTGCTCACAACAGTTTATCAGTAGCAACAGTTTTATAGTAGGAATAGTAAGGTAACAGCAATAGTAAAGCAAAGACAGTAGTAACAAAAGCAGTAAACAGTGGGATTCGAGTGCGGTAGGCATAGGGATGGATGGACGGGTGTTGCATGGACAAGACAATTCACATAGCAATCAGAACATAGGGCAATTGCATATAAATAAGATAAAGCATCCAAGTACTAGACAATCCTAGGCATGTGTTCCATATATAGTCATACGTGCTCACAATGAGAACTTGCACAACATCTTTTGTCCTGCCAGCCCGTTTGCAGCGGGGGCTCTAGGGAACTACTAGCAATTAAGGTGCTCCTTTTAATAGAGCACCGGAACAAAGCATTAACACTCCGTGAACACATGTGATCCTCACATCAAAGCCTTTCCCTTCCGGTTATCCCGATTTCTGTCACTTCGGGGCCATAGGTTCCGGACAACAACGTGTGTATACAACTTGCAGAGACCAAAAACAATACTATCATAATGAATCAATAACATGTTCATATCTGAAATCATGGCACTCGGGCCTTAGTGACAAGCATTAAGCACAACAAGTTGCAAAAAAGTCATAAAGCACTAATAAAAGATACTAGGCACCATGCCCTAACAACTAATGCCATTACATGAACGATCTCATCCAATCCCTACCATCCCCATAGCCTACAGCGGGGGATTACTCACTCATAGATGGGGGAAACATGGATTATAGATGGAGATGATGGTGAAGATCGATGGAGATGGCTCCGGGGGCACTTCCCCGTCCCGGTAGGGTGCCGGAACAGAGACTTTCTGTCCCCCGAATCTCCCCTTCGGTGGCGGCGGCACAGCGGAACTTTTCGTGGAAAAACGTCGAACCCCCCGAAGTTTTTAGGTCAGAAGGCTTCTTATAGGCGAAGAGGGAGACCGAGGGGGTGCCTGGGGCCACCACACCATGCCCTAGCACGGCCAGGCCCAGCCCGTGCCTGGGGGGTGTGGCTAGCCCCTGGCTCTTCTCCGTCTCGTATTCTGGCTCTGTGAGTCTTCTGGAAAAATAGGAACTTTGGCTTTTGTCCCATCCAATTCCGAGAATATTCATTTTCTGACTTTCCTGGAACCAAAAACAGCAGAAAACAGGCAGCTGGCACTGTGGCTCTTGTTAATAGGTTAGTCCAAGAAATCATATGAAAAGTACTCCAAAGTGTGGACAAAACACGAGAAAGTGGATAAAACCAAGCATGGAGCATCAAAAATTATAGATACATTTGCAATGTATCACTACCTAGTCACACTTGATATTGCTCTTGCACTCTCACTATCCAAGGACAAATGCACAATGCTCAAGCAAACACAAGATGAGCCACTCTCATGGGATAGGTACACACAAAGGAAGATAGGGGTTAACAAGGTGACGCAAGTTATACCTTCGTCGGTGATGATGAACGTGCCATCGGTGTTGCGGGATGATGTTCGTGGGCCGTGGTGTTAATGAGCGCGGGGATTGTTGATGTGGAAGCTTGCTGCTAATTGCTGACACGCACGCGGGATACGAGCAAACAAAGGAAATTAGCGAATGCGAAAAATAAGGCAAAACTGTCAAAACTTGCGTTACAGCCGGACAGTCCGGTCTGTCTGTGTCGAATACTCTGGTCAGGCCAGACACTCTGGTCGAATCTGTCCGGACACTCCGGCGCAGGTTTCCTGCTCGTGTTCTTGAGCGGAAATCCTCGCCTTAAGGCCTCAAATCCGCGAAAAACTAGCCAAATCGGGCAGGGAAAATGCAGGATAAAGCTGGACCAACTCCTAAGACAAGGTTTGGTTGGATCAAAACCATAAATAACACTCCAAATCATGAGATCAATCCAAAGGCAAATATGGGGCTCTTTTTGGGGGATTTTCGAATTTTTGGTGGATAGAAGAAAATTTTGTGGCGGAATTCGTGAGCAACGAAGCTCTTGATACCAAATGTTAAGGGAAAACATCTAGGGTGGCCCGATCTTTCACGAATCCCACTCAAATCGAGGATGGAGTGCAGGGGAAGGAGGGGAGGATGAACACGACGAACTCATGCACGAAGAACGCGATGAACACAGACACGCAAAACCACGATACACACCAATAGCTCGCGCTGGCGGTGACCAGTCTGGCGCAATCCCTAGGATCAGCGTCGGGCGGAGGACTCTCTCTCAAACCAGCACGGCGAGATGGGAGACTCGGTGAGATCTTGATGTGATGTAGCCTGAACTTCGGTCGTTACCACATCATGGTCTCCAACTTATGCCAAGTCATCATGGACTCCAAAGGTGAATCCGTTGCTCTATGCGAGCCCACTTCCTACCCTCTTGAATGGTATACTACTTCATATTCCGTCCCATATCCATGATAGGTTCAGACCGACGAGTAGGGAGGCAAGGGAGGATGCCTGGAGCACCATGCCCAACAAGACGAAGGCTTGGAAGAGAAGACAGAAGAAGCAGCAGATGGAGCACCGAAGTCTCCGGCCAGTGCACACCAGAGTCTCCGACCACACCGGAGTCTCTGGCCTGAAGACACCGGAGTCTCCGGCCTGCGTACCCCGGAGTCTCCGGAGCCATCTTCGGACCGGACCCTAGATCGAGCTCGAGGACAGTCTGTCTGCCACTCCGGAGACAACACCGAAAACAGACCGGTGTCTCCGGCCCACACCGAAGTATCCGGACCCCACATCGCAGTCTCCGGCCTGAGCGTATGGGCCTGCGCGTCGCCAGCTGGGCCTTCGGCCCATGTACCCCTTAGTTCGTCCAGACTTTACCCTTTTATTCCTAAAGTACCCTTGAACTAGTGGCTGCCTATATATAGTGCCCCACCCCCTCATGTAACCCGAGGCATAGATGATAGACTAAAGAAAACCCCATTTGTGGAATCTCTAGTTTTGCCTCATCCCCTTCGACCAAAGGGGATCGACTATCGTCACCACCTCGTTGGAGTTTGCATCGCGCCTCTCTCGTTGTACAAGGCCTTGGCATCGGTGTCCCTTTGCCAAGACGTCAAGACCCTATCCAATGTGTTCTTCCCTCTCCGCATGGGATCGAGGAGCACGTTGACCAATCTTTCCTTGCGAGGATTCTATCGGACCGGTGGTCACCGGTGAGAGCAATCGGCATTGTATCGTGTGTGTTTTGCGTGTGTTCATCGTGTTCTTAGCGAGGTGTGCGTTCGCTTCCGCTTCCTTCTCCCTTTCCCCTCGCTTTCCCATCGATTTGACCACGAGATTCGTGAAGATCGGGCCACCCACGGGGTTACCCCATAACATCTGGTATCAGGAGCTTTTGGTTGCCACGGATTTCCCCTCGATTTGGTCTTTTCCCCCATAAATTCGAAAATTCCACAAAAAATAGCCCTAATTCGTGTTTTGGATCGATCTGTGATTTGAGTGCGTTTTGGTAGGTTTTGATCCGTGGATTACTTGCTAAACTTGTTGATCTACCTTCCCCTGCGTTCCCATGACCTAATTCCTTGATTTCCCCCACCAATTTGGTGTTTTGGTTCGAGTTTTTCCACCAAAATCGCGTCCCGGACGAGTTCTGCACGTCCTGGAACCTCCAGACCGGAAATTCCGGCCCCCGGACCGGAGATTCTAGCAAAGTCTCCGCCTCCCAGCTGACAGCAAATCTGTTTCACGGTTTTGAGCATAACTTTTGCATACGAACTCGGATTTTGGTGTTCTTTAGCTCGTTTCGAAGAGAAGAAGGAGCTCTACATCATCATCTCCGTGGTTAATGCTGTCTACTACATCCAAATTCCGTGAGCAAGGTGGAATCCACCAATAAAGGGTGAAGATCGGCGAAGAAAGGTATAAACATTCCGTGACTTCTCCCCACTTGCATTCCTTTGTGAGCTACACTATATTTGCATTCAAAAAACACCTATTGAGACTAGTCCTCCTATGATTTCTTGGGCTATGCACATTTGATACGTTGTATAATTCTGAGCAAAAGTTGTGAGCGCGCTATCTCATATTGTTATCTTGTATAGTTATTTGCATAAGGAAGGGGCAAGTGAAAAAAAAAGAAAAAGAAAAAGAAGAAAAAGAAAAGAAAGAAACAAGTGCCTCATAGAATAGGAAGCGCAAGCTCGATGAACATCAAATAGGTGGTACTTATGGTGCATATCTTGTAGCCCACCAATTTTATTGCAATCGAACTAGCGTCTCTCCTTGCACTTGTGTGACACGAGCTTATAGTATTCGCTAGGTAATCATTTGGTTCTTAGCTCACTTTCTCCATCGCACAAGTCCCATTTATCCCACCATGTGTGTTTCCTTGTACATAATTCTTATCTTGTGGATTGACTTGTTTTGCTTTGTGGTCATCATGGTTCTTTACTTGCCATTACAATATCTTGATTTCGGATTGTTCTTGGACACGTCACCTTCCATACCCATCCACCATAAGCTTTGTGTGTGTGTGTGTTTTAGTGGTTAGTTGGTTTTGGTGTTCCACGTGAACTTCACTTTGCTTGGTTTTGATTGCTCTCAAGTGTTGCCACTTGCACGATACTATCTTCCAAGGTAAAGTAAGTATTGATGTTGCATCCCTAACCCCCTACCACTTCCATATACACCACTTGGTCTTGTGAAGCATGTCTAGGAACTCCAGAACAAAGGATGATATCTATGAAGAAACTACGATGAGCCACCATGCCTACGCCTCCACAAGCATGGATGACATGATGGAGCACTACACCGATGATGGCTCCACACGCTTGGGTGATATGGAGTTCTACAACAACAATAACTCCCCAAGCATGGATGACTTCAAGAACGACAACGACAAGCTCCTCAAGTCGCGTCGACTAAGACGGAGCCTCCACCTCGAGAGCACCAAGGTCCACCATCAAATGGACAACTTCAAGCGCGACATGGACAACAACTTCGCCAAAACCATGAGCATGATGGCCAAGACTAATGATGCTCTGCACTCATTACAACGCCTCACCAAGAAGAGTGCCAAGGACAAGAAGCATCGTCGCAAGCGTCATGTGGATGACAAAGTGCGCCATCTACATCAACCTTTGGCAAGGCACGCCAATGACCTCCGTCGACACCATCATAAGGCACCTTCAACTAATCGTGCCACCACCAAAATGGCACCAAGAGAAAGTTCTCCTCCATTCCATCAAGCTTCAACGCCAAGACTTGACGTCCTAGATGATGCATGCAACTTCATGGATGAGGAAGACGAAGACCTCTACTTCGCCAAGTTGGATGAGTACATCAAGAGGACTACAGAAGCCAAGGTGCAAGATGGCGATGACAAGATCAAGAATGGT
This sequence comes from Avena eriantha, assembly GCA_910589775.1. Taxonomy (NCBI): domain Eukaryota; kingdom Viridiplantae; phylum Streptophyta; class Magnoliopsida; order Poales; family Poaceae; genus Avena; species Avena eriantha. The sequence continues at coordinate 366,670,035 of OU342744.1, forward strand.
GAGCATGGGACTTTCCTTTCATCAAAGGAGGCGCATGGAGTTGAGAGAACCGAGCCTACCCCCATATGCTTGAGTGATGATGTGGTACCAATCCTATGTGAGTATGAGAGCCACTTAGCCCACTTGAGTGAAAACAAGAGTGAGATGAGTGACTCCACCATATGAGAGATTGAGTGCTTCCACTTGGAGGGCATGAGTGACACCCTGCAGGGGTTTGCACACTTTACCCATGTGACTTGGCCAACCCAGCTCGGACCACCACACTCATATTGTGGGATGATAGGGAGAAGTCCAAGACGAGACAATTCGGGAAGAGCTTCCCAAACCCATCCACGCATCGTACCAACCTACACTATCTACATCTCTGGCTACGTAGGGTTCGAGTCGCCACAACCTACTAAGTCCAGCCAACCACCCATTTCTTACTGGCACATGGTTGCACACGTAAGCTACCAAATAAAGAAACCAATCCTTTCTTAGTACCCTGGGCGGCATTCCCCACCATAAATCCACACTCGATGACCCAATCAATGCCATTCCGCCCAGGTGGTTCATTAAGATTATGTTGGTTTGTCATTTAGCAAAATATAAGCCTTCCAAAACATATAACTTTCATGGTGTTATTCCCTTCCTTGTTTAAATAGCGTAGCTAAGTAATCTACCAATACGATGGCTCATAAACAAGGAATACTAGGGAATAATATGGGACATAACATAGAATATACACATCAATTCCTACATATGCAATTCTACAAAAACATCTACAATGCATAAGAAAACAGTAGGACATTTATGACCAAGATAGCACCACTAGCCTTTCGTAGATGTAGTCGATTAGATAATCCTCACAAATATAATGGTTGCACTCGTCGCACTCAAAAGACTTGCAATCACAATACTCGCAATCATAGCGGTTGCGATCATAGTAGTTGCACTCCTTGCAATCTACCGTTCAAAAGCAAAGGCACAACAACACATCATTCAAACATTGCAATCATGCAACAATGCAACAATACAATAAAACAATGATGATCAAATGCATGCATGATGATTTAATATATCACAATGGTTGTAATTAGTTATCTAAACAATACTAGATCACATGATGCATGTAAAGAATCATTTAATGCATTAGGGTATTTATTATTAATTCTTAATCGTCAATAGAGGAGTTTTAATAGTTATGTTGGAACTTCTTTACTAATTGTCTTATTCAATTTAGATCTGAAGTGTACTGAATATAGGACATTAATACGAACCAGTAGCAATTGGATTCACCCTAAACGGAGTTGTCGATCTTTTCTTATGATTTAATTACTACCTAATAGTGTTTAAATTATCTAACAGTTTGCCATGACCAAATATAAATCTAAGGCCAGATCTTGAATCTAAATTGAATTGTGAATCTAGAGACATATTATTTATATTTTCCGATCTATGGATAATTTACTATGAATTTATTACTCCAAAACGCTATTAAAACTATTTAATTAATTACCAGTTAACTGTAGTGCGAATGTTGGATCTAATCGGGTATTAATAAACTACATGAAATTATCTTCAATTTGATATATTATACATAATTTTTGGATATAGTATAAATTTTCTATAGATTTTACAAGTTGGATCTATAATCTGCAATTTTAAATTCGAACGGAATATTTCAGGGAATATTCCGCTGACTGGACAGGTTGACCGTCCAGGCTGACTGGGACTAGACGCTGACTTGGCGACGACATGGCAGTGACGAGACGGTTGACCGGGACGATTGAATCTGGGCCGTCGGGATAAGATCCGGTGGCTAGGAGAGAAGTTGGCTCCAAAACGGCTCGATTTTGTGTCAGAAAAAAATTAGAAACAAATCTGTGTTAGAGAGACAAATATGTAGATCAAATCGAAAAACTTTGCACATGGAAGTTGTGGAGAATCATTAGATCTACCTTTTCACCAAAGGAATTTGGATTTGAAGAAACGAGCGCGACTAAATCTTGGAATTACTCTGTCAGATCTAAAATATTGCGTGGCAAAATTCTTCGTCTGTGGTGGATGAAAAGAGGTGAGGTCTGTTGGGTTGAAAGATTTCGACGAGATCTACAACTTTCCTGTTGTAGACGAACGCATCCGACGAAGTTTAGATAGGTTTAGAAGCGAAATATAATTCGAGAAGGTGTAGGGTCGGGATTTTTGAGAAAGAAAAGTGGTACAGCTGTGTCTCCGAGGGATTATATAGACTTTTAAGACAGTGTGAAGATATATCTTGGAGTAAGGAACAGATAGAAATAAACGGAAGTCGATTCGGAGTTGTAGATAAAAAGATATATGAGTTTGAATAGAGATAGGTTCGAGAAATTCGATTTTGCATGGTTTTTGATGCAATATCAGGTCCCGTGCGTGCTCCTCCTCTCCGGTCGGCTGGGATGGGCCGGCCCATTTGGGTTTTTTTCGTTTTCTTTTTCTATTTTAATATTTTTTTATATCTTTTGCATACGAATTCCAAATGAAATGATTCTTGTTTATAATTTTTCTAAAATTCAATAGATCATTATAGGATCATATATGTAACATTTTCACTAGTTTGAAGATGGTTGCTTCATAAATGTCTATATATTTCATATAGGAACATTTGGGCAAAACAACTATCGGATTTAGATATCAGGATTTGGATTCAATTTTCGGGAACTTTACATGGATGCAATTCAATGCTTATGAATGCTTCATGATTTTCATTTTTGCAAATATTCACACAAATACTAAAACTAAAACTCAATTCATGCCTTTTTGCCTATATGGCTACTTAAGTCATAATAGAGTGAGTTCTTTCCAATTCAAAAGGTTTCTTTTCCTTGAGAATATTCAACAAAGTCAAAACATCAACCAAACTTATTTTATCTATTTCACATTCCAAAATTAGAAAATTTTGGGATGTGACAGACTACCACCCTTAAAAGGAATCTCGTCCCGAGATTCGGGAAGGCTAGAAGGAGATATGGGTTAGGGATCCACTACGGCACTACCACCCTTAAAAGGAGAAAAATTAACTAGATTGTTTCTTAATAATTCACTTATCTTCTATTGACTCTCCCTTGGAGATTTATTGGTACAATTTCACTAGACTTTCTAAACTCCATGATTTATAGATTCTAGGGTAACACTACTTGAACTAGCGAAACTCTCATGGTAGGCAATTAGGAAACGTTTTCTTCATGATACCCATTATACACGGTTGTAACATCCCGACATTTTCCTATTTTGGAATGTTAAATTAATAAGTTGATATAACTATTTGATCTTTGAAAGTTTTGAATGAAAAGAAACTTTTGTTGTTTGTTTGAAATTTTACCAAACCACATGAAAAGAATGGGTTTATTTGGGTATCACATTGGTTGGGAAGTTTTGAACAAATCCAAAGCATTTCTGTTTGATTTGTATAATGGCATCATGCATAATTTACAAATCAGAATAATGACTTAAGAACCCTAAATTATATGTGCCACTTTATTCCCAAAGGGAATTAAATAGGCTTTGTTAAAACCATCATTGCTAAGACAACAAACTTTGCTAAACACCATCCTAAAAAGATATACTTGAATTTAGAAAATTTTAGAAACAAATTTCATATAATTTGGAGTTATATAACTAAATCTATAAAATAATTACTAAAATAGTAATAGAAAAAAAAAGAAAAGAGTAAAGAAAAAAAGGAAACGAAACCTCACCTACCCGGCTGCCCGGCCTAGCCCACCTACACTCCTCTCCCCTCCTCTGCCGCGTGCAGTAGCGCACAACACAACGCCACCTAGTGGGCCGGCCCATCGCCACAGCCACATTCCGCTCCCTTCTCTCTGTCACTAACACGTGGGACCCACCGTGCCTTCTTCCACCTCGCACCAGGAGATCGAGACGACCACGGTTCGTCAATACCGAACGGAATCCTCCCGATTTCACGCACATTTTTTTGCCCCTCTTTCACGGAAACGCCCCCATATATCCCCCGCACTCCCTCCTCGTCGTTTCCTTTTTGAAAATCACGAAACCCTAACTGCCACATCTGATCTCGAACCCGCCGCCGCTGAAGCTCCAGGAGGTCGAGGTTGGTGATGATTCAGAGCACTTCGAGCCTCCCACTTTACCCCTGTCTACTCCGCTTGATCTACCACTTCATGTAACCCTTTTTCCCTCTCTATAATGTAGTAGGTAGCCCAGGACTTCTCGCCGGAGCCGCGGAAAGCCAAGCTTGTCCAGCCGCTGTTCACCGTCCGCAAAGGAAACAGAGGTCCACGGCAAGGACTCTATCGGGTTTCCCATCTTGCTCCGAGCCCCGTGCACGTCTTCCCCATCGCCGTAGACCACCGGAGCACCACCTACGAACACCACCTAAGCCGCGTCGCCGCCGGTCACCGCCCGTCGTCGGAGTTGAGGAAGCTTCGGTCCTGGACCGTCGGATCCTCATCTGGCGGTCTAGATTAGATCCAGCCACGAAGGGGTATCGGCGAGTAAGGCCACGTTGTCCACCGCGTCAGCCTCGCATCGTCAGCGCTACATCGTGACAGTCATCGCCAGGTCAGTAGATCAGTGCCCAGTCAGCGCCTTTTTTTAAATAGAATAAGAAGGGCAGAAAATAGATAGATCTTATAAAATTCATAGAAAAATAACTACATGTCCGAAAATTATAAATAATATACCTATGGATTCACAAAAATATGTAGAATATTAACACAAGATTATAAATAGGTTCTACAGTATAGTTTTAGTGTAGAAATTTAATTGGTTTAATATCCCTTTTATACTAAATAAATCATAGTAAATTATATGTAGATCCAAAAATTACAGATAAAGTACCAATGGTTTCATAATTTAATATACGACATTAATATTCTGTTATATCTAATTTTCGTAGTGTATAATTACTGTAGTAATTTAATTAGTATTAATGGCTATTTAGATTATAAAATTTGTAATAAATTAATTATAGATCGGAAAAATATAAATAATATGTCTATGGATTCACAATTTCACGTAAAATACAGATCTGGTCTTAGATATAATTTATGATGTAGTAAATATTTTAAATGATTTAAACTCTATTAAAAAGTAATTAAATCGTAGAAAAAGATTTACAACTCCGATTAAGGTGAATCCAATTCCTACTGGTTCGTGTTAATGTCCTCTATCTATTAAAACTTAGAACCAAAGTTTATTAGACAATTAGGACAGAAGTCACAATGGAATTACTAAAACCACTTATTTGGTCATCAAGATTTAATAATAAATACCCTATTGCATTAAATAATCTCCAACATGCATCATATGATCTAATACCATTCCAAGAACTAATATTAAATCATTATGCATGGTTATGATAATCATTGTTGTGTTTTCTATGGTTGCAATTGTTTTGATTGGAACTACTTGTCCTTGCGTTAGATTGTGCGGAGAGTGCGGTTGATGCGAAAGATTTCAATCGTCACACATATTATTAACATAAGGCAAGTTATACCACTTGTACATATTATGTCCCAGTTTTTGACTGTGCATGTTTTACTCTTCAAATCATGTAGTGTGCATGTGTAGGTCTTTAGTAGATTTTCTTATTACTATTTTGCAAGTGCGGTTTTGTAGTATGCCATGAGTAGCTTTATACTTAGGAATTTCCATCCTATTAGGTTCCCATGTTTCTGCTAAGTATTGCTTGCTATGCTATATATATACTAAGTACTATTGGGGGGTTCGAAAGACTCAAAAAATTTCTAAGTATGAAAGCTCTCTCGAGCGAACTTTTCTTCTCAAAACCCCCTTCAAAATAAAACTAAGTTTTCTTCTGGGCGGAATGGTTGTCGGGTCAACGAGTGGATATTTGGTGGAGGACGGCTGCTCAGGAATCTAAGAAGTCTGCCATGTTTCAGAATTCAGAAGCTTCTCGTGCAACCACAATACATATGGGCTTTGTCTTGGCTTATTACTTAGTGGGAAACCTCACCGGGGTACCAACATTTGGAGGTTCTTGGCACGGTTGGATCCAGCTGGTAGAGGGGCTACTAAGGGAAGGCCTCGCCATGGTCTTGTCTGTAAACGAACTTGATCGTGGATTGTGGGGAAAGTGCACAACCTCTCGAGAGTATTGCAATCTGATTGATCAGCCGAGTTCACAGAAAAGAACATTTTGAGCATCTGAAGGATGGAGCCTTTGAAGGATCTTCCTCTCTCTTTCCAAAGTTTTTCTGAAACCCCATGGCGTGAGTAATATCGCCAATGGGTGGGATTTTGGGAACTTGGTGAGTAATATCCAAGTGTTAGGTTGTTTGGGCACTTGGTGAGTAATATCCTCGTGTTCCATTCGACCCTATTTTACTTAAGCAAATGTTTACAAAGTAGGGTAAAAATCTTTCTCTTTTCTTCTTACTTAGAGAAAACTGGCTTTATGCAAATGAACCCCAAAGCCTACTCTTAGCCTTGCATGTAGAAATAGGCCAAGTCTTTTCCTTCATCGTGTAATTTGACAATACATTCAAAGTATTGACCAACTCGTTTGGCTGCACGTTTTATGTGCAGAATTTGGAGATCGTTGAAAGGTGCGCTAGGATCGCGGGTCTTCACTCAACCTGCCTATGGCATTGATGGGACTCCAAGTTGTATATTTTTTCGCTTCTGTTGTAATAATGTAAACTTTGGATTATTCGATTTTTTTGTAATAAAGACTTGTGTTTTACATGATATTTCATCGACTGTGAGTGCTAGCTATTGATCCAGGGACTAGCATGTTAATCACAAGGACTTAGGATCCTTATCGGATCCTAGGTCCTAACAACGGTTGAGATTCATCCTTATCGTGCTTAGCAGGAGATGCTTTTGTAAAGGTGCAAAATTATACTATTCTAAGGTCTAGGCTCAACATCGGCTCTTTACTAAGGTTTAAAAGGCAATCAAGATTCATAAAGCCAACAGTACAAGAGCGGGTACTAAGAGTAGTAGGAATGGTGATCAGTCCATCCTGCACCCAAATTATTACCCTACATGTGGATAGGTGAATCACACAACTTATCACTCGGGCATCCTCACTTTCTTTGTAGATGTTTCCATGGGCATGAACCAATGCTCAATGTATACTCCCATGTATTCAATCCACAAAGCTACTACAAAAGGTAAGCTATGGATTCTCCAAAACATTCAGGTTGCGTAATCAACTACATAACATCCTTTACAAAACTTCTTACTTCCACATCCTTTTTGTTGCATTAGATGAGCTATTCACCTTCATTGGGGCATCATCATCGATACATTTCCACTAAATCCTTCTCCATGTATTGAACACATCATTCTAACTCGAAGGGTTTAAGATAGAAAAGAATAGAGTCTAGAGGAAAGAAGCTAAAGATACCCATACAAACTTAGAAATAAGTTCCATTCCTAGCCATCATGAAAACGAGCAAGGAATGACAACTAACAAATCACCACATCAAATGTTTCTAGCTAAGCTAAAGTGGGCTGTGATCTCTAATGGGTTATCCTAAAAATCTTTTAGAGTCTTAGGGAATCTATCATAGACAGGTAAGAGGTCTAGGGGGGACATTATCCCTATACTAACATAATCACACAACACTCAAAGGAACAAGAACACAAACAATTCAATCATGCAAGCAAGCAACTAGTATTTCCTTTACCACATAAGTTGGTAAGATCAATATGCTAATACGATAGCGATGATCTCCTAAAGAGATGAACATGGTGGTCTATATCTACTCAAACTTGGTGAGACATTCATTGTGTCATCTTATTAGTTCTTTTAGTTATAGGCCAAGTACCATTTAGGGATAGGGATATTTGTGTTAGACTAATTCTCATAGTAGAATTATGACAATTGAAGTGCTAAGAGGATACTAGAAAGAAGTGTATGAAGAGAAGAAGATAGAATAGATTCTATAATTCATATGGCTTTTCTATTCCATTCTTAGGTCACGATCCTACAGTCAACACATAGCTCTGATACCATCTTGTAAGACCCTCGCCTGATAAGGCTGAGTTCTTGTGTATAGTGCTAATCCTTGGATCGGTTCACTAGCACACACAATACAAAATGATACCAATGCCTAGACGTCAAGGTCTCATTGAGTCTCCCATCTCGCCGTGCCAGTTCGAGAGAGAGTCCTCCGCCCGTCGCCGATCCTAGGGATTGCGCCGGATCGGTCACCGCCGGCGTGAGCTATTGGTGTGTATCGTGGTTTTGCATGTGTGTGTTCATCACGTTCTTCGTGCGAGAGTTCGTCGTGTTCATCCTCCCCTCCTTCCCCTGCAATCCACCCATGATTTGAGTGGGATTCGTTAAAGATCGGGCCACCCTAGAGGTTTTCCCTTAATAAGGTGTGGGGGGTGAGGGAGAGAGAGAGCGGAACCGCGAACTAACACACGAAGAACACGATGAACACACTCACACCACGAAGACACGACACAAGCCAATAGCTCATGCTGGCGGCTACCGGTCCGGCGCAATCCCTAGGATCGGCATCGGACGGGGATCTCTCTCTCTCGAACCTGCACGGCGACATGGGAGACTCGGTGACATATTGACGTCTAGGCAAAGGGACTCCGATGCCTAGGCCTTGTACAACGCGGAGGCACGATGCAAACTCCAACGAGGTTTGTGATATTTGGTGCTCCTTTGTCAAAGGAGCATGGGGCAAGAACTAGATAGATCCACAAGGGGTTTCCACTAATTCCAAATATCATGCCTAGGGTTTACAATGGAGGCGGGGGACTATATATAGGCCAGCCACTAGTTCAGGGGTACTTTAGGCATAAAAGGATAAAAACTGGATGAAATAGAAATATTCTCGGGCATCAAACCCATGTTGACTTTGAGACTGGGCATTCCGGCAATAAGTCCGGTTGCGCCGAACTGGGCACCGGAAATTCCGGTCCGCGCCGGTAATTCTAGTCGGCAACTGGAACCGCAGGCAGAGAAGCATTTCGGTTGGCGCCGGTATGTTTCAGGGTGCGCCAGAAGTTCCAGTCGGTGGTCCGGTCCACCGGTTGGTGCGCCGGGATTTCCAGCGAGAGTTCCAGTCCATCGAGCCTAGCACCAGTTTGGCCTGGGACTTCATCTTGGGGTGGCTTGGCTCCTTCTCTTGGTGTTTCTTCATGTGGTTCATACCTGAGAATGCATAGAGTATAGGAATGAAGTAGCAGGCCATCCAAGGATGTATCGAAATCACATGAGGCAAGGAGTGAGTTCACCTTATGTTGAAGGAGCTTGGCTCGGGCATGCGACATCGGTCCACTTGGGGGACTTGGTGGTGTAGATGTAGGAGCGTCCGTAGGACGGGCTGCATCACCATCCAAGGATGTATCAAATTGGCACGAGGATAGGAGTGAGTTCACCTTAGCTTATAGGAGTTTGGCTTGGGCACGAGTCATGGGTCCACTTGGGGGTGTAGATGTAGGAGTGTCCGTAGGACGGGCTGCATCAGGCTCCTTCTCGAGAGATCAGTTGATCTGAGCCAAACTCTTGATACTACTTCCTCTTCGATTGTTTTCAAAACATGGCCAGATCTGTTGCCATGCAAATTCTCTAACATCGGATCATCATCATATATAGTATGATGTTGATATGGCCTTGACCTTGGTCGTTCGGCTTGAAATCCAAGAATGTTCATACTCATTGACAAGTGAGCTTAAAATAATCTAAATTTCACTAGTTACACTTTTTGACCTAAGAAGGGGGGAAATTACCTCGAAGTACACACATTTAACACAAAGGACCCTAAAATTAAGCAAGAAAAATAGTCGAGTTTGGCTCCTTCTCGAGAGAGTAGCTGATCGAACCATACTCTTCATACTACATCTTCGATTGTGTTCAAAATATGGCCAAATTTATCGGCATGCAAATTCTTGGATACGGGATCATCAGCATAAAGTATGATGTAGATATGGCCTTGACCTTGGTGGTTTGTCTTGAAATACAAGAATGCTTCATACTCGTTAACAACTAAGCTTAAATTTGTTTAAATTTCACCACATACTTTAGGTTAGAACTTTACACGGTCGATCGGGGTACATTTTACATCAGGGACCTCAAAAAAGCAAAAAATTACATCGAGGTCCATATACATTTAGCATAAAGGTCCCTAAAAGAAAAAAAATGGTCCGGCTCATTCTCGAGAGATCACCTGATCTAAGCCAAACTCTAATACTACTTCCTCTTCGATTGTTTACAAAACATGGCCAGATCTGTTGCCATGCAAATTCTCGGACACAGGATCATCATCATATAAAGTATGATGTTGATATGGCCTTGACCTTGGTTGTTCGGCTTGAAATCCAAGAATGCTTATACTCATTTACAAGTAAGCTTAAAATCGTCTAAATTTCACCACTTACACTTTTAGACCTAACAAAAGGGGGAAATTACATCGAGGTCCATACATCTAGCACAAAGGACCCTAAAATTAAGCAAGGAAAACAGTCGGGTTCAGCTCCTTCTCTAGAGAGTAGCTGATCGAGCCATACTCTTCATACTACTTCATCTTCAATTATTTTCAAAATATGGCCAAATTTGTCGGCATGCAAATTCTTGGATATGGGATCATCAACATAAAGTATGATGTAGATATGGCCTTGACCTTGGTCATTCGGCTTGAAATTCAAGAATGCTCATACTCATTGACAAGTAATCTTAAAATCGTCTAAATTTCACCACTTACACTTTTAGACCTAACAAAAGGGGGAAATTACATCGAGGTCCATACATTTATTTGCACAAAGGATCCTAAAATTAAGTAAGGAAAACAGTCGGGTTCAGCTCCATCTCTAGAGCGTAGCTGATCGAGCCATACTCTTCATAGTACTTCATCTTTGATTGTGTTCAAAATATGGTCAAATTTATCGGCATGCAAATTCTTGGATACGGGATCATCAGCATAAAGTATGATGTGGATATGGCCTTGACCTTGGTGGTTTGTCTTGAAATACAAGAATGCTTCATACTCGTTGACAACTAAGCTTAAATTTGTTTAAATTTCACCACATACTTTTAGGTTAGAACTTTACACGGTCGATCGGGGTACATTTTACATCAGGGACCTCAAAAAAGCAAAAAATTACATCGAGGTCCATATACATTTAGCATAAAGGTCCCTAAAAGAAAAAAAATCGGGTCCGGCTCATTCTCGAGAGATCACCTGATCTAAGCCAAACTCTAATACTACTTCCTCTTCGATTGTTTACAAAACATGGCCAGATCTATTGCCATCCAAATTCTCGGACACAGGATCATCATCATATAAAGTATGATGTTGATATGGCCTTGACCTTGGTTGTTCGGCTTGAAATCCAAGAATGCTTATACTCATTTACAAGTAAGCTTAAAATCGTCTAAATTTCACCACTTACACTTTTAGACCTAACAAAAGGGGGAAATTACATCGAGGTCCATACATCTAGCACAAAGGACCCTAAAATTAAGCAAGGAAAACAGTCGGGTTCAGCTCCTTCTCTAGAGAGTAGCTGATCGAGCCATACTCTTCATACTACTTCATCTTCAATTATTTTCAAAATATGGCCAAATTTGTCGGCATGCAAATTCTTGGATATGGGATCATCAACATAAAGTATGATGTAGATATGGCCTTGACCTTGGTCATTCGGCTTGAAATTCAAGAATGCTCATACTCATTGACAAGTAATCTTAAAATCGTCTAAATTTCACCACTTACACTTTTAGACCTAACAAAAGGGGGAAATTACATCGAGGTCCATACATTTATTTGCACAAAGGATCCTAAAATTAAGTAAGGAAAACAGTCGGGTTCAGCTCCATCTCTAGAGCGTAGCTGATCGAGCCATACTCTTCATAGTACTTCATCTTTGATTGTTTTCAAAATATGGCCAAATTTGTCGACATGCAAATTCTTGGATATAGGATCATCAGCATATGTATGATGTAGATATGGCCTTGACCTTTCGTCTTGAAATACAAGAATGGTTCATACTCTTTGACAATTAATCTTAAATTCATTTAAATTTCACCACTTACTTTTAGGTTAGAACTTTACACGGTCGATCGGAGTACATTTTACATCAGGGACCTCAAAAAGTAAAAAAAATACATCGAGGTCCATATACATTTAGCATAAAGGACCCTAAAAGAAAAAAATCGGGTTCAGCTCGTTCTCGAGAGATCATCAGATCTGAACCAAACTCTTAATATTACTTCCTCTTCGATTGTTTTCAAAACATGGCCAGATCTATTTCCATGCAAATTCTCTAACATGGGATCATCAGCATAAAGTATGATGTTGATATGGCCTTGACCTTGGTTGTTTGGCTTGAAATCCAAGAATGTTCATACTCGTTGACAACTAAGCTTAAATTCGTTTAAATTTCACCACTTACTTTTAGGTTAACATTTTACACGGTCGGTGGGAGTACGTTTAGGTTAACTAAACTATATATGATGTCAATATGGTCATGACCTTGGTTGTTCGAGTCAAAACCAGGAATGTTCATACATCGTAGGCCAATAGACATTGTGAAGAAGCCAGAGCATTTTTTTGTATTCAAAGGTGACAAAACACATGTTTCTCATTTTTTTCTTAGCATTGTATAATGTACGAATAACTTTGAATATTGACAGTTGGATCAAGACTCGAATCACAACATTTTCAGACGTTGGATCTTCATTTCCATTTTAGCATCGAGAAGATACTATTGATATTCTTTCTTTTATTATCTTACCACTATTATATATAGTGTGCGGACAAAAGTATGAAAATTAATTTATGCAAATTCGGTAAAATTATATGTCTATATTTTTTAATAAATATATGCATGTATTTGAACTATTAATGACTGACAAAATATTTTTATTGTCTAGTGTCTAAAAAATTAAACATAGTTGAAAACTGGGGCGTAAGTGTGAGATGTTTTCTTTTCTACGTTGCTTTGGATCACTTTTGTCCATCGAATGAATATTGGATAGTAGATACAAGGGGCATCTTGATCTGAGTCCCCCTAGCAGTGGGCGCGTGGAGTAGTAGTTGAACAATTTCAGAAAACACTTAAAATCCAAAATATAAACATTAGCAGCAAAGATAGTTTATAGCCAAAATGCACCCTTCCTAGTGCCAAAAGAGACCCTGCCTCCGACTACTACTACATTAACTAGTAAACGAGTGGTAGTTATCTACAACTAAATTAACTAGTGTTATGGGTCTCCTTGTGGATTTACCGTTGGAGTGGCCCGAACTTCACGGATTTGAGGCGGAAGTGAGGGAAAACACGATGAACACAACTCTAATTCAAGGTAAAGATACAAACACACGCCAAATCACACCCAATTTGATTTGCTCCCGTTGGTTCGAACAACCAATCCAATAGAATCCTCGGCGAGAGACCTTGCGGTAGAATCACCAAAGAAGAGATGGGCAAGTGGAAGGTAGAATCCAAATCAAGGAGAGAGTAGCAACCAAGTAGAATCCCAAAGGGGAGAGACCAAGCACTACTAGAATCCTTGATAGGGAGAGACCAAACACTTGAGGAGGGTCTTGACAACTTGGAGAAGGGCACCGACTCCAAGGCCTTGTATAACTCATAGATTTACTAATGAGAGGGGGTTCCCATCTAGGGTTTTGGCACATCCTCAATTCATCATCATCTCTAGGGTTTCAAGGAGGGGTGGGGGCATATATATAGGCCAGCCACGAGCTAGGGGTAAAACAGGCATAAGCAGGAAGTTTGGGGGCGTTACATGGGCCAAGCCCAGCTTAAGGGGCGCAGGTCCACGATGCTCGGTCCGGAGACTCCGGTCTGGGGGTCCGGAGACTCCGGTGTAGGCCGGAGACTCCAGTCTGTCTCCGGTGTCGCCTCCGGAGGGGGTCGCAGACTGGCCCAAGCGCAGGTTCGGGGCTCGGTCCGGAGACCAGGCCAGAGACTCCGGTGTGGTAGACCGGAGACTCCGGTCTGCTGGTCCGGAGATTCTGGTCCTACTTCAGCAGCTTCTTGCGTCTTCTCTTCCAGGCCTCTTGCTTGGGTGTCTTGGCTCCAGACCCATCCTTGCTGCATCTCCTTGGCATCATGTTCATGGACCTAGTCACATCATGGGCATTTGTCTCAAGTAGGCTTCCATTCGCACAATAACCAACAAAAGGCAAAGCATGGAAGGAGTTCACCTTTGGAGTGATGATTAGCGTGGCATGATGTGGACCAAAGGGGGTTTCCATATGTTGGGATACAACATCTTCCCCCGCTTGAAAACGAGTCGACCTCGACGATGTTTGCTCATCACGTAAGGAAGGAGATGTGTCCTTGGCCTTGATCTTGTACACGGTCAGATCGCCAGTGTTGAAGCGATTCTCAAACTTGTTGAAGAGCTTGTGGTACATCTTGCCATCATGTTGTGGTTGGAGATCTTGTATCCTTATCCTTGTAGTTGGTGGTGTATCTTGGGTACCTTGCAAAACCAACAACAAAGAGACAGAATTGTTTGAATGATTGTTAGTATGGGTCACACTCAAGTCTCTCTTCTCACATTTTGTGGCTTGCATCGTGGCACTCATGATTTTTCCACTCATTTTTGGATTGTGGCACTCACTCTCTTGATGGTGGTTCACTCGCTCACCACTCGTCTCACAAGGGTCTTTAGCTTGCTTTATCTTGTTGATGGGTGTCATGTTGAATGCGATGACTTGGCTTGGCGTCATGGGTTGGAGCACTAATCTCTTGTCATTCCACTTGAAGGAGTATTGGTTGGTGGAACCATGATGCATTGCTCCTTTATCGTATTGCCATGGCCTTCCAAGTATCATGTGGCACACGGACATTGACACGACATCACACTCGGCGATGTCTTCATACATGCCAATCTTGAAGGAGACTTGGACCTTGGATGTTATCTTGAGGGCTCCATTATCATCCAACCATTGGACAAGATAGGGTTGAGGGTGCTCTATGCATTGCAGTTTGAGTTTCTCACAAAGCTCCGTACTTGCGAGGTTTCAACAACTACCTCCATCAATGATCACTTTGATTGACTTGCCATCAATTCCAGCACAAGTTTGGAAGATATTGAGGCGTTGGTCCTCTCTTGGGATGGAGTTTTCTGTCGTAATTTGAGCTATGACAAGTGCGGGGCCCGGATCATGCTCGCATACAAGTGTGTCATCCTCTTCCATTGCGGCTGTCCTTGCAATAGCTCGTTGAGTGAGAGCTTCATATTCCTCTTCACTTACAGAGTAGGTTGCGCCATTATCATCCTTAAGCATCACTCGTGAGTTGGTGCACTCATATTACTTGTGACCTTTCACTCCACACTGGAAGCAAGTGACTTGACTATCCGATGTCGTGTTGGAGGAGGGTGCTAGCACGGTCTTTGCTTGCTTGGATGAGCTTGTTGCTTGGTTATTTGGCTTTGCGGGAGCATTTGCATTGATGGATGCAAAGTATGGCTTGGGACTCTCGTATACATTCTCCTTCTGCAAGTGCCACTCAGCTTTGGTAGCTTGATGGAGGAGCTCGGTGATGTTCTTGTACGGTTGAAAGTCAACAATCTTCCTTATTGGGCGGCTCAAACCGTTGAGGAACCTTGCTATTGTTTGCTCTTCGAGTTCTCTCACATCAGCTCGCATCATTGTTTTCTCCATTTCCTTGTAGAACTCTTCAATTGACTTGGTTCCTTGTTTCAAGTTTTGTAGCTTGTCGAAGAGATCTTGGCGATAATGCTCGAGGACGAAGCGTGTGTACATCACTTCCTTCATCTCTGTCCAAGTTTCAATTGGAGGTTCCTCATTATTCTCGCGGTTCTTTTGGAAGTCTTCCCACCAAACATTTGCATAGTCCTCAAACTCAAGGGATACCATTGCAACTTTCTTTTCTTCGGAGTAGTTGTGAACTCGGAAGATCTTGTCAACTTTGAGCTCCCAATCAATGTATGCATCGGCGTCTTATTCTCCCTTGAACTTGGGCATAATGAACTTGAGCTTCCCAAACTTGCCCTCTTCATGTTCACGGTGGAAGTTGCGGCGATCTTGCCTTATGCTCGCTTCACTTGGTGCTCGTGGTGGTGGAGGAGGAGCTTGATTTTCTCGAGGACGCGGTTGAGGAGGAGCTTGATGCACAAAGTCTCTTATACGCCTTTGCTCGGGATCATTTGCATTCATTGGTTGTTGATGACAATGGTGGGGTTGAGCGTAGCGGTTGTTGTGTCGCGCGCGGTGTGCATCCTCGTCATCATCACTCGTACCCCATTGTGGTGGTCGATGAACTTGTTGTTGATGGCGATGGTCATGGTTCGGGTGTTGGCGCCTATCAACGCGGTTGTGTTCACCATGGCGTTCTTGCTCTTAGGGTGGTGGTGGCGCTTGTACCATAGCTTGTTATGGAGGGCGACCATGTTCTTCTTGGTGTTGTGGATGCGCTTGGTGATCATGGTGTCGATGACGTCTTGCGTGGTGCGGTTGTTGATGTTGTGGCTCAACCACTTGTTCATGGCGATGACGAGCTTGATGTTCCCCATTGTGGTGGTGGGGTTCTCCATGATGAGAATGGGAGCGTGAGGAGTCGCCATGATGACTTGAGGAGCACGCGCGATACGAACTTGACGAGCTTGAATGGTGTCCATGACGGTTGCCGAGGTTGGCAATAGCTTGGTGAAGAGCTTGGAATTGAGCATTGTGCTCCACTTGGCGTTGCATGTCACGGTAGTCGAATTCTCGAAAAGTTTCATCATGCCGGTTCTCAAGCCTCTCAAATTGGGCATTGAATTCTTGGCGTTGCACCCATAAGTTGTGGCGCGTGGCAAAACCATCTTGGTTGTTGAAGTTGCCATCTCCACTTTCTCCGCTTTCCCTAGACATGTTATTTGACCACAAGTGAAACTAGGGTGGTATTGGTGGAATGGTATGTGCTAGCTTGCCTCACCAAGTCAAAAATTGGAAAGGTTGTTCTTGCCGAGAGCAAAGCGAATACACAAGACACACACACACAAAGGCCTATGGTGGATGGGTAGGAAGTTGGATAGCAAATGGAACAACCAAACGAAAAGGTTATTGTCAAAAGTGGGTAAAATCCAACCAAAAACAAAGTCAAAGGAAAAGGTCAAAAGGGTGATGAGAACCTATGACTATACACACACGGTGGAGATTAATGTGGCTAACACGACTATGAAAATGAGCAACGAACAAAATTGGTCCTAACGAAGACAAATGCTCGGTGTCGTGCCAACAGTAGGAGAGACCGTAGCCCATTTGCCAAAAGGTGGAGAAGAAACGGATTTGTACGCTTGCCTTTCTCTTGCTCGCACTCTTGCTTAGAAGCTTTGGACTCTCTTTTGTATTGGTATCTTTCACTTTTTCTTTTGCGTATAAGCTTTTTTTTGTACCTATTTCTTTGCTATGCTATGGAGTCAAGTTTTTGCTATTGCCTCTACACTATGACTTATGCAAGAGCAAGCACACAATGCTTCGGCAAACACAAGATGAGCTACTCTCGATAGGTTAGGTAACACACAAAGGAAGAAGGGGTTAATAAGGGTGGTGCAAGTTATACCTTGTGGAGATGTCGCACTTGCAACCGTTGGTGGAGGGATGGTTCGAGTTCCGTGGTGTCAATGTTGAGTGCGAGGCGTTGCGGAAGCTTTTGTTAGTTGACAGACACGCACATGAAACACAAACGTCAAACGAAAATCAGTCGAAAAAGGAAAAAGGGGTGTACAATTTTGTCAGGGCCGGAGACTCTGGTCTTGATGGTCCGTAAACTCTGGTGTGGGCCGGACACTCCGGTCTTTTGGTCCGGAAACTCTGGTCTGGGCTAGAGACTCCGGTCTTTTGGTCCAGAAACTTCGGTCTGGGCCAGAGACTCCGGTCTGCCAGTCCAGAGACTCCGGTCTGGAGTCTGCATGACGAACAACTCATGTTCTTGAGCGGAAATTCGGCCCTTGAACCCTCAAATCCAGAAAATTTCGACCAAATTGGGATGGGAAACGCAGGGCACAAGTAGACCAACTCCAAAGACAAGTTTCTATTGGACTAAAACCAAAATCAACTCACCAAAATGAGAGATCGATCGAAAAGCAATTTTGGGCTATATTTTTGGTATTTTTCTGCTGGAAATCGAAGGGCGAAGTCAAATCCGTGGCAACCAAAAGCTGCTGATACCAGTTATTATGGGTATCCTTGTGGATTTACCCTTGGAGTGGCTCGATCTTCACGGATTTGAGGCGGAAGTGAGGGAAAACACGATGAACATGATGAACACAACTCTAATGCAAGGTAAAGATACAAACACACGCAAAATCACACCCAATTTGATTTGCTCCCATTGGTTCGAACAACCAATCCAATAGAATCCTTGGCAAGAGACCTTGCGGTAGAATCACCAAAGGAGAGATCGGCAAGCAGAAGGTAGAATCCAAATCAAGGAGAGAGTAGCAACCAAGTATAATCCCAAAGGGGAGAGACTAAGCACTACTAGAATCCTTGATAGGGAGAGACCAAACACTTGAGGAGGGCCTTAACAACTTGGAGAAGGGCACCGACTCCAAGGCCTTGTACAACTCATAGATTTACTACTGAGAGGGGGTTCCCGTCTAGGGTTTGGCACATGCCTCAACTCATCATCATCTCTAGGGTTTCAAGGAAGGGGTGGGGGCATATATATAGGCCAGCGACGAGCTAGGGGTAAAACAGGCATAAGCAAGAAGTTTCGGGCGTTACATGGGCCAAGCCCAGCTTAAGGCACGCAGGCCCACGATGCTTGGTCGAGAGACTCCGGTGTGGGGGTCCGAAGACTTCGGTGTAGGCCGGAGACTCCGGTCTGTCTCTGGTGTCGCCTCTAGAGGGGGTCGCAGACTGTCCCAGGCGTAGGTTCGAGGCTCGGTCCGGAGACCAGGCCGGAGACTCCGGTGTGGTAGACCGGAGACTCTGGTCTGCTGGTCTGGAGACTCTGGTCCTGCTTCAGCAGCTTCTTGCGTCTTCTCTTCTAGGCCTCTTGCTTGGGTGTCTTGGCTCCAGATCCATCCTTGCTACATCTCCTTGGCATCATGTTCATGACCTAGTCACATCATGGGCATTTGTCTCAAGTAGGCTTCCATTCGGACAATAACCAACAAAAGGCAAAGTATGGAAGGAGTTCACCTTTGGAGTGATGCTTAGCGTGGGATGATATGGACCAAAGGTGGTTTCCATATGTTGGGCCACATCAACTAGTAATACATCATTACTGATACAGCCTGTCATGCGGACGCTACTACATCTACAACGCCAAGTCCCCAAGATCGTCCCCAAGTCAACCAAGAAGATGGACAAGGAGCAGCCAGCTCCAGAACCATTGAGTCTGCCTGATGCCAGCCAGAATGTCCGGTGCAACCAGAGTGTCCGGCCCGACCACGCCGGAGTGTCCGGCCTACCCTGGCCCCGTCCTGGCGCGGACAGTCTGTGTGCCACTTCGGACACTACCCGAACTCTACGTGGAGTGTCCGGCCAGCCCGGACTGTTCGGTCCACCTGACCCGGACTGTCCGGCCTAAGTGATGGGCCTGTGAGCCAACGTCTGGGTCCTTGGCCCATGTACCCCTCTATTTTGCACCAAACCCTAGTTTTATGCCCAAACTACCCCTGAACTTGTGGCTGGCCTATAAATAGAGCCCCCACCCTCATTGTATCCCTTAGGCATAGATGATAGACTAAAGACAACCCCCTTTGTGGAGTCTCTAGTTTTGCCTCATCCCTTTCTACCCAAGGGGATTGACTATCATCACCACCTTGTTGGAGTTTGCATCGCGCCGCCCTCTATGTACAAGGCCTACGTTTGCGAGTGCGTGAGCGTAGTTGTCAAGACCCTCTCCAAGGTGTTCTTCCCTCTCCGCTTGGGATTGACGGGAGCACGTTGACTGATCTTTTGCTATGGTAGGCTATAGGACGTCCGTTTTGCATAAGGACTCCTCCAATGCCAATACCACTAGTATCACACTCGATCTCAAAAGATTTTGTGAAATCTGGTAAAGCAAGAAGAGGTGCTTCGGTGAGCCTCTTTTTAAGTTCGTCAAAAGCTTTTTGTTGTGCTTTGCCCCACACGAAGGTGACATTATTTTTGGTCAATTTATTAAGGGAATAATCAATGGTTGAAAAGTCTTTCACAAAGCGACGATAGAAACCGGCCAACCCATGAAAACTTTGGAGTTCACTCACATTTGTTGGGATGGGCCAATCTCGTATGTCCTTTACCTTGGAAACATCAACTTCAATTCCCTTCGAAGAAACGACAAATCCAAGAAAAATCAACTTGTCTTTAGCAAAAGTGCACTTGGGAAGATTAGCATAAAGCTTTTCATGATGAAGGATTTGCAAAACTTCCTTGACATGTGTTATATGGTCCTCATGTGATTTTCTATAAACAAGTATATCATCGAAATAGACAACAACACTTTTTTCCAATGAGAGAACGCAAGATGTGATTCATAAGGCGCATGAAGGTGGATGGGGCATTCGATAAACCAAAAGGCATAACCAACCTCATAGAGACCAAGTTTGGTCTTGAAGACGGTTTTCCACTCATCACCTTTAGCCATGCGTATTTGATGGTAACCACTACGAAGATCAATTTTCGAAAAAATAGTGGCTCCACACAACTCATCAAGCATGTCATCGAGACATGGTATGGGATGTCGATAACGCACGGTGATAGCATTGATTGGACAGCAGTCCATGCATAACCGTAACGTATCATCCGTCTTTGGAACAAGAATCACGGGTACGGAACTTGGACTAGTGCTAACTTGGATCAAACCTTTGGAGACGAGTTGGTTGATTTGACGTTCGATCTCCTTCGTCTCCTTTGGGTTTGTGTGGTAAGCGGCGCGGTTGGGAAGTGGTGCACCAGGGATGAGGTCAATGCGATGTTCGATGCCGCGAAGAGGAGGTAGTCCATGTGGAAGCTCTTCGGGGAACACATCCTTGAATTCTTGCAAAACATTCATCAAAGATGGAGGAACATTGGTTAATTCATTAGTTCCTTGCGCTAGTCCCTTGCAAAGGAGGACATAGTGCAATATGGATAGGTTGTTCCGAACATCTCTCATCTCACTTTTGGTGGCAAGGAGAACACTCTTATTTTTTCCACTCGAGTTTGGCTTGTGGCTCTCACTCACTATGAGGTGGTTCTCTCTCTCATCGCTCTTCTCACAAGTAGGTGTTGTGCTTTGCGCCCTCGATAAAGCCTTTGCATTGTCCGCAATTATTTGGCTAGGAGTCATCGGTTGCAAAACACATGTTTTGTTGAGCCATTTGAAGGTGTATACATTGGTGCGACCATCATGTTGAGCAGCCTTGTCAAATTGCCATGGTCGACCATTATTTGTCAAAGAAAAATTTGTGGGGGAAATCATGAGCAACCAAGCTCTGATACCAATATGTTGAGGGCAAACCTCTAGGGTGGCCCGATCTTTCACGATTCCCTTTCAAATCGAGGGTGGAGTGCGGGGGAAGGAGGGAAGGATGAACACGACGAACACACGCAGGAAGAACGCGATGAACACACACACGCAAAACCACGATAAACACCAATAGCTCACGCCGGCGGTGACCGGTCCGTCGCAATCCCTAGGATCAGCGTCGGGCGGGGGACTCTCTCCCTCGAACCGGCACGGCGAGATGGGAGACTCGATGAGACCTTGATGTCTAGGAAAAGGGACTCCGATGCCTAGGCCTTGTACAATGCGGAGGCACGATGCAAACTCCAACATGGTTTGGGGATATTGGTGCTCCTTAGTCAACGAGCATGAGGCAAGAATTAGATGAGCCACAAGGGGTTTCCACTAATTCCAATATCATGCCTAGGGTTTACAATAGAGGTGGGGGCTATATATAGGCCAGCCACACAGTCAGGGGTACTTTAGGAATAAAAGACAAGTTCCGGGCGGACTAAGGGGTACATGGGCCAAAGGCCCAAAGGCCTTTTACATGCCTGGCGACGGTCAGTCCAGAGACTCCGGTGTGGTGGACCGGAGACTCCGGTCTGGACCGGAGATTCCAGTAAGTCTCTGGAACAGCCTCCAGACGGGCCTTCAGATTGTCCTCGAGTTCGATTCTGGGGGCAGACCGGAGGTGGGGCCGGAGACTCCGGTGTCTTCAGGCCGGAGACTTTGGTGGACCGGAGACTCCGGTGTGCGCAGACCGGAGACTCTGGTCTGAGGAGCTCTAGCGGCTTCTGCTTCACGATCTGCTCCTTGCTCTCCATCCTGGGGTGCTTGGTGATGCGTTGGTGCTTCATACCTGATGATGCATAGCGTAGCTGCATGAAGTAGCACGCCATCCAAAGATGTATCAAATTGGCACGAGGAGAGGAGCGAGTTCACCTTAGCTTGAAGGAGTTAGGCTCGAGCACGAGTCATGGGTCCACTTGGTTGGTGTAGATGTAGGAGCGTCCGTAGGATGGGCTGCATCATATTTCCTTGCGAGGATTCTATCGGACCGGTGGCCACCGGTGAGAGCAATCGGCCTTGTATCGTGTGTGTTTTGCATGTGTTCATTGTGTTCTTCGTGAGGTGTGCGTCCGCTTCTGCTACCTTCTCCCTTTCCCCTCGCTTTCCCATCAATTTGACCATGAGATCCGTGAAGATCCGGCCACCCACGAGGTTATCCCATAACATATGGTATTAGCAGCTTTTGGTTGCCACGAATTCCTCATCAATTTGGTATTTTCCCCCATAAATTCGAAAATCCCCAAAACATAGCCCCAATTTCGTGTTTTGGATCGATCTGTGATTCGAGTGCGTTTTGGTAGGTTTTGATCCGTGGATTACTTGCTAAACTTGTGGATCTACCTTCCTCTGCATTTCCATGGCCTAATTCCTTGATTTCCCTCATCAATTTGAGGTTTTGGTTCGCGTTTTTCGCCAAAACTCGTCCAGTTCATGTTTTCGAAGTTCTGGTTTGACCAGACCGGACTGTCCGGCCAAAATGGACCGGAATATCCGCCACACCGGAGTTTCCGGCGTAAACGGACCGGAATATCCGCCCCAGACGGACTGTCCGGCCTGCGCGCCCTAGAATGTCCGCCCCCTGCTGACAGAAAAATTAGCTTCATGGTTTTGAGCATAACTTTTGCATATGAACTTGGATTTTGGTGTTCTTTAGCTCGTTTCAAAGAGGAGAAGGAGCTCTACATCATCATATCCATGGTTCATGCTATCTACTCCATCCAAATTCCGTGAGCAAGGCGGAATCTACCAATAAAGGGTGAAGATCGGTGATGAAAGGTATAAAAATTCCAGGACTTCTCCCCACTTGCATCCCTTTGTGAGCCACACTATCTTTGCGTTCATCAAACACCTATTGAGACTAGTTCCTCCTATGATTGATTGGGCTATGCACATTTGATACTTGTAGAATTCCGAGCAAAAGTTGTGAGCGCGCTATCTCATATAGTTATCCTGTATAGTTGTTGGCAGAAGGAAGGGGAATGTTCGGTTGCGGTACCAAACTTGGTGGGTGAGCGCACCACGGTACCCGAGTTGCCATCCATCGTGCGGAGGGGCCATAGTAGATTCACCAATTGTCCAGAAGGGCCAAATGGGGGCGAATACAAATCTAACGGCCAAACGGTCGTTTGAACCAGACAAAAAATGGTTGAACTCAAATACCGCCGTTAGGTCAACTCTTCTTGGCCCGCCATGTCAGTATTCCCCGTTATATTTTGCGGTCGTGGACTAGCTTACCCCTGCGTGGACTAGATCCCTGAGTGGACCAGATCTATTTCTTTGCTCTGCTCTGGTCTTCTCCCCTGCTCCCCTCCCCATAACATTTGCTCAGCTCCGGCTGCTCGTCTCAGATCGGAGCTTGCACTTGCTCTAATTTGCATCCCTGCCATGTCCGGTCAACCTCCCACGCCTCTAATCAAAGCTCGTAGCCGTCACCGTTGCATCGTCTGCCGTATCGGAGCTTCGCGTCCCCGGACTAATATCTCGCCTCTGGCTAGTCCTTTTCACATGACGGAGCGCGTCCCGTTGGGCGATCCAGGCCGGCGACTGGCCTTGGGAATTTGCGTGCTGCCACGGACCCCAGGCATGGTAGCCTTGGCACAGCAGTTCGATGACCACGCTCTCATGGCCAACGTGCTGGGCGTCCGCCCCGTCGTGTCATCGGCAGAGTTGCTGTCAGCTTTCAGGTCTCGTTTTGGGATCAGACGAAATGAGGTCAACATTGAGGTAGGTGCGCCGCCATTCAATTTTTTCGTCCGGTTCGAGCACAGCTCAAACACCGAGTGTGTTCTGCATTCTTCCCGTTCTTTCGAGTGCTGCGGGGAGAAAATGAGCTTCATGCGTTGGCATCGCGCCTGTGGGTGGGACGATCGCTTGGGGCAGCTTCGTTTCTTCTCCAAACTCGGCTTTGACGGCCTCCCATTGGATGCTTGGGAGCCGGAGGCCCTCAAGCAGGTCGTCAGTCGCCTTGGCAGCGAGCTGGTGGAAATCGTGCCACCGAGCGATAAATGGGTCATCGAGGTAAAGGCGTGGATGAAAGATCCTGACACCGATCCTAAGATGTACGAGGTGCAGATTCCAAGCAGGGCAGGGCGACAGCTTTGCTGGAAGCACCCGGTCATCATCCACCTAGAGGAGGTTCTGGAATCGGTACATGGCATTCAGGACCCCGAAGAGGCTGCCAGAAAGCGCCCTCGTCGCCTGCAGTGTTGGCCTGGAAGGATCGATGGCAGAGGACCACCATCGTTTCGCGACGGCGCACACAGTTTCGGTGGGGGGGACCGGGCTTGGACGAGCTGGTGGTTCTGATTTCCCTCGAGTGAAGACAGAGCTCTAGTGAATTGCCGTGGTATGTGTGGCTAATGAATTTGTAGTATGGAGAGCGTAGTAGGAAGTTAGCATCGACTAAAAATGTGTAATAGTTTGAATCGATGTAGTACGTGTGTGTAATAGTTTGAAGTAGTATGTGTGTGTAATAGTTTGAATCGATGTAGTATGTGTGGGTAATGAATTTGATGTAGTGTGTGTGTGTAATAGTTTGAATCGATGTAGTTGAACACTGTGCTTTATAATTTCTATGAATAACCAAGGACAACCTCATGAAAAGAGGGTGGTTTGGCAATGAGCAATGTCAATTCTGTGGATGCTAGGAAAATGGTGTCCATATCCTCTTCAAGTACAAGGTAGCTACATTTGTAACACGTTGAACTGCAGGACCATTTTGCAGGCAACACAAGACAAAGGAAAAAATGGTTTACAGCACAGACTAGCAATTGAAGGAAATAGATACTTGATAGTATTTGCTTACAATAGTAGTACTTCCATACAAAAGGGTCTTATACCTGCACAAAAGTGGGCTAAACTTCCTACTAGTTTATAGAACAATTCGTCAGCATTTCATCTACAAAAGCCATTCTACAGTCTGAACTTAACTATTCTACAGTAAAGAAACTACAGATCTCCACCCGAAAAGTTGGCTGGCCAATTGCCTTGAGAGGACATAAGTTCTTTGATCATTTAACCCAAACTGATCTATTGCCTTCCCGCCAAACTACAAGAAATCTGCATCGTTCATGCACGAGCGATTTGCGTGCGCCAGTCCCGGTTCAGTTGGACCATCCACCTAAAGCAACGATTTCTTCGAAACTGAAATTCGACATCTCCTTCTCGGGATCATAGGTCCGTGTGAACTTGAACCTGAATTCCGGGGCTGAGCTGATGCCCGCCGCCGGCTCCGGCTATCGAACAATCTAGAATGCTGAGTGTAGACGCTTGGTCGCCGCCACGGTACGGCCTTCACCGCAGACGGCGTGCTCCCAGCCTACCCCACTGAGGTAAGGTAGTCCGCGCCGAAGCATGGACGTGAGAGTTCCTAGACCTTGTCGCTGCCCTATTCGAGGGTGTGTACCCTCGGCGGCGGCATGCTCTCATGAACGATTTGATACGTACCTTATTCCCACTGCCTAGAGCATGCCGTAATGCCGCCGCACAATTTCTCCACATCGCTGTCTTGGCCCTGCTTGCCGCATCTGGCGCCGACGATGGCGCAGTCACGGCCGCGGCCGATTCGGCACATTCGGGGAAATCATTCGCCTGGCAGGGCAATGGGAGACCGGCCTTGAAGTAGAGCTTCATGGCCTGCCTTAGAGGGGCTAAATACCCCAGTTTCGGCGGCTATCGCGGCGGCGGCGGTGGCGGCTTAGGCGGGGCCATGTTACCCTAGTTGGTGCGGCGCGGAGGAGCTGCGCAAGGTGAACTATGGTTAGTCGGAGAAGGGGAGTGAAAGACTGACAGTAGGTTTGGACTACAGGCATGCGTGAAAATAACCATCTCCCATTTCCTTAGAGGGTAATAATTCGACACTCGTTGCATTAACAGCTCAATCTTTATTTCCCTTCTCAGCATAAGAGTGCAAACGTATTAAAAAGATCAGTTGTGGCTATCCGCCTCATCGGGCAATGTACTAGGACAGGTAGGAGACGGGACCGGGTTTCATTTTAGAAATGTTGACGACTGTGCCCTTATGTTTATACGATATTATTTATATGCCACCATGTACCGTCGAGTGTAGCAACATCATCAAAAACAGGGGATAACGATGTGGCGTGTTTTATTTTTAAAAGGGCATCAGAAATAGGGGATGTCGACGTGGCATGTTTTCTGACTGGCGGGCCTGCCCCCTCTACCTTCGACGGCGCGCATTCCAGGTTCGAGGGGTGGTGCCGCCCACCAACACATTATTGTGCAATTTTTCATGTGGGACCTGAATTCCGGTGCTGAGCTGATGCCCATGTCGAACACAGAGAATTCTGAAAGAAGCTACTAAAAATAAATACTTTGAATTCTGGAGGTACTAAATTTAAATACATTACAATTTTGTCTGAAAGTTAATACGCATAGTGCTCATCGAAATAATATAAATACAGTACAAATTTCTACTTCGAAAAATATACCTGAAAATGCTAGCAACTAACCTAGGATGAATATAGGATTCATTCTCCCCTATATAT
Organism: Avena eriantha; assembly: GCA_910589775.1. NCBI lineage: Eukaryota > Viridiplantae > Streptophyta > Magnoliopsida > Poales > Poaceae > Avena > Avena eriantha. Next base: position 366,697,004 of record OU342744.1, read on the forward strand.
TTCGTCGTTGTCGGCCCCCGCGTGCTGCAACACACATTCAGAGAATTCTCTCCGTCTGCAATGTGCTGCCAGTATCTCGTCCAGAGGGTAAGGCCTCGGTGTATGTTCCAGACTTAAGCAATACGTCATTGTTGGTTCCTCTTCCCAGGCTTGAACCTCATGATCGTACAGTCTGATATAATTCCTGTAGTATATGCAACCGGGTTTGACTGTGGGGTGTAACCTAGTGTCAATGCAGATAGACCAATTGTAATCAACAAAGAGGGCACGACTTCCAATGTCACCGACGGCCTCAAGAGAGCGGTTCTCCGTGTCCACCCAGTACAACACCGCTTGCCCTTTGGCAAAATCCCCATTCAACACAAGAAGCAGATCACCATCTGACTCCACAAGGTAAAATTTGTAAGTTCCGTGTACCTGTTCAAAGACTCGGGCCAAAATTATTTTGGCCATCGTGATAGTGCTCGCACGCTGCTCTAACTTGATGTTGGTCAACAAGATGTCTCCATTCTCAAGTAATGCATATACTTCCCCTCAGAATGTCGTCATGCAGTCCAGAAGCATAGCAGGAGGTGGCGAATACAATCCTTCTCCAAATGATTCATTGATTTGCTGCGTTGGGGTGCTCTCATCGGCCCATGCAATACGATCTGGATAATTGGTGCAAACGAACACCATCATCGGGGACTTCGTCATGACGACAAATTGCAGAGGATCAGATGGTATGTGTGCTTGAAACTCAGTGTTAGACTTATGAGTGATTAGGTTCAGAAGCCGAATCTGGTATGGCTCCACCCTCTGAGCAAGCACGATGATGCCACGAGAAACACCGACGAAGTAGAATCTTTTGGAAGAAGAGGGCATCAGTTAGCACTAAGATGTTTACAATGGAAAATACCAATAAATATCGGATGTGAATGTGAACCTGCGATGGACGTCCATTAGATTTGTCCTAAAGAACAGGCTAGTGGCGAGGTTGAGGAAGGTGAAGTCGCCAACGTCTGGAAGTGTGTGATCTATCATGATCCAGTTGTTGAGATGGAATTCGGGCACCTTTAAAGTGCGGCGCCAATCGGTGCAGACTTCCCGACAAGCAGCATAGGTGTCGACGTACTCCTATTTCTCCAGCAAATAGTTGGCGATCTTGCAAAGTGGGTCGGCCGGGAGATTGGCCAGTTACTCTTCATACGGCTACTTGACATGGCTTCCGTGCGGGAATGTTTTGATCGTGGAAGAAAGAAGAGCTATCACTGCGAGGAGAAGAAGAAGAGGATAACAGACGAGGGAGACGAAGCGGAACTGCCACTGCGAGGAGACGATGAGACGGGGGAGAAGAAGCAGAACTGCCAATTCAAGTTTGGATCAACGGGCTTTTTTTGGAACTAGCGCGTGAACCAGCCATGCACTACATGCAAGTTTTGATCAAACAGACTGACATGTGAGACCTGCTAAAAAATTCCGTCAAGTGCTCCCCATGCATAGTGCGCTGACAGGTGGCATGTTTTCTGACAGGCGGGCCCGCCTCCTCCACCTATGACGGCGCGCGTCCTAGGTTCGAGGGCTGGTGCCGCCCACCAACACATTATTGTGCAATTTTCCATGCTTTGTCGCAACCAGCTCCGCTCCGCTCCTTTCCTCTGCTCCTGCCACCACCACTCCGCTCAGTCGTGCACCGCTCTCGTCGTCCCCTTGGGCCGTCATCCTCCTGCCCTCCCCTCCCTGACATCCCCTCATGTCCCCACCCCTCCCTACCATGTCCCCTTGCCGCCGCCCACCGCCCAGGCGCGTCTGGAAACGAAAACCGAGAGTCAGCCGTTGGGTTAGGGGCCCAGACGCTGGTGATCCGGATCCCGCTCGGAGATGGATCCTGCGAGGCTTGAGAGCACGGATATGGGTCCTGCGCGGATGGAGAGCACGAAATCTCCTTCAAGTCTGGAGAGCATAGAGGACAACGAAATGGGGGGAGAGGAAGCGGGGTGTAGAGCTTTGGAGGTATGGAGCCCGGAGAAGGTGTTGTGCGTCCACATTGAAGGGTAAGAACTGTGATTCCTTATCTGCATACCCCAATTAGCGTTTCTAGTCCCGTGGTGATGGCAAGGATATGTGTTGGTAACCGCAGGACGTCTGTACAGCTTGTCCTTGAGCATGATGCTTTGTCAAGCGAGCATGAAGGCACTGCAACGTGTGGCGGTGCGGATGATGATGAGAAATCATATCCAGACATGGCTGCTGACCCTGATAGGATGGAGAGTAGGGAATATTTGGTTGATTCGGACTTTGAGCCTGACTATGGGACTGATGAGGAAGAGGAATGTGAAGATGTGGAAATGGGATGTAGATACAACGACGAAGACGTGGATAGGCCAGTGATACACTTTGACAGGAACAATCCTACAATGGATGAGGGGACTGTCTTTGATAATGTGGAGGACTGCAGATATGCAGTTGCAACCTATGCAATCAGAGTTGGGTTCAAATTTATCATTGAAAAGAGCGACCAAAAGAGATTTAGGGTGCACTGTAGGGAAAGTAATGTGTGTAAATGGAGATTACATGCATCTCCAATGCGGGGTGGACACCCATTTCAGGTTGCAATAGCTACATTTAGTTTCAGTCTTTTCTCATATTTATTCTGCTGATAACTAGCTCTGAATTATTTGGATTCTTATTGAATGCAGATCAAACTAAACACAAAGAAACACAACTTCCCTAATACTTCTTTAAGTGGTAAAATTAGACCGGCGACTACCAAGTGGATTGTTGCTACTGTACTTGACTGGGTGAGGCAGGATCATAACATTGGACCTGCTGAACTCAGAGCAAAGATTAGCAAAAAGTTTAAACTTCTAATTCCTTATCAAAGAGTCTTTGATGGGAAGGAGATGGCTCTAGACTTCATTCAAGGCAAATGGAATGACAGTTTTCATATGTTGTATAGTTTCAAAGCTCAGGTAGAGAAAACATCACCTGGTAGTGTTGTTGACATCAATTACGAGGTTGTGAAAGGGAGAGAAAAGGTCTCGAGGGGGGTCAGGTATAAGCAGGCAGATAAGATATGCTTCAGGAGATGTTTTGTCTGCCTGAAGGCATGCTGGAAGGGGTTCCTAGATGGCTGCAGGCCATACTTGGCAATAGGCGCAACTTCTTTAACAAGGAAATTCAGGGGACATGTTGCTTCTGCTTGTGCTTTGGACGCGCATAATTGGTTCTACCCATAGCTTATGCTGTTCTTGAGGGTGAATCAAATGAAAGATGGACATGGTTCATGCAGAGACTACGGGAAGTAATTGGTCACCCTGAAGGCTTGGTGATACACACCGGTGCATCCGAGGGTCTTGAGAATGTTGTTGATGCTGTGTTTCCTGGGGTTGAGCATAGGGAATGCATGTGGCACCTCGCTACTAACTTCATGAAGAAGTTCAAAGGACAGATCTTTGAAGAGGACTTGTGGCGATGAGCATACACATACATCCCAAGCACGCATGCTACTTACTTGCAGAACATGTATGTAGTGCCAAAGGTGAAAAAATACCTTGAGGAACATCACACCAAGCTATGGGCCAGAAGCAAGTTTGGTGAGTTAAGCAAGGTGGATTTTGTATGCAATAATTTGGCAAAGAGTTTCAATGATAAGATTTCGGGCGTGAAGACACTTGGAATTGTTATTTTGTTGGATGCAATAAGACAGTGCATAATGGTGAAGATATATTTAAGGCAAAGAATTTGTGCAAGAAATTTTTTAGGCCATAAAATAGTTCCAAATGTGGTTATGTTACTGAATGCAAGAACTAGGGCAATGAGAACGATAAAGATGAGGGTGGTCAGAAGTTCCAGAACATTGGCTGAGGTTTATGCAGAATACAAGCGTGGAAGTGAACAGAGGTACACTATAGACATTGGAAACAAGACTTGTTCATGCAGATAGTGGCAGATTACTGGTATGCCATGTCACCATGCAATTTACTTCATCTTAAAGCTTAGAGGTAATGGAGCTGAAATAGAGAACTATGTCGAAAACTATTTCTCCGTGGACAAGTTTGCTGCAACTTATGCAGAAAACATACCACCTATGGCCGATGAAAATGATTGGGAGATTGTCGATCTAGGGTTCAAACTTCAACCACCAGTTCTTAGGAGGCCACCTGGGAGGCCTAGAAAGCTAAGGATCGAAGCCTCCACCGATAAAGGTCCAAGGATGGGAGCTAGGAAAAGGAAATGTGGATGTTGTGGCAGATTTGGCCATATCAAGAGGTTGTGCAAAAACCCAGTTACACATGCTAGTGTCCCTGTTTACACCCCGGTGGCAGAAAATGAGGCTTCTCAGCCAGAACTGGTGGAAGAGTAGCGCGAAGACGGTGATGAGCACTCGGAGGAAAACGTACGTAAGTAGCCAATTTATGAAGAAGTGGAGGTGCCGGCGAGAAAAGGGTGTCAAAAGAAACAAAAGGGTAAGCGAAACGGGGACGAAAGGGCAAACAATGGAGGTGTATTAGAATATGAAGAAGTTGCAAGGGTGATTGAGGATGTTCTTGAGGATCTTTCGGCTAACTGTAGGAGAAACAATAAATCCCTGCCAATTTTATCTTTGTACGATTCTCCGGATGAAAGGTAAGCTTAAAAATAGTTTTATTTGCCATTTTATCATTTTTTTATCCTCATCAACTGATGCTTAATGCAGCGTGGGCTAGCAGACTAATAAGAGGAGCAGAAAGATGCGGGCATAGTAACGTCGTATGTTGAATTATATCATTGAAACTAAACTAGCCGTGTTGTCTTTATTTATATCTAGCGCGTGCAACGTGTCTGTGATGGGGTCATGTGGACCAGATTACATTTTTTTAAATATTATTACATTAATTTTTTACCTGCGTTTGGACGCGGCTACTAGTTCCCATCTCCCTTGCATTCCCATCTCTGGCGCACTCCAGAATTATGGTTGTGCCATCAAGTAGTAGAGTCAGCGTATTGTCCCAGCAGGTGTGAACGCAATGACTTTGTTTGTTCAAAATTTGATGACTTTTGATTAGTTTGAAAGACAGAGAAACCTAAAACATGTATCTAGACATGTTTTGGGTATAGACACATTTATTAAATATCTAAAAAAACTAAGTCAGTTATATCTAAGCAGGAGTAGTACACTATTACAACATGCTCGATCCCTTCTCCTCAGGCGCACTCCAAATTACGGCTGTGCCATCAAGTGCTGGGAGCAGAGTCAGCGTTATTGTCCCATCAGATATGCCAGGGAACGCGTGAACTTTATTTTCAGAATCGGACGAGTTTCGATCGACTAGTTTCAAAGACAAAGACAACTAAAACATGGCCAACATATACAGATTATGACGATAATCGAGCATGACTCAGGTGACCCAGATCCAGAGAGTGCATTAAGATACCGTACATAGATTTAATTTATGCTTAAGTGGCCCTAATCGACTATGACCCTCCCGCAGTCTCCATCATTGACGACATTGTCCGCATCGCCGCCAGCCTCCTCCGCGTCGGAATCGATGCCGACGTTCCCGGCAGCGTTCCCTCCTCCTCACGGATTCTTCACG